>OX375803.1:10250652-15050652 GCA_947359425.1 Lagria hirta | reverse complement strand
CTAAAAAAATTATAAAATTATAGAAAATAATCTCAATTTCTTATTAAAAATTTTTAAAACAAACATGCTTAAAAAAATTATGAAAAAAAATTGATACATTTTTTAATTATTTTCATTTTTTTTAAACATTTTTAAATTTTATTAAAACTATCAGAGAATAAATTAAATTATTTTTATTTGTTTTAAATTAAATTCAAATAATTTTTGTGATGGCTTCCACTTTTAATAAATTTTAAATGCATTAATAATTTTTTAAACTTAAGTTAATTTTATTTTTATAAATTTTTAAAAATTAATAATAAGTTTTTAATTTAAATTAATTTGTTGAAATTTAAAGTATGTTTAAAAATGTTTGAAACAATTTTTAGAAATGTATAAAAAATTTTAAATTGTTTTTAAAAAAATATTTAAAATTATGGAAAATAATGTAAATCTATTAAAAATGTTTAAAATAATATTAAAACATTTAAATTTTTTAATTTAAGTATCTTAAATAGGCATATAACAAATAATATTAAAACATTGTTTAATTCATTTTTAAACATTTTTAATTTTTAACATTTTCTAAAATAAAATTTAATATCTTTTAAATTGTTATAATTGTACCGTTTATGACGTTTTATAAAACTCCAACATTTTTAAATATTGTAATACTTGAAACAAAACAATAAAACAATTTTTAAATAAAAAAACTGCGTTTTTAAATGCTCTAAATTTTATAACAAAATAAATAAAAATTTCTATTTAAAAAAAACTGCAACAAGTAACGTTATTAACTTATAACACAACAACTATAACATTTAAAGATTTATATGTTTTAATAAAAAATAGTAAAACATTTATAGTAAAGTTAAAAAATTGAAATTTTTTCCACAATAAAGAAATAAAAAGTATTTATAACGTTTAAAGACATGTAAATGTTTTTCATAGGAGTATTACGTTTTGTAACCTAATACTCTGCTGTCGTCAATTTTATTAGATTGACAGATTTCGTTTAAAATTTACCAAAATAAATAAAAAAATTTGAAAAATATTACTTTAATTAGTAAGACTTAAAAAAAAATTAATTTACCGTTCAGCAAGACTCAAAAATTTGTTTTAAACTATTTATTTTATAAAAATAAAAAATAGCGCAAAATTAAAAAATGTACGTTCTAAAAAAATTAAATGTTATAGTTGTATTTAACAATCAAGAACTAATTTGGTTTTAGATTTTTAAGCTTGAAATTTAATAAATAAATCTTTAAACAAAAAACTTTTAAAGTAAAATAAGTTGTGGATTTATATATTACTGATAAAAGCGTTAATAGCGTCTAAAAATTTCTAACGTTAAAAATTACGCTTTAAAACTATATAAAGTTTTAAAAATTATCAAAAAAATAATCATTAACTTTGTAAATAGATATTTATTTTCTTAATGACAAAATTATTAGAAAAAATTGTTAATTGCGTAAGAGTATTTTTACCTAATTTTGTTAATAAAACGTAATAAAATAAAGCTGCAAACGTTAATACCAACAGTTAAAAAGTTAAGCAATTTCAACTTTATATAATAAAAAAAACAAAATTTTGTAAAATTGTAAACGTTATATGTAAAATTAAAGATTTAGTAACCAAATGATATAAAACTATTTAGACAGTTTGTTTGAAAGTTTGTTCATGCGTGAACATGAAATATTTGAATTTTTGATGTTTAAGACTTTTAATTTACTTTGAACAATTTTTTAAAAAACTGCAATAAATATAACGTTTACAATCGTTTAAAATACTGTTTGTTTATATAAAGTTTTAAAAAAATACTTATTTATATTGTCAGTACTGCTTATAGATCTATAATGTTTTGAAAAAGTATAACCTATTTTTGTACAAATTGTATATTATTTGAAACGTTTTAAATATTGTAGCAAAAGTTATACAAAAACTGCTTAAACGTTGAAAATAGTTGAACTGATATGTATAATATTAACATTTAGAGCAATATTTGTAAACATTAAAAATTACCAGTGGTTACTAATAATTATGTTATTAAATTTAAAGAGTTTAAAGAACTTAAACTCTTAATAATTTATTTCATAATAAATTACAAAAAAATTATAAAGCGTCAACTAACGTTTTAAAGCAAAACATTTTTATGTTTCTAGACGTTATTGACGGTTTTACCAAAATTTTATATTTTATATTTTTTATATAATTTTTAACATTATATTTTTATAGTATAATATACGCTTGCAATACCAACATTTTACCTTTATATTTTTCCGACAATCACAATTGTATCATTTTATTAAAGTATTGACATCTTTCGGAATGTATCATTTTTATTGTATCATAAGATTTTAAGATTAAAATTTAAAAACGTAATCAGATTTTATATGTTAAATCCTCATTTCTAACATTTAACTTTTCTGAAGCGTACTAAAAATTAATATATTCATATTTTGCGTTAAATTGGTTCATCTGTTAAAATATTTTTTAATCGTTTAACTTTTTTTTATTAAAAATTTTTACACTTTGAATTTAATGTTATAATTCTGGCGTTATGAATTTATAACGTTTACTTTTTACAATGTTCTTTTTAATAATAAGAATTTTGTTTATTTATTTACTATGAAATTTACAGTGTTTAAAAAAGCATAGTATTTATTTACAAACCAAAAAAATGAAAAAAATTTGAAATTTGCTTAAATATTTGTTGTTGTGACGTTTTTTACAAAAACTGTCATTTCCTTTTACCAATTTGGTAAAAACACTGCTGTAAATAAAACGCTAAAGATTTTTTAAAATACAGCTTTTTATTTTATTATATAAAGATTTTTTAAAATTATCTATTTATATCGCTAGTGCTGCTTAGAGATCTACAATGTTCTAGAAAAATGTAACTTATTGATTCATAAACTGTTTACTATTTAAAACTTTTAAAATATTTTAGCAGAAATTTTACGTTTGAAATAGTTGAACTGCTATGTATAATATTAACGTTTACAACAATATTTTAATGCTTAAAAGTTGCAACATTTTTAAACAATTAGCAATTTTTACCTATAATTATGCGATTAAGTACAAAGCACTAAAAAAACATAAACTTTATGTATTTGCAAGTTTAAATAAAGTATTTTATTAAAAGTTTCAAAAATGTTATAACGTTTCGAAGCGGTAACTAACGTTCTAAAGCAAAAAAATTTTATGTTTCTTCACGTTATTAACGTTTTTGATAATTCTATATATATTATATACTTTTAAACATTATATTTTCATATAATATACGCTTGCGTTATCAAATAAAACATTTTACTTTTATGTTTTTCCGACATAAGTTAGAACTTATTGTCTTTTAAAAAATCTACAACTTCTAAAACTTTCAAGAGTTTATATTAATAAAAATCTTAATCAATTAATAAATGTGAACGTTATTTTTTAAAATATTACAACAGTTTTTTTAAATTTTGTAGTATTAAACTTTATGTTGAAAAAATTAAAAGCCAAGTTAGTTTTTTATTGTTCAAAACCAATCTTACATTTATTTTTTAAAAACGTACAATAAATTAATAGTTTAATTTTTTGCGTTATTATTTTAATGTATATAATAAATTATTCTATCAACGAGAGTAGACTTATAGATATAAAGAAATCTTTTTATGGATATACACGTTATAAATAGTTTTATTTCGTACTTGTTAAAAAAATTGAAGCTTTATAACTTTTAAAACATTTCAAATTATGTTTTAATATTTTTCATTAAAAAACGTTTACATCTGAAAATGTCATAAAGTTAACGTTATATGTTTGTAACGTTTTATCTTTACAAAAACCACATATTTGCTTGTTTAGTTTGTTATAAAATTTACAGCGTTCAAAAAAGCACCGTGTCTTTATTTACAAATTAATTTACACAATATTTTCTTTTATTTTACTTTAATTTTTACAATATTTGACTATTTTAGAGTTTTGCTAAACGCCGCATGTGTTATAAACGTTTTATCTTTTTTATTGGAGTCTATAAAGTATAACAAATGAGTGGTTGTTTTTTAGAATTTACGTTCATTTTTGTGAAAAACACAGAAAACAAATTATTATAAACAGTCACCTTTACTTTTTCTCGTTGAATAATAATAAAAACTTAAAAAAACCCTTTTGCAAACGATTGTAAAAACAATCTTATTAGACGAATAAAAGTTTAAAAATTTGTACAAATGTTGTTACGTTTTTTGGAAAAACTGGCGTTTTAATTTCCTTTCAACAATTTTGTGAATATAACGTTCACAATTTTGAAAACGTTATTTCTTTTATTATATAAAGTTTTTAAAAACATTTAAACGTTTGAAATAGTTGAGTTGCTGTGTATAAAATTAACGTTTGCACAAATATTTTTATGCTTAAAAATTGCATTATTTTGAACAATTAGCAATTTTTATTGATAATTATGCTATTAAATTTAAAGCGCTAGTAAAATGTAAGTTATTTCATTTACAAACTTAGTAATTTATTTCATTAAAATTTAAAATTTTTTTATAACGTTTTTAAGCGTTAAATAACGTTCTAAAACAAAAAAATGTCAAGTTCCCAGACTTTATTAACGCCCTTATCAATTTATTATATGTATTTATATTTTTTATTTGATTTGATTATATTATTTCAAGGGTTTTGCAAATTTGAGCGCTATTCTTGTATAAATTATATTTATCCTTCAATATTTAAGTAATTTTAAGTTTTTTTATATTATCTTTATTTTTTTTTAATTATTTTTAGTTGTGTTTACAACTTATTTTTATAAACGATTAAACTATTAAGTGTAAAACTTAAACAATTATTGTATAAATTATGCAAAAAAATAAAAAAGATTAAATTTGTAGTATTGTCTAAATGTTGTCTGTGAAAATTGGCATTTTCATTTCCTTTCACCAGTTCTGTGAAAAACTGCTGTAATATTAAATTAATTCAATTAAAAGGTAGCCACTACAATTAAATCCGATGTCGCTAGGAAAATGGGTCATTATCTTTTAAATCAAATCTACTTCTTCCGACACTTCATTACCATTAATTGCTAACCCAGTTGCTTTAACAATTTGCTAAAAATAATACATATTTAGCATTGATATTTGCAAGGTTAAGGCAATCTAGCTGGGTTGGTTCTTCAGATCCTACCTATAAAAGCGCCTGAAGATCACTCTGCAATCATACTGTTCTCAACAACTGAAAACAAACAATCAAAAATGTTCAAATTGGTAATTTTTTCTAATTTTTTTTTTATAAATAGTTATATTTAATTTTTTTTTTTTGCAGTTGGTTTTATCCGCTCTTGTAGCTTTCGCTTCAGCTGGCCTCATCGCCCCAGTTGTCACCCACTCAGTCTCCAGTCACTCATCAGTAGTGGCCCATCCATCCCCAGTTGTTGCTGTCCACGCTGTTCCTGTTGTAAAAACAGCTGTTGTTACTCCAGTTGTTCACGCCCCAGTTGTACATCATGCCCGTCTTGTACATCACACACCCATTGTGCACCACACACCCGTAGTTGTTAGGGCTCATGCCCCCACTGTTCTCATACATTAGGGTCTTGTTAGCAAATTACCTATTTATTAATACATAAAAATGTGATACAAATTGGATTTTTATTTTTGTACACCAGCTGACATACTAATTATCAAGTCTTATTTATATAGACTATTTCGTGATTCTACTAAAAAAGTCTACTTTATACTGTGAACATTCTACTTAAGTCTTCTTAAGTAAAAGATAAGTGGTAAATAAGATACACCAGTATATAGAGAAAATCTAATTCTAATTTAAATATATAAAACTTAAAAAAATAGTCTACTAATTTACTCAAATTGACAAATTTTAAGCTACTGCAATTTTAATTATCCTAATATTTCTAGTTAAACTAGTCATTTCTTTGTGCAACAAACTAAGCTTTTATTTGTTGTAAATAATTTGAAAAAAAATTATTATTTTTAAAACAATAAATGTGAGCTGTTACGAGACGCCTAGCAGATGTGAAAGATCGAAATTATTTTGTAGAAGTATTATGCATAAAAGAAAACTAAATATGCACATAATGACTGCTTATTTGATAATCATTTATTTTTATTAAATACCAATATTAAAAATTCAAAAATTTATTTTTAAGTGCAACATCTCAACTGTTTCAATCACTGACTTAGTAATAATTGTATTCAATGTTCTTTGGTCACTTAAGACTGCAGAATTTCATAGAATCTTGACAAAAATCTTTACAAATTGACCAAATTTTCTCTAAAGTAGTTCCAATCAATTCAACTTTTTATTTTGAATTTATCGATCTTAATAAAATTCTTTAAAAAAATTTAATATTTACTAGTTTTTGTCGGTTTTATTAGTAGTTTAAGTTTATTGTAAATTTTAGAAAACAGCAAAATTTATACCAAATCAAAATATTCTCAATCACTTTAAATTCTTTTTCAAAGCTTATAAATACTAATAAGACTTTTCAAAATTCATTTATTTTATTAATTTTTTTTCTAAAGAATCTTGATAAAAAGTGTTGACCAAAATGACAATAATTAACTCAAATTCTTTTTTAAAATCCATTAATACGTTTTTAAAAGAAATAGATATAAAATAATATTCTTGTAAGTATCTAGGCTTGGTGTTGCCAGCAAGATGACGTAAAGCTAAACGGAGTAAACCATTGAATGTGTCGCCACAGAATGCAGTTATAAATGTTTTACATCAACCAGATGTAAATACAATACTATAGAAAAAAAGCCAATAAATCATAGTTAGATCACTAGCTGTTTAAAAATAAAACTTAGTAATAGTTATAATCAATGTTGCCTCTGACAGTATTACTCCAACAATTGGTCGATGATGACTGAAGACTGAAGTAGTCAAGACAATTTTTATGCTTGGTGTGGCAAGCAAGAGAACGCCAAACTAAACCGAGTGAACCAAGAAATGCGTCGCCACAAAATGCTATGAGTTTGCTGGCGGCTATAAAAGTTTTACATCAAGAAATTACTTTGGTAAGATTTATTTAAGAAAATGTTGAAGTAGAGTCAAAAAAAAAATAAAATGAACTTAAAAACTTTAAGCAACTATAAGTTTAAGCTTTCAAGATTTTTTTTACACTAAGACACGGTTATATCTCTATTAATTTTTCTAACATGAAAATTGTTTTTTAACGAAATTTAGTTTATTCTTATTAAAGCGGGTGTTTTTTTAATTTGACGTTGAATATGCCATGAATGTTTAACTTTGAATTGTAAACCTTTACAATTGAATTGAAGTGACAGTTATTAATTTGACATTTGAATCTAATCTAACCTCATTTTTAATTTAATAAATCGATAATTCAACACGTTTATGAGATTAAAATCGTCATTAAAATTAAATAATCTTGTTATCGTAGTTGCGGTTAACTGTTTAAAAATATAATTAAGTTGTCAAATTTTTATGTTTTGTTGATAGATATAGTTAATAAACATGAAACAAATTTTTGTATCCGTAATAAATATTTAAAAGAATTATATTGTCAAAATAACTTATTACATGCAAAATTATCTAATCTAGTTTTAGAATATTTCAGTTTAACTTTAGTTTAAATTTGGTTAGAAAATACATATTTAGTTACTTTGTTTTGTAAACGACAATATTTATTGTATAATAGTTACGTAGAATTTACTAAAATAATCTACTTAATTTTTGTTCAATATAACTAAATCTTTTTTTCTGACATAAAAATGTGTTATGTAATAAAATTTAGCTTAAACTTTTTATTATACTGTTAGTTAAATTTAATAATTAATTGTCTATCAAACCAAGTTTAAAAACAACTTTTGTGACTTTTACCGAAATTTTATTTATTTAAGTCTGGAGTAATTTGACTATCATTTTTAAGCAGATTATTTTAAGCAGATTATTTTAAGCAGATTATTTATTTTAAGTAAATATCAATAAAAATAACTTTATTGAAACAAGTTCTAAAAGTTTAATTTACGTTAGATTGGTTTAATTTAAACTTATTTTGATCTAACAGAATTTTAAATAAATTTAGTACTACTTTATAAATAACGTAAAAAAAAATATATTTCAATAATTTAATGATTTTTTTTTGCCAAAAATAATGCTTTTTTTGGTTGGGGTTTAACAAAATTTAGTCTACAAGTCTACTTAATTAATTTCTTTTAAAATCTAGACTCTGTTTTCTAAGAAATAAATAGTTTATTAATAAAATTTAGTTTAATCTTATTGTAAACCGTTATCTAAGCAATAAACTTAATCTAAAAATAAAAGTAAACTTTATTTGATTTGGTTTTGTTTGTATTGACTGATCTGTTTTTATTCACTCAAACTTAATTGCAACTTTTTTTAGGTTTTGTAACTATTAAATTTAAAATTATTTCTTTTATTAATACAATTTTATTGCAATTTAATTGGTACAACTATTGTTCACAACTTAGTCTACTTTACTTGATAAGTAGACTAAAGTTTAAAACTTTAGATTAATTAAAAACAAGTGAAGTAAGTATAAGTTAATCTACTTTAATTTAATTTTGTTTAGTACAATTTAAATTAAATTAAGCTTAGATAAAATCTTAAAATTCTTGTGTTAGACTTGATTAGTTTAAGTAATCTAGTTACCGTACTCAAGTTAACCTATTTAAAAAATTAACTAAATTTTAAAATTTTTATGTTTTGTCAATAGATGTAGTTAATAAACAAAAAATAAAAATTTTATCTTTGATAAATGTTCAAAAGAACCATATTGTCAAAACGGCTTATCACATAGAACATGGTCTAATCTAGTTTTAGATTATTTTAGTTCAACTTAAATAAATTCACTTTTAAAAAATTTAGTTAGTTGGTTTTTTAACAACAATATTAATTCTAGTTACGTAAAGTTTATCAAAACAATTCAATTCAAGTCTTTTTTTTTTAATCAAAACAATTTTTGACTTTAAAATGTGTTGTTTAATAAAATTTAGCCTGAACTCTAAAATATTTACGCTAATTAAGTTTAATTTAAAATTATTTGAATCTAACAAAATTTTAATTAAATTAAGTATAGCTTTTTAAACAGTTTAATGCAATTTTGAGCTCTGTGACAAGTTACTTTAAGGACTTTATCCACTGTAGTCACAATTGTTAATGATAAGATTTTTTGCATATTTAAAAAAAAACGTACCAACTTAAGAATTGATTTATTGTTTATTGTTTACTTGCGCTTTAATAGTATTTTTAATTATTTTTTCATATGTAAATAAATATATTATTGCCCAAGTGTAAATGTGTAACTACATTATTAAATTGTAGTCACATAGTAGGCCTGGGTTGTTTTCTGTCTCATAATATAACAGCAGTCAGAGTGGTCTATGTTATCTTGGTGGTAAAAAAAAAACAGTTAGAAGACAGGGTGGCGCTGAAGTTGCCGTTGTAATCAACATGCTGTTGAGTAATTTAAATTAAATTTAGTACAAAGTTTCCGACAACATTTTAAAAATTTTATTTTTCAATTAGTTTGTTATTCTTGTTAAAAACAATGTTTATTACAATGTAAACTAAAAATTGCTATAATTTTTTTGATCTTTAAAAGTTTGGTTTTGAAGACAATCTTCTAACACAAAAAAGTTCATTTATTAAAATTTCGCTGAAAATTCGTGAACTGTTTATTTACTTTATTAGTGCACTTAGACCATTTTAATTAAGGTTAAAGAAATCTAGACAAATAACTTTTTTTAGTTTTTATAAATTAACTGTTTTTTAAACTTTTTTTTCAAATTTAATACGGTCTAAACAAAAAAAAAAGTAAGGTTCCTTTATTTTAGCTACATTACATGTTTAGCTAATATGCAATATATCCCGAAACAACAATGTTTTATTTAAAAAACATGCTTGAATACAATAAAATTCAAAAAAATCTAATTAGCGAATGTACAACAATAAATTTTTCAATTAACAATAGATTTTATAAACAAAATGCAGGAGGCAGCATGGGTCAATGTATAATGCCTTTTCTGGTTAAGTTATTTATGCATCATTTTGAAAATAATGGAAAAAACAGTTTACAAATTCAATATTTTGCTAGAATATGGATAAGATACGTAGACGACGTCTTTGCAGATTTTAATAACTTTGAAAATTTAATAAATTTTGCGTCACCATACGCTAATGGATGCTGATCAGATCAGTGTCTCGTTTCAGTGCACTTTTATTCTGTATTTTATGTATATAATGTTTTTATCATTGCTTTTTTATATACATCGTGTCTACTACAAATAATTTTATTGGAAATTATTATTATATACATCAGAATTATATTATGTTCATGTCATATTGCTCGAATGTTTTTAAATGTTAAATCTAACAATTTAAATAATATGATCGCATTTCGTAGGGTGAGAATAATTTAGCTTGTATTTTCAAAAAACAAACTTGTATAGTTTATTTTGTTTAAAACACAATTTGTTGTCTTTGTTTGTAATTTAATTATTAAATTGGATTTTAAACTAAATAAAAATTAAAAGCTTGGTTTTCAACAATTTTTATATTATTTGATAAATAATATTGTCAGTATCATTACTTGTCGAAGACCGTAATGATTTTTGAATCCAGCAAAATTGCTGTGCTTCCGGGACAAAGAGGGTTGAACAAAAATAATAGTAATCTAATACTTTAATATAGTTTTGATTTTTAATTTAATTCTTAAATTGGTTTTTGAACTAATTGAAAATTGAATATTGAATTGTCATTATAATTACGAATCCAGCAAAACTGCTGTGCATTCGGGACAGGCAACCCTCCCTGTTCATTTTACTGTAATATACACCAAGCATGTCAAAAAAAATAAATACAAAAATTTATTTATTTACTAAAAAATTATCATTTTACAAAAAGGTCAATTGTAAGAAAAACTATTTTTTTTAATTCAATGTTCACATAATTTTATTGGCCTACGATCAAGCTACATTGAGCCAAGATGTTTATTTTTACAATCAATACATACAATTTGTTTTAAGATCAATATTATTGAGCCAGTGATAAGAAATAATATTTTTCAAATACTTAATTTTTTATAAAATTACAGCATATTTAAGAAAAAATTACTTTCACAGTTTTTCAGCAACAAAGTAAGCTACTTTTCAGGGTGCTATTCTTAACCATACGAAATGAGATAAAATAAAGTTATGCCAAAACGGTGGCGTAGCTTGTCAGTGAAATTGCGATATTTGATTTCAAATAGCATTATTTTGTGACACCACTTAAAAAGTAAAATATTTTTTTTTAAACATTGTTTCAAATACAAACTTATGATGAATTGTACTGTGCCTACCTCAACTGTTTCAATACTTTGATAAAATATGTATATTCTTTTATTAGTTTTTCCTTACCGTGAGCCTTCTGTGAATCTAACATAACCTACAAACAATGCTTCGCCTCTTAAAAGATTTTTTCAACATTGTTGTGAAAATAGTGACTCTTTTTGACGCGGTTTATCAATCAGGATCGAAATTAAAAGATTTGTTAAAAGGTTCAAAAGACAAAACACCATTTTTAGAAAAATCTGGAATTTATCGCATAGAGTGTAATAATGAGTGTTATAACTGTAACAAATGTTATATAGGGCAAACGCGTAGATTAGTTTAAACTAGATATAAAGAAAATTTACATTTAGCTCATTTAAAATACGGTAGATTAGACAAATCAAGTATAGCAGAGCATGCTTTTAATAGCAATCATCAAATTAGTATTAACAGTTTAAAATTAGTCAAGCTGCAGTCAAGGCATTCACGCCGCTGAGCTCATTGAAAGTTATAAAAATAAGGCAAATACTCTTAACAATGATAACGATTCTCTTTTTAGCTTTTTAGTCGGCTTATTAGGAGATACCCACAAAACAGAAAATACTTACAAAAGTTTCCTAAACTAGGTAAATTTAAGTAAATAATAATTCAGCTTTATTCATCTCCTGATGATGGTCGAAAGAGCTCTCGAGATCGATTAAACAAGCTTTTTGGCAAGTGGTAAAACTGTGTGAATAGTTTGTTTACAAAGATATGATTATAATTTGATTTAGTCTTTGATCTAGTTTGAACCTCAAGTTTCTTTGGGCAAATGTGTAACCTTATCATATACTAACTAGGGAGCGATCCCGCTTGAAGTCTCATTAGTGACTCTAAGCAAGAATATGCTGATAAAGACAATGTAAAGCAAAAAAAAAAAACTAGAAATGACCTAAAATCCCCAGAAATCTGGGCAAGCTTCTGAGGTCCAGAATATGAAAATAATCAAAGCTCTGGACATAAAAACATGAGTCTTAACTTAATTGAATTTGCAGTAGGACGTGTAAACTGTTAAAGAATGCCGCAAGAAGTTAGTCAGCTTCTGTCGGTTTATCAAAAGTTTTCTGTTCTAGTGCTTATGGTTTTTATCCGCTGCTTATAAGCGGCTTACAAATAAAAAAATACAAAAATTTTTAAAATTTTAGGTTTGGCTCTTGCTTGAAGAAATCTATCAAAACAAAAAACATTGTCAAAAAAAAATAGAGACAAAAATTTAAATTTATCAAAAGCACAAAATAAATAACATAAAAGCTATAAAACAAACCCGTCTAAAACAAGCGGTGACATGTTGTAGCATATTCTAAATATTTTAAACAACACATTGTTATTATTTTTTTTTATTTTATAATAATTTGATTCTTGTTTGGTTAGTTTCTTTAGATGCTGCTTACAACACACTGTAGGTTCTAAATAAAGTTGACACATAAAAGACACAGATTTAAGCTCAAAGTTTTAGAAAAAGTATTGACGTATCTTGAAAGCGTCTAAAACACTTTTAGTAGATACTTGTCAAACTCTTTGGACTATATTTTCAATAATTTATAGCACTTGAAGTAATAAAAGTAATAAATCAAAATTTTATCGTTTCCTACAATGTCTTATTTAGACAAAATGTTTTTTCTTTTAATCAAACTGTACATTTTTTTACTGAACTAGTTTTAGGATTAAAGATAAAAGTCAAAGCAAGCTTGACGCTTTTTTCTCTATTAGAAAAACCTTTTGATGAATGTCCGCAATCTAAGAGGTAATTCCTATCACATCTGTCTTGTAACAGTGAAATATGGATGGGCGCCACGACGGCAATTACCCTAATTTATGACGTACATTCTGCATAAATTTTATTTATAAATTATAAAATAAAAGATAAATATTATATTATTATTTACTATTTACTAAACACTCACCTATCTAGTGATACTGCTATTAGGCTGTATACTGAAGCAGCTACTGATACACCCTGTATATATGGTACGGTTTTGCACATCAACCATCCTAAAACCCATGCTAGAACAATAAAATACACACGTTAAACTCTATTGTTTTATTGTACAATATAATGATAGAAAACTACAATTGAAGAGTAAAATAGTTAAAAACAAAGGAAAATAGTTTAATAAAAAAAAAATCTTAAAATTTTTTGTTATAAAAGATTTTTGAGGCTTAATGCTCTTAAGTAAGAATTAAGTAGTTCTTAAGTAGTTCTAAAAGATACTAAAATTTAAATTTTCCACTTTCTGACCAGTCATATAATACTAAAATAAAATTAATTATATTTAAAATTAACGCCATCTCTCAAACAAAAGTGATAAATTATAGAATTCTCAATTACCAGCTTTCAGGTACAAGCGCTTCATGTTGCAAAATTTAAAAGTAGATTCAACTTACATAAAATATATAAAAATTTTAATATAATAAAAATGAAGAATAAAAAAGACAATCTCAGTAAATATGAATATAAACTAAAAATATAAAAATAATTTAATTTAAACTTAAAACAGAAAAGTATATTACCGGTCAATGTATATAAAAATATTTGGTCTACTATTTTATATTTTCTATTTATTTCAATCTTCTTTCCATCTTATTCCATTTTTGCAATTTATTAAAATTGAAGAAAAAAAAAATAAAACCAAAAAAAAGCTCAAGATCTCAAGATATCAAAAAAATTTGCAAAACAACATTAAGAACAGTGCCAACATAAAAAAGAAAAGAAGAAAAAAATTTGAAAACAATATTTTAAAAATTAGAAAAAAAAAACAGAATTAAAACTTTAATTAAAGTTTTTTTTAAGAAAATAAAATAGAACCAAAAAAGACAAAAGTGAATATTATCAAAAAAACAACAAAACATTAAAGCAGAGCTAAAAATAATAAAAAAAAAAATAGAAGAAAAAAATTTTATACGGATAAAACCAAATTTAAACAAAAATGAAAAACACTGAAGAGTAAAGTTGATAATAGAAATATGTAGTTATTAACCTAACAAGTTCGAAAAGTGAAATTTCTTAGAATGGCACTTTGTTTGCATTACGACCTAGAAGAGTGCTGCATTAGTGCAAATAAGGAACATTTCTTTCCAAAAAAGTTGGGTATTTTTTTAAAATTTATTTTTTTGACAACGAATAACTCTAATTTTTAATAATAAATTATTCAGTTTTTTTTTTCGGTTGGTAGCGTTGCCCCTGACGATTATCTGATTTTCTAAATTTAAAATAGTCTTACTGTTTGGTTGCTTTGGTATTAATCAAATAAAAATACATTGTTTTTAAAGATTTCCCTCAGTTTCGATTGTGAATTGAAAAACGCCAAAAAGTAGGAAAATATTTTTTTTGCATTGGAAACGATCAGAGACTACCGATCTTTAAGCAATGACTGCAAAAAAATTCTGACTGCAACAAACGGATAAATAAAAAGAGAGAAGAAACACAAAAAAAGAGTAGGTATACATAGGAACAAAATCAACTATTATTTTCGTAAATAAGTAACATCAAGCAAAAAAAAGTTTTATTTAAAAGTAAAATTAGATCATTGGTCAATATGGGCTTTATAATAAAAAAAAACAAGTATATATAATTAGCGCAGACTAAAAGCATAATAAAGTTTAATTAAAGTTGCGGAAAAGTTATTCAAATGAAGTGAAAACAAAATTGAATAAAAAAATTTAAGAAAACAGTTAGAAAATTAACAGTTAGAAATAAATATATTAATTTGCAAAAAAACATAATAGATAAAAAAAGCAATGGTAAAAAAAAATATTATAAATGTAGAAAATTAAAAAAAAACAAAACTACAAAAATGCAACATAATGCAGAAAAAAAGTCTTAATAAATATATAAGATTGAATAAAAGAGATGAAAAGATGACAATCAGGTCAGAAAAGAGATAAAAGAAAAAACACATAAATAAAAAAGTAAAAAAACTTAGATTGCCGAGCATAAAAAGAAAAAAAAAGCTAGAAAAAGACGAGTTAAAAATGAGGGAATATACAAGTAAATAGTTTGAAAAATTATTTTATTTTTTTAATCGATTTAAAAAATTAAAAATGGAATATAATATGAAATTTTATGGTTTTTTGCGCTTTTTGAAAACATTTTTTATACTTTTATTTGTTTTTTCATTTTTTTGTTCAGTTTTCAGTTTATATTGCTGCTGTTTTGTATACCTTGTTTTTTCTCTTGATTTGTATTTTTTCTTGCCATTTTCTCAACTGTTGATTTTTTTTATTAATTTTTCCAAAAGTGCTTAAATATTTCAATTATTTTTATTTCATTCTTAATTTTGTTTTATGTTAGATGTTGTAACTTTTTTTATATATTTTTTATATCTTTTTATTTTATGCTATTACTTTCAACAATGGGCGATTGGACTTCAATTTTATACTTTTTGTTTGCACTTTCTTATGTTTTCTTGTTGATTATACTCTAGTTGGTTACCAAATTGTATATTTTAATTATTTTAAACAATTGTTTTTTTTTGAGAAGATTTTTGATCTAATTTTTTTATATTTAATGTTTTTTCTTTTTCTTTAAATTAATATTGAATTATTTTTTTAAATTTCTTATTTCTAACTAAAACAATATAAAATTATCTAATTCAATATTTTATAATATTGTGTTTCACTTTTTTATACTTGTATCATTCTCTCATTTTTTTAAATTTTTATTTACTATAAATATCTGATTGTTACTTTCTAAAATTATTGATCACTTATGTCAAAAAAGCAAGATAAAAGCGACGTAAAAATGAGTATAATCTAATAAATTATATATTTTTTTTAAATAGTTTAAAATAATTAGAAAAATTGTAACATAAAGTTTGCGTTCTTTTGCTTTTTTTGAAAGCATTTTTTGACTTTTATTTATTTTTTTCAATTTTATTTATAGTTTAGTGTTTAAAACTTTTGTTTTCTCTTTTAATATTAGATTAGTGTTTTTTTAAGTTTTCTTGTGATTGTACTCTAATTTATTACCAAATTTTTGATTTTTATTATTTAAAACTTATTTAATTTTTTTGTTGAGAATTTTTTTGTTGTACTTTTATTTTTACATTCACCGTTTTATTGTTTTTTTTTAAGTTTTTTATAAATATTATATATTTTTTAAATTTATTATTTTTATTTATAACGATATAAATAACTTTTTATTTATTATATCTGTTTTTGACTTTCTAAAAGTACTGATCACTATTTTTTATTAGTTTTGTTTTATTTTTTCTATTTTCTTCATATTCTTGTATTAATGTCTCTCGTAAAGCTTTTTTGTTATTATTTATTTTTTTTGCAACATTTGGTTTTTATAACCTAAATTTTATTATTTTATTATTCATTCGTTTAGTGTAACACTATTACTATTTTTTTAATTTTTTTTTGTTTTTTAAACTTTTACCAACAATAATACTTTCACTATTAACCGTAAAGAAAAGAAGTAGGAATAGAAATTGTCAAAAAAATAATATATAAAACTAATTAAAAGCCAGAGAAAATTGACATGCATATAAATGAAATGAAATAAAAGTAAAAAAATTGATAAATTAGCCAAAAAGTCAGCATGCTTTTTGGCTTGTTTTGAAAACATGTTTTTTGTTGACCTTTAAGCTGTTTATTTATTTTTTTTATTGTATAGTTTAGTGATTTAAATGTCTTGTTTTTTTTATCTCACTATTGGTTTTTTCTCTTGGTTTGTATTTTTTTTGTTAAGATTTTAACTATTGCTTTTATTTCATTTAATTTTTCGCGTATTTAATTTTTATTTTGTTGTATGTTTAATGTAGTGACTTTTGCTTTTTAGTAGCTGTTTATTTATTTTTTTTATTGTATAGTTTAGTGATTTAAATGTCTTGTTTTTTTTATCTCACTATTGGTTTTTTCTCTTGGTTTGTATTTTTTTTGTTAAGATTTTAACTATTGCTTTTATTTCATTTAATTTTTCGCGTATTTAATTTTTATTTTGTTGTATGTTTAATGTAGTGACTTTTTAATATATTTTTAATTCTCTTTTTTTGCTTAACTTTTAACAATATATTATTCGACTCGAATATATGATTTTAATTTTTGTTTTTATTTTTTTAGGTTTTCTGGGAGATTATACTCCAGTTTATTGCCAAATTATTTTGATTTTTTTAAATTAAATTTTTATTATTTAGAATCTATTTTTGTTTTTTTTTTCTGCAAAAACTTTTGCTGTACTTTTTTTATATTTAATGCGTTTAAACTTAATTATTTTCTGCTATTTTTGTTTCTGATCTGATTTTTATTTTCTAAAAGTATTGTTTATTTAGATCAAGAATGTATTTTAACCGTGTTCAGTCGTTTAGGTTTTTTTATATTTCTTTTGTATTGTCTCTTCTAATAAAGATTTTTTTTGTCATTATTTATTTTGTTTTTAACTTTGCTTATTATTGTATTTTTTATTTGTTAATTGTTTTATTAAATTTTTTTTACTGCTTTTTTTTTGGCGTTTTTTTATTTTTGGGTTAATGCTAATTTTTTTTATTTGCTCTTTTAAGTTTATCTTAGTAATGTTTTTTCCACCACGGATTCTTTCTATAATTATCAAAATATTCGTCATGTTATCTCTTTCCTTACGTAAAAAAAATGTTTGTTCAAAAACATTTTTCCTATCTCATTTGTCTCATACATTCGTGCTTTATTTTGCATTTTGTTAGTCTTTCATGTCGTTTTCTTTTTTGTTTTATTTGCCTTTTCGCTGTTATCTTTCTTAACACGTTTTTTTTTTATTTTTTAATAGTCGTGGATCTATACTCTATACTTTTTTTTTATTTATTTTCAAGCTTTATTATTATTTTTGTTAAAATGCATTTTTTTTTTTAATTTTATTGTAGGTTTTTTATGTCATTTATTTGGTTTTTTGTGTAGAGTTTCTCTTTTTATCGCTTTTATTAAAAGTATCATTTTTATTTCTTATTTCTTTATTGTCATATTTTTTCTGCCCTTTTATCTTTTAGTTAAAAAGTTCTACTTTTTATGTCATGGTTTTATTTTTTTAGACGGGTTTTTTGTTTTTTTTTTAACTGCTTTTTTTCATCTATTTCTGTTTTGTTCGTCCAGTTTTATTGTAGTATTTGCCATTTGCCTAAATGTGATCCATCAAAAAAATTTTAGTAAGTGGGTGCTTGATGTTGATAATGTTTGTTGATGTTGATCTGGTGTGTTTTCTCGTTTAGATATTTTAATGAATGTTATTGATTGAATGAAAAAGTGGCCAATTGAACCGGAAACTGTCTTCTTGTCACTTAATACAAATAAAAGTTTCCGTATTTGCCACTTTCCCCCTAAAATTAGAACTTTGAAAGTCTCTGATTCTCATAAAGTGTTTCCCTCTATCGTCTAAAGCCCTTTGACGACACTTTGAAAACGACTGATTTCCGAAAACTATAAATATTCGCCTTAACAAGAAAAGTGAGTTTAGACCTCGTATGCGAACTAAAATCCATTAGATTTCTGCACTTTTTTTTGACTTTTCACCAATTTCCGCCACCGAAAAAGCGTCAAACTCGGTGCGATGACCGGCCCGAAAAAAATTGCACAAAAATCCCTAAAGCCTCAAGTCGTTGACCCTTGAAAATGCCTTCTCAAATCACTTTCTTTTGGTGACTGACGCCGCCCACCCTCGTTTATGTTTAACAATGATCTATCAAAAGGCAGAAGAGACTGATTAACATGAAAATTTGAGATGGCTGGATCAGCTTACATAATATTTGTCATATGTCATTGGAGAATATGTCTATACAGCTTTTAAGGAGGAAGCTTTCTTTACTTCAGAAGATGAGATATGGAAGTCAATAACACGTGGGAGAGAGGTTTATGATTTTATTTACTTTTTCAGAAAGGTCAAAATACGCAAATTGATTTATTTATCTCTTTAAAACATCGCTAAATTCAAGGATCCCACCAAAGCGTTTGATCACATTCCATGATTTAATTAATACCTTTGATATGCATCATCAGCATGAAATTAATCAAATTTTGGTGGGTTTCCGAATTTGGAAAAAATCACAAATTGCATAGTAATAATGTATGATTCAATTTTACAAATGTAAGAAACGGATAAGAGCAAATAATATAATAATAAAATTTTCATAGAAACGCCGCGTCGCAACGCCACAAAAAAAAACTTTTAAAAAGAAATCCAAACTTTGCAGTCTACAATCTTCTGCTAATTTTGATCCATTTTAAATTTTTCCTTAACTTGACCTACTTTTCGAGGTTATATCATTTTTAAACTTTAAAATTTTGAAGGATTTTTCCGAAATTGGCAGATGTGACACCTCGAAATTATTTTGTACAAATAATTTTAAAGAACAGATTACGACATTAACTAAATATAGCTTATTGACTAAAAAATAAAATATTACCAAGTTTTTTCTTTATATGATGACTGTTTATTTATAAATAATTTATTTTCATTAAACACAAAAATTAAAAGTTTGAAAATTTATTTCAATTGCAACAACTTTATGGTTTTAATCAGTAACTCAGCAGTAGTTACATTTATCTGTGACAATTAGTCTATGATAACTTAAGACTGAAATAGCCACGCTCGGTGTTGACAGCGAGATGACGCAGAGCCAAACCGAGTGAACCGAAAAATGCGTCGTCGCACAATGCAGTGAGTTTACCCGCGGCTATAGAAGTTGTACATCAACAAGATGTAAAACATCATCTATGTGTTTTGTAGAGCATTAAATTTATTTGTAATTTATTATATATTAATTTGTTTGTTAGTTAAATTATTTTAAAATATAAAACTAAAATTAAGAAAATCTATCAGTTTTTAAAAGTAGATTATTCAAAAACGATTAATCTGACAGACATTTTTTAAAAAAAAATTTTATCTCTTACAGAAATATTTGTTAATTATATATTTTTTTTTGACTTAATAGTCTAAAAATAACTTATACAATTTTCGAACTTTTAATTTTTTTATTTGATGAAAATAAATGATTAAAATTGAACAGTTATTATTAAAAAAAAAATTAAAAATATTTTATTTCTTATTTATTAACCTATATTTAGTTCTTGTCGTGCCTAATTATGTTCTTTAAAGCATATTATTTGTACAAAATAATTTCAAAGTTTCACATCAGCCAGGGGTCCTGTAACGGCTCACATTTTTTTTTATTTAGTGACAAACTTAATGTTGTAACAATATTTAGTTTTAATTGTTTAATTTTTTTTTTAAGCCGCGACGCTACTGGAGTACCGTCTGTTGACGTGAACAATGAAACTACGTCTGAACTGCAAACTTTTGATTTTGTTTTAATAGATTTTTCTGTGTCGTTGCAATACGTCGTTTACAAAAAACTTATATTATATTTTTTGCACTTGTTCGTTCATACATTTGTAAAATTGAATCATAAATTATAGTGCCTTTATATAAATTTTTTTCAATTTTTTTTTTCAGATAACTTGCACTGAATTATAACTTGTTATAATTTTTTTTTCAAAACTGTGTTTTAGATTATTGAAATTGGTTTCTATATATTTTCAAATTTAAAGTCAAATTTAAATATATTTTTTTTAATTTTGTTTTTTTTTTAAATATATTAAAAGTATGGTTTGGAATGACAAATAAAAAACACCTTAATAGTTTGAGCTTTTAATAATAATAAAAAAATAAATCAGGACTATTTTGTATTATTTTTTTGACTGATCTTTTTATTATTTTGAATTTTGTTTTTTCCAACTTCTATTGCAAATAACTCTTAAAAAAGTTTTTTAGGAAAAAGTATTATGGCCTTATTTGTAGAGCATAAAATTTCTTTTGGGAAACAATTTTGTAATTTTAACTTGTGAAGGTGTTCCATCTTTTTGACACAAAATGGGATTGTAATAAGTGAATCTTCCCATAGATGCATCTATGGGAAGATATTGTGTTTTTTTAATTTACAATTAATTTGTAATTTTACATATTGATTTGTAAATTGTTATATTTTGGATTGATGTCTTGAAATTTTTATACTAATTTTTTTTGTGAATAACTTGCGCTATTTAATTTTTTTCTAATTTTTTATTTTAAAAGTTATTTAAACCGGTCTGTATATTGTTATCAAAATTTGCTAATTAAAACTTAATTTTTGTTTTTAGTTTTACGTTTTTCTTAAGTTTGGACCTTTTCTAAATTTTCTTTTAATTTTAATTTTAATTTTAAATTTTTGATCTTTTTCTCTAATTTTTTTGCTTAATTTCAAACGGCTTGTAATCTAAGCCTAATTTATATAGTATTGTTTTTTAAACGGGGCGAAAAAAATGCATATATTGAAAAAAAGACCCTAAAAGTATGAGCCCTTAATAATGATTCAAAAAGGATTATCAATCGTGATTTATATTTTCTAGTTTTGATCTTAATTTAGCATCAAAACTGTTAATGTTGCCTCTGGCGGAATTTTTGTGAAAATTGGTCTATGATTACTTAAGATTGAAGTATCCACGCTCGGTGTTGCCAACGAGATAACGCCGTGCCAAACCAAAGAAACCAAAAAAAAAGCGTTGTTACAGAATGCAGTAGGCTTATATGCGCTTATAAAAGTTTTACATGAACAAGATGTGAATACAACACTATAGAAAAAAAAGCCAATACATTTGACTTAAATCACTAGCTGTTTGATAATAAAAAATGTGTTAAAAATTACTAAAAAATTTTTAAAAACAATTAAAAATTCTATTAAAAACAATTGTAAAATATTTCAAATTTTAAGAAAAGTTTAAGACATAAATTAAAAAAAATATATGTTTGTGTTTAAATATGAGAATTTTGAAAAAAAATATACCAAGCGATATTGATAATCTAAAAAACCATTTAAAAAAAATTGATAAGAAATCAAAACTATTAAAAATTTTTTTTATAAATAATACATATAAATGCACTATACCGTATGATTCTAATTACATTTAAAAAAGTTGGAAATCTAAAACTTTTTTGGAAAAGAATACATTTACTATCAGCTGTAAGTAAAACTTTGTCAAATTAATAGAGTAGAGTTATACAAAGTTTTTAGGCAAAAATTAAAATAAATTACTACTACTGTAAGTAATCTACAGTAAGTAATATATTTCGCATAAATAATTAGTATTATTTTTTATCTCTTAAAAATTACAACAAAGTAAAAATAAATAAATAATTGAAATCAACAACTTAAATTTACAACACAAAAAGTGTGGTTAAATTTTAAAAAAACAAGATTTAAACAAAATCAAAAAAATAAGCATATTTTTGTTTGCAAAATATATTGAAGATCTTTTTTAGAATAACAAAAAAATGTACCTTAAATGTTTGAGCTTTTAATAATAATTAAAAAAAAGTCTTTCAATTGTGTTTTTTATTTTTTAGTTCTGATCTTATTTTAGCGTCAATACGGTTAACTCATTAAGTCAAAAAAAATTATTGACAAATATATTTATTAATATTAAATTTTTTTCAAAAAAAGTTAAATTGAAAATTTTTGTTAGACTAACCGTTTCCGAGCTTTGAAAACTGATGTTTTTTTTATCTTAGTTTTTTACATATTAGTAAGTTAATAGCGATTGAGATTAGAAAAATAAAAAATAAAATCACGATTAACTTTTGAAAGAATTACATTATGACAATGTATTGACATTTCTTCTAGCAAATTTTTTTTTCCAAATAACAATTTTTTTATTTTTTTACATACTGATTTGTTTATTAATTAAAAAATTTGAAAATAAAAACAAAAAAAGATAAAATCAAAAAAACAAAAGATGGTTTAAAGCTTGATTACTCAAAAACGGTTAGTCTGACCAAAAATTTTCGTTTCAACTATATTTGAAAAAAATTTAAACTTCTATAAAAATGCTAATAGATTTACTTTTTGACATTTACATTCCAAAAAACACTTTCAATATATTTAAAAATAAATAATTGTTTTATGTTACCGTCGAATAAATACCAATTATTGCTACAGTATCTATATTATGTCTAATTTTATTTAAAAAAAAATTTTTAATTAAGCAACTTATATTTTAACATATTTAGTAGATATTAAAGTAGAAATACAATATATTAAATTTTGCAAAAAATTAATTTTAAGACTGTTTTGGCATTTTTACGGTTATCAATTAATCTTATTGCATAGTAAGTAACTATCCAATGTTTACAAATATATTTATATGGTCATAAAAAACATTTGTCAAGCTAATCAGTTGATTAGCTTGCATTATTAGTGTAATCAACTAACTTTAAAAAAAAACATCGGTAACTAGTAGCTTTTATAAATCTTACAGCTCCGCCCACCCAATTCTTCAAGATTTATTGAGAAATATGAAGGATAAAAGAAGTTATTAACTTGTTCAACGTTTTTTCGAATGTTTGGAAAAAGCGAAATGAAGTAGAAAACACGTCTGGAGCCAAGAAATCAATCACACCCTTTACCAAACGTGCAGTTTATACCCTAAACACGCATAAACGTACATGAGCTGAATTTGATCGAAACTCCAAATATTATGATATACAAACGTTTCCCCATTGTTAAAACAAATCTACGTGGTTTAAAATGCAAAATTTTGCAGTATTTATGCGGCACTAAATCAGCTGTTTTGTTGACCTTTAATGACTGAAAGGCGCATTAACCCAATTGCAATAGACGTTTTTGGTAAATGAAATGCTTTTCTGCCACGCAAACTGTCAATTTAACATTTTCTAAAAAATTATATATGCAAAGTGAATAATAATTTAAAATACATAAAGTGAATGTAATAGGAATAGTTCAAATCGACCAACTCAGCTAGACCACGTAATTTAAACTATTTAATCCATCAGAAATAAACAGTTTAACTAGCTAATAACAGTTAAACTAAAAAAAATTTTAATATATAATTAACTGATAATTAGCAATCGATACTAAAATTTACAAATGATCTGAAATTAGTTGTTAATTACCGATCAATCATACATAAACCCATTCGGTTTTAACAAGTAACCTAAAATGTTCTATCTATTAATTTCAGTTCAACTGTAATTAAATTAAGAAGTTAACATTTTCTTATAAATTCAACAAAACTTTGTATTATACGCTAACAAATACATTTTATAGTTAAACAAAAACTTTTATAATATTTAATGAACTGTTAATTAGCTATTGATACTAAAATTAACAATAAGAACAAAAATAGAACATTGTATTATACGCCTAGCATACATATTACAAATTACAGTTTAAACTGTAAATTTTATGCAAAATTAACAGTTAAATTGAAATTAGTCATGCTTTAAAAATTATTAGTATTATAATAATTAGCTAGTTAAACTTTTTTAAATAATTTGATGTTTATTTTTGTATACTATATGTCTGAATCAAAGCATCATTTCTACTAGAATTTAACAATTTTATTAAATATCATAAAATAAATGATTAACAGTTAATTAAGAACTAATTTTAGTTTAACTGTTAATTTTAATATTAACTTTTATCAACATTTGATAATATATTTTGTAATTATTATTAGCCAGTTAAACTATTTTTATAATTAAACAAAAATTATATAAAGCTATGTTTACTCTTAATAAATTAGTAAGCTTATAAATTTTTAGATAATTATTACTCTAAAAAAACCCAAAATTTTCTAGTTACTTAAGCCGTTCAGTATTTGTTCAAAGTTAATTTGTTAACTAAAATTAAAAATTATTATTATTTAAACTTTCTAACTTACAGAATTATATTGTTAATTTCAATTTCAAATAGTAATATAATTATTAATTAAATTATATTACTGAAAAATAAATAATCTGCAGTAGTAGTTCTAATAATTCAAATTAAAAAAAAAAACAAAAATTTAATTTTTTGAAAACTTTGGGTATGTTTACTTGTTTTTAAGCAAAATGACTTTTTATCAATAAATTATTATTTATTTTTTAATTAATTTTTAAATTAATAACAATTTAATTAAATTTGCAAAATGTATTATTAACTGTTTATACTACAAGTTTAAACCGTTTATTATTTAGCCTATAATTTAGTTATTTTCTAATTTAAATTACACTTTTCAGTAAAAACTAACAATTTTTACTTGTTTTAAGTAAAGCAACTCGTTAAATACTGTAAAAATTGTATATTTATAAACTTTCAAATTTAATAAACTTTATTGTAAATTTTGAAATCTAAACAACTTCAAGTAGTTATTCAATTACATAATTGAATTAATTTTATAACTATTGTAAAAATTATTAATTATATTACTTAATTAACATCAACTTGCACTACCTGAGAGATTTAATTAATAGATATTGAAAAAAATAAGTTTATTCATTTATCTATAATTATGTATATTTAATTGCTAGTAAGTGAAATTACCATTTAAATATTAAATTATTAATTTTATTTTTTCAAAATGTATGATAAACTGTTAATTATTAAAGTCTACAAATTTAAATCATTTACAATATAAGTCAACTTTTTGTAATTAAAATAATAATTTTCAATAAAAACTAAGATTTTTAATTTGCTGTTAATAATACAGTCAGTTAACTGTTAACTTTGTATAGCAATCTATGTCGCGCAACTTGCCAATTTAACGTTTCGAAAAAATTTATATGCAAAGTGAATAATAATTTAAAATACATAAACTGACTGCAACAGAAATAGTTAAAGTCGGCCCACTCAGTTATAACAAGTAACTTAAACCGTTTTGTTCATTAACTGTTAATTTACAATCGCTAATAAAATTAACTATCAAACTAAAATCAGTTGTTTATTAGCCGTTAATTATATTTTCTGAAAATAATAGTTTAACTGTCGTGTTAAATTTTTCTTATTTCTAAAATTTTAACAAAATATTTTATCATACGCCTAACATACATATTATACTAAACGCTTGAACTATTGTTCAAACTTTATGTTTTGCCACGCAAATTGTTAATTTTAAAATAAAAAATGCAAAATTAAAAGTTAAATTAACATTAATTATAATAAATTATTGGTTTTATTATTTTAAACTGTAAGATTAACTGTTATATATTAAAATCTATGAATGTAATAATATAATATTTACAATATAAGTTAATAATTAAGATAATAATGTTTTATTAAAATTATGAATTTTAAATTACTGTTAGTAAAACAGTCCGTTAACTGTTAATTTTTTATAACAATCTTATGATTTCCAGAAAATATTATATAAATCGATGTTAATTTCTAATGAAGCCCTACTATCTATTAGAAATAAACAGTTTAACTAGCTAATAACAGTTTAAATAAAATTTTTATATAATTAACTCTTATATAACACAATATTAAAATTAATTGTTTATTAACAGTTAATTATACATGTTAATTATTCAAGTTAATTAACAGTTAAAAATATTAGTTCAAAAAACTGTTTAGTTAAGTTGTTTTCATATTTATAGTTTTGACAAATTATTGTATTATACGCTTAACAATTAGATATTATAGTCAGCGATTAAACTATTGTCAATTTTTTATGCTTTATGTTTTGCTACGTTGATTATTAATTTTAAAATGTAAAAATGCAAAACTAACAGTTAATTAAATAAAATAAAATTGATTATTATAAATGATTAAATTTATTATTTTAAAATGTATGATTAACTGTTACTTATCATAGTCTATAAATGTAAGTTAATAATTAAAATAATAATTTTTAATCAAAATTATGAATTTTAAATTATTGTTAACTTATAATTTTCTATAACAATTTATGTCACACAGTCTGTCAATTTAACATTTTCTAAAAAATTAATTATGCAAAATAAATAATAATTTAAAATACATAAACGGAATGTAATAGAAATAGTTAAAGACAACCTATTCAGTTATAACATGTAAGCTGTTCTATCTATAACAAATAAACAGCTTATTTAGCTAATAACAGTTAAACTAATTTTTTAATAATTAACTGTTAATTAACAATCGATATTAAAATTAACAATTAAACTATCATTAGTTGTTTATTAACAGTTAATTATGCTAAAATATCAGTTCAACTGTCTAGTTAAATTTCTTTTTATTAATAATTTCATTTACAAAATATTGTATCATACGCCTAACAATTACATAATTATTAATCCCAGCGTTTAAGCTATTGTCAATTGCTTAAGCTCCATGTTCTGTTAACACAAAGTGTCAATTTTAAAATTTCAAATTGCAAACTTAACAGTTAAATTAAAAATATATATATTTAAAAAAATTTAATTTAATTTTTATAGAGTAGTACCTAGAATTTGGTTGGTTTTTTTTGAAAATTTTTGGGTATCAATAAGTGGAATTACTATTTAGTTTATTATTCTATTAGTTTCTAAATGAATATCACTTAAACAAAAATTTGCAAACTGTATGATTAATTGTTAATTATCATACTCTATAAGTTTAAACATTATTTAGTCTAAAAATTTATTATATGTAATTTAAATTTAAATTTTTAAAAAATCAACAATTTTAACATGTTCTTAGTAATACAACTTGCTAACTGTTAAAAATCTATGTTTATAAACTTTCCAATTTAGAGAACATTCTTGTTAATTTTAAAATTTAATCAATTTTAAATAGTTATTTCAAACTTTTTGAATTATGTATTTTATGTATGTTATAACTATTTTAATAATTATTAATTAAAATTATGTATGTAACTTTAACTTGACGTACCTGAAAGATCTAATTGATAGATACTTAGAAAAATTGTTGATTTATGAATTTATTACTATTTATATTTAATTGCTAGTAAGTAAAACTACTATTTGAATAATAAGTTATTATTTTAAAATCTATGATTAACTGTTATTCACCATAGTCTTTAAATTAATTTTTTTTTATTTTGACAAAATAAGCTAGTTTTTTGTAATTAAAATAATAATAAACAAACAATCTTAAAAAATTTAACGTTTTTTGTAATTAAAGTAATAATAAACCAACAATCTTAAAAAATTTAACTTGCTGTTAGTAAAGCAGCCGGTTACTATTAACTCAATTGATTTAATTTAGAAACATAGTTTTTAATTTATTTTGAATAATTATTTAAAGGTTTTTATTAATTTATTAATTACAAAATGTAAGCAATTACTATAATAATTAATAATTAAATTTTATGTAAAATGTTTGATAGTGATGTTTATGCATTTATAAAATTGTCAGCTAATAACATAAAATATTATTTACCCAGTTTTTCCACTTGTCAAAAAAGTTGTTAAATAAATCTCGAGAGCTTTATTTAACATTCCTTTAAATATTCATTTTCTGATAATGACCACCTGAGGGTCAAAAAAAAAAATTTATCTTTTGGTGATAATTAAAATTTTGGTTAAAAGAGCTCTCAAGATTTATTGAACAAACTTTTTGGCAAGTGGTAAAACTGTGGCATGGTTTATTGTGCCAAAGATTCTACAATTAATAATATAAAAAAATTATTTTATTAAGTTTTAAACAGAAGATAACTAAATTAAAATATTGCATAATTAACTGTTAACTAACACACACTGTAAGTTCAAATTGTTCAACACTTTATCTAAAATTTAATTATTTATAACTGCTAATTAAGAGTTTTAACACATTATCAGCACACGCACTGTTAACTGTCAACATCGAATATTTATAATTTTTATATGTAAAAAAACAATATTGTTTATTTTAAAATTAAAACATCAATTTGAGAAATTATTTAAAACTATATTAATTTAATGATTAAAATGATAACATAACTGTTAAAATAATTATTCGTTAAATTAATATTAATAAACTCTTTTTATTAGTTTAATAGTTTCTAAACAGATTACTGTTAAATAAAAAAATTGCAAAAGACATGACTAACTGTTAATTACCATACTCCATAAATATAAAACCTGCAGCATTCGTTAAACATTTTTATTGTTTAAGATTAAAAAATAACTGTTATTTAAAGCTACATTTCTACACTTATTATTGGTTAACTGTTAATTTTTGCGATGTTCCTAACATAAAAAAACTGCATTTTTCTGATGTTAAACAGTTAACGGTCAAACACTTAGCTGTTAAACTGTAAAATACTTATTATTTAATTAAATTTTGTCATTAATTATGTTGCAAAACAAAATAATATATTTTTGGTTTATTAAAAAGTATTAATTTGTTATTTAGAAATCAATCATTAAATGTTAAAATTAATACGTCCATTAACCGAAGCTACGTTTTCCATCTGTAAAAACACATAATAGTATGACTAATAAAAAAAAAATTTGAAAAATAGCTTTTTATAGTTCTAGAAAACCAATCGTTTGTTAAAAAAATAGTTTTCCAGCAATAGTCAACATGTTTTGATCGAGATGACCTCTAGAGTACAAATTAGGTTAAATAAATCACACACATTTTTAGAAAAAAAGAAACATTTTTTCCTTATATCCAGTAATCTTTTTAATAAACGTCATAAATTCTAACGCTTCATTCAACATAGACGGTTATCAGATTCCTATTCTCATTCGCACAATTCTCTGTTTTTTGCTTGTTACACAGAATAGAAGGAAAAACAAATCAGCTAAAAAAAATTCAGTCGACAGTAAAAGATGATAAACCTAATCAATACACCGCAAATTTGATAGAAACTATATTTTTTCAGCTAACAATTGATTAAAAAATCAATAATTATTGTAATATTTTCATGTTAACAGTTAATTGTTAACAAGTAACAGTTAAATATTTATTGTTTAGTGGACTATTATTAAACAAGTTTGATTAATTTTTAACAAATATTTTTTAATTCAATTTTAAAACAGAGCTTAACACTTACTAATAGTTTTACTCTTTATTTGCAGTTAATCAAGTTATGTTAAATTTGCATTTTTTCAATAAAAATAAATTAATTAAAGATTTTTTTGTCAATTTTGTTATTTTTACAGTTCGATAGTATATGACAGTTGTGTAACAGTTAAAAATAAATATTATTACAAATTTTATCAAACGTTACGATTTTGTAACTTTTAAAAGATAACTGTTAAATTTGACTCTGAAAACGTAAGAATTATCAAGTTTAACAGTTAAAAATCCCGTATGCACTTTTTTTGGTTAAATTTTATATTTAAGCTTTACTATAAAAAGGATATAACTGTGTGAATGATAAATAGAATGATGAATAAATCAAAAAGTTCTAATAAAAATAGAAAGTAACGAAACATAAAAAGAACATTCTAAAATACTTCAGACGACAATAAAGCGGTTCGATTTTGCAATAAAATCAACATGCTATCATGAAAGTAAACAGTTTGATTTATGTCAAACATTTATTGTAATATCGCAGGAGGAAAACAATAATGTTTTATAAATGAAATTTTTCAGACAATAACTCAGTATTGTTATATTTTATGTTAGACATCTTTACCAGCTTATTAATTTTTAAAATACTAAAGTAATAAATATTTTATGTATTGCTTGAAATAATCATCACAACTAAAAATTAAATTGTTACACTGCTGAATAATTGCCAGCAATTAACAGTAAACTCTTAAAATAATAATTATTAACTGTTATATTGTCAAATAGTTAAAAAATTAAAAACCTAGATTTTTAACTGTTGAGTTATACAAAAACAGTTTAATCTTTGTGTTAATAACTTTGTAATAGTTATACATATTATTATCTAAAATTGTAACTAATTTATTATTTGAAACAGGTTCAATTTTTTTTCAAGACTTTTTCAAACAACTAAAAATGATTCTTTTCTTGTATAAAATTTAAAGGCCTTTCCACTGGTATAGTTTTCAACTATTTTTGCATGTTTTTGCTTTCCAGTGTCGCTCTTAGTTAATCTAACAAGACGTAGTTACCTGGCTATCTGAAAAGAAAAAATATGAGAGAGAGGAAAATGATTGCAATATTCAGATGTGGAAATGAAGAAAAAGAAAACATATTTTGGGTAGAAGAAAATGAAAGAAAATTCAGGATGTGTGGAAGAGAGAAAGAAACACTAGAAGCACATGATCAAGGAATGCGTGGAGGTTGAAAAAAGTATTAAAGAAGACATAATAAAAAGAAAATAAAAAGGAATAAAGTGAATAAAAATGATATTAAACTTAGCGTAAAAGATAAAAAACAGAGAAGAGAGAGGAAAAAGCAAAATAAAAACAAAACAGTTTAAATTAGAGTTTTTATTTTTTATATCATGTATATTATTTAAAACACTGTATAGTGGGTAAATAAAGATTATGAAATTTAACTGTTACGAAATTATTAATACAAGATTATAATGTGATTTATTTAATTTAACAGTTTAAAATGTTATAGTTATTATTATAGATAACTGTTAAGTTATTACTACAAAATTTAACTGTATTATGTATTACTTAACAGTTAAAAATGTAAGTTTAATAACATACAAATTTTGTAACTATTTGACTGTTATTTGTTAAAATAAACATAAGAACGCTTAAAATAAACTGTTATTAGTTGAAAAAGAAATTAGTTATTTTACTTCAATATTATTTTTTCAATGAATACAATAGTAGACTTGAAATTTAACAGTTGAAAATAAATTTAAACAATTAGTTAAGCTAGTAGATTTAATTAATTTAGAAAAAAACTGCATTTTTCTACATTTTGTAGACCAAACTGTTGAATTTTAGCTTCTCTAAAGCTAAGTTTATTCTGTTTAATTGATTGTTTATTATAGTTTTAAGACATCATCTATTAATATTAAAAAAACATTATATGTTACACAGTAAACAATCTACATTAAATAATAAGTAACTTTTTAACATTTAGAACGTTTATTTTAGTAAGATCCAGCAGTTAAAATAATTTTAACTGTTTATCTACAAACTACTACTTTGATATTAATTACTTACTTAAAATAATGTTTGTTTTTTTTCTATTTAAATTATGTTGCTTTGTTATTTGAGAATGTTATAAAAAATTACACTGCTGGTAGTAAATTGTTAACAGTATAAAATTAGTTAAACAGTTAACAAGCAAAAATTTGTAATTGTTAATAACTGTTCAAACTGTTACTAAAACTCAAGCTTTCAATAATTTTTTGCTACCGTAAGTTAACATCACAAATTACCTACTGAAATTTATTATTAATTATGTAGCAGTTCAACAGTTAATGCGTTAGTGTTGACACATTTTATTATTAGTTAATTAAGTACAATTATTATTAAGACAATTATTATCATGTTATAACAATTATAAAATTGTTATAACATGATTAATTAAGTTATTACTTAATATTAAATAGTTGCTAATACTTTTACCACTTAGTTTTTGATTTATATTTGATTGTTAATATTTTAATTGGTAATCTATTAACTGTTAATTTCTGTCTAAATAAAAATCTGTAATTTTTTCTCACAATATGTGCGTTAATGTTCAAATATTTAAGCACTTTATTAAATAGTTAACTGCTAACTAATACTGAGTTAATATTAACTGTTACTAATAGATATTATGTCATTTTGGATAGAGTTACATAACGTATTTCAATAATGTTTTAAATTTCGCAAAGCATCTGTGCTCAAATTCTGCTAATAAAATTTTAAATTTTCTGGAAGAATGACAGATTTATAACAGCAAAAATAATTGACGTGGTTTATGAAATATTGACATAATATATTTTCCTTTATGACCAGACGCTGTGGAAAGCCATTTCTGGATGTCAGAGACATTGAATATCTGATGGATTACTGGAAGATCGGTATTTAACCTACAAAAAAAATAATAGACGTTTTGTATGGATAATATCTTCATCAGTTATTAGGTTATCACAAGCTAAGTTAACTTTCCTAAAAATTCTATTAGATGTTGTAAGTCCTAATTCAGGATAACAGTCTGGAAAATCTATTTGACCTAGATTTAGATGATTATAGAGAGAGATAAGTTGGAAACTAATTGTTTCGACTGTGAATTAGAGATTGATAAAGTTGCAAAAAATCAACGAAAAAGTCAACAGACTCTTATATTTCAACCATAAATCTTATAGTAAAAAAAATGCATTTTACTAAAATGTTAACTGTTAATTATTAAACTTTCGTGATAACAAGTTGTATTACAAATAATAAAATATTATTTACTAGCTATCAACTGCTAGCTAAATGTTCAACTAATAAAATAGCCTTAAAAAATGACAGCTAAAGTAAGTTAATAACTATCAATAGTTAGTTTTTGGTTTTTTAGATTAAAGTTTGAAAATAAATATCATATAAATGTTATGATTTTGCAATATGTAAAAGTGTTAACTGTTAATTTGTTAATTATAAAATGTTTAACAATTACATATTATACTAAACGTTTAAACTATTCTCAATTGTTCAAACTTTATGTTTTGCTACGCAAATTGTTAATTTTAAAATAGAAAAATGCAAAACTAACAGTTAAATTAACACTAAATATATTTTAAAAATTTTAGTTTACTTTTTATTATAATGATTAGCTAACTTTTTTTAAATTTTTACAATTTTATGAATAAATAATTGTTATTTCTTTCTAGAAAAATTTAAAACCATCAGTCCTACTAATTTAACAATTTTCCTCAAAATTGTAAAATATATAAAATTAAGTTTTAATTAAAAACTACTTGATTTTAGTTTAAGTGTTAATTTTAATAACACTTGTTATCAACATTTAATAATACATTTTAATTTTTTTCAAGTATTTATGATTAATTGAACTATTATGTAAGAAAATATTATATAAATTGTTGTTTATTTCTAATAAAGCTGTACTAGCTAATAACAGTTAAACTAAAAATTTTATATAAATAACTTTTAAATAACAGTCAATACTAAAATTAACAATTAAATTGAAAATAGCTTTTTATTAACAGTTAATTATACAAGTCAATTAAACAGTTAAAAGTAATAGTTCAACTGTCTAGTTAAATTATTTTTTTTAATTATTTTGAAATGTATGATTAACTGTTACTTATCATAGTCTATAAATGTAAATGATATAATATTTACAATTTAAGTTAATAATTAAAATAATAAATTTTTATCAAAATTATAATTTTAAATTACTGTTAGTAAAACAGTCACTTAACTGTTATTTTTGTATAACAATTTATGTCACACAGTCTGTCAATTTAACATTTTTTAATAAATTATATATGCAAAGTAAATAATAATTTAAAATACATTATAAACTGAATGCAACAGAAACAGTTAAAGACAACTCATTTAGTTATAATATTTTACCTAAGCTGTTCTATCTATAAGAAATAAACAGTTTAACTAGCTAATAACAGTTAAACTATTTTTTTATAATTAACTGTTGATTAACAATTGATACTAAAATTAACAATCAAATTATAATTTGCTGTTTATTAACAGTTAATTATATTTACTAAAATATCAGTTCAACTGCCTAGTTAAATTTTTCTTATATTAATAATTTTCTGGCAGCTATAAATATTATGATTTTGCATCCTATAAGAGTGTTAACTGTTAATCCGTTAATTATAAAATGTCTCATTAACTGTTATTCACTAATATAGCTCTTTAGAGACGCAAAACTATAAATCTGCGATCTTAATGAGATTTATTGAAAAAAATGTAGACAACTTTCTCTAATTCTTCTAGCAGCTAGAAATTAATGATTCTCAGATAAGTGGCCGCCAAAATCTTTTTCAAGCTTTTGAAATAGGTGAAGGTAAATCTTGTGACATGTAGTGGTACTACATCTTTACAACTTCATTCATTAATCAGTTCTGAACGAGGACAACATGGTCAACCTTGTCTTTCAAACAGATTCCTCTTGATTTACACCTATTTTAGTAGCAACATTGGAAAAACAATGCTCTTTTTATGTGACAAAAAAGATCTATCAATATAATGACCAGCGAATTACATTTTGTCAATTAAGTCAATTATCTCTAAATATGCATTATTTTAAATAATTAAAATAAACAATTAATATACTACTAATAAATAAAATCTAAACTAAATAAACCAATTAACTTTAACACTTATTTAACTGTTATTTGTCAGTCATTTGATACAATAATTACGTAAATTAACTATCAAATTTTACATTTTTTTTTTATTATTTTCAACCCGTTACTTTGAATTAACAATCATTTTTATTGCTAAAATCAAACCAACTTAGTTATTATAACAACTTATACATTAACAGTTTATATGTATTATTTTATTTTATTTTAATAACAGTTTATCAGAAAATGTTATCTTTTTCTACATCTCTAATTTAGATTTTATTACCATTAGAATGACAGAAAGCAAATTAAACTAAAATTAGGTTAATTTCAATTAAATTAAATTGAAAATTAAGACGTTTGATTAGTCGCCACAAAATTATGTAACGAAATAAGTTAAACTCTGCTTCTCTAAATCTATAGCGATCTTGTATTAAAAACTGCAATGATTATTTACAATATAAAACTTGCAACCGATATTTAACTGTTTTAACTATAAATTGCTAAGTTACAAAGCATGTTATAATTTTTGTCTAGACTAATGCATAAAAGTTTACTAACTGGCAACAAGAACAGCTACCTATTTTGTCGTATTTATAATAAAAGTTAAATTGTGTACCTGTTATTTAACTGATTTAACTATAATTTTTAGATTGTTAAACTTGTTATTGCTTTTGTCTATAATTAATGCATACAAGCTTATTAACTGTCATTCGTTATTGAAGCCATCTATAGTAGCAGTTAAAACGTATAAAGTTTGCTAACACAACTGATAAACTCTTAATTGCCAATTTTAATGTTTTTTCCACACTGTTTAATATTTTTCCAAATAAAGAAATTTTACACAAAACAATAATAATTATCAATTAATTTAAAAGCTTTGACAAATAATAAATGACAACACTACTGTCTAAAAATTTTTATCTAGCGTTGCTAAACTGGTGATGTTTTAATAGAAATAGCAACAGCTATACAAAAAGATGAAAAAAAAGAGAATTCAAGAGTGCTACCTCATCTTTTGTTTTATCGAAAAGTTTGTCTTAGTTTGAGCCATACAGATAAATTAGCTTGCTGTGATTTTTTTAAATTAAGATCTAAAATTTTAACACATTGGTAAACTTGCTGATAACGAAAATAATTATCTGTCCTGCTTATTTGACTTAAAATTCTTCAATGTGAAAAGAGATGAACGAAGACATTTTTTTTTGTTTTAACGCCCTTCAATAGTGACATTTTAATAAAAATAATTTCTGTTTAATGGTGCTATCTATTTTCTAACTAGGAAAATTACCAAAAATCGAAAAAATGTTTTTAAGGTTAACAACAGCAAATCATTGGCTTAAAATTGACGTTTATTATACTTTTGACATTTCAGCAAAAAATCTGTTTACCAGTGGTATTACCGGTGGTAATAAAGTTGGTTACTAACCCATTCTGGCAAATGTAAAATGTAGCTCTTTTTATTTTAAAATGTTTTTTCATTATCAGATTAAAATACTGAATTGCTTAATTATATTCAAAATAGCGTTTGACATCACAAATTGCCTATGCATTGGATGCTCATTTGCATAGGATTTTGCTACGACATGACTGATAACTTGCAACGCCTGCTCTGATTTGTGTTCTTTTTGATCCCAGTGTACTTTAAATGTTAGGTGTTCTTTTATAAAATATTTATTAATTAAACAAAAGTTTTAATATTTATTATACATTTTTTTGTATATGTATGAAACAATATAAGTGACAGAGCGTAGAACTAATTGTGATTTCTTCACATTTTGGTAGTTATAGACCTTAAAATACGTTTAACCTGCTTATTAACAGATGTTTTTTAAAATTTGACGTCGTAGATTGCTATGAATGTTAAACTTTGAATTGTAAACGTATCTTTTCTATCCAATTAAAGTGACAGTTATTAATTTTGCCATCTAAACCTAATCTAACCTCACTTTTAATTTAACAAGTCGATAGTGCAACACGTTATTAAGATTTAATTGAAAGCACTTGTAGTTTTTCCAATTAAATACGAATGCAAACGAAAAAATAAACTTTAGTGAAGAAATATAGTTTATAAACAAATCGCACCCCGGCAAGAACAGTGACACAACTCAAAAACACATGCAGTAGTTGAAAAATCGCAAAAAGCAGGAAACTCTTAAACTCATATTGAGATTGTCTAAGTTTCTTTTACGTTACAGATAACTATCTTTGTCAGTAAATTCAATTTTATTCTGAAGAATTAATATCGCAACAAGCGAGATATTATAATGTATTTTTTACTGACATAAAGCTGAAAATTTACATTTTTGAGTTGTGTCACTGTTCTCGCCGGGGTGCGAAATAATAAAAAAGTCGTTTATCGAATTCAGGGCATTTGCGGTCTTTTTAAATAATTGCGTTACTGACATTGGCCAACATTTAAAGATATTATTAATTTTAAAAATTTTGGCGACTAAGTATTGCCTAACGCAGCTTGTCGAGGTTATTTAGTCGTTGCCAGAAAACCGAGCTTTTTAAATATGGCCACAAAAAAAGTCACATGAAGTGAGGTCGCAAGGTCTTCAAGGGTAAATTATTGCTGTATTTCGGCTGATAACTTGACAATCATAATTTTTTCTAATTATTTTCAAGGTCTTGTAAGTGGTATGTGGAGTGGCACCGTCTTGCTTAAAGTACCCGTCTACAATTTTCATCGTTAATAAGCTGTGCAAAAAATGGCTGTAAAATCTCCACTCAGTATCTTACAGTAGTCAATGCTTCATTAAAAAAATTGTTTCAATAATTCTGCGCCTTTAAATAGCGGCCTATACTCTTGCTTTTTAGAGGTGCAGTAAAACCTCTCCAATAAAATTAGGTTTTTTTAAACTCTACATTTGCATATTTTGTGAGTTCACCTAATCTAAAAAAATTAATGAGGCTTAGTAAGACCAAAACCAATAATAGAATGGAATATTAAGAAAAATATGAAGATTAAACATACGACAGTAAAAAAAAATAAAAAGTGTACAAAACGAAAGATGCAAGAAAAAACAAGCTAAGGAGAAAAATATAATAAGAACAAAAAAAAATATTAAAAAAAAATTGAATAAAAAGAGAGTTAGAACAATCAATTCTCATATAATGTTGAGATAGATAAATTATATAACTAATTAAAAAAAAAAAAGAAAAACATACTGATAAAAAAAAGTTTATGAAAGAAACAAAATGATCGAATGCGAAAAAAAAAATGAAAAAAATTTTAAATAAACAAATGTTAAATTACAAGATATACAACAATTTAAGTAAAAGAAACAAAGAAAAACTAAAAGAAATAGAAAATTTGTTAATAGAGAAAAATAAGAGTTTTAGTCTAGAACAACAAAATTATGATATTTGTAAAAAAGTAAACGTTGATAAAGTTAAATACAACATAAATAAAAACAAAATAATAGAAAAGAAAATGTTTAGATTGGAAAGCTACATAAGAAAACGGAAAAAAGCAAGAAGAAAAGAATTCTAAAGATAAAACGAAAAACAGAAAAAAAAACAAAAAAAAACCAAAAAAAAACGAGATAAAAAAATTAAGTAATACAATACACTACTTTATTCATGTTTAGGCACAAATAACATGTGTTACATACGTCAGTTTTATCAATAATCTTAAACCTAGATTACATTATAACAAGTTACATTAAAAGAAAAACAAAGCAAATCATAAAAACATCATAAAAATGAAAACAAAAGAGACAAAAAAAGAAAGTGAAGAAAAATGAAACAAAAAAAACTGAAGCGATTATTCCAGTCAAAATAGACATAAAAATAGTCTTGAATAGAAAAAAATTAGAGACCACCAGGTTGTTTTTAAACGTCGGAGGAAGTAGTTAGAAGTCTAAATCTCAATTTTTGGAACAATCTCGGCGCCGCGGTCGCCGCCATCTTAATTAAAAGAATTTTTTTGTTTTTCTAAAATAACTTGCTAACTTACAACTTTAGAACCAAAATGGTAGTATTCAAAGTTGTTGGAAATTTAATCACCTACAAGTTTGGTTATTATTATTTTGACGCTAGAATTAATATTTGCTGAGTTATACTATCTTTATATTTATACAAAAAAGTCGTAGGTATTTTATTTTCTTTAGCTTTGATTCTCGCACTTCTTTTACTTCAAGATCATTATTTTTGGATTTATACTCAAATCTGAAGCATTTTTTTTTATTTTTCAAGTATTTTGTTTATTATGTAGTTTATTGACAAAAATTGTATTATAAACTTGATAGTATAACTCTGCAAATATTAATCCTAGCGTAAAAATAAAAATGGCCAAACTTGTAGGATATTAAATACAACTATAAAAATGGTTGTAGAGAAAATATTACAAAGCAGAAGCTTTGAAGTTGTAAATTAACGAGTTATTTTAGAAAAACAAAAAAGTAATAATTTTAAATAAAGATGGCGGCGACCGCAGCGGCGGGATTGTCCTAAAAATCTAAATTTAGAGTTCTAATCTTTTCTACTTCAATGTCTATCTCGACTGGACTATAAAATATTTTAATATTGTATGGTGTTGAGGTATTCTAACCTTAATAATAATAAATTTAAAATAAAAATAAAAAAAAACAAAAAAAAAATAACAAGTGGATGATAAATAAAAATAATAATAAAAAAATTTAAATAAAAAAAAATTAAAAAGTTATAATATCCTTGCTTAAAATTTAAGACGCTTACTTTAGGTTGCCAAAGACAACCTCTCTATAAGTATAAACGAGAGAGTTGCCTGCGGCAACATGTATAAATATGTTACCGCAGGCAACTCTCTCGTCAGTTATAATAATAGATGTGTTGCAGGAAACTATTACCGTTTCTATTGTGTTGAATCAAGATTTTGTGATGGCTTTAGTTAAAAACCAAGGGAGCTTTAACTGTTAGTGCTACTAAACATTAACCAATTTTACTTGAATATGTTTGGTTAACTGTTAATTATTTGGTACAATTTAAGCAATAAAACCTATTTGCATTTTTCTAATTTATTCTAAATTATTATGTTAACATAAATAAATACAAATCCATTACATTATTAATTTAGCAATTTAATTTAAATTATTTAACTCAATTAAACATTTTTTGACAATAATTTAAAACCAAAACCTGTCGTTTTTTTTTAAGTTTTATATATTTTCGGAAAAAATAAATCAATTCAAGCTGAAGCAAAACGACACGCTGCTAATAGAGTAGAGAATCACAAAAGAACGTAAATTGAATTTGAGCATCCAAAGTTCAATAGTGCAAATCTTGTCACCTTATTCAATTTATTTATCAATTTCTTCTTTAATCTTAAATACACATCTTGACAGTTGAGTGTTGAGATTAATTAGAATTGTGTAATGTAATTTAAAAGACGTAGTACTTGGATTTAAAGCTTTATCTCTCTTCTGAAATTAACTCAATAATAATATATTATTATGCGAGTTTAATGAAACGTTTTATTGTCATACGAGTGCCACGAAAAGTGTTTTATTAAAACGAGTGTAACAATACGTCTTATTAAACACGGCTAATATACTATTTTATCCACTTTGCTTTACTAAAATTTTCAAATTTTTGTCTGCTTAATTTTCTTTACTAGACAAGTGAGACTTTGCGTTTAAATTTGACAAATTTTCTAGTAGCCATAAAATAAATTAATTAGTAATAAACAAAAGTTATTTTAAATGTCCAGTATTTTGCAAATTTGGTAAATGTCAATTAAAATGATTACACTCATTACATACCCATCACATAATATTTAATTTTTAGTAGCGACGTAAAAACCGTTATTTTTTTTTAATAAATGAAATATTTTTCTATTTCACGTTTACAATGTCGTTTTTGTGACATCGTTTCCAAAAAAAGTAGTTAGGCAAAATTGAGTTTTGTGTAATGGTTTTTAGTGACTTTTGCCGTGGGTTGGTATGATTAGTAGTTGTGACGTCAACAACATTGACTTTACTGTCACTGTTATAAGTGCTATGTTATGTTATAGTTGTATATGTTATGGTTGTTGTGTTACGCCAACCTAAGAAAAAAACTTACTAGATGGATTCTTAATCTTTTCATAATCTTAATATTAAATTATACTTATTAATAAAAGCAAAATAGAAAAAATAGCATCTGATATTCGTTTTACAAGTCACGTTTGTGCAACTCGTACAATACTATACTATTACACATTTGAATGAGCCATAATTATCTAAAACACATAAACAAAGACACATGATTGCTAATAATTTTCAAAAATATGCACACATAATATGACTAATACTAATGCTTGTTGTCAATCCTCTGAATATTTTAATTGTCCTAGAATTCTAATAGCTTGATGCGAAAGTTTAAAAATTATTTGCATAATAGCAGAGTGTGTCCATAGACTTAAACCATAGCACATAAATGTGCAAAGTACGCACTTCTTGCTGTTGGAATAGGAACTTTGAATGTTAGATTTTTTGGCTTGTAAATACTTTTGCATAGATGGTCACTATGGTCTTGCCATTTCAATGTTGAATCTAAATATATTTCTGGAAATTCAAGAGACGATACGTAATCGTCAGAAATGTCATAATTTTTTTAATGTGTAAAGCAACTTTTGTGATTTGTTTGGGTTTATAGTAAGCTTGTAAACATGAAGGAAATGTTTAGAAAGCCGCAAGCTGGGGAATGTGTCGTAGGTATAGAGAAAAAGTATGGAGCCTGGCGTTTCGGAAGATGTGGTAATGGTAATGCAAAGAGTGAAAGAGAGATTGGAGAAATAATGAAGAACCTAAGAAAGTATGAGAGGAAGAAAAGGCTATAAGCAAATGTAAATAATACGAAAATGATGCTGTTCAACAAAAAGAAGAGGAAGGATGAAAAGAATGATTGGGAATGAGAAGGAGAGAAAATAGAGAGAGTAAGAAAGTATTTAGATAGTAGATTTTGAGAGGAGAATGATCATGTTTGAGAGCTTGGTAGAGAGCGTATTGATGTATGAAGCAGAAATCTAGAGGTAGAAACAACAAGAGGAAATAGAGAGGGTACAAAAAAAATATTTAAGATGGGTTCTAGGAGTGGATAAAGAAACCCCAAGGTATATAATAAGAGAAGATTGTAAGAGAAACAAGCTGAGAATGAAAGTGAGGAAAAGAGCTGCTAAGTATGAGAATAGAATGAATGGAAAGAAAGAATGTAGAATATTGAATGAATGTTAGAACAAAAAGAAAATGAATACAGAGATGAATGAGAGCCAGAAATATTATAGAAGAAATCGGTGAGCAAGTAAAGAATTGGCAAGATTAAGAACAGAGAGACGTGTGAAAGAGATGAGAATGTAGATAAGCAAAAAAGAATCAAAAAATCCAGGTACAACAAGAATTATGAGAAATGTATGACGGAGGAAATTCCGGTGTACCTAGAAAGAGAAAGTGCAAAAGAAATAGAGACAATGGCGAGGTTAAGTACTGAAATGAGGAGAGAGATAATAGGTATTGGACGGAAAAAGAAGAGCAACTGTGTAAAATATGCTATGAGGAAAAAGAGGAATTAAAATTAAGTGAGATGAGAAAGAGAGATAAAGCAAAAGACAAGGAATAACTAAGAGAAAAAATGACGACAGAGGAGAAGAGCACAAATAAAAATCAAGGAGAAGAGGATGCGCAATTTTGTTAATATTATAATCAATCAGCGTGTAAAGGACGCAGAAGAATAAAGATTCATTAGTATGGAAGTAAAAAGCACTCGGGTAAGTATACGCCCAAATTTGTCAGTGCAAAATTATTCCAATAATAATCTATAACGACTTATATGAAAAATACAAATAAGAAAAGTTTTGTGATTGAATAAAAAATATATAAAACGTCAAAAGAAAAAAGATAATTTTAGGTACAAAGAAGAATACCAATAAGAAGAGAACAAATATCAGTTTACAGATCTAGTTTGAATGAATTTGCTTTAATTTTATCCATAGCTATTTTGAAACGCATCAAAAACTCAAAAACTTGGATCATCTTATGTCACATTTGTTAGTGCCTCGGTCAAACTTGCGTCAAATTTAAATCAACGCTTTCCGCCAATGGGGGTGTGTTCAGGAACGTGTGGTCTTGGTAAGGAAGTAGTAAACCAAAAGAAACCTAACGTCACGTGACAAGGTAGGTACATCTTGGTATCAATAATGTGTGTGACAAGTAATGAAAATTTATCATCACAAATAACTGACAAAGTAAATAAAACCTAAATAGCCGTTATCTTTGTTTCTTCATAAATTTCCCTTATACTCCTCTATTGTATCTATTCACACTATCAAACGCCGCGCGGTGGTCGGCAAATAACGTGTACATCTTTCCACATTTTTTTTTTAGTTTCTTACTAGCTGAATGCTGCAGATTGTCCATCGCTTTCCTGCTTTCCCTGAACCTCGCTTGGGACTGTGGTTGCGACTTTTTTTCTCACACTTCAATTTCAACCTAATCCTACAGAACTAAGTTGTAGATCTTATTTGCCGTATCCATAATTTTCAAATTATCTTTTTTTGTAGATATGGGATATAAACCCTCTCCATTCAACAGGCAATACATCCCCTTTTCAAACATCATTTGTTACTTTTGTCAATCTTTCACACACCTTATCCATGCAATTGATCCACCTCTAATTTTTGATACCATCTCCTACAAATGTTCTCCCTATTTTTGAATTATTTATTTGTCTTTCCACTTCTTTCAATCTAATATCCTTTTCTCTTCCATATTACTTATTTCTGTTTTTTTTCAATTGCTTTGTCGGTACCCCCCATTACCTCCTCAAAACGTTTTTGCCATTCACTTATCTGTATTGATGCCTCGATATTTTCTTTTTGTCTGCTCTTATCAAAATATTTCCACATTTGTTTCAGCTTTTTTAAATTTTCTATTTAATTCTTTAATTTTTTTTAGAGTGTGTTTACTTTTATTTTTCTTTTCTTTGGAATCCTTATCCCACCATTCGTTCGAGTATACTTTTTTTAGCTCTCGCTTTTTTTTACGGTTTTTCAAATCTTTCCACTTTTCCTTCTTTCAGGTTTTTCTTTGTTTATTTTTCTTTGTATTTTTTCATGCTTTCTTCAATCCAGTCCTAATTTCTACTTTTAAGCACTTTCTCACTTGTATTTTCTTTGCTATTTTTTCTGTCATTGTCACTATCACAGAGATGTGATCTGAACTGAATCTACCCTTTCGAACATCTTCATATTTATAATATTTGCTTTTTCATTTGCTATTATAAAGCCGTTCCTCTCCCTACATACATATGTGTATTTCTCTTCTTCATCTCCTTTATTATTGCCATTCACTACCTTCCACCTATTCTCTTTTTCCCTTCCCTGTGGTTTTTCTTATCTTTTGTATTCCACTTCTTTATTACTCTTTCTTCTTGTTGTTCTTATAATGTTTTGATATCGCATTCTCCTAATCTTGCATTCAAATTCTTTCCTATTATTAGTTTTCTTTTTTTTCTTTCTCCGCTTTTTTCTGTATTCACTTTCATGTTTGTTTAAAAGATTGTTATCACTTTATGCTTTTTTGTTTGTAATTATTTTGTTTTCTATTACTCCTTCTCTGTCATTATATTATTTTACTTTTTTTTTATTTGAATTTTTTTTTAATTTTTTTCATTCTATAATATCTTTCTGTTGATACGTTCTAAAACATCATTTTTGTTTCTTGTTTTTTTTTATTTTCCCTTCCTGCCAATGTTACTTTTGAATTCTTTTTTTTTATCTTTTACTTATATTATCAATTTTCATAGTTTTTTTCTTATCACATTTGAACTTTTTTTTGTATGTTTGAGCTATCCGTTCCTATCCTTGCATCTTTTATAATTTTTTCATATCCCACCTAATTATTTCTTTTCCTTCATGTCCTTTTTCGCGCTTTTCGTTGCTTTTTTTTGTTATCTTCATTTCTAACATTTTTTTTCGAGATCTTCTTTCCACCTCTTACACTATGTATGGTATGCGTATGGTCCCTGTTGAATTGGCAATTCATATTAGTAGCTAATAACTCATTAATACCTGATAGCAGAACATTTAAATATTGTTTAAATAATTCATGGTCGCATTCTTCTGAATACTGTTTCCTCAGTATTTACTATTTTCCTATCTATTTCTACTTTTTTTCTACAACCTCTCTCCTTTTTCTAACCTTTTTTCTCCTTTTCTAGCTTGTACCGTTCTATTTATCTTTTCTTCTTGGTATAATGTATACTGTATAATGACTATAGAGTGTTATATATATTTTTTTCTTAAATAAAGTTTTTTTTTCTACCGCTTTTTATATCTTTTATGGCTACCTTTATTAATCTTTTTATATTCTTTTCATTCTTTCATCATTTGTTCTAATGTTTCGTTCATTGTCTCTTATCCAAAATTTTTGTTCATTTCCACATTTCCCTTTTTCACTTTTTATATATTGTAAAAAGCTCTGTAATTTTTTCAAATCTTCCCCTTATCTTGTGTAGCTGTGTCCTTATTTTGTTAATCATTTCTGTTTGCATCCATTGCCTTTCTTCTTTCTTCCTCTCAATCTCTTCTACATTATAATAGTCTATTTTCCTTTTTTTAATATGATTATCACTTTTCAGCACATTTTCGTTCTTTCCTGTTATTTGTGATTTGTGCCGTTACTCTCATTTTTTCCTCTTTTACATGCTTTCTGTATGTATTCTACGAGGGTTCCTGCTTAATAATACCTATTTAAATATTGTTTTAATAATTCTTTGTCATAATCTTTTGAATATCATTTTCTGTTTTTTCCCAACTATTTCTACTTTTTCTCTACAACCCCCCCCCTATTTCTGATTTTTTTCCCCTTTTCTAACTATTTTCCATTTTTTTTATCTTATCTTTGATATAATGTCTGTTTTTTACCATAGTGTTGCATATTATATCAATTTTTTAAAATAAATTAAACATTTTTTTTGTCAGTTTTTATAATCTATTGTTTTTTTACCTTTCTTCGCTTCTTTCATTTTTATTTATTAATCTTTTTATATTCTTTCATTCAATATCTTTGTTCTCATAAAATTATTCTCTTTTTTGTTTTCACACATTCTTTCATCATGTTCTAATGTTTCGTTCATTGCCTCTTATCCAAAATTTCTCTTCATTTCCACATCTAAATATTTCAAATATCTTTTTCTCCCTCTCGTTTCTACTTTTTATATATTGTAAAAACTTCTCTGTAATTTTTTCAATGTTTTACCTTATCATGATTGGCTGTGTTCCTAATTTTGTAATCATTTCTCTATGCACCCATTGCCTTTTTTCCTTCTTTCTCTCAATCTCTTTATATTATAATAAGTCTCTGTTCTTCATTTCTTTTATAATTTTTTAATCTGCTTACCACTTTTCAGCCTATTTTATTTCTGCCGATACTCTTCTGCCGATATTTCTATAAAACTCTTTCTATTTGTACTCTTTTCTACATCTCCAAATTTCTGCTTCATGTTCCTTTCTATACTTAATTTGCCACCTGATTTGAATAGTGAATACCTTCACTATTTAAATATTTACCCAGCTCCGCTTTGTAGACCTTTAAAAAGCTTATGATACAGTTCCACAAACCTATTTGATAATCTAGTATGCAATGATTCGAGCTTAGAATTTATATAGGTTTTATCACAGGGTTTTATAACTATTTAAGGTTGGCAACGCAAACATAACCTATTTAGTCTATCAGCTAAAGAAACAGCTAATGTTTGAATAATATTCATTTTATTTGAACACATACGGCCATTATATTGCTTTTTAGTATAAAATGTGGTACAGTCAGGTATTTAAAACAACACCAATGTTCCTAATATAATATTAGGTAGTACTCAAAACTGCTTTGGGTATTTCGTTCAGAGTTGAGGTATTTTTAGGTTAGGTTATCTGTTGAAGTAGGTATTTTACCATGCTATGATGAGTGGCAGCTACAGTCGACTGCGTATTCCACCATGAGAGCTGGCGGAAATACATTGGTCTTTTTGACAATTCGTGAATTGATTGGCGGCGAATTTAAAATGGCATGGTCCACCCTTTCGAAGACTACAAAACGGTTCTTGGACTTATAACGGTAGCGCACCCGCCATACACGCGTATCGTTTTTGCGCCGAACGTTATAAACGTCTGTAATAAATGCCAAACTGGGACACAAATGGCGCAAAGTGATACCGGCAGCGGTTGTATTTGATGCACCCCCTTCTTGAAAACAAGCCATAGGACAGGGAAGATTTTCGAGTTGTTCGGGTGTAGGGTCATGAGTTCTAACCCAATGAAATAATCGGCCTTCAAGTGAAAAAAAAAATTTCAGAAAAATAAATTTTATACTAAGATATACACACTTACGTCTTTGCGCAGCATCCATTACAGTCTCAAGCCCTGTTGCAAAAAGTGTTAATTTTTGCAATAATAAATAACAAATAACCCTAGAGAGCACCTTTTGACAGGTCTGATAAAAACTTCATCTATCGCCAACGTAAAGAAAAGAAATTTCTGGTGTAAAATCTAGTCTTCTTTATTATCAAATTTAAACAATTTATTAATATTTTATATATTTCTTTATGCCTCTATTGCAAATTTGAATATATCTTCTAGGAGATAAAAATTTAGACATGTCTTCATGTGGGTGACAACTACACTTTACAAAATAATCTATTTCCAATTCCGATATAAAATTGTCGTTAGTTTTGTACTTTACAATGTTTGTGTTTTTGGGCTTGAAACAAAAAACTTTTCGTAATGGTTCTTCAAATTCTGGCCATTTTCTCGTTGTAGTGACACTGTATTTTACCCGCCACACCCATTTTCCTGGCAAGCGGACAGCAAAGATTTCTCTAATTTTTGTATCATCGGGGCAAGTAGGGCTGAAGATGTCATGAGCGGCGAGCAATCGGTCTTTTAGTGTAGTTTTATTTCGAAAATCATAGCGGGGGCATGGTGTATCAATGGGGGCTATAACTCCATAAAAAAACAAGTTAATTATCCTCATGTGTGTCTGTAGAGGTACTTACGGTTTGTGGAAGCCATTAATGAACTTTTAAATTAAACTTTAGGTGGTATTTAAACAAATAGAACGACTCAATTTTATTAATGCATACATGAAATGGTCTAACAAACTGAGGTACTACTAGGGGGTACCAAAAATATTTTTAAATTTTTTTAGATTAAGAAATATATTCTAACTTCAATAACAAGAGTTTCTATAAAGTTTTCGCTTAATAAAAATAAAACCATCAACTACACCGTTTTTGACAGATGTGACAATTGACAGCTGACAAGTGACAGTTAAACATATATACAAAACTGTTTTTATTTCAGGTTTACACCGTGGTCAACAATGACGGTTTGAGTTGGCAATCCCACATTTTATTTTAAAGTGGTACAACTGCAACCACTTCTTGTTCTTGACGGGTGACACTTTTAACACTGACAACATTACTGACAGATAGTAATTAAAAAGTTAGTCGCTGTCACATAACCTACAATTTTTTTTATAAGTGTTATGTTAAATATTTGTCAAACAAGCGTATCCGGTTACAGTGTTGCAATTAGGCAAATAAAAAAGTTTTTAAAAGGTGTTGCCAATTTAACCAGTCATTGTGGACCACGCTTTGCAAGAAAAGTTATATCTAATAATAGTTTTATGTATTTTGCAGTTTTGGAAGACAGCGCTATTTTGTTCTCATTGAAACTCATGATGAGATCCAATGAAAACGCAAGTTTGCACATGAAACTCTTATGAGATTTTTAGAGCTACAACTTTTAATGTATTATAAACTTTTAATTTATTTTGATTTTGCTTCACGTCAAACTACGTACTAATGCATTTATTATTTACAGTCGTACTACTTATACATTATGATTAACTGTAAATAAATTAGCAATAAAATTAAAACAAATTGAAAATTTATAGAGACAGTTTTTGGTATCCAAAGAAAATATTTTTTTTTTATTATCCATTTTCACTTTTTTAATCTTTTTTTATTCTTTTCTTTCAATATATTCTTTCTTGTAATATTATTCTCTTTTTTTTTTCTCACATGTTCTAATGTTTTGTTCATTGTTTCTTATTTGAAACTTCTCTTTATTTCCACATTTTTTGGTAACAAAACTAGAGAAAATAGAACATTTTGATGATTCGTTTATTAGGGCCCCCAGGTTAAAAACACTGATGAATCTATATCAATTTTCTGTATATTCAAGTTAGCGACATCTGTTGACACCGACTTTAAATGGTCTAAAATTTTCAAAATTGTATCTGAACCTCAATTTATTGAGAAAACGTATCTGAAAATCTTTGATTTGATTTTTTTATTTTCAAATTTTTTTGGTAACAAAATCCAGGAAGATAAAATTTGCCTATCGTAGGTTCTTTTCTCAAGCGAAATTACTAAACTTGCAACATTACTTTGTAGATCCAATTTTTGACTTTAAGACCCCCGATTGCACAAGCGTAAATTTACAATTAAGCGATTATCGGCAATCAAATCGATATTTTGACCAATCAGATGCTAAGAAATGGACAATCAAAATTTGATTGTCGTTTGTGCAATCAGGCTTAAATGGCAGTACACATTTTTTTAAAACTCAGTTTTTTGAATTTGAATCAGTTGCAACTTGCCGATGAGCTCCAATAAGAGCGAAATATGTCCAAGTTTACAGATATAGGCTTTGAATGAATTTGCATTGGTCTTTCTTTATTTTACCAGTTGGTGGCTAACCAAAAACGGTAGATAACTTTGTATATCTTCGATATACGTTTCAGACAAAAGCCGCTAACGTGACAACTTTGTTGTCTAATCAGCAATATAAACTTTTGTTTTAATTTGTACCTATCAAACACTGACAAACAACTTGCCGATGAGCTCCAATAAGAGCACAACATGTCTAAGTTTACAGATGTGATTTGAATTAATTTGCATTGTGGTCTTTCGTTTTTTGTTTTGGTATTTTGATATTAATTTTTTAGAGTTTTTGATAAACATTTTTACTTTTTACATATAAATAATCTGATTAATATTATTAACTAAAAATCTTCTCAGTTATTGTAAAACTAACTCCTCTAGAACAATTTTAGAAACTATAATTTTTAAAGTTTTTTATTTATGTAAAATTTTAATGGTTTAATAAATCTGCAGCTCTGTTATCATTTACCAAGATTTTAGTTATTAAGCTGACTATAGTCATTAAAGAAATAATTGTAGTTTTTTCAAATTAATTTAATTTATAGTTTGAAAGTTGACAGGCATTGACATTTTGTAACTTCTTAGCAAATATTATCTAACTTGTTTCTCAGCAAGTTAGATATGGTATCATTAGATAAATGACAATTTTGTAGCTATTATTTAGAAACTATAATCATTTTTGAAGCTATTATTTTCTAGTTTAACAATTTGCTAAATAGTTATCGAAAAAACCGATTTTTATTTAAATATTAGCTATTACTTGAAAAAAATGTAGGTAGCAAATTAGCAATTATTTAGTAATTAACTATGGAAGGTACTTGTAATCTAAGCTTGAACTTAAATCTGCTTCTAGTTCTAGTTTCAAAATTTATTAAATACTGAGGCGCTAGAGTCAGTTTATAAATTTCAAAAAAAAATTAAATTTGAGACAGACTTCAGTTCAAACCTTAACTATAAATACCACTTTGAAAGTTTTTAAAATTTAACTATATCATAGTTTAATAGCTTTCTTTTGAACAATTTTAAAAACTATAATTTTTTTCTATTTAAAAGCTCAATGGTTAAATTTGCGAAAAAAACAATATACACAACCGTCAAGTGAACGTTAGTTATCATTAGTTAAAACATTAATTTAATAAACAAATATTCAAAGCTGTGTTATTAGTTACAAGATTTTAGTTAGTCAGCAGACTATACATATTTAGTAACTAATTATAGTTATTTTAAAGCTTAATGTTTAACATTTTGTATTTTTAGCAAGTTAGGTAATGTATCATTAGATAAATAACGATTTATTAGCTATTATTTGGATACTAGAATTATAACTAACGCGTCTAATTTTTAATAGCGTTTATTTTCTAGTTTAACAATTTAATAAATAGCTATTTAGAAAGATACAGAAATTTTAAAAATATTAGCTATTACTTGAAAAAAGTGCAGGTAGCTAATTAGCAATAATTTAGTAATTAACTATAAATAATATCAATAATCGAAGCTAAGTCTGCTTCTAGTTCTAGTTTTAAATTAAGCTAATTTATAGTTCAATAGTTGGAAACTGAATGTTTAACATTATGTACAAATATACATATCATTAGATGAATTACAATTTATTAGCTATTAAATACCATAATGAAAACTATAGCGCTTAATTTTTAATAACTATTATTTTCTAGTTTAACAATTTGCTGAATAGTTATTTAAGAAAATAACGACATTTTTACATCTTTAAAATATTAGCTATTACTTCAAAAAAGTATAGGTAGCAAATCATTTAGTAATTAATTGTGGAAGATATTTGTAATCTAAGCTTAAACCCAAATCTGCCTCTAGTTCTAGTTTCAAGATTTTTAAATCGGCTTTAATACCGAGGCACTAGAGTCAGTTTATAAATTTTAAAACTAGAACTTGAGACAGACTTGAGTTCAAGCTTCAGCTATAAATACCACTTTAAAAGTTTAAAAGTGGTAACTATTTTATAGTTTAACAGTTTTGCTTTTGAACAATGTTACAAACTATAATTTTCCAATTTTTTTATCTATTTAAAAGCCCAATGGTTAAATTTTCTTAAAAAGTAATAGCTAGGCAACCATAAAATGAACGTTAACATTAGTTAAAACATTTAATAAATAAATATTTTAAGCTGTGTTATTATTTACAAGATTCTTGTTAGTCAGCAGACTATAATAGTTATTTAGCAAATAATTATAGTTATTTCAACGCTTAATGTTTAACATTTTGTAAATTTTTAGCAAGTTAGGTAATGTATCAATAGATAAATAACGATTATTAGCTATTAAATACCATAATGAAAATTGAAACGCTTAATTTTTAATAACTATTATTTTCTAGCTTTGCTTTTGAACAATTTTACAAACTATAATTTTCTAATTTTTTTTCTATTTAAAAGCCCAATGGTTAAATTTGCTTAAAAAATAATAGCTTGGCAGCCATAAAGTGAACGTTAACATTAGTTAAAACATTTAATGAATAAATATTTTAAGCTGTGTTATTATTTACAAGATTCTAGTTAGTCAGCAGACTATAATAGTTATTTAGCCAATAATTATACTTTTTTTCAAATTGAGCTAATTTATAATTTAATAGTTAGCTGGTTGTAGCTAACCTAATTGTTTGACATTATGTATATTTTCAGCAAGCTAGATTTTTTATCACATAAATTACAATTTATTAGCTATTATATTTAGAAACTATACCTAATCATAACTAAAGCACCTAATTTTTAATAGCTATTATTTTCTAGTTTAAAAATTTGCTAAATATTTATTTACCATTTTCAAAATATGTATTTGCTATTTTTTGATTAAATTGCAGGTAGCAAATTAGCAATTATTTATTAATTATCTATGGGTGGTAAGTATTTAAAATCAAAGTTTGAACTCAAATCTTCTTCAATTTCTAGCCTTCGGAACAGTTTTAAGAACTATATTTTTTTTTGCATTATGTAAATTTTTTGCAAAATAGATAATGTATCATTAGACAAATTGCAACTTATTAACTATTATTTAGAAATTAAAATCATAACTAAAGCATCTAATTTTCAAATAGCTATTTTGTACTCTAAAAGTTGATAAGTACAAATTAAAACAAAAGTTTATATCGCTGATCACATTAGCGCCCTAGCGTCTCAAACGTGTATCAAAGATATACAATGTAATCTATCTTCTTTGGTTAGCCATAAACTGGTAAGATGTTCTAGTTTAACCAACTGGTGAAATGTTCTAGTTTAAAAATTTGCTAAATAGATATTTAGAAAATTACAGAAATTTTTAAAATATTAGTTGTTACTTGAAAAATGTGCAAGAAGCAAATTAGCAATAACTTAGCAATTAACTATAGATGGCATTAGAATCGAACATTAAACTTGAGTCAAGTTCTAGTTTAAAAATTTATAAATAGATCTTAATACAGAAAATCTAAAATAAATTAAAAATTTTTAAACTAAAACTTGAGACAGACTTGAGTTCAAGCTTTAGCTATAAAGACTACCTTAAAAGTTTTGAAAATGTAACTAATTCTTAAGTTAATTGATTGCTTTAGAATAGTTTAAAAACTATAATTTTTTTAATTTTTAAATACTCAAAAGTTTAATGCTAAATTTGCGTAAAGAATATCAGTTTGGCATCTTCAGTTTGGCATCTTTTAAATGAACGTTAACGTTATTCAAAACATTTAATAGAAAAACATTTAAAGTTTTGTTATTATTTATTTATAAGGTTTTAGTTAGTCAGCTGGCTATAGTTATTTGACAAATAATCACAGTTTTTTTCAAATTAAACAAATTTATAGTTTAATAGTGGGAAGGTTTGGGCTAAATGTTTAATAATATGTAAGTTAGATAATGTATTATTAAATAAATTGCAATTTATTAGCTGCTATTTAGAAACTTTAATCATAACTGAAGCGCTTAATTTTTAATAGCTATTATTTGCTAGTTTAACAATTTGCTAAATAGTTATATTTAAAAAAATAACAAAGTTTTTAAAATATTAGCTATTACTTTAAGAAAGCGCAGGTAGCAAATTAGAAATTATTTAGTAATTAATTATAAATGGTATTTATAATCGAAGCTTGAACTCAAGTCTGCTTCAAGTTCTAGTTTCAAAATTTATCAACCGAGCTTAACACCGGAGTACTAAAACCAATTTATAAATTTTAAAACTAAAATTTGAGATAGACTTGAGTTTAAATACCACCTTAAACGTTGTTAAAATGTAACTATTTTATAGTTTAATAGTTTTCAACATGTCAGAATTTTTGATATTAACCAAATGTTTATAGCTCGTTAATAATACAAAATTAGTTAAAATAAAATGTAGGAAGTAACTAATAAGAAACTCGTGGGCAATAATACAGTAATTACAATTTATAAACATCGTGTTATCACTAATTAAATAGTTTTTAGTGATTTATTCAAAATTCTGTTGTTTTTTTTCTGTTAAAAATGCTTAAAGTTTAATGTCAACTTAGTTGACTATTTTCAGTGAATTGAAGTAGTTTAATTAATAATCACTGCTCTTAAAGTTATTCATTGTTTAAGTGTTCATCTGTAAATTAATCACTTATACTAAATTTTTAGAAAATAATAGTTAATTAAACAATAAAAATCAAAAACTTACGCTAATCTTGTTTATGTACACAAAAAAATAAAGCATTTAACATTAGCTAAAAATTTGCAAATTGAAGCTTATCTGACAGCAATTGTTGGTATTATTAGTTAAAAACTTTAGCTGTTATGAAAAAATTAACTGCTTTAGAAACCGTTTTATTAAGTTTAATTTTTTAAGTCTTAACCAATTTAACAGTCTAATGCTAACAGGCTAGGTCAAATATGCTTTTGTCTAAGCCGTCTATAAACAGTTTGGTTACCCATAAAATGATGTGGACATTAGTTAAAATATAAAATTATTTATAGTTATAAAGTTATGTTCTTATTTGTTCCAAATAGCAAGTTTATTAAAACTTAGTATATCACTATACTTTTTCTAAACCTGGCTAATATATATAGTAACAGGCTTCAGTAAAGGTAAATATTCAACTGTAAGTAAAGTAACCAGTTAAATAATATACTATTGGATAAATTACAATATATCAGTTTTCATTTAGAAATTACTAGCTGGCCTGGCGAACTTTGTTCCGCCTTAGTTTTGTTATTTTATTTTTTATTTATATTTTTTTTGTCATTTGTTTTGTTATTATATGTCAGATGCGTTTACGTTTTATATTGCATGTCACGTCACACGGAATGGGATAAAAAATATTCTTTGTTAGGCTACTGGTTCTAAACAACCACTCCACCAATTTTCAGCCAAATCGGTCATAAATAGATATAGATTTTTAAAATAAACGACCCCAAAAACTATAAAAATGATACCCAAATTAATTATTCACATTTATTACCTTTATCACATTCATTTTACAACCCTCTTTAACTTAAATATCATTTTCAAAATCAACGACCTGAAATTCCTCGAAAATACCCATATCGTTTTCTTACATTTTTATCCCTAGAACACTCTCTTTTCATCCTCCTAAGAGTAATTTTTTAGAAAGCAGGAAACATACCTATTTATTTTTTTTTGAGAACTTAGGCAATTTATGGGAAAAATTATGAAAACGACATCAATCTTTAGACATTTTGCCCTCTTTCCGCCCTATCAAGGAATGATAATATTTTACTTCTAAAATTTCGGATTTAAATATAGATATTATTTTTAAAATAAACAATCCAAAATTTTTGAAAATCATACTAATATTGGTACTTGTCATTTTTTGTTCTTATCCCACCTCTTTTTATCTCTTTGTTAATAAAAAATATTCTATTTTTAGACTTATATGGGAAGTTGTCTCATGGAAGACGATTAAAGACGGCTACTGACGATCCAAGATCCAACGCCGCAGTCGTACTACGGCACGGCGTTGGATCGTCATTCGTCAGTGGCCGGCTTTACATGTAAACGCACGGTCTGACTTTGGTTGGTGGTGGGGGAGTGGATCGATTTATTTGGAACGGTAATTTGCCGAGCCTCACCAAACGTTTCCGACATCGCAATTCTAATTTTGATTTAACCCTTCTTTTAGAGGGTGGTTTTTGGAATAAAAAGTATCCTATAGCATTCTCCTGGCTCTAAGCTACCACCTCACCAATTTTCAACCATATCGGTAAAGCCGTTCTTGAGTTATAAGTGGAGTAACTAACAGACTTTCTTTTATATATATAGATAACCATTTAGTCGCTAATATTTATAATATTTAATGAATTCTTTGGTTTGCAAACAATCTAGTTAAATACATACTACACGGAGTTGATTGTAATTAAAAAAAAACATTAAGAGTGCTTGCAGGTAGCAAGTTAACAACACCTTAGTAACTAACTATAAGTTTTCCAAAGTAAGTCAGTTTACAGTTTATTAGTTAAATTAAATGTTTATAAAGTCGGTAATGCAAAATTAAAAAAAAAATTATTTATTTACTTATGAACTAAGAATTATATATTAGTATTAACTAATTTTGTAATAACTGATCAACTAAATTTTAAATCTTTTTTTTCAGATGCTTGTTTAATGATAGCGCGCTTAACAAGTTTTTTAGTTTAGTTAACAATTTTATTAACTTTATCATTTGCTTATGTGTTTATTTCTAACTTAACTTTATAGCTAACTAACTAATGATGGCAGTAGATAATACGTATCTTATTTGTTTAGAATATAAGAAGTTCAGCATTGTCAAATTTCAACATTGATTTAACAATTTTATGTTAATAATATTAAATGATTTAAGTTGTAATTTAAATAACTATTACTTAGTTAGATAAAATCTAAAGGTTTAAGATCTTGAACTTGAAAATTAATAATTTAAGTTTTATATCTAAAACATAAGAGTTATAAAGTTAATACTGCTTACTTAAAAAAATACAATATTTATTGTTACTAATCAGCAAAGTTAGATCAGTAGTTTATTTCTTAATTAATATTTTAGCAATTATATTTTATAGGCGTTTAGTGATGCAAAAGTAATATTTGGCAATTTTTAAAACGTTTAGTTTTTAAACTTTGGAATATTAACTCGTTATAGTTTTATAAAAGTTAATCAGCAAAAATTTATAACTAAAACGCTTAAGAAGTAAGCGGTGGCATTATATTGTCACCGTTTTGACTATGATAATTAATTTTTTATATAACGATCTTAAGCGTTTATCATTTTTTTTTTCAAGTAGAAACTGTGAACATTGTAAAGGAATACACGTTAAGTTAACGGTTCTAAAACTGTTAATTGTGAACACTTTCTATGCTGCTTGAATTGTTTTTAATATTAGCCTCTTTTTGACACTTAAATAAAGCTAAATTGTTGATAACAAAGCGTTGTAATTAATAATTTTGTAAGGAATACACTGCAACGGTTCAAGATTTTAACGTTGGTAAAACCTAATCACCTCAACAAATTGAAGCGTCATGTTAAAAATTGCCAAAACAATTAGGATATAAGCGTTTTGTTAATATTTAAATTTTATTAGCTTGTACACTGTACCGGTTCAAAATTTTAACGTCGGTAAAACTTAATTACCTCAACAAATTAAAGAGTCATACTATAGTCACAAAATATAATAGTTAAACTCTTTCAACGCTTAACAGCGTTATAAATTGTTACCCCAACAAATTTAACAATTATACTATAGTCACAAAATAGAATAGTTAAACTCTTTTAACGCTTAACAGCTTAAAACAATACTTATAACGCTTATAACGTTATAAGTAGTAGTACATCGTTTTAAACTGTTAAGCGTTAAAAGAGTTTAACTATTAACATCGTTAAAAGCTGTTAAGCGTCAAAAGAGTTTAACTATTAACAACGTTATGAACTGTTAAGCGTTAGAAGAGCTTAACTATTCTATTTTGTGACTATAGTTTTACTGTTCAATTTGTTTAGGTAATTTGGTTTTACCAACGTTAAAATATTGAACCGTTGCAGAGTATAAAAGCAAACTAATAAAAATTTTAATATTAACAAAACGCTTATATCTTTAACGGTTTGGTAAATTTTGACATGACGCGCGGAATTTTAAGTGTAAATATTTAAAAACGTTGGACGTTGTAAATTATTAAAGAATTTACTTCCTATTGGCCTTTGGATAGTTATTTTATTATAGGTTATGATAAAAATAGTTTATGTGTATTTTTTCTAGACGTTTTGTTTGAGCGTTAAAAAAAAGAAACGTCTTTAGCACTCTTAAAGAAAAAGCTCGTGAAAATCACCAGCTGAAATCGAAAGCTTCTAGAGAATCGTCTTTATGAGAATTTAACACAAAAAACAAAAAACTTTTGAAGTATCAAAACTTTATTTTCCCATTTGTCTTTTCCAGGCACTTCCTGAGAGTAATTAAAGTGTTCTATGTCTGGATGGGTTTTATTATTAGACGTTTTATCCAATTTTTTTTATAGATAAATGCTGTAATTATAAAACAACAAGGAGTAATAAATCAATGCACCTGAGGTTGCAGTATCCAGGTCAGTACCCCGGAGGTCACAGCGCAGGTCTACTGGAGACGTTCTGGATACGTTACTATAAACGGGATGTATACAATTTGTAATTTTACTACAACCTCGCAAATGTTACCGGTATGAATTTTTTAAAGCAAAAACCGGCTGAATTTTATTACCATTGTAAAAGTAAGCGACATTAAGAGTACATAAATAGACAAAAAAATAAAAAATCCCACTTCTGGTATTAAGTGTAGTGATGCAAATTGTGATAATTTTTAAAATTAAATTTTAATATTTTTTTGAATTGGTGTAAAAGCAATTGTAGCAGATGATTGTATTACTCTAGAGATTTTTTTTTGGCTAGAACTTGAGAGCTTTGAACTTATCTATCTAGGTATCGGAGCTTACAAGAAGCATAAATAAAAGAAAGTGTTTTAACAAGTAATTCTTTTAAATGTCTCTTTAATAATTTATGTACTTGAAGTAAAAATAGAACACTTTGCTTAACAATTGACTATTGGAAGTCTCTAATAACATCGATACTTATTTATTGAGTGATATACTGCCCTACTTTTGAAGAAAATGTCATTAAATATTAATACAGCTTGCAGAGCCCTGGAAGATTCCCATTTACACACACCACCTGTGTGATCTAGTAAATCCTATCAGAAACCCAAAAATTCCATTAATGTAGGACGTGACCTATTTCGAATTCTTTTTTATTGAATGCAATTAGGTCACATATTTTAGGGATGAATCTATATTCCAAATTCAATTTGCCGGGAGCATCCACCATACGTAATTTTTTTTATTAGGGCAAACTATCACATTCATCTCTGATTGACCCTAATAAATAGCTCAAAAAATAGCAGAGGTTTTTGAATGTGGGATAAATTATGAGCAGACATATTTGAATTATGCATCACTGAGTCTATAGAATTTACTAAAATATTAAAAAAATTTAAGCAATATAATTTATATACTCATAAATTTGCATTAATAGTTACTTGCCTCTGTTTCTATAGTTATTTTATGTAGACAAAATATTTAAACTAGAGCTGTAAGAAGCTTATCTTGGAGAAATTTGGTTTCTAAGCAACTATAGATTGGAGGGTCTACTTTCTTAGGTTACGTAACCTCACTTATTTTTTTTAGTAGATAAGTAGGGTTAGATTATGTAGTTTAATTCTACTAATCTATAGATATCTTGCAGTTACTACTAACGCAAAGTTTTTTACTTATCTATTGGAGTAGGTAAGTAGAAATTAGTAGATAACTTTACTCTAGTAGATACGTTATACGTATGATTTCATAGTTTGTCTCATGTGTACTGAAGCAGTAAAATCTCATATTATAAACTTGTTTTGTATAGATCTACATATTTTTTCAATTTAAAGCTTTTATTGGAACTTAGAAACTTATATTGGACAAATTGGGGTTATAAGAAACCGCAATGGAATAATATATTGTAAAGTTTACTTTATTAGATTACATAACCTCACTTATTTTCTTCAGTAGATAAGTAAGGTTAGATAATATAGTTTAATTCTACTTATCTATAGATAACTTACAGTTACTACTAAAATTTTTTGCTTGTAGGTTACTTTATTTCAGTAGATGATTAGATTTTTTAGTTTATTTCTTGAATATTGAAGCAGTAAAAACATAATATAATTTTTTTTTGTAGATTTTAACTTTATTTGTTCTTGCAGGCAACTGGTTTTGTAATAATGCTATAATTTTTAAAACGATTCTAGTTGATAATTTTAGCTAATTATGTTTAATTTTAAATGAATTCTACTATAAAAATGACTACTATAAAAAGTTTTTTGAATTTATATTTGGTGCATACGAAATAGAATATAGTAGAACACATCTTTTTGAGATTTTTATAGAGATTTTAAACTGAATATCTATTTAAAAACGTAACGGGTGTTTTTTTAATTTGGTTTCGAAGATTGCTATAAATGTTTAACTTGAAATTGTGAACGTACCTTTATCATTGAATCGAAGTAACAGTTATTAATTGGACATCTGAACCGAATTTTACCTCACTTTTAATTTAACGAATCGATAGTGCAACACGTTATTGAGATTTAATTAAAAGCACTTCAAAATACTTATAGTGTTATAACAAAAAAAACTTTAATAAAGAAATAAAGTTTATATCAAATAATCAAAATGTTGTTCATCGACTACAAGGCATTTGCAAACTCTTTGAACAATTGCGCTACTGGCATTCGCCAACATTTGGAGATTATTATTAATTTTTTCAATTTTGAGGTTATTTAAGCATTGCTGGAAAATTAAGTTTGGCTGTATCTAAACTGGTACCTCGACGATCCTTAAATGTTATCACATTTAAGGTCTTGTAAGTGGTATGTGGAGTGACACCGTCTTGTTGAAAGTACCCGTCATAAAACGGTGCAAAGAATGGCTGTTTTATTTTAACATTTGTTTTAACATGTTTAATGTTTCACAGTGTTTTTTTTTCTTTTATTTTTTTTTTATTTTGTTTTTTTTTTTACTCACTTTACTTCATTTCTTGTCTTGTTCAATTTTGGTCTCTTTCTTATTTTGATTCATTCGGTTTTTTTTCTTTCTTTTAATTATGTTTTTCTTTCTCCTGTTTAATAGATAAGTAAACCTAGTTTTGTTTCAAATTTAGCCTAGCATAATCTAAATTGAAAAAATAACAAAAACATTATCAGCTAAGCTAACTAGTACCCGAAGTACTATTATTTATAAAAATACAATTTAAAAACTTTCTGTTTGCAATTTGTGGTTAATAATTAAATTAAATACGAGGTGTTTGCGGAATAGTAGTTACATTTAATTTAATTTATATTTAAGACAAATGCAACTTTGTACAAACAAATTAGATTACAAATGAGCTCAGAATTAAAATATATAAAAGTACGAATAGTATAAAAACTATAAAACAACGTTATTGTTTATTTTTTGACAAGTTAACAATTGAATGCGTTTTCTGTTTACTGAAAACTTTTGGCATTGTGGCAGCTAGTCAATTTTAAGTTGTGCAAATTAAAAACATTTTTCATAAACATTTAACACTTGAAAGCGCCTTTTTTAGTAGACGAGTTAAGTCAGTTTGTAAAGTTTAAATTTTGTATTTAATATAAACTCAAAACAATTTCTAAATTTTCTTAAACCAGAAATAACCTAGTTAAGTGCATACGAACAATAATTTCTGCTCAAATATAGTCTATAAAAACTTATTATGTCTCTCTAATGAAAGCAAACTAGTAAAAATAAACGGCACCTGTTTGAATCAAAAAATAAAATTTAATCAAATCTGCAAAGTATCGAACATTTCATTTCAACAGCCATTCTTCTTAAAGTTAGAAATTTATCTTTCATTTTATGAGTCTGATGAATGGTGAAGATATATAATATTTGTTCTATCTGGCTTGTTTGTTTGCAAACAAGAATCTTGAATCTAGAAGTGCTTTTGTATAAGGCCTTGTAAGACAAGGGCTAATTTATTTTGTTTTGTTGCTGTAGAGAATTTTTTATTTTAGTATTATTCTAGATATGAGAGTAAAGCGTTTGAACTTATTTTGTTGGTTATGAACAAACAAGATTTATAAATCTTTAAATAATGTTTATTATACACTAAAAACGTCATCTTTTTCGTATTAATTTTTTTTTTGTATCTTAGTGATTTCACTTTATGACTAGCAACGTTTAAAATTATTATTGTTATAAGCAGATATAACGTTTAACGTTAGGAAAGAACACATACAATACTAAATAGTTTATCTAAACGTTTGAAATTTTTCTGTTATATGAAAAATTCTGTTTTCTGTTTAAAATACTATACTGGCAAATAACGGTCAAAAAACAAAAATAAAAAATGTTTGTTAAATTTAGATAGTGAAAATGCTTAAATAACTTTTAAAACTGCTTATAAATGCTTGATTTATCTTTAAAACTTAAAAACGCTTAAACTATAATAAACTAAGTCTATTTCAAATTAATTTTAATTAAAAAACAATTTTTTTTAACGGTTATAAGCGTTATATTGTTTGCTTATGAAAAGCTTAATACGTTTTAAATTTGGATTATTTTAATGTTAAACAATAAGACTATCTTCTTGCTATAGCGTTTTAAGCGTTTATTGTCGTTATCTTTTCTATTTTTTGTTTATTTTGTACAACGTTCTTAGACGTTATTTTTAAGTTTATTAAATGTTATTGCAAATTTATTCATAAGCGGCAAGCTAATGATAACTTGAGATAATAATTTGTTGTTTATATAAATTTATTGCTGTAATTGTTATTAGGGTTTACTCTGATAATATTATTATAAAAAGTAAATTGCAATAATCGCGGTAATTAATTGTAATTATTAGTAATTATTATTTTATTTTTATATTGTATTATGAAGCAGATATTTTATACTAGTTTTTATATGAAAAAAAATAAATGACTTTTAACGCTTAATAATGTCAAATTTATAGCTTAATTATTTTAGTTGAAATTAATCTAAATAAATTTAAAAATTTAGACTGTTCACAAAAAAATTAGATTTGTATTGAATTTGACCATATTGACTATATTGAATGCGTTTAACATCTTATAAAGCTAATTAATTAAATTTAGCAATAAAATTTACTAAAAAATTAATTAAAATTATTGTTGACCGTTCAAGGCGACATTGATTATAACCGTTTATAAAAATAACGGTTAAAATCGGTTATTTAACGTTCAACTTAACGCTTAAATTTAAATATTATATTTAACGTCAGAGAATCAATTCAGAAGCTTAGTTTGCAGGAAAACGGTTTAAATCGTTGTTCACGATGAAAAGCTTAGAAATACGTTTATTATACACTAAAAACGTCATTTTTTTCATATTAAATTTTTGTTGAATATGATTGAGTTTATTGTATGACCAACGTTTAAAATTATTATCGTTATAAGCAGATATAGCGTTTAACAATAGGAAAAAACGCATACAATTTTATACGTTTATTAAGATAATTAAATGTTATTGCAAATTCATTCAGAAGCGGCAAGCTAATGATAACTTGAGATACTAATTTGTTGTTTATATAAATTTATGACTGTAAATGTTATTAGAGCCTACTCTGATGACATTATTATAAAAAGGAAATTAAAACATACGCGGTAATTAATTGTAATTATTAGTAATTATTATTTTATTTTTATATTGTATTATGAAGCAGATATTTTATGCTAGTTTTTATGTGAAACAAATTAAATGACTTTTAACGCTTAATAATGTCAAATATTTAATTTTAATTATTTCAATTAAAATTAATTTAAATAAATTTAAAAATTAAGATTGTTACCAAAAAAATTTGATTTGAATTGAATTTGACCATATTGATTATGTTGAATGCGTATATCTTATAAAGCTAAATAATTAAATTTAGCAATTAAATTTACAAAAAAAATATTTAAAATTATTGTTGACCGTTTAAGGCAATATTGACTATAACCGTTTATAAAAATAACGGTTTAAAACGGTTATTTAACGTTCAACTTAACGCTTGAATTTAAATATTATATTTAACGTCAGAGAATCAATTCAGAAGCTTAGTTTGCAGGAAAACGGTTTAAATCGTTGTTCACGATGAAAAGCTTAGAAATACGTTTATTATACACTAAAAACTTCATCTTTTTCATATTAAATTTTTTTTGAATATGATTGAGTTTATTTTATGAGCAACGTTTAAAATTATTATCGTTATAAGCAGATATAGCGTTTAACATTAGGAAAGAACGCATACAATACTAAATAGTTTATCTAAACGTTTGAAATTTTTCTGTTATATGAAAATTTTAAAATACTATACTGGCAAATAACGGTCATAAAACAAAAATAAAAAATTTTGTTAAATGTAGATAGTGAAAATGCTTAAATAACTTGTAAAAATTCTTATAAATGCTTGATTTATCTTTAAAACTTAAAAACGCTTAAACTATAATAAACTAAGTCTATTTCAAATTAATCTTGAATAAAAAAAAATATTTTTTAACGGTTATAAGCGTTATATTGTTTGCTTATGAAAAGCTAAATACGTTTAAAATTTGGATTATTTTAATGTTAGACAATAAGACCATCTTCTTGCTATAACGTTTTAAGCGTTTATTGTCGTTATCTTTTCTGTTTTTTGATTATTTTGTACAACGTTCTTAAACGTTATTTTTACGTTTATTAAGATAATTAAATGTTATTGCAAATTCATTCAGAAGCGGCAAGCTAATGATAACTTGAAATACTAATTTGTTGTTTATATAAATTTATGACTGTAAATGTTATTAGAGCCTACTCTGATGACATTATTATAAAAAGGAAATTAAAACATACGCGGTAATTAATTGTAATTATTAGTAATTATTATTTTATTTTTATATTGTATTATGAAGCAGATATTTTATGCTAGTTTTTATATGAAACAAATTAAATGACTTTTAACGCTTAATAATGTCAAATATTTAATATTAATTATTTTAATTGAAATTAATTTAAATAAATTTAAAAATTAACATTGTTACCAAAAAAATTTGATTTGAATTGAATTTGACCATATTGACTATGTTGAATGCGTATATCTTATAAAGCTAAATAATTAAATTTAGCAATTAAATTTACAAAAAAAATATTTAAAATTATTGTTGACCGTTTAAGGCAATATTGACTATAACCGTTTATAAAAATAACGGTTAAAAACGGTTATTTAACGTTCAACTTAACGCTTGAATTTAAATATTATATTTAACGTCAGAGAATCAATTCAGAAGCTTAGTTTGCAGGAAAACGGTTTAAATCGTTTTTCGCGATGAAAAGCTTAGAAATACGTTTATTATACACTAAAAACTTCATCTTTTTCATATTAATTTTTTTTTGAATATGATTGAGTTTATTTTATGACTAACAACGTTTAAAATTATTATCGTTATAAGCAGATTTAGCGTTTAACATTAGGAAAGAACGCATACAATACTAAATAGTTTATGTAAACGTTTGAAATTTTTCTGTTATATGAAAATTTTAAAATATGATACTGACAAATAACGGTCAAAAAACAAAACAAAAAATCTTTGTTACATTTAGATAGTAAAAATGCTTAAATAACTTGTAAAAATTCTTATAAATGCTTGATTTATCTTTAGAACTTAAAAACGCTTAAACTATAATAAACTAAGTCTATTTCAAATTAATTTTAAATAAAAAAAATAATAATATTTCTTAACGTTTATAAGCGTTATTTTGCTTGCTTATGAAAAGCTAAATACGTTTAAAATTTGGGTTATTTTAATGTTAGATAATAAGAACATCTACTTGCTATAACGTTTTAAGCGTTTATTGGCGTTATCTTTTCTGTTTTTTGATTATTTTGTACAACGTTCTTAAACGATATTTTTACGTTTATTAAGATTATTAAATGTTATTGCAAATTCATTCAGAAGCGGCAAGCTAATGATAACTTGAGATAATAACTTGTTGTTTATATAAATATATCGCTGTAAATGTTATTAGAGTCTACTCTGATAATAACATTATAAGAAGTAAATTGAAATAATCGCGGTAATTAATTGTAATTATTAGTAATCATTATTTTATTTTTATATTGTATTATGAAGTAGATATTTCATGCTAGTTTTTATATGAAAAAAATTAAATGACTTTTAACGCTTAATAATGCCAAATTTATAGCTTAATTATTTTAGTAGAATTTAATCTATAAAATATTAAAAATTAAGATTGTTAACAAAAAAATTTGATTTGAAGTGAATTTTGACTAAATTGAATGCGTTTAATATCTTATAAAGCTAAATAATTAAATTTAGCAATTATATTTACAAAAAAATTATTTAAAATCATTGTTGACCGTTCAAGGCAACATTAACTATAACCGTTTATAAAAATATCAATTAAAAACGTTTAACTTAGCGCTTAAATTTAAATATTATATTTAACGTCAGGCAATCAATTCAGAAGCTTAGTTTGCGAGAAAACGGTTTAAATCGTTGTTCACGATGGAAAGCTTTGTTACACTTAATAATAAGTATACACAACGTTATATTAGTTAAATAAAATAGGGAACAAGCGCAGTTGGCAGACAAACAGTTTCATATCATTGTAGAGCGTTTAGACAAAAACGGTTTTCAATGTTGAACAAAGTAACGCTTAAAAACGAAATAATTGCATATTTTATTGCAAATTTAGAACGTCAAGAAATTAGTAAGAAAGCACAGTTAGCCGAAAAACTGTTTTAAACATATATATTTAAGACAAAAAATTTCTAAGCGGTTAAAAGAAATTCAGAAGAGTAAAATAACGAAATGTTCTGTAACATAATAATTTGTTGATAAGTTTAAACTCAAGTAACGTAACAGTTAGTGAATTAAAATTACTTAATAGTTAGCTAATTACATTTTAACAAGTAACACATTAAATAAATTTGTTTTATAACATGTCTTAGCACGTCTCACATTTTGTCTACTGACAGACTTTGAATGTTGCAAGCAATTAATATTCTATAGTATGTTTCTTGGTAAGCGTTTTATAACGCTTATCAGCTAAGTTTACAACACAGTGTACAAGAAACCGGTTTTGAATTATTCAAGACGATTGTAAACGTTAAATAAAATAACGCTTAAAAGCAATAACGGATAAGCTATACATTACGTTGCTTGAGTACTGATTGTCGTTAAACGGTTTAATACTGTTTAACAATAACGATTGCAAATGTTAATAAAATTAACGCTTAACGCTTTAAAAGTTACAACTTATTGTCAATTTGCAACGTCAGAATTAGTCTAAAAGCATGTATAAAGAGTTTAAAACGATGTTTACAGCAATATTGTAACTACGCTAACGGTTGAAGGCGTTAGTTTTTTAAAAGCTGTGTACTAATAAGTTTTAAAGTACTTTTAACGGTTTTAAATCATTGTTGGATGTTTATACAAAAACCGTTGTAAATTTTAACTAAATTAACGCTTTAAAACAAAATGTTTTTAAGTCCAAATTTGTTTATCAGTTTAGTAGGAAAACCGTGTAAAGCCAAAAGATTTGTAAGCATGTAAAATAACGTTCAAAAGCGTTAAAGAAGTAAAAATGGTGTTACTGGTGAAATATAACGTTGTATTATTAGTTAGATAAAATAAGTTTATTAGTAGAAGGGTGAAAGTTCAATATTTTCTTATTATTGGTGAAGTATACAGGTCATATTTTCAATCAATCACTGATATTATATGCTCTCGGTGTCTTGACCTATTGTACCTAAAGCAGGTGACCTAGTAAAAGGTATTAAACTAATTTATGAATCAGCTGACAAATGCATTTCAAGAGCTAGGTAGAGGCGAGCACGTGAGCAACTTTTTGACCTGGGTCATCCAAAAACCAGGTCACCGTAGAGCAACTGAGGTCAGGCCGTTGAACTGGTGCTTTCCAGGTGAATGTGTGCCACACTTCGACGCGTCGAGCTTTTCCCAAAGCAGCTTGTAGAAGGAAATCTTTACTCACTTTATTAATTTTTATTTATTTATTTGGGTCATAACTTAAAATGATTGTATTTGAAAATCAATAGATGGCGGATAAAAGCGGTAAAAAAGCTCTTTTTATCGGATTTTTTCGATTAATTAATTGATTTGTGGCGCTCAACGGGGAGCCACAATTGGCCATATTTAATATTTAATAGAAAAATTGCAAAATTTAGGATGACGTTTTGGCTAATACAATAAATTATCAACAATTGCTTTAGTCGGCTTCAGCTCGATAGAATAATACCTTTTCCGGCCTAAAATAAGCCAACAGTACAATCAATCTTGCAGTTTCTCTGCTGTTGTAGATTTAATTAATCTAATCTTCGGTTCTATTTTGTTCGTGGTTTGAATATAATTCAGTTGATTGTGGATTACCGGATAAATTTTCTAGATAAATTGTACAGATTTCTCAACGTGTCAGATAAGTTAAACAAGTGGTTTTAGTCATTAATAATATTAGTGACAATCACATTTTTGACATCTTTCACCATTAGACAAAAGTTCGGCTGCAGAGGGTTGCCTGCGGCAATATGTATTTTAAATGTACGCGACTATTTTTTTTGTTAAGAATCCTCATCTAGATATAAGAGTTTAGCTCTCTACACCTACAAAGTAGCTGTAGAAAATTCAGAATTTATTAAATGTAGAAATTTAATAAATAAAAAATTAAGAGTAATTTAATAAGTAATTTAAACAACATTTTTTTCCGTGCCTAGTGATTAACCCTGATTTTTGCTCTTTTGTATTTTTTTTTATGTTTTTTTTTATTCATATTTAATACCTTTCAATTATGTTTCTTTATATAATCATAAACATCTATAACCGCTGGTAAACCCACTGCATTCCGTGGCGACGCATTTGAGATTACTTGGTTTGGTTTACTTTGCGTTATCTCGCTTGTGACACCGAGTTTAAAAATTGTCTTGGATACTTTAGTCGTTCTCTTACAGCCAACTGTCAAATTAATATCGTCAGAGGCAGCATTGAATAAAACTATAGCTGAGTCGCTGATTAAAACAATTGAGTTGTTGCAATTTGAAATAAATTTTTGAATTTTTAATTTTAGTATTTATTGAATATAAATGATTATTAAACAAACAGTCATTATTTTCAGGGAAAACTTTTATTGTTTTTAATAAATTATATTCAGTTTCTGTCGTAATCTGTTTTTTCATGCACACAATAATTTTGATATATATATTACATCTGCTAGACTCACATTTTTTTGTCAATTTTTGTTTGTTTGTTTTGTGAGAGCTTATAATTTTATAATAATTTATATTTAAAATAAAATACGCCAATAAGGCGCTAAAAATTTTGTACAATTAAATGACCTTAATGATGGCTATATGGCATCTTAAGTTAGAAAAGGAGAAATTGGTGTTAGCATCCCTAGATAGGTTGAGTAGCAGTTAGTGAACTGTAAGAAATGATGACGCTTGGTAAAAATTTTTTGAGCGGTCGGTCGGTATTATAAATATATGAACTGTTAATTGTTTACTCAAAGAGAAACATTGTTAACGTGTTGATCTTGTTGATTATGTGTTGTTTTGTGTTATAATTGTAAATTAAGTGTTAAGTTTTGAAAATCGGAGAAATAATCGATCCGTCTGACCGTTAGAGGGTTTCTATAACAATGAATATCAAGGGGTGAACTGAAGTAGATTGTTGATGATAATGTAGGTGATTGGTGCTATTCCGTACACTGTTTTAAGTAAATATTCAATGCCAATAGTCGTAGAACATAGACGTCCTGACAAATTTATTATAAAGGAAGAGTTAACTGTTATTAACTTTAATTTAATTGTTAAAATGTAGCAAAATGTAAGATTAAAATAAGTCTTACACTTTAAGTTTTTTTTTTGTTTTTTTTTTTTCGTTTGTTTTTGGTCTATTTATAGCTTTCTTTCTTCTCTTTAGCTTTTATCATTTTTTTAAGTTATGTTATGAATTTAAACATTTTTTTAAATATTATTTTATTTTTGTCTCACTTATCTAAGTTTTTTCTCTTTTACAATTTTTTTTTGTAAATTAATTTTCTTCTACCAAGAAATCTTCTTTTTTATTAATTTAATTTTTAATCAATTAATTCATCTTTTTTTATTTAACTTTTTTTTTTTTTTCAAATTTTTTTTAGGTTTGGATTTTGCAATGTTGCACATTGCAAATTGTTATAATTTTTTTCTCTTTTGTATATCTAATTTAAAATCTTCAGTTTGATTTTTTTATTACTTATCTAGTTTCTAGTTTGTCTTTTTTATTTCTTTTGCCTTATTTAATTTTTTTTTAATTAAATTATCAAGTTTTTTATATCGACACAATGTTTTTTTCTATAATATTATTTAATTGCAAATATACTTTTACTATAAGTTGTCCATCTCGCCTTATAAAACATTACTTTTGAAACATTTTTGATTTGTTTTGTGTTTATTTGTTTCTGTATAATTTTCTTAGATTTGGTAATTTTTTAATTGGTTTTAATCCTCTTTTTTAATTTTTTTTTATATTTTCGTAATTTAAGATTCTAATGTAAACATTTTTTAAAATCGTATTTATTTTATTTTTGGTCTTGTATAAGTTTGTCAAACATTTTATCTCGCATACCTTTAATCTAAATCTTAATTTAATTTTTTTTTTTAATATTACATTTTTGGTTTTTTGGTTGTTTGATATCAGCTGTTTTTTTTTTATTTGCATGCCCAAATTTTGTTTTTTTTTCAGTTTTCTCCCGTCAATAACGTTTTATTTCTATTGTATATATTATACTTTTATCATAAATTGTCTCTAATATACTCTTTTTAACTTAGAATTGCCAATTTTTTTTTGTTATTTTTTTCGTTTTTCTAATTCTAAATTTTAACAAAATTTCTTTGTTTTTTGTTTTTGTTAATTTAACCTTTTAACTCTTTTTTGTATTGCTGTAGACACTAAAATTAATCATTTGTGAAAAGTTTACAATAAATGATCAATAAAACTGCAGAGTTGAAAAAAAACTAGTTCAATAATCCAAATTGTTTAAATATTATAAACAAAATTAATTTTTCTTTGTTATTCTAATATAAACAAGAACAAATTAGATTAATTTTATATCTAGTTTATTTATTAAAAAAATTTCAGATTTTAGACTCAAAATTAGAAGATAGAAAACTGAACGATTTTAAATTAATTAAATTATTTTAATTAAATTACTAAGCCAAAGCGTTAAATTAGTTTAAAATAAATTACACAAATTAAGCAAATTAGAGTAATGTTTTCCAACTGTAAAAAATTAAACATCAGGTTTTAATTATTGTGCCTGATATTAACCAAACTTTAGTTCAAACAATATTATTTTGTTTTTTTTAAATTTAGCTAAACTAGGTTAATCAATGTTAAACAAATCAGCAACTCAACTAAAGTTGAAATTAGCTACATCTGAAAATTGAAACATGATTTTATAGTCTAAAAATAGCATTTAGGAAAAAATGTAATCAAAATGAACTTATAGGTTCAATATGTCACCGCTCGCTATCTCAATTATTAAGACATTCTTAGACTAAATTGAAAATAAAAAAAAACTTTACAGTTTTATTAAAAACTGCATTCAATTTGGGCATTTTTTTAAAGTAATATTGAAAACGGTACGCTGTCTTATTATTAACAAAATTAATTTAAATAAAATAAATAGATTTTTTAAAAACAAGTATTTTTGTTGACAGCAGTAATCTTATTGCAAAAATTATAATTATAATTTTACAAATAAAATAACAAATTCAAATTCAAATTGATTTTTAACAAGCTTAACATAAAATGTATAATTTAAAAAGTTAAAAAAATTTTTTTTTGGAATAACTCGAACGCGTTAGATAAATATAATAAGACACTTTTTAATTTTTTTTAGGTACTTTTAATAAATAATAGTTACTAATATAAAGTTGCAGGCGTAAGACAGACAAACAGATTAAGAAAAGAAAAACTGTGTCTTTGAGTGAATTAACTCAAACTCGGTACATTAATACATGGTCAATTAATTTTATGCTGAAAAGTTTTTTTTTCAATAATTTGACAGTTTGAAAAGAACAAAAGAAAATAGGATGTTTCAAAAAAATGCAACAATCTATTTTTTTGCAACATTGCAATGTTGCAAAAAAATGATACTTAATGTAAATTGAGCATTATATATAAATTTTTTATTTTGAAAAAAAAACTAGTCATATACGAAAAACATATAATTTAAGACTTTTTGCCATCCGCAGCGTCATAAATAAATCGCAAAACTTTATCAGTTTGCGACACCTCCAAATCGTCAGTTTTTCGTATTGGGTGCTTTGTTGGGGCCCACTTAACGTTTTCTGTGTACGCCTGACGCACTTAAGTTACTTTTTTAATATTATTTTTAAATTTTTTTAGAGCTAGCTTTAACCGGTTTAAAAAAAGGAGGAAGTTCTCAATTCGAGTGTATTTTTTTATGTGTGTGGTAAACTAATTTTAATAAATTTTTTATTTGAAAGCTGTTGCTTTCCATTTGGTTCTATTTAAACTTGATCAAGATCTGACCAGTAGCTTTTAAGTTATTCTTATTAATGCTTTTTTTGACAAGTATTTTTAGCACTTATAATTAAACAAATAAAAAATAAAAAATTTTAAAAATTGTTTTTAATGTAATCAAATATTAGTTTACGGGCAATTTAAGTTAATTAAATAAATAAAATAATAATTAAGTAATCATAATATAGCTGGTTTTTTTCTAAATTATTAATTTGTTTAATTACGGCTTAAATCGTTAAAACAATATATTTCAGTTATAGATGGTTATAGTATAAACGTGGGAGTATTACAGTTCCAATATTTGACGCATTCGTCGTTTAAATACCTGATTGATACCTGATTTATAAAAAAAACATAAAAAAAAGGTTAATAAATGTAAAAACAAATTAATTCTTAAATAAACATAGAATTATACGACTAAGTTTAATAAAATTGGGATTTGCTGTATACACTTACATTTTTTTTGTGTTTTACAGTGGATTTGTAGTGTTTCAACAAACTTTTTTAACTAAAGAGTCTTATCCTTAGAGGTTTTACTGTACAGAATCCAATTAGTAGCTCTCGTCGTGTGCTTTGATGTCGAGTATACTTGTCAGAAAATATATAATTCAATTGTTCTCTTTCAAATGACACATGCATTATTAAAAAAATGCATTTAAGTTTTTTGAAACACTTTGTATATAATTTTGATGATTTTATTAAGATTATACTGTGATACAATGATACAACTTTTACTTGCCTGTCATGAATAATTCATGGATTCTAAGACGACAAACCCTTAAATTGAAAACGTACTACTGCTGCTGCCTTTAGCAAATAATGTGGTTAACGCTTCAATTTGCTTATGTAACACTTATACAGGGTGTAACCTTCTTCTGACGACGTTAATTAAATGCAAACTGGTTGGTGAATGTGTGAAGGTGAGGGTGCTATCCATAAGCAAATGTGAACAATTTAAGAAATACTTTTTCATTTTTTCAAATCTTAATTACATTTTACAATAACCAAAATTAGATTTTTTTTTCTGACATAGTTTTGTAGAAGTTTTTATCGGTTTTGAGTTTCTTCAAGTCTCACTGATGAGTGTTATTGAGCAAAAAAAGTGTCGAAATTTACAAAAATGTTTGTATTCAAAAAACTCGCTTAAATCTTAAAAAAATTTTTAATAGTAACATTTAAAAATTTTGCATTTTTGAGATTTGTGTTTAAGTCGTAAAGCGCTAATGTTTTAACTTAGTTGTCCGACTAACGATTTTATCGTCTAATAGTGTTTTCGGTAACTCAAAATCTGTCAGTAATTTTTAACATCAAAACGTAAACGCTTGGTTTTCTAACCTTGATTTATAAAGCTTTCGATAGGTGTCACCACTAATTATTGCTTGATATACAGTGTTAGAATTTATTCACTCTATTATGTATTAAATGTAAAAATTTCAAAAATATTTAAACGTTGCATTGAGTCGTAAGCGTTAAATCATCTGTCAACTGCTAATAAAAGTGAGAAAAACTCTAATTGTCACTAATTTAATAAAAAATTAATAAATTAAATAATTTGCTCAACCTCTTATAAGTTATATCTAAAAAATAGTCAAACCAGCTTAAGACAGATTTTAAGTCTAATTTAACATAGTTTAACAAATAAAAGAAAAAAAAAGTGTTATAGTAGTAATTTGGCGTTGCCTAAACTAGTTTAATATCGTCTAATCTAACATTCTAAGTTTAAACTAAATGATTTTATTCTATATGTAGTACACTTTATAAAATTCTAGTATTTAGTAGCGTAATATTTTTACGCTACTAAAAACTTTACTTTTTTTAGCTAGCTTAAACGTGCAAAACTGCGTAAAGTTTGTGCGGTGTGTTTAAATTTTTCTAAACCAAATAAGGTCAAAAAATAATAAATTTTTTGTCTTTAATTTAGTCTTAAGAGAGTTATGATTATCGTAACTAGTTGAAACTATTCTAGTTACAGTTAATTTGTCTGGTGTTAAATTATTTTTATTATATTTTTTTAAAAGTTTTCAATTTTGAATCAGTTATAGATATTTATAAAAGCACAAACGTTTGTACAGTTGCTTTTTAAAGATTGGTATATTTGACTCAAAAATATAATTACGGTAAATGTTGATTTTATTATTATTAATTTTTTATTTACGGATTAAAAATGTTATTTCTTTGAAAAAAAAACGTATTTCTTTGACGAGAGTATTTTAAAAAGAGGTTTAATGATTCAAGTTAAAAGGCAAAATGACTTTAAGACAAAGCTGCAAGACTGTGATTGCTATATTTAGAATTATTAATAATACTGTGTAATGTGTTTTTTGAATTTGAGTCTTTAATAAGCTTATTAATGATTTTACTTTGGAGTGTTTTATACTTTTATAGACATCTATAAAAGCAGAAGTGCTCTTATAGTGTTTTTAAAGGTTGGTACACATGACTGCCAAAAAATAATCACGTAAATTGTCAATGTCATTGTCATTGATTTTTAATTTTTTACTTACTGTTAACTGTTATATCTTTGAAATAAAATAAGCATTTTTTTACGAAGAGAATTTTGAAAAATCGTTTATTGGTACAAATATTGTGTAATTTAAGGTCACTAGATTAATCTACTACGTTGTCAGGTAGCACCATTACAAAATGACACATCCATGCTGGAATTTGTCGTTAACAAAGGATGAAAAATGCAAATGTAGTAAGTGGAACAAAGAAGTTTTAAATTTTAGGGAGATTGTGTTTTGTAGAAAGCCAGAAGTATTTTAAACGTCAAAAAATTTGATTATGCCACAGCCGTCTCTACTTAACAAGCCGCGAGCATCAACTTGGCAACAGCGTTAGCGGGTCTGTTGTGGCAGTGGACTCAGCTAAGTAGAAGTAGATAGGTATAACTTTCCGTTTACATTAACTAATTGTTAACTTATCTAAGTCACTGTACAAATTCTGTAATTCTGCTTACATCACAAAATTACCGGAAAACAATTTGACCAACCGCACCTAACCTCAAATAATTTGCCCCTGCTAAATAGTTGATTTTGTCATACACCCACTAAGCATTTTGAAAAACAGTAAAAAACAAAATATACATAAAACACAAACAGTTCTACTTATTTGAAGTATGAAACAAAAGTACCTGAAAAATTGAATAAAACTTGAAATGCCAATAGACCCGCTGGCGGCGTTGCTAAATCTCGGTGTTCACGGCTTGTTAATTAGAGACGGCTTTGATTAGGCATATATGTTACGTTAACAGAAGATATTTTTACAAGTTGACAATAATCTTTGACTTAAAACTAAAAATTCAACAACAAAATTGTTTTTGAAATCAAAGAAAATACGAAATCAACAGTTAACGAGACAACAACTAGTGAAATAAAACTTAAGAAACAATATGGAAAATTATTACTGACATTTAATGACACTTAGAATTTTCAAACGTCAACTGTGTTTTGTTTATCACCAGATTATTTACTATACGACAAAGATATATATTAAAATTACTAACGTGTTAATCTAGTCACCTTAGTGTAATGTGCTTTAAAGCGCTCAAATGGCAATTACAGTTATTAACATCTCAATTTATTTGTATCAGGATATTATATGATTTTGCATTCTGTTTTTACCAATTTTTGGAACTGTTTTTGGTAGGCTATTTGGTATTTATCTTTTAATAAGTTTTCAATCGTTGTCTTAGCTAGTTTTCGAATTTGGGATAAGGTGCATAAGTTCTGTTCTTGCCTATTATATATATATTTTTTTCTTTTAATTCAGCAGCATATGGCAATTAAAAGATTTGATCAAATGGCTTGTTGCTGTTATTAACCGTTGGCAACATAATATTCTAGTTTTTTAAGAAACGACGCAAATTTAAAAAAAAAACTTATCTATAGAACAGGTTTTTATAAGGAGTATTGTTAGAAGTGTCTTATAGAAAACTTGCCTGCGGCTCTGAGGCTTGTACTCTGGTACTTGTGCGATAAATCAATTTTTATAAAACTTGTTTTTTAATGTACTATTACTTAAACTATGATCATACAACTACACTGCAAACTAGTAAAATGTATTTGACTTTAAGTCTTTGCGATCTCTCAAAAAAGATCTAGTGTTAATCAAAGATGCTAAAACTATGTAAGCCTATGACAGTTAAAGTAGTTTAAGCTAATTAAATACAATTTAATAAGCAACATTAGAATGTTTATACTTCTAAAATATTTTTGTAGTGTTTAAACTAGTGACATCTATTAGAAGCAGCTTTACATCAAAAATTTGATATAATAGGTCACTCTATCATATTATTATTGATCAAAACAAATTGAGATAAAGCCTATTTCGCTGATTGGACAACGAATTTATCACGTTACCGTCTTTTGTCTCAAACGCATATCAATAATATGCAATAAAATCTATATTCTTTGATTACTACAACAATAATCTTATCTTACTGATCTTATTATTGTTCAAGCCAGCTTAGCTCTATCCTAATAAACACATTTTTTTCCAAGCGTTTTAACTAATTTGAGCATGGTAAAACAAGTTCCGTTTGTTTAGTCAAACCAGTTTAGTTAGAAATAGCTAAATGTATTTAGTTTAGTTATATTTATTGCAGTTTTATTATTTCAAGCAAAACTTATTATTACGTTTAACTAAATAATTAACAAATATTTTTCTTATTTATCAATATATTTTATTTTCAACATATTAGGAAAAAATACGTTTATATTTTTACTCTGTAAACTAGTAAATGTTTATGAATTTTGATTTAAATTTAATTTTTCTTAGATTATTACTACATTACTAAAACAATTTAATTTATCTAATAATTCAATTCAGTCTAGTTCTACTAATTTAGTTTTTAAAATGTAGAGAATTTGAAAAATATAAATTAATAATTGCAAATTTACTAAATTAGGCTCTACTCCAACAGTGTTTGGAATTTAAACCAGCTTAAACAAACCTATAAATGTAAACATAAAGCTAGTTCAATATAAAACAGTCTAGTTTAATGAATGTTTTAGTTCAGTATTTTTGTGTTTTGTTGAAAATTATTTAACAAAAAATTAAAAACTAGTCAATCTGGCTCAAGCTAATCTAGTTTAACTTGATATAGTTTACTTTTTTTATAAAATTTTGAATTTTTTTATAGATGACATTGAAATGTGGTAATGTTTGGTTTATAGTTGTATTTTTAGTTTTGCTAACTATCTTTAATTTAGTTGAACTAAAGTTGAACTAGTTTTCCGAAACACAATTTTGCTTGAACATTTTTTAATCGAAGTTCTGAGATACAAATCAATGTCTGAAGACATCTTTTCGTTATGATCAACGATTTGGATTAATGGCAAGAGATTTCTTGTCATGGAACAATTTGAAAAGGAAATGGAGCAATAAGATTATGAATTTAGAATTGTAAAGGGGTTATTTCGGCAAGGTATTGTGTAGAAGGTCGCTGAACTTATTTTGTACTTTCCGATAATTAAAAGTTTCAAATTCTAATCAATCATCATTTCTATAGAGAAAGTTATAAAGTTTGAAGATCCATTACAGTCTATGTGAAGAAAATTTATGATTTTATAACTTATTTACAACTTTTATTGATAAAATTAGGATTGAGTAGACAAAATAGCAACTAAAGTGGTAAAAATAAAAAAAACTTTGAAAAGAAATAAGATTACTTGAAAATAAAGTAGTAATTTAACCTCAATTTCGTTCTACTGAATTTTAAATCACCCACTAGGACAATAAATTCCTTTTAATTTTTTTCTCTCTCTACAAAACATCCTCTTAAGAATGACTTATAAAAGAATTTAAATTTTAATTAAAACTTGCACTTTAGACTTAATAATAATTGTTTTTATTAAGGTTGTTAATTGCATCAAAATTCAGTCATTTATTTTTTGTAATTAACTTATTTTTATGGAAATGAGTTGTTTTTTTTTAAAGATCAATAAGAAAAATTTAAGGGAGCAGAATTACGGAACCGCAACAAAAGAAGGAAATTTATTACCGAGCTTGAAAAAAGAAAAGTATTATACAATTTTGGTTTGGAAGCTAATTCATAACAACGACAAGCTCCCGACTGTAAAAAGTTTTAAAAAGGCTTAAAAATTAAGAAAATCTTTTAATACGACAATACTACAGCGCACTTTTTAAAACTTTAGCCTAAATGAAACGAAACACAAGTTTATCTTATTATTTTCTAAGACTAATAAATAAAATAAACCAGATTACATTAATTGCTAAAAAAAAAATTAATCTCTAAACTTTATAGACTAGATTAAATTAAACTAGTTTACAACACTTGCGTAAACTAAACTAAAAAATTGATAAATTTTAGTTTGGTTTACCGAGTTTTCTATTTGTTTTTTTTTTCTCTGTATATTTTCTATGTTTGTATTTGCTGTTTTTGTTTTTATTAAACCAAGTACTATTTAGTAAGGGTGTTTTTTCAAATTTGGCGTCAAAGATTACCATGAGTATTTGACTTTGAATTGTGTACGTATCTTTACAATCTTCACTTTACAACTTCATGTTTAATTTAATAAAGCGGTAGTTTAACACATTATTGAGATTAATTTTAGCTAATAGTAGCCAATAGTAGGCAATAGTGCCTGATGTAATAGAGCCACCCAAAAGTCACATGGAGAGAAGTTTCAGGATATTGAAGGGTTAGTTATGGCTGTATTTCGGCTGATAACTTGACAGTCAGAAAATTCTTGTATTATATTCAAGGTCTTGTAAGTGGTGTGTGGCTGAAAGTATCCGACCACAATTTCATTGTCATTAAACTATGCAAATTGGGTCTGTAAAGTCTCTTCTCGGTATTTTATGTCAATGTTCTATCAAAAAATTGACACAATGATTCTGCGCCTTAAAATATCGGCTCATCTTTCTTATTTTTTTAGGTTAAGTCAATCGTTTTCAATATCATTAGGCTTTTCTGAACTCTACATTTTCTCCACATATTTAGTAAGTTACATAACCCTTTAAATTAATATTCAAAAAGAAACTTAAGTTTAACATATTTCCATTAAAAGAAAGCTAAACCTGAACACAAAAATTACTCAATAATTAAGTTTATTTACTTAACGTTGTTGTTTAGACTAACTTGGATTAAAATATATTATGTTAACAATTAAAATTAAATTGTTACAATTAAAAAATACTAAACAACACCTGTCAAATTAGTCTCGACGACTAGATTAGTCTAAACAGGTATAATTATTAGTCTTTACTGAATTAAATTGTGTTGCATCTAAAAAGCTGTTGATTAATTGGTGAAATTCGACCGAATCGGTTTAAACTAAACTTGTCAAAAGAAAATGAAGCGAGTTAAAAAAAAATTATATAATATTTGTTTCAAATTTTTTAAGTTAAAATCGGTTAAATAAACATAAACGTTAAATACGTCTAAACAAAAACGGGTAAAATAGTCTAAAAGATCATTCCAAACTAGTATAATTTTCTAGACTAGTCTAAAAGATTATTAGTCTAGATTTTAGAATAATTTTCAATTAATTAAAAATTTATGAAAAGCATTGAAATGTATTCTACATTAAAATCTAGAAATATACGGGTTAAACTAGACCGGACTAGGTCAAACCAAATTTGTCAAAACTAAATGAGATTTTTAGAAAACAAAACAATTTTTTTTAAAATAAAATAAGCTAAACTTGAACACGATAATCGCTCAACAATTAATGTTATTTACTTGAAATTGCTGACTAGATTTAGCTAAACTGAAATAAACAAAATTAAAAAAAAAATTTAATTTTTTGTTAAAATTGGTGGTACAGTCGCTAGATGATTTATGTCTTTGCCAACATTTGTTATAAAGATATAGTTAAAAAAGACTAATCGATAACTGTTAAATTAGTTTAGACCATCAGATTAGTCTAAACTGGTTTAGTCTAAATTTTATTGTAAAACATATAATTATTAGTTTTTACGAAATTAAATTGTATAGCATCTAAATGACTGGAAATTAATTGGTTAAACCAGACCAGATGGGATCAAAGTAAACTAATCTTGCCAAAAGATGATAAATCCGGTTTCAAAAATAATATGTGTCTTGAGTTTTTTTTAATTTAAATCATTTGGTGATTTATGTTTATGACAGCTTAAATTAAAATAAGTGTAAACAAATATTGTTAAAATCGTTTAAAAGACCATATTAGTCTACTTTTTAGAATATTTTTTATTTAACTAAAAATTCATAAAAAGCATTAAATTGTATTTTACTCGAAATATAATGATGGTTAAACTAGACCAGTTCAATCCGCATTTGTCAAAAATAAATAAGATTTGTAAAAAACAAAGCAAATTTTTTTAAAAATTAAACAAACTAAACTTAAACACGAAAATCGATCAATAATTAAATATGTTTACTTAGTATTTTTGATTAGACTAACTAGGACTAAAATAAACTAAATTAGAAAAAATATTTAAAAATTCAGTTAAAATTGGTAGTACAGTCGCTGGATGGTTTATGTCTTTGACAACCTTAGTAATAAAGATACAATTAAAAAATACTAAACGACAACTGTCAAATTAGTCCAAAGGACTAGATTAGTCTAAACTGGTTTAGACTAAATTTTAATGTAGAACATAATTATCATTATTAGTTTTTACTGAATTGCTGCATTTAAATACCTAAAAATTAATTGGTTGAACTAGACCGAATTGGTTTAAACTAAACTTGCTAGAAGAAGATGAAACGGCTTAAGAAAAAATTATATTTGTCTTAAATTTTTTAAGTTTAAATTGGTTATATGGTCACTTGGTGGTTTATGTTATGACAGCTTAAATTAAAATAAGTGTAAACAAATATTGTTAAAATCGTTTAAAAGACCAGATTAGTCTACTTTTCAGAATATTTTTTATTTAACTAAAAATTCATAAAAAGCATTAAATTGTATTTTACTCGAAATATAATAATGGTTAAACTAGACCAGTTCAATCCGCATTTGTCAAAAATATATAAGATTTGTAAAAAACAAAGCAAATTTTTTTAAAAATTAAACAAACTAAACTTAAACACGAAAATCGATCAATAATTAAATTTGTTTACTTAATATTTTTGATTAGACTTACTAGGACTAAAATAAACTAAATTAGAAAAAATATTTAAAAATTCAGTTAAAATTGGTAGTACAGTCACTGGATGGTTTATGTCTTTGACAACCTTAGTAATAAAGATACAATTAAAAAATACTAAACGACAACTGTCAAATTAGTCCAAAGGACTAGATTAGTCTAAACTGGTTAAGACTAAATTTTAATGTAGAACATAATTATCATTATTAGTTTTTACTGAATTGTTGCATTTAAATACCTAAAAATTAATTGGTTGAACTAGACCGAATTAGTTTAAACTAAACTTGCTAGAAGAAGATGAAACGGCTTAAAAAAAAATTATATTTGTCTTAAATTTTTTAAGTTTAAATCGGTTATATGGTCACTTGGTGGTTTATGTTATGACAGCTTAAATTAAAATAAGTCTAAACAAAAACGGGTAGAATAGTTTATAAGACTATTCTAGATTAGTCTATTTTTCTAGAGTAGTCTAAAAGATTAGTTTAGACTTTAGAAAAATTTTTATTCAATTAAGTTTATAAAGAGCATTAAATTGTATTCTATATAAATAACTAGAAATATACTGGTTAAACTAGACTGGCCTAATTCAAACCGGATTTGTTAAACCTATATAAAACATGTAGAAAACAAGCCATTTTTTTTTAAAATGAGCTAAACCTGTACAAGAAAATCGTTCAAATTTTATTTACCTAAAATTCCTGCTTAGACTCACCTGGAGTAAAATAAACCAAATTAAAAAAAAAAAAAATTTGTTAAAATTGGTAGTACGTACAGTCGCTAGATGATTTATGTCTTTGACAACATTTGTTATAAACTTACAATTAAAAAAAAAATAACGACAACTGTAAAACTAGTTAAGATTAGTCTAAACTTGTCTAAGTTTTAATGTAAAACATATTTTTATTAGTTTTTACGGAATTAAATGTCGTAGCATTTTAATGACTTAAAATTTATTGGTTAAACTAGACCAGATTGGTTGAAACTAAACTTGTCAAGAGAATAGGAAACGGGTTATAATATATACTTAATTTTATATAACTCTATCGATTCGCTGAGACTTTAGAATAAAATAAATAAAAAAATTGTAATAAAATAAGCTAAACCTGTACACAAAAATCACTCTATTACTACATTAATTAACTTTGCTCCTTAGACTGCCTTGGACTAAAACAGACTGAAATAATTTTTTTTTTGTTAAATTTGGTCGAAAAGTTTTTAAAACAAATGATACTTTACGACAACTCACCTAGGCGACTAGATTAATCTAAACTAGTTTAGACTAAATTTTAATGTAAAACAAATAACTATTATGGTTAAATTAAACCAAATTGGTTTAAACTAAACTTGCTTAAAAAAAAATTTTAGTCGTACAGTCTGTTCGTACAGTCAGTCGCTGGAAGATTTATGTCTTTAACATTTGTAATAAGCATACAATTAATAAAAACATAATTGTCAGACTAGTCTAGACCACCACATTAGTCTAAATTAATTTAATCAAAATTTGCCAAAAAAAAAAAAATTAAGCGAGTTAAGAAAAAAGTATATTTGTCTATGATAAAATATACACTTAATTTTATATATAAGTTTCTCGATCTGCTTAGACAAGATTAGATTTTAGAATAAAATAAATTAAAAATTTGGGAGTAAAATTAGCTCTACAGTCGTTTGGTTATTTTATGATTTATGTATTAATAACATTTTGTATTGAAAATTAATTTAGGGCAAAAGGTGAAATAAAAGCATAATCAATTGTTGAGGTTAAATACAGCATTATGTCGGAGGGAAAGTCTAAAATAGCAGTGTGTTTAGCAACGATAAGCTATCTCAAGTATCCAAGCTTCAAAGAGAATGCCAAATCAATAAGCATCTCCAGCGAATTCCTGAAATGGCTGGACGTGATAGACCTGGTTACTTACGGACGAAGATGTTGGACATAAGCGTAGCTGGTAGACAGAAGACGATAACTAAAATATCGGCGACGGCTAAATTGACGATAAAAAAGTTTGTGACAGTTCGCATACGTGGAGACCGAAACACCACGGCAATAACAAAAAAATTGCCGACAATACCGACGGCAAACACCAGGAGATAGGCGACACAATAGACCGCCGTCATCGCCATGGAGTGTCTATAGAAAAGCTCGGGGCGGAAAGCTGCAGCATCGGTAGCATTTGACGAAGAGTTCATCACTAGCGTTCCAATACCTCTCAGATCAAGCACTGCAGCTTTGTACAAATCGCTAGTTTCAGTGTGTGTGACCACCTCGAAGATGGTCCCCAGGTACTCAGTACCTAGCATGGTATCCGGTGCCGGAGAAGTAGTGATTGCTGCCAAGATTCTTGCGGCGCGACGTCGGTCTTCGTAGCCGCGATATTCTTCCTCTTCATCGATGTGGAGAGCCGCCACCTCGAAGATGTTGGCCATCATAAAGACATACCGGAGCCGAGAGATGAGTGCACACGTGGAGCCTGGATTGAGGGAGAACCGGCGCGGCTGCAGGTTCGTTGTAAACACAGCCGTCGCGACACCGATGCGTCCGTTTGTGATGCGGCGGCTGCGCCGGCTGCGTCGCACGAACCCCTGGTGATGGGTGCAATGATGGATTATTGCATTGATGCTAAGCTGGATTGACGGCGGGATGTTTCGGATTTTCGGTATATTATGTAAAGTTGCTACATTTCCTCTTGGAGTTTCGATCGATCGTGGAGAAGTCCTCCATTTTTAACTATTACAACGACTATTGATCTTCTTGCAAATACTGCATTAACATTTAAACTATCATTTTATTATTTATAACATGAATCTTTTTCTATAAATCTTTTTGTCTAATAGCAGATGAAAATAGCAGAACAAAACATTCTATACCTGAAAATTCAAGAAAGTTTTCAGTTTCCGCCCATCCCACAACCAAACTTAAACACTACATTTACCAAACTGTAGATAAATGTTGGTATTTAATTCTAAACTAAGTTTACAATACAAAAAAACTCTCAAACTTTTATACAATTGTATAATACAATTAGGTATCTAGAGACGAAAAGTACAATTTACCCACCTACCACCTACCCTAGACGTGCAAGAACTCGATGTGTTTTCATGCATTTTATGGTCAAGGCGGCTGGGCTAGATCAATGTTTTGAGGAAAATTTAAAAATTAATAAAACCTGACATTTTTGTAAAATTTATGCAAAGTGACATATTTCGGCTGGAGGATGGAAGAGATAACGGAAAAAGAAGACGAAAGTTTGTGATAATTGAATTCAGGAGAGCGTTACACAATTTTTTGGTTGAGGTAAGAAGACGACACATTTTAAGCTAAAATTTTGCTACGAATTTTAATATCTTTAAGAGTGATTTATTACTTGGAGTTGTCAGATTTTGGGGAGTTTTTTTAAGAAAATGACAGCTGAAATAGAACTAAATTCCAACTAAATAATATAAAGTACATTATACATTTCAAAAAAAAAAATGTATGAAAAAAGCAATAGCACAATGTAAATCAGAAAATAAACAGGGAAATTCAAAATAATCAAAAAGTAGGTAAGATTGTACCTATTTCAAAACATAATTTTTTCTGGACCGTTAATGCTTTTCTTTTACGAAAAAAAGTAAAACCAAAGAGTTTGCAAAAAATAAAAATTATTTGAAAAAAATTAAATAAAAAAAAAATTGATAAAAATATAATAACAATTAAAAAAAAAATTTAATATAAAAATACGAAAAAAAAATTGTTTATATGGAGAGATTTTAATGCTAGAATTTAATAAAAGTTAAAAAAAGCCAATGAATAAAAAAAAAAGTCTTAAAAATAATAATAAAAAATATATAGAATTAAATAAAAAAGAAAAAAAAAGTGACGTATAGAACAAATGCTAATACATTACATTTTACTACAAATTTTAATATCTTTAAGAGTTATTTATTGCTTAAAGTCTGATAGATTTTAGAAAATTTTATTAAGAAAATGACAGGTGAAATAGAACTAAATAATAACTAAATAATATAAAATGCTTTATACATTTTTGAATATGAAAAAACCAATAGTACAACGAAAATCAGATAATAAACAGACTGTTGAAGTTTTCTTTTACAAAAAAAGTAAAACAAGATGAAAGAAAAAAAGTTTGCAATGATTATCAAGTATGTCAAGAAGATAAAATGTGGATGAAATTAATAATAACAATAGAGGAAAACTTGAGCAAAAAAATACGAGAAAAGAGAAAAGAATTAGTTAATATGAAGAGATTTTAATGCTAGAATTCAATAAAAATAAAAAATAAATTAATGAAGAGAAAAACAACATAAAGATAAAAGTAAAAAAAAGTTAGTGAATAAAATAAAAAAGGGAGACAAATCTTGAAAATAGTAATAAAAAAATATAATGTTAAAAAAAAATAAAAGAAGATAGATGAAAAAATTAATGACGTATAGATCAAATGCATCACAAAGTCGGTAATTAAAAAAACCTGAAAATCGTGCTAAACTCTAAAATCTTGTGCAGAGGAAAATTTGACTTGAAAAATGTCTCTAGAAAAATATGTTTGAGAAAAAAGGCCAATGATAGAAAAGAAGTTAACAAAACAGAAAAGAAATGTTAACGCTTTTTAGTAATTGTTTTAAGGTATAGTTTATATTTTTAATAAGTTTTTTAGTATTTTTTAAGAATTTTTTATTAACTTTTAAAAAATTTTATTAAAGTTTTTATATTTAATTTTTAAAATCTAAAAATACGTTTAAAAATTTTTAAAAGTACAAATGAACTACTAAAAACTGCTTTAAAAGATTATTTGAATGCCTTGAAATCGTTTAAAACATTTTCAACACAAAATTTAAATTATTTTCAATAATTTTCAAATTAAAAATATTTAAACGTCATTAAAAATTGTTTTAAGCATTTTTAATAATTTTTTAAAGTTTAATTTATATTGTAAATAAGTTTTAAAATTTTTTTAGAATTTTTTAAGAATTTTTCAATAACTTTTGAAAAATTTTATTGAACTTCTTATATTTAATTTTTAAAATTTTATAATACCTTTTGAAAATTTTTAAAATACAAATAAATTACTAAAAACTGTTCAAAAAGATTATTTAAATGCTTTGAAATGGTTTTAAACATTTTCAACACAAAATTTAAATTATTTTCAAAAATTTTCAAACAAAAAATATTTAAACTTCTTTAAAAATTGTTTTAAGCATTTTTAATAGTTTTTAAAGGTTTAATTTATATTGTTAATAAGAAATGTTAAAAGAAAAAGCTTTAACAAAAAAATATGAGAAAAGAAAAAAGAAATAAATTAATGTAAAAACAAGCATAAAGATAGAACTAAAAAATGTTCAATAAATAAAATAAAGAAGCGAAAAAAATCTTAAAAAAAATAATTAAAAAAAAAATCGTATTAAATAAAAATAAAAGAGAGATGAAAAAATAGTGGACGCATAGAACAAATGCTAATACATTACAAAAACGTGGATTATAAAATCCTCCAAAAAAGTGCTAAGCTTTGAAATCTTGTGCAGAATGAAATTGGACTTCATGTCTCTAGAAATATATATTTAAAAGGAACGGTAATGGAAGAAAACAAGTAAACAAAACGGAAAAAATTTTTGAAAAAGCAAAAATAATAGACATGGGTTATTATAAACGTTATATAATTTTTTAGTTGAAGTAAGAACACGACACATTTTAAACTAAATTTTCGGTTCAAATTTTACTACTTTTGGAAGTGATTCATTCCTTAGAATTTGTCAGATTTTAGAAAGTTTTTTAAAAAAATGACAAGTGAATTAGAACTAAATAATAACTAAATAATTTACAGTTAGTGAAAAGTACAATATACATTTCTGAAAAAACTTGAATGAAAAGAGAAAAAGTACAAAGAAAATCAGAAAAGACACAGAAAAACAAAATTAAACAAAAATTATATTTGAAACAATTTCCAAACTTTTAATATTTTTTCAAAAACCGTTAAAGCTTTTTTTTTACAAAAAAAAGAAAAAATGTATTTGTCAAAAAAAAATTTAATAAAAATATAACAAAAGAAAAAAAACTTTAACAAAAAAGTTTTGTAAAAAAAATAGTTATAACATAACAGATTTTTTTTTTTACAATCATTTACTATTGTAAATGATTATAAAAGGTATTGTTGCCGTTAATAAAGATCATTATTATTATTATTTGAATGCCAGAACTGAATAAAACTGAAAAATAAATTGATAAAGAAAAAAATTAAAGATGATAGTAAGAAGAAGTCAAAGAATGAAATGAAATCTTAAAAATAAAAATAAAAAAATATGGTATTAAATTAAAATAAAAAGAAAGAGATATGAAAAAATTGTTGACGTATAGAACCAATGCTAATACATTACAAAGTCGTAGATTAAAAAAACCTAAAAAAAGTGCTAAACGTTGAAATCTTGTGCAGAATAAAATTGGACTTTAAAAATGTATGTTTTAAAAAAAAAAGTAATGATAGAAAGCCAGTAAGCAGAACTAAAAAAAAATTTTTAAAAAGTACAAAAAAAAAATAGACAAGGATAACTGACGTTATATAATTTTTTAGTTAAGGTAAGAAGACGACACAAAACGAAAAAATTTATATGAAAAGAGCAATAGTACAAAGAAAATCAGAAAAAATAAACATTAAATTTGGAACAGTTTTTAAACTTACAATAATTTTTCAAAGACGGTTGAAAGACGTTTTTTACAGTAAAAAAAACAGAAAGTATTTGTAAAAAAAAAAATTAGAATAAAATTTAATAAAAATTGAGAAACGACTTTAAAAAAAGTTGGAAAAATAAATAAAAAGGTTGGTATAAGGAGCTTTGAATGCTAGAATTAAATAGAATCAAGAAATTGAATAATGAAGAGGAAAAAGATAATAGTAGAAAAAAGTCATTAAGAAATAAAATAATAAAAAGAGCAATTTTAAAAATGATAATAAAAAGATAATAAAAAACAAAGATGAAAAATTGTTGGCGTACAGGATAAATAATGTCAATACATTACAAATGATGTATTAAAAAACATAAAAAAAATGCTATAGTTTGAAATCTTGTGCAGAATGAGATTTATGTCTCTAGAAATTAATATTTAAGAAAAAGAGTAATGAAAGAAGGCAAGTGCACAAAGCAGAAAAAAAAAGTATAAACAGTAGACAAGGATGACTGAGCGTTATAAACATTTTTAGCTTAGGCACAGAGCTTAGGCACATGAGTTATTATGAATTATATTGATTTGTTTGAGAGTTAAAAATATTTATAAAAATTTAAAAAAAGTATTAATTTTTAAAATTTGATTACTCAGAAACAATTAGTCTGACAAATATTTTTGATCAGGTTTTTTATGAAAAAATTGATATTTTACAAAAAACTATTTGTTAATGAACTTTTTTGGCTTAATGATTGACAGTTTTGACCCTAAAAAGAGGTCTCGGGATCTAATACACAAACTTTTTGGCAAGTGGTAAAATTGTGTGAATAGTTTATTGTGCCAAAGATGCTAAACCAATTAATTAATTTATTATTATTGTAAGCTTAAAAATTAGATTAAATCAAAAGTTTCACTTAAAGCTTTGTCTTATAAATATTTTTTCTATAACTATAAATCATGTTAGTTTTCTCTCAAATTATGTTTCTACAATTTATTATTAACACTTTGTACATCTGATGTCAAAATTTAAAACAAAAAACTAGTTTTTTTGAAAAGCAAAACTTTTTATAAAAATGACTGTCGTAAAATTAATAAAAAATTTAAATTTTTTTGTAATTTTTATCTGACAACATAATTTAAAATAAAATTCCAAATAAATCTAATTGAAAAAAATTTATAAAAAAGAAAAATTGGAAAGATGGATAAAAATATCAAGTAAGATGTAAAAAGATTGTTTGCAATAAATTAAAGTATAGGAAAATTTAATAGAAAAACAGTAAAAAATTGAAAAACAATCGGAAACACATATATATATATATATATATAAACAATTGAAAAACAAAAGTGCAAAGAAAATGTTTGTTTACCAGAATTTGCCGAAACTTGAAAAAAATTATGATAATAAAATAAAAAAAATATATAGAATTAATAATTAAATTAAAAAGAGACACAAAAGATCAAACTGATAAGAGAAAAAAACTGATATTAAATTTAAAAAAAAATTGAAAAAATTCTGAACGTATAAACAAAAGCGACATGTAAATAGAGAAGAAAACATGAAGAAATGTTTTTTAGTATAAAGTAACGTGACATTTCTCATAAAAGCTTGTATATAAAAAAGAATATAGTGACATGCTTGGTACCAAAAAAAAAACTAGTTAATTTTGAGGTATTTAATGAAAAAACCTGAGAAGAGGTATAAATAAAGTAATACAATAGAGTCAATGAACATCACTTGCTGTTACAAGTAAAGTTAAAACTGAAGAAAATAAAAAAAGACAAAAAACAACAAAGAAGAAGTTAACAAAAAATAAAAACTAAAAATAGAAGAAAAAGTAGGTGTTACAGACACCAAGAATGATTAAAAAATGATAAGATTAAAAGAAATAATGTGAGATATTATTATGTCTATTGATTAAATTAAAAAATAATGTGTATATCAAGATAGAACTAAGCTATCTATTACTTGGTTTAATGTTAAACTAGCTTAAGTAAGTCGAGATAACTAAAGAAAGGTTTATTTAAATATTAACTGATATTGAAAAGTTATAAAAGTGTAATTTTTTGCAAATTTAATCTTAAACTTACTTCTAATCCATTAAACCGTCTACAATGCGAAACCGCCAGCTTGGTTTAGACCAATTTAAAAAAAGTTATTTTTGATAAGAAAAGGCAAATGTAGAGTGAAACCGATACGAATCATACAGCAAATTACCGCATTTTCAACAAAATTGTTATTGCTGTTGATGTACTTTTCTGAAACGACAAAGCTTTTGAAGGGGGAGGGGGCAGCAAAGTATGTATTTTAAGCTGCGAGAAAAATCTGTTTTTACAGCTGAGAAGCGAGATTCTGTGTGGAAAAATAAAGCTACAAATAGGCGTTCTCGTTGAAAACGTATTGCGCGAATAATTGGAATTTTTCTGCACAAACTCACACATTTTAAACCTATCCTTGGCCTCATAAAAAAGTGTCAACAAAGTCTGGTTTACGTTCCGACACTCACAACTAAATGTCAATAAATTGCTATTTGACGTCTATAGTGCGAAATTGGGTTAGATGTTTGGGAAAATGTGGCAAATATTGGATATTGAAGAGAGACGTATTATGGGTTTAGTATAAAATTTCGAGGTTTGGTAAAATCAACTAAGCCAGCTATGTTAACCAAATTAAAATAAATTAGTTTAAATTGATCTTATTTTTAACAGACTTTATTTGAACAGCCTAGATTCTATTCTCAATCAAATTAGAATAAAAAAAATAACTTTCTATCAATAAAAATAAACAATGTAAAACATGCATGTCACGCCTTCTTTTAAGGCTTCTCAGTTACATATAATTACATTTCTTTTGATAGATGAAAACTGGCTGCTTTTAATTATTTCAAAAAGTATAAATTGATAATAGAAATGCTGAAACAAACAAACTTTTATTTAAAGAAGAAAAAAAAACAAATGTAATACATTTACAAAAAACGCATTTTTTGACACTCTTTTCCGTATCAGTACGTAAGTTAAAGAATGCATCATTTTGAAGAAATTTTGACAATTTTTGATTTATATAATTAGTTATTTCAATAGCTAATGATGTTTGAGCAGAGATCAGTTTTTTTTAAAATGACGAAATACAGTACACAGAGAAACAGAATAAAAATAATTTTTAATTTACTTTATCTACATTTTGTAAATTAAAATAAAAAACAGTGTTACGGTTTACTAAAACTACTTTAGGCGCGAGTAAACCTTCCGCTTTTGGTGGCGACTTATTTGAGATTACTCGGTTCGGCTTTACGTTGTCTCGCTCGCGACACCGAGTCTAGAAATTGGTTTGGATACTTCAGTCGTTCAGTTATCATCGACCAATTGTCATAGTAATACCCTCAAACGCGTAATCATATGAGATTTATGTAGAACCAAAGTTAAAGAAAATATAGAACAGACCAGCACAGATGTTGACAAACCACTACAGATGGAATCTGGAAGATAGAGTAAAACACATCACAGGGGCAATTATAGAGGCATACAACTCTAACTGCCTTTTAACAAAACATAAACCAAGCAAAAACGCTTTCTAGAGGAAAAAAGATTTGTCAAATTTAATTTCTGAAGTCCGCAAGCTGTTTTGCAAATCTAAGAAAAAGAAAGACTGGCAGGGCTACAGCAGCAAACTAACTCAGTACAACAAAGAGATCAGTAAGGTCAAAAAGTTACATTCTCAAACTTTTTCTGAAAACATTTTTTCTAGTTTTTTAGTTACTTGTATTCACAAAGTAATGACCACAAGAAAAACAAACACAACAATGGCATTAAAGAAGTCTGACGCCAAGAAGTCCAAGAAGTAGAGTTGCACGCTCTTCCGACGGAAGAACTTGCAATTCTACTTCTTGAAGTACACTTTCAAAATAGTGAACCGACTCATATAGACTTAGGAATCGTACCAACAAGCTATTTGTTTACTAAACAACGGTTTGAATCGGCTAGTAACACTTTCCAGCCGCATCACAAGCCACTAGGAGTGGATGGAATACATCCAGCAGATTAGAATTTTACAAACCAGTTTACCACAGAAACAAATACTAAAAAACTGGCAAAGAGCAAGAGTCACCTTTGTACCAAAAATAGGGAAAAACGATTAGTCTGATCCTAATTTTTTTTGACTGATAAGCCTCACATTGGAATTGCTGAACACAGTGGAAAAAGTATTAGATATATCAGAAGAAAAACTCTGGAAAACAAATCACTGCATAACGGTTAGCACACGTACAGGATAGGTTAATCAACAAAAACTACCCTCTATAAACTTACAGACAGTATTTAGAGAGCGTTATACAGCAAAGAAACAACAATTTGTGTCTTTTTAGATATCTAAGACGCATTTGACAACGCATCACATGCGTTTATCCAGATTGCGCTAGAGAAAAGAATTGTTGAAACAACTACTATCAGATGGATGTGGGAAATGCTGACTACAAGATCAGCCGAGGTTGCAACAGGTTATAAAACCATCACCGTCAAAACTTCTCAAAACACTCCTTGGGAAGGGGAATAACATTTCATCTAATGTGGACTTTAATAGTAGATGAACTACTAGATAGACTGCCACAATCGGGCATGGGCTGCATTGGATATGCCGATGATACTGTCATAGTTGCCAGAGGCAAATTTGAAAGCACCTTAGATAAAATAGAAAAAGATTTCAGAATTACTAAGTGGAAGGTTAGTAGTAAACTTCCACGTAGCAAAATACTACGATGGATCCCTACCATGATAATTAGACCCATCATAACCTATCTGGTATTCTGGTATTCTAACGCAGAACAAGTAACCACAAATAAACTTTTGACAAGGTACAAAGACTAACATTTTTGTGCATCACAAGAGCTATGAGAATTAGAATTGGAAAAAGCTCATCTTCTTTAATTGATTATGTAGTTTCGGATTTCGCTTCTTAAGTTAACACAACGGCTTATAACTCTGGTATTTCAGACCACGATGTGATTTTTTCCATTTTTGCTCTACCCCATAAACAGCAAAAAAAACCTCCAACTTTAAGTAGAATATTTGCTCCATGCAACTTTAAAATTTTTATAAGTTTTTGTAATTCAGCTAATTGGGATTCTGTTGAAAATGATATCAATTTAGGCTTCCTGAACTTTATAAATAAAATGACTCATATTTTCCACCGTGCTTTTTCTCTTAGAAAAATTAAACCCAAACCAGTTAATCTGTGGATCACAATAGGACTAAAGACTACTTCTAAAAATATGCGTTCACTGCTGTATATTAGAAAATTTACAAATAACATCCAAGTACTAAATTACATAGCAACTTACCAAAAAATTTATCGTAAAACTATCAAGTTGGCAAAAACTAACTACTATAGTAGACGGATTGAAACTGCTACAAATAAACCGAAAGAGACTTGGTCTATAATATTGTCTGCTCATTTGGGTGCTATTGCGAATGACTCGGACGACCAATTTGTCAATATTGCAAAAAACCTAACTGAGAATATAGTTCAGTCAAAAGATGCACTTTCTTTTTGCTCAGCATCGAAAAAAAATTCAGTCAGTTTGTTTCTGATGCCCGTAGATATGTCTGAACTGCAACAAGTCATAAATAGTATAAAAAAACCCATCTTCAAGGAGTGATGGTTTATCAAAAAAACTCTTTTTTAATTTACCAGTTAAAGCATTAACTGCTCTTACTTGGCTGATTAACAATTCTTTAGAAACCGGTACTTTTCCAAACTGCCTGAAAACAGCTATTATTATTCCTCTTCATAAAGAAGGTGACAAAAGTAATGTCGCTAACTATAGACCAATAGCTCTCCTACCAGTTCTCTTTAAAATTATTGAAAAGCTAGTTAAATCTCGTCTTATGACCTTTCTTACAAAATTTGAAGTATTGTCTTCTTGCCAATTTGATTTTCTAGCAAATAAAAATACAAATGCTGTAATATTTTCGGTCTTAAATCATATTTATGCAGCAGTAAATAATAAATTATATACCGCTACAATTTTTTGTAACTTTGCAAAAGCGTTTGATTGCGTTAGTCAGAGCGTACTTACTAAAAAACTAGAATTTCATGGTATTATAGGCAATCCTTTGAAGAGGCTTACATCCTTTTTGTCTAATAGAGCTCAAAGTGTAAAAACAAATGACTCTCTTTTAAACTGTAAGAATCTTGATTATGGTGTTCCTCAAGGCTCGGTTTTGGACCCGGCGCTTTTTTTAATCTTTATAAATGATATTGCTGATTTTTAAATTAGTGGTAAAATTTACGACACTAGCATCACTTGGAGTCACTCTGACAGCAAGTTCCTCCACCTTACTATTTCTGATGACCTTGCAATTATCAAATCATGGTGCGATTTTAGTAGTCTCAGCTTAAATACAAATAAAACTGTAGCTCTTTCTTTTAAAGGTGACATTCAATCGATTTTTATCAACAATAATAATGCAATAAACACTGTCAATTCAGTAAAATTTTCAGATCTTCATATAGGAAAATCTCTTTTAATGGTCAACCCATATAGACATACTAGCTAATAAATTAGCGGCTGCTTGTTATGCTTTACGATCTGTCTGCAGAGAACTGAAGACTGAAACAGCTCGTTCTACCTATTTTGCCCTTTTTGAATCGCATCTGCGATACGGTTTACTCTTTTGGAGAAATTGCAAAATAAATTAATTTGAATGAATCTTTAAATTCCAACAAAAAAGCTCTTTGCTACACTCTTGGATTGACTAGCAGAGAACATTGTCGTCCGTATTTTGTCGAACATAAGATTCTAACACTCTCTGTGCTGTTTATTTTAGAATAAGTCTGTCTTGTTCGCAAACACCCTGACGATATTCCGACACCTAACGCTCATAGGTACTCAATAAGAAATTTTGTGTTTACTTACCTCTCCCTTCATCTGAACTTACACAAAAGTCCATTTTCTACGAAGCAAGAAAAATTTATAACTCACTTTACTTCCACCTAAAGTCTCCTTCCACCTACGTATCTTTTCGCAAAGTGGTTAAATCTTATTTAGTTAAATAAACCGTTCTACTCTTTAGCTGAATATATGTAATTATTAATTTGAAAGCTTTTTTGGGTAATATATATACTAGTCCATTAGTAGTTCTAGAATTTGTTCTTTTAGATGTTCTACTTTTTATGTGCTTCGTTTGACATTTTTTGACTATTGGTCAATCTCCTTATACGTTTGCTATTTGCTTTGTCTACAAATTTTGTAATTTTATGACAATAAAGCTTATTATTATTATTAGAACGTGCCCTACTGCAGCACTAGAGGTTATTACAGATCTGACACCTTTACATCTAATGATAGCAAGAACTTTGAACAAAGCTATTCTTAGTTTGATTAGAGAGGGCACCAAAAATACAAGAGTCAAATGTCAAAGAGCTTAGACATTTCTGACAGAGTTCGGATCTTAACAAGAACGCTTAAAGCAAAAACCTATCATTATCGAGTTTTAAAAAATATTGTAAAATAGTATACGGACGGTTCCCAGACAGGTAAAAGCACGGGAGGAGAAACCGCCAGTTTCAGAACTACATACTTTAATTAATTGGAACATATCGAAGGATTTTTCAGACAAAAATACACGCAGTCAGAAGATGTGTAGATTTTAACAGATAGTCGAGCAGCCATGAAAACACTATGCTCTTATTTCATCAGTTCCAGAATAGCATGGGAATGTTAACGCAAGTTAAACAATTTGGGCATCAATTGCCATGTTTTCCTCGTTTGGGTACTTGAGCACTTAGGGATAGAGAGTAACGAGAAAGCTAATAAGCTTGCAAGAGAGGTTAAATTAACCTTTCTCGTAGAGTAGAAGTAGAGTCAGAAAGCAAGCATAAAAAGCAAGCATGAAGCTGGTGACGACGTCACAACTAAGCAGCTCTATACTTTTGGTTTTTAAACTTAAATATGTTGACAGTTTTTGATTATAGGAGATTAGCTTATTAAATATGTCCATTTTGTGATTTTTCAAATTATTACAGCTAATGACGTCACAACTAAGCAGCCATATTGCTAGTGACGTCACAACTAAGCAGCTTTATAGTTTTGGTGTTGATAGTGGCCTACCTTACCGACATTAGCATGGATCAGAACCGATAAGTGGCGCCATCTGGTAACTAAAGGATCAGAACCGATAGCTCCCTACCTTACCTAGTGGCGCCATCTAGAACCTGGAAACTAAACTTAGCATGGATAAGAACCGATAGCTCCCTACCTTACCGACAAAGTGGCGCCAAGGTCATATGACGTGAGACAGGAAGTAAAACCACAAAAAGTGGTGGGGGGAGCATTTGTACCCTCATTCTCTATCTACTAGTGTCATTTCCAGTTTAATGCAGAACACCCTGAACACAACTAAAAGATGGTGTGATAAGGAGGAACTTTGTGTTAACCCTAAAAAGACCATTATAGTATCATTTACCAGACGCAAGAAGCTAAACCTTAAAACTTCGCAGCTAGAGGAATTATTGATTCAATTTTCCAACGAAGTGAAATATCTAGGGGTAACCCTAGATAGTAAACTTTAATGGAACTTCTACGTCGACAAGACTCTTGCCAAAGCAACGGGCTGCTTTCGAGCATGTCGGAAGCTATTTGGCAAGACATGGGGTCTAAAGCCGAAAATGATACACTGGTTGTACATTACGGTAATAAGACCCTACGTCACATACGCATCTCTTGTATGGTGGACGAAAACCAGAGAAACAACGACACAAACCAAGCTGCAGAAATTGCAGCGGCTTGCATGCCTGGGCATTACAGGAGCTATGTGCACGGCTCCTACTACAGCTTTAGAGGTGCTGCTGAACTTATCGCCTCTTCACCAACAAGCGCAAAGGCCCAAAGAGAGAGTTTGCAAGCATCTCTGAGGCTGACCCAATTAAAGAAATTCAAATTAGGAGACCGAGCAGGTCATCTCAAGCTACTTGACCTTCTGCAGCCAGGTTTTCTTGAACAACCAAAGGACGTCATGTCAATAATGCATGATTTCAACGCCCAATTTGAAACAACAATTACTGAATCGCACAAATTGACGTGAACTCTTTCATCTGGTACACAGATGGATCAAAAACAACTAAAGGGACAGGCATAGGGATCTATGGTCCAAAATATTAGACAACAATAGCCCTCATTTATGCAAGCTGAGACACTTGCTATAGATCTAACTGCCCAAGAATGTCTGCAAAGGCGTATTAAAGGCGAAAAGGTCTGTATTCTATCTGACAGTCAAACGGTCATAAGAGCTGTCAGTGCAAATAACACTGAGTCTTGAATGGTCTGGGAATGCAGACAGTCTCTCAAAAACTTGGCAATGGGCAACAAGATTACTCTCATTTGGGTACCAAGTCATGAAGGAAATGAAGGAAACGAAATTGCTGACGAACTAGCAAGAGCAGGCTTGAAAGCTCCCCTAATAGGCCTCGAACCGTTCTGTGGACTAACAAAATCGTATGAACGGACGGAAATTCTTAGGTGGAAACTGGCAACTAAAATGCGCCACTGGAAGAATACTCCTGGGCAAAGACAGACAAAGAAATTCATCAAATATTTGCTAGAGAATGCAAAAAAGCTTCTTCTTCTATCGAAGAACGCTATAAGAATCATTGCAGGCTTCTTTACTGGACACTGCTCAGTAAGGTATCATCTTAAAAAGCCGGGTCTGGTAGACAATGAGAACTGCAGACTATGTGAATCGGTCAGTGAAACCGATGAGCACCTACTCTGTAATTGCGATGCGTTAGCGTCCCAAAAGCTGATCTACTTAGACAGTGCAAGACTAACGTCTGCCAAAGTCAAAAACAAGCCTCTTAGGAATATACTTAGCTCTACAAAAAGCCTAGAATTTCTAGGAAAACAATGAGCGTGAGGTTCAAGAACAGTAGATTAAATTGGTCGCAGATCTGTAAGGTGGAAATCGCCAAACAACCCTTTTTCAATCTACAATCTACAGAGTCAGAGCCATTCTGTCCTTTTTCGTAGAGTTAGAATCATTCTGTGGTTTAGAGAAGCACACCTACAGGAAAAGGTTTAAAATGTAGGACTAGAGATACAGATTAAAAGTTTAGCTAAATCTCTCTGGTTTGAGACACTATAAGAATTTCACTGGAAGAATTTGATCATGCAAAATCTATAGTTTACTTGAACTTTACTAAAAATAGGCTTTGCATCTTTACAGGCTTCCTTACCGGTCACTGCCGCCTAGGTAAACACCTGGTCAGACTTGGCCTAGAAGATAATAGCAAATCCAGATTTTGCAGGAAAAAACAGAAAACCCTGGAACACATAGTGACAGAATGCGTCGGTATTAGAACCCAACGTAAGGGCGGGAATACATATTGGATAGAGACACGTCATTTTTAAAGCCATCTCAGCTGCTGGAATTTGTTACAGCTTTAGAGTTCAATAAGGAGCTATAAACTGAGACTCGCCTCAAACAGCTCAATAAAGGGGAGCACAAAAAGCTTACAAGTCGCAGTGTTTCTAACACCTTATTTTTAATCTAATATGATCTAATTGAATACAGTCAAAGGTAATATTGAATATAACTATCACTGACTCACTGATTAAAGCAATGGAATTGTCGAAACTGAAAATAAATTTTTGATTTTTAATTTTTGTATTTAAATAATATTAATTTGTAAAAAAAAATTCATTATTTCCAGGGAAAAACTAGGAATATTTTTTTATTGAGCGATATTTAGCTTCAGTTGTAGTCTGTTCTTTTGTGCATATTACTTGTTTAAAGTAATTTTGATGTTTCACATCTGCCTGGCGTCTCGTGACGGCTCAACTTTTTTTATTGTTTATTATTTTGAACCAAAAAAACTTAATTTGCGTGTTGAGCCAAAAAGACAGTTAAGAGTGTGATGCTTCAGCTCAATGCTCACATAAATGTTTTCTAAAATTGTATAGAATAGTATTTCATAGAAAATAGTTTATGAATAAAGCAAATGGGCTATTTTCAGTGTTCGTCTACCCCCTTATTTTGTAAAAGTTATCAAATTTTGAGTGATTTTTCAGCTGAAGTTGACATAATAGTAAATGTGTTCCGAAGGGTGATTTTGTTGAGAGAAAAACAGAATGTTGGAACATTTTGCTTCAGCCTTAACAAACCATTCACAGCAATTATCTAAAGCTCTACTCGAGTTTGGTAAAGTAGAGAGATAAGTGTGATAGAGGTAGTTGAATAAAATTGAGAAGCGGAAGGATCTGAATAAATTATAATTTGAAAGGGTTAAAGGTTGATGACACTGGCAGGGAAGATAGGACCTAAAATCCATCTCTACATGTTTAAAATTTCACGCTTTTCTAGACAATTTTTTTTATCTTTTATTTATGGTTTAGAGTTAAGCATGAGGAAATATAAAATCTGCACGAAATGCAGATTACACACAAGATTTACATTTTGTGTAATTAAATAAGGTTATCTGGACAAAAGCTGGACTTTATCTGAATTATTACATTATTTTCTAGACTCTTACTATTATTTGATCATTTTTTTCTTTTTATTTCGTCTAGAATGCATTGAAACCGCTTTTTTAATATAAATAAAAATTGACGCTCAACGATGGCTACAGAGAGCTTTTTTTATCAAATTTACGCTATATTCTTAGCTTAAACTAATCTATAAATTAAACTATATTATGTCAATGAGATTAGTTAAAAGACATATGACTAAACTAAACAAAAAAAAAAGAGAAAGATTTAAAAAATTAAAAGAAAAGAGATGTAAATTCTGTAAGAATCCACATTAATGTTTTTTTTAACAATTTCACTCTATATTCATAGCTTAAAATAGCTCATAAATAAAAGTATTTTATAACAATGAGATTACTTCAGTGACATATAACTAAACTAAAAAAAATAGAAATGTTAGATAGAAAAAACACAGAGATACAAAAAAAATGTTGAAATAAGAATAAAACAGCAAGATTTAAGAAATTAACTAGATAAAGATTTAAACTCTGTAGACGCCTACACAATAATAATGTTTTTTTTAACAAATTTACACTATATTTATAGCTTAAAACAATCCATAAGTTTAACTATATTAGGACAATAAGACTAATTAAGTGACATATAACTAAACTAAACCAAAAGTTCAGTGACATATATCTAAACGAAACAAGAAGAGAGAAGCGCCAGCTAGAAGAAACATCGAGAGACAAAAAGAAAGATAAAATAGAACAAAAAACTGAAAGATTTAAAATATGAACAAAAGAAAAATTTGAATTCTATTGAAAAAACAAATTTATAAGATAGAAAAAGAGTAGAAAATCCTAAAAGAAATGTGAAACTAAAAATCCAAAAAAATAAAAAATAAAAATAAAAAATGTGAAAAAAGTACTAAAAGAAATGTAGAACTAGAAAAGCAAACAAATAATAGATAAAACCTCAGAAGCGAGATTTTTGAGACAGACAGAGATAAACAGAAGCAGGAAAAAAAGCAATAATGAAAGAGTCAAGATACGACAGCAAATACAAAAATATCATTACAGAAAAAATTAGACCAGCCAAAAGCAAAAAAAGGATAAGACAATATTATCAAGACAATGTATACCTAATTTAAATATTTTAAGTTCAAATTTTCTAATTATAGTGGGTTATTTCAAATGACACACGAACAATGTTAGAGTTGCTTAGCTTTTTTTAGAATGTAGTTATATGAACTATTTGTGTTATTGATATGAGCTTGTTTTGCTTTTGAGAGCATGGACTCACAGCCGTCTTTACATCAACTTGGCAACAGCGTCAGCGGGTTTATCGTGGCAGTCAATATTTTTTCTTTTCTTATCACTATTCTTCCCACTAGCTCTTGCTCTAACGTTTTGTCTATATTCCTTATGTACAACGCAAACAGTGAAGGACTCAGCGGGCACTTTTGTCTTAACGTTTTTGTTACAGAAAAACGTTCACTCACTTTCTCACCTACTTTCACTCTGTTCTTTGTCTCTTAGTAAATTTTCTCTATACTCTATTTTAATCTTTCATCTACTTTTTTTGTTTTTATGCATTCTTACAATTTTCTCTCTATTCACATCATCAAACGCCGCGCAAAAGTCAACAAACATCTTGTACTTTTCTTCTTTTTTTCTAGTTGCTTACTAGTTGCATGGCTGCAAAATTGCACCTAGCTTTTCTGCCTTTCCTAAACCCCGTTTATGAGTCTGGTAGCAACTTTCTTCTCACAGTTCTGTTTTAAGCTTCTAGATATTTAGACAATCATATTGTAGATCTTATTTGCTGCGTCTATCAAAATTATCCCTCTATAATTTTCAAAATTTTTTATTAAACTGGGATTAGATACCCTATTATTAAAAACTTTTTTAATCATTTGTTTGTTAGATAGGGCATTTAAGACCCACTTTTTATTCATTTAACTTTTTTTTTCTTTTCTATTTATGATTTACTACTGTTGTCAACCTCTTACAGACATCGTCTATGCAATAGATTCTCTTCTTATTTTTTGTCCCATCTACTACATGTGCTCTTTTTTTCAGTTTATTTACTTGACTTTTTACTTCTTCCAAAGTGATATTCTTTTTCTCTTCTATAGTAATTTTTTTGTTTGATTTTTTAATTGTTTTATTTGTACCCTCTAGTATCTCCTCGAAAAGTTTTTGCTATTTTTTTATCTTTATTAATTCTTTGAAATTTTTTTTTTCTGCTTTTATTTATATATTTAATTTTTTTTTCAGTTTGTTTAGGTTTTTTTAAATATTTTTTTACTTTGTTTCTACTGTTTTTTTGTACATGTTTTTTACTGTTTTTTTTTCTATGTATTCTTCTCTTAATACTTATATTTTATTGTGAGATAGATAAACTTTTCTTTTCTTTTCACTGCAATCCTTATCCAATGATTTGTTCTTCTGCAATTATTTTCTATTGTGTTTTTTTTTTTCTTTGACTGACATTTTTTTTCACTTTTTTTTTTAGGTTTTTTTTATTCTTTAGGGTTTGTTTATGGTAAATTTTTTTGCTAATTTATTATGCGTTTTTTAGTCCTGCTGTCTATTTCTACTATCCTGCATTTTGTCACTTTTTTTTCTGTGATTCTTTTTTTTAATGTTACTACCATAGATAGGTGGTTTGATTCTACTCTTTTGTCTATCTTTATATTTTTGAATGCTTTATCATTTGCTGTTATATAGTCAATTACTGTTGCCGTTCTAATTCCTACATATATGTGTATTCCCTTTCTTCATTTCTTTCAATATTTCTTTTATCCGAAAAAATTTTACTTGTTTTTTTTCTTAAAAACATCTCTCAGTTTTTTCTCTTTTAGTTGTTTTTTTTATTTTTTGTATTTTTTTTTCTATATTACTCTATTCACTTTTTTTCTTTATAAAATTTTGACTTTTTATTTACCTAATCTTGCATTAACAATCTTTCCTATTATTAGTTCTTTCTGGTTTCCGGTTTCTTCTCTATTTTTTTTTTGTGGTTTTCATCTTTGTTATATAGATTGTTATCATTTTGTTCTTTTTTTTGTCGATAATAATTTGGTTTTTTATCACTAATTTGTCTTTTTTATATTCTTTTATTTTTTCTCAGTTTTGTTCTCTGTCTACTTATTCTTTTTTCGTTGCTGTTATTATACTCTTTTTTTATTTTTTTTTATTCTTTTCTTCTTACGTAGCTGCATTCTCATTTGTATTTCTTGTTTATTCTACTTTTTTATTATATCCATTCATTTTTTTGGATCCAGACTTCTGTCATCGCTATTACGCCAAATTCTTCCACATAATTCCAGAGTTTTTTATTTTTATTTTAGCTACGTTTTAAAAAAACATCTTTGTTTTTTTTACCGTTTTTGACAGAATTAATATAATATCAACAAGGTTAAGAGTAGAAGAAGCTACGTTGAAGAAAATAAATTTATACTAGAACGTTTAAACTAAAAATAAATAAATTAAGATTGCATTAATTTACTATTGTACATTATATCCTAGTGTAGCCTTGTCGTTTAGTTTAATTTGGTTTACAATGCTTAGTTTTCGTTGAAATTATTTTTTTAAGTTTGGTCTAACACTTTTATATTCTATTTGTAAAGTATAAACTAAGCTGGCTCTACACTGCATCTATAATGTATTACACAATTAAGACTAGCTTAAGCCACATAAATGATAATTAGTAAAAATGTATTAAAAATCGAAATTAGGCTAAAAACCTACTAAGCTAAGATAACATACTCAAGAATGACTCGCCAAAAATGACCGCCAGTTACACAATTTACCAAAAAAATAGAACAGCTTCAGCGGCACATGCGAATAACACTGGGCACAAATCCAATTACCAAACAGTTAAGATTCTGTATTGGGAATCGGACTTGGAGAAAAGACTTTTAGCAGAAATGTTTTATATATTTAAAGAAAAGGGATCATGCAATAATAGAACAGATATCCAAAAATTGAGTACCATATATCGAAATCTTCTAAGGTGACAACAATTTTTGTTTTTCCTATAGTATTGATGTTTTAAATTTTTGATGTTTGACTTGAATTAATCTTGGTTAATTTTATATTTTATAATTTTGACGTGTTTGTAAAAAAATGGGTTTTTTAAAATTTTTAAAATTTTAATCTTTTAATGCTTAAATTCTTTTAATGTTCATATATGTTTTTAAATTACTTATTTTATTAATGTTGGTTCGCTTGTTGCATTTTGGTCACATTATGTATAGCAACAGATTGTTCAGATTGATTGAGTACAATACACTGTACATCACAACAAAGAAATAAAAGAATGAAAAAGGAAAGATAAAGGTACGTTTTTATAATTTTTCTGAAAGATAAGCTTATAAACCAATAATAAAGTTAAAACTTGATTGACTTTCAATTTGGTATGTTGGTCTTCAAACTTTATTATCCATTCATGGTAATCTAGTGTTTCTAGGTAAGCTTACAGTAATTTGTACCCAATCAATCTAAAATAATTTTTGTAGTCCAGAAGATGCTAAAATAAATTATTAGCGAAACTGGTCGACTGAAGCAGTTGTTGTTTTATATTTTTACATTTTTCTCTGTAATTGGATAAACACAATTTTAATACTCAAGAAAGTTTAAGACTTTGATGTAATCTACCAATTGAAGCACAGAAAACATAACCAGATTAGAATTGCATTAAACAAAATTCAAAACAATAAGTTTAGTTTAAATTCTATTAATAATGACAAAAACTATTATTGTAAATTAAAGTTGTTGCAAATTTAAGCAAATAAACTAGATTATTTATAAATGTTTAACTTTGAGCTGTGAACGTATTTTTACCATCGAATTAAAGTGACAGTTATTAATTTGACATCTGAGCCTAACCTCGCTTTTAATTTAATGAATCAATAGTTCAACACGTTAATGAGATTAAATTAAAAGCCCTTGAAAGCACTACTTGTAGTGTTATAACAAACGATAGAATAAACTTTAATGAGGCAATAAGGTTTATACAAATAATCAAAATATCGTCTATCGACTTCAAAGCATTTGCAGACTAATTGAATGATTGCGTTACTGACATTCGCTAATATTTGGGAGTTATTATTAATTTTGCTGTAGCCACTCTTGGTTTAGACCTTTCTATTTTGGTTGTGGGGGGGGGGGGGGGGTGTAAAATGTTTAATTTACATTAATTTCGGCAACTATTGATTGACGCAAGTTATTGAGGCGATTTAAGCGTTGCTAAAAAATCGCGTTCTTTAGATAGAGCTACAAAAAGAAGTCACATGGAGTGAGGTTGCAGAATCTTGAAGGGTAACTTAAATTATGGCTGTATGTTGGCTGATAAATTGACCATCAAAATTTTTTTTATCGTACTCAAGGTTTTGTAAGTAGTATGTGAAGTGTTTTGCTGAAAGTACTTGTCCACAATTTTATCGTCATGAAGAAAAGAATAGCAGAAAGATCTCCTCTTGTTATCTTGCAGCAGTTAATGTTCCATTAAAAAAAATAGACCCAATAATTCGCCATTCACTATCAACTCGGTGGTCGTTACGAAAATAAGATTCCACTACAAAAATTATCTGTTCTTATAAGAGCATTATTTTGAATCAAAATAAAGTGAGAAATTTAGTATTTATTCTGACATTTGAAGCAATTGTTTTAAAAATTATAATTGGTTTGTACAGTGAAGTATAAGCTATTTTTTACTGACAGGAAAGAGACACAAGAAATAATTTAAAATTTGCATTGATTACTATTATTTATTGATAACATACATTTATTTACAATAAATTTTTCTACAAATATTATTTACAAAATATAAATACATAATTAGTATTGCACAACAGGCCATGTTTAAGAAATAAATATGTACTTCATAATAAAATAATCTAAACGTTTTGACTAAAGTAATTTCAATAATTACACTATGTACAAAAATTGTAGTTTTTTTACGTTTTCTATTACCTAAGTTATTGGTAACCCAGATGGTATGTAGCTATATAAGCAAAGTAAATGCTTTTCTTTAACTTTAAAGTACTTACCTACTATCAATACTCTAGCATTCACTTTGCTTATAATACTATATTTTTATTTTTATTTTTTTCTTCAATTGATGAATTATGGTATACATTAATAATCTAAATAAAATAATTTATCCCATTACTAATCTATCGGATGATCTTCGCAGTGTAGCTGGTCCTGACATGATTAGAGGAATAGGCGGTGGGGCAGGTATGTGCCCCAAAGATCTCATTCTATGGAAACCACCTTCTTGTAAAATATCTTCACTTAATGATCTATTTCTTGTTCTTCTATGCGAAGGTGTTCTTGCAGAGCTTAATTCTACCTGACGCAGTGAGGGAGCTCTTCCTTTTCTTTGAGTTGGAGGTATTGATTGAAGAGAATCTTCATAACTGATAAAAAAATGATTAATAATTTTTTTAAAATAACCACAACTTTAAACACAAAATAGTCATATCTATCAAAAATGATATCTGCCATTTAAAATGACCTAGGGATTAACATGTAGAAACCTGTTTTCTCGTCTTTGATCTGATGTTAAGCTTCTAATAGATGTCGCTGTTGTTACTAACCGGTATGATACTGTATAGTATATAGTATATATTATATTGTTGCTGATTAAACAAATCGTCGATTTTTTAAACAGTTATATGGTTATGTAATAGGCGATTGTTCAATTTGTTGTAGAATTGATTTTTTACTACTATAATACTCAGAATAGAAATTTAACAAAGCATATGGTAATGAATGTATATTAAGATGACCCAAAAACTTTTTTTTTTAATTTTGTAGTAAATTATGTAAGTTTACAATGTTTTAATAAATCTTTGTAGTTAAATGACAATTAGTTTAAAAAAATTAAATCAAACTAAATTAGTTTAAATTTAGTTTGGTTTAAACTATTTTTAGTTCAATTTATTGACATTAATATCTTTAAAAGTTTAAAAAATTTGAAGTGATCTTTAAATATTAAAATTTTGACTTAAGATTTTTAGGATTTTTATATATTTTCTTGTTGCAAGAAAATTAAACATTAAAAAAACAAATTAAAAACTTAATAAAATCTATTATTGACGTTTTCAGAATTTTTAAAAAATTGAAATAGACTTTAAAATAGATTTTTTTGGCTTGTTCTTTGGAAGAGACTGCTAAAACATTGTAAACTCACATATTTTGGTAGAAAATTAGAAAAAAAATTATTCCTTTTGCCGCCTTATTGTAAATAGTCAATTAATCAGCAATTTTATAAAACCAATAAATGACGCTGAATTAAATAGTTAAAGTTACGTTTTGTGGTTTAAAATACTATTTCTTCAATTGAAAATCATTGATTGTCTAAAAATTCGGATTATGATAATAAATGTAGTAGCTAGTCGAATATTAATTAACTAAAAATAGTTAAATAATATTATATCATAAATAATATTATATCATCTAATAAGTTAGATGATGTTTTTTTTTTAATTACGTAACTACAGTTTGTTAAAGCGTTCTAAATTATATTAGTTAGTCAATTATTCAATATTGTTGTAGAGTTTTATTTGTTTTTATTACTAAACATACAATAATGATAATAAATTTATAGTGCATTTAATTATCAAGCAAACATTTTATTAAAAATAATAAATAAACAAATTGGAAAAACTCGACTTCAATATGATTAATTATTATTTTATTTATTTAACTAATTCAAATTTCTTTTTGTTTAATTTGCTTAAATAATGAAAAAAACTAATATTTATTTTAATTATATTAAAATACTTTTTTTAAATTGCTTACAGATTTTGTAATCAATTGAAAGTGTTATTTAAACATTACTCAAAAACTGCTGGTCAGATCTTGATCAAATTTACGACCACATGAAAATCACCAGCTTTCAAATAAAAATTGGTTTATCTAGAAAAAAGTTATGAGATAACACACATAAAAAAATACAATCGAATTAAAGAGCTCCTCCTTTTTTAAAGTTAAAACCTTAATTTAATAACGAATTTAAATAAATTTAAAAGATATAATTAACTACCACTTATATGTGGTAGTTAATTTATATTACTAACTAAATTAATTTAATAATTTTTTATTTTAATAAAATAGTTATAAATATTTAAAAAACAAAAAAATTTTTGATAGTCAATTATTCAAATTGTTACTTTGCTACGAATTAATTAAATCAGAAAATTGCTATTAGTCAATTACTATTGTAAAAATTATATAGGAAAATTTGTTTTACTTTTTTATTATTAAAATACAATAATAGTGCTTTTATAAAAATGTTTATTATAATTTAATAGTTCTAATTAGTAATAATAATCGGTTTTTACTTCTTAAAGCGAATAAGTGAACTAATTATTATTTTTCAATAAATTAAGTTGTTTTTAAATGTTACTGATATATTTACATTATTTTGAGTAAAATAGCTTAAATAACTGAAGTCAATTGAATTAAAATTAAAAAAAGAAATAGCTTCTTTTTTGAAAAAGTTCCATTTTATCACTTGAAGCTATGTTTTTTTCCGCAACGGTTCGTAAATTTTGAAATAAAAATCTGTAAAATACGACAGATAAAGTAAATTATTTTTTTGTTATTTTCATATGCATTATTTGTAACCTATCAATTTAGACGTACTTTAGATAAAAAACATAAAAAATATATTATTATGAACGTTATTCAAATTTAATGAAGAGTAAAAAAACGCGCTTTTAAAAGACCGTAAGGACGAGTCGATTCTCACAGTTTAGGGAAAGTTTGGTTTATATTATATATAAACAATGCTTTATTATTCAGTTCAGATCGCTCCGTAAAAGAGTTTTAAAAAAATTACTTCGAAAACTAATCTATTTAATTACAAAGTCAACTGTGTAATAGTATAACGTGTCTAGTGTTGGCAATTTAAAAAATGGCAAAGTTACGTAGTGATAAAGACATAAAATTAATTATTAAAGAGACAATCAGTGAATTACTTGAAGACGAACAATTCATCGAAAGGATCGTAGATAAGGTTTCAGATAAGATACAAGAAAAACTGCAGAATGTTGAGTGCAGAATAAAGACCTTTGAAGCTAAAATGTATTTATTAGAAGATAACATTATCAAGTTGCAGCAAAAAGAAAAGGCAAATAATGTCTGCGTATACGGCTTATCTGAAAAAGAGAAAGAGCAAGAACATTTACTTGGTTACGTAATTAAAACGCTAAATAACAAAAATACCCTTAATATAAAAGAAGAGGATATATTATCATGTTATAGGATTGGTAATCCCAAACCGAAGAAAGACAAACCTAGACCTGTTATAATAAAATTTAACAAATATGAACTGAAACAGTTTCTTTTAAAAAACACTAAAACTTTTAAGGGTCAAAAATTATTTTTGACGGAAGATTTGGTCAGTGTCAGGAGAAACCTGTTGAAAGAAGCACAGACAAAATTAGGATTCAAAAATGTATGGCCACGCAATGGGTTTATCTTTGCAAGTTATGAAGGAAAAACGATAAAATTAAATTCTATTGATGATATCAGACCTTTAGAATAGTAATTACCTACATCTTCACAGAATGCTGTTGTATAGACCTATATTTTTCTCTTTTGGGGCGATTTGTATTTGTATTTCTTCTTTGAATTGGTGTTTGTACCTGTATAAATTCTTTAAATTTAAGTAAAAAAAGGAAAAAAAGGAAAAAAAATAAATAAATAAATATATGCTGATTTTTGGAGAGGAGTATGAGGAGATAGAAGAAATTAAAACTAAAGTATTTTCAAAGGTTAGTGATGGTTTAGAAGAAGTGGTAAGTGAGAGATTAATAAATATTATACATTTTAACGTAAGAAGTTTGAAAGGAAATTTTAACGAATTACTAATCTATCTAGAATTATTTAATTTCCGAAACATAGATTTAATAATTTTATCAGAATGTTGGGAGTTAGAGGGGGAAAATAATCTATATATAATAGTATATTACACTACAAGGGACAAAAGCTGATATTTCGGCCCTGCGCGCCATAATGCCCGCCATAAATCGCCATAAATCTAAAATCTTTTGTAAAAGAAAGTCTCGACGTATTTTGTGAAATTTTTAAATAGTAAATACAATAATTTTTAATTTTATTACCTTGCTTGATTATCTTTCTTCTTTAGGTTTGTGCTCTCCCTCACTTGCTTTTTCTTTGTACTTCTCTATAGTTTAAATAGCTTCTATCTCAAAATTAACACCTTGCACTCCTCGGAATATTTGAAATGGTACGTTATTTTTTTTTTTTTTTTAATTTTTATTTCTTTTTATATTTTTGTATTTGTATAAATTTGCTAGTTGGAATATTTTAATGATATGTGAGATTGCACACAGGCAGATTTTGTTTAGGCAACTCATAAATTAAATAAATAACAATTAAATATATGTATGTGACAACATGCAAATTTATATTTAAGTATTTATTGTATAAAGATTAATTTGTATTTATGTTCATCGAATTTGTACTTCTACTTGGGAAAATAAATTTGATTTGATTTGAATTTGATTTGATTTGATTATACAGATAACTATTGTTTTTATTTATAATATGACATTCGTTGCTTAAAAATTTTTTAGATATAGTTTTATTAGTAACCAGGAAATCAATTAATTAAGCTAACAATTTATTAAATCTTTTTTTTAATTGGCAGTGGATTACATGGTTAGATTTTTGGCTATCAACTTAACAGTTTAATTATAGATAGTTAATTACTAAATTTGTTAAAAAAGTATATCATTATAAACAATAGTTTATTTATTGAAATATTTCCATAATTTGTTGTTGCTACTAGTTAAGAATAATTACAAACATTCAGTAATTGATTGTTTAAAAACATTTAAAATAAATTAATTGCTAATTGATTAATTATTTATTATATAGTGCGTCAAAAGTCCGGCAGCTGATCAATTTATTTCCCCGCAAAAGGATTTAAAAAAAAAAGTTTGATACAAAACTTGCTTGTTCGCAAGTTACAAATTATTTGGTAACTAAACCAAACTTTTTCACTTCATAACATTTTTGCAGGGGTTGAAGGTATTTTTTTCGACGGATTCAGATTTTTCTTTTAAATCGTTTTTTCAAGAAAATTTTGACATGTTGCCGGGCTTTTGACGCACCCGGTATAGGTTTTTAATACATTTACAACAAGGGCAAGAGATAGAGAAGATGGAAGTGAAATTAAAAGAAATACTAGGAAAGGCAACGACAACAACAGAAGTAAGCAGTAAAAGAAAAAAAGCAGAAAAGAGAAATGAATGGTGGGATAAAAAATGCTACCAGCTAAAGAAAAAAGCCACAAAAGCGCTAAGGGAATTCAAATAGAGCTAGCTATTCAATAGCGCTAAGTAAATAGAAGAGTCTTCTTAGAAGCAAAAAGAAAATATAGAAAAAGATGTATAGAAAAAAAGAGAGAGAAAAGAGAAGAAGAAGATAAAGAAATAAAAGCTATTAAAACAGAAAGAGAGGTGTGGAAGTACATAAACAGAGAAAGATTAAGAAAAAAAGCGGCGAGTGAAGAGATAACAATAAAGGAATGGGAAAGAGTTTTTCAGAGAACTGTTGGAAGGAGGAAAAGAAGTAGATATAGAAGAGCCAGCAATGCAAACGGACCAGACAGCACCATTAGGAACAGAAATTACACGGGAGGAGGTAGAGAGACAGATAACCAAGCTGAAGAAGAAGAAGGCACCGGAGAGGGATGGAATACAGAATGTATGGAACACTGGATGTATGGGACGGAAGGTGTGATAGACAGATTGGTAGAGGTTATGAATGGAGTGTGGAGAGGAGAGGGATTCCCGACAGGTTGGAGAGAAGGCATAATCTGCCCTATCCACAAAAACGAAGATAAAAATATAGTAGAAAACTACAGAGGAATAACTCTTCCTAACACAGGGTATAAATTGTATGCGTCAGTACTGAATGAAAGGCTGAGAAAAGAGATAGAGGAAAAGAAGGCAATACCAGACAACCAAGCGGGATTTAGAGAAGGAAGGGGAACTATGGATAATGTATACATCCTGGACCACTTAGCGAATAACGAGATGAAAAAAAAGGGAGGAAGGCTGTATACACTTTTCATAGATTTTAGAGCAGCGTTTGATAAGGTCGATAGAAAGAAAATGTGTGAGAGTATGAGAAAAAGAGGAGTAAGCGAGTGGCTGGAGAGAAAGGTAGAAGAGATCTATGTAAAAACAAAAAACAAAGTTAGAGCAGGGGAGAAAGAGAGTGAGTGGTTTGTAACGTCAAAAGGGGTGAGATAAAGGTGTCTTCTTAGCCCCTTGTTGTTTACAACCTACATGGCGGATATGGAAGAAATGTTTAGAAAGGCGCAAGCTGGGGGATGTGTGATTGGAAGAGAAAAAGTGTGGAGTCTAGCGTTTGCAGATGATGTGGTATTAATAGCAAAGAGCAAAAGGGAGATGGGAGAAATGATGACGAACCTAAATAAGTATGTGAGGAAAAAAAGCTAAGAGTGAATGTAAATAAAACAAAGATGCTGCTGTTCAACAAAAAAAAGAGGAAAGAAGAAAAGGATGATTGGGAATGGGAGGGAGAGAAAATAGAGAGAGTAAAAGAGTTCAAGTATTTAGGGTATACGTTTAATGAAAGAGCTACGAACAAAGCGCATGTCAGAGAGTTGGCAAGGAAAGCAAACAAGATAGTGGGATGTGTATGGGGAATAGGAGAGAGGAAGTGGGGAGGGGATTTTAAAAGGAGAGTAATGATGTTTGAGAGCTTGGTAGAGAGCGTATTGATGTATGGGGCAGAAATTTGCGGGTGGAAAGAACAAGAGGAAATAGAGAGAGTACAAGTGAAGTATTTGAGGTGGGTCCTTGGGGTGGACAGAGAAACCCCTGGGTACATAGTAAGAGAAGAATGCAAGAGAAACAAGCTGAGAGTGAAAGCGGGTATAAGAGCGACTAAGTTTGAGGATAGATTGAATGGAAGGCAAGAATGTAGAATATTGAACAAATGTTGGAGAGAAAAGAAAAAAAATTTGGAGATAAACGAGAGAGAAAAATATTACAGATGAAATGGGTATGCAAGTAAAGAAGTGGAAAGATTAAGAACAGAAGGCAAGTGGATGAACGCAGAAACGAGCGAAAGAGACAGGGATGTAGATAAGCAAGAAAGAAGAGAAAAATCAAAGAATCCAGGTACAACAGGAATTATGAGAAATGTATGACAGAGGAGATCCCGGTGTACCTGGGAAGAGAAAGTGCGAAAGAGAGGAAAATAATAGCAAGGTTCAGGTGCGGAAATGAGGAGAGAGAGAATAGGTATTGGATGGAAAAGGAAGAGAGACTGTGCAGAATCTGTTATGAGGAAAGAGAGGCAATAGAGCACATGTGGAATAAATGCAGTAAGATGAGAGAGAGAGAGAAAGAGCAGAAAGAAAAAAAATACTGAAAGAAAATGGAGTGGAGATAAAGCGGATGAAAGAAGTATGAGAGAAAAAGAAAATGAAGGACAAAGGAAGAACAGGGAGGGTAGAATAGAAAATGAAATAAAATGAATTGTAGATAGAATATTTAAGCCGGTACAGGCAATAATAAATCTTATTAGTAGTAGTAATACATTTACAACAACATTGATTGGAGTAATTTAAATTGTTTTTTGATTTGAAGTATATTCGGGTGGCACAAAAAATAATGGTTTTTTAAGTTTTGTACTAAAATATAAAGTTTACCATGTTTTAAGAGTTCTCTCTAAACGGCAGGTCAAGCAATATTTTTCCGAGACAAATTTAAAAAAAATCGTTTCTAAAATTGTCAAAAATAAATTTGTTCAATTTGCTTCTTTCAATGTTTAATTTTCTTGCAACAAGAGAATATATAAAAATTCTGAAACTTTTAAGTCAAAATTTTAATATTTATATATTTAATATAATAATAAAGATCACTACAAATGTTTCAAACTTTCAAAGATATTTTTCATACTTAAATGACGCGCTTAACGTCAATTGAATATAACTAATAATTGACTATTGTTGTGTCTAAAGTTTATAAAAATGTTATATAGAATTATAAAAAAAAATAATAAAAGGCTTATTTTTGAAAAATAAATAAATTTAAAAAACTATGATTTTTTGACAAATACACTATCATTATGAGAACTGCTTGCTTAAATATTTTTTTCATTTCTCGTGCTTAAATTCTAGCTTAAATTTTATTCTTCAGTATGTCAAATTTAAGAAAAAACTTGTCTTAAAAACTAGAAATAATTTAAAAAGATTTTTAAATTCGTAATTTCAACATGAGATATTTAAGATTTTTATAATTTTTCTTGTAAATAAAAAAAAAATATAAAAATATTTTTACAAGAACTTGATTTATCAAGTTTTTTGAAACTTTTAGAAATTTTTGAGTGAGTGTTGAAAAAAAATTTTTTGACGTACCGTTTGAAGGAAATTTTTAAAACATTGTAAACTCACATATTAGACTCAAAAATTTATTTTTAGATTTTGGGCTACCCTAATGTACATATTTGTATAGCTAATAAAATTGTCATATGAAAAAACTTATTAATTGATTAATTTGGAATTTTTTGCACAATAAACTATTCGCACAATTTTACCACTTGCCAAAAAATTTATTATACCTCAAGAGCTGTTTCTGCCACTATATAGTCATTATCGAGAGATGGATAAATAATAAAAGTTTTATTTATTTCCTGATGAAACCATATAGTGGTCGAAACAGCTCTTGGGATCTAATACACATGTTTTTTGGCAAGTGGTAAAACTTTTTCTAGTAATTTAATAATAGTCACTTAATAGCTAAGTTTTTTGTTATTAATATTATATTAATCAGTTGATTATCTAGCACTTATTAATAGTACTTTTAATCTATTTTACTTTTTGATAGTTTATTGATTTTCTTTAGTTGTCTAAAAACGTGTAAATTACTTCTAGTTTTTAATTGCTAGAAAAGTTGGTTAGTAATTGATTGTGTTGTCTAATTTAGTCAATTATAGAATTGTTAAAAATTGTCAAGCAATTTGTTTACAACAGTTAAAGCTAAATGAATAGTCATCTAATTAATTTTTTATAGTAACTTAAATGTTTTAAGCGCTTTCATCAAATTGATAATTTGAATCAATTTGATTAAAGTGAGTTTTATAAATTTAATGACTGATTAGTCAATCAGTTGACTAAGCTAACAATTTAATCAATTGAATGAGTTAAGCAGTACTAGAAACTTAGATTCTCCACGTCTCTTTGGTGGCCAATTATTTGAGTTACATTGTTACTAATCGATCGAATTAATTAAATTAGAGTTTGCAGTTAATATATTTAACTTTTTTTTTGAAAGTTTTCTTTAAATAAGATATTTTACAAGTCGGGTAGTCTACTGTTTTAAGTTAAAACTTGATTAAGTTGTAAATAGTCAACTATTTTTTATAGTTTTTTTTAATGTTTTTCATTTGATTAAATACATGACTTAATTAGTAGTCGATTGTTTAAAATAAATTACAGCATTAGTCAAAAAGTTGTTATTAGCTAAACGACTAATCACAATGCCGAGAGTAGTCAAATGATGTTTGTAACCTGAATCGCGAAAATAATTTGCAATAAAATAGTCAGATAAATAGTTAATCAAATAAATTAACTAATTATATATAATCAATATAGTGACTAAATGTAAGTAACTAAATATTTTGTTTCTTACTTGCTGCTCTCTTCAGACGAGTGTGATGATTGGCCACATTGGCAATGCATTGCATTATTATCTGCAATTCCTGAATCCTGTCCACTTGAATGTAGCGACGTAATAGATTTCTCTATGCATCCAGAACTCCTAGACCTCTCCCTAAACGGCTGTCGCCTTGAAGAGGTCCTTGGACAATTCCTATCATGTGGATGAAGATTTCCCCCATCGGAGTAATGGATCACGTCTCCAAAACTTCCAGGAAACAAACTCGGTTTGCTTAACGTACTTGTCGCAAGCGTATAAGCCAGAGGCTGTGTAAAACTCTTCTGAAGCAGTCTAAAATAGATTCTCTAAGCCATCTTTAAAATTAACAAAGCAAACAATTGTTTTACCGTCTTTTTTTTCTACGAATGCACATTACACAAATTGCTGTAATTAAAGCTCCAAGAAATACGAGACAACCAAGAATTACAACACCAACTTCTAGAGACGATAGTAGGACACGCTGATTACGAGATTGTGTTTTTTCCGCCACTCCGCTAGCAACTGCAAGGACTTTTGGTCCTTCGAGCTGGTGCTCTATTTCATTGTGCTTAAGCTGAAGGACTCTAAAAATAATTTTCGATTAAAACAAACCAATTCAATCTGCAAACAAACACACTTTTGGAGCTGATCCATATCGACAACCACATTTAGCACTGGATCGACAGCATAAAGATACATATCAGTTCTAAAATAGAGAGAAAAAAAAATTTGTATTTTAACCTAGCCGCCAGCTTAGAGATGCTTACGCGCTATTGTCCACTTGATTGTGCTCGGAATGGGGCTCCAATTTGCGGATTCTGACGTCATAACCGGTTGTATTGTAAAAAATTCTATTTAAAAAAATCAAAAGTTTAATTTGTATCTTATTTGTATAGTTTCTACTCACTTTGATATATTTTTTATGTTTTTCTCTACATCAGTCGGCTTCGCTCCCATCACCATGACAAGCTGCTTCTGGTCATCTAAGATGTAGACCTACAAAAAGCAATCGTTAAATAAAAACTTGTACAAAATATTGCAAAAACAATTTAATAAAATTATAAAGTAAGTAATGACAAAATTATATTAATAATAGAAACAAAACAGTATAATAACACTACAAAGTAAACAAGCGTCTAAAAATTAAAAGGCGATATTTAAACATAATCAGCTTGTAAAACATTCATAAAGCTTTTAACAAAATGAAAAAAACCAAAAACAAAATTTAGACAGAAAAATATGTAAAGCATCTTAAAAATGTGCTGAAACAGTTAAAAAAAAGCATAATTAAGTAAAAACAAGCGTAAAAAAATTAAAAGACGATATTTAAACATAATCAGCATGTAAAACATTCAGAAAGCTTTTAACAAAATGAAAAAAACCAAAAACAAAATTTAGACAGAAAAATGTGAAAAACATCTTTAAAATGTGCTAAAACAGCTAAAAAAAAGCATAATTAAGTAAAAACAAACTAAAATAGTTTGTTAAACGAGAAACAAATAACAAAGAAAAATACTAGATAACAAGTAACCTATAAAGAAATGTACAGTTTTCCAAAAAATAAAAAAAAATAGAATAATATCCTTAAATACCCAAAATGAACAACACAAAAAATGTTCAAACTTGTAAAAGATTAACTGTACAACGAGTCAAAGCAACCTATCTTACAAAAAGAACAAAAATTTAATTGAAAAAAGACACAAATGTTAAAGCAACTCAAAAAGTGAAAGGATTAATTTGGAGGTACTTTTTCAGAAACATATAAAGTCTAAGTAAAATAATTAACTTGAAAACAAGTATTAAAAGCTGGATAAAAAAAGCAAAGAAGAGTTGAGAGCAATTACGAAAAAAAAAGAGATGATGTTTGGTAAAACGTGTAATACTGAGAAAAACTGAGATTTTTTGACTGAAAATTTACACAAGATGGTTGAAAGAATTAAAAAAATAAGCACTAAAGATAAAAAAAGAGTGATATTAAGCCAGGTAAGAAAGAGATAAGATATAAGAATAAAATAAAAAAAGTAAAAACAATTGCAAAAATGGTGGAAAGAAATAAAACACAGAAAAAAAAATAAAAGTTAGACAACTAAAAAAAACAGCTTATAAAAAGAAAAAACAGATAAAAATGAATAAGCGTAAAAGAAGAGCAGAGATAGGAAGTAAATATAACAAAAAAGTTAAAAAGTGTGAAAAAAAAGACTAGGAATTAGAAGTATTTGAACAAAAAATATATCTACATGTAAAAAAAAGCAATAAATCTGATAAAACAATCAAAAAATAATGCAAAAGAAACGATATTAAACAAAGTATGTACATTAAAAAAGGCAAACAAAAGGACAACAAAAAAAGAAATAAAAAATTAAGATAGAGAATGAAATAGCAAAAGAGATAAGCAATAAAACCGAAATAAAACAATTTAAAAATTCTAATAAAAAAAAGAGATAAAACAAATGTTGGAATAAAGCGGTAGCAGAAAAGCGAAATTAGTGGCTACAATATTAAAAAAGAGAAAAATAGATGATCTGTAAAATAAAAAAGTTAAAAACAACAAAAAAAAACACGTAAATAAGACAAAATCTGTACAACTTACAAATACATTTGCAATTGACGATTTTCCATCATCAGCTCCTCTCCTATCTGTCGCTTTGACATCAAACCCATAAACCTTTCCAGCATCTCTTGCAAAATTTGCAATTCCCCGAAGTTGCCCAGTGATAGGGTCTATACTAAACCGGCGTTGAGCCTCATCAGCTCGGCCTAATATTTGATAACGGATCTCACCATTTAAGCCCAAATCTGAATCTTTTGCCTTAAAAATAAAAAAAATTAGGATATGAGGCTATAAATAGGTACACACCACTCACTTGAAGCCTTACAATATGGTGCCCATATCCCGCAGAGGTTGGAATAGCAGCTACAATAGGTCGCCCATGTGTGACAAATTTGGGAATATTATCATTTACATCGGTTACCCTCACAATGACTTTAACCTCATTTAAACCTAGATTTCCAAGACGTTCATTGGTGACGGGATATATCATCATGACTGCCATGTCACGGCTGGTTTTATACTCATCTAAACGGATCACTAGCTCATATAGTGCTTTTTTCTCTCGATCTGGGCTACCAATTATGAACAAAGTTCCGTTCCTGGGATCAATTTTGAACATTTTTTTCACATCACTAGTTTTATTGGAAACAATGCTATAGCGCAGCTTATGTCCTCGGTACTCTTCGGTTACGTTCAAAGTGAGGACTTTCAAGGGTACTGGAACATTTTCTTCTACTTCTACTTCGTAGTAGCGATGGGCAAAAACTGGGTGTTCCATAGATTGGAAATCTTCTGGTACGTCAATAACTGTTACAGAAAGAAGGGCGGTACTACTACGGCTAGGTGATCCCAAATCAGATGCTATAATGGTAATAATGTGAGTATTTTGTGTTTCATAATTTAATTGTCCAATGGTCGTGACTACTCCTTCTTTAGAATCAATGGCAAAAAGTCCTTGCTGATTTTTTAAGTATGGTATATCAAAAAGTATCAAACCATTACCATTTCCGGTAAAATCTGAATCGTTAGCAAAGATTCTAGTGATAGGAGACCCAATTGGGTTATTTTCTGCTACAGTTGCATAATAAATAGGCGTGTTATTTTCTGTAGATAAATCATCATAGCCATAGAAGATGGGGGAATTATCATTAATGTCTATGACATTAACTTCTACATTTACTACACTACTAAGACTACCACCTTTAATTGGATTATCTCGCGCTGTTACGGTGAAAGAATATTTATCTTTGGTTTCTCTATCTAAAATACCATTTACTCGAAGTACTCCTCCATTCACTGAGATTATAAATGGAAAATCTACATCTGTTGTATCAATCATATAGGTGATGTTAGCATTTGGACCAAAATCTGCATCTGTAGCTTGAATATTGCCAACAATATCTCTAGAATAGCTTGCTTCTGTAGCATCAAAGTTGTACCAAGATTTGGCAAAAGCTGGGGGATGGTCATTAACATCTTCTATTAGAAAACGTATAGATATATAATCTTTAAGACCACCTCTATCAGAAGCTGAAATATTCAGTCTAAATTCTGATTCTGGAGGTAAATTTCGAGCAACAGAAATTTCTCCGTTGTTACTATGAACCATGAAATATTGAGTCAAATGAAAAGGTTCTGATGAAAACTCATTGGGAATGTATGTTTCTGATATCATTTCATATTTGATCATTGCGTTTTCGCCAAAATCTTTATCTTCTGCTACTACCTGTACAGTAGTGGAGCCTAAAGCTACGTTTTCATTTAAGTAGATCAAAGGACTCATTTTGCCTTTAGCTCGTTTTGATCTGTGGTACGTAGATATCAAGGTATAAGCACCAGAACTTGAATTTTTAGATTTTTCAAAATGTCCAATACGATTACCTAAAGAATCAAAAGTAGTAACTCTATTGACAATGTCTTCGTTCACTTCTAATTCTAGGAAGAAGGGTGCGTTATCATTTTCATCTTCTATGCTAATGATGAGTATAGCTTCATCATAGAGTCCTCCTTTATCTTTTGCTACTAGTCTCAAGTTAAAGAAACTTGTACGTTCGCGGTCCAATGGCATCTCAGCACTTGTAAAGAAAATTTTCCCAGTGTTTTTATCCAGTCGGAAAAAATCACTACCATTTCCAAAAATAGTAACTGTAAATTGTCCATTGTCGTCTATGTCTTTATCACTAACATGCACAAGATAATTTAAATCTACTTCAGTGCCAGATATACAGTTCTCTCGTACTTTTCCTTCATATTTTGCTCTCTCAAATGTTGGTTTGTTATCATTTTCATCATCAACGTGCACGGTAACTTGATATATTCCAGTTCCACTAACACTTCCTTTGTTGTATTCTGCGATAACTGTTAACCGGTAAACATCTCGACTTTCACGATCTAGGGGCTTAACAGTATACAGGCTTCCATCTGATGTTATTGAAATGTGCTCTGTCACATCTTTTTGGTTTGCAATTGAAAAAGTCAAGGCATTTGAAGTTGCATTTTTAAAGCCTAAGCGACCAATAAGAAGGTTGCCAATATTTTCCTTTACATGATATTCAATGGGAGTAGTACCAGTTCTAAAAAAATGTTTAATTTTATTTATAAAATTAAATATAAAAATATTTTATTATTTTATGAAATCTAAAGAATCTAAGATTAAGATTTTGTAGATTAAGAAGGGGTCTAAAGAATCTAAAGAATCTAAACAATCTAAACAATCTAAAGAATCTAAAAAATTTAAAGAATCTAAAGAATCTAAAGAATCTAAAGAATCTAAAGAATCTAAAGAATCTAAAGAATCTAAAGAATCTGAAGAATCTAAAGAATCTAAAGAATCTAAAGAATCTAAAGAATCTAAAGAATCTAAAGAATCTAAAGAATCTAAAGAATCTAAAGAATCTAAAGAATCTAAAGAATCTAAAGAATCTAAAGAATCTAAAGAATCTAAAGAATCTAAAGAATCTAAAGAATCTAAAGAATCTAAAGAATCTAAAGAATCTAAAGAATCTAAAGAATCTAAAGAATCTAAAAAATCTAAAAAATCTAAAGAATCTAAAGAATCTAAAGAATCTAAAGAATCTAAAGAATCTAAAGAATCTAAAGAATCTAAAGAATCTAAAGAATCTAAAGAATCTAAAGAATCTAAAGAATCTAACGAATCCAAAGAATCTAAAGAATTTAAAGAATCTGAAAAATCTGAAAAATCTAAAAAATCTAAAGAATTTAAAGAATCTAAAGAATCTAAAGAATCTAAAGAATTTAAAGAATCTAAAGAATCTAAAGAATCTAAAGAATCTAAAGAATCTAAAGAATCTAAAGAATCTAAAGAATCTAAAGAATCTAAAGAATCTAAAGAATCTAAAGAATCTAAAGAATCTAAAGAATCTAAAGAATCTAAAGAATCTAAAGAATCTAAAGAATCTAAAGAATCTAAAGAATCTAAAAAATCTAAAGAATCTAAAGAATCTAAAGAATCTAAAGAATCTAAAGAATCTAAAGAATCTAAAGAATCTAAAGAATCTAAAGAATCTAAAGAATCTAAAGAATCTAAAGAATCTAAAGAATCTAAAGAATCTAAAGAATCTAAAGAATCTAAAGAATCTAAAGAATCTAAAGAATCTAAAGAATCTAAAGAATCTAAAGAATCTAAAGAATCTAAAGAATCTAAAGAATCTAAAGAATCTAAAGAATCTAAAGAATCTAAAGAATCTAAAGAATCTAAAAAATCTAAAGAATCTAAAGAATCTAAAGAATCTAAAGAATCTAAAGAATCTAAAGAATCTAAAGAATCTAAAGAATCTGAAGAATCTAAAGAATCTAAAGAATCTAAAGAATCTAAAGAATCTAAAGAATCTAAAGAATCTAAAGAATCTAAAGAATCTAAAGAATCTAAAGAATCTAAAGAATCTAAAGAATCTAAAGAATCTAAAGAATCTAAAAAATTTTAAGAATCTAAAGAATCTAAAGAATCTAAAGAATCTAAAGAATCTAAAGAATTTAAAAAATCTAAAGAATCTAAAGAATCTAAAAAATCTAAAGAATCTAAAAAATCTAAAGATTCTAAAGAATTTAAAAAATTTAAAGAATCTAAAGAATAATCTGACAAAATACAAAACTGAAAACAAATCAAACTTACTTCATAAGTATAGTTTTTTCATCTTTAGGATCTACTATATGAATGGTAACATTAGTAATTAATGACATATCTTTGTCATTTGCTACAACTGCTTCAAATTCATACCGCTGCCTATTGTAACTATCTAGCTTGTCAACAATTGTAATAGTTCCTGATCTTTCTTCTACTGCAAATGGTACTCCTTCATGATAACTGTGCAGCAAATCATAAACTACAGATCGACGATCTGGAACATCACTGACTCGAATTTGCCCAACACTAGTACCAATACCAACATTGCCACCAACCCAAAACTCATAAGGAGCTCCAATAAAATCAGGAGTTCCTTTATTGGCAGTGGTTATAGGACCTTGTTGTACTTCTATAGAAACCACAGCTAAAGAAGATCTTCTTTCACTAGGATTTAACGGTTGATCAGAAGCATCAACAAATAATAGATGTTTTCCAGGTAGGATTTGCTTCTGATTGGCAAGAATTTTGCCAGTTTTGGCCTCAATCTTAAATGGTATAGAGTTATTAGGTGCTTTTTGAATGGCATAAGATACAGCTCCATTTTGACCTAGATCTGGATCTATTGCATGAATCTGTCCAATAATATCCCCAATTTTTAAATTTGCATTAATAATAAAATTGTATAGATTATTTGGAATAAAAGTAGGGTTATTATCATTGGCATCTAGAAGAGTAACTTCTATGTTAACAGATGAAGCACCTGGTTTGTCAGACACAACACTTGGTATCTTCTCTTTAGCATACACTCGCATGCTCAAAGTTGCTCTTTTTTCACGATCTAGAACGCTTTGATCTCGAACTGTCAGCCAGCCTGATCTAGAATCTAGAGTAAAAGCTCCAGTATTATCATCTAGTTGATAAGAAAACTCTGCATTGTCGCCTTGATCTTGATCAGTTGCAATAATTTGCAAAACACTAAAACCATTTGGTAGATTTTCAACAATGCTGATGTTGTAAAAATCTACTTCAAATTCTGGTAGATTATCATTTAGGTCTATAATCTCAATCTCTACTCTGGCAACACCAGATTTGCTTGGATTATCAATTTGACTGGCTTGAATCTGTAGAACGAATGTGTTTCCGGGTATAGAACGTTCTGCATCTACATCTATCTCTTTTTGGAGAAATATAGAACCATTGACGTGATCTAAAGAGAAAATATGTCGCTCATTTCCTGCTATAATATCATAGCGAATTGCTGCATCTATCGCTGTATCTTGATCAAAAGCATGGATTTGCGGTTCGAAATTGAGAAGTTTGTGAATTCTTTCACCCTGTAGAAACAATAGAGTCATTATTTTAGTGAAAGTATATAGATTTTTACATTGTTTTGCTAATCTGTGGTGTTTAGAATATATCCAAAAACAAAAGTGAGAAAACTGTTTTTAATTGAATGGTTTTGAAGAATATCAATTTGTCCCACTAGTGAAGGTTCGTTATTCTATGGTGATTGTAAACGCCAATTAATGATTCTCCAAAAATTTCACATAAAATTATAAAACCAAATAAAAAAACACGTTTTGTGTAATCAAACTATAATGTTATCACGGTTATTAACGACAAATAATTTAAAAACTGTAAATAAATAGTCAATTTCTTAGTGAGCGTAATTGATTCAATATAAATTAACGGCAAACTAATCAGTTAACAAATATTTAACTTTTTTTAGTTAGCTACTGTAGCAATTAAGCTCATATTTATTATCATTATTAAAATTTACAATAACACTACATTTAACGGCAAATAGCTGAATAACTGTAATTAATCAATAAATTTGTAATAATTACAACTGATTTAAACAAATAGATAAGTGTTAATCCCAAAAAAAAAATATTTGCTAGTTATCAGTAAATATAGTTAACGTTAACGGTTATTAAAAATAATTAATGTTTTAGATTTTAACTGATAACACCAGTCTAGAATAGAGACAGCTGGTTAATTCCAAACAAAAATAAGAAAGTTTTAGTAGCCAGTTGATTTTAGGCAATTAAGTTTTAATAGCTAATTAACTCTGAACAGTTACTTAATTTTAAATAAGTGTAATTGACTTAAAATAATATAACGGCAAATAATTATCGGTTAACAATTTTTTTTTTGTTAGCTACTATATTAATATAATTAGTATTTGATATCATTAAAATTGTTGATTTTTATGATTAACTATTTGACACATATTATGTTAACTCAATTTGCACAGTTAATTTAAATTTGTTTCAGTTTGAGCTGATTTGTTATTTGTATATTAAAAACGTGTTATTAAAAATGTTATAAATCTCTGTTAAACTTACTTTGAATCAAAAAACAAAAATATTACTATTATCTATTGTTAGAATAGACGGTATTGTTTTCACATTTAACGGCAAATAGCCGAATAACTGTTAACAGATGTTTAATTGGTTCAATACATAAAATTTTGAGCCGTCATGTAACTAATTTTTAATTTATTTTAATTTAAAAATTTTTGATAATTTTTTGTGATTAATTGATTTACGGTAAATTAACGTCAAATAACAAAAAAAAACCGTTGACAACTTTTGCTTTATAAAAATGATTAACTTTTTTATTAGTTATAACATCAATTAATAAAATTAATATTTATTATAAAAATAAAATGATAAGTTTTAACGGTTGCAATAAGCTAATTACCAGTACGTACTAAACTAGTCTAGCTTAAACTATTTTTAAAAATTTTAACAGTTAAATGTGATAAATTACTGTTATTTGAAATGTTAACTGAAAAAAATTTCAAATAATTATTTTTTCAAATATATATTTTTTGTATCAACCTAATTTTATTTGTCAATTTTGTAGTAAAAACTTATTAACTATGTACTTTAGAAAACATTCTTATTTATAAAATTATTTGTTAAACTAAAATATACAGGTTTTACATTTAACGGCAAATTATCAAATTTTTTGCATGGTAAACTCGTTAATTTTTTGTGATAGAAATTGATTTACGGTAAATTAATGACAAATAACAGTAACATTCAGTAATAGTAATAATTAATGGCAATTTTTGATTTAATATGAATGATTAGTTTTTTTTGTTATTATTTTATCGGTTAACACATTTTTTTTTGACTAACTTTTATAATAATAAAACCAGTACGCTCAAATAACAATGAATAGTAAATTTGTAGAAATTACTTATTTAGAAGCATCAGTACGGTAACAAATTTGAAACTAAGATAGTTAACCAATTTTTTATGATTGGAATGTTTTACGGTAAATTAACGGCAAGTAACAGTTAGTAATAGAAACAAATAATGACAATTTTTGACTTAATATGAATGATTAGTTTTTTTTTCTCTTATACTATAATATTATAACTAATATATTTTACCTTAACTAAAATATTTATTTTATAGTGACACAATTGACCTATTAATTGTATTTAGTAGATTAGTATAGGTTATCCGTGATTTTATATTTTTAACAGTTGAGTCTAATGTGTTTCTTAGGTCTTAAACACGTGTTAACCGCAAATAAATTTTAAATAAATCCGTGCTAGTTATTGGTAAATAGTAGTTATCACTGTTAACATAGTTAAGTCTAGACAGCTAGTTATTTGTTATTAAATGTAGTTGATTTAAAAAAAATAACGGCAAACTGTTATTATCTTAACGGTTAACAAATATTTTAAAAAGTAAATAGTAAATTTGTAGAAATTACAATTTATTTAAAAGCATCAGTAATAAATTTGAAGCTAAGATAGTTAACCAACTTTTAATGATTGGATTGATTTACGGTAAATTAAAAACAAGTAGCAGTTAGTAAAAGTAACAATTAATGACATTTTTTAAGTTAATATGAATAATTAGTTTTTTAGACACAATTGGTCAATTAATTGTTAGTATAGGTTAACCGTAATTTTACATTTTTAACAGTTAAGTCTAATGTGTTAAGTAACTATTAATGTTTTATAAAGTTGTTTTAATAGCTAGTTAAGTTTAGATAGCTGGTTAATTTTTAGTAAAGGTAATTCATTTGAAGCAAATTAACGGCAAATCGTTATGATTCTATCGGTTAACCAATAAGTTTTTTTAATTAACTTTTATATTAATAAATTTACTACGCTGAAATAACTGACAACAATATATTTGTAAAAATTACAACTTATTTTTAAACATCGGTGTGGTATGATTGGAATTGATTTACGGTAAATTAATGGCAAGTAGCAATTAGTAATAGTAACCATTATTGGCAATTTTTGTTTTATTATAAATAGTTAATTTTTCTTAATTAATTATTATATTAATAAAGATAATATTTTCATAATTAAAACGCTCATTTTATAGTGCTACAATTAACTAATTCTTAATTAATTTATCTAGCTCAAATAATTATTTAAAAAAAAACTATTATCAAGTATAATGTATTAAATAATTATTAATAACTCAAATACAATTTAAAATAGTATTGCTATTGATTTGATTAATATGTAAATTTTAACTATTACAAAGAGGCTTGCAATTTTTATTATTAATTTATAGTTATTCACTTGCTTACAAGTTATTTGCAAGAAAGCAATTACCGGCCAATGTTTTGATTAATTTTTAATGAATAATAATAAATAGCTAGTTGTCACAGTTAATGTTAATTAACTGTTAATAGTCAACAGCTACTTTACAAGTTATTTGCAAGAAAGCAATTACCGGTCAATGTTTTGATTAATTTTTACTAAATAATAATAAATAACTAGTTGTAACAGTTAATGTTAATTAACCGTTAATAGTGTAATGAAAGAATTAACTGTTAAAATTTAATGATAGTCAATTGTTAACAACTATTTAATTAGTTTAAATTGTTTTTTTTTTGTGATATATTATAAAAATATCCATTTTTTGGTGTAGTATATAAAGCAGAAAGTATGAAAGTGCCGTATTCAAAATTATTTCTCAATCTACTAAATTATACAGTACTAGTCATAAAAAATGAGATCACTATTTCGCTTCAATAACCATGAAAAGGCATAATATTGCATATTATTGAATAAAAATTGAGTTAATTTAATTCTGATTACTTAAAATGTCTTCTGCAGTGCAATTAGTGAAAAAAGTATTGTTTCTCCTATCAATTTATGATAAAATAAGCTTTAAAATAAGAACTTTTTTTCTATGAAATTTGTTAAAATATTACTTACTGTAATAGGATAAAATTCATTAATCCTTGTTCTGTAAACACCCTTCGTAAATTTGGGGCTCAAATCATCATTATCCTGGACGGAGACACGGATTGTTGTGTTTGTACTCTTTGGTGGAAGACCCCGATCCTGGAAAAAAGGTCGATTTATAATTAATTTTTGAGCAGGGTTTGAAGTAAACGACTCATTTAGTTTTAAAATTGCAGTTTAAGGTTGTTTTAATTAATTTGGAGTTCAAATTAGACCGATAAAATGGTTTCTTAAATTCATCAAATTATTTTAAATATTATTATATTTTTTGACATAAGAAATACAGTTTTAGTGTTTTTTTTCCTAATAACTCACTGCTAATTTGGTGAATTTTTCTGTTTGAAATAAAACTTTATTTAAATGTGAAATTTTATAAAAAAAAAATTTTGTTTAATCTGGTAGATACTTTAGAATCATTATTCCTGAACACTAAAATTTTTTGTTTTTTTTACTTGCGTAAAGTCAAAATTAAGATCGGCTATATCTTGTTGTAAACAAACTTTAAAAACAGAGAAAAAAGTATATATAAAATTAAAAACAAATAAAGAAAAATAAGCAAAAACCAAAATTAATCAAAAATAGAAATCAAGAGTATAATTAGATATATTTGAAATAAAAATGTATCTAAATATAAAATTCTGTTAAAAAAAATCTTAGTTTAATTAGATAGATATTTTAGAATCCTTATGCCTAAACACTAAAAATGGACTCTGTTTGGAATAAAACTTCATCTGAATGTGAGATTCTGTGAAAGTCTGCTAATTTGATTTCATAGATGCTTTAGAATCATTATTCCTAAACGCTAAAATTTTTGTTTTATTTTAATTTACGTAGAGTCAAAATTAACCTTGGCTAGATAATGCCGTAAATTTTTAAAAACCGAAAAAAATATAGATGAAATTATAGAAAATAGAGAAAAATAAGCAATAAAAATAAAACAAAAATAGAAATCAAGAATATAGTTAGGTAAATTTGTAAAATTCTTAAAACAAAACTCTTTGTTTAATCTGGTAAGTAGATATTCTAGAATCACTAATCCTAAACACTAAAATTTTAGTTTGCTTTAATTTACGTTTGGCTAGATATTATTGTAAATTTTTAAAAACAAAAAAAATAAAGAAAAATATAAAAATTTAAAAAATAAGAAAAAATATGCAAAAAGTAAGCAAAAAAAAAATTGAACAAAAATAAAAATGAAGAAAATTATTAGGTATATTTGTCTGTTTAAAATAAAACTTATTTTTTAAACTTATTTAAAACAATAATTTGAATGTGAGATTCGGTTGAAAACTGTTATTTTATTCTATACTTTTGAACCATTATTCTTGAACACTTAAATTTTTAGTTTTATGTTAATTTACGTTTAGTCAAAATTAACTTTTGCTAGATATTGTTGTGAACTTTTAAAAACACAAACAAAAATATAAAATTAAAAACAAATAAACAAGAATAAGCTCAAACAAAAATTAAACACAAATGGAAATTAGAAATATAAATAGGTAAATTTGTCTGTTTGAAAAAAAAAATTATCTAAATATTAAATCCTGTTAAATAGTTCATTTTGATAGATATTTTAGAATCAATATTCCTAAACGCTAAAAATTTTGATTTTCTTGAATTTACGTAGAGCCAAAATTAAGTTCGATTAGATATTGTTGTAATTTTTAAAAACAAAGATTTAAAAAAAAATAAAAAAAAATATGCAAAAAAAAAATAAAAATCAAGAATATAATTTGTTAAATTGGTCTGTCTGGAATAAAACTTTATCTAAATGTGAGATTCTGTTAAAAACAGTCAATTTAATTTCATATTTGCTTTAGAATCATTACTCCTAAACACTAAAATGTTTAATTTTATTTTAATTTACGTAGAGTCAAAATTATCCTCGGCTAGAAACTGTTGAAATCTTTTAAAAATAAAGAAAAAAAATATTAAATTAAAAACCGATAAAAAAAATTTAACACTAAAATTTTTAAATTACTTTATTTTACGTGCAGTTAAAATAAAGCTTGGCTAGATTTTGTTCTAAATTTTTAAAAACAGATACAAACAAAAATAGAAATCAAGAATATAAATAGCTAAATTTGTCGGTTTGAAATAAAACTTTATCTGAATGTAAAATTCTGTTGAAAAAAAACTGTTTATTTAATCAACTAGATACTTTATAATCAGTATTATTAAATTAAAGTTTTTGGTTTTCCTAGAGTCGAAATTAAGCTCAGTCGGATGTTGCTGTCAATTTTTAAAAACTGAACAAAAAGAATATATAAAACTCAAAAAAATAAAGAAAAATAAGCAATAAAAAATAAAACATAAAATAAAAATCAGGAATATAATTAAGTAAATTCTAAATGTGAAACTCTGATAAAAAACTGTTAGTTCAACCTGATAGATACTTTAGAACCCTTAACACTAAAATTTTTGGTTTTTTTTAAGTTTAGGTAGAGTCAAAACTGAGCTTGGCTAGACATTGTTGTAATCGTTTCAAAACAAAAATATAAAAATTAGATAAAATAAAAAAAAATACCAAAAAAAATTAACACAAAAAAACTTTAATTAATAATATAATCAAGTAAATTTGTCTGTTTGGAATAAAACTTTCCCTAAATGTAAAATTTTGTTAAAAAAACTGTTAGTTTAATCTGATAGATACTTTAGGAATCACTATTCCCAAATCACTAAAATTTTTGTTATTTTTTTAAATTTACGTAAATTCAACATTAAGCTTGGATAGATATTGTTGTAAACTTTTAAAAAAGTTTATAAAAAATACAATTTGGACTATATAAAAAAAAGTTAAATTTATATTGTGTTACCCTCAATCGTGTATTTACGTGCACCAAAAACTGTTCATTAATGACTCCTATTAATGAATAATTGTTTATGAATAAACCATTTTTGATATTATTGTAGCAATCAAACAAACCAATGTACTTGTGCTAAGTCAAACTGACAGATGTACTGGTACATCTGTCAAATAACTAACAAAAGTGTTTATTTTTATATTTGTACATTTTTTACAACTGCAGTGTCAATGTCAAAACAATTTTCAGATATTTTTCTAAAAAGACTTTCTCAAATTTTTTTATAAATAACTCGGACAATAAACACTTATTAGAGTGATGCAATAATAATTAAATTTCTTCATTGCTAATAAATAAACATTGTTGCTACCGTTACAGCCATAAATAACTCAAACCACTTGGATCTAATAATTATAGTAAGTTTACTTTCGATGCACAACAATTATGCCATCAAGTGGATTATATAATAAATAATTATTCTGACTTCTGAATAATTAACAATATTTATACTTTCTATTTGTTTTTATAAAAAATTGGAAGCGTTCCGGAAGAAGAAGTGAGACGGAAAAAATGTAAACAATTTCTTCAAGAATTTTATTATTATTACAAAAAATATGGTTAATAAATCATCCATTATAATATAAATCTTAGATAATAGAGAGAATGAAAAATTAAAGAAGCGTATAGAACAGGAAGCAATTAAAAGCTAAATTCTAGCTGAAATATTGCAATATTTATTTAAATTTGTTACTAATGTGCCAATAGCAATCAGCCACATTTTTTCTTATAAATTAATTGCCGTTTATAAAGTTCCTTATTGAAACGTCATTACTTTCTTCTATAACAATTATTTGAAAAAAAAAACATTTTGGCCAACGAAGCTCTTCTCGTTGTTCCAATGACGTCATAACGGCCTATAAGAGTGGTACAGTTACATATACAAAATCGTGAATTTTCTGACAATAATTGCTTTTGTGAAATTTTTTAATGCTATGTTTTTTTTGCCAAAAGTTACAAAAAAAACTTTTTCTTTAAAGTCAAATATAACGTTGTTTTAAGTTTGTTGTCACAAACTTAAAATATTAAATATTTTGAATAATTTCAAATTCTTAATATTAATAAATAAAGAAAGCAGGTTATGAAAGTCACTACAAGATTTAGAATAAGTAGTCAATGAAAAAGCTTTATTGTCACCAAAGCGGTATGAGTAACAACTTATTCTAAATTCATCAAACTGTAATAGCTTTCATAGTCGTACTGTTTTTATTGTAAATATTTTGTTTGATATTATTAATTTAAAGAACGTTAAACGTGGTAAATGATTGCTGAGTTAATTAATTTTGGATTTTTATTAATTACAACGTTTAACGTGATACACTTAATTTGGATGTACATGTATACAATATATCCTTAAACGTCAATTCCTTCACCCTTATTTGTCCTATACATACCGTTGCAGAAATTGTAAGCAGGAATTCTCGATCGCCAGTGTCAAAGTCCAAAGGCCTTTTAAGAATGAGAAAAGCCTGATGGGTGCTGTCCAAAGAGAATTTTCCTCGTTCGTTGCCACCAATAATTGCATATTGAACTTCGGAATTGGGAGTGTTGGGTTTATCACGATCAGTGGCGCGAATTCCTCGAAATAGGGTTAAACCTGTAACAAAATGTATAATTATAGTAGAGATCTACAAACTCACGCATTAGAGTATTATTATTTAAAAAAAATTGTATTATCTATAACTGATGATGACCTAAAAAGATAGAAACTTTTTTTTGTTATATGTATAATCATGTTTTGCTCTAGATTTTTAGTACAAAAAATAGGTGATTTTATTTAAAAATCAGTTGCAATGCTTTTAAATTGAAAAATGATAATAAATAATTGATTTTTTCTAAACATAATTTTTTAGAACCATTCTTACTTAATTTAATTGATTATGTGCGAAAACTAGTTGAATTAGCAAAAAACTCAATTTAGCTGTAGAGCCTATAGTAACCTTTAGGCTCTTGATTTATAAAACATTTTTGAAAATTTTTACATTGTAGCAATTAAAAAAAAATTCAATTAAATATTAATAAACTTTGTAACTCCAGAGTTATTGTTGTTTTAAAAATTTTTGTTTTAGTCGTAGTTTTATGTTTTAAATTAAATTGTGCAGGTTTTCAAATAATAAATTAATTAATTAACAAAAATTTTCTTACGGCAAACTTAAAATTTAAAAACCTTATTAATGCTTATAGAATCTTAAATTTTCTATAGAGTTATTATGGTAAATGCAGCTCTTGCTTTTTGTAAAAAATTAAAGAAAAAAAATTTTTAATTAAAGTATTTGAAGTTGTATTAATTTGTTACTTTATTATTAATTAAAATTAATTTATTCTATGTAATAATTTGTTATCGTGTTTTTAAATTGAAAAATAATAATGAATTATCTTTTTTTTAAGTTAATTATACAATTTAAGTTAATTTACAAACAATTGCACTTATACAATTTGTTTTTAACAAAATTTTAAAGACCATTATTACTTAATTTAACTAATTATGTGCGAGTATTGGTTAAATCAACAGCTATCCAGACATTTTTTCAGTACCAATTAAGCTTTTAATTAATTATGAAACAAATTGAAAAATCTTCAATATTGTAAATAGAATTAAAACAATAAAAAATTTCGTATAATTTTGTTTTAGTCATAGTTTTATTTTTTTAATAAAGTTGTGTAAGTTTTCAAATAATAAATTAATTAATTAAGAATAATTTTTTTACGGAAAAATTAAAAATTTAAAAACCTAGTTAATATTTTATAACAAAATTGTAAAATTCTAAATTAAGAATACATTGTCAATAAATACAGTAATTGTGGTTAATACTACAATTACTGCAGTAATTTTCTGCAGTTTTTAATTTTTATAGCAAATTAACAAAAAAATTAAGTAACAAAAATAAAAATAAATAATTAATTAAAATATTAAAAATTGTATTTAAATGAATAAATTACGTAAAATTTATTTATTCTATTTAATAATTAGTTGCAATGCTTTTAAGTTAAGAAATAAAAATAGAAAATTAGAATTTCTATAGGTTTTAATTCACAAACATATGCACTTATATAATTCTTTTTCAACATAATTTTTCAGGATGATTATGACTTAATTGAACAAATTATGTGCGAGAACAAGTTGAAATAACAAAGAACTTTATTTAGCTGTTTTTAGAGTAACATTTAAGCTTTGAATTAATTATAAAACAACTCTTTTAAAAACTAGTTAATATTTTAACAAAATTATAAAATTCCAAATTATAAATACATTGTCAATACAGTAATTATGGTTAATACATTTTCCGCAGTTAACAATTTTTGTATCAAATTAACTCAAAAATTAAGTAATTTTTAATTAGAATATTAGAAGTTGTATTTGTTTATTTTATAATTTTTAAAATTAATTTAATTTATTTAATAATTGGTAACATTGCTTTTAAATTAAAAAATTATAATAAATAATTAATTTTTTTTAAGTTTTAATTTACAAATTTATGCACTTATACAATCGTATAATATTTTAACATACTTTTTTAGGACCATTCTTACTTAATTTAACTTACTATGTGTGAGTACTTGCTGAATTTACAAAAAACTTAATTTAGCTATTTTTACAGTAACATTTAGGCTTTTAATTAATTGCAAAACAAATTTTTAATATTTACATTATAGCAAACAGAAAAATAAATTAAAATAAAACATTGGAATATTTCTTAACTTCACAGTTTTACAGTTGCTTTAGAAAATTTTAATAAAATTGTGCAAGTTTCCAAGTAATTAAAACAATAATTTTCTTACGGCAAATTTAAAAACCAAATTAAAATGTTAACAAAGTTATAAAATTCTATATTATGAATACATTGTCAATACAGTAATTATGGTTAATAAATGTATTGCAGTTATCAATGTTAGTAACAAATTAACAAAAAAAAATAAGTAATTTTCAATTAAAATATTAGAAGCTGTATTTGATTACTTTTTTATTTATTGAAATTGATTTATTTTAATTAATAATTTGTTACAATGCTTTTTAATTGAAAAATGATAAAAAAATTTTAATATTTTTAAATTACAAACTATGGCGCTTATACAATCTTATATCCTGTTTTTAACGTAATTTTTAGGACTATTTTTATTTAATTTAGCTAATTATGTGCCAGGCTTGGTTGATTTAACAAAGAACTCAATTCAGCTGTTATTACAAAAACATTTGAGCTTTCGATTAATTATAAAACATATTTTAAATTAATTACATTATAGCAATTAGAAAAAAATTGTCAATAAAAACATTGGAAAATGTTGTTGCATTTTGCTGCAAGTTTATGTTTCAGCAACATGAACTCCACAGTTCATGTTGCATTGAACAATTTAATGTTTTTAATAAAATTGTGCAAGGTTTTAAATAATTAATTAATAAATTAACAATATCTTAATATAAATATTAAATTTTAAAACTTATTTAATATTTTAACAAAATTATAGAATTTTAAATTATGAATACATTGTTAATGCAGTAATTACGATTTATACCAGCCTTGCAGTTATTAATTTTTGTAGCCAATTGACAAAAAAATCAAGAAATTTTTATTTAAAATAATAGAATAGTTTATTTTAGCATTATGTAACATTATGTTTTTCTATTTAATAATTGGTCACATTGACTTTTATTACTTAATTTAACTAGTACTAGCTGAATTAACAAAGAAGTCAATTTAACTGTTTCCACAGAATTATATAGGCATTTAATTAATTGTAAAACAAAATTTAAAAAAAATAAATTATAATTGAAAACAAAATGAAATTAAATCATTTAAAAATTTTGTAACTCAACAGTTATTGTTGCTTTACAAAATTAATTTAATGAATTTCGTTCTAATCATAATGTTATGTTTCTAATAAAATTGTGCAAGTTTTCTAATAATTAATTAATCAATTCACAAAAGTTTTCTCACGGCAAATTTAAAATTTAAAACTCTAATTAATGCTTTGACAAGATTATAAATTTTTAAATATGAGAATACATTGTCTGTACAGTAATTATTATAGTAAAGTTGATGCATTTTCTGCAGTTATTAATTCTTGTAGCAAATTAACAAAAAAATTAAATAATTTGTATTTAAAATATTAGAATTTGTTTTTGATCTTTTAGATTTTTAATTTTTTTAATAGAAAATGTATATTAATTTTAATTATATCTTATAAACGCCGAATTTAAATTCAATAATCAAATTGTCTATATTATATAATTAATTAATCATAAATATAATAATAACTTTTTTTAAATTGGTTATAGTATGAAAATTAAAGTTCAAATAATTCAAATTATAAATGTTCTAATTTAGTTTCATTAAAACATTCAAAAATATTTAGATAGTCTACAATAATTGTTGCTTTGTAATTATGCAAAGGTATAAAATATAACTGAAGTAATAATTTTTATATAATAATTTCAAATTTTTGATAAAATTCAATGAGTTTTTAATTAATTAACTATTTTTTAATTATTTACAGTTAATTTAAATTTGAAATAATTATAGAATTTGCTAAAAAAGCCAGTTCTAATTTTTAGTATCTGCAATAATTGATTATTGCCAAACCAAAAATAACAAAATTAATTAACACAACTTAATCGACTATAAAATTGGATACTTAAAACTGTATTAGGCTTCCTATTATCAGATTTTTCATAAATTCCATTGGTATGTTGCTCAATATGATTTTCTCTATAACTTATTTAAAATTAGACATTAATTAATAATTAATATCGTTGATAGTGCAGATATTTATTATTAATTTTCCAAATCATTGAATAATTTAGGTCACATCTAAACTTCTTGATACGTTTATCTTTTATTTATTCAAATGTTACCATAAATTATAATTAATCTCAGATAGTTACCAATGCTGTGAAATATTACCGTATATTAAAATATGTAAAAAAATAGAGCGATCTAATGTGACGTCATGTTCAGTCATAGAAAACTTGATAAAATAAAATGTTACTTACCGACTGGGGTTAGTTCATCAACACTGATTCTATAAGGGCTTCCGATAAACGTTGGGGCATGGTCATTCACATCTTCCACATATACAGTAACCGCCAAAGAAGAAGTTATCTGTAGAAAAAAAAATACTTATTAGTTTTATTCAATAGAAAGCAAAAAATAAATGCATTTAAATAAATTGTAATTAAAATTAATTGATATTTTCTCAAATACGAGCGTAGAGTCAAAAATATCGAAAACAATATATTGATTAATCGAGATGTAAACAACAAGTAGATACAAAGTAGAGCTAAAAAAAATCGTCAAAACAATATTAATTCTTAGAAAAAATCATGTATAAGCTGTTAAACATGTAAAAAAATTGTCAGATAAAGCTTTAGCTACAGGAATACAAAATATGTAAAGTTGTTTATAGTATGAAAAAAAATTATAAAAACAAAAAAAAACATGTAAATTTCAATTCAAAAAACCCCAAACGAACACAAAACACAAGCAATAAAAATTATAAGTGTAACTAGGTAGAGCCGTTTTAATTAATAAAACTAATAAGGTAGAGTCTAAAATATTGTACAAATTGTTGTTAAGTAGAAATTATAGAGAAAAATTTAAAATAATGTAAACTCTAACCTTAAAACTATGTTTACAGCAATCATATGGGTAAAATCACTTATTAGTTGTATAGGCAGTAGACAAATTTATATAATTATGGCAAAATTGTATTTCTTTGTTAATGAAAAGATTCCGTTTTAATAACTTGTTGTTAATAGTTGGTTAAGCGTTTTTTGTTTGTTTTATACTTAGTAAGTAAATGATAAAAATAAAAAAACTAAATGAAAACACAAGCAATAAAAATTATAAGTGTAAATAGGTAGAGGCGTTTCAACTAGTAAAACTAGACAGGTAAAGCTTAAAATATTATAAATACTTAGTAAGTTTATAATGTATAAAACAAAAAAGCCCTAACCTTAAAAATATATTTACTGTCACCATAATGGTATAGTAGTGATGTCTAAACTTATTAATTGTATAGACACTAGACAAACTTATATAATTATGGCAAAATTTTATTTCCTTGTTAATCAAAAGATTGCGTTATAATAACTTTTTGTTGATAGTCGGTCAAGCATCATTTTTTTTTTGTTTTATACTGGGTGTCTGTTTGAAAACGTCGCATTGATGACCAGACAACGGTATTGCTACTTTTGCAATTGGTCACGATTAAAACGGGTATCTAATTTGATTAGATGCTAATCACACAGTTCTGAGAAGAGAATCTTTTCATTTTAGAATCCTACGTAACTGCAGAAAATTGTGAGAAATTATTGGGTAGGGTCACTAAAAACATTATTTATTCGATACAAGGTTTGCGAGGTAATCAGTATCTTCAATGCGTAGACATGTAATAAATGCGATAGGTACGTCAAATGTTGTTTTCTTCCTTGTTTTAATATTTATGCATAGATTAAACTGACAAATACAAATAAGATAAATATACAATGAGAAAAATTAAAATTAGGTATTAGTGCTACTTTTTGACCATATTTTATTGTCACAGCACATTTTGTCTCATTGTAGGTCCGTTTTTTAAATTTTAATAGAGGAAGACACTCATGAAAGAATTTGAGGAGTTACTCGAGCGCGTCATATTAACATATTGATAAGTTTCTTGGACCTTCTTAAGTGCTTTGACTAAATATTAGTCTTTAATATAAGATGAATATACCGAAAGATGAATAAATTTGACGTGTCAGATAGATATGGTGGGTTAATTACATGCTAAATAGTCTACATTGTAATCATCTGACGATTTAACTGTTACAAAAAAAAAAATTAAACTTTGCAAAATTAGAAAATATGTTATAGGAAAAAAATTACAGTTTACAAAAAAACTTATAATTATAGTAAATAGCGAAAAACATGCTACTTGTTAGTTTTTTGTCTAAAAACTTTGTTAAGAACTACTCAACGTTTCCTGTAAACATTTGACGCGCTTGAGTTACTTTTTTCATATATTTTTTTTTAATTTTTCAGATATTTTCTAAGGTTTGCAAGTCATCCTTCTACCACTAGATTATAAAACTTGGTAGAATATATATTTTTTTAAAACACCGAAGCTTCAAAATCTAATAGATTTAGAGAACACTTGAGTTGCTACACATTTAGCATCGTAGGCTTTTCTATTACAACGTGTTGGTGCCAAATACTATTGTAGTTATAACAGTAGCTTTGCTAATATTTACTTCAATTTCTGCTGTTCTAACTGTTTTTAGCATTTTCATTTAATTTTTAAAATTTGTATTAACTATAATTTTTGTTAGATATTAACTGCTAAACTAGCTAATACGTCGTGTGGTTAACTTTAGCGTTGACTAAATATAGATTGCTCAAGTTTTTTCACTCTTAATAATTAGTATTAACTATAAACTAACTATAATTAATATTAAGTATTATTTATCAAACTAATGGGTAAATCGTATGATTAAATAACTGCCTTCTACTGTTAAAACTTATTCAATAAAATAGTTTGCTTAATTTTATGGTTACAAAACATCTTATTTTGTTGTTCTTATGTGTATGAAGCGTTGTATAGTTAAACAATAATAATGCCTCTAATTTAATTGTCATTCTTAACTAAGCCAATTTTTTGTCAAAAGTTTTCTATAACTGAAAAAGTTAGGGTTTGTGCTACTAGGGAACTAGTGTTTGTGCTAAAAACTATTTTGGTTTTTCAAATATTAGTTAACTATAAATTTATTAAAATTTAACTATAATTAACATTAAGTATTAAATGTCAAACTAGTAACTACATGGTATGGTTAATCTTTTAACTGCATTCTGCTAGAAACGCTTTTTAAATAAATATAGTTAGTTCAATTTTATGGTTACAACACATCTTATTTTGTTATATCTATGTTTACGAGGCGTTGTATACGTAAACAATAATAATGCTTCTACGTTAACTGTCACTTTTAACTTAGCTAATTTTTTGTCAAAAGTTCTCTATTACTAAAGAAGTTAGTGTTTGTGCTACTAGGGAACTAGTGTTTGTGCTAAAAACTGTTTTGATTTTTCAAATATTAGTTAACTATCAATTAACTACAAATTAAATATAATTAACATTAAGTATTAAATGTCTAACTAGTAACTACATCGTATGGTTAATCTTTTAACTGCATTCTGCTGGACACTCTTTTTAAATAAATATAGTTTGTTCAATTTTATGGTTACAACACATCTTATTTTGTTATTTCTATGTTTATGAGACGTTGTATACTTAAACAATAATAATGCCTCTACGTTAAGTGTCATTTTTAACTTGGTTAATTTTTCTATTACTGAAGAAATTAGTGTTTGTGCTACTAGGGAACTAGTGTTTGTGCTAAAAACTATTTTGACTTTTCAAATTTTAGTTAACGATAAATTAATTACACTTTAACTATAATTACCATTAAGTATTAAATGTCAAACTAGTAACTACATCGTATGGTTAATCTTTTAACTGCATTCTGCTGGACGCACTTTTTAAGCAAATATAGCTTGTTTAATTTTATGGTTGCAACACATCTTATTTTGTTATTTCTATGTTTATGAGGCGTTGTATACTTAAACAATAATAATGCTTCTATGTTAACTGTCATTTTTAACTTAGCTAATTTTTTGTCAAAAGTTTACATTTTCCACAACCTGTTAGCTATTCTCCTAGTGCTAAATTGAGAAGCTTTAATAGATAATATCTTTTTTAAACGTCGAAGTTTTAAAAGACAACAGATCTTGATTTTAACAACGTTTGTGTTAAAATCTGTGTGCTAAATGTGTAGTAACTTAATTCTATTACTACGTGTTAAATCAGTAGTAGCTTCTCTATTACTATGTTTGTGCTAAATGCTATTTTAGTTATCTATTAACAATAGTTTTGCTACTATTTATTTTAGTTTTTGTGACTCTTAAATTTGCAAACTACGGTTTAAACGGTTGATAGCTTTCTATTTTCAAAAATTGTTAAATTGCATTTTTTTATAGCAATTGTTTCTTGTTTAGTATTATCATCTTTCAATATTTAATATTATTATTAACATAAATTAACTACAATTTAACTTTAATTATTATTAGGTTTTAACTGTCAAACTAATAAGTACATCGTATGGGTATAAGGGTTTTTACTGACTCAAGAAGGTGATGGACTTGCCTAACTGCATTCTGCTGTTAAAATTTTATGAATAAATATTCTTAATTTTATGGTTACAACACATTTTATTTTTTCATTTATATGTATATATAACGTGGTATTGTTGAACAATATCAAGAATTTGTCGTTGACTGTCAATAAAAATTTATATTGTTATTAAACTTTTGGTTAAATTTTTTTTTACTTTTTCAACCTCATGGATTAAATTTTAGTATTATTTCTAACTTTTTGACTAATCCATTGTATTTAATATAAGTTAACTGTTATCATAAAATTTCACAGTTAAAAAACCAAACTGCAATTTAAAAATTGTTTTACAATTGGTGATTTTAAATAATTTGCAAAATGTTGCAACAGAAGATGGAAAATAAAAAAATATGATTATTAACAAACAACAAGTCGCCGAAACCATGAAATATTTTTAGTAAAAAAACAATAATTTGAATTAATTTGTATGCTAACCTCAAACTGGCCACAAGAAAGATAGGAAATATAAAAAATATGTTTAATTGTTTTTTACTCTACTTTTTGAACATATTTTATTGACACAACACAATTCTTTTCAGCTACGTTTTTCAAACTACTAAATGAAGGTAGCTATGGAGTAACTCGAGCGCGTCAAATTAGCATATGGTACAATTCTTAAATACCTTTACTCAATAATGGTCTTAAATACAAAAACGATTTCATAATTAAATCAGATTTGTGAACAAAAATTGATAGATGTATTAAAAAGTAAATATTTTGGTAATGTGACTATTTAAACGCCACGAAAAAAAACTATATGCAAAACTGTATATAAAACGTTACCTGCAGTCAACAGAACGCTATTTTTTTTCTACATACAAAAATTACAAATTACACAAATCATATAATTTGACCATTTCTGTCAGCCTCATAGATTGCAAAAATACTTACCATCAGATTGCGTCATTTTTGAATTGTCGTTTTTTGTATGCGAGATTTGTTACAAACTATTTAAAGTTTCCTGTGAACACTTGGCGCGTTTGAGTTACTTTTTTATTACTTTCTTAACCTTTAAAAACTGATAAAGCAATATATTTTAGTTTTCAATATAATGTCGAAGTATTACAGTTTCAATATTTGACCTGCCAAGTTACTCTACTATGAGTCGGTTCTTATATATATTCTAAGGTCTGTAAGTCATTTTTACTTTAATAGATACATTTTTCTTAAAAACCCTAAAGCTTTAAAATCCAATAAGTCTTGACGACGTTTGAAATAATACACTTTTAGAATTATGAGCTAAATGTACTAACTCAATTCTACTGCTTAAGTGTTTGTGTTAAATAACGGCTGTTTTTTCAAATTTGCCATAAATGACATCTGACTTTAATTTAACCTTACTTTTAATTTAATAAATCGATAGTTCAACGCGTTAATAAGATTAAATTAAAAGCACTTGTAAGCTCTTTTTAGTGTTATAGCAAACGAAAAAATAAAATTTATTTATTAATATGAAGTATTAACTATCAAACTTGTAAATACATCGTATGTTTAAATATTTTTAAATAAATATAGCTTGCTTGATAAAACGTTGGGTCGTTAAACCATAATAATGTTTCGACGTTAACTGTCATTTTTAACATATTTGTTAAGAGGTTTTTATTTTTATTGGCCTTATGTATTAAATTATAATATTATTAGTAACTTTCTGACCAATTTATTGTATTAAGTATGAGTTAATCGTTCTTTAATCGTTGGCAAATCAGAAAACTAAATTATTAAACTGCAAATCAAGAATAGTCTTAAAACTAATATTATTTAAAAATTTTACTAAAGGTAGAAAATATGATTATTAATAGCAAATCCCTCAAATGGTAAAATATTGACGTTTCGCACTCTATCGGTGGAGGCGTCATCAAAACAAAAAATAAGGTTAACAATAGGCACGGTAACTCAACGTGTGAATCACGCTAAAGACAAATTTTATTCTCTTCTGTTAATAAAATATTATTAAATTAGTAAACGAAATATTCAAGCTTAGTGATTATGGAATCAATTATAAATTTTTATTGTTAAATTTATGCAAAATTATGTATATTATTGAACGTCAATTAAATACTGTTAATGTTATAATTGTTAAACAGTTTTTTTATTGTCGCTTTTTTAACTTTACTGTAACGTTAAAATAATTGCAGGTTATCAGATAACACCGGATGGTAAAAAAAAACTTGGATCGTGCTCAAAATCCTTCCGCTACTTACAACATCCTCTCCATCATCGTAATCGCAGGAAACTTTGAATTTGAGCACATTTCTAGGATTATCGGCATCGACAAGGTCTTCGAGAGAACGTGCGAGAAGAAGTGAAACTGTTGTCCGATTTAGATCACGGTAAGTGAAATAATGGACGTCTTGATTCTGAAAAAACTTTATGATTTATAACCTCATTTTTTACTCGATTTTAACTGACCTTATCGATGGGCTTTAAACTTAAGTTATTCTTAGGATGCACTTCGACTCGGAGGACCTCTTCTCCGACGGCTAAGTTTTCAGGAACGCGTACAAATCTTAGATATTCACCAGGAGGGTGAAATTGACATCCTGAAACAATAAAATTGTAAATAATTACAAAATGTTCAATCATTGTAAATGGATGGTGACTATTCAATAATAATAAAAAAATTATGTTGTCAGCTAATTTCTGTTAACCTGTAATTAACAATTATAAAAATAGTTAATAACATAATATAATATTGTTAATTACTTTTATAAGCTTTTTTGTCACAACATTGTAAAATTATTTCAAAATCATTAACACACTGACAACTTTTCGTAACTAAATTGTTAACTAACTAGAAACATTTAATTTTGATTATTAATTAATAAGTACTATCAGGTCATTATCTAAATACTCTCTTTTTTCAATATATAATGTTAAAATCATTTAAATGTTAACGTTGTTTTAACCGCAATACTTCGGTAATTCTCAGCTATTTTTTTTATGTGGTAAATTGTTAACAATAAAACACTTACATATTTTAAGTTTTGCTACGTTTTTAATTAACATGTTTGTGTTTACCACTTTATAGTATTTTCAAGTATTAACCAGTTATATGACACTAAAAAACATTTATTGATCTTTTAACAGTTATTTTGAGCAAGTTTACAACTAGAAAAAAAATTAATACTTAACCTGTTGAAGTTAAACTTGCATAACATTAATTACTTTGGCGCTTTTCTTTGGAATTACTGTACAATTTGTTTAATATTAACTGTTATTTTGGTTTTTAGTTGCAATATATTTGTAATATGTGCGAAAGTTATGATTAATTTCGAAATTACGCTATAAATTTAATTTTTTTTAAAATTGTTTTAGATAATCGTATTTACATGCTTCTTTGTGTTTTGATTAAATTAAACTTTAATCTAACTTTAATTTAATGCATTGTGAAGCAAGTAGGAATGTACACAACAGAGGAAACAATAATTCCCGGCATTTCTCGAGAAATTTGAGCAATTTCCTCTACAACACAAATTCAAAATCGCAAAAAAAACGCACTTTACGTAAGATATTTAAATGAAATACAATGATTTCATATATTACCTATCTTACGTCATATTTTTGAATATTTATCAAAAAGTTAACTGTACTAGTGTGAATTTTTTTTTGAGTACATCTTTAATTATCTAATGCTCAGTCAGCACCGTTACTTTTTGCATAAATTATTCCGGTAATGCCCCGAAAAATTGCAGTTAGATAATTTAATTTACAGCTAATTTAATTGAAAGAGAGTAAAAGGATTAGGTTTTAACAATTTGTCGCCTTTTTGATTTATTACTTCTTGCAAATTATATGATTGGTTCTCTTACTTTCAGTATTATTATTGGTGATTGTTGTCCTAATCTGGAACTAAAAGTATTTTATGGAAATCATAAAAGCGTAAGTCAAATAATATCTACTTTTACTTGTTTGCATATTGGTTGAAAAATTCGATATGGTGGGCTTATGTTCAATGGTCTTGTCACAATTGCAAAATGCCAGTCACTTAATAGTAATCTCATACAACAATAAACTAAATATTGTAAACAAACGCAGAAATACAAATAATTTAATATCTGAACGGAAAGATTCGTACAAAAAATTTATTGATATCAGCTGGACATATTTTTGACCTAGATATTTCTGTTTTTTTTTGTATAATTTTGAGACTTTTTACAATATTTTTTTGCTACAGTTAACTGCTGATATTATCTTTAGCAATTTGTATAAAAAAATTTTAATTAAAAAAACAGTTAAAATTTATTTATTTTGTTTAGTTCGCGGCAAACAATGCGCTCTTTTGACTTATTTTCGATCGAAATATTTTTTAGTTTTTTTCTGTTTAAGACTTTTTTTGAAGATTTTTTTTGCTACAGTTAACTGTTGTTATGGTGTTTAGCAGCTTGGTTCATTTTCAACCTAAATATTTTTGGTTTTTCTATCCTTATCTGTATAATTTTGAAACTTTTTTAAAGATTATTTTTACTACTATACAGTTAACTGTTGTTATTGTCGTCAGCAGTTTGTGTAGGGAAAACAACAGTTAAAAGTCATTTATATCGAACGGTTCACTGCCAGCAATGCAGTCTTTTGACTTTTTTTGGCCGAAATGTTTTTGTTTTTTTTTTCGGTATAATTTTGAGATTTTTGGATTATTTTTAACCTAAATATTTTTGGTTTTTCTATCGTTATCAGTTGAAAGTCATTTATATCGAGTGGATCGCTGCTTGCAATGCATTCTTTTAACGTTTTTTTGAAATAAATGTTTTTGTTTTATTTTGTTTTTTTCTGTATAATTTTGAGACATTTTCAAAGATTTATTTTGCTATGGGTAAGTGTGTGGTTTCTTATTGAGCAGATTGTCTACAAAAAACTCTAATTAAAAAAACAGTTAAAATTTATTTACATTAAGTGGTTCTTTTGTCTTATTTTTAACTCAAATATTTTTGGGGTTTTTATTTTTTTGTGTATAATAATACCATTTGTTTGAAAAATTTTTTTTGTTACCGTTGCCTGTTGTTATTGTCTTTTACAGTTTGTCTATAAATTTTTTTATTAAAATAACAAATACAATAAATTATATTTTATGGAGTGGTTTGCTGTGCCTGCATGCGTTCTTTTGACTTATTTTCAAACTAAATATTTTCGGTTTTTATGTCTTTTTCTGTTAATTTTAAGATTTTTTTAAAGATTTTTTTTTGTTACAGCTAGTCTGTTGTTATTTTCTTTAGCAGATTGCTTACAAAAATTTTAAACTGCTAAAATTTACATCGAGTGGAATGCATACTTGTGTCTTATTTTTAGTTTAAATATTTTTTCTTTTTTTTTCTTTTTCTTTTGTATAGTTTTGAGATTCTTTTGGAAGATTTATATTGCTACAGTTAACTGTTATTGTTTCCAGCAGTCTGTCTACAAAAAATTGTATATAAAAAAAATTGTAAATAAAAAACAGTTAAAATTTATTTATTTTGTGTGGTTTGCTGAGAACAGTGCGCTCTTTTGGCTTATTCTCGATCAAAATACTTGTTTTTGTTTTTTTCTGTGTAATTTTGACAATTTTTTTTGAAGATTTTTACTGTAAACGACAGCAATGCTTTACCAGACTGTTTACAAAAACGTTAAACTGTTAAAATTTATTTATATTAAGTGGTTTGCTGCAAATAATGCGATCTTTTGTATATTATTTTTTAGATATAAATTTTTATGTTTTTGTTTTTCTTTTTGTATAATTTTGAGATCTTTTTTGAAGATTTATATTGTTATAGTTAACTGTTATTAAAATAAACAGTTAAAATTATTCATACCGAGTGCTTTTTTTGTCTTATTTTCAGCCTAAATGTTTTTGTTTTTTCTATTGTTTTTCTGTATAATTTTAAGATTTTTTTGAATTTTTTTTTGCTACAGTTAACTGTTGTTATTGTCTTTAGCAGTTTGTCTACAAAAAATTTCAATCAAACTAACAGTTGAAATTTATTTATATAGAAAAATTCGCGGCGAATAATGTGTTTTTTTGACGTTTTTTGACTTAGATGTTTTTGTTTTTTTCTGTATAATCTTGAGACTTTTTTTAAGATGTATTTTGCTACAGATAATTGTTGTTATTGTCTTCAGCAGACTGTCTATAAAAAGTTTTAATTAAAAAAACAGTTAAAACTCATTTAGTGTGGTAGTAAAATTTTGAGATTGTTTTGAAATTTTTTTTGCTGCAATTTACTGTTGTTATTGTGTTTACCAGTTTGTTTACAAAAAACTTTAATTAAAATAACAGTTAAAATTTGATTATATCGAGTGGTTTCCTGCGAGCAATGCGTTTTTTATGACTTATTTTTGTTCTATTTTTTTCTGTACAATTTTGAAACTTTTTTGAAGATTATTTTTACTATTTATCATAAAAAACTTTTACCAGATATAAAATTATAAGTTTGCTAACAATACAAGCATTTTTTTAACTTTTTTAGGCTGTTAAATGTTAAAAAAATTATTAAATAGTAATAAATATCAGACACGTCAAAATTATTTATCATTAAAATAATGTCACAATTGACAGTTAATTGACTTAGTTGCTATACTAAGCAGTAGTTATTACAAAAAACCAAATTTTAAAAGCATTCGTTCAACATGGTGAACAACTGTAAACAATTTCTACTGACTGAAAATTACTTAAAAAATTGTTGACATAATAACAGTTAAGGATTAAACAGTTAACAATTGGTTAATTTTAGTAACATTTTCAACTGTTGTAGTCATAAAGCAGATGTAGTAACTTTAAGTGCTAATTGTAAAACTAATTAAATAGTATAAAATACAATAAATATTTTATGTAAATGTAAAAATTGTAATAGTTAATAATTGTATCAATCAACCGCTATAAAACAATTGTCAAATTTCGTTAAAAAAATTTCAAAATAATTTAGCGTTTAAATAATGTTACAATCAACCATAATTAAAACTTAATTGTTTATTTCATATTAACGATTTTGTTAAAGAAAGATGTAATAATGTTGAAAATCTATTAGATAATACAATTTTTATGAGCTATTATGTTAACAAATAACATTTAACATTATTTGTAAAACTGTTATTAACTGTCAAACTTTATTAATTTAATCGAGCAGTTTGTGATATTAATTTTGTAGTGAATTAAAATTAAAAACGTACTTTAGTCACGATTGCTAAATTAATTTTTTCTTATAGTTATTAAGCAATGTAATTAGTAACAAAATTATCTGTTTTTCAACTTACAAAAATGTTTTTTTTTATAAATAAAATTTAATTGTAACGGAAAATATTTTAAAATACACTCTCCAGATATAAATATTTAGTTTCAAATGTTAAATTTGAGTTAATTCTTGCAATTAAGCTTAGTTGTTTATTAATTATTGGCTTTTGACAGTTAACAAAATATTTATCACTTATGATATATAATACGTTTTATAATATTCTATCTTATTATCAATTTAGTAATGACTATTGTGTTAATTACAACGTTAAAATTTTTTATAACAATTAACAATAATTTTGATATTATGGATAAAACGTTTAACCGTTGAACTAAAATGAGCAAGTGCATGAAATTATCGAAATTAGATAATTTGAGAATATTATAGAAACTTTAGCAAAATCTAAATAAAGAAATAATAATAATAACCGTGACTGCAAAAAAGTGATAAAAATCTTTAAACTTTCACAGAGTGATATGATAATTGATCTAAAGTGGCAGGTAGACAATAGTAAAAACCGTAAATAACCTTGTTACATTTACACTTAAGATTATTTTGATCTTAAGCGAAAGTCAAATTATAAGTGGTTGAAGCTTGCCGGATGTGTATTGATGTAAATTGTTATTACAGCTTCCTGTGGGGAGATAACTAGATCAAAAAGATAAATCAATGAGAATTATCTTTTTTTTTTCTATTTTGTTTACTCATTACATTTTGATTAGTAGGTGTGTTTCTGCTGCTATAAATCAATGTTCTATTTGCTTTTGTGTTTGTTTTTGTCACAATTTTCTAGAAAACAAGAATGGTCTTAAAAAGGAGCCTTGCGGGACACACTTTACAATGGCCAATTAATTAATGATAATTACGTCTATAGACATTTTGGAATTTACAAACAATGGGTTCCTAGCACTATAAGTTTTAACTTTATCTTTAATCTTCAAAAGTTTACAGTGTATCACCTGCTGTAACAATAAAACACGTTGACCCAGTAAAAAGATCTTTAGATGTTCTTAATTCTGTTTAAATCAAATTACCTTTAATGTAGAAATTAAAAAAAACATTTTTTTTTAATTTAAGTGGTTATTTTTAAAGTAAAGTAAGTTATAAATTGAAAAATTAGATATCAGTTAATTTGTAATATGTACAGTTAATTAATATCTCGTTATCTATTAGAAAAGTAATTTTAATTTATTTCACTACATTAATATGATTTAATTACATTTTTTAACTGGTTTAACTATCAACAGTTAAAAATTATAAGACTACTAAATATGTAAAAACAGTTAAAAATGTATTATCTGCTAACTTTTGAGTTAGTTATTAGTTGAAAAAGATAATTTAACAAAAGTTTAACAAAACTATAATCAAATTTTATTAATATAACAAGAAGCTTAACTTATTTCACGGTTAATACCTGAGTTAGATACAACTGGTATTAATTTATGAATTGTTAATCTTTTGAGGGTTTTACCTGTTGTGAAAATGTAACAAATTGGTTTTAAAAATTATTACTTACAAAAACCTAAATCGTAAAAAAAGTTTTTTCAAATTTTTAAAAATTTTTATTTTTGATCTAAGAGGTTTAAACCAAACATTATTAATTAGATTAAAACTTATTACAAAATTGTAGAAAATCTAGCAGTTAAAAAACTATTTAAAAAAAGGAATATTTGTTAACTTGCGCTAAAGCTAATTATTAGCTAATAGTTATAGTTTTACAAAGGTTTAACTAATGTTAATGTTCAGCTTAACAAGAAGATTACACATCATATTTATGATTTATTATAATTTATTACCATGTTGTAAATTACTTATTGAAAAAAAGATGTTACTACTTCTAATTTTGTCGGCTTAGTGCAAACTCATTCTTTTATTAATAATTGTAAAAACGATTACTTATTAGTTTTAAATTATTAAAACCTATCTTTAGTTTTAAATAAATAAAATAAAACAAAACCAAGAAGTTAAATTTATAAAAAATTGTAAACGATAGCTGTCTATCTGCTGGCAAATTTATTTAGTTAGTTTTAAATATTATTAATTAAAATCTTAAGTTTAGAGAGAGATTAACAAAATAAATATTATACTTTTAAAATATCTGAACAGCAAGCAGTTAACAGCTATTTTACAACTTAACCAGCAAATCAAAGTTTATTATAAGACGATAATGCCGTTTTTTTTTTATTTTAGACGTTAACTAGCTGAGATTAGTTAGTTAGCAACTAACAAAATAAATAGAAAAGACTAACTTAAGAAAACAAAAAATATAAAGAAAATAATAAGTGACATTAATAATAAGAGTAATAAATTAATAAAAAAAAATAGAGTAAGCTAAAAAACAAAAAAAAAAACAAAGAAAAAATTATGATATAAATAATCAACAAAATTGGGTCGGTATTATTATAAACATATAGATAAGCATTAAACCTATAGAAAAATTATTGATAGATAACGGTGAATTGAAGAGCATTATTTGTAAATATAAATACAATCAAATTAAAAAAAAATAACTAGAATAATAATGAAATTAAGAAAACGATAAAATTAAGTTATAAAAAGAAAACAAAAAGTAAAACGTTCAAAAAGTTTTAAAAAAGTTTAAAAAACAAAAACTAACGGATGAAACAATGAATTTGCAATGAAAAAATGAAAAAGAAACAGAAAACAGTTGAAGAAATGGAGTATAAACAAACTTGACACAAAAAAAAGATTAGAGTAAGAAGACATAAATAGGAAAAATGTAAAAAATAGAAAAATTAAAATATAAAACTAAGCGCTGGATAGTTTAGTTGTTGACAGATGTTTCTTAATTATATAACATTTTTAACAAATTAACAATTTTATTCAAGAAATAGAAAGAGTAACCCAAATTGAAAAAAAAATTAGGTTAAGAATACATAATTAAGAAAAAATGTTAAAAATTAAAAATACAACAACAAGTGCTGAATAGTTTAATTGTTGTCAAATGCTAAATTGATTTTTAATTAGATAACATTTTAAACAATTTAAAAATTTTATTGAAGAAAAAGAAAGAGTAAACTAAATTGATACAAAAAAAAAAAATTTGGTTAAGAAAACAAATAGTGTAAAAACTAAAAAAAATTGTAAATATAAGAATATATAAAATAGTTTAGGTGATGTCAAATCCTAAATTGCTTTTTAATTAGATAACATTTTGAACAAATTAACAATTTGGTTAAAGAAATAAAAAGAGTCAGCCAAATTGATTCAAAAGAAAGACTAAGATAAAAAAAAACAGGACAAAATGTTAAAAATGTAAAAATTGAAAATATAAGAATATATGCGGAATAGTTTAGTTGTTGTCAAATGCTAAGTTGTTTCTTAGTTAGATAACATTTTTAAGAAATTAACAATTTTATTGAAGAAATAGAAAGCGTGAACAAAATTGATACAAAAAAAGATTAGGTTAAAAAATCATGAATAGAAAAAATGTTAAAAATGTAAAAAATAAATGATTTCTTTGTCAAATGATAAATTGGTGCTGATCAGCTTGCAAAAATGTGTTTTTTAATCAGATAACATTTTAAAAAAATTAACAATTTTATTAAACAAATAAAGAAGAAAGAAGAGATAGTAAACAAAATAGATACAAAAATAAAGCTTAGAGTAAGAAGACATAAAATAGACATAAGGTAAGACATAATATTGAAGACATAAGGATAAAATGTAAAAAATAGAAGAATAAAAAACATAAGAATAAGTGCTGAGTAGTTCAGTTATTATCCTTTTCGACAAATTTACAATTTTGTAAAATAAACTATTTTAATTATTTAAAAAAATTAAGACAAGCTTGATATTTATATGGCCATAAACCACATACAGGATCGTAGCCGAAAATGTCTTGTACCATAGGTTAAAGGGCGTTTTTTTTCAGTTTTCTTACGTAAAAAAAATGTGTCGACATATTCATCTGAGTAATTCAACATTGTAGTATAATTTCATAATCATTAATGTCTGGAACGTGTCATGGATCTTAAAGCTCGATGACATTTTATTTTTAGCAAAACGTGTTAAATTTTAATGAAGATTAATTCCTTATTTAAAAGAAAAATTGAGGTCAAGTTTGTTTTAAAATAAGCAAAAAATATCGTTTAGATGAGAATGTTTTTCAACTTTTTAATTTTATAATAATTAATCTAAAAAAGTAACGTCATTTTCTAGTTACAATGAAAGTATTGTTTTGATCTTGTCACGCTCGAGCTGTTTTGTCAAATTCGTCAGCTTTCATCTTTAATCCACTTCCGGAAAAATTGACACTATTTTAGATTACCCAGAATTGTTTTGTGAACAAAAAGCAAAATATTTTGCTCGATATGTTTCTTTTGTAATAGATCACTCACATTCTGATTTAATTGTGTGAAAGTGTTGCATTGCTCTACTTCTTAGAATGTTTCATTTTTATTTACATGTCTGCAAAATAATAACAACATTAAAAACATTCAAAAAAAAGTAGTACAGTATAAGGCGACTATGGGAAAGCAAACATTAATGGCTTGACCATTTTGAAACACCAAAACGAAAATGACATCGTTAATTACAACCACGATATCTAAAATTATAATTATGATTTCTTTTATTTTTTATAACAACTGTTAGTATTAAACTAAAAAATTTTTTAATTTCTTTAACTTATTAGTTTTTGCTATTATGTTAACAGTTTTTGAGATGAAACTGTTCAACCGTGTTAATTAATAGTAGCAATATTAAGTACTTAATATAAAAATAATTTTTCAATTATCAAAGTGATTTTAGTTGTTATCAAATTAGCAATCAACATAATGCGATAATTTATGATTCTTAACTGTTAAGTTTTATAAATTGTTAAAAAGGTTTTCAGCACTTTAACAAAAACGCATTTAAGATCAATTAAAAAAACATTTAATTGTTAAAGTTCTAAGTTTTGATAATTGTTCATTATAATTTATTAAAATTGCTGATGTTTTACCATCAATTTTTTATACCAAATGTTAAAAGAATAAGTGAATTATCAATTGTTTCCCTTTTCTCTCAAAGATTTCGAGCATTTTTATCGTTGTTTGCTATACCTGCTACGTTTTGAAGTATGTTTTATTTGTTTTTTCTTTTCTTTACTTTTTTCTTTCTTTTTTCATATGATGTTTTTCTTTGCAATTTTTTACGATATTTTTTAGTTGTTTTCTTTTAAAGTTTTACCATGTAGTATTTTTTTTTTTTATTATTTTTTTGTTTTTAATTTGTTTTATTATTTGTTTTTAGATAGTTAGATATACAGAGTAAAATAAAAGTATCAAATAATAGCTTTTATTTTTTAGTAACATCATATTCTTTATTTTCAACATAGATACAATACATGAAAAGATAGTCATAACTCCCTAGGGATTTTTGATACTTTTTTCTTCCTCAATTTCCTGCGCCTGTTTACGAGTCAAATAGAAGGTACAATTTTCAAACTTTCCACTAAACTGGTTGCTTTTGAATGAGTTTGTAGCTTTTTCAGCAGCCAACGATCTTGGTTTTTCAATTTTTTCCACCCCAGCAATCACACGGGATATATTATTTTTTGATTCCATACTATCCGCCAAGTAATTTGAAGCAACAGTAGAACTTTTCTATCCTCCTAGTCGCTTCAACTTTGTCATATTTAATCCACCATCTGCCGCCAATGTTGCAGAACTTCGACTAACATTACAGTTCCATTTATATCCGTAACCCCATTTTTCACCATCCATACATGAAATCGGTCATATTCTTTGATGTACAAATGTTCAGACTTCTTCGGAACCAATAACTCACTGGCTTTTTCCGCTTTTATAATCACAGTGTGAGGAATAACGCTGCTGCTTCCAGACATTTTTTTTTTGTTGATTGAAAAACAAATTTATGTAACTGTAGCAACTATCGTAGCAACGGCACAGTCAAACCACCTTTGATATCCACATTTTTTTCAAATTTTGAATGTTTTTTTTACGTTTTATGTTGAAAATAAAGAATATAATGTTGCTAAAAAATAAAATATTTAATGCACTACGGGAGATATTCTGTTTTTCACCCTCGGTAGACTTACAGACCGCGGGCCTCCGGCCCTTGGTCTGTAACACGTCAACCTCGGAGAAAAAACATTCATATCTCCCTTAATGCATAAATATCTATATATTAGCAAATAGAAAAATTTTGAAAAAATTTTTAATATAAAGTTTGTTTGGTTTATTAGTGTATGATGTGATCTTTTTAGTTTCTTCCTATCTTCCTTTGTTTTGCTGCAATGGTAGTCATTTATGGTTACTTATGGTATTACTTGTCGAAGACCGTAATAATTTTTGAATCCAGCAAAATTGTTGTGCCCCCAGGGGCAAGGAGGTTAGAACATAATACTTTATTCAACGGTGTATAACCTTTGTTAATAAAATTAAAATATGTTTATTAAAAAATGTCATAGAAATTTGACAATAACAGTTATAAAAATCATATTAAAAAAAAGACTAATAAATATAAGAATAAAAATTTAGTTTAAATATATTTTTTTACAATCTAATCGTCTTGGCATGATCTTAGTTTTAATATTTTTTGTTGGATTTTTTTTTTATCAATATAGCAAAATTCTTCTATTAATTAAAAAAAATACTCTTGTTTTAAAATAATTAAAAAAACATATAGAAACCATTGAAAACAAAAAAGTCTGTTGCTACAAGAGACAACACGAACGATACATCGTCAGGAAATCCACCTAGTTTATCTTAAACAGTTTTCTTAAAAAATTACAGTCATTATTTTATATTTTTGTTTTATCCTGTATAATATATTATTCCTTTTTTCTTTTTTTCTTTTTTGAAAAAAATTTTTTTAAAACATTTTTATTATGTTTTAAGGGATAGATTTCACAGGTAAAAAAAGCTAATTAATTTTTTGCAATTTATTTTTTAATTGGTGTACTTGACTTCGGCAAAATTTGTCATTTTTGGAATTAAAATTTTATATCAAGATTATTATATCATTAATTAACAAACTCGCACTATAAATTAATAAAAACGTTAGATACGCTTGATTATACTTACAATATTATAATTACAATGTTATGTAAAATATTGTTTGTCACATTTAAAACTTTTTTTAAAGTTTTTTTTTGTATTTTTGTTGTTTTTTCTTGCAATTTTTTTGAAATACTGTTTTTACGTTTTAATTTCTATATATCTATTCACTTTTTCCACTTTTTTTTTATCCGATTTGTTTTCGATTTTTTTAATATATATTAGGCATTTGATTTTGTAGATTATTTTTTTTAAATTTTTTAAACGTTTTGGTAGCTTTTGTTTATTGCGTTTTTTATACTATTTGCTTTTTGATAAAATGTTTTAACATTATTTTTTACCTGTCGTTTCTTCTATTACTTTTTCTTATATTCATCAATGTTTTTTTATGGTGATTTGATTAATATTATTTTCTTTATTTCAAATTTGTTTTTTTTATTGTTTTTTTTTTATTTTACTTTTGACTTTTGCTTTTATTTTGTTTCTGACTAAACGACTTTATGTGCCTGTTGCTATTTTTTATTTATTTTCTCAACTACTTAACAGTTATTTTAGACCAGAATAATTTAGGTTTAAATCTCAATTAATAAAATCTTGTTTGGAGTGGTCATTTATAGTCAAATCAGTTACTTTTAATGAGCTTTATTATGCTGTCAGCAAAGCAAAAATTTTCTATTTACTTTTACCAGTTATCCATTTTATCAACGCTTCTCTCTATAATTATCATCTGTTTGTTAATAACGCAAAAGAGCTTTGATTAATCACTGAAATGAATGCTTTCCAAAAAAAGCATTAATCAAAAGAGTTAGCGGTAAACAATATTATTCAAACAAATAACTAAAAACTCATTCTTTTGTTGATCATACCGTTACAAAAAAAAACAAAAATTGTAAAAAAAACTGACTTGATCTGAAGCTCAAAATATAACGTAAAAAATATTAAGATCAATGCAAATTCATTCAATCTAGATTCGTACATTTAAACATATATTGTTCTTATTGGAATTCACCTTGTCATTTTCAAAATAAAATGACACCTTGAAGTGTCATTTTATTTTCTAATTTGAATCGTTGAATTGTTTTTCAAAATACTCTCGGTTGAAAATGATGTTTTTTTTTTCAAAAATCGTAAGTGACAAATTAAAAATTAATGATGACATTGACATTTGATTATTTTTTGACAGTCATGATTGCCAACTGTAAAAAAGTTGGTATGAACTTCTATATACCAAATTAAAAACTTCAAATTGAAAATATTAACAAGTTTATTTGAGACTCAAATTTATAAAAGTATTTTTTCTAAATAGATACCTAATTTCAAATACCAATTAATATAACATTTTGACGATGAAATAGCACAATATAAATTTTAGAAAAAAAAATAAAACAGAAAGAAAATAATACTAGAGAACGACAAATTTAAAAAATACTACAAAAAATAGATAAAGCGATAAAAAATTTATAAAACAAAAATAAAAAGTTTAAAAGAAAATAAAAAAATAAAGATAAAGAAAGGATTACCAAAGAATAATACGTATAATCTATAAAAACCTTCAAAAAAGAACTATGATAAAAAAAGTTGATCTAGGACTAAAATAGTTATTTACCTTACAAGTTTGGTAAAAAAATTTTTTCATGAGCACTTTGTTTGCAGCACGACTAAAAAAAGTGTTGCATTAGTGCAAATAAAAAAAAAATAATTCTTAAGCACAAACTTAAGCACAATTTTTTTTTCAACAAATAACTCCATTTTTATAATAATAAATAAGTTAATTTTTTACTTATTTTTTGGTTTGTAGCGATGCTTGATTTTCCAAATTTAAAATGGCTTTATCATTTGGTAGCTTGGTTTTATTTAAATAAAAGAACATAGTTTCGAAAAGCTTTTTTATAATTTTTTTGGTTTCGGCTGCAAATTAAAAAACACCGGGGTGTAGGCGAGTCGTTTTTTAATTAATCGGAAACTACCAACCGATCTTTAAGGGATGAGTGCAAAAACTTTGTTTACAATATGTTTCTTCTCAATCTTGTTTTCAAATAATTATAAAGCTAATGATGTTTATTTGATTGTAAGAAACACCTACACACTAGACGAAAATTACAACTGCTTAGAAAGAACAGCACCGGAAATGATTTGTAGAGTGAATGTTAAAAAGACTGAATATTTTTTAAAATGTAGAAAAGTGATTTGAGTCAATGAGCATAATATTTCGGAAAACTTTTAAATACTCGCGCGCTCTGACCATAGAGAATTATTTTATATTAGAAAACTGTGTTAAATCAAAAATTATAACTAGAGAAATTTTGCAATTCAAATTTTTTTTAAAAAATAGAACGGTAAGCAGAATATTTAATCATGTATAAGACTCTGGTTGAACCAGTGGTGTTATATAAATAAGAAACCTAGGCTTTAGGTATAAGAAGCTACAAAAAAGATAAAAAAAAAAAGTAATGAAGAAAACTGTTAAAGTTACTAGTGAAAAACGAGTGTGACATCTCAAAAAGTTTATGAAAGTTGCAAACATTTGCAATGAACCTGATGGGGTAAAGATGATCAGATTAAGAGTTAGAAAGACTCAAAAATAATAAAAGTGCTAATGTGGAAACAAACAGAAGGTGCAGAAGGCTGCGTGGAAGACCTAGGTTTAAATGAATTAATAAAATTGAAGCTGAACTGGTGCTTGAGTCACGACCAAGGACTGTAGTGGCATATACTATAAGTATTTCAGATGGGCGTCAACTTAAAACTTAACATTTTTCAAATTAAAAACAACTTTTACTGATAATTACCGCTATATGGTATTTTTACGAAAAGTTGATTTTAAGCTGTCACATGCACAGTACGGTAAATTGTGCAATACACGTCTAAAAAGCAATGAAGCATTAAACCTGCCCTATTTCAGTCGCAATTATTTATTTAACCGTTTGACAAATCACATTATAACATTATTCCTGCGTCTTATGTATGGTTCATGAAAAAAAGAAAAGATAGCGGATAGTGCAATAAGAATGACAGTTGGTGGTAAGTACGGAACCGGTAATAAAAAAAAAATAAATAAAAGAATTAAAATAAATTATCAGAGTGTAACAATCTCAGTGGACACATCTTAATTGTATTATGAAGCTATTAACTAGTACAACAAAAAAATTGTTTTGGTGATTCACTGGTATATTTTTTTCTAAATTTTGATGTGGATGTTATAACTTTCGTTGCATTTTGTGAAACGTTCTTGCGCTGAAAGAGAAACTGGTACATCTAAAGAATCTGGAACACAGTTTTTCTTTTTATTCTTAATGATCTCGATACGAAACACTTATTTCTCTGACTGGTTTTGGTCTCATTGGACGATTCTTCTTCATTTTGTTTTTATTTGTTTTCTTAATTAATTAAAATAAAATAACAAACAAATCAAAGAACCACCTAAATTAGATATTGAGAATAATATTAAAGAAGTTTATCTTTACCTATTAAGAATTATTTTTCAATTTTTTTGGAAGATATTTATTTCACAAGCTGCAAAGCTTTAAAAGGTAGTAATGAAAAAATAATATTATTAATTAATAATTTGTATTGCTTATCAATTGCTTCGAAATTTGTGGCATTATGAACTGTTAACACACTTTTACCGCTTCTTTTTAATTAATTTTGAGAACTCTTTTGACTATCATGCATTCATCCTCAAAATAATAATAAAACTGTTGATGATGACTACAGGGTAGTCATTACAAATTTATTATATTTAACCATTTAACAGTTAAACTTTAAGAAAATTGTGCTGCTTTTAATAAATTATCTATATTTAACAGTTAAACTAACTTAACACAAAGTTGTTGATGTAAATAAATATTTTTATGGTTTTTATTCAACAATTTAATTTAATTTACCAGTTAATAACACTTTGTATATCATTTAGATTATTTCAATAATCATTATACTAATTTTTAGTGTTTAAAATAACTGTGTAATATAAATACATTCTATGATATTTATATAAAAAACACACATTTTGTAGATAGGAAAGATTTTTTTTTCAATTGTTAAACATTGTTTAACGCTAAATTGATTAACACTTAATAAAAATTCTTTTAAATGTCTGCTTGATACTAAAAAAAGTAAAGCATTCTTATTTTAGAATTGTTTATTATTTACAACTTTCAACTTTAACAGTTTTAATTTAAAAGTCTAAAATTTTTCTAAAATAACGTGTTTTTAATCAAGAAAAAATAGCACTCTTAAGGTTAGTAATGTATTCGAGAAAAAAAAATTATTTTCAATCTTTTTGTTCGGTATAATAAATTAAAAAACTGTCAGTCAGATGAATTATAAAATACATGACCTATTTATTCAAATAAACAATTCTATTAAATTAAAATTTTTTTTAATTTTTTGTTTTTCTCGCAAAAACAGCTACTTTTTGTCAATAATTTATATGGAAAAATTAGAAGTTATGATAATCAAACAGTTATTTTGTTTAGTATAGAAGATATATAAAAAATATTGTCAATTTTGAAAAAAAATACGGCCATTATTTATGATTCACTTGGAAGAAAGGTTTTTATTTAACCCCGACAGTTTTTTTGACTATGTAGTCATCATCAAAAAATTGAAAAACGATTTATAATAAGTCTACATAGCAGTCATCATTAAATAGAAAATTTTTAATGCCAAAAACGTTTAATAATATAATATTTAGCTAAAACTTTTAAATATTTTTAATTTCACCACTTTCTGTTGAAGCTTTGCTAGATAATTGGTATTTAATATAAATTAAAAACAGATATTAATGGCTAACTTTTTAACCGACTTCAAAAAAAAGAAGAGGGTTTTCAATTTGACTGTATTTTTTTTATGTGTGTTACCTTATAGTTTTTTTTTTTGGAAAAACCGATTTTGATAATTTTTTTTTTGTCCAATTGGTCTCATTTACATTTAATCAAGATCTGACCACTAGTTTTTAAGCTAATTTTATTAATCTTTTTTTGACATATATTTTTGACACTTACAATTGATTATAAAAATTTGTAAAAAATTAAAAATATTTTTTAATATAATTAATATTTTTTATTATACATTTAAATAATAGTTTATCTATTTAATTAATTTAAACCATTTGAATATTATTAATTATGTTGTTTAATGTGTTTGATAATGCATTACAATATCAAGAAAAATGTCCTTTTGATAAATTTTATTTATAAAAGCGCAAATCATAAAAAAATTCATATAACATCGTATCAATTAATTAAATAATAAGTAAACAGTAGATTTTCTATTTTGAGATAAATTTTTGTCTCTTTCTTCGTTTGTCTCATTCAAACGGCGCTGCCTCATATTAGCAGCTTGTTTAGTAAGTCTACAAATATATAATAATAATGATCCAAATCTTCTAAAAATTGAAAAATAAAAAAAAAGTTGCAAAAAAAAACCGGTGAAGCTGGTGACTGACACCGACTTCAAAAATAACAATAATTGTACATTATAGAATCTAAACTAGTTGATTGTTTTTTAAGCAAACAAGTCTGCTCAATTACTTTATACTTTTTAGTGCATTTTTTAAATTTTGAAGTTTGTTTTTTTCTTGTTGACATAAAAAAAATATTTAGAATTTTTATTTATCAATTTAATTTAAACTACCATTTAATAACATCTTGACTAATATTTATTTTATTTTAATAACAATTATATAATTTTTTTGCAAGTATTAATATATTTTAATGTTTATAATATTTGTATAGATTTCCTTAGGAAAAATAAATCATGGTTAGTCAAGCGTATGGGATACGCGATTTTTTTTAGTAAGTATGAATTTTATAACCAAATGTTGTTCACAAATTTTTGTTTACTGTTTATTCTCTATTCCTTAGATTGTTTGATGTTTTTGAATGTCAACGCATTTGTATGGATATGTTATTTTGTTTTTGAAATAGCAACCAAAAGATTTTTTTTGGAAATTTATTCCTTCTTTTTTTCTTGATATGATGACTTGATGTTTTTTTCATAAGTTTTAATAAGTAAATTTTTGTGTAAAATAATAATTTACAATAAACGGCAAAATATGACATCCACCACATTATGGAGTTGATGTTCGCTTGTTTCTGACGAACACCTTTTCAGGATGTTGTATAGAACGTTGCGGTTTTATTCAATGGCCTGCTAGGTCGCTTGATTTAAATCCGCTAAAGTTATTCCTCTGAGTTTACTTGAAAAATAAAATTTACAAAGAAAAAGCAAGACTTGCAAGCTAGAATTAAGCATGCAGTCAAAAAAATACTATCTATCTGGCAGCAAAAATAGTTGCGTAATTTCTGTGATAAATTAGGTTATTGTCAAGCTGCACGGAGTTGTCAACATGAAATTTGAGTTAAATGTTATTTGAGGAAATAAAGTATTATAATCATTTTCTCTAGCAATTTTGTATTTAAAAAAAATATCAAGCTATTTCAAGTTGCGTTGACATACAAAAACAACAAATAGGATAAGAAATAAATAATTATAACTAACTATTATTTAATTAAAAGTTTTTTCACTAAAAAAAACTTTTGGTAGAAATATTTGTTTTCATCATATTTTTGACTTTTTGACAATTGTTTAATATAAATTAATGCTAAATCAATTAATAACAATAAAAGTTTTAAATGTCTGCCTTAAACTGAAAAACTTTTTAATAAAAAGTTATTTTTATTTTATAATTGCTTGTTATTTATAACTTTCAAATGGAGCGTTTATAAATTAAAACTCTGACATTTATTAGAATAACGGTTTTTGATGAAGAAAAGTATCAGTTGTGTCAAAATTAGTAATGTAATAATTAATCAAAAAGAATGTATCTTTAATCTTTATGTTAAGTAGAAAAAATTACAACATCGTCCGTCAGATTAATCATAAGAAATACAAATTTGTATTTTTTATTTTTTCAGTTTGACCACCTATTTATTCAAATATCAATTTTTATCAAATTAAATCAGCTTATATTTTTTTGTTGTTGCAAAAACAGCTACTTTTCCGTAATACTTTGTCATTATAATAAAAAGCTGATAAAACGGTAGGTGATGATGACGATGACTACATGATAATCATTATAGATTTTTTAATTTTAATCGTTTAACAGTTTAATTATGTTTAAGAAGTAATATATCAACACTATAGAATTATAATTTGTAATAAATTAGAATTTTTTTAATGCAAAAATCGTTTAATAATTATTCAAAACGTTTAAATTGTTTCAGTTTACCTGGTGAAGCTTTGTTAGTTCTTATACTATAGATTAATATATAATAAAAAATAAATCAACTTTTTTATAAATGTTTACATTTTTAATTTAACTGTAAACTTAACATTAACTTGTTATGGAAAAAATTAGCTATTTACGTGTCAAGTGCGGTAACCGATGTTTTACATATGAGTGCCAATTTTGCCCCCCGATTGTGTGGTAGCAACTAGTCGATTAAAAAATAGAAAATTTAAGTAGGTAAAATGTAAGCACAAGTGCGCCTAAGCTGCACAGCCGGAGAAGTACGTATATTTTGGAGCTGTAGTAGATTAAATAAGCGCTTTTTCAAATGACAGTTCTGTCACGGCTCTTCTTTATTTAAAGATTTTTAAGTGTTTCTAATCAAATTTCACAATAATATATACACATATACATTTCAATATTTGAAATAATTGTATAACATATCAAAGTAAATCATCTGTTTATAAAAAAAAAATTTATTTTTTATTTGAATTGTTTAATATAGCCAAATAGTAAATCAAATAATAATTAATAAAAAAAAAACTTAAAAGTATGCTTTAAACTAAATAGCCTCAACTGTAAATTATTTTTACTTTATAATCATTTATTATTTATAACTTTCCAATGTAACATTTATAATATAATTTAAAAGATGTCGGACATTAAAAAAAAGAGATTATAATAGAGAAAAAGTATTAGTAGTCTTAAAATTAGTAATGAATTATTAGAAAAACAAAATAATAATCTTCAATTGTTTTGTTGAGTAGAAGATTTTCTAAGTAAAAGCTGTAAAACGCTAAATTACACTAAGTTAATCTTAAACATTCTAAAAAACATGAACAGATATGATTAAACAAAGCTAACTAAGAATAGATTGAGCTATGATTAATCAAATTATATAAAATTAATGGTTTATTTAATTTAATTGTTTAAATTAATTTAAATTAATTGTTTATTTATCAAATTTAACCTATTAAGATTATAACAATCTTAACTGATCAATATAAATTAAGCTAGGTTTTGTTCTATAGTTAAACTCGTAGTTAAAGTTGACTACACCCTACTAGGATGTATTAAACAAATTAAGTTAACCTAACATCTAAAAAGTTTCGATCTAACTAAACTGCAACTCAGACAGTTTTGCACCGGCAACAGTTAACTGATTTAGCTAAGATTTTGAATAAAGCGTTTAAGTTAATCTTGATTAAAGATTAGGTTACATTAAAGACGATTAAGTAAACTTAAAATTTAAAAAAATTCTCTTTAACTAAGACACTTATAAACGTTTGCACTGGGAAATTTAAGCTGGCTTAGCTTAAGACTTTGAATAAAGCAACCAAAGTTGATTTTTATTTAAACCGCAGTTAAATAATTTATTGTTAATAAAAGTAACCTACACACAAATACGCTAAATAAGAATAAGACAAAAATTAAACAATTCAATCGATGGAAAATTAATTACGTTTGAACTAAGTTAACTAAAATTAGCCCGACCTAGGTGTAGTTCGAATACTTTAAACTGGTTTACACAAATTGGTCGTTTAACTATACTACAGAATTAATTTATTTCAATTATGATAATCTAAACCAATCCAAATACAACAAATAGTATTTAGTTATGTTAAAAATGTGTTTTATTAGCTTAGTTTATCTGCGTATTTCAGTAGAATTTAGTTTTACAGCAAATCAAAGCAGACGGTTAAGTTAAACTTGACTTAAGTTTAAGCTATTTTAAATACGATTAAGTTAATTAAACCTATAAAAAGCTTTGATTTAACTAAACTGCAACTAGTTCTTATGCGAAATGTAACTCAATTAAAAGTTTTAAATAGAACAATTCTAGGTTTTATATTTTAACTACAGGTAATTTTATTTTTTTACAGTTTATTCAAATTTACAAAATAATATATCAACATTATAAAATTATAATATGTTTTAGATTGTAATAGTTTAGTAAATAATTAAAAAATTTTTAATGTGAAAATCGTTTAATAATTGTCAAAAACTGTTTAATATTTTCAAATTAACTGTTTTTTGTTAAAACTTTGTTAGTTATTTAAACAACTTTTTTATTATTTTTTAACATCTATAATTTATTTATATTTGACAGTTGAGCCAATTTAACACAAAGTAGTTATAAAAAAATATTTTACAATTTTTATTTAACAGCTAAGTGCAAATTAACAGTTAATAACATTTTCTATAAATCTATATTAATCATATTATTTTTTGCAAATATTAATACTTTTTAATAATGTACAATACAAATAATTAGCTTTAACAAAATTAAATGATATGTATATGAAAAAAATGTTTATTTCTAATTTTAAGTATTCAATATAGTTTAATATTAAATCAATTAATAATTATTATAAAAAAAAATAAAATTTCTGCTTAATACTTAGAATTTAATTATTTTATTATTAATATAATTTAATTATTAATATTATTAGAATTAATCTTTTTTTTTTCTCTAGCTTTATAGTGGTAGTTTTTGATGCTATAGTAAATAAAATAAATACATAATAATAAAAATAGATAATATTTATTATTGTTATGTTCGACCTTTCCTGTTCTAGAGGCACAGCAATTTTGTTAGGTTCCAAAACCATTGCGGTCTTCGACAAGTAATGATAAAAACAATATTATTTATCAAATAATCTAAAAGATTTTGAAAAACAAACTTTTAATTTTCAATTAGTTTAAAAATTATTTTGAGAATTGAATTACAAACAAAAACTACAAATTGTGTTTTAAACTAAATAGACTTCAAAATTGTTTTGTGAAAAATTAAGCTAAATTATCTCCTCACGCATCTGCGATTATATTATTTGAATTGTTGGATTTAATATTTGTAAACATTCGAAAAATATGAAATATAATATTATATATAAATTTATGGTTTTTTAATAGTAAATTACTTTTATTTTATAATTGTTTATTATTTATAGCTGTTAAATGTAACATTTATAATTCAAAAATCTGACACTTTTTAAAATAACGGTCTGGAATTAAGAGAAAGTATCAGTTGCCTTAAACTGAGAGATATAATAATAAAAAAAAAATTTAATATTTTTGTTATGTAGAATAAATTAAAAAATTGTCAGTCAGATTAATTATAGAATATTAATTTTTTTTTTATTTTGTTAATAAGGCCAACTTATTTATCAATAAAATGAATTAAATTAAAATCAGTCTTCATTTTTTTTTTTGCAAAAGCAGTTTTTTTTGCCAATAATTTGTATTAATAAATCATAAATTATGGTAACTGAACCACAATAATCTTGTTTAGTTTAAAAGGCAATAATAGTATATTGTAAACCTAGGCGGCAAAGTGGTATTTTTTGGCCACTTCTCAAGGCCTGGAAAATCACTTTGCGGCCGTAGTTTACACATTATTTTTTATCCTACACAAATTACCTTATAATCGAGCATTATCTTAAAATTGATTGAGGTTATTCCCGCCAATCGCCAATTCAAAATGTCAAACTTTGACAGATTTAAAAAATTTACGGATTACTTTACTGTCGTGATTTACACAATCTATCTTGCACAAAAGTAGTTTTTTATGTTCATAAACAGTAAATGTGATTTCAAATTTCAACACCCTTCATAAATAGTGAGACATTTAGAGTTTAGAGTAATTTTTCTTATAACAGCGACTCCTGACGGAGAAAATCAAATTTTTTTTTCTCGGCTAGCCAAGAAAGTACATCTTTTCTCGGCTATCCCAAAAATGATGTACTTTCGCGGCTGTCGAGAGACGAGAAAATTTTATTTTGAGTTGGTGTAGGATAAAAAATTTTTTGCGTTTATTGAAAAAAAAAGTAAGCGATTTCTGATGATTCACTTGCCAAAAAGTCTTTTATTTAACTTTGTATTTTCATCGAAAACCGTTTTTTTGATTGCTATGTAGTCATTATCAAAAGGGCTAATAAACCTGTTGATGATAATGACTACCTCTATTTTTTTTAGTTTTACTCGTTTTCACAGTTTAGTTAAGGTTAAAAAGTAAAATATAAACAGTATAAAACTATCAATTGTTTGAATTTGTAATAATTTAGTAAATACAAAAATTGCTTAATAATTAACAGTTTATGTTTATAATATAAAACTGTTGATCCCTTTTAATTTATCTATTTTCAACTTGTGAAGGTGTTCCATCTTTTTGACACAAAATTGGATTGTAATAATTAATTGTAAATTAAAAAAAAACACAATATCTTCCCATAGATGCATCTATGGGAAGATATTGTGTTTTTTTTTAATTTACAATTAATTATCTATTTTCTGTTATAATATAAATTAATTATAATATAAAATTTAAATTAAACAACTTTTTTATTACTTTTTTATATTGTAATTTAACTATTAAGCCGACTTAAAATGAAACTGTTAATAAAAACATATTTTTTTTAAACAATTTAATCTAAATTACCAGTTAATATTTAGTTTATTTTTATAACACTTGTACTAATTTTTGGCACATTTTAATTTATTTCAATATTTTAAATATGTATATAAAATAAATAAAAATAAATTCGCCTTAGGAAAAAAATCATCTGATCATAAAAAAATAAATTCATTTTTTATTTAATTATTTAATTTTTTATATATTTATTTAATTTATTGCAAAAATCTTTACTATGTATCACTTTAAAATGTATCATTTATAATTTAAAAGTCTGGCATTTCTTAAAATAACGGTCTTTAATCAAGAAAAAGTCTTTAATCAGTTGTCTCAAAATCAGTAATGTATTAATTAATCAAAAAAAATTAATATTTAATCTTTCTGCTAAGAAGAATAAATTAAAACATTATCAGTCAGATTAATTAAAAAATATTTAAATTTTTTTAATGCGCCCATCTATTTATTCAAATATGCAAATCTATTAAGTTAAATCAGCCTCTAGTTTTTTTTTAAATTTTTGCTAAACAGCTACTTTTTGTCAAAAATTTGTATTGAAAAACTAAAAATTATGGTAATTAAACAGCTATGTTTAGCTTAGAGGTCAGCAAAAAAAATTTTTGCTGTCTATTAAGGAAAAAAAGTAGGCGATTACTGATGATTCCGTTATTTATTTAAGAAATTTAAATAGCCAGAAGAAAACATGTAACACTAGTGATTAATTGCTGAATCTTGTCAAGAGATAAAGAGTGATACATTAGCGATCGTTGATCCTATTATTTACAACTTTGTTGATTAAAAAATTTTTGCTAAGATTTATTTGGTCTTTACTGAATATATAGTGCGGCCTCTCAGTTTGTGATTTCGCCAAAGCGTTTGATAAGATCACCTGATTTTAATACACACCTGTCACTTGATTTATTGCCGCTATCACTAGAATTGTGAAGCTCCAAATCAGCATCATTTTCGGCGCTTCATTTGAAACACTTATCAAATTATTGAGGATCCACCTGAAAGAAAATATAATTAATTAAATTCAACATAATTACACAGCTCAAACTTGAACTATGAGAATTTTGGTAGAAAGTTCATAATTTCGACTTTGACCTTAACCCTTTCTATGTAAATGTATTGTATTCACTAGTTTTTTTTTGCAATCATTATATATAATTATAAAAGTATTACTTACAATCTTTTTCTAAAGGTCAATGTTAAGGTCAAAATCTAATTAAATTGTAATTACATACTCATCGCAACCTCAAATATTTTTAGAATAAAATACATGTTGATAATTATTACTTTTAACTGTAAAAAATACAGGTCAATAAATGTTATTTGAAAGTAAAAAACTATATAGTAATTGTAATCAAAGTTAATTTATAAAAAAACTTTGTCAGGCGGTTTATCAAAAATAATTTTGCCAAGCGGTAAACCAAGTGAAACATTTTTATTTTTTTCTATAGTTGACTGTTAATTATTTGAAATTTTTTATTAGCTGGTAAACAACAAATATCATCAAATTTTAAAAACTTATCACACAATTATAAAATCACTAGTGCATATATTTTTTCCAATAATTTTTTCAACTGTCTTTCAAAAACGTATTAGTTCTGGTTGGACTAATATCCGTTTCTAAAAGTTACAAGAAAAAAAATACGGGAAATTATATATGTACAAATAGTATTCTGGTAGAAAATCCTAGAACGCTTCCAAAAGTTAAAAAAAAAAATTATTAAAATTTTGAAAATTAAGTAAGGTGATGCTGTTATACCGTAGCAACTACAAATTAAACGTCAAATCAAACAGACAATTATTCTTTTCATTAATTATGAGTGAAAAAATGTTTCTACATTCTTGTTCAACTATAGATTTTAATTTTAATTCAAAAAATCATTTCTTATTAATTTCAGTCTTCAATTAGGAAGGAAAAAAGTTACCCGAATAAGTTATCTAAGAAAAATCTTAAAATCTCGGTTTCTGATTGGTTCATGTAAACCGTCATGGGATTGTATTTGTCTTAAAATAATATTAAACCAATGGTTTTCGGTTAAACAGTTAACAACAACATTATTTTTTGTTATATTGTATATTATATATTGTTCAATATAGCATGTTTTGTTGACAACATAATTATTAATTGAAATGTGTTTGTTTATTCTAACCAGTTGATTAAATAATTATATTTATATCTAAAATGATTAACAAATAGATTATAAGTTATATAACTAATTTGCTGTCTTTTATTTTTATCTGGTCACTGAAAACTATGAAAAAGCTGTTTTCAACAGTTATAATAAATTTGCAAATTTTAATTAATTTGAAATTAAATAAATTGCAAAACAAACAAATCTAATTAATATTACTCACAAATAAGAAAAAATTGTCTAATTGTTACACCAATTAGCTGATTATTAATTAGATTAATAGCTGCTAATAGAAACAGTTGATTCCTTCAATTTTGGCAACAGTGATGAGTTTTGTGTTTTTAAGACTAAAATTTGTATGATTAATTAAAATTTAATTATAAAAATAAAAACAAAATAAATTGTTTTGCTGTTAACTTGTTAATGAATAATAACGGTTATTATAAATAACAGTTTTTGATATGTCAATTGAAAACATGTTAATATTTAACTAAATAAAAGCTAAATAAATAAATAGAAAGCTAAATAAATAATAAATAAATAAATAGCTAAATAAATAAAAGGTAAATAAATAAATAAAAAAAACTGAAATTAAATAAATTGCAAAATTAACAAATCTAATTAATATTGTTTACAAATAAGTAAAAATTGACTAATTGTTACACCAATTAGCTGATTATTAATTAGATTAATAGCTGCTAATAGAAACCGTTGATTCCTTCAATTCTGACAACCAGTGATGAGTTTTGTGTTTTTTGTATGATTAATTAGAATTTGATTACAAAAATAAAAACAAAATAAATTGTTTTGCTATTAACTTGTTAATAAATAATAACGGTTATTATAAATAAGAGTTATTTATATGTCAATTAAAAACATGTTAATAATTAACTGAATAGAAACTTAGTGTAGTTAATAGAATACTATAGTAGCTCAGTATCAGCAAACATTTTTTTTGTATTTTTTTGCAAAATAGCAGAATATATAACAAGTGTTTTTCAAAAATTGGCATCATAGTTGGCTACGCCTATGAGTTTGTGTGAATAAACCATAATTTTTAAAACAAATTGCTTCAAAATTATTACTAATTTTCTTAACTTTTTTTTGAATTTAAAATTGTTTTTTTACAAAAACAGAAAAAGGTAGAAATTTATTTTTGTATTGGCCGCCGAATCCGACGGTGAATGGTGAATTATTAGACCAACTTTTGTAATGAAAAATGTAGATACTAAGAGGAGATTTTACAGCCATTCTTTACACAGCTTCATGACAATGAAGTTGTAGACGCAGATACTTTGATTTCTCGTTTGTTATAATACTACAAGTGCTTTCAACTGTTTCTAATTTATCTTATTAACGTGTTGAACTATCGATTTATCAAATTAAAAGTGTGATTAAGTGTAGATGTCAAATTATTTAGTAGGAGACATAAAACCCAATGTAAAAAATCAACTTATATTTGGCTAATTAGACTAACCTAATTTTTTTTTTAATTTGTTGTTTGTAATTGTAAGTTTTGACATACTAACTCATACCAACATACACTTTTTTAAATTTGTAGGTTTTAAAATTTTCTGTTATTTTACTACATTTAAATTTGCTTGAAATCTCACTACATTTGAATAATATAATTTAGAGATAATCTATCTAAAGCTGTCAACGTAACAAGATAGTTTAAATAGTGTTGAAAGCACCAATTATAGAGAAAAAACCTTTTAATGTACGTTTAAACATTTATTAGCTATCTACTAAAACACACTTTTTGCAACAGATGTTCAAATTTTAAAAACATACGGTATAAATTAGACATTAACAGCTATATAACGATTATCAATTTTGTTATATATAGATTAATGCAAATGTACGTATCTAGAATTTATTTTAAAATACAAAATACTTTGACAAAAAAAATATCAATAGTAGTATATAAAATATTTTCTTTCGAATGACTTGTAATAGTTTTATATATTTTGCAAAGTTGGTTAAAATATGCTCAGATTGTTTCAGACTCTACTAATTAGTTTGAGTTAGACTTTGACTACTGAACGGTGTTTCTCTTTCAAAACATTGTCTAATATAAAACCAGTTTGACAATTTTTCAACAAATAGCGACGCTGTATGTATGATCTTACAATAAAAATATGTTGCACGTTCAATGACCATGTTGGCGTTGCAAACATTTTTTTTAGTTTTAGTGCCAACAGCTTGTATATAAACTACATTAAACCAACATCAACTAATCGTTTATTTAACTATACTAAAGCAAATTATAACTTATAATAATCTTAACCAATCAAAATATATTAGGCTATGTTTTGTTGGAAAAGAAAGGCTTTCACGGCCCAAAGTCATCAAAATATCGACATCTTTCGGAAAAAACCGTGTCAAATGGTTTAATAAAATTGTCGGCGTTTCGCACTTCATCGCACTTCATCAGGACAAAAAAATAAAAGTTAGAACAAGCACGGTACGTCAACGTCTGAACCACGCTAGAGGCGAAATGTTTTGTTAGCTTAGTTTAACTACTTGTATTAATACATTTTATTTCTGTAGCATACTGAACTAACATGTGTTAGTTAAACTTGACTGAACACAACTCGGATTTTCTTGAACAAATTAAGTTAACTTAACATATAAAAAATTTCAGTTTAACTAAACGGTAACGAAGACACTTGTACGTTTGGACCGGCAAATGTATTTATACTTAAGCCGCAGTTAAATAATTTATTGTCAATAAAGTTAAGCTACACAAAAATACGCTATATAAAACTAAGTTGAATTTAAACCGGCAATTAAAAATAATAAATTACGTTTAAACTAAGTTAACAAAAATTAGCCTAAGCTAGGTTTAAATAAAATACATTAAATTGAATTAAACAAATTAATCGTTGGTTAAACTTGACTAAAGCAGATCTAACTTATATAGATTATAGTATTATCAACCAATAGAAAAATTCAGCTGTGTTTTGTTAGCTTTGCTTAACTGCAAATAGTAAAATAGCTAAAAGCTAAATCAACATGTTTTGAATAAACCCAACTAGGATTATTATTGTACATACTAGGTTATTAAACAAATTCAATTAGCTTAACATATAAAATTTCTGTTTAACTAAACGTTAACACTTATGTACGCTTACAAGCTGATTCAGCTTGAGACTTTGAATAAAGCAATTATAATTAATTTATAATTTAACCGCAGTTAAATAAAAAATTGTTAATGAAATTAAGCTACGCAGAAGTATGCTACATAAAGCAAAAAATCACTTTTAAACTAAATTAACTAACATTAGCCTGAACTAGGTTCAGTTAGAATAGATGTACTAATTTGAAATGCACAAATTAATCGTTTGTTTAACTAGACTGAAGCAAATTTAACATATTTAGTTTATAATAATCTAAACTAATTGAAATAGACTAAATAATATATAATTAAACTGAAGCTTTAATTTGCTAATTTAGTTTAACTGCTTGTTTTAGTGAGTTTTAGTTCTAAATCAAACTAAAGCAGAACGTTTAAGTTTTACTAGACTTATGATTAGGTTACATTAAACAAGATTAGGTTAACTAAACATATAAAAAGTTTTTGTTTAACTAAACTGCAACTTCAAAACATATGTAAATGTACGCTAACTTAGCTTAAAGTTCTAAATAAGGGAGCTTTAGCTGACCTATACTTTAATTGCAGTTGAATAGTTAACAGTTGTTATCAAAGCAAACGCTAAAACTAAAATAATTGTTTATAGTAAACTAAAGTAGTCTAAAATTATTTCAACTAGCAATATCGATAATTTAATTTATTATAACTAGACTAGTTAACTCGATTTAAGTAAATTCAAAATTGAGATTATTTCAAGTTAGTTATTGTTACAAAGTTGTACTAGAGAAGAGTCACTGAAACATGTAACATGTATTTACTATACATTTTGAAAAAAGTTTAACTATATTTTAGACAAAAGTCTACACCTGATTAATTAAAACCTGATCAAACAAAATTTAGGTTTCAAATAGAGCAATTATTTACTAAAAACTGAGTGTTGCATTGAAAATTGCTTTATTACAAACATTTTGTAAATATTTGTATAAATTGTTATTGTTGAATAAGAAAAGAAAGTACAGTCACGCTACAATTAAATAATTATTTACACATGCTGCTTATGATTAATAAAATTATTATTTCCTATTGTCCTGAAAGAAAAAGTTTTTTTTTTATGTAGGTTTATGAACATTACGTTGAACCGTTAGAGCTTAAAAATATGTGATCGTAGTGTACATTCTAAATATTATATTATTGTCAAAAAATATAGTTTTAGTTTATAAATAATTATAAATTATAATTTTTAATTATTGTGTTAAAATTTAATATTTTAATTATCTTATACTGTGTGATCAAAAAACAATAAATTAATTCTTGATTTTCTACCTAAAATGCATGAAAACGGTTTTTTTAGTAATTTGAAATTCTTAACTGATCGCAAAGATTAATAGATTTTTTCCTTTTTTTAATGTTGGAGATTTAGCAGACATCTGTCACAATCAGTACATGATTTATTTGACACAAATGGAAATTGATTATTTCTTTTTTTTTCTAAATTAAAATTTACACTGTTGCTGCATAATTTAGCAGAAAAATGGTAATTCAATTCATAGCGAGTGTTTTTTAATTTTTTGTAACGGGTTTGCAAAAATTAACAAAAAAATTGGAATTGTTTTTTTAGTAGCAATTTGCTTATCAATAAGACATCTACTTTAAAAAATGTGAAGCAATTGTCAATTTAACCACAAATTAAACTTTTTTTCAGATTTTATATTTTAATATTTTAATTTTATCTAAATTATTAATCATTTATTCAACAATAACATACTTTGTCAATTTATAACACATTTTTAACAGTCCAAAAAGTTAAAGACTTAAAATTCATTAATCTATCAAGAGCATTTAACTGATTTCTTTCACAAACAACTTGATTAGCTAAAATAATTTAAATCAACAGCAGTAAAAGCTAGTAAACTAACTATTAAAATTTGTAAGTAGAATTAGTTATTAGAACTGGCTTTTAATCAAAGTTTAAAAAAAATTTATTTTCAAATTATTGCAGAGATGAGTTGAATTTATTACAAAAATTAGATTTTTTTTGTACAAATTTATAAAAAACTATAATAATATGATAAATTAGACAATTTACGTAATTAACAGATTATAAAATAAAAGCAAAACATACATAAACTTAAACCAACACTAAACCATTACTTACGGTATTCACTTGGAAAAATTTTTTTTTTATTTTAACACAGTTAATGGATAACAAAATTGGCTATAAGTTGGTTAACATAGTTTTTTAAAACAAAAACATTAAACAAAAGAGGATTTTTAATATGCTATAGATCTTAAATTTTATAAACATACATTATTCTAGTACTTACAAGAGTTATTTTAGATGTATTTTAAACGGTCAATAATTTGCTAATTATTCTTAAATTATTAGAGATTATGTTATAAATGATCGCACTGTGTAGTTAATATGTTTTTTTTATTTTAAAGTTTTCTAATCAAATATTTAAAAATCAAAGCAGTGAGTGTAAATTAAAGCTACAATTTAACTGCAATAATTCTTAATCAGTTGTTATTTATCGATTGTTCAACCTGTTAATTAACAGCTATAGAATGTCGTATCTGATTATTTGTAAATTTAACAACGATAAAAATATATAATAAAATAAATAATTATAGAAACCAAAACCAAAAAAGTTAAAAAAAAAATATTTTAACGATTAACCAAACGTAAGTAAACTAAAAACTAACAATTTCAATTTTTGTTAAATTTGCAGGTAACGGTTTATTATAAAAAAAATATTCTGTATTTGTAAACTTGGATATGTTTTTTTTGTTTGTTTTTATTGGAACTCATCAGCAAGTCGCAACAGATTTAGATTTGAATGCATTTGTAATGTGACATGTTTGTCAAAAAAATAATTGATGCAAGGTAGCTTCTATTAGATATTGCTTGTTTTAGCTTTTATTATAACAAGTTATTTGTTTTGTTACAGTTAACAGTTAACAAACAAACATTCTAATCGTTCTTGTGTTTTGCTACAAATGAAATATAATGTGTATTAAGTCTTTTTTTAACATTGCTTATTATTTTTTATTTAGGTTTGTTTAAACAAAACTGTTATTAACTGTTAAAAATCTAAAAGAAAATATTTTTGTTTTTGTAACAGCTTATAAACACTGAATAAATCCAATCAAATTACAAATTGATAAAATTTTTGAGATTATCTATGAGAGATAATGAATTTTTATTCATTTAGTGTTCAACATCATTTATCATATATTACAAAAAATAGAAATTTGCATGAGTTAATGATTTAACTGTTAATGAAAAACAAGAAGTTAGTTAAAAATAGAAAAGTGGAAAAAGTAGCTTTTATTTATTTATAATTTTGGTAACACTTCATAAACAAAGGTAATAAACTTAAACTAAAATATTGTTGCTGTGATTGATAAGAAATTTTTATCAATTAACAGTTAAAGTAAATTAATTTTTGACTATCTGATAACCGACAACATTAAAATTTTAACGTTACACTAATAGAGCTGTTACCAAAAATGTTTCTTAAAACTAAACCGCTTAACTGTTAATAAAAATCTGCATAAAAATCTAAATTATTATTTGAAGTAAAAATTATTAATATTTTTTTAGCAAAAGTTAACAATGGAAAAATATGTATTAATAGTGTTATCTTAAAATATACGAATTGAGAAATTTAATTACTAATAAGAAATATAAAGATACGTAATATTAATAGTAATAATATTAACTTTTAATATTATTGTGTAAAAACGTATTATAAACTTTGTTAGTTCTAAAAAGTTAACGATTTTACTGTTTCATATTAATTTAATATATAAGATAAAAATTACATACTTTTTTACACAAAATTAAAAATGATAATTATTTAACCTAAAAGCAAAAAATTTGTAAAATATAACAGTTAACTGTTAATAAAGTTAATAATCAAGTCAATAATAATGTTTCAAACTAAGAAATAATAGTATTATTCTTAACAGTTTTTGTAATAGTTAATAATTATGATAAATAAAAGTAAACGAACTAATAGATTGAAAGAGTTTTTGAGTTTTGCTATTTATTTATTTTTTTGTCATTATTTACTCCATTAATTTTACATTTTTTTAAAGTTTAACAGTAACAAATTTTTAATTGATAATTTGACATTAAATTAACACTTAAAAAAATGCTTAAATCTGTTGTCTAAAAAAAATTGATTAATAACTAAAATATATATCTTAATATTAACTTATTATAAAATATATTTTAAAATTGAAATTTTTTACCAGCCAAAATAAGTTGATAAAGTTTAAAAGTCGATAAATTGTAATAATCAACTTTGTTTGCTGTTAATTATAATTATTAAATAAAAACAACCTTATACACTGTTAAGTTTTTGAAGTGAATTTATGTAAAGTCAAATTATTTTTGCTAAAAATAATTTTTATTAATATTATAATTTTTTTAAGTTTAACAGTTACAAATTTTTAAATTGACAATTTGACATTAAATTAACAGTTAAAAAATGATTAACGTCTGCTGTCTAAGAAATCTATTTTTTTTTTTCAAAACTATCATCTACTTATCATTCAAATTATCATTTGCGCTATTCAAGGTTTTACTATTATCGAGTTTTTTACTTCGAAGTAAAAATAAGTTAATAATAATGTTTAAAAATTGAGAAATTGTAATTATCAACTCTGTTAGCTGTTAGAGTACTGACAGTATATTTTGTTTGTGACAGTTTATAAATGTGAAAAAACCAAAATTATGCTAGTATTTTTGAGTTTTGCTATATATTTTTTAAGTTTAACGGTTACAAATCTTTAAATTGACAATTTGACATTACGGTTTACATTACCGTAAAAAAATGTTTACGTTTATTGTCTAAAAAAACAATATTTTTTGACAATTACTATTAACTTATTATAGTTTTTGAATAGTCTTCTTTAGCAATCCAAAGTTTTACAATTATCGATTTTTTTACCTCAAAATAAACATAAATTAATAATAAGGCTTTAAAGATAATAAATTTTAATTATCAACTTTGATAGCTGTTAATTATAATTATTAAAAGAAAAATTTTCTTATAAATAATGTGTAATAAAATTATTTTAGCTTTAAAATTTTTATTATTATTACTACTACTACAAGTCTTTTAAGCTTAACAGTTCCAAATTTTAAAATAGACATTTTGAAATTAAATAAATTGTAAAAAAGATGCTTGTAACTGTTAACTAAACTTTTAACTGTTAATTAAATTTAAATTGACGCTTAATCGCTAAATTACCAGTTAAGAAAACATGTTTCAATTATCTGAAAATTATTAACTTTTTCAGCATTATTAGTTTGAAGGTCAATATCTAATTAAGACTTTATTATCAACATCGTTTAACTATTATTAACTAATTATATTTTTTTAGGATGTTTTGTTTAAGATTTTAAACATAGCAATTGTAAATTTATTTCTGCTACCAGTAAACGGTTTAGCTTGTAAGGTGAAAAATATGTAATTTTCAATAATAAAATTTCTTATTTAAAAATATTTGTTAACAGTTTTACCTAAAAGTTAAAGATTTGTAACAGTTAATACTTTAACTTACAGTAATGTTAGGTGTCAAATAAATTTTGTGTGTTTGGCAGTTAAGTAATTTTAATTTAACATTTTAATGTTATAATGTAATATTTTGTATGATTTATTATATTAACTGTTAATATCTAGGAATAGACTAGTCAAAAATTGGTTAACTATTATTAACTGATTATTATTTCTTAACTTCTGAAAGTTTACCAATATTTTAAACTTTAACACTAATAAAAGGTAATAGGTAACACGTAACATAAATTTTCAAATTAATAATTAGGTTCACTTGAGTGATTTGGTTGCTTTAAAAAATTTTTTGCATCACTTTTTAATTAAATTCTAATTAAAAGTTAAACTTTATAACTTTTATATAATCAGATTAAGATGCATAAAGTGAAATTGTAAAAAGTAATTAGAACGGAAATTTATTAATGAATATGTACGGAAAAAACTGACGTAAGGAAAAAATAAAAATGTACATAAATTACAAGTTCAAAGGCTCTATTGTATTAAAGTCATGCATTTTCTCACACACTCAATGTCATAGCAATAGAGTCAAGTTTAAATTGCAAAACCAGTAAAGGGGTTGCAAATTTTTTATTTAGGTTTTTGAGCCACCAGATGGCATTTTATTAAGTCACAGTGACTTCACAGTGTTCCACTTAATTTCCCAAAAAGGAAAACCACAATTTGGGTAAATTTAATAGAACCATCTTGCATAAAATCTGCAGGGAAAAAACTGAATGCGCAGCAATGCATAACAAATTGATTTAAATTTCATGTTTTTCTTTTTTGAAAAAAAAATTCCCACATTTTTGATTGGGTGAAAAGAAACAATAAAATATTAATTTGTTCAAGTTTAAGAATTTATGTGGGACCGTAACCTAAAAAGTTGAATAGCTGAGAAATATTTTTTTTTCTATAGCAATCCTCAGCTGTAATTAATCTCAATTAAAAAAAAAATTCTTACTATTGAATGTGATCCTTTTGGCCTAATCCACACAAATGCACAAAATGCAGCACTGCACACAACAAAAATAAAAAATCTCGTGAATCTAATGCACAGTTCAATGCACCACAATGATGATGATTTGAAACCGGCGAAACGGCTACAGCACGTGCTTTGCAGGAAAGAAGCAAATACGACTGCCTTCTAAGACTATCTGAAGAAACCTGATGGTGAGAGTTATTAGAAAGAGGTACTCATTCCTTCTAGATAGATAGATGGGGATTCTTACACGCGCACCGTGCTTTATTTGATTATGCAGGAAAAGCTAACAACATTTTTTCGGACATAAAGTATACATAGATAAGATCTTTGCAGGAATTTGTGCACAAAGTAGCAAAAAATATGTTTTTATAAAACACCCCAAAATACTCTAAATATAGAATCTTTCATATTAATTGTATTATTTTTTGCATTTTAATTATCTTTCTTTTTTTTTTTTGGTAAAACAAATTTTTTTTTTGCAGGAATTTGTGCACAAAGTTACAAATCCCAGGGCTCTCATTTAGAACCTTTCTTATAATGTTTAGCAATTTTTACAATATATCTATTTCTCTTTAATAAACCGAATAGCTTTTTTGGTTATACAGTATGAAAAAACAAAAATTTTTGCAGAAATTTGAGCACAAAGCAAGTGAGAAATAAGTTTTTATAGAGCACCCCAGGACTCTCATTTATCACCTTTCTGACTATTTTTATTATTTTCTACATATTAGTTATGTGTCTTTGATAAAATAAGGTTTTTTTTAAGTTATACAGTATGCTAAAGTAATAATTTTTGCAAGAATTTGTGTTCAAAGTTGCAAAAAATATTTTTTTATGAAGCAATCCAAGACTTTTATTTAAGATTTTTTCAGTAATTTTTCGCAATTTTTACATTATATCTAGATATGTGTCTTTGATAAACCGAATAGCTTTTTTGATTATAAAGTATGCTAAAACAAAAATTTTTGCAGGAATTTGTGCACCAAGTAACAAAAAATAAGTTTTTATAGAGCACGCCAGGACTCTCATTTAGGAACCTTTCTTGTTATTTTAATAATTTCTCGCATTTTATTTATGTCTCTTTGATAAAATAAATAGTTTTTTTCGTTATACAGTATGCCAAAGCAAAAAAATTTCTAGCAATTTGTGCACAAAGTTGCAAAAAAGATTTTTTTATAGAACACTTCAAGACTCTTATTTAAGACTTTTCTTATAATTTTTAGCAATTTTTATGTCTCTTTGGTTAAAAAATATCTAATCAAAAAACCAACAGGTTTTTTGGTTAAACCAGTATGTTAAAACTAAATTTTCTGCAAAAATTTGTGCACAAAGTAACAAAAAATAAATTTTAATGAGACACGTCAAGATTATCATTTAGAACCAAATGTATTTATTAAAATATTTTTTACGTTATATCTTTGTCTCTTTCATAGAATGAATAGTCTTTTGGATATACATTATGCTGAAACAAAAACTTTTGCAGGAATTTGTGCACAAAGTAGCAAAAAATATGTTTTTATAGGACTCCCCAAAATACTCATTTAGAATCTGTCTTATTAATTGTATTATTTTTTACATTATATCTTTGTTTCTTTGATAAAATAAATAGTTTTTTGGGTATACATTATGCTAAAACAATTTTTTTGCAGGAATTTGTGCACAAAGTAACAAAAAGTAAGGTTTTATAGTGCATCCCAGGACTCTCATTTAGAACCATTCTTGTTCTTTATATTATTTTTCACATTTTATTTACAAAATAACAAGTTTTTTTGGTTATACCATATATTTTTATAGAGCACCCCCAAGACTCTTATTTAGAATCTTTCTTATAATTTTTAGCAATTTTTACATTACATATATGCCTTTTTGATAACCGAATAGCTTTTTTGGTTATACAGTATGCAAAAACAAAATCTTTTGCAGGAATTTGTGCACAAAGTAAGTAAAAGATAAGTTTTCATTGAGCACTCTAGAACTCTCATTTATCTATTTATAATGTTATTTTTATTATTTTTCACATTTTAGTTATGTCTCTTTGATAAAATAAGTATTTTTTTGAGTTATACAGTATGCTAAAGTAATAATTTTTGCAAGAATTTGTGCCAAAACTAGCAAAAAATATTTTTTTAATGAAGCACTCCAAGACATTTATTTAGGATTTTTTTAATAATTTGTAGCAGTTTTTACATTATATCTATGTCTTTTTGATAAATCATAGCTTTTTTGATTATAAAGTATGCTAAAACAACATTTTTTGCAGGAATTGCAGTAACAAAAAATAAGTTTTTATAGAGCACGCCAGGACTTTCATTTAGAACTTTACTTGTTATTTTTATTATTTTTTACAATTTTTTTATTTGTTTATGATCAAATAAATAGATTTTTTGGTTATACAGTATGCTAAAGCAAAATTTTTAGCAGAACTTTGTGCACAAAGTAGCAAAAAATTTTTTTAGGAAGCACTTTAAGACTTTCATTTAGGACCTTTCTTATCAATTTTTACATTATATCTCCTCTTTGACAAACCGAACAGTTTTTTCGATTATACAATATGCTAAAACTAAATTTTTTGCAAGAATTTGTGCACAAAGTAACAAAAAAAAAGTTTTTATAGAGCTCTCTATGACTTTCACTTTTTTTTACAATTTTTTGCTATTTTTATGTCTCTTTGATAAACCGAATAAGTTTTTTGATTAAACAGTATGCTAAAACTAAATTTTTTGCAAGAATTTGTGCACAAAATAACAAAAAATAAATTTTTATGGTGTTTCTAGAGCCTTATGTCTTTCCATGTTTTTTTTTAAAATGACTAGTTTATTTTTAATCATATAGTATGCTAAAATCAAATTTTTGCAAAGATTTTGTGCACAAAGTGACAAAAAATGAGTAATTATTGTAAACATCAGAATTTTTTGAGATATTTTTATTATTTTTATATAATAATTGGGGTTTTTTAATAAAATCTCTCATTTTTAAGATCTTTTTAGTCTTAGGGAAAAATATGTTTTTATAGAGAAGTTCGGGAGCACCTCATGTTCTCATTTAGAACCTTTATTCATGAATAGTGTTTTTTTTATATACAAGATGCTTGAACAAACATTTTTCCATAAATTTATGCACAAAGTATCAAAAAATTAACAGTCATGGTGCTTGCAGAGGCCTATACATTTCTGTCTTTTTCATGTTTGATCATATGGTATGCTAAAACAAAATTTTTGAAATGATTTTGTGCAAGTATACTAAAACAAATTTTTTTGCAGGAGTTTGTGCACAAAGTAACAAAAAATGAGCATTTATAGTGTCCTCAGATGCTTTTTGTCTTTCCATGTCTTTCTAATAAAATGATCAAATTTTTGTTAAAATTTTGCGTACGAAGTAACAGAAAATGAGTATTTATGATGTGTTTCAAAGGTTAAATGTAAAATTTTTTATTATTATTATTATTTTTATTTTATGTTTATGCTTTTTTAAATAAAATATTTTATTTTATTAAAGTTGTTTTAAAAAAGTTTTAAAAATGCTAGTTTTTTAGAGTTTTTTTAAGAGTTAACACGTTTATATAAAATGGAGCGTTATTGTAAAAAATATTTGTCTAAATTTAATATTATGTCAAAGATCTATTTTTTTTTAATAACTGTATCTTGAGCATACACATAGTTTAAGAGTTAATGTAAAAATTACTTTGAAAAAAATTCAAACTACGCAGATATTAAAAAATTATTTAGCAAAATAATAGTTCAGCAAAAACATCTATTTGTTAAAACATTTGCAAAATTACTCAGCAAATAGATATCCAGCAAAAAAATTTATTTGTTAGAACATTTTTTTACAAAAATTAAAACAAGTTGCTTAATAATAACTATTGAGAAAAAAAACATGAGTAGATTTAAGCATAACTAGGTTAGAACGATAGTTTGAGAGTTACTACTAAAGAACAAAATAAAATCTAGTATTCCTATCTCTAGGAGGTATTTCAACTAAAAAATTGCAGTGATTTAAAATATTACACCAATAATTTTTTTGAAACTATATTTTCTTGTATTTTTGCCAGAATTTGATTAGTAAGTGTAAATTTCGTTTAAGAGCTATTTTAAATTAGCTAACTTTTAGATTAAAATACTACACAATTAAATGTTTTACGATTTAAAAATAATTTAAGATCTCAAACTCGAAATTGCTTAAATTTAAGGAGTTTTTCTATTAAAAATTTCAAACAAATTTTTTGTTTAATGATAATTATGTCAATAAACTAAGCAATATTAAATAAATGTAATTATAACGAATATTTAGAATTTATTTTAAGAGTTACCTTAAAAAAACTCAAGATAGGTTTTAAACAACTATTATTACTAACGATTGTACATTATTGAAAGCTATTCAATATTATATTTTATAAATTTGCAAAAAGAATTATTTTAAAAACTAGTTTAACAATCAAGGCTTAGCAACTTATTAGCTTAAAAAAAAGTAAAATTTTAAGAATAAAAAATATTTTGAAAAAATTTCAAAGAGTTATATTTTTAAATGCTTACATTTTTTTATGTAAATTTTTTTATTGTTTTTCAACTAATTAATTAATTTCTTTAATCACTTTTGAATTGATACAGTTTTGAATTATTTAAAGATGTTATTGTTAAGAGTTATTTATTATAAAGTTATCAAGAGACATACAGAAATTGTTTTTGTTTTTAAAATAAAATGTGTTATTTTAAATAATTTTTTTTATCATTTCTAAAAATTGTTATTGATTACAATTTTAACATTTAACTAATTAAGGCTTTAATATTTTTGTTGTTAACATTAATTGTTGAATATAAACAATAACCAGTCTTAATAATAAAAAATTTATTTTTATATAAAATTATTATTAAATAATTCTTTTATTTGGATAATAAATTTTCAAAATAAATGTAACCACTCTTTCAAAAGCTTGTTACAAAATACCATCTAGACATTTTGAACTAAAAATACTACTAACAGCAGTAATAATAAAGTTAAATTTATTCGACAAACCACTAAATAAATAGTAAATTATTTTAAACACATTTTTTTAATGTAATTACATTCTTAACATAAATTTTATCAACTTTAACATTTTTTCTTTTAATAAACAGTTAGGTATCAGAGGAAAAAATGCACTGAAAATGGGGGGCTCAAATAATTTGTGATTATTGAGAAACCTTTAAATGTTTTTAAAGTGCTGGGAATTTATCGCTATTAATTTATTCTGATGTGAAATTCGGATATCAGACTTAATTTTATTAGACTTAGTTTTATTAGAAATCGCTGCAGATATTGTGTAATAATGTGCAAAAATGTTTAAAATTACTTAGAAAATCTAATAAAAAATGTTAAAAACTTTATTTTTAATTATAAAAGTGCCCATTATTAGTTCAAATTTACGCCTTGTCAACTGCTATGGTATCTAAATTTTTCCACATGCACCAACCGATCTGCCACTTTAGCTGACTGGCGGGTTGTAAAATACCAAAAATTTGTCTGCTTTTTTAAAAACTTTCAAAAAAAGTGTTGTTTAACATAGCAGTCGTTACAATTCTTAATCCTTAAAATTAAAAAAAAAATAACTGAAAGAAAATGTTTTTTTTTAATTTGGTTTTAAATGAAGCATGATATTTTATCGATTTTAATAAAATGTTAGAAAATGGTGAATTCGCCAAATACAAAATTTTTAGTAAACTTTTCTATAGCGGTCGCTACCATCTTTAATCTTTAGAAAGAAGTAGAAATAACTAAAAGAAAATGTTTTTTTTCAATTTTGGTTCAAATACGTTATTTTTTTGTAATATTTTATAGATTTTAATAAAATTGTTAAAAAACAGTAGGCGCGCCAAATACAAAATTTCACGTATTAAAGAAACTGTTATGTAACTGGTCGTTACCATTCTTAAATCTGTAAAAGAAAAGGAAAATAAATTAAAAAAATTTAATTTTGGTTCAAATGAGTTATTATTTTGTAATATTTGATTGATTTTGATAAAAATACTGGATGCGCTAAATACAAAATTCTCAGAAAACCTTTTCCATAACACCCTTAGTCATAAATATTGTTCGTCTATACGAAGGCACATTACTGCACCCAAGAAGATTCACAGATTTTAAAAATAGAGGCAATTTAATATTTAGCGTAAGGCTAATTATCAAGCTTTTAGCCACAGTCAATGACTTGAGCTGTCAAACTCATCTGCCAATTCCAGTCCATTCACGTTTCAAAATTTCCAAAACAGACAAAATTAAGTTTTGTCTATAAAGTTTAATACATTAATCGTGCGTTAGTTATTTTACAGTGCTCGGTTTTATCACAACACTCCACAAAACGTAGCGTTTTAAATTAAAACTTTGCGCTGTAAAATAAAATTTACCGCACTAATAACGTAAATAACTATTATCACATTGGCTACCAATCTTTTACAATATTTGACAAATCAATTGAATTAAAAAACAATATAGTTTTTGAGTTTACAATTCACACAGCTTTAAAATAGCAAACTATTTTTATATTTTTTATTAAAAACATACTTTAACACTGTGTGAGATTAGTGAAAAAATGTATATACAGTTTTGGAAAACATTGTAAGAATCTACAATATTGTAAAAAAAAAAGTTTAAAATTTAGCAAAATAGTTACAGTTTTTCACTGTAACTAAGTGTAACTTCACAATAACTAACTAAGCAGTTAGGTAAAAATACAATAACTCAGTATATTATAATTTATACGGCTTTTAAAAACAATCTGCAATATTCTTATAATTTTTTTTATTCTTATAATTGTTGTGTTAGATTAGTGAATAAAATTTTATAAAGTTTAAAAAAATATATATTGTTAAAATTTACAATATGGCAGAAAATTGTTCAAATGTTCAAAAATTGCTTACATATTTGTACAATATTTATTTAAACAAATTGGCTAGAAAATAAAAAAGAAGCTTAATTTTTAGGCACTAAAGGTGTCTAATTATTTGGTAAAGCTTACAATCAAATGTTTTATAGTTTAAATGTTAATTTACATGTATAAATAATTATAAAAATTAACAAATATGTTGAAGTTAATAATAATTATTTACAATTTATAAAGTTGTTCGCTTTTTTTTAATATTAAAACAAACGGATGAAGAAAGTTGTGCGTCTGAACTAAAAAATTTAAAAAGATTAGCATTTTATTAGGGTTATTTAGTTTAACAAAATAGTTGTTTTTGAATGTTTGCAACAGTTTTTAATAAAATTGTAACCCACAATAATATTGTTTATATTGTTTAGAATTAGTAATATATATATAGATATATATATATAATAATATATATATAATTATTGCATTATTTAGCACATCAACTGTGTACAAACACAATAATTTAGTTTTTAAGTTTACTATTTATACAGATTTTAAAAAACAATCTGCACTGATTTAATAATTTCTACTGAAATAAACATTTTAACGTTTAACGTTGTGTTTGATCAGTGAAAAAATTTATATAATGTTTTAAAAAACATTGTTTAAGTTTACAATATTGTAAAAAAAATTGCTTAAAACTTTGAAAAATTTTTACGTTTTTTAACAATATTTATTTAAACAAATGGGTTAAGCAATAACATTTAAGTTTAATTTTTGAACACTTAAGATGTGTTGTTTAGTTTGACTGTTTAATAAAGTTTGCAATCAACGGTTTTACAGTTTTAGAGTTAATTTACATATTAAAATATACACAATTGAAAAAAATATAAAATTGTTAAAGTTTACAATAATTGTTTACAATTTATAAATTGTAATACAGTTTTTAAAAAACAATTTGCACTATTTTAATAAATTTTACCCAAATGAACATTTCAACGTTGTGTTTTATCAGTAAAAAAAATTATATAATTAAACAAAAAAACAAAACGTTGTAAAAAACGTTGTTAAAGTTTACAATATTGTAAAAAAAATGCTTAACGCTTGAACAACTTTCTACATTTTTTCACCGATATTTATTTAAACAAATAAGGTAAGCAAAAAAAAAATTAAATTTTTGAGCCTTTTAGGGTGTCTAGTTTAGTTTAACTATTTGATAAAGATTACAATCAAATGTTTTACAGTTTTAGTGTTAATTTACATAATTTTCTATTTTCGGAAGATGTCAATATTGTATTATACAATTGTTAAAGTTTACAATTTATAAATTGTAATACAGCGTTTAAAAAGCAATTTGCAATAATTTAGTAAATTCTACACAAATAAACAACTTAACGTTGTGTTTTATCAGGGAAAAAATTTATATGATATTAAACATTAAAATTAATATTTAAAAAATCATGTTAAAGTTTACAATAATAAAAAAAATATTTAAACGTTAAAAACTTTTACATTTTTTCAACAATATTTATTTAAACAAATGGTAAGTTTTATTTTTGAGCACTTAAAATGTGTTGTTTAGTTTAACTATTTGATAAAGTGTGCAATCAAATGTTTTACAGTTTTAGTGTTAATTTACATATGTATTAATTTCCTGAAGATGTCAATGATTTATATAAAAACATATACAATTGAAATAAATTCTATTATTGTTAAAGTTTACAAAAATTGTTTACAATTTATAAAATTGTTTGCATGTTTTTTAAATAATAAATCAAGCGGTTAAAAAATTTGCGGTTGAACTTAAAAACAAAAAAAAATTTTTAATTTATGAGCATTTAATTAGTGTTATTTAGTTTGACAAAATAATTGTTTTTTATTGTTTGCTGCTTACACAGTTTTTGATAAAATCTGTAATATTTTAACAAATTGAAATCGAATGAAAATTTTAACGTTATTGCAGGTTTGTATTTATATGGTTGACAATGTTTAAATAATATTTTGGAAAATATTGTAAAAGTTTACAAAATGTCTAATTAATAGATCAGCATTGACAAAATTGTTTACTTACAAAATAGTTTTGGCATCTATTTTGAAGATCTCTAACACGCTTTTGACCACAAAACCCACTATATATTTTTCACAAAAAAGCTTAGAAAATATGTGTATAAAAATTAAACAAAAATTGTAAAAAACTAAATAATTTTTTACAATTTTTCACATTTTTTTGCATAATTTAATTTGAAAAAATTGTAAAACTTCACAATATTAAAAAAAATTGTTGTAAATGATATATTTTTCTGCAATTTATTCTAAACTTGAAAACAATAATTTAGTTTAGCATCATTTGTATTGGTTAGTACTTATTTTGACAATTACTTTAAAGATTTCTATAAAGCTGTTGACTCCTAATGTTAACAAATATCTAATGAGAAAAATTTAAATTTGAACCAATTTAATAGATATTTCTCAGTTTTGAACTAAAAAATACCTTTAACATAGTAACTTGAAATAATTTTTTCATACAAAATTAATTAAAAATAAAAAAATATATTTAAAATTGGACGTTGTTTTTTACAATTATTTACATTTTTTGTGCAAAAAAATTGTAATTGGATAAAATTGTCAAAATTTACAAAATTAAAAAAAATTATTCTAAATTGAATTTCTTTTTATACCATTTTTTATAATATTTCACCAAGCAAATAGTTGAATTTGAAAATCATGATTCAGTTTAGTTTATCAGAATTTGATTTGTATTGTTTTAGTGCTTATTTTGGCAAATAGTTTAAAGTTTTTGACCCTAAGCCCTACTTTATCTGCTAATCGTTCACCAAAGAAAATTTAAATTTGTACGGGCTTATTGTATGTTTATCAATTTTGAACTAAAACTGATTTTAACACAAAATTTTTATTTTTTTATTAAAAAGCTTAAAAAATATGTGTTAAAAAATTAAGCAAAAAAGTTTTGAAAAAAGAATATTTTAATAATTTTTTTTTAAAAAAACTATATGTTTGAAAAAATTGTATAAGTTTACAATATTGAAAAAAATTAATTTAAAATCGTTTTACAATTTTTCATGATATTTAACCAAGACAAAACCAAAACTTTAAAACTATAATTCAGTTTAGTTTACCAAAACTTAATTTGAACTTTTAGCACTTATTTTGGCAAATATTTAAAGACCTCTAAAAAGATTTTGACCCAAAGCTTGCTTTATTTGCTAATAGTTTACAAAATTTAAATTTAAACTGGTTTATTAGATATTTGTCAATTTTGTACTCAAAAATAGCTTAAACACATCAATTTAAAAGATAAAAAAAATATTTAGAAAATATGTGTTTAGTGTAAAATCTAGTTAAGAAATTACATTTATATCATTTTTGCATGTCTGACAGCAGCGGTAATCCGATAAAAATAAAAGGCTTGGTTGCATACTGAACGAGAAAATATTTCTTTTGAGTAATCAACTGTATAATTAATAATTATAAAGTACAGTTACACAAAGCAAAAGAAAATAGCTCAAGAATATTAAGCTTAATTATCAAAAATACAAATTTTTCTAATACTTGCTGAATACTGATTCAAATCTAGGTGTACGTTACCTAACGGCATTTTTCATATATTATCTTTCTAAATATTTGAATAATCGTGAGATCAAAAGGCAAGCAAAAAATGCCAGTTATTTATTTAGTAGGCATAGATGACTAATGAAAATTAATTTAAGAGATTTATTATCGAAAATTAAATTGGAAAATTCATAGATCGCCAGATGGTTTTCGGCTAGAGATCAGAAAACTTGTAATTATTTAAAAATGTGAAAAGTATAAGGCGGATTTTTGTGCCTTATGATTGAATATATAGAGAATTTGTACTCAATTTAGTGGGATTTGTCAAAAAAAAATCCTAATTTGAGAGCAAAACAATTAAAAAATAATTGCGCACAAAAAACAGCCTACTTAAATATTAATAAAAAGTGCTAATATTAATCAATAAACACTTACTAAGTTGTCACTGATGATAACTAATAAATTTAAAAAAAAGATTCTTTGAATTATTTTGTTCAATTTTATGTCTTAAAAGCTGTAAATTGAAAAAAAAAGCGTTCATGTGGTTGTAATTTAACTAATAACAGAAATAGTGATAGTTAAAACGTTTTACACAGACAACTAACATTAGGGCTTTTGATTTTTTTAAATGTAATTCTATTTGTAGCTACTTTTAACAGAAGTCCGTCTACATATTTTAATTAGATATAATTTTACTAATATAACTAACATAACAGTTAAAAGTAACAATTAAAATATGACTAACAATATAACATAAAATTATGTTATGCTAAAAAGTTGTATTATGTATTAATAATAATAATAATGATAAAAATAATAATAATTATAATAATCTTTTCAGTATATTTGACAGTTTAATAGACACATTTATAGGTTAACTTAAATTCATATAATTGTTTTAAAATATTTAACTTTAGTTGACAATACATTAGTTGCCAATCACTGAGCAAATAAAATTGTAAAACAAAAAAAATATATTATAATAAAATAAAATATATAAACTAATATTAATATTCAATAGAAACATTTTCAATAGTTTAACTGGCAAGCTAGACTATTTTAGTTAATTTAATAAGCTTGATAATCAAACATTTAAATTAAATGTGGGGAAATTATTTGACAAGCTGTGAAGCTATAACAGCTAAAAATTTAACATTTTATATACCCAGTTACTACTATTAACCGTTTAATTTTACATTAGTCTGTTAAAAATCAATTTAACTTCTTTTTATTTTTTTTATTTTATTAATATTTTATTAAAATTCAATAATTTAAGTAACAGTTAAAGACTAGCAATATGACAGCCAGATGGGCTAAATTGTGCTAATAACTTTTTAAGCTAAAAAGACAATCATTTAAGATATTATTAATAATCTTTTTATTATATTGGATAATTAAATAGCAACACTTAGCGGTTAATAACTATTTTAAGCAAAATTTATATAATCATTTCAAAACATTTAATTGGAGATTATAAATAAGTTGCCAATCAATAATCAAATAAAATTGTAAAATTTAAAAAAATTATAACTAATATTAACATCAAATAGAAAAAGTTTGAACTAGCAAGCTAGACTAGTTTTTGTTAAACTAATACGATTGTTTGTAGCTGCTTCTGCAAAATAGCTGTTGGAACATTTCTATTTTACATATTATACTTTATTTAATTTTAAAAATTAACATAATATCTTTAACTGTTAATGTAACAGTTATCTCACTTTAATAATAATAGCTAATAAGTTTTGAAAGCTTTTACTTAAACTAATGTGCACATATTTAAGTCTTATAAACTGCAAATAAAAGAAACAACAATGTGTTAATAATTTAACTAATAACAGAAATAGTGACAGTTGAAACGTTTTACACATATAACTAACAAAATAATTTATGTAAATTTAATTTTTTTAATGCTAATTTATTAATAGTTATTTTTAACAGATGTCCGTCTACATATTCTACTTATAGTTGAACGAATTACATAAAATGTACAATTACAATTAAAACTTAACTAACACAACACTTAGTAGTAACACTTGAGATATGCTTAATAATAGACCACCTAGATAGCAAAATTGTGTTAACAACTTCTTAAGCTATAATGTTAATCATTCAAGATATCAATAATATTCTATTTAGTATAATTGAGAGCTAGCCACACTTATAGATTAATAACTATTTTAAGCTAAATTTATTTAATCATTTTAAAATAATTGATTATAATTAATAATAAATTAGTTGCCTATCAGTTATCAAATAAAATTGTAAAATTTATGTATAACTAATTAAACAAATATTAAGATTTTTTACAAAAAATGTTTTTTTTACCAGCAAGCTAGAGAAGAATACATTAGTTAATTTAATAAGCTTGACAATTAAACTTTATGCAAAACGATAGCGCAAATTATTTACTTAAAGTTATCAGTTCTTTAACTATTAATAGCTAGAAATGTTGCTATTACAGTAGTAACAGCTAGGTATATTATATAATTAACGTACAAAACTAACTAAAAGCTATTAATTTTTCTAAATTCTCTAAAATTGATTATCAGCTATTTATAACTAATTAGTTGAATCTTGTTTATATTGACTATAAATAAACAAAGGTTTTTGCTGTTGGTGCAAAATAGTTGTTGCAGCGTTTTTTTTAATTTTATACTTACTTTTTATAATCTTAAAATATAACGTTATGTTTTTAACTGCTAACGTAACAGTTAATCTTCCTTAAAAGTTTAAAACTTGGTATAATTATTTATATATCAAAATAAGTTAAAGTTGAATGATTTCAAAAGAAACAAATAATAATACTTAAAACTTAAAATAACTGTTAAAATGTAGTAAGTTTTAGAATTAAGCTCAAATTTAGTTCTTAACTAAAGTATTTATAAAATTAGTGTTAATATTCTTAAACGTTGTCAAATAATGCAGTAATAAAATTAACTGTAAAATTTAACTGTTTCTCAAATTTTAACTATAGAAGCCCATCAACTGGAAAATAACAGTTAAGTGTTAACAAATAGATTTGTCAATTTTGTAAAATCTTATATGCAACCATACTCAAATCAAATTAATGTTGAATATTATGAAAATATTACTGTTAATAACAATTATTTTATAATCTTCCATAACTTTTTTTCAACAACTTGTTATTGTTAGATATTCTAGAAATTAACAGTTATTTCAAATATTTTATATAATAGTTACAGATAATATTCTATAAGTGAAACTCTTTTACTGCGCAATTACTTACAGAAAATACTTTCCTTGACATATTAATTTATATTTCCACTCTTTAATTTTTTTTTAAGTGGTATTGTAAAATAGTTTTATAAACAAACAATTAACAGTTAAATTTTGTGCTAGCTTTAATATATATAGCATTTTAATTTTTGGAAAAAAGTTTACTCATAAATTGTATATTTGATAAAAATCAATTAATTTTTCGCATTATTATTTATTTCCCGTGCTTTAAAAGGTTTCTTTTCGTATAAAAATAAAAAATGTTTACTAGAATAAGACTATGTAACGTATTTTTTTGATAGCATTTATTGATTTCTAGAGAAGTTATTCATTCGAAATAAATAAATATTCTTCCTTAAAGTAGACAGCTCAACAGTGATCTAACCAATTCGCTTTTGTATCAGGAGATTATGAAAAATTAGAGGTATCTGTGGGAAATACAAATGTCAAATGTTTGGCGCCATCTATACTTGTAAGCGATTAGCTTAGCTTTTGTTGATTATCACACGAGAGCGTATCTTTTCCCGGTCAATAAAACTTCCAGATTGTACATAAAGAGGACGCTGTAAAAAATTTTAAATATTTACTATTGTTATAAGTTATAACAGCTTGTGGATTGCTGTAGTTTAACAGTTTTCCATATCGCTGCCTGTTGTTGTTATCTGACAACAAATGGGTGGCACCGTTTATCTTATTGCTATGATTTTGATGGATGTTTTTTGAAATTTGGCGCTGAAGCTTGCCATGATTGTTTAACTTTGAATTGTGAACGTATCTTTACAATCGAATCAAAATGACAGTTATTAATTTGACATCTGAACCTAGCTTCACTATTAATTTAATGAATCGATAGTTTAACACGTTAATGAGATTAAATTCAAACCCCTTGAAAGCACTTGTAGTATTATATCAACCGAAAAAATAAACTTTAAAGAATGTTGATAACGAATGATAAGTATCGACTTTAAGGCATTTAATCAAATCAAGTTGTTTAAATAGAGTCATAAACAGAAGTCACATGGCGTGAGGTTGCACGATTTTGAAAATTAAGTTGTAGCTGTGTTTCGGCCGATAAGTCGACTTAAATTTTTTGTATCATATTTAAGGTCTTGTGAGTGGTATCTGGAGTGTTTTGTTGAAAGTACCCGTCTACAATTTTATCGTCATAACCCTGTGCAAAAAATGACTGTAAAATCTTCTCTCGGTATCTTGCATCAGTCAATGTTCTATTAGAAAAAATTGACCCAATTACCATCGACTCGGTGGTTAGTACTAAAATAATAATCCACCACAAACATTTTCTGTTTTTGTAGGAAAACAATTTTAATTCAAAAATAAAGAAATTGACGAGTTTAGTAGTTATTTTGACATTTGAAGCAATTGTTTTATACATTATAGTCTGTTCACACAATCTCATAGGCTTGGCCGACTATGTAAATTTTTTGATTATTTTTGTTCATATTTTGATAATTTTTTTGTTTTACTATAAAATATTTTATAACCAAAGAAAGAATTAGACATAGACACTATTTTCTATCTTCTAATTTTCTTTAATTATTACTTTATTTCTCACCCACTTTTTTCTATTTTTTATTACTTTACTTATGCAGCTTTTTTGTTTTTTAATCTTTTTTGACAGATTTTTTTTGTACTTTTGTTTTTTTTATTTATATTTCTACAACTTTTTTTTTGGTTTTTGCTCGCTACCACTCTCATGTTTTATATTGTTTTTTTATATTTTTAGCTTTTTTTTTCTTTTATTTTATTGCATATTTTATATTATTATACTATTTATAATTTTTTTCTAGTTTTTTTTTTTAGTGTTTAATTTTTTTATGTTCTTTTATTTTAGTTACAATACTGTTTTTGATATTAATGCAAAGTTCAACCATATCTTCTCACCTTTTAGTAATTATTAGTCATGACGTCACAGCACAGGCTGTTCATTGTTGCAACCTTTTTGAGTTGCCAACCTTGATTTTTTTTATTTTGAAGTATTGATTTATAGTCCAGTCATTACGTACATTCAAAAAAGAAAATGAATTTGCGCTTCTAATTTTTTAATATGTTGTAGGGGATACCTAGAAAAGCTTAACTTGAGATTGTCGACCAAGCTTTCCTAGGAGCTTTCGCCGCCATCTTGAAAAAAGAGGTAAAATTTGTTTCTCGGCAATAACTCGGCTATCCGATAAGATTTCGAAAAATTTTGTAGGACACTTTTTGTAGCTTTCTTTGTGTTCTACAATAACGCCTGAATTATTTTTAGCGTATCATGCATCGTTATCGAGATATCGATCGATAAAGTCAAAAATTTAGGACACAATTTTTGTTTTTTGCTTTTTTTTTCTTTGGGTCTTAATAAATATGAAAAATTGTAGAATTCAAACTTGTAGAGCATATTCAGACCTACAATTTCCTTTTTGGATTTTTTTATGTTGGACAAAAATTACGATCTCCAGCGCGCCGCAAAGTCGGTGAATCCACACTCAGCGTCGAGCGAGCTGCTCGCTCGGTTGTGTCTGGATGTCGAATCGAATGAGAAATTGTTCAGGAAATTGATGGGATAAAAAATAAGTACAAAGAGCAACAAATTAAGGATCACACAATAGTAATTTATTAAACAAATAATTTGTTTGTGCAGTAAAAAAAATTATTTTTTTACAATACAAAATAAACAAAACAAAATAAACGGAAAGAATAGTATATTACACTACAAAAGACAAAAGTTGAATTTTCGGCCCTGCGCGCCATAATGCCCGAGGTGAAGCCGAGGGCATCATGGCGCGCAGGACCGAGATTTCAACTTCTGTCCCGCGTCGTGTATACGATTTTTCTTCATACCTCGGTCGAAAGTACGTACTTTTATTTTTAATTTTATTTTTTTAACTTTAAATGCTGATAGTTTTTGATGCCTGCCGCGTCATTTGCGGCACGAGCGAAGCGAGTGTTGCTGGTCGTATAACATAGTTACGAGTATAAATAAACACGATGAATTCTTTCTTCCCGCTATTATAGGGAAGAAAGAATTTCATCTTACAGGGACTAAAAGTTAAACTTTCGTCTCTGTTATTAGGGACGAAAGTATACTTTCGTCCCTAATAAAATTATAAATAAAAGTACGTACTTTCGACCGAGGTATGAAGAAAAATCGTATACACGACGCGGGACAGAAGTTGAAATCTCGGTCCTGCGCGCCATGATGCCCTCGGCTTCACCTCGGACATTATGGCGCGCAGGGCCGAAAATTCAACTTTTGTCCCTTGTAGTGTAATATACTATTTTTTCTGCACTCGAGACACGAACGATGGACTTTTTTCATGTTTTTTTTCGCTTGGATGGTCCAGGCTAAAGATCTTCGTTCTCCGTAAACTCTTCGAGTTGTGTCTGTTGAAACGTTGGAAATGATGCTGATTCGATGAGAGCATCGTCATCATCATCGTTACAGACACAACCGAGCGAGCAGCTCGCTCGACGCTGAGTGTGGATTCACCGACTTTGCGGCGCGCTGGAGATCGTAATTTTTGTCCAACATAAAAAAATCCAAGAAGGAAATTGTAGGTCTGAATATGCTCTACAAGTTTGAATTCTACAATTTTTCATATTTATTAAGACCCAAAGAAAAAAAAAGCAAAAAACAAAAATTGTGTCCTAAATTTTTGACTTTATCGATCGATATCTCGATAACGATGCATGATACGCTAAAAATAATTTAGGCGTTATTGTAGAGCACAAAGAAAGCTACAAAAAGTGTCCTACAAAATTTTTCGAAATCTTATCGGATAGCCGAGTTATTGCCGAGAAACAAATTTTACCTCTTTTTTCAAGATGGCGGCGAAAGCTCCTAGGAAAGCTTGGTCGACAATCTCAAGTTAAGCTTTTCTAGGTATCCCCTACAACATATTAAAAAATTAGAAGCGCAAATTCATTTTCTTTTATTTGCCTTTTTTTCGGACGAAATGACTGGACTATTATTTGAAGTAAACATTTAAGTTGAACTGCTAGTATAAGACTTTACTACTAGATGGCTATGTTATGTTTGAAATTGACAAAAATAACAGATGTTTATAATAAATAAGATCAATGCAAATTCATTCAAACTATATCTGTGCGCTTGAACATGTTTTGTTGTTATTGAAACTCTTCAGCAAGTTGCAACCGAACTAGATTTGATGTTTATATTCAAATTTTGTAGTTTTAAGAGTTTTAATTGCAAGTTTTTTTATTAATAAATAAATTTCTGACGTTCAGCACATTATAACAGCTTTATACCCTCAGCTAAAATAAAATGTGAGCCGTCATGAGACGCCCAGCAGATTTAAGACATCGAAAATATTTTGAATATCTATAAAAAAACAGATTAGAGCTGTAACATTTTTTTTTTTTGAAACTGATATTTGTTTATTTAAAAAATATTTATTTTTATTAAATACAACAATTTTGGAATTAATTCACAATTGCGCCAACTTTATTATTTTAATCAGTGACTCACTAATAGTTATCAAAACTGCCTCCAAGAGTATTACTGTAACAATTTGTCAAAGATAACTGATCGACTGAAGTGTTCAAGCTCGGTGTTGCAAGCGTGATGACGCAACGTCAAACCCTGTGAACCATAGAATTTTCATACAGTTTTATGAAAATCATAAAGCAGAATCGGTTTAAAAACTGTTTATGTAGATTTTCTAAAAAATAAATTTCAACATTTAATAATTTTAAAATTGCAGACTGTAAATTGTACAAGCAAAAAATACAGTGGCAAAATTGAGTATGTTAATAGTGCAACCTGTCAGTTGTCAATCGTTATTATTTAGGTTATGTTAAAAAGTAAAGTAATGGAAGGCAAAGACATTTTTGACATTTACTTGGAATTTTTGTGGTATGTGTTGACATGGTCAACTAATCAATTAAAATATTTGACTAACTTAAAAAAATTATTTTTAATCATTTAAAGTCATGCGGTACTTGAAAGTTATATAGGTGAAAAACCATTTATTAAACTGTTGATTAGACAGGCAACCGCCAGCCGTTTTTGCTGCATAGCCAGTTGTCTATATCATGGCTCCATAATCAGTTCAGTTTTTTCAAATTACAAAATCATTAAACTGTATTTAAGCATATAAAACAAATGTTTTTTTTTCATAATCAAAAAACACAAGAAACCTGTTAAACTATTAGATCAACTACACTTTGATAAACAGATTTGGCGCATCAAAACATATATACAAAAATCCTCAACGTTCTAATCATTAAAAAAATAATAAATAGTCTAGTTCTAAGCTTGTTAACTAATTTAGTCTAGTATAAATAATCTAGTTCTAGGCTAATTCTAGGTTAGTTCTAGGCTAGTTCTAGGATAGTTCTAGTCTTGTTCTAGTCTAGTTCTAGTCTTGTTCTAGTCTATAGCTCAAGTCTAGTTCTAGTCTATAGTTCTAGTCTTGTTTTAGTCTATAGCTCAAGTCTAGTTCTAGTCTATAGTTCTAGTCTTGTTCTAGTCTATAGCTCAAGTCTAGTTCTAGTCTATAGTTCTAGTCTTGTTCTAGTCTATAGCTCAAGTCTAGTTCTAGTCTATAGTTTTAGTCTTGTTCTAGTCTATAGCTCAAGTCTAGTTCTAGTCTATAGTTTTAGTCTTGTTCTAGTCTATAGCTCAAGTCTAGTTCTAGTCTATAGTTCTAGTTTTGTTCTAGTCTATAGCTCAAGTCTAGTTCTAGTCTATAGTTTTAGTCTTGTTCTAGTCTAGTTTTAGTTTATTTCTAGTCTTGTTCTAGTCTAGTTTTAGTCTAGTTTTAGTTTAGTTCTAGTCTTGTTCTAGTCTAGTTCTAGTTTAGTTCTAGTCTAGTTTTAGTCTTGTTCTAGTCTAGTTCTACTCTAGTTTTAGTCTAGTTCTAGTCTAGTTTTATGTGTAGATCTCGTGTAGCTTTGGTATAGCTCTAGTCAATTTCTTAATTTTAATTTAGATTTTGTGAAGTTCTAGTCAAGTTTTTGCGCAGCTCTATTGTTTTAGTTTAAATCTAATTGAGTTATAGTTATATCTGTTAGTCAGTTGTTTTTTCAAAAGCTACACTTATTTTTTTGTTTTGTTGTCTTCTTAAATTGTAGCATAAACAGTCGAAACAAGAGTCACATTAACAGTTAAACCACAAAGAGTTTATTAAATAATTTCAAAAAATAAAACAATTTGTTTAGAATTTTTATCTACATTTATACTTAAAGTTAACAGTGTCAATTAACAGTTAACATATTTATATTTTAAGCAATTGTTAATTTTCATAACTAGTTAGCTGTTTATTTTATTATTTTTGTGTTTAACCGTATATTTATTTTAAATAATAGAATTAACGCTATGATATAATTTGTAATATTATTTGTTAATTGCTATTGTTAATTAAGCTAGCAAGATGATGTTAAATTTTTAAAAAAATTAACACATTCACAAGATTTAAAAATTAGTTATTAACTAATAATTTAGTTATTAGTGGTTTAAGTTAACAGTTAAAATAATTGTATTTTTTAACAATTATTAATAATCAAACATTATTTTAAAAGTATATATTTTAAAAATTATTTTAACTGTTTAACTGTCAATAGCAATTAACAGTTAAAGATATTTTTAAATGTCAGCACATTTTACATTATTAATTTCTTAAAAAAGATATTATTTTTTAAACTTGTTTAGTATTAGTAAATACATAATATATTGTTTGATTGATTATTAATGAACATAAATAAGTAAAAAAGTTGTAAATTTATTATAATGTACTCATATTGACTTATTTGATTAACAAACAAAGAAATAAGTTAATTTGTCAAGTCAAAAATAATTAGTTAATTAATCAATTTGGCTAGTTAAAAATATTTAAAAAGAGATTTATATACTATTTTAAAATTACATTTTTAATTCTAATTAGCTCAGACTGAATATAATCAGAATAGTTCAACATTTAAATACAGCGTGATCAACAATAACTGTTTGAATTGGCAGTCCTACATTTGATTTTAAAATGGTAAAACTGCAACTACTTCCTGTTGTTGACAGGTGACACCTTTGACACTGAAAACATTATAGACAGATGCCATTTAAAAAGTCGCTGTGACATAACCTATATATTTTTTTATAAATGTTATGTCAAATATTTGTCACACAAACCCATCCGGTTACAGTGCTGCAACTAGGCAAATGAAAAAGTCTCAAAAAAGTGTTGCCAACTGCTAAAAATGTTTGTTAAATTTAGAAAAACCTATTGTCAGCTTATTGCAAAATTAGTTAAAACTAAACACTTACATCATAACAAAATTCACAGTTATCAAGTACTGGCTGTTAAATTTTAATAACTAATTAGATAAACTTTTAAATAATTATTGTTCAACTAAAACTAGCATGTTCCAACATATAATTAAATTTTTGTAACAATTTATTGTTAAGTTTTTTAAAGATTTTATTTAGAAACAAATATTATCAGTCTTAAACATTTAATCAATTAACTTTGTGATTGAAGTATTGTAAACAGTTCGATGTCTATAATTAACTATATTATAAGCTTTCAAATTAAGTATAACTAGAGAAAAAGTTTTTCGAGTTATGCTTAATGCGTGGTAAATAAGCAGTTCTGAACCTGCTAATAGTTTTCTGCTAGAAAACTAATTAACAGTTATGACAAATTAACAGTTATATCAATCTATTAAAAAGTTGACTTTTCAGATAATTCTATAATTATTGTATTGTAAATTATTAATCGGTTTGGTAAATTTATAAAACAAAAAACTAATTAACAGTTAATGGCAAATTACCAGTTATTTCAGTTGAAAGTTAAAATTCTATTATACAACCACATTTTTACAATATAAGTTTATGTTTTAGAAATATACTTTTAATTGTTCTTCAACTGTTAATCTGTCAGCAATAGTTGACAGTTTATTTTGAGAAAAAAAAATGCTTTACTAAAATTTAACTTATTTTAAAGAAAAGTCATGATTTGTGTTATTATAAAATTTTATGCTTGTTATCATAATTTAGAAAACAAACAATAACAAAACCTATTTATCTAATGCAGTCTTTGTAAGAAATTAATTGTTGATTTTATACACGGTTCCTTGTGTGATGCAAAAGATAAATAAATATTTGTTATTTATCAATTATTTATTATTATAATCCTTAACAAAATTCCCGCTTTTGTTGACATTCTAAAATGACGCAAAGCTGAAACTCTGGAGGGCAATATTTTCTCGTCCCAAGACAAACGAAGTGCCAAGATCAAGAACTAAAAAAGTGAATTACGTGCCAAATGTGATAAGAATTTTTGATGATTTAGGATGAGGAAAAAGGGGCTTTTTAGTCTGTTTTAAGAAACAAAACTAAAGCGTTATGCATTTATTATGGGGGCCCCGTGAGCTTTTTGAGGCGAGTCATGTACGGATTGTTACATAGAGGCGAATCACGTCGTGCACGGATTATCAATGAAATGAAAATCTTTAAGGTTGAATTATATAAAAAAAAATTTATAATAAAAATATGATAAATATGTGGACCATTTTCTTTTACAAAAAAAAAATTTTTGTTGGAATTTGAGTTTTTAAGAAGCTTATTAATGTTAAAAGAAGGAGTGCTTCTATAGATATGTATGTTTTAAGTTTTTAAAGATTGATAATAACAATAACGTAAATAGTTACGTCAAATGTCACTGTCATTAATTTTTATTTACGTATTTATTTTAAACCGAGAATATTTCGAAATGGTATAATTTAGAAGACAAAGGCATCAAGCAAGGTGCAAAAAAAGTTTTTGCTGCATAAATGGATCTAGCTGCAATTGGAATTGTTAGGTTATTTCGGATTTATCAGGTAACAATTTCTCGTTTTCTATCCTAGAACTTATGCACCAAATCATTTCTAAAACAATTTTTTTAATTTACTGTTTTTGTAACATATTTTTATTAAGATTTATTTTAGTATTCGTTATCAATGACAAAATATAGTCATATGAAATCCCTATTTAAATGTTAAAAGTCTGTCATTTTGTATCGCTGCAGTCTACAATAAAACGCAAGACATATATTATATTGAAGCAGCTTCGATATGCGACATTTAAATGTCTTGAACATTTACCTGTCAAATGAAAAAAAAAGGTAATATTTTCAAGATTCAAAAAGAATTGACTTTAGTATCTCACTCGGATCAAATAGAGTGCTTAGAAAAGAGGAATTTCTATACGTTTCCGGCGGAAACATTTCATTTATAAAAGAGCGTGACGTTTTTGACGATAAAGATGAGACAGTGTTTAGAGTTTACTTCGTTAAGAAATAAGTTAGTCAGTCAGTCAGTCAGTCAGTCCTTGAATACGCAATCAACGACATCACTGATTATAATCAAGTAATTGCGAGCTTGACGAGTGCTTCTTCCTTGCCTCTAACAATTTACAAACAGGAAACAAGATTACAGGTCCTTTTACATGTCATTATCGTTATGTGATTCCAGAGTTTTAGAAGACTGAATCTTGGAATTAAGAATAGAAATTTACCATCTGCATATTCCAGTTCAAAATAACAGCTAAACGAAGACACTTGAGATAATAACATAAAAATTTAACAGTTAATTGTTATTTGTTTCTAAATCTTTAAAGCTTTATTAAATTTAACAGTAATTTTTTATAGTTGACAGTCAAATGATTTTTATTAACTGTTAATCTAAACGTTGAAAGATGTTATTTAATTTTTTTTAACCGTTAATGTCAACGTTAGCAGCCGTAACGTAATACATTCCGTTACGGCTGCTAATTTTTTTTTTAATTATTATTGATTAATTACAAATGTGGGAAGTTCAGTTATTTTTTTTAGTTTATAGTAAACAAATTTGCATTAGGTGATAGTCTAAACGTTAACAGCTACTACATTTTAAAAACTATTTTTTATTTTAAATTTTAGAAAATTGAATCTCTAAAAGTCATTAACAGTCTATCATCATTTGCAAATTCTAATTAAAAATAAGTATTAATGAATACGTTATAAATAATTACATAAAATTTAGCGATAAATAGCTATTTTATTGTAAAGCTTTTGTTACTTACTTTAACGGTTTATTTCACTAGTTTATAAATAAAATAATTTAAATTAATCGTTACTATAAACAATAGCAGCTGACACATTACGCTTAAAACAATGAAATAGAAAGATTAACTCATCAAGCAAAAATTAAGTTAAAATTTTACGTTTTGTTTTATTGATACATAACAGATAAAATAATAACAAAATTTCTTTTTTAAAGTGTTTGATTAATTAAGTCAACAAGATTTCGAGAACAATTTATAGTTGTAGAAAAATAAATCAATAAAAGTTTAGAAACAATTTTAGAATTTTAATTTTTATCAAGAGATATCTGCAAATTCTAGTTAAAGATAACAGTGAACAAAATACTTTTAAAATGACAACATAAAACTTTAACAGTTAATATTTTTTTAGTTATGCTATTTAAACAGATTATTTTAAATTTACAGCTTAAATAAACTAGAATAACTGTTAATATAACTTTTAACAGTTAATAAATTACGTTTAAAACAGTGAAATAATAAAGGCAAGTTTCAAAATTAAGGTTTTTAAAAAATAGTAACATAATTTGATATGTTACAATTATTGAAGAATAAAAACATAAAACTTTATAAGTGTATATAAAGTTTTAAGTATAAATAAAAAATTACGAAATACTGTTTGATTAAACATGATCTGCAATTTTTAGCTAAAATTTGTATCACAAATGACAGAAAATAACAGTTAAAACAATATCTTCTATCTAATAACTTCAAGAATGTTTCAGTTACCAAGTATATAAGTACATATTAAAGAACATATTTGGTATAGATAATAGTTATTGACTAAATTTATGTCATTTTTTTAATAATTTATAACTCAACTTTAACTCAACTGTTATTAGAAAAATTGTTTCAAAGCAATAAGATAAAGTACCGTGTGAGCTATAATTATTTAGATATAAAGAGGCTATTGAGTTTGACAAATTTCACATATGTTTATTGTTTTCAAAACAATAAAAATATCAAAACAATTTTAAAGTTTTAAGAGAGTAAATTAGCTATAAATGTGAAAAGTACATTATTATCTGCAAATTTTAGTTAAAAATAACAATTACTAAAATACGTTTTAAATAATAACATTAAATTTTAACAGTCAACAGTTATTTTATTGTCAAGCTTTAGACCTTTATCCAATGTATCAGTTAATTTTATTAGTTAATAAGTCAAACAATTATGTTGGTCAGCTACTAGCAAAACATAAAAAAACTTAAAGTTTGACGTTTTAATTTTGATTTTCAATCGTTAAGAAGCTAAATAGTAGATATAAAATTAATTAATTAAATACATCATAAAAAAAATTAAAATAATTCTAAAGTAAATCTTTTATAATAAATACGTTTGAAATCCTAACATTAAATTTTAACAGTTAATAGCTATTTTACTGTAAAGTTTTAGAGTTTTATTTACTTTCACGGTTAATTTAACTGATTTATAGCTAAACTACTTTAAATTAACTGTTATTATGAACATTTACAGCTGACACATTACATTAAAAATAATAAATTAGTCTGATTAAATTACAAGAATTTGAGAACAATTCTACAGTTTTAGAAAAGTTAATTTTTTATAATTAATAAAAATATATTATCATTTACAAATACTAGTTAAAGATGTCGTCAGTTCAAAAAATACGTTTAAAATAATAACATGAAATTTTAACAGTTAAGTGTTACCTGTTTGTTAATTATTTGAGGTTTATCAAGTTTAACCGGTAATTTTTATAGTTAATAGTTGAATAATTTTTGTTGTCTGTTATAATGAATATTGGCTGTTATTATTTTTATTAACTGTTAGTATTTATAGACAAGACTAAATAACAATAAAATATATTATCTTTATTAAAATAGTTATGGATTAGTTAAAACAATAACCAAATCTCTAGGTTTTGAAAAAGCGAATTTTTTATAAATGTGAAGAGTACATTATCATCTGCAAATTCTAGTTAAAATAACAGTTAATTAAATTAATTTTTAATAATCATATAAAATCAACTGTCATTAACAAGTTAATAGTTGTTATTCAGTATGTTATTTATGTAAATTCTAGTTAAAGATAACAGTTTACAAAATACGTTTAAATTAATAACATAAAAATTTAACAGTTAATAATTATCTAATTCTGCTTTAGTTTATAGTTTAAATAAATTGAAATAACAATTAATATAAATTTTATCAACTAATACATTATGTTTAATACAACGAAATAATAAGAGCCCGTTTTAAAATTTAGTCCATCTAACTATTAAAAAATGTTATTAAGTTACTAACAAGCTGTTAAATATTTTCTGTGATGTATACTCTTTGAATTAAATTAAAATATGTTTTTTTACTATAAGAAACTTTTAGAGTTAATATAAAAATAAAATCTTTGATACAGGATTACAAAAAAATAACAGCTAACACTTTTGTTTTGAGTCTTAAAGATTTCTATTAAATATAACAAAAAAGTCAAGAAATTAACATTTATCGGTCAAGTGTCATTTTGTAATTATAGACTATATTTAAAACAAAATAACAGTTAATCAGATGATTAAATGGCTTAAAAATTAATTTAATTGAAATTTAGAAAAGTCTTGTTAAGCAAATAACTGATTTTATTAATCTATTATTACTATTTTTCTGCAACTATTATACATTATTTGTTACTATTTGGTACCTTTAAACTTTCAAAAAAATTTAATGTTTTTTTTAAATAAAATAAAAAATTACAAGTAAGTAACAGCTAACACTGTATTTTTTATTTAAATACCATGCAAATCTAACAGTTATTAATAAATATTTTTTTATAAAATTCAACTAAAATTAAAAATTATTGAGCATGTTTCTCTATGTAGCTATAGATTATAATTTAGACAAATAACAGTTAATAAAATCACATAATAGTTCTGAAGTTTATTTAAAAATAAAAACAATAGTTATTGGATAAATTAACATTAACAGTTGCCTAATTTATGTTTTTCCAATTATTTTTATAGTTAACAGTTATTCGTCAGGTTTTATTTTATAATATTAGCAGATAATAGTTAATAAGATATGATTTTGTTTTAATATGATAACAATTATCTTTTTACTTCATTTTATAATTTTGTTCAATCTGCTTAATACTAGTTTTATTACTTTTCTGACTTTTTACTAGTAAGTAACAATTTACAGTCTCTTAAATCTGACAAGAAAAGTAAACTAAGTTACTCACCTAAATAATAACTTGTCAATATTAATCAGTTATTTTGATAACTGATTAATGATTTTGTTAACTCAATCCCTATTTAGTTTTAAACCAAATTTCATAAAAAGTTTAATCTAAGTGAATTCAGTTTTAGGTTATGTTGGTAGTATCTTTTAGGTTATGTAGGTGGCCCACTCAGTTAAGTTTGGTGGTCCGCGCCCACCCAATCACAGTATCAAGTGTCTATTAATATGAAAAACAAACAAAATGTGTATAAATAGACACAAATAAATCTTGTCAACAATTTTATGAGATATAGATTTACATATGCATACATCTATGTAGTAATATTGACGTTTTATTACCAGTTTTCAGCTGAAATCGTATAAATTAAGCTGAGGTGAGACTTTATAGTACAGATTTTATTATTTCAGGTCGTAAATTTATTTTTAAAAAGTTGGCAATTACCCGGTTTTGTGACGTCATCGGTGGTCAGCCTATCAAACGACCTTTTGTTATCTGTGCTAAATATGGACGTTTAGGGGATTCCCACGAAATCCAAAGAAGAACGACAATGTAGATAGGATAAAATGCTCTAAACACGAACATTTAATCAAGATTACTTCTACTTTATCGACATTTCCTTAATGATTCGCCTCAATTAAGATAAATAATCTTGTTCAATGTAGCTTTGGTGAGAAATTAGATTGTTTTAAAGGAAATTAAGATTCGTACGGTTAGAGAGCCAAAAAAAAGCTTGATTTCAAGCTCATAAATCTTTATAGTTTTATCTGTCTGTAATGATCCATGTTTAAGCAGCCTTTTATGGTCAAAGTCAACTTTTTCGAGAACTTAATATAATGGGCATAAAAATTTCAAATTACCACTACCAGATGGTGAGTGTGCCTATTGTCTTCGGGATAAGTCGCTGACCCACATGGGATTTGAAATGGGACATTTTATAGAACCGGACTAAAATAGTTTATGGATGTCATGCCTCACATGTCTAGCCGTCTGAAGGCTGAAATTGTTCTAGTTTTAGAACGGATTCAATCAATACGGCTTATTGATGTAAATAAAATCGTTATTTTTAAATATTAACATTAGTATGCACTTAATTAGATTCGCTTTAATCTTTTAGTGTTAGAAAGTTGAAGTGTAGTACTGTTGCTTCTATGAGGATGGAGCTACCAGCACAAACAAAATGTTACTACTCAATTTTGTTATTTTAGTAAATATACAGTAAACAATATTTATGTGTTTGTCTACTTAAATTGAATCTAAATATCAACTAAACTAGTTATAAATAGAAATCTAATTCTGAGTATAATTATTACAAGTTTAAGAAAGAGAAAAAGATAAGAAGAAAAACAATAACTATATAAATAAAATAACAATGAATACAAAAATGGAGAGCCCAAATTATAAAATAAGCATGTTAAAAGTAAGAAAAAAGCTATAAGAATAATTAACAAACATAATGAAAAAAAGTTTTGAATATGAAAAACTATTTAGATTAGCTCTAAAACTAATCCAAAACATTTAGCTTAAAGTAATATAGCTTAATCACGAGCTTAATTAACACGGCTGGATAAAAGCAATAACTATATAAATAAGATAAAAATAAATGCAAAAATAGAGAACTCAAACTAAAAAAAAACTATGCTAAAAGCAAGAAAAAAGCTATAAAAATAAATAACAAACAGAATGGAAAAAAACTTTAGGTGAGAAAAACTAAGTACATATAAAAAATTTACAGAAATAAAAGTAAAAAATGCTAAAAAAAATAATATATCTAAACTAAATAGTTCAGATGTTTAAGATAACTAAACGTTTTAAATTAGATCTAAAACTTATCCAAATTATTTAGCTTAATCACAAACTTAATCAATACGGCTTATTGCTGTAATTAAAATTATTATACGTAAATATTGACATCAACATCAATTTAAATAGATTCTCTTTTAATAGAGAATCTATTAAAAATATAATTTTTCAGTGAATTGATTTTGTTTCTATGAGGATAGAGCTACCTGCATGAACAAAATCTAAAAATTGGTATTATTATAATAATTATGTTCCTTTAGTTAATACACAGCAAACAAGATTTATGTGTTTGTCTGTTTTAATTAAATTTAAACATCAACTAAACTAATTATAAATAAAAATTTAAAATTGAATATATTATTATAAATTAAAGAAAGAAAAAGAGAAAGAGATATTAAGTTAAAAACGTAGCAATAACAAAGAAAAGAAAATAAATTAAAAAAAACAATAGATAAAAAAGCTAAGTGAAAAAAATGAGACAATATATTTGAGATTAGATCTTAAACTAATCCAAAACGTTTTATTTAAAATAATCTAGCTTAGTTACAAATTGAAGCATTACGGCTTATTGTTGTGATTAAAATAATTAAGCTTAAATATTAATAATAATATCAATTTACCGAAATTCTCTTTAATTTAATATTTAGTGTTAGAAAGTACCTTTGTTTCTATAAAGACGGAGCTACCTATTTAAGCAAAATCTAAATAGTGGTTTTATTACAATATATATTTTTGATATTATACAGCAAACACGCATTATAAATACAAATGTAAAACTTAATGTATTATTACAAATTAGAGAGAAAAAGAGATATAAAGATAAAGACAAAATAGATAAAACAAACCAAGTAATAAATAAATCTACACATATAAAAGCAAAAATATTAAGAAAATTCATAAATCTAGCTTACATAGTTTTTATCTCTAAGATGGCTAAATATTTTAAATTAGATTTAAAAAAAATAGTAAAGTAATTATTAATTAATAAACTAATCCACAACATTCAGTTTAAAATAATCTAGTTTAGTCACAGATCTAATCAATACGGTTTAATGCGGTAATTAAAGTCATTATTCTTGAAATATTAAGAATCACATCAACTTAATTAGATTATTTTTAAAGTAAATAGTGTTAGAAAGACGAAATACTTTTGCTTATATGAAGATGGAGTTACCTGCATAAACAAAATCTAAAAATTGGTATCACTGTAATATGTGTGTATAACACATATTACAATAACAATACTTATATGTGTGTTTATGTAAATTGAAATTAAGCATTAACTAAACTAATTATACATAAAAATTATACTATTATAAATTAGAAAGAAGACAAAAGAAACAAAGACAGAAAAAGAGAGAGAAAGAGAAAAAAAATAAACGTAGCAATAACGAGGAAAAAAAAGATAAAAGTACCAATAAATATGTACATAAGCAGAATACAAAAATAAGAATAAAAAACAAAAAAATTAATGGAAAAAAAATAAAAACAGCCAGATATAGAAGTAGAAGTAGAAAATGATAAATTTAAATTAAATGATTTGTATGTTCGAGATAACATTGTCATCTTAAAAATATTTTAGGAGGTATCTGAAATTAATCTAAAACATTTAGTTTAAAGTAATCTAGCGTAAGTAATCATCATACTTTAATATTAACATCAATATCAACATTAGTAAATTTTCTTCAGTGTAATGTCTTAGTACTATAAAGTACTTTTGTTTTAATGAGGATGGAGCTACCTGCTTAAACTAGTCTCTGAAATCTGAAATTAATATCACTAAATTTCGTTACTTTGCCTAATATACAGCAACAGTATTGTGTTTGTCTACTTATATTTAATTTAAACAAATACTACACTATTTCTAAATAAAAATCTATTACTGAATCCTATATTACTATATACTAGAGAAAAAACATATATGAAAAAAACGTAGCAATAATGAGAAAGAAGAAATAAGAATAAATACAAGAATGAAAAGCAAAAAAAATACAAATCATGTAAAAACCGGACGCAAAACTATAAAATAAAAAGCAAACAAAATAGATAATAAAAATTTTACATAAAAAAGCATTATATTAAAAAGTCATTGAATAAAAATCCAAATAGTTATTGTATTGTCTACTAACGTCTAATGAATGTTAATTTAAAGCAGTACATTCAAAACTATAAACGAAATTAATAAATTTTCATCTAGTTTAAGATTATACTATCTAGTTTTTTTGATTTTTAATCAATTTAATTTCAATAATTAGTTATAAATTGAAAAAGAATAGTTTTATAATTTGTAGTTAATTAAATTTGAAAGATTATAAACAAATTTTAGATTTGTCACTGTTACAAAATATACCAAACATTTCTTGATTGTTAGTATTTAATTAGAGAATACTTTTTTCTTATCTCTATTTTCACGCTTTAAAAATGTTCATTGTATTTTTACAAACAATCAAATTTAATTGATACAATTTAGGCAACCTTCCCTTACTAAAAACTTTCTTATCGTCCCTAAAGCTGTTCTCTGGCTATCTGTTCAATGGATCATACCAAATCGGTTTTTTTACTTGTAGCTTATGTTCTGTGGCTTCTGTCACTTATCTAATCGTTTTAAGTTTTTTCGTTCTTCTTTTATGGTTGGGGTATTAAAGAAGACAAGTCATCCCTAAAGACTAAGATAAGGTTAATTACTAGATATTTATTTTTCGGAAGCTTAAATGGATTCTTTTAGACTTGTTTCAGACGGTTAATAATTAGCTCATAATCCCAAATAGTATGTTATTAAAAATAATCACTTTGTATAATTAAGAAACTTGTTCTCGCATACAATGTATAAATATTATAATTTTTATTTCAAAACTACGAACAAAAATTTGAAAAATTAACTGTTATTTAAATAATTATTAAAAAACAGTCACTGTCATTTGTAATTGTTAATTAATTAACGGTCATATCTAGTGTTTTTTGGTTAATATTTGCATTAATATAAAATTAGTATTACAAATACTAATTGTGAAAATGTAACTGTTATCTAGATAGTCATTAAAAAACTGTCACTGTCACCTGTAATTGTTAATTAACGGTGACAAAAGTTTTTTTTTTGATTAATGCCAAACTAATTTTATAAATTTTATTGCAAAATTACAAATAATAATTGTAAACATCTAATTGTTATTTAAATAATTACCAAAAATCCGTTACTGTCACCTGTAGCTGTTAATTAAAAGTTATAACAATTTTTTTTTTAATTAGGTAATAATATTATAAACTTAATTTAAGAATTACAAGCAGTATTTGTGAAAATTTAACTGTTATCTAGATAATTATAAAAAACTGTTACTGTCACCTGTAACTGTTAATTAACGGTCAAACTAATTTTTTTTAAACATTATATGCATTAAAAAAATCACTTCACTCATAAATAATAAATTACAGTTAATTTAGTTTCAAGTAAAGTAGAATTTTTAAAATAAACTACACGAACATACTTTTTTAACATATTAATTTAACGTTTTTAGTTAATATAACAGCTTAAATCTGCTGATAACTGTTTAACTAGTAAAAAATATCAAAGAAAACTGGTAAATTGCATAACTGCAAATATTTAACTATAGAGAAAATTGTACAACATTATTTTTCTGTTATTATATTAAATTGTTGATAACTGTTTATTATTATTAATTATTAGCAAATTTACAAAATTTAACAGTTTTAACAACAAAAATTGTCAGTTATTCAAATATAGACAATAAAACTTTAAGGAATAATTTCCCGTATTATATAAAAAACTTAGAAATAGCTGCTAAATATTTTGCAAGTAAAATGTCTAATTAAGTTTAATTGTTTGTTGCTAGTAAAAAAGCTGCTAATTGTTCAATTGTTAACTAGTTTTATAAAGAAAACAAATAAATTTTAAAGATTATGATAAGATAAATCACTTAATAGATACTTAATTTTTTAAAGATTAAATGATTTCTTTCTGCTTTATTTCAAACAGTTAATGATTAACTTATAATGCACAAATAAATAATCACTTTGTGAACTAGAATAGTTAATTTTTAATCCAACGTATTAGTATTTTTAAAATTACAAACAATAATTGTAAAAATTTAATTGCAATTTAGTTAATCATTTAAAAGCAGTTATTTTTAGCAGTAACTGTTAACTAACGGTTTTTTTATATCCTCTGGCTATTATTTGTTGTAATGCAAAACTACAAGTTTTTAACTGACAAACAATACCACGTCTGAACCAATATATGTTTCAAAAATTAAAAAAAAAATAACTGTTAATTTTTACACATAATTAGTAAATTACAGTTAATTCAAATAACTAAATCAATACATTTTCAATATACTACAGTAACATGTTCTTTTAATAAAGTATTATTGAAAGAAAGTATTATCAAAAGTAGTAGTTTTGAACTAATAAAGATTTACATTTCTAAGAATATCTGTTTTAAAAATATAATAATTGAAACATTTTACAAAAAATTTCTAAATTACAGTTTATTTGATTTTAATTAATTTAATAGTTTTAAAAAATTTTTTACCAACATAATTTTTGTAAAATATTATTAATTTTGGTTTATATCACAGCACAAATTTGCTGATAATTTTTTAACTAATAACTATTAGTTAAGAAGTTTGTTAATTTGCCTAACTGCATAATATATTGTAGCCAGAACTGCAAATATTTATTTATAGATAATATTGCTAAACATTATCTTTCTGTTATTATATTAAGCTGTTATTTGTTAGCTGTTAATAATTATTAACTACTTACGAGTTCATAATTTTTTTTTTCTTAAAACTGTAAACTTTTGTTGTCAGTTATTTTAATAGAGATAATCAAAATTTAAGCAATAACTTCACTTTTAAATATAAAATTCATTTAAAAAAATTTAATAATTAGTAACTGCTAAATAGTTAAAAAAAAATTATATTAAATTTAAATATGCGTTGATATTAACTAAAAGCTGATAATTGTTCAGTTATTAATTTATTTATTTAAAAAATCAAGTTATTTCTAAATATTAAGATAACATTATGTACCATTTATTTATTTTTCTAAAACTTAATTGTTTTTAGCTTTATTTAAGATGGTTAATAATATAGATTAATAATGCACAAACAGTATGTTTTAAATAATCACTTTGTATAACTTGATTTTTATTTTAACGTCTAAATACTTTAAAAAATGCGAACAAAAATTAGTGGAAAAATTCAATTAAAATTTAGTTAATTATTTAGTAACCTATCTGACTATTATTTGTTGAAATGCAAAACTACTGGTTCTTTACAAACAGACATTCAATATCTGCTACTAAAATTTATAAAAAATGTTAACTGCTATTTTTCACAAATAATTAGTAAATTATAGCTAATCTAATTTCAACTAAACTAATACTTTTTGAGAATTCTACACTAATATACTCTTTTAAAATATTAGTTTAGCGTTGTTGGTTTATATCACAGTTTAAAACAACTGGTTACTTTTTAACTAGTAACCATTAGTTAAAAAACGGTTATTTTGTTTAGTTGCAGAATATAATATAATTACTTACTTTGGATAGTTTATCAAAACATTAGTTGTCGCTTATTATACTGGATTGTTATTTGTTAACTGTTAATAATTGATAACTATTCACAAGTTCACAAGCTTTTTGATTTTTAAATTTTAAACTTTAGTTATCAGTTATTTAAATTACAAACAATAATTGTAGAAATGTACTAAAATCTGGTAATGTAATTGCAATTTAGTTAATTATTTAAACGCTGTTGTTATTAGCAGCTTTAACGAACAGTTTTAACAAATACAATCTGGCTATTATTTGTTGTAACACAAAACAACTAGGTTTTAACTATCAAACATTTGCATGTCTAAAATAGTTGTTATCTCTTACAAAAGTTTTGTAAATTAAAGCTAATTTAGTTTTAACTTAATAAATATACTAAACAATACATAATTTTAAAAAATATTATAAGTTTTTGTTTATTATATGCTTAAATTTGCTGATAATTTTTTAACTAGAACTATTAGTTAAGAAAACTGTTAATTTGTTCAATTGCATAATATTTTCTAAGTTATAAATGTTAATATTTGACTATGAATAGTATTGTTAAACATTATCTTTCTGTTATTATATTTGCTAACTGTTAACAATTATTGACTATTTACAATTTTACAAGTTGTCTATTGTTAAAATTGCAAACATAATTTTGTTTGTTTATTGCTAGTAACTAAAAGCTGTTAATTGGTCAATTGATAATTAATTTATAAAGAAACCAATTATTCCTAAAAATTGAAATAATATTAATTATTAGATAATTATTTTTTCGACCCTTATATAAATTATTTAGCATTTTTTCAGATGGTTAACAATTAACTCATCACATTAAGTATGTTCTGATCACTTTGTATAACTAGAAACGTTGATTTTTAAACTAACGTATAAATATTTTAAAAAATACAAATATTACTTGTAAAAATTTAATTGCAATTTAGTTAATTATTTATTAACTTTCTAACGTATTTCATTTTACTATTTTTTGTTGTAACACAAAATTACCGGTTTTTAACTAACAAAAAATTACACATCTAAACCTATAAGTGTTTTTAAAATTTATGTAAAATTATAATTGTTATCATCAACAAATAATTAGTATATTATACATAATTTAATTTTAATTAATTTACTACTTTTTTAATTTACTGCACGAACATATTTAAGTTTTTTTAGATTTTATTACAGCCTTGAGTTCTTGTTAATTCTCTCTCTAAGAAAAAGAACTGTTAATTTGTATAATAACTTATATAACATATAATATAACTCATATCTGCAAATATGTATTATCAGTTATTAATAATAAATATTTTTTAAGTACATACATATATGTTTTATTTAAAACTATGTACAACTTATGAAAATAATAGTAAAAGTTTAACTAAATAATGTTAAACATTAAAAATACATTATTAAATAGATAGTTGTTTTTAAATTTAAACATAATAGCGGTTTAACTATTGAACCGTTTTCAGCTATTAAACAATAAATTTATTCAAATTTTTAAATCTTCCTACGAGGAATAAAATAACAAAATAATCATAAATTATTACTTATAAATTTATCAAAATTAAAATTTTGTTTCTGTTATTTAAAAATTGATATTAGTTAAGTTAGAAAATAGTTAAAAAAAACATTAAATAATTAGTTAAGAAACTGTTATTTTTTAAAACATTTTTTTTAATTATGAAGCATTTATCTATAATTTTCTAAGAATATGATATCAGTATTTGATAAAAAGTTATTATTGTCAATTTTTTTTATTGCTTAATTTTCCAGATTATCTGTTTTTACTTATTAACTGATTATTAACTAATAATTAAAAAAAAGGATTGCAAACATTTAATTATAAAAGAGTTTGCATTATTTTACTGTTATCTACAGTAAACTTTCATATTTTGATTATTAAAATAAAGTCAAAACAAATTGATTCATCCTAAGACTCAGCCTATTATGGTAAAACTAGCGACACCTATTAGAAGCTCGTTACATTATAGTCAAGAAATGATGTTTCTACATCTTGATATTAGAAGTCTGAAAAAGTACGTTTTCAGACAATCTTAAATAGAATTAAATTTTTTTTAGTTTTTTGCATAAAATTATAAAAATTGCTGTTTTAAAAACTTTTGTTTAATTTTGAAAAAATTGCACTTTTGTAAAATATCTTTAATAATGTTAGTCTATAATATTTGTTAAGTTTTCTTAAAACTTTTACATTTAGAGATTATAAAGATAATTTATGGAAAATTATTGCTTAAATTGATAGAAATCTTAAAAATTATCACACAGATTTAAAAAATCTTTTAATGACTAAAAAAAATGGTAAGATTAGAATTTTTATTATATTTTGCACAAATACTTAAATCTAATACTTTGAAATTATTATTTTTGTCAAAAAAAACAGCAATAATAATTAACAATTAACTATTTTTATCTCGATTTTTATTGACAAAAATAATAATCTGCTTGTAATTACTCTCTCCTGTATATCAATTAAATACAAAAGATTGCGTAATCACACTACTTTCATTTTCACTTTTGTAAACTTTTCACCAAGAAAACAACATTTTCCACTTAATCCATTTCGATAACACCCAGATTAAGGAAAACCAAAGCCAACTAATTACAGCACGTTGCTTAATTCAATTGTTTTATCCGGAAGCAGAAATAAAAAGAAGGAAAGCTTATAAATAGAAGACCGATGTTTAAATTCCAGTTGAAATCAGTACACCACAAACAAAACAATGATAAACAGATAATGAATTGTTTAATCATTTTGAATTTTGGCGCTTTTTTCATAACAACAATGGCGTCATCTGAAAAATATTTACCGCCAATTTTAAAACAATATACAAATGGCGAATATAATATAAATTTGTGCAACAATAAAGGTAAGACTTTAAATTTAAAATTATACAGTGTGATTATTTAATTTTTAGGTGACGTGCACATCCCACACCTTTGCCCACCCATCGATGGTCCAAAAAATATTGAAAAAAAATCGATTTATGCAATTCCACCACCGCCTAATCCATTAGTTGAGGCTCTTCTTCTAAGTAATACCCTAAATATAGCCCCTAAATCATTGGGTTATAATCATTTAGATATGTTACCTTTGAACCCATACTTAGCGCTTCTTCTGTCCCATTATGGGCAATATTTGCCGATTTATGGTAAAGGGAGAGGCCTATACGGTTACACCGCTGCTAACAATTATCATAATAATAAACCATTTGGAGCTTATAAGGTGTATGAGGATAATGACAGCTGAAAATTTTATGGACTGGTTTTATGGTAGTTTAAGATGGGCGAAATTTGATTTATGGGTGTGTGGGTTGTATGGTACAATTTATTACAAATGTATGAGATGTGGTGCGTTAAATTTTATTTGCTACCTTATCTCAAAAGAATTTTGCCTATAGGGTGTGATATAGCATAGTCTTCCAATTTCTGTAAGAATATTATGACTTTATTTATATAATGAGTATAGTTAATACTCTTTCTTTAAAGATCAATGCACGCACAAACTGACTCTTTTGGAAACTGTAAAGCTTTTATGCGGTAACGCTTATCATAAAATTCTTACAGGTTTTGGACTACTATAATAAACTCTTATTCTCCCCTATGTCAAATGACGTATTGTAAATTATGATGAAAAATGATTTGTAATAATGTAAATGTAAATTATAAAATAAAATCAAATTGGCTCTGCTTGTTGTTTTTTGTTCACAGGTGATTGCATTTCCAATGAAATGTCACAAAGAGAAAGTTAATAATTACTGAAAAATATAGGAATATTGTTTCAATGAAAATCGAGTAAGCTGAATTCGAATTTCAATGATATTTGGTAATAAAAATAGTATTTTTGCTTTTTCTATAAAAAGTTTATGAACAAAACTTTAATTAAAATGCAAATTGAAGTATTTTTTGGTGCAATACTATGAAGATTCTTTAAAGCTTCTATCAAGATTCTTTGAAAATTCTTTCAAGATTCTATCAAAATTATATCAAAATTCTATAATATGCTGTAAAGATTTCTCGAGTATTAAAAAATAAAAAACAAAAATTTTAATGATATTTTGTAATAAATTAACGGATTGTAATTAATTATGAACGGAACATTAATTAACGTGTAAATGATAGTGTTTTTAGACACAAAAGATTTTTTTTAAATTCCCTCAAAATTTTATCACAATTATCTGAATAATCTTTATTATGTTGTAAAGATATCTAATTTTTTAAAATTAAAGTACAAAAATTTGTTTTTAGCGTTAAATTAATTTTATCTTCTTTTCTTTGTCGCTTTTTATATATTTTTAGGTTCAATACTTTTTTTATGCTTTTTCAACTACAATATTTTTATAATTTTTGTAATATTTCAATTCTTTAATCTTTACTTTTTTTCTATCTTGTTTTGACTTTTTTTGTTTTAATTTTTCTAAAAAAATTTCAAAAATAATAACAGATGAATAAAGAAATAAACTGACAAAAGTTGCGGTCAAGTTAGAACAAAAGTAAAAATATATATAATGTCAATTTACTTTAAAAAAAAAATTGAAAAGAGAAAAAAAGAAAATTTTTACATGAAAATGAAAAAGAAAAACAAAATTAATTTTCAAAAAAAATATTAGAAATATATCTTACTTGTGTTATTTAATTTTAACAATGGTAGTTAATTTTAAGTATAAATATAACTTAATTCACTGTAAGTTTAACGTATTTTACAAAAACTTTGATTGTTTTATAACAAAATTTTAATATAACCAGCAGAAATTAAGAAAATTTAAACTAATTCTTTTTAGAAACGTCAATTAGTGTCGATAAATTTTAAATGAAAATTGAAGTTGATAAAAAATATTTTAGTAATTTCTTTTATTTAGATTCTATAAGAATTTTACTAATAAAATTAACAAAAATTAGGTTTAAAGTAAGATTTTGAGATGATTGTGAATATTTTGTTATAAATTTTGTTGTTTTCAACTCTTTTTTTTAAATAAAAATTCTATTAATAGAACTTACTAATAAATTATATACTTGAAAAAGTTTTATTAGTATTAATATGTGTTAAATAAATATTCTAGTTGATTCGGAAAATTTTGGGACAAATTTTGGCACAAATTTTGTTAACTTTCAAGAGTTTTTTTTCTAAGGTATATGACAATTCTACTTATTAAAACCGCACAAATAATTTTTTTTTTAAAAAACGTTTGTTAGTATTGATAACTTTTAAATTAGAACTTGAATTGATTATAAATATGTTTATCAAAATTCTACAAAATTTCTATTAATAAAAATATTAAATTTTGTTGATTTAAATTGAAAAGAGAAATCGTTGTTTTTTAAGCATTCTATTAAGAATCTACTGATAAGACCAACAAAAAATAATAAATTTGATTTTTTTGTAGAAGTTCAAAGAATTTTAACACAATTTTTGAAATCAACTGAAACTCCTTTTTTTTAAACGTTTTTTTACGACTTTTTGTCGTAATCTGTTCTTTTATGCAAATAACATGTTCAAAATAATTTTGATGTTTTACATCTGCCTGGAGCCTCGTAACGGCCTACATTGTATTTTCTATATAAATTCTACTAACAATACCGACAAAAAATAATAAATTTTATAATACAATTTTGAATTAGTTCTAGAAATTTTGTTGATTTCTAAGACTTTTTTTCATCAAAATTTGATAAACAATCTACTAATAAAATCGACGAAAAATTATAAAATTTATAGTAAATTTTTTAACAGTTTTATTAGTCGCGATGAGTTTTAAATGAGTATTAGAGTTAACTCTAAAAATTTTGAAAACATTTTGCTGATTTCTAAGATTTTTTTTTCTTTCAAAACTGTAAAATATCTATTAACAAAAAATACAAAAAAAATATTTTATATCTATTTCTTTTAAAAACGTTTATTAGTATTGATAGATTTTAAAGAAGAATTTGAGTTAATTATTGATATTTTGGTAACACTTTTTTATCAAGATTCTATAAAAAAAATTTTAACAAAAGTATTTAATTTTAAAATGTTTTATTGGTATTTATAAGCTTTGAAAAAGAACTTGAAGTGATTGAGAATATTTTGATTTGGTATAAATTTTGCTGTTTTCTAAAATTTACAATAAACTTAAACTACTAATAAAACCGACAAAAACTAGTAAATATTAAATGTTTTGAAAAAATTTTGTTAGGATAAATAAAAAGTTGAATTGATTGGAAATACTTTGGAAAATTTTTTGTCAATTTATAAAGATTTTTGTCAAGATTCTATAAAATTCTGCTAATAAAACCGACAAAAAACAATAAAATTTAAATTAAGTTCTTTCAAAAATTTTACAAAATTTAAATATTTCTTAGATTTTATTAAGTAATAATAATAATAATATGTTTTTTTTGGATTTAATTACATTTGTTCGGGCGACGTCAAATTTAACCCAAAAAGTGTTTTTACAAAACATAACAAGTACACCAAAGAAAAGAAAAAAAACTAAAGTAGTAGAATTTTTGAAGAATCTTAAAAGAGTATTTTTGGATTCAGTTTTTATTCTTATTTTTATTCAAAAACGCTTATAATTAATAAATTAATTAGTATAGATAATTTTTGGAAAAGAATTTAAGTTGATTATACAGTATGATTTAAAAAAAAATTTTATAAGAATTCTACTAGTAAAAATTATAAATTTTATTTAAATTTTTTTTAAAAAGCTTTATTAGTATCGATAAACTTCAAATAAAAACTTGAACTGATTGTAAAAATTTCAAAACAATTGTGTTGTTTTGTTAAGATTGCTATCAAGATTTTTCTAATAAACCCAAGAAAATATAGTTAAAATTATATTAATTTTTTTTATTTTAAAAAAATCTATCAGTATCGATAGGTTTTAATACAAAATAATATGTTGATTTTATTTTGTAAATTTTTATAAAATCTTGATGGAAAAAGCTTGAAAAATCCACAATATTTTTACAAAAATTTTAAAAATTAACACAAAAGTTAAATTTTTTTTAAAACGTCAACTAGTATCAACAATTTTTAATTTGAAATTTGAATTGTATTCAAATATATAAATATATATAATATTCTGGTAAAAAGATTTTTTAAGATTTTATAACAATATTACTAATAAAAATATAAATTTTATATTAAAATTTTCCAAAGAGTTGGATTAGTATCGATAAATTTAAAAAAAAAGTTTAAGTTGATAGTTTTAAATAACAATTTAAGGTAATTCTAAAAATTTTTGTAAAAATTTTGTTGATTTTTAGGATTTTTTTCTATCAAGTTTCTTCAAATAAAATCGACAAAAAATAATGTATTTTATATTAAACTTTTTTAAAAAAAATTATTTTTGTGCCTTGCACCTGCAAAACATAACTTTCAACGTGTCCTAAGCGGCCCGCAACGCCGTCTTGCCAGCCTAGGCCAGAAAATAATTACTATGACATTTGCTGTTATTGTCAATTGTCAGACATTTATCAACGATAACGGTTTGTATTGTATAATGTTACAATTAATGTATAACCCCCCCAAGTTCCTAAGCCGTAATGTGTGCTGGAGTATCGATTTTTTCAGAAAACAGCAATATCACTTTTTAAGAACGCAAATAGGTAACTTTTGAAATGTCAAAGCAATAGTATATTGTAAACCTAGGCGGCAAAGTGGTATTTTTTCAGGCCGAGAGAAATGGAAAATCATTTGGCGGCCGAGGTTTACACATTATTTTTTATCCTACACAAATTACCTTATAATCGAGCATTATCTTAAAATAGGTTTAGGATTATTACCGCCAATCGCCAATTCAAAATGTCAAACCTTGACAGATGTCAAAAATTCATGGATTACGGTCGTGATTTCCACAATTTATCTTGCACAAAAAAAGTTTTTTAAAATAAGATTGACGTTCATAAACAGTAAATGTAATGATTTTTTTCATTTCTCGGCTAGCCGAGAAATGATGTATTTCCTCGGCTGTTGAGAGACAAGAAAATTTCATTTTGAGCTGGTGTAGGATAAAAACTTTTTTTTTCAATAAACAGGACATCTGGACTTTTTATTTAGCGTTGCCATAACATGGAAAAAACTTTTTTTAATAAAAAAATCTTTTTGTTTTTTAAAATAAAAAATCTGCAGCGGCACAAAAAATCTTGTGAATCACCTCCAAAAACGCTTTTGCAAGGGCCTGTAGGTTAGGGGCCTCAGTTTTCGGCCTTGGCCTCCAAAATCACTCGCCTTGCAAAATGCCGGTTTCCGTCCTTGTGATTCAAATAACTAGTGTAACGATGAATTTTGAATAAAAATTTAACTTAATTTTAAAAATTTTGGTAAATTCTTTGTTGATTTGTAAGTTTTTTTTTTCAAAATTTTTTTTTAATTCTACTTAAAACATTTAGAAAAAATAGTAACAATTATGTAATTTTTTTAATGTTCATTAGTATTGATAGATTTTAAACAAAATTATGTTTTTATTATTAATATTTTAGTAATTTCTTTTATCACAATTCAATAAAAAATCTTCTAATAAATATGATAAATTAATTTTTTTAAAGAGCTTTGTCAGTATTGATAAGTCTGAAATAAGAAGTTGAATTAATTCTAAGTATTTCAGAAAAAAATTTGTTGTTTTGTAAAGATTTCTATCAAGATTCTGTAAAGTTTTTTCAAATAGTCGTATTAGTTTTCATAAGTTTTAATTAATACAAAATTTTATATTTTTTATAGATTTTTTAGGAGAATCTTGATAGAAAAAATCCCAAACATTCACAAAATTTTTACTAAAATTTTAAAATTTTATTTTTAAATAAGAATTTTATTTATAATTATAATCTATATATATATAAAAAAGTCTGTTCGTTACTCCACTTATAACTCAAGAACGGCTTTACCGATATGGTTGAAAATTGGTGAGGTGGTAGCTTAGAGCCAGGAGACGGACATAGGATACTTTTTATTCCAGAAACCACCCTCTAAAAGAGGGGTGAAAATCTAATGTGAAATGCGATGTCGGAAACGTTCGGTGAGGCTCGACAAATTACCGAGAAATTTGACGCAACCACGAAGAAGCGTTTACATTAAAGTTTATTTGACGTGGCTCAAGAAATTTTCCCAAACTTGGATTTTTATATCAATTATAGTTTAGAGCCAGGAGAAGGACATAGGATACTTTTCATCCCGTTCGACAGCATTCCCGTGTGACTTGACATGAAACGTCAGTCATTATAAAACGTGGAATAACAAAACGCAAATGACAGCTATGTAATTGACGTATAATGACAGATATGTAATGACGTATGGATAACAATTTGATATTTGTTAGAAATCAATAATAAAACTATTTCTATTAAATAAATAATTAACAATTATAATGTAATGATAGTGCCGTTGCCCATTCGTAAAAAGTGAAGTGAACTATAAAACTCGGTATGGTTGAAAATTTTAGTTTTTAGGTGAAGTGAAGTTTAATTAATAATGCCGCGACCAAGACGATCGAATCTTTCCCGACAAAGCCGTGATGCAAGAAGAATACGAAATACTGCAAATGAAAGGACTGAAGAAGAACAAGAAATTGCACGTGAACAGCGCCGCGATAGTATGGCTCGACTTCATGCTTCTCAATCACGAGAGCAAAGTGAAGCAGCCTGTGAAACAGCTCGGTTGGCAATGCAGAATCGTCGAGCGAACAACAGAGGTCAACAAATAGATAATTTGCGACGCAGAACAAGATATTTATCAAGTGCTGATTTGAATCGAGCAGCGAGTTTATTAATATTAATAAATATTTAAAAATATTAATAAAATTTTTAATTAAATATTAATAATTATTTTAATATTTAATTATTAAATATTTAATAATATTTAATAATATTTAATAATATTTAATAATTTTTAATTATTAATTAGAAAAAATTAATAAAACTAAATAATTATAAACAGCTACTTTTTATTAACAAAGGGATGAAAAGGGGAGGGATAGAGACAAAAAATGACATATAATTTTCAAAGATTTGGGTTTGCTTATTTTAAAAATAATATCTATGTTTAGGCGGAACAAAGTTCGCCGGGCCAGCTAGTTATAAATAAGAGTTGATTATAAATATTTTGTTGTTTTTCAAATCTTCTTTTTCTATTAAAACTCTACTAATAAAATTGTCAAAAAACAACAAATTTTATATAAATTTCTATAAAGAGTTTTATTAGTATCGATAACTTTTAAATAAGAATTTGAGTTGATTCTGAAAATTTCGGTAAACATTTTGTATCAACAAAATTATTAATCTTAGAAATTATTTTAAGATTTTTTTCTATCAAAATTCTAAAAGTATTTTTCTAAAAAAAATTGCAGATAATAATAGAATTTATAGTATTTTTTTTAAAAACGTTTATTAGATTATATAAATTTTAACTAACAATTTCAGTTGATTATTTATATTTATAATATTTTTGAAAGAGTTTTATTTGTTTTGATAAGTTTTGAATAATAATTTAAATCAATTGTTAAAAATTTTGATGTTTTCTAAAACGGTTTTTTTTAAATTTTACTTCATAACTAACAAAAAGTAAATAAATTTTATTGAATTTCTATAAGCAATTTCATTAGTACATATAAATTTGAAATAAGAATTAAGTTGACAAAATATTTCGGTAAATATTTTGTTGTTCTGTAAAGATTTCTATCAAGATTCTATGAAAATTGAAAACAAAAATCTTTGTATGTTTTTTTTTAAAAATGTTGATTACTATCAATAATTTTTAAATTGATATCATTTTAATGATATCAATAATGATTTTAATGATAATCATTTCGTAAAAATTGTCAGTATTATAATCATTTAGTATAATTTTTATTTTGTGTAAAAATTCTACTAGAAAAACCAACAAAAACTAAAAATTTTTTTTTAATTTTTTTTTAAGTTTTATTAGAATCTATCAGTTTTGATATAAGAATTAGAGTTGATAAATATTCCGGTATATATTTTGTTGTTCTGTAAAGATTTCTATCAAGATTTTATAAAAATTCTATTTATAAAACCAACAGAAAAGAATAATCTTTGTATGATTTTTTTTAAAAACGTTGATTACTATCAATAAATTTTAAATTGATATCATTTTAACGATATCAATAATGATTTTAATGATAATCATTTGGTAAAAATCTTCAATGTTATAATCATTTGGTATAATTTATATTTTGTATAAAAATTCTATTAGGAAAACCAACAAAAACTAAAATATTTTATATTAATTTTTTTTTCAAGTTTTATTAGTATCTATTACTTTTGAAATAAGAATTTAAATTGATGAATATTTCGGTAAATATTTTGTTGTTCTGTAAAGATTTCTATCAAGATTCTATAAAAATTCTATTTATGAAACCAACAGAAAATCATAATCTTTGTATGAATTTTTTTAAAAACGTTGATTACTATCAATAAATTTTAAATTGATATCATTTTAATGATATCAATAATGATTTTAATGATAATCATTTCGTAAAAATTGTCAGTATTATAATCATTTAGTATAATTTTTATTTTGTGTAAAAATTCTACTAGAAAAACCAACAAAAACTAAAAATTTTTTTTTAATTTTTTTTTAAGTTTTATTAGAATCTATCAGTTTTGATATAAGAATTAGAGTTGATAAATATTCCGGTATATATTTTGTTGTTCTGTAAAGATTTCTATCAAGATTTTATAAAAATTCTATTTATAAAACCAACAGAAAAGAATAATCTTTGTATGATTTTTTTTAAAAACGTTGATTACTATCAATAAATTTTAAATTGATATCATTTTAACGATATCAATAATGATTTTAATGATAATCATTTCGTAAAAATTGTCAGTATTATAATCATTTAGTATAATTTTTATTTTGTGTAAAAATTCTACTAGAAAAACCAACAAAAACTAAAAATTTTTTTTTAATTTTTTTTTAAGTTTTATTAGAATCTATCAGTTTTGATATAAGAATTAGAGTTGATAAATATTCCGGTATATATTTTGTTGTTCTGTAAAGATTTCTATCAAGATTTTATAAAAATTCTATTTATAAAACCAACAGAAAAGAATAATCTTTGTATGATTTTTTTTAAAAACGTTGATTACTATCAATAAATTTTAAATTGATATCATTTTAACGATATCAATAATGATTTTAATGATAATCATTTGGTAAAAATCTTCAATGTTATAATCATTTGGTATAATTTATATTTTGTATAAAAATTCTATTAGGAAAACCAACAAAAACTAAAATATTTTATATTAATTTTTTTTTCAAGTTTTATTAGTATCTATTACTTTTGAAATAAGAATTTAAATTGATGAATATTTCGGTAAATATTTTGTTGTTCTGTAAAGATTTCTATCAAGATTCTATAAAAATTCTATTTATGAAACCAACAGAAAATCATAATCTTTGTATGAATTTTTTTAAAAACGTTGATTACTATCAATAAATTTTAAATTGATATCATTTTAATGATATCAATAATGATTTTAATGATAATCATTTCGTAAAAATTGTCAGTATTATAATCATTTAGTATAATTTTTATTTTGTGTAAAAATTCTACTAGAAAAACCAACAAAAACTAAAAATTTTTTTTTAATTTTTTTTTAAGTTTTATTAGAATCTATCAGTTTTGATATAAGAATTAGAGTTGATAAATATTCCGGTATATATTTTGTTGTTCTGTAAAGATTTCTATCAAGATTTTATAAAAATTCTATTTATAAAACCAACAGAAAAGAATAATCTTTGTATGATTTTTTTTAAAAACGTTGATTACTATCAATAAATTTTAAATTGATATCATTTTAACGATATCAATAATGATTTTAATGATAATCATTTGGTAAAAATCTTCAATGTTATAATCATTTGGTATAATTTATATTTTGTATAAAAATTCTATTAGGAAAACCAACAAAAACTAAAATATTTTATATTAATTTTTTTTTCAAGTTTTATTAGTATCTATTACTTTTGAAATAAGAATTTAAATTGATGAATATTTCGGTAAATATTTTGTTGTTCTGTAAAGATTTCTATCAAGATTCTATAAAAATTCTATTTATGAAACCAACAGAAAATCATAATCTTTGTATGAATTTTTTTAAAAACGTTGATTACTATCAATAAATTTTAAATTGATATCAGTTTAACGATATCAATAATTATTTTAATGATAATCATTTGGTAAAAATTTTCAATATTATAATCATTTGGTATAATTTATATTTTGTATAAAAATTCTATTAGGAAAACCAACAAAAACTAAAATATTTTATATTAATTTTTTTTTAACTTTTATTAGAATCTATTTGTTTTGAAATAAGAATTTGAGCTGATGAATATTTCGGTAAATATTTTGTTGTTCTGTAAAGATTTCTACCAAGATTCTATAAAAATTCTACTAATAAAATCTTAAAAAAATAATAAATTGTTTATTAATGTTTTTTAAAAACGTTTATTACTGTTAAGAAATTTAGAAAAAATTGAGTTAAATGTGAATATTTTGTTGAAATTTGTCTGTGAAGATTTCTATCAAAATTCTATGAAATTCCGGTAAAGGCGACCAAAAATAATAAATTTAATTTTATGAGTTTGATTAATCTCGATAAGTTTTGAATAGTAGTTGTGTTAATTGTAAATATTATGGTTGTTCGGTCAAGATTGCTATTAAGATTCTGTAAAAATGCAAATCTAAGTAAATATTATACATCCTTAGCTTTTAAGCGCTTTTCGCAAGAATTAAATTAGAAAAATTCTTTTAAAGATTCTATAAAATTTAAAAAAAAAATGTTTTTGATATACTATAATAAAGTTAAAGTCAACAATAGCTGGAATAATATACAGTAGCAGCGTCAATTTTTGCTTGATTAATTATATTTTTATCTAATTACTAATGCGGAAATAATGCATTACACACAATCTAACAGCGAAGAAAGAGATATGTCCTTTTGTATCTTGAATGAGGCATTCCAAATCATTTACCATCACAAAAGAATACTTTGTGTAATATTGATGCCATTGTCCTTTTAACGAAACTTAAATACACTATTAGATGCTATCGCTCTTTGACCTTACCTTTGGTGCTGCACTGACACTTTTATTTCCTTCGTGAGATTATATGGACCATAATTAACACTTTTCTTTTTTTAACTGTCGGAATTTTATCATTGTTATAGTGTCTCAATACAAAAAAAGAGCTTTTTATGTCACTATCGAAATGCCAACACTATTGACGAAACACACACAAAAAGTCGATTAAATTTCAAATAAAACCGTCATTCCCTTTTTCCTAAAGCAAATAAATTGAATCAATAATTGCTGGAATTAGTCATCCCTTAATGATTCATCATCCCCTTCAAACAAATGCGAGTATGACCCATTTGGTGGAATCGCGTGACAGTTCTATTTTACTTAGTCAACACTCAAATACGTACTTGCTTTTTATTATCTTGATTTTATTTAATTTAATATAGGGGTTGGCTCAATCGACAGCATATTAAATAAGCGATGATTAACTAAAAATAGATTTGACAGCAAAAACAAGTCATAAATAAATCATAAAAAAATAACTTTCTATAGCAGTAGTTATAGTTTAATAGGTTTACAACTTAACTATTCTGCAGCTTCTGCTTTAGTTGAAGTTAAAAGTGTTAAACTAACAATAAAATAATTGCTATAAAAAACCGACTAAGTGCGTGTCGGTTTTTTGTGCTTTGACTACTAAAGCTAATCAGAGCTTAACTATTTTAACATTAAATAGTTAAAAATAAAACTAGTTAATTCGATCTACTTCAGTCTAAATTAGACTAGTTGATTTTTATGTTGTAAGATTTCTTCTAATTTGAAATTTTTTGGAGTTAGGTTTTAGTTTAAACTTATTTAGCTAAATCAAATAAAATTTTGTTTGAAATTTTTTTAACTAATATGATAGTTTACAATTTAACTATTTGGTCGTTTTTGCTTTAGTTATTGACTAAAAGGTTGAACTAGTTAACAAATAATTGCTATAATAGTCAAAACTTGTAAATAAGGGATTAAGAATTTTTAATATGTTTGTTTGTTTTAGTGCTTTGACTACTAAACCTCATCAAAGCTTAACTATTTTAACATTACTTAATTTAAAATAAAAATTATTAACTTAATCTACTTGAGTCTAAATTAGTCTAGTTTAGTTTTAAGATGTTAAAATATTTTTTAAATTGATATGATGGATTTGCAATTTAACTATTTTGTTGTTTTTGCTTTAGTTATAGCCTAAAAAGTTAAACTAGCTATTAAATAATTGTTATAATATTTAAAACTTGTAACTAAGCGTTTAAGAATTATGTCTGTTTTTTTCTTCTTTGACTATTAAACCAATTAGAACTTTTACTTAACCTAATCAGAACTTAAATATTTTAAAATTACTTAGTTAGACAAAGTTTTGTTAACTTAATCTACTTCAGTCTCTATCAGAATAGTTTATATTTATTTTGTATAATTTCTTACAATTTAAAGTGTTTTAGGTTCAGTTTCAATTTAAACTTTTTTAGTTAAATCTAATAAAATTTTATTTAATAAATAGAACTAACTTAACTAAAATTTTAGTTTACTCTAAATAATTTTATATTAGGGTAACATAACATAAAAGGAACAAAAGTTAAATAGTGACAAAAATAGAAATTTAGTGCAACAGAATACACAATAAATTAGTTATAACTTAAAATGTTAGATTGGTTACTAAAATAGTTAACATTTAACTAATATGTAACCTGACTTGACCTAACTATAATATCATTGTATTTGGTAAGGTTTAGTCAATTTAGACAATTTTAGTTTTTAATAGAGTATAATAGAGTAGTTTACTTTTCTGTTATTAATTTCTAAAAATCTGTTTGTGTCTTGTTTAATTTTAAGTTAAAAAATCTTAATTGTTTTTGCGTAATTGTTGCAAAATTTCAGTTTTAATTATTTAGTTTAGTTAATTTATTTTAAACCTGTGTTTAAATGGTGGTGCACTTACCTAATGATGGTAAGTGCGGTATTGGTTTAGTTTAATCTTATTTAACTAAACCTATTTTAGTTTACTGCAAATGCTTTCAATATAACATATATAAAACAATAGTAAAACAGTGATACAAATAGAAATTTAGTTTGACAGATTACATAATCTTCAACACAATGAATTAGTTGAAGATTGATGTGTTGGGTTTTTTACTATAATAGTTAAGACTTGTAATTATTTAGTTAACAACTTATCTCTGCTCGCCTGTGCTTTGACTACTTAACCTGACTTGGACTAATGTGACCTGACTTAACTGTAATGTTCAATCAGTTTAGCTTTTAATAAACTAATTTAGTTTTCTGGGGGTTAGTTTTTTAAAAACTATTTGTGTTCAGTTTAAATTTCAGTTTAATAAATTTAATTATTGTGGCTTAATTGTAGCTAAGTTTTATTATAATAAATTAATGTATAAAATATTAATTTAGTTTAACAAAATGTAAGAATTTTAACACAATTTCAAATTTAAAGATTTAATTTAAATTAAGAATTGCCTTATTATTATATGAATAAACACATATTAGTTTTTTGCAAAATTTAGTGTAAATAATATTTAATTTCAATTTTTTGGTTTAGTATTATAATTAATTTATGCGGAACTTGTTTTGAATAATGGTAGATGTGGTTTAGTTTCAGTTTAGACTTTTTTATTTAAATCTAATAACACTTTGTTTAAACTTTTTATCTAAAGTTTCAGTTTACTGCAAAGGTTTTTATCTGGCTTAAGAACTTTTACAAAAATTTGAAACTTGAAATTATTTGCTTAACAACTCATGTCTGCTCACTTGTGCTTTGACTACCTACACTGACTTGACCTAGCCTAGCCTGACTTAACTATACTATTAATCGATTTTGTAAAGTTTACATAAGTTAATTTTACTATCTAGTTTTTGACGGACTAGTTTAGTTTTTTGCTGTTAGATTTTTTAAAATCTGTTTGTGTCTAGTTTGTGTTTAGCTTAATTGTAGATAAGTTTTTTAAATTAATTTTAAGATTTTTGGCTAAACTTTTATTTTAGTATTATTGTTTTAAAAACAATGTATAACATATAAATTTAATTTATCAAATTATAAAAACTGTAACACCATGTCAAAGCTAAAAATTTCTATTATAAGCACAAACTAGTTTTTTTGCCAAATTTAGTTTAAATAATTATCAACATTAATTCTGTAGTGTAAAATTAGAATTAATTTATTTTAAGCTTGTTTAAATAAACTTGATAATGATAAATGCTTTTAGTTTATTTAAGTTTGTTTTAAAAAAATCCAATTAGATAAAATGTGATTTCAGGTTAGTTCAATTTACTTTGGGTTAGTTTTTTTTAGTCAAAACTAAACATAACACTTAATAGCTTTTTCTAACTTTTATTGTATTTAACTAATTATAGCCCGTTAATTTAATTTTAGTTCATATTTATTTTGGTTTACCATTGAACTAGCCCAGTGTGGTTTAAACTGGACTAGTTTGATAATAATATGTTAGTTTTTCTAACACTGTTTGTGAAAGAATGAGTATTCAATTATTAAAAATGTCAAAGTTAATTGTTACTAGTTTTTAGCTTTTTGTTTAGTTTTTTCTTAAGAAAACATTATTTATATAGCCATTTTAATTTTAACCTCTTTTAGCTGAAACTTTATTTTAATATAGTTTTTTAAAAAATGTATAAATTATAAACCTAGTTTAAAAAATATATAAGCTTAAACACAATGTCAAAACAAAAAATTTGAAGTTTTAATTAATTTAAGAACTGCTCTAGGTATTAATATAATGCACAAACCAGTTTTTTTGCAAAACTTATTTCGAATAATTTTTAACTTAAATTTAGTTTAGTGTTATTATGATTAATTTATTTTGAACGTGTTCAAACAAACCCAATAATGGTCAATGCGGTTTAATTTTAGTTTTAATTTAAACCTAATTAGTTAAGTCTAATTTAGTGGCAATTTTTTACAATTTTTTTAACTAAATTAAAAAAAAAATTTGCTTAACAGCTTATCTCTGCTTATGTTTGTACTTTTTTCTGGGAAGTGCTTTATTAATAGAACACATACTAGTTTTTCCGCAAAGTTTAGTTGACATAATTTTCAATTTTAATTCTTCAGTTTATTTCTATAATAAATTTATTTTAAGTTTGTTTAAGTAAACTTTATGTTGATAAATGCTTTTAGTTTGTTGAAGATAATCTTTTAATAATTCATCTGCATAAAATGTTAGTTTTGATTTGTTATTAATAGCTATTTATGCTACAAGTGTCTCATAAAGCAAATAAGTCACGAAACAAATGCTCAGCGACGAGAGCTTGCTTGAGTTGTCTAATTTTTCTTGAGTGACTTATTTTCTGTTAAGACACAAATACAAAACGTAGTGTTATCCAACACCTCTCCTTTGTAACAGTTCTTAAAAAGTTATCAAATTTCAAAAATTTTATATCTGCAAAGATCAGTAGTAGTTTATGATTTAGTTGCCACGTTGTTCACAACAAATTTATTATTTAAAAAATATTTTGCAAACAAACTGTTTAGGCGCTAGTAACATTGTTGAAAATAGAAAAAAATAGTTCTCTTCCTGGAAAAGTTGCAAAAGATGTTGAAAAAGTCACATCGAGTTTATTACTCAAGAAATCCAGGGACGCTTATTACAAAGAATTGAGTAAGTTCAAGGAAAACAATGTTTGTGGGGTAAGAGAAGAGCTGTTGGGTTACCTCTTCAACGTCAAAAAAAGATTTGCGGTCTTTTCAATGTGGGCGAAATACTGCATGTTAAGATCGACATTATAGTTTTACGAAAATACAGATATTTTACAACATGATAAGATAATCGCGTTTTGGAAGAACAAACAGTTTCTAGCAGAAACACTCAATAAACAACATTTGATGTTGAAGGTAGACCGACCGATTATGTTATTATTTTTATTTATCTTTTAATATAAATGTTAACGTGAATCTCAACAAATGATTTTATCTGAGATGCCTGTTAACTGTAATTTAATGTATTTTAAATCTTTTGATGTTCAATAAATTGTTCTATTTTCTGTAAACTAATGAATTATCTAAAAACAGTTGTATTTTGGATTCATAAAATCACTTGTGTTTTAAAGACCCCATAATTCAATCAAAAACATTTTTAAAATTATGCAATAAGATAAACTAATTTATTGTAGGTTAGTTTAAACTTGTTTTAGTTAAAACTGATCTCAACTATAATTAATACAAACTACTTACTTTATTTTAGCTTTTATCACTTTGATCTTAAATATATGTTAATTTTTTAAAAAAATTTTGTGCTAGAATATTAAATAATTAAAAACGTCTAAATTAATATTGTTGTCAATTATTAGGTTTTTTTTGTGTTACCTCTTGAAAACCAAGTACTTATATGTTTTTTTTTAAATTCTAACATGTTTTCAAATCCGAAATTAAATTTTGAATTTAAGAATTTGTTTGTTTTGAGCGTTAGAGTTGCTTCGACCGCTTCCAAGTCATAAATTTTAATAAAATCTAAAAAGCTAAGATAGTTTGTATTATTTACGTTATGTGTGTGTTCAAGCTAAAACCATTTAACCTTTCAAGATTGGATGAGATCAGCTCAGAAAGTTAAATATTGATTCTCTGCAGTGCAGTTTATGCAGTGTCTCCTTTGCTTTATGAATATTTTATTTTTGATTTTTGAAAATCTTTTATTAAAGACGTGAGTTATAAGTGATTATTTATGATTAAACAATAATTTTTCACACGTTAAATACCAAAGCCGATAATCAACAGTATTTTGTGGTTTTTGCGGTTTTCGGATGCTTTCAGTTGATTTAACGTGCGGTATTGTTGATTTTCACACCAATAAAGTCGCCGCATTCAATATTTGAAAAGATCGAAAGATATGAAGTGTGGTAATAAAAAAAACCCACGGTTTTACATTTCTATACAAATCTTTTACTTACATTTTTCAGAAATCATATTAAACGTCAAATCTAGTAATATATAAAAAAATCGGTTATAATAGGAGTAAAAAATAATACAAAATAACTTCTTAAACCAGCTCAAACTAAACAAAAGTTTAAATCTAAGTAATATCGGTAAATATTACACTGATGAAAAATAATTTACAAACTAAATTTAATTATTTTAGGCTAGATTGTACTAAGCTGGACTATATTTAACTACCTCCAAAATAAAAGATGATTGTAAATAATAAAATAAAATAAACTAGATTGGTTTGATCTAGTTTAGAGAACTAACACTAAACCAAAACAATAATCAATGTAAACCAATTAAAATACTAATTATAAATAAGTGACAGTTAATTATTAAAACTAGAATGAGCTAGCTAAACAATGATTTAGCTGAAATAAGTTAAACAATATTAATATATTCGTAGCACTGAATATAATAATAAATTTTCCATGAGTGAAAATTTGGTAACAGTTTTTTAACGGTTGAAACAAAATATTTAACTATTATTTTTACGGTAAAACTATTATTAAAATGTTTGATACAAATATTAACCGTACAACAATGATAAATTTTTTTGAAAAAACAGGTAAAAGTTTAAAAATTTTATATAACTGTCATCTAATTACTATTTATTAGTTAAAAAAGTTTAATTAACGATTTGAGTTTTGGTTTGTAGTTGGGTAAAATAGAAGAACAAAATAGTTTCTGTCCTAATTAATTTAACTAAATTAAAACTCAATAATTAATCTAAATTACGTTAAACTCTAAAGTTAAAACTGCATTAAAAGTGAATATAATTTTTACTACAATATATTTTAATATAATAAGCAATTAAAAAAATAAAACTCTGCTAGTAAAATTTAAATAAACAACTTAGTTTAAATTTAATTATCTAAAGTTAAAACATAGCTAACTATCAATTGTATAAATTTCATCAAACCAGCTCTAAAAATTATTTTTTTATTAGTTAACAGCTGTTCAAAGATTCACTCTTTGTTGGCTGGGTATTGCTGAACATAATAGCTAATAGAATATAACTAACTAATTAACTGCCAAATTTAAAACTAGTGCAATGACTTTTATATCCATAAATTAATTACAAATTGGCATTTAAATTTTTTAATAATATTTAATATTAACTGTTTTTGTTAACTGAAACAATGTATGAAAAAACTTACAAATGTATGGCAATAACATAATTTTTTTAAGTCCTATATAAAATTATTAATGATTTTAATATGTGTTATTATAGATGTTTTTACATTTCTAAAGATAGGTATACATTACTATCAAAAAAATAATTACGTCAAATGTCAATTATATAACTTTTTATTTAAGGATTATTATTGTTTTATCTTTAACAGAAAGCTCAAATTCTGTTCTTTTTGTAATATTAATTTTTTGTCAAAAATAAAACTAATTATGTCAAACCAAAGCTTTAAAATCATACTTTAAATTAAATGATTTTTGTTGCTGTTACCAACCGTTAGCAACAACATTTTTCGAAACTTAAAAGTTAAATAAAAAACGCAAATTTATAAAACTAGCCTGAAAAACACGTTTTATGAGCGGTATTAGCGTACGAATTTTATAAGAAACTTGTCTACTAATAAAAATTTATATTTATGCGCTTATAAAAATAGTTTTTTCATATTTTACTATTAAAATTTACTACTTTAGTTAACCAAATATGAGTTAAAAATTAATTTGTAACATTAACTTAATTAAGAAAAAATAAATTAATAGTTCTTAGCAGCCTTCTTTTTTTTACAAATTTAGCACTTCTTTAACAATTAGCTGCAGTGTTGTCAAATTTAAATATTTGAGTTAAACATTTTTCAAACATAGTCACTAATTTTATTAAACTACTCAAGTATTTTACAGCCTCAACTTAAAAAAAATTTTTGGGTCATAAATTCAATTATATTACATATATTATATCATTTTAAAATAGCATGTATTTTTTAACTTGTAATAATAGTTATCTGTTAGATACTAATTTTTTATAAATATAAAATTTTTACAGACTGCAGACTGCAAATTCTGATATTTAACTATCACTGGTCTTATTAAGCTCCAGTATTTATTTTACAGTTTTTTATCATTAAAAACTAAGGGTTTGTTTCAAGTTAAATTGTGTTTCAGTTATCAACTTGTAATAATAGCTGAAATTTTCTTATACTTTCAAAGTTTTCTTAAGAATTAGCCATAACGATATGATTTTTTAATTTTAACTTGGTAAACGGTTAACTTGAACTTAGCTTTTACTAATTATAATAAGCTCAAGTATTTTACAGCCTTATTTTGATTTTGCCATATCTAGCCAACAACTACAGGTTTAACACTAAGTGTGCTACAGTTGTCAACTGGAAATAATAGTTACTGGTTAACTGTTATATCTTTAATAGTTTTAAAGTTTTTCAACAATTAACTACAGCGCTGTGATTTTTTAACTGATACTTTAGAAGACAATCGACTTTATGTTAACTCTCACTAATTTTGTGATTATTTTACAGTTTTGATTTATTTAGCAAACAACGAAAGACCTAACACCAATTTTGCTACAAAAATAATAGTTACCAGTCAACAGTTAAATTTTTAATAATTTTATAGCTTTTTAACAATGAACTACAACGTTATCACTTTTTGTTACTTAATCATTTTGTTTCTTGAGCTTTATCATACATAATTAGTTAGACATCTAACTGAAATTTAACTGTTATTGATTTTATTAAATTCAAGTACTTTACAGCTTTAGTTTTTTTTTTGATAACAAAGTTGTCTTAATAATTAACGTTATCATATTTCGCTTTTAAGTCATACATTTTTAAATCATTAAAAACATTTAATGATAGAAACATAATATATTAGGAATATTATTTGTCTAGAAACTTTGGCAATTCGTTTATCAGCAAATAATTGCTAATTTAACTAATTATTATTACAAAAGACTAGAAGTTTGTTCAAAATTGTATTGTGTTTTAGTTATCAACTTTTAATAATAGTTACTTGATGGCTAATATTTTTTATTAGTGTTAAACTTTTTAAGAGAATTAGCTATAGCGTTGTCATTTTTTAACTTAAGTTTGTGTAGACTGTTATCTCAAAGTTAACTCTTACTAATTTCAATAAACTTGAATATTTTACAGTTTTTATTTAACTTTATTTTATTTAGCAAAAAAATGAAAGTCACTTATTGTGCTGCAGCTATCAACTGTTAATAATAGTTATCGATTAACTAATATATTTTTAATAATTTAAAAGTTTTTTAGCAATTAACTAGAGTGTTATCATTTTTGTGCTTAAGTGTTATTATACATAGTTAGTTATCAATTGTTGTAGACACATAATTTAAATTTAACTCTTATTGGCTTTATCCAATTTAAGTACCTTGCAGTTTTAAGTTTTCTTTCAAATCATATAAAATTAACTTTGAAAACATTTGATTAAATAACCGATTTTTATCAAAGAACTGAAAGTTTAACATTAATTGTGCTAAAGTTAGGTATAAACTGCTAATAGTAGTTACCTATTTACTGTTAAATAATAATAATAATAACATTTTTCAAATAATACATTTCTAGAGCACACTTAACTATCAGTTGTTAAAACTCAGTTTAAATATTAACCGTCATTGATTTTATCAGGCTCAGGTACTTTACAGCTTTACAATTATTTATCAAAACATCTTAAGTTAATTTTTAAAATATTTTAATATATGGCTTTTAGCAAATAACTAGAGGTTTACCACTAATTGTACTACAGTTATCAGCTAGTAATAAGAGTTATTTGTTAGTTGCTAAGCTCTTTAAGACTTTAAAGTTTTCCTAATAATTAACTACAGCATTATCATATTTTGTTATTTAAGTCATACACATTTTAAGAACAAAATAAACTGTAATTGGTAAAAACATTATATAAATTTAATTATTGTTACAGAAAATTAGAGGTTTGTTTAAAATTAAATTGTGTTTTAGTTATCAACTCGGTAATAAAGGTTACCGGCTAACTAATATTTACTTAATAAATAGCTTCGGCGTTACTTTTTATAAATTTAAATTTAAGTAGACGGTTAACCTAAAGTTAACTCTTACTAATTTTAATAAATCTAAATATTCAAGAGCTTTACTTTATCTGGCTTTACTTAGCCAAAAACCAGAAACTTAACACTAATTGCGCTACAGCTATAAATCAAAAATAATACTTATCGCTTAGTTGTTTAGATATTTTATACTTTCAAGGTATTTAATGCTTTTTAGTAGTGCATTATTATTTTTTGTTACACAGTTAGTTTTCAATTTGAGTTCAACTCTTACTAGTTTTGTTAAATTTTAAACACATTGCTGCTTTAGTTTTCTTTTAACTATATTAAGTTACCTTTTAGAACATTTGATTGAAACGTTGTTTTTTCGCAAAACAACTAAAAGTGTAACATTAATTGTGCTAGAGTTATCAAGCAGTAATAGTAATTACCTAATTACAGTTTTTTTTTCTATAAATGTTAAGCTTTCTCAGCAGTTAGCTACAGAGGTGATAATTTTTGATGTTGAAATAATACATAGTTATCGTAAATTTAACTGTCATTAATTTAATTAAGCTCAAGTACAAGTACAGCTTTAATTATTTATGAAAATATCTTACATTCAATTTTAAAATATTTTAATTAATCATTTTTAGTAAATAACTAGAAACTTAACACTAATTGCGCTCTAGCTATACATCAAAAATAATACTTACCGCTTAACTGTTTAGATATTTTATACTTTTAAGGTATTTAACGCTTTCTAGTAATTAACTAAAAACATTATTATTTTTTGTTACACCGTTAGTTATCAAATTTAAGTTTAACTCCTACTAGTTTTGTTAAATTTTAAACACTTTGCAACTTTAGTTTTTTTTTAAACTATTTTAAGTTACCATTTAAAACATTTGATTGAAACGTTGTTTTTTAGCAAAACAACTAAAAGTGTTACATTAATTGTGCTAGAGTTATCAAGCGGTAATAGTAATTACCTAGTTACAGTTTTTCTTTTCTATAAATGTCAAGCTTTCTCAGCAGTTAGCTACAGAGGTGAGAATTTTTGATGTTGAAATAACACATAGTTAAGTTTCAGTTGAGTGTAAAAACTTATCGTAAATTTAACTGTTACTAGTTTTATTAAGCTCAAGTACAAGTACAGCTTTAATTATTTATGAAAATATTTTACATTCAATTTTCAAGCTTAACACTAATTGTGCTCCAATAAGCAACTGGTAATAATAGTTACTTGTTAGTTAAGTTTTTGTAAATTCTCAAAGTTTTTTTTATAATTAACTACAACGCTATCGTATTTTGCTATTTATGTCATAGATTTTTAAAGCATAATAAACTATTAATGATAACAAATATAAGTAGCTATTTTTAGTTAAATAGTAGTAGTTTTTGATAATTGAGCCAAAATTGATTACAATTTTTATATTTAAATAAATTATATTTAGCTATCTATCATCATATTTCAAAATATTATATTAGATTTTAAAAGGCTATATTCACAAATGGTTTTTAACATATAACTAAAACTCTTGCAGCCTTTTAACATATAACTAAAACTTATGCAATGATAATAAAAGAGGTTGTGTTAGAGGTTCAACATTTGAAAATCAATCTAGACAGAAAGTTAATAACTATTATCAGTTAAACATTGAAATGTTCAAAGAAAACATTGAGTAAAGCTTATTTTTAGATAAATTGTTTGTTATTTGTAAGGTGTTACTGTCAACAGAAAAATTAAAATAGATGTTATTTAAATAACTATTATTCTTAAAGTTAATGCTATAACTATTAATAATAAAACATTACATAAAATATTTAAATAAAATTGTTTACTCATTTTTACACTAGTGAAACTTAATTTTTGACAAAATTAACTATTACTGTTATTTATATGATTAAAAAGTTATCTTAATTCTTGCTTGATTGAAGTTAAGATGGCTTAAAAATAATATAATTTAAAATCAGAATCAACCTATGATGAATGAGCCAGCTCAAATAACCTCAAATTAGTTACAATTTTTAATGATTAAAGGTTAATAACATTAAATTATTTCAAAAGAAGCGTGTTTGGTGCTAATTTTGACCTATTTTAATTTTTTCTAACAATTACTTACAGCGTTATCAATGTTGCTGTAATATACTATAATATAATATAATAACATTAATAACTAATAAGTTATTAATGTTATTATTATCTAAACAACAGTTGAATAAACTTACCTTTAACTGTAATTTCACAGCTTTATTTTTTTTACATCACAACAGCATAACTTATTAAACGGGTTTTAAACAAATATCTAAAAGTTTAATCAATACTGTTACAGTTATCATATGTTAATAATAGTTAGTTATTGTTGACTGTTTAATTCTTTATAATTCAACGAAGTTAAGAGCATTGATTAGTTAATCTTTAAGATGTTTAAATTTAGGATTAATTGTTTTGGTCTAAATGATCTCTCATTTGTTAGCTGTTATTGTTAATAGCAAACTTAACATAGAAAATTACTGCTTAATTATTATGCTAAAATCATTAATTATAAAATATTAAAATGTTTTAAGTTAACTTTGAGTAAGGTTACTTTTAATAAAAAAATTAAAATAAAAGTTAACTTAACAACTATCAATTTTAAAGTTAATGCTATAACTATTAGTAATAAAACATTACATGAAAAATTTAGAATACAATTTTTACATTGATAACACTTAACTTTTAAAGAGTATAACTATTACGGTTAATTATATGAATAAAAAACTAGCGTACATGATAGAATTTAAGATTGCTTAAAAATTATATAATTTAAAAACGAAATCATCTAGCTCAAATAATCTTATATGAGTTAAAACATTTATTTGCTAAAAAAAGACATTATATATATATATATATGCGGGTACTTCTACGACTAGTGTCGTTTCCCGCTCTTCGACTTCCACAATTGCCGGTTCCACCAGTCTTCATCTCTTAAGTTTCTCTCACGCATAGCTTCTTGCACATCATCCCGCCATGTTCTTGCTGGTCTTCCTCTTCTCCTTCTTTCTCTTGGGACCCAGCCCCATATTTTCTTGGGTATCCTTGAGTCATCCATTCTCTGAAGATGGCCGTACCATAGTAATCGCTTGGATTCTATTGTATCTAGAATTGTTCCATCTACTTCCATTTCTTCTCTTATCTGTGCATTTCTTACGTGCTCTAGACGGGAAGTTCTGTTGCTACGCCTCCAATAATCCATTTCGAGTGCAAGTAGTCTATCTTTGTTTCTCTTTGTCAGTTCCCACGTCTCCGACCCGTAGGTACAGACAGATTCAAAGATTGCGTTATACATCAGATGTTTTGTTCTTCGTGATATTCTATCGCTCCAAAGAAGAGAGTTTAGTTGCCTTATTATTCTTTTGCCTTGTCCGATCTTATTAGATATATCATCATTACTTTTACCATTTGAGGAAAGAGTTACTCCAAGGTATTTAAATTTGGTGCAGTGTTTTATTGTTGTGCCCATACCAATATCTAGATCACTGTGATCGTCGTTTCCTACAGACATGTATTCGGTTTTTTTCATGTTAATGATCAATCCAAACTCTTCAAATTCTTTCTTGAGTGCTCTTAACATGTAGCTAGCATCATCTCGGTCTCCTGTTATTAGAACCTGATCGTCTGCGAAAAAGAGTGTATAGAGCATAAAATCGTCAATTGGCAGACCCATTCCCCTACATCTTCGTTTCCACTTTTTCAAAGATTCTTCGATATAAATTTTGAAGAGTAGTGGAGCTATGGAGCATCCTTGTCTTAGGCCCTTGGAAACACCAAATTCTTCAGAAGTGTTTCCGCCTATTTTGATGTAGCTTTTACATCCACAATAAACCTTTCTGACTGCACTTATGTAGGTCTTGCTGATACGATTTTTTTCCATTGCTGGCCATAGCTTATTCAATGGCACAGTATCGTAGGCCTTTTGCAGGTCAACAAAAACTAAATGTACTTCTCGTCTCCGTTCGACTCTTTTTTCTATTAAATTTTTAAGTGAAAAAACTCCATCTGTACAGGATCTGCCGGCTCTAAACCCATTCTGCTCTTCTGATTCGTCAAACTCTTTTTCTATTCTTAGTTTTAATACTCTCCCATAAATTCTAGCCACAGTACTCAAAACACTAATCCCCCTATAGTTATTGCAGTCTCTTCTCTCCCCTTTTTTAAATATGGATAAAATTTCAGCCTTTTTCCAGTCTGAAGGGGGTTCGGCGCCTTGGAGGCACTTATTAAAGATAATTGTGAGCCATTCAGTAAGAACTACAGGTCCTGCTTTTATAAGTTCAATATTAATACCTCCAGGCCCGGGGGCTTTGCCATTTTTCATTTGTGCTATAGCATCTGTCACCTCTTTCACATTTATATTCGGTACATTGTCAAAATCGTCAGTGTCGCTGTCCCCACTGGTTTCTATGAACTGTGGTCTGTCTTCAGTAAGAAGGTTCTTATAGTGATGTACCCATTGTGGCATGCTGATTAGACTTATTCCCCCTTTGTCAATATTGTTAGTCCTAATAGATTTTATAACCTTCCAAGCTTTATTTGCTCTTGTATTTCCCATGCTGCGATCTATGTTTTCACATACTTCACACCAGTATTCAGTTTGAGCTCTTTTTATTTCTTGTGTCACTATACGTCTCTTTGCTTGATACCCAGCTCGATCTGCTTGGGTTCTTGTTAGCAGCCACTTTTGGTACGCTTGCTTTTTCTGATCAACGTGTAGCTGGAGTTCTTCGTTCCACCATGGACAGTTCTTTCGGCTTTGTCTGTTTGCGAGTGTTTTTATTCCTAGTGCTTCAACTGCCGCTTCATGGATTTTAGATGTTACTGCGGTGTACATTTGTTCTGGGGTTCCATCCTGGACGGTCGCCAGTTTAGTTGCAAGACGCATTTGATAAAGAAATTTTGTTGAGTCATTGGTTAATCTTTTGATATGGTATTTTATCGGTTTTTCAGCTTGTTGTTTTTCTTGTGTGGTTGTCTTTTCAGTACCGCTAGTTCTGTATGGGAGATAGACCTTTGACAAAAGAAGGAAGTGGTCAGAACCACATTCTGCTCCTCTCTTAACCCTAGTGTCAGCTATTTTTAGTTTTGTTTTTTGTTTTACGATGACATAATCTATTATGGACTGCTGGTTCTGAGATGGGCGCACCCAGGTATATTTGTGGATTTCTTTGTGTTTAAAGTAACCGTTTGTGATTTTTAGGTCAAACTGTTGGCAAAGTTCTATCAATCTTTGTCCATTGTCGTTTACAGCATTTTCCCCGTATCGGCCAACCACAGCATTGTCATTTTGACAGCCAGTTCTGCCATTTAGGTCACCTAATAAAAATATCTCCTTTCGTTGTCCGATACTATCCAGTGACTTGACTAGGTCGTGATAGAATTGGGATTTCTTTTCCGCATCCGCGTCGTCATTTGGGCTGTAAACGGCTACTATTATCAATACGTGTCCCCTAATTTCAAGTTCAAGCAGTAAAATTCTATCGTTTACTTGAGTCCATGATTTTATGTTAGATTTAAATTTTTTTCTTATGGCAATGCTCACTCCACTGCTTGCTCTTTCCTCTTTTGGGACTCCGCTATAAATATGTATATATCCATTTCTTTCCTCTGATCCTTGGCCTTTCTTTTTAGTTTCCGTAAGAGCTACTATATCCAAGCTAGATTTTTCTATTTCTTTAAAAACTTCTAATGTTTTGTTGGATAAACTTTGTACATTCCATGTTCCTATACTCAAAGTCCGTTTTCGTGCCAATTGTCGTCGTTTATTTTTCCTATCCGGTTTTACTTTGTCGAGACATTTTGCGATAAAACTTTTTTTTGCAGATAATGGAGTGCAGGTCCATCGATCTAACCCCCATCCTTGGAGGACCAGGTAATTTTTGTGTTGGGGTTTTCTTCCCTTAGATGGTTGTCTTTCAGGACTTAAGAGACCAATCTTCCCTTTTCGTCTGTAACCCTAGATAGGGACCCTTACAGGGTGCTATCACCCGGGTCAGGTGAGCCCTGGTTTTTTTCCGAGGTTGGTACTCCTCCCCCTCCTCCTTTCTCATCCGGGCTTGGGACCGGCCATGGCGGAGTTCGAAAAAAGACATTAAATTATTTAAAAAAAAGATGTTACTTAAAATTTTTAATTTTTTCTAACAATTATCTACAACGTGATTAATTTATGCTATACATTAGTCATTATCAAACTCATCAATTGCATAAACTTAGCTTTATCTGTAATTTTAACTGTCACTAATTTTACTTTACAGCTTTAATTTTTTTTACATCACAATAGGATAACGTTTACCGTGTTTTTAGCAAAAGTTTTATTAATAGTGTTACAGTTATTATCTGATAAAACAGTTAGTTATTGTTAGGTGTTTCATTTTTTACAATTTAACGGAGTTAATAACATTTATTAGTTACACATTAATCTAAGAATGATTAAAAGTTGTGTTTGTAAATAATCTGTTATTTGTTAGCTGCTGTTGTTAATAGCAATCTAAACTCAGAAAATTATTGATTAACTATAAATTTGCGGTTATTGATATAACTATTAATCACAAAACATTAAAGTTTTTATAATTAGAATTTAGTAGCTTGTTTATACATAAATTATCTGTTGTTTGTTAGTTGTTACTGTTAGTAGACCGATACGAGAAAAAGATAATTAGTTTTCTTAAATTTAAGGCTATCACTATCAATATTAAAATATTACAAAATTCATTTAAATTATGATTGTTCTTCACTTTTACACTAATTTTATTAAGAGCTATTTTTAAATAAATAGTTATTATTCTTAAAGGTGACGTTTTAACTATTAATAACAGAACATTACATAATAGATCTAATATAAGATTTTTTTAATTTTTACATTGATAAGACTTAATTTTTACCGAATTTATATCATCAAAAAACTAGAGTAATTTTTGCTAGATTGAGGTTAAGATTGTTTGAAGATAAAATAATTTAAAATCGGTTTTAACCGTCGGTAAGTAAGCCAGCTCAAATAACCTTATATTAGTATAAAAGTATCATTATATTTGTTAAAAGTTGTTTGCTGCTAATTTTGATATAAATTTAAATTTTCTCATAGGACTTTTTTAAAACAGGAGTTAAAAGCATTTATAAGTTACACATTGAGAAGTTAGAATTGATTGAAACCTGTTTTTATATAAATAAACTGTTACTGGTAATATCAAGCCTAAACATAGAAAATTACTGACTTTAACCATCAATCTTACAGTTATTGCTATAACTATTAATTGTAAAACTTTGCCAAATTAAAACTTTTAGTTTTTGACATTGATAACAGTTAATTTCTTTATAGCATAAAACAATTACTGTTAGTTAAATCGTTTGAAAACTGGCGTACTTCTTGCTTGAATCAATTTATGACGATAATATAATTAAGAATCTCCTACAATCTTTGGTGGGTGGGCAAGCTTAATTAACCTATTATTGGTTTAGGCTTACAAATACCTAATGGATTGATTAATTTGAGCTTCTAAAGTTGTACAAAAACATATTCTAGCAAAACTCTTAGTGATTATTCACCTACCTACTCAGATTAAGCCACTCCCGCCCACTCTTTTTTTTTAATTTTATTTTTCCACATTTTGTAAATGATTAAAGCATTCCTGTCGGTCTAAATTGAATTAAAACCTCTTGTTGACATCTCATAAGCAACCTTGTTAAAAGCACTGACAAAACACAAACTTATTTCGATCAAAAAAAAAAGATAGAGAAAACGAAGGCACGGAATTCCAACACAACAGTTTCATTTTCCCTTGGTATCAAAAAGATGCCGCTGAAGATAGTACTTTATAGAAAAAGCTCAATGTTCCTTAGTGCATCTCGTCGAGATTATAAAATTTCTATTATAAAAAGCTTTGAAATGAGAGTCTGTAACGAGGAAAAATGCCTTTAAAGAGGAAAATGGAAGAAAAAGAAATTATGGTATTAAAACAATGAGGGAAAAAAAAGCGATATCATCGGCTATTTCGAGAAGATTATAATCTCTGAATATGGATTTCAAGGACTTCATTATTATGTTTCAGTGAGTTTATAAATTTTAGCGATAAAGATCGGAGGTTAATTCAATATCTTAATTAAAATGGAGAAAGCGACGACATACTAAAAGGTTTTTTTTGCTTATTTTAATTAAACTACGCCATTAAACAATTAAACCAAATTTTGCTTATACTTTGTTGAGTTTTATATTTAGCCAAAAGTATGGCACACTACTGACACTAGGCCAAACTAATTTCTGAACTAATTTTATTGCCGACAATAACAAACTAATTTTAAGTAAGTAGCTTGAAACCAGACATAAGAAACAAATTGAACTTGAAAAGATTTTTAAACAGAAAACTGAAAAATTACAAAAGGGTTGCCATCACTTCGGTGTCTAGATCTCTAAAGCCGGTAACTCATTTGCTAGCAATTACATTTTTGCACTCCGTTTGTTCCTAATGCATCGAAAATCGTTTTTCCCGCACTGCGGTGTCTTTTACTTTTCCGCATTTTCTCTAGGGGAAAATGTTCGAAACAATGTTTTTTTATTTCACTAAAATCATAGCAATCAAACAGTAAGATCATTTTTAATTTAAAAAATCAAATAATCGGCAAGAGCAACGTTACCAACCGAAAAATAAGTAAAAAACTAAAAAATTTATTACTAAAAATTTAGAGTTCATATTGTTAAAAAATTAAAGTTATTTGCTGCAAAAAAAATTGTACCTGACTTTTTCGGAGAGAATTTTCTCCTATTCGCACTAATGCTGCACTTCTCTCAGTCGTGCTGCAAACAAAGGGCTCATGTGGGAAATTTTACTTTCCGAACACGTTAGGTAAATAACTATTTCATTTTTATTTAGTAACTTTTAATTTATTTTTGTTAGCATTATAGACTTAACCCAAGCATCAATTGACAGTTATGTATTTACCCATATAGTTGTCTTTTCCAAAAAAAAACAAATTACGGTTAAAAATATTTTTTTTTTATAATTAATGATTTTTATTAGTTAAATTATTTGTGTTTAAGAGTTTATTGAGACAAAATAGAAGAATTAAATTGTTAACAATAAAAAATCTAGAGCTTTGGCCAAAGTCTTTTTAATACAAGTACCTATATTATAAATCATTGTAACATCAACAGTTAAATAAAAAAAATTAGTAAACGTATGATTTTTTTAGTGATAGCTGTTGAAAAACGTAACAGCTAACTGGCTAGCTATTAAATACTGTATTATAATTAATTATATAGCTAATTAATACAACTTTAAGAAATATTTTTAAGAAATAACTTGCGACTTTTTTATAATTTTTTTGCAGGTCAAATAATAATTGACGACCTTTTAATTTGAGCAATAACTAATCTTTAAAAAATTAAACAAAAAAAATTTTAATCTATGCAAAAATTTATAATTATAATTGTAAATAGAACGTGTATGTGACCTTTGTGTCTGAAGCAGGAAAAAAGCTCTGAAACGGGTAACACATTTGTTAGCATATAAAGTTTTACATTTATTATTATTTTTTTTAGTAAATATTTGATTTATTGTTATTGCGATAAAATATAACAATTAATTTTTTTTTTTAGTAGAATTGTCAGGTAACGTAACAGCTATGTATTTATTCCAACTGGATTATCTTTAATTCTTTATTTTACTAGTTGATGGCTAGCCAAAGACTATAGATTATGTATACTATTGATATACGTTTAAGACAAAAGAAGCTAATGTGATAACTTGGTTGTTCAATCACGGATATAAGCTTTTGTTTAAATTTGTTTCTATCAACACTGACATCATTTAGATGTCATCCATAAACCATTTGCATTTATAAACATGTAGAATAAATCTTTTTCTCAAAAAATGTTTGGTGCAAGGTTTGAACTTCGACAGATATCAGTCTAAACGCGCTACTGCAAATCTATTCAAATTTTAATGAGTTGCAACTTGCCGATGAGTTCCAATAAGAACAAAACATGAATGTGATTTAGATAAATTTGCATCTGTTTTTTTTTTAGATTATCCTTAATCAGTTACTTTACAAAGATATTAATAGCATGCAAATGTCAGATTGAAATCCGAGCGAAGCGAGGATTTTAAGACATCTAAGACTGTTAGACTCATAACATTTGAGGTTTGTTCAATAGTTTATCGGTTTCATTGGAACTTTGTCGATATAAAAAAGAATAAATAAAAAATTCATTGGAACTTTGTCCCTTAAAACCAAAGTAGTTATGCAAGTTGGTTGCTAGGCTTATTTGTCAACAAACATTGCAAAAAATTTAATAATTTGTAAAAATGAGTGCCGATGATCTGCCTGAAAACGTGCTAGAAAGTGCTGAAGAAGCTATTCGAGCACTTGTTCCAAGCAAGTCAAAAGTGAGATACGAAAAATGTTATTCTGATTTCAAACACTGGCAGCAAGTTAATAACTGTGCAGAAATAGTTAATGAAAATGTGCTTTTGGCGTATTTTCAACAACTGGTAAGCTCGTTAATATTGCACGTAAAGTTTACTTAATGTTTTTTTTTTAATTTTTAGTCAAAAAAGCACACCGTTTCATCTTTGTGGGCGATGCTGCGAAGCAGGAAAGTAGAATAATTGGGTTTATACTGTAAGATTTTGTTCTTTTTGTTACTTAAAATTTTTATAATAAAGGTTTATTGAATAAGTTACTTTCCTGTATTGTCAAAATTTTACAATACTCTTATTACATTACCAATATGTCATTTAACATTATCACTATGGTTATAAGGTACATAACAAACTAACTTTTGTGAATGTTAAGAGCGTTCTTACTTCCTGACACCGATAAACAATTAAATCAGACTTTACATTTTTTTTCAGTTTTAGATAATAAAACACAATACAAAATTTATATCTAAATTAATTATAGCGGCATCTATGTGAAGATGGCCTTACTTCAAAGCTGAGAAACCAGGTTGCTACATGTTAATGCACTCTAAATGGCAGGTGTTAATTCTGGTTGTCCCAGGCATAATCTGAGATAAAAAGTATACCTATTGCTGATTGGACAACCAAGTTACATGATATGCAATGTTATCTATCTTTTTTGGTTTTAACTAACAAAACAGAAATATAAATTTGCACTGCAATTTTATTCAAATGAGATTATGCTGCAACTTGCGAGAAAGTTGCAATAAGGCCTAATGAGAACGAAACATGTTCAAGTCTACGGATTTAGTTTGAATAAAATATCTGTTATATATTTTTTTAAATAATTTTTTTGGTCAAAGTTTGCTAACTCACTTTAATTAGATTAAAACTAGAAGAAAAAAAAAGGTTACACAGAGAACTAGAAAAAAAAAGTTAGTTAGTCCGAAGAAGAAAAAGAACTCTAAAACTTGAAACACATCTGGGAGCATAAAAATTGTCTCTTTCATCAATTTTTTTTTTTTAGTAAAAATGAGATTTATTGTTGAGTTATTAGCAATATAGATTTAACCGTCACTGATTAACAGAAATAACGACTAAAAATAACAGTTTTTGTAGTTTTTTTTTTAAATATAGTCATAGTGCAATTTTTTTTTTGGCAATTACATAATATTTATTCTTTTTGATAGTAAAAGTTTGAGCAAATAATTTTACGATTTTTTGAGAGAACTGTTGCATAAGCTAGTTAGTTATGTATTACTTTTGGTAGAAATTAAAAGCTAGTTTTTTATCTAGTTTTTCATTTTTTATCAATTATTAGTGTTAATACAAAGTCAACGTTGTTAATTATTATTGTAATTAATAGTGTAATTATGTTATAAAATTTGTAATTATGACTTACAAATGATTGTTGATTTATTAGTAAATTATTAGTTGAAGAAAATGGTAATATGGTGCAGCTCGCACATAGCAAAGTTTTCGATACTTGCAGCCAATCATGCCTGTCTGTCGCTTGTTCCGCGCTTGCGCTTTAACGCGGGGGTCAGACGGAACGTGACAATGAGTCATACATTTTTGTGCGTGTATAGATTCATTTATAAGACGTTATTAAGCCAAAAATTTTATAAAAGAGATATTGATCGTTTTTTTTAAATTTTGTTTAGATTTTTTATACGTGTTTTTTAATAATAATACTGCAATTAATACTTTTATAAACAGACTAGTAACGTATTTTTGTGATAACTGTTAAAAAACGTAACAGCCAAGTAATTAGTTATTGAAGATAGTAAATACTAAAAGTTGAAATCTATATATATAAAAGAAAGTCGTGTTTGTTACAACACTTATAACTCGAGAACGGCTGGACCGATTGCCATGGTTTTTGATTTGTTGGATTTGTTTCCGTCCCGAATAGCAGAATACATCTTCAAAACAATGAACACTCGATATGTGTAATGAATACTTAATTATTTCAATAGATGCTGATTTGTTTATTACATGTCAAACATTTGTTGTCCAATCCTGTCAAATAGTGTAACAACTATGTTTTTTTTTGGAGCTTATGGCCTGGTTGCTGAGACGTTTAAGCCACAACTTTATTTTTTCTGAAGACATTATGTGTGCGTTCAGAAATTTATTTTTTGTAAAATGTCTACAAAGTTTAGGTACTGTTATATTTGTTTTTAATTCCCGAAAATAATACCTAAGATTTATTCTACAGTAAAAACATAAAATCATCGGAAAGGAACGGAATTTAGGGAATAAAAAATCAGTTGGTAAAGGTTATAAGATTAAGAAAAAAAAAGTCTACAGGTTAACAAAAGTGTAAATGGTTTTTTATAGGTTGTCTATGATTTTTTTTGATAAGCTATTCATACGTAGTGGTTACATACTCTTTGAGCTATTGTCTATGTCTCGAAAGTTCAGGCACTGTTATTATATTTGGTGGTTTTATGCGAGTGCACATTTTAATAACAATGCCGCGTCCTAGAAGATCTAATCTTTCCCAGTGAAGCCGTAATGCAATTAGGCAACGGAATATCGCAAGTCAATTATCTGCGAGAAATTGCACGCGTCGATACTTAAAGGAAAATTCAAAGATGAGTTCTTATTCCAAGGATTTCGATGATCCCAACGAATATGCTCTTTGAATTTAAACGAATTCAATTTCCGATTCGTCTTGCCTTCGCCATGACGATCAACAAATCACAGGGCCAATCCTTGACTATTTGTGGCCTCAATCTAGAAAATGCATGTTTTTCTCATGGTCAATTGTACGTGGCATGCTCACGTGTCGGCAAACCATCCGCTTTATTTGTTCTTGCGCCTGACCAAAAAACAAAGAATGTCGTTTACCACAAAGTGCTTGAATGAAAATCCTATTAATGAATTAATCCGAATTTTGTTTTTTTTCCCTATCTGCACAACATAGTTTTCAATCATTTTTTTCTGACATGAGTTTGAAGTACTTAATTATTATTTTTTATTTTCTTTTTATTTTTCTTCTCATTCTGTATGTATGTTTTCATCATCATTCATCATAATAAAATACTTTTTTGTTTCTATCTATATAGATAGATTTATATAAATATATTATTTTGTATCATTGTTTTACGTTCATCAAAGCCTAAATTAGTTCAGCTAAAAAGTGACACGACATTCATTGACTGTTAGGCGGTACGAAGTTCACCGGGTCAGCTAGTTATTAATAAAAATATACAAGCTTTAACCTTGTCATCAAGTTTTACAATTACTTATTTTAATTATATTTAATTATAAAAATAACATATGACAACAATGTTATTTATTGTTGTCATAATCTGTGCAATTATTATTATGTTATAATTTTTTACAAATTATTGATATTTTTTTAATGAATTAATAGTTAATAAACTACTGCTTTGCGTTACTGACCAATGAATATATATATATATATATATTTTTAATACCAATCGACTTATAAGATTTACAGTTAAGTAGATGTTAATTTATAAATATTCTAACAATTGATAGATTTGCTCGGTAGTCAGGTGACTAAAGATAGTGCTTTCAGAGCCTGGTTGAAGAAGTGGCGTGGATTCAATTTCCACCCAGGCGAGACTATTTTTCTTTAAAAAAGATGGTTCTTGTCTGGACATAGGTGTTTGTAATTGTAGAAGCACAATAGTTCAAAAAGGTTGCAGTGTATTATTTCTGTTAATTTTAACCTCTTGACCTTAACAGTTGATAGAAACTTGACAAACCATTAATGTGAAAATATTACGTTATAGTTATATAATTTACAGTTGCATTTAACTATACAATAATAATATATACCTTCTACTTTTTATTATAATATCACCACTTAAAACCTTATTTGTTGAAGTAACAGCTAAAAGAATGACTAAGAAATTAACAACATAAATTTTTCAATTATTAGACAAGTTCATCAATTATGATAAATGATAACATAATAAAAATTATTTCTAGCAATTAAATTTACTGTTGATTCTTTTTTCTTTAAGTTTATTGTCTAATAAACATTTTCAATATGTTTTTTTAAACAAAAGAAATAATCAACATTACAAAATAACAAAACGTTTACCAATGTAGTTGTTTTTAACTTGTCAATATTGACAGTTAAAAATAACAGTTATATGGTTTGTTTCAGCTATTATTTTTGATATAGGTGGTCATTAAATTTAGTAAATGGTAAAGTTTAATTAATTAATTGCATCAAAAATATACAATTTACAACAATGGAATTTGGAGCTTTAATTTATTAATTTGTAAAATTTGCTGTTTACACTTCTGTGCTGTCAACATTGCTATTTCTTAGCTAACAGTTTAACTATGCTATAGTTTTTTTAGTTAAAATTTACAAAATATTAGTAATTTGTTAATCAATTTACAGTTAAAAAACATTGCCTTACGTTACTAAAAAAATAAATTTTTTCATTAACAAAAGTACATAAAATTTGCTCATAAGAAAATCCATTTCTTTATTAGCATAATATGTATCTTATTCACACTTAAGTAAATGTTAATTGAAATAATAAATTCTATGTATTATCACAGTTAATACAAGGTTTACAAATCACGCATTTCAAGATATTACTTGACAACAATTACTTAATAAATTAATTAATTAATTATAGAATAATAACCACGTTATGTCATTAACTAGCTGTTAACTGACATACTTTGACAGTTGAAATAAACTTTGTTAATTCTAAAAAATAATTGAAAATGGTATTGAGTTTTTGAAATTTGAGCAAATTTTTCTATTTTTGAAAATTTCTATGAGGTGGGCTAACCCATGTGGGTGGTCAAACTTCCAAAATCTGTTATTTTATACAAAATCGTTTTAATATTTGTTTCATACAAACTATAAATAATTGTCGAGAACATTTATAGTAAGCTTTATTACTTTAGTGGCATGTCGCTGCAATGAATTTAGTATTCATTCACCTGAGCTATAATTAATGATTCTAAGCGCATCGCATTCGCATTTTGCAGTAAATTTCTAATGACATATTCTTGTAAAGCAGTGTGTCGGTTCCACTTCCATTCATTCATTCACTTAAGTATTCAAATGTCATAAAATGTTTTGTTTGACATGTTACAAAACATTGTACAACGTAATTGAAAGTTATTTACGATTAAATGTTGTATTTATTTGTTGTTTGGCTGTAAAATAGCTTTTTCAATTATTGGTGTAGCAATCGGCATAACGCACTTTATAAACTTGATAAATTACTTTTGTACAAATCTTTATTTCAGGAAAAAAGTATCTTTTAAAACTATTTAGTTTTAGCCGTTTAACAAAATCTTAACTTATTTTGGTTGTTAATTACTAAAATAACATTGCAGATTTTAAACTTTGTTTAAAAATATTCAAAAATTATTGCTTGTTAACTGGATTTTGTAACTATTTTTCAGTTTACCATTTTAGCAATAACACACAATAATAGATTTTTCAACTAATAGTAGTTACATGAATTAAAATTAGTTTACATATTTTAGCTTTCGGTATATTGTTAACAAGTAAAACAGAAAATTAAACATATTAAGTTACAAAATCTAAAACTAATAATTAATTAAAAGTTCTCAAAGATGGTCTGTAAATTAACAGTAGTTTGACAGATAACAGTTTTTAACAAATCTAAAACAAGCTTGTAGACAAAAATAGTTATAAGTGTACTTATATCTAAGTGTTAGTAACAGTGCTACTTTTGGTACTAAAAAACATTTATTATTGATCAACATATTGAAATGTTTATTATTATACATTTAGTTTAATTGTTAACAGTGTTAAAGTTCAATAGTAATGCTTGCAACATTTTTTTTAACTATTATCAACCAAATTTTTCCTAAAAACTTTAAAACAACTACTTATAACTGTAAATTATTCAAAACGATTGAATAATTTATAGAATTTACAATAGTTTGAAAAACTAATAATAAAAAAAACAAACTCTTTAAACATTGGTATGAAAATTGTTCTTTCACTGATTACGGTTTTTATTGTATCAGCAAAAGCTTTATTAAGCGGTTAAATCATTTTTTTTATAACCAATAAAATTAATAACTTAACTGCTGTAAAGTTTTAGAACAATTATTATTAAAATTAAAGTATTTAAATCAAAAATTTGTAATTATTTAATTGATTTAATAATTATTGAAACCTTACCTGCTATATTCAATTATTATTTTTTTTGTAATTAACTATTTAATATTTATGATAAATGCTAACAATTTTTTATTGTGAAAAAATTTTTTTTAATTTATTTAGCAACTAATATTGTTTATAATAAATTGTAAAATAGACCGTTATTAAATAAGTATTAGTTAAACTAGTTCATTTTATTAAATTATCAATTGTTTATTAGCTACAGATACCAAATGAAAAACTCAAAATTGTTAAATTTTTTAAAAAATTTGTTAAAATTAATTGTTATTTTAACTATTAACAAATTACCTTTTTGATTAAAACTTCATTTATTAAATTATAAAGTAATTCTGAATTAAAAAATTACTAACTTGCATTAAATAATCATTGTCTGTAAATGTACTTAACTGTTAATAATAATTTAAAAAAAGTATTATTTTATTATATTAATTTTAAATATTAAAAAAAATAGCTGTATACATATTAATAATGAATAGTTAAAGCAATTTTTCCAATGTTAACTGTTTAAATTAAACAGTTGACATGTGTTTTAATTGTTTAAACACCTTTACAAATTTTTGCTAATAACTTCCAAATAACTTTAACTAAAATGTTTAACTTTTTGTTGTCTAACCAATTCTAGAAAACTTTTTATTTAATCTAGAAAAAAATATGTTCGGACATTTTATATATTATGAACTTGTAATTATTTAACTACTATTTAACAATTTTTTTATTTGTTGAATTGAATACTTTTGCTTTGTTTTAATGTTCAACGATTAACACTGCTAATATTTTTTTTAATTTAAATTTTCACATTGTATTTTTAACAAATTAAAGAAAAAACATCTAAAAGACACTACGCAACTAACAATTTAATCTTAAACATCATTACTTATTTGTAATTAAATGAGAAAGTCTAGCACATTTTTAGTTCAAAATGTAATAAAAAAACTTTTTTTTAAGATACAACAATTAAATTTTTTCATGTGTATGTTTTTAATTTAAAATGCATGTATAGAAAAAACTAGTTCTATCTGTATATGACTGTCCACTGAAAAACTTTATTAATTTATTATTAAATGTTAACAGTTAAAATACATTTTTAACTGCTTTTAGTTTAACACTTGAAGAATGACCAACTGTGGACGACATTTGCTGATAATCAGCAATTTTTTTTACGCATAACTGTCAAATATTTTTAAGATATATTTCATAAGCTTTTTGTTTTTTTGTAGATTACAGTTTAAGTTTACAATCGTTTTTCATAAACAAGTATGTAAATATTAATATATGCATTAAAAAATGTCGGTTCTCTTGTTATTACGTGAAAGTGTATTTCCTAACCGTTAATACTAGGCATAATACAATTAGTAAAAAAACGGTTGTTTATATTTTTGTATATATTTTTGGTTGAAAATTTAGCAAGATGTTTAAATTTTATTATTAATTGTCAGTTTAAACAGCTATGGTTAAAATCATAGATGGTAACTGTTTGAAGGCTTTAAAAACTGTTTTTAGCAAATTCTTGCTAAAATTTAGCAAGATGTTTAAATTTTATTATTAATTGTCAGTTTAAACAGCTATGGTTAAAATCATAGATGGTAACTGTTTGAAGGCTTTAGAAACTGTTTTTTTTAGGTAATACACAGTTTAACAGTCTGGTTATCAAAATAAATTATTTAACAAATATATCAGTTTATTTAACTGTCATAATTATGTTATATGGTAGATTAACTTGACGGTTATTAATAGTTATAGTTTTATTTTTTAAAAACTTTTTTGTTAATTCTTGTACTAGAAAAGCAATTGAAACCGTGTCTTAGAAAATTAGTTCTATAAGTAATAATAATCAATATTTCAAGCATGCGATGTTGGTCTAAACTGGTTTGTTAACTGTTCAAACGTTTTTCAGATTTTTGCTAATAACAGTTTTAATTGAACAGTTAACTTTTTAGTTATCTGAATAATTTTCAAAAACATTTATCTAGTCTGCAAAAATACATTTATTATAAACTTGTACATAATTATTTAATAAATATCTTTTAAATAAGTTTTTTATGATTTAATGTTAAACTGTTAACTATAGTTAATATTTAATTTAATTAATAATTTTTTACATGGTATTTTTGGCAAATTAAAGAAATATTCAAACATTTTATTTTATAATAATAACAAACAATCAAAATCTACGTATCCAAGAAACAGTAATTTAACAAAAAGAGTTTTAATGAAAAATGTAAAACAAATAATTTATTAACAACTTTTATAAGTTTCTAGAATAAACATTTAAAAAAACAACAGTTAATTAATTTTTAAAGTTTATTTTACTTTTTAATTATTTATATATGTGTAGAAACTGCTTGTTCTAATTACAGCCCCTAATTAAAAGTAACTAAATAATCAAATATAACTATTTACTAAAAAAAGTAACACTAAATATTCTTTTGATTGAACCGTTATAACTATTAACTTGAAAATTGGTTAAATACAATTTATTTTCAATTCAACAGCTTTATTGATTATTAACTATTCAGGTAGTTTTAAAATAGTTTTTACCTTGACACTCAAAAAATGACCAATTGGGAATGACTTTTGCCAACAATCAGCATTTTTTTTTTCAACAATAACACTCAAATATTGTCAAAATGATTCTTGTTAACAACTTTTAAATAATTTTAGCCAAATAGCTAAACATTTTGTTGTCTGAATAGTTCTAGAGAACATTTTATTTTATTTTTCAAAATTTTTATTTTTCTACAACATCAAAAAGTGTTCATATCAAGAGTATAAATTGAGTCACAGGAAGCTACATTTTGTACTAAATTTTATTTTGCATCAGTTGCTAGGCAAGTTGCTAAACAACAAATGCAATATAAAATATTTTGTGTTTAGTCTGCTGTTGTTGATAGCAGAAACTAAGGTGGCTTAGAGAATATAATTTTTGTTGCCGGAAACATGAAAGAAAAAGTATGTACCACCTTTTTGGAGTGGAAAGGAGATCAAAACGCCAAATCGTTTTCCGAGAACGTTTTAATGGGTTATTTTGGAGGCTTGGCAAAAAAATTCAAAAGTCTTACATTATGGACACAATACTCAATGCTACGTGCGGCCCTCAGTATTTATAATAATATAAATATTGCAAAATTCTGGAAAATGAAAGCATTCCTTAAGCGACAGTCCGACGGCTACAAACCCAAAAAGTCAAAGATTTTTACATCAAATGTCGTCAATAAATTTATTAAAGAAGCGACAAAAGTAAGTTTTATATAACCATATAACAAAATATATTTTAGTTTATATTTTAGGTCGCATTAATTATGAGCATAAGGGTGCATGTAGAAGAGATGAATTACATCAAATGAAAATTACTAATTTTATTGATTTTTGCAAATTTAATGAATTTGCAAATTTATTGGTGTTTTCAGTTGATAGAAACAACTTGTTTTAAGTACTATAACTGTATATAAACTGTTTATTGAAAAACTAACACTAAATATTTTATTGTTTTAATAGTTATAATAATTGTAAACTTAAAAAAGTTCAAAATACAATTTGACAGCTGTTAAAATAATTTTTTAAGTGCTTTCCCTTTAACACTTGAAAATGACCAGTTGGCGATGACTTTTGCCAACATTCAGCAATTTTTTTTTACTAATAACAATCAAATATTTTTAACATACGTTTCATGAATTTTGTCGTTTTGAAGGTTAAAGAAACATTTAACTAATTTATTAAAAAATTAAAGATTACAATTGTTTTTGACAATCAACGAACATGTTAATATAGAAAGCAACAAATATTTATCTGTTAATACTAGTTAAAATTAATTAATATTTGAATAGATTTCTGCTAGAAAATTAGCGAAATAACGAAATTTTATTATTAATAGTCAGTTTAAACAACTATGGTTAAGATCATAAATATTAATTGCTTGAAGACTCTAGAAACCGAACTGTTTACAGTTTAGCAGTTTTGTTATAAAATTTTTGCTAATAAATTATATCAGCTTATTAAAACTATCACATGATAAATTATTATTAATCAAAAAAAAAACAATTCTCTAAAGCGTAAGTTGAGAGATAAACTAGTTTTTTTTTTGTTTTCAGAACATGACATTTGGTGTGTAGACAAGGCTAAGTGTCTAATTACAATAAGCTAATAAAACTATTAAATTTCCGACAAGTTATAATTCTATCTGTAATGCTTTCTAAAGTCCTGCCATTACGGTTCCTTCAGCAAAGCTTAGCTATTCTACGATCCCCAGGTAACCAGAGAGAGCTCTGATGGAGCGAACTTTGACCCAGGACACGACAACCTAGGATCATACATCAAATGTAATTAAGTGGAATTTGTGCTCGGTGTAATATTTCAAGATTACGTATTCACCCATGACTTGTTTAGTCAATTTCAGACCAAAAATATGCCATTTGGAATAAAATTCCATCAAACAGATCGTCGTAACGGCAGACACCGGTATTTCGCATTTACCTCTAAATTCAGAGCCAAAAAAAACTTGTAGAACGTAATATCGGCACTAATTGCATTAATTTAAAATTCAAATCGGTTTTAAAACAACCTGTTTTTATTTTCCATTAATAAAGGCCAACAAAAAATGATAGAAAAAACGTTGCTAAAGACCCACCATTAATCACTAATTTGAGATTTTATGATGGTGTTTTTGGAGGCCGACACAACACCATACATCGACTAAAAGTTTACGAGTTTACACACTCGTTAGAGCTAAAACAAATTTCCATAAACTTAGAAGGGTTGTTTTCTACTGTCTGTCTCAATATAAACTTCTCAACAACATTATTTCTTGCCCTTAGGAGGTTTAGAGCTTTTTGCAGTATGTGCACTGCATACGGTTCAGTGCACTTACTTTATCATTGCAGACACACCCCTATACTAACTGTTTTTGTAAATTTTGCATAACCAAAAAAGTAAATAATTTTTTTTTTAAATTATAACTGTTATTAACAGTTAACAAAGTGTTTTGTTAATGTATTTTTCTATCAAATTATTAAAAAAAATCAATTTTCATATAATATTAACATGTGTTATGTTTCGGTGATTAATATTTCTACTATTAACTGTTAAATATAGTTAACTAATAGTTAACAGTTCAATTTTAAATTATTTGGTTACAATATAATAGGTTTATGAAACCGCTAAAAATGCATGTTTATTTGTAAAATTCTTAAGTATTTAACAATTCAACTGCTAATTATTTATTTAACCTGAATTATTATAAGAAATGTTAGGATTAATTGATATTAATTAGATAGTACAATTTTATAGAATCTAATGGTAATCTTAAAATTGTAAACATTTAACAGTTATAACAAAATATTTACATATAATATTAGAAAAAAAATAGGACTATGTTATATTATTAAAAATATAATAATAAAAAAAATATATTTCTCACCTATTGCAGACTGCAGTTAACTAGATAACTGTCAAAAATGCTTTTCCATACTAAACAATTTGTGTTTAAAACAGAAATAATTATTCTATAAAAATTAACACTTACTGATAATAAATGGCTTTCGGTGACTATTAAAAATAGAAAAAATTATGTCTGCTGTACCTATATCATTAAGTAAAAATCTCAGAGCAAAATTAGATTTAACAATTTTTCAGATAATAACAGCTAAATATTCCATAAAAACCTTTTTAACAGTTTGACAAATTATTAATTATACAAAACGTTAACTAGATTGTAAAAGTTACAATATATAATAAAAAAAAAACTAAAAACAAATGTGTTAACCGGCAGTTTAATAACTGATTGCAGTTAAAATTCCATCACTGTTTAATTTTTGCATTACACATTTAACTTTTTGTTAATGTTGACTATAAAAAAACAGTTACCTAATTTATAAATAAAACGGCTGTAACCAGTTGAACTTAACTGTTAGTAATAGTTATAGTTTAATTTTCAATTTTTATGGTCAATCTTTATATTGTAAAGCTGTTAAAAATGTATCACTTAGCCTTAAAACCGCTATTTGTATAGCGGTTATTTGTAATCTTAATTATGTTATATGGTAACAATTTGTAAAGTGTTTAACTATTTAACTGTTAAAAATGTCAACTTAATCTGAGTTATTAATTAAAAACTAATAACTATGTGTTATTAATTAGACATCACAGATGTATCGTATAGAATGTGTATGACAGTAATCTTAAATTTGTAAACATTTAACAGTTATAAGAAAATAAACTTGCATTATTATCAGATTAGAAAAAGAGAAAAAATGTTATATTATTTTAATAATAAAATGATGATTATTTTTGAAAATGTTTTTATATTGCAGGCTAAATTTAACTATGTAATTGTTAAACATTGTATTTTTGAACGAAACAATTCATGTTGTTTTAACGATCAAAAATATTTATTCTATAACAATATGAAGCTAATAATTAACTGTCATTAATTAGACAACACAAGTGTATAGAATATAATTAATAGATCAATTGACTTACCTTAAGGAAAATTGATCGGAATTATACGAGTGTTGCCGTTCGAAGAATTACACATGTAGTCGCAAATTTGTTGCTCTAGCGGTCCACAATGTTTAAAGCATTTTTCGGGGAATCCCCCAATCCCCACCAATCTCACTATTCCTACGCACAGCCCGGCAGAGTTCATTGCAAGATTTAGAGAAGACCAATAAATCTAGAGAGGTAAAGGGACGGGAAAAACCGAGGGTGGGTTGTAATTCTTCGAACGGCAACACTCGTATAATTCCGATCAATTTTCCTTAAGGTAAGTCAATTGATCTATTAATTATACTTCGTGTTGCCGTTCTCGAATTACACATGTAGATGTTTAAAGAAAAACAATCTAGATTTATAAAGTAGGAAAAGAAAAAGTTTCTTATTAAGAGAAACCAACAAGATTAACATAAAGTTAAAACAAACCACTTGTGATGGTATGCTAAGAACTAGGCATAACCGATTCCACAATTATTTGAGCAAATTAAGTGGTATTAAGAGCTAGTAAACGATTAGAAAAACAATTAAATGTCTGGGATTTACTTGAGCAGCCAGCGGGTTTGCGGGTTGTTTCAATTGAATTTCCTGCTTTAAGCGCAGCCGATGTGGCGGCATGTCTAGTAGAGTAAGCAGAAAAAATTGACACATCTATACCACTAGCGGCATGTGTAGTTTTAATCCATTTACTTATGCGGTGATAAGAAATTGGACGAAAAGAACGTTTGGAAATTAACAACAACAGATCTTCTGTAACTGGGCGAATGTCTTCAGTTCGACGTAAATATACATCTAGAGGTGATGCTACACATAAATTTGGCTGTGTAGCAAAGTATGGTAAGAAAAGAAACGGTTCAAAAGTTTTAGGTGATAAAATTTTTATTTTATCTGGAAAGTGAATTTCTATTTGGTTTTCCCCATTATTATGGCGAATGTTTGGGATACGCATGTTTGTTAGCGTTGTGATCCCGTCAATAGAGCTAGCAGTATGACAAGTTTCATTAAAAGATCATACCTCAGAAAAGAACAGAACCGGAGCGGGATCCCACGTTGTGGGATATCGTGGTCTCGAGGATCTTTGACTATAAACATTTTTAAGAAAGTGTTTAATAAATTGGTTATCAAGTTTCGAAAGAGAAAAAATTAGCAGCAAAGCCACACGTTGAGAATTAAGAGTTGCATATGAAGCTCTCGATTCAAATTCGTCTGAGAGGTAACTAAGAAAGAGTTTCAGTGAATAGCAGAGTAAGAAGCGTGGTTCCTGAGCAAACAAAAATTCCACCAGTTTCGTAAGTAGTTGTTGTATTGGTTTAGTGCGCCCAGAGAAATGGAAAATTTAAGAGCAGAGAGTTCAGTGAGAGGAAAACCTCTCAGGACCACCCCTGCCGCACAAAAAACCCAACCTCCAGGAGAAGGGACCTCCAGAGGGGATGAGGTTGGCTGAAATGAAAAGCGGATAATTTTTCATGTGGCGGAAAGCGCCAAAAAAAAAAATTTTAAAAATAAACTTCTAAAAACTGAATGAAAAAAAGATTGGGTAGCCCAACAAGGAACTACTAAAAGGCCTGACGCTTTTTCACTATTAAGTTTTAGCAAGCATTTTGTAACGAGACAAAAAAAGCGGAAAAGCGTAGAAATATTTATTTTTTCACAACCTGTGAAAGCATCTACGATCAACGAGGCAGAAGCTGGCTTCCAAGAAATATATCTGGAATATTTTATATTGAGGTTGAGTAGCAAAAAGGTCAATTGTAGGAACGCCAAAGTGGGCGCATTTTTGGTGAAAAGAGTGTAGAGATAACTCTTACTCGGTCTCAAGAACTAGAGAACGAAACGCTTCTTCAGCTGAGATATTGTCCTTAGTCTTTATATAAGAATCAACAAAAGTTTCTTCCTTCACACCAACGTCATATGCGGCGGGTAATATTATTTAACTGTGGAAAACGAACATTCCCCATTTTATTGATGTAAGTGTAGTTGTGTTAGCAATTCTGAGAAGAATGGAACAAAACATTTAGGTGCAAACAATTTTAAAGCGTTAAAAGCAGCTAACAATTCAACATTGATGTGATGTCTTTTTTCTATTGTTGTCCAAAACCCATGTGTAGACTGTTCATTAGAAAAGGCTCCCTAAGTCAGCAAAGAAGCGTCAGAAAAAATATCCATTACAAATTTTCGGTTTCAAATGATATGCGCACCCTCATTTTTCTGCAACGTTTGGTACCACCAACAATGTCCATATTTAGCCAAAATATTTGAGAATTAGCATTTAAAACGCACGAAGGTTGGTTCGTTCTAAAGTTTTAAAGGAGCCCAACCAAACAGAACACAGAGAAGCACGCAGCAACAAGTCCAATAAGTTGTGTAAAGGTTTGAATGTAAATGTGAAAAAACTAGTGAATATTTTTTTAATAACAACTATTAAAAGGAAAAGCAAGATATTTTTATGTTCTGCAGATTTCGACACACAAAAATAAACATCTTTGAAATCTAAGAAAGGAAAAAAAACAGTTTTGATGGATTAATTTTAAAACTGTTATAATGTTATTACAAGTGCTATAGTTTTCAATTTTGAAATGTACTCAAACAGTAATTTGAGGCTTTAGATTTAAAAGAAAACGGGTTGAACCGTTAGGTTTTTGCAGCTAAAAGAAAGAAGATAAAAATCATTCTTTTGTTGAAAAAGTTTTTTAAATTGCTCCAATTTTTAATAAATTGTTTACGTTTTGTGTTATGGCCGCACCAGCGCGTGTAAAGACAAACAATACTGATTTGTGAGCAATAGGTAACCTATATCCTGACAGCCAAAATAAAGAATGGTAAAAATCCGGCAATTAGCGTCCAGTGTATGGTAATACCTGATTTATAGGTGATTCTAATGGTGGTAAGTGTTCTCCCCTCCTCTTTTTTTGTTGAGTTCTTGAAAAGAGGCGTCGGTAGTCTAAAGACGTTTGGTGTTTTGAGGCTTCCTTTTTTGTAGAAAGTTTGACGAATGAGAAAAAATTTAAAATTTTTTTCACATACAAAGGAATCTATCGTAAACTGTGGAAGGACAGCCTTGAGTGTCTCACCTAAAAAAGGTATAATGAGAGGACGACAATGTATAAAGCAAAGCGGACTCCCTCGTATTCCAAATATTTCAATTTTATTTCTGAGGAGAGAGCTGGGGTACTCCTTGGAAAAGACGATGCTTATCAAGCAATGCAGTGCGGTCATCTTTTGGTACACCATTAAAAGGTAATGTCAAAACAAAACAAAAATTTGACCACATGAGTGTACACTGCAGGTCCTAATTGAGTATCTATGAGAAATGTTCCCAGGAGAGTTAAAAGGGCATTACTTGAGTTTTTCTCAGGTAAAGGTTTGAGATTTGCCAGTGGACAATTCATCTCGTAATCAGTGTCCGGACGAACAGACTGATCAGAAAAAACCTCTTCATCTTCACCTAGCGAGTCATTTGAATAAAAAAGAAAAAGGAAAAGTAGAGGTCAATACTTTTTTCAGAGAAATCCAACTAGCCATCAAAATTGATTGATAAAGGATTTAATCTTAGTAAACGTATGATGAAATTTGAGTCAAGGTTGAAGGACGCGACTGGAAGGAGATAAGACACACAGTAGCTTCTTTTTTCACTCCAGGATTCCAGAAATGAAGCAGAGAAGGAAGACGTCGTCTGCATTATGTGGTGCAGGCAAGACAGCGAAAAGTATATAAAATACCGCTGCTTTTTCAGGAAATACAAACAAAAGAGTTGTATGTGCCTGAGACGGTGAAATTCTTCATATTTTTCAGTAAATACAAACAATAGAGTTGTATATGTAATGTGGTGCAGGCAAGACAGCGAAAAGTATATAAAATACCGCTGCTTTTTCAGGAAATACAAACAAAAGCGTTGTATGTGCCTGAGACGGTGAAATTCTTCATATTTTTCAGTAAATACAAACAATAGAGTTGTATATGTAATGTGGTGCAGGCAAGACAGCGAAAAGTATATAAAATACCGCTGCTTTTTCAGGAAATACAAACAAAAGAGTTGTATGTGCCTGAGACGGTGAAATTCTTCATATTTTTCAGTAAATACAAACAATAGAGTTGTATATGTAATGTGGTGCAGGCAAGACAGCAAAAAGTATATAAAATACCGCTGCTTTTTCAGGAAATACAAACAAAAGAGTTGTATGTGCCTGAGACGGTGAAATTCTTCATATTTTTCAGTAAATACAAACAATAGAGTTGTATATGTAATGTGGTGCAGGCAAGACAGCGAAAAGTATATAAAATACCGCTGCTTTTTCAGGAAATACAAACAAAAGAGTTGTATGTGCCTGAGACGGTGAAATTCTTCATATTTTTCAGTAAATACAAACAATAGAGTTGTATATGTAATGTGGTGCAGGCAAGACAGCGAAAAGTATATAAAATACCGCTGCTTTTTCAGGAAATACAAACAAAAGAGTTGTATGTGCCTGAGACGGTGAAATTCTTCATATTTTTCAGTAAATACAAACAATAGAGTTGTATATGTAATGTGGTGCAGGCAAGACAGCGAAAAGTATATAAAATACCGCTGCTTTTTCAGGAAATACAAACAAAAGAGTTGTATGTGCCTGAAACGGTGAAATTCTTCATATTTTTCAGTAAATACAAACAATTGAGTTGTATGTACCTGAGAAGGGTTAACTCTTCAGGATCACTAAGCTAATTTCTAGTAATTAGGTGTAAGACAAAACGAACTCAAATGGCGCCTTTCGATTAGGGCGAGGTCGATGAAACGTCGCGTTCCGGTCCAGTCGCGTGCGTGGAGAGATGACGTCAAGATGAAAATGTAATTATTTGAGGAAAAACGAAGAAAAAACGCAAAACTTACCGGAACTGTAAACAAGGTCGTCCTCAAGGAGAGCTTTAAACTTTTGTCGTTTTTGGGAACGAGCTGACATTTCACTGCACTTTTTGAAAAATTCACAAAAGTTTGGGTCCACACGCTAGAGCACAAAAATTTGCAATGAACTCTGCCGGGCTGTGCGTAGGAATAGTGAGATTGGTGGGGATTGGGGGATTCCCCGAAAAATGCTTTAAACATTGTGGACCGCTAGAGCAACAAATTTGCGACTACATGTGTAATTCGAGAACGGCAACACGAAGTATAATAGTAATCCTGAAATTGTAAGCATTTAAAGGTTACAGCAGAATTGATTTGCATTATTATAAAATTAGAAAAAAACCAAAATTATGTTATATTATGGAAACAATAACAATAGAAATGATTCTTACTAAAAAATATTTTTTTTATATTAAAGTCTAAACTTAACTGTTAAAAGTAGTAATTTTATACTACGCCTTTGTGTTATTTAACTGTTTATTCTATAACAATTAATTCTCATTAACTAATGGTTGATTTACGGTGACCGTTAAAAGTCTTTGAAATTTTGAACAGCTAAAAATTTTCTTTTTAGTTATTTCAAATATAACTGCTGTACCCATATAAAAGCTTACAATTAAAATTAATATTTTTTAACCAATAACAGCTAAATATCTGTTAAAAATCATTTGAGCAATTTGACATGTTATCGATTACACAAAACGGTTAACTGATTTGTAAAAAACTTGTAACAAAATAAAAAAAGTGCGTTAAACATACGATTAGAAACTGTTTTATAAAAAACCATGTTATATTATTGTAATGATATCAATAATTGCTATTTTAAATAAATAACGTTTTTTACATACACCAGCCTAAACTTAACTACATAACTGTTAAAATAGCCCTTTTATACTAAATAATTTGTGTTATCTTATTGTTAGAAATAATTATTTGCTAGCAACTAATTCTTACTAACTAATACTTGGCTTTTGTTAGCTATTAGAAAATCTTTTTTTAATTATTTTAAGAATGGGTGTTGAACCCATATTATTAGGTAAACGCTTTAAAATTTTAGAATTAGTTTAAACTTTTTTTAACTAATAACAGCTTGATATTTTGTAAAAATAATTTCAACAATTTAACAAATTATTGATTATACAAAACAGTCAACTAATTTATAAAACTTATTATAGTTTAATAACAAAAAATTAATAATAAAAAAACAAATGCGGCAAACAGCTGCTACAAAATTGTTTAACTGATTGCAGTTAAAATTCTATTACTGTTTGATTGTTTCATCATTTTTCAAACATTGCTAATGTTGATTATGAAAAACAGTTAACTAATTTATATGGAAAACTGCTGTAATTTTGAGAGCAATCATTATTTAAGTTAAAATAAAAAATAAATAAATTTTTAGTTATTTAATTAATATTTATTGCAATAAAAATTATAAATAATTATTTTGAAACAATAATAATTGTTTTGTTAGCTGCTAAATTTAATTAAAAGTATTAAGTAAGCGTTATTAACAAGTTAAACTTATCAAATTACTAATTGTTTCTTAAATTGAGGTACTTTAAATGTTAATCTAAATATTTTTGAATTACTTTAAAAACGTGTTACATATAACCGTCACTTTAACTATTTTCAAAATAACCTAATTTTACCAAAACCAAAAACTTTAATATTAAACTATAACGCACTTACTAAAAAAAAATTACGTTTACTGTTGCGTTTAATAGTTACTGTTTGTAAGTGAACTTAACTGTTAGTAATAGTTATAGTTGAATTTTTCATATTTTTGGTTAATCTTTATATTGTAAAGCTATTAGAAGTGTATGTTTTACTTAAAAAATTTAACAGGTAAATGCATCTCTAATTGTGATATTTGTAAATTCGTTAAGTGTTTTTAGCAGTTATTAACTGTTAAAAATATTTAGCTAATTTGAGTTATAAATATAATTCTTCTAAAAGTTGTAGTGACTTCTAGTGCGTTTGTTAATGCATATTTTCGTTAACTTTTTAGTTCTTTCTTTATAGTAATAGATTTTTACTAATTCATAGTTGATATAAAGTTAACTATCTGAAAATTATAACAATAACTAAATCTTCTGCAATTTACGTCAAACTATTATAGTGCAATAATATCAGTTGTTATTATTACATTGTTAATGTAAGTAACTTTCTTGTTAATTTTTGTATTTTTTTTTAATTATTTTATGAATTAATTAATATTATTAATTCTCTTCTTGGCTTTACTCATACAAATTTGTAACTTTTTAATTTAATTTTTAATTTTTTCTCCTAAACTTTTATTTCTGTGTCTATTCTTCTTGTTATCTACTTTTTCTTTTTATAAATTTTAATCTATTATTTTTCTATTTTTTTATGTATTTTTTTTACATTTTTGTTAGTTTTTATCTCTATACCTTATGCATTTTTTTCACTCAAAAAACCTGTAATTTGCTACGTCTTTAGCAACATCGGTATTTGTTTTTATGTTATTCTAGTTTATTTTCTCTTCTTTCGTTTTCTTATTATATTTTGTCATTTTTAAACTGTATTAACTTTTTTTTCTATTTTTAGTAATTAAATATAATTATACATTTTAAAGTTCTTGTAAGCCTTCTCACATTTTCAGTTTTTTTTTCTTATTATGTTTACATTTTTCACTAAATTAATGTTGTCAGATTCTTGAAAATCTATTTATTCTTTATTTTTTTAGCAATTTTGATTCAACGATTTAAAATTTTTTTAAAAATATTTTTCTGATTTGGCTAAATCTGACTTAATTTGTTAGCTTTTTAAAAATTTTGTTATTTAGTGACTTATTGAGCTTTAAGTACCACAATATTAGTAGCTTGCAGACCAAATTCTATTTTATTATACTTATTTATTATTATTTTATTGTTATTATTATTATTATTATTATTATTATTATTATTATTATTATTATTATTATTATTATTATTATTATTATTATTATTATTATTATTATTATTATTATTATTATTATTATTATTATTATTATTATTATTATTATTATTATTATTATTATTATTATTATTATTATTATTATTATTATTATTATTATTATTATTATTATTATTATTATTATTATTATTATTATTATTATTATTATTATTATTATTATTATTATTATTATTATTATTATTATTATTATTATTATTATTATTATTATTATTATTATTATTATTATTATTATTATTATTATTATTATTATTATTATTATTATTATTATTATTATTATTATTATTATTATTATTATTATTATTATTATTATTATTATTATTATTATTATTATTATTATTATTATTATTATTATTATTATTATTATTATTATTATTATTATTATTATTATTATTATTATTATTATTATTATTATTATTATTATTATTATTATAATTATTATCAACTCTCTCTTTGACAATTAATGATAATGACAACATTACTTTTACAATAATTTAAAAATTGAAGGTTCAATTTTCAACTAAAAACCAAATTTGAAACCAAACCATAAATTGCGTTTCAAGCCAAACGTAAAACATACATTTGTTAAAAAAAACTTAAATTATTTTTGTCCCACGCATCCGCGATTATATTATTTGAACTGTCAGATTTAACATTTGAGAACATTTGAACAATACGACATGAATTAATTAATTATCATTAATAATATTATGTTTACATTTTTGAAGTATTTATTTATATACCAAAAATTGATAACTTGTTTTCTACCAAAATAGATTTCGAAGAACATAAGCTAATGAGAAAGATGCAACAATACGTTAAACGAAGACATTATTAAACAAAAAGTCATGAAACTTTTCAGTTAAAATGCCGTATTTAAAAATGGTGTGAACTCACCCTCAGGGTGAGATTTGTAAATAAATATTGAATAAAAATTTATAAGTTGTTACCTGACAGTTGAATTTGAGCGAACAACCAATCAAAAATTTTAGATCAATTCAAATCAGGCTGTTTAACATTTTTTTAAATGTCATTTTGTTTTTGAGAAAAAATTTTAAAAATAGAGATAATTTACGACTGCATGGTTAAACGAGCAACGTTTCGCCTAATTGAATCAATCATCAGGCCGACAATCTTAGAGCTTTCCGCGCCAAAATAATTTTCCAAAAAGTACAGATTCATTCGTCCTTCACCGCTCTTCCATCGAATCTATCCGAGCATCAGAATCAGAAAAGTTGCTCCATCCCCAGTGTGCCGTCTGATGCTCAGCTGTTAGTTGAGTTGCATTTGTTTGTGCTATCGAACCGCGCCAACTACGACTTTGAAAAAGACGCGTTTATTTAAATTTTCGAAAAAAATTTCAAATAAAAATTTACCAATTTTTTTTGTTTTTGCATTTGATGCTAGTGTGAAAAATGTCATTATTGGCAATTAGCCCGCGAGATTTAAAACATAAATAGTGAAGAATTTTTTTAATAAAAATGCACTAAGGGTTGGTGGTTTGTTTCTTTTCTGGAAAGGGGTGATCATGGATCCCGATCCCCTCAGGAAGCAGAAGTTATCAAAATGTTCGAGTTTTTTGGGACTGAATTTTGTGTGGTGTGTTTTGTGTGTGTTGTGTGCGATGTCGAGTGTGTACAATGGATGGCGACAGAATATCCTTCAGGACAAATTGATGGTCCTCGAGGATCGAGTGGGATTTCTGGAGAGGAAAAGTGTGGAAAATGTAGACGTTTTGGTGGCAAAAGTGCGGAGAGAGGCCCTACACCAGGTCAATCGCAGGGTGGTTAGGGATACTGGTGCGGCGACTAGGGACACGAGGGATGCCCCGGATTGCATTTGTCCAGCAGGTACAACTCTTCTTGATTTTTATTTTGTTTATTTATTATTATTTTTATCTGATTCAAATTGTCTATTGTATACAATAGAAAATATGATAATCGATCTCGACTTTTAAATTTATTATTAATGACTTTACAAACAACAATAAAACAATTTTTGTTATGTAATTTAATACCATTAATTGATTTTGTAATCGAGAAAGCTATGAAAATCAAATGTTTTGTTTTCAATTTAACCTAGGTAGGTATCTATATATCATATTTCAACCAGCAAATGCGTTTTTTTTTACATTTTTTATTATAATAATCAGCAATAAAGCTGTCATTGTGTGACGTCTTTGTTGCATTAGTTAAACACTATAATTTCTCAGCTACGCTTTGCAAAGAATATTTTCAACAGCTCTATTATTTCGATTCTCTTTTGATGCAACAGCCAGCCATTTTGATGCATTTTTTCTCAAAACATTACGATTTGAATATAAAGTAGTGTACAGGAAGAAACATTACAATTCTTTACCCGCTAATACAAAATAACACAATTTTGATAAAAAAAATTTAAAAATTGTTTTTTTTAAACAACGTTCATTTTAAATATATTGTAAATATATAATATGTATATTAGGCCAAAAAAATTAGTATTTTTTTTTAAATATTTTGAAAATATCTTTTGGAATGACAAATTGAGCCTTTAATAATAACAAGAAATGTTTCGTTAATCGTGTTTTCTATTTTTTACTCTTAATCTTATTCTATCGTCAAAACTGTTGAATTGACAAGTCAAAAATTTTTATTGACAAACACTTTTTGTAGGAAAAAAGAAAAAAGGGCAGATTGAACATGTTTGTCAGGCTAACCGTTTTCGAGTAATCCAGTTTTAAAAACTTAAATATTTTTTTGATTATACTTTTTTTTCTTTGAAATTTTTTAACTATCAAACAAATACTTTCTTATAAAGTACTTTTTTCAGAAATTTATCGCGATTGAAGTTAAAAACATAAAAATAAAATGGCGAATAACTTCTAAATAAAGTACTTTATCAAAAAATATTATGAGACTTTTTTGTAAAACATAAATTTTCTTTTCAAGAAACAATTTTTGTAATTTTTTATTTATTGGTTTGTTTGTTAGTTTATTAATTTCAAAATAAAAAAATAAAATTTGAAAAAAATAATTTTTTAAAGATTGATTACTCAGAAACGGTTAGTCTGACAAAAATATTCGAACTTTTTCTTGAAGGAAATTTGATTTTCTACAAAATCATTGATTGATAAATTTGTTTGGCTTGAAGAATCAACAGTTTTGACGCTAAAATAAGATCAAAACATGAAAAAAACAGGATTGATAGAATTGTTCTTATTAATATTAAGGGCTCAAACTTTAAGGGTATTTTTTTTGTATTTTCAACTTATTTTTGCACATATTTATTTTGACCAAGTTTAATGTATATTAACTAATAGTAAACATTTTTATATAATTATTGTGTGCATTTAAATTAATTATTTATTTTTAAACCGATTATTTATTTAAAACAATAGAGCTCACAGGTTGCTCTGTCTAAAAATAATGAGTCATCGGCTGGTTTCTCTATTCAGTGTTTTAAGATTATTATAATCTGGTTTAAGTCAACCTAAAAATAATTTTAATTTCTGGATTTTTCAATTTAGATTTTTTGGAAAACTCATAGTTTTTTAAACTTTCACTAAACTTTTTTTGGTTTTATTTTGAAAAACGGGATCAAAGTCTACTTTAGATTAAAAGTCTCGAGTCTAGCCTCGACTTTTAGTTTTAGAGTTGATTTGGAATTTCAGTAAGTGTTTAGCCTTGCTAAGTCTAACATGACTATAGTCTGTTCAGATTCAAGAAAGAGGTTTTTAGTCATTTGAATGTTGAATAGTTTTTAAACCATTCAAAATTGGTTTAAAATGAAATATACAATATTTTCTGCGGCCAGCCCTGTCCGAAAAATCGATAAATCGAACTAGTAAGGTCTATTTTACTTTTTTTATTTGAAAGAGAGAGAGAGAGAGAGAGACAAAACTTGCGAGGTAATCTACAATGCTTTCAAGCGAATTTGAGAATCAGAAACTGTGAAAACTACATCTGCAAATTCAGGCGTAAATTTAAATGAAACAATCAGAAGCTCAAAAAAGATGAGGTGCATGTGTCAGTGTTATACCAGCTGAGTAGTTATTTTACCTAATTTTAGTACTAACCGATCTAAGACCTGCTGACAAAAAAGCACAGCCGCCTTTGATTCATGTTAATATTATACACTCGTTATTAACTTCTATAAAATAGACACCCTCATAAACGCAAACTAGGATTTGTACGGTTTTACGACAGAGTACGACCATTATAAAAATACTATAGACATAATAATAATGACTAATAGTATATTGAAAAACTTGTTTTATAAGGGCTGGTTTGGCGCACGTGTATGCACGTGCCGTATATACGTGCGCTAGTAACTCTTTAGAAAACGTGTTTTTCACATTATTATTTCGATTTATACTAACACATAGCTGTCAAAAAAATAATTATGTCAATGTCATAATTTTTTTACATGCGGATTAGTACCGTTACATCCGTGAAAATATAATTTGGATTTATTTTAAAATGAAATTGTTTTGAAAAGTGGTTGTTGGTTCAAATTAGAGACTTGAAGCAGAGCTGCTAAAACTTGTTTGCTACGGAAACCTCTCTACATAGGTTACATCGTATTTATTAAGTAATATATTTCCAGTCGTTGTTTCGGCTAGTTCTTGAATTTTGGTTGGAGCACATAAATTCTCTTCTTGTAATATTAATTTTTTGTTAAAAATTAAACGAATTATGTCAAACAAAAACAAATTGAGTTTTAAATCAACAGACTTGTTGCTGTTACCAACCGCTAGCAAGAAAATTTCTTAAAGCTTGAATATATTTTTTTTTATAAAATTAAAGATAAAAGACGCAAATTGGAAAAAATTGCCTAACGCTTTTTACTACAGAAAAGTCGTCTTCGGCTTGTTTTCTACTCTGTGCGCCAAAACAACCCTTATAAAATTAATTCTTTAGTATACTAGTTATTTATTATCTTCACAAATATTGTCATTGTTAGTTGATATAATTATTCTCGTTTCTGTTCGCGCACTTACTATTGTTGAACAATTTTTAAATATACTTACAAAATGTAGTATATAAAAATGTGTGTCAAAATGTCTTATAAAAAAAAACAAAACTATTATTTATTTTTATTTTTGATGTAAGTCAATAATTATAGCCGCGTGTAAACCAACCGCATTTCGTGACGACGCAATTGGGCTCACTCGGTTTGGATTTGCATCATCTCGCTCGCTACACCGAGCTTGGACATTGCCCAGGGTACTTCAGTTGTTCAGTTATCATTACAGTAATACCGCCAGAGACAACACTCAATATTGCTGAAGTCACTGATTAAAACAATTGAATTGTCCAATTAGAAATAACAATTTGATTTTTTAATTTTTGCATTTAATGAAAATAAATGATTATTAGATAAACATTTATTTTTCATCATTTTTAAGGAAACATTATGAATATTTTATTTTTTATTCATTAAGCTATATCTAGTTTTTTTTCGTAATCTGTTCTTTTATGCAGATTACTTGTACAAAATAATTTTGACGTTTCTCACCTGCCAGGCGTCTTAATATATATATATATTTTATATATATTTTATTTTCTATCATAAACAATAGAGTCACTATGTATAAGCGTAGATTATCATTCTCTTCCTACCTCTAGTTACTGTTTATTTGTATACTTTTATGTTTATAGTAAAAATTCCAATTAAAAAAAAATGTGTTTTTTTAATTTAGCTGTGATACTTGTAACACACAAATTGCTTATTTTTAAAATAAACTATGTGGTTCCAGCTACATCGCTCATAAAACAGGGATATTATAAGAGTTTATTTAAGGTTTATTTTTACGTGTGGCATTAAAATTCAACAATAAAAGAGTTTTATTTAGGGAGCGGCACAAAATTATTTAATTTGGTTTTTTCTGTTGATCGTAAAAAGCGGTAAGATTTTTTTTCATAAAATGCACAGAAGAAATATTAAAAGGGTTGAGGTGTTGGGGTGTTTTTTATATGTTTAATAAGAGTAGTCGGTCGGTTTGTTTCTTCAATGTGGGCGATTGAAGAACTTTTATGGTATAAACGGTTTCCGGGAGCACTTTTGTTAGTGTTTCAGGTTTTCATTTTACACTTTATAGTAGGGGAGGCCAACAGAGAATTTGAGGAGTAACTCGAGCGCGTCAGATAAATATATACAAGGGTTTCTTAGACGTTTTTACGTTTCTTCGCAAATATTAACCCTTAATATAAGCAGATTCAATAACTTTTTTGACTCAATTTAAGTAATATATTGCGACAGCTGTCGACAGGTCTTAAAGTCGGGTCACCATGGCACCGATTTTTTCAGTCATTATTTGAATTTAAATACAAATTTTTGTGTGTTGGTATAATCTACAATGTCATAAAAGCGAAGTTCTTACCCAAAAATTGAAAGTTATAAAAATGATGTTTTGAGTACATAGTCTAATCTAGGTCTATCGTTGTAAATTAGTTTAAATACTGTAACATGTTACATTGTATATATATAATCAAGTTATGGCGTGGCTGGTTTCCTATGTTTATGATATTTTGGAAAAAAATCTTATAGTTATCCGCCGTGTAGAAAAAAAACAAGGGTGATAAAAGTGGTAAATTACCACAAAAAATATATACAGGGTCATTAAACCACAGTAGCCAATTAATAATTTTATAACCCTACTAAAATACGGCGTAAAATAGTAACTTGTAGTACATTAAGGTAACAACTATTTCCTAATTGGCATAATTATAGGTTATGCCGCCTTAAGAATATAAGAATCAGGTTTTCTCGTTCGCCATCTATCTATATAATATCTATTAACGCCTTCAACCCCATAAATTTTCTCCCAAATATAATTTCACATCAAGACAGGTAATAAAACCGCCACGAACGTGTCTCTTTCCAAGCCAGTAATGAATACTTTTCTATAGACGACAGAAAGATTTATTTTCCGCATCTCATCTCACGTAGGTAATTATAAAATTATAGCGGTCGCTCGCTATTAATATAAAAAATTCGGTAAAATTCCTCTCTTCTGATAGCTCAATTAAAATGGGAATATTTATGTGCAAAAGGGGAGATTGTAATAATGATCATTGCGGCATGAATTTTTATGGAAATTGAGGAGATTTGCTAATTTAATTGGAATTCCTATTGGGAGATTCAAGTCATTTTTTGGGAAATTGTTAATGTTCTCAACTTCATTTATAGAGCGGATTTACCATTTTTATCTTCTCATCTCGGCACGTAGGTAGTTACATATCTAAACAATCAATGTTTAGAGGTTGGGATTTTATTACAGTGACGCCTACTTCAAGCCTATCATACATTGTGACGTCATTACCCGACAGTTTTATTTTAAACCAATTTTTTAACTGTATTTATTTATTATTATTTATATTATTTAACCAAACAGCTATAATGTTGAACTAATACAACTAAAATACATATACTAAATTATATCAAATAGTTTGGTTTACTTAACTTACTACGCTAGAATACTGATCATTAACAGTTAACAGTTAAAGCTAATAACTGTTAATATTTTATACATTAACTAGTTTAATTTAAGTGCAACTTTGCTAGCATTTGCACATCTAAGTAACTGATAGTTAGAGCTAATAGGTGTTTTACCGATTTTAAATGGTTGACAATTTTAACTGTTGCCAGTTAATGAGCGCGATAGTTAATCATATAGTTTACATGGATAAAATTTTTACTTAAATTATTTCTGGCTATAGCTATTTACTTGAATTTAACTATTATTAAATACTTTTTTTTGTTATTGGTAATCTGTTGATAGTTAAGCGTTTGATATCTTGGGGAACACATTGGCAGCTGCAAAACTATTAATAGTTTGATGGAATACTTTTTATTTTTAACTGTTATTCGATAGAATTCGATTGAATTAAAAGTGTATAGTAAAATATAACAGTTTGAAATGTCTTAGCTGCTCAATGTAAATCATTAACATTTTATTTTTATTACTTTTAATAAAATGGAAACAATTTATTTTCAGTTGACTTTGATAAGAGTTTGTTATTTTATTTTATGAAAAATATTAATAATGGCAAAAATATTTTGTCAATTAACTGATGTGGGTGGAGTTTAAAACAATTTTAAATAAATTATCTGTTATTTGATAGATGTTATATTAATTGGAGAGTTTATTAAATTTTTTGTAAAGTGATTTTATTTTTAACTTTTACGGTGTAACACTATTATTTATACAAAGTGTAGCTGATAATTCTCTTGTTTTTGATTAAAATTGTGTTTATCCAATTACAGAGAAAAATATAAAAATATAAAACAACAACTGCTTCAGTCGACCAGTTTCGCTAATACTTTATTCATGGTAATTCATGGTAATCTAGTGTTTCTAGTCCTGAAGATGCTAAAATAAAGTATTAGCGAAACTGGTCGACTGAAGCAGTTGTTGTTTTATATTTTTACATTTTTCACTATTGTTTATTTTGTAACTAACTTCAAGTTGCTATTTGTAATTATTTACAAAGAAATAAGTGCTGCAGTTAATAGTTAACATAAATAATTTTAAGAGTCTGAATAAATTCGGTAATTGATAAGTTTGGCTTATTATTCAGATGCATTTAACTTTCAACGGCTAATTATGAAAATACTTGACATTTTGATAATAAATCTGCTGCTCTGACAGTTGCTATGGAACTTTCTGGTTATAGCTATTTATTTGAATTTAACTATTATTAGATACTTTTTTTGTTATTGGTAAATTATTGACAGTTAAGCGTTTGATATCTTGGGAAACACAATATAATTGTTTTGTGATAATTAACTGTTAACATTTGTCAATGTTTTAACAGTCATTTAAATCAATTATAAAGTGGTTATTTATTGACACAGTAGTAATAACTGACCTGTCTATCAGATATATTTGAAGCCTATTTAACTTGTTATTTATTAACTGTCAAGAAAATTGTGTAAAACTTTATTTTGTAATTAACAAACTTTGGGCAGTTACAATTAATTTAAAGCTTAAATATATAAAGTATTGACAATTTATAAAATTTTGAAGTAATCAAAAAACACAAAACTACTAAAAATAATAAGAACTTAGAGGTTAGGTAAGGCACATCTATTCATAGTAACACTATCTTTATAGGCATATGAATAATGACATCATTACATGACAGCTCCATCATGTTTTGAGAATTTTTGTCATTATACAAGAAAGGTCAATTTCCATATTGCATCAAGTATAACAAATTTGAAAATTTGCATTATTCATGAAAGCCATCCAACTCCCACCTGGGATAGTAACTTGGTTATTAGGATACACTTTGATATTCCATCTAATGTAATCAAATCAAAACATCAATTGTTTATGACGTAATTTAAGAATGACGATGGTAGACGACACGCTATTGTTTTAAAAGACAATTAAACGATTGATAATGTCTTTCATGTTAGAAACCTTCTAAACTGTTAAAGATTCATAAATGTAAAGGTTAACAACACTCAATGTCAATAAAGTTTTATTGACCAAACCGGTAGGCAAATTAATATCACAAAATGCTTATATTTCTTTTACTTTTTAAATTAAATATTTGGTCTGCTATTGTATGACTCAGTTATTAAGTTGTTAACAGTTAACTGAAAACGTACAGCATTATTAGTAGTTTAGATATAAAATGTAACCGTTACTAATAGTAATTCTTAAAGTTTCAGAGATTTTCTTGAAAGTTGACAGATATATTTAATGTTAAACATTTGGTTTAACTATTAATTTATTGACAGATTAGACAGATAAAAATATATTAGCTGTTAACAGTTGCGTTTGTTGTTAGTTTTTGAAGCTCAGCTCGCATTTGTCAATCTCAATTTATAGATAAAAAAGTTAACATTTGCGAAAATAACAGTTAACTACATCCAAAGGTCTACAAAACAAATCGTTAGTAATTGTTGTTTATTAGCAATATTGTTTTTCTAAACTAACTATTATTTAATAATATGCTATTAACAGTTGAAATAATGTCCTAAGTTTTATATTATTAGCAATCAACTGGATAGACAAATTATTAACTAACGTGATTATTTTAAATGACAACATTAATGTTGTTTACCTAGACTGTGCATGTTAAAAAAATTGTTATTTGTACTATAATAGTAAATTTTGTAGTAAATGTGTTATTACCAGTTAAATTTACTAGTGGTTAATATCAACTAATCTATTATTAATTTTGTTTATTCATAAACAATTTAATTAAACTAAGTTAATTTTACTAAGTATATTTTAAACAATAACAATACAAAAGAAGGTACAATGATTGTTATTTGATAAAGTCAAATAAATTAATTATCAAACAATTTGTTTGATTTATTAACTGTTTAAATTGATTTTGCTAAATTTTATATATTCAACAATTTGTCTAATAATTCTAGTCAATAAGCCGGTGTTAACTTTTAAAATAACTGTTATTGGTTTTAAAGCATAGTTCATTATTATTAAATTTTATCAAAAACGGTTAATGTGTTAATTGCGTAACAGTTTACATGTTGGGTAGTTGATAATCATTAGTAACAATTGTTAAGTTATTTATTTTATTATTGACTGGACAGTAATGCATATCATAAGGTAACGGTTAAAATTAGGTTATTGTTACTAAATATATTTTAAACGTAAATGTAAAGGTTACAAGTTACAATAACTGTTATTTGCAAGTAATAAACTCAAATAAATGAATCATCAGTTGATATGTTATTAATAGTTAAAATAACGTGTCAAGAATATCATCAACAAATTACTGCTAAAATTGATAGCTAAAAATAACTATTATCTAATAACTAAGTCAAATGAAAAAATATTATTTTTGACTATTTTTAGTAGGTATATTAATTTGTTTAATTTATTAACTGTCAATACTTTAAAGTAACTTTAAGACTAGAAACAATATAATTTATTTATTATAGTCAATTAACCTGTGCTAACTCTTGAAATAACTGTTTTATTTGTCTTAAAGCATAGTTTATTATTATCAAATTTTACTAAAAACAGGTATTGTATTAATTGCGTAACAGTTTACTTATTGAGTAGTTGATAATCGTTAGTAACACTTTTAAAATTATTTATCTCATCAATCACTGGATGAAAATAAGTATATAATTATCTGGTAACCGTTAAAAATTATGATTTTGAAAAATAATTATACAATGCAAGTTACAATAACTGTTATTTGCAAGTAGTAAACTCAAATAAATGAATCATTGGTTGTTATGTTATTAATAGTTAAAATAAACTGTTAAAAATATTATTAACAAATTACTGCTAAAACTGATAGCCAAAAATATTAATTTTATAACTAAGACAAATGAATAATTATTTTTGATTATTTTTAAGATAATAATTGGTTTAATTTATTAACTGTTAAACTTGATATAGCTAAACATTACATAATTAACAAACTGTCCAAATTCTAATTTACAAATCTTTTCACTGATACAATGGCAAGCAACATCTGGTAACTGTCAAATATACTACTTTATCTACTAAATCTACCTTAAAATAGCGTTAAGAATGAGAACAACATAATTTATTTATACAACAGCTCTTAGCTTATTTTTCTATCAATAAATCTATTAATAACTATAATCAACCAACCTATGCTAACTCTTGAAATAACTGTTATTTGCTTTAAGCATAATTTATGATTAACAAACTTTATCAAACACAATTATTGTATTAACTGTGTAACAGTTTACTGATTGGGTAGTATTCGCATTTTTAACTGTTTATATTAAAAAAATTCTATTGCGGATTATCAAGTTGCTATTAACTGTTAAAATAACGGTTATTTGTCGATAGTAAACTCAAAAAGAAGAATCATGAGATATTATGTCTTGAGCAATTGTAATACTGAAAAATTATTATCAGACTGCTATAACAACTGTTACTTAATTAAAATAATTAAATCAAATTGTTGTTGACACTTCTTATTATATGAATGAGTTATTTTTTACAGTTTAACTCAATAGTTTATTACATGTTTTATTATTGTTAATTGTGTTATTATTGTATTGTTAACCGGTTCAATCGTTAACAAATGATAAGTTATGAATTTGACGTTATTACGTTCAATTTTGAGTATTTTAGATTATTCTAAGTAACAGTTATTATTGTGACAGTTATTTTTTATCAAAATCATCACCCACTGTTAGCTGGGTGATGAACCGAGGGGTGGTTATAAATTAAACATAATTTTAAAATAATCTAACTGTAATGTAAGGCTAAGGTTGTCTTGGTTATTAACCCGAATATAATTAAAGCAAAAATGAAATATTTTAAATTAACAGGCTTAATGAATGTTTTAGTTAAGTTGCAAACCACTTAATTATAGATTCTTTATATTCTTTGTCGGTTTATTTTTTAATGAGTTTAATATTAATTTGTCAATTTGTTTAATTTATGCAAACAAAGTGTTTACAACAAGACGGAGCGTTTGAATATTTCACGGTCGGTTGGAAACATTTCAAATAATCTAACAATGTGTCAGAGGTGAAGAAAAATGTCCACCCCATTTAAAATTCCAGGTAAATATTTGTCCATTTATATTTGACATTCACCTATTTAAGTGGTACATAATAGAGTGTTTCTGGTTATTTATTACACCCACCCTTACCTGCACAACACCCTCTTTGTTATTCTATTTGGGGATGGACCACCAACTATTTAAAAATAAGCATTATTATATTGATTCAAGGGAAGTCTGTAAACTGTAATTGGCTATTTATTGATTAAATTATTATATTGATTGTCATATGATATGTCATGTAATGATAAGGTGTGGTTATTTTATTTTTTTGTAGCAATGGTAAACCTGTTACAGAATTATGTGAGGTTATGCAAATTTACTCTATTCAAACTATTTGAATTTGAATAAGGGTCTGTATGTTTTTAGATCTCATCTCGTCATGGCTATTTAAAATTCAAACATCACAAAGAGGAAGTAACAATTAAAAGGAAATTAAAAGTAAATATTCCATGGTACGCCCACCCCTCACTGTTCAAAAGCCATAAATTTTTTATTAAAAACAAGAGTATTCTTACCATTTACTTGTTTTCTTTATAATTCGTTGGAATATATAATTTTTGAGACAGTTGCTGTGACTGTCTGGTGGGTGGGCTGAAGAGCCATGTTATTTCACTTTTTTTTTAAATATTTTTATAGTCGATAATACAGTGCGTTTATAAATTATTGAGATCTACTCTTGATATGAAATTTTGAACGTTTATTTTAGATAAGTTTATACGCAGAAACGTACGATATTATAGACGTTTGTTTGACAGTATATATCTGTCAAGCTAAACTGTACAGCAAGACTAGATCTAAATAATTTATGAACGCACTTTATTAACTAATAGAAAAACAGTTGACTAAATTACAGATTGAAGCGGAAAAAAAATCATTAACTTATTTTCAGCAGTCAGTGTGTCTCATTATACACAAAATACCGATCTCACTCATAAAATGGCGGCGTAATCCTAACCTTCAAATATGATTTAGCTAAAATTTTCAATTTTACTGCATTAGCATTCGAAATTTTTAGGTTATGACAAGATTTATGTGTGATTTTAGCGTTTATTTAACTTTTCGTGACATATTGCTCATATATAAAAATTTGATAAAATTACAGATTAAACGGACAAAAGAATCCTAAGCATAATTTCAACGTGTTTTTACTATACACAAAAATACCGATTTCTCACATAAAATGGCGGCATAATCCTAACCTTCAAATATAATTTAAATAAATTTTGCAATTTTGCTGCTTTAGCAATTGAAAATTTTAGGTTATGACAAAATTTATGTGTGTATTTATCGTTTATTCAACTCTAATATTCTAGAAACTCCTCACATGACATATCGCTCATATATTTTTCAAATAATCGAATTCATTCGTATATTCACCGCATGCAAAAGCTCTAATCCCATAATATCAAAAGCATTTTTTACGATTTTCCTCTCGTAAATCCCACGCAAAATTGACGCAAATCCGCCAAACAAATAGCCCACATTCAATTAATAAAATACATTAGATACAGGTTTTGTTTTTAATTTAAACTAAAATCCAACTCCAATATTCGAAATGCCCGATCTCATAAATTTGAATAGATTTTGAGGGAAGAAAGACAAATCGAAGAAGTTTCGAGAACTGTAATGATAGTCTTTAAACGCAAATTTAAATATAATTATTTAGAGTGCATTGGAGTTTCGCTGGCGTAATTTTCTAATTTGATTAGCGATGTCTTTAATGAACGCTTTTGAATTTAATAGAGGCTAATTGAATCTTCTTTTGGAAGATTCCAAAAAAAAAGTGGAATTTCAGTGTAACATATCGGCCACCTTGGGACGCGCCCAATTAACTATTACAATGACATATTGGACTAAAATGTCATCACAATCTGTTATTGTATTTTATTGAAAGTATTAGGCTTTTTTAATTCAAACTAATTATTTAAAACTTAATTCAATTAAAACAATTGTAACCAATTTTTTTTATCTAGGTAAATATTATGTGGTTTTTCACTTTTCTTCAATCGTTACTTCAATTTTATGTGAAACTTGTCCTATTAGTATTTTCATCTTTTCTCACGAGGTTATTTCTGATTTAATATTGAAAAGATTTAAGATGTAGCTTAAATCTTAAATGTAACTTGAGACAAATTTATTTCAAATTTTTGAAACTTATATACTAGAGATTTTTGGAAATTGAAGCACATAAAAGTTATATTTTTTTAAATGAATTACTATTTTTTTCCCGTGTGATAATAATGTACCTCTATAAAGATGGATGCTTGATTTTTCTCAAAGTGAAGAGGTTGAGATTAACAGGGATAATGCACTGCGACCTCTTGTGCTGCCTACATTTACAAACACCCGTGGCCAGACAAAAGCCATATTCTTTTTTAGAAAATGGGTGCGACAAGAACTTACGCCACTGTTTGGACAGGCTCTGAAAGCGCTATCTTCAACCACTTGGCCAACTTAATTTTTTCTTAAAAGCCATGCACTGTTGATAAGCTACTTATTAATAATTATATCAAATAAAAATTTTTGACACCTAAAATCTTTTCGACAAAATTTTAACAAAGAAATTACTATGAAATCTTGTAAAAATCTGATAAATTATTAAAGAACGTGGCAACGCTGCATAAGCTTAAAAAAAAGTAAAAAGAGCATTTGTATGAGATTAAAAGAAAAACGAAAATCTAAGTCCAAGTATTGTAGAATTATCAATTAAAATTATTTTTAAATAATCGTAATTTTTTTATTGTAGTTGAATTAAATTAATACTAATAATTATAAAAATATATATTTGATATTTGTGATAAATAGAAAGAGTAATTAGTTTAATTTAATTATTTAAGATAATTACTTAATTGTAATTATTAAGTTTTGACCAATATAATGTTTACATATACATGAATGCACGAACTAGTTAATTGATTAATTAATTAATAACAAATTTTTCTATTCTTTAACGAGGAATTAATCGGTTACAAATTTAAATTGACTTTTTTTTTGTATTTAAATTAAATATAAAATTCTATTACATTATATTTTATAGATATGATAGATACACTGATTAATTAGGTAGGTTATTTACTAAATTTTGATTATTAAGTTTTTATTGATATACTATATACACACAAATGCCCAAGTTAATTAATTATTTATTAATAACCAATTTTTTTTATTTTATTTTATAGCCATTCATTGGTTACGAAATTGAATCATTTTTAAAATAACGTATTTTTTTATTGTGGTTAAATTAAATTAATACAATCAAATTATATTTGATCTATATGATAGATGTATGGATTAATTAGGTTGGTTGAATACTTAATTGTAATAATTGAGTTTGGCTTAATATAATCTTTATATGTACATGAATGCATAAATTAATTAATCAATAATAACCAATTTTTCTATTGTATAACGAGCAATTAATTGGTTGCAAATTTAAATAATTTTCAAATTGACATAATTTATTTTAATGTGGTTAAACAATATTTTATTGATATTATAGATAGTTTGATTAACTAGGTGAGTTAATTACATAATTATTGTTATTATTATGTTTTGACCAATATTATCTTTATATACATAGCCATGAATTTATAAATTATTAATTATTTAATTATCTAAAAATTAATAATATTTCTATCCCATAAAGAGCAGTGAACTGCTTACAAATAAACCGTTTTCAATTTACAATTTTTTTATAGCGATTAAATTAAGTTAATACAATTAAATTTAAAACCAATCTAATCTTTTTATATATTATGTACATAAGTGATTTATTATTTAGTAATAATCAATTTTTCAACTCCATTAGGAGCGTTGATTGGTTACAAATTTAAATCATTTTTTTATTGTATTTTATTTTAATTAAAACAATTAAATTTAAAATTATATTGAATTATATTTAATTTAAATTTTATCTACCTCTTCTTAGATTTATTAATTGTTCAAAGTTTTTTTAAGTATTAAACGCTTGTCTATTTAATTATTTTTTAAATTTAACTTAAAGAGTCGTGGTTAAATATTTTATCTTTTATTTATTTTTTATTATGGGAAATTAATTTATTAATTGCAATTGGCAATTAAAATTTTTTTGATTAAAAATTGAGTAATTTATTGCGACACTTGTTGATCTTGATTGACAAAGGTACTCATTTATCCTGTTACTGTATGAATTTAATTGCCAACTTTTGTATACTGAATCAAAATCTACAGTGTCATGAAGGTGAGATTGTAAAAAAGTACATTTTTTTTTTATTTTTTAGACAATAAAACGCTATCAAAGCCAATTATAATATGAATTTTATTTTCTAAAAAGTTTAAAAAGGTTATTTTGTAGAGGGGAAAATTAAGATTGTCAGCATTCCAAATGGGATAAATTTAAAAATTGTCACACGATTGCATATCTGGTATGTAATTGATTAAAGTGGAACTAATTGAAGCTATTTAGCGTTAATTAATTAAATATTTTGGAATTAATTGACAAAATGGCGTTTTGGAGCTTATTCATATGTAGTTAATTCAATTGGAATTTTAAATTATGTAATTTAAAAATATTTAATTAAAGTATGTTTGTAATTTATTTTAAAAATGTTTAAATAGCTTTTATTTTACTAAAAATGTAGTTTTATAGTTTAGTTTACTTAACTAATTGAACTTAGTAATAATTAAATAAACTCATGTAATTCAATCAAATTGAGAAAATTTAAATTAAGATACATTTAATTGAGGAGAACTTGTTTCAGATCGTTTAATTTTCTAATGAATTAATTGATTGTATTAATTATTAATATTTTCATATTTAAACGTTATTTTACTTAATTATATATAATGTTTAATCTAAATTTTGACAGTAATTAATCCTATGTATTTTGTACAAAATTAATTAATTATTAAACTGAATGAATGCTTTATATCTATATTAATGCTAGTTAATTTAAAAGTAATTAACATTTTTTATGTTAATAATTTTAAAATATTTATTATACATAATTAAGAAAACAAAATGTTTGCCGTAGTCTAAACAAATACAATTATTATCAATTAGATACAATTATTAACTTATATGCCGGTTTAATTAAACGTCATAATGTATTAACGCAAAACCAAATTATTATCTGCATTCAAATAAAAACATATTCCAAAGATTATGGTTTTGATTGCATAATTTACAATATGTAACTTCAATTAATAATTATATATTTGCTAATTATAGTAAATTGTCTAATTTTGGATGAGAAGTTTAGCATGTAAATTTTTAACTCATCATTTATCTTGTGTAGATTAGATTTAGAAAATATTTCTATAATTAATTTTACCTAATTACTTACATGAAGCAAGCACAGTTAGATTTTCTTTTATCACATTAAATACGTAAAATGTTTAGCAGTATAGTGATAGTAATTAAGATTAATTACAATCTAATTTTTAAAATTGCAACCACATAATTATAATCTCTAATCACTGTCATTTTAAAGTTATATTTTGTTCATCAACTCACTACCAAATTAGTATTATATTTCAATTAAAACGAAACGCTACTAAATCCGAAAATTTATGATCATTGTCACATAATTTATGATTACAGAAACCTTAATTAAATTAGTACATTAATTATAATTATGACTGGTTGCTGCAAATATGTGTTTTACACCTCAGATTTATTATTTCCGCTAACACATGATAGAATAAGGTTTTTACACTACCAATGCAGTTCAAGATGCGTTCGGTTATACTTATTAAGGTCACTTCGTACAAAAGTTATTATAATGTGACGTCATAATGATTGGTTTAGCTATTTTAGAACAAAAAGCGTTAAGTATTGCACTATTAAAACTATTATATACTCCAAATTTAAAAGCAATTTGGGATCATCTCAGCTATATAACTTAAAGATCGAAGAGTAAGAGAAAAAGAATGTGTAGAGAATTTATATATATACAAGGTTAGGTTAAGATTAACACTGCGACCTTTTGTGATCTATTGTGCTCTCTACATTTACAAACACCCATGATCAGAGAAAAGCATCTTTTTTTTTAAAATAGTTTTTCGCTTGGGTGAGATTCGAACTTACGCCACTCATTCAGCCAGGCTCTGAAAGCACTATCTTTAGCCACCTGTCCACCGAGCGAATTGATTATTGTATTATGAATTTTCTCAAATCTTAAGCAGTAGCTAGAAGCTGGTTACGTTTAGGTTTTTATCTATAAAACAGCCGAAAAATGTATTATGTAAAGCAATTTTCAGTTGCTGTTTACGTCAAGCCTTAGATTGAACCTTCTTCTAATCAATGTTTAAAATAAGTTGAAATTAATTATGCGATTATTAATTTATTTTCGTATTTGTACAACATAAATTATATATTTCTAGAGTATTGACTTAGCAGCACTCTCAATGGCATTTATGTTTTGGTTGGTGCATTTTCACGGTTTGAGGTCTTTTCGGTAAAAGACATTTTGTATTTGTAGCTTTCATCATATTTACCTTAGTTTTCAGAGGGCTACATTGCACTAGACTCTAATTTTGAAACATAGACTACACAGAACATCCATCAATTAGAGCAACTCAACTATTTCATTAAATTGAATTAAATACTGCTCTGCAAACCGACGTCTGCCTTTTACATCTTGTTAGCGCATTTCAGTTTGTTTAACTTCTTCATTATAAGATCACTAACACTTGTAAACTTTATGCTTCGATGACCAAATGCAGCAAATTCAATGTCGAAAAGTGGGTCAACAGTGAGAAATGAGATAAGAAAAGTTTGACAGAACTTTTCGTACCAACCTTAAGTTTTTCCTTGTTTTGTATTGTACTTACTTCTCTCAATTTAAAAGTTTCAACCTCACAAATCGTTTTCCTTGCTCAAATTTCAGCTCAAGCCAACCACAAGTATGTTCAGTTAATAAAGAAAAACAAAGTCGCAACAAGTATTTTTGTTGTGATAATCTCACACTAATGACAAAACATTTATAACTGAACGCAACGTAAAAATTTCTAATTTATTGATATCAAAATTTGTAAAAGCGGTAGGTATTTTTATTTTAAATTTTTGCTTACAAATCAGGTAAATTAAAAAAAATACAATTAAAAGCTAATTAAATTAAATTGCGGATTGCACTAAAACATTTATAATTATAAATAAAACATATTATGTAAAGAAAAGTTTTTTAACGTTTAATTTTTGTGTCAGATTTATTATTTTAATAAATTAAGTATTTTTTAAATATAAACTTACGGTAAATAACATCAGACAAATACAAAACAAATTATAATTATCTAGCAAGTGAATTTGAATTAATTAAGTAATTAATGAAAAAACCATTTTGCTTGAACAATAAATATATCAATAAATCGAATATAAAAATAAATATTCACCGTGTTAATTTTGTGTTGTATTTATTAATGTCAATAATCATGTACTTGTCAATCAAATCAAATTATACTTCAAAAAATAAGTATTTTATAAATATAAACTTACGGTAATTATCTCAGATGAAAAATTAAATTAGAATTAATTAAGTAATTAAGTGAGAGATTACACGTAAACAATCACATCAAAACTAATGTAAATAAATTTGTTTTAACATCTTAATTTTGTGTTAGATTTGTCAATTAATTATTTTGTTATTGTATTATACCTAATGAAGTAAATCTACACTATAATATTATAAAGAGGAAAGATTTGTATGGTTGTATGTTTGTAATGAATAGGCTCAAAAAGTACTGGGCCGATTTAAAAAATTCTTTTACCAATAGAATGCTACATTCTTCCTATTTGACATAGGCTACTATGTCAAATTTCATTTTGAAAAAAACTAGGGATCCTTGATAAAATTTGAACAATGTAACCGAAGGTGTAGAAAAATGAGTCTTAAAATGTCTTTCGTCGAATCCGCTGCCGAAACTATTAGCGATAGAACAAAATAATGTACAACAATATTGAAGAACATCATAATGTCTACAAAAAACTCTGCGGTAGCATATGTCCAACTATGGTAGTTATGTCACTACAACAACTTTTTTCATTTTAAACATTAATGAAAATGCTAACCAAATTCAAACCATGCTATTTATGTGTTTATATTAATCCTTATAAAAATAAATTTATTTTATGATCAAGACTATTTAACTACCTATAAAATAGTTTTTAAATTATTTAAATTGGACTTTCCATTCAAAAGATATTACGAATTAAATAACAGATTACACTTCAACAATTACTTCAATGAAACGAATGTAAAAAAAAAATTATCGTGTTAATTTTGTGTTAGATTTCTTAAAGTCAATGAAATGTATTGTTAATCAATTATTCTAAAATTAAGTATTTTAGAAATACAGATTTACTGTAATTAATATCATAATTGCTCACTATATTAATTCAATAAATTGATATCACTTATCAAAGCTGTTAAAATTGTGTTCCATTAAAGATTGTTTGGTTGTGTTTGTACATTATATAAACTTCATAATTACAAATTTTAAGCAAAAGCATTTACTAATTATAAGTTTGAGTTGTTGAATTTATTAATTCAAATTAATTGCTTATTATTAATTAAATACTTATTAAATGAGGAAAAAGTAACATTTCGGGTGATATTTTTAAGAAGTGTCAATGTTTTGGTTATAATTAAGACTAATTAATTCACTATTAAGTAGTCAAAATTATAGAAATTTATTAAAATTTGAGCAAGATGGAAAAAAAACTAATGCGTATTGAATTTATATTCAAATTAATAATTAATGTTGATTGTTATTTTTTAGCTTGCTGTTAGTTATATAATTATTTAATTAAATTACCAGAAATTAGGACAAAATTTTTATTTACATGTTTTTACTTATTAGGATTTATTAATCAATAATTAATTGCATTTAGTAACTAAGAAATTCAATAACAACAAAAATCTTTACAAAAATTAACAAAAATAAAAGAACCTGACATTTATTAATTAATTTTTATTCAATTATTAATTACAAAACAAACGCAGAATTAAATTTACATTATATAAATAGATAGCAACATTAACTAAGTTATAAATTGTTTATATATGTAAACCTAATTTAAATTTGTATTTACAAATTAATTAGTAATTTGCATTGTAATTCTTTACTTTGCTGTTTGTTACATTTAATTAAATTAACATAAGCGGCATCAAAGAAATTATTAATTACAATTTCTAGTTAATAATAGTTATTAATCAATAATTAATTATAGGCAGTAACCAAAAAAATTGAAAAACTGCAAAAAATGACAAGAAGCTAACAGATATTGAATTTAGAATTATAAAACAAAAGTAGAATTAAATTTACACAAGTAGCAATATCAATTAATTTGCAAATTGTGCATGTATGTAAACGTAATTTAATTCTGTACTTATTTACAATTATTATACCATGATTAAAATGTTTTTCAAAAACGAATGTTTAGACTCAAAGCAGTAAACCATATAATTAATTAACAATTAATTGGTCAAAATTGAAGAAATTTATAATAATTACCAAAATTAAAATAATTGTATATATGATTAAAAACACAAATTAAAGCTTCTAAACAACTACAACTTAATTGTTTTAACCGCAGTTTGTGTTTTAATTTTGATTGATGAATAATCAACAGTTGATTTTATCAACCATTGTTGATAAAATTGCCCGTTGGGGCAAACGAGCATGAGTTTGTTTACATTTTGAATCAGTTAGAAGCATCATTAATTGCTTTAATAAGTCAAATATCTGAGTAAATTAATAGTAAATTACTTTACTATTATTTAAGTAGTTTTACAATTGATAGCTTTGAAAGTCTGTGAGTACTAAAAGATTTTATTTACGGTAAATTAGACAAAATTGAAGTAATTTAATATCATTACTAAAATTAAATAATTATGAATGATTGGTAACGTGTATTAAAACTTTATAGCGTAATGATGTTTTAACCGCAGTTAAATAATTATAAACCGTATAATTTTAAACCGCAATTCAATAATTAACCAACGCCGTTGAAAACGAGCCTCAATTTGCTTACATTATATGATTAATTAGTAGCATTGCTGATGAATATGCAAATAATAATTTAAATATATAATGCTAATTGAATAATTAATTACTTTTTATCACAATGTTGTCAACAAAAAAATGATCATTAAAATATTCCAAAGACTATTAGTGAAAATTAATGAAATTATTATATAATTAGCAAAATTAAAAATGTTGGGATGACAGGATGCTCTGTATTAGTTGACAGATTCAATTTAATAACAATTTTTTTTAGCTTGTTTTAGTCATATACTTGTTAAATAAAATTAGCCTAATTAGCAGATTTGAAAATTAGGTTTTAAACTAATTAATTGTATTTAATAATTATTTGAAGTAAATAAAAACGGTAATACTAGGATTTATATGTGCAAATAATACATATACGGCTAGCAAACATTGTTTTAATTATAACTAATGTATTAGTTAATCTTAATAAAAAAGAGAAGAAAACGTCAGGACTAATTGAAGTGTTAAGCTCTGACGTCACAAATTAGAGAAAATTTGTTGTAATGACTGCGCAGAGAATAATGTGCACAACTTGTTTCAATTATAATTAACAAATTACTTAAATTTTAATTAATTTAATTACAGTAATACTTTTAATGGTGTAATATATAATTCATGTTCCAGCTTGATGTTTTTCTAAAATATAAATTTAAAATTGAATATGAGTATATATATATATATATATATATACTCTTAATTAATGTACTTTGTGGCACCATTATATATACTGAAAATACGTTGAGGCACCAAAATTTTCGTTCAGGCACCACAAAATGGTGCCAGAACGTTATAAGGCTAAAATTGTCTAGAATGGTGTCACAACGTTACATCGAGCCTGTACGTCAATTTTCGTTCTGGTGCCATAACGACACTTGTTATATACGGATATACGGTTTAGTTCTCACAGTTTATAACTAGGAGCGCTGCTTATATTCATTTATCTGAATTACATAGTCTCTCAACGTTGTGGCATCATATGCAATTTTCTGCTTGAAATCAAAGTCTAGACACCATTAAGATAAGGATTTACTGGCAACACTGTATTAAATGGTTTTCACTATTTTTATATCAAATATCAATTGCCTTTTTTTTCAAAAGAATATAACAAATTATCAAATTAGATCGTTGAGTATTTGCAAAAATATATCAGATTTAAATTTGAATTTACGTAAATGTTTTTTCTTTTCTAATAATTTAAAAATTTGAACAAGCACGCATTTTTCTGAAAAGATTATATAATTTATCATTATCACTAAATACAAATTTTGCATTTTTTATAAGTTTAATCTGAGTCATGTCCAACAATAAATTATTCTCTGCATATGCAATAACTTGCAAGGTACCAGGCTGTTATCGTTTTATTTCTTAATTTAAAAGTTACGAGACTGCAAAAACATAAAATTTTGTCGTTTTATGAGAAAACCACTTAGTCCATTGAAAAGTTATTTAGGGTTGCGTTTTTTAGAAGACGCAATTTTATTTTTTAATGTGTAGACGGGGTCAGTGTAAAGCTAAAAACAAGTTTGTAGAGTTGCCTCCTTTGTCTCACGGCCGCCATCTTAAAAATAAGGGTTAAAATGGTTTTTACAATATATCTCTTAAACTATTTATCTGATAAAAAAGTTTGTTGACGTTTTTTGTTGCAAATTAAATTTTCTACAACTTTAGTTAAATAACTTTTTGTTGGAGAACTATGAATAAAAAAGTTATTAGCGAAAATGTTCAGAAATTTGAGAAAAAAATTTATATTTTTCGATGTAACTTTTTTTAAACATTTTACAAAAAAATAGTATTAAACCATTTTTGTAAATCGTTTTTGAAGGAACAACTTTTATGAACAACATTTTTTCATTAAGTCAATAGCTAAGGTTTTACAGCGCTCCGAAGTGATTACTATTGTTCAGTATTCTTAACTATCAGTTATTGTTTTTTTTTGTTTTATTTAATTTGTTATTATAATCTTTTTAATTATAAGTTTTATAAATTTATTAATTATAAATTTCAATTATTAATATTATTAAAAATTAATTATTGACTCTGTTCCACTTCATAACAGGATTTTACAATTATTGATTTTTAAAATAATTTTTAAATCACGGCTGAAATGTTCTGCAATGTGCTTTTATTGTTCTGGAGAGAGTGGAAAGACTTGCAGCAACGTAATGGAACTCTCAAAATTAATAAATGAAAATGACTTTGATGATGAACCGCCGCCATTAACACCCGTTCCTTCTCCAGTTCTCCCACTGATACTGATTTAGTATACAGATTTAATTCAGAAAGCCGATCAGATGCTGAGACGCAGCCTGTTCCATCGAAAAGACTGAGAACGGAGTAGTTCAAATTTTGAAAATTACTGAGGATTATGCTTATTACATAAGAAAAAACGCGGCTGATAGCATTTTTCCGTAAAATGATAAAAAAAAGTTACACCAAAAAATATAAATTTGTTTCTCAAATTTCTGAACATTTTTGCTTATAACTTTTTTATTTATAGTTCTACGACAAAAAGTTACTGAATTAAAGTTGTAGAAAATTTAATTTGCAACAAAAAACGTCAATAAACTTTTTTTATCAATTAAATAGTTTAAAATATAAATTGTAAAAACCATTTTAACCCTTATTTTTAAGATGGCGGCGGTGGGACAAGGGTGGCAACCTCACAAACTTGTTTTTAGCTTTACACTGACTCCCCTTTACACATTAAAAAAATAAAATTGCGTTCTCTACACCTCTCTATAACTCCAAAATTGAGAGTTTTGAAAAATGTATACCACCTATTTTTTATCGTTACCAAAACGTGCATTTGTTTGTTACGAATTTACTTGTTTTTTTTAATACGTAACTAAGAATAAATATTTTCAAGCGTTTGTTTTTCAATTTAGTTAACTTAAAACCTCTTCTTCAAATTTTTATTCGGTAACGCTTTTTAAAGCTGCACAAGCGGTGGACAAAGACTGAAAGCCCAGGAAAACGGTTTATTGTGTTCTATTTTTACAAAAAGATGTAAGAAGATAGAGTCAAAACTTTGATAACTCAAATCATGATCTGCCCTAAAACTAATTCTAGAACTTAGTTAAACAAACATAACGATGCAAAATGATTCTGGAACTGCTTTGTTTTAATTTTTAGTTTTCAAGAAAAGACAGAAAGTGATTATCTGAAGAAAATAATAATGACTGGATTACTTGACAACAAATGATGGTTGTTGGTTGAGAATTAAACTTGGTACAAAAATGTATCATTTACAAAAACTAGAACTCTGTCAAAAAAATATTACCTGGATGTAAATGTTAATATGTTCTGAATAACATCAGTTTTAATAAATAAATGCAATAAATAATATTTGACTGTACCTAACGTAGGTATTATGTGTAACTACCGTTTTGTGAGATTTCTATGATATTATTACTCATATAACAGAAATATTCGCAATAATAGACGATAGAGAAATAATAAACAATGATACAATAAATATAATAAAAGCAAATGTAGGTTATGTGGTTTTGTAAGTATAGCTTGGCTATTGATATTGTGTTTTTTTAAATATTCTGAATTACTGTTTTATGTTGCCAGCTATTTTGTCATAGTTTATTAAATAATTAAAAATTATATATCAAAAAAAGTTATTTATACTTAATAAAATATGTACAAAAATAGTATAGTAGAATCAATAATTGTTAGAAGCAATTATGTACAACATTAGGTATATTTGAGCCAATTAAAAATTTTGCATACAAAATATGGTATAAAACTTATAGCATATTTTTTATGCAATAATTTATGCAGTTTTTTTGGATTCAAATAATTTATTTAATTAAGCTATTTAAATCGAAAGAACTGGCGCGATAAAGTGAGAATACTGCTGCAACATCTTTGTTTTTGTAAATATGAGATTTATGTCTCAAATACAAAGACATGCAACATTAAATAGGTGGCAACGATGTATGGTGCCTTAGCACCATTTAAAATATTATATACAGTGTCATTGAAAAGGTCAATTGCATGGTGCTACATAGACATTGATTATATCCCTGGTGTCACAACTACACTTCAGTATATTGGTGCCTCAACGTTAAAAAAGTAGATATATATATATATAAAATGAAGAGGTGAATCAAGTTCTCTTCTCTAAACTGATAGAGGTGTCTAGCTATGACGTCGCAAGATTTTTGAACATTTGGAAATTATTAAAACGGATTTATATTATTGAACATGTTTTGTTGGAAGTAAATGTCTGTATTTTATTTATAAAAGATAAATTACTTAAAAATATAAATACTTAATTTTTTTTCAATTAAATTGCATTAATCTATTGATGTAAGATTTACTTTCGGTACCAAGTAAAAACTAATAGAAGTGTTGAGTTGTGACGTCACAAGATTTTTGACAGTTAAAATTTATAAAAAGCAGGGCACATGGACATTTTGTTTTCTGGCGTTATTAATATTGTTAAATCAGCAAATTATAGTCTATAACTAGATGAAAAAAAAACTAATATTTATGCTATAATTATAGTTGACATTTTTATTTCACGTTGGGCTAGATTGAATAAAATTGCAAAAACATTTTCATTTAAATTTCTCTAAATGTAACGAATCAATATTTAATTTGAATGAAAAAGTCATCGAATTCTCTTTTGTAAAGTTTTCGTGAGCCGCAACTATCTCTTCCGTTAATTGAATGTTTTACAAAATCGTTGACATACAATATAAATGCAAATTACATACGCCATTATGAAATTGACAACTTCTGATAAAGGGTCGATACGTGTTAAATATGTACTAACACACAAAAACGATAAAGCAACTAGAAATTCTACTCCAATGTTTATTTTAATTTGAGGCGATTCAATATTTGTTGTGTTTAGATTGACATAACTGTCATTAATTATAAACTGTTTTAGATTGCAGCGATTTTAATCGTGTAAATATTTAACAGGAATAACCAATGATAACATCAGCAACATTTGATCTATTAACAGTTTATACAACATTCTTAACACATTTATAACTGTAAAACTTTTATTTGAAAAACTGTCAAAATGTTAAATAAGTAAAACTAAATTATCTTTTAATATATTAAAACTGTTAGTATAGTGGTACTTTAACGCTTTTATTTTCGTTATTTCATATTAATGAGTCTAAATTGTGTTGCTATCTAAAGTCAAATAAAACATGCCTAGGTATTGTCAAATTTTATTTTAACTATTTATTGATTTTAAATATTTAGGTGTTTAGCAGTTAACAACTATTTTAGCTGAAAATAGATTGGTTAAAATGAGCATAATTATAAAAAATGTTGTTAAACTACTTTCACGTAACTTAATCGAAATTAAACTTAACAAGAATTATCCAGCAGAAAATGTGCTACATTTTTTAACAGCAGTATTGACAGTTAATAACTGTTATTGAAATGTATGTTTAATAGTGATACGTCAAGAAAACGGTCAAATATTACTTTAACTATTAATTTGATCATCTTTCTAACTGTTAACAATAACTGTTACTTTTACTATTATAATTCTAAATTTATTTTCTAAGCGGATACAGGTAACGAGATGCTATTAACCTAATGTTGATTTAGTTAATAAACTTTTTTAACCTAATTGTTTAAACTTCAATAGGTTTATTAAACTAGGTACTCAATAAATATTAAATTAAGTGATAAAAATGTGCAAAATCTTAAATTTTCTAAACCTTAAAAGTTTAAAAATCTTGAAAATGTTATAAATGTAAAATAAATACTTTCATAGTGAAAAGTCACAACAATTAATAAAAAAAACAATGATATAGTATTCTTACGGCTGATGTGTACAGAATAAAAGACCTAAAATCTTATTGTACATTTTTTCATTTATCAATAACTTATCTAAAAAGTTTCAGTTAATAAAATGTTAATTAGGAATACAAATTTTATCTTAAAAAGCTTAAAAATCTTGAATGTTCAAAACTTTTTAAACACTTAATTTTTAGAGCCAGAAATACTAAACACTAAGTAGCATTAACATTAAAATAACAGAAACACGTATCTAATCATCAAAAGAGAATTATAAAAATTAACTGTCAACAGTCGAAGTTGTCAACCTAACGTGCGTTTATAAATTATTTACATCTACTCTTGCTGTGTAATTTAGCTTGACAGATTTTTATTGTCTTTTGATAGCATGATTGTTGACAAATGTCATACGAGCAGCAAAGATTTTCTATAATATCATACGTTTCTGCGTATAAACTAATCAAAAAATTAACATACGTTTAAAATTCCATGGCAAGAGTAGATCTAAATAATTTTTGAACGCATTTGCAGCAGTTTTCAGAAAAGTTTAAAAGTCTTACAAAAATAAAGAGACGAACATTTAAATCTTTCCAATAGATGATAATGACCTTATTCAAACTAGGTAGAAAAGTACTATTTCCTGAGATGTAAATACTATCACTGAAAGTTGCAATAACTTGTAATTGTTCCATAGGTTTTTTTCTTAACCAAATACATATTTCAAATCTTTCTGGAAATTTCCTGGAAATCCTGCAAAAACGGTTATTTGAATTTTCTAAAGTGATAAATAAATTACACAGAAAAATTTTGGAGAGCTTTCCAACTTATCAAAAAAAACAACTTTTAAAGTTCTCTAGTTGCATATATAAAAAGTTACTAAAAGCAGGAAAGTTTGCAAAAAATTAAAACTGTTTAACAGGCTTTTTAACATACTATTTAAAAAAAATTTACTTCGTTTTTCAGAAAAGTTTGGAAATCTTTTAAATCTAAAAAGACGAACTTTTTGGGAATACCACTTCTAAAAGCTGCAAAAAACTTAAAACAGTTTCATTGTTTTTTTAAGAAATTATTGAAAAAAAGAAATTTAAAAAATTTGCAGAACTCTTAAATTTAACAAAAATACAAACTTTTAATGTTTTTTACTTAAATATACAAAAAAGTTACTAAATCTATCAAAGTACTGTTTCCTAAAGTTGCAAAATTTAAAATAGTTTAATGTGTTTTTTAACAAAGTAATACGATACCATATAAAAAGAAAATTGCATTCAACCAAAAAACCAATTTTTAAAATTTTTTTCACTTAGATTTATAAAAAAGTTACCAAAACCAGGAAAGTACCATTTATAAAGATGGCAATAGTTTAAAATTGTCCAATAGATTTTTTAACCAGACATTTTTGAAATAATTTAACCAAAAGCTTATAAAAAGTTTAGAGCGCTTTTCAGAGAAGGTTAAGAAATTTTTAAAACTAAAACGACCAACATTTATATTTTTTTAATAGATAATACAAAAGCTAATAAAACCAAGTTGGTAAATATAATTTCAAAAGGTCTCATTTTTCGTTTTGTTTTTTACATTTTTTTATGATATAATATTTTCAAAACCTCTCAGGAAAGTTAAAAAATCCTAAAAAACTAAAAAGACTAACATGCAAAGTATCTGAATAGATAATGTATAAAGTAACCAATACCATGTGAGTACCATTACTAAAATCTGGTAAAGTTGAAAATTTTTTATAGGTTTTTTTTAACTAAATATATATTTTAAAGTTCTACTGGGAAGTTTTTGGAAAACTATAAAAAAGATTTATTTGAATTTTCCAAACAGATAATAAAAAAGTTATCAAAACTATTTCTAAATGCTGCAATAATGTAAAAGTGTGTAGTGTACTGTGTTTTTTAACCCAATATTTATAAAAAAAAATTAGAGAACTTTTCAATTTGACAAAAAGACTAACTTTTAAAGTTTTTCACTTAGATTTATAAAAAAGTTACCAAAACCAGTAAATTACTATTTCAAAAGTTGCAAAGATTTAAAGCTGTTCAATAGTTTTTTTTAACCAAATAATTAGGAACAATTTACAGCGCTTTTCAAAAAAATTAAAAAAAAATTTTAAAACTAATTTTTCAATTTTTTTATTATTATCTATTGATAATAACAAAGTTACTAGAACCAGATAGGTAAGTACCATTTCCAGAGGTTTGATCTCGTTTGATTTTTGCAAACTTTATGGACCCAATATTTTCAAAACCTGTCTGGAACGTTTTGACATTCTAATAAACGAAAAAGATGAACATCGAAATTATCTGAATAGATAATTAAAAAAGAAGTACCATTACTAAAAGTTGGGAAACCTAAAATTGTTTTATAGGTTTTTTTAACCTAATACAAATTTCAAAGCTCTTCTGGAAAGCTCCTGGAAAACTATAAAAAAAGTTATTGAAATTTTCTAAAGAGATAAATACAAAAGGATACCGAAACCAGAAAAATATAATTTTTAAAGGTTGAAACTGTTCAACAGGTTTTTTTAAATATTTATAAAACAATTACAGCGCTTTCCAGAAAACTCAAATTTTTTAAAACCAAACTTTAAATCTTTTAAGTAGATAATAAAAAAGGTAGTAACTAAAACCTGGTAGGAAAGTACTATTTAGAGTTGGATTTTTGCCATTTTTTATGAACCAGATATTTTTAAAACCTCTTTGGAATGTTGAAAAATCTTAATAAACTAAAAATACTAACATCCGAATTATCTGAATAAATAATTTGAAAAGTACGTAACCATACCCAAAGTAAAAGTTGGGACAACTTAAAATTGTTTCATAGTTTTTTTTTAATCGAATACATATTTCAAAGCTCTTCTGGAAAGTTCTTGGAAAACTACAAAATAAGGTTATTTGAATTTTCTAAACAGATAAATTAAAACGTTGCCAAAACCATTCAAGTACCATTTCCAAAAATTGCAAAAATTGAAAATAGTTCAATGTGTTTCTTTAGCCAAGCTTGGAAAACATTATTGCAGAACCCAAACAAAAAGACAATCTTTTAAAGTTTACCAAAAGCTACCAATAGCAGGTAAGTACCTTTTGCAAAGGATGCAAAAATTTCTAATTGTTCCATGTGCTTTTTTAATCAAGTTTTTACAAAACCCTTTTGGAAAGTTCAAAAATGCTTAAAAGGCAAGTAACACTTATAAAAAGCTTCACCAAGACCAGGTAAGTACCATTTTCCAGTAGGTAGGTACCTTTATAATATAAAAGTGACACAGTCAAGTTGCCCACGTTGACCCCTATCTCCATTAAGAGGAATTTAGTAAACCGAGATGTCCACTATAATCACATATAATGCGATAAGAATTCTATTTAAAGATTGTTCAACTCTGGATACTGTCAGTCGTAATTTCATCCAAAACGATGACCAAGGAATATCAATAAGCTTTTAAGCAAGAAATGCTTTGGTCTTGCCTTCCAAGACCATAAATTACCGTCGACGGCGATTTCATGCCTAACCTGTTAGATTATTATTATATGAATATGCAATTATCGTCGCCCAACACTTTTATTTTGGAAGCGCAGTGCCGCCTCTAATTATTAACTACAAAAAAGAATGTTTCGTCACTCATTATTGTGTCAGAATCAATAATCGATTAGATTATTCGCTGTAAATCGTTTGGTAATTGCAGGAGCAGAGTCAAAAAAGTTGAAAAAACTGGAAAAAAATCATAAAAAGCATATTCCGTCACTTGGTTAAACTGAAATAACTATTTTGACAGTTAAATTTCAACAGGTTAAACCTCCAAGAGTCGCAGAATCAAATCGTCAAATAAAAGATAACAGTTAAAACTGCTGTCACTGTTAGCTGAATTTTAGCTGTTAACGGTTAATTACTGACAATTTAATTCAGTGTGTAATATGCCTGTCAACTGACAACTGTAATTGCAGGAGCATAGACAAGAAAAAGTTGAAATATCTTGAAATAAATTATCAAAATCATATTACGTATCTTGGTTAAACTGAAATAACTATTTTGGCAGTTAAGTTTTAACACGCGTAACCTCCTCGCAGGAGCTGCAAAATTAAATCATCTGATAAAAAATAGCAGTTCTAACTGCTGTCACTTTTAACTAAATTTAACTTGGTTAAACTGAAATAACTATTCTTACAGTTAAATTTTAACAAGGTTAATCTCGTTGCAAAACTTGCAAAATCAAATTGTTAAATAAAAAAAAACAGCTAAAACTGCTGTCTACTTTTAACTAGATTTTAACAGTTAAGGGTTAATTACTGACAATTTAATTTAGTGTGTAATATGTCTCTTAACTGGCAATTGTAATTGCAGGAGCATAGACAAGAAAAAGTTCAACTATCTTGAAAAACATTATCAAAATCGTATTACGTATCTTGGTTAAACTGAAATAACTATTTTGACAGTCAAGTTTTAACAAGCGTAACCTCCTCGCAGAAGCTGCAAAATCAAATCGTCTGATGAAAAATAGCAGTTACAACTGCTGTCACTTTTAACTAAATTTTAGGTAACTTGGTTAAATTGAAGTAACTATTCTTACAGTTAAATTTTAACAAGGTTAACGTCGTTGCAAAACTTGCGAAATCAAATCGTCAGATAAAAAAAAACTGTTAAAACTGCTGTTTACTTTTAACTGGATTTTAACAGTTAAGGGTTAATTACTGACAATTTAATTCAGTGTGTAATGTCTTTTAACTGGCAATTGTAATTGCGGGAGCATAGCTAAAAAAGTTGAAATAACTGGGAGTAAATGATAAAAACCATTTTACGTAACTTGATAAAACTGAAATATATATTTGTACAGCTAAATTTTAACAAGTTTAATCTCGTCGCCAACTTTGCAAAATCAAAAAATCAAGTTGTCAGATTATAAAATAACAGTTAAAACTGCTGTAACTTTTAACTAGATTTTAACAGTTAAGGGCTAACTAACACAAAAGTGGCAAATACTGAAAATGAATGATAAAATCCATTTTAAGCAACTTGGTTAAATTGAAATAACTATTTTTACAGTTTAATTTTAACAAGTGTAACTTTCTTGCAAAACTTACCAAATCAAATCGTAAAATAAAAATTGGCAGCCAAAACTGCTGTTATTTTTAACTAGATATCAATAGTCAAAGTTTAATTAATGTCAATTTAATTCAGTGTGTAATCTGTCTGTCAAATGACAGCTTAAAATGTAACATCAAATAAGTTAATAAATCATTATCATAGGAGATATTTAGTAATATAGTTAAATAGCAATTACAGATTTAACCGTTTAGCTGCAATAGTTTGGTAGTTTAGTAATCGTAAAGTGGCAATAGTCAAAACCATGGTAACTAACAATATTTTATGATTAACAGTTATTTCAAAATTATAGTAACTTGACAATGTTTTATTATTAACTGTTATTATTTTTATTGCGGTTTTAATTTCAAACGCATAAATTGAATAAAATTTGTTTTATCCCGGTAGGTTATTCTGTGAGTTTTGGATAAATTTCGATTTATGTAAGGTGAGATTTCTTAATCGTAGATACTAGAAAGGAATAAATGAAAAGATAAGACAGGGTGGCGCTAAAAATATAGGTGTTTACCTACTATTTTATATAAATATAGTTAGAATTTTCTACCATATACCACGACCGACAGCTAATCAACTAAAATTTGTTGAAATGCTAAACATTATAAGGACCTAATCACACTTCTTTAGCGAATAACAGCAAGGAAGCTATATAATTGTAGTATTCTTTCAGCGCTATTTTTGTTGATGATATAGTACCTAATATGCTTAAAAAGTTTAAAAAAAAAGAATAAAAAATATTTGTTTTATGTAAAAAATATCGAGGTTGCCATCATTGCAAGATTATCAAAAAAAGGAAAGAAACAGATATGAAAAGAAATACAGAGTGGACAACAAACACAAATATAAAAAACTAAAGATACATATAAATTAAAGATAAAAAAACTAAAAACAATATAGAAAACAGTAGAAAAATGCATAAACGATAAATATAGCCGACGAGGAAACAAAAAAATTTCTAAAGATAAAAAAAATATTAATATGAAATAAAAAAAAACTTGCATGCAAGAGAAATCCCAGAGTAAACACACAAATTAAACTTATATTTATCCAACTTACTCTTGACATTAAAAAAATGGGTAGAGTTAAATAGAAATTGTGAAGAAAAAGAAAGTAGAAGATAGGAATGTGAAAGTAGGATAAGAATAAATCATTATAGATGAAGTAAAACCAGAATGAACTAAAGATGAGAAAATAAAGGTTTTTTGATTAAGTGTTCTAGAGGAAAAGCAGAATAAAATGAAAGAAAAAGAGGCAGAAGAGAAGAAAAACAAGCAAAAACATAGTATAGGTGGATGATAAACATAACGAAAATGGGCCCAAAAGATGAGGATTCTTCAAAAAAAATAAAATAAAAATTATACAAATCAATAAAAAAAAAAACAGAAGAAATATTTCGTAACACTGCTGGTTGCCTGCTATGTGTTTTTTTTATTTTTTATCGTTTTTTGATTAGTCAACATTTTGTTGATTATTTCTATTTTTTGCTAGTGTTGGGTTAGTCGTAACTTTAGTTTTTTTGCTGTTTTTTGAGTTTTTCAAATTTTTGTGATTTTTGAACTTTTGACTAGGGTCAACACCCAGATTCTTCTAGTCTAAGTGTTAGTTATGCCCCTTGACCAACTGCACATAACAACACTTCTTTAGGGAATAACGACAAGACAGAAAATTAATATAGTACTCTTCGAGCGTTTTTTTGTTGGTATGTATAAGCACATTAGGTACAATAGAAGAAAAGAAACAAAATAGAAGAAAAAATACTGAGGTTGCCACAGAGATTACAAAAGAAAGGAATTGAGAGAAATCATAAAGTTAAAATAAAAAAAGTTTGAAGGTTGATCAATGAAAATAAGCACAGTCAGATAAAAACAAAAAAAGAGGCTGAGTGTGAACAAAGAAGAAGAAGAAGCTTATAACTATGAAAAAAAAAGAGAAAAAACATGAAGAATAATATAGCTCACGAGGAAATCATAAAACGTTACAAAAAAAATCAGAATTTATTTACAAAAATAAAAAATGTTAGATATGACATAAAATGGAACCCATCTTTATAAACAACGACCTTTTTCTTAATATTGAAGAAAAGCATAACAATAAATAGAAATGGTGAAGAACAAGAAAGTAGAAACGAAGAATGTGGAATTAGGAAAACGATACATACATGTTAGATGAAATAAAACAAGAATGGGATACGGAAGAAGAGAACATAAATGTGTTTTGATAAAGTTGACTGGAGAAAACGCAGAAATGAAATTGAGGAAAAAGAAAGGCCGAAGAAAAAGAAGAAGCAATAATAAAATTTAAGTGGACGATAAAGATAACGAAAATGACACTGATCGAGAAAATCAAGATGGTGGAAAAGCAATTGAAGAAAAGGCAAAAAAACGAGAAAAAAATCAGATGGAGATTTTCAGATTTGTTAACATTTTGTTGATTTTTTTTTTTAATTTTTAGAGTAAAATTTCTGCAGTTGGTTGGTCAGTGTTTACAACAGTTTTCATATTAGTAGGTTATAATCTTATTTGATGATTGTTTTTTCATTATTTTAGGTTTTGTTAATTTCAAATGTGTAGTTTTTTTCCGATCGAGTAGGTTTTGCAGTCATTCTAGATTGTAAGCTAATAGGTTGTTAATTTTTTGAGATTTTTTGAAATTATTTCAACATTTGTTTTTTTTAGTGCTAAAAAATTTGTCATTGATATTTATTGAGATTATTATTATTATTATTATTATTATTATTATTGAGGTTAGTGGCAGTTGTCAAACTATAATTTTTTTTTTGAATTAATGAGATAATTTTTTTAGTTTTTTAATTTATTTTGCTCTTATGGAATTTATGTTAAACTGTCACTTTTTGGAGATTTTAGGAAAAAAAACTTTTAAAATTTAACTTTGATGTTTTTGAGTGTAAATAAACTTTCCGTGCATAATTTTTCTAAATATCAAAATGTTTGATATTTTGCTTTGGACGTTTAAAACTTTTTGGTCCAAGAACAATGTTTATGGTTATGGCGAATTCTGGGTTACCAGTTGTGGGTAGCACCTATAAGTATAAAGATAAAGAGTTCTTGATTTTCAATAAACTACTTGAAGAAATTGGTTGTGTTGAAGAGTGTGCATTTTTGTATATATAATTTCAAACAATCGAACTTTAGTAGCAAGATAACATGCTAATTTAGTAGAACAAGTTATTAACTGCTTATTACTTTTTATGAATATTTATTTATTATTAATGAAACCCAATTATTTGTTATCTTTTGTTGGACTTTTTTTGCTTTTCATTGACTCAGTTTTAGCAATTTTTGTAGTTTGTGGCTTCAGTTGGCAGTCCTAGATTTTATTTTAAAATGGTACAACTGCAACCTTTTATTGTTCTTGACGGGTGACACTTCTGACACTGACAACATCGACAAATGCTAATTAAAAAGTAAGTTGCTGTGACATAACCTACAATTTTTTTATGAGTTTTTTGTCAAACAAGCGCATCCGGTTGCAGTGTTTTAACTAGGCAAATAAATAAAGTTTCTAAAATGTGTTGCCAACTCAAACAGTCATTGTTGACCACCATGTATAGCTTCTCAAGCAGTAGATATTATTGATATAATTTTAATAACTTACTATTAAAAAAAAGTTTAAAAGAGTGTTTTTGTTTGTTTATTTTTATCTAAATGCAACAATTAACTTATGGTAGCAAGACAATCCTTTAATTTTGTACAACAGGTTACCAATTAATTCTCACTATGAGTTTTCACTTTAAATCAAAATAGTAACAGAGCTCATACGGTACTAGATTAATTTGCCTGTTATTGACATTATTTTAGCAGATTTTGAATCTTGTTTAATATTTTTATGTAACTTTTTTTTTAATTTTGCTGTTAACGCGACCGCCAATTAAATAGCAAAATAACTCTTTAATGTGGTAGAAGAGGTTTTGATCTGGCTATCATTCTAGGTTATCTTTGTATATTAATAATGTTTACTAGAGCAACTTGTTAATCGAGTGTTAAGTTAGTGTAAAATAATAATTTGTTAATCGGTTATCTGTCAAAACAAGACTGAAATAATTTAGCAAAGTAGAAAATTATGTATGCTAGACTAATTTAAAAAACAAAAATAAAGAGTTCACACATTTAGTCAGTCAACAGGCAGATAAAAATTAATTTAGGCGCCAAATTTAAACAATCAATCATTAGAATATTTTTAATTTGACAGTTTAAATAGTCTACTAGATCAAATTACTGTTTAAGCTTGCTTTATACAATTTTAGTATACTCCAGAACAATTTCTGATGGAACATAATACCTTTTCAGACATCTCAAATCTCTTTTATCCATCTCAAGACGGATTTTCCGTGATGAGAAATTGAAAGTTGACGTTGTACTCACGATTCACTTGTTAAATTTTTTTTTAACGAGTGTTAAGCGATTCAAGAGAAGAAAATGATGTGTCAGTCATGTCACACCGGAGGCGATAGAATGTTTGAAATTATTTGAAAGTGATTTATTTAAGAAAAAAAAATAGATAAAATTTCATTTTGACCGGAACATCCTTTAGGTCATCGGGATACTCGCTGCTTGAAGTTTTCTATCTGTGTTCCATCTAAAAATTCAGCGATGATTTTTAAAGGAAAAATATTCTTTTTTTGGAGTTGGTGGTTGAGTACAAACGATAAAATTTCGATATCGGAGAGTAGTGAGAGAGTTTCGAGGACCGCCGGATAGGATAATTTGTCAAAAGCCGCGGTCGAAGCCCCGGTTTGATCTTCCTCGCCAACTAATGTTGAATGATTGTAATATCCGGGAAGTTCCTCTTTTCCCTTCACGAGAAGCACCCTTTTTCAGGACGTCACAATCACGGCTCATTTCCAGCTTTCGCTCATTGTCAAGTCCATTTAGAGATGAAAAAAATAGGTCTTTAGGACATAGCTTTATGACGTCAGAAGTAAAGTTTTTTTTTTAATTTGAATAATTAAAAATTTATTTAAATGTTTTAGATTAAAAAATCATGGTAAGGTTGTTCAACCTATAACATTTGAAAAAAACATTGCAAAATTTTGTTTTTTTTTTTTGTAAAACATTTTAAACGCTTAACAAAAGGTTTGAATCTAAAACATTACGAAGCAAAAATTATAAGAAAGACAAAACACTTCATGTGATTGATAAGCCCAGAATGAAGGCAAAACTGCAGCTGTATTTCACTGATTAGAAGACTTGATTTCTTCTATTGAAATTTTGGCTGAAAATCTAAACGGTTTTCAATAATTAATTAAAAAAAATCAGACATAATCTTCAAAATTAACATTTAAGATTAAAACAAAAAAAAACTTAATTGATAGAGACAAAAACACAGAAAGTAATACACCTTAAAATGCAATTTATTATCTCACTATACGAGGACTAATAATATTTCTTAATATTCAAAAATGCTAGAGTTTACTTACAAAAATCTTAATGTATCTTCAAAAAGTTAACAATTTCAGAAATTTTAAAATTTTTAAAATTAACAAAAAATTGACGAATATTAAAACTTCTAAAAAATGATACACCTAGAAACAATATGTTATATCAAAAAAAGATTTAAACTATTTGATAATTTTAAAAATATTGAGAAAGCTACTTCTGGAAAAACTTGAATTTATAATGTCTAAAAAACCTTAAAAAGAAGTAAATAGAAATTTACAAAAGAAATCTAAAAGTTTTCAAATCTTTTTATAAGTCATTGCAAACATTTTTTCAACACTATTTTTATCAAAAAAGTCTGAAACCGGCTAACAGCAATAACTAAACAATTCTAAAAATTTTAATAAGCAAAAAACTTGAAAGCTGCAAGCAAATCTTGGAACAAAATTTAATAATTCCAATGAATTAAATGAAAATCCGGTAAAGTCGGTAAAGTTGAAGAACCTAGAACACTTGACAACAATGGGCATTTTGAAATCTGCAATTATTGGAAAACCTAATAAGAAAAAAATTTCACAGATCTTGTTTGTTCTCATTGCTCAAAGATCGGCATTTTCCGGTCGTTTCCAATGCATGGAAAAATGTTTTTCTCGCACCGCGGCGTGTTTCACTTTGCTGTCGAAACTAGAGCAACATTTTTGAAAAGATGCTCTTTTATTTCGATAAAACCATAGCAACCAAACAATGAGCTCATTTTTAAATTAAAACATCAAGTAATCGGCGGGGATAAAATTTTCGAAAAGATGTTCCTTTATTTCAATAAAACCATAGCAACTAAATAATGAGATCATTTTATAATTAAAACACCAGATAATCAGATTAACGCTACCAACCGAAAAATAAGTAAAAACTAAATTATTCATTTAACTAAAATTAGAACTATATATTATTAATAAATTAGAATTATTTGTTGCAAAAAAAAGTGTCTAACTTTTTCGAAAAGAAGTTTTTTTCATTCGCATTAATCAACAAAGTGCTCTTGTGGGAAATTTTATTTTCCGAACTGGTTAGGTAAATAACTATTTCAGTCTAATGTCCAAAAGTTTCTATACAATAAAAATAAATATCTGAAGATGAAAGAACTTAAAAAAAGTTAATGAAATCATATTGTTCAGTAAAACATTCAATTTATTGCAAAAAAAACTCAAAATTAAGTTCTATAAAATTTTACTTTTTAAAATTAAACCTAGAAACCTAATAACATAAAACACGTAAAAAATTAAATAACTCAAAATTACATAAAAAAAAAGTTTTATAAGATTTATGTCCTTTTAATAGTCACTCACAGTAAAGCCAAATTTCTAAAGCTTTTACAATATAATATCCAAAATGTTGAAATTATTCAAATTACTAAAAAATTATAGTAAAGGACAAAGTAAAAAAAGCTACGCAAACCTTATAATCTGTAGTACAACTTGCTTGACGTTCAGAAAAAAAAAACAAAAATGTGGCAAATCTATAAAAAATATGTAAAAAAATAGTAATAAAAAATTGTTAAATTTTTAAAAAGTTGCACAAAAATAAACATCTAGTTGATAAGCAACTTTCTGATCTATATTTATTTTTGATAGTTGTAAACTTTTCCTAATAAAATAAGCTATAACTAAATAAAACTAGTAAAGTAGTATCTATTTATGTTAAATTGTGCAATCTCACACTATGTTTCACTTAACAGCTAGAAAATTTTGAAAGCAAAAAATACCAACAAGCTGTCATTATTATATTTAAATACTGTTAACAAGTTATTTCTTGTAATAACTAGTTTACAACTGGTTTTATTACACACAATAATTTAGTTAATTGTCTTTGACAACTGAAAGACTTTAACCTAATACATAATTTTAACAAATTATGATTAACCATTTATTATACTTAATAACTCGTTATTATACTGCAAGTTATTATACGTATAATAAGAGGTTACGTTATTATACATAATAATTTATTTAATTGTCTTTCACAACTGAGAACTGGAATATTTTTTAACTTGTTGCCAAGTTGCTTTACATTTGATAAGTGGAGCCAGGCATACATTTTGCTCATAATTGACAAGTTTAGGTAAATTATTTAGATAAGTTTTTGTTGAGAACTAGTTGATTCAACTTTTTTATAAAGTTTTATAAACTTTATATAAAACAAGTTTTTTATAAACTTTGAATGAAACGTTGCTTTATCCACAGTTGTTGATTTGAATATTATTTAAATTTCTCAAATATCAATAGGTAGCTAAAACTTATTTTTTCTACATCATCAAAAAATGTTTATATCACGAGTGTAAATTGAATCATACGAAGCTTCATTTTGTACTGAATTTGATTTAGCATCGGTTGCTACACAAAAAACGCAGTATGAAATATTTTGTGTTCGGGCTGTTGTTTTTGATAACAAAAAAGGTGGTTTAGAGAATATAGCCGAACGACAAATGTCATCAGTTAGTTACAGTTTGTGCATTACTAATAATTTCTTACTTAATGCTAAGAAATTAGATAATTAATATGGAAAGTGATAGTGATAATGATTTGAACTTGACACCTCCAAGTTGAAACAGAAGAAGCAAATTTGACAACACTAAGTTTGTTGCCGGAAACATCGAAGCAAATGTACACACGGGCTTATAGCCAATCTTTGGAGTGGGAAAGAGATCGAAAGGGAAAATCGTTTTCCTTAATGGCTTATTTTGGCGCCTTGGCAAAAAAATTCCGAGGTTTACATTATGGACACAATACTCAATGCTGCAAACGATTCTCAGTATTCATAATAGGATAGAAATAGATATTGCAAAATACTTAAAACTGAAAGCATTCCGTAAGCGACAGTTCGACTGCTACAGACCTAAAAAGTCGAAGATCTTTACATCAAAATGATGTCAATAAATTTATTAAAGAAGCCCCATATGAGATCTATTTAGCGTCAAAAGTTTGAATTGCAACACTCACCTTCGGCTCGTGTCGCAAGCATTCAAACTTATGCAAAATGGGCATTATTTGGTGCTTGTTACATAATATACTATTTTTATTTCAATGAATAATAAACGTTTTTCAATTGTAAATTTTATTAAGGTATTCCACAGCATGTTAATGTTTGTTGACATTTATAAAGTTGGCGAATAACTTTCAAATCTAGATACTTACTGCTTGATTAATTTTTCTTTTTGATAATTTTTAATTTTAAAAGCAGTTTTAGTACTTTATTATATGGTTAGTATTGATAGAAAATTATTTTTGACTTGAATATACAATATTAACTTTAATGACTATAAAATATAAAAGTCTAATAAAATGTTTAACTTTTTTTTAAGATGAGTTTTAGTTGATGAACAAGGTATTTTATCAAATTTATTTGATACTTTAAACACTAATAAAATGCGATAGCGGTATCGCTTTTTAGGTTTTCCGGAAACCTTGAATAAGAAGATGAATTTTTGTGAAGATGACGTAAGAGGATTTTGAATTTCGTTTAAGTTAATCAACTGTTTTTTTTGCAGTGCTTACATTTTTTTTTAACGGAGGCTGTATGTTGTATCGCTGGCAGTTTTTGAAAGTGAGATACAGATATGCGATGAAACAAAATAATTATAACGTTATAAATAATAATTTTTTTGACAATTGTTATTTTTTAATAACTTTTTCAGATATTTTGTCACAAGTGTCAATTTAAAATATGTTGGTCATTCGGCAGATGGGAGCAACAAAACATGAATGTTTTTTGAATAAAAATGATTATATTGAGCTATTAATTTCTTTAGTTTATGAAATAAGAGTTTTTGTGTTATTTTATTAAATTTATAAATTTATTTAATGGATTTTAACATTTAATTATAGTTGTAATATTTTATAATAAAACTTTGCAACCGGTCAACCAGTCACAGTAATATTCAACTGATAGTTGAGGTAAACGATTATAAACCCCAGTAGAATCCTAAGAATGAATTTGATGGCTGTATAAGTTGTTTTATCACTAATATTTGTTTAATGTTAACAATCAGTTAAATAATCTAGTTAAGAGAAGTAATGGATTTTAACTATTTTTAATTTTTTCGCTGACTGAATATTTTATTAAATATTTGATAAAATATATAGTTAATTAACATGCTATTTTCTTTCATTTAATAATTAATCTCGGAAACTTAGTAACAGAACTTATCTGATTAATGTGCTATTTCTAATTATCAGTAACAAAGATGTTCCTTGTCCAAATTTTGATTAACAAGTTATTTTATTTGATATTATTAACATATTTTGCGGCACTTATTAATTTTATAAAATTCAATCTGAATAGCTCTCTGCTGTCAGGTGGCTAACGATAGTGCGTTTGGAATCGGGTTTAACGAGAGTCGTGCGTTCAATTTTCACCCAGACAAGACTCTTTTTCTACAAAGAGGATGGCTTTTGTATGGCAATGGGTGCAATATCCCCTGTTAATCTTGAACTGAATATAACTTGTTGATTGTAGTATAATCTCTACCTAATAATTGACAATTTTAGTATTCTAGTTTAAAAGTTGGTTAATGCAAGTAACGAGGCTGCATAAAGTTGAAAAAATTTAATATTATTTTGATAATTTGTCAATTTATTTGTGACTACTGGTATTGTTTTAAAGTGGTAAATCTTTTTCTGCTTTCTATTGTACATATTTCTTAACCTCAATTTTGAACATCTGCATATAACAAGACTCAACTTTTATTGATAATTTGTATACATGGCACATTTTTCTAACATTTCATCTACAAAATATATGGACAATTGTCAACGTCTTTTGTCATAAAAATTGTTTCACGCTTCAAAGTGTTTCGTCTTCTTTTGTTAGGGCCTTCCTCAATCAATTGTTGGTACAAGTAGCAGCATATAAAGAATGTGGCAACACATAGTGATATTAGTCACGGTTTCTTGATTCCAACATTCCGCGCTTTGTTAGAGCCTTTCTTGTATTTTAATAAGAAATGCGTTTTTTTTTCTTCTTCTTATATTGTGTGTTATTCTAGAAATGAGGAAATTAATGGCGCGTAGATATGTCATTTGGCGATTTATTTCAGCTAGGAAAGGTATTTGCGAAATGCTTATTGACATGGTTTTGAAAAAAGGCCCAATTAGCAGTTTATTTAATCATTTTGTCTATAAAAGCAAAAAAATTATGATTTGTTGATTTTGTTTAACCGAAGTTAACTGGTTATCTGCAATATCTAAGTACTTTATCTACAATAGCTAATTCAGTTAAACTGCTTGTAACTATGAAATGCTATTAAATAACTTCTCACCTTGTCAATTTTATTACTTTTATATTTTTTGTTCTTCCTTAATTAAAGATTTTAATGCAAGCTATGCTGTGTTTAACTGTTTTTGCTTGAAATTTGTTGAGAAATTTGAGACACAATTTTTAGTTTCAGCGTGCATAACATAGGTTATCCCAATAATTTTTTAAAAAATTTTTTTAAAGAAAAAAAAATTGATTATTTTGGTTGAAATAGAATAATCTAGGTATGGTAAATAACTTAACCGTGTGTATTAGATAGATTGTGACTTAGGGCTGTTTGTCTGATTGAGATAACTTGCTTCAGGTATTGCAAACTATTTTTCAGTTACACACAGCAGTTAATAGATTTTTTAACTTATTAACTATTTAATTTTTAGAGTTATCCATATGTCGAAACTTAATAGCTGTCATTGCTTTTAGATTTAATGAATTACTTTCTCAACAGGTTTAGTCTTAACTTATTCTACAAATAATAATATGTTGTGTTAACTTAATTAAGTTAATAGATTTTTAACTTTCTGAAATGTAATTAATGACAGAAGATTCTTAAGTGGAATACAATCAAACAGGTAACTTGCTACTTCCTTTACGTTGAGTCAGTTAACTTGACGGTTATTGTTGAGCGTTTTTAGCTGTTACCGGTTACTAATGGTGTTACATTGAGCTGCTAAACGTTGATTTTAATGGTTATACATATCTCAAAACCTAATAGCCGTTATTGTTTTTAGATTTAACGGAGTAACATTATAACAGGTTTAATCTTAACTAATTCTACAGCTAATAATATGTTGTGTTAACGATTAAGATAGACAAGTTTATAGATTATTTAGTTTCTGAAAAATAATTGTTGACGGTTAGCAAGGATGAGAAACATTCTTAAAAGGAATAAAAGCGCTTGATGATTAATGATAACTTGACTACTTTTTTAGGTAAAGTCAGTTAACTTCACGGTTATGGTTGACCGTTTTTAGCTGTTACCGGCTACTAACCGTGTTAAAATAAGCGGTTAAACGTTTAGCTAGCGTTTTAGTATGCGAATTGTTAAAACACTTTGATACGATTTTTTTGTGCTTGTTCATTTCATTTAAACATCAAAGCATCAATCGCTGCCATACTTTAATAAAACGAAAGGAAAAAAGGCGGATAATGTCCTGATCTATTCGGGATACAAAAGCAATTTCACCGATTTTCCAACCTGATTCGGTCGTCCCATAATGACTTATGGCAATATCCTCAACGATCTTTCAATTTGAAAGATGCGTCTGCATGTTCAATAACCCTTGAAATTAAGTTTGTCGGGAAAAAGAAGAAAATCAATCAGCATTGTCGCAATAATCCGGTATGCATGGCATTTTCACGCAATATATTTACTTCCAATTTCCGGAGAGCCACCGGAAATGTGTTTTTCTTCTTCGGTTAGAATGCAATGGACCACGTCCTTCCGCATCTCTTATAGAGCTTTTGTATTCGAACCGAACATTGTATGTAATCTGGCGGCATCAGCAAAACGGCTTGACCCCTCAGATAAACGAGATTTTCTTGAATTACTTTACATACATTTTTGTTCTTTTGGCGATTGTTGTCAAAATCGAACATTGCTGTAGTGTCGCTCCTTTTATACACATAACACACTTTAATTTATATCTTATCTCTTTGCACTAGAAGCTTCTGGTGTTGTCTAGTTAAATGCGCAGATATTCAGCCAATCAAAGAAAATGGGCGTTTCTAGAAATAGCACAATTTGAACGCTGCCATTCTAGAGCTTTTTCGAATAATGTTACAAGAAACGTAGTTGCTTAGACGCTATGTCAAAAGCATTTTTATAAGCCAGTCACAGGCGATTACTAAATCAACATTATTTTCTTGAATTTATTAACCCTAAACATTGCTTGCTCGAATTTGTTAATTATTCCTTTATTATGATTTTTTTCTTTTATTTAAATGGGAAATATAGAACAAACATTTTTTGAATCTTTTGTAGCAAATGGTTTTTAATAATAATAATAGGTACTCTAGGAATAGGTGTTACTATGCTTCACTATATAAATTATTTAGATTAATTCTTACTATGGAATTTTGAACTTGTGTTCATTTTTTGATTAGTTTATACGCAGAAACATACGATATTATTAGACGAGCTTTTACATTTTTTGTTTGATATTTTTGTCGGCAATCAACGACAATGAATGTCTGTCAAAATAAATTGCACAGCAAGAGTTGATTTAAATAATTTATGAACTGTAATTTTTAGAGCAATTGTTTCAAACGTCAAAATAATGGTTTTCTCACATGAACAGAAAATTGTAGTCTCTTAACGGAATTTTATTTTCGTAACGTCTACCGAGTTGATGGTGAATGGCAATTCAAGATTGTTTTCAACAATTTTGCGGTGCAGAGTGGATATCCAACACTTTTATCAAAATGTAACCCATTGTATTCAACTTTTTCGTGAGACTGGCTCGTGTGATTGTAGAAAGGGTAGTGGTCTCTCTAAAAAAAAAAACAGAGGAAGTTATCAAAAATGTAAGGCAAATAATGGAAGAAGCGATACAAACATCTCTACGTTGGCTTTTACAAGAAGTTTAAAAATCATCCACCACTCGCCACAAAGTTTTAAAAAGATTATTCACTTGTATCTTTATCGTCTGCAAGCAGTACATCAACTTTTTTTTGTTGGTTTTCTGTACTGTTTAATACCATTGGTTTATTAACACTTTTAATCGAAATATGCTAAACTTAAGTTTCTTTACAGATGAGGCTTGATTTTATTAAGACGGCTATATGAACTCGCTAAATATGCAAATGTGGAGTTCAGCAAAAAACAAATTATATTGAAGAGGTTCCACTGCACTCCCAAAAATAAAGGAGTCGGCTTTTTTTTATAACGCAGAATTGTTAGGTCAATTTTTTTTAATGAAACATTTACTGCAAGACTTACAGCTATTCTTTGCACAGCTTTATAACGATAAAATTGTGGACGGGTACTTTCAGCAAACGGACGGTCTCACTCCAAATGCCACTTACGAGACTTTGAATATGATACAATAGTTTTACGATCGTTGAATTATCAGCTGAAATTTAGCCATAGCTTACCCTACAAGATCCTGAAACCTCGCTCTATGTGACTTTTTTGTGGCTCTATTCAAAGACTCTAATTTTCCAGCAATAACATCGATAAGTCGCTTCAGGCAACAGTTGCCAATGTTGATGAAGTTAATAATAATTCTCAAATGTTGGCGAATGTTAGTAACGTAATTGTTCAAAGAGTCTGCAAATGCCTTGAAGTCGATAGACGACATTTGAATTATTTGCTTTAAACTTTATTTCTTTATTAAAGCTTATTTTTTCGTTTGTTATAGCACTACAAGTGCTTTCAATTTAATCTTAATAACGTATTGAACAATCGACTCATTAAATTGAATGTGAGGTTGGGTTGAGATGTCAAATTAAAAGCTGTCACTTTGATTCATTGGTAAAAGTTCGTTTAAAATTCTATATTAAACATTTATAGAAAGCTTCGTCACTAAATTTTAAAAAACGCCCGATTTTCGAGTAGCTCAAAACGTTTTGAGTGTTGCATTAGAATAATATTTAGGTTTACATTGTTTTAAGAATGCTCTCCAAACGGCAAGTCAAAAAAATAATTTTTTGACAGTCATTTCAAAATTAAAAAAAAATAATTATCGTTAATAATGTTTTTTCAAAATTTTTTAAATGGTTTTTTTCATTATTCAATTTTTTCTGCAAGAAATTTGCAGCAATTAATTTTGAAAAATAATAAAATTTAAAGATTTATTATTTTTTGACAATCACACTACAATAGTGAAAGGTGTTTATAATTTTTTTTGGTTTTTTTGTGCTTTTTTTAGCATGTTAAATTAAAAAAAAATATCCAGTTTGTTAATGTTCAAAAGTAGCTCGAAAAGATAAATTGCTTGTCTTAAAAAGTTAAAAAAATTTTTAGCGATTTTAAAAAATTTATATTTCGACTTGGGATGCTTAGGATAATTTTTCTTGTAAATAAAAATTAAATAAATAAATATAAAGGTTTTTTTTAAAGAAAAATTTGAATTTTTGACCTGCTGTTTGAAGAGAATTCTTAGAACCATTGCAGATATAAATAGTTTAAGACGAAACTTAAACTTAACTTAAACGAAACTTAAACTTAAACTTGAAAAAAAATTCTTAGTTTTTGGGCGACCCTAATTAATTTATGTCTGTTATCTAAAAATTTTTTTCCAAGTAAGCATATTTTGATAATTATTTAAAAAAAAAAGTATTTGATCGCGCGGTTTCATATAAATTTGATCAAGATCGAAATAGTAATTTTCGAGTAAGTTTTAATAATTTGTTTGCCAATTTGATTAATTGACATCGATTTTTGGCACTGGCAACTGATTATATTATTAATTATTAATTCTATTTTGTTAATTTGTGCAAATTAAGCAGAAAAGCAATTTGTTTAAAACATTTAATTATATTGAAGTCGGTTTTTAAAAAAAAATTAATTGGTTATACATAATACCTTGTATATAGATAGGTACGTTTAACATGATTGCTCATAGCTTTATATATATACACTACTGTACGTGTGTATGACACTGAACTCCTCCTAAACGGCTGAACCGATTGGAATGGTCTTTTTTGTATGCGTTTGCTACTGCAGTTGAGGTCTAGGTTATTTGTCTATGCAAATAAAAAAATTACGGCACTATATAACGATAAACTATAGATTTTTTTAGAAAAATTCTAATTGCTTAAAATGTCATACAGAACAATGTCTGTCTAATATTATAATATACACATGATAAGAGTAAAATATAACTCGTAGTAGAGACAATTATTATAATTTTTTTGGCATTGTGGACGCCAAGATTTTTAGCGACAAAACAAATGCTGTGATTTAGTACATTTTCTGACATTTTTTATTACTTTAATAAAAAAAAATCAAAATATCTTCGCTAGCTTTTTCTTTTCCTTTAAAATCCAATAAAAATAAAGCCAGGATCAGACTGGATATTTGCATCTCGTTACATCGCATTCCCTCGGGATAGCCTCTTCTATTTAAATTCCAGAACAAGAAAAGCTCTTGTATAACATTTTGATTTGCGACAGATATTAATTTCCATCTAGGTGTGCCGTGGAATAATTACATGTTTGTTGATCGTTTAATGAAGCTGAAATGACTCGACAAGTAAACAAACAGTTGTTGATGTTGATTTTTTTATTCTAATTTTTTTCTCTTTTTTTTTTCTGAGATATGTATCGCGTTTGTTTGCTTTTAGGTTTTGAAATAATTGATTGATTTTTGTTTTTATCTGATTGAGGAAAGTAACAACGTTTCGGAATGGATTGGATGAAGAATCAATTCTCTAATTGGAACTACAGGGATTGGTGATGTTTCTTGATGTGGGTTGGAGATAAGATGGTTTTTTTATTGTAAACAAGCTTTTATTAAATCGTTGATGGATTTTTTCCGAAATTTAGAACAAAAATTCATCGGAAAAAATAAAATATTTATTTGTAGACGATTGTGGCGTCCGGACGCAGCAATGTCTATACAACACATCTTTGCAATAATTAGACGAGACTATATATTTCAAACAATTATCTTTGATCTTAAGACATACTTATGTACAAAGTTACAATAATATTTGTTATGCTAAATAACCTAGTACACTTTATTGTATATGTATATATAGCCGTAAGGTATTTTGACGTCCGTGCTTGGCAACGTTGTAAGGTGCAAATCGGAGATACTAAACTTTTTAGAGTATATTCGAAATTATCAAATTCAAAATTATTATTTATTAAAGTATATACATATTTATCCCAAAACAAATGGCACAAAAACAAAAGACACGTTTACGTTTGTAAATAGTCTTAAGGCTATTCAGCGTGCTATGAAGAATATTTTTGAAATAATTTTATTGAATTTTAAAACTGGCAAAGCTACAACAATATATTTTGTAGCTGATTATATATTATAATGTTTCTTTATTTTTGCATAATATTTCATGTTAACGAATCTGTTTAAAATAAATATGAAGCAGCAACATTATGTATTTTAATGCATTTAGCTTTAGGTTATTTCGGCGTCCGGTGTGTATTTAGATTTAAATTACATTTCTACGAAAATGTTAGGAAAGCTACATTTTGTTTTAGAGCGTTTTTTGTCATTTGTAGTTATCCAAATGCTGGTTTGCGTTTATGACAGTGCAATAACAGCTGAGTTTGACGTAGGACAAATCCGTCATAAATAAAAGTTTACCCAGTTAATTCCAAAACTGTACAGACCTTTACCTGGAATTGCTGTTTGCTGTAACGAAATAATAAATACGCATATTTCAAATAAAATAGATTTTTAATACAAAGAAAATAATATGTTACATATTGAATTATTTTAATAGAATTTTATATATCCACATTCAAACATTGATTTGCTCTATACCGTAGCTTTACTCGGACTTTTATTTATGACTTGTTGGCTTTGAGTCGATGTAGCGGCAAATTCCTATTGTAAATCTTAATTACTTATATAAAATAGACACCCCCATAAAGGCCAACTTGCATTAATTTGGATAACCATATACAAATACATCCGAAAAATGTTGATATATTTCTTAAATGGCATAGATGTATTATTATGTTTTCATAATTCCTATTTGATCTTGATGTCGAGATCTCTACTGTCGTATGTGCTAACTATATCTTTATCTTTTTTTTTATTTAGTGACTGTCTTTTCGTCCCAATTTTCACTGTGTCAAATCTTTTTTTTACTTGTTTTTTTATTCTCTTCTTTGTTCTATTATAAATTATATTTACTCTGATAATAATAATAATTTTTTTCCGTTGTTTTTTTTATCCCTCATACTTCATTAGCTTTTCTTATTAGTTTTTCATTTTCTGTACTCACTACGATGTTTGGCATACGCTAAGATTCAAAATTTTATTTTTTTAACTATCACTCTTCTTGTCTTTTGCGCTCTTATAAATTGTCTAGCATGTTTTGATATTGCTCATATATTTAATGTCTCTTATAATTGGACTCATTATAATTTTCTCTCATTTCTTTTCACTTAACATTTTGTTTCTTTGTATCTTTTTTTCTTTTACCGACTCTACTTTTTACAACCATCTTTTTTATAATTTCTTACAATTCTCTTCTATCAACAAATCAACATGGTTAGTGGTTTCAAGCTGATCATGAAGAACTTTGATAGAATTGACAATCAATTAAGGTACTAAGGTTATATACTAAAACTTAGCTGATTTTTGACAATCTAGAATAGGATGGTCTAGAGTTTAGGTTTTGAGTCTGCGACCAGATGAACTGCTGTCGGGGGAAGACGACTTTGATTTTATCGTTTTACTGATAATTGATCATAATCTTAGTAAATTCACTGAGCGACTTTATCTTTTAAACATGTCATACTATTTTAGTTTGGACAATTTATTAACAGTCAGGAGCTTTCATATATCTTTAATCTCTGTTTAATTTTTTTTTCTTTTCAATAGCTGTCTTTGTATTGAAGGGTTTGTTTCAAATATCTTCAAAATTATAAACATTTTAATTTATACTATAGTCGCTCAACAGATGTAGTGATAAAAACGCTCACGAAAACTTCGGCAAATTGAAAGCAATATTAGCTAGAAATATGTTTACAATAGAGTCTTAATAAATGGTAAAAATTTGTTATTATTTTTAAATGATAAGAATAAGTGAAAAAAAAACAAATGTGGCACTGAAAAAGATAAGAATAATTATTAAATTAAATAAAAAAAATACTGAAAAGAAAATTTGTAGAAGATTATAAAAATAATGGAATGCATAAAAACAAAAAAAAAAAAAAATAGGAACAAATCATGGTTAAATTGAGAGATATGGGATAGTTTTAGTAAAAGCTACCTGCACAAACGAAAATTTGCTAATAAGAAAAAAAAAATAAGAATTTTCGTATAGAAAAGACATTATGGTATTTAAGTTTTTTATAACCAAAAGATGAAAACGAAAGTATTGAAAAGAAATCTTTAAAGCTTTAAGATCGAAAAGTTGGATTAGAAGAACGAGGAAAACAAAAGAAGAAAAATGAAGAGAATACATTATGATACATATATACAGATTAGACAAATAACAAAGCAAAAAAAACAAAATATAAGATGTAACGAAAGGAAAGTTATTGTTAAATAAAGCTTGATAGATAATATAATAAGAGTATATAATGCAATTTAAGTCTAAGCGGACGGTCCGGCAGGGCCATGCTAGGGGCTTTTAGCAATGTATATATATACCTTAAGTTTGTATTTGAACAATAAAGCTTTTTATTATTATTATTATTATTAATGCAATTTAAGTGAAAACTAGAGGATTAAACAAAAAGAAATGTTGTTAATAGGAGATAATAGGGGGGGGGGGGTACAACAGAACAAAATTAGAAAATATTAAAAGAATAGGCTTTATCAGACAAAAACTAAAAATAAAATTAAAAATAAAAAAAAATGGAAACTGCTGTCAGATGCTTCCTTGATTTAGCTATAATGTTATATTTTTTCGTTATAAACAATCGGTTTTTAAAATATTTTCAATTCAATTCTGTACATATAAAAAAAATTAAAAGTGAATTTTTCACCACCAGATTTGAGCCTGGGATTCGCGGTTTTACGACAAGGAGCATCTACACTGAGACCTCAACAAATCCAAATGTTCGCGTCTTATATCAGTTTCTTAACAAACCGTGTGTTTCGAAACATTTTATAAGTCGAAGTGGCTTTTGAAAAAAAAACAAATTTGACTCAAACTGTCAGCATTATTGTTTGTGTGCGTAGATTTCTTAGTGTTTTGATAGTTTGGGTTCAATTGTGTTAAAAAACGAACTAAAATTAGATATAGACAAAGAAAATGGATTTTTTTAAAACTGCTAGAAATTAGAAAAGTGCTTCATTAAATTTATTGTCTGAAAAATTAAAAAAATATATGATTTACGATTTTTTTTTGATCTAGCAAAAGGAAACAAATTGACTTTGTTACTATACTTTACTGAATTATCTACAAAAACCATTAAGTAGTCGTGGATAAAGTATAGTATTCTACACGCTTAAAATGGCTATTATTGTCTCAGTTCTCCACGAGTCGCAGTTTACTCGGCAGTAAAATTTACCTCGTGAATTATAACTATTATTATACACTCGTTGAATAATATTCTATTGAAAAATAAATTTTAATTTATAATAAAATAATGTGAAAACAAAATAAAAGTATTCGTCTAATATAATTACGTAAACTGTTTTGATTTTTTTTTTATAATATATATATATTATATTTGTGTACAGAGTGTTAAAAAAAACAAATCTAGAGTGCTACCTCATCTTTTGTTTTGTCGAAAAATGTGTCTTAGTTTTGAGTTATACAGGGTGAACTTGCTTGTTTTGAAGTATTGTGCAATCTTTTTGTGTGCAATGTACAATAAACAATTTGTAAAATCTGTTCTATTGTATCGTATTTCTTCTATGTTGTGATGAGGTTTAAGCGCCGCCTTTTTTTGATTTATTACTATATCTGTTGAGCGGCTTAGCTATAGTAAAGCTGCGTACCGATTTCTGGAAACTATAAGGTTTTATTTAATGGAACTTATGCTTATTAACTATTTTAATGCATTTGATAATGTTAAAATATGAACTTTTAAATTTGCATGATTTTGTCTTCCAATTTTTGTAAGAATATTATGACTTAAATTCTGATAATAACAACCATACTTATTTGTCTACCATTGAAGGATAATTGAACCAAACACCGTTCAACTTTTAACCACAATGAAAACTATTAGAAAAGTTTTATAGAACTTGTGCTTTTATATTTAAGTGTAGTAAAACGTTTGAGATACACCCGGCTGTAAATTTTATAGGACGGATCTATCAAAAAGTTGACACACTGATTAGAAACCGTTTTCTATTCAGGGTAGTACTCAGCTGCCTGGTTGATTATATTCATAAACCAAAGACACGCGACACTTTAAGCTGTAAATCTTTTTTACTTTTGTGGCTCTGTCTTTTTTATCATGAACAGTAACATTTACGGCCGGGTACATTTAGAATTGTTTGTTGCAATCAATGTTCTGTATATTATGTTTAACTATTATATTGTTTGTTGCAGGTAATAAATCTTCCATTAAAGCAAGCAGATCGGCTTCCAGACGGTGAGATGTTTTAAAAATATTATCTAACTTTTAAAAATTGATTATAAATTGAAATACGTTTGTTAATTCCTCTTTTCATCGGACTCTTACCTGGGTTTAGCAGATAGGACACTTTTATTATTCAAAAAGTCTCTAATCCTCGACTACGCCATAATCTATCTTCTCCATAGTTGCTGTACTTTCTCGGTCCAGCAAATCTTTTTCTTTAAATTCGAATCCTAGAGAGATTTCGAAAATGAGTGTGATTGTGACATTTTTGATGAAAAGGGTCTTCCAAACGATTCTTATACCAAACTTTATTCATTCGTACGCGTCTGGGTGAAATTGAGATATTTCTGAAAGTGACAGTTGATGAGGGTGGGAGGGTAGGTGGTGCTTTTTTTCCATTCTATTTAATTGGAAGTTTTTGAAGATAATGACGTTTAAAAGTGAAAGTTTTAGTTGTATATAGGAACGAGTGGCATGTATATATTTAGTTTTTCGTTCTTTTTGATCTTTCTGTATACGGACATCTGTAAATAGGTATAAAGCTGCCACAGAGCAAATATTTGCCAAACTTCCGACGTGAAAGAAACGTTCGAGGCAAATGTAAGGGGTCCCTCTTTTGAAACTTGTCAAATAGAGTGGGCCGTAGCTAACTTGTATTTAAAATTTTATTTGAGAAACATCTATACATATTGATTTTGTAGTATTTAAACATGAAATTTATGGCCTACCTTGATTTAGATGATTATGATTAATAATAGATAAAATTAATCTCTGCCCACCCCACTACTACAAGCTTATAATCATCATTATCATTCCAAAGATGTTTCCTAATAATTGTTAATGTCTAAAGTGTGGGTGACTAAAGCGGGCTAAATACTACCCACAAGTTAAAAATTAATCCTTTAAACGTAGGAATTCTTAAGTGGACCCATTATCATCTAAATCAAGAAACTTGTCTAAAATATTGATATTGCACAGCCTCACCATTAGTCATCAAGACATTTTTAATTATCTTCTTTCATTGATTGACTTTAATTATAGCAACACTATTTTTTTCATCTTAAACGGGATCACTTGTCTCAAGAACAATACCATTTGGCCACCCATGTTGAGAAACTGGTCATACCAAGGCAACCAACGGTAGCTTTTAAGAGAAGATAACATGAGGAGTACACGCAATGTTTGTTCTCTTTATTATCTGGCTTGTTTTACTTATTTTTTTGATTTAGTTTAAGAAGCTAATATTAAATTCCTGAAGAACCTAGACCACCTGGCTATAAAGGCTTTAGTAGAAGATAGTTTAATTGAGGGGTGCCACAAGGTCCTCATATGCTTTTTTTTACTTCTGACAACCAGCATGTTTTTATAGAAACGGTTTTTTATTGCATTAGTACATTTGTTCTATGACATTTTTATTCATTTGTTAATTTTTCAAAAAATTTTAGTCTACGGATAATGGTAGTCTTGACCTGACCTGACCTAACTAAATATTGAAACCGCAAAACTTTAAGTTCTTCAACCTTTTTAAGAAATTAGCTATGTGGTCGAATAAACATTATGAACAAGCAGAAGCAAATAATATATTATAAATTCCGGGTTCTTCTAGTTAAGAATTAGTTAAACTGCTATCTTGTCTCTAGTCAGAAAATGCTTTTATGTTGAATTTTTGTAGTGAAACAAATACCATCTATAGATTGATTGACTTATGTCGAGTTGACGGTTTCAGTTTTTATTTTGAGTCAACTCTTTTGAGTTTATTGGTGTGGTTATCTGACCCAAGTTTGTGATTATTTCAGTTAATCTCAGTTGAAGGTTTTTGTATATTCAACTGTTATTAAAAAAAAAACTATTACGTTAGCATCATTTGACAGATTACATTGCATACTATAGGTATGCGTTACAGACGAAAGCTGTTAACGTGATAAGTTGGTTGTCCAACCAGCCAGCAATACATTTGAACTGACTTATTTATCATCACGAAGAAGTCTACTTTCTAGACTTTGATCTAAGGAGCTTTTAATTCTAATAGATGACGCTATGTTTTATTACAATTTTTAAATAAATAACTTGGTAATAAGCTTGATTTTTAGCTAATGCTAAAAATGCTAGAAACAGATGATTTTTATATTATCATCGAAAAACTTTAATAAAACGACTAGATAAACTTTTTTTAGTTATTTAGAGTTTAAATTACAACTTACCAATGATGTCATAGCTGGTTATACAATTTTTAGATTTCAGTCGTCAAACGTATCAACCAAATTATTAAGAGATATTCAGTTTTTATCTGTCATAGAATTACCAACTACAGCTGATAATTTTTATGTCATGATATTTTGTTAGTATTTTTAGATCAAAAAGTTTTTAGTGATTGTACTGAAAAACATAATTAAGATTGCATAAACTGGTTATTATCATTATCAAAAATTTGTAGTTTTAATTGATTAAGATACCATAGAGTTTGAGTATATCATTAATACAACGCTACAACTGTTAATGTTAAAAAAAAAATAATAAAACCGTTAATACTTTTTATTTGTTTTTTGACCCGTGATTTAAAATTCTAGGTTTTGTTTCAGTTGAAATAAAATTATCTTGTATCTAGTTAAAAAATTATTTAATGGGTTTGTTTCAGTTAGAATTCATATAAGTTATTGATTGGTCTTTGTTTTTTTAGTTTGCTGTTTTTATTTACTGGTGTAGTTATATCAACCAAGTGTCAGTTATTTTAGCTGTTTCAGCTAATGTCAGTTAGCGGTAATATGCCGTTAAACAACGTGGTAATAAGCTTGATTTTCTACTAATGTTGAAAAGTATTTTATTGGACAAAGATTGATACTACATAACTTTATATAACTATAGAGTTAACTAAATAGTATTCTATTACAAAACTATAAACTAATAAAAATTGATGAACGGCTAGTTATACTTAGTCTTGTTGTTTTAAAGTTTCAAAAACAGTTTGTTACTGATGTTACAACTGGTTATAGGGTCTTTTTATAAAAAAATGTTGGTTTTTAGCTGTCAAAAGTATTAACTTGAATATCTATCAATAATTTGTTAATCTACTGATAGTTTTTTAAATGATAATAAGTTTTTACAATTTTTAGATCGGAAAGTTTTCAATCGACTGTATTAAAAAACAATTATGATTATATAAATTAATTATTAACTGGTTATTATCATTAACCAAGTGTGAAACAATGTTAGTTGTAATTGATCCAGTTAACATTAGTAGAAGGCTACAGCTGTTAATATCAAAGAAGAAGTAATAAAAGCGTTTAGATTTTTTATTCGAAATTCTATGTTTTGTTAAACTATCCATTAACTATCTTGTTTTAGTCAGAAAATGATTTTATGGATTTGTTTCGGTTAAAATGAATATTAGCTCTTGATTGATTTGTTAACTATTTCAGTTTACTGGTGTGGTTATATGAGCTAAGTTTGGATTATTTTGGCTGTTTTAGTTAATGTTAGCTAGCGTCTTTTCTGTATTAACTGTTTTCTTTTACATCTTTTTGTATACAACTGAATGTCGTGGAAATTAGCTTGATTTACTACTGATGTTGAAGAGAGTATCAAACTAAGACTGAGATTACATAATTTTATATAACTAAAGAGTTAACTAGTATTACTATTAAAAATTAGTGAACGGTTAGTTATATTTGGTTTAGTTGTTTTAGAGTTTAAATAACAGTTTATTATTAATGTCACAACTGGTTATAAAATCTTATTATAAAAATTGTTAGTTTTTTGTTGTTAAAAGTATTAACTTTTATCTACCTGTCAAAGAATTACTTGTTAATTTACAGCTGCTAATTTTTAGTAATAATAATAGGTTTTTAGTATTTTTTTAGTATTACTTAGTATTTAAAGATGCTTTATTCAAAATTCTAAGTTTGGTTTCAGGTGAAATAAAGTTAGACTATTTATTAACGCCTTGTTTCCAGTCAGAAAATGATTGTAAGAGTTTCTTTTGCTTATAATGAATATTAGCTATTTATTGATCTTATTTTTTTGACTTAACTTCAAAACTTTAGTTTTAGTTTATTGATTTGGTCATATCAGCTAATTTAGAAATATTTTAACTGTTTCAGTTAATGTCCGTTAATTAGTGTTATTTTTTAAAAAATCAAGTAATATTACATAAACTGTTTATTATTATTATTATTAGCCAATTAATATTAGTTGTAATTGATTAAGTCTTTATAGAGTTTAAGTGGTATATTATTAGTAAAAAGCTGCAACTGATGATTTAAAAAAATAAATAAATAAATAAAACAGTTCTTCTTCTTCTATTCTTTATTTGAAAGTCTATGTATTGTTTCAGATGAAATCAAGTTAAACTATTTATTAACCAGCTTGTTTCTAGCTGTAAAGTGATTTTATTGGTTTCTTTCGGTTGAAATGAGATTTTCTTGAGCGAGCTTTGAATATTCAAATAGTTGTTCAAATAATTCAGTTGTTTCAAATAATTCCAGTGTCACTTTTACATTAAACTTTTTACTTGTCTTTTTACAACCAATACTATTAAATAAATTTTAATAACTTGTTAATCAATCAGCTTGTTTTTTGAGCTACTTTTGATAGCAATTATTTTATTGAACAATGATTAAGATTACATGAGTTTAAATAACTAGAGTGAACTAGTTATTATTGATCAACTACTAAAGTCTGATGATTTGTTAAATCGTAGTCGGATTAGTCACTATAACGCTTTAGTTATAACTTATTGTTGTTAATGTAACTGGTTATAGAAATACATTATATAACTTTTCAGTCATTATATATCAAAACCGTTAATTATGAAATTATCAAGGACCGATTGTCTAGACGCAAATCAAATTAATTGCCAATCAACTGATTGTTATTAAATATTCAATTATTAATTCCCAGTTACGATTATTAACTGGGTTATCATTAGATTTTTATGCAACCGTCTCCAAATGTAATAAAATAACATATTATGTAATCATTGTTATTCGTCAAATAACTAATAATTTTAAAAAATAATTATAAATTTTTTCTATTTTTAGGTCAGAAGGCTTGTAGTCAATTGTTCTCAAAACTAATCCAGATTACATAATTTTGTGAGTAGATTTAACCGGTTATTATTATTAACTAAGTTTTAAAAATGTGTAAGTCTGTTGTAATTGGTCTAGTTATTATAAAGTTCAGTTGTATATGATTATTTGTGGAAGTCCAGATCTATTTCCAAATGATAGAAACAGTTGCGATTTTTTATTTGATTAAAGTTGAAATTGAGAAAAAAATTATATTAATGAAATGTTGGCAGTTGTAAAGTGATTTTAATGGGTTTGTTTCAATTAAAATGTATATTAGCTACTGATTGTTAATGTGGAGTTAACTGTTTCAGTTTACTGTTGTGGTTATATTAATAATGACTGGGCTTTAGTTAGATCAACTGTTTTAATAATCTCAGTTAGCGCGAGCTAAAAGTGAGTTAGTTAGTTCATGTTTATAATAAACTGTTTGGGACTACTTGTCTCTGTATATCTTCTATTATTAATGTAGCCAAATAACTCTTAAGATAATGTTTAAAAAAAATTTTTTGAAAAAAAAATTTAATTACATGACTTTACATAACTAGAAAAAATTAGTAACATTGTTAATAAACTACAAGAATTTAATGAACGGTTAGTTGTAGTACATTTTTTAGGTTACTTCAGAATTTAAGTTACAGGTCATAGTTGTTAAAATCTTATAGATAATTTCTGTCTTCAATTGTCAAACCTGTTAACTAAATTAGAATCATCTATTATTGTGAAAGTATTATTATTATTATTATTATTGAATTATTATGATATGTTTTTAGTACTTAAAGGTCTGAAATTTTGGAGTAATCTGCATTGAAGAACAATTAAGATCAGATAATTTCATATAACTAGAGTTAACTAGCTACTATCATTGACCAAATATTAAAATGATTATATTAGAACTAATTAATAAATAAATTGATTACTCTGAAACAAACTTCAGATGACAAATACTGTAAATTTTTTTATGTTGCTGGTTTTACTTTAAAATTATCTAAAAATATTACAAAGTGTTATAACTGTCATTTATATTAAAATACAGCTAAAATGTAGCAATAAAATAGGTAATATGTTCTAAGCTAACTATTTCTAGTATTAAGTAAAACAAGTTTTTTTTCACAAAATAAGTATATTTAAAATAAATAACAAAAAAATATCACATAAGAAGCAAACCCTAAATTAGTTGCAACAGATGAATAAAGATGCTGTTTAAATTGAAAAAGAAAGTTTTTAAAAAGTGATGACATTTTGCACTGTATTGATGAAGGATACGAAAATGAAACACAATAAAGCTATTTACTTATAACCTTAGCTGAAACAATACACTGACGATAATTGATCTAACTGGAACAGTTTGTTAAATGTTGTAAATAAGAGCCGGAAGAGAAATATTAAAGAACATTATTGTAAACAAATCTGTTGCAATCGGAATTAAATAACAATAATAACGCAGTAAAAGGAAATTTTTTCAACAATTAATATTAACTGAAACAATTGATACTAACATAAAATTTGACTTTTATATTGTTATTATTATTGGTAAACCTGATTATTTAAACATAATGAAAGTAATAATAATTTCGTGTAGTATATAATGTATGGTACATTAAAATAAGTTAAATTTAGGAGTTGAATGTTAACCATCAAAATTATTTGAAGAAATAAAGTAGTTACATTTACAGTAACTGACACAACACAATAAACAACTCAATATTATAATTTATATTAACTTATCTTAAACCAAATAATCAGACTAAAAATTTAAACATTAGTAGTTTTGCTTCAAGATTAACTAAAACAAGAAAAGGTTTTCAATGGAAATACAGCCAAATTAGCTGCAACAGAAAAAGTTTCTAACATGTAATTTTAGCTTGAACAAGCAAAAAAAAATCATTGAAATTTGACCAATATAGTTAAAAATAATTATAAAATATGTAATAAATAAGTTTAAAGAAAATTGTTAAAAAAAACAATGATTTAAATAATAATTACAATGATTGCAATAGCGCCATAATCCGAAAAAATTTTATAGTTGACATTAGCTGAAACACGAGAACATATTTAAGGTGCTTTTGTCAGCTATAGTGGTCACATTTTATTCCCAAGTTTAATTTTTTATTTAACATTTTTTGTTAAAGATTGAATTTTTGCTCTTGTTTTTCTTTGATGTTGCTTCAATTCTTTTTGTTGCAGTTAATTTTTAGTTTGTTTTTTTAGTATTGTTTATACAATGCTAGCTTAAAACATATAAAATATATGTACTGTGTATATTTTAGTTCTAATAATTATCATATTTGGCTGATCTTATTAGTACGATTTTATCTGTTTTCAGTTAAAAGTTTGTGCAATTTTTTTATTTTTATAACTGATTTTGACCAAAATTTATACCCTTATGATGTACTTTTCTGATATACTTTGATGAAATAGCAAACTGTGATTTTTCTATATCAAAAAACACGTTTTTTTTTTCCTAATCTCTCAGAAAGTTTTGTCTCACATATTTTTGAGTAAAACAAACAAATTCTCTCTCTTTTTCTCTCTCTCTTTTTTCTCTTTCTCTCTCTATAAGAAAGGTGATTTGAGCAAAATTGTTGAAAACCATTCATTAACTGTTATTACTAAGAACAATTCTTTAAATTAATGAAAAAACCTTTTGTTCCAGTACTTTATTTATAAATAATCAGTTATGAAAAGGATTACTGCTGAGATAGTATTTTATCATAATTAGAGATGGTGGGCGGTAAAATTTTGCCGAACAAACGGAACGGTAAAAAATTGTTTTTAATGAATAGTTAGCGTTTATTGGTCAAAAAAGTCATAATTTATTTTGAATTGGGGGATATGGCAATTAAGCGTGGGAGCCCCAGTGACGTATATGTTAATAAAATAAAAAATTGGATGGAAATTTGCTTGTTTTTTTTCTTAAGTAAATATAATTTGACATTTAAATTGACCAGTTCAACACTTGTTTTTTCTCTACGTCAATCAATATATATAAAAAAATATTTTCTGTACAAACAATTCGTGTGCACTTTTGATATATGCCAGATGAATATTGAATGACATAGTACGCGGAATAATGTATTAAGACAACATCCATCAAAGTGAATCCCAACATGAGTTTAATAGGATTGCGTGTCTGGTGTGGCAGCCGCAGTTATCATGTTTGTAATGCCAGATCATAACTGATGATGTAGAGGAAATAAAATATGATGTGTGCAACATTTCAGACAAATCCTCATTAATTATTGATTGCTAGGAATTATTATTATTTATTTGTTTTGGTGCGATAATAGACGAGATTCTATTGAATTTATATATATTGTTCCAAGTTTCTTGATAACGTCTATTTTGCGGACAATGCCCTTCCAATGCCAATAAAAATGTTCACGCTTCCAATGTCTCAATCCATAAAAGAACATTAATGTTTGTATATTTTCCAATCGTCGGCAGCAAAACCGATGGCAATTTACTTAGTAAACTGCAATAAATCACAAGCTGAGTGTACACCATTGCACAACTTCAATAATTCAAGATGAATTATTATCTAACCGCGAAACAATTACGTGGGAATTTTTCAACACAACAATGCCTCAACGCATCAAAAAAAAATTACCCATCTTCAACCGACCCTAGGCTCCCGAAGGAAAACAATTCGGGATCTTACCTAAGATTACACAAACTATTAATAGGACGAAACTCTAGAGAATTAGCTTCGGCTTATTCTGGCTGATTGCTAAATTAATCCCGCAAATTCCCCAAAGGAACGAGACAGGAAAGAAGCAAAAAAGCGGGATTCCGTTTCCGGAATTGAAACGATAAAAAGGTGACAAATTAAACGCCAAATGCAATACACTGGACAAGCTTTGATTTGCTTTGTAATGATACAAAAACTAAAAATTAGAACAAAAGCATCTACCCACTCGACTCACTAGTTATTAGTTTTATCTAAAGGAGCTAAAATAGCTATTTTTATTTGTTAGATTAATTTTACAAATAGCGCATGACAACAAAACAAATAAAGCTTAAACAGCTAAACCCAGCCAGCTACAATCAATATTCACAAAAAGCCATAAATTGTAAATAGTTAGTATAAACTCAGTTTAATAAAATTAGCTGAAACTTAATAGTTAACTTTAAAATCTAGAAATATATAGGTGGGCAATAAGAAATTGTAATTTTTTAGTGAAACATTAAGCACATTATAAAATCTCTATTATAAATTTCATGAAACAGTTATTAACTGAAACAATTAATGTCTTATCTTGTTATCTGCTTATAGGAATCAATCTTGTATTACAATTTAAGCAATTGCAAAATAATTTAACTGTATTATTAGCAGCTTAACCGTTACAGAAAAAACTTAGCTGCATTTAACTGAAACAGTGTGACAATCTGCTTGTAAAGTAACAAACAGACAAATTTTACAGAAATATCTTCAACTTGAGCAACACAGAGAGATATAGCTGAAACTGAGTTACAACAAAAGCAACTGCTTTAAATTACAACAATTAAAATAAGCTGAGCTTAAACTGTTTTATAAGACCGTAAAAAACCAATTGAAAGTTTATTAACAGAAACAAAACTGGGGAAAGTGTTGAGATGTTTTTGCGTTATAGCTAAAACAATCTTGCAACATAAACAAATGTTGTGAACTAGAACGGTCTAGTTGAGTATTATATAGATTTGTTTCTAAGAATTGAAAGTTTATTTATTAACTAAAACAAAACAAGTTAAGATATTTGGGTGCTATATCTAAAACCGTTAATCTTGCAACAAAAGCAATTGTGGTGAACTACAACGGTTTAAAGAAGTTTTATATAAATTTGTTTCTAAGAAAACAAAAATAAATAATTTATACCTCAATATTAATAAATATTGACAATAGCTGCAACCGTAAACTTAAGCAATACCGTTTTGTTTAACTGATGGATAATAGTTAAAGCAATTGCTGCAACCGTCAACGGTTAATTGCAGTTTTATTAAAATTTTTGTGTGAGAAAGCAAAACAAATATCATGATCAGTATAGACAATAACTGAAACAAAAAATATACTAACTTTACCAACATATAGTTAAAATCAATATTTTAAATGACTTATATTTATCATTTTTAACTGAAACATTATATATAATGTTTCTAAAATATATATATTTTGCGTTTGGAAATTTTTACTATAAAAACAATGATGCACAAGACCGAGAATATTAATATATCTAATAGTTAAGTAAAATTCTCAACAATAAAGAAGTGAGGAAAAGGTTCTGACTAATCTCTCAACCTCTCGCTTACAAATGGTCAAACTTTAAGCAGCGTAAACAGGTAATTTGACGAGCTAACAAACAGTATTTATGAAACATAGCTGAAACAGCTAAGCCAGCTAGTGAAAATGAATCTATACCATATCTACAAAAACTTATTGGATTTGAATAGTAAAAACATTAAATAAAGCGGCATTAAACACAAAGCTTAAATAAAATTTCATATTGTTATCAATTTTACATGATTAAATAAAACAGCATAGTTAAGCAACACAGAGAGATATAACTGAAACAGTTAGAATTACAAGAAGAGCAACTGCTCTAAATTACAATAATTAAATTAAGCTGAGCTTGAATTGTTTTTAACAAGGCAGTAAAAAAACAAATGAAAAATTATTAACTGAAACAAATGTGTTGAGATGTTTTAGCGCCATAACAGTTAATCTTACAACAATAACAATTGCTGTAAGTTACCAGCTTTATATAAATTTGTTTGTAAGAAAACCAAAATACCTCATTCAAAACTCAACCAAAACAATTGAGAAAAATAACTAAATTTTTTCGGTTAAATGGAGTTTTATATAAATTTTTTGGTCAGAAAACAAAAACAACTAGCCTATTCTTTATTTAAAAATTATTCAAAACAATAAAAATAGAACTTTAGTTAGGTTTTAGTTAAAACATAAAATACGATTAAAATAGTTAGAGATAAATATTTTTAATTATATTGAAGCCTAAAGAGCGAAGAGCGACTACTCTAAGGGTACCAACTAGCTAATATAGTTAGCTATAATAAAGTAACGCATAATATAAAAAAAAATCTTAGATTGACAATAGCAAAAACCTTAAACAATAACATTCACTGACAGAAAATAGTTCAAATTAAAATCTGAAAAGACGTATACTTTAGAAATATATAATATAATTTTTAGCTGAAACATTACACAATAGAATAGAATATTTTAAAATCTTTACTTTAAAATTAATTATGCAAAAGACTGGGAATATTAATATAACTAAAATTTTAAGTTAACAATACAAAACGGGAGGGAAAGGTTTTGACTATTCTTGCCCCCTCTTTTACGAATAGTCTAACATTGAACAGCATTCTAAAAAACAGCTAAGAGGAAACAAACAGTATTTATCAAGTATAGCTGAAACAGCTGATGAGCTAGTACAAAAAGTTATTGATTTCAAATTGTTGAAACTTAAGTGCAGCGGCATTAAACACAAAATTTATTTAAATTAACTAAAACATAATACATACTTACTTAGCTTCAAAATTTAATAAACTGATAGTACACACATTTGACAATTTTTACTATAAAAGCAATGCAACAGGTAATAACTAATTTAACTGAAACAGTTGACTTTTTATACAGTTATCTACTTGATGATGGAGTTGATCTTTAAGCAATTGGAAACCAACTAAACACACTTATTTTTAGTTAGTTTTTCAAATAACAAAAAAAGTGTTGTTTAGTTATCTAAAAGTGCTCAGTTAGCTAGAAATACGTGTTCTTAGTTATCCTAAATTAATATTAAGCTAAATTGTCGAATAAGGAAGACTACTTAAAAAAACTACGACAGTTGACGTAAGTAACAGTACAAGTTCAATTGTTTTGTAACCTTGAAAGAAATGATATTGATTAATTAATGATTTATTAACTATTTTGTAATTTTCGGAAGCCATTTTTAGTAAAAATTTAATATCGTGTTGAAAATATAAATCAATATTTATGGTTGGCGAGCGATCATTCCACTAAATCACAATGTCAAATAGTAGAAACCATTGCCGTCCATAGTTCATTCCAACCATTTTCATTAACATAAAACTCATGCTGTATATATGAAATATGTAAACAGAAATATGGATTGAGGAAAAAAATTGCTACGTCATAATATACCATTCAGATAGTTATTAATGTGACCAACTTGTACCATTCTAAGCCCACATGCGTCCCATAATGGCATTAGATAAAACAAAACAAACGACAGAAGCTGCTGCCATAAAGGCTTCAGTGGAAAAACAAAAGCAGTTTACGTTATTTTTATAACTGCTTCTGACTGCAAGACGCAAAAATCCATCGTATGGGCGTGAATGGGTGCAAATGTGAGTGAATGGTGACGTCACCGTCTGACAGCTCTGTTAATTATTTAAATGACAGTGTGTGATTATGTGATATCAGTGTTGGCTAATTGAATGATCCAGGTTCCCATTTGATTATTTCCTGTTTTTATTTTGTCCTTAAATACAGGCGTGACGAGCCGTCTCTGTTATTACTTCCTGTAAGTGCCTCAATTAATTCATCTATCAATTTACGGATAAGCGGATTCTGTAAAAGCCCACGTGGTTATTGTCTTCAATGGATGGAGCAAAGTATGTCAGTGAACTTGTTTCATTTTCTTCTTCTTTTTTTTTTGTTTTATCTTCAGCATCCGAAGAATACTTTCTTCATTGTGTCAATAAAACTAAATGCGTGTTTTTCACACTTGAATGTCATTAATTATGCATAGCCGGCTTTAAAAGAAAACGTCTAAAGGGCTTTTAAATATACAGAGTGATCATTTAATTGTTTTTTCATAAATATAATGTCGAAAATATCTCAGACTTAAATACCTAAATATAAAAGGTTTCCAAAATAATAATGCGTAGGGTTTTGTTGTTTTTACAAATTTTTTAATTTTATGTCGTGCTAAAAATTTTAATTTTTTTAAAATTTTTAAGTAAGCGTTTTGGATCTTTTATGGAATTGTTTGTTTTTCTATTTATTGTGGTATTTTTGAGTTATAAAATTTTTTTTTAAAATTGTATTTCAATATGAAGACTTTTGTTATAAATTCTCACAAATTTATAGGTGTTGTAATAATTTTTGGATTTTACTTATTACTTGAATTTTTTTGTTCAAAAGCGTTTAAAGTTTTTTTGGAGATTTTTGAATTTGGATTTTAAAATTTTATGATTTTTTTTAGAGTTAAATGTTAAGGATTTACCAGGATTAAATAAAAAAATATCTAAAGTTTTATTTGGTATCTTTATTTTTCAAAACTAGATTGTGCCTCTTTGAATTTTATAAATTGCTTAACTTTTTTATGGGGATTTTTAGAATTTCAAATTTTTTAATTATTCCAACTTTTTAAATTTTGTTTTGATATTTTATTTTATTATTATTTGAGAATTGTTGATGTTTTTAAATTTAGGATTATGTGTTAAAACTGAAAATTTTATAATTTTTTTTTTGTAGACTTTAAAGTGTTTTTGACATTTGATTTTACATAATGTTGCTAGGTTTTTGAAAATTTATATTTTCTCAGGTTGTACACTTATAGATTTTTTTAAATTTTGTTTGATTTATATTATAATATAGTTCTTGGAATTTGTCAGAGTTCCAAGATTTGATTTATTGTTTTTTTTTAAATTCATGAGTTCTTCTATACGTTTATAGATTTTTTTTTGGTGCTTTTTTAGTTAAACATTGTTACCTAAATGAATTCTTTTTAAGGTTTGGTTATATTTTAATTTTTTAGATATGGCAAGTCTTAAAATTGTAAGTAAATCTTTTAAATTTTCTTAAAGTTGTTTAATTTGTTTTAATTTGAAGAATTTATTTTTATTGGCTTTTTCTAACCAAATATTTAGGTTTTAAAAAATTGTTCAATTTTAGATTAAGTGTTGAATCAGAAAATTTTATTATTTTTACTTTTTTTTGAGTTTTTTGAACAATGTTTATTTTTCGGGTATAAGAAGAATATTTTAAAAACCTTCAAGTTAAAACAAAAAATCTTTTAAAGATTTTTTGGTGATTTATAAGAAATTTTTTTGAGCTTTATTCATATTTTTATTCTGAAAAGAGAATCTATTCTTTAATTCTTAATTTATTTTCTCTTGGTGGTTTTACAGTTTTCTATTGATTTTTTTACTTTATTTATTCTTATTTTTTCACGTCTGTTGTCTCAACTTTTAGTCTGGTTTCTATAATTTCCTCTCCATTTTAGACTTTTTTTTTGTTTTTTTTTCTTAGTGCTTATCAATTATGTCTTTATAGCCAATGGCACACATTTTCTCCGTTGTCTTTTTATAACGTTGAATATGTACAGGTTTTGTTTCAACAAATCTCAATTTCTGTTGTTTAATAGTTCATGTGCTACGCTTTAAAATACCATTTTGATAGTTTTTTATCTTTATTTTTCTGTTGTTCTTTTATAGCTGTGCATTTTCTATTAATTTATTTCTTATTTGTTTTCTTTTTTCTGGTCTTATTCAATTCCTGATTTTGTTATCTTTTTTTTGTATTTGGATTATTTTTCTTTTTTATTGTTTAAGCGTTGTTTTGTTCTTGAAAAGAATATAGTTTTTTTCTAATTTTCACTCTTTTGAATCTGGTATGACCTTTCTTTATTGTTTGTTTTTATTTAAAGCGTTTTTATCATGGATTAGGTCAATCTACAAAGATTGACCTGATTAAGGAAAAGAGAAGACCTAACAAAAATATTTAAAAAAATAGAAAGATGATTACAGTATAATTCAGGCAAACTAAAAATCAAAATCAAAAGTATCACAAAATATGAGAAAAAAAATTATAATGTTATTCAGAAAAACTTGGAAGTAAGATAGATCTTAGATAACTTTAAAAAAAGTAATATATAGAAAGAATATAACAGATAGAAAAAAGTGAGAATAAGAAAAAAAATTATTGTTTTTAAGAAAATAAATCTAAAGACTGCTTAAAAGAATAAAACAAAAAAAAACAACAATTAAATAAGACCACAAAAAACAAAAAAAACCTAAATTAATAAACAACAAATACTAATAAAAAATGAATAAATAAAAAAAAACAAGCTGTTTTTACATTACGGGGTTTTTCATTTAATTTTTTTATAGTTTGTTTCTTTAGTTGTCATATTTTTTTTTAATTAATATTTTCAGCCACTTTACATTTTTTATTTCTTTTGTTTATTTTGTTGTTTTTTTGTGCTCTTTTTTATTTTTTTTGAGTTTTCTTAAAGAAATTTTTTTGATTTTGTTTAAAATTTTGTTTGTATCTTTCTAGTGTTTAATTTGTTTTATTTTTGCCGGTTTGGTCTTTTAAAGAGTTCAAAATGTTTCGCTCGTAGCAAATTATATATTTTCTCTGTTTGTGTCTTGTAGTACTTTGTCTTTTCAATTTTTTTTCAGTTTTGGACCTGGTTCATATTTTGTTTTTGTTTGTAGTCATAACAGTTATATCGGCACAGCGTTCCACTTTACAACTGCGGTGTTGTAAAGTTACCTTACATTTTGAATTTACAATTACACAACCTAATAAATTGTAAAAACTGTTTTTGTAATTGTTCAACATTTTTTTTACAGTGCCTCAACTGTAAAGTAAAGTAACATTGATTAATTGCAGGTGTAAATGATGCTTTCTTGAATTGTCGTTTGCAAGAGTAGCTGTTGGTAAATAATAAGAGTTTCTTTCGTACTTTATTAGCTATTGATAAAAATAAGATTTTTTTTAATGTATTTTATTCTGTATTACATTTCTAGTATTATAGTTTACAGTAGTAACTCTGGTTAAATAATAAGAGTGTTTTCACTAACTGATATTCTGTAGTACACTTCTAGCATACTAATTTACAAAAGTAACTGTTACTAATCGTAAAAGAATTTGATAATTATTACAGTTTACAATCGTAACTGCTGCTAAATAATAAAAGTTATTCGGTAACTTTTATTTAGTATTGCACTTCTAGAATTATTAACTGTTACCAAAGAAAATAAGAGTTTTTTCAGTAATTGTAATTCTGTATTACGCTAATTTTTGTTGTTGTATGATTTAAAATGGTAACGGTATGCTAAAGAGCTATGCATGTCATGAATAATAATCTTTATAAATGAAGTCACTCAGTTAAAGCTGACCCCCATCTCAATTTATTCCATAAAATATAGAGACAAAGCACACAAATGACCCCAACTCGAAAGAAACTAATGTTCTGGATTTTTACGGCAACAAATCCTCTCAAACCGCTACATTTATCCCACTTTTTCTCTCACGACAGATATTTTATGATGATTTCCAGCATCAGTAAAGGAGCTTTTTTTATTACACCGTGTATAAAACCCAAGACTTTTTTTCTCTTGATAGTCAGTCAGTCTTTGCTTGAAAGGGATTTTATCCGTGATTGATTGATGGATAGATTGCTTTGAAATTTGAGAAAAATACGAAGAAAAATATATATTTTTTTAAATATTTTAAAGTAGAGGGATTAACTTTAATTAGAGGGAGTTTTTCTGTTTCTTGTTAATTTTCTCAATTAATTAGGGAAATTATTTTCAACAAGAAAAAGCTTTCTGAGCTTGGGATTAAAAATTTATTTTAACTATACAGTGAGATTCTTCAGATATAACTTGGATAATTTTTTTTTCTTTTCAGAAAAAATAACTTTTATTTTGTCAACCAATTTGTTAACTCAATATTAATCACATTTGAATTGATTAGTTAACTTTTATTTTGTTATATTCTCAAGTTTTTAAGATTACCTACATACTCTTACATGCAAAGGGCAAAAGTTAAAAGTTACTAGTATATAATGTAAAATAATAAGAGTTATCTGTGAAGTGTATTAATGTTTAGCATATAAATTTAAATAATTGAAGTTAATTGCACAACAAGAGCTGTTTATCAAGCTACAACCACCGTTTGCTTCTTCAATGAGAATTAGTAAACTAAAAATTTCAAGTTTGAAGTTACTATAGTAACTTTAATTCTGTTGAAACTTTAATCAAATAAATTTTCATAACTTTGAATTTTTATTCTGAAACTATTTATTAAATTTTACCATTTTAACCTGTAATAACTTTAAGATTACAATGAAAGTTACTACAGGTTAAAATTGTAATTACTATTTATTTTAGGCTTTACAGTCACTATTAACTAAAAGTGTAGGTCATAGTTAGTGGATTCTGCTTATTAACAGATATAGAATCGTATATATGATTTTAATTGGTCAGATAATTTTTATTTTGTTTTAATATTTATTTAGTTACATGAAAAGACAACATTTGTAGAGCTGTTTAGCAATAAAATTAATTGCAATAAAAGTTGTAAGTCATAAGAGTTATTTGTAAATAATATAAAATAATAAGAGTTATAAAAACTATTTATAACTTTTATAAAAAGTTATAAAACTTTTATAAATGTATATATATTTAACTCTTATAACTTTTACAAAAAGTTATAAGAGTTAAAAAACTCTTATGAATAAACCCTTAGTTTTTTTTTAATTTTTTTATAAACTTTTATAAAAATGTATAAATGTTTAAAAGCTATGTAGATCTAAACAAAAATTGAGTTATTTAAAAATAAAAGCTGATATACATATAATCTCGTTTTATAAGCAATTTGTTTCAACAGTTTACTGCAACCTAGGTTTTAAGTGTTAGAGTTGAATTAAATTTTTTATTGCGGAAATTGCATTGTTGACATATTTGATTGCTTTGAACTTTTTGGCACAATTATCTATCCACACAGTTTTACCACTTGATGAATAAAACCTGAACGTAGAGCAAAGCAAAACCACAGATAGCTAAGCGCATCTTCCTGAAATAGTTGTATTGATCTCCTATTATAGTTGAAAAATAATAACTTTCACATTTCAAAGAATTTATTGGCTCACTATTGAACAAAAAAGTAGAACAAAATATCTAATTGCATATATTTCGTTAATAATAGATCAGGTATCTTTTATTTTGTTATATTTCTGCAGTTATTAAGATTACATACGTTTATATAAAAATGCAACATTTGTGATATAAAATAAAGTAATAAGAGTTATATATAAAGGGTATAAATGATTAAAAGTTATGTAAACCGAGAAAGTTGAAGTTAATTGCAGAAGAGCCAATTGGCTTCAACGATGGAAATAGTTGAACTGAAGATTTTTAGTTTAGAACTTTTGATAGTAACTTTTATTTTGATCAAATCATCATCAAATTTATTTCCAAGCTTTTTATTAATAATAAGATTGCAATAAAGCTAATTGCAATAAGAGTTGTAAGTCATAAGAGTTATTCGCAAATAATGTAAAATGATCAGAGTTGTAAAACATTTATAAAACTTTTGTAACTTTTAAAAGTAATAAGAGTTAAAAAACTCATAAATAAACCCGCAGTTTATTTTTTTCCAATTTTATCCTGAAGTAACTTTTTTTGCAATCTCAAAGTTACTACAATGTATTTTAGACTTTTCAGCTACTATTAATTAGAAGTGGAAGACACAATTAGGGGACTAGGCTGATTAACATTAAGATTACATAATTTGACATAACATTGCAACATTTGTAAAGTTGTTTTGCAATAAAAATAGTTGCAAGGGAAATTGTAGGTGATAAGAGTTACTCGTATATAATATAAAATAATAAGAGTTATATATAACGTGTATAAATGTTTAAAAGTTATATAAATCTAAAAAGTTGAACTCAAATGGAGAATGGGAGCTACATCCTCGTTTTGTAAACAATTTGATGCAACGAAAAAAGTTGTTCAAACTACCGATTTTCAGTTTACAGCAAATATAGTAACTTTTATTTTCGATTTCAAGTGTTAAAATTTTAATTAAATGTTGTTTTATTGTAGAAATTATCTTTTAAAGTATATTTTTTATTAGGCTATTTGTATATATTTTACAATATTAAACTTAAGTAACTTTTATTGTAACTTCAAAGTTACTGCTTGCTATTTTAAACTTAACTCTTAGAGTTAGAGCACAGGGCGTATCAGTAGATAGCATATATATGGTCGCATATATTTCACTGATTAGGTAACTTTTATTTAGTTATAACAGTTATCAAGTTTCCAGGCTTTGAGATAAAAAAAAAATTTTAATGTGAAAAACAGTCAAAAAATTTTCGTCAGACAACAACTCTAGTAACATTTTTATCAAATTTATTTTTAGTGCTGATATTACATTTTTTATAATTTTCCAAGTCTATTCTGAGGTTATTTATCAAATTTCATAGTTTTAAACTAAAGTAACTTTTATTGTTAACCAAATTTCACTACACTGTTTTTCAGAGTTAATGACAATATCAATTGATATTTGAGATTTTTTTTTTCAAATAAAACATTATAATTTTTAGATTGTTTAACTTTTAGAACAATAGTAACTTTTTATATACTTTTTCAATATATCTAATTGCATATATTTCGTTAATAATTGATTAGTTATTTTTTATTTTGTTATATTTCTACATGTATTAAGATTACATACTTTTACATAAAAATGCAAAATTTGTGATAAAATATTAAGTAATAAGAGTTATAAATAAACGGTGTAATTGATTAAAAGTTATGTAAACCGAGAAAGTTGAAGTTAATTGCAGAAGAACCAATTGGCTTCAACGATGGAAATAGTTAAACTGAAGATTTTTAGTTTAGAACTTTTGATAGTAACTTTTATCTTGATCAAATTGTCGTCAAATTTATTTCCAAGCTTTTTATTGCAATTATTATTGCATAAAACTAATTGCAATAAAAGTTGTAAGTCATAAGAGTTATTCGTAAATAATATAAAATGATCAGAGTTGTAAAACATTTATAAGCTTTATAACTAATAAGATAAGAGTTAAAAAACTCTTATAAATAAATTCTTAGTTTATTTTTTCTCAATTTTATCCTGAAGTAACTTTTTTTGCATTCTCAAAGTTACTACAATATATTTTAGACTTTTCAGCTACTATTAATTAGAACTGGAAGACACAGTTAGGGGACTAGGCTCATAAACATTAAGATTATATAATTTGACATAACATTACAACATTTGTAAAGTTGTTTAGCAATAAAAATAGTTGCAAGGGAAAGTGTAGGTGATAAGAGTTACTCGTATATAATATAAAATAATAAGAGTTATATATAACGTGTATAAATGTTTAAAAGTTATATAAATCTAAAAGTCGAAATTAAATGGATAATGGGAGCTACATCCTCGTTTTGTAAGCTATTTGCTTCAACGAAAAAAGTTGTTCAAGCTACCGATTTTCAGTTTACAGCAACTATAGTAACTTTTATTTTCGATTTTAAGTGTTAAAATTTTAATTAAATGTTGTTTTATTGTAGAATCTATCTTTTAAAGTATATTTTTTATTAGGCTATTTGTATATATTTTACAATCTTAAACTTAAGTAACTTTTATTGTAACTTCAAAGTTACTACTTGCTATTTTAAACTTTATTCTTAGAGTTAGAGCACAGGGCGAATCAGCAAATAGCATATATTTGGTCGCATATATTTCACTGATTAGGTAACTTTTATTTAGTTATAACAGTTATTAAGATTCCAGACTTTGACATAAAATAAGCATTTGTAATGTGAAAAGCAGTCAAAAAGTTTTCGCCCGACAACAACTCTAATAACATTTTTATCAAATTTATTTTTAGTGCTGATATTACATTTTTTATAATTTTCAAAGTCTATTCTGAGGCTGTTGATCAAATTTCATAGTTTTAAACTAATATAACTTTTATTGTTAACCAAATTTTACTACACTGTTTTCCAGAGTTAACAATTGATATTTGATAAATTTTTTTCAAATAAAACACTATAATTTTTAGATTGTTTAACTTTTAGAATAATAGTAACTTTTAATATACTTTTTCAAAAAATATTGTTACAGTGTTACAATTTTGTTTAGTAACCTTTATTTTAAATTAAAATTAAGTGCTGCAGACTAAATAAAACAAATTGCAATAGCAATTTCTATAAAGATTTTAACTAATTTGCTCGTCTGCTTTATGCATGCGTTTTAAATAAGAAACACAAGTCTAAGGAACCTTTGTACATGTTAACATGACGCGCTCGAGTTACTCCTCAAATCCCCTCGTGGACTTAAACGTATATCTGTTGCTAAGCCCACTCTATTAATAACTTGCACCGGGTAAGTTTTTGGTTTTGCTTATACAGATTTATTATAAGTTTCTGTAATTTTTTGTGTGTAATAAGCTTAAAAGCTTCCAAGTTTTATATGATCCTATTTGTTTACATATGAAGTCCGAGTCTTATATTAAATGAAATTCTTTCATATCACCATCATAAAACTCAATATCTATGATAAGAACGTGATTTTCTTCCATTTCATATTCAATTCTTATTAAATTTATCCCCAGCTTTCAAAAATTTGTGCTTTTTGAGCCACCCCTCAATTTGTGTAAGTCGGAGGTCCTGTCAGAATGCGATACGTCTTCCGTAACCGCAATAGCTTACACTCGACATATTTCTAAAATATACTGTTGTCAGTAACGCATGTAGCGTCTCTTTCATTTACGTTTCTCGACGACGCAATTTAAATATTAGTCCTTTCAGACGGTTTTTTTTTCATTCGTTTTCTCCCTGTCTTTCCGCATTAGATTTGTCAGTAAACAACTTAATTTGCTACGAAAATAGATAACAAGCCATTTATTTTCCGCTGAAATTGCCGCATTTAATCATGACGGTGATAAAAAGAAGCTATTTGCGGCTGAAACCAATCAAAACGAATGTTTTCTATTCTTGAATTCAATTGACAAAAACAAATTTTTTTTGAGCAATTATTTTTGGATCACATTGAATGTATAATATGATATCGATAGAATTCCCTTAATTACCAGAAGGCATTGACAGTATCATATATTATTATTATCTATTCCGTTAATAATAAAAATTATCAACAACTTTTATCGTTTTTAGTAACTCTTATCTTTACAGTGTAAGTTATTAACTACAATATATCCGTAGATACTTTTGAAAGTTTCAAACTTTAATAACTTTTATTAAGTTACTTATAAGTTACTAAACAATATAACTTTTATTGCTATTGGTTATAAGTTGTAAAATGCTGTAACAACTGCATAATTTTTAGTTGCGTTTGAGGTGGCAGTAATATTGCAATATAAAGTTTTCATAATAACTCTTATTTTTGTGAGTTATACTCTCCAATCTGCGCTTTTAAATTAAATAAATCATTTCATAACATTTAGTAACCTACAGTAACTTCTTATTCTGCAAGAACTTACACAGTTTTTAGTTTTAATGACATGTTTTCGACAATTAAATCAATGTAAAGTTTTGTTTATAACCATTATTTTTGAGAATAAAACAATTGTAACTCAATTTGAGAGCTACGTTATATAGTAGTATATACAATTATTGCTACAGCTTTAAAAGTTACTTAAAAAATTATCGTAGTTGTGGTAACATCCATTCCACAATGAGAGCTACTATTATTTGTGTGAGTTATACTTTCTAATGTACGTTTCTTAATCATCAAATTGTTAATAACTTATAATTGCATACAATAACTTGTTATGGTCAAATGTTGTAAATATACGTGAATTTTAGTTGTAGTAACATTTTACAACTGATAATGATAGTTAATATGCAATAAGCTTTGATTTATGCTTTAATAAAAAGTTTTTCAAATTTTGAACTTTTATTTTGATAGTAAAAGTTATCTTAAACGGTAAAATAAATTACTTTTACTGATATAGGCTCTATAATTATGTAAAATTTACAGTTACTTACAGTTGTAAACAATAATAATAAGATATTTTTACAATTTGTCTTAAAAATTACTATAAATTTTCCACCTTTAGGTTACTTAAATCAATAGTTAATATTTCTAGAATGTTTAATGATAGATATTCTGGATATTCTCCGGCTTAAAACACCAACAATTTATTTTTGAAAATTTTTAAAATTTTAAAATGTAAAGTGTTTAAATAAACCAGATTATAACTATCAATTTTAAATATAGTTTAGTCAGTAATGAATAGACAAGTGGTTTCACAGTATGTTTAACTTTAGTAACATTAACTACGTTTACGATAACTCTTACTAACTCTTGTATAACGTGTTACAATAATTGAGTTATCAACTTGAAAAATGATCAAACTTATTTAAAAAAAATTTTGACTTTGAAGAGTCACCTACAAAAAACTTATAATGATATAACTTTTATTGCTGTTTTATGATAGTTGAAAAGTGTTGTGACGTCAACTGCTCTATCTATAATAGTTTAGAAGCTATTTTGTGGTAACTTTCAATGTTTACAACGGTAATATAGTACATTGATTGTCCATTATCTTGAGTTATGAAGTTTCCAACTTTTGATATTATTTTAATTAGTGCATGTTGATAGCACTAAATTTTAGTTTGAAAGTCATGTGTTGTGTCAGTCATAATTAATATTTTGAGCAATAAATTAGTTTTCTGAATTAACTCTCAAAAAGAGTAAATATCTCTTAATATGTGAGTTAAACTAGTAAAAGACTAATTTAGACGCGTCATTGTTAACATAAAAAATGTGAAGTTTTGTGGCGGTAACTGATCAATCAATCAAGTTTAGAAGTTATTTTATAGTAACTCTCAAAGATAGAACAAATATTGTCTATTATCTTGAGTTATTAATTTAAAATTTTTTATGTTATGTTTATTCATTAAGGTCAGTACAGTAAATTTTTGTTTGAGTGTGTTATTGTCATAATTAATATTTTGAGCAATAATTTGGTTTTGTGAATGAGTTATTATATCTCAGAAAGAGTTATTGCCTTTAAAAATGTAAGTTAAGTTAGCAAAAAACGACTTTCTGACATAAGAAAAAGTTTTGTGAATGGAACTGTTTATGAATATTAGTTTAGAGACAGCGTTAAGAGAGTACACAGACTGTCTATTATTTTGAGTTATAAAGTTTCAAACTTTTGAAGTTATGCTAATTAACTCATGTTGACAACACTAAATTTTTAGTTTGAAAATTATGTTGTATTGTGTCATAGTCATAATTGATATTTTGAGAAATAAATTGGTTATGTCAATTAACTCTTAAAAAGAGTTATTATATTTTAAAATGTGAGTTAATCTAGCAAAAGACTAATTTAGACGCGTCGTTGTTAACAAAAAAAATACTGTAGCGTTAAGTTTTTTGGCGGTATCTGCTCTATCAATCAAGTTTGGAAGTTTTTTTATGGTAACTCTCAAAGATAGTACATACATTGTCTATTATCTTGAGTTATCAATTTTAAATTTTTTATGTAATGTTTATTAATTAAGGTTAGTACATTAAATATTCGTTTCAAAAATATGAGTGTGTTATTGTCATAATTAATATTAAGAACAATAAATTGGCTTTGTGAATAAGTTATTATCTCTCAAAAAAAGTTATTGTTCTTGAAAATGTAAGTGATGTTAACAAAAAACGAATTTAGAAATGATATTGTTGACATAAAAAAAGTTTTGTGAATGGAACTGTTTATAAATATTAGTTGAGAGACAGCGGTAAGAGAGTACATAGACTGTCTATTATTTTGAGTTATAAAGTTTCAAACTTTTAAAGTTGTGCTAATTAACTCATGTTGACAACACTAAATTTTTACTTTGAAAATTATGTTGTATTGTGTCATAGTCATAATTGACGTTTTGAGAAATAAATTGGTTATGTCAATTAACTCTTAAAAAGAGTTATTATTTTTTAAAATGTGAGTTAATCTAGCTAAAGAAAAATTTATACGCGCCATTGTTGAACATAAAAAATACTGTAAGTTATGTGACTGCAACTGATCTATCAATAATAGAAAATATTTAATGGCAACTGCTAAAGACAGTACACACATTGTCTATTATTTTGAGTTGTGATGTTTTAATTCTATAATTTTATCTTAATTTATAATGTTAATAGCATTAAATTTTAGTTTCAAAAACATGAGTGTGTCATAGTCATAATTAATATTTTGCGAAATAAATTGGTTTTGTGAATTAACTCTCAAACAGAGTTATTATTTTTTTAAAAGTGAGTAATTCTAGCAAAAAAAAATTCATATGCCTTATTGTTGAACATAGAAACTACTGTAAGTTATGTGACTGCAACTGTTCTACAAATAATAGTTTAAAAGTTATTTCATGTTAGCTCTCAAGGACAGCTCACAGACTGTCTATTATTTATAGATATGAAGTTTTAATTTTTTTGATGTTAATTAATTTATGTTAATAGCATTAAATTTTATTTTCAAAAACATGAGTCTATTATAGTCATTAATATTTTGAGAAATAAATTGGTTTTATAAATTATCTCTCCAAAAGAGTTATTAATCCTTACAAAGTGAGTTAATCTTGCAATAAAAAAAATTTAGACGCGCCATTGTTAAACATAAAAAATTTTGTAAATCATGTGACTGCAACTGTTCTACCAATAATAGTTTGGAAGTTATTTTATGTTTACTCTTAAAGACAGAACACATATTGTCTATTATTTTGAGTTGTAATGTTTTAATTTTTTAATGTTATCTTAATTTATAATGTTATTAGCATTAAATTTTATTCTCAAAATCATGAGTGTGTCATAGTCGTTAATTAATATCAAAATATTAATTAATGACACAAAACTAATTTATTGCTCAAAAACAATAAAATGGTTTTGTGAATAAGTTATTAGCTCTCAAAAAGACTTATCTAAACTTGTCTTTAGCCAGCTTAACTCTTATTTTTTAAATTATACTACCAAGAGACAAATTTAGATGCGCTTTTGTTGACAAAAACATTTGTGGCGGCAACTGCTCTATCTATAATAGTTCAGAAGCTATTTTGTGGTAGCTCTCAATGCTCACAGCTGTAATGTAGTACAGTACATTGATTGTCCATTATCGAGAGTTATGAAGTTTCAAACTTTTGATATTATGTTGATTAATTCATGTTAATCACACTAAATTGTCATACTCATAATTAATATTTTGAGCAATAAATTAGTTTTATAAATAAGTTATTAACTCTCAAAAAGAGTTGTTATTCTTAAAAATGTAAGTTAAGTTAGTTAAAGACAAATTTAAATGCGTCATTGTTAATATGAGAAATACTATAAGTTTTTTTACTATAGCTGCGCTACACCTGATAGTTTAGAAATTATTTTGCGTTAACTCTTGATGATTACAGCGGTAATACAGTTGGTTACTTTTTACTATTATTGATAAAAATAATAATAGTTATACTATTACTTTATCTCTAATAGTTTGAGAGTTATTTGGTAGAACTTTTAATAAAGCTTGCCGATACAATAATAAAACATATAAATTGTTAAAGCCTGCCAATACAATAATAAAACATATAAATTGTTTTATTTATATTAGTGAATTATTAACTTTCAAATCTATAACAACTGTATCTAGTAAATTATCAGTGTTGATTATTGAAATATATACAAAAATATAATATACAATAATATTATTTTAATATTATTGAATATTTTATTCTATAATATTATTGTATATGGCGTTTCTTTTGGAATAATATTTCCACGAATTTTTCAAAATATAATTATTATTTTTAAAAATAATTAAGTAAATGGTTAATGAGCTATTAACTCTCAAAGAGTGTAATTTTTGCGAGTAAGTCTTTTGCAATTCGCTCATTTCTTTTATGAATGTTGTCAAAAGCTTTGATAGCGTCAACATTCTTTGCTCCCTAAACTAACCTTATTAAAAATGTCTTCGTTTCGGCTCTCTGAATAGATTTTAATTTGATTTTGAGATGTTAAGAGAGAAGGACTATCAAATGTACAAACTTAATTATTAAATTGATGTCTCTCATCCTCATTCCTTCAGCCTCCTTCAAAATGAAGTTAGTCGAATTTAACGAAACTGCTGCTAACTATTTGCGCATTAAAAGCTCTTCGGGAATATTCCCTAATCGAATTTGGGAGTTTAACTGGATTTTGCTAGTTTTAAATGGAATTCTCGATCGTTTTTTATCAGACAGATTACTTCTTGTCAAACAGCAACAGGAAAACAGCGCTAATCTTTGTAACACTAGTCCTACTAGAATGATTGGCTTTATGTTCACGAGATTTAATTGTTTATTTTTATGACTTCATTTAAATAATCGAATATTTATAGAATATTTTATCGAAAGCTAAACAATTACAATTCCAATGATAAAATATTATTTTCAGTTCGAAAAATAAACATTGTCTGTTATGAAATATGACAAAAAGGAAAACGTTTTTGTTTCGGTTTTAAATAAACATTTTTGTTCAAAGAATTCATAAATATTTGGCTTTTGAGTGATTTAAATTTAATTTTCTGTCTGTATAACTCGTTTATCATACTATTTTCATATTATATCATTTTTGACCCATTTTTTTTGTTTTTCTTTATTATAAAAGTTGTGAAATAAACTTTTATTTTTATTTAACTTGGCTACTTATATAACAATCAAATTATTGCCAAATTTACAAAAGTCAATTTGGTAACTTTTATCCTATACAAAATATAGTTGATATTGTCAAGTTGAAAAGAATAATCTAATGAAATTGAGACGATGACAAGCGCCCCGCTCGAGACGGGAATGCAGCAGCGGGGAGGAAACTGGACATTCGCGTTTTGGCATGTAAATGAGTTGGACGTCCCGTATAACGTATTACGAAACAATTATTGTTATTGGCGAATTACATTATATTGTTAAAGTTGTTCTTGTTTTATTCTTTGTATTTCATTATCTTTAAATCCGCGACAATATTTTTAAAATAAGTTTACTTTGCGTTAGACAAAGCGATGGAAGTTATATTAACACCACTTTTATTTAATTTTCTTGTTTTAATGTGGTAAAAGTTATTAGGCAAACTTTTATCCAGAATTAACTTTTTTAGCGCTCTTTTTTAATTTTACTTGAAATTAAATTAATATTAATTATTATTATTATTTATAACATAGTTCAGTCGGTTACAATATAGTTAGCTACAACTATGGTAACTTTTATTGCATAAATAAATTTGATAATATTTTTACAGCAAATTTAATTTCTGTACAGCACTAATTAGTTTTTTTATTAAAAAAAAATTAGTTAACTTTTATTGTAAAAATTAGCTAATTTTATATTATTTAACTTTTGTTATAAATGTTAGCTGACTTTCATTTACAAATAACTTGAATTACTTCTAAATTATCATTATATTATCTATAAAAGTTACAAAGTTTTAGAGTTTTTAGAAATATGTAACCTATTGTTACTTATACTTAGTCAATATTGTGATTAAAACTTAGTCAGTTTAGTAACTGTCATTGATAAATATCTTTTATTTTAAACGGTTTTATAGACGTTAGTTTAGTTACTATTTTAAAATGAATTCAAATTTTGTTCTACAAAGTTGGTATTGTGTTTGACAAAATTTGTTTTATTTTTGCATTGTAAAAGTTACTGAAAAATCTGTAACATCTGTTGGCTACATTTACTATAATTTAGCATTAAAATTTAAAGAACTCGTCTAAACTAGTGCTGAAAGAAATTTTGTTGGGACAATTACAAAAAATATAGAGATTGTAGTAACTATCATTTTCAATAATAGAGTTGGTGAAATAACTACATGTTTTGATAACAAAATAAATTGTATTTGGAAAAAGCTTGTTTATTGTAAAATCATGTTCATTTATTAACAACTTTTTGTACTTTTTAAAAGCCTACTTCCTCCAAAAATTTGGTGCTTACAATTTTATTACATTAATAACTCTTATTTGGGGCTGATATTCATATGTAACAATCCTATAAACGTTACACAAACTGTGTATAATAATATAGGAGTTATGATCATTTTTAGCATGGTTTTAGTTACAATAAGACAATAACTTTCATTTTAAGATACTACACCACTCATATTTAGTTATGATTACAGATTGAAATGAAATTATCTAGTTTTACATAATATTTTCGTATTTTACTATAATAAAAGTTATAAAACATTCTGTATTTAAAAAATATATATAACTTAGGTTACTTTTATTTCTGTTACATTTTTTAACAATACCACAGTATTTTAAGACATTGTAGAAATACAATACATATATCACTTTGTTATTTGTAACATAATTATTTTAGTAACGTCCAGTCATGCAGTAACTTTTATTTAAGACAACTTATCCCAGAATAGCTCTGTCACTCATTTTAACATACAATTGGCAATGCTGAAGTATATAGTTACATCATTTTTTACTCAATTTTGCTATTTTATCAAAATGAAAGACGTTTCCCAATTTTTTTCCAACAAAAATAACTCTTATTTTTGTTGACTACTTGCTTAACATTACTGCAGTTTGAGCTAATTCTATTCTTTACAAAAATTGAAAATTTGCAGTTAAGTATAAATAAAAAAAAATTAAAATTTATTATTTATATTATAGTCTGGTAACTCTATCAAGCTTAGGGTAACTTTTATTTCAGATACTAACACATCAGTCTTGTTGTTATTTTTAAAATTGCTGTTGGTTTCAACAGCTGATTTTTATCTATTTATAGTACACATTTTTTTCTGTGAGAGTTTTAAAAACTTGTAGGTTGTAGTAATATCTAAGTCATTGTTTTTTTTTTTATTTTGAAATAACGTAGCTATTAAATTATATTTTCATATATTTTTTTCTTTGTTTTCTTTATTACTTTTACTTTTATTGTAATGAAAGCTACTGGGATAATTGTTCTTTACTCAAGTAAAGAACAATTATTGTTGCTTTACTTTAAAACTTTTGACTTAAAACGCTTATTTTTGACTATCTAGCAATCTATATATTATTTATGTAGAGAAGTCTTTCATAAAAGCTACAACAAGGAGGGCTTTAAATAATTGTTATTTTTAATATTGTGGGTTTATTAATTGGTGGTTACATGGTAAGCTACAGTCTGGTTACTACACTAAATATTCTCAGTTGCTATTATTAAATATTATGATGTAACAACATAGTTATTTACAGTTTTGGTTATCATTTTTTTTACATTAGCTTATTTACTCTCGGCAGTGTAACAGACTAAGCTAAAAACTATTATTGTTCTGTAACCTCTACAAAATAACAAAATTTGTAGTAACATATAAAACTGTAACTCTTATTTTAGAGTAACTAAATAGATTTTCCACTCATAATAGAATAAGTTTTTTTTGGTTTCAACAAAATATTGATATTATTTTATAATAGAGTTATAAAAAAATATATATATTGGGTTTTATATATATAGAGTTTTCTTTTATTTTTTAAATATAAGCTACTCTATTTACAATATAGCAGTTTAAACAATTTTTTTTAATTATAAAAGCAGTACCTAACAATGAGTTATTATAAGATGAGTTGTTATAACGAAAATAGTTAAGATTTCAATTTCTGTAGCAAATTTTTTTTAAAGAGTTTTAGTAACTTTTATTTTACCTAGCAAAAGCAATAATAGTTTTAATAGATAATTATTAGCTGATATTTTATACATTATCTAATTAGAGTAACAACTAGATCATAAAATTTGTAACATATTAAAAGTTAGTAAGTTATATAACTTTTAGTGATGTAAGGTAATCAGATACTTTTAACATTACTATAGCAATTTTTTCTAGCAACTAGTTATAACTGTTTTTTGAACTAGTGGAGCTTTGTTTTCTACTGGTTGAAAACCCTAACACTAGTTTTTATTGTAAATTTTATCAGATATAAAATTTAAATGTCGTCGAAGTTAATCTGAATTAACCTGTGGCTCTTGCGTATTAACTCTTATTAATAGTAACTCCTACTGATGTTACTTGTGGCTCTTGTTGATGTTAACTGTGGTAACTCATTTGTGGTAACTATTACTGATTACTAATTCTTACTAGTATTACCAGTACCAACACCTAATGACATTATATAAAAGTTACCACTCTTTTTATATTACACTTATAACGTAAACATCAACATTCTACAGTAAAACCTAGCTGATTTTGAGAACCAAAAACAATGTTGTGATAAAATTTTACCTAAATACTAATCTTATTTTGACTACAATTTAAGCTCAATAACAACAATGAGCCGTAAACAATCAAATTACATTAATCCATAATAGAGAGGATTTATTGACAAACAAATTATCAACGGCAGCAAAGCCACTGCAGACAATATTAGCAAAATTAAACCAAGCTCTGTGCATATTGTGCTTTTCAAATGTAATTTTCATTGCTTGTTATACTGCCTGTATCCGTTTTCTCTATAATAATTATCTCAGCAGTTCAGAAATTTTAACAATTGTGATTTCATTGTTCCATTTAAATAATTACTTGCTTAAGCTTACCTCTTCAAAGTAGCTTTCCTAAGTGACTTTTCGGCAGGGATTTGTTTGAGAACTGCAGCCGTTGGTGGTGCAAGCAGGTGTAGACAATTAAACTGGAAAATGCTAATATAGCTGAAGCGTGACAGTGTGTAATTTGTGTGGAACGCTGAATTACTCTCAGCCAACCAATATTAAATGTTGTGCTAATATTCGGAAACAATGTCCTGGGGAGTGTTTTTTTTTAATTGTTTTTTGTTTTTAGCTTGATTACATTTTATTGGGAGTAGTAAAACGGGAGGATCCCACTTCTGATGTAAGGGAGTTTTTTAAGTTTAAAGGTCACCTGTCGCTTGAAAACAATTACAATTTTTATCTTTACAAATTATAGCAAAGAATTTTTCTCAATTCTCTTGTTTAATGTTGTATGTGGTTAGATACGGACGTTGCTTTCCCTAACAAATATTTATGATACAAGCAAAATAAATAAATCACCTCTGTGCCAAACCGATAAAACACTGCATAAATCATATTCATATTGTGCGAAAGGCCATTCTTAGCACGTGTTTGAGTATTTCCAAGGCTCGAGACAAGCCTGTTAATAGATTTAAAGACAGATTTGATGCGTATCCGGTTCCGGAAATGCGTGATGAAGAGCTTTTGTTTGGAGGATCGATGGATGTTTTTGATCTGATTGATTGGCTCGACTAGAATTCAAGAGAGAATAAATAGAGGGATGTACGGTATTATGACTTCATTATTGGGACATGGTAATGGCAGTGACAGGAGAGCAATTTTTTTTGTTTGTTTTTAGACCGGGACAAGAGAATCCTCTTTTATTTTTGGGATTACCTAGCTGGAACAAGGGTGATTTATTGAGTAGATTAGCGGAAGTTTGCGTTTTCTTTTTGTCCACTAAATTGTAGATATGATACTATTTGGAAGTAGTAACAATAGAAGCACACAAGGAAAATTAACGGTTATTGAGTCTTTGTTCAAAAGTTATTTAGTTCATAACTTCCAATTTACCGACAAACGTAAGAGTTATCATAGTCAATTATTAACTGTCACTTTCATAACGTAGCAATGAGATTTTGTGTTGAAATATACACTAATTAAAGTTATTGTAGCTTCTTACAAAAGTAATAGTTATCATAGACTAGATGTGAAATGTCTATGATGTACAACTTTATAACTTTCCACCATAACAGTTATTATTGTCGGTTATTAACTCTTATTTTTGTGAAAAAAGCAAGCAATTTTATTTTGTACATATGAAAACTGTATATAATCAAAATAGTTAATAGATTAACTGCAACAAACTAATATTTTATTTATTCAAACTGATAAAAAATGTGGTAACATGTCACATAAACTAACTATCACAGTAATAAAAATAACTAACGGCAACTCACACTTCAAATAGTTTTTTTTTTTGAAAAAAAATACAATGTGAATGGTTTTGGTTTTTTACAATAGTAACAGTTACCAGAATTGAGATAATTGAAAAATAGCCATATTTTTATGTTTATAACTTTCAATTTGAAAACTACTAAGTGTGGGCAGCTATTAACTTTTACAACATAACGAACAGTTTGATTTTGTACAAAAATTGAATACAGATTAATGAAAGTAATTAACTGACTACAATAATCTGATAATCATTCAAATTAAGAGAAACTGTAGTAACGTGTCATTTATAAAAAAATATAACTGCAACTCATAAAATTTGATAACTTTCAATCTGTAAAGTTATTATAGTCAGGTTATTTTTACTTTTGTAACGTAACCAGTAACCTAATTTTGTGCTAATATAAAATAACTTTACTATATCAATCAAAGTTATTAATCCAACTAGATACAGTCAACTAACACTTATTTATTTAAACTGGGAAAAACTGTAGTAACATGTCACTGACTACTACAGTTTGTAAGATTGCTAACTGTAACTCTTAAAGATAATATAGTGCAAACAATTGTTAATAACTTTGAACCTTTACAAAAGGAATAGTTACCCCAAAGACTAAAATTAAGATAATTATGAAATACAACCTCATAACTACTATAATAAGAGATATTATAGTCAATAGTTAATTTTTACTTTTATAACGTAACAATCTGTTTACCACCTAATAATTCAAATTAAATGAAATTGGAGTGAAAAGTTACTCAAACTTGTTATTTAAGTGATAAAATGAACTAACTGTAATTGTCAAATTTATTTAATGTTAATAACTTTATTTGTTACAACAATAACCGTTTCAAAGATTTAATCTGATATAACGAATAATGACGTACAAGTTAATCTAGTAAATTTTATTTATAAATAATATTTATATTTTTAATTGAATTTAGTATAAGAGTTAGTGTATTTAGAATACGAGGTCTTATTACTTTATAAATAACTTTAATAAATGTTTATTCTGCGTTGAAGTTGCTAGTTATTAACAAATATATTAAGATTGGAATAAGTAGGTATTGTAGTTAAACAGTAATTTCTGTCTGAAAAGACATTATGAGTAACTTAGTAATAAAGGTTACTTGTTTATAATAGTAACAATATTTAATAATAGTAACAATATTTAATGTTTTGATAGTAATTCTTGTTTTTAGCAATTAATAGTTACTATAGTTATGACACTTATGTTATATTACTATATGACACTTATATTTACAATTATAAGCCCTCAGAATGTAAAAAGTTAAGCCAAACTATTATTGGATAAAATCTAGATAATCAAGAAGTTATCAGTAATAACTATTAAACCAATTGTCAATTTTATAATTACCGTATTAATTGACTTAATCCTTTTTCTTGAAGTAAAAGTTATTATAACTTTTATAAATATATTTATTTAGTGTTAATTTACAAGTTTTAAGAGCTTTTGTAACTCTCATTGTTTAGTTTTTTACGAAAAAAAGAAGTAGCATTAGACTCAAATTTAAATAAATAGAAAATAATTTTATTGATACAAAATGAAGTGGTGCAGTTTTAGCAAAATTACAATAACGATTACGTTTACTATTTGAAAATTAAAAGTTATTGTAACTTTTAAAATTATAGCTGTTATTATCTACAAACTGAAGGGATTGGTGACTTTTTCTTTTCAGTAATCATTCCATAGGTTTTAATTGAAATGAATAAAGTTTAAAATTGTAACATAAAAATTATTTTAGTAATTTTCACTGCTATCATAGCATTACCTTCATAATAAAAAAGTTACTAATGACTTTAAAAGCATAATTATTTAGAGTTACTTCAAATAATGCAGCTAAGAAAAGTTTTATTGTAACTCTTATCGTTGTTTTTTTAAAACGCTAGTAACTTTTGTTTTTTATAATAATAGGTCTTAAATACCAGAATCAAGATAGTTAGAAATTTGTCAATTTAGTGTAAGAGAGTTCGTTTAGTAATTTATGATTGTAAAGCAATAAAAATATAGTTTTTTTCAACAATTTTTCTTTTAAAGAATTCTTGTTCTCTTAGAATTATAATTCTTCAATTTCTATAATAATGGCTAGTTACTGTTGAATAGATTAAAACTAGAATGAATATTCAAATAGCAGCTTTTCTTGCATATAGTAATAACTTAGTAATAAAGGTTACACCTACGTAATAGTAACAATATTTAATGTTTCAATAACAGCTGTTGCAGCAGGAAAAACCCGTTTTAAAAGATATTAGTAGCTCATATCTATGAAAATAAGAAATACATTAGGAGTTCCTACAAGTTTTAATCTTATATTTGTTACTTTTACAGGTTCTAAAAATATTAGATTTTAATTTTTATAATATTATAGGCTAAAATTGACGTAAGCTGAACAGCTATTAGTCTGTTAGTAATATTTGAAGGAATTGAACAGCTTATAACTCTTTCTATTCAATTGATGCGGTTATAAAAATAAAAGTTATTCGTTATTCATCCTTTGAAGAGGATAGTCTTATATGTACGGCTAATTTCAAAAAAAACTGATACGACTCTTAAAGCACGTTTTTTAAATATTTGAGCAGTGTATTCTAGGGCACCAGTCGCCGTCACTGTCAAATTAAAAAACTTGTCAGAATTGTCGATTAGAAACAAATAACCGCGCAAAAATAATAATCTTTAAATGGCTCCGCACACGAACAAAGAGCTAAAAGCAAGAATTGTATCAGTTTTTTTTGAAATCAGCCGTACATATATACATATATATAAGACTATACATAATATATATATATCTATATATATAAAAGAAAGTCATGTTTGTTACAACACTTATAACTCGAGAACGGCTGGACCGATTGCCATGGTTTTTGATTTGTTGGATTTTTTTCCGTCCCGAATAGCAGAAAACATCTTAAAGACAATGAAAACTCGATATGTGTAATGAATACTTAATCATTTCAATAGATGCTGATTTGTTTATTACATGTCAAACATTTGTTGTCCAATCCTGTCAAATAGTTTAACAACAATTTTTTTTTTGGGAGTTGATGGCCTGGTTGCTGAGACCATCAAGCCACAACTTTATTTTTTTCTGAAGACATCATGTGTGCGTTCAGAAATTTATTTTTTGTAAAATGTCTGCAAAGTTCAGGTACTGTTTGATTTGTTTTTAGTTTCCGAAAATAATACCTAAGATTTATTCTACAGTAAACACATAAAATCATCGGAAAGGAACGGAATTTAGGGAATAAAAAATCAGTTGGTAAAGGTTATAAGATTAAGGAAAAAAGATCTACAGGTTAACAAAAGTGTAAATGTCTTTTTATAGGTTGTCTATGATTTTTCTTGATAAGCTATTCATACGTAGTGGCTATATACTCTTTGAGCTACTGTCTATGTCTCGAAAGTTCAGGCACTGTTATTATATTTGGTGGTTTTATTCGAGTGCACATTTTAATAACAATGCCGCGTCCTAGAAGATCTAATCTTTCCCAGCGAAGCCGTAATGCAATTAGGCAACGGAATATCGCGAGTCAATTATCTGCGAGAAATTGCACACGTCGATACTTAAAAGAAAATTTAAAGATGAGGAAGTTCTTATTCTAAAGATTTCGATGATCTTAACGGATATGCCTTTTGAGTTTAAACGAATTCAATTCCCGATTCGTCTTGCCTTCGCCATGACGATCAACACATCACAGGACCAATCCTTGACTATTTGTGGCCTCAATCTAGAAAATGCATGTTTTTCTCATGGTCAATTGTACGTGGCATGCTCACGTGTCGGCAAACCATCCGCTTTATTTGTTCTTGCGCCTGACCAAAAAACAAAGAATGTCGTTTACCAGAAATGCTTGAATGAAAATCCTATAAATGAATTAATCCGAGTTTTATTTTTTTTTTCCTATCTGCACAACATAGTTTTCAATAATTTTTTTCTGACATGAGTTTGAAGTACTTAATTATTATTTTTTATTAATTTTTATTTTTATTCTCATTCTGTATGTATGTTTTCATCATCATTCATCATAATAAAATACTTTTTTGATTCTATCTATATAAATATATTATTTTGTATAATTGTTTTACGTTCATCAAAGCCTAAATTAGTTCAGCTAAAAGGTAAGACGACATTCATTGACTGTTAGGCGGTACGAAGTTCGCCGGGTCAGCTAGTATATATATATATATACGTAGGTTTATTATTTTGACTTACAATTTATTATACTAACTTTTGCTGTAATGGTAACTGATAATAGTAACTTATTATCATGCTATTGATTTTAGTCTAGTACATTTTTTATTGTAAAGTATGTATATAGAATAACTATTATTGTTACAAATATGTTTGAAAATAGTTATTATAATGTGAAAGTTATTATGGTAACTTCAACTGTAATGCAACTTGAGAATGAAACTTTACTTATGACAACAAGAGCACAATAATTATTAACAGTTTCAATAAATCTGATGCAACTAAAAAAGCGTTATTGTAACTCTTATTGTTAACTTTTTAACGGAGAATAGAGTGTTAATTTCTGACTCTTGTAATGATAGTAACTAAAAACTAGAATCATACATTAGTCGTATTGGTATAAAAGTTATTCCAGTACACTTTTGATTGTAATGTATATGGAATAACTATTATTGTAACTGTTTAATTAAATTTGAGAATAGTTACTATAAATAAATAAGTGTAACAATAAGCAAACTTTTGTGGAAAACTGATGCAATTTATAAATAATATGAGTTAGTATGAGTTTTAAAGTTATGTTACTATTACAAATCTCGACAATACTATCTTATAAAGGAATGAAATTTCAACAACCAGTAAGAGTTACTTAGTCGTAACTTTTATACCCATGTCAAACCCATATTTACCAGTTTAATGAATTTGATTCGGCTTATAAAAAATAAGAGTTATTGTAGAACCCAAGGCTATTATTGTTATTACAGACAGTAAGACTTTAATAGCTCTTCTATTTTATGAAGTAGTTTCTCCTTGTCTCAGTTTCCATTCCGTTTACGTGTCCGTGCGATTTAGCAAGCCTTTTTACTGTCTTTGTCGTTACATCAATTTTGCTCGCCAACCGTATAAGTTATTATGTCACGTTTTAATACTCTGTAAAAATCTGAAGCTCAATCCATAGAGATTATGATGTTGTCAGGGATTTAAGGTTTTATGACAGTAGTTGGTGGCGGGAAAGAGATTATCAATGGTGGTAAATTAACAGACTTTGGAGAGAAGTTTGGAAACAAGAAGGTTATTAATATGTGGAAGATCTCTTAGAGTTCGAAGGAGGATTAAGGGATTTGTAAGCAAAGCACGGACTAGCCAATTAGATTTTCTAGTTTACTCAATCAATAATAATAAGATTATTTCCGGCATTTTTAAGTAGAAATTTATGTTAAGAAAGAGTTTATTGAGGTAAAGTATTTGATGACTGGGGCTTTTATAAAAATATTATTTATCATTATTATTATTATGTTATTTCTAGACTACTTTTTAATGACTGGGGCGTTTATATTAAACTTTATTTTACACTCATTTATGAAAACTTGAAGACTCTTGATAAAATACTCTGATTTATTTAATTGTCATCAACTTTAATTTATTGTAAAAAGTTTAAGGCACGTGCTGTGCGACATTTTCCCATACTTCACCCTGAGACTGAGATATACACCTCTTCTAAAACAGCCCTCAAGGGTGCTTTCGTACCTGGCGCACCCTTATTTCCCTCGGCCTATAAATAAGTTCTTAGGGGTAACTAATAAGGGTCATTAATTTTCTGTTTGAGCACAGGGTGGTCGCAGAATTGACTAGAGATTCCATATCTTGTGGTAACTTAATTTTGAAGAAAAGGATTTTTGCTGTTGCTGGCAGAGGCGGTCTTGATTCTATTCGGTTGTTGGATATGGTATTTACCATTGTTCTTTAATGGGGGCTTATTATATTACATTTTGATTCAGTGAGAGAATAAATGGGATGGGAAGCTGGCTTGGAACTGTATGAATTGGCAAGGCTATTCTTGTTAGGACAGATCAGGTTACGCCACTGTAGGAAAGATTACATTCAACAACTGTTTCAGTTATTATAAAGGAAACAATTGACTTCAGTGTAGGTACTTCATAGCTTTACTAAAATAAATGCAGCTGTATTTAGATTTAAAGCAAAAATATTAACGAATACCTAAATAACTATATAGTTTCTAAGTAGCTGAAACAGTTTAACAATACAAATTAAATTATTTAATATTTATATGAACGGTTTTGTTTATCTACTATGTAAAATTCTATTGTTCACTGTAGATGATGATTTTTCTACAAAATTGAAATTCTTATTATTAGTTAAGACAACTGTTTTTAACTTTTTACTGATGCAAATATTTATCTGCAACATTTTCTTTAACATAATTAAATCACTAACATTTCTAAATTAATAACTGTAAAGATTTTTTTTTGAGAATTTTATCAAGCATTTTGTTCAAAATTTGTTTTAGTTGTCATAACTGGAACAATAAACAAGCTTTCTACATTTTGTAAAACTTACTAAAATAAATGATGCAGCTGAAATAAGAAAGTTGTACTAATTATTGTATACTTTCAATAATTACTAAATGAATATCTTATTGCATGATTTTTCAATTAGCTGAAACAGTTATACTTATAGTGTAAATTGCTTAAAACTTACATAAACTGTTTTATCTATCTACTATTTTTAAAGTATTATTATTGTCTACAGATGATAATTTTTGCATAAAATTTAAGCATTTTTGAGCGAAATTTATAAAAGCATTTTTTTTGAATTTTGTTTCAGTTGTCATAACTGGAACAATAAGCTTTTTATACCTTTAAGTCTCAGTAAAATTATATAGCAGCTGAATAAAGATTGTTCTACTAATTACTAAATGCTTACAATAATTTCTAATAAATATCTTAGTTGTTGATATTGTGCAATTAGCTGTAACAATACAAATGCTTTAATAAGAAGTTACTTGAAGCTTTTATGATAAATTTTATCTATCAGCCAACTCTAACCTGTTAAATTAATAATAATAAATGCTAATTTGGCATAAAACAATACTTATTCAGCTCTTGTAACTGTTTCTACATAACTTAAATAATTTTATCATAAAATCTTGCAAAAACAATGTATTTAACTTTTTTTTTGAAGAAATAAAAAACAATAAACAAGTGTTTTTGTTTTGAAATTATTTATAAAATAAGATTTTTTGTAGAATAATAAATTTTAGTTATAAAAAAATTACTGATTTTAAATAAAAACAATTTAATGTGTCTGCTATGGCAAATTGTTTCTATTGAAACAATTACTATATTGAACTGCAACTAACTAGCTTGAATTTTCAGCTAAATGCTGCGTTATATTTAAAACCGGTTTTAATATTCATAATTGAAACAATAAAAATTAAAAAAATTTTTTTTTAAGTTGTGAATTTTAACTGATACAAAGAAATGGATAAATTTTTTTTTGCTGCAAAAATTTCTGTTTTCATTAGCATAGAAACACAATTTAACTAACTCAAACATCAGACATGAACTTTACTTATTTTATTTAGCTAAAAAGGCTACAATAAACAAGTTTCTTAGCAAAACGTATAATTTTGTATAATACTAAATAGCTGCTACAATTAATTTTAACTAAAACAAGAATGTAAATGGAGACTAATTGATAACGTATTTTAAATTTTTTGAGGTAAGTGACAAATAGTGTTTCAGTTAATTAGTCTCAATTTTTATTATAAAAGCCTTCTCCAGTTGATGTTTGAACATTTTTACCATAAAAATTTTATTTTGTTGACTGACTTAAGTCAGCACTAACTAACACAGCACTCTGCATTTAGCTGTATTAGTTAACATACAGTATTTTGCGTCAACAGATTGAAACAGCTAAGTGTAGAATGCACTAATATTTTACTGAAGAAATATAAATTTGTCAATAGCTGAAACAGTTTCAAATGCAATCTTTACAATTTATTTACAAAATGTATGATAAAGCTCAAACTTATTATTAGTTTGTTTCAGTTATTTTAAGCACAACAATTAACTTGCTAATAATTTATAACAATCAGTATAATTTCGGTTAGTTATATCTTTTAATAACTAAAAAGAAACAAGCTAATAAGTTACTACATATATGATTTGAAATCAGCTGAAACAATTTCTGTCATGAAAACGTGAATAATTTGAAATTGAATTGAAATAATGTGTCATCTTTTTAAGGTGTTTCAATTTAATATTTATGGATTCTAGTTGTTGCCTGAAAGTGTTTTGAATTGAACTAACTTAAATACTTAGTTAAGAGCTGCGTTACATTTAAAACTTGTTTAAATATGTATAACTGAAACAATATATTTAAACTATTACTTTGAGTTGTGTGTTTTAACTGCACCAAAAAAATGGATACAATTTTGCTTATATTATTTTTTTATATATTTTGGTTCAAAAAATATTTTTTATTATAGCATAAGACAACTAACTGAAACATCTGACATAATATTTTTGAAATTTACTTATTTTAATTTAGCTAAAAAGGCGACAATAAGCAAAAAAAACTATAATTTGTATATATTGGTATAATTATGAATAGTTACTGCAAATAATTTTAACTGAAACAAAGATGTGGAAGGAGAGTAAATTGTAACATAGTTTAACTGTTGCAGGTAACTGACCAATTATATATATTTTTTTTATCTAAATTATTAGTGTTAAGTGCTTATTATATAATATAAAACTTTCTTTTTATTGACTGTTAACGTCAATAAGTCAGTTAACATACAATATTTTGTGTTGTGGCGAATTGTATGTTAAAGTCAGTTCACCTACAATATTTTGTCTTGAGATGAATTATGTTAACTGACACAGATTGAAACAGTTAAATAAGAGTTTTTGACATGTCACTTGCTATTGAAACTTGAGAAGAGCTGAAACAAATTCAAATACAAACTTTACAATTTGTTGACAAAAAGTTAGATTAAGTGTAAATATATTATATTTATTGTTCATGCTTTTTTTTTATTAATTACATAATATTATTTTTTTCAACTGAGACAAGTTAATGATGTTGTACTTTATATATTTATTCTATTTTTGTAAGTTTTTATAAATGGTTGCTTATTAAATAATAAAACAAAAGTAATATTAGGTAAATGAAAGATTTATCTACAAATGTGGAAATCTTTAAAATTAGTCAAATTGATGCAATATTAAGACTATTTTTTTGGATTTTATTTACCTTATTGTTAATGTAAACGTAACAGTTTTAACTAATTGACAATTAATTTTTCAGTGAAGTGGCTTAAATTATTATTGTTCAGGTCTTATATAAGTCTGCTTGTGTAAACTTACAGCTTTGATTTGATTTATTGTGATAACTGCACTTGTCTGTATGTTAACTGAAACCGATATTTGTAAAGTTTTCTGACATAAAACTTGGTTAATAGCATTTCAGCAAGTTAACTGAAACACTGATTCCATTTAACTGAAACAGTTGAACTTTTTTATTGTTATAAAATTACAAATTTGTTCTTATTGCTGCTGGATTTCATTAAATTTTTTGATTTTGGTTAATAGTGTAAAGCAAAGCTAATATTAACTTGCAACTCTTTGGATAATATAGACGACAATTAGTATGTCAGTTATTCTACTGAAATTATGATTGTTTATATCTTGTATGTCTTTTTGTGTAAACTTGCAGATTTTTTTTTATTCACTGAGATGAGTGCTTTTAGCTGTATCAGTTGAAGTTTAATATTTTATGTTGGGACGAATTGTATGTTAACTGATACAGATTGAAACAGTTTTTTGTATAATTGAGCAAAATGAAAGGTTTATTTTAAGTCAAGCAGACAACAATAAAATTTTGTTAATATTAATTTGAGCAAGTTAACTGAAACACCGAGGTCATTTAACTGAAACAGTTGAAGATTTTTATTGTTATGAAAAGTTAAAATGGTTTTTATTGCTGTTTAATTTATTATTTTAAGTCAAGAAGACAAATGTAAAATTTGGTTAATAGCAATTTGAGCGAGTTATCTTAAACATTGAGGTCTTTTAACTGAAACAGTTAAAGACTTTTATTCTTATGAAATCGCAAAATTGTTCTTAATGCTGTTAGATTTTTTATTATAAGTCAAGCAGACAAATATAAAATTTTGTTGATAACAATTTGAGCAAGTTAACCGAAACACAGAGACCATTCAACTGAAACAGTTGAAGATTTTTATTGTTATAAAATGTCAGAATTGTTCTTATTGCTCTTGGACTTGATAAAATTTGTTGTTTCTAGTTAATAGTGTAAAGCAGAGCTAATATTAATTTGCAACCCTTTGGATAATATAGTCGAACAATCAGTATGCCGGTTAATTTGCTCAAATTATTATTGTTTACATCTTACATAAGCTTACTTGTGTAAACTTGTAGACTTTCTTTTATTCACTGAGCTAAGTAACTGTAGCTGTATCAGTTGAAGTTCAATATTTTATGTTGTGACGAATTGTATGTTAACTGAAACTGATTGAAACAGTAATTTGTATAATTGAACAAAACAGTGAACAAAATGAAAGCTTTATTTTAATTCAAGCAAACAGCAATAAAATTTTGTTAATATTAATTTGAGCAAGTTAACTGAAACATCGAGGTCATTTAACTGATACAGTTGAAGATTTTTATTGTTATGAAAAGTCAAAATTGTTTTTATTGCTGTTTGATTTATTATTTTAAGTCAAGCAGACAGATGTAAAGTTTGGTTAATAGCAATTTGAGCGAGTTAACTTAAACACCGAGGCCATTCAACTGAAACAGTTGAAGACTTTTATTTTTATGAAATATCAAAATTGTTCTTAATGCTGTTAGATTTTTAATTTTAAGTCAAGCAGACAAATATAAAATTCTGTTGATAACAATTTGAGCAAGTTAACTGAAACACAGAGACCATTCAACTGAAACAGTTGAAGATTTTTATTGTTATAAAATGTCAAAACTGTTCTCATTGCTGTTGGACTTTATAAAATTTGTTGTTTTCAGTTAATAGTGTAAAGCAGAGCTAAAATTAATTTGCAACCCTTTGGATAATATAGTCGACAATCAGTATGCCAGTCAATTGGCTCAAATTATTGTTGTTTACATCTTACATAAGCTTACTTGTGTAAACCAGTAGACTTTTATTTATTCACTGAGATAAGTGTTTTTAGCTGTATCAGTTGAAGTTCAATATTTTATGTTGTGACGAATTGTATGTTAACTGAAACAGATTGAAACGACTATTTGTAAAAATTGTTGAACAAAAGGGAAGCTTTATTTTAAGTCAAGCAGACAGATAAAAAATTTTGTTTATAGCAGTTTGAGTGAGTTAACTGTAACACCGAGGCCGTTTAACTGAAACAGTTGAAGATTTTTATTGTTATGAAATGTCAATTGCTGTTAGATTTGATTAAGTTTGTTGTTTTTGGTTAATAGTGTAAAGCAAAGCTAATATTAATTTGCAACCCGTTGGATAATATAGTCGACAAACAGCTCAAAGCTATCAAATAACAAAAGGCTCTTCTCGAGTCAAGTGCTTAAATCATAAACCAGATTCATCACCTCCATTAAATAGCCCGTTACACCCCAGATAATAGCACTCACGTAAAAAGGGGTTGGGTTGGGCCCCATCAAAGCTTACAAAAAGGAAACCGTCTCCAATCCCATTATTGTGATTGTCACGTCTGCTCCAGTGTTGTGTTTTAATTTAAATGTGTTTTTGTGTGTCAAAAGGCGTAATTAAAAATAAAAAAGGGAACGTAAACATATGGTTCATTCACGTGAGGCAAATGCCTATTGTTTGTGGAGTGTTGCGAGTAATTTGATTTTGTTTAGGGGTGTTGTAGAGAAAACGTGTTTCTTTAAACAATAATTCAATTTATTCTATCTTTGTATATAATCATTCGATATATATTCAGAAAAGTTAGAGCAAAAACTCTACAAAATACAATTTGTTTGATGCCGCCCATCCTATTAACAAGTTGAAAACTTTCTTTATCGCAGAAATTTGACGAAAACTTAAATGGGAGTTGTCTTACAATCGAAACTTGATACTTTGTTAGCAAAATACATTATTAGATCATGATGAGAAACTTTAGAAATTGATAACGAAAACAGTGACATTACGGAAACAAACAGGGATGAAACGTTTAAACTTGAAAATGAGTTGTACAAAACTTTTCGCTAAATGTATTATGAACTTCTAATCAAATTTGAAAATTTCTTGTAACTTTAATTTTATATATCTTTATGCTAGGAGTATATTGTTTCAGTGCATGCAAGTATAACTGTTTCGGTTATGTTTCAGTTAATACTATAAATTGTAGTTAATCGAATATTCATTTGATACTGAACTTTTAAACATCACATCGAAAGTAATGGGAATTTGTATTCTATATTTTTTCTTAACTAATAACTGTTTTTCACGTCAACTATTTTAGTTAAACTTAACGATTTATGGTAAAAATAAGAAAATTGAGAACAGTATCAATGAGATGGTGGTAAGCCAGATGTGAAGCGTGCGAAAAAAAAATTACGAAAAAAAGAGAAATGATTGAAAGTCATTTGAAAAATGAGATTTTAATATCAATATGCATCAAGTAAATATAATTGTTTAAGCACACGTGGAGGGTGCGCACCACAGCTATTGTCTTGAATAATTTAGTCCTGTAAAAAATAGACATGCTTTTTTTTTGAAAACGAATGAAATTGTGGCTCCAATTTTACGATAACTTGGCATTGTAATTTTATTTTGTCTATTTTGTAGTTGACTAAAGCATTGTTGACTTTTCTCTTTTTTGTTAAAATGTACTATATTTTAAGTGTTTGAATAAATAAAATTTTTTCTACTAACTAGGGTGGTACGCTACTCATAAAATATTAAATCAAATCTAAGTCTCTTGACAAAAGACAGTTAACCGGCTATCATATTGTTAGGATAATTTAGTGCTAATGTTACCGAAAAATGTAATAAACTGCAGAATTGCGTTTCACTGCGTATTTTGCTTAACAAAGTTTTTGTTTCGGTGATTTAACTGTTACGAAAACTTCCTAACAGTAAACTTTGAGGGAAAATCATTTGGCTTAGTGTTGTTTCTGTATCTACAGACCGTCGTCGTCGGCGGCGGCGGCAACTTTTCGAAAGCAATTGTCGAGAAACTTTAGCAATTTTACGCATCTGCAAAGGGTTTTAACCCCAATGGCTGAAAGGGTATCAGAAATAGAGAAAAAAAAATAGAAGAGACGGATTAAAAGCAGGTGTAAATAGCGCTTGCATTATTTGCATATTGCAAAACTGCACAAGATGGGGTGAGAGCGCTTCCCTTTGTCTGTGGTGTTTGTGGCTAAATCTGAAAGGGTTGGTGGAGTGGATTAGTGTTTTCTGCTCCACTAAATAAGCAAATGAATGCGGCACATTCTATAGTAGTTTGTAATTGAGTTGAGTCATACAGACATGTTTTGAATAAAAAAAACATTTTAAGAGCCGCTTTTTATGATTCTTACCCTCCACCCTTCCTGACATTCATAGTTCACAAAAAACAAGTAAATTTAAAAAATTAAGATTCTAATAGCTTATGAACACTTTATAATATGTATTTATTTTGCTTGTCGCAATTAATTTTTTGAATTAACTGAAACACTTTTTGTTTTTATGCTTTAACTGATATGGAAACATTTATTAATTTGTTTCAGGCAACACAATTTGTGAAAGTATAGGTAATTTGTTTTGGGACAAATTTTGTATCAATAGTTTGAATTTTGTGTATCAGTTAATCAGCTGAAACTGATGAAATTGTTTACTTTAATTTAGTTTAGCATAATAATGATGAACATTGAAAAATGATGTAATAAACATTCTTGATTATTGTTTCAGTTAGGTATAACAGATTTGTTTAAACTAAACTGTTCTTTTGAAGTCTGAAATTTTTTGTTATTTTACTTGAAAAAGCAGAATTTAAGTATATAATATATTTTTCTATAACTAATTATAACTAAACTGTGAATATTTGATTATAATGTTTAATCAGTCAGGCTTCTAATTATACATAATTAATAAAAATAATAACACATTACAATTTTCTATCTTGAATTTCGATAATATAAATATTTTGATATTTGTTCTCTCAGAAACTAATGCTTTATATTGCGTTAATAAATCTGTTGCAGTTAAATGATTAGTTAGCTAAAAATCCAATTTAGTTTTATTTAAACTTAGTTAAACATTAAAAATATTATCATCGCAAACTGTTTTAATAATATGTTAGCGTTTGTACTTTATTTTAACTACTAGACATATAATTTGTTGCAGTTAGCGCTTATTCAATTTAATCATGTATGTAATTGGTTGAATATACAAAGAGGTCATATTTTGGGCAATTTTTGTTCAAAGAAGGGTGAAAATATTATTTTGTTTCAGTTAAAACTAAACAGTTAATCCGAAACATTTAATTCTTTAAGTAAACTGAAATTATTTGCTTACAAGAATAAATTGTTACGATATATAATGCCGATTAAAGGGCGATTTCTCTCTAACTATAACATGTAATTAGCTAGATCAAGTTAATAATAGTTAAAATTTTATAATGACACATTTAAATTTTTTGAAGTTGGCTAGCAAAAATTGCAAAATGTTTCTTGTTGATGGAAATTTAACTATTACACATTTTTTATTATATTCATTTCTACAAATGTTAATTTAATAATGGTTAAGTACATCAGATACAAATGCACAAAAACAGTTTTTATGCCTTTTGCCTGCAAAACATAACTTTCAACGTGTCCTCATCGGCCGGCAACAAAGTTTTGCCAGTCTAGGCCAGAAAATGATTACTAGGAATATTGTCAATTTAATTTTTGTGTTGACAGTTAATTTATTTTTTTTTAAAGGTTTAATATGGAGATATTTTAATTAGTGTTATTATTTAAAATAATGTTTCTATAAATTATTATTAAAATATAATTAATGTTCAATTGTTAGCTAAAACAATAACAATAGACAAATAATGACATGTTGGACTATTTATAGATAAATACTTTTTTTTCAACTAATTGGTACCAGTTAAAACTTCTAAAGATAATTAGTTAATAAGCTAATTAACAAAAGCTTTTGTTTAAGAGAAACAGCATTGGTTATTAATATTTTTAAAGTTTATTGCAATTTGATACACGAACTTGAGGTGTTCTAAATTTATTATCAATACATTTGAGTTGTAGTTTGATGATTGTGACAATTAAAACTGGTTGAATTTGGTCAAATAAAATAATCCGAATTAAACTAAAATAAACTATAATAAATCAAAATGAACTGATATAAACTCTAATAAATCAAAATAAACTGGAAAAAACTGAGCTAGACTAAAATTAACTGATTTGAACTAAAATAAATTAAATTATCCTTAAATGAACTGAATGAAACTGAAATAAAGTAAAGTAAAATAAATGAACTAAAATGAACTAAAATAAACTAAAATGAGTTTTGAATAATATGGAAATAAACTAGAGTGAGCTGAAATAAACTAAAATAAACAATTCATTTTAGTTTATTAGAATTTATTTTAATTTATTTAAGTTTATTTGAGTTCAATTCAGTTCAATTTTAGTCTATTTAAGTTTATTCTAATTTATTTTAATCAATTTAGTTTAATTTTTTTTATTTTATTTTAGTTTAGTCAAGTCTATTTTAATTTTATCTAATTCATTTTAATTAACTTTAGTTTATTTTAGTTCATTTTAATTTATTTTAGTTCATTCTAGCTAAAATCAGATTATTTCAGTTTAAATTAGGTTATGTTATTTTATTTCAGTTTTTTCTAGTTTATCTCAATTCATTGTGATCCATTTCAGTTTAGTTTAGTTTAGTTTAATTTAATTTATTTGAAATCAAATGTCAAATTATTAGGCGAATTCAACTTAAATGAGAAACAAACTGATGTGAACTTACATCAAATTTATTCAAACTGAGCTCGCATTGTTTACAAGAATGTCAAGTATTTTTAGCAATTATAATTTTGACCGCTAAGCAAAACAGATTAGATTGGTACAAGATTTTTAAATTTATCAAATCAAAAAAACACAAGATTGATAATGGATTATTGAATTTGTTTAAATTTAACTATCTACTTGTTTAGTTACTACCAAGTATAGTTAAATATAAATAGAAGTAAATAAATGTAGACACCAGTTTAAACAAGATTAGACACTGCAGACTAGTGAATGTATATGAGATAAACAAAGAAGATTTGACTAAATAGATTAGCTAAAACTAGTTTTTATATTTTGTCAACTAAACTTTAAAATAATAGACCAGACTATGCAATGTAAGAATATTATTCTAGGAAGACCCTATTCTTGGACTAGATTTATTTAAACTAAAGCGTACACCGTTTACAATACACTTGTTTTTTTCAGTTAAATCAATTAAACTCGAGCTAAACTGCCTTAGCTCTAGGTGGACCAAAATAAAAATATAATAATCGTAACTAAAACTTAGTCGCAAATAAATAGAATTCAGTTCTATTAGTTAAATTAAAGAAAAAACTGATGCGTTGTTAAACCTAATTTAATTAGATTAATTTCACATAGTTTACAGGAATGTCGAGAATTTTTAAAAAATATAATTTTGACAGCTGAGTGAAAAAGATTAAATTTAAACAAGACTATTAAATTTTTTTAGTAAATCATTGAGCTTGATTAAATTGAACTAAACTACTTGTGTAGCTTTAGATAAAAAAAAACAATATACATTATAGACATTATATACATATAAATAGAAGCAAATAAAAGTAGACAATAAATCAAATCAAATCTAACTAAACTAAGTTAACTTAAATGATTAAACTAAATCAGCAAGGAAAATTGGTTGATGTCATAGATTTTAAGCCAATTTATCTAAGTTAAAACACATGATTAATTGCTATTAGGTTTATAAATAAAATATAAGTTTAACTATTCAAGCTCTAGAAAGTATAGATAATATGTTAATAGCTAAATTGTTATTCTTATCAAATAAATTGTAAACCAAATTAAATAAAATAAGATTTAATTTTATAATGAAACTGACAACAGATTAGCTGATCGGCAGGTTAAGCTAAACAAAAACAAAGATAAACAGACAAAATGTCCTATGTAAGTTAAGCTAAGCAAAATTTAATATGAACTGAAAAACTAATTTTGACAAATAAATGAAAGAAAGCTGAATTAAATTTAATTAAAAACTGAAACAAATATTATAAAAAAATCTTAAATCTATGCAATACAGAAATAAAAAGCTCAAAACTCAACCTAGACTAAACTACTAATATTATTATAGCTCAACCAAGCTTAAGCAAAATTAATGTTGATATAGCTTATTATTGGGCTATATTTGACTTAACTAAACCAACTATAATGAAACCGGTTCAAGCTAAACTATATTATATTGAACCAGATTAGTTAAAACTTGCTTAGATATTTCATATGCAACCGTCAAAGATCCACACTATTGAAAAATTAACAATAAACTATAACGATTAATAAAATTTAATTAAACTCAACATGCGTTGTTTACAAAAAAGTTATTTATGTTTACTTGAACTCATGACAACAAACTGAATTGTTCCTTGTAAAATTCTTGTTACTATATAATTTCCTAAGAAGCAATGTATATTAATATTGACCTATTAATATTATTTGAATATAAATTTGCATTGTTTATAACACAATTAATTATTTTTGGTCTATTATATTGATGTTTAGATAAACTAAGCCACATATAAATAATAAATAAACCAAATCAAATTGAACAAATTCGCGTCATTTTTAACCAACAAATCAAACCAAACAATGTTTAGCTTCAAAATAAACAGATTAATTGGTGCTAGATGATTTTATGTAAACACAATAATAGGCAAAATAAAAAACTGATAAAAATATAGTTGGTTTATATAAACTCTAGATTGCAGATGATGAAATTCTTTTTAAACAACAGCTCAGGCTACTTAACTAAAACTAGATCAACCTGGACTAAACTAAAATTGAATATAACTTAATCCAGCAAGAAAACTTAAGATGAACTAGATTAAATAAAATTAAAGTAAATGGTTAGATTTTGTATCAAATACAGCTACAACCTACTTTACTAGAACTAAATAAACTGTAGACTAAGCTAAAGCCAAATATATTTCAATCTAGCAAATGAGCTTAGAATGAACTAGATTGAATAAGTATGTATATGAAGGAATAGTTGGAATCTATATCGAAACTAGCTCAAGCTAGCCTAATTTGATTAAAACTAGATAAAACTAGACTAAACTAGACTAGACTAAACTAAATGAGCTTAAAATGAACTAGATTGAATAAGTATGTATATGAGGGATAGTTGGAATCTATATCGAAAATAGCTCAAGCTATCTTAATTTGATTAAAACTAGATAAAACTAGACTAAACATTAGTTTAGTCTGTATAAACAGGATATAACTGAGTCTAAAAATTTATTTTAATATCAGAGTAAACTGGTTCAAAGTGAATAATTGCATGTTATTTTAAATGAAATTTGACAGAACAGAACAGAACTGATAAATCACACATGTCAAAAACCCCACTCTACGTCATTAACTTTCCAAAATAAAAGCCGCCACATCGCCGATACTCATGCTAATTAGCAACCCTCAAACACCGCCCGCCCGCTTGTCATCAAAAACTGTCAACACCCCTTGTCTCAATTTCCATAACTTCTCTCGTGTCAAACAAAAACACGAAAAAGATATTTAGGAAAAGACGGCATCCGAGCTTGTCCACTTGAAGGAAGCAGCTTTGGAGAAGCTCACTTCTGTGTCGGGCTTGAGAACACTTGAAAAACAAGAAAAAACTTAAGAGATCTGTGCAACATACGCTCTCTGTTTAAACTGGAACTTGAGAAATGTGTTTGTTTAACAAAAACTAGTTTAGGAAAAAACTAACATCTTTTATAAAATGGCGACGCAATAATAGAAAATAAATAACCCACCCCCAATTGGTGACTCGAACCGTAAGTAAAGTAAAACAAAAACCCTCATAGCTACCCATCCTTCTGACCTAGTTTAGCTCAAAACTATTTTCTAAAACTTGCAATTTTAATCTATAAAATAGCATACTATTCACACAGTTTTACCACTTTCCAAAAAGTTTGTTTAATCGTTCTCAAAAGCTCTTTCGACCACCAAGTGGTCATCATCTGATGAAAGTACCTGTGTATATATTTAGTACTGTAAGTTTTGTTTTTTAGAAACACTTTTTTTATAACTTTGATATTACAAAGAAATTGTTAAAATAGTACCAAAAAAAAATTTTATTTTCTTAGATTCAAAAGTAAATAAAAGTACCACCTCAAATATTTACTATTTTAATTGTTATAAAATTTTACAGTTTGCGTGTAAACAAGATTTGCAGTCGGATTCTGTGAGTGAACTTTACAAAATCTAGAAGTAAACACTTGATTAGTATCTTTCAGAATTATCATCTAGGTGATAATTGTACAGATAATCAGTACAGTACTGTATAGCACTCAGTTCTGTATAGATAGTAATCAGTAAAGATTGAATTTGACAGAATGTCAAAGTAAACATTTAATTACAAAAAAGATTGAATTTGACAGAATGTCAAAGTAAACATTTAGTTACAAAAAACTCTCAGTTTAAAGCTTTAAGTACCTCTTTAGATACTCATTTAATAACAAAGAAACTGCCAATACTTAATTAACAATCTGGCAGTACTTTATATCTAGCACTACAGAGTCTATAAGAGACAAATAGTTAGTACTGATTGTTTGACATTCAAGAAAATGGTACTCAAGACTTCAATCTTCACAGATTCTGAGATGAAACATTTTATTACAAGAAAATAAATGTCAGTTTTTCTAAAGATTTTTAAAACACTTGGTACTGTTTCTTTGACATTTAAAAAAAGTGTTACTACTATTATTGATCTCTTTGATCATTTGTTTTAAAACAAATTGACAGTTTGGAGCTAAAAAATGAATAATATTTTGAGTTTGGAAGTTATACTAAGTAGTACCTCGCTTATGTGGATAGCTGGATTTTATTTGTCTGAAAATGAAAAATAAAATAGTGTAATCGTAAAAATGCAAAATATGTAAAGTTTGCACCAAGATATTTCAACCAGACAAGAAACACTTACTTTAAATTACATTTACATGAAAATACATTTGAAGTATTTGTAATGTGGGATGCTTCCATCTACTTATTTGCATCTTTTATACACCTGGAACATTCTCAAAGGAACAACTTGTTTATCTTTTCAAGTTCACCAAGATTCTTTGTAATTCGCTGTGATAATATAAAGCAAGCAGCGAAAATAACAAAGATTATGAAATTTTATTATCTGAAGAATCTGTGTACCTCATTTGTGTATTTTGTCATTTAATAAAGTTTTGCAAAGTTTTTTTTTGCTGTTTTTGTCAGTCTTATGAAGTATGAGCCTGTCTGTAGGCTATTTATACAGAAAATTATAAATTCTGTCACCAACATCTGTAACATCTTGCGGAATTACACCAAATGTCACTTACCCGACCACGGGCCACCATCTTGTCACTTTTTTTTATAAATGGAATCTGGTTTATTCATAAATATTAGATAAACGCTTAACATCACTTATGCAAATCCAAACAAAAAAAATTATCATCTTTAATCCTAAAAGCACTTAATAGACATTTTTGCAGAAGAGACAGACGTCTGGCAAGAATACAAGATCAGCGATAACATATGTTATGCGACATACGTTGATACCCATAACAAATATGTTGACGATAGTCTAAGACGCTGCAATTAATTAACTGAAACATTTATGTGAACAGGATTCAGTTAAGTTAGCGTGTAATATGTTTTCGGGGAAGATTCTGGAGGTTAGCCAACGGATATTCTGGTCTTCGTTCCAATGAAAATTTCAAATTCATTATACAGTATAGAACGTTTAATGAATCAGAGTTTATTTCCTTTTTAATCGGCTGACAAATATCAGGTTAAACCAGAGTAATGTCGCTGAGCCGACAATTTTATCCAGAGAAAAAGAATAGATGATTTACTAGTACGACTAAATTAATCTTAACCTGTCAAGTCCTACAAATCAAGTCTAATAAGCCTAGAAAAACTCCGAGCTGTTGCTTTTGCCACAACCAGATACTGGATGATCCATGTACTACAGAATCTAAGAGAAATTTAACAAATTTAATTTTTTTAAACTTAAGTGTAAGTTTTTCAACACAAAAATCAAAAATGGATTGGGGAGATTGAAAAAGGTTTTTGACACATATCTAAATAAAACTAAAAAATAATACTCAAGAAACAAACAAATATAAAGAAAAAAAGAAAGTAATGTTATCATAAAACCCAGAGAAAAAAAATCAAAAAAAAGCATTTTTAAAAATGTCCAATGTTTGCCTGGCGGAAACGTACATACTAGAAACAATGCAAAATTTATGGAAACAAGCAGATAAGAAAACAGAAAAAAAAATTGAAAAAACCAAAAGACCATAAAGTGAAAAAACATGTCATAAAATTGGCGATAAATAGTAAAATAAATTTAAATAAAAATATACAAAATAAATTAAAAACTATAAACAAAAAGAAAAAACACGATAGATTTATTACACTCTAAAATAACATAAGCCTAGAATGTGATGATGCTTAGGAAAAAACCGGCAAAAAAAAATATTTTTTATGTTTGAAATAGAAAAAGCAAAGAAAATAGCAATATAAATAATAAAATAAAAATAATAACAACACATGAACCAAACTGATAAAAACGGTTACAATTAAAATAAGGCTAGCCGAACTTTACAACAGTTTGAAAAATTTAATAAAAGCTAAATAAATAATAATAAGAAATAGAAAAAAATAAACACGAAAATAAAGTTGAACTAAAGATTAAAATTATGGAAAAAAGTCTTCTAAGCACTAGAGATAAAATAATCGTGTTAAATAGACATAAAAAAATATATTGGAAAAACACAAGAAACAGAAAGAACAAAAATAATAGAATGACATTAAACAAAAAAAAAAGCAGAAAAAATAAAACAAACATAAAAGAAACAAAAAATAAATGTTATTTTTTTAAAAATATGTCCAATGTTTGCCTGACGAAAACATACATACTAGAAAAACAGCTAAATTAATAAAAAAGCAACAAAGTATTGTTAAGAACACAAAACAAAAAGAAAAAACAAAAATAGCAATAAAAAATTGAAAAGACAAGCAAAACAAACATATTATAGAAATTATAAAGATAAACGTCAGATAAGGAGATTTAAACTTAAAATATAAAAAGAAATAAACTTAAAAACAAAAAACGCAATAAACAGAAAAACCTTGATAAATAATAGTGTGAAAAAACATTCTAAGCTTGACCTGGTGAAATGTCTAGTGAAAAAAATATGATATTTTTAAAATTGAAAACGCAAAACAAAGCAAAAATAGTAAAATATAAATAATGAAGAATGAAAAATTTCAAAAAGTTGTAACAAAACTTATAAAAACGTTTTCAAATAAAATAAAAGTTGTACAACTTAAAATAATATTCAATAAAGCAAAAAGATATATAAAAAAGCATTAGAGTTACAAAAGACTTAAAATATAATAATATACATAATAAAATATATTAATATACATAATAAAATATATAAACACAAAAAAAATAGTAAAAACGTTGACAAACAAAATTCAGCTGACAGGACTCTAATTTGCAAAAAAAATAATAAAAACCAAGTATTTCATAAAAGTTATTTTATTAAAATAATAAGGAAACAAGAAAACAAAGTTATAAAAAAAATAATATGAGAAAAAAATTAGAGAAAACGCAAAAACAAGTCTCAAATAATATTAGAGCAAAAAGTCTCAGAAAGTAATATAAACATATGCAAAGCAAGAAAATATACATAGAATAGAAACATACAAAACTATTTTATTGTAATTTTTTTTTTGCAATAGACAAACAAAACAAAGCAAAAATTAAATAGTAAATTCAATCAATCATACCAATCAACAGAAACACAGTAGTAAAACTAAAAACAAAATAACTAGTACAAAACAAAAATACATAAATGTTTTTTTTTGCAGTATTTCTCAAATTTTCTATTCTCGTTAACTAAATCTTTTACTTTTGTTTTTTTACTCTCAGGACATGCTGTCTCCATCTTTATTTATTATATATTTTTTTCAACTGTTATTCTGTTTATTTACCTTTTTACATTTATTTTGCTCATTCTACTCATTCACTTAGCTCTTCCTCTTTTTTCAAGTTTTTTATTTTTGTTTTTCTCACTTTTAGTTTCTTGTACTGCCTACTATCCAACTCTCTTGTGTTTTTATTAAGCGATTGTCATTTCTTTTGTTTTTCTCGTTTTTTTCTCATTGTTACAAACTATGACAACAAATCTGACTTGCATTTCTAAGTCTCTGCTTCAAAAACTTCTTCGTCAGTTATCACATAATCTATGTTAAACGATAACTGATGTTTTTTCTGGGTTTTTATAATCCTTTTCTTCATCTTTTCTTTGTTTTTATTAGTCACGTTGAATATTTGAATACATGTTTTTCATTTTTCTCAATTATTTTTACATCTTTATTAATTTTTTTTGGTTTCTATTTTTTCATGTTTTTTGTATCTGAGTCTTCTTTTCTTTCAAATTGGTTATATGATGGTTTTTTCTTGTTCTGTTCTATCTTTCACATTTCTTTTACTGTTAACTTTTTTGTTTCAAATGTTATTTGTATTTTTTCATTGTTCATTTTCATTGTGATTTTTATAATTTTTTTTTCTGCTTTGTTTTTTTTTATTTTCTTCTGTTTTGTATTTTACTGGTTCTATATTCCGATTATCATACATTTTCCTGAAACTGTCTCATTTATCTGTCAAATTGAAAAATTATTTAAAATCTTTATCTTTACTTTCTGTACTTGCTCCTTTAGAAAATACCATTTTTATTTATTCTTCTTTTTTTTCACATTCTTTTTCTTTATTATTTTTTTTTGTTGTATTATAAGTTATTTTTGCTTTTACAACTTGCTCTCCTTTTTTGGTTTTTCTTTGCTTTACTTTCTTGCTTTTACTTGTTTGTTTATTTATTACTTTTCTATGTTCGCTGTTTTCAGACGCATAAGAAATTGAACTTTTTTCTTTTTTTTTAAATTGTGGTTATGTTTTAGAAAGCCTCATTTTAATTTTTTCTTTTCCACAAATATTTTTCCGTATCCGAGTTTAGCTTTCTCTGCTTTTGTTTTTGCTTTTAGTTTACCTAATTTTTCTACATTTTTTCTTTCTTTTTTTATGTCAAATCGTTCGTAATTTGATTTTATTGATAAAATTCTCTTTCCGACATGAGCTCAAGAAATTTAAAACATAAAGATAAACAATATATTATTTACAATAAGCTAGAGATGAAGAAATAGCAGCAAACGCTAATAAAATAAATAATAAAAAAATAAGTAATAAGCATAAATTACCCAAAAAAGACAAAAAAAATTTAAAGTGAGAAAAACATCTTTTAATAACTTAACGAATACATAAAGCAAAAAATAGCCAACAGAAAAATCGAATTAAAAAAATGTTGGTGAAAATTATGCAAAAAACTGTAATATGAATTTGGAAAGTTTAGTTTAGAATTAAGTGGAAAAAATCGAAATGGTGGTCTAATGTTAGACTTTTTGAGGTTATGTAGTTGTCACATAACGAAGAGGCACTAAAAAGTTAATTTTTTTGTTGTAAATTTTTAATGAAGTGTCACACTGATTGACAGATGGATATGAGTATCATATTTCATCTTCTTGCTTTTTATGATCCTCACACAAATTGTGTTGATTAAAACAAGCAAGCCACAAGAAGTGTATAATATTACGCCTCATTAAACCGAAACACTTCCTTTATAGACTCCAGATGTCTGATACAATTACATAAGTCAATAGAATTATGATACTTGAATAGAATTTGATGCTATAGATAGAGAGAAGGAGATAGGATAGTGGTAAGCCAGCAGAACCATCTGCCGTTATTCGCGAGCCATTTGCTACGCCACTGAGCTATATCCGACAATGTTGAAGATGTTCCCTTTGAAGTCGTCTCCAGATATCGGTATTTTATTGAGAAGATGCAAAAGATTTTTCTCGTTTTCTTTCCAGGAATGGATCGATGACCTGAAAAGTTTCTTCCTGATTCTAATCCGATTGTAGGGAAAAGATGGAAAATTGCGGCTGAATACCCAATTAGGAGCGGCTAATAGTCGAACGCCTTATTAAGATCCACAAAATTTTTGCCGATACAGAAACTTTAAGCGAATTTCTGTCGTCATCTGGCTATTTTCAGCCTCGACAAACGTTTCATTTGTTGCGAATGCATTATTTATTCCAGTTGTCACGATATTTATTTCAACGCCACAGAAATAACTGGGCCATTGATATTATTTTCCTAATTATAGGTTTTAAACACATTCTTAAAAAAGAAACATAAATCAATTGTAAAGATCAAAGTGGACATTTGTTTGACACATCATAATATTGTCATCTGTTTATAAATCTGACATATACTCTGCACCTTCTTTATGAACCACGTCAAGAAAACATTTCTGTAGTACAGATAATCTGTCAAGTAAATCCTACTTAACTGAAACAGCTAAAGCTTAACTAATCATAATCTAAAATTTTTGCGATGTACATAATAATAATGTTCAACTGTTTAATAAAAAAACAACATACTAAAACACTAACTAAATTACTTTAATAGCTTTTAACTGCCACAAGTTTATAACTGTGATTGAAGGCTTAGCTACTATCATCGGCTTAGCTAAATAAATTTTAAAATCAAAACTCTTTAGACAACAAGTTGTTGTTATTATTATAATAAAATTGTGGATTGAAAAACTTTATACTAAATATATTAATTCTTGCAAATATAAAAGGATTTTTCAGTTCTAGATACATAGATAACTTTTAACGATTTTAACTGACACAAATGAAATGATGAATTAAAAAGTAGTAAAGATATTTTTTCCAACCATTAGAGTTTAGTTTGTTAAAAGAAGATAATTAAAATTTTATAAAACAAAGATGAATTTTAATTTTTATTGTGTACATTGTTTATAACTATTAGTATCGGCTTAGCTGATTACATATTAAAATCAAGACGCTTTAATTAAATTTCTTCAACTAGTTTTAACCAACGTGAAATAACTATTGAATTGAAAGTTTACGATACTTACACTTGTTCAAAATAAAAACAACATTTTGTCTTCTTTAATAAGATTTAACTGACCCATTTTTCAACATACAATATAAAATCAATATTTTGTCTGTGAAAAATATATATGCTAATGATTTTTACATACAAAAAAAAAAGAAATATTGAACGTGACATAACTAGAGCTGCAGCCTTAACTGATTACACATTATATAAAATACATATTCTCATTGTTCTCGAGTAAAAAATACTTTACTTTCAATTAAAAGATTGAAACATGTTGTTTCAGCTAAATCTAAGCAATATTTTCATCTCTAACTTAAAAATAGTTTGTCGACTTTTAAATATAAGTGTAAACAAATTGTGTATTTAATATTTTTGATGTAATAGAACAAAATAAAATACATGCATTGCATTAACTGCTACAAAATATAATTGCAAATTATATAAATTGCAAAAATAAATTGCAATTAATTTATTTGCTTCAAATTTGTGCTTATATTATAAAATATGTTTAAAAAATCTATAACAACGTGCAAACTTACTCATTTTGCAACTTTAGCTAATTAGTAATACTGTTTTAGCTGCCACAAAATGAAATATCTTAACTGATTGCACATTATAATTGAAAACGATCAGTCTTCAATTATTCAAAATACCTCCCCAAGTGAGAGAACGAACTTAGTATGCTTCACTTTAATTGAGAGATTGAAACATTTTGTTTCAGTTAAATCAAATTAATATTTGGTTTTACATTTTGACAAATTACTAGTGTTTAACTTCAAAGCTTGAGATAAGCCGTTCAGTAAAAACGAAGTGAATTGTCATATATTGTTTCACTTCGTTTAAAAAAAAAGCTATATTGACTAAAAAGTATTAACAGTTAACTATCTTCCACAGGTTTTTATTGACACAATAGACATAAAACTCAAATATTAATAACTTTGTGTTGATAATAATTAATGAATATTATTTATACAAAACAATAAGAGTTTGCAACTTTAGCTAACTAATTTGTCCTAGATAAGTTTTAACTGATACAAACTGTCTATAATGAAACAATTTTTTGTTCTCTACAAACTGTTTAGTTTGTAGAGAAACAAGTATTAAACAGTTTACACTTTAGGAAAACTTGTTTTTAATGTGTCATTACTTGTTTTAAATTATTTGTCGTCATTTAACTAAATACTAATATTTATAATTAAGAATTACTTTACATACATTCACACATTGCTCGCAAATGAAAAAGCTAAATATGCGTGTCTTATCAATCTTTTAGTTAAGGCTAATTGGTTTTAACTGAATAAAGAAAACCACGCTAACCAGTTTAAGCAAACACAAAAAAAATATATATATTTTGATAAAGTCTTATCTAAATCTTGAATTATTATTCTTTTAGTTTAAGCTAATCGGTTTTAACTGAAACAAGAAATTACATTAGCCAATTTTAGCTGAAACAAAAAACATATTATATTTTTATAAAATCGTGTCAATGCATAGCAATTATCTTAGTCTATTATTTTGAAGTTCAGTTGGCAAATTATGTCAACCAGTTTTAACCAATCTAATCTTATTTTGTTTATTTTAAATATTTCTAATTAAGTTTTATGACTTAACATTTACAAGTTTGAAGTGTTGTTTAATCTTGTTTGGGCTTTTGTTTAATTTTATTTGCTTCTATTTATATTTAACTATAGATAGTTTGACTTTACTGTATATTGTTTTTTTTTCATCTAGAGCAAACCTAATGATCCATCATTAATCTGTTTCTTTATTTTATTAAATAAAATCAGTAATTTGGTTTTACTCTAATCTTTTCAAAGTTATACTTTTTAAAAATATATGTGTGTACAAGAACACAATGCAAGCTTAGTTTAAATAAATTTGTTTTTATTTCACCAATTCTAGGTTAAATTTCTTTATTTGTTAATCTAAAGCTTGACCAGTTTAGCTGCAGTTTAGCTCAATTAGCTGAATTAATCAATTACATAACTATAGAATGTTTATTTGCTCACTATACAGTGTTGCACATAAGTAAAAAAAGAAATATTTTCTTTTTTCTATTTCTTATTTTTTTTCCTTCTCGTTGCTTCATCTCTGTTTTACTATTGTTTCTTACTTTTTTTGATTAATCTTTGTTTTTTTTTTATTATATATCTATTTTGTATACTTCCTTGTTCTTTTTTATTATCATTTTCTCTTTTTCCATTATCTTTGCTTTTTATTCATTTCTTGTTTACCCTGTGATTTAATCTTTTACTCTCTTTCTCATTTTAGTTTCATTTCATTCCTTCTTTCTTTTCTTTCATTACATTCTCTCTCGCTTACTTTCTTTTACTTCTACGCATTTTTCATCGTGTGCTCCAATGTTTTTCTTTCTGTTCCACACATCCTGCATTTCCTTTTATTTTCTTCCATCCAAAATCTGTTGTCTCTTTCTTTATTCCCACATCTTGCAATCATCTTTCGCTCTTTCTTGATTTGGCTCTTTGATAACCCGGCAACCCTTTTGTAATCAGATTTACGTATTCATTACCTAGTAATTCTTTGAAATGTTTTAACCATCCGTCCATTCCAATTTTGTTTGTTATGTTTTCTTTTTCCTTTTTGTTCTTTTTTACGTATTTCCAAATTTTGTTTTTTGTTTTTATTTCTTTTATTCTTTTGCATGTAATCTTAGTACTTTTTTCTTCCTTGTGTATTCTCTTCTTATTTCTTTAGTTACCCAATCTTTTATCACTTCTTTTTTTTTCACATTCTCGGTTTTTTTTTTTATTTGATTTTCCAATTTTTTTTTTCACCATGGCTTTCTCAATTGCTGTTTCTGGTTCCTTTTACCATTCTTTTATCTTCTTTTTCCACCCATAATTATCTACTTATATTGATATTAGAATAAATTATTCATATTAAAAACGCTGTACGCCGGTTTTAGTTTAAATAAATCTAGTCAAATGATAATATTACATTGTCTAGTCATTATTTTGAAGTTTAGTTGACAAAATATGAAAACTAGTTTCATCTAATCTATTTAGTTTACTATTGTTTTGTATATTCTAGGTATATTTTATAAAATTTTATGGTTTACTATTTACTAGTCTTAATGTGTCTGTTTATTTCTGTCTAGCTTAAACTAGTTTTGTTTTTTATGCCTTATTCTGTTTGATGTCGTTAAGTCTAAATTTGCTTAAAACTCTCCCAGAAAAACAAAATAATATTTAGTTTAGTATTAGTCAAGCAGAATATTATTTTTTGTAGATAGTGAAGTGTATTTTGTTAAGTTTATAATATATTTACTTTTAAACTAAGTTAAGCCTTGACTTACTGATTTTAAATTATTTTGAGAATTTTGCCTCATTTGAACGCCGTGTTTTATTTATTTATTTATTTATTTATATATGTATTTGAAAACGTCACTCGGCAATTATACAGAGTATTTACATATAAAAGTGTAAAGTGATATAAAGAACTAATATCCACATAAAAGAATTCAGATTCCACTTACATAAATTTAAATTAAAAAAATTAAAAAGAAGAATATTAAGAGAAAAAAAACATTTAAGAAAAAGAAAAAGACAACTAGAAGAATATTCCAACATAGTTACTATTGTCACCAAAAATATCATTTTAGAATAGCCCGTTTAGCCTCTCTTTTTATCCTTCCCATGGTTGCACCAAAGAGATCCACATCTGCAGCAAGTTCAAAGCAGTTTTAAATTAATAAAATGTAATCTAGTTTCAATTTTCTTAAGGAAGCTATATGTATATCTTATTTAATTCCATATACTACAAATTGTTTATAATGTAAAGCATTATCCCACTGGTTTTACAAAACTTGTTTTTGTTATTATTTTTTTGGTTTTAGCCTGATGATGATCAACTGTAATAGCTTTTTAATTTTGATGAAAATGGGATGTGTAAAGCTAGGTTAGGTTATTTTGCTCGCCACTACTCGCTCAATTTTTTTTTTAAATATTGAATATTTTTATTGAAATTATGAAATCATTTTATGATGTTGATATTTATGTTTGCTATCGTTATCTAATAAGGCTTTAGGCGCGGAAAAATGCAATTTTATTGAGTGCGAAGACTGTGATATAGTGTTAATAATGATAATTTAAATAAATGAGTGTCATAGGCCATCTTATCTTTTGCTAATGTTTGTTTTCATAGATTGAAACGTTTTTTTCATAAAAAAACAGTTTAAAAATACTTAACCTTTCTATAATTAGTTGTTAAAATTGTAATACAGTCAGTCAAAATAATTAAAATTTGTCTTAAAAAAACGCTTATTCATTATTATAAACTTAAACCATTTATTGAATTTATACAAAATTGAATCAAAGAGGAAACCAGCGTTTTATTTTTTTTCCAAGTCCAATGTAAAAGCCTCCAACAAATCGTCCAATACGTCTGGCGTCCACTTCAGATGACAGCAGAATTGCTGAAACAGCTGCTACAACCATAATGTACTAAAACAAATGAAAATTTAAATTAAACAAACATTAAATGAACAGAACTTACCCGAAACATGTTTTTCTAGGACAAATGGAAAACAAAATTGGTGTGGTCTTTTATAACCATTTGCTGTTATCTCACTTTTTCAATTGTTTCTTACGAATATTCAAAAGGCGATAAACATTAGCGACGTTTTTTTTTCGTTTTATCAGTAACCTTTTAAAATGAGGCAACATTAAAAGTCAAAAAACGCATTAATGTTTTGAAAGTATAATTTGTCTGTTGTCTTAAGATTGTCAGTAGGTGGCTGCTAAACGTAAATTAAATATTTTAATAAACTGTAAAAGTTTTGCTTACTATAACACAATTAGCTTTATTTTATTTGAAATGTAACTAAAACAGCAGAAAATATTTTTTCAAATTTAACTGAAACAATTTATGATTAATATGAAATTGACGTAAACAACTTAAGTTTTGTAACTAAAACAGTTAAACTAATGAGGACAATAAAGTTATAATTTCAGTGGATACTAAGAAATAAAGAATTTTTAAATTTTATTACAATTTAAATTTTCTTTAAACTGAAACAGATCATTTCAACTAAATTAGCTAATACTAGTAGTCAAATGAGTTTAAGTTTAAGAGTAAATTAACTACGACTACAATAAATTATAACAATAGTTATAAATAAAGAGAAATAGTTCAAACAGATAAATTAAATAAGATGAGGTAAATTTAAGCTAATTTAAGTTAAATTATAATTTAGTTATTCTATAGTTTTTGTATTGTTAATTTATAATATATTTGAAGTGTAGCTTAAGCAATTATGTAGTTAGTAATTGAAACAAGTTAAAGTTTATGCTTGATTCTTCTTGTAAAATTTGTCAAAATTGATTTCAAGTACAGTTAAATCAACATCGGCATTAAAACAAACAATTAACAGAGGTTTTTCCAGTTAAAACTAGCTGTTGTTTTAACTTGTGACGGTTATTAACTATATTATTAATTATATAATTTTTATAACTAAATTAGCTATAAGAATATAAATAAATTATAAAGTTAGTACAAGCAGTTAAATTAGTTCAGCCTCAGAGACTACAGCTAAATGAAAGACAATAGTTATTATAAATGAAGACAAATCTCTTAATCAGTTAAATAGTAGGCGTCAATTTAAAATTAATTTGTGTTAGACTATATAAGCTTTAATTTATTTGAAATGTAACTGAAACAGTTGAGAATTTTTTATAAAATTTTTAATTTTAAATGAGAGAATTTATGATTTACATAAAACTGGCGTATATTATATGTGTTTTATAACTAAAACAGTTAAACTAATGAGGGCAATAAAGTTACATTGACAACCACTTGATTTTTTCAGTGAAAACTAAACACTAAAAAATATCTAAATTTTGTTATAATTTAAATTTGGTGTTAACTGAAACAAGTTATTTTAACTAAATTGGTTGATACTAGCAGCTAAGTGAGTTTAATCTCAATAGTAGGTTAACTACCGCTTCAGTGTAATAAATTTCAACGAAAATTATTTATAAATACAAACAAATTGTTTAAACAGTCACATTGAATAAAATTAATTAAATTTGAGCTAATTTAAGTTAAATTATAACTTAGTTATTTAATTATTTTTATGTTGCTAATTTATAGTTCATTTGAATTATAGCTGAAACAGCTGTTATGAGGAAAATGCTGTTAGGATTCTAAAAATTAACTGAAACAAGTTAAGGTTTATGCTAGATTCAGTTTGTTAAATTTGTCAAAATTAAATTCAAATACAGTTAAATTAAAACGGACATAAAGCTGTTGCTCTTTTACAAATAAAATTAGTGTTTCTTATTGAAACTTGTTGCTTTTTTAACTTGTAACGTTTACAAGACTAATGTTACTAAAATTTATTATTTTTTAGGTTTTGTTTTAGCTGAAACAAGTTATTGTTATAACTAAATTAGTTATAAAAATATAAATAAATAACAAAGTTAGTACTGGCATTTAAATTAGTTTAGATCTAAATAAATTATAACAATTTATACAAAACGAAAACAATTTTTTTAATCAGTTAAAACGTGTCAAATTTAACCTTGTTTGGGTTTAAGGTTAGCATAGTTACTCTAGAGATTTGTATATTATTTAATGATGTATAATTTGTCTAAAATGTCACTGAAACAGTATGTTTTTAAGATTTTGGAAGTTATCTAAAACGAGTTATAGTTTTTATGAAAATTAAATAAGATTGACTTGGAAACATTATAGACGGAATAGTTAAACCTTTAATGACAAATACATTAATTTTTAGAAATAGTATTTAAGTTGTTAATAGCAGTTAAATGATGAGTTTATTAATCCTTAATTTATCTGAAATCTAACTGAAACAACTTATGTTTTTTAGACATAACTGAAACAGGTTTTAATTGATAAAAAAATTATAAAATGATTTTTAACTATGTTTGCTTTGTATTATAGTTGAACTATGTACAAAAATTTTTTTTTACGTATGATTTTAACTTGCTTGTTTTAGTTAAAACTAGTTGTTAATCTAAATAATGACGTCTTTGAGTAACATTGTTCTAATTGCATCTGTGACAGTTAAATTGAGAACATTTGACATTATTTCAATTAAGAATTAGAAATTTCATTTATTGGATCTAATTTTGACACTATTAACTTATTTGATTAACCATTGACTTCAGAACACAAATAGTATTGAAGTTATTAATAGCAGTTAAATGATAATATTATCAATCTATAATTTGTCTAAAGTCTAACTGAAACAAACAACTTATGTTTTTCGAACATAACTGAAACAGTTTTTAATTTATAGTAAATCTAATTCAATTAATAATAGAAATCTTTATTTATTGAACCTTGTTTTGAAACTATTTTTATTGATTTACTGTTAACTTTAGAAAATGATCAAGTTCTATGTTATTAGAACATAAAACTTGACAATAGATTGCTAAATCTATAGATTAATTACCATAACTATAGTATAGTGGCTTACTTTATGATTTTAGAAATGAAGCAAACTAAACTGTTTCAGTTAATTGGAGAAGAGACGCTTGTTTTATTTACTGTTTGTTCTAGCTAATTTTAAACTTGTTTTGTTAGCTAGCTTACATCAGTAATGTTTGTTTAGTTATACTCATATTTTAATCAAACAAAATTTATACTTAATACTTTACTTTGTTAACTGCTTTAGCTGAAAAACTTGAAACTTGTTATTTGTCAACTGTTTACTTCTAATTTCTTTTTTTGTTTTTCCAATAATATTAGCTTTTCCATTTAGTTTAATCAGATATTATTTTGTTTTTGCTTACATTATTTGAACCGTTTATGCCTTGCTTAACTTGTCTATCACATTCCAGCTAAGTTTAATTTGCGTTTGACTGTTTTAGTTGAATCAAGCACAGCTAAAGTCACTTAGCAGCTAAAGTAACTTAGCAGTCCTTAAGTATATAACGGAATATTGTCTTTAGCTGCATCAAATTTAAGCAGTTTAGACTTTAGTTTGGAGTTATTGATTTTATTACCTATTTTTTATTTTACGCTTAGACACTTTTTATTAACTATTGTTTGTAGTTAAATTAACCATTTCTATGTTTTGACTTTAAAAAGTGTTATTATCTGGTTGTCGTTATTTATATATGATCACTTTCAATTATAGCATTAACTGTTTCAGTTAATCCTAGTAATTTGCGTCTTACTGACTTGTAAAGTTTTTCGTAATATGTTTCAGTATAACAACTTTATTTTGAATTTTTTTTTTTAATTTGAAACCCTGTTCTTGATTGCAAAGTATTAACTGTTTTAGTTACTTTTGATTGTTTTTGCCATTTAGCGACTGTTAGAAGTGTCAGACTTAATACTCGAAATAAACACTTATTAATTCTAACTATTTTTGTATAACGATTGTTTCAGTTAATTTTAGTTAACTTCAACTAAAAGCATGTGGGTTTGACAGAGTAATGGTAAATCCTCTCAAGGTGTCCCAAAAAAACAGGAACAATACATTGAGATATTAATCGTCTGAGTATAGATAATAAGAATGACACATTTTAATGAAATGTGGGTGGATTTATATAATGGCTGCCACTCCCAGAATTAGAAAAAAGTATCAGATTCAGGCGCCGTTTTACGATGATGCCTGTCAACAACAGAGCTGTCAAAAAAAAATTACGTTTATACCGAGTGATTTATAAAGGGTGACATTTATGTTTTAAAACAGCACGAGCCAAGCGGAAAATATTCAGACAAGTCTCTATAAATAAATACAAAGAATTACGATATTTGTAGAAAACTTGTCATTTATGGAGACTACCGAACGTTTTATGGCAAGACTCTATAAATACAGGGTGGACATAAAATAATTGAAATTAGCAAACATTAATATTAAAAAATATTTATTGGATTTACAAATTTGGAGTATTTAAAATTGTAGTTTGATTGAAGATTTGTTGAAAAACAAGTTTCAGATTATAGTCTTTAGATTTAATTAGTGACGTATGAAACGTCAAAAAAATGGGCGGAAAATCATACTCTGTCAAATTGCATATTTTTCTCTGAAATTATAGACCCTTCAAGCCTCAAATCATCTATTGAAGTTTCTCCCTTTCATTTCATCACTTGTCCGGTGGTCAATTTAAATTAATGGCTTCATCACGCTCTCATAGCTTGCATTCTTGTGGAAATTGAAGGTTTTATGTTTGACTTGTATAAGCTAGAATTAAGCGTGTTTCTAGAAATTTGAATAAATCTTGCATGTCCGAGTGCAAAATCTTGTTCGCTTTTCACAAATAACTCAAGCTGCTGGCGTAAAAGACACAAATCTTTTATAATACTGACAATGTCAATGGTTGTGTCTTGTCAATTACTTGGAGGTAGAAATGCAAGGAAATGTCATTATGCATGGTGTATCGTGTGGTTTATAACGCGTTTTATGTGCCTGCTTACTTGGATTTTTATTGGACTTTGAGAAAATGTTGCTGGAGGGAAAGCCACAAACAGTAAATTTATTCCACAAGTAAAATTGCTTTTAGATCTCAAGATACATGATGCTCAACATAAAAGCTTGTTACATGTAAAATGGCAAAACACAGTTGAAAATTGTGTCAGTTAATTTGTTTTAGTTAATGACTTGTTTCAGCTATGATAACATTTTTTATGCTAGCTAATCAACGTTATTAGCTACCAGCAATAAAGTTACACAATCTCACATTTATATTGGTTACCCACATATAAAATACCAAAAAAACTGTCAAAAATTTCGAAATGTGTTAGTTTGCTCAGGCTAATAATTTGTTTTAGTTACGATGGTTATTTTAATGTAGCTAATTATCTATATTAGCTAAATGCAATAACATTTTTTTATAAACCCATATCTGTTTTAGTTAAAAAAATCTTACTTTTTAGTTGAATATGATATTATCTATCACATCTGTTTCAGTTAAACTAAAATTGTTAAAATTTAATAATCCTAATACATAAAGTTTGTATAAGTTAGTGAATGTAGAACGTAATAAGTTGTTTCCTTTCCCAAAACGCTTTGCTCAAAACATAAAGTATCTAACATTAAATTTTAGTTAAAACATAAACATGAGTTAATACACTAATTTTTATAGTTAATTTGTTTTAGTTGTATAATCAACTTTTATGCTAACTACTCAAAAAAGCGATAAAGTATAGTTACAAACCAGTACAAAACGTCGTCATGCATTGATTTGTTTTAACTAATAATTTGTTTCGGTTATCATGGTTATTCTTAGGTCAGCTAATTATCTATATTAGGTAAAAGCGATAAAAAAATTTGCAAACTTATATCTGTTTTAGATAAGATAATCTTATTTCTTAGTTAAATATGATATCATTTATCACACTTGTTTTAGTTATAATAAAATTGTTGAAATTTAATAATTATAATACCAAAAACATGTACAAGTTAGTTATTCTGAAACGTAATATATTTTTTTCTATATGCTTTAATCAAAACATAAAATTATAAAGCATCTAAAGGTGTTTTCTATTATAATATTTACTTCAGTAAACACACAAATATAATTGATAAAACCGTTATTAAAGCATATTTATTAACTAAATGAAAAAATTGTGTCTAATATTTTTTAGGTTATTAGAGATGCGTAGCTTGTTACATAATTTCATTACTTAATTTGTTTCAGTTAATAATTTGTTTTCGTATGATACCAACTTTTATGTCAGCTAAGCAATTTTATTAGATAAAAGCAATAAAGTTTACTGTGAAAATGTTTTAACTAAATATTATGTCAACTGCTAACTTCTTTTAGTTAATGTTGTTGAAATCTTATAGCTTTAAACAGTCTTCAAAATGCATCAACGTAATAATAAAAACGTAATAATTTCTTTTCTTCTTCTATTTATTTTAGTTAAAACATAAACGTAGCTGTTAAAACAGTTTATAAAAACGTTTAACCGGGTCTAGCTAACACAAATTTTATGTATTATTAACTGGTATCATATAAAGTTGGCTTCAATTTAAATTAATCTCTTTGCTGTTTTTAAATAACGCTATTTTTTGATAGAGAAAATTAAAAGAGTTTGTAATTATTTTAAAAACTCTTTGTCTTTAACTAAAATAACTCTTATATTATTAGATAAAAAGTACTTAATTTTAGGTTTGTTATGTATAAACTCGCAACATACAGTTAAAAATTGTTTTAGTTAAGACATTTTTTGTTTTTAATCTAAATATGTTTTTATCAGCTATCAACCTGTGTTAGTTAAAATCAGATTGTTGTTAAAATTTAACAGCTTTGAATAACTAAAACTTTTACGTGTCTATTTTCTTTAGTTATGATATGCACGTGTTTTTATATCAGTTGATTATTTTGTTTTTAACCAAATATATATGATATCAACATGTGTTAGTTGAAATAAAATTGTCAGTAAGCTCGGACAGTTAAAAAGTTTATGCGATAATGTGTTTTAGTTAAATATTATATTAGCTATCAGCTTGTGATAGTTGAAATAAAATTGTTATTAAATTTTATTAATCTCGGATAGTTAAAATTTTTGTGTTTATTTGTTTCAGTTAATAATTAATTTTTATGTCAGTTGATATTAGATAAAAGCAGTAAGGTTTTTTCCAAACTCAAATTTGTTTTAGTTAAGGAAATTTTATTTTTATTAGCTATCAGCTTTTGTTAGTTAAAATGAAATTATTGTTACAATTCAAGAATTTGGAATTGTTAGATATTTCATGTGTTTATTTATTTCAGTTACTAATTTGTATTGGCTGTGACATCAATTTTTATATTTGATAGATGCAATCAATAGTTTGTTTGCAATACCATATTTGTTGCAGATACATTTTTTTTTGTTTTAACTAGATTTAGTATTAACCATCAACGTGTTTTAGTTAAAATTTATTTGTTTACATAGTGTAGTATTGTTTCGTAAGTTTGTGTCAGGTGATAAAATTTTGTTTCAGTTAATTTTTAGGTTCGCTAATTAAATATAAGCAATACATATCTTTGCTAATCCATATTAGTTTCTCTAATGAAAGCAACATTTTTTGTATAAAAATTACAATTTTTTTAGGGTTACATAAACACTGGTTGATATTTATAATTCTATTTGTTTTTTTTTAGTTTTTTTCTAAAACCAGGAATTTGTTTCAGTTAAAATAATTTTTGTTTGATAACTGATTACCTAATCGTAAGCGTGTAGTGTAATATAGTGGATTAAGTGTGAAACCGTTTGCTTTTTTAAATATGTTTCAGTTAAAACAAACCGTTTGTCAGGCATATACATTAACTAGTTTTAATTATAACAAAGTTTTTGTCACCTAGTTTATGTCGAAATAGGTTTTACGTTATAAAATAGAGAAGATCGAATGAACGCTTTGTTTTACAAAATGTTAAAAAACAGCTAAAAATTGTATGTATTACCTTGTGGCAGTTATGCAAGGGCTAGCGGTTTTATTCATTTGCTTATCTTAGGTCACTTTGTCATTAGCTAATAACTAAGACAACCGGTTTGTAAAAGTCAACTAAACTTTTATTTTTGAAAAAAATTAGCTTTAACTGAAATAAAACTTATATAGTTTATTTTAGTAAAACTGAACTTATAACTGAATATGATTATGTGAGAAAAAGCAAAAAAGTAATGTAGTATTTGCATTGAAGAATGTTAGTAAACAAAAATATTCAAGATACAGATTATTTAAAGGTAACTGAAACAAATCTTTTAAAATTACGATTAATACGGGATTTATAAAAAATTTAGTCTAAACTGAATACAACTCGAGTTAATTAGAAAGTTTTAATGTTTTGTAACTGACACGGCTGTCAATAACTGATACATATAACTGCAACGTTTAACTGCTGTTTACTGCAGTAGGATACGAAGAATATTTCTTAGCTACATTAAAATGGTATTTTTTTTTATTTTTACTATCTTTTCTACGGTCATTGTCAAACATGTTTTTTTATTAATTTGGATACTTTTAGTAAACTAGTTAATGGATTATTTTCCTCTCTAACGATCCATAAAACGTAAGAGAGTGATAGCAATTAGAGTTGAGAGAAAATGCCTCTAATAATGCTGAAGATAAAAGGAAATAGTTGTAATTTTCTTTGAGAATATAATTTTATAGCTTCAGTAATGACGTTTTGTAGTTAACTTTTTACGGCTTTGTTATATAAATGTCATAATACGTTTATGTGCTTAATTTCTCTGTCTTTTACAGTATTAAAAGCGTTGAGTAGTATTTTATTTTTGTTTATTTTAAGATTGTTAATCTAGTGAATTTTAACTGAATCAAAAAAACTTTAACAACTATAAACAATAAATGTGAATGGAATGAGTTTTGCTTGTTCAAATTATTAAAAATTTTTTAAGTTTTTTAATTGAAGAGGTATCAGTTGATTATAGTACATTTATTTTTAACTGAAACAGTTATGTGTTTTATATGTAGTTATTAACTTTGAACTGACACAAATCATATTTTATTTTATTTAAAGTATGTTAATCTAGTGAATTTTAACTGAAACAAATAAACCTTGACAGCTATAAGGAATAAGCGTAAATGTAATGAATATTGCTGATTGATATTATTCAAAAAATTGTAATTTGTTTAAGAGATAACTATAAAAGTTGATTGTACACTTACTTATAACTAAAAATTTTGGGGTTAGGTCAGTTAAATTAACTGATTTTAACTGAAAAAAATGGTTTACATTATGCTAAAGAACTGTAAGACCGTTTATTATAAGTATTTGAGCTAATATGTGTAAATTATGTTGTTTGTCTTAACTGAAACAAGTTAATATTGGGTTTATGATAAGTTTTTTTATTTTCAAATAAAATTTATCTATTTCAGCCATAAAAAAACAGTGGAAGCGGACAAAACCCTATGATCTATGAATGTGTCACCCTCTTTAACATTGAATGTGGGTTTGTGCAACAAATCAACCCTCTCTGCTTTTATCTGTCGCGATACGATGAACTCGTTGGTCGTTATTTCCGATCACGTCGTTGACGTTATATACAATGTTGAGCAAACCTGGGCAGCTGCTGGTCAAGTTGAGATAACGAATGACCGTGCTCAAGCGATGATAAGAATAGTAACGATATGGCAAACGCCATGTGTTTTAGGGGTAGTAGTGGTTCGAGAAAGATGGGGTGGCAAAATACGAACTAATCGATGAAGAGGAAGAAGCTTTTTGCTTTTCTGATATTAAATTTGTTCGGGAGTAAAAAGCTATTAGTGAGGTTATTTGATTTAGTTTCTTTTATTGGTTTTTCTTTTAACACTTTTTTTTTATTACTCTTTTAAACTTTTACTTTTTCGGTTCAATAAAGTGTAATAAAAAGCAAGCTTTTCTAAAACTAACTTTATTTAACTGATATCTAGATAAAACGGTTAACATTTAAATGACAAGTGTTTACAGGTCTGTTTCAGTTACTTACTTAACTTGTTTAAAATTGTTTATAACTATTTAATTGTTTTTAATTAATGTTAGTTATAATAAATATAATATTATTTAGTTAGAACGTTCAATGTTTTTTCATCTTCTCAGTTTAGTTTACTGTTTCAGTTAAGCAGCCATTGTGTTGACATATTCAAGCTGATTGGTTTTTCAATGATAATGCTAGGTTTTGAACGAGTTTCTTTAGAAATTGAGTATAATTTTTTTAAGTGCTATGTGTCAGTTAAAAAGTAATTAATGCAATGAGTCAGTTAAATTTTTTTTGATTTATTAAATTTTTTACCTAATGGCAATTCTTTTAGAATATGTAGAGTTATGCATTTTAAATGTTTTAGTTTGGTTTTATTTGTTGTCAGTTATATACTGAAAAGAATGGTAAAAAAACTTTCTGTTAGTTAAAATAACCAAGATAAGCGTTAGATTGTATAAACAGTGCTGCTCAACAGTATTACTGTTTTGTTTAAGTAGAACATTTTTACGTGTTAAAGGTTTTTGCACAATTGTTTCAGTTAACAAGTTGTTTTTTTTAACTAAACTAGGTTTTATCAATAGTTTGTAGAATTAATTATTTTATGTCACATTAATATGTTCTAACTAATTTGTGTTTTCAGTTGAGCTTAGCTGACCTAAATCAAATGCTATCATGAAACTGTTAGTTTTTGTTCAAATAATTAATTATCTGGACATTTGTTTTACAAATGAGGTATTGATTTGAATAATATAGGTTTCAGTAGATTTGTTTTGTCATATTTTAATGTTTTTAATTTTAGTCGTTTGCTACTAGACAAAATTGATGGATGTTTTGTTTTGTTCTAGTTAAAATTAACTGAACACATTTAGTTTATTACTGTTTAGGTCTGATTGTGAAAATGCTTTTCTATAACTGTTTCAGTTAAGAAGTTTTGTTTTATTTTCACATTAGATTGTATTTAATTGATAGCATTGCTGACTTTTGTAATGTCAGTTTTAGTGAATAAGTTTAATATATTTAAATTTTATTCAATATAAAGAATATATTGCTTTTACTTTTTTGCAACTGTTTTAGTTAAGTATTTTTTTATTTAGCAGTCTTTAATTTTTATGATTATTGGAAGCTCGGTTTCAGTTGAACTAGTAAGTTAATTTAGATAAGTTTTCTTATATTTTCAATCTAGGTGCTATTTAACAACATTTTAATTGTTTTGCTTTAATATAAATATTTTTTTTATTTGCTGTTGTTTTGTTTCAGTTAATTAATTTTAGAATAAATCACAACTTAAGTTGAAAGTTTTTATGTTTATTGTACAGTTGTGTTTCAGTCAAAGTAATAAATATTGTTCAAATGAAAATTTATTAGTTGGATTATTGTACAACTGTTTCAGTTATAACTAGTTTGGCTATAAAATATTTTATAATGACGTATTTTCCTATAGTTCATCTTGATTAAATTGAAGCAAGAATTCAATTAATATAAATGTGTTTTGATATTTTACTTAAATGAATAAATAATGGATTAATTGACGATTTTATGATTTTAATTTTTTTCTGTTTCAGTTATGACTGATTTAAAGCACATTCTATGTTTAATTATTGTATTATTTAGCTTATATGTGATCTGCTGATAAATAATGTTTCTTGTAACAATTTTGTTTCAGTTAAAATTGTAAGTTGATTTGGATATAAATTTTATTTTTATTCGTTGGGGCTAATTGATTACATTAAATAAGTGAGAATTGAATGATTTTATTAGTTTTTAATTGTTTTCGTCACAAAGTCATCTAAAGTGCATTTTTTTGGGCTATTTTTGTGTCAGTTAATAGTTTCAATGATTGATTACATTGAATAAGTGACAATTGAATCACTGTCAATTTTAACTGTTTCAGTTTATAACATTATTTAAAGTGCATTTTGTATATTTTAGTTTATTTTTTGTGTCAGTTAATAGTTTCAATGCTTAATGCTGTAGTTCTGTGTCCTTTAATGCATTATTTTTATTCCGATGTATTTGTTTTGGTTTTGGGGTGATCAGTTTGAACAAATGACTTTAATGATTTTATATTTTTTTAATAAATTTTGTTTCAGTTAAAAACTAAGATTATTTAGAGGTGCATAAATATATTTTCTCTTTTATTTCAAGAGGCTTGTTTTTTGTATAGTTAATTAGTCATTTTGATTTTATGGTGCAAGTAAGGTGTGAATAGACTTGTCAGATTATGACGTCACAAATTAATTAACATTTTATCTTCTGAATTAATTAAAAAAAATTTTTTTAGCCTGAAAGTTATAATTTGATTTTTAATTAACTTTTCTTATTGTTGCAGGTACGTTGCAGTTGTGTCTAAAGCTCCTATAAAAACAAAATGGCGTAAGTTTTGCTTTTATTTTTTGGTGTAATATTTGATGAAAAATGCATGAAACGTGCTGCAGTATTGGCCCTATGTTAAAATTGCTCTTTTGGGAGCTCTTGAAACAATGCGGTCTTAAGAAATTTATTGACATAGTGACAATTGAGAGGTTAGAAAATAAAATTCAGACATAATATAATAATACACACGTGTGGTATTATAAGATTACTTTGTGTTCTTGATAATCCTCTTTAATTGACTCCACAGCAGCCTCTTACTAAGTGCAGTAATTAAAAATTCAATTATAAGCAACATAAAGTAAATTTTAATTAAAATAATTAAATAGCTACCTGCTTCACTAATTAATTAAAGAAAGAATGCTCTTGGGCTTAAATGATTTTTACTGTCTTCTAAAAGCTCAGAAAGGGGAGGATCGTGTTTGAGGGAACGGTTCCCGATGGAGAAATTAAGGGATGGCATATTTGAATGTTGAAATTTTGGCGCCATTTTTATGAGTAATATTTAGAATTAACTAGTGATTTGGGACGATGTTTACGAGTTCAAATATGGTGTGTGAAAGGAGGCCATTGTCACATAATAGCCCCCTTACATGGTGTTAAAAGACAAGTGCTGTGTTTAGATGAAAGGGTGATAAATGGCGAGTATAAAAATGTGATGATGTAGACAAAGTGACGGCAAGAGTCTTAACAATTTCTTATAGTTTTAGTATTTAGAGATCTTATTTTTTTTTTAATAATTGTAGATGAATAACTTTAAATTATTTGTTAATAATGTCTGAACATCTACGTCATACGTTGACAACTCAATTGTTGATGTGTCAAACTAGAATGAAAACATAATAACAATTAAAATAAAATGATCAAAAACATGAAAATTTAACCAAAATTTACGATTTACATTATTAGTCGAAAAAAACTGGATTACACTCACTTTTATGAATCAAAATTGGATCAATTGATAGATTAAGGTTTATAATGAACTTTATTTGACTATTTAATAATACTTCTAATCACGTAATGAAAATAGTTTTGTTTGGTTCAGTCTGGTATTGTCAGATCAACTAGATTTACCTTTTGCAGTTTTTTCTGACTTGAATGAGTTTGAAGAGAAAAAACCTAGCTAAAGCTAAACTTAAGTTTTTTACATATTTTATTAATCAATTTAAAATCTTTAATTATAAATTAAAGTCTTGTGCTTTCTATTAGCTTTCCTAATAAATCGAATAATTTTAAAGGTTAGGTTTGGTTTGTTGTGGCTTGTCAAGTTTAGTGTTTTTTTTATAAACTAGTTTTCTAGCTCGTTGAATAAAATTAGCTTATTTAAGCGTTTTTCTAATTTATTCTGGGCTTTGAACGGATATAAGTAAAGACTTATATAAGTATTTTGTAATTTAGTTTTAGACTAGACCAAAAAAAACTAGTTTAAACTAGACTTCGATCTGTCGAAAATAAATCAATCGAAAGAATTAAGAACGGTGGATATAAATGAAATTCTATTTAGTTAGATGTTTTATTTATATATTTAGATTTATATATTTATTGAGATTAGACTACAGAAACAGTTTAAACTAGACTTTGGTTAGTACAAAATAGGCTAAACTCAGTTGAAGCATATAAGATTAGGTCTCTGCTTAATATGTTACAACTTTTTATAATACTTTAAATTTTTGATTTATTTTTTGTCTTCTTTTTTATAAATTGATATAGTTTTTTTTATTTAAATTTTTTCTATAAAAACTTAGTTTTAAGTTTTATCTTTTAATATATTTTTTTTTGATATTTTTCTGTCTTTTCTTATTATTTTTGGTTTTCAATATTTAGCAGTTTATAATTTACCAGTTATGTAATTTTTTTTGGTTTTTTCAATGTCAACTTTTTGATTTTTGTTTTTAGTTTTTTTATGTTTTATTCTAAGTTTTTTTGTGTGTATAACTATTGTTTGTTTCAAGTTTTTTTACTAAATGTTGTTTGCTATCTGCTTGTATCTGGTTTTTTAGATTTTTTCTACATTTTTTTTTGTTTTTTTAATGACATCGTGTAATTATGCTTTGTTCTTGATTTCAAGCTATATTATTTTTTACTGAATTTTTTTTAGCGAGTATTTTTTTGATGTTTTCTCGTTTTGGTCTTTCTACGTTCTAATTTCTATTTTGAATTATTTTTAATTTTTTTCTTATTACTACTATTTTTTTTCATTTTATACACGACTTTTATCATTTTGTTGGTTTTAATTCACTTTTTGTTGTTTTATTTTGCGCTACAATTTTTTTTTTGTCTTTGTTATACACATAATAAATAATAATAATACTTTTACATAAATACTTAGTTTATAACTGTATCTTTTTTCCTGCGTTACTTACACTTACGCCTTGTGTGGAACTCTACCTCGTCTGTCATTTAGATGTTTTATATTATTTTCGCTTTCATTTTACTGTCTTTTTCAAAATTTTATTTATTTATAATTTTTTTGCAGTTTAACATTTACCAATTATCTTTTGTTAATTCTATGTTAACTTTTTGATTTTTATTTTTATTAGTTGTTTTTATAATATTTTGTTTTTGTTTAACGTTTACATTTTTTTTAAATAATCACAAGTTTTTTTATTTTGCACTACGTGCAAAGATTTTGATTCTCATTTTTTGTTTGTTTTTTTTGCGTTTTAATTTTCTCTTACCTTTTTATCATAATTTTTTTCACATAGATACTTTTTTAATCTTTTGCAGTTTATCATTCTTGAATTTTTTAATGTTAAATTTTTGATTTTTATTGTTTTTGGCTTTGTTATTTTTTTTGTGTATATATAATTTTTGTTTTAAGATTTATTCGATTTTTTTGTTATTTTGTCTGCAATCGGCTTTTATCTGTCTTTTTTTTTTTTGATAGATTTTTTTAACTTTTGGAAAGATAAATTGTCTAATTTGGTTTTGTGTTTGATTTCAAAGCTATATTATTTTTTACTTAATTTTTTCTAGTGAGTAGTGTATTGATGTATTTACTGTTTATTTTTTTTGTAATAATTTAAAAGTTTTTTTATTTTGCATACAATCATCTTGTTTGTTTTTTTTTCATTATTTTTTTTGTTTTATTTTGTGCTTCAGTTGTTTCTTTTCTCTTTGATAAATGTACACAGATAATAATATTTTTTTTGTAATTTTTTTCTATTATCTATATTTTTATCTATGATTATTTGTTATTAGTCTTGTTTAGTCTTTTAGTTTTAATTTTTGTGTATTTTCTGCATTTTTTTTAACGTTAAAACTGCTCTTTTGTTGTTTTTTTTAAATTAATATTTGTATCTATACCTATTTTGTCTTTGTTCTATTGTACTCATCTATGTCTCTATTTTTTCTACTATATTAATGTTTTTCATTATCTCTAGAAATCTGTTTTTTATTCTTTAGCTTATACTTTTTTTTATTTAATTTTTGGTTTTAGCCGTGGTTACTCATTGCTTTTTTCCTTTATTTGCTTACATTTGTTTTCCTATTTTTATTTTGTTTAGTTTTTTAGAACATGAAAACTTGTATTTTACTTCTGTCTTTTTTCTTTTCATAAATATTAGTTTTGCCTATATATTTTGCTGGAATTTTTAATGTTTTTAGCTTTGATATTTTCTATTGTTTTTTGTAATCTTATGTTACTACTAGTTTATATTTTTTAATATTTATAATTTTTTAAATACATATATACTTTTATGTTCGACTGCATCATATTGATAAGGTTTTTGACATTGTTTAGTGTCCAAAATCTACCACTTTTTTGGACTAGTACCTTTTGTTTATTTTTTTGGACTCATCTGTCATTGTCAAGTATAAATGTCGAACTAAATAAATAATTTATTTTCGTCAAAAAATTACAAATATTAACAAGAAAACACACTGCTCTATGAGTGAGGATCAATTAATTAATTTATGTTCGACTGCATCATATTGATAAGGTTTTTGACATTGTTTAGTGTCCAAAATCTACCACTTTTTTGGACTAGTACCTTTTGTTTATTTTTTTGGACTCATCTGTCATTGTCAAGTATAAATGTCGAACTAAATAAATAATTTATTTTCGTCAAAAAATTACAAATCTACAAATTGCAGTCGAACATAAAGCTTTGTTTGCCACTCGTACATAATCTGACTTGTTTTGGACTCGTCTTTATTATTGCCGCGCTTCGCTTGGCCATAAACTCGACTCGTCCAAAAAAGTCATAGATTATGTACTTGTGACAAAAATAGCTATTTTGTTTCTTTTTAGTGTAACTATACAAATTGTTCTTTCTTTGAGTTATTATAATATCTTTTTTATCATCTATTACTGTTTTCCAATCCACATTTATCTTTTCTAGTTTTTTATAATTTCTTTAATTTTTTGTAAAAAATGTCTCAGTTTTGTTATTTTTCCAGGTTTTTTAATTTGATTTAAAATTTTTATTTTTTAATTTATGTTTTAGTTTTCAACAATTTTTTTTGTTTTTCTTTTTTATTATCAGATTTTTTTTGTTTTGATTCAATGTTCACTTTTTCAAAGCATGTGTAAATAAAGTAACGTTATATCAATATAATAACGTTCAAAGTTTCAACGTTTTCTGTCGTTTTTGTTGCGAAATTATAATCAATTTAGTCTTCAATTCAACATTTTTATTTATGATTAATTTTTAGCTAGAAAATTATTTTAGTGGTCAGCTCTACATAGAAAAAAAACCCAAAAGGTGTTGGTTTCGTTATTGGATAATTAAATAATATATCAGGTGTGATTAATGATAATGTTGCTACAATTCGTTATGTAAATGATTCTTCAATCAGTAATTTGCTACAGAAAAAAAGAGGTTTTCAGGAAGTAATTGCTAAAGAAAGTCGTGTAAGGCCTAGAGGTGAGCTTGAGGGGCTCAAAGAGGTTATTTGAATGACAGTATTCTTTATAGCTGTAATTATTCTGTTATTAAAAAAAAGTTGAACAAACTTTGAAGTTAATTTTTTTTTTGATATGCTCCGCTGATGAGAGCAAAACAACATTGACGCTTAAATTTTATCGCGCTTGTTTTTTTTTCGGTTTTGTTTGTTTAATAAAGTAATTAACTTAAAACAAAGAAATTTTTGGTGTGGAATTAATTTGGCATTGCGATAAGGCTGGATTCAATAATGAATATTGATTAATATTTTCAGCCAAGAGAGCATTTTTTGCTAATTTTTTAGAATGCTGCTTTACATTGTTTGTTTATGTGTTGAAGCAGCAAAACACACTTTTATTTTTACGACTGGAATATTTTTCCAGCAGTAAAATTCGGAATTATGTCTAATTTAGGTAAAATATGTAACGATAAACAAGAGCGCATTTCTATTTACGCTCAGAGACCAAAATAGTGTTTCTGCACTTTTTCCATAACCTATAAACAGTTTTATAACTTAAATGTTGCACAAAATATAATTACAAGTTGTTTTTTATTATAATTTCATGGCTTATGCAAAAGCGTTGTGAACGTTGTTATATAAAAATAGCAAAACCTAAAAGGGGTTTTAAGGAGTAACTCGAGCGCGCAAGATTAGCGGTCAATGTAACAAAAAAAGCATTTAAGGCTGCCAATGAGGCACTAGAAAATTTGTTTTATCTATTGTAAATTCCACCATAGATAGCAAATCTTTCTTACAACTTGATTACTTGGTCAATAAATAACTAGTTTAATTGGTTTTAGTTTAATTTAATCTTTGTCGAAACCAGTACAGTAAACATTATTGATAAAATAAATAACTAGTTCTATTTATTTTTTTCAAATAAATTTAGATTTATTATCATTAATTTTAAACTTGATTTAGACTAATTAAGCTAAAACTAGTTTAGTCTATCATAAAATCATATGTTAATCTTGAAATAATAAAGCAAATCTTTTCTACAATTTTAGTCAATAACTATTTAGTTTTAATTTACATTTGATTATTTTTAATTAAAACTTTTTAATTGTTTAAATTAGTTGGATAACGTAATGCCAATTTATTCTACAAGTGCACAAGAATGTTTAATAAATAATTAGTTAATTGGATTAGAAGTAATTTTATTTCAAATATTTTTCTCATAATCTAGAAGTACCACTACTTATTTTAATTCAAATAATTTTGGATTTATTCTAATTAATTTTAAACCTGATTAAGACTAATTATGCTAAAACTGGTTTAGTCTATTATAAAATTATATAATAGTCTTGACACATATGAAGCAAATCTTTTCTAGAGTTTTAGTCAATAACTAGTTTAATTTAGATTTGGTTAGTTTTAGTTAAAACTAGTCCAGTTTAACCAAAAAACAGTTTAGTTTGAATTAATCGGATACGTAATGCTAATTTACTCTACAAGAACAATAGAATGTTTAATAAATAATTAGCTAAACAGCTTAAAAGATGTTTTATTTCAAATTTTTTTATCATAATTGAAAACTTGTGATAAATAACTAGTTTAGTTTTTTATTTTATTTCAGTTAAGGCTTAATGTGTTCCAAACATTTATACTGGCATGATAAATATTTAGTTTAGTTTTACTTTCAGTTTCAGTTCAGTTCACTCTATTCGGAAAACCAGTATTGTTAAACAAAAAAAAAATAAAGTTTAAAATTATTAAATTTTACACAGTGTGATTAAATTCATTAATTATAGTTAATTTGTTTTAAACAAAATTTATTTTATTGACATAGTTAAATTATGTTTGAGCAATTTTAGTTCATACCAAAATAAGTTAATTTAAATTAGGTGGCTTAGAATAAACAAAACTTTATTGATAAAATAAATAACAAGCTCTATTTATTTTAATTCAAATAAATTTGGATTTATCCTAATTAATTTTAAACCTGATTAAGACTAATTATGCTAAAACTGGTTTAGTTAGTCTATTATAAAATTATATAATAGTCTTGACACATATAAAGCAAATCTTTTCTACAATTTAAGTCAATAACTAGTTTAATTTTGATTTGGTTAGTTTTAGTTAAAACTAGTCCAGTTTAACCAAAAAACAGTTTAGTTTGAATTAATCGGATACGTAATGCTAATTTATTCTACAAGAACAATAGAATAATTAACAAATAATTAGCTAAATCGCTTAGAAGAAGTTTTATTTCCATAATCGAAAACTAGTGGTAAATAACTAGTTTAGTTTTTTATTTTATTTTAGTTAAGGCTTAATGTGTTCCAAACATTTATACTGGCATGATAAATATTTAGTTTAGTTTTACTTTCAGTTTCAGTTCAGTTCACTCTATTCGGAAAACCAGTATTGTTAAACAGAAAAGATTAAAGTTTAAAATTATTAAATTTTACACAGTGTGATTAAATTCATTAATTATAGTTAATTTGTTTTGAACTAAATATATTTTATTGAATTAGTTAAATTATGTTTGAGCAATTTTAGTTCATATCAGAATAAGTTAATTCAAATTAGCTGGCTTAAAATAAACAAAACTTTATTGATAAAATAAATAACTAGCTCTATTTATTTTAATTCAAATAAAGTTGGATTTATTCCAATTAATTTTAAACCTGATTTAGACTAATTATGCTAAAACTAGTTTAGTCTATTATAAAATTATATAATAGTCTTGACACATATGAAGCAAATCTTTTCTAGAATTTTAGTCAATAACTAGTTTAATTTAGATTTGGTTAGTTTTACTTAAAACTAGTCCAGTTTGACCAAAAAACAGTTTGGTTTAAATTAATTGGATACGTAATGCTAATTTATTCTACAAGAACAATAGAATAATTAATAAATAATTAGCTAATTTGCTTAAAAGAACTTTTATTTTAAATATTATTATCATAATCGAAAACTAGTGGTAAATAACTAGTTTAGTTTTTTATTTTATTTCAGTTTAGCCTTAATTTGTTCCAAGTAAAAACAGTGTCGTTTAAAAAAAATAGATTAGCTTAAAATTATTACACTTTATTTTATTTATTTGCTTTGGTAATTAAATTGATAGATTAGTTTTAGACTAAATTTATTTCAAATTATTTAATTAAATTTTTGAGACCGTTGAATTTTGTTTAAATTAATTTAGTTTATACTTTTATAGGTTAGTTTAAATTAATATTTAATTTTTAGGATAAATCTTTACAATGAATAGTTTTTCCATCAATTAATTATTTATTTTTTTTTATTTACATCGAAAACTAGTTAAGATTTGTTTAAAATAATTTTGTTTATTCTAAGGTTAGTTAAGTATATTCGAGAACCATTATTGTTTAAGAAAAAAGATTTCAAATTAAAATTATTTAATCTTGATTTATTATGTCACACTGTAATTTGATTATAACGAATTTGTTTTGAAATAAATTTATTTTATCAAAACAGCTGAAAATTTGGTTTATACCAATATAAGCTAGTTTAAAATAGCTTAAAATAAACTTTATACATACTGACAGTGAAATCAAGTTAACAAGTAACTAGGTTTATTTAATTTATTTCAAATATATTCTCTAACTAATTATGTTAAAATTGATTTATTCTATTATGAAATTATTCAATAATCTTGACTCATACAATTTTAATCAAATCAAATGATTTGTTTGATTAATTTAATTTTATTCAATTTCTATCTTGATTTGAACTAACTATGGTAAAATTAAATTAATATAAAATATTATAAAACTATAATTATAATATAATATATATCTTCACGCATATAATAATAATCAAATCAACGAACTAGTTTAATTACATTAATTTTAGTTCAAATTTAATTAGTTAATTTTGGTTCAAACTAGTGCAGTTTAACCAAAAAACAGTTTAGTTTAAATTAATTGGATAATGTAATGAAAATTTATTCTCCAAGTACAATATAATCAATAAATAATTAGTTAATTTATCTTAAAACTTATAATCTAAAACTAGGGATAATTAACCAGTGTTGTTTAGCAAAAAATAGTTTTTTTTTATTATTACACTTTGTCTTATTCAATTGGTTCTGTAATTAAGTTTTTAAACTGAATTTATTTCAATTTATTATGTTAAGTTTTTGAGTGCGTTAAATGCGGTTCAAAATATTTTAGTTTAATGCAATGTTGTTCTACAAGTACAATCAAATTAATAAATAATTAGTTTAAACCTAATTTAATTCATTAGAATCTAAAACTAGATGAGATTGGTTTAAAATATAATTAATGTATTCTACAGGTTAAATTGCTAAATTAGTTTTAGATTAAGTTTATTTTATTCTTTAAGATTTTCAAGCCTTTTGAAATTTGTTTAAAATAATTTTAGTTTATACTATTATAGGTTAATTAAAATTTATATTATCATTTTTATAACAAACGATACTCTAATCAAATTAATATATAACTAATTCAGTTTATTTTAGACAAAATATATATTTTTAATTAATTTGAATTTATTTGTTTTTGGTTAGAATTAAAATCTAATATTGCTTAAAATAATTAAATTACCAAATATTTAGTTTAATAATTAGTTTCAACTAAAACATTATAGATGGAAATAATCAATTTTACGCTAACTTACAAAATATTTTTATTATGCATTCCACTAAAATAAAACTAACATTGGGAAAATTAAATCCTCTAAACTGATTGAACTTAGTAATTTAATCTTTGATTGTACTAAACTAGACTATTATTTAGATAAATATATTTAAATTGAACATTTTACATGGGTTCTAGTGAATGTAAGCAATAGTGTTAGTTTTTCTAATAACGAAAAGGAACACTAATAATAATAATAATAAAAGTGATCTTACATAGGCGTTTGACAGGGTTTTAACATTATCACCGTTTCTCTTCTCGAGGATTATCTCAACCGCTAAAAACAATAACCCTTAAAGTTGTAAAACTCCACCACTGCAACAATGTCAACAGTAAAATTTAATTAGAGTATTATTCTCTATTCGGTCTAATTCTCCCTAATTCCATTCGAAACAATTACGAGGGGGAAGTTCTCTGGAGTCGTTACGAACGACGAATTGTAGATTTATCTCTGTTTGTAAGATATTATTTTGCAATTCGTAGAATTTAATTAGTAACATCTTTGTGTGTAATCAAATAACACTTTTGACGAGGATAGATTTTGGATTTTAAGTGATTTATGTGGAAATGAGATATAGTAGATTTTATTCAGCGATTTGATTATTTATAGAACATTAACAATAAAATATTACCGGTTTAAGTCTTATTTCAGTCCGCCATATAATTAAAAACAATTTGACACTTGACCGTTTATCAAACGCTTTGATCAGATCCCTCTTCGCTGATGTGATCTAGAAGTTCGGTGGTGGTGTAAAATCCTATAACGAATTATGGACAGGTCATCGGTCAAATACTTTTGACCGCCCGTGTGGAAATCTATAAAATTGTTTTATGACTTTGGTGGTGCTCCAATTAACTGATAAACGTTTTGTATTCGATTTATAACCTTCAGGTAGAGATTCAATTATTTATACTAGATGGACGAGATCCAGTTGGACGACTGAAAATGATTAGTTGGAGGTAATTTGCTCTTAATTTGGTTTAATTTGAAGCTCGTTAACTTGTAATTAGCTGCAGTTTAAGTGAAAAGCGTAACTGACTGCCATTTATTTTCAGTTGATTACAGTTTAATGGATTCTGAGAACTAAATATTATTTTTAGATATATATAGTTTTTTGCATTTCACTCGTATTTACGTTGATTTTAGTTATCAAACTAATTTAATCATGTCTCTTTTTGGTTAGATAGAAGTAATCTAAAAAAAATCTGATTTAATTAGTCTACTCCTGGCAAAAACCAGTTTAGTTCAGTCTAATCTATCCAAATCTTAAAACTAAACATTTGAGGTTAAAATAGTTTATTTTCGGTTGATATTAATCTGAAAACATGTTATGCAATTAGTCTACTTTTAGCAAAAACTAGTTTGGTTCAGTTTATCTAGCCTAATTTAAAACTAAAAATATTTAAGTTTAGAATAAGTTAAGCTAGTTTAATTTAGCTTAGACTGGTATTCATATCATCTAATCTATTTTTTTCTAAAATATTGTTAAAACATTTTTCAGTTACTTTAGTTTATATCTAGCTTTATTCATTTCACTCTAAGAACTGAATTGAAAATATAAAAATTAGTTACATTGTAGTAAAGCCAATAATGTTTTTAAAACGATATTTATTTTAATTTTAATTATTAAACTAATCTAAAATCATTAACTGAAGTTAATAGAGAAAAATATGATCAAATCATTCTTCTTCCTGTAGAAACTAGTTTAATTTGCCCTAATCGACGCTAAGCTAGTTCTTTTGTCTAAGTAAAATTAAACTCTAAAAAGTTTTAATTATTTTCTTTCTTGTAAAAACTAGTTTAGTTTGGCCTGATTGATGCTAATCTAAAACTTGAAAGTAATTTTGTTGGGAGTAAATTACGCCAGTTTAGTTTATTCTTGATCAATTTTTAATCTTATTTTTTTTTTTAATTTCTTGTTCAATTTTTACCTTTTTTGATAAAGTTTATTTAGATTCCATTTATTATTAAACTAGTGTAATTTTGTTTTGATCTCAATTTTCTTGGTTAGATGGAATTAATTGCATAAATTTGAGGCAATTAGTCTACTTCTAGTAAAAACTAGTTTAATTTTGTTTAATATAGTCTAATTTAAATAAAAAATGTTTGAGTTTAGAATAGGTTAAACTAGTTTTGTTTAGCTTAACTAGTTTTCATATCTTTTTTTTTTCAAAATATTGAATTTTTAGAATTTTCTTTCAGCTGGTTTTTTTTAAATTGGACTAAAATCAAGCAAATAATGTTTTTAAAACAGTATTTATTATAATTCTTATTATTTAACTATTTTAATCATGTCTCTTCCTCCAAGTAAAACTAAATTAAAAAAAACTGATTTTTTAATCTTTTTCTTGTAAAAACCAGTTTAGTATGGCCTATTCTATGCTCATGTAAAACTCAAAAATACTTGAATTAAGAAAAAATTTAGCTAGTTCTGTTTAATTTTTAATCTTAATTATTCTTAAAACATTTGTTTTTTTTTTAATTTCTATTACTTGCGATATAATTTAAGTAGTTATTTCTTGTTTTATTCATTTTAGACTCAAAATTTTAACAAACTACAGTTTTATTTAAATTTAATTAAACTAATTATTTTAATTCAACAGTCATTTTTGCAAATAGTGTAATTTAAAATTTATTTTTATTTTTTGATGACTATGTTTTTGACAATTCATTTATATGGTTTTGTATGTATGTTTAGTTCGCAGCAATAATTTAGCTTAAAAAAGTTCTAATTTAAAATTTAATAATCTACTATTGTTTAGTTTAAACTAGTCTTATCTAAATACGTCTTTTATCTTTGGTTTAAAAATTTAACTTTCAAATAATTTATTACCAAAGCAAGAAAAATATCAAATTTTTTTCAAACTGTTTCAGTTTATTTTGAAAGTTAGTTAAATTTAACTAAAATTGATGAAATAATCAAGATAAAAGCAGACCTGAATAGTGTAACTATAGTAAAATTAATATTAAGTACTATTTTTCGATATCTATGTTTTTGACAATTGATTCATTTGATTGTGTATATCTATGTTTAGTTTGCACTAAATAAATTTAAATTAAATTAGTTCTAGTTTAGAATTTATTAAACTAGTTTTCTTTAGTTTAAACTAGTTTTATCCAAATAAGTCTTCCATGTTTTTGTTTAATAAAGTAATTTTTTAATAATTTAATACTATAACTACAAAAAAACATTTTAAACTATTTCAGTTTATTTTAAAAATCTAGTTAATTTTAACTAAAACTGATACGACATAGCTTGAAAGAATTAAGTTTAAATTGGTCTCAACTAACGTGAAGATGGTAAAATTAATTTTTTGTTTTACTTTGTGATAACTCTGCTTTTGACAATTCATTTATATGGTTGTTTATATCTATATTTAGTTTGCACCAATGCAAATCTTAAAATAGTTCTAGCTTAGAATTTATTAAAATATTTTTGTTTAGTTTAAACTAGTTTTTTTTAAATAAGTCTTTTACGTTTTTGCTAAATAGTTTATTTTCTTAATAATTCATACCTATAACAACAAGAAAACTATTAAATGTAGTTTAAACTGTTTCAGTTTATTTTAAAACTTGGTTAAATTTAACTATAACTGATGCTTTTTAGCTTAAAATAATCAAGATTTAACCGAGCTTGAAGAATATAACTATTGTAAAATTATTTTGTGTATCTATGTTTAGTTTGCACCAATGCAATTTAGCTTGAAATAGTCTATTTTACATTAGTTAAGTCTTTATAAAAAGAAGTTTGACTTTGCTATTCTTATATTTAATTTTATGTATTGAATCAATACCAATAGATAGAAATATTTATTTTATTATGTTGTTTTCTGTTTTATATTTTCACATTTTTTTTGTTTTGAAATATTTGCTTTTTTATTACTTTAATCTTCTGGTTTAGTTTGCTGTATTACGGTTTAGCTGATATAGTTAGGTTTAATTTTTTTATTTTTTATCATATGATTCAAATTTATTCTGAATGTAAAATTAAGCTGATAAACAATCTATTGCAATGATCTTAAATCAAACTTTTTCTAGTTTAACACAAAAGTTAAGTTACGTTACAGTTTAGGTCAAAATACAATCAGTTTAAGTTTATTTGATAAATAATAAACGAATAAACAATTAATTTAGCCTAAATAACTTTTGTCTAAATTAAGCTTGATTATATTTAAACTAGCTCTAGTTTGATCTAGTTTTGCTAAAATTTAATTAACAAAATTTATGGAGCCTAATAAATTGGCTTTAAAATAATTTTTTAGTTTTGCATAGTTTTATTGTGTTCTAAAAGTTGCAGTTGATGTATCGAAAAACTTAGTTTTAACGATTGTAGTTTTAGTTTATTTAATCAAGTTTGGTTTGTCTTGTTGAACAAAGCAATTACAAGTAAATTATTTTTGATTAATTTACATTTAATAGTTTAAGTTAAGGAAACACTAATTAGTTTGGACTAGCTTGAACTATACTAGTTTCGTCATCTAATTAATTAATCCTAGTTAACAATAAAAAATTGTATACACTATGTATTGTCTACTTTAAGTGCTTATTTTTAATTATTAATTTGAAATGTCAATAATAATAATTGTTATGTAAATAAGAGTCAGATTTTTTTGATTTGAATCTAAAAAGAAAAAATAACCAAATTCAGCTTCGTAACGATCTGTAATATTAAATATTTATGCCAGTTTTGGTATTCAAAGCATTGGGCTATGTTTACGAATACTAAAAAATCTTATTGCTCGTTATAAAATTTATATTTTTTTGATCTTATTTGGTTTTTTTATGAATATTTGGGTTTACCAGGGACGGTCCCTAAACAGAAATATTAATAATTGTATTTTTTGTTGTTTTTTTTCTCTCTAATCCACCCCTGTGTAATTTCCTTGAAGTCTACGAATTCGGAAGATGCATAACTGTCGTATAAATTATATCTCCTGTGACAGATCTTCGACGAATGGTAGACCCCCTAGTGTCTTGCGTGACTTCTGAACTTTTTTACTGAGGCCTTCAGACCACCTGGTTTGTTCAAATTTTTGTTTTTATTTTCATGTCTGAAACATGACGTGTAGAGATTTTATCACATCTAGGTATTTAATAAAAACTTATTATTAAATATTTTAATTTTCATTATCTACTTACAGTTAATATAAATAAAAATGAAATCAGATATGGCCCACTAATGAGAGCTTGTCAACAAAATTTTTGATTAATTATCAGTTTCTATAAAAATTAAAAAAAGTGCTAGTTTTGCTTTATAAGCTGAATAAATTTGTTTTGATATTAAGTATATTGCGTACAATCTATTAGCTGAAACAGTTTTTTAACTGTGTTAGTTAATAAACGTAACTCAAACCGCTAGAAGCTGTTTTTTTTAAACACATTAATAAATTTTTGACTCAACACGTAATAAAGATTATGTGTTAACTGCAATATAACTGTTGCAGTTTAAACCGAAACAGTTATGTTGTATGTAGTTAGCTGCGACCGTTGTTAAACCAAGTTTTTGATAAACTTTGCATAATATCTGAAATAGATGTAAAATTAACTAAAACAATTTCAAATTATAAATGCAATTCTGACTACAAACAAAGGCAAAGTCTTAACTTACACATAAACTACATAAATTAAATTTGACAACTGAAGCAAATTGAGTTGTAATATAATTTTGATTTGCATTAACTAAATCTACACAAATTTTAGGCACACAATTAACTAAATGTTAGGAGATATGAATATCAAACGATTGAATAAATTTGTAATCAGCCGCATTCAACATGTTTCAATCTAACTGAAACAAAAGAAAATGTAATTTTTTTAAAAAAATTAGAAATCAGTAACTGCTTTATTTGAATAGTATTTTAAATTAAATTTAATGCAGTCACAATTGTAATAGACTGAAACTATTGAAATAAAATCTGAAATAATTAAAATTCAAATTAATTATTTGTATAAAAACAATAAAAAACTAATAAAAAGAGTACAACATTATATGAATATCTTGAGAATATTATATAACTTGGATAGTTTTATTGCAAAAGAGAAGATTTGAATAACAAAAACAGGTTATTAAGTTAACAAAAACATCTTTAGTGACACATGTAAGTGAGAAATTTATTAAAAATAGTAATTTTTTTTACTATTTTTTAATATTTATTATTATTTAATAATTTGACTTAAAAAACCAAATCTAAAAATGCAGCAAGTTATTGGTTTGTGAATTAACTGAAACAAACAAATTGGATTAAACACATTGCTAAAAGTGAACATATCATATTTATTTTGATTCAGAAAAAGTGAATTTTTTCAAATCGTACATAATATTTACAATTGACGGTTTACGTTGTCGAGAAAGAAGACTGTTGTTTAACTGTTAACTGAAACAGTTAAATTATAGGCTTACAAAATATAATACAAATAAATCTTACTTAACCAAAGACATAAAAATTGAAATAATCGTACTTGAAGTAATTGATAATATTTAGCTGAAACATAACTAATTTGACTTATGACATTGACTTATGATAACACCAAAACACAAGCACTTTGTTTAACTAGCTCAATTAAAGCATAATTTATAGATAACATGCTTATTTTATAAACAACTGAAACATCGACTTAGCTGCAACAGTTGCCAGAATAAATTTTAATAAAAATTAAAAGTAAATAACAACTTTAACAGTTAATTAAGTTATATAAAGTAACACAGAAAATCAAAATTCACTTAAATATAACTAATTTTTTAAATAATTGAAATAATCATATTAGATAATGTGGTTATATTATCTACAGCTACTTATAAACCAAACCCTAAATGAAGTAAATGAACGAAAACAAATGAACGAAAGCGTAGGTTACTTACTTATTTAAATAGACTACAAACAAATAATTTGTATCTAACTGAAACATTTAAAAAAGTGACATTAGAAATATTATAAATTGTTTAGCATTATCTTCATTTTATGTCTATCTGCTTAAAATAAGCTAAACAAAAAGTTGATGCAACTGTGTTTTAAGCTGCAACAGTTAATAGAACAGATTTTAAAATAAATGGTAGAATGTTAAATTTGGGCATCACAGTTGCCTAATAGTTAACTGCTAACTTGGTTAGGGAAGATTTTCAGAAAAACACTTTAACTTATTTTTGGATAACTTAAACACCTATCCTATGTACTGTAGCTATACAAAATTCTAAACACAGTCGCTACAAATTAAGAAAAAAGGAATTTACTTAACTAAATTAAATAAACTATTGATGAATAATTTTTAGGTAACTAAAACAGTTGAAAACAAGGCATTAGAAAATTTATGAAAATTAACAATTTTTATATTATGTCTATTAGCTGATTGATTGAGCTACATAGCCAACTAATTTAGAGAATTTATTAACTGAGACACAATTAACGGAGACAAATAATCACAAATGATTCTTAGCTCATAATATATATTTTGTAAATGGGAATATAAACAAAACCACAGTTTGTTTCAGTTAATGGATTTCCCGATGGCTTTCAACAAAATAATTATCTTTTACCTCTTATTGTGTTTTTATCAAATAAAAATAGCATTTTAAAATGCAGAATAAACAGCAAATTGGCTACGCTGAAACATAACAAAGAATGTTTGTTCTGATTTAATAAACTTGCAAAAATAATAAACCGGAGACATTCGTTCAACAAGAGAAAAACAACCAAACATGCCGAGAGAAAAACATTTTTTGGTTTTTCCAACGAAAGTCAAATATTGAAGGTAAACTGAAACAAAATGTGGAATTTATACATTTTGTTAATTTAGAAATCCAATGTTGTGGTTGAGAATCCAGCACGCTATACTACTTTTCTTCTTCTGCGGTTTTCTTTTATAATATTTTTATTTGATTTTCTCTAAAATATAATCCGAAGTTGGGAAAAATGAGAGTCTGTAAATTTAATCCGACCGCGGAAAAACTTGTAAACACAACGTTATTTGTCTCGAGGGAAGTTATTTGTTAATTAACTCGATTTTCTTTTGTACATTTTGAAAAAATACTTTTTTCATGTTTTTCTCAAAAAATGTTTGATAATTCAATGTCTGGCCTAGAGTAGTATTCTCGACGGGGTTCTGTGACACTTATTGTCTTTTGTAAAATATTTTTGCACAATATACCCATTTCAATTAACCGCCGACAATGTAGATTCCATCAACCCTCGTGCATTTTCTCCCTTCAGAGTAATTAGGCTCGAAAGCTTTTTGTTCCGGCGAAGCTCGAAACTATCTCAGAGCTTTTGTAGACCATGTGCTGCTGCTCTTATTTATGGCGGATTTGATGGCATTTCGTCCTCTTTCATGTCAAAGCTTTTGACGCTTCAACACATGTTCCACGGTTAAGTAATTTGGAGTTTCTTGCATTAACGCCTCGGAGAAGCTAAATGAGGGTAGATACTGTATAGACAACGATAGAATGCTACAAAAATTCTAATCTCTACCGTAGATAATGTTACAAAAGCTCAAAACTTTGCCCTAAGAGCCTGTTGAAGATAAACGTGAATAGACATCTCAAAAATGCCTTCGCTTAAGTCGAAGAAACGTGAATACTACTGTAGAGATTGCTACAACAGCAATCAAAAACATACCTTCTAGCAATCTCTACAATTTATCAATAAAGGAACTTTTTCTACGTCATAACATAGTGAGTCGCTACTGTATTTGCTTTGCTGTATTATTTAAATGGCTTAATAGCATTTTATTGTGACTTACACTTATGAACTTTGAACATAAAAAATGCTCCGTATGAATTGCTACAACCATAATTTCACTCAATCTCTATGATTTCAATTTATGAAGAAAGCTTCTAGAACTGCATTTTTTTTAAACGTTTGACACATTTACGATTAGTTTCTTAAAATGTCAGTTTCTTCATCTTTTGATTGTTTTCGAAAGCAATTGTAGAGATTGCTACAAAAGCAATAACTTGATCTTTTTTCAGCTACTGTAAAAATATAAAACTGCAAATTTTGTAGCAATCGTTTCAGAAAATTTGCTAATAGAGTTATTTTATTGTGGTTGATTTTTACTGTCCGTACGTAATGTATTTTGCCTCAGTAATGGTATTAAAAAGCTATGTATGGAGTATTGCTATAATAAATTGCGATACTAAGACTCAAAACGTTGCTCTAAGAGCTATATTTAAATGTTAATAGCTATCTCAAACTATAACTTGGTTGATAAAACGGTGGTTACTGTAGACATTGCTACAGTACTTACAAATATAGCTTCTCGCAATCTCTACGGCAATTTTATTAGCAGTCGCTACTGTTATGAATACAAAATCTAAGACAAGGTTTTGTGGCAATCACTACGATAAATGCTACCAATCGGGCGAATGTCTGAAATTTATCAAATCAAGGGGGTGAGTTTTTTTAAATTGTTACTATCTACATTTTTTGTGGGATTGCTACAAAAGTAGCAAATCCAGCTACAGTAGGGATTGACTTGACAGAATTATGGCAAATTTAGACATTTTACCAATTTTTTTAGAAGCTGTTTTTTTAAAATGTCAATATCTTGACGTGCTTCTAATTTTGAGATTGAGTCTCTTAGCGGTTTTTTACTCTTTTTTAACATCTGATCTTTTCGCTGTCAGTTTGTCGATAAATTAAATGACAATGGACTGTTGTAGAGATTGCTACAAAAGCAGTGAACTTAACATTTTTTCAGTTTTTTCAATGGCTACGATTTTTTACAAAACTTTGCGTACAAAAGCTTATTGGAAAAAAGGCTTGCTGCAACGATCGCACTAGGTCAGGTCAGGTCAGACTATTGCTACTAAACCTGCTAACTGAGCTTTTTTAGTTTTAGAAATACTGCTAAGGTGCTATATATGAATTATTTCTGTAGAGATTGCTACAGAAGCAACTAGTTTAGTTTTTGTTAACATTTACAGCTAATTTTCAATGAAAGACAAAAGTGAGGTGTAAGTATTTGTAACAATCTATACAATAAAGATTTCAACAAAATTCTAAGATAAAACATTTTTTTTTGCTGTGAGGATTGCTACAAAAACTTTTTTTTTTCATAGCAATTTAAACTTAGAACTAGTTTTGAGCGAGATTTTTAGGTCGGTATTTTATCTAGGTATAGTTTTTTGTTCTGCTACTTGTATGTCTTGAAAATAAGTTTAGTTGAATGGCTTATTATTGTTAAAACAAACGGTAGATCCTAGTAGACAAATGATTGCAGCAATTGCTACAGAAGAGATTGCTGCAAAATTTAGTTTTTTTAGTAAACTCTATAGGAGTTATGCGTTGGAATGTTGTTTTGAAGTAAATTTGTTTGACTCTTGCCTTAATAGTTAAATTAATAACATTACAAAGTTAAGAAGGCATAGGTAACGTAAATATTGCTACAACAACAACAATTGTAGCTTTTGTCAATCTATACAGTATTAATGATAAATATTTATTAAAGTGGGGATTGTTCTTTTTTTGCAAACAAAGTTTTAATATGGCAATGTTTACGCCAACTATTTTATTTTTTTTTATACAAATAATTGCGGTTTTTTTTGGTCAATGTCTACGAAGATTGTCTAAACAATAAAAGCAGCTAAACTTGTAGTGATTGCTTCAGAATATTTGTTACTGAACAGAACACTTGTTACTGCAGTTATTGTTGAGTTAAGTTGACCTAACGATGTGTTTTGTGTTCTAGCCAGCTGGTGGATTGTTTTTTAGAAGAACATGAGTAAAAAGTCGATATATAGAGTAGAGATTGTTACATTAGCTACAAGCTAGGTTTTCTCTGAATGTCTACAATGAACTTTTACGAGAGACAACGCTGAGGTTTAAACTTTTGTGACAGCAGAGTGACAATCTATATGCATAGCTTACATCTAAATAAATCAAAACTTTTTTTTTGTTTTTGTATTTACAAGAATTTTTTTGGTAGAAATTACCGACACATGTTTTGTAAGCTGTATTTTGTTTATAGTATTGATTTGAATGAATTGGTTGCTAGCTTTTTACTGTTTAAATTGGAAATATCTGTGTTATTTTGGTTTGTAAATGTTGTTATGTTGAGCAATAAGGAAAGCTATTGTAGAAATTACTACAGTAGGAAAAGCTAAATTTAAGCTTTTACAGCAATTTTTGCAGTGGGATTGATTAATATTAGTTTAGCTTTAAACTATTATAGCTATTTTAAGCTAACTATTTATATTTTTTGTATAAAGCTCATTAGATGTTATTTTACGAAAAGTTTAGTAATTTTTTTTTATCTGCAGTATGCTGAATTTCTCTAAAAACTTTTCTAACTAGTTTTAGTTCACCTTTATAGTGGAAACTTTTACAAAAATGCTGAATTATGTTACACAAGAATAGCTATAGTAGAGATTTAGACAGCAGCAATAAACATTGCGTTTATATCAGTCTTTACGGTAGGACAAGTTAAATTTAAGCTTTTGTAGCAATTGCTGCACTGTGATTATTTGATACTAGTTTTGCTTTGAACTATACTAGCTTGTTTGTAGTGGGAACTTTTACAAGAAGATTAAACTATGTTATACAGAGACAGCTATAGTAGAGATTGCTATAGCAGCTACAAAATTAGTTTTAATATCTATCTCAAAGATAGGAAATGCAAAGTTTTAAGCTTTTACAATAATCACTGCAGTGAGACTAGTTAAATATTTGCTTAGCTTTCAACTATAATAACTATTTTCAAGCTAGTTATTATAGCTTTTTGTTTAAACCTTAAAAAATTGGAGATTATTTTACTTAAATTTTAGAACTTTATTTTCAGCTTTAACCGAGTAAGAAAGTTAATTAAGAGTTTCTCTGAACAATTTTTTCTAGCTAGTTTTTGTTCACTTTTATAGTAGAGCTTTTTACAAAAAGGTTATGTTGAGCAGGGATAGCTATAGTAGAGATTGCTAAAACAGCGACAAACTAAGCTAGCTATTATAGCTTTTCGTTTGAAGCTTAAAAATTTGGAGATTATTTTACTTAAACCTTAGATTTTTTTGTTCTCAGCTTTAACTGAATAAAATTTTTTTTTAGATAGTTTTTGTTTACTTACATTATAGTGGAGATTTTTACAAAAAGCTTAAGTTATGTTAAGAAGGGATAGCTATGGTAGAAGTTGCTACAGCAGCGACAACTTTAGCTTTTATATGCATCTCTAAGGGTGAGAGGGCAAAGTTTTAAGCTTTAGTAATCCCAATGGGATATTTGCTTAGTTTTAAGTTATACTAACTATTTTTAAGCTAGTTATTTTAATTTTTTGTATAAAGCCTAAGAATTTAGAGTTTATTTTATTTAAATTTTAGAATTTTTTTTTTCAGCTTCAGTTGAACAAGAAAGTTGAATGAGAATTTCTTCAAAATATTTTTTTCAGCTAGTTTTTGTTCATCTTTCTAGTAGAGATCTTTACAAAAAGCCTAAGCAGGAACAGCTATAATAGTAGAGATTGCTACAACAGCAAGAAAATTAGCTTTTATATCTATCTCTGAGGTAGGGAAAGCAAAGCTTTAATCTTTAACACTGAAGTGATATTGTTGAAGTCGTTGCTTAGGCTTGAACCATACGAACTTATTTTACGGTAGCTAGTTTAACTTTTTGTATAAAATTAAAGAATTTAAAAATTATTTTACTAAAAGTTTAGTATTTTTTTCTCGCAGCTTTAGTCGAATGAGAAAATCAATTGAGAATTTCTCAAAAAATCTTTTTTTAGCTAGTTTTTGTTCACTTTTATAGTATGGATTTTTACAAAAAGGTTATAAATGGATAGCTATATTAGAGATTGCTCCAGCAGCAACAAATTTAGCTTTTACATCAATCTTTGCAGTAGGAAAAGCTACATGTAAGCTTTTGTAGCAGTCATTGCAGTGGGTTTGTTTAATATTAGCTTTGAACTGTATTAGCTATTTTCAGCTATTTTTTTTATGTAAACTTAACAGTTTGGAGGATATTTTGCTAAAATTTTAATGTTTTTAGAATCAGTTTCAGTAAATAAATGCTGTTGATATATTAAATGCGAATTTTTCTAAAATATATTTTTTCCTAATTTTTACAGTGGAGACTTTACAATAAGCAAGGATAGCTATAGTAGAGATTGCTACAGCAGCAACAAACCTAGCTGTAATGTCAATCTTTACACTAGAAAAAGCTTACACTAGAAAAAGCGTAATTTAAGCTTTTGTAGCAATCGTCGCAGTCAGATTGTTCAATACCAGTTTAGTTTTGAACTAATTATTTTAGCTAGATTTGAGGTAGCTATTTTTACTTTTTGTATAAAGCTTAGAGTTTAGAGGTTATTTTACTAAAAGATTAGCTTTTTTTTCAGCTTTAGTTGAAAATGAAAATTTTTGAAAAATCTTTCGCTAGCTGGCGTTTGTTCACCTTTCTAGTGCCACTTTTTATAAAAAAGTTGAATTATGTTGAGCAGGAATAGCTGTAATAGAGATTGCTACAGCAGCAACAAACTTTGCTTTTATATTAATCTTTACAATAGAAAAAGCTACATTCAAGCCTTTGGAGCAATCGCCGCACTGGGATTATTTGATACTAGTTTAGCTTTGAACTATATTAGCTAGTTTTAAGCCAGCTGCTTTTTGTATAAAGTTATTTTGCTGAAAGTTTACTATTTTTTGTCTCAGCTTCAGTTGAATGAGCAAGTTATAGGAAAATTCCTCTAAATGATATCTTGGCTAGTTTTTTTTTCAGGTTTATAGTGGAGATTCTTACAAAAGGAAAGTTAAACTATGTTTAGCAGTGACAAGCTTTCTTGGCTTTTATGTCAATCTCTAAGATAGAAAAAGCTAACTTTAAGTTTCTACATTAATTACTGCAGTTAGATTGTTTAAACATTGGCTTAGCTTTGAACTATACTAACTATTTTTAAATTAACTATTTTCGCTTTTTGAATACATCTAGTTTTTTTTGTAACTTTTTGAGTAAATGGTAAATAGTTGCAGATATCTTTTCCTATGTCAAGGAAGAATAGCTACCGTAGAGATTGCTACAGCAGCAATAAACTTAGTTTTTTTTCAATCTTAATAGTAAATTTCAATAGAAAAAGTTTTGCAATACTAGAAATTGTTACCTAATCTTAACTATAGCTATTTTCAAGATTTGAAGTTTTGTCTAGAGTATCTATAAAGTTAATTTATTCAACGGTTTTGTTTGTAAATTTTTTTGTTGTTTATATTTGAGATGGTTATATCTGGCGTACAGATGGCTTTATAAGCACTAAACTTAGTTTTTGTCAATCTCTACGATACAATTTGAAAAAATTAAAATTTAGCTTTTGCAGAGCTTTTTCCGTAATGGTTTTGGAGCTGGATTTGGTTCGAAAATTGTGAAAACTTTGCCGACAGTTTTGTTGAAAATTGAAAAACATTTGCAATTTTCAGCGTTACTATACGTTCCGCCAATCCTCCATTAAGCTTCCATTTGCTTTTAATTCACGATTTTATTGAATCAGTACAAAAACACAAAAGTTTGTTTCCTGTTGCTGACCAGATTACTTTAAAAGATAAATAAGCGAAATTCGTGTTGAAAACTCGTTAAAGTCGAGTCCGAGAGTTAATTTCCTGCAATGGGATGAAACGTCGAATCCTGGAATCCTGCTTCTCTCTGGTATCGCGATGTGTTTTATTCCGGGTGCTTTGTCTTGTGTAATCGTGCTCAAGAATTTAAATTTCAAATCATAATGTGGTTTATACATTTTCAAATAGAGAAAAAAAATGCCAACACTTGAGGCTATCCTCTTAATTGACAACAGGAATTTATTGCAGGATTTGAAAGGCGTGCTGAATCAATAAATCCTGAAAGGCTAAGCGTGAGCTACATTTACTTTTGCAAGATGCGAATAGAAAAGGGAGGCGCAATATAAATTTGCTTCTTTTGTTTTTTTTTTTATACGTCACTCACACTGATAATTTTCAATACATGCCATTTTACAAACAAAACATTTATAGTAGTTCACACTTACCATTATAACAATTTACGGTTTTTGCGGCTAATCAATTTCAAAAAATCAAATAAATGATTTTGGTTAACGCAAAACAACTCTTGTTTATGTAAGTCGCAATGTTATAGTAGCTATCAGGTTAGACAATAAAAATAAAATAGGGTGTGGCGTAGTTTCTATGAAAACCTGCTCAAAATGGTATTGGTTTTAAGAATGACCAAAATCAAGTAGTTTTTTTGATTATTATACACTAATTAATTTAATGTATGTAATTACAAAAAAATGTGATTTTTTTCAAAATGAGAAAAAAAAGTTTTAAATGTTTTAACTATTACAAATTGTTTTAAAAATTTTTTCAAAGCCATTTTTATAAATTTTAAAAATGTTTTGAAGATTTTATAAAAGAATTTTAAAAACTGTTTAAAATATATTTAATTTTTTTTATCTAACACCTCTTTATTATGACGTTATAAAAATGATTTATAGGGTCTATAAAACACAAGTGGTTTTATGAGTCAATAATACAACTCTTTTTATATAATTCAACAGTTTTACAAAAAATAGAACAATTATAAGAAACAGGGATCTCAGTTGCAATCATTTGTTGAGATTTACGTTCAACATTTTATTGGGTGCTTCTGATAGAAACTGTTGAATATGCTCTCTTTCAAGAACATTTGATTTTTTGATTCGTTCTTCAAAAATTCGATTAATTTGCCATATTGTGGAAATATCTGTATTTTAATGTCGATCTTAACATGCAGTATTTCGCTCACATTGAAGAGACCGCGAATCTTTTTTTGGTGTTGAAGAAGTAACCTAACAGCACGTTTTGGCTTACTTCACTAACATTGTTTTCTTGTTTCTAGTTATTGAACTCACTCAATTCTTTGTAATAAGCGTTTCTGGATTTCTTGGGTAGCAAACTAGATGTGACTTTTTCAACATTTTTCGTGATTTTTCCAGGAAGAGAACTATTTTTTTAATTTTCAATAATGGTACAAACGCCGAAAGAGTGGTAAATTTTGCTCAAATAATAAATTTGTTTTCAACAACAACATGGCAACCAAATCATAGATCTTTGTGGATATAAAATTTTTGGGTTTTGATGATTTTACAAATAGAGGTATTGTACTAAAACTATTGTATTGTACTCGTGTCTTAAGAGCGAATAAGTCACTCAAGAAAAATTAGACTACTCAAGCTCCGTGGCTAAACATTTCTTTCGTGACTTATTTGCTCTATAAGCCACTTGTATAATAAATAGCTATTCAAACATTGTTTTGATAATACACTCTTGAAATTTATAAATACTATCTGAAAATATAATTATACAATTTTTATTAGACATTTTTTTAGTACATTTCAATTCTTAAAAAAATTGTTTTTACGCTTTACCAAATAATTTTTTTTTAAACTTAACATTAATTTCAAAATTCTTTTAGTATTTTCAAAAATTTTAATAACTAAAGTTTGTAATAAGATTTAATTCTAAATTTTACTAAACTTTTGCTTGTTTTAGTTATTTAAGTTTTAGAACTTAAAAATCAAGTTTAATTTAAATAAAGCGGGATTTTTTTCATTTAACATTTTATTTTAGGTTATAAGTAATAATTTAATTATAATACAAATCTTTTTAGTATTTCTTCTAACATTGTAAGCATTGTTCATGTTTGTTTAACTACTTTTTAAATCTTTTTCGAACTATTGCTAAATATTTCTGAAACAATTTCAAATTAAAAAAAAATGGTGTCAAACACAGCAGTTTTATAATATTTTAGACTATTGGACAATTTTACTTTCTGTAAAATAATTAAAAATTATAATTTGAAAAGTTTAGTCTTCTAAAGATTATTTCAATAAGTTTAAAAACATTTTCAAATTATTAAGATCTTTTTTATCATTTGTTCAAATAATTTCAAAATCATTATGAAAGTTTTTTATTTACATTATAGTAAAATAAAACTTTTAAATCACTTATTAAGTATATCAAACATCTTCTAATAGGTTTCTATAAAAGTTTTTCAAATGGTTCTAAGTGTACTGAAATTTTTTTTTAAATATTTGAACATTTTTTAAAAACATAGAAATTGAATGTTTAATTATTAGAATTAATTATTAGTTTTGAATTTTTATTACGTAAACATTTTTTATAATCGTTTTTAGATAGAAAAGTTATAGAATACAATTTGAAAATTGCTTAAAAAATGTTTTCAATATTTTTGAAAACATTAAAAAAGGTTAACAAAAAATTTGGTTTTTTATATATTTTTTTTTTAATTTCCTATAAATTAAAAAAACACTTTGTAGCATTTTTGAAAATAAAAAGTTTTTTAAAGAATTTTTCAATATTTACTAAAATATTTCAAACAATTTTAAAAAATCTGTCAACATTTTTAATTGTTCTCTACAAATTTTTTGATCAAATATGATTTTTAAAAATATGTAAAGCTAAATTTTGAATGTTAAATTAATTTTAACTTGTTTATTCTTATTAAAAAAATTCAAATTGTTTTTTATGTTTTTAAAAAACTGTTAAAATCTTTTGAAAAGCATTTAAAAATAGTTTAAACTTTTATAAATTGTCTTAAAACTTTTTCAAATCTACTTTGACATTTTAAAAAATTTGTTATATATATTTTAAAAATATATAAACTTATAAATTTTCTTTGAAGAATTCAATTTTTTTTTTAATTTTAATATATTTAAATTTTTTTAAAACATTGTTCTAATCAAACACTCAAAATTTGTAAAACTTATCTGAAAATAGTTAAAATTTATATTAGACTTAATTTTAAAGACTTTTCAATGTTTTTAATTTTCTTATAACCAAAGTTTTAATTTTTTTAACTGCTTTGAAACAAATTTATTTTTTTTTAATTTCTTAACTTTAATTTTAAAGTTTTGATGCAAAATTTACTAAATTCGTCTTCTTTAGTTATTAAAAATTTTGATCTTGAAAATTATTTTGAATTTAAATAAACATTAAACGAAAATATTGTATTTAACATTTTATTTTACTTTATAATTAGTAATATAGTTATTACGCAATTTTTTTTCTATTTTAAAAATTTTTTGAGATTTTGTGATTTTACCTAACATTTTTAGTAGTTTTTCCACATTGTAAAAGTTGTTCAAATATTTAAAAACTATTTAAAACTGTTTTAAACATTTTCTGAATATTTCTAAACTAATTCAAAACATGATTTGGTAATTTGTGAAAATTTTGTTGAATGTTTTTTAAAAATCTTTAAAAATTTTTAAGGTGTGTTATACTTCCTTTTAACATCATCTAAACAATTTTTAATCACTTTTTCTGAAATAATTTCAAATTATTATTGAAAAGTTTCGGTCTTTCAAACATTATTTAAAATGTTTCTAAATAAATTCTAAAATATTTTTAGATTATTAATATCTTTTTTATTTTTTGTTCAAGAAATTTTAAGATAATTTTTGAGCACATTAAAATATTTTTTCAAAATTTCCAAAAATGAGAAAAATCGTATGATACAATAAGCTCTATTAAGTTTTTTTGAACTATTTTCAAAACTAAATTAAATTTAATTTGTAAAATGTAGTAAACAGTATTTTCAGTTAAATGCGTTTTGCTGAAAATATACACAAACACAAGTTTAATGTAATAACAAATTGGTAAATAATTAAAAATAAAAAGAAACAATGAAGCAAAAATTAAACTAGCTAATGTGTTAAAAATGATACAAATTTAAAAAGTTAACATAATTTTTAATTGAAAAATTAACAATATTTTGGATTATAGTAAAAACTATATCAGTTTAATTGGTAGAGAATACTGAACTTATTAGAACTTTTAATAATAATTTACGGTTTTTTTTACTAATTATATTGATTTCACTTACAAAAAGCTTAGATATTTTAAAAATGACAAGATTAAACTAAACTAGTTTATAAAAAACGTTAAAAACTTAGAAAGTTGAAAACACATAAATTAGACTACCTATACTGAGTATCATTTGAAGTATATGAAGAATAAATATTATTAAAAGTACGTTAATTATTAGTATAAATTGGACCAGTTGACAAGGCTTATTATTTTCTAGTTTTTTTTTTTAGTTTAGCAAAGAAACTATATATATTAAATTAGACTAGCTTTTAAAAAAAGCCAAAATTTTAAAAAAAACTAACAAATTTATATGGTAATTGATTATACGTTTAGCAGATAAAGCAAGCTATAGTAAGGTTTATTTGGATTATACTAAAAACAAAATCAAATTGATCAGTAGTTATTTTATAAAGTATTTTTATTTACTTGAGGTTTTTATAATTATAGTTATACCAACTTCCATTTATAAGCAGTAAGTTTTAATTTTTTTTGAAAAGAGAAGACTAAACTAATCTAGTTCTTAATTTTTCTATACTACAAAAAATTAAGAAAATTTTTTATCTAAAAAATCTAATAGTTAAACTAATAGTCAGCAGATCAGCTTAGCTAATCTTATTTCGACTATAGTGAAAACCATGTTAGAATAATGGATAAAATATACTAATCTGGTTATTAGACTGTCATATCATTTTCTAGCTTTTATATAGTGTTTTCAAATATTTAAGATTATAAGAAATTAAACATGGTCGCTCATTCAAAGTATCAAGAAATGGTTTAAAAATTTTTAGCATTTAAGATTAAACTGATCTGTTTAACAAAAAAATGGTTTAATCTATAATAATTTGTAATCTAGACAATATTATAGATTAATGCTGGGCAGAGACTCTCTAGGCCAAGTATTATTTGATGTATATTAAAGAAGCTGGCTACTATTTCCTAGTTTTTTAGTTTTCGCTGAAATAACAAAGCGTTAAAACCTTGAAGATCAAACTAAACAAGTTTTATTCTATATTCTTAACTCAGTTGGTGAATTTAGAAAGAAAATTTCAATTAAATTGAAGTTTATTGAATAATTTGAGCTTTATTAAGTTTTATTTAGCAAGGGTATATTAAAAACTAAACAATTTCATTAATAGTTTAAATTAAACTGGTGATAACTGTCAAAAATTTTACAGTTTTTAAAAATATTTTTATTTTTTTGAGTTTTTTTTTAAATTATACATACTCGAACTATAGTTCTATGTTTTAACAAAAATGTTTAGATTTTTTGAAGTAAACTATTTATGGGAAATGGTTCAAACTAAACTAGTTAAAAAAAATGCTAAAAACCTGCAAAATTAAGAGATTTGTTATCTTGAATAATTAAAGTGAGTACAATGTATTCTAAATTGAATAAATTCTAATTAAAATTTTATTGAATAAACAATAATTATAATAATCACACTATATAAATTCCAATCAAATTGAGCACACGACGCTGTAAGAACAACATTAATTCCATCTTAACAAGTTAATTATAAAATTAATTTATGTGCTTTGCTAGATTAAAGAATGCTAAGTTTACATCATCTTATTAAGTTATCTTTTGTACGGCCCTCCAATTTACATTTTTTTAATTTATATTATCTTTTATTATTTCCTGAGACGATGAAATTTTATGTTATAGTCTTGTTTGTCTCTGACAGGTCCATTTATTATAATCATTACTTGAAATGATAAGCACTTTCTATAAATGATAGACATCTAGAGAGCTGGGTGTAGCTTAAAGCTAGTTGTAAGAGGAATTTAGATGATTTGTTAAGTTGTTTGTAATAATATTAAGGAATAGAGCTGTCAGCATAAGTTTAACAACAAACATTTTTAAAAGACTTGACTAGACTGTATTAAGCTGAACTAGACAGAAATTAGTCAAAATCAAATTATTCTAATTATAATTTTTCACTAAAATTATAATAAAAATTACAAGATTTCTCTAATTATATCATTAATAGACCTAATTTAATGTTTACAAAATTTAATTGAATCTTTAATTATTTAATTAAAATATACCTGTTCTATTTGCAAATTTTGTATTAAATTTTATTATCTTTCTAGGAAAAGTGTCAACTGCTCAAATTACTTTTAATTTATTTAATTAATTAAATTAATTAAATAGTTTTCAATTAATTACTAGACTTATACAGAAGTTGGTTAAGGACAGAACGGAAAATAATATATTTTTTTTAATTCTGAGAACGCTTATCGTTAAAAATAAAAATTTGTGTATAAACGCTTAAATGTTTAACCACAATTAAGTTTGTAGGGGTATAACGTTTAAAACAATGAACAAAATGTTATAACTTTCAAAGCGTTATAATGTCAAAAGTGTAACGTTTAAAAAATATATTTTTTGAATTTGAATCTTCAGCAAGTTTATTAATGTTTTGTTTTTAATTTGGAGTCTTCTATAGATATCCACTAAAGCACTCTAGCTCTTATAGGATGTTTTTAATTGTTTGAAGTTGGTATAGCTGTCAAAAATATTTTTACGTCAATGTCATAATTTTTTTATAACTGAGAGAAAATTCGTATTTATTTTGTACCAAATTTAATTTGAAAACTGACTAATGGTTCAAATTAGAGACAAAGGGTTTTTAACTGAGCTACAATAGTATATTGTTATATGAGTTGCACAAGACACATGTTTGTGGCACGCATGGGTTTGAAACACAAGTTGCGCCGCAACACGTGCTTCAAATGAATAAGTGCCACAAACATGTCTTGTAAAACTTTTTAGTATGTTAGATGTATCTTAATATTAAGATTATGAAAAATCCATCCAGTGAGTTTTTTTACAGGTTGGTATGACTGATTAAGATTAATTATTATAATGCCAATGATGTCAATATCATTGGCATCACAACTATTAACTATACCAACCCATTGCAAAAATCCCTAAAAACGATTGCACAAAATTTAATTTTGTTCAACTGTTTTTTTTTTAGAAACAGTGTCACAAAGTCGTCATTGTGAACGTGAAAAAAAATTGGTTTGCTTTGTAGACCTCGCTACATTTAGGATTATTGGGTTATTTCGTATTTATCAGGTAATTTAGTCGTTGTTTCGCAATTTCCGACTTTTGGGTTAGGTACATAAATTCAGTTCTTTTTGTAATATTAATTTTTTGTTAAAAATTAAAATTAATTTTTTGTTAAAAATGAAACAAAACAAAAACTTTTAAATTAAATTATGAATAAAATATCTTGTGGCTGCTACCAACCGTTAGCAACAAAATTGATAGAGTTAATACGATATTAATTATAACAAAAATTGATTTAATTTTAAGGATCAAATTCAATTAAATATTTATTTATTTAATTAAAATATACCTTTGTTGCATTTGCAAATTTTTATTTGATTTCACTTCTAGAAAAAAAGTGTCATCCGTTTGAATCACTTTTAATGTACCTAATTTTAATTATTTTTATTAATTACTTGACTTATACAGTGGCGTTTGTCATGGATAGAACGGAAAATGTATTTTTTTTCAATTTATAGATCGCTTCAGGTTGAAAATTTAAAATGTACATATAAACGTTTAAATGTTTAACTACAATTATTTTGTAAGATTACAACGTTTAACACAGTCAACAAAATATTATAATTTTTAAAAACGTTATAAAGACGTTATAGGCTTAAAATATTGAAATTGTAACGTTTAGCAAATATATTTTAAATTTTTATAACTGTAAATCTTAACAATATTTAATAGTATATCATAACAACTTTTTGTTTTTAATTCTGCATTGTATAAAAATTTAGTTCTTAAGGGTCTAAAAAATAATCGTTATTTTAGACTTTTAATACAATAATTTACATGTAAAGGTAAAAGGCCGTGATAATTTTATCGAAGAAATATATAACGCTTTGAACGTTTTAACTGATAAAATTAACGCTTTTTTGAGCGCTCACAATTATTGCCAAGCGCCATCAGTTTGAATGATTTTTAATGAATTGAAATAAATAGTTATGTTTTAATTAAAAGCCACGGTGTTGTTATGACGTACAATATATGTTATGAAAAACGTTCAAAATATTTTATCTTTTTTGAGAAGTTGAACGCTTAAAATCATTTTTATTTATCATTTATATAAATCTTATATTAAGGGTTTTAATATTTAAATTTGTAAGATTTGAAAATTAGGATAACAACAGTTAAGAGCAAAACATAAAACGTTTAAAGTTACTAACTTAAGCTGAAGCAGTTACCTATAAATAAAAAAATTTGTAGAACGAATCTAAACCAATTATTTTAATTTTGGAATTATAATTATTATAAAAAATACTAGAAGTTAGAAGAATTTAGTTAATAAATATTTAAAAAATATTTGATTTGAGATCAAATATTTATTTTAATTTAAAAACGTTTTATAAATTTTTACTATTCTAATTCATTAATTTTATTAGTTCTTTCGAAAAAAAATGTCAAGCGTTTAAAATTTTTTAACCGAGTTGGACAAATAATAATTATTAATTAATTTATCAAATTTGATTCTTGCATGTTTTGTTTTACCTAATTTATAACTTAAGTGTCTTTCTTTATAGATTGAGCAACGTTTTATTTAAAATCTTTAGAACTTTTAGAGCGCTAATCTTTGAAACAGAGCAAAAATAACGTTAAATTAACGGAAAGTAAACCTTCAAAAATACGTTAAAAATGAGATATCTATTATACAAAACATTAAAAAACAATGTTTGTGTCTAACCAATATATATTTTGTAATATTATTGAATAATGTATTTTAAAACTTGGGACACTAAATAATATTTTATTATAGCTACTTCTAACTTTTGTTTTGTAAACGTATAACACGGTAATAATTGTCATTATATAACGCTTATTTAAATGAAAGTAAGGCTTTTTTAATGTTGTTGAAAAAGTGCCAATAGTTAAATAATTTACTTAGACACTTTAAATATCTTTTTTATTATTTATTTTATTATATTTTTTTGCAAGATTGGTTTCAATTAAATTGAATATGTTTAGAATAAAAAACAGTGAAAACTTTTAAAAGTTTTTAAGTCTTAGAGCCCTTATCATTAAAAAACAAAATTGTTTTTAAACATTTGGTTTAACTATAATCTACGTTATAAAATAAAATTTGGAAAAGCAATGAATAAAATGTTATTTTTCTAAATTACATCGTCTAGAAAATATTTTTCACCACCAAATTATTGTAATCATTATAGCAACATTTGATTGTTTTATTATAACAGCTTTCAGTTTTTAATTCTGGCTTTTATAAAAAATTTATTTTTAAGGGTTTAAAAAATAGCGTTATTTAAGACATAAGTTCACATATAAGGGTAAAAAACCGTGATAATTTTACCATAGAAATATATAACGGTTTAAGCGTTCAAACAGATAACATTTACGCTTTTTTAAACGCTTTAAGTTATTGATAGAGTGCCATCACTTTAAATGATTTTGAATTAATTTGAACAAACAGTTTTTTTTTACTTGAAAAGCACGGTGTCGTTAGTGAAAAAAGTTCAAAATTTTTAAATTTCTTATAACGTCAAACGTGAGAAAACTATTTTTTTTCCACAATTTATATAAATATTATGTTTTAAAGTTGCAAGATTAGAGCAATACACAAATCGTTTGAAATTACTAAAAAATTTAAAAAAGACCAACTAGACTGCTTTAAACTAAAGCAATATACCTAAAAATACAAAAATTCACTGGACAATTGTAAACCTAAACTATCTGTTTTAATTTTAAAATTATAATTATTGTAAAAATACTAGAAGTTAGAAGAGTTTAGTTAATCACCAGTCAGTTCAATTGAATAAATAATTATAATTAAATAATTATTTTGCTTAATTTTACTTTTGCATGTTTGGTTTTAATTTAATCAAAACTGAAGTGTCTTTGTTTATGGATATAACAAGCAACGTTTAAAGTTTTAAGAAATAAATTTTGGGACGTTAAACTTCAAAGGAGAACAATATTAACGTTAAATTAACGTAGAATATACGTTCAAATATACATTAAAAATGAGATATATATTATACAAACAAAACATTTAAACAATGTTTGTGTTTAACAAAATCTATTTTGTAGTATTGTTAGATACTATATTTTAAAACTTATAACACTATTATTAATAGCGTTATTATAGTAACATCTAGCTTTGAATTTTGGCTTTTATAAAAATTTAATAATTAATTTTTTTTTAAATAAACGTTATTTTAAACTTTAAGCGATGGTACTACTGTAGTTATTACATAAATAACGCTTGCATAAATAAAAATAACGCTTAAAGATATTGAGAAGGTGCCAATAGTTTTTTTATATATTCTTTGTGCGATTTATCACTATTAAATGTACAATATTGTTTGTTTTGAAGTATAATGAAAAACGGTAAAAACAATTAACAAAAGCGCCCAGCATTAAAAAAAGATATTTTAAAAAGTATAAAATATATAGGTATAATCATTTAAACGCAGAAAAGGTTTAAAAATAATAATTTTTTTAAGAATTTATTTATTAACATTTTAATAAATTGGAATTTTTTGAATAATCTATGTTGTCAGATTACAATTTGAAAAACAATAAATAAATTCTATTTTTCAAAATTTCAATGTCTAGAAAATGTATTTTATCGTGACCACTTTTAACATCAAAATTACCATTTTTAACCTAAGCACTTTTACCTTAAACAACGATTATTCTTAAAACTTTTAATACATAAATCATTATAATAGTAAGAATAAATGAAAACTGCATCGATTAGATAACGCTTATGTTAATAAAAATAAAGCTTTTTAACAATTGAATTTAATATAAATCAACACAATACTTAAGTCATAGTGATAAAATTCAGCAATATAATAGATGTTTTTCCAAATTTGACATCGATTTGAATTTTTGCTTGCCATGAATTTTTAACTTTAAACCGTAAACGTACCGTTACAATGGAATTGATGTGACAGTTATTAACTTGAAATTTCAACCTAAACTCACTTTTAATTGAATGAATCGATAGTTCAACACGTTGATAAGATTAAATGTGGCGCACTCAAAAGCACTTGTATAGTTACAGCAAACAAAAAAATTAAATTGCTGAAAAAACTCGTCCGCAATTTTATCGTCATAAAGCTGTGCAAAGAATGGCTGTAAAATCTCCTCTTGGTATCTTGCAGCAGTCAATGTTCCATTGAAACAATTGGTTCAATAATTTGCCATTCACCATCAACTCGGTGGGGTCGTTAGGAAAATAAGGTTCCACCTCAAAAATTGTCTGTTCTTAGGAGAAATCTATTTTAAATTCAAAAATTATAAAATTGAGAAATTTAATAATTCTTTTGACGTTTAGAGCAATTTTTTTAAAAATTATGGTTAGTTCAGGCAAACTTATTGGCATAGCTCACTATGACACCAAATTTTAAAAAATACCTGTTACAATAGTATAATAGAAATATAGAGTCTGTTTTTTTTTTAATCTATCAGAACCTTGTTAGTAAATTCGGTACTTTAGTAATAAACAAATTCCAATTGTGAAAAATTTAAAATACTTATCTTTTAAGCATTTAGTTCTATTTTTCTAGTCCAATAACGTCTACAGATTTTATAACGGTTGAAATATAACGCTTATAATTATAAAATTATTGATATTATAAACGTTATAAGTTAGCTTGAAAATTTCAATCTTGAGTTTAATTCACTACTAGCAAACAAAGATAGCTGAATAAAACGCATAAATATTTAAATAAAATAACAATAATGGCGACACATTTTCCTTTAACAAGCTGAAAGTGGGCTTAGACCGCACTCGACGAGATGAAAGATTACATAAACAATGCAATAGTGCACCATTTACGCCAACTAGATGCTTGTAAAGTGAAAATTTATACTTTTCACTTTTAATATAATTTATAGAGTTATTTTATTTCATGAAGAAAGAATATATACAGTGTGATTCTGTTTAAGTAGATATACAGAGTAAATAATTTTTAAAAAAATTGACAACTTTCTAACCTTTTTAAGCCATTTTTTTATAGATAAATTTTTTCTACATTGCAAGCTTTCAAATACGATTACCCATCCTAATCCCTGCTTACAAATCTACATTGTTGCATAATCACCACATTTTTCACTGAAAATATATAAGAAACAAGTGAAACATCGATTTAACTTATAGTCCCCTATTTTCTCGTGTGGCAGCCCCTTGAACTCATAATGTAAAGGATATTTGATTTCAAGTTGTCGGCTTTCTTAAACAGCCCCAGCTGCAGTGAACTACTATCCCCATATTGTTTCAAGATTAAAGTCGATTTATGGTTTAATATTCTGGTTTTTATAAAATTCTGACATCTGTTACAAGCCAGGAACAAGTTACAGGGTTTAGAATACTACCAGTTAAAATTGAATATTTATATAACTGAAACAACAATAAACTATTAATAACTGAAAACAAATTAAAAACAGAAAGCTCAATTGTATTCTAAAACCAGTTATAAAAAATAAATGTAATCAATGTGATCTGATCAAATAAACCTTTTTTCACTTTCAAAGCCGCCTACGATGCCAGAATATCTTGTCTTTTGTCGCATCTTAAAATAATTAAATTATCAAGACACGAGATACCTGTCAACTAAATTTCTCTTTCATTCCACTTTGGTAAATCAACACCACCTACACTAAATGTGTCAACCCAAACAGCCAATTTCAGTCTAAACAAAAATAGTGGAAATTCTCAAGAAAAGTTTTGCACCGCAATTGATTCCTCATCAGTGGAGCACTAGACGATTGCGTTCAACGGAAAAAAGTGACAGAGATTTATGTCATAGCGTCAATAAAAAATGATCTGCAGATCACTGGTGACAACCTGGACAACAATGGATGTTGTAATGGCGGCACTTAACTCGAACGCTCTCGTTACATAAAAACTGGAAGCATTTTTCATTTATAGCAGATCTGCGAGCTGGAATTAACGTGATTAAGCTTTAAACATTAATGAGACAACCGGAAATACAACGCCGGAAAAACGCGCATATTTTCAGTTTGGATAGAGAGAAAAAAACTACAACAAAACAATAACGTTGGCAATTTTTTTTTTGAATTGTAATTGATTTCAATGTTTATTAAAAACGTTATAATATTTTGCTAAAATTTTTTGCATTTCAAACCTTAGAAGCCTTAAATTGTTCAGATGTTTATCAAACTTTAAACGTTGACCTATTTAACGTTAATATTTTAATACCTCCAAAGCTTTTTTATGGTTTGACAATAAACGTTAATAGATAAATTGTTTGAAAACAATTAAAAATATAACGCCTCCTTTAAACATCTTGAAAGCTTCAAGTATTTTAATAACGCGTTTAATGATACAACCGTTTAACATGTAATAACGACTAATTTTGCAAACGTTTAAAATTTTTTAAACGCTGATAGTTTTATACATTATAAAGCTGTCATGAACGTGACTTTTTTTAATTCTAAATTTTGCCGTTTTTCTCAAAAAACGTTTTATAAAGGTTTCAATCTTATAAAATTTGCACATTATCAAATTCGCGTTTAGGTCGTTGAACAAATCAAAATTGTTTTAAACACAATTTAATAACGTGTAAACAATGACCGTTTAAAAACTTTATTTTTACATTTTAAAAACGTTTAATAATTAAAGTTCAAAGCGCTATGAAAATAAATAATACAAAAAAATTACTATTATAAACAACGCAGCTAAAATTGTTCAAAAACTAAAAAAGTATAAGATGCTTTATTTAAAATGTAGTACTTCTAACACGAAAGAATGAATAAAAACGTTTAAAAATGGCTAATAAAGAATCGTTTATTGTTTTAAACGTTATAAATTTTCTTCTGAAAATTTTGTGATTAAGATTTAACATGTTTAATAATAATTTATTACATTTTGTTTTGTATTAACTGCTACTTGAGTTACGTTTTTGTTTGTTCTTACTACTCATATAAGCAAATAATAGTTTAACTGAAACGGTTATGCTATAAACTGTTGCAGCTAATACATCTTGTTTAATTTAAGTTTAAGTTGCAGTACAGTTTTGGTTAGGTAAGATACATTTTTATTGTTTTATTCTTGCCTAAACATAGTCAAAATATGCTTAAACTATAATTGTGACTTGACTACCTATCTGCTGCAGCTTATGTATTTTAATAATTTAAATATAAGTTATGCTACAGTTTTATTTTGGATCAACTTGTTTTGTCTTTACTTCTAACATAGCCACGAGTTTTTTTTTTTTAAGTGTAAGATGAATCACAAATTTGGCTTATATTCTTTTAGGCCGATAGTAAAGACAAGCTTTTATTGTTTGGTTCTTACTAACATTGTCAAATTATGCTTTAACCACAACTGTTATTTTACTAGCTGTTGCAGCTAATATATTTTGCAACTATTACATTTTTGTTTTGTATTAACTGATTGTTGAGAATTGCTTTTTTTATTGTTCTTGCTACGAATATTGGCAAATAATAATTTAGCTGAAACGGTTATTTTAAAAACTGTTGCAGCTAACATCATTTCTAATTTGAGTTAGAGCTGAATTACAGTTTGGTTTTCTATTACCTGATGTATAGGATAAGATTTTATTGTTTGTTAATTGTCACTAATAAAATCAAATTGCGCTTCACCTAAATATTATTCTAATAATGAAAACAACTATAACATTTTATAGCTATAATTATTTATGTGAAAAACAGTTTGGTTGGTTATCAAATCGCTAATATACGCTTTTTTTTGTGTGACGCTTTATCTATAATCGTTATTTGACTATCTGTTGCAACTTATATATTTTAATAAATTAAATTTAAGTTATATTACATTTTTATTTTGGATCAACTGACAGTTAAGATTTGTTTTTATTGTTTTGTTTTTATTACGAGCATAGTCACATTATTTATTTTGTTTGAGCGTAAGCTGAATCACAGCTTTGTTTTATATTGTTTTAAAACATTTGTTAAGACAAGCTTTATTTATGTTGCAGCTAGTATATTTTACAACTATTACAGTTTTGTTTTGTATCAACCAATACTTGAGATACGTTTTTTTTTCTGCTAGCAGAGGCTTGGTTTAACTAAATCGGTTATTCTAAAAACTGTTGCAGCTAAAATATTTTAATTTAAGTTTAAGCCGGATTACAGTTTTGTTTTATTTGAACTGATAGTTAAAATAAGGTTTTATTGTTTTGATCTTACATAAAACATTATCAATTTACCGTTTAACTTTAATCGTTGTTTGACTATATGTTTCAGTTAATATATTTTAATAATTTTTTTTTAATGTTACTAATTACTGGAACTGATCAAGATAGCGTATGTAGTACATGATGTTCTGTAAGTTACAATTTGAGCTGTATTACACTTTTGTTTTCAATCAACTACTAGTTAAAATATGTTTATCTCTAATTTTCAAAAAAATTTAAAACAATAAAAATATATTGAAATTGAAGTTAAACAATTTGAAATCATCTAAAATTGTTTTAAAAGTTTTAATATGAGTTTTTGATTTATTTCGATAGTTTTATGATTTTTTTTAAATTGGTATAGATCTTTAAGAAATATTTTAAAAATTTGAAATTTTTTTAGTAAATTTTGAAAAGTTTCTATAAAAATTTAAAAAAAATTGAAAATTTATACCTCTGATTTTTAAAACACTGACAAATGATTGGAGTTAAAGTTATTTAGTTTCAATTTATTTAAATTTGTTTTAAAATATTATTAAACAATGCTTTACAATTTCTTTAAAATGTTTAATAACACTTTTTATTACATTTTATTGTTTTAAATCTATTGTTATGACTTTTATTGTTTTGTTATTAGTAACATTGGCAAATTATGCTTTAACCACAACTGTCATTTTACTGGCTGTTGCAGCTAGTTTATTTTACAACTATTACAGTTTTGTTTTGTATCAACCGATCATTGAGATACGTTTTGTTTTATTTTTTTGCTAACATAGGCAAATAATGGTTTAACTAAATCGGTTATTCTATAAATTGTTGCAGCTATAATATTTTGTAATTTATGTTCAAGCCGGATTACAGTTTTGTTTCATTTTAACTGATAGTTAAAATAAGGTTTTATTGTTTCAATCTTACTTAACATTGTCAATTCAGATTTTAACTATAATTGTTGTTTGACTATGTGTTGCAGTTAATATATTTAATTTGTTTTTCTCAACATTAATGTTATCAATTACTGGAACATATCTAGACAACGTATGTGGTACATGATGTTTTTCTGTAAGTTACAATTTAAATTGTGTTTAAAACCTTAAAATATTATTTAAATTACAGATAGGCAAGCTATATTATAAGTGATAGTTGAGGTGAGTGTGTATTGTTTTGTTTCAACCACCCATATAATCAAATTATGCTTAAACCAAATATTATTTTATTCACAAAAATAACTATAATTATATATACAAAAAGCAGTTTAGTTTGTTATTAACTGGTAATTAAGTTAAGCTTTTATTGTCATATTACGCAAAAACAGTTTTGTTTTGAACCGATAGTTAAGACAAGCTTTTATTTTTTTGTTTTTATTAACCTTGTCAAATAAGGTTTTAACCATAATTGTCAATTTACTAACTGTTGCAGCTAATATATTTTACAATAATCAGTTTTTTTTGTGTGAACTGATAGTTGAGATATGTTTTGTTCTTTCTACTAACATAGGCAATAATTGTTTAACTGAGACGGTTATTTTACTAACTGTTGTAGCTAATATTTTTTTCTTAATTTAAGTCCAAGCAGGATGACAGCTTTCATTTATATTAACTGATAGTTATATATTTTTTTTTTGTTTTATGCAAAACAAAACTGCAAAACAAAAGTTTTCTAGGCTTCAAGCAGGTATAGTTAATGTTTTAGTTAGTGCTTGCTATAGATTCACATTAGTAAAAAGAAGTCAAACGTACTGCGACTTATTGGTCTATTGTGGTTTCTTTCCTTGAAATAACACACTTAACTAAGCCGCATTTAAGTTATTTTTTATATATTTTAGAAATCCATTTGTTGGAGTCAAATCTTCCATAATAATTATTCTATTTGAGGTTAGAAAAATTGAGTTGAGTTTAATCTGTTTTTGTTTAGATAGGTTATTTATCCAATTATTGTTTCTTGTACTCCATTTTTGATTATCTTTTTGATGGATGCTTGGTGCATAAATTAAGTCACTTTTTGCTTTTCTCTATTCAAATTTATTCATCACAAATAGCTTTTTAATGCAATTTTCCAATCAATCAGCTCCTATAATAATTAAGATATAATCGGAACAGGGTTGGAATAGGTACTAGTTCGATGAAAACATTTTATTTTTATCAGACCATATCTCTACAACTACTTTAGTTACACACCTGCCTTTTATATGAGGGATCATAAAACAAGAAGCTTTAGCCATAAAGAATATAAATTTCATCCCGATTGCATCGTCGTAAAATATATTTTAATAAAAGTTGTGGGTTGATTCTGTCACGATGTTTCTTCTTAATGGTTCATAAAATTAATTGGGTGTCATTGTATCTACAGTCTATATGTAAAAAAAATATTTTTTAATTCACGTTTTGCCCATTAAAAATTATATAGGGTGGGCAGAATTAAATGTGGGTGGTTGAATGCAAATTTATCTACGATATACTTATCTTAAAAGTTGCAACAGTTACAGTATATTTTAAAAGTAGCAGTGTAGTAAAACATAGCGGCATCTCTTTCCATCTAGTTAGTCACCATAAGATTGGTCTTTGTTTATTCATCTACAGAAGGCTTCCTTTTTCTATTAGAATGTATATCAGCATACCTACTGACGCAAACTTCCAAGACTTCAGCATTTTTAAAAATAAAATTTCATTGCAAAAAAGTCTAAAATTACTTATCTCTTAAGTTTCAGTTATATAATTATGCAAACTATTTTGGTTTTAATTAGAACAAAAGATTACTTTTAGGTTATATTTTTTAGTTTTATATAAGCTTGTTGGTCTATTATGTGGTCTAAGTTAAATGCGCTTATTTCACCTAAATAAGCCAGTTTAAATCAAACTGTATAATTACTATTGTGTTTAATTAGTTAGAGCCTCAATTTGTTAGTCTAAGTGTACTACAATCAATCAAATCAAGTCTAGTTTAGAAATCATCAAACTTTAGATTAAATTAAGCCAAGTTTAGCTAAATATTACGAGACTTGTGGAATAAAGATGCCTACATTCTTCAGGAGTTAATAATTAAGCCAGTTTAAATCAAACTGTGTAATTACTATTGTCTTAAGTTCTTTGTTGTTGCTTAATTTGAATTAAATGTTCAACCGTTGAATTTTTTATTAGTTTAGCTTAGTTAGAGCCTTAATTTGTTAGTCTAAGGCTACTAACAATCAATCAAATCAAGTCTAATTTAGAAATCATTAAATTTTAGATTAAATTAAGCCAAGTTTAGCTAAATTTTACGAAACTTGTGGAACTAAGATGCCTACACTCCTCAGGAGTTAATAATTAAGCCAGTTTAAATCAAACTGTATAATTACTATTGTCTTAAATTCTTTGTTGTTGCTTAATCTGAATTAGAGCCTCAATTTGTTAGTCTAAGGTTACGAACAATCTAGTTAAGATTGCTCTACTTTAATCAAATCAAGTCTAATTCAAAAAATATTAAATATCATTATTAATATTTAATATTTAATTCCATAATATTTAAAATAAATATTAAAAATTACGCCAAGTTTAGCTAGATATTGAGAAACTTGTGGAATAAAGTCGCCTACACTTTTTACGTGTTAATAATTAGGTTAAAGCTGTTAACTAAACTAGATTAAATTAAACTTACACTGGTATTTATTTTATATGACTATTTTTTTAGTATTAACTTGGTGTATATTTACTTACTCGGTCGCAGGTTGAATATGCGTTTTTTTATATATTTTTTTATTTTTATTATTTTCTCTAGCTTTAAGTTATGAGTTTTGTCTTTTGTATGTTTTTTTAAGAATTTTATTTTTCTTTTTATTATTTAAAAAAAATCAAATTAACAAATTAAGTAAATAATATTAACAAAACATTATATATTTAATGAAAATACGACTTTGAACATCGTATTTGAAAATGTGTCAAGCCTGATTATTTATGCAAATTTTTCAAAATGCAACTAATTTTAAAACGGTTTTCAATAGGTCACTTGTTTTGATAAAAAAATGATAATGAGCAAGGACACTATGGCTAAATAGGTTCTTAATTAAATTAATTGATAAAATCAATTGGGTTTTTATTTAAATAATCTTGATCAACCTTTCTGCCGAGCTTGTGTTAATAAATAATTTTTTATAAATTTGAAAAAAAAACTGCTTTTAATTGTAAAAAGCAACATTTTATAGCTTCAAATCAACTTTTGGTATACAACACCATTGTCATGTCGCAATGATATAATTGAAATTAATTGATTATGTTATATTATTAAAATGATAATTATTAATAATATTTATATTCGTTATTAATTTAAAATTAATAACGAAAACTAAAACAAATAAATGTCAAAAATTATGACAAATTAAATAAAATACAAATTTATTTTTATTTTAGTGCTCCAATGTTCTTTAAATAATAATATAATAAGCCTGTAGCCTAAAATTATTATGTGAATAGGTTAACAAGTAATAAACTGTCAAAAAAATAGGTTTATCGACATTATTTGGATAAATTAGATTAAATTAAATTATAGTAGGAAAAAAAGTTTTTAATTCTAATAAATAAACTAGCTTAGCCTAGATTTTGTTTAACAAATATGGTTTAATATTAAACTAGTTTAAAATGAGCTTAACCAATTTATTTCAAATAAATATATTATTAGAGCTTGGACCTGAATTGTAAATATTATACAGGGTGTATAATATTAACATGATTCAAGGACGGCTGTGCTTTTTTGACAGCAAGTCTTAACTAAAGCCGGTAACAATCTGTAAACATAAAGTCTTACGCAAGGGTGCAGAGATTTTTGTGAATTTGAATATATTAATTTAATTAGTTTGAGAGTTTATTGTTTTCTTTTTAAATAATTATAAATTTATCTCATATTTAGAAAATGGCGCAAATGCTTGCGGCGCGGTATTTATGCACGACACTGCACTCAGATGTCAATGTCAGTTGTGAATAAACACGTGAAATACGAAATTTTCGAAATGGAATAAAGCAATAAAATGGAGAATGGAAATAGTCGATTAATCTGTGTTTTCTACAAATGCAGGTTGAGTATCTACATCTTGATTACCAAAAAGTGTATCAGTGTTTTCAAGTTATCTTACCTAATTTAGTGTGAACTGATCGAAGACCTGCTGTCAAAAAAGCACAGCCGCCCTTGATTCATGTTAATATTATACACCCTGTGGCTTAGCAATTTAGAAGCACTAGTCTAGTGTTTAGAAGAGTAAACATTAGGTTTTAGTTAAATAAACCAGAATAACCGTAGTTTAAATTTAGGAAATTTATTGTGGCTATATATTATTTAAAACAGTTTAGAAATTTTGGATAGTTTAATTAGTTTAGAGCTTAGACGTGATTGGATTAAATAAATTGAGCTCAGCTATAAATCTAGGCTTCAGTTATGTACTAATGTAAATTAGGTTTGATGAAACTAAGGTTGGTTTATATTAATCCAATCTTAAACGTCTTGAAACATTGTTAAAAACAAATCAATTTTATTATTTCTGACTGCAATTTACGTTTGATTCAATTAAATAAACTAGATTTAACTGAAATTGTAAAAAATACTAGGTTTTAACTCAATAAACTAATCCGAAATAGCTTATAAATGACTTAAACCAATTTTATTTTAGAAACTTATTTTAAACCTTTTGATCTAATCTATTATTAGTCAAAATCCTGAGCTTCAAGATACTAAATTGGTCTGAAACGGTTTACTATTTCAAATTTATTTTGTTAACTTACAATAGGGCTTAAATTCTAGTGGATTTATCAGATTTAGTTATAGTAATAAAAAAAACCTATTTTAATTAGTTTGGGCTAAAGTTTAACTTTGATTCAATTAAATCGAAATAGTTGAAAATATTAGGTTTTAGTTTAATAAATTGTAGTAACTTGGTTTTATGCTTAATTAATCTAGAAAGTTTTAGGCATATCTAAATTGATTAGTTAAGATTAAAACCTTAACTAATTTGAGTGATTAATAGCTATTTATCACACAAGTGTCTTATAAGACAAATAAGTCACTAAAGAAATGATTAGCCACGAGAGCTTGCTTGAGTGGTCTAATTTTTCTTGAGTGATAAGTACGACATGTAGCTTTTTCAAACACCTCTCTCTGTAAGAATTCTTAAAAAATCACCAAAACCTAAAAATTTTATATCTACAAAGATTAGTAGTAGTCTATGATTTGGTTGCCATGTTTATGTTGACAACAAATTTATTATTGGAGAAACACTTTGCAAACGATCCCCAAAATTGTTAAAATAAAAAGAAATAGTTCTCTTCCTGGATAAATTGCGAAAGATGTTGAAGAAGTCACATCAAGTTTGCTACACAAGAAATCCAGGTGCGCTTATTACAAAGAATTGAATGAGTTCAATCACTGGTTGGGTTACTTCTTTAACGTCAAAAAAAGATTTGCGGTCTCTTCAATGTGGACGAAATAATGTATGTTAAGATCGACATTAAAACTTCAAGAAAATACAGATATTTTACAATAATATGGCAAAACAGAGCATATTCAAGAGTTTCTAACAGGAGCACTCAATAAAAAATATTTGATCTTGAAGGTAGGCCGATGTTATTATTTTTATTTATTTTTTAATATAAATGCTAACGTAATTCTCAACAAATGATTTCATCTGAGATTCCTGTTTCTTACAATTGTAATTTTATGTATTGTATTTTTGATGTTCAACAAATTGTTCTATTTTTTGTAAACTGTTGATTTATATTAAAACAGTTGTATTATTGACTCATAAAACCACTTATGCTGTAATCACGAACATTATTTTTATAACGTTCTAATAAAGAGGTTTGGATAAGTAAATTGCATTGGTCTATGACAGCAGGAAAGATTAGGCTCTTGCTCTATAATTAAACTAATGTAGATTGTTATATTTATGTTAAACTGGTGTAAATATGCTTACACATACATAAAGTCAATTCAATTTGCCTTAGATTAGACATTAGATAATTCAAGTATAACAGTTGGGACGATTTAAGATTGAGTTAAACAAGCTGAACTTTATAAGGTTTAGCTTGTTTATTTTACAAGCTTGACCGTGTAAGTTAATACAAGTTGATTTCTACTAGCTTAGTTTTACTAAAAAACACAAATTTAATTTTATTTGATGACAGCATCAAAAATGTGTGCTGTTAACTTCAATAGCTGAGTTACAGCTAATTTAATGTTATGGTTATTAGTGGAGAAAACTACTGGAATAAAATCATATTTTATAAGCTCAAATAAATATATCCATAACAATTATTTACTGAAACAGCATATGTCACTAAACAAATATAGTTAATTAATTTATCTAAAGTTGAGTTAATAACAAAGTTAATTTACTAACATCAACTAAAATAGGCTATGATAGCTGTAACAATTAAGTGATAAAGTACTGAACCAGATTAATTTGCTGTAGTCATGAAAATAGATTAGCTGAAACAGAGTTGTTTATACAAGTTATCAACTGAAACAATATATGAATTTGTACTACTTATACATCTTCAACTATAGCTTTTTCTAATAAATCTATTGAAAAGTTTTAAAAAACATAAAGGCCATAACAATTATATACTGAAACATTATATGTCACTAAACAAATATAATTAACTGATTTATCTAAAATTAAGTTATTAACAAAGTTAATTTATTAACAGCAACTAGCATAGGCTATCATAGCTGTAACAATTAAGTGATAAAGTACTGAACCAGATTAATTTGCTGTAGTCATGAAAATAGATTAACTGAAACAGAGTTGTTTATAACAGTTATCAACTGAAACAATATATGAATTTGTACTACTTATACATCTTCAACTATAGCTTTTTCTAATAAATCTATTGAAAAACTTCAAAAAACATAAAGGCCACAACAATTATTTACTGAAACATTATATGTCACTTAACAAATATAGTTAATTAATTTATCTGAAATTAAGTTAATAACAAAGTTAATTTATTAACATCAACTAAAATAGGCTATGATAGCTGTAACAATTAAGTGATAAAGTACTGAACGATATCAATTGGCTGCAGTCAAGAAAATAGATTAGCTGAAACAGAGTTGTTTATAACAGTTATCAACTGAAACAATATATGAATTTGTACTACTTATACAACTGCAACTATAGCTTTTTCTAATAAATCTATTGAAAAGTTTTAAAAAACATAAAGGCCATAACAATTATTTACTGAAACATTATATGTCACTAAACAAATATAGTTAATTAATTCATCTAAAATTAAGTTAATAACAAAGTTAATTTACTAGCATCAACCAAAATAGGCTATGATTCCTCTAACAATTAAGTGATAAAGTACTGAACGAGATCAATTTGCTGCAGTCAAGAAAATAGATTAGCTGAAACAGAGCTGTTTATAACACTTATCAACTGAAACAATATATGAATTTGTACTACTTATACAACTTGAACTATAGTTAATTAATTTATGTAAAATTAAGTCAATAACAAAGTTAATTTACTAGCATCAACTAAAATAGGCTATGATAGCTGTAACAATTAAGTGATAAAGTACTGAACCAGATTAAGTTGCTGCAGTCATGAAAATAGTTTAGCTGAAACAGAGTTGTTTATAACAGTTATCAACTGAAACAATATATGAATTTGTACTACTTATACAACTTCAACTATAGCTTTTTCTAATACATCTATTGAAAAGTTTTAAAAAACATAAAGGCCATGACAATTATTTACTGAAACATTATATGTCACTAAACAAATATAATTAACTGATTTATCTAAAATTAAGTTAATAACAAAGTTAATTTATTAACAGCAACTAAAATAGGCCATGATAGCTGTAACAATTAAGTGATAAAGTACTGAACGAGATCAATTTGCTGCAGTCATGAAAATAGATTAGCTGAAACAGAGTTGTTTATAACAGTTATCAACTGAAACAATATAAGAATTTGTACTACTTATACAACTTCAACCATAACTTTTTCTAATAAATCTATTGAAAAGCTTTGAAAAACATAAAGGCCACAACAATTATTTACTGAAACATTATATGTCACTTAACAAATATAGTTAATTAATTTATCTGAAATTAAGTTAATAACAAAGTTAATTTATGAACATCAACTAAAATAGGCTATGATAGCTGTAACAATTAAGTGATAAAGTACTGAACGAGATCGATTTGCTGCAGTCAAGAAAATAGATTAGCTGAAACAGAGTTGTTTATAACACTTATCAACTGAAACAATATATGAATTTGTACTACTTATACAACTGCAACTATAGCTTTTTCTAATAAATCTATTGAAAAGCTTTAAAAAACATAAAGGCCATAACAATTATTTACTGAAACATTAAATGTCACTAAACAAATATAGTCAATTAAATAATCTGAAATTAAGTTAATAACAAAGTTGATGTATTAACACCAACTAAAATAGGCTATGATAGCTGTAACAATTAAGTGATAAAGTACTGAACGAGATCAATTTGCTGCAGTCAAGAAAATAGATTAGCTGAAACAAAGTTGTTTATAACACTTATCAACTGAAACAATATATGAATTTGTACTACTTATACAACTTTAACTATAGTTAATTAATTTATCTAAAATTAAGTTAATAACAAAATTAATTTACTAGCATCAACTAAAATAGGCTATGATAGCTGTAACAATTAAGTGATAAAGTACTAAACCAGATTAATTTGCTGCAGTCATGAAAATAGATTAGCTAAAACAGAGTTGTTTATAACAGTTATCAACTGAAACAATATATGAATTTTTACTACTTCTACAACTTCAACTATAGCTTTTTCTAATAAATCTATTGAAAAGCTTTAAAAAACATAGAGGCCATAACAATTATTTACTGAAATATTATATGTCACTAAACAAATATAGTTAATTAATTTATCTAAAATTAAGTTAATAACAATGTTAATTTACTAGCATTAACTAAAATAGGCTATGATAGCTGTAAAAATTAAGTGATAAAGTACTGAACCAGATTAATTTGCTGCAGTCATGAAAATAGATTAGCTGAAACAGAGTTGTTTATAACAGTTATCAACTGAAACAATATATGAATTTGTACTACTTATACAACTGCAACTATAGCTTTTTCTAATAAATCTACTGAAAAGCTTTAAAAAACATAAAGGTCAGTTTTTTTATTTAAAAACATCTATAAAACTATTAATTTTTCTTCAAGTGATAGTGAATTTAATAATATTTCAGTGAAAATATAAAATTCTACTAGAATAAATATCGACTTTGAGAGCAGTTAGCTGAAACAGGTGTTTGTAACGATTGTTAAAATAGGGTGTGATATGCACTTCGACCTATTGCTGCATTGTGCTTCTTTTTCGTGAGCTGTTTGAGGTGTGTTTTAGTTTACAGCGCACCCATCCTGCTCTAACGCTGTAATATTCCAACAACCGGGATTGCTTCAAGGATGACGTGTGAGATAAATTATAACTACACAATATCAACTGTAATCTTATAGTTAAATGCAAACAGTAAAACAGTTATTTAACTAAGTGCTTAGTGTAACAGTTAACTGATAGCACACAACAAAACAAATGTGCTAAAATAAACTAATACTAAGCGCAATTAGCTGCAACAGAGTGGTTTATAATAATTATTAACAAAGGTATTATATGAATAAAAAATAAAAAAGTTAACTTATTTATTAATAACATCTAACATAGAAGTTGTAACTCTTAAGTAATAGTTAATTTGATATCATGTTTAGCAGAATTATCCAAGTTTGGCTAACTAAAATATTTATGTGTCAGTTATAAAAATTGTTTGTAACAGTTATTAACTTAGACACTATATAAATTCTAACTATACAAAATGAACTAGTTAAATAATTAATTAAATATACTAAAAAAAAGTAACTTTGAACTAATTGAAGTAGCTGAATCTATTTGTTTACGTTATTATAAATAAGTAATGTTAGCTGCAACAATCAAATCATAATTATCCAACTAACATTAATAAAACACAATTTTTATAGAATTGAGTAATATTTTTTGAACAATTTACTGCATTAACTATCAATAACTGAAACATAATAGCTATAATAGGAAAAGCTGTGGCAACTGTGTGACTTGTAGATGCTTGCGATTTTAGAAAATGTGTTTAACTGTTTCAAAATTCACTCGATGGTCACTATAATTAGCTGCTACAAAAAATATAGCTAGTATATTACTTATAAGCTTATAACCTAAAAATCTAGACTAGGTTTTTAGATTAAACTAGACTAGAATTTTCCAAGTTGAGTTAGATCAATTATTTGAATATAAAGGAGAGATAATATATGCACATCGATTTGAAGACATAAATTGAAGGTTTTGTTAATGTTTTTTATACGATGACTTTTTTGATGTTTTTGGTCTAACTTGACCTAGGTTAATAAGTTCAGTTGATTAGAAAACTTGGCTAAAAAACAGAGACAAAATGAGAATTTGAAAAATAAACATTACTTTAGAACTGGAGTTGTCTTCTAAAAACTCATCTAGATGCATAAGATAAGTATTTTTTTTAATGGACCATTCTTTTAGTTGTTTTATGTCTTTTTCTTCGAATAAATCATATGGAAGACTCAATATTTGTATAGTAAAGTCTGAAATGAAGAAATTGTCTGGAAGTTTTACAAGTGGATTTTTGAAGAAATGAACTTCATCAAACGTCAGATTTTTAAAAAAGTCATCTGGAATTTTATTGATACGATTGTTGTTCAAAAACAATGACAGATTTTTTGCTGATGTGCCAGTCATTGTGTTTCTGTGCAAAAACGCAATTTTGTTTTCGATAAAAAACAGTTTGGCATTTGCTGCTTCTAAAAATTGAAAACTGTTTGCTGGCAACGCCACAATATTGTTGCTACATATATCTAACGCTGTTAATTGTGGCACTTTATAAAACCAGTTGCTGTCAAATGATACCAATTGATTATGATCTAGGAACAGACTTATTAATTTTTCTAAATTTTTGAAAGCTTGATCTTCAATGATCTTAATGTTATTATGTGACAGACTAATTTGGCTAACTGCTAAGTTCACAAAAGTTTTTGATTGAATTTTGGTAAGATAATTATTTGTAATAGAAATTTGTGACACATTTTTGTGGAAATTTATAAAATTTGCATCAATTTTTTCCACTTGGCATTTGAAGATTATTAAAGACATTATTTCTGGTATTACGGAGAACATTTCTTGACATAATTTAGGCAGAGAGTAGTTATAAAGATATACAACATTACCTCTAGCAAATCCTAAAGATGGCATATCGGCCGAAACTGCTAGATAACCGTTTAGTGTTGTATTGTCACAAGCTAAAATAGCATTTGTACAAGCAAAAATTAAGATACATAAGATTTTCATTTTATACGAATGTTCTAGATAAATGACTTTGGTTTCTTGTTCTAGGTTAGTACTATGTCTTGTGAACATTCGATAAGCGTAAGTACAAAATGTGTTTCTAGATCTAATTTATGGTAAAAACATGAATAATGATTATTAACAAATGGGTAATGGTTATTAAATTGGAATGATTGGGTCGATATTACTTACAGACCATTATTCCTCTTAATGGAATATTGTAATTTCTGACGTTGGTTTATGGCTTGACTTGACTTAAATTTGAAATCAGAATGTGGGATAAGTCAGCCTTGACAAACTTAATTAAATTAATAAAGTTAATTCAACTTACTAAGACTATTTTGATTAGAAATTTGCTACGATCTAGAGCAGCTAGATTTTGAATCTTAACTATCTAGTAGCAACACAAACTATGCTATATTTATAAAACTGCAACAGCAACTAAAAAATAAGGCTGTATCCAATACACATATTAGGTTTAATTGCACTACAAACCAGTATGTATTAAATCACATACTTATTTGACTTAACTGCATTACAAACTAAGGCTACATTCTGTTAAACCATACTAAGACAGAAATTAATTCAACTATATTTTGTCAAATTATATTAAAAACCTATTCACAACAATATAGCTAATCAAGCTAAGCGAAGGGAAATTAAGCAACTAATCTGCATCTAACCTAAACTAAAATTTTCCAGAAATTTTATCAATGCTAAATTAATTTTATTTAAGTTATCTATCATGGTTTTCTATCATGGCCTGTACAAAACTGCTTAATACACCATAAAGTTGGCAATCTTAAAAGTTTATTAGTGATACTTCACTAGTTTTTTGTTTAGGCTTGGTTATACATATAGTCTAGACTAGACATAAAATTGCTGCAACTTTGACTTTATTTATTTTGAAATAGATATTCTAAAAATGAGGAAAATAGGTTTAGAGCTAAATTTTTGACTAGTTATTAGTTAGCTTAAGCTTACTAGACTTATTTGGAAACGTTAAACTGTTAATAATTTAATTTCCTAATTAACCTAATAATTTAATTTCTTCTGAGTTCCCAAATTATAAGCTACAAAATAAGTATTTTAAAACTTAATTTTCTGTTAGCAAATCTCTAGTAGCATAATTTAACTAAGCTAGTTTAACTCACGGTTGAGCAATTCTTGTTTTACGATATCAAAAAAATAAACTTATCTTAACTAATATTACATTTATCTATACTAAAATGGACACTTGTTTTGACTGGCAAAAACTAGGCTAATTTTTGACAATGCACATTAAAACTGTATTACAATTAAATTTTGTTATTTTTTGTTGTTGTTTTTTTTTTAAATAAATTTATTTCAATTCAAGTAAACAGTGCACTACTTGTTTTAATAAATTTAACTAAAAATCGAGGATTGATGGATAGTTTAGTGAAATAGTTGAAGGTTTTATTTTTATCTAAATATTTTAATGAAAATTAGACTAGACTGGAAGCCTGAACTATCTCAGTAATATTTTTTTGATTAGGTTATAATGGGTACAATGGTGGATATTTAAATCTGTAGTTATATTTCAGTTTGTTTCAACTATATTGATGCTTTTATTGACAGATATTTAAGATATACATTATGGATTATATTAGGCTAAACTCAAGTTTAACTGTAGGTGTTTAAACTAGTTATAATCAGTTATAAAATTAAAATTGTTTAAAAAAAGCTTTAAAATTTACTGTTAAGAAGTTTTAACTGTAATAGTCTAGTTAGTGACAATAAATATAGCAAATATTCATATTAAATCAAATAAATTATATTTTTATTTGAAACTAGCTGGCCCGGCGAACTTCGTTCCGCCTTAGTTTTGTTATTTTATTTTTGATTTTTATTAAGGTCTTATGGCCCCGTAGGGCCGATCTTAAGGCCCCCGTAGGGGGCCGGGTTTAAGATCGAGTTATCGGCCCTTAAAAAATGTCTTTGTTATAAAAAATCCTTAATCTCTTTGTTAATAAAAAGTATTCTATTCTTTTCATTCAAATCCAGTCATCATAATTTTCCATACCAACTTAATCGGTCATGCACACACACGATTCAATTCCATCAAATTCAGTCCAATTTCGTCGCTTCCAATGAAATTGTACTGCACCGTTGAGTCGTCAGTGGCCAACTAAAGAGTGGGTAGTGCACTTAACATGTAAACGCACTATCCGACTTTGGTTGGTGGTGGGGGAGTGGATCGATTTATTTGGAACGGTAATTTGCCGAGCTTCACCGAACGTTTCCGACATCGCAACGTTCGGTGAGGAACCGTTTTAAGAAAAGGGCTATTTTTAGGGTTTTTCCAGCAATAATTCTAATTTTTCTCGCCGTAAAAACCATCCTTGAACTTCAACGAACATTTTAAAAAAAGATTTGGCCAAATTGGTCCAGGCGTTGTTGAGTTATGCGCTTACCAACACATTTTGCGATTCATTTTTATATTATAGATAATTAGTTTACGGTGGATTATATTTTATTAACTGAATTTGATGAAAAAAGTTACCTTCAATTAAATTTTAACTGCGATACAGAATAAACAACTATCTTTGTAAAAATTACATAGCATTCAATAAGCGATTAACAAAATTGGTATTTTTTTTAATGCAACATAATGTTTTGCTACTAGATTTTAATTATAAATGTATAGTTTGTTTTGGATTATATTAGGCTAAACCCAAGATGGCAGCATTTTCAAAAAGCAGAAAAAATGACAAAACCGTAATTGTAAATGGATTTTAGCTGCAAAAGTTTTTGCAGCTGTTAGAATTGAGCAAATTATATAAAATTTAATGATTAATAAAGTGTATTCTAAATATAAAATATATTTTATCTTTATTTAAATTTAATTTGACAGTACAGTTAGTTGTGCTTCATTGGAAAAATTAGCTTATAACAAGCATAAATGTGAATAAATTTTAACTGTACAACTTGAATCACACACTTTACATAGTTAATTAAGATAATTCAGGTAATTGGTTAATAAAAACTAAACAAATTAACTGCCACAGGCAACTAACAACACAAAACCGGTCTGTTATTAAAAATAGTTAACAATTATTAAGTGAAACATAATACATAGTTATACTATGACTCTAATCTTAACTAAAATTGAACCAATAATGTAGAAAATAATAAAAAATTTATAAAAAACCGGTTTACATATTAACTATTTATATCTGAATTATTACAAGCTACAATAAAAAATTGTTGATTTAGTTATTTGAAGATATTGGTCTTTCAATACTATGATTGTTGTACCTAGAATTAGAACTCAACTGTTACAAGGCCAAGCACAATAATGTTTGCAATAAGGCATGAATACTTTGATTAACTAATAAATTAGTTAATTTAGATTTATATTAACTGTAAGCAAATTAAATTAGATCATATTAAATTAAGTTACTTTGATTGATTAAGAATATTACAACATTAAATACAAACAGTAAAATTTATTTAACTAAGTGCTAAGTGTAAAAGTTAAGTGATAGCACAGAGCTAGACAAGCTGATATAAACTAATACTAAGAGCAATTAGCTGCAACAGAGTGGTTTATAATAATTATTAACAAAGGTATTATATGAATAAAAATTAAAATAGTTAACTTATTTATTAATAACATCTAACATAGAAGTTGTAACTGTTAAGTAATAGTTAATTTAATATTAAGTTTATCGGAATTATCCAAATTTGTATAACTGAAATATTTATGTGTCAGTTATAAAAATTGTGTTTGTAACAGATATTAACTTAGGCACTATATAAGTTATAACTATACAAAATCAACTAGTTGAATACTTAATTAATTAAATAAACTAAAAAAAAAATAACTTTGGACAAAATCAATCTTAATTCAGACTTATAATTTAAGCTCTTCGACCCGTTTAACTTAACCGGCTTAAACTATTCTAGATTTAAAGTATCATAAACTAATACATATTAAAATCGAATGGTTTGGATATAATATAAACTATTTTGCTTTTAAATTTGAACTATGAGAACCGGTTTAAGTTGAGGTTGAATTAGACAGCTTGACTAATCAGCAGTACTAAAAAGAAAATCTTGTTAAAGCCTTGCAATAGTTTAGGGCCACAGTTGTTGTCCACTTCAAACTCATTTTTGGGGTATAGAAGATAGGTATTTTTTCTATGTGACCATGCTATGAGCTGTTTTTTGTTTTTTTCTTTAAACAAATGATATGGAACACCCAATGTTTGAATGGTGAAATCTGAAATGAAAAAATCTTCCGAAAGTTCTTTAATTGGATTTTTCAAAAAATTTACTTTATCAAATGTCAGATTTTTGAAGAAATCACTTGGAATTCTGCTGATAAAATTTTGTGCAAAAAACAGTGATATGTTTTTGGCTGTTGTGCCTGCCATAGTGTTTTTGTGCAAACATTCAATTTGGTTCTTGTCAAATAACAGAAAAGCATTAGCTGTTTTCAAAAATTCAAAACTGTGTTCTGCCAAGGCTGTTAGGTTGTTTTTGGTTAGATCTAAAACTGTCAACTGTGGCACTCTATCAAACCAATTGTTGCCGTCAAATGATGTTAGTTGATTGTCAAATAAACTAAGTTCCGTTAAATATGTCAAATTCTTGAAAGCTTGATCTTCAATTATTTGAATTTTATTTCTTTCTAATGCAATAATCATAACCGCTAAATTAATAAAAGTTTTTGATTGAATTTTGAAGACGTTGTTATGTGTGATGGCGACGTTTGACACATCTGGATAGAACTGTAGCAAATTTGTTTCAATTTCTTCCACTTGACAATGAAAAATTTTCAAAGCGCTTCTTTTTGGAATTGTGGTAAACATTTCTTTACATAATTCGGGCAGAGGATAGTACGAAATTGATATCTGATCATTTGTAGCAAAATAAGGAAATGATGGGGTTCCATGAGCTTTATATTCATTCCGTGTTGTATTATCACATGCTTGATTACCGTAAAGCCAAAGAAAAATTAGAAAACACAATATTATCATAATATTTTAAAAATTTTCCAAATAAATGACTTTTGTGTTCTAAGTTAGTACTGTCACTACTGTACAACGAAAACCGTAAATGTAGATTAATTTAAAAAGTTTTATGAACAGAAACTACGCTTATAATTTCAATAATAATATTTTAACGGTATGGTAATTTATTACATTAAATAAAATATGGGATATGTAGGTCGATATTACTTATAGACTATTATTTTTTTCAAAATAACTAAATACATTTTAATTTCTGCCAACATTCAATGCTTCAAACCTCTGGAACACAGTTGGAAGTCAGAAAGTGGGATTGCACAATTTTGCTTTATAAAAAGTTAAATTACGTTTTGTTGTTTTTTTATAGGTCATATTGACGTAGGTTAAACAGAAGCCAACTGTGCAAAAATGAGAAAACTAGACTATAATATACTATATTAGACTCAGGAGCCCTCCAAACTAAGCTAAATCTCATGAAACGGCAGCAAAGATAGATTCTTATAACTATATTAGACTATAAAATTAAGCGGAACTAATTATTTTTTATAGCTTTTGCTTTACGTTTATCTTCAAGTATTTTTTGTTAAATTGTTTTTTTGATGTTTTTAACTTGTACCCCCCGCTTGGTATTATCATGTGATTTACCTTCTGCTTTTACACTGTAATCTTCTGAGTAGAAGCCTTAGGCCTAGAAGTTTATAGGTTTCTCTTTTTGTTGGACATTGCAGATTTAATAAGATGTTTAGGCTCTGACACTTGGGATTTTTTTCTTTCTTTGGTGTTACAACTTTTATATTTATGTTTCAATCTTTATATATCCTTCTTCTAATTGGATGAAAAAGATTGAATTTTTCAATTTTTTTTTAATTTTTTTAACGAACACCTAATGCATATAACTAAAAGCAACCTTATTTTTATCTTCTCAATTTTTGTTTTTGGTACTACTCTTATTAGTGGCGTTAGCAATAAATTTAATCTCTCAAGATCTTAAGCTCAACTTATAGAGTTAAGTTTCGTATCTAATAAGTTAGCTTTGATTGAGTTAATGTATGCTGAACTGGTCTGAAACAGTTTACTTATTTGAAATTTATTTTATTAATTTAGATTTATTTTAAAGCTTAAACTCAAATGGTTTTAGTAGATTCAGTTACAGAAAAAAAGTAGATTTTATTTATGTAAACCAATTTAGTGAAGTTTAGATTTGAAGTTGGTTTAATATTAGGTTCATTTAAAATGTTTTTCTGTGTAACATCAACTCAACTAAATTAGTTTAGGTTAAAGTTAAAACTTGATTCAATCCAATAGATTCAAGTAGAATAAAATATTGGGTTTTAGTAAAATAAACTAAACTAACGTGATGGAGCTAACGTGGTTTTATACTTAATTATTATAATATTTTCAAGTTAAAGGCGAAGTGGATGTAAACAAGAAAGAGCACATGTAGATCACATGATTGAAAATTATTGGCGTTTCTATTGGTTAAACCATCACATGATCTAGCAGAAAATGCGTTCATTGGCTGGCTAGACAGGCTTGAGCACGTGGTATTATTTACCTCAACTTCGTATTTAACTTGAAAACAGTATAGTCTAAACATATATATAGTATAGTTTTAATTTTTTTAAAATTATTCTGAATTGATCAGTTTTGATTAATATTTATAAACTTTATAATAAACTTTATAAATTTTAATTTAGTTTTTTTTACAACACTCAAAATTAGTACTGATAACAGGATGCTTCAGCTATTAGCTAACCTAATGCTGTGTTAATAAGAAGTATATTTATTTACTGAATAAAATGACATTTTGTTAACAACTAGCAGAAATATGGTTATCTGTAACATTTATTAGTGAAAACATTAGATGTGACTAAATAAATTTAAATATAACTAATTAGATTAAATTAAAACAAAAAAAACAAACAAGTGCTAAATTTATTTATTAACAACATTTAAAATAGGCTGTGATGGCTGTAACAGTTAGATAATATTACTAAACAAGAGAATGTAGCTAGAAAATTAGCTGAAACTGTTCAAAACAATAATTATTAACTGAAACAATATATGAATTTTAAATATACAACTTTAAATATAGCTTATTAAATTAACTGAAACACAACACTCAATAATGTAAAACATAGAGTTTAATTAATTTATTCACAACATATAAAATACGAATAAATTGTCTTAATTGTAAAAGTGATAGAGAGTTGAATATTATCTTGAGCAGAATTAGACAAATTTGGTAGAATTAAGTAGGATGTTGAGAACTATCAGCTGAAACAAATTTGTCTGTCTGTAACAGTTATTTAATGAGACACTGTAATAAACTATAACTATACAAAATCAACTTTACTTATTAAATTAATTGTTAAATAACAATTATTAATTGATGCCATACACAAATTACAACTAAACAAAAAGTTAAATTTATTTAGTAATCTTATCAAAAACAAGTTGTGTTAATTGTAACAGTTGAGTTAGTGTACAAAACTAGGTAAATTTGGTAGAATTAGGACTCGGATCATTTGCTAAAACAAAATTCTATTTAATTATTATTAACTGAAACAATATCTGAATTGCTATATATTGCTAACTCAACTTCAGTAAACCAAATTAACTAAAGATAATTTTGTGTTGAAAAGCAAAAAGAAATAAATTATTAATTAGCAACGTGTAACATACTTGTTGACCTAATAGTTAAGTGGTAAATTTAATCTTAGGTTAAACAGAACTCTACAAGTTTTTTGAAGTTTGTGAGCAATTATTTGAAACAAGGTTGTTTGCAACAATTTTTAACTGAGACATTATATGAATTATATCTATACAAAATTATAACAACTATGAACTAAAAGAAATAAAATTATAACGTAAGAAAAGAGAGAATGAAACATTAAGATGTTTGTAATATTTGAAAATGTGTTTAAAATTTTAAAATTCACTCAACTTTTACCAAAATTACAGCTAAGAATGTGAAAATTTAGATAAAACTTGACAGTGCGGCACAAACTATTTCATTAATAGCGAGAGATTGAACTAAACTTAACCCGACAAGGCGTTTAGATTAAACTAGACTTGACTAAACTAGATTTTTTCAAACTAAATTTAATCAAGCGTTTGGTATATTAAGAAAAAATATATGTTCAAGCATTTGAAGACATAAATTGAAATTTTTATAACTTTTTTTTTTAAGGTTTGACTTTTCTGTTATGCTTTGTCTGGCTTGACCTAACTTAAGAAGTTAGGCTCATCAGACAACTTGGCTTAATAACAGAAGCAAAAAGAAAACTTGAAAGATAAAAAGAACTTTAGAACTAGAGCTCTTTTTTTCTAAGAACATATCTAAATTAAAAATTTTTGTGTTTTTTTTAATAGACCATTCTTTTAGCTGTTTTCTAACTTTTTCTCCCAATAGATGAGTTGGCACATTTAATTCTTGTATAGTGAATTCTGCAATGAAGAAATCTTCAGGAAGTTTTTCAAGTGGATTTCCCCACAAAGATACTTCATCAAATGTCAAATTTTTAAAGAAATTATTTGGAATTTTTTTGATAATATTGTTGTCTAAAGACAGTGACAGATTTTTGACTGAAGTACCAGCCATTGTGTTTCTGTGTAAAAACATAATTTTATTCTGGATAAAGTACACTTTGGCATTTACTGTTTCTAAAAAATCAAAACTGTTTGCTGGCAAGGCCACAATATTGTTGAAATTTAGATCTAACACTGTTAATTGTGGCACTTTATCAAACCAGCTGCTGTTAAATGATTGCAATTGATTGTAGTCCAATAACAGATATTCCAAATTTTCTAAATTTTTGAAAGCTTGATCTTCAATGATTTTAATTTTATTATGTGACAGATTAATTTGGCTTGTTGCTAAGTTCACAAAAGTTTTTGATTGAATTTTTGTAAGTTTATTATTTCCTATGAAAATAATTGACACATTTTTGTGGAATTTCAGAAAGTTTGCTTCAATTTTTTGTACTTGGCATTTGAAGATCATTAAAGACATTATTTTTGGTATTGCGGAGAACATTTCTTGACATAATTTAGGCAGAGGGTAGTTAGAAATAGTCACATCATCACTTCTAGCAAATACTGAAGATGACATATTGGCCGAAACTGTTAAATAATCGTTCAGTGTTGCATTATCACATGCTAAAATAGTATTAGAACAAGCAAACATTAAAATACAAAAAAAAATCATTTTATACGAATGTTTTAGAAAAATGATTTTTGTCTCTTGTTCTAGGTTAGTATTATGTCTTGTGAGCATTTGATAACCGCAAGTACAAAATGAGTTTTTAGATCTAATTTACGGTAAAAACATGATCAATTATCATTAACATTATGATAATGGTCATAACATTAAAGTAAAATGAATGATTGGATCGATATTACTTATAGAACATTATTCCTCTCAATTTGTTTTTCAGGCAATATTATAATTTTGATATGTTTTGACGTTGTTTATGTTTTGACTCAACCTATAGTTTGAAATCAGAATGTGGGATTAGGCAACTCTTTATTTAAGGAAGTTTAAAAAAGGCAAACACTGGTCAAAATTATTTTGACTAGCAATTGAATACAACCTAGAGCAGCTACATTTTAAATCTTAACTATTCAGGAGGAACACAAATTGATATTTTTTTGACTATACCTTGCACGAGCTACTTCAAAAATTGTCAAAAATAGATTTAATAACCCAAAGCTAACTAAATTTTTGACTTGTTATAAGGCAGTCTAAACTAACTAATTATTAATTTGTTCAAAAATTGAATAAATAATAACTAACTAAAACTATAAGTTAGCCTAACCTAACATAGTTTATGTAGTCAAGTTAGACTATATTAACCCAGATTGGACAAATACGCACTCTAAGCGGTATTTAATTTTCAATTATATTAACAAAGATAAGTTTAGGTTACTAAATAGACTATTATGGCGTCTTGATTGAACGGAATAGTAAAACTAGTCTAAAATTGCTTACACAAACTCAATTTGATTGATCTAGATTATAGTTTAAATAAAATTGGAAATAAAAGATTGAATTGAACTATAACAGTAGAGAGGATTTAGTTAAACAAGTTTAACTACTCTAGGTTTAATTAATTTGTTGAGAGTTTACAGGCTTGATCTTGTAAGCTAATATAAGTGGATTTATTAGCCTACAAGATTAAATTTAGCTTGAAAGTTGAAATATTATTGACAGCTTTAAAAATAAGTACTACTAACTCTTTAACAGCTGTGTCACAGATAACTTAATGTTATGTTTATAGAAAGTAGGCAAACTTACTGGAAAAAAATTGCATTTTGTGGGCAATTAGCTGAAACCGCGTTATACATAACAATTGTTAACTGAAACATTTATGTAAATGGATATATTGAAATATAGTTGATTAGAATTGCTATAAACATAAAATTCACACTATTAGCTAAGCTTATTTGTTAACCGCATCTAAACTAGGCTGTGATACCAGTTACAATTAAGTTGTTGTACTAGACCTATTTGCTAGAATCTAGCAATTTTCTGAAATATATTTTTTTATAACAATTATCAATTCGAAAAATTATATAAGTTTGATTTATACAGCATCAATTATTGCTAATCAAATTAACTAAAATAACATATTCAGTGTTAAAAAACATAGAAGTTAATGTTACTCTAAAATACGAGTATCAATATTGTTCTAACTGCAACAGTTGCAGTGTTAGTGAATTTATTATTATGTAACACCGAATAAGACCAGTTTGTTGGAATAAACTTAGACGTTGGGAGCAATTAGCTGAGACAAGCTTTTTTTACGTATCATTAACATTATAACAACTATAATTATTCAAAATCAGGTACAGTTGATCAATCAACTCAAAAAACTAACTTAGATTTAAAAAACTAATAGTTTAATTTTTTAATGTGATTGAAAGTAAGTTATGTCAATTGTAATAAACTTAAGTGAGAGTACAAAACAACATACATTTGCTGAAATAAAGTAAAACTTAGAGAGCAATTAGCTTAAACAGATCTTTTTTATAATATTTTTTAACAAAAACATTAAATGAATATCTATACCAAAACATCTTTGGCTAAATAATTTATTTAAAAAACTAGACTGTGGGTTGATAATCAAAAAAGTTAATTTATTTCTTAATAACCATAAATATACAAGGTATGGGTATCTTAAATGTGACAAACTATATTTTTGTTATATATAATTAATTGATATCAATTATATATAACAAAAATATAGTTTTGTATTATATTAGGATAAACTCAAGATAGGTTAAGCTCAAATTTAATTGTAGCTGTTTGAATCAATTATAAACAGTCTAAATACAAAATACTTAAAAAAAATTTTAGAGCTTTCTGTCAATAAGTCTCATGTTTATAAATTCTATAAACATATTCACTTCAAATAAATCAAATATAACTGTTTTCTTAAATATAATTTGAGATTAATTTTTTTTGTAAAACTTGAGTTATTGAGATAATTTGAATAATTAGTATTTGGTATTTTTAAAATTGAACAAATTACGTAAGACTTTGCAGGCAACTAACAACACAAAACTAGTCCATTATTTTATAATAGTTAGAAAGTATTAACTGAGACAGATTAGTTACATTTTGACTCTAATTTAATTTTTGTAGAACAAAATATGTAAGATTTAATTAACAATCAATAATAATAAAACTGACTTACTTATTAACTATTAATAACTGAATCATTGCAGACAACAATAAATAAATCGTTGATTTTTTAGTTGTTTTAAGATATTTGTCTTTTCATACTATAATTGTTATACGTAGAATTAGAACTCAACTGGTACAAGACACCACAATTAAGCTTCCAAAAAACCTGTATTTAGACTAACTAATAAATTAGTTGCAAAAAGTCAATTATTTCAGATTTAATTTGTAATTAGTTAGCGATGAGTACACTAGATTAGTTAGTTAGCTCTGAATGAGCTGACTTTGACTAATTAATATAATTACCACATTAGATAAAGCTTGTTGGACTAAATTAATTCTAATCCAGAATTATAATTTAAGTAATTCTATATTTTTCTAACTATGACTGGAACTAATTCTGACTAAAACTATTACAAAAACTGATATTTAAATCTGATGGTGTTGATATAAAATTGAGTTGTTTTTTGTTTTCTTCTTTAAACCAATGAAATGCAACACCCAATGTTTGAATGGTAAAATCTGAAATGAAGAATTCTTTCGGAAGTTCTTTAATAAGATTTTCCAGAAATTCAAAACTGTTTTTAGGCAAGACTGTTTTGTTGTTTCTGGCTAGATCTTAAAACGTCAATTGTGGCACTCTGTGTTAAAACGAAACATTGCCGTAAAATGATGTCAGTTGATTGTCGTTGCTGTTGATGTAAACAAATTTGCTGGAATAAAGTAAGACTTTGGGAGCAATTAGCTGAAACAAACTTGTCTGTAACAATTATTAACTTATTACAATATTTCAACTATAACTATACCAAATCAGCTACAATTCATCACATCAGCATAAAAAACTGATTTATAATCAAAACACAGAGAGTGTAATGTGTTAATATATGGATGGTATTGGAAATAAGCTGTGTTAATTGTAACAGTTAAGTGTTAAGTAGAAAACTACACAAATTTGCTGAAATGGAGTAAGAGTTTGAAAGCAATTAGCTGAAACATGCTGTTTCTATTAACTTAAATATCATATAAATAATGAAAAGCTGTAAATCAACTGTCAAAAAAGTAAATTTATTTATTAAGAACATCAAACATACAAGGTGTGCTATTTGTCAAATAGTAGTTGACTTAATATTATGTTAAACAAAGTTATACAACGTTGCTGAAATAAAATATTTGTATATAGCTGAAACAAATTGTTTGAACAATTATCAATTTAAACACTAAATTAATTACAACACTAAATATACACTAAACTAGAAAAATTACCTTTGAATTAAAAGAAATAGCTAAATTTATTAAATAATTATAATAAAAATTAGTTATGTTAAGTTATTGTCAATTTGATAATGAATGGGTTCGGTTAATAATTAAAATACAATTCTATGGAGTAAAGCAAGATTATGTGACCAATTAACTAAATTAATTTGATTAACTAAGCTAACATTAACTGTTATTAACTCAAATGCATTAAATAGGTATGATCGAGAAAGCTATGACAAGTGTGACTTTAGAAACGCAAAGACGCAATTGCTTGCAATTTTTGAAAATAGTTTAACTATTGTAACGTTTACTAAGCTTTCACAAAAATTATAGCTAGGTAATATGTTACTAAAAATGTAAATTCAAACTAATTCAATAATAACATGCCAGAGAGTTCTTTATTAAACTACTTTTAACTAGACTAGGCATTTAGATTGAACTAGATTTCACTGGACTAAACTGTTTTAAAATTGAACTAGATCAAGCATTTGAGTATATAAGAGTATATAATCTTTTTAAGCCTCTAAAGACATAAATTGAAGATTATACGAAATGTTTGACGCTTGACTTTGCTTGATCTCACTTGATAAGATAGGTTTCTTAGAAAACCTGGCTGAAAAACAGAACCAAAAAGAAAACTTGTAAGATAAGTGATACCTTAGAACTGGAATTCTCTTTTTTTATAAGTTCATTCCCATTTAGATCTATAAGATTGGTCTTTTTTCTCATGGACCATTCTTTAAGTTGTTTAAAGTCTTTTTCTTCAAGTAAATCATATGAAACACCCAATGTTTGTATGCTGAACTTTGAAAGGAAGAAATCTTCTGGGAATTTTGCAAGTGGATTTTTGAACAAGTAAACTTTATCAAATGTCAGATTTCTGAAGAAACCATTTGGAACTTTATTGATGTTATTGTGGTCCAAAAGCAGTGATAGATCTTTGGCTGATGTGCCAGCCATTGTGTTTCTGTCTAAAAATATAATTTTGTTTTTGGTATAGATTAGGTTGGCATTTGCTGCTTTCAAAAATTGAAAACTGTTTGCTGGCAAAGCTACAATATTATTTTTATTCAGGTCTAACATTGTTAATTGTGGTACTTTGTCAAACCAGTTGCTGTCAAATGATACCAATTGATTGTTATCTAGAAACAGATATACCAAGTTTTTCAGATTTTTGAAGGCTTGACTTTTAATGAGTTTAATATTATTATATGACAGAACAATTTGTCTAGTAGTTAAGTTCACAAAAGTTCTAGGTTGAATTTCGTTAAAATTATTTTCTGTAATGAAAATTCTGGACACATTTTGGTGGGATTGCAAGAAATTTGGTTCAATTTCGTTCACTTGACATTTTAAGATGTTCAAAGTTACCATTTCTGGTATTGCGGAGAACATTTTTTGACATAATTTCAGCAGAGAGTAGTCGTGAATATATACAAAATTACTTCTAGAAAATGGCATATTGGCCGAAACTTCTCTATAATGGTTCAGTGTTGTATTATCACAAGCTAAAATTTTATTAAGATAAACCAAAATTAAAATCCATAAAATTTTCATTTTTCAGAAATTTTTTAGATGTATCTTGTTCTAAGGCTAGTATTATGACTTAATGTTTGATAACCGTAAGTAAAAATTTGGTTTTTAGATCTAATTTCTGGTAAAAACATGATAATGATCAAAAACAAACGGCTAATGGTTACTACATTAATCTAAAATAAATTATTGTGTCGATATTACTTACAGGCTAAGCTATCTATTTTTCAAACTATTTTATTTTATTTTGATAATTTTAGACAGTTCTTGCTCAACCTAAAGTCTGAAATCAGAATGTGGGATCAGACAAAGAACAATCTAGAGCAGCTAGATACTGAATGTTAACTATCCAGGGTCGTGGGGTGGCCAGGTGGCTGATGATAGTGCATATGCTAACGTTTAGCATAGCAAACCGATAGCAAATAAAGCAAACTAAACCTGCACATGTATTGGGGTATAGTAGTAACATGGGTATACTAGTAAGGCTAAACTAGGCTGAGCTAAACTAATATAGATTTTTTAAAACTGTTTGTTCAAAACTGCTGAAGACACATAAACTAGGCTATATTTTGCATTAATAACAGCTTATTTTTAATAATTTACTAGCTGACCCGGCGAACTTCGTACCGCCTAACAGCCAATGAATGTCGTGTTACTTTTTAGTTGAACTAATTTTGGCTTTGATGAACGTAAAACAATGATACAAAATAATATATTTATATAGATAGAAACAAAAAAGTATTTTATTATGATGAATGATGATGAAAACATACATACAGGATGAGAATAAAAATAAAAAAAAATAAAAAATAATAATTAAGTACTTCAAACTCATGTCAGAAAAAACTGATTGAAAAATATGTTGTGCAGATTGGGAAAAAAAATTAAACTCGGATTAATTCATTAATAGGATTTTCATTCAAGCACTTTGTGGTAAACGACAGTCTTTGTGTTTTGGTCAGGCGCAAGAACAAATAAAGCGGATGGTTTGCCGACACGTGAGCATGCCACCTACAATTGACCATGAGAAAAACATGCATTTTCTAAGGCAAGACGAATCGGGAATTGAATTCGTTTAAACTCAAAGGGCATATCCGTTGGTATCATCGGAATCCTTGGGATAAGAACTTCCTCATCTTTAAATTTTCCTTTAAGATCGACACGTGCAATTTCTCGCAGATAATTGACTCGATATTCCGTTGCCTAATTGCATTACGGCTTCGCTGGGAAAGATTAGATCTTCTAGGACGCGGCATTGTTATTAAAATGTGCACTCGCATAAAACCACCAAATATAATAACAGTGCCTGAACTTTCGAGACATACACAATAGCTCAAAGAGTATATAACCACTACGTATGAATAGCTTATCAAGAAAAATCATAGACAACCCATAAAAAGACATTTTTTTCAACCTGTAGATTTTTTTTTCCTTAATCTTATAACCTTTACCAACTGATTTTTTATTCCCTAAATTCCGTTCCTTCCTTTCCGATGATTTTATGTTTCTACTGTAGAATAAATCTTAGGTATTATTTTCGGGAATTAAAAACAAATATAACAGTACCTGAACTTTGTAGACATTTTACAAAAAATAAACTTCTGAACGCACACATGATGTGTTCAGAAAAAAATAAAGTTGTGGCTTAAAGGTCTCAGCAACCAGGCCATAAGCTCAAAAAAAAAATAGTTGTTACACTATTTGACAGGATTGGACAACAAATGTTTGACATGTAATAAACAAATCAGCATCTATTGAAATGATTAAGTATTCATTACACATATCGAGTTTTCATTGTTTTTAAGATGTATTCTGCTATTCGGGACGGAAACACAACCAACAAAAACCATGGCAATCGGTCCAGCCGTTCTCGAGTTATAAGTGTTGTAACAAACACGACTTTCTTTTATATATATTTAGATGATAGAGATTTGATTATATGGTCTAAGCTAGACAAAAAATTGCTATACCTTACGACTAAATTTTAAAATAGATTTTTTAAAAAATGTTGAAATTGCTTCAATTAGTCAAGGTTAACTGAATTTTCAACTGGTTATTGGTTACCTTAAGCTAACTAACGATTTTTAATCACTTCAAAAATTGAAAAAATGAGATTAATTAGCTTACGCTTATTTAATTTATTTGGTCATGTTATTTTATTTTAAGCCAGACTGAATAAAGACGCACTATAAGCAGTTCTATCTGGTTTACGTAAAAAACTTGTTCAAAATGACAAAAATAGGTTTAGGCTGGTAAATAATTGTTTTGGTCTTGATTAAATTATCTTAATTTAAAATTACGTTGAGACGTATTAAAACAGTTTTAGTTCAGCTAAACTAAAAAATAAAAAAGACCATTGCAAACTCATTCAAACTACATCTGTAAACTTGAACATGTTTTGTTCTTATTGGAGCTCATCGGCAAGTTGCAACTGATTCAGATTTGAATGAATTTGCAGTGACATGTTTGGGCTTGTTATTGGAATTGTTATTGTCTGCTCACTAAAACCCCTCGATAAGACCCTCTGAAAATTCTCGGTACCATCTGGTTGACATTTTTTTGGGTATTCCAGGCTATCACTGTGTTGAATCATTTAATAGACTCTTACAGTCTCTTTCTTCAGACTCTTTTCTCCGCTGTTATCAAATCAAAAACGTTTTTGAAATTTTTTTATCTGTGGTTTTTTTTTCTATGATGTTTTTGACATTTATGCTTTGTAAAAGTTTAGCATTTAACGTCTGTTTTTCTTCGTCTTATTTGTTGCATATCAAGACTGTGTGTTCTAGTGTATCCACAGCACCACAGTATATGCACAAATTATTTGTTTTGTCTATTTTCTAGGTGTGTGTGCGGAAAGATCCATGCCCTGTTAGAAATTGCAAAACATAGTAGTTTATTTTTCTAAACTTGTAATTATATTCGTTTAAATATTTTTTTATATTAGAGTTTTTGCTTACTGTGCTTTGCTGTAGTTTCTCGCTCATTGGTTTTGCAATTTATTCAGTGCTATTTGCCCTATCTTTATTACCAGCTCTCTTCTGATAGTTCCTTGCTTGCTCTTATGCAAGAAGATCTATCGGTATTATACCGGTGATAACCGAGAGTGTCTGACCAGATGTGGTTCTGTAAGCACTTGCAACTCTTAGCATCAATTTGCGTTGAAGTTTCACCACGGTTTTTTAATATTTAGGCATTTTAGTAACGTTGTGCCAGATAGGGGCATCGTATAATACCATCGATTGGAAAACTCTATGTAGCAAAGTTTTTTTTTGGTTTTCTAGACCACTCATGTTTGGCATTACCCCGGGAAAAGCTGCTACTTGTTTTTTCGTTTTTTTGATGGTTTGATCTATATGCTTTTTATATAAAAGTTTGTTTTAAGGCAGATCCTTAAATAATTTGCATGTTTTCTTGGTTTCATCTGAATATTTCTTAGTTGAAAGAAAACGTTTTGTCTATTTCTGAGTCTTTTTGTTATAAGAGCTTATATTTTACCAATTTGCAATTGCAATTTTAAGCTCATTTGCCAGTCGTTGATAAAATTGGCTCCAGACGGCTGTGTTTAATGCGTTTTCCACATCTATGGTAACTATTACTACCCATTTTGTTCCTTCGTCTAATACTTGTTGAGTTACCTACTTTACGGCATTGATGGTTGATTTTCGTTTTCTAAAACCAAATTGGACATTTGCCACTCCGTCTTTCTCTTTGAGCTCCCTCTCTAGCCCTATCTTGATGAGTTGATTCTACAGTTTGCCAGCAACATCAATTATACAAATAGTTTTGAATTTGGCAATTGTCTGTTCAGGTTTTATAGGTTTTGGAATTGACACAACTCTGGCTTTTTTCTATTTGTTTAGAAAGATCTGTTCTATGACGAGTCGGTTGAGTAGAATCAGGAACGTATTGGGAACTATCACTGTAGCTTTTTTTATGGCTTAAGGTGTAATACTATCTGGTTTCGGTGCTTTTTCTTGTTTAAACCTTTTTGCTGCGACTGCAAATTTATCTAAACTGAACAGATTGTCTATGTACTCCGAAGGCCCACAGCTCCACCAGTCTTCAGGTTTTGGAAATAAACCTTGAATAATTTTTATCTTTTTTTTCTTTGGAATTTGATACATGATTTGTTTTTGTTCTTTAGTTGTTCATGAGTATGCAATATCTTTGACCCTAGATGTTGTTTTCTAACTTATTGCACACATCTTTCCAGTGCATTCTATTTGAGGCGCTTATAGCTTTTTTAATAGTCTTTTAGCAGATTTGTGTTTTTCTTCCAGTGCCGTTCTTTGAGTCTGATCTATGTGACCCGTTTTTTTTTGGTCTAATAACTTTTCTTCTAATTTGGTTACACGCAGTTCTTAGTTCCGCAATTTCATTCCTCCAGCAATAGAATTGCTTTTTTCTCGTTTTTCCCATAGAGTTGAAGATGTTTAAGGCAGAATAAGTTTTGTCTCTAGCGTGGTTTACACGTCGAGTTACCGTGCTTTTCCCACATTTATTTACCTGTCCTGATGACGCCTCCACCGATGGAGTGCGAAACGTCGATAATTTCATCAAACATTTCGACACAGTTTTTTCCGAAAGATGTCAATATTTCAATGACTTCGGGCTGTGAAAACCTTTCTTCTTCACACAAAAAGATGTTTTATCACATTTTTCAATTTTATATTTTTTTGTCCGCAGTTTCTGTAGCTTTTTTCTCTATCCGGACCTTTGCATTAATTTTTTTCAATGTCCTTTTTAACACCTTTTTCTAACTGTACAGAAGATCTATTCTATTTTGATTCTACTCTTTTCTTATATTTTTTAAGACACTGACTTTTCAATACGAACTGTGGCAATTCGATTTCCTTATATATTTGGTCTCAAAAATGCGACACATATGTTACTGCCAGGATCAAGTATTTCCCTGATATACTCTTATACTTCCTGAGTTGTAGTTGCAGCATCAATTTTATAAAGATGTAAATGTACCTCATTTATTCTTACTTTTGCCTGATTTTCTGTGTCTTTGTTTATTTTATCTCTCATCACGTTTGCTTCACCTTTATCTGCAATAATTTCTAAAAGAAGTTCACTTTATATTGTTTTTTAATTGATTTTAACTTGCACCTCCAGCTTGTCATTATCAACATTTTCTTTAACGGTTTTCAAAAGTTTAGCATATGTTTTTCCTTTTGCTTTCACTATGAGTTCACTTCTGGATAGAGGGTTTTGATCTGGAATGTGATTGAATTTATAAGCTAATATATAATTATTTATATTAGATTAAAAGATTAATTATAGCTTAAAACTTGAAAATTATGAATTTTATTTTAATTTTTTGACAGCATTAAAAAAAGTGCTGCTCACTGTATTAGCTGTGTCACAGGTAACTTGATGTTATGTTTATAAAAATTAGACAAATTTACTGGAAAACAATTACATTTTGTGAGCAATTAGTTAAAACCCAGTTATCCGGAACAATTATTAACTGAATATATGTAAACAAATATATTTGATTAAATTAGATGATAACATGAAATTAACAATTATTGGCTAAACGTATTTATTAACAATATTTAAAATAGGCTGTGATAGCTGTTACAATTAAGTTATAGTACTTAACTAATTTGCTAGAATCTACCATATAGCTGAAACAGAATTGTTTATAAGAATTATCAACTGAATTTAAGCTATACAGCATCAACTATAGCTAATCAAATTAACTAAAACTCAGTGTTAAAAAGATAGAAGTTAATGTTAATCTAAAATACGAATTAGTTGTTTTAACTGCAACAATCAAGTGATAGTGAATTATTATATTATGTTGAACAAATTTGCTGAATTAAGGTAAGACTTTGGGAGCAATTAGCTGAAACAATCTTGTCTGTAACAGTTATTAACGTTATATTATATCAACTATAACTATACAAAATCAGCTACAGTTAATCACATAGTTATACAAAATTAAACACCTTTGCTGATATAAAATGTTTATATATAGCTGAAACAAATTGTTTTAGCAATTATTAATTTAAACTCTAAATTAATTACAACTATACAATATCAAAAGTTAATGGCACTAACCAGAAAAAAAACCTTTGAACTAAAAGAAATAGCTAAATTTATTTAATAATCATATTAAAAATAAGTTATGTTAGCTATAACAGTTAAGTCATTGTTACTTTGATATTGAACCGCTTGGAATAATTATTAGAATAAAATTTCTGGAATAAAGAAAGACTTTTGTGACCAATTAGCTGATTTAATTTGATTAACTGAGCTAACATTAACTGTTATTATTTGAAACATTTTATAGATATGATACAGACAGTTATAATAATTATAATAGAGAAACTTGTGGCAAGTGTGACATTGAAACGTGTTAACTGCTCACAGTTAACTGATGTTAACCGAGCTATTGTGAATTAAAACACAATAACTATAATGGAAAAAACTGTGACATGTGTGACTTTATAAATTTAAACATGCAATGTTGCGATTTTTGAAAATGTGTTACATTGTTGTAAAGTTTTACAAAAATTAAAGCTAAGCTATTGAAAACCTAAGTAAAACTTGAAGAATTTCGCGCAGCACAAACTAACTTAATAATAACTTTTTGTATAAACTAGACTTAATAAGACTAGGCGTTTAGATTAAACTAAATTTGACTGGATTAAACTTTTTTTAATCTGAACTAGATTAAGCATTTGAGTATAGAGGATTTGAGTATTGAGTAAATTTTCAAGCATTTAAATACATAAATTGAAAGATTTCAATAATTTTGGGCCGTGAAAGTCTTTCTTCTTGATAAGATAGGTTTCTTAGAATACTTGGCTAAAAAACAGGAACAAAAAGAAAACTTGTAAGATGGGTGATACATTAGAACTGGCGTTTTCTGCTTCGAAGAACACATTTAAACCCATAAGATTGGTGTTTTTTTCCATGGACCATTCTTTAAGTTGTTTAATGTCTTTTTCTTCAAATAATTCATATGGAAGACCCAATATTTGTATACTGAATTCTGAAAGGAAAAAATCATCTGGGAGTTTTGCAAGTGGATTTCCGAACAAGTAAACCTCATCAAATGTCAGATTTTTGAAGAAACCATTTGGAACCTTATTGATGCTATTGTAGTCTAAAAATAGTGATAGATTTTTAGCTGATGTGTTAGCCATTGTGTTTCTGTGCAAAAATATAATTTGGTTTCTGATATAAAAAAGTTTGGCGTTGGCTGCTTTTAAAAATTGGAAACTGTTTGCTGGCAAAGCTACAATATTATTGCTATTTAGGTCTAACACTGCTAATTGTGGCACCTTATCAAACCAGTTGCTGTCAAATGATACCAATTGATTGTGATCTAGATACAGATATACCAAGTTTTTCAAATTTTTGAAGGCTTGACTTTTAATGACTTTAATATTATTATATGACAGAACAATTTGTCTAGTAGTTAAGTTCACAAAAGTTCTAGGTTGAATTTTGTTAAAATTATTTTCTGTAATGAAAATTCTGGACACATTTTGATGGGATTGCAAGAAATTTGGTTCAATTTCGTTCACTTGACATTTTAAGATGTTCAAAGATACCATTTTTGGTATTGCGGAGAACATTTCTTCACATAATCTAGGCAGGGAGTAGTTATGAATTGTTATAGCACCATTTCTGGCAAATACCGATGATGACTTATCGGCCGAAACTGCTAAATAATCGTTCAGTGTTGTATTATCACAAGCCAAAATATCCGTGAGGCAAACAAAAATTAAAATACATAAAATTTTCATTTTACACGAATTTTTCAGATGTCTATTCTTCTAGGTTAATATTATGACTTGTGAACATTCGATAGCCGTAAGTAGATCTTGGTTTTTAGATCTAATTTATGGTAAAAACATGAATAATAATTATTAACTCTATTACATAGATAATGGTTAATACATTAAAGTGAAATAAATGATTGGGTCGATATTACTTACCGACCATTATTCCTTTTAATCTATTTTTTAAACTATTTTATTTTAATACTTTTTGACGCTTTTTTGCGTTTTCACTTAACCTGCATAACCTAAACCTGTAATCAGAATGTGGGATCAGACAACGTTGTTTAAGGATGTTTAAGAAGGCAGACACTAACCAAACTCATTTTGAGGACAATAAAGAGCAACTACATTTCAAATGTCAACTATCCAGGCTTGCTCGGTGGTCAGGTGACTAATGATGGTGCGTTCAAAGCCTGGACAAATAAGAAGCGTGGGTTTGAATCTCACCCAGGCGGCAGTTTTACTAAAAAGAAAATGGCTTGCCTCAGGTCATAGATGAAATGTTGGAAGCACAATAGATCAAAAAGTCGTAGTGCAATATTCCTTTTAATCTTATCCTTATTCTTATCAAAAAGCGACACAAACTATGCTATATGTGTTAAACTCTAACAGGGATTGATGAATTATCCTGAAGGAGATCACATATTAAGCTGAACTGCACAACAAATTGAGCTACATTTTAATATACTCAAGTAAGGCAGATGAACTAAGATTAATTGAATCATATTTAGTTAAAATATATTAAAAACTTATTCTACTTTAGCATAGCTAAACAATAGTAAATAAAGCAAAATAAACCTCATATATGTATTCGGTTAAACCTATTAAGGTTAAACTAGGTTTAGCTAAACTAATATAGATTTCCTAGCCAGTTTGTACAAAACTGCTGAATACACTATAAATTAGGATTTTTATTGATAAAGGGCGCCCAAGTCAACAAAAGCTCAGGAAAATATGCAAACTAAAGTAACAATGTCAGAAGTAACCAATCAGAAGATGAGGTGCATCAAAGCTACAGCGTTTCCACGCCACGTCTCTCCAGGTCTCATGTGTGGTTGGTAGACCTATAATTCGATAATTAATGATCAAGGCTTTGACTAGACAGAAAATTGCTATCTATACTTTAGACTATATTTTGAAAGAGATTGTTGGAAAAATGTGGAAATTGGTTTAGTTAGTTAAGGTTAACTGAATTTTTAACTAGTTATTGGATAGCTTAAGCTATCTAATAATTTTCAATCACTGTAAAAATTGAAGAACTGAGATTAGTTAGCTTGAGCTAACTAAATTTATTTGTTCAAGCTAGACTGTTTTAAGCTAGACTGAACAGAGACGCGCTAAGATTCAACTATCTAGGAGTGACAAAAACTATACCATATTTATTAATCTGTAACAGATATATAAGGATAAGGCTGTATTAGATCACATAGTAGGCTTAACTGCACGACAAACTGTACTATTTTCTATTGAACTGTAGTAAGGCGACTAAGATTAGAGTATCTATATTTGGTTTATTATACATATATTAAAAACTCACTCGTATTACTAAGCAATGATGATCAACAATTCTGCATATGTATTTTTTTTGACGGTTATGAATTCTCGTTACAGACTCCATGTACTAGCTTATATAGTAGGTTTAAAACTAGGTTTAGCTAAACTAATGTAGATGACTTTTTAGCTCATCCTTTAAAAAATTGGTGAATACACTATAAACTGGTTAGACTAGGAGATAAAAATATACTTTTTAATCTTCTTGAAACATAGATTAGTTCGTTTAAGCGAATTAAGCTTATTTGGTCAAGCTGAATTATATTAATCCAGACTGAACAGAGGCGCACTATAAGCAGTTCTACATAATTTAAGCTAAATATTTTAAAATGACAAAAGTAGGTTTAGGTTACTAATAGTATCAGCTTTGTTACATTGCTTAAAATTACTATTAAAGGCTTACTACAGTTTTAGTTTAGCTGAACTATATAATAATAAACTATATAGTAAAGTGGTGCCTTTTATTTAGTAAATTTTATTATTATTAGTAGTTTATTTACTGTTTTAGTTTAATCATTTCTGAGTATAGGATTCAAAAGTAAGCAAATAAAAATTTTAATTCTATCTGTTAGCTTGATTGATAAAAATAGCTTAACTCAAGGTTAAGCAAATTTTGGTTAATGAAAATAATCATAAACCTAGCTTAACTAAACTAATCTGTCGTAGCTGGTAAAGAAGAAAAGTATACTATAAAAAAATTAAAGATACTACATTTTTATAACCGACTTCAGTAAAAGGAGGAGGTTATCAATCCGACTGTATTTTTTTTTATGTGTGTTATCTCATAGCGTTTTTCTGGGAGAACAGATTTTGATGATTCTTCTTTCATTTGGAAATTGGGGTGCTATTGAAATTTGATCAAGATCTGATCAGTGGTTTTTAAGTTATCCTAATTAATGTTTTTTTGGCATATATTTTTGACGCTTACAATAATTTATTATAAAAATTTCTTAAAAATTATGTTTCAATTAATTTAAGCAATTTGAATGTTATTTCATGTGTTTGATAATGCATTACAATATCAAGAAAAATGTTCTCTTTATAAATTTCACTTAAATAAGCGCAAGCCATAAAAAAAATCATATAAAATAGGATCAGTTAATTAAATATGTTAAGTAAACAGTAGATTTTCTATTTTGAGATAAATATTTCTCCCTTTCTTTGAACGGCGTTGTCTCATATTAGCTGCTCGTTTAGTAGATCTACCCTTATTGAAACAAGTAATAGTGACCTTAACTGACACCGACTCCAAAAATATTAAAAATGTATAGAAATAATTTGATTGTTTTTTAAGCATACAAGTCTACGCAATTATTTTATACTTTTTAGTCTATTTTAGTTATTTTTTGAAGTTTTTTCTTTTTTTTTGTTAAAACTTTTTTTTTGAACTAAGCGAGAACTGAATAAAATTTTATATGCCTAATCTAAACTAGATTGAATTGAGCAGCATAAAACTATTTTATGCGAATATGTAAATAATTTGTTTAAGCGGGTTTAGCTTAGACTAAGCAGAACGGAGATATGTTGTCAATTGTTAAAATTGACATTAAAATTAAAGATTTGTAGTTAGTGAAGTTGACTTTTTATTGAATATTATTGTATTATAATGGCACAAAAGACTTTATTTTGTTTAACTATTTTAATAAAAGTTGTTGTAATAAAATAGACTATGGAAGCTTAAACCAGCTCAGTTAGTTATCTTTTAAACTAAGTTATGATGGAAATAATTGTGGGTATTTGGATTTGTGTTTTTATTTATTTTTAACTAAATAGAGTGTTTATAATTGACTGATACATAATAGCTATATGTGACATATTTACATTTATAAATATTTAGTTCACTATGGACTGCATAAGATTGATTTTAAGATCGCTGCAAGTTTAACTTTATTTGTTCAAATTAATTGGAACAATTTATTAGGAAAAAACAACACAAACATCACCTATTAATACGTTTTAACTATAAAAGCTAAGTCAGTGACAGTTAATGTCAATTTAATTTAGGATTAGAATCGAATGAATAAAAGACTAAGCACAACTAAATTTGAAATAATACTTTAGCTAATAAATTAACTACAAAACGTGGAATTAATTAAAATTAATTTTAAAGGAAGAGTAACTTAGATTAGTTAGTAGTGAATTAGGTTAAGTTGATTGATAGATAAAGTTTGTTGGACAAAATCAATCTTAGTCCAATAATTTATCTTATTTTATATTAAATTTGCCTAACTTAACGAACTTGAACTATTTTTGATTAAAATTACCATGAACTAAACCTAATAATATCTAATATTTAAATCTGGTTGCATTTTTTTTTATAAAAAATATAGATAATTTTGTTTCTAAGCTTGATCGGAACGGATTAAAGTTGAGGTTTATTTAGAAAGCGTGACTAATAAATAGTAGTAAAAAGAAAATTTTAAAAGCTAGAAATTGTTTAGAACCACAGTTGTCCTCTTCAAACTCATTTCTTGAATTTTTAAGATTGATATTTTTTTTATTCGACCATGTTATGAGTTGTTTTCTCTCTTTTTCTTTAAACAGTTTGTATTTAAGACTCAATGTTTGCATGGTGAACGTTGAAATGAAAAAATCTTCCGGAAGTTCTTTGATTGGATTTTCCAAAAAGTCTACTTCATCAAATGTCAGATTTTTGAAGAAACCACTTGGAATTTTATCGATAAAATTTTGTGCTAAAAACAGTGATATGTTTTTGGCTGCTGTGCCTACTAATGTGTTTTTGTGCAAAAATTTAATTTTGTTTTGGTCAAAATACAGAAATGCATTTGCTGTTTTCAAAAATGCAAAACTGTTTTCTGGCAAAGCTGTTATGTTGTTTCTGGCTAGATCTAAAACTGTCAATCGTGGCACTCTGTCAAACCAATTGTTGCCGTCAAATGATGTCAGTTGATTGTAAGCTATAAAAACATTTGTCAAATATGTCAAATTTTTGAAAGCTTGATTTTCAATTATTTTAATTTTATTCGATTCTAATTCAATATCAACAATCGCTAAATTTATAAAAGTTTTTGATTGAATTTTGGGGATGTAGTTGTGCTTGATGGAAATTTTTGACACATCTGGATAGAACTGTAAGAAATTCGCTTCAATTTCTTCTACATGGCAATGAAATATATTCAAAGTTCTTGTTTTTGGAATTGCGGTAAACATTTCTTTACATAATTTGGGCAGACGATATTTAGAAATGAATACCTGTTCATTTTCAGAAAATAAAGAAAATGACGTTTTGGCTAAATGTACTTTGTAATCATTCAGTGTTAATAATAATAATAATAATAATAATAATAATAAGCTTTATTGTAACTAAAAAATACAAGCATTTTTATGTACAAAGCAAGAAATAGATAAAATATTAATCGTTGGGCGAGCAAAAATAAACTAACAAGACTAACGCTGCCCAAAAATTTTTTTTTTTTTTTTTTTTTTTTTTTTTTTTTTTTTTTTTAGAGGTTGCAAAACTTGTCTACGGAGTATAAAGGTTTGTTGAGAAGATAAGATTTAATAGATTTACGAAAAATAGAATATGAGGTTATAGATTTAAAATGTGTAGGGAGATGATTAAAGAGTTTTTTGTGATTGTAAAAGATAGAATTTTTAATTAGTTCAAGTTTGGGCTGGGGAAGATAAATATTGCCTGCTTCTTTTCTGGTTAGGTATTGATGAGGTGGTTTAGATGGAAAATCCGGACGATGTTTATATATTAAGCAGACTGATTCAAGAATAAACAAAGACGGAAGAGTAAGTATTTTGTATTTAATAAAATAAGGACGACAGTGAGTGTTGTAATTCAGATCAAAAGTATACCGTACAGCTCTTTTTTGGAGTTTAAAAATAGTATGAAATTGAGAAGACGAACAAGTACCCCAGAAAGGTAAGGCGTAACGAAGATGAGATTCAAAGAGGGAAAAATATGCCTCCCTAGCAACAAAAGAATTCAACTCTTTGGAAACCGATCTTAGGGCAAAACAGGCTGCTGACAATTTATTCATTAAGAAGTCAACATGTGAGGACCACTTTAAAGATCTGTCAATAAATAAACCCAAGAATTTGATAGATTCAACAAATTTAATATTTTCAGAATTTATGAATAATGGCTCAAAGTTCCCTTTAAAAGAAACAGCAAGTGTTTTATGAACATTAAAAGAAAGGCAGTTTGAATCACACCAAGATTTGATGGTCTGAATATCATTGGACATCATGGGGTGGATAGCAGATTCATTAGAATTACTCCAAGTGATACTTGTGTCATCAGCAAATAAGTAAATTTGTCCGTTCAAGGATAAATAAGTAATGTCATTAATAAACAATAGAAATAGAATAGGTCCTAGCACAGATCCTTGAGGAACACCAAACTTTACTGATTTACAACTTGAGTACGCATTGTTTAGTTTGACGGCTTGTTGCCTTTCACTCAAGAAAGATTGGAACCAATTTAAAGGCGTACCACGTATTCCGTAATATTCTAATTTAGAAAGTAAAATGTCATGTCGAACACAGTCAAAAGCCTTTGCAAAGTCGCAAAAAACTGAGGCGGTAAACAATTTATTGTTAACATTAGAATAAATACTATTTAATCACATGTTGTATTATCACATGCTAGAGAACCATAAAGGCAAAAAAAGTTTAAGAAACACCAAGTTATCATCATATTTTAAAAATTTTTGGAATAAATGAAACGAAAACGGTAGAAATGGATTAATCTAAAAAGTGTTATAAACCGAAATTACGCTAGCAATTTAAATAATGACCAATAACAGTATGGTTATGGTTATTACATTAACGAAAATGTATAATTAGGTCGATATTTCTTATAGACCATTGTTTTTTTAAGCAAATTATATTATATTCAAATTTTTGTCTACTTTCAATTCCGAAAACATTACACATAGAGTCTGAAATCAGAAAGTGGGATTAAACAAACTTGGTTTTTGGAAATAAAAAAAATAATTTAAGACTAGCTTAACTTAAACAAAAAATCATTGAAAAATAAATTATTAAGTTTTATTACCTTTTTTTAAAGCATATGGACGCTTAAAGTTTAAAATAACGGTTATTTCAAAAATCTTTAATTATTAAATTTCTATGAAAGTCAAATTTTAAAGCTAGATGTTGCTATAATAACACTATTAATAAGTGTTATAAGTTTTAAAATATAGTATCTAACAATACTACAAAATAAATTTTGTTGAAACACAAACATTGTTTAAATGTTTTGTATAATATATATCTCATTTTTAATGTAGTATTTTTGAACGCTTATTCTACGTTAATTTAACGTTAATATTGTTCTCCTTTAAGGTTTAGCGTCCCAAAATTTCTTAAAACTTTAAACGTTGCTTGTTATATCCATAAACAAAGACACTTCACTTTTATTTAAATTAGATTTAATTAAAACCAAAGATGCAAAAGTAAAATTGAGCAAAATAATTATTCAATTACAATTATTTATTCAATTGGACTGAAAATTATTAGACAGTCAACACTTTTTTTGAATGCCAAATAAATATAATAGAAGCGATTTCTATCAATTGAACTAAAGCCTTGGACTTAAATTAGACTGGTGATTAACTAAACTCTTCTAACTTCTAGTATTTTTTACAAAAATTTTAATTCTAAAATTAAAACAAATAGTTTAGGTTTACATTCGTCCAGTAAATTTTTGTATTTTTAGGTATATTGCTTTAGTTTAAAACAGTCTAGTTGGTCTTTTTTAAATTTTTTAGTAATTTTAAACGATTTGTGTATTGCTCTAATCTTGCAACTTTAAATTTTAAAACATAATATTTATATAAATTGTCAAAAAAAATTGTTTTCTTACGTTTGACGTTATAAGAAATTTGAAAATTTTAAACTTTTTTCACTAGCAACACCGTGCTTTTTAAGTAAAAAATAGACTGTTTGTTCAAATTAATTCAAAATCATTTAAAGTGATGGCGCCTTATCAATAATTTAAAGCGTTTAAGAAAGCGTTAATGTTATCTGTTTAAACGCTTAAATCGTTATATATTTCTACGGTAAAATTATCACCGTTTTTTACCCTTATATATGAATTTATGTCTTAAATAACGCTTATTCTTTAAACCCGTAGAAATTAATTTTTTATAAAAGTCAGAATTAAAAACTAAAAGCTGTTATAATAAACAATTAAATGTTGCTATAATGATTAGAATAATTTGGTGGTAAAAAATATTTTCTAGACGTTGTAATTTTGAAAAATAACATTTTATTTATTGCTTTTCCAAATGTTATATTATAACGTAGATTATAGTTGAACAAAACGTTTAAAAACAATTTTATTTTTTAATGTTGAGCGCTCTAAGACTTTTTAAAAGTTTTTACTGTTTTTCATTCTAAACATATTCAATTTAATTGAAACAAAACTTGCAAAAAAATATAATAAAATAAATAATCAAATAGATATTTAAAGTGTCTAAGTAAATTATTCAACTATTTACACTTTTTCAATAACATTAAACATTTAAAAGCGTTTCTTTTATTTAGATAAGCGTTATCTAACGACAATTAGTACCGCGATATACGTTTACATAACAAAAGTTAGAAGTAGCTATAATAAAATATAATTTAATGTTCCGAGTTTTAAAATATATTATACAATAGTATTACAAAATAGATATTGGTTAAAGACAAACATTGTTTTTTAATATTTTGGATAATAGATATTTCATTTTTAACGTATTTTTGAACGTTTACTCTCCGTTAATTTAACGTTATTTTTGTTCTCTTTTAAAGCTTAGCGCTCTAAAAGTTCTAAAGACTTTAAATACAACGTTACTCAATCTATAAGAAAAGACACTTTAGTTTTAAATTAAGTAAAACAAAACATGCAAGAGTCAAATTTAATAAATTAATTAATAATTATTATTTGACCAACTCGATTAAAAATTTTTAAACGCTTGACATACATTTTTTTTCTAAAAAACTAATAAAAGTAATGAATTAGAATAGTGAAAATTTATTAAAGGAAGTTTTTTAATTGAAATAAATATGTGAACTCAAATCAGTATAGTTATTAACTAAGCTCTTCTAACTTCTAGTATTTTTTATAATAATTATAATTCCAAAATTAAAATAATTGGTTTACAATAGTTCTACAAAATTTTGGCTATAATACACTATATTAGGCTAACCTGCAGTATAAACTAATATTTATATATATATTTTATGAAATGAAGTAAACTTAGATTAATTTAACTATATTTATATTAGACTACAGTTCATTACCTTAAACTTTACTTTTATCTTCAAGTTGTTTTTTTGTTTTGTCATTTTTTTTTTATTGTTTTTAACCTTTACCCCTAGCTTTCCATCAGTTCCTCTAACAGTTTTTGATAGTTTTGCCATATTATGTTCTAAGACTTTGATCTTAAGATTGAGATTATCATTGAGATATTGCACTGCGACTTTTTTGATCTATTGTGCTCTTTACAAATATACAAACACTCAGGATCAGACGAAAGCCATTTTTTTTGTAGAAAAAGACTTCCGTCTAGGCTCTGAACGTCTTATCGTCAGCCACCTGACTACCAAACGACCCGATCTTCTGAGTAGAAGATTTTGGTCTCGAAGAATTTTTTTTCCTTGCCTATGATGGTTGGTTTTGATACTCGGGCTTTTTTTCTCTATTGTGGCGCTACACTAATTACATTTATGTTTGAAACTTTGTAAGTATATTTCTAAGGTATCTTTTATTTAGTCTTTTTCTATTTATTTTTAGGTAGTTTTCTAATTTCTTTTAGTTTATTTAACGAGTTATATATTAATTCTATGAATGCGTTGAATGCATTTCTAAAACAGTTTTCCTATTAAATTTTTTTTTTATCAATTTAGATTTAGGCTTAAACTCAAGTCGATTTAGTAGATTTAGCTATAGTAACAGAAAAAACTAGAATTTATTTATGTAAACTAAATTGATCTAGACTCGATAAGGCTTAATTTGTTTAATATTAAATTAATTTCAAACAATTTGTATTGTAAAATCAACTCTTAATTAATTTACGTTAAAGCTTAAGCTTTAAAACAGTCGTAGATGGCAAACTTATACTTAATTAACTGTGGGTAAGGATGAATTTTGTCACAGTAGTGAGTTCGCGGCTTCCAGCAATTCGGTCGGGATTAGGGAGTGGGATATCCAACAGGTTTTTACTCACACCGGCAACTTTAGCGCCACCTTGGCTTTCAATTATTTCTTTTCGCTTCTAAGATGAAGAAAGACACTACTGACTTGCATGCTCTCTAATGGCAGGGAGTTGTTAAATTTTGGGACATAAAACAGACCAGGCCTACTATGTGACTAATATTCATAATGTGTATATTTACATGCTAAATTATAATAAATATACAAGAGAAAAATTTAATGAAAATGTATAATGGCTCAAAACAAAATTATTGTAAGACTAAAACTGTTTTAGTTTTAAATAAACATTTCTTGAATTGATTCTTCTTATCGACAACAAAATGGTGTTGACCATATACAGTTAATGGTGACTACAATGGAAGAAGTCCCATTGCATACCAGACGCTTGTGCATGTTACGTTACATAAATTACCCTCTGACGATAATCACCTTTCTTTTTGCTAAAATAATGTTGTCTTTCTGATGAATGTCTTCAAGCTCTAAAGAAGATTCAATTGGTGACCTTGTGCGTTTAGACATGCAGAATGACCTTGACGTCTCTTTTTAGACAGCTAATGTTTGCAAATGATGGATTATACCAACAGCATGGCCAATATAGCCGGATAATTTAAAAAAAAGTGTTAAATACGCAAGCCATTTTGAAAGATGAGCAATAAACTATAAACAAAAAACATGAACCATAAACATAAACGATAAATATAAACGATAAACAGAAACCATAAACGTTAAACCCTGTAATTTAGCCTTACATAACTTCCAAATAACTATTCTAATATCTAAATAAATTAAATTGATTTAAAAAAGTACAAAAGATTTGGTTCTAGTTTTGTAGCTGAAATTAGTTTAGCTATTAAACTAATTTTAGAAAAGGAACAAAAAAGTGAGGAAAGGAATGAGGGTGAGTATGTGGTGTGTTTGTTGATCTGAAAGCCGCGTTTGATAGGGTAGACATAATTAAGTTTTAAGAGTGCATGGAAAAGAAGGGAATAGCGAAAGCAGTAATAGAGAATGTGAAAGAGATATACAAGGAAACAAAGAGCAACGTGAAAGAGAATGGAAAAGAAAGTGTATGGCTGTGAACAAACAGGGGTAAAAGAGATTAAGAGGAAACAATCAAGAAAGCAATGAATAGATGGAGAAATGAAAAGCAGAGATAGAGACTTAGAAAAACAAGAGAGGAAGGGAGAAATTCGAGAGAGCAAAAAAATATATAAGAGATTGGTTACAGAAGAATTATTAAGCTATATAAATAGAAAAGGAGAGACAGAAAGAGGAAAATGACTGCAAGATTCAGATGTGGGAATGAGGAGAGAGAAAACAGATTTTGGATGGAGGAAAATGAAAGATGTGTGGCAGAGAGATATGATAACGAGAGGACACGATGAGAAAAAAAGGGAACAAAATGAATAAAAATGATAGAAAGAAAAAGAAAAAAATCAAATTTGGTGAATGAGAGACAATGAGAGAAGAAGAAAAGAAGGGAAGAGAAATTAAAAAGAAGAATGTTTAAGTTAAAATTTATTTAATTTTTATATTATTTATATCAGTGTATAGTGGGGAAATTGAAATTATTATTATTATTAAGTGAAACATTATAATATGTATTTAAATATATTTGAATATAGTTGATCAAATAAGCTAAAAACCTAAAATTAACAACTACTGAGCGCTGAATTTATTTATTAACAATCAAGTGAAATTACTACAAAACCAATTTTCTCTAATCTATCAAGTAGATTAGCCGTAACAGAGTTTATTATAACAATTATCAACTTAAACAATATATGAATTTTCACAATACAACTGTAGCTATCAAATGCACCAAAAAGTGCTAAAAAATATAAAAGTTTATTTATCAACAACATCTGAAATACGAGCAAGAATTAACTGCAACAGTTGAGTGACAGTGAATTCAATATTATGTTAAACAAAATTCGACAAATTGACTAGAATAAAGACTTTAGGAGCAACTAGCTGAAGCAATCTAATCTGATCAACAATTTTTATCTGACACACTATATATATTTGAACTATACTAAATCAATTTTTTAGTTAATCAAGTTAACACTGAAAAAAACTAATTTACAATTGAAAAAAAACAAAGAGTCACACAACAGTTATTTATGCTATTAAAATTTAGCTGTGTTAATTATTGTAATAGTTAAGTGACAGTACAGAACTAGATAGATTTGTTGGGCTTTGGGAGCAATTAACATGAATATAATAAAATGAACAAAAAAAAGTGCTTTGAACTTGTAGAAATAGCTAAATTTATTTATTAATGTTATTAAGTATAAGTTATGTTAACTGCTAACTGTTAATTTAATGTAAAGTCAGTTGAGTTATTAATAATATAATGGAATACAATTAGATTCTGTGAGCAATTAACTCAATTAGCTTTGTTAAAGATAGGCAACTGTAGCAATAGCTATAATAGAAAAACATGTGACAAATGTGACTTAAAAAAATAAAATATTCAAATTTTTGCAATATTTAAAAATGTGCTTGACGGTTGTAAAATTTATTCAAATTTTGCCAAAATTAGCTGCAACAAATAGTACAGCTAATATATTACTGAGAATATGAAAATCGTAATAAAATTTGTCAGTGCAGCACAAACTCATTATAGAATGCAAAAGAGTTCAACTAGATTTAACTTTGAACTTGCGTCTGAATTATATTTAGACTTGACTAGACCAGACTTTTTCAAACTGAAGTAGATCGAACATTTCAATTTAAAGAAAAGAAATATTTTCAAGTGTTTGGAGACATAAATTGAAGGTTTTATTTTTTTTTTTAAAGGTTTGATCTTTCTTTCATGTTTAGTCTAGCTTGATCTAACTCGATAATTTAGGTTAATTATTGGAGAACTTGGCTAAAAAATAGGAACAAAATTAAAACTTGGAAGTCAAACCATACTTTAGAACTAGAATTCTCTTCTAAGAAATCATTCATTCCTACAAGATTGGTGTTTCTTTTAATGGACCACTCTTTGAGTTGTTTTTTGACTTCAAATAGATCTGGTACTCTTAATATTTGTATAGAGAATTCTGAAACATAGAAATCTTCTGGAAGTTTTTCAAGTGGATTTTCCCACAGGGATACTTCATTATATGTCAAATTTTTAAAAAAACTATTTGGAATTAAATTGATGATATTGTTGTCTAAAAGCAGTGACAGATTTTTAGCTGATGTGCCAGCCATTGTGTTTCTGTCTAAAAACATAATTTCGTTTGCAATAAAGAACAGTTTGGCATTTACTGTTTCTAAAAATTGGAAACTGTAAGCTGGCAGAGCTACAATATGGTTGTAACTAAGATCTAGCACTATCAATTGCGGTACTTTATCAAACCAGTTGCTGCCAAATGATGACAATTGATTATAATCTAAGTACAGATATACCAAATGTTCTAAATTTTTGAAAGCTTGATCTTCAATGATCTTAATGTTATTATGTGACAGATTAATTTGGCTAATTGCTAAATTCACAAAAGTTTTTGATTGAATTTTGCTAAGATTATTATTTGTAATAGCAATTCTAGACACGTTTTGGTGCAATTTCAAAAAATTTGCTTCAATCTCTTTCACTTGACATTTGAAGATCCACAAAGACATTATTTCTGGTATTGCGGAGAACATTTCTTGACATAATTTAGGCAGAGAGTAGTTGAAAATCTGTACATTATCACTTCTGTGATATACTGAATATGGCATATTGGCCGAAACTGCTAGATAATCGTTTAGTGTTGTATTATCACAAGCTAAAATAGCATTAGGACAAAGAAAAATTAAAATACATACGAGTATAACTCTCATTTTATACGAATTTTTCTAAATTAATGACTTTTGTCTCTTGTTCTAGGTTAGTACAATAAATTATGGACTTTTGATAACTGTAAGTACAAATTCTGTTATAAGGTCTTATTTATGATAAAACATGGAAAAGAATCATTAACCAATGGATAATGGTTACTACATTAACGATTGGGTCGATATTACTTACACACCATTATTTCTTTGAAACCCATGTTTTAGAATTTTCTATAGTTTTTATAATTTTGAAGTTTTCTTATGTTTTGACTCAATATAAAGCTCGAAATCTAAATGTGAGATTAGATAACGTTGATTTAGGGAATTTAAAAAAAGCCAAACACTGGCCAATATTGTTTTATTGGGAGATGGTGCAACACAAACTGTGCTATATTTGTTGAACTTTGTCAAAAAATTGCTGTTTCTTGGACTAGGTATTTTGAAAAATATCAAAAATAGGTTTAGTAGACTAAGTTAACTATACATACGACAAGTTATTAATTAGCCTAAACTAAATAATTTTTAATCTCTTTAAAAATTGAAGAAATAATAGCTAACTACACAAATAAGTTATCTTAACTTAACAAAACCTATGTGGTCAAGCTAAACTACATCAGTCTAGACTGGTTAGAAACACCCACTAAGCAGTTCTACCTAATTTACGTTGTATACTCATTTAAAATGACAAATATAGACTTAGGCTACTAAATAGAGTATGTTACGTCTATATTGAACGGAATAGTCTAATATTAACTCAATTTGAATTTAGATATTATTGAATGTAACAGATTTGATATCAAATAAGCTGTAAACATAATATTATCAACTGATTATTACAATTGGGTGGTAGTACTAGACTAACTTGCTAGACTTTAGGAAGTAGATCAGCTGAAACAGAGATGTTTATAACAATTATCAACTGAAATAATATATGAATCTCAACTATACAACTTTAACTATAGCTAATTTGAATTAACTGAAAAATGTTAAAAAAATAATTCCTTACAGACAAAATCAGTGTTTTGTACAAAAACATATCACTCTTTTTGTCACAAAATTTTATCAACAGAAGTTCAACTAATGTCTTTAAAATACTGACATTTGATAAAGTAAACCTTTTACAATGTCTTTGGTGTGTACTTTACACATGTCATTTTTTAAATAATTGTTAAGTCTAGGTCTAGGACTTTGTACATGGAATATACTTTGAATTCATTGCAGAATTAAAAAATGAAATAAAAACCAATGTTTTTATTTGAAAAAATAAAGTTGATGCTTGCACTTTATTGCTGGGCCACTCTGTATAAATAAGTTTATTATCAAAAAAAACGCAGTCAGAAAAAAAAAAGCTGACATGTCCGAGCGTGTTCTCAAAAAACCTAAATTTTAAATGAATTTGTTCCAACTCACGTGTCCTCACAAACACGTTTTTAGTTGATCAAATAAATTGAAAAAAATAATTTATGTGTTAATTATCTATATTAGTTAAATGTAAAAGTCAAGCAAATTAATTTATTCAATAAAATTATTTAACGAACAAGTTGTAGAAACTGTTTCTAGACACCCTTAATTTAATATAACTTTAAACCAAACAATGCAAATTTACTGAAATAGAATACAATTTTGTGAGGAATTAGGATGAGAGAAGATATTAATTATTAACTTAGAGACTATTACAGTTAGCTGATGTTAACAAAGTTAGAATTAACTATTAATAACTGAAATTCAACAACTATAATGTTAAAAGCTGTGACAAAAGAGACTTTAGAAAGTAAAACCTGCATTTGCCTGCGATTTTTGAAAATGTGTTATTAACTGTTGCTCAACTTTTATCAAAATTACAGCTAATATGTTACTGAGAATGTAAAAATTTAAATTGAGTGCAGCACATACTGACTTATCAATAATATGCTGGGGGGCTCAACTAGATTAAGCTAGACTTAACTAGACTAGACTTTTTACCAACTTAATTAAATCTAGCATTTTTATATAAACGAATATTTTCAAGAATTTGAAAACATTAATTAGAGATTTTATTAATTTTTTTTTAAGGAAGTTTTACTTTTTAATACCTAACTTAACCTAACTATAAACTTAAGTTATTTAGACAACTTGGGTAAAAATCAAAATTAAAAATAAAATTTGACAATATAATAGTACTTTCGAACTAGAGTTCTCTTCTTCTGAAAATTCATCTAGATTTATAAGTTTGGTCTTCTTTTTAATGGACCATTCTTTTAGTTGTTTTTGGTCTTCCTCTTCAAATAGATGATATGGCATACCCAATGTTTGTATAGTGAATTCTGAAATGAAGAAATCTTCCGGAAGTTCTTCAAGTGGATTTTCTAAAAAGTATACTAGATTGAAGCTCAGATTTTTGAAGAACCCAATTGGTATTTCATTGATGCTATTGTAGTCTAGAAAAAGTGACATATTTTTGGCTGATGTGCCAGCCATTGTGTTTCTGTGCAAAAACATAATTTTATTTTGGGAAAAAAACAGTTTGGCATTTGCTGCGTCCAAAAATTGAAAACTGTTTGCTGGCAACGCCACAATATTATTGTTGTTTAGATCTAATACTCTTAATTGTGGCACTTTATCAAACCAGTTGCTGTCAAATGATGACAATTGATTATAATCTAAGTACAGATATACCAAATTTTTTAAACTTTTGAAAGCTTGATTTTCAATGATTTTAATGTTATTTTCTGACAGAGTAATTTGGCGAATTGCTAAATTCACAAAAGTTTTTGATTGAATTTTGCTAAGATTATTATTTGTAATAACAATTGTAGACACATTTTGGTGCAATTTCAAAAAATTTGCTTCAATCTCTTTCACTTGACATTTGAAGATCCACAAAAACATTATTTCTGGTATTGCGGAAAACATTTCTTGACATAATTTAGGCAGAGAGTAGTTAAAAATCTGTACATCATCACTTCTATGATATACTGAATATGGCATATTGGCCGAAACTGCTAGATAATCGTTTAGTGTTGTATTATCACAAGCTGAAATAGCATTAGGACAAAGAAAAATTAAAATACATACGAGTATAACTCTCATTTTATACGAATTTTTCGAAACTAATGACTTTTGTTTCTTGTTCTAGGTTAGTACAATGAATTCTGGACTTTTGATAACTGTAAGTACAAATTCTATTATAAGATCTTATTTATGGTAAAACATGAATAAGTATCATTAACCAATGGATAATGGGTTACTACATTAACGATTGGGTCGATATTACTTCCGCCCCATTATTTCTTTGAAACCCATGTTTTAAAAATTTGTATAGTTTTTGTAATTTTGAATTTTTTTAAATGTTTTGAGTCAATCTAAAGATCGAAATCTAAATGTGAGATTAGATAACGTTGATTTAAGGAATTTAAAAAAGGCATCCCCGGGCCTATATTATTTTTATTGGGAGTTGATGCAACACAAACTGTGCTATATTTGTTGAAGTTTCACAAAAAATTGCTATTTCTTGGACTAGGTATTTTAAAAAATATTAAAAATAGGTTTAGTAGACTAAGTTAACTAACCATATGACAAGTTATTAATTAGCCTAAACTAAATAATTTTTAATCTCTTTAAAAATTGGAGAAATAATAGCTAATTACACAAATAAGTTATCTTAACTTAACAAAATCTATGTGGTCAAGCTAAACTACATCAGCCTAGACTGGTTAGAAACACCCACTAAGCAGTTCTACCTAATTTGAGTTGTATACTCTATTAAAATGACCAATATAGATTTAGGCTACTAAATAGACTATATTACGTCTATATGGAACGGAATAGTCTAAAATTAACTCAATTTGATTGGTCTAGATTAGAGTTTAGATATTATTGAATGAAACAGATTTGATATCAAATAAGCTGAACACATAAAATTATCAACTGAATATAAAGCTTATTATTGACAACAACTAAAATAGGCCATGATAGATGTTACAATTGGGTGGTAATACTAGACCAACTTGCTAGACTTTAGGAAGTAGATCAGCTGAAACAGAGATGTTTATAACAATTATCAACTGAAATAATAAATGAATTTCAACTATACAACTTAAACTATAGCTAATTTGAATTTACTGAAAAATGTTGAAAAATTTAATTCCTTACAGACAAAATCAGAGTTTTGTACAAAAACATATCACTGTTTTTGCCACAAAATTTTATCAACAGAAGTCTAACCAATTTCTTTAAAAATCTGACATTTGATAAAGTAAACCTTTTACAATGTCTTTGGTGTGTACTTTAAACATGTCATTTTTTAAATAATTGTTAAGTTTAAGTCTATGACTTTGTACATGGAATATACTTCGAATTCATTGCAGAATTAAAAAATTAAATAAAAACCAATGTTTTTATTTGAAAAAATAAAGTTGATGGTTGCACTTTATTGCTGGGCCACTCTGTATAAATAAGTTTATTATCAAAAAAACCGCAGTCAAAAAAAAAAACTGACATGTCCGAGCGTGTTCTCAAAAAACCTAAATTTTAAATAAATTTGTTCCAACTCACACGTCTTCACAAACACGTTTTTAGTTGATCAAATAAATTAAAAAAAATAATTTATGTGTTAATTATCTATATTAGTTAAATGTAAAAGTCAAGCAAATTAATTTATTTAATAAAATCATCCAACGAACAAGTTGTAGAAACTGTTTCTAGACACCCTTAATTTAATATAATTTTAAACCAAACAGTGCAAATTTACTGAAATAGAATAAAATTTTGTGAGCAATTAAGTTGAAACAAGATATTAATTATTAACTTAGACACTATAATAGTTAGCTGATGTTAATAGAGCTAGTATTAACGACTAATAACTGAAATTCACCAACTATAGCTGTGACAAAGGAGACTTTTTGAAAGTAAAACGTTGCGATTTTTAAAATGTGTTCAATTGTTGCTCAACTTTTACCACAATTACAGCTAATATGTTACTGAAAATGTAAAAATCTGATTAAAACTTGGAGTGCAGTACAAACTGACTTATTAATAGCATGCTGAGAGGCTCAATAGATTAAACTAGATTTAACTAGACTAGACTAGATTTTTTACAAACTAAATTAAATCTAGCATTTTTATATAAACGAGAGAAATATTTTCTAGAATTTGAAAACATTAATTAAAGATTTTATTAAATTTTTTTTAGGAAGTTTGACTTTTTAAAACCTAACTATAAACCTAAGTTATTTAGACAGCTTGGGTAAAAAACAAAATCAAAAATAAAATTTGACAATATAACAGTACTTTAGAGCTAGAGTTCTCTACTTCTGAAAACTCATCTAGATTTATAAGTTTGGTCTTCTTTTTAATGGACCATTCTTCTAGTTGCTTTTGGTCTTCCTCTTCAAATAGATGATATGGCATACCCAATGTTTGTATAGTGAATTCTGAAATGAAGAAGTCTTTCGGAAGTTCTTCAAGTGGATTTCCTAAAAAGTATACTAGATTGAAGGTCAGATTTTTGAAGAACCCAATTGGTATTTCATTGATGCTATTGTAGTCTAGAAAAAGTGACACATTTTTGGCTGATGTGTCAGCCATTGTGTTTTTGTGCAAAATCCTAATGTTGTTTTGGATAAAAAACAGTTTGCTATTTGCTGCTTCCAAAAATTGAAAGCTGTTTGCTGGCAAGGCCACAATATTATTGTTGTTTAGATTTAATACTCTTAATTGTGGCACTTTATCAAACCAGTTGCTGTCAAATGATGACAATTGATTATAATCTAAGTACAGATATACCAAATGTTCTAAATTTTTGAAAGCTTGATCTTCAATGATCTTAATGTTATTATGTGACAGATTAATTTGGCTAATTGCTAAATTCACAAAAGTTTTTGATTGAATTTTGCTAAGATTATTATTTGTAATAGCAATTCTAGACACGTTTTGGTGCAATTTCAAAAAATTTGCTTCAATCTCTTTCACTTGACATTTGAAGATCCACAAAAACATTATTTCTGGTATTGCGGAAAACATTTCTTGACATAATTTAGGCAGAGAGTAGTTAAAAATATGTACATAATCACTTCTATGATATACTGAATATGGCATATTGGCCGAAACTGCTAGATAATCGTTTAGTGTTGTATTATCACAAGCTGAAATAGCATTAAGAGAAACAAAAATTAAAATACATACGAGTTTAACTCTCATTTTATACGAATTTTTCTAAATTAATAACTTTTGTCTCTTGTTCTAGGTTAGTACAATGAATTGTGGACTTTTGATAACTGTAAGTCCAAATTCTGTTATAAGATCTTATTTATGGTAAAACATGAATAAGTATCATTAACCAATGGATAATGGTTACTACATTAACGATTGGGTCGATATTACTTACACACCATTATTTCTTTAAAACCCATGTTTTAAAATTTTTTATAGTTTTTATAATTTTGAAGTTTTCTTATGTTTTGACTCAATCTAAAGCTCGAAATCTAAATGTGAGATTAGATAACGTTGATTTAAGAGATTTTGAAAAAGGCAAACACTGGTCAATATTATTTTTATTGGGAGTTGGTGCAACACAAACTGTGCTATATTTGTTAAACTTTGACAAAAAATTGCTGTTTCTTGGACTAGGTATTTTAAAAAATATCAAAAATAGGTTTAGTAGACTAAGTTAACTAGACATATGACAAGTTATTAATTGGCCTAAACCAATGCCTAAACTAAATAATTTTTACTCTCTTTAAAAATTGGAGAAATAATAGCTAACTACACAAATAAGTTATCTTAACTTAACAAAACCTATGTGGTCAAGCTAAACTACATCAGCCTAGACTGGTTAGAAACACCCACTAAGCAGTTCTACCTAATTTACGCTGTATACTCATTTAAAATGACAAATATAGATTTAGGCTACTAAATAGACTATATTACGTCTACATTGAACGGAATAGTCTAAAATTAACTCAATTTGATTGGTCCACATTAGAGTTTAGATATTATTGAATGAAGCAGATTTGATGTCAAATAAGCTGAAAACATAAAATTATAAACTGATTATGAAACTTATTTATTAACAACAGCTAAAATAGGCCATGATAGCTGTTATAATTGGGTGTTAGTACTAGAGCAACTCGCTAGACTTTAGGAAGTAGATCAGCTGAAGCAGGGATGTTTTTAACAATTATCAACTGAAGCAATATATGAATTTTAACTATAGCTCATTTGAATTACCTGAAAAATGTTAAAAAATATTATTCCTTACAGACAAAATCAGAGTTTTGTACAAAAACAAATCACTGTTTTTGCCACAAAATTTAATCAACAGAAGTCCAATTAATTTTTCTGAAATAAAAAATCTGAAATTTGATAAAGTAAACCGTTTACAATGTCTTTGGTGTGTACTTTAAACATGTCATTTTTTAAATAATTTTTAAGTTTAGGTCTAGGACTTTGTACATGGAATTTACTTCGAATTTATTGCAGAATTTAAAAATGAAATAAAAACAAAAGTTTTTATTTGAAAAAATAAAGTTGATGGTTGCGCTTTATTTTTGGCTCACACTGTATAAATAAGTTTATTATCAAAAAAACCGCAGTCAAAAAAAAAACTGACATGTCTGAGCGTGTCCTCAAAAAACCTAAATTTTAAATGAATTTGTTACAACTCACGCGTCTTCACAAACACATTTTTAGTTAATAACATAAATCAAAAAAATAATTTATGTCAATCATCTATGTTAGTTAAATGAAGCAAGTTAATTTATTTAATAAAATTATTTAACAAAAAAGTTGTAGAAACTGTTTCTAGACACCCCTAATTTAATATAATTTTAATCCAAGCAATACAAATTTACTAAAATATAATACAATTTTGTGAGGAATTAGGATGAGAGAAGATATTAATTATTAACTTAGAGACTATTACAGTTAGCTGATGTTAACAAAGTTAGAATTAACTACTAATAACTGGAATTTAACAACTATAATGTAAAAAGCTGTGACAAAAGAGACTTTAGAAAGTAAAACCTGCATTTGCTTGCGATTTTTGAAAATGTGTTATTAATTGTTGCTCAACTTTTACCAAAATTACAGCTAATATGTAACTGAGAATGTAAAAATTGGAATTGAGTGCAGCACAAACTGACTTATTAATAACATGCTGGGGTGCTCAACTAGATTAAGTCAGACTTAACTGGACTAGACTAGACTTTTTACAAACTATAATAAATCTAGCATTTTTATATAAACGAGAGAAATATTTTCAAGAATTTGAAAACATTAATTAAAGATTTTATTAATTTTTTGTTAGGAAGTTTGACTTTTTGATACTTAACTTAACCTAACTATAAACCTAAGTTATTTAGACAACTTGGGTAAAAAACAAAATTAGAAATAAAATTAGACAAAATAACAGTACTTAAAAACTAGAGTTCTTTTCTTCTGAAAACTCATCTAGATTTATAAGTTTGGTCTTCTTTTTAATGGACCTTCTTCTAGTTGTTTTTGGTCTTCCTCTTCAAATAGATGATATGACACACTCAATGTTTGTATAGTGAATTCTGAAATGAGGAAATCTTCCGGAACCTCTTCAAGTGGATTGCCTAAAAAGTATACTTGATTTAAGCTCAGATTTTTGAAGAACCCAATTGGTATTTCATTGATGCTATTGTAGTCTAGAAAAATTGACATATTTTTGGCTGATGTGCCAGCCATTGTGTTTCTGTGCAAAAACATAATTTTTTGCTGCGTTCAAAAATTGAAAACTGTTTGCTGGCAAAACCGCAATATTGTTGTTGTTTAGATCTAATACTGATAATTGTGGCACTTTATTAAACCAGTTGCTGCCAAATGATGACAATTGATTAGAATTTAAGTACAGATATACCAAATGTTCTAAATTTTTGAAAGCTTGATCTTCAGTTATCTTAATGTTATCATGTGACAGATTAATTTGGGTAATTGCTAAATTCACAAAAGTTTTTGATTGAAATTTTGCTAAGATTATTGTTTGTAATAACAATTCTACACATGTTTTGGTGCAATTTTAAAAAATTTGCTTCAATCTCTTTTACTTGACATTTGAAGATCCACAAAGACATTATTTCTGGTATTGCGGAAAACATTTCTTGACATAATTTAGGCAGAGAGTAGTTAAAAATATGTACAGCTGATTTCAAAAAAAACTGATACGACTCTTAAAGCACGTTTTTTAAATATTTGAGCAGTGTATTCTAGGGCACCAGTCGCCGTCACTGTCAAATTAAAAAACTTGTCAGAATTGTCGATTAGAAACAAATAACCGCGCAAAAATAATAATCTTTAAATGGCTCCGCACACGAACAAAGAGCTAAAAGCAAGAATTGTATCAGTTTTTTTTGAAATCAGCTGTACATAATCACTTCTATGATATATTGAATATGGCATATTGGTTGAAACTGATAAATAATCGTTCAGAGTTGTATTATCACAAGCTAAAATAGCATTTGGACAAACAAGGATTAAAATAGATAAAATCTTCATTTTATAGAAATTTTTTAGATAAATTAGTTTCGTCTCTTGTCTTAACTTAGTTCCATGAGTTGTGAACATTCGGTAACCGTAGATACAAATTTTGCTTCTAAATATAATTTATGGTGAAAACATGACTTATGATCATTAACAAATAGGTAATGGTTAATATATTAAAGTGAAATGAATAATTGGGTCGATATTACTTATAGACCATTATTCCTCTTAATCTATTTTTTTAACAATTTTGTAGTTTTGATAATTTTTGACGTTTTCCTATGTTTTGACTCATCTTAAAGTTTGAAATCAGAATGTGGGATTAGGCAGTTTAGGTTATCACTCATCACTAGCCAAAATAATTTTTTTTTGGAACATTTCGGTTTTAAATCGTTACTATCTAGGAGCGCCACAAACTATGATTTATATATTAAACTATAAAAGAGATAGAAACATTAGGTTTTACCACATTACATCTAGGTTTTATTGCACTTTTAACTGGAATACATTTTGTTGCTAGATAGATGATCTAAATAATTTTCAACTATCTTTGTTTAATATATTTAAAGCTCATTCACAAGATTACGTTCAGTATAGCTAAACAAAAGCAGAACTAAGATGCATATTAAGTGGATCAAATTTTTTGTTGAATATTTTAATAAAAGCAAACTGGGTTTACCTAAGCAAGTTACTAATTTTTGACTATATAGCTTAGACTTAACAAAAAACTGCAACACCTTAGACTATATTTTCTAATAGGTAGTATAAGAAATGTGGAAATTGGTTTATTTAACTAAAGTTGACTATATTTTTTGATTAGTTATTAGTTAGCCTAAGATAACTAATTTATAATCACTTTAAAAAATTGAAAATATAAGATGAATTTGCTTAAGCTAACTAAACTTATTTGGTCTAATATATTAGGCTGTTTTTAAAGTGTTGACAAATTCTATTGTATTAGATCAAATTTGATCTAATGATAACGATGACAATTAATAATAATTCAACAGTATTTAACTAAACCAGCCGTAAATCTTTAATTTCAAGTTTAATTTATTTGATAGAAAAAAAAATTTGAAAAAAAAAACAACAGAACGATTAATTGTTGATAAGTTTTAATTGTAACAGTTGAATAACAGTTTGGTAATTTAAATATCTTTATTCTTTAGTTCTAAAGCTGAACACACTTAGAATTAAAACTCAATTAGTACAAGACTAGGCACAACTAAGTTTGCAATAATACTTTAGCTAATAAACTAGCTCAAAAGTGATATTTCGATTTATAGTGACGGTTAGTTATGTAGATTAGTTGATACAAAAATTAAGTTACTTTGATTGTTTAAGAATATTACAAAGTTTGTTGGACTAAACCAATTTTAATCTTAACTTATAATTTGAGTAGTTTTGTATTTGTCTCAGCTAACTAGCTTAAACAAATCTTGATTAAAATTACTATAGATTAATCCAAATGGAGACAAGATTGAATTTTGAAAACATATTGATCTTTTATTCCTAAACTTGATGAGATTGAATCTAAGTTGACGTTTAATTAGACAGTTTGACTAATAAGCAGTAGTAAAACAAAAATTTTAAAAACTAGAAATTGTTTAGAACCACAGTTGCCCTCTTCAAACTCATTTCTTGGATTTTCAAGTTTGGTATTTTTTCCATTAGACCATGCTAGGAGTTGTTTTCTGTCTTTTTCTTTAAACAAGTGGTATGGAACAGCCAATGTTTGAATGGTGAAATCTGAAACGAAGAAATCTTTTGGAAGTTCTTTAATTGGGTTTTCCAAAAAGTCTACTTGATCAAATGTCAGATTTTTGAAGAAATCACTTGGAATTCTATTGATCAAATTTTGTGTTAAAAATAGTGTTATGTTTTTGGCTGTTGTGCCTGCCATTGTGTTTTTGTGCAAAAATTTAATTTGGTTTTTGTCAAAATACAGAAAGGCATTTGCTGTTTTCAAAAATTTAAAACTGTTCTCTGGCAAAGCTTGAATATTGTTTCTGGCTAGATCCAAAGTTGTTAATTGTGGCACTCTGTCAAACCAATTATTGCCGTCAAATAATGTCAGTTGATTGTGAAATAAAGTAAGTTTTCTCAAATATGTCAAATTCTTGAAAGCTTGATGTTCAATTATTTGAATTTTGTTAGATACTAATTGAATATTGGTAATCGCTAAATTTATAAAAGTGTTTGATTGAAGTTTAGAGATGTTATTGTCTGCGATGACAATGCTTGACAGATCTGGATAGAACTGTAGGAAATTTGCTTCAATTTCTTCTACTTGGCAATGAACTATCTCCAAAATGCTTTTTTTAGGAATTGTAGTGAACATTTCTTTACATAACTTTGACAGAGGATAGTCAGAAATAAATACCTCAATATTTTTACTAAATAATGAAAATGACGTTTCGGCAAAATGTACTTTATAATCATTCAATGTGTTATTATCACATGCTAGAGTACCATAAAAGCAAAAAAATGTTAAGAAACACCACGTTAGCATGATAAGCTAAAAACTTTTCAGACAAATGTCTTTTGTGTTCCAAGTTAGTACTGTCACTACCGCACAAACTATGACCGTAAACATAGATGAATCTAAACAATTATATAAACCTAAAAAACTTTAACACTTTAAATAATGACGATTAATGGTAATGTTATATTCAACATTTTTCTTTAATGGTTATTACTTTGAAAAAAATTGATAATTTAGGTGATACTACTTATTGATCGTTATTGTTTCTTAAAGAGCTACATTTTTTTTGAACTTTTAACGTTTTTCTATCGTTAAACCTGACTTATACAGCTTGAAATCAGAAAGTGGGATTAGTTAAACTTTGTCAAAAGAAATAAAAAAAAATTATTAAGATTAGCTTGACTTGAATAAGGGATTGTTGAGAAATAAAACAGATTAGGTTTTGTTAGCTTTTTTTTAACCATATTAACGTCGGCTATACGGAAGGGAACTGTGCAAGGATGAAAAAAACTAGGTTATAATAGATTTTAGTAGGTTAAGTTGCAGTACAAACTAGGATAGGTTATGAATCGGCAGCAAAGATTGATTAAGGGCTATATTAGACTATAGTTAAGCAGAATCTTTTACATCTTTCTAAGGTATTCTTTTGTGAACTGAATCAAACTTTAACAACTAACGGTAATTTCTTGTAGCTGTACAATAGCACTCTAAACTGAATAAAATTGACAATAAAATTATTTTTAATTTTTTATAACATTAATTAAAATTGTTTAATAATAATAATGGTTTATTGTTCAACAGCATAGTCCAGTTACAGAACAATGTACAAATATTACACAGAACATAATAAAACATATTAAAATAACAATTAAAATACAAAAAAATGTCACAAATTTAAAACAAACATAAAAGTAAAACAATTGTTCGAGGCAAAACAAATAAGAAAAAACAAAAACAAAAATTATAGTAGTGATTACAATACACGAAGTCAATTGACTGAAGTAAACAATTACATGTTCTTTAAATTTTTCAAATGAATTAAAGCCAATATCAACATTATCTGAGACTTTGTTGAAATTAAAGCACATTGTAAACACAGGTGATCTTTTTAATAAGTCAGATTTACATGTTGGCGTTTGCAAACATAGGGTTTTTCTAATTGCCGATCTAGGAATTCTAAAGCTAATTTGTGATAATAAGTAGGCACAATCTATTTTATAATTTATAAGCTTATACAAGACCAGCAACGAGGAGACTTTTCTTCTAGAATCTAGAAGCTGTAATCCAAAAGTATTCATCGATAGTTTGTGACAAAAACCTTGATAACTTCTATGCATCTTATACCATAAAAACTTAAGAAATTTTCTTTGAACATTTTCGAGGATCATTTTATGAAATTGGTGGAAAGGACTCCATATTAATGATGCATATTCTAATTTAGATTAAACAAAATATAAAGTTTTAAGAGCTGAAATATTATGAAAACTACGTGTATTACGAATAATAAAACCGAGAGAAACAGTTGCGGTTTCAGCCACTGTAGAAACGTGAGGGTTGAAGCTTAAACTGGTATCAAAATATACACCCAAGTTTTTAATGACGTCACATCTTTGTAGGATCATATTATTGATGACATAATCAAAGGTAATTAAATTTTTCTTCCGTGTATAATTTACAACTTTACATTTCGATACATTAAGAGATAAGCGATTATTGAAACACCAAGACGCGAGGTCATTGAGGACAGATTGAAGTTTGAAGCAATTATGTAAATTTCTAATGTTATTGTAAATTTTGGGGTTATTAGCAAATAAAAGAGCTGAACAGCTTTTAATTGATGACGGTAGATCATTAATAAATAACAGAAACAACAATGGTCCTAAGTTAGAACCTTGTGGTACTCCAGAAAACACTTTATATTCAAACGACATATGCCCATTATAGTACACATACTGCAATCGCTCAAGAAGGTACGAACGAATAAAAAGACATAACTTATCACTAAAACCAAATAAAAGTATAAAAAGATACTGTGATCAATCTGGTCGAAGGCCTTTGAAAAATCTGTGTAGATTGTATCAACCTGGCCTCGCTTATTTAAAATATTGGACACAAACTAGAAAAAGCATCCTAAGTTTGTAACCGTTGAACGATAATGCACAAAACCATGTTGAAACGGAGAAATAAAGTTATACACATGATAATAAATTTGAGAATATATGACTTTCTCAAAGACTTTGCCAAAATTTGAAAAAATTGAAATTGGTCGATAGTTGATAATTAATGCTTTGTTACCCGATTTGTATGTAGGACATACTTTGGTTTTTTCCCACAATTAAGGAAACCAAAATGAAGTAGCACTTACATTGAAAATTAACAAAAGGGGTTCTAGTACCACATTACAGCAGTCTTGAACAAAAAAAGCATGTGTTTGATCGGGACTAACTGTAATACTATTTTTCACTGATTTTATAACACGCAGTACATCAATTTTATCAATATTTAAAATATTTAGCAACGGCCGTGTAGACTCAAAATGAGTCTTGGTCAAACCGCTGTCAATAAAAGTTGATTCAAAAAATGAAGCAAAAGTATCAATTATTTCTTGAGGATTATCATAAGAAACATCATTATAAAAAACTTTACCTGTTATGCGAGATTTGTTCTTCTTGCTGTTTACAAAGGACCCGATTTTTTTGGGTTATTACAAACTAAGTCTTGAGTTTCTGTTAAATATTTAGAATAAAAAACGGAGATATCTAATTTAATCAATGCTCGAATTTTTTTAAATTCAAGAAGATCAGATTTTTTACCATATTTTTTATATTTTTACAAGATTTGCGTTTCCCATGGTGGATACTGCTTCTTTACTTTTCTGTAGAGAGGAACATATTTGTCAAAAAATGAGTACAAGATGTCATAGAACTTATCACACATTGAATTCACATTATTTATACTCTTTAATACAGACTAGTCTACTTTAAGCAGTTCATTGTATAAGCCTATAAAGTTTGCCTTTGAAAAATTGTAACTTAGTTCAGTTAGGTTTGAAGAGAAATTTGTATAAATTGAACTCAAAAAATCAAGAGAAATAGATAAAGACGGATGATGCCTATCTTCAAGAAAAAGCGTTGAAATTCTCTTCTAACCACACATTGAAAGTTAGCAAAGACTAAATCTAACAATCTTTTGCTAGAATTAAGGATTTCATTAAATTGCCTAAAAATAAATAAGTCAGTAAAGTTATACAAATACATATAATTATTATTCAAAGGATTAGAAGAAAATAAAGGTAAATTAAAGTCACCCAACAATAAAACCTTATTCAAATTTAAAAAATGCTATTCAAAATATGTAGCAAAAAAATCTAGAATTACTATTAGAGGTTTTTGCAAAGTATACCTACTACAAATATATACCTAATTTTTGAATTGAACATTTACAACCTAATATTTCGAGAAATTGAAGTTTATCCATAAGTAGTGACAGATCAAGTTTTTCTACAAAAACATTTTTTTGAAAAACTTATCTCAATACCCAATTTTCTCTATTATTATCTCAAAAATATACAAAAACTCTAGTCAAAAAATATGTGACAAACTACATCATTATACTTTACTAAATTTTCATATAGAAAAATATCTGACAACCCAAATTTACCCGCTTTAAATATTTTATATTCATCGCTAAGAAAAGCATTTACGATTAATTTATAATTAAAAAACAATTTATTTATTGTGACTTTTTCCCAAATAGTGAAAATTAAACAAAATCAAAATAGCCAAACCCAATAGTCAAACACCCTTATACCCAATTTTTTTATTAAAAAATCTGATAAAAACTTTTTTGATAATTTCTAACTAAACGTTACAATAAGACTTTAAAAAGCAGCAATAATAATAACCAATACCAAAAAATTTGAAAATTCAGAGCCCAATTTTATTAATTTTTAAATATTATAATCCTAATTGTTTCAAGATACAAAATCAAAAATAACCATTAATTTAATGATATAATGCTCTCTTTAATATGAAAGCAGCAATGTATGAAATCAAAATTCTATATTGTATCCAATTTATTCATTCGCTAAACACAGAAAAAATTAGGAAAATAATTACAAAACAATGTACCTCACTATTTAACCCAAGATTTAATAAATCTAGACAAAACATAAAAAGAAAAAAAAAAGATTACTTCAATTCGATAATAATGAAAATGGAATAAAAAATAGTACAAAACCCAATTTTTTATATTTAAAGCAAAAAAAATACCCAAATTTCCAACTCAACTAATTAATAAAAAACAACCTTTAAATTTAATTACTTAACTTTATTCAAAAAAGTAAAAAATAAACACATCAAAATTGTGTAAAAACCCAATAGCCTGTATCTTTGAAAAAACACAAAAGTACAACATAATGTTTTTTATATTTAAAGCAAATAAAATACCCAAATGTTTTATTAGAAAAAATTCAGCTCTTCCAACAACTTATTTGATAAATTTTACGTAAACATCACAATAAGACTTTAAAAAGCAGCGATGTCAATTGCCAATACAAAAAAATAAGAATAAAACCAGATTCTATTTATTTTCATTATAATCCCAATTGTTTGAAGATACGAAATCAAAAGTAATCATTAATTTAATGGTACAATTCTCTCTTCAATATGAAAAAAAAAACTATAATAATTAATCAAAATTTAATATCCCACCCAATTTTTTCATTCGCTAAACCCAAAAAAAATTGAAAAATAATAACAAAATAATGTACCTCACACTATTTAATTTTGAAATAAACCACGCTTTCTAAGTTTCCACCACCACGTGTTACATTCAATAAAGCAAGATTTTGGTCTTGCCTGAAAACATTTTAATTTATAGTAGAACTGAATTCAGAACCAGAAATTTTCGGACGAAGCCAAGTCTCCGTCAGGCATATGACGTCAAAAATACTAGACGAAGGCATAAATTGATCAAATTTATTACACAAGCTTCTCACATTCTGGTAATAGATATTAAGATTTAAATTATAGTTTTGAAATTCAGTTATTTGATTTGGTGAATTAAAATTAACGCTGGAAAAATTCGGATTTATGTCACCAGCATCAGACCGAAATAGAGGGCTATTGATGTTTGATTGCTACGGATTATTTGTTACAATTGATTTTTTTTTCTATAAAGGGACGAAAAGCAACATTAATTGGCCAGAAGCTTTTATCAAAAGAATTATTACTTTTATCACCTACTAGCTGACCCGGCGAACTTCGTACCGCCTAACAGTCAATGAATGTCGTGTTACTTTTTAGCTGAACTAATTTAGGCTTTGATGAACGTAAAACAATGATACAAAATAATATATTTATATAGATAGAAACAAAAAAGTATTTTATTATGATGAATGATGATGAAAACATACATACAGAATGAGAATAAAAATTAAAAAAAATAAAAAATAATAATTAAGTACTTCAAACCCATGTCAGAAAAAAATGATTGAAAACTATGTTGTGCATATAGGGAAAAAAAGTAAAACTCGGATTAATTCATTAATAGGATTTTCATTCAAGCACTTGGTGGTAAACGACATTCTTTGTTTTTTGGTCAGGCGCAAGAACAAATAAAGCGGATGGTTTGCCGACACGTGAGCATGCCACGTACAATTGACCATGAGAAAAACATGCATTTTCTAAATTGAGGCCACAAATAGTCAAGGATTGGCCCTGTGATTTGTTGATCGTCATGGCGAAGGCAAGACGAATCGGGAATTGAATACGTTTAAACTCAAAGGGCATATCCGTTGGGATCATCGGAATCCTTAGAATAAGAACTTCCTCATCTTTAAATTTTCCTTTAAGTATCGACGCGTGCAATTTCTCGCAGATAATTGACTCGCGATATTCCGTTGCCTAATTGCATTACGGCTTCGCTGGGAAAGATTAGATCTTCTAGGACGCGGCATTGTTATTAAAATGTGCACTCGAATAAAACCACCAAATATAATAACAGTGCCTGAACTTTCGAGACATAGACAATAGCTCAAAGAGTATATAACCACTACGTATGAATAGCTTATCAAGAAAAATCATAGACAACCTATAAAAAGACATTTACACTTTTGTTAACCTGTAGATTTTTTTTCCTTAATCTTATAACCTTTAGCAACTGATTTTTTATTCCCTAAATTCCGTTCCTTTCCGATGATTTTATGTTTTTACTGTAGAATAAATCTTAGGTATTATTTTCGGGAATTAAAAACAAATATAACAGTACCTGAACTTTGTAGACATTTTACAAAAAATAAATTTCTGAACGCACACACATGATGTCTTCCAAAAAAAATAAAGTTGTGGCTTGAAGGACTCAGCAACCAGGTCATAAGCTCAAAAAAAAATAGTTGTTACACTATTTGACAGGATTGGACAATAAATGTTTGACATGTATCAAAACAAATCAGCATCTTTAAAATGATTAAGTATTCATTACACATATCGAGTGTTTTCATTGTTTATAAGATGTATTCTGCTATTCGGGACGGAAACAAATCCAACAAATCAAAAACCATGGGAATCGGTCCAGCCGTTCTCGAGTTATAAGTGTTGTAACAAACACGACTTTTTTATATATATATAGATAGCAGTGACTTCAAAAGAACTATGGTGCTCTGGATATTTTGAGTCGAATTTAACAACCAAAATTGCATATCATCATTAATTTTAGCATTAATGTAAGAAGCAACTGATTCTACTGATTTTGCTGGGTCAACCCGTCACGTTTTGCGGCGGTGAAACTGATTCCGTCGTTGTTAGCGTAATTAGCTGATCCAATGTTCATTTTAGATTTTCTCGGTTTCTTGACCACTGTTGTCCACTTGTTAGACAAATCCTCATTTTCTTCATCTAAACTCATACATGAAGAGTCATGATCTTTATCTATATCATCACAAGAATTGGATTTACCTGGAGTTGTACCGTTAAGTAGGATAACTAAAATAAATTTTAAAATCTAATTAAAATTAGATAATTAAAAAACAGGATAGCGCTAAAGTTGACGTTATGGTCAATATTTTGTTGAGTTCATATAATATCCTTTCCCCTACACACGACCGACAGCTAAACATATTTCTGGAAGACATGAACGCATTATTGGTACACAAATCAACCCCTGAACTGAATTACAGTTAATTGTTTATAATTTTTTGCATCTTTGTCGTCAACGTCATACAAAGATAAAAAATAACCCACTAACAAAGAAACACTAAAGTTTACAAAATCTAATGTATTTAATTCTTTAAAATAAAGCCCAATTAATCCTACATTCTGATTTCAAAAAGACAATAACAAACTAATCATTTTTTATTATCAAAAACATATATTGCTCATATTTTAAAAAATATGTTGATCTTTAAGTGCTATCGACGAAATTCTTTATTTCATTTTTATATTATGAGCATTATTATAATAATAATACCATTATATTTTCTATCATTATGTTAACTGTCATTATCTAAATTGTTAACCTGATCTATGTCCAAAAAGAGCCATTTATGTAGAAAGTTCCCATCCAGTCATGATATATTGTAGTTTCCTTATCTTTTTTTGCATTAATGCCGTTTTAGCTTGTGATAATAGAACACTGAATGGTTTCAAGTACCAAACAATTTCATGTTTTTGCTAGGAAGACAAAGAATTGGCTGGCTGAGGAAAGATGTTGAGCACAATTTTTTGTTATTAGTTGTATAAGTCACAATATATTTTTACTTTAAAGAAAAAAAAAAAAGTAGAACTTTAATTTTACTTAATGTGTATATATATATATATATTTCTCTCTATTCTGTTCTCCCAGTAAACAGTAATAGAGAATAAGAATTAGAGAAAAAAAAAAAAAAAAAAATGAATTAGAAGAATGAAAAAAAAAAAAAAATAAAATAAAAAAAAAAAAATAGATTAGAAGAAATAATAAAAAAAAGAAACAATTTCAGTTTATAATTACTTAAGATAGTTTATAAGTGCAAAAAGAGACTTTTATTTTATATAATTTTATTAATATAGAAGGTTTTTGAGCCTGAAACCCCTTCAACACGAGCATGGCTCATAGAAGGGGTGGATCTACAGTATCAAATAATCATTGTAATGTCTCACAACTGTAATGAATCCAATAAAATTATTATTATTATTATTATTATTTACTGAAAACAATTTCATAGAAATTTATGATAAGCCTATTCCCAAATTATGTCAAGAAAGGTTTACCACAATACCAAAAATAAATATTTTGATTATCAGAAATTGCCTTTTTTTATTTCTTTTTAATTCTCAGTTTTTGTTTTTTTTATTTACTTTTCATCTGCATTTTTCTCTTGCTTGCGTATTTTGTTTTTTTAACTTTTTTGTCTTTTATACTTCCTTAGTTTTCTTTCCTTCTTTTGTCAATATATTGGGCATAGTTCTCTTTTTTCCATGTTTGCAAAAAACACTTTATTTTTTCAAAATCTTTTACATTATGTTTCACTTTTTTTTGACTCAAATATGAAAAAAAAATACTCTGAGAATGATACAGAAATAAACTATTTTGAATTTTCTACCTTCTCAATTCTAATGCTTTTTTTTCCAGATTCTCATTTTTTTCTCATATTATTTTTTAATTTTTTTTTCTTTCTTTGTTTTACCAGAACTTGAGCAGTAGTTTCATGTAAAATTTTTTACACTTCGTCATAACAATTTTGTCAAGCCGTTGCTTTGTCTTGATTATTGTAATTTTCTTTTAATCTGCTTTTTGTTTTATTCATTTTTTTTTCTTTCCTTTTTCTTCTGCGTCTTCTAACTCCTTCTTCGTAGCATATAATTTATTTATATAATCTGCTTAGTAAAGCTCATAAAACACCAAACAATTTTCTTGTCTTCTTTTATCGTTTAAAATTATCTACAGTGTTTACAATTTTTTTTATTTTGATTTTAATAAATATTTAAAATAGAATATTATGTAGAGTCTTGAGTAAACCGTGAAAAAATACAAAAAAAAAAGTAATAAAGAGTGAAAAAAAATAGATAAAAAAATCTGAAATAAAAATATTAACAAATGAAAAAACCAAATAATTTATTTTTATTGTAAGAACTTAATCTAAGGCCAATACTGGTCTATAATAAAAATCTTTCATTCCAAGTTTCGGTCTTTCTCAAATTTCCTAATTCAACAATGCCTAAACCCACTTTCTAATTACGGTTTAGGTTGATCCATCAAAAACATAAAAGTCTATCAACGCCAAAAATTGATAATAATCATAAGTTCAAAAGTAATAATGGGACAATAATTGATTTTACCATAATATTATGGCTGTTACCATTATGTTAATGATCCTTTTTTAGGTTTTCAATCTATTTTATGTTCAAGAAAGTGTATTAGATTAATGTATATAATAACACTGTTTTGAAATGTTTTCAACTGAGAACACTAACCTAAAAGAAAAAACGAATCATTCGTTCATCTATATGAAAAATTCTTATAAGCTGATGATGATGAGTTGGTGCTTCTTCACTTTTTTTTGTATTGATAATATTTTAGCTTGTGATAATAGAACCCTAATCGATTATCTAGAATCATTGAATGAAACGCCAACTTCTTTATTTGGAGAAAATGATGTAAACATTTTCAACTATCCTCTTCCCAGATTATGTCAAGAAATGTTTATCCCATTACCAAATTTAACTTCTTTGAACATCGACACTTGTCAATTAGAAAAAATTGAAGAAAATTTTCTACAGTATCAACCAAATGTGTCAAAAATCTTCATCACCCATAACAATTTCTCCAAAATTGTATCAGGTACTTTTATCAATTTGACTGTTATTCATATTGGTTTATCGTTTAATAATATTGAAATAATTGAAAAGCAAGCTTTTCAAAATTTGAAACATCTGACACATCTTCAATTGCAGTATAATCATTTGATATCATTTCATGATAATTGGTTTGAAAAAGTGCCACGATTGATACATTTAGAAGTTGAAAATAACAACATTACAGTTTTGGCAAAGCAAAGCTTTAAATTTTTAGAAGCATCAAATGCCAGACTGTATTTTAGCCAAAACAAAATTAGATTTTTGCACAAAGATACAATGGCTGCTACAAAAGCCGAAAACATATCATTGGTTTTAGCCGACAATTATATCAACAAGATTCCAAACGGTTTCTTCAAAAATCTTACATTTGAAGAAGTAGGCTTGTTAGGAAATCCAATTGTAGATCTTTCAGAAGATTTCTTCAGTTCAGAGTTTACCATTGGAAGAATGAGTCTTCCATTGCATCAATTTAACGATAAGAACAAACAGAAAGTTATCAAATGGTCTATTGAAAAAAAAACTATACTTGACAATTTCGATAATATGCCAAAGGAAGACAACTGCGGTTCTAAACTATTGCTTGCTTTTAAAGTTTTGTTTTTTCTCTTGTTTCTTAGTCAAACTGTCTAGTTGGACTAACAAATCAAGTTGAACCGGTGAATGAAAAGATTCAATTTAAGGTAGTTTAAGTATGGCCAATATGTAGTAGTTAATAAAAAAAAATGTCAAATATGTTCACGTATACATTATAGGATTATAATAAGCGTTTTTTAAATTTATCGTCGATGCTTGCCATGCATGTGTAAGTTTAAACTGTAAACGTACCTTTGCCATCAAATCAAAGTGACAGTTGTTAATTTGACGTCTGAACCTAACCGCACTTTTAACTTATTAAATTGATAGTTATCAAAAAAAATTAGCCAACAATAATACACCATTCACCATCAACTTGGTAGCTGTTACGAAAAAAATCCACCATAAAAAAAGAAATTTATTAATTTCTATAACCGTTTAGTAATTAGTGTGACATTAAGCAATTTGACGCAAATTCATAGGCATGACCGACTATGACGCCGACAAATTTTAAAAATCATCTGTTACATTTAATTGTTGAAATTTTTGATTCGTTACTATCATATTTGTGGCGTGTTTTTGTCATCCACTGTAGCAGTTATGCTTCAGCTAATAACAAATGTTCAACAATTTTCTAATCTTGTTAAATAAATGATAAAATAATTATTTATTGTCACTAGCTCAACTGTAGCAGCTAGAATTTAAGTAAAGCTAATACTTATATATTGTATTTATAGATACATTTTTTTTGTAAAATTGACAAAATACTTAAAAGTTTGAGTTGAATCTATGTAATCTAGTGTCTCTCGAATAAATTTGTGTTTGTGGTGACATAATATAGCTTGTGCCATTGCAGCTATTGTGTTTCAGTTGATAATCATAACGACAAATCAGCTTTTAGTAACTGCTAATAAAGTCTTAGTTAGCTTGAACAATTGCAAAAAAACTGCTTACAAAACTAACCAAGCGTTTAGTTAAATGTCACTGACTAAACTGTTTCTGATAAAACTTATTCACAGTTAACAAAGTTTTGAAGATCTTGATTAAGGTTCAAGATCTACAACTTATAACCTCTATTGAGCCAATATAGTTCAATTAACCATCATTAACTCATCCTTGCTAGTTTATAACGCAGCTTGGATTAAGACTCTCAAGAAGTATAGTACTTAACCCTATTATTATTATTATTATTAATTATTTTTTCCACTACTTGGAAGAAGGAAAAACACGCTGATTTGCATATTAGTTTATGGCAGGGAATGGCTGTTATATAATGGGACGTAAAACAATTCAGGCCTACTATGTGACTGCAATTTAATAATGTACAAACTTATACATGGGCAATAATAATATACAAATAAAAGATAAATGATCATAAACACTTCCAAATTGGACAATAAACAATAATACAATTTTTGGATCGGTACGTCTTTATCAAATATACAAAAAAAAATATTATGAACAATCGTGACAAGAGTGGATGAAGTCCTCAGAGTAATTTGTCACAGAACTTAAAATTTTATACTATACCTGCATTTATATAGCAGTTTGCCTTACTAGATGCTCGTACAAAAATTACCCCCTTGGTAACAACCTCTCTTCACTGATGCCAAAATAATGTTGCCTTCCTGATGATTAACTTCTTAATTCACAGATAATTTAACTAATGCCTTGGTGCGTTTGGGTACACATGACGACCTTGGATTGTTTTTTTAGAATTATCTTGTGCGGTGAATATTCAGAAGATGATGGATTATACCACCTAACTAATATAGCCGTAAAATTCCCTAAATACGTTTAATAAAAAGGATAAGCGTTGAACAATAAACAATAAAACATGTACGTTAAACCATAACTTTTATCGTTAAATTATCTACGATAAAACTACAAACAGAAAACCTTGAAATTTAGCCATGCTCTAATATCTCTTGTATTAGGCTGAATTTATCGCTAAAAATCGACAGTTATCTCCTTCAATTGATCATAGAAAATAGAAAAAAATATCTTTTTTCTACTTTTTAAAATGTGAATCTGGAGTTCCAACGCTCTCTTGTTGAATTTGCATAATATCGTTTTTTAGCGAGCTACCATTTATTCAACCGCCTGTACATCCTTAAACCGTAACATTTTTCTTGAGAAGTTTAAAGACTAGACATTGAATTTTATGTGAGCTTATGTTCTCGTAAGAATTGGAGGCGGCAGGTATTTTTTACAACATGTGCATGACTAGAAAGATCTGAACTTTTCTAATTTTGTCTTATTTGTTTTTATCAATATTGAAAAGTAGGCGACAGAAATCAAAGTGGCTTACGGCTCATTGAATTGTTTAATAAATAATTTTTTGTTCTAAGAAATTTTATAAAAAAATTTTATAATGACCAAAACATTTTAAACAATTTTTTTTTTTATAGTACTTGAATTAGAGCAGTAAATAACAAAAACAAATTGTGCATCTACAATTCTTTTGTGATCTGACAAAGTTGGTGTTTGATTAGACTTAACAGTGTCATTTTTTGATAATGGGTGAGATGAACGTAGAATTTTATTTGGATGAGTTAAAATTGAAGGTGTTTTGACAAATGGATTAACCGACATGGATCATTCAATTGGCCTGCTTGAAGCCCAGACCTTACTTTACCAGATTTGTTGGAGTCATTTATCTCATGAAGTTAGAAGAGTTCAGAACAAGAATCTAGGAGTGGTGTATGAATGATCGATTTATTAATAAATATGTTTTGCTAATAAGTTTGATCTAACCTGACCTGACCTGACTGATAATTTTGATCGAAATGACAAATTTTTATTTTCCTAAATTGACCCTTATTATTGCTATATAATTTAAACTTTTTTGAAGCTGGTTTATAAGCTTGAAAAATATTAATTGAAGAAGAAGCAATTAAATTAGTTTTATTACTGGTAGTCTTTACAGATTTAGTTTACCTCGTTCAGTAATGAATTGTAAATGCAGGTCAGACATTTGAAGATTTGTCCAATGCATTTGACAATGTTAAACATCCCTTTAGTCTACATTATAATAATGTGTACTAAATCAAGTTTGTTCTAACGATTTTGTACAGTGCTAGGGTCGCTCGGTGTTTAAGTGGGTGAAGGTAGTGCTTTTGAAACCTGGCCGAATCAGTGGCGTGAGTTCGAATCCCACCTAGGCGGAAGTTTTTTCTAAACGGAAGATGGCTTTGTCTGACTATGAGTCTTTGAAAATCTAATAAGTCGCACAATAGATCAAAAAGATCCCAATGTAATGTCCCTGTTAATCTTACCCTTAATATTGTTCAGCTACACTTAATTAAAGTCAATAGCTGATTATAATTGGAGGAATAATTTCAAATAAATTAATGTTAGTACTTTATTCAATGTCGGGAAATGACATTAGATATCTGTTTTTAAGGGTACAAACGTCTATAAATCTTACTCGGTGAATGTGGGGCTAAAGTACTAATTCAAAATCATTTATTTTCACAGCCGAAAGACGCTTCAATGCGTATAAGTCTTAAGGTAAGAAAGTCTTTACGTCTCGATCATTCGAAAAGCTGACGATAGATGTCTCTGATGATGAAAAAAAGTTTAAGAATATAACTGGATTTCCAGGAATGTTTGGTTGATGATATAGTGACAGTTGTTGTTTCACTTGCCACTATCAAGAAGATGGAAAAAATGCCGAAAAGTTTGTGAAAAACAATATAAAACAAAACTCATTATTATTTTTTTCTTGCTACTCCAGTCGAAAGTACGTGGTTCCGGCTGCGATTCCACGACAGAAAGTGTATCTTTCATCCACTGGTAGAGCTATGCGCGCGCTTTCTTTTAGCGGGAGTAAATAGCCGAGGGCATCATGGCGCGCAGTTCAGGTCCTGCACTTTCTGCCGTGGAATTGCAGCCAACACTACGTACTGTCGACTGGAGTAGCAAGAAAACTAGTAGATATACACTACACCGGCAGAAAGTTGAGACTACTATTACTCGTAGTGTAATATACTATTTCAATAGAAGAGAAAGAAAAAAGATAGTATAGAAATGAGACAAAAATGAAATACTGAACAAGTGATAGAATAGAAGTATTACCTGGTGAAATGACTTTATGGTGAAAAAGAAAAATTAGATGAAAACTAGAGAAAAAAGGCTATTGGCTACAGTGCTTCCGGCAGGGAGAGTTGTAGGAATTAGAAAAAACACTGCAACCTAATAGTGAACCCTTCTACAACTCTTTTGAGCGACAAGCGGCAACACTAGACTCGGCCTCAAAAACCTCTCTATCTGTCAAGAAATCTGCAAAGCTAGCTCTCAACCGAAAAACATGTGTTAATCGGCGTTTAGAGCCAAATAATAGTAACTTAGAAATAGTAATAATAATAATAATGATAAAACCAGGCTCAAGCACAGAACAAGTTCTCTGCCGTAGGATTTCAGTTTTAAACATATCACATAAAGAGCAAGAATGAACAATAGCAACCGTGTCAATCTTGACACAAAAATATCTTAATGCCCTCTAAATAAAACCAGTATGTCAATGTAGACATACCTAGATGTATCCTGCATACATAAAAATATCTATTATCATGTGATAAAGTCTTACATATGCTCTTCTCCAAGATTAGAGCTTGTTGTCTCTTTACTCACAAACCTAGCTGCCATGGCCAAATCAGCCACATTGTTAGAAAAAGATAGGATATGTCACAATGCTAGGTTACTGAAACAAAAAGGTTAACACACCATATTGACGTATATATAGTTGATCAACAATATACAATTGCTACATGAGAGCTGATAATCCAAAGAACCATTATGTCTCCCGTTCTCTCGGCTTGACTTGACTAAACACGGATATCGTTCTCCTACCAGTTCTACCCGCTGACCACTGTTTTATTCTTTAGCTATGCGCTCTGCGCAATCTCTATTTTTGACAACCTTTTTTTTCTTGCATTATTTTAAAATGAAGCCGTTTGGACTTAAATAATTCAATTTAATAATTTTATAAAAAGTGAAGTCTTACTTACAGGTAATTACAGAGAAGCTGCCAGAATTTGGAAAAGGAGCAAAAGATAGATTTAGAAATTAAAGAAACGAACATAGATTTTTATTGGATGAAGATGACATAAAGTGCAGAATTTGTGGAGGTAGGAAAAACATTTGATGATAGCATATTAGAAAGTGTGTAAAAATATGTTAAGTGTATACATACAGTAAAACCGGTTAAACTATTTTATTTTCAAGTTTAAGACGGAGTGGATGTAAGGAAGGAAAGACACATGTAGAAAACGTAAGTAGCGATCATTGGATTTTCTATTGGTTGAACTATCACATAACTTAGCTCAAAGTGTGTTGATTGGTTGGCCCGACTAGCTAGAGCACGTTATATGGTTTACCTCCACTTCTCCAACTTGAAAATACTACAGTTTGAACTAATCTAGAAAATTACAATTTAACTATGTAAGGCTAAACTAAATTAGATTAAATTAAGTTAGTACGGATTTTTGAAAAATAGTCTACTTAGGACTTTATCTAACCCAATTTAACCTCACAAGTTAATAAAACCGATTTAAAAACATTAACAAAATTAAAATTTGCAAGTTAAAAAATAATTTAGAGCTGCAGTTTTCTACTTCTAAGAAATTACTTAAGTCTATAAGTTTGGTGTTCTTTTCAACTGACCATTCTAATACTTGTTTTTTGTTTTCTTCTTTAAATAGAAGCAAAGATAGAGTCAATCTTTCAATGGTGAATTCTGAAATAAAGAAATCTTCTGGAAATTCTTCAATGCGGTTAAAAGACAAATCTACTTCATCAAAGGTCAAATTTTTGAAGAAATCACTTGGAATTGTTTTGATAATATTGTTACTTAAGAAAAGTGATAAATTTTTGGTTGATGTGCCAGCCATTGTGTTTTTGTGCAAATACGTGATTTTATTAAAGTCAAAGTAAAACTTGGCATTTACTGTTTTCAAGAATTTAAAACTGTGTTCTGGCAAGGCTTGTATTCGGTTAGTGTTAAGCGACAAAAGTGCCAATTGTGGCACTTTGATAAACCAATTGCTGTTAAATGATGCCAAATCATTGTTATTTAGCAAAAGCTGTTCGAGATTTTGCAAATTTTTGAAAGCTTGGTTTTCGATAACTTTGATGTAATTATACGATAACAGAATATAGCTAGTTTCCAAATTTACAAAAGTTTTTGATTTAATTGTGAAGATTTTATTGTACGAGATTATGATTTTTGACACGTTTCGATGAAATTGCATAAAATTTGCTTCAATTTCTTCCACTTCACAATTGAAGATGGTTATAAAATCTATTTGTGGAATGTTACTAAACATTTCTTGACATAATTTGGAAAGAGGATTGTTATAAATGTCGACTGAATTACCTTCAAGAAATAATACATTATTCAGTGTTTTATCATCACAAGCTGAACTACTATCGAAGCAAGAGAAGATATAGACCCACCAAAAAATCATGACTGAAAATTTTTCACGCTAACAGCTCAATTTTTTTTTATAGTTCAGTAATGTCAATTTTCTCATTTATACCAAATTGGGAGAAAGGCCATTATCATTAAAATAATGGTAATGGTCATAGCAATATACAAAATGATTGAAATGGTTGATTGTGCGTAGATCATTATCTTTTTTAAAATAATTCTATTAGAAAGCGTCATTTGAAGCTTTTTTTGTCTGACTAGAGCAAAATAATCTGAAATCAGAAGATGGGATTAAACTAAGTTGATTCAAATACGACAAGAAATTACTACTAACTGTTTGATTTATGTGAAGCAATGGTTTCAGGTTAAACAAAAAAATATTTTGTATTGAATTTTGTGATCTATAGCTGAACTACATGAACAAAATTAAGCAACAAACTAATTTTTGTTGCTGGTTTGCTTACATGGGATAAAACAAGATTTAAGTTTATATTAGCACGGCTAGACTATATAAAAATAAAGTGTCAAAACAAAACAGTCTAAACTGTTCTTAACTGTAATAAAAATAGAAGATTTAAACTGGTATTTGCGATTAGGTTTAAGTTGGCGTGGTATCTTAAGTTGACTTGTAATGAGGCTTATGACATGTAGTCTAGGTGCGTGCAACTAGTTTATAAGCGGGTTTTTGTTTTTTTTTATTTTGCTAATTTAAAATACAGTAGCCGAGGCAAAACAATTAAAACAGGGCAAGTTCCAGTTAAAACTAGGTTTTTATTTGTTGAAATTAAAATATTCAAATCTAAGTAACCTAAGCTATGTCTATTAACTCAATAGGTCAGTATGTTGCAGTTTATGACACTTTTTTACCAATGTAGTTAATCTACATTATCCTATGTTCTTCGGCTATTGGCAAGACGAATCGGGCATCTTCGAAATTGCATTTAAAATACTCCCTTTCTATTGATTAAAGGAATGTCCTGTTTACACAGCACAATAGTATGAAAAGCGGTGTCGGCACTGTCAGCCAGACGTGCCAATTTATCCTAACCTCACTTTTGTTCGTCAAACACGATTTTCCCTTAACGGCGTGCAAATCATGTGTTCATGGCAACTGATGTCACATTTTTCTCCACTATTGCAAGTCTTTAGAGATTCCAGTGCTTGTGTGAGGTTATGTAAACCTAAACAATTTATTGACACTGACACCATTGACAGTTAAATTGGCAGCAGTTTCTTGAAAATGCACCGAAAGTTGCTATATTGTATGTAGGGTTTTTTACGATGCGCGCGCTTTTGTTTCTGCTAAAAAATAGTGTATAGCTATCTTGTTTTTAACTAAAAATAAATTTACAGAAATATAATATGTATAGTTGTTTTTAAACTGCTCTGACTAAATTATTTGGAAAGACATAACTCGTTTAACCTATGTTGGGCAGAAAAAATGTAGCTTCTTCACCATTGGTAAATAACATGTTTTTTAGTCAGTCGTGTCTATGGTTTGGTTATGGTTGCAAATCGAGGGACAAAACGTCGGTAATATGTGGAGAGACCCAAGAAACTTCGTACTTCTATTTTAGTAGCTGATACTAGCCACTCTCTTACAGCATTTATTTTCTTTCTGTCTACCGCTTTCTCTTCTTTGGAAACAATGTGTCCCAACTACTGCATTTCTTTTCTAAACAAGTGACATTTCTTAGGGCTCAACCTTAGACCAGCGCTTCTTAGCCATGAGAAGACGTTGTTTAGGTTTTTGAGGTGTTTTCTCCTGAATAATAATGTCGTTGAGATAAACCATGTTTTCCTTGACAAGCCTCTTAATACCGTTTCCATTAATCGCTCAAAAGTAGCTGGGGTCTTGCGCAACCCAAATTCTATACGCTTGCCCTCCATACAACATTATGACAACAAGTGCACCACCGAACATACATTTTTCTAACGGCCGTCTTTGGTCCACCAACTTTTGGCAGGATTCTTGCAGGATTTTCTGAAACCATACTTTAAGAAATCTTAGGCTTCCGGAGGTTTGCAGAGTTGAGATCCCAATTTAGATTGCCAATTTCTGCATCTTTCTCCTCTTTGCAAGCAGCACACATTCGCTTTTCTCTGGTGCCAAGGAAGGGTCGTTTTCAACCATCCATTCTCTCACTCTTCTTACGCTTTCATTTGCTCTTCTTCTCAGGTTCTCTTCTTTACGAGCCACAACTACCACTGCCAAATCATCCGCATACCATATAAGTTTTACCTCCTTGGGCATGCGAACTTTTAACACCCTCTCATAGTATATGTTTTACAGTATCAGCCCAAGAACCGTCCCCTGTGGAACCCCTGCACTCATTTCAATCTCAATCCCATCTATCCTCTAAGACCGCACTCCTTTCACTCAGGTGCCTTCCACGCACCAAATGCGGTAACACTTCTTTGCCGACCAGCTCCCTCATAATGCTCTTCAATGGAACTGAGTTAAAGGCATTTTGAATGTCTAGGGTCACCAGCACGCAGTAGCTCCGGGTGCGCCTCGTATCTTCTTTTGCTCTTTTAGGGACATTCCTTGCGGCACACATCGCATCCACTGTAGACTTTCCTTTTCTAAAGCTATATTGGTTTTTGGAAAGTCCAACCTTTCGCTCTATTCCTTCCATTATTCTTTCATCTATCAACCCCTCTAGCAATTTTGCCAACACACTCAACAAGCACACTGGTCTAGTTTTAATTGCTTTCTTTGCAATCATCACCAGCCTCCTTCTTTTCCACATTTTTATTCAAAAAGTCTTTCATCAGATCTAGACATACTTCATCAGATCTTCACATTCTATTGCAAACATTTTGCTAAACTAAACTAAAATTTTCAGTTTAGTTTAGTTTAGTACAGATTATCATAACCAGATTACCAAAAGCGGATAGCAGTATCTGGACACATTAATTAATAGTGTTTTGGATTTGTTTACTGTACTGGAAATGGTAATTGTAACAGTTGAGCAAATTTAAATTATAGACTTGCTTGGTTGAAATATGATTTCTGAGCTATTATCAGTTAACAAACACGTTTGATTTTAACTATTTTTAACTGAAACAACACAACAGCTGCAAAAGCAAGAGTTTCTGTTCTATATGACTTTAATGATTGAGAAATACACAATAGAAATATATTTAAGAGTGGCAACAATACATCTGATTTTTCCTACAATTAGCTATAACATGTATAGGTGATAACTGATGACTAATACATTTTTGGAAGTAGTAAAATTTTAACTAAATCTTAAATAATCTCAATAGCAAGCATTAAAAATAGTATAGGAAAACTTAAATTGTTAGTTAATTTAAACACAGTAAAAATAAGTTGGTTATATGATTATAGATTTAAGGTTATCTTAACTATTTTATCGCATAGCTTTAAACTAAGCAAAACAAGCTATACTATATAAATTCAAACATATTGGATCACACATACAAAGATAATCTTGATTAAACTAGGTTATAACTAGATCTAGTGGCTAACTTTATAACTATAGATTATATATACATTTTTTTGAAGTCGGTTAAATTAAACTAGATTAGTTGGTAATAGTATCTAACAGCTAGACGTCTACAAGAAATTTACGAAAAAATTTTACCTTTTTTTAGAAATAATGGGCTAAGGGTGGTGTTGAACCGACGTTTTAAAAATTAAAAAACATTTTGAAAACATGTAAAAAATACAATTCTATAATAAATTTATTGTAACGGGTGATTTTTTGAATTTGGCGTTGAAGATTGTTATGAATGTTTAATTTTGAATTGTTAACGTACCTTTACCATCGAATTGAAGTGGCAGTCATTGGACACTTGAACTTGATCTAACCTCACTTTTAATTGAATGAATTGATAGTTTAACACGTTAATGAGATTAAATTAAAAGCATTTGTGGTGTTATAACAAACCAAAAAAAAAACTTTAATTAGAAAATCAACAGGAAGGAGTTGGCAGACGAATGGGATACCAGTGAATTTTCTTTTTTAAATTTTTGTGACAAACTGTGGTTGATAGTTGTTGAACTTCTTACGTAGAAATGTTTGTGGTACTTCTTCCATTATTTGTGATATCTTTCCCTGTTCTTTTTTTAAAGGGACCACTACTTTTCTTACAGAATAATTACACGAGCCAATCTCACGAAAAAATTGAATGCAATGGGTTACATTATGATGAAAAGTGTTGGATGTCAACACTGCATCGGAAAGTTTTTGGCAGAGTTCTTGGAAACAACTTTGAATGCTATTAACCATCAACTCGGTGGCCGTTACGAAGAAAAGATTTTACCACAATAATTTTTTGTTTTTGTGAGAAAACTATTTTAATTTCAAAAATGAAGTAATTGCAAAATTGGGTAATTATTTTGACAATTGAAACAATTCTCTTAAAAAATAAGATCCGTCTACACAACTATGACTTTAAATTTTAAAAAACACCCGCTGCAATTAAGTATTACTTATTTTTGAGCTTTTTAATCGGACAATATGTTTAATGTGTAATGCTATTGTCAGGTGCTGTTTACGTCAAAACCTAAAATTAACATTTTTCTAATCAGGATTTTAAAGTAGTCAAAATTTATAAAATCATTATTAATAGAAGTTTATATTTCTTCATTGATGTTGACCACCCTTGACAAATATTATTATATTTAGTTTAACCTGACAAGGTACTTATAAAACCTGACAGAAAAACAATAATAAAACTAAAACCTGAAAGTTGTAGAATATTTGAGAACTGTGGCTTTTTTCTTGTTCTAAAAAATTTGGGAAGTTTGAAAGTTTGGTCTTTGTTTTAAGTGACCATTTTATTAGTTGTCTTTTTGTTTTTTCTTTAAATTGATGCAACGGCAGACTCAATCTTTGAATGGTGAATTCTGAAATGAAGAAATCTTCTGGAAAATTTTCGATTGGATTTTCTAATAAATCTATTTTATAAAAGGTCAAATTTTTGAAGAAACCACTTGGAATCCTATTGATATTATTGCTTTTTAAATACAATGATAGATTTTTAGCTGATGTACCAGCAATTGTGTTTTTGTGCAAAACTCTAATTTGGTTGTGGTCAAAATATAAATCGGCATTTGCTGTTTCCAAAAATTCAAAACTATTTTCTGGCAAAGCTGATATATTGTTTCTGGCTTGATCTAAAATTGTTAATTGTGGTACTTTGTCAAACCAACTGCTGTCGAATGATATCAATTGGTTGAAAGTTAACGACAGATAATATAAATTATTCAAATTTTTGAAGGCTTTAATTTCGATTACTCTAATATAATTATATGATAACATAATAGACCTAGTTGCCAAATTCACAAATGTTTCTGATTGAATTTTGAATATTTTATTGTTTGTAATATATATTCTGGACAAATTTGGATGATAAAATTGCAAGAAATTTGCTTCAATTTCTTCCACTTGACAGTTGAAGATATTCAAATCTTTTTTTTTTGGTACAGCGGTAAACATTTCTGGGCATAGTTTGGGAAGCAAATAGCTAGAAATGTCTAGATAATCATTGTCAACCACTAGGAGTGGCGTCTTGGCCACATCTTCTAAATATTTATCTAGTGTTTTATTATCACAAGCTAAAATAACATCAAAGCAGAAAAAAATTATATTACTCCAAAATATCATGATTTTGGAGAGGCGTTTCAGATAATTGTGTCTTTCTTCTGTTCTACGTTAGTAATGGCTCTTTCAAACCTTCTAGAAGCTAAAGTTTTTGAAGTTATAATTTATAATAAATTGAAATAATAAGAAAATGACATTTATGTTATGCTAATGGCCATAACATTAAAGCAAAATGGATGCTTGGGTCGATATTACTTATTTATCATTTTTTTTACGATGTGCAATCAAAGAATGGTTTTACCAAAAACATATTAAGACGTTTCTTAGGTCTAATTTTGGCAGTAGAGTCTAACATCAGAAAGTGGGACTTGCCAAATTTAATGTAGAGCATTTATCAATGTCAAAAATTACCTATTGTCCATATAATGACAAGTTTTTTTTGCAAATGATTTGTAATAGACTTAGATTAAAAAATTAATTAACTAAACTAATTTGAGCGGGTCTGTACCTACAACATTGGCTGGTTTTTATTAAATTGATGTTTAGACGTGTATACTATATCAATCTCAAATGAACAAAAGTTGAAACGATTAGCTTTATATTAGATTAGTTTAAGTATATCAGCTTTGACTCTAGATTGAGCCACAGAAGACTTGGGTGGTTTAATTTTTTTAATTATAATAAAAATTGAAGAGTTATGTTCAACTATGATAATACTATCTGGACTACTCCTCAATAAAATAGACTACATTTTGTCGATCTTTAATAAAAACATACTGTCTTAAATAAACTGTACGTTCAGGTTTAAGCTATTAGAACGAGACCATTCTATTTTAAACTGCTAAACGAAAACTGTTAATTATGCTTCTTTTACTCTACAAGGTTATCAGTCAGTTAAATTAGACTAATACTCTTGGTATCTAACATTGTAGTGACATTCAGCCTTTGAATGTTTGATTAAGGAGCCGCTTGACGATTTTCATCTTACAGAACTACGATCTATTTGATCTATTGTTTCTGAATCTAACGTTCATTGTTTTCTTGGACTTTCTAGGTTTTTTGCGAAACTAAATATGGTTCTAAGTGGCTCGTTTTTGCCTTCGGCAGGCGTTAGTTTTGCACTGTCTAAGTAGGTTAGCTTTATGCCGGTATTCATAGTCGTATCTCAAGTTCAAGCTTAAGTCCGTCTCAAGCAAGGACTTCGGCAATGCTTGTGAAATCTGATATTTATATCTTGAGGTTGAGGTCGATCTCAAGTCCGGATCGGCATTCATAGACAAATCTCAAGATTTAAATATTAAATTACGGTGTGAATAAGGACGCTTTTTGCTTGATGCACAAGCGCACTGGGTCCATCTCAAATCGGACTCTAGCAAGGTCTCGACTTGTCTCAAGTTCGTCTCAAGGCGCCATTTGCAGATTATGTCATTGTTTGACGTTGGAAAATACTGAAGAGTATTATGTGTTGCATTTCATAACAACGTGGGAAGAGTTATGCGCGGGATGCTGCGAACCCATTGGAAGCAAATTAGTGGAAAGACAATTATTACTTACACAAAATTAAAGGGCTCGCCACATTTTGTGCAAAAATGAAAGCATTGTTCTAATAATAATAAAAGTCAGAGATATTTATTAATTGTGTAGTATTTTTATTTTGTAACACCTTCTACTGGTAAAAATAAGTACAAAAAAGTAAAATTCTTATTAGTTTACATTATAAGTGTAAGGTATTGTTTGCAAAAGCATAGTAGACAAAACGGCAGCCAAGAACTTTCATCTTTACACACTTTTTGAATAGCTCCTACTAGTAACTACTCTGATATCTTTTCTGCATCACATTTCCTGCAATAAAAGTTGGTGAAGGTTGGTTTGGTAAGTTTTATATCAATGTTGCACTTACATTGTCTCTCTCAAAAGCTCTCAAAGTATTGTACTTTCCACATTATTGGGGTTGTCTATGCGGGACTACAAGGTTTTTGCTGTATTTGTATACGCAGCTTTTTCGTCTATAATGCACATTTTATGAAGTTACCATACACGTATTCTGTCAGTAGACATGTACTCACCCGACAACACAAAACACTTTTGAACCTGCTCTTGCTGGTTTGTCGGTGATTGTATTTTCTTCTATTATTCTTGGATATGTCACTCAGATGACGGCAATTTTATTGCCCACTGCCAGGTTTTTGAGGGGTTGTTTGCATTTCCGGACCATTTAGTGTTATTTGCACTGACAGCTTTTATGGCAGCTTGGCTGTCAGACGAAATATAGAGCTTCTTGCCTCAAATACGTTCTGGGAGACATTCTTGGGCAGTTAGATCTATAGCAAGTGTCTGAGCTTGCATAACTGAGGGTGTGCTACCTCGGGCGATTGTTCTCTGATATTTTGGATCATAGATCGCTATGCTTGTTTTTTTTTCTTGTTTTTGGTTCATTTGTGTACCAGATGGAGGAGGTCACGCCAACCTGTACAATTTAAGTTCGAGCCACATTACAGTCAGAAATGATTCTGTAGAATCCAATATCTTGAAGTGACCTGTTCGGTCTCCTGACTTGAGTTTCTTTGATTAGGTTAGTCTTAGAAATGCCTCTAAACTTTTTTATTGCACCTGTAGGTGAAGGATCATCTCAAGAGCGTTAGTAGGAGCTGCGCGCATGGCTTCTATAACACCAAGGCACGCAAGCCGTTGCAATTTCTGTAGCTTGCTTTGTGTCGTGGTTTTTCTGGTTTTCCGCCATACAAAAGATTCGTACGTGACGATGAGTCCTACTACCGTGATGTTCAGGCCGTGTACATTATTGGCGTTAAACTCTATGTCTGGCCAAAGAGCTTGCAACATGTCGACAAGCAACCGGTTGGTTTGGCACGAGTCTTTCCGACGGTGGGTGTTCTTTTTAAGTTCACATTCTAGGGCAACCTCTAGATATTTCACTTTATTGAAAAATTAAATTGTTAATCCTTTGAGTTGCGAAGCTTTAAGATTTAACTTTCTGCATCTGGTAAATGGGCCTATGATGATCTTCTTAGGGTTAACACGATGTTTCTTTTTACCACACCATCTTTTGATTGTGTTCAGGGCGTTCTGCATTAGGTTGGAAGTGACACCTTTATGCTTGCTTCTGATTTAAATTGCGAACTTATCCACGTGGTCTAGTCCGCAGTGATTTTTTTGCCCTAACTCACAGAGGAGATCATCCACCGCCATTGACCACAGCAGAGGTGACAACACACAACCGTGTCGACAGCCATTAACCGTGGTCAGCAAGGTGCTTTTTTTCCCTATGCGGCTGAGAAGTATTGACTTAATCCAGCTGGTTACAGCTGGTTCAATGCCGTGTTTTTGTGCTACTAGTTTTAGATTTAAAGGAAATGTTATTAAGTGCACCTTTCATATCTATAAATATACCAGCATCTAATCTGTTTGCTTTGATAGTTTTTTCTACTTCTCTACCAATGTAATACAGCGTGGATTTGCTAGGTTGGTATGCAAATTGTTTGGAGTGTAGCTGCACACCGTTGTGGAGCACGTTCTTTATGTGGTTATTACAAATTTTTCCATTGATTTTGGGAAAAAGGAAGATAGGTTGATTGGGCGATATGATTTGGCCTCGTGTGGAGGCGGTTGGTCCGTCTTTGGTTTGAAGACTACTTTTAGTTTTTTCTAAGACTGGGGTATATACCCAAGATGTTAGTCAGGCAGGGGGCAATATCGTTCAACCACATTTGCAGTAAGGTTGGAAATATTCCATGGCCTCCGGGTGATTTTTAGGGCTTGAAACTCTTTATAGTCCATTTTACCTTCGCAAAGGATAAAATTTAAGGGAAAAGTTTTTTTGTTTGAGTGATGATGTACATCTTCCGCAGGAACAGATTTTCCCTGGCTAAGATTGTCATTTGTTTCTATTGGTCGACATCAACACCAGTAGATTTTCTCGGGCGTTGTCGACGAGTTAACCATTAGGTTTCTTAATAAGCCCTATTGTGTTTGAGTGATCCTTGTACACTCAGCATTTTTTAAGCACGCACAGCTGGGGCAAGTTTTTTGATCCTCTCGCATAAGCGTTTCCATGACTGCTTTTTTGACCTCTTTAATTCTTGGTTGTATTGTTTGTTTGTAGTCTTTCTAGAGTCTTATTTTCTTAGTCCTAGTGAACGGTTTCCTGCCGCGATACTGAGCTGCCGCTTAAAGACAGTACGCTTTTTCAGAGGGCAGCTAGTTTTGTACAAGAATATTATTTGTTGCCTCGTATGTTCGGAGGCAGCCTCTAACTCTTCTGTCGTTGATATTTTATAGTGGAGGTCTTCGATTTCAGTTCTCAGTATCTCCGTGAAGAAACACTAGTCCGACAGTTACTAAACAAAATTTTTCAGATTAAGTAGACTAAACCAAGTTTTTTAGTTCAGTTAAAGTAAAAAATTTGGTTAAGCTAGGTTAGAACAGCTTAAACCGGATAAAAGTAAGCAGACAAACTAATTAATAATTTATTGAGTTTTTTTTTTAATTACATGATAAGTATTATCTATTAACTATCAAATAATTAATGTTAACTATAATTGTTGGACTGGATTAAATAAATTATTTTATAATAGGTTGAACAAAACTGGACAAACTGGTCTGACTAAAATTAGGTTTAACTGAACTATTCAGACATGAGAAATTTGATCTTACTTAAACTAGGTTATAAGTATAATGGAATAAAAACATTTGAATTTGATTAAACACAGCTAAGTTGATAACACAGTTCACCGATAATAAAGTTAACTAGTTTGAACTATACTCAGTCCTGAAACAGCTAGCATAAATGGTTCTAAGCAACTGTTTTTAATCCAGAACGGTGTATGAAATTAAATTAATTTAGATCATTTTAAGCTGTAAAACAAGACAAAATATTGTTGAATCTAGCAAACGTGTTGTACGCTGATAAGGTGAGAAAACAAGCTAAACGTGCTAGTAAACTGGATTAAACTAGTAGATCGCGTCTAAAAAGTTATACATGCTAAGCTTTTAACTAAATTGTGCTAAACTTAACTAAATTTACTTTAATAGTTTACCAACAGCAGACATGTTTATGTTGTAGAAGTGGATAAACATCATTCTAGCCTTTTTTTAATCACTGTTTAAAGTGGTTTAAATTATTAATACTCAATATCTGACAAGTTATTTAAAAAACTTGACAGAAACACAGTAGCAATAAAACCTGAAAGTTTAAGAATATTTTAGAGCTGCTGTTTTCTTCTTCTAAAAAATTTTTTGAATTTGTAAGCATGGTGTTTGTTTTGAATGACCAATTGATCAGTTTTTTTATGTTTTTTTTATTAAATTGATGCAATGGCAAACTCAATCTTTGGATGGTAAATTGAGAAATGAAGAAATCTTCTGTAAAATTTTGAATTGGATTATCTAATAATTCTACATCAACAAATGTCAAATTTTTGAAAAAATTATTTGGAACTGTAGTGATAATATTGCCACTTAAATACAGTGATAGATTTTCAGCTGATGTGCCAGCCATTGTGTTTGTGTGCAGAAACCTAATTTTGTTGTTGTCAAAAATCAGTTTGGCATTGGCTGTTTCTAAAAATTTGAAACTTTTTTCTGGCAAGGCTGATATATTGTTGCTGGTCAGATCTAAAAATATTAATTGTGGCACTTTGTCAAACCAACTGCTGTCAAATGATATCAATTGGTTGTAAGCTAACGATAAATGATATAAATTATTTAAATTTTTGAAGGCTTGGTCTTTGACCACTCTAATGTAATTATCTGTCAACATAATATAACTAGTTGCCAAATTCACAAAAGTTTCTGATTGAATTGTAAATATTTTATTATTTGAAATATATATGTCTGACACATTTGGATGATAAAGTTGCAAAAAATTTGCTTCAATTTCTTCCACTTGACAGTTGAAGATGTTCAAAACTTTTTTTTTTGGAATAGTGGTAAACATTTCCTGGCATAATTTGGGAAGCAAATAGTTGGAAATGTCCAGACAATCATTGTCAATCACTGGATATGGCACTGCTTTTTTTAAATAATTATCTAGTGTTTTATTATCACAAGCTAAAATAGCATCAAAGCAGAAAAAAATTAAATTACTCCAAAATATCATGATTTTGGGTAGACCTTTCAGATATGTAAACGACTTTTTTGTTCTACGATATTATAGTCACTTTTAAACCTTCTGGAAGCTAAAGTTTCTAAAGTTATATTGAAATATTAAGAAAATGACAATTACGTTATTATAATGGCCATAACATTATAGCAAAATGGATGCTTGGGTCGATATTACTTATACATTATTATTTTTTTTTAAACTAACTGTGATCAGCAATCAACGAATGGTCTTACTAAAAATGTATTAAGACTTTATTTTGTCTAGTCTGGGCAGTCTAGTCTGACATCAGAAAGTGGAATTGGTCAGATTTAGTTTAAAGCATCTATGAAAGACAAAAATTGCCTACTGACGTTTAATTTAAAAACAGTTTTTTTTTTAAATGATTTGTAATTGACTTGATCTATAAAATTATCTAACTAACTTAGACTAAGCAAGACTCTACTACATACAACATTGGTAGATTTTATCAAATTGACATATAGACAGATTTACTACCATGCGATTTTGTCAAATTTCAGTAGCAACGTATGAATGAAAATAATTTAGCTAGGCTAAACTCTGTAAAGTATTAATCAGAAGTTTAGGTTTAAGCTATCAGAACTAGACCGTACCACCCTAGACTGCTGAATTAAAACTGATTAATTTGTTTCCCTTACACTAAAAAGTTTGAACCTATCAATTAGGTAAATTATTCTATAGCTTTTGGTATTTAACATTATAGTTATATTCACCTAACAAAAACTTTAAGATTAACTAAGATAAAATAGTTAAACAAAATGTTTTGCTTAAGCTACATCAGAACCGCCTTAACCGGATAAAAGTAAGTTGATGATTTATTAAATTTGTTTTCTAATTACATTACAAGTAATCCAATTGTTAAGTGTAACCGTTGAGCCAAAATGAATTAACTATTTTATAATAGATTGCACAAAACTGAACAAACTTGTCTGAATAAAGTAAGATTTTGTGAGTATTTCAAACAAGTTTGACATTAACCATTATCAACTAAAACAATCCAACAACAATAAAGAAAAAAAGCTGTGACAAGTATATTAACTACATATATGTAGATGACACATATTAACTACAGTAACATTAGTACACCAAATTTTTACTTAAATTATCTATAACATATAAAGCTAGCTGACAGCTAGCTCATTATTGAAAGTCACATGATTTTACTAAATTTTAAATATTGCTAAATGCAAAAATCTAAATCTTTATTAAAAAAGAATATCTATTTGAATTGTTAATTAAATAAAAAAGAGTTGAACTATGTCAATAATTAAACTAAATATTAGGCTGAACTAACTATCGAGCACTTGAGTTTAAACTAAGAGAAATAAGTTTTGTTATACAATTTATTTATTACTAGCTGACCCGGCGAGCTTCGTACCGCCTAACTGTCAATGAATGTCGTGTTACTTTTTAGCTGAACTAATTTAGGCTTTGATGAACGTAAAACAATGATACAAAATAATATATTTATATAGATAGAAACAAAAAAGTATTTTATTATGATGAATGATGATGAAAACATACATACAGAATGAGAATAAAAATAAAAAATAATAATTAAGTACTTCAAACTCATGTCAGAAAAAAATGATTGAAAACTATGTTGTGCAGATTGGGGAAAAAAAATAAAACTCGGATTAATTCATTAATAGGATTTTCATTCAAGCACTTTGTGGTAAACGACATTCTTTGTTTTTTGATCAGGCGCAAGAACAAATAAAGTGGATGGTTTGCCGACACGTGAGCACGTCACGTACAATTGACCATGAGAAAAGCATGCATTTTCTAGATTGGCCCTGTGATTTGTTGATCGTCATGGCGAAGGCAAGGCGAATCGGGAAGTGAATTCGTTTAAACTCAAAGGGCATATCCGTTGGGATCATCGGAATCCTTGGAATAAGAACTTCCTCATCTTTAAATTTTCCTTTAAGTATCGACGCGTGCAATTTTTCGCGGATAATTGACTCGCGATATTCCGTTGCTTAATTGCATTACGGCTTCGCTGGGAAAGATTAGATCTTCTAGGACGCGGCATTGTTACTAAAATGTGCACTAGCATAAAACCACCAAATATAATAACAGTTCCTGAACTTTCGAGACATAGACAATAGCTCAAAGAGTATATAACCACTACGTATGAATAGCTTATCAAGAAAAATCATAGACAACCTATAAAAAGACATTTTTTTTAACCTGTAGATGTTTTTTCCTTAATCTTATAACCTTTACCAACTGATTTTTAATTCCCTAAATTCCGTTGCTTTTCGATGATTTTATGTTTTTACTGTAGAATAAATCTTAGGTGTTATTTTCGGGAATTAAAAGCAAATATAACAGTACCTGAACTTTGTAGAGATTTTACAAAAAATAAATTTCTGAACGCACACATGATGTCTTCAGAAAAAAATAGCGTTGTGGCTTAAAGGTCTCAGCAACCAGGCCATAAGCTCCAAAAAAAAACAGTAGACAGGATTGGACAACAAATGTTTGACATGTAATAAACAAATCAGCATCTATTGAAATGATTAAGTATTCATTACACATATCGAGTTTTTATTGTTTTTAAGATGTATTCTGCTATTCGAGACGGAAACAAATCCAACAGATCAAAAACCATGACAATCGGTCCAGCCGTTCTCGAGTTATAAGTGTTGTAACAAACGCGACTTTCTTTTATATATATATATAGATTTTATGAAATCTAAATATGAAAGCTGAACAAATGATCTGGATTAAACTAAGTTATAAGTATAATAAACTGAATAATGTCTTAAATTTGCTCAAACCTAGCTTATGCTGAGTTGATTGATAACTTAGTTTACACACAATTTTGTGAACTAGTTTAAACTAGATTTATTAAACTAAGCTAGCATAAATAACATTGAGCATTTGCAATTGAGCAAGAGAAAACATATATCTATATAAAATAGACTAAATTAGATGATTAAGTTGTAAAACAATACTCAATGTTGTTGGATCTAATAAACGTCTAGTACGCTTGTAAGATGAGGAAACAAGCAAACGTTCTAACAAACCAGATTAAACTAATACATTACATTTACAAAGTTTTACAGTCTAGATCTTCTAACTAAATTAAGCTAATCTTAACTAAATTTTATTGAATAGTTACTAACAGCAGACATGTCTACAAAAAATGATCGAAACGTCTTAAATTTTTTTTTAATGTTCTATGAATGGTGAGTGCTGAGCTGACAATGTAGATATGGAAAAACATACATTATACAACTACCAACTTAGATTAATATCTGTATTATCAATCTTGACTGATTATAGACACTGGTTAGAAAACATACAAGTCTAGGTTCTGACGTAAACAGCAAGAAAAAATTAATTAATATATTGACCAATAAAGTATATTATCTTATTTAACCTAACCTGACAAATAAATTAAAAATCTTCTGAAAGTTGAAGTTCTTAAAGTTTTAATCTATAATAAAGTGAAAGGTTAAGAAAATGACATAACATTATAATAATGGTCATAACATTAAAGCAAAATTGTGGTTTGGGTTTATTATATTATTTCTGCATTTAATTTTTTTTAAACTATCTGTAATAGGCAGTTAAAATATGATTTTATCAAAAAACATATTAAGACGATGTTTTGCTTTAATCTAGGTAGTAGAGTCTGACATCAGAATGTGGGATTAGGCAGATTTAGTTTAGAGCATTCACGGAATGTGGAGATTGATAAAAATAATTTGTTTTTTATAAATGTTTTGTAATTAACTTTGGTTGTTGCGAAATTGGTTAACTAAACTAGATTCAGCAAGACTGTACTGTAGATTCTAACAAATTGCAGTAGACAAAAAATATAATATATCAAACTGAACAAGACTCAAATGTTTAACTATATATTAAAGTAGGTTATGTATATCACATTACAATATAAACTGAGTGACGTAAGACCGATTCTAATTTTTTAACTATAAAAAAAATAGAAGAGTTAAGCTTAGTATGACTATAATAAAATAAATTATTCTGGACCGAGTTGCAAGATTGACGCATTTTATCGAACTTTAGTAAAATTATATCAATTGGAACAAATCCAGCTGAGCTAATTTTTAATTAAACTGTACGTTTAGGTTCAAGCTTCCAGAGCTAGACCGAACTAACTATAAACTAAAACGTTTAGGTTAGCTTATCTCACACAAAGTTTTTTAAACGATTAGTTAAATTAAACTGCAACTTTTGGTTAGGGATATTGCTGTAACATTTAACCTAAAGAAGAGTTTCAGATTAGTTTAACTAAACTAAAATTTTTAGAATTATAAGCTAAACTTTAATTAAGCTAGATTGCAACAGCTTTAACTAGATAAAAGTAACCAGACAGATTAATTGAATTTTTTTTAACTTCATAATAACTAAATTAAGTGTTAACTGTAATAGTTTAACATAGTTTGGACCAAACTGGACAGACTTGTTTGACCAAAGTAAGACTTTGTGAACATGTATTACGAGCAAGTTTGACATTAACTATTTTTAACTGAAACAACACAGCAGCAATAAAGAAAACATTTTGTGACAGGTGTGACTTTAATAACTAGCATATTATGATTATATAATTTTAAATATATTAACTGTAACATTAGTAGTCTTTAACTTTCACTAAAATTAACTTATAAGGTACATGCTGATATAGCTGGGACATTATTAAAAGTAAAAATATTTAATATTTGATCTTGATTAATGATTAAACTAGGTTATAAATATAGTAGACAGAAAAATTTTGAGTTTGGCTAAAACCAGCTTATGCTTAGTTGATAACACAAAATACACACAATTGAGTTAGCTAGTTTGAACTAGACTCAGTTAACTAGTACATCACATCTAAAAAAATTTACAGGCTAGATCATTTAACTAAGTTTGAAGGTGGTGCTAAGCCAACGTAGTAGATTAAGGAAAACATTATTGTCCAATTACGAACATTATTGTCCAATTAGATTAGTTTTTGGATTATCAATCTTTACCCCAGAAAAAACTATAAATCTAGATTTTGACGTAAACAGCAGGAAAAATATTATAAAAATATATTGTACGATGAAGCATATTTTGTACGTTTATTTTCAGTTGCTGTTTACGTCAGAACCGAGATTCAACCTTCTTCTAACTTCTGTTTGAAATTAGTCAAAATTAATAATACAGATATTTGATTGTTTATACTGATGTAGATCGCTTTTGACAATTACTCTTATATTTTTTCAGATCTGACAAGTTATTACTGAATAAAACTTGATAGAAAGAAAGTAAGTAATAAAACCTGAAAGTTGAAGAATTTTTTAGAGCTGCGGCTTTCTTCTTGTAATAAACTGTTTGAAATTATTGTAAGTTCAGTCTTTGTTTTAGCAGACCATTTCATCAGTTGTCTTTGTGTTTTTTCTTTAAATTGATTGAATGGTAGACTCAAGCTTTCAATGGTAAATTTTGAAATCAAGAAATCTTCTGGAAGATTGTCAATCGGATTATTTAATAAATCTATTTTGAGAAATGTTAAATTTTTGAAAAAACCGTTTGGAATCGTTTTGATAAAATTGCTACTTAGATACAGGGATATATTTTTGGCTGATGTACCAGTCATTGTGTTTTTGTGCAAAAATCTAATGTTGTTTCTGTCAAAATACAGTTTGGCATTTGCTGTTTCCAGAAATTCAAAACTATTTTCTGGCAAGGCTGATATATAGTTTCTGGTTATATCCAAACTTGTTAATTGTGGCACGTTGTCAAACCAATTGCTGTCAAATGATATCAATTGGTTGAAAGTTAACGACAGATAATATAAATTATTCAAATTTTTGAAGGCTTGGTTTTCGACGACTCTAATGTAATTATTTGACAAGATAATATAACTAGCTGCCAAATTCGCAAAAGTTTCTGATTGAATTTTGAGTATTTTATTGCGGGTGATAAAGATTTTTGACACCTTCGGTTGATAGAATTGCAACAAATTTGCTTCGATTTCTTCCACTTGACAGTTGTAGATATGTAAAACATTTATTTTTGGTATAGCGGAAAACATTTCTTGACATAATTTGGGAAGCAAAAAGTTATAAATGTCAAGATAATAATTATCCTCATCAACTGAATATAGCGTCTTGGTCATTGTTTCTTTATAATTATTTAATGTTGTGTTATCACAAGCTAAAATAGCACCATGGCAGAAAAAGAAGAAGTTATGCCAAAATATCATGATTTTTAGCAATTTTTTCAGATACATGCTTTTACTTTTGTTATAGACCACAAATGACACATTCAAACGTTCTCAAAGCTTAACGACTTAAACTTTTAATCTATAATAAATTGAAAGATTAAGAAAATGACATTTACATTGTGATAATGGTTATAACATTAAAGCCAAATGGATGGTTGGGTCGATATTACTGATGCATTAATATTTTTTTTAACTATATAAAAGGCCGTTGAAAGGTCGAATTATCAAAAAAGAGCATGGTTTTCTGGTATAATTTAGGCAGTAGTATCTGACATCAGAAAGTGGGATTAAGCAGATTTACAGAGAGTTTACGAAAGGGAGAAATTAATTACTCTTAGTATAATTTAAAACAATAATTTATTTTCAAGTAGACTCAATAGATTGCTAAAAAATGCATTTACTAAACTCAATTGAGCAAGAATGTACTACAACTTTGGTGGATGTTGTCAAATTGCTGTTTAGACATATCCATTCAATAAGCAAACATAAGCCTCGATTATATTAATCTAGACTGCCCTAAAAATTGACTCAAATAAAAACGTATGAATTAGAATTAATTCAAACAGTTTAAATTCTAAAAAGTCTTAACAAATTGTCCGTTTAGATTGAAGCTGCCAGAACTAGACCGTACTACTCTAGACTTCTAAACTAAAACTTCTTAAACCCTACATGGTTTGAACTTTAATAATAATTTAAATAAATTAAAACTTTTGGTATCTAACATGGAAGTTACATTTTATCCAAAAAAAACTTTCAGATTAATTAAACTAAACTAAAATTTTTTGTTTGGTTAGACTACAAGTTTTAGTTAAGCTAATTTAGAATAGCCTAAACCGAATAATAGAAAATAGACAGTTTAATTGATAGATTAACTTTTTTTCAATTACATAATGAGTAATCAAGTGTTAACTGTAGCAGTTAAGCAAAATTAAATTAATAATTTTTTAATAAGTTGTACAGAGTTGGCAGATTCACTTGTTAAAAGTAAGATTTTATGAGCAATTATTACAAACATGTTTGACATCAACTATTTTTAAATGAAACAACAACACAACGCCTATAAGGGAAAAAAGATGTGACAAGTATAACTTCAATGATAAAATTTAATGATTTTTTGTTCAATTTTATCTAAATCTATTAAATCTGTAGAACTACGCTTAACTTTTACTAAAATTAGCTATAACATGCCTAGCTGCTATAGCTAGTACATCATTAAAATTAACAAGATTACAATTAAAAAAAATTGCATAATGAAAAAACTAAATGTCAATAAGAAACTAATGTAGGTAAATAGTCGGTAAATTAAAAAACAGAAAAATTATGTCAGTTTTATTAAATTTTATTAGGCTTAGCTGAACTATTCCAGCTATTTAAACTAAACGGAAAAAGTTATGTGAAATTAGACCAAAATTTATAAAACATATTCAGTCGTTTATGTGACTTGAGAATATGATTTGGATTTAACTAGATTATAAGTATAATAAAATAAAAATTTTTGAGTTTGCTTAAACCGAGCTTATGCTAAGCTGATAACGCAATGTACACACAATTGAGTTGATTAGATTGAACTAAACTTAGTTAACAAAGCTAATATAAATGGCGTTAAGCATTTGCTTCTAATTGACAACGAAAAAAACAGATGATCTAAATTAGATCAATTTACATCATTTTGCGCTGTAAAACAATACAAAATATTTTTAAATTTTAAGCTGAACCTGCTAGTGAACTAGTGGATCACATCTAAAAAAATTTACATGCTAACTTTTTAACTAAATTGTTCTAAACTTAACTAAATTTACTCTAATAGTTACTAACAGCAGACATGTTTACAAAAAATCTACGAAAATGTATGTTGCTTAAAAAACTTGACAGAAAGACAATAACAATAAAACCTGAAAGCTTAAGAAAATTTTAGAGCTGCGGTTTTGTTCTTCTAATAGATTTTTTGAAATTGTAAGCTTGGTCTTTGTTTTAGCTGACCACTTTAGAAGTTGTTTTTTGTTATTCTCTTCAAATTGATGCAATGGCAGACTCAGGCTTTGAATGGTAAATCCTGAAATGGAGAAATCTTCTGTAAAATTTTCAATTGGATTATCTAATAAATCTATTTCAACAAATGTCAAATTTTTGAAGAAACCAATTGGAACTGTAGTGATAATATTGTCACTTAAATACAGTGATAGATTTTTTGCTGATGTACCAGCCATTGTGTTTGTGTGCAGGTATTTAATTTTGTTTTTGTCAAAATAAAGTTTGGCATTTGCTGTTTTCAAAAATTTGAAACTTTTTTCTGGCAAGGCTGATATATTGTTTCTGGTCAGATCTAAAATTGTTAATCGTGGCACTTTGTCAAACCAACTGCTGTCAAATGATATCAATTGGTTGTAAGCTAATGATAAATGATATTAATTATTTAAATTTTTGAAGGCTTGATCTTCGACGACTCTAATGTTATTATATGTCAAAATAATATAACTAGTTGTCAAATTGGCAAAAGTTTTTGATTGGAGTTTGAATATTTTATTGTATGTAATAGCGATCTCTGAAACATTTGAGTGATGAAACTGCAACAGATTTGCTTCGATTTCTTCCACATGACAGTTGAAGATATTCAAAACATTAATTTTTGGTGTAGCGGTGAACATTTCTTGCCATAATTTGGGAAGCAAAAAGTTAGAAATGACTAGATAACCATCAGCTGAAGTCCTCCAGACCAGCTCTTTTTTATAATTATATAGTGTTTTATTATCACAAGCTAAAATAACAACAAAGCAGAAAAAAATAATGTTATGCCAAAGTATCATGTTTTTGTGGGTATCTTATTCACATAAAGGACTCTCACTTCTGTTCTAAGTTATTAATAATCCAAAAGCTTCCTACTTCTGAAAGCTCATGTTTTTAAAGCAGTAATCTAAAATAAAATGAAAGATTAAGAAAATGACATTAATATTATGATAATGGTTATAACATTAAAGCAAAATGGATGCTTGGGTCGATATTACTTATGCATTAATATTTTTTTTAACTATAATAAGCAGTTAAAATATGAATTTATTAAAAAACATCAAAATGATGCTTTTTTGGTCTAATCTGGACAGTCGAGTCTGACACCAGAAAGTGGAATTAGCCAGACTAGTTTAGAGCTTTTATTAGTAGCAAAATAAAATTGCTGTTAGTAACATTTAAAGATAGTTTGTAATTTTTTTTATAAGTTTTGTAAAAGGTTTAGGCTGTTAAAAAATGAATTTACTAAACCTAATTGAGCAAAACTGTACTACAATTTTGGTAGATTTTAACAAATTGCTGTATAGACATAATATCTTAAGTGAACAAAAGTCATTATATTAAAATAGTTTCAATTTATACTATAAATTAAGTGACACGAAACCCATGATAATTTTATTAATTATGATAAAAATAAAAGAGCTAGGTTTAATATGGCTATAGTAGATTATATTATTTTAGAGTGGACTATAAAATGTACTACATTTTATCGAAGTTTAGTCAAAAGATATGAATCAGGATTAATTTAGTTGGGCTAAACTAAATAATGCTAGATTGCAACAGTTTTAACCGGATATATATAAACTAGGCAGATTAATTAATAGTGGACTGAAACTGTGTTTTAATTGGATAATGTGTTAACTGTAACAGTTGATCGAAATTAAATTATTACTTTTAAAATAGGTTAGACAAAACTGAACAGACTTGTGTGACAAAAGTAATATTTTCTGAGCAATTATCACGAACAAGTTGGCATTAACTATTTTTAACTGAAACTACAGAAAGAATATTTGAATGTCACAGCTATAAAGAATAGAAGCTGTGACAGGGAGGACTTTAGTAATCGAAACATGATTATTTAATTTTAATAAATTTGTAAAACTGTACATTAGTTATACAACCAACTTTTACAAAAATTAACAATAAGATGCATAGCTGATATAGCTACTAGTAACATCATTGAAAGTAACAAAATTTAAAAAAATCTAAAATGTCACATAATAGCAAAAGCTAAATCTTGATTAGAAGATAATATAATTAAATAGTCGGTTAGATCAAAAACAGACAAATTATATCAGTTATATTGAATATTAGGCTTGGCTGAACTACTCCAGCACAAAAATTTGGACTAAACTAAACAAGTTATATCAAATTATCTCAAAATATATCTATTATATTATTAAACCTAAAACATATTTGGACTTTGAATCTGGTTAAACCTAGCTGAGATTGGTTGATTGATAACTTAGTTTACACGCAATTTAGTTAACTAGTTTAAATTAAATTTATTAACTAAGCTAGCATAAAAGGCGTTAAACATTTGCTTATCTTTGAGATCGAAAGAATTACGTAGATATGTAAAATTTAAACTAATTTAGATTATTTTGAGCTGTAAAACACAAAAGAAAGCTACAAAGAATGTACGAGAACTTTTAGTATTTTTTTCAGTGTTTTGCATTTATTTTTATTAAGCAAAAAAGAATTGTTTCAGTTAAAAACAATCAGTTTTAACTAAATAGTTATTTTGAAGTTTGAATTTTTTTGGTATTTTACTTCAAAGAGGCGTTAGGTAAAAATATGTATCTATAAACAATAAGTATCACTAGTAATAAAACCTTATCAGTTAGGTTTCTAATATTAGTTATATAAAAAATAATTACCCATTAGAATCTTGTATAAAAGGTTTATATTTTATAAATATTTTAAAATTATTTCTATTAGAAACTAATGTTTTTAAAATCAACAAATGTATTATATTATGTTAATAAATTTGTGGCAGTTAAATTGGTTGAAAATGCAATTTTGTTTTATATAAACTTAGTTAAACATTACAAATATTAGAGTCGCAAATCTTCTAATAATAAATTTGCATTTGTAATGTATCACAACTACTAGACACATAATTTGTTGCAGCTAGTGCTTATTCAATTTTCTCATATAACTGGTTAGATATGCATGTGTGTTGATTTTGGGCAATTTTGATTCAAATGAGAATGAAAATATTATTTTGTTCCAATTAAAACTGATTGGTTTTAGCTAAATGTTTATGTTGAAACATTCAATTATTCTAAAATTGTAAGAATAAAGTGTGAATATATGTGCTAATTAGAGGGCGATTAGTTTTCAACTATAATATGTAATTAACTAGATGGATAATACTAGTTAAAATTTTATGACACATTCAAAGTTTTTTGAGGTTAACTAGTCAAAAATTCCAAAATGTTTCTAGTTTAAATATGTTTAACTTTTATCAATTTTTCAATTGATTTCTACGAATGCTAAGTTAATAATGGTTGAAGTAGACTAGTTGCAAGTGAAAAAATAGTTTAAATTGTCAACCATTATTTGCACTAGTGATTCAATGATTTTTAAACTGCTGATTTGCTTTAACTGTACGGTTATAATTGTTTTTATTTGAACAATATTGAGAACATATTTTAATTTGATTTATTATTAAAAATAATGGTACTATAAATTATTATTAAAATATAATTAATTTTTAATTGTTATTAGCTGAAACAATAATAATAGTTATAGAAGGCAAATAACGACATATGAAATAAAAACTTTTATTTTTCAAATGTTTAACATTGATAGATAAATCATTTTTTTTAATAAACTAGTACCAGTTGAAATTTTTTAAAGATAACTAGCTAAAATTACAAAACGTTTTGTTTTAAAGAAACAGCATGGTTTATCATAAAGTTTTTTAAGTTTATTATCATTAATTGTTATTTTCATTTGAGTTATAATTTTATTGTGACAGTTAAAACCTGTTGAATTTAGTCAAATGAAATTACCATGTTTGTGAACCAGAAGTTGATACACAAAACTAAATTAACTTAAGTCTGACATCAATAGGTTGCGCTTATGATTTAATTGTGTCAGTTAAACTATTCAAAATTGGTCTAACTATCATGTTTGTGAAATTAGTTAAACATTGTTTGTAGAGAAGTTGCAAATTTTTAATGTCTTGATTTATTTGCATACATACTAAACAAAAAATTTGTTGCAGTTAGCGATTTAAATGTATTACTTAGTTTTATCATGTAAAAAAATGAACAACAACAGTGTATACATTGACAAGATTGTATCAGAATATAATAATTTTTTTAACCTAAAATTGGCTATTGTGACTTTTTTGTTTCAGTTAAAATTGATTAGCTTTAACTAAAGCGAATTAGCTGCTGCTTACGTCAACACCTGGATATATAGCCATCTTCTAACCACTATTTGAAATTAGTCAAAATTAATAACAATCATTATTTTGGATTTTTTTTATTGTTGTATAGGAGATGGATGCTATTGCCAACGTTGCAGATAAGAAAAAAATATCATTATACGGTGCGATCATAAATTGTGTATCTACTCATGCTATGAAGTTTTCAACATATGTTTATTTTTTGATTAGTTAATACGCATGTGTATTATTTGATGAGCTTTGACGTTTGACGACGCGATCATACTATCATCCACAATAAAAATGTATCAAGCTAAATTGCGCAGCAGACGTTGATCTAAATAATTTATGAAAGCACGGCACAATTACGAACCTAGACTAATATTTATATTAACAATCATAATCAATTATGACAGTAGTCAGAAAAGGTGTAATTATACTGAAAAACTTTTAATGTGGTTCTATGTGTAAAGTATATAACATTATTTTTGATTTTCTTTATCGGACAATTTATTGAATATGTATAACCTATCTTTAGCTGTTTACGTCAAATCCAAAAATTAACATTTGTCTAACCACTCTCTAAAATTACTTACAATTAATAATACAGTTATTAATCGAAATTGGTATTTGTTCATTGATGTTGTCCATCTTTGACCATTACTCGTACATTAAGTCTAACCCGACAAGTTAATTAGAAAAATTGACAGATAAACAGTAACAAAACTAAAAGTTGAATGCTTAAGTATAATTTAAAGCTGCTGTTTTCTTCTTCTAATGGATTTTTTGAATCTATAAGCTTGGTGTTTGTTTTAAATGACCAGTTGATCAGTTTTTCTATGTTTTTTTCTTTAAATTGATGCAATGGCAAACTCAATCTTTGAATGGTGAATTCTGAAATGGAGAAATCTTCTGTAAAATTTTCAATCGGATTATCTAATAAGTCTATTTCAACAAATGTCAAATTTTTGAAGAAACCATCTGGAACCGTAGTGATAATATTGCCACTTAAATACAGTGATATATTTTTAGCTGATGTGCCAGCCATTGTGTTTGTGTGCAAACAGCTAATTTTGTTTCTGTTAAAAACCAGATTGGCATTTGGTTTTTTCAAAAATTTAAAACTATTTTCTGGCAAGGCTGATATATTGTTTCTGGTTATATCCAAACTTGTTAATTGTGGCACGTTGTCAAACCAATTGCTGTCAAATGATATTAACTGGTTGAAAGCTAGCGATAGAAATTTTAGATTACTTAAATTTTTGAAAGCTTGACTTTCGACGACTCTGATATAATTAGATTGCAACAGAATATAATTAGTTGCCAAATTTGCAACAGTTTCTGATTGAATTTTGAATATTTTATTGTGTGTAATGGCGATGTCTAACACATTTTGATGAGAAAATTGCAAAAAATTTGCTTCAATTTCTTCCACTTGACAGTTGTAGATATTTAAAACATTTATGCTTGGAATAGCTATAAACATTTCTTGACATAATTTGGGAAGCAAATAGCTAGAAATGTCCAAATAATTATCATCAGCTAAAAAAAATGGCAGCTGGACTAATTGTTTTGCATAATTATCCAGTGTTTTATTATCACAAGCTAAAATAGCACCAAAGCAGAAAACGATAAAGTTACGCCAAAAGATCATGATTTTCAGAAAATTTTTCTGATAAATGGACTCTCTTTTCTTCTAACTTATCAATGACACATTTAGAATTTCTGAAAGCATAAGTTTTAGGACTATTAAATTATAAGTTAAAAAAATGACATTACATTCTGCTAATGGGCTAACATTAAAGCAAGATGAATGTTTGGGTCGATATTACTTATAGGTCTTTTTTTTTCAAATAACATCAATTGAGAAGCTTTTTTCTTAGCTAACTTGAGCAGTATGGTCTGATATCAGAAAGTGGGATTACCCAAACCTGGCGTACGGCAATGACAAAAATTTACTATTATCAATTTAATCTAACGATTTTTTTGAAGTGTTTTGTGATAAATTTATGCTAAAAAAATTAATATTTTATTTTGTTGAGTTTAGCGTGACTAAATGAACGAAGCTTGAAAAGATTTTTACTGCGCACTAGATAAGTTTATTTTAACTCAGCTAGCTTATATTATTAACTGGCTTGGAGAGAAATACTACATAAAATTGGCTGTATTTTGTAAAATAATGTTTAAAGCTGTTTTTAATTTTGATTTTATGAAATTGTTTTGAAAAATAAAGTAATAAATCATTTGCAAAGGGTGAATTAAGAACTAGATTAAATTAAATCTTATTACTGAGAAATGATAATTTAGCTGTAAAATAATAATTTTTTTTAGAATTAATTGAATATTTAGATATTAAACTTGACTTGTCTAATTTGATTGATTGACTGAACATGAGCAAGATAGTCTGATATCAGAAAGTGGGATTAGGCCGTGCTTGTTTGAAGTGTTTAAAAACAATGATTGCTAAGTATTACCAAATAGGAAATACTGTTTAATTAGACAGTCTGAGTGAGTAACCAGAGTAAGCAGAAGACATAGAATGCAAGCAATAGTTTAGCACAACTGTTGTCTTCATGTAACATAGTTTTTAGTTTTCTAAGATTGTTTTTTTTTTAATAAAACATTTCATTAGATGTTTTCTGTAATTTTTCTGTAAATAAATGATTGGAAACTCAATATTTGAATAATGAATGATGAACTGAATAAATTTATAAGAAGTTCTTCAATTGGATTGTTCAACAAGTTTACTTCATTCAATGTCAGCTTTTTGTAGAAATCACTTGGAATTCTGATAAAGTTGCATTCTAAAAACAATGATATTTTTGGCTTTTTTTACCAACCATTGTGTTTTTGTGCAAAAATTATATTGTTGTAGCGAAAACTCACTATGACATTTGCTGCTTCTACAAATTGAAATCTGTATTTTGACAGAATAGCAGTTGTTAATATTAACATCTAAATATGTTAATATTAACCAATTGCCGTCAAATGATGTTAAATGGATAAAATTTGAATCAAGTTGTAACAGAGATGTCAATTTTTTGAAAGCTTGATTTTCAATTATTTCAGTATTATTTGATATCAAATTGATATAAATAACAGGCAAGTTGGTAACAGGTTTTGATTTAATTTTGAAAAATTGTTATTTGTGATGAAGATTTTTGACACATTTGGATAAAACTGTAAGAAATTTGTTTCAATTTTTTTCACTTGACAACGTAGACATTGGTAATGGTAAATTTTAGTGATAAACAATTCTTGACACAATTTGGGCAGAGGATAGCTATAAATTTGTACAACTTTATTTTTGAATAAATATTGAAAGTTGAACTCGCTGAAATACCGAAAAAAATAAAATTTAGATAAAAAAAGACTATGAAACACCAAATTATCATTATCTATGAAATCTTTCCATATAAATTTTTTTTTTCTGTTCTAGGTTAGTACTGTCTCTTCAAAACCAAAAACTGTAAGTAGAGATTAATCTAGAAGATTTTTTTGAACACATAAGGTTAAAATTGTAAGTGATGATTATTAATAGTATGGTGATGGCTATTATATTAGCGTAAATTGGATGATAGGGTCGATATTACTTATAAAACATGTTTTTTTTCAAACAATTTAAATTTGTTTATAATATTTTTTAATACTTTGCATAGTTTTGCCTAGCCGATTATGTCTGAAATCAGAAGTGGGATTACGAGAATTTGGCTAAGAGGATTTTATAAAAACGTAATTTATAAAGATTTGATTTAAGTACTTTAGTATAGGTTTTAGGTTTGAAAATATGAAAAGTCATGCTAAACTTTTTTTTCTATTATTTGAATTTAAGATAATAGAACTAAATTGTTCTAAATGAAAAAACAGTCGGCTATAGTATACCACATTAGGCTAGATTTAATTAAGCTGCAATTTAGATGAACTAAAGCTACACAATTATATCAGTTTAAAGTGGGTAGAATTCAAACGGCAATACTTAAAAGCCTCTTTTTTTTTTAGAAAATTAATCAAATTTTTTTTTGTTTTTTTGATATTGTCACTCTTGGGGCTTTTTTTCTAAACAATCTCAGATACAAATATCTCATTTGATTTAGTTAGGGCTCTTTTTTTAATTTTGTATTAAAGAATGGAATGAACTAGGATTAGTTTTACTTTGGCAGCTTTATTAATCAAGGAATGAAAGAATTGATTTTAATTTTAAATATTTTTTCTCGTAAACTGTTTATTTATTTACAAGAAATTTATATAGAAACCATTAGAAAATGTAATGCTCTACAAATACATAGTAAGCTTTTTTTTTAATTCTGACCTTTTAAGAGATTTTTTCAATTTTTGCATTTTGTAAGTGGTTTGATTTCAATTAATAGATAAAACAAAATTTTATAGGTTTTTTTTCTATTTTATATGAAAAAATTTCTAACAAGTATAAGGTCAATGCAAATTCGTTTAAACTAGAACCGCAGACTTGGACACATTTCATTCTTATTGGAACTTTTCGGGGAAGTTGCAACACATTCAGATTTGGATGAATTTACAGTGATAGTTTGGGGTTATATTTGCCCTATTTTCTAGTTTAAATTTATTTAAACTAGAACCGCAGACTTGGACAAAATGGGCAGAATTCAAACGGCAGTACTCAAAAAAAAATTTTTTTTCTTATAAATTTAATATAATTTTTTCTAGTTTTTTTCGCATTTGAGGCTTTTGAGACTTTTCTCTAAACAATCTCAGCTTTGGCAGCCTTGTTAATCTAGGAATGAGGCTTGGTAGCGAGGTAAATCTTTCAGACGGAGACAAAACAGGCAATGTGATTTTAAATTAACTTTGAATATTTTTTTTAAGTTTTGAATCTTGGAAGTTGTTTGATTTTAAAAAGTAATTAAAACAAAGTCTTATAGGTTTTCTTTTCTATTTGTATGAAATTATTAATTCTTTTTAATTTTTTTTCGTAAACAAGTTATTCAAATATAAATAAACTTCAATAAGAGGAAATGTTATGCTCTAAAATCAAATACACAACCAAATTTTTACACAAAAAATCAAAAAAACTGTTGAGTTTTTTTGATTTTTGTTGTCTGTAAATCGTCTGACTTAAAAACAATTGTACACAGGTTTTTATAGAAAAGCTCAAGCTTTTTAAAAATGCTATAAGTTGAAGAAGAAAGGCTTTCACGGCCCGAAGTCAATAAAATATTGACAATTGGCCAGAATAAGTTTCGCCTTTAGCGTGGTTCACACGTCGAGTTACCGTGCTTGTTCTCATCTTTATTTCCTTGTCCTGATGACCCCTCTACCGATGGAGTGCGAAACGTCGACAATTTTATTTAACTTTTCGACACGGTCTTTTCCGAAAGATGTCAATATTTCAATGCTATAAGTTGCTTATGTCAAGCAGAATTTGAAAAAAACATTTTTTTTTATTCTATATTTTTATATACTTTTCTTAATTTTGAATCAAGTATGTACATGATTAACCAATCGAATACCCACTTTTTTTTTGGCAGATATAACCATAAGCTTACTAAAATAATATACATATATTATGTTTTTTTAGTAGATTTTATGAATAATTGAGTGAATTATTGTTTTATATTATAAAATTTAAATTTTGTTAAAAAAAAATTATAAAAAGGTTGATCACAATATCTTTTTTTCTATCAGAATAATGATGCTTTTTTCTCGTAAACCGTAAATCTGCGATAAATTTTTGAATAATAGTCTCTGTAATACTAAAAAAAAAACTAAAGATTTTATATAAAAAGTTTACTTGTTTTTTTAATCGAAAATTATTAGTTTGCGAAAGAATTAAAATGTTTCTAGAAAACTAAGTCTAAACTAAAAATAAAAAAATAGGCTCTGAAAATAACTACAAAATAGATTTATTAAAAATATAATCACAAAATTAGAAAAAAAACTTTACACTTATTTTTTTGCTTATTTTTATTTTGCAATTTTGACAAAAAAACAACTTTTTATAGTGATGTTGAAAATAGCTTAAAAAAGCGGTAATGGTTAGAAAAAGAAGATCAATTTTTTTCCTCTGCTAATAGAAAATTGTTTTAACTTTGTTTAATTTTTTTTTTATTTTTGTATCTGGTAAACTGTTTTATTTAAAAAAATTAATAATTAGAAAATAAGTGAAAAACTATTTTTTTTTAGTTCTAACTGTTTAAATTTTATGTTTTATTTTTATATTTTGCAAAAAAGTTAGATAAAATCCAAATCATCATAAAATTTACAAAACACAAGTTTTTTTTTCCTTCATTCTACGTCAAGGAATCTAAATTTTGACAAACAAAAACTCTTGGTAGTTATGTTTAAATTTTTTCAACTTTTTTATCTAAATGTTTTTTACTGTGAACATCTTAACATGTATCTACAAAAAACTTAATAAATTAAGTATATAATTAAAATTAAATATTACTAACAAAAGCTCTTGTTTCATTTTTTTTCAATTTGAATTTTTTTGCAAAATGGAATTTTTTTTTAAATGTGCATTTTTGTGATATTTTATCTTTACTTTCTTTTTTAGTTTTTCACATTAAACAAAATAAAAACAAATAAGAATTTGTTTATTTTGTAAGCGCTTAATAAAGCGGTAATGGTTAGGAAAAGAAAATAGATTTTATTTTTTAGTAACATCATGTAAGACTCTTTTTATTCTAATCTTACGTTTTGCCAAATTTTAACAATTAACTTGAATTAAATAACAGTTAACTCTTTCTCCATAATAAATTTGTCAGGATGTCTATGTTCTATGATTATTAGCCTTAATTATTAACTCAAAAACAGTGTACAGAATAGCAACAACCAGCTACATTATCATCAACAATCTACTTCAACTCACCCCTCTATATTCATTGTTAGAGAAACGCTTGAGCAGTCAGACGGATCGATTGGGCGACACATGAAACATATTTACACATAATGTACCTGTCAATAATACCTGTAAAGTAACTCACCGGGGGCTTTTCTCCCCCTCGCAGGATTCTCTTCACCCCTTTTCTTTAACATCGTGTTCTCAATGATGTCTTCATTGTTTCGGTACCTCATTATTCCTCCGAATTCAGGGAGACAGCACTGAATTCACATTATTCCTCCGAATTCAGGGAGACAGCACTGAATTCACATTATTCCTCCGAATTCAGGGAGACAGCACTGAATTCACATTATTCCTCCAAATTCAGGGAGACAGCACTGAATTTACTTTAATCCACCGAATTCAGGGAGACAGCACTGAATTCACATTATTCCTCCAAATTCAGGGAGACAGCACTGAATTTGCATTAATCCACCGAATTCAGGGAGACAGCACTGAATTCACATTATTCCTCGGAATTCAGGGAGACAGCACTGAATTCACATTTATACCACAAAACAACATATGATCAAAAGATCAACACGTTAACTATCTTTCTCTTTCAATAAACAATTAACAGTTTAAATACTCATAATACTGCCCGTCCGACCGCTGTCACCGTTCTTTTATCAACATTCTCCGCTGACTGACTGGACTCCACCCTTCCAGGGATGCTAAGCCAATGTTCCCCCTCTTTTACTTAAGATGCCATATGGCTCTCATCGAGATGATTTAATTATACAAGCGATTTAGCGCCTTATTGGCTTATTTTTACTTCAGAAAATAACTATAAATTATTATAAAATCAAAAACTCTCACATTCGGCCATCCTGACTTCAATCTTGTCCCCAAGATTTTCTACTTATTATTTTAATGATGATTTTACGCTTTATTCTCAAGCTTTAATCTAAAAGTTATCAATAATTATTTTACTTTAACCTAATTGTATTCACATTAGCTTAATTCTTAAAAATGTGTTTAATATTTATTTATCAAATACAAGGGTGGCAATCTTTAATAAATTTTTTTTTTTACTGTTTAATTACACTTATAATAATACTTGTTACCCCCTAAATAAATAGCAATACTGTATCAAAAGCAGATAAAAATTAACCCCATTTGAGTTTGTCTACGTCAACAGTCAACTGTCTCTTCTTTCAGTTTTATTTGTTCTAAGTTCTATCTGTCACCAATCCTTATAAATGTACAGATGCTGTGGTTTCTTTTTTTTTTCTTTCTTTATTTTATTTTTGTGCTGTTTCTTAATTTTTGGTTTCATAATCGTTGATAAGGTATACCTTTTTTTGTTATTTATAATCTTTGATGTAATTTAGCAATTGCTTTTGTTTCTTATAGTTTTTCTTGATTTGTGTGCACACGTTATCTGTTGCTAACTTCACCCAATTATTTCTCATGTTTATCTTCTCTCTTCTTTCTTCTTTTGTTATTTTTTTTCTTTTAGTCAATAGTCAAAGTTGTAAGTCATGAGTCAACCCTTAGTTGTTTCTAACGTATTTTTACTTTTAAGTTGTTAATTATGACTTAACCGATGTAATTTTATGTCAAGTCACCCAACTATTAAAATGAAATACTTATAAGATATTTGAGATAAACATTATTGCTTTAATATAATTAAGTTCTTGTTTAAAACCTTTTAGATTGAAAAATCAAACTTTAATTTTATTTTTGAATTGTTTTATTTATTTGTTTTTGTTAATTATTTTTTTTTTAATTTACTAATTAAGTCAGCACTTACGTGTTCACTATTTAAAATTGAAACATTTTGGTCTCTTATCTAGCCAATTAACAAGACATTTATTAAAACTTCTGTTTTCAAAATTAAAAATGTTTTTATTTATTTTATTTTTGTAAAGAGAGTAGGAGCAGTGTATTTTACAAGTTTAAATAGTTTGACTGAAACAGGACTAACATTTAAACGTTTCTAACTACATAATATACCTCTTTTTTTTTTAAATCAACTTTCAATTAAAACTAACGGCGTCTGACTAAATCAAAAATTAAGCTTTAGCATGTTGACCAATCACATCAATTTACTTTTGATTGTTTTTCTTTTCTTCTACACTTTGTAATATAATTTGAATAATTTATAAATGATAATTGCTTTTAAAGAACAAGTTGCCTATTTACTGTCTACTAATTGTTTGAAGGAAACTAATTGAAAATAAGACTTTTAAACTAACAATCATTGCTATAGTTTCATTCATTGCTGATAATTTTAGAGTGTCAAACTTTAATTTAAGAAACTTTAAATACTCAAAACTAACTTCTATTAAATTTTTATTTTGTTTCAACTTTGTTGTGTTCGCGATTATTATTTTTTTTTTTGCAAATGTAATTCTAAATGGTTGAATTTTAATTTAAATATTCAATTCTATTAATTTCTCAATTTGATTCTTTGTAATTATGAATTCAAATCAAAACTGATTGTAAAACAAATAAATTATGTATCATGAATTAAAATAGGTTCCACTGTATACAATATCAATATTATTTCTTTAATTTAAAACTCAGACATGACACAAAATAACCCTTAAAGATGGAATAAACTGCATTCACTTTAAACCCAAAACGGTCAAGACTACCTGCTTAACGGCGACAATATCTAACAACATGTGGTCAACACGTGGGGAAGCTCCAGATTCTTTTTATTTGTTTTGGTTTAGTTCACCCCTTCACAATAAACTAATAAATTTATGTGTGACAAATGATGATATGAAATGCCTTAAATGACTATTTTCAAAAATTTAGGTGTACATGATAAGCATTAGTGAGAGAAAGTACCAATTTTTATTTGATGAACTAGAATATTTAATGTTGGTTTTTGTAATTTAATTGTACTTAAAGTTAGTTTGACAAAACTACTTGATGGCAGGTAGACATACAAAAGCAGACAATATCCTTAAGTAATTTTTACCTAATCTTACTTTAAGAAACCCCAAACTAATAAACTACCTATTTAACCAAATGTCTTTTTTTTTTATCAAATTTAAATTGTAAACTTTGCGGCTTTAGAATACTCAGCTAACTATCAATTAATGATCATAAAATTCATACTGGATTTTATTGCAAGTACCAATACACATAATTAATTATGAATTTAAGAAACTATAATTATTATTTACTTAGCTCTACTAAACTTTTAAATAGCAACATAACTTTATTAAGTAGACTTGTAAAAGTATAATTTTGCCAGATGAGATTATTTGCTGTACGAAAATTTTTGTTTATAAAATATTAATCCTTAAGTGGTAGTTTTGTAATTTTGATTTATATATATTTTTTGTATTATTGAAACCAAATTAACTTTAAAACTTCAAGATCAATTTACAAAAATGTTTTGTTACTAAAATATCAAAGTATTTTTTTTTTTAATTTACTCAAATTAGTTATTTTATTATCAATACAATTTAGAAGATTGTATTTGCATCTTATTACTTCTCAAAATTTTATTTTAACCATTGGGTAAGTATCTCAACCTGCCTTCTCCCTTGACAATAATAATTTATGACCTTTTTTTTTCAGTTGTGTTGCAGCTGTTGACACTTTACCAATTAGTTTTGCTAAAAACCCTTTTTAGAAAGCTTTCTAAAGAATACCTTGAACTATTATTTTTGAAAAACCTCTTTTTCCGATTTCTATTTTCGTCTAATTATATTAACTATTTTGGTGAAAATCTAAATAAACAAAGTTCTGGTTTTATGCTATTTTGAATTAGGTTTTTGACAATTATTTGTTGTTATCATAGAAAAATTCGCTTTGCTATTAATATTGAAAGACAATGCCTTAGTAGATGTTACCACAACATTAAAAATTCCAAGAGGTGTTTTGTAAACAATGCAATCTATTATTGTTCATAAATAGATTTTTGATTGAATATTTTCAACTAGAACATGTATCTCAAAAAGCTATAGATGTGTCAATACAATAATTAATAAATAGTTCCGTTTAGGCACAAATTTAATTTTTCTACTCAAATTAATTCCCCAAAAAGTTTGAATAAATGTTAACAAATCATTACTGAACGACTGAGAAAATTTGGAAGTTCATAATCTATTTGATGCAAAAAGCTAGCTTTCTTAAACATTCCCGTTTTTCAATTAGCTGTCAAAAGAGAATTATCTTTACCATATGGACTGAGTCGACAAGATATAATTTCATAAAAATACTTTTCAAAATATAAATATATTTTTTTTTTTTTAAATCGCAATAATCTACTTACACAAATCCATTTTCAACATTTTAATCTTTTACTTTCAATGATTTTATTAATTTTAAATCTTAATTCAACATTTACCAAATTAATACTGACCCAGTATCAATTAAAAGAAAATATTAACTATGGCTTTCTCTTTAAAATTGGTGATTACTCTATACTTTATGAAATTTACATAATCTTGTTACTACTTTCTGTTCATGTCCCCTTTCATACAATACGTTTTGTAAACAATTATTTAAACACCCTTAAAGTGTTTTCACACGAATTCTAAGATTTTAAATAGGTCAGTTTGTTTCTCGTCAAACACTTAATAAAACCCCCATAAATATGTCGAGATGAAATAGAACAAAATACGTTAATACGTCGAAAGTGATACCCACTCTAGCTTTAACTTTAAATGTGGCAATGTGTTTGTCATAAATACACACTTGAAATCTATTCAACTAACATTTTCAAAAACCAAAGATGTAACTAAAAAGATCAATCTGTCAAAGCTATTAAGGGTTGGTTCCATACACTCTAACATTTGAGATTCATCAATTTTATCTAGTCCTGTACATGATTTTCAACATATGGTTCGAATTTAAACAAAACCGTCGCCTTAGTGTCGCCAAAAAGATAGACATAATTTAAATAATTAAAGTTTTTCTTAAATTGCAAGAATAATATTAAAGAATTCAGCTTTAAATGTTTAAGCAAGCTTTTCAATAAATCAAATATTTACATTATTTTAAGGCGATTGGTTTTTCAGTCACCTTTAAAATATCTTCTAACTATCTAAAGTGATTACACCACAACAATTACACTTAATACTTTATAACTAACTTTGCAAATATGACTTTAACCCCTTTTGTTTTTGGTTTTTATTTGAAAGTCTTTCCTAAAAGTGAACACTTTGATTGTTCATTTAATTGTCATAATTTATAACGCAGTAAACAATAATTTAGTCTAAGTGACATTTCAAATAATTAATATAAACTACGTTTTAACCCTTTAAACTCCAGACTCAGACTAGATCTATACAGAAATCTAAAAACTGTACTATACAACTGCTTTTCTTTGATTAAATTAATAATTTAATGCAATTTGTTTTTTTGTTGTCAATAAATTAAGTTTGCAATATTGTTTGTCACAAAAACTAGAATAGAACTCTAATAAAACTTTAAATTCAGTTTACAAAAATGTTTTCTTATAAACACATAAAATCACTTCAATTGAACACTTTAATTATCTGGTAAGCTGGAATAAATGAACTCATATTAATTCATATTCAATTTTGTTTAAAGAAACTCCTATCAGACATTATTATGTCTCAATATACTCAAGATGAATGTGCTAGCAAACTGTTATTTATGTATAAAATTCAACTATTTTATAAAAACCAATTATAAACAATAATTTGTACAAGGTTGTTGTTGCAGAAAGTCACAATAATGTAGCTGCTGTTTATATTTACGATTTTAATCCCAAAAAGTTACTCAAACTGGACATTTCGATTGTCATTCGATGCTATTGTTTTTAATTATTAAATATGCACTATTTAGCTAATTAATTACTGAGGTTTAACGCAAATTCTTATCCCACTTCTGAAATTTGTAAGACTCTTTTTATTCTAATCTTACGTTTTGCCAAATTTTAACAATTAACTTGAATTAAATAACAGTTAACTCTTTCTCCATAATAAATTTGTCAGGATGTCTATGTTCTATGATTATTAGCCTTAATTATTAACTCAAAAACAGTGTACAGAATAGCAACAACCAGCTACATTATCATCAACAATCTACTTCAACTCACCCCTCTATATTCATTGTTAGAGAAACGCTTGAGCAGTCAGACGGATCGATTGGGCGACACATGAAACATATTTACACATAATGTACCTGTCAATAATACCTGTAAAGTAACTCACCGGGGGCTTTTCTCCCCCTCGCAGGATTCTCTTCACCCCTTTTCTTTAACATCGTGTTCTCAATGATGTCTTCATTGTTTCGGTACCTCATTATTCCTCCGAATTCAGGGAGACAGCACTGAATTCACATTATTCCTCCGAATTCAGGGAGACAGCACTGAATTCACATTATTCCTCCGAATTCAGGGAGACAGCACTGAATTCACATTATTCCTCCAAATTCAGGGAGACAGCACTGAATTTACTTTAATCCACCGAATTCAGGGAGACAGCACTGAATTCACATTATTCCTCCAAATTCAGGGAGACAGCACTGAATTTGCATTAATCCACCGAATTCAGGGAGACAGCACTGAATTCACATTATTCCTCGGAATTCAGGGAGACAGCACTGAATTCACATTTATACCACAAAACAACATATGATCAAAAGATCAACACGTTAACTATCTTTCTCTTTCAATAAACAATTAACAGTTTAAATACTCATAATACTGCCCGTCCGACCGCTGTCACCGTTCTTTTATCAACATTCTCCGCTGACTGACTGGACTCCACCCTTCCAGGGATGCTAAGCCAATGTTCCCCCTCTTTTACTTAAGATGCCATATGGCTCTCATCGAGATGATTTAATTATACAAGCGATTTAGCGCCTTATTGGCTTATTTTTACTTCAGAAAATAACTATAAATTATTATAAAATCAAAAACTCTCACAATCATATTCTTTATTTTTAACATAGATACAATACATGAAAAGATAGTCATAACTCCCTAGGGATTTTTGATACTTTTTCCTTCCTCAATTTCCTGCGCCTGTTCACGAGTCAAATAGAAGGTACAATTTTCAAACTTTCCACTAAACTGGTTGCTTTTGAATGAGTTTGTAGCTTTTTCAGCAGCCAACGATCTTGGTTTTTCAATATTTTCCACCCCAGCAATCACACGGGATATATTATTTTTTGATTCCATACTATCCGCCAAGTAATTTGAAGCAACAGTAGAACTTTTCCATCCTCCTAGTCGCTTCAACTTTGTCATATTTAATCCACCATCTGCCGCCAATGTTGCAGAACTTCGACTAACATTACAGTTCCATTTATATCCGTAACCCCATTTTTCACCATCCATACATGAAATCGGTCATATTCTTTGATGTACAAATGTTCAGACTTCTTCGGAACCAATAACTCACTGGCTTTTTCCGCTTTTATAATCACAGTGTGAGGGATAACGCTGCTGCTTCCAGACATTTTTTTTTTGTTGATTGAAAAACAAATTTATGTAACTGTAGCAACTATCGTAGCAACGGCACAGTCAAACCACCTTTGATATCCACATTTTTTTCAAATTTTGAATGTTTTTTTTACGTTTTATGTTGAAAATAAAGAATATAATGTTGCTAAAAAATAAAATATTTAATGCACTACGGGAGATATTCTGTTTTTCACCCTCGGTAGACTTACAGACCGCGGGCCTCCGGCCCTTGGTCTGTAACACGTCAACCTCGGAGAAAAAACATTCATATCTCCCTTAATGCATAAATATCTATTTTTTCTCTGTTAATAGAAAATTGATTTAACTCTGTTTAAATTTTTTTTTTATATTTGTATCTGATAAACCGTTTTATTTAAAAAAATAATAATTTGAAAGTTTTTTTTTCCTCTGACTGTTTAAATTTTATGTTTTATTTTTATATTTTGTAAAAAGTTTTTTTTTATAAATTTTTTTTTTGAAAAGTAAAGACTTTTTTTTAAATACCTGTATTTTTTTTAAACAAATAAACACAATTGTATAGAAAAATTTACTAATTTAGCATAATTTTTTTATCAGGTTAAATGAATCAATTACAGATGCTCTTTGTATTAAATTACTTAAAAATTATAATATTAAACTATTTATAAATATTTTAAATAATGTGTTTTTGATATTATTATTTAAATATTCTTCTTTGTTGAATTGTATAAAATTTAAATACAAATTTTAACAGAAAATTGTAAACTTAACAATTTAATACAAAAACAAATTTTTCTAATTTTAACCGTTTAAGAGATTTTTATACGGGTTAACTGCTTGATTTAAAAGATACTTAACACAGTATAGTTAACGGACAAGGACTGAAGCAGGATAGAATCAAATCAACAAAAAATTTAATTTTTATATTTATTTTAATTATATTGTATTAATAATATTTTATTATTATTATAATATAATTATTATTTATATCAATTTATAATATAAATTGCAAAAAAGCGTTGCTTGTTTAAAATATCTGACGAGGAGTAAAAACTTTAAAACCGCTACACATTTGCATTTATATTTTTATTTTTTTATATTAATATTTTGGTTTATTGGTTATTTCAAACGACTTAATCTATCTAATCTTACAAAAGATTTCCATAGTACTTGTATGGAAAAAAAAAAGATTTTTTTTTAGAAAATACTATGAAAATTATTTTTATATTTGTCTAATCTGACCTTACAAAGTTTGACGCAAAAGCAGTAAGAAGAAAAAAACTTGAAAGTTGAACAATACTTTAGAACTGCAGCTATCTTTATTTAAGGAAATGTCATCTCTGAAGAATTCACTTGAATTTAAAAGCTGAGTTTTTTTTTGAATTGACCATTTTATTAGTTGATTTCTCTGTTTTTCTTTAAATTGATGCAATGGCACACTCAGTCTTTGAATGGTGAATTCTGAAATGAAGAAATCTTCTGGCAAACTTTCAATCGGATTATCTAACAAATCTACGTCATCAAATGTCAAATTTTTGAAGAAATCATTTGGAATTTTATTGATATGATTGTTTCTTAAATCCAGTGATAGATTTTTAAATATTGTGCCATTCATTGTGTTTTTGTCCATAATCGTAATTTTGTTATAGTCAAAATACATTTTGGCATAAGCTGTTTCTAAAAATTTAAAACTGTTTTCTGGCAAAACTGATATATTGTTATAAGCCACATCCAAAACTTCCAATTGTGGCACTTTATCAAACCAATTACTATCAAATGATATCAATTGATTATGATCTAACACAAGACGTTTTAAATTTGGCAAATTTTTGAAGGCTTCATTTTCGACAATTCTAATGTAATTATTTGACAATCCAAGATAATCTATTGCCAAATTTGCAAAAGTTTTTGATTGAATTTTGAATATTTTATTGTTTGAGATAACGATATTTGACACATTTGGATGAGAAAATTGCAAAAAATTAGGTTCAATTTCTTCAACTTGACAATTGTCAACCGTCAAATAATCAATTTTTGGTATTATGGTAAACATTTCTTGGCATATTTTGAAAAGAGGATAATTGTACATGTCTACCATAATAAAGTCATCAAATAATGACTTCATGGGCAAATCTCCTTCATAATAATTATGCAGTGTTCTATAATCACAAGCTGATATACCATCAAAGCTAAGAAAGACAAAAATACACCAAAATAACATGACTTTATGGGAACTTGTCGGATAAATGACTTTTTACTCTATTTTGGATTAGCAGTATCACTTGTGAACCTTCTATAACCGAAAATTATTCTATATCAATTTCTTTTATATTAAAAGCATAGAAAATTGTCATTAACATAATGGTAATGGCACTAACAATAAAGTAATTTATTGCTATTAGGTCGATATTACTTTTAAATCATTATTTCTATTAAATTTATTAGCAAACATATTTGAGCTGACGTGATAAAAAAAAGTAAAAGCTTTTCAGCAATTTGGTCTAAAATCAGAAAGTGGGATTAAATAAAGCTTGAAAATTTGACTAATTAAATTTGAGGATTTTACCTTTACTACATGAATTTTATTGATTGTTTCGCTTCTATAATTTTTAATAATTAGGTTTATTTTAATATTAAATATTATAATATTTAAGCAATATTGTAATATTTTATTTCACAAACAATTATTAATATTTTTTGGCATTTAAAAAATGCGGCGTGTATGAAAAGAAAATTTTTTTTCAGATTACATTATATTTTCTAAAATGTATAATCTGTTTGTAAGCATCTATGGTTTTCTGTAATTTCTACCTAGATAAGGTCACTATTTCAGTTTATCTGGATTGAAGGGTGAATATGGCACAAACTAATTTTTGAGACTGGCATTCTATTCTTGTTGAAACACTGAAGAACTTTTACCTGATTGTGAGGATTATTTTTAAATGGGTTTTTTTTATTTTTGGTTTTTATATTTTGAATAATTATTGCATCATCTCTTGTTTGTAAATTTTTTTGATTATCTACAAAGTTTGATGTTTATGATATTTATCGAAATTAGATCAACCTTGTTGGGTAGCGAGGATTTGACCTGCCCAGAATTGTTTTATAAACTGAACTACATTTTATAATTTATCAAGTTTTATCAAAGATGGAAGCTGTAAAAGGGTTTTAATTATGCTACAAGTTATGACACTTGAATTGTCTATCATTGTATGTAAATTAGCAGATTCTGGATTAGCTAAACCAGGCTAATTAGCTCAGCCAAACTACATTGGCCTAATTGAACCAAACTGTAAAATTTTATTGAAAACTATATAATATAAGCTTACATAAACAAGTCTTTTGAAATCTAGGCTCTTCTGTAATGTTTAGCCTAAACCAGGTTATAGTTAATAAATCATATTTAAGATAAAAACAGTGATGGTGTTCAACTTAATTTATTGGTTTAAAAATTATGGCTAAATTTGAAAAAACAAAAATGGTTTACCTAGGCTAGACTTTTTTTTCTTAAACTCATAAAAACTTTCTTAATTGAGAGAAAAACTAGTTTTAGTTTACTTTAGTAAAACTAGAAATTATAGTCTAGGCTGCATCGTAATGGCCAGGCTGAACAAATATATTTTAGGTCATATTTGCCTGAATTTTGTCAAACATAGAAGTATTACAGCTGATTTGGGTTTAGTTTACCTAGTTTATCGGCAGCATTTGCGTAACTGCTTCCTACTGTGTTTTATTGTATAATTTATCAAAAATTTCTAGGTTATGTTAGGTAACTAGAGGTATATGAGTCTAGGCTGTATAAAAATGTAATCTAACCTAGGCGTTCTAGTTTATATCTATTTTAAAACAATATTGTTAAGACGATAGAAAATAGGCTAGAGGTTTGGCTAGGTTATATTTGATTAACAACTTAACAAAAGATTTTTGCTGTTTATATTGTTCATAACAATAATGGTGCCTAGTATTTTATATTTGATAAACCACTTAACCAAAGGTTTTTGTCGTTTATATTGTTTAGAACAATAATAGTGTCTAGTATTTCATACTTTGTACAATATTACTTAGTCGTTTATACAATTAGTTGTAAATTTTAACAAATTAATTGTTGTTTGCAACTATTTTTCTGAGATTCGTCGCTTATACCAGTTAGTTAAAAAATTTTTTTCGATGTTTCATTTCGTTGTGAACAATCAATCACAAATAAATTGAAAGATTGTAGATTAAACGCTTTTTTGCAGTTATATATTTTAGGAATAATATTTTTATATAATCTGTTTTATAGTTTAAGTGTTTTTTAAGCTAAAAGTAGGTACATGCGTTAAAAAATGGAATGTTAGTGGTTTTTTTGTCGTTTATATGATCTATCGCAAAACTCTATATTTGTGAATTAAGCTTTTTTAAATTAAGTTTTTTTTACCAAAATATAAGCTTGTTTTCATGGCGGATTTACTATTTTGTTTATTATTTTTTGTTTGTTTATTTATAGCTTTTTGTCGCTTATATCATGTATTTTTAAAAATTAAAGATTACTACAGTGTAATCACGATCACGAAAATCTAAGGTTGACAAGTTTTGGCAATGTTTCACGTTTGTATATTAATTTTTATTATTTTTAAATTGCACTTTATATTCGTTCACATTTTAATATTTTAGGCGTATTATCTTTGTCTTTTATATTAGAAAAACGAAATTTTTTGACTAAATTACTATGTGTTGAAAAAAATTTCATGCAATGAATTTTTATCTTTTATATTGGCTCTGCCAATTTGAATTAATTTAATATATATTATTATAAATACTTTTGAGCATTCGTGTCGTTTATTAATGGTAAATAATAGTTCAGATTGCATATTCAGCACGAAAAGATCCAAAGCTAATAATTATTATTTATTTTTGGGTAATTTTTGTCGTTTATATTGGTTTTGTCGATTAAATTAAATTTTGTCAATTATAATATTTTTGTGTATTTGTTTCGTTTAATAATGATAAACAATAATACAGATTACTTATTCAGCACGTTATTTTATGTTTTTAATCGTGGTTTATATATTATTTTTTGCCGTTTATAATTTGGTTTTGTCGATAAAAACTAATTCAAATGGAGTATACATATTCTGTACAATAAATAATGACGTTTTTTTAATAATATATAATCATTCCACCACAGACTTTATGTAAATAATATTTGTTTGAGTTCATGGTTTTTTGTCGTTCATATGTTGCTTTTGCATAATAGAGTCCAAAGTTATTAATTCATATGTTTGTATGTTTATGCAGTTTGTTATTCAAAAATGATACTCAGAGAACTATTTTTACCCAAGATTGATTTTATTTGAATGATTTTTATTTTAGTAATTATTTTTGATGTTTATATTGGTTTTATAGATAAAATTATGTTTGTTAGTTAGATGTATTTTTATGTTGTTAATTAATTCCAGTGTATTTTTTGCCGTTTATGTTTTTTTTTGTCGATTTACTTTAATTTTATTTATTATGCATTATTATTGTATAACGTTTATTAATAATATATAATAATTCTACAAAATTTTATTTAAATAAATATTTTTGTGTATTGGTTTTGATTGTTAATTATAAATAATGGTTCAGATTATTTATTCGACACTAGATTTCATGATTTTAGTTTTAGTTTATATATTTTTTGCCGTTTATATTTTGGTTTTGTCGATATAACCCAATTTAGTCGTTTATAGATATTTGTGTGCAATCAATAGTGACGTTTTATTGAAAATGTATGATAATTCTACTCGAGATTATATGTAGCTAATGTTTATTTGAGTTCATGCGTCTTGTGTCGTTTATATGTAGTTTTTGTTTTTTAAAATTCAAAGTTATCAATTCATATGTTTGTATATTTATGTCTTTTTTTTTAAGATAATATTCAGATAACCATGTTGACACAGGGTTCAAATTGAATGTTTTTTATTTTAATATATTTTTTGTCGTTTATATTAATTTCGATTATACGTATTTTGGTGTATTAATTATTTTAATGTATATATTTTTTGGCGGGCTATATTAATTTCAGTGTGAATTTTTTTGACGTTTGTATTCACATTTTAAAATTTCAAGCGTAAATTTCTTGGTTTTTTAAATTTTATTTGTTTGAAATATAATTTTTGTTTAAATACATTTTTATCGTTTATATTGCTTATATAAATTTAAATTAATGTAATTGATTAAAAATACTTTTATGCAGTTTTATCGTTTATGATAAATAATAGCTTAAATTAAATATTCAGTACAAGATCTAAAGGCAATAATTTTTATTTATCTTTGTGTATTTTTTGCCGTTTATATTGCTTCTGTCGATTAAATCAAATCTTTTTAGTTATAATATTATATCTCGTTTATTAATATAAATAATGGTACAGATTATTTATTCTGCACAAGATTTCATAATTTTAATTTTAGTTTATATAATTCTGGCTTTTATATTTTGGATTTATCGATAAAAACCAATTTAGTTGCTTATAAAAATTTGTGTGCAATAAATACTGACGTTTTATTAATAATATATGATACTTCTATCTGAAATTTTATGTAGATATTATTTATTTGAGTCTATGTGCCTTTTGTCGTTTATATGTTGTTTTCAAAGTTCATATGTCTGTGTGTTTGTGTCGTTTATTATTAAAAGATGATATTAAGACAACTATTTTTACACAAGATTTCAATGATTTTTATTCTAATATCTTTTTGTTGATTCTAGTTTGGTCGATTATACGTATTCTGTTGTATTTATTATTTTATAGTATATATGTTTTGGCGGTTACATTGCTGTTGTTTATTAAAACCAATTTAGTCGATGATACGTTAGTATATATATTTTTTGACGTCTGTAGATAAAACCAAGTTGGTCGCTTTACTGTATTTTTTTCCCATTAGTTCTAGTGTATGTATTTTTTACCGTTTATATTTGTTTTGTCGATTAAATTCAATGTTGTCGATCATACACATTTGTGTGGAATAATAAGGTTTATTAAAAACATATGATAATTCTACACAATATTTCATTAAATTTTTATATGAGTTTATGTGCTTTTTGTCGTTTAAATGTGTTTTTTTATCTTTAAAAATTATTTTTATCAATTTATATGTTTCTGTAGTTTGCGGATTGTTATTGAAAGATGATTTTTTTTTTGTACATTTTTTGTCGTTCATATTAATTTAATTGTCTATTAATATAGTTGATTAATTGGTTTTTGTTCATTAAAACCAATTTTGTTGATGATAATTATTTTTGTATATTAATTTCAGTGTATATATTTTTTATAGTGAATTTGTCGATTAAAACCAATTTTGTATTTTTATATATTAGTTTATTTCAGTGCATATATATTCTGCCGTTTGTATTAATTTTGTGGATTAAAGCCAATGTTGTCGATTATACAAGTTTTTGTGTATTTGTGACGTTTTTCTAGTGATAGATAATAATTGAGCCTATTAAATCTGCACAAACTGATCTTAATTGATCTAAATTACAATTGTGATTGTAACTATTTTTCGGGCAGTCCCACTTACACCTATTATTATAGACCTAAACCCTAATAATTAGCATCGAAAATTTGGCCGATAATGCGGGTGATTAAGGGATATCTCCACTAAATTTTGGGTGTATATAGTTAAGCCATAAAGTGCCATCAGTTATCTTTATCGGATATGTGAGGGGTGGGCAAGGTCGCCCCAGAAGCTATTAAAATAAACTACTTTGTGGAGTATAATCGCAGGCCACAAAGCCGTCGTTTTGCGGACTTTCAGAGCCGATGATAATATTATTTCAAATAATCGTTTCTCAGCCCAACAATAATATAAACTTAATTAGCATGGCGCAGTCAGGAGGCGATTAAAATTCAAGCACTCGGAATAAATATGAGACAAAAGGGGGTTGCGTTGAGAAGATTACTCTTGAGTGTGTTTAGTTTTGCAACTTCTTTAGGGGTGGATTAAAGAAGTAATAAGTCTTTGTGATAAATTGTAAATGGTGGTTATATACTCTATAGAAAAATAAACACCGAAAAAAAAATTATTTCCTTTAACTTATTGATTGAAGATTTGATTTTCAAGCGCACAATATCCTTAACCTAGAGCAGTATTTGCCGAACGGGATTGGAAATACCTTTCAGAAATTGACAATACACTGTTTGATTTAAAACCACAAGGGAAAATGGCGGCGGAAATTCGAAAAGGGAACACGCCGGAAAAATTAAACAGATAATGGCTTTTGTCGGGAGTAATTACTAAACTGTTGGAGATAATTCAACTAGAGACTAACGAAAATGGAACACACTTTTCCATACTCTAGACAGGGGTGAAATTAGAATTTTTAACTTCATAGTCTAAAAGTGTAGTTTTTTAGTCAATAAGTTATTTGAAGTAACTCGAAAGTTACAACTATTTTATTTTATTTTCAATTTCAAAACAATAAAATAATATATGTACAATACGACATGACTTTCAGTAATGTTTTAAGAAATTACTATTATAAGCCTATATAGTTATTAGGCAAACTGATTCTCGTTTTAAGTAAACAACCTGACCTGACCTGAACTTAACCGTTAAAATACGGGACTATTTTAGGGTTTAAAATGAAAATAAATAAAATAAAATAAACACAAAGTGTTTAAAATTGGCGTTAAACTTTTGAAGTGTTTTATTTAGGTTTTAGTGTCAAATCTAGAGATGTGAGCTGAATTTCTAAATTTTGGGTGGGCATAAACGTAAATTTTGCATTTTCTGACGATTACACAATAATTGTCTAGCAACCGCTCGTCAGAAAAAATGTCCGGTGTAGTCTTCGACTAAAGAAAAAATTTACATTTGTGTAGGTATTTTAATCGTCAATAAATTTTCAGCTGTTGAAAATCACTGATAATAATCTCTGAAATCGGTTTATTCATGACGAAGCAACACAGTTAAGATAGTTTTAACACCTTAATTTAAAATTAAGGAAGCTTCATAGATCATCCAATGTCTATTAGAACGTGCTCATTAGTCTTAGACCAAAACTTTCAAATGTCATCAGTGTGAAATAAGTGTGGGCGCCGACAAATTTATACAATGTTCTATAATGATCTTCGGTTTGTCTTAATCTTTCGATTCGTATAAAATTCGATTAGGAAAACTGTCTCTAATTGCGATTTTTTTCCCCAAAACCGATAGGTGTCGTTTTGTAATTTATCGCCCTAGAGCTTTTTTACCGCAATTCGAACAAATCCAATATCTGGGTTGTTGATCTTTGACGATTTCAGAAGCTTATCGGACTTTGAGAGAACGTTTAAATTCGTTCTTTTTCTTCTTTTTTATTATGGTTGGAATAAGTTTGGAACATCTGTTATACTTTCAGCTTTAGAAACTTTGTTGCTTGAGCTTGTCCACCCCACTCACTTATCGTTTTACTTTAAACGGATTTTAATAATTATTGCTGTGAATTAATAATTACTAGATCGACCCACCGATTTAATTTGCATTTACCTTTACACATCTTAACTTTTCTATCTTGATTTATAACAATGGTCTAAAGTAAAAATATTTTGAAGTAACCAATAATTTATACTTTGGAAAATTATGCTACTCCAATTTTGCAAACTAACGTAAGCTACAAAAAATATTTACTTTTACTTTGGATTTATAAGATTTGTTTACTATATAGTATGTTTAGTAACTTTTAGATTTATTTGAACGTTGCATAAATATACAACTTAGTACAGAAAGTTACTAGTAGTATAAAACATTGTTTCAGCTCTTGAATTGCTTAAGGTTTCTTAAAACTGTTCCTATGTAAGTTAAGTTTAATATCTATTACATTTATTACGTTAGATAAATAAATCATAGAATACAATAGGAATAGAGAGTTTCAGTTCTTGAGTTACTTTACACTTCTTAACAATATCCACTTATTTTAGAGATTTATAAAATTTGTATCTAATTATGTGAAATTCAGTAACTTTTCTATTTAATAAAATGTTACATAAATATAGAACTAAAAATACAAAGTTACTAGTATGATGAAACACTTTTTTTATGTCTTGAGTTACCTGGGGCTATTTAATAATATTTATTACTTTTTAGCTTTGGATTAAAGCTCGTTACCTTGTGAGCTATATTTAGTAACTTCTATAGTTATTTAAACTTTGCTTAATTATATAACCTAGTATAAAAAGCTACTAATATAGGAAAACATTGTTTTACCTCTTGAGTTACTAGAAACTACTTAATGTTATTCACTTTTTTTTAAGTATTATAAAATTTGTTACTATATTAGACCAGTTCAATAACGTTTGCATGAATAAATATTTCAGTACACAAAGGAACCAGTGTGACGAGTTACCTCAGGCTTTTTTAAAATATTTACTTTTGAGATTTATTTATAAATTTCTAAATATCTTAAGTTTACTAATTTTTATATTTGCTAAAACATTACATAAATATATAACTAAAAATACAAAATTAATATTCACTTCTTCTTTAGATTTATGATTTTTTTTTTTTGTCTTAAATTTATTGTTATTTAAACGTTGCTTGAATGTATCACCTGATCTACAGAACTACTATTATAAGAAATTTATGCAGTTTTTGGGTTATTTGAAACTACTTGAAAACACTTACTTTTTTGTAAGTGTAATTAATAATTTTAATTTTAAAGAAAGAAGTTTTATAGATCTAAGAAGTAGTGAATATTATTAAAAAGCTTTAAAAAATTATTACTTGAAACAATTATTTATCATACTAGGTAAACTTAGTATTTTTAGTTATAGATATATATATTAGAATATAAATAAGAGTAAGTTGTTTAAAGTAATTGACACAACTGAAAAACTCAAACCATGCTTTTTTTGTTACACCGTTAACATCGTTTGTCAAACTGTTACCAATGTTTGTTCTTATTTTTTGTTGTTGAAAATTTAACATATGAAAGAGCTTAAAAATTTATTTAAAATAGTTGTAAATTATAAAAAACTGCCTAAGAACACGTTTTATGATTGGTATTGGCGCACGTGTCCTATAGAAGGTGCTCTAAATTGACTCTTATAAACTTGTGTTTTAATGTAGTATATTATGTCTAAAAATTTGTAAGCGTCTATACGTCACGTGCTTTTAGAAGAAACAATAATTGACACAAGCCTTGGAATTGTGTTACAACTTGTGATTAGAAAAAGTGAGTATTATTAAGAAACCTTGGACAACCCAAGAGTCAAAACAACATTTTATCATTTTAGCAACTTTGTGTACTAAGTTATTTTTTATGAAACGTTTCAATAATAGTAAAAGTTACTAAATTCAACTTGTATAGTAACAAATTTTGTATATTTGGAGAAGGAAATAAGTAATCTCAAACTGAAACAATAATTTATCGTACTAGTAGTATACTGAGAAATATATTTATGTGCCGTTTGTTATAACAAACGTTGAATAAATGTTACTAAAGTTGACTTAAATAGTAACAACAAAGTGAGTATTATCAAATAGTTTTAAGTAACCCAAAAACTGCATCGAGGTTTTTTTTTAAAAGTTATTTAGTACACTAAGTTATATATTTAAACAAAGCTTAAATAACTATAAAGTTATCTTATAATAAAAGAAGGTTTAAAGATTCAAATAAGTAGTTTATATTATTAAAAAATAGCCTTAATCGTTAAAGAACTAAAACATTATGTTATAATACTAGTAACTTGGTATTTTGAGTGTAACGTCTTAGCAAATATGAAAGTTACTAACTCTGCATTATTAGTTACAGATTTAATAAATTTCTAAAGTAAGTAACTGTTGTTAGGAAACCAGAAGTAACTCATAAACTGAAACAGTATAGAGGTTTTCTTATAATAGTTATTCTGTACACAAGGTTATATATTTAAACAACTCTTAAATAACTATAAAGTTAATAAAGTTATCTTAAAAGAATAGAAGGTTTATAGATTCAAAGAAGTAGTTTATATTATTAAAAAATAGCCTTTAAAGTTTAAGAACTAAACAATATTTTATCATACTAGTAACTTGGTATTTTTAGTGTAACGTTTTAGCAAATATAAAAGTTACTAACTCTGTATCATTAGTTACAGATTTAATAAATTTCAAAAGTAAGTAATTGTTAGGAAACCAGAAGTAACTCATAAACTGAAACAGTATCATATCATATTAGCAATTTTGTTTACTAAGCTATTTATTGTTTCAATAAAATGTGAAAGTTAATAAACTTAACTTGTATATTAACAAGTTGCGAATATAAGGAGGAAGAAGTATAATTAAGTAACCTCGAACTGAAACAATAATTTACTGATGAATATATTTATGTAATATCTGAATAAATGTAAGTTACTAAAGTTGACTTGAATAGTAACAACAAAGTGAGTATTATTAAAAAGTTTTAAGTAACCCAAAAGCTGAAATTAGGTTTTCTTATAATAGTTTCTCTGTACACTAGGTTATTTATTTAAACAAAGTTTAAGCAATTATAAAATTAATTAATTTATCTCTGAAGAAAAGAAGTAATTTATATTAAAAAATAGCCTTAGAAATTTAAGCTCTGAAACAACATTTCATCTTACTAGTAACTTGGTATTTTCAGTGTAACGTTTTAGCAAATATAAAAGTTACTAACTCTGCATAATTAATTACAGATTTAAGAAATCTCTAAAGTAATAATTATTGTTAAGACACTAGAAGTAACTTATAAACTGAAACAGTATCTTATCATATTAGCAACTCTGTTTACTAAGCTATTTATTGTTTCGTGAAAGTTACTAAACTTAACTTGTATAGTAACAAGCTTTGTATATTTGGAGGAAGAAATATAATCAAGTAACCTCGGGCTGAAACAATAATTTATCGTACTAGTATTATACTAAAGTAAAGAATATATTTATGTAACGTTTGAATAAAAGTAAAAGTTACCAAGGTTGGCTTAATTAGTAACAAAAAAGTTAATATTATCAAATAGTTTTAAGTAACTCAAAAGCTGCAACTATGTTTTTTTTTATAATAGTTACTCTGTACACTAGGTTATATATTTAAGCAAAGCCTAAATAATTATAAGGTAATGAGTTTATAATAAAAGAACGGAATTTTTATTTATTGTTTCAATTAAATGTGAAAGTTATTAAACTCAAGTTGTATAGTAACAAGTTTTGTATACTTGTAGGACGAAATATTATCAAGTAACCTCGGGCTGCAACAATAATTTATCGTACTAGTAGTATACTAAGGAATATATTTATGTTATGTTTGAATAACTGTAAAAGTTACCAAAGTTGACTTAAATGGTAACAACAATGGGAGTATTATTAAATAATTTTAAATAACCCAAAAGCTGCAACGAGGTTTTCGCGTAATAGTAATTCTGTAGACTAGGTTATATATTTAAGCAACATTTAAATAAGTATAAAATTAATAAATTTAACTTTAAAGTAAAGAAGTTTTATAGATTCAGAGAAGTAGTGAATAATATTAAATAGTTCAAGGTTTTATCATACTAGTAACTTTGTATTTTTAGTTATATATTTATGTAACGTTTTGTCAAATATAAAAGTTACTTTTAAATCTATAAAGTGAATATTAATTATTAAGAAGCCTGAGGTATCTCAAGAACTCAAACAATATCTTATCATACTAGTATCTCTGCATACTAAGTTATTTATTTATGTAACGTTTCAATGAATGTCAAAGTTACTAAATTTGTTTTAAATAGTTGTTTTTATAAAAGTTTTTTGATATACTATATTATGTCTAAACATATATAAACGTAACGTGCTTGTATAAAAAAAAACATAATTATAGCAAGCTTTGGAATTGTGTTACAACTTGTTAGTAGAGCCACAGCCAAAAGGCTGTTGACTGATGCTGACTTTAGAATAACAGATATAAATATAAATTTCGAATATTATTTTAATTTTAATAATACCTATTTTATGTGAAGAAAGCTTTTCAAAGTTTTATTAAAATCTAATTTAATTTTACTTATTATTTTTAAACTTTTAACTTGACGCTTTACGTGGCTGAAGTAGCGTTATCAAAAAACAAATGAATTCTATGATTTCTATGACTTGCCTAAATTAGGTTTTTATATAAATATAATATTTGCAGGTTTATCATCAATAACATTATAAGATTTTTAGGCGTAGTTGGGCGTTATAGGAATTGAATCGAAAGTTACACAAGAAAAAAGTTGTACAGTAGGCTGTAAAGCAATTTGTTAATGAAATTAGTAATAAATCAGTATGACATTTCACCTCCCATCAAAATTACATTCGGAAATTGAATCTGGCGGCCATTTAATATTGAAAATATATATAACGACTGATAGCTTATAATAAAGACCCCTTTACCATCATTTATCATAGTTCAATCAGGCCTGAGGCTCCTGCATCAATTTTTTTTGTTATTTTTCTAACATTATAATTAACGAAAGGAAATTAAGAGAGAGACTTGATAATGAAAAAAAAAACGAAAAGAATAATGGCTGAATTAAATAAAGCCCTCGGATTACGATAACAAATAATACATAATTTAATTGGGGCGCTTCATTTCATCCAAATTGCTTTATAATATGATTTCATGCAGGCAATTTTGCTAAATTGGTTAAATGAAGATCTATTATTAGGCGAAAATGTGATCTAAAATCGGCGTTTGATTTCAATTGGAATTTCCACTGGAATTGTTTACTCAATATTTTACAAATAATGTTGAATTCCAATGATGAATATGTTAAAAAGGTATTCATTCAGTCTGAATTGATACATCCTGTATGAAGGAAGCAAGTTCCGCTGACTAGGGTCGGCAATCAAGTTATCAAGGCAATCAGTGTGTTGATAAAGATCAAAAGCTCGTTGTCGGGCTATTTTCCTACAGAGATTGCTCCTAATTGCTTGTTTTCTTTATAATAATGAAATCAGACATTGTAAACATTACCAAAATGTTATTATTTATGACATAAAACTGTGCAAGTAGGCGGGCGGTTAAAGATTTATAAAAGTAACAAGTTTTTATATTAATCACGATAATTGGACAAAACAATAATTATTATATCTAACCGTTACAAAAAATGGTCTTTTTGTATATTTTGCTATTTTCTCAAAAAGCTTTTTTTGGAATATAAATAATATTTATGTGGAATCGACAAAATGACAAAACATTCTTTTGCAAACCATTCTTGGAGATTTTCCTTGTCTTAAATAGTTTATAGACAAGTTAATTTACTACTTTGTCATGATTTACGCTTATTTATCCCCAAATTATATATATATTTTACCCGGCCTAGCACCCCTCTTTCACTCTTCTTCCCGTATGTTTTTTTACTAGATGAGTTAATTGCACAAACTTTTATTAGTATTGAATGACTAACAATAAGGTTTGATTAATGTTTGCAAGAATATTTTGTTAGAAGCAAATGTCAAAAAAAAATTTTTTTTCTTAACGTTGCATCATTATGAAAAGAAGAAGAGAATTTTGTTTTATAGCAAAGCAAAAAGTTGATGCTTAGCCTGCATTTTGTATAGTTAGAAGACAGCTATCAGAAGGGCATTATTTTAGCATCAGTAAAGAAAGGGTTGTCACCAGAGGGTAATTTATGTCACGTAGCATGCACTTGGTAATATCGCATAGATTGTCATTTTAGTACTACAGGTACTACAGACATTAATAAAACCTTATGAAAAGTGTGTGCAATTAGCTTATCTAGTAAAAATAGTAAAAAAACATACGGGATGGAGAGTGAAAGAGAGGTAAAATATGCGAATATAGAACGTAAATCATATCAAACTATTAACTTGTGTATAAACTTTTCAAGGCAAGGAAAATCTTCAAGAATGGTTTGCGAATAATCAAGGTCACCAGAATTCGATTCCAAACATAATTTAGGCAAGCCATGGAATTGTGATTCAACGGCGCCACTAGCAAAAGTTACTTGACTGCTTTTGGTTTGACTGATTATAAGCAAAAAAAGACCAACTACAAAAAGTCTTAACTTAATTTTATCTCTATTTATGATAAACAAAGTTTATCATGCACTTTTTTTTTATTTAAGTTTAAAAATAATTGAGCACATTTTTTTTACAAATTTTTGACCATTTGATCTTGTAATTTATTTATTTTGAGACACTTTTCACTGATATATTGAAGAATTTTTTTTTTTTTTGCTGATAATGGGGTTCATCAAAATTGAATTTTTCCTATGTGGTGGTTATACAAAAAACACCATAATTATTCTATACTATACTATAATTATTGCAATTCTGTACAGGAAAGCGGATGTTCCTGCCGGAAATAATTTTTTCAAAGCTTTCAGGAACCGGATACTGCTGGACACTATCATTTTTTTGTTTGTTTCAAAAATAACTTTTGAAACAAATTTGTCTTTTGCTTTATTATAAAACTCATTTTAGGCAAAAAAACGTTATGTCAAGATTTCAATTGTTAACTTACGAATTTAAGTGGCTTAAGTGTCGTTGTAAAAACAAGTGAATCTCATAGTTTGTCAAAATTGTGTTTTTTTATATACTTATCGATTAAACTATATTTTTTGTTTACAGAGTAGAAAATGGCGGTCAAATATACGTGCATACTGTTTAGTTGTCTGATAATTAGAAACTAGCCTTATTTAACATTTAATCGGTTTGTATAGTTTTGGTTTTGAAATTAAACGTTTTAAGATTTTTAATAAATTAAGAGTTATGTTACTAAAGAAAATATATTTTTAATTGAAGAAAAAATATTTTTTTTGGTCTTCTATAAGGTTTAATCACAAACAATTCAATATGCTAAGCGTAATATGTTTAAATAATAATTTTTAAGCTGTATGTTTTTGAGTTTTTGCTGTATAACAAGGTTTGTTACTGCTGATTTAAGTTTTTTTTTGTGTTAATTTTCAACTTTTGAACATTAAACAAGTTTTTTTACAAGTAAGCATAGGAATTATAATTTAATTCGCATTTATGTTTTTAATTTGATAATTTTACAACGTTTGATTTTTAATATGAAAACGCTTAATAACGTTTAAAGATTTACTTTGAAATATATCTGATGGTATCATGAAAATGTTTATTAAAAAAAATTATTAGTTAATTAAGAATTGGATCAGCAACAACTTAATCATTGAAATGTTTTTTTTAAGGTTGGCGTTATAGTTTCAAACTTATAACAATTGGCGTTTTTTAAACGTTTTGTTACAGTTCAACACAGTGAAGAAACGTTATTTATGTTTATGAGCGTTATTAGCTTAGAATAATTTAACCTTTTATTTAATATTATAACGTCTAATATTTTAAAGTTTTGATATTTGTTGACTCTCTTAAAAACTTATTAATTATTAAAACAATTAAGACGCCTTTCGTTTTTGAGAAATTTTAATCTTTATTGGTTTTTAATTCAATTAAACTATAAAGTTTGGTTTTTCATATTATGGATAACCTTCACTATTTTTAATTATAACGTGTAACATTCTTAAGCTCTGTTTTGAAAATTATTGGTTTTGGCGTTTTCAAACGTTTATAAACTAGGTGTTTTATTAACTGTAAAGAATTTGATTTAATTTGTTGACAACGTTTTATGTAGTAACGTATCAAAAGCGTCTTAATGTTTTTGTAGTTTTAAACGTAGTAAATATTTGTTGTAAACACCTACGCGTTCTAATTTTATAATTTTTTAAAAATTTATTATTCTATATTTTGTATGTTTTTTAGCTCTTATATTATAAGAGTGTTTGTTTTTGAAGATGTAAGTAACCATAGCAATTATAATTTAATTAGCAGTTATAACAATTAGACGGTTTTAGTTTGATTAATTAATTTATAACGTTTTATTTTTAATATAATAACGCTTAATAGTTTAATGATTTAACTGCAATTGTGTTTGTCAAAAACATGGAGAAAATAATATTTTCAAAAACGTGCAATTAGTTAAAGATTGGAACCGTAAGCGGCTAAGAATTGAGACGTTGTTTTTTGTAGGTTAGCGTTATAGTTTTAAACTTATCACAGTTGGCGCTGTTTTAAACGTTTTTTAAGAGTTATAAATCGCGAATAAATTTTATGTAGGAATAATTTAACGTTTTATATTTAATATTATAAACGCCTAATATTCTGAAGTTTTATTTTCAAATTTATATTGTTGACATTTTTAAGAATTAATTGATTGTTAGAACAATTGAAACGTTATTCTTCTTCAAATTTCAATATATGATGTATTGAGTGAAAATGGTTGATGTAATGTGTTTTCATAAAAAAATATAATTTTAGCAAGCTATGGAAATCATGGAATTCATTTGTTTTAATAACGTTACTTAAGCTTTATAAAACCTAACATATTTTCATGGCTTGCCTAAATTACGTTCTGATTTCTTAAAATTACTAAATAAATTAGGAATTTTTGTGCATTTATCCTGTATCTACCTTACTAATCATTTCTAGAAAACTTATTGAACATTTTCTTTTATATTTATTACACTTGTTGTTTGTTTTTCCGCTTTCTTCAGCTTTCTGGTAATCATTCAATGATGGGTGGGCTTCAGATGAGCTAGAGGGTCTACAATAAAAATAAATTAGTTTAAAATTATAGGTTTTTGAGGTTATGGTTATAACGTTAAGATTATGTGAAGAATATCACCCAAAAGACCTGTTGATTCTGATGGGATAAGGGCTGCTTCACAGATTGCCCTTAGCAGGCAATTTTGACCCGGGTAACCATATCTAATGTTTTACATTATATAATTTTTATATGGATAAGTATATAATAATTACTTATCGATGTAAATCTGTAGTTTTTTATAAAGATTATATCTTGATAATGATCTTGAAACGAGGGGTGGATATGAAGCGTCATCCCCAATAATTGGAAAATTATAATTACCCTCATAGCTGAGAGCAAAAGATACGTCTTCATCAATATCATCAATAGGAAAATATAAAGCTAAAAATATCTACCTTCAACATAATAATTAAAATTATTTTTTTATACTAACCCCCATCATTAACGATGGTGTTCCTGCGGAACCAAAACTGGCTGGAAATTGTTGACTTTTTGGGCGGTTATTGTCCAAATCGTCACTTTTTGTAATATAAAAAAACATTATTGTCACCCATATGCCACGATACATTATCAATAACTTCTGTAATTGAGAAAATTATTGTCACATGAAGAGCAAATAAGAGATTGAGAGATTTCTGATGCCGTTATCTGTCAATATTAATTTACACCAAGTTCATAATTAATAGTTGCTTATTCAGGTGAATTAAGATTACAATTAGACAGTGTATTGTATATTTTTATGGCGGTTTGCAACGCATTAAGTAAGTAAAAAAAAAATTGGAAGCCTATAATAAATTTTTGTTTGTTTAACTTTACTTTTTAATTCAAGTAAAAATTATCTATTTTCTGAGAAAAATACAAAGGAAACATCTAAACGAAGAAAGTTTGCTCAAACATAGCTAGAAAAAATAAAAGTTGAAAATTTATTCGAGAAAACGAAAAAAAAATTGAAAATGTTTGCTAGAAGACTTGAAGACAAAGATTTGTTTTGCTCGGTAAACTCATTACAATTAGAAGATAATGTTAAGTGTTATTAAAAAAATTATTTAAAAAATAGGAACAAATGAAGCAGAATAAAAGAATGAGTCAAAAAAAGGAAAAACGAAAAAAACTTGCTTAGCATAAAAATCTTGAGAAAAACTGCAAAATACACAAAGAAAACAAAAAAAAGAGCTACAAATGAAAAGTAAGAGACGATTTTTAATAAAAACATAAAACAAATAAAGAAATGAACAAAAGCAAAATTTACAATAGAGAAAAAAAAATTTAAAGGTTTTGCCACAACCACAAAATTTGTTTTGCTTAACGGTAAGGTTAACATAATTGAAATTTGATGTTGACTGTTATTACAAAGTTACCTAAATTGTTACAAACAAAATAAATAAAATTTTATTAAAAAAAACACAGTAAAAAGATGAATCAAAAAAGAAAAACGGAAGACACCAAGCTAAAAAATTTTAAGAAACTGTTAAATACGGTAAAGACAGAGAAAAATGAAGCACAAATGGAACGTAAAAACGATTTTTAATAAAATCAAAGCGACAAAAGCAAAGTTTACAATGGAGAAAATAAATTGAAAATTTTTGTTATGGAACTTAAAAAAAAATATTTGTTTTGCTAACAATAAACTTAACCCAATCGACAGGTAACGTTAACGGTTATTACAATGTGAAGTAAAATATTATGAAAAAAAGACTAAAATATTATGAGAAAACACAAGTGAAGCAGAAAAAAATTATGAATTACAGAAAAAAAACACAAATAGAACGAGAAAACGATTTTGGATGATAACAACAAGCGACAAAAGAAAGATACGGAAGCAGAGATATGAAAGACAATTTTAAAACAAGAAGCAGAAAAAAAAAGATGAATAATAATATTGTTTTTTAGATAAACCCGCATTCAAATTTTTTATAAAAGATTACTAGATGTTTTGAAAATATCTTCAAACATTTAAAGTCTAGGGTTTATTTTTATAGGAATTGAATAAAATTATGAATGGAAATGTAACAAAAAAATTAAATAAAAAAAACAAAAGGAAGCATGACATCAAAAATCGAATTACCGTAGGTTACAAATGAGAGTAGTTTTAAAAACAAAATAATTTGAGGAATGAGAAAAGAGGACCAAGTAATATTATAAAAAAACTGTTTTTTTAGATTTTTAGTCTTTTAAATAGCGTAGTTGTTAAAAAAAAAAAGATATCACGTTAACGTGAAAAAAAAAGTGATAAATGAAAAAAAACTTTGTTTTTGTTTTAATATCTTTTCAATATTTTTTAATATGTGTTTAATATCTTTGAAAGACCTATAATCATTAGTGAAAATAATTTTTGATTCTTCTGCTTTTTCTTTTAAAAGAAATCAAACGCCATTTAGACATAAAAAGACGATGGTTGAAAAAGAAAAGAAGCAAAAAATCGTATGGTTAAGTGTATTATGAAAAACATAATATAAAAATAGAACGAAAAAGACAAGGAACTTTCGATTTTTAATAAAAACCAGAGATGCAAAAGATAAATATGAAAGCAAAATTTGCAATGGGTAACAAGAAAAAATACGAAGCAAAAAGTTTCAATTAGAAAAATTACATCAGAAACTAACAATTGGGAAATAAAAATTAGAGATGAGATTTTAATAGAGAAATTAAAAACAAACAACTAATATAACAATATTAGGCGTGACAAGATTTACTTAAAATGCAAAACTACAGATAAAAGCCATAAAAAGAGAAGAACGACGAAAAAAGGGAAAAAAAATAGATAAAAACAGAAAAAAGACATTTTTTTTAAAATCTGGACTTACGCGTTTCAAAATAAAGCAAGAAGTTTTAAAAATAGCTTTAAACATTTAACAAAGTGTAGGATATATTTTTATAGAAATGGGATAACGATTGCGAAAAATAATATAGCAAAAAATTTAATAAACAAAACAAGAAAAAGCAGATAACATAAAAAATTATTAAAAAATAGATAATAGATAAAAATTTTAAAAATGGATTCAAATATAAATAAAACTATTTATAGCAAAACTGCATTAAATGAAGAAACTGTGGCTGATGAGCAAAAACTACGAAACAAGCGGTAAATAGAAAAATGACATCAGAAACCAACGAATGGGAAATATAAAAAAAAAGATGGGGAAGAAATTGAAAACGAACAACTAATAAAACAATATTATAGGCGTGACAAGATTTACATAAAATGAAAAAAGGTAAGAAAATGGTAAAAATCAGAAAACCGACATGAAATTAATTAATTTTTTTTTTTCGAATGTGAACGCGTTTAAAAAAAATCAGAAAAAAATTAAATCAAAACTGCATTATAAAAAATGGACTATAAAAATGATAAATGTTTTTTTTTCTGTATTTTTTTCTTATATGATTAGTTTATTGGAAATAATGATTGGTTATCTTCAACTTTTTAAAGACTGAAAGATGAAGGTTAGGTAGAAACTTTAACCTGAAGAAATCGGATGTGATAATGATTTTTTTGTAATAAACTGCAAGAAAAGTGACACTAAAGCTACAATAACATTTTTTAGATGAATGGTCATATTATAATATTTAAGTTTGTTTGATGAAACAGAAGAAAGCCAAATTTTCATTTATTTTCATACTGAAAAAATTGAAGAAGAGAAATAAAATTATTCGAAAAATAAAGCTGAAATTTTTGTTTTTCTATACTAATTCAACAAGAGAAACAAGGATTAAGTGGAAGAACTACAATACATATGAGTGTAACGTTAAAAATTAGGGAATTGGAGAAAGAAAAAAGAAGATTAATAATATTTATAATAATGCTAATTTGTCTTAGATTTTCAATCTTTTAAAAAGATACGATTTGAAAGATTATCTAATGAAAAAAAAGCTTTTATAGAAGAAACTACTCTATTTTCAAAAACCTGGAATAAATGAAGAATGATCAATAAGTTAAAACTGTATTTCTTCACTTTTTGCTTAAACAGATTAATTCAAAAGAGCTGAAAAATGAGAAATGAATCAATTTGTAGACCTATTTTTTTTTCAGTGAATCAATTCAGTGACAATAATTTCTTATTTCTTTTGACATCATACTTTTTTGCAGTCACATCAAGAAATTAAATGAAGAAACAGAGCGGATAAATTGGTGTTGGAACTGATTCTTTTAAGAACTTTTGAGAGATATAGGAAAATGAAGAATTCGGAAAAATGAAAAATGATCAAATTTGATGACAATGGAACTATATATAGAAGAAACTACACTCAGGCAAAGAAAATCTGCAATGAATGAAGAAAACCTTGCTTTGAGCTTACTACCAAATGAACTAAAATGGAGTAGATCTTTTTTTTGGAATAAAACAAAAAATTTAAAAAACTCAGCTTTGAAGTATCAAACATAGAAGAAAAAATGTTCATTTGTTTTATTTTCTTGATCAAAACTTGGATTAGATGAAGTTGGCTTTCTATTTCCTCACTTTTTCTTCAAAAGGTTAAACCAAAGGTTTCTTCCTGCCAAAATCACATAATAAAATTGTCACTTCCAGCAAATTTATGTCTACTTTTAAATGTTTTTTATTAACAATCTACATCTAATGAACACTAAACAATTTCCTATAGATATTCCAATGACTTATAACGGCACTTGTTTACACTGAGACTAGATCTTCATACACGTTGTTGATCTTTTCAATTCGAAAGACAGCTAATAACAGTACCAAAATCTCATAAAAAATTTGTGTCTCCGTAATCACAAACATCCTGCAATGAATTTATTCAAAACAATTTTTGGTGTCATTTTGTTAATGATTTTGAGTAAATTTCTAGAAATAGATGCAGATGGTTCGTACACTTTTGCCAATCTAGTGCGATTTCCTTATAGTGATGTTGCGGGGCCTTTCATAGGAGTGAGTGATTTTGCCACAAAAAATACCACTTTATAATATTAAGGATTTTTAGATTTTTGTGGCTATTGCATTTGCTTTGGAACCCCCTTATCATGATGTCACTTTTTCTATAAACTTGGAAGCTAATTATGTTCTTCCTATGAATGATACGGAGTTCACTTATCCTCCGGTGGTATCTAGAAGGTCTTGGCAGCGTCAATTTTTCTATAATATTTTAGAAGCTAATATCAAATCGTAGGTATGCTCCTCTTCTAGATCTGTCTTATACTGAGAGTGTTTTTCTAGACATGGATACTCTGGCCGTAACTGCTTATTAAGGGCAATCTGTGAGGCATCCCTTTACAGTTTGGAACACACAGGAATTCTGGGGGATCTTCTTCACATAATCCTGACGTAAAACTACCTGACACATATGATTTTTGGCTAAAATTCTTATTTTAGACCTTCAACATCAAGGGACGTTGAAAGCCATCTGATAAATGATTACAGCAGAGCGGAAGAAATGGGAAAAATTAAAAAAAATTGTAAGAAATACCAAAAAAAATGTTCAATTAGTCTTCTAGATCTCATCAGTGTGGTTGGGAAAATTTTTGATGGCTTTATGGGTTATTAACAGTGATATGAATTGGAAACTATAGGCTTTTTTATACCAAAGTTATTTACATTAGTTGTAAATATATCAATAAAATAGTTTTTTTTTTATTTGTCTTTATTTAAAAAATGTAAGAAAGAGAATTAGTGTTTTGCTTTGTATGAAAATATAAATAAATTATTATTTTTAAGACAAAAAAGACAGAACATTCAGAAAAGAATAGACTGAAATTTATAAAATGAAGTAAAAGAAATGAAACAAGACATGAAAAATGGGAACAAGAAAGAAGTGAGGAAGATATAGGAGAAAAAATAAACAACGCATGAGTTAAGGAAATATTAAGAGAAACATTAAGAATTAAATAAAAAAAATGGGAAATTATCGAAGAAGCAAACGGGAAAAATTTAAATGAAAGAAATGCTAAAAACTGAGAAAAGGATTGGTCTTGGGGAAACTAGGAAAAGAGATGATAAATAATAAAAGACAAGGAAGCAAACAAATATTGAAAATTGATAAAATGAAACAAAAGAAATGAACTAAGACATGAGAGATGGGAAGAAGGACGGATATATAGAAAGAAAGAGATAAATAACATGAATTAATAGGTTGGAAGTCTAGAAAAAATAAAAGAAGACATTAAAAATCTAATAAAAAGTTGGGAAACTGTTGAAGCATGGGAAAAATATACATAAAAAATGCTGAGAACTGAGAACAGTAGTAGCTGTTTTGGGGCACTAGAAAAAGAGAATAGAAATAATGAAGAGACAAGGAAGCAGAGAGATTTTAAAAATACTAAGAAACTATAGATGATAAACAAAAATTGGCTCAGAAATTGATAAAAAGACATGAAGAATGAGAAGAAAAAAAAATGGGGAAGATTTATTTTATGCTTTGCTTATGAGATATATAAGCAAAAAAAATATTGAAAATACTAAGAACTAATAAATGATAAACAAAAATTGATAAAATGAAACAAAAGAAATAAAGCAAGACATGAAAAATGAGAACAAGAAAGAAGTGACAGAATGATAAACAAAAATTGATAAAATGAAACAAAAGATATAAAGCAAGACAGGAAAAATGAGAACAAGAAAGAAGTGATAAAGATATAGAAAAAAAAAGGAACACCGCAGAAATTAAAAAGCTGGAAGTTCAAAAAGAAATTTATTTCTTTTTTAACTTTTTTTATTCTTCTTTTGAAGACATTAAGAATTTAATCAAAAGGTTGGAAAACTATTGAAGCACATGGGGAAAATATACATAAAAGAGGATAAAAACTGAGAAAAGCATTGATGGTCTTGGGACACTAGGAAAAAAGAAGATAAATAATGAAAGGACAAGAAAGCAAAAAAATATTTAAAACACTAAGAAAGTATAAATAATAATTTAGCAACAAGCAACAAAGTGGCGCAGAAAAGGTTGGGAGAGAGATAGTTAAAAAAAACATAGATGTTAGAGATGGACAGGGAAACACATTTATCTAAAGAAAACATGAGTGAATCAAAGAAGACGTTAAGGAGCTGATCTTATATCTAAACTAAGGGGAATGAAAATAAAAAATTAAGCAAAAAAATAAAAAATATAAAAAAAATTAAACATGAAACAAAAAAACTACTGACTAGATAAAATACAGAAAAAATTAGAATGAGCGTTGTTATTATAAATCATATAGTTGATATGTTTAGCTGTTAACCGTTAACTGCTTATTGTCTGTCATTGTCCGTTAATTGAACTTTAAAAAAATCAAGATATTTTAAATATAATAAGATAAAAATAATGTTAACTGTTATGTTTTTGACGTTATTGATAGTTTAGCTTAATTACCGCGGAGTTTTTTGTAGACATTATGATGTTCTTCAATATTGTTGTACATTATTTTGTTCTATCGCTAATAGTTTCGGCAGCGAATTCGACGAAAGACATTTTAAGACTCATTTTTCTACACCTTTGGTTACATTGTTCAAATTTTACCAAAGATTCCTAATTTTTTTCAAAATGAAATGTAGCCTATGTCAAATAGGAAGAACGTAGCATTCTATTGGTGAAAGCATTTTTTAAATCGGCCCAGTACTTTTTGAGCCTATTCATTACAAACATACAAACATACAAATCTTTCCTCTTTATAATTTTAGTGTAGACTAGTGTAGATTAATCTTAGAGAGTTATAACTAGTTAAATAATTTAGTTAACTAGTGCATTTTAGACAGTTTGTGGTTATGTGTTTACATTTGATTTGTGTTGGTTTTACATATTTGTTAGTTTAACTAATTTAGCTGTTTTTTTTTATCTATTAGCAGTTGGCGATTTTATACTATTTAACTTAGCTTTAAGTTAAGCTATTATTGTTATATGGCTTATAAAATAATTTTTTTTACGGTAATGTATTCACTCAGTAATAATAAAAATTTTCAACTTATTACTTATTATACATACTTGGAAGTTTTTTTTAACTTATTTATTGTGACAGTTGAACATGCTTTTTAATTATAGTTTTCAATTGTAAAAAGCGTTTTTAAATAATAAACATCATTTCTATAATTATTGTGTCAAACATTTCAGCTGTAACACAATTAGTGTTTAACTGTTAATCTATCTTGTAACAGTTGGTTTTCCATAACGTATTTTGTGTGAGTTGATGTGTAAAAATGTTAACTGCTAAAAGCAAATATTTCTGACATTTTAGTAATTACTTGTTTGAACAATGAAAAATGTTTTAGTTGTACATGTTTATTAGTTTAACTCATTAACAGTTAAATGTTAACTTTGCTTGTTAAATGTTTTCTGTCAGCTAGTTTATCTTTTTTGACTGTAAGTTAATTATAATGACATATATCAACTGTCACACTGTTTTGTCAAACATTTTAACTGTTACACGATTACTTGTTGAACTGTTATCTGTTCAACAAAATTTACACAAGCATTTGTACTTGTATATTTTGTTGAATAATGTTGAAAGATTAAAGCCTAAATAATATTTGATTATATTTATATAAAACAACGTTTTTGCTCTAGAAATTATTTAAAAAGTGCGGTAATGGATGTTTTAATAATCTAATACCTAAATGGATTCGGAAGCTAAACTTTGATGTTAATATTTTATGATTTTATTTAATGTGTTCAGAATTTGTGAAATTTTTTGTTTAGAGCACTAAAGGCGAGTAGGTAATAAATAAATTACCAAGCAAATACCTTCTCGACTATTCTGTCACAATTCAGAAAGAAAAATAGCAAATTCTCCTGCTTAAAATATCTTCTTCCAGACAAAGAGATATTAGCAGAAGTTGCTTTTAATTAATTGAGTGAGTACAAATGGAGCTGTAATGCCAAAATGACAAATTACCAGCTGCTTTTTACCTCTTTCTCAAGAGTTTTTTTTTTGAGCTTAAAATAAACTAATTGGAAGCGTGATGATGTAGCAGAAGGTATTTATTTATTTTCACACTTTCCACCTTAATCGAATTTTCCGATTTCCGTAGCATTTACACGAATTTGTATCAGAAAACACGATTTCTTGGCAAAAGCAAATGGAAAGTGGTTTATTGGAATTGTTTTCCGATTGAATTTATTTTGGCGGATTGGAATTCAAAAAGCTGTTTAAAGAGCTTTTGCCTGTCGTGACTTGCAATTACAAATCACAAGGGAAAATCGAAACATTCTTCTGTCTTCAAGTTTAATGTGTAAAATGCCTCTAATTAAGGCTATATTACAAAAAAAAATTTAGTTTTAATCAAGAATTAGAATTTTTAATTTAATTTCAACAAATAATGGCTAATTTAAAAAGTATAGCGTGGCTTCAAACTTTAGTAGCCTCAAAACTGTATTTTTTTTAATGACAGCAGAGCACAGATCATGCACATAAATCTGATTAACTGTTACAAAAAAAATTTCTATTTTATCAAGTTAGTAAATATATCAGCAGAATCTATCAATAACAGTTATATTGAAGTCTAACTTCTTTTGCAGTTAATTGTTTAATGCTTGCTAAATTATTAACTGTCACATACGTTATTTTTGGCAATATCAGTAATATCAATTATCATCAGTCTTATTTGACTTTAACCTATCTTGTAATGAATTAAATGCTATTGAAAATGATTAAAAATCTATAATTAACACAATTAACAAACAGTTAATAGATAATATTTTTTTGCAATTTTCTGTATTATTTTGAAAACATAAAGTTTATCTTCTCAATTTGCATCTTAATACATTTAACTGTTAATATTGACACACGTTAATTAGTAATCAGTTTTATATCAGACAACAATATTTCCTGACGTAAGCTTAAAGAGTTAATAATAATATTTTCCGATAAGTTATATGTTTTAACTGTTATGGAAGTGTAACAGTTTATTTTACGCAAAGTACTGTTGATAAAATTAATCATAAATTACAAATTTTGCTACAATCTAAGATTTGATAGTTTTTTTAACTGATATTCAATATATAATTTATTTTTACAATCAAAAGTGTCTAAATATTGACCAAAAAATTTTTAGTAATAATTTTTTTTCTTGTAATCTTATTGATTTTACAAAGTTATTTTTTGCAAATTTTTAAACGTTGTGAAAGAATCATCATGCTTCTTTTAGCACAAATTAACTGTTATTCTTAACACAATATAATTAAATATTGAACTTTTATTTTCTATTGTTAAATTTTTTTATCTTATTGGATGAGTTTTGTAAACAATATTTATTTTTTAGATAATATCTTTTTTTTTCAACATTTTGATAATTTTTTGTGATTTAACATTTTAAATTTATTGAAAAATTAACTGTTACATTAAGATAATAACTATAACTTTTTTCTAGTTCTTAAAATGTACTACTAACAGCTAATTATGATATAATTTAGTATTCAGTGACAATAAAAAATTGCAATTTACTTGACAGTTTTTGAAATAATTAATTTTAGGTTAAAACTGCAGCTATTAGAAAGTGTTTTACTTATTTTTGATTTACTGTTAGATAAAAGTAACAGCTATTTCATAACGGTTACACTTTAGCATTAAAATTAAACTGAAGCTTGCAGTAAATTTATTAAGTTGCAACTAACTCTTTAGATTTTAAAGTTAAATAAGTTAAGACGTCAAGGTCTTCATTTGATTGTGAATATTTTTTCTAATTAGCTTTTATTTTTATTTTTTTATTGTGTTGAAGGTTTAGTACACATAAATTTTACAGTTTATTATTGTAAATAGATCAAAAGTTGATTATTGCAAATTAGCTGTTAGATCAAGATAGTTAAGTCTGCTAACTGTTATTACATGTTGTATTAAGAGACACTGTTCTGAATTCAAGCTGTCAATACTTATAAAACCGTCAACTGTTGAGCGTATTAGGTTTTTTAAAGTTTGCTACACATTAACTTTATTTATAAATAACAGCTTTTTTGTTATTGCTGAGTTTTAGAATTTATCTTAAAAATGTTGGATAACGGTCAAATTTATGTAAAGTTGCTAGTTATTCTAGAGTTTGGCTGTTAATTATTAGTAAGTTTGAACTTAGTTGTTAAATTAACTGTTACTATTTATTTATTTATTTATTGACTGTGAGCACTTTTTTTATATATATATTTAATTATTCTGACTTTTTTATTGTGCTAAAAGTGGTAAAAATTAATTTGTTGTTTGTTTTAAATGTTTACATTTTGCACAATAGTTAATTCCTTATTATTTTATTAACTTTGAAAATTTTATGTCACTTGTTAATACAATTTTTCTTAAAAGGCGATGGTTTTTACAATTAAGCGTTTAATTCTTAAAAAACGGTTAACGGCTAAACATAATAATTCTTAGTGTTACTTTTACAAGTAAATTGTATATCAGTTGTTTTACAGTTTACTATTTGAACTAAAAATGTTAACTAGCGGTTAATAATTAATAAGTTTTTACTTAGCTGTTAAATAATTATTGATAATAACTGTTATTTTAATATTTTTTTGATTGTTGTTCAACTGTTAGCTAATGAACATTTGTTGAATTTTGTTGACAAAGCTAAAATTTATCTTTACATAAAAATAACAGCTATAAACAGCTAAATTGTCGTCACTTTATATTAAGTTGAAAATAAGTCGAACATTTACTAAATAAGAATTTTTAGCGCACTTTTTGGAACTATTTATGAGTTGTAATTTTTTTTTCTAGTTAAATTTTTTAATTTTTATCTTTTTACTGTGGTTAGAGTTGGATTAAAATATTAGCTGATTTTTTTTCACGTTTTATTAGCTATCAAAATCTTGTTAATACCTTTTAATTTTAAAAGATAATGGATTTTGGAAATAACAGATGTAATTTAAAAACTGTTAAGCACGTTGAAAGTTGATTGACACGACTTTAAGTTAATCTTATGATAACAGTTGTTTCCAAGAAATACAGTTTACTATTAAGACCGTTAAATCGCAATAAAGTTTATATTAATTTAAATCTTATTTTAGAATAAACCTGCGAAAAATAGGCAAATTGTATCTTAATTGTTGATGAATTATTAATAATAACTGTTATTTTAATTTTCTTATTAAATTAATTGGTCGTTTATTAACTTTTAGAAGCTTCAAACCTATCGAATTATTGACAGAACTTTAATTATTATAACTTATTATAAAAATAACAGCTAATAACATAATAACAGTTATACTTTTGCACTTAAAAATAGAAATTAGAAGTGTTAAGTGAAAGTAATATTTTTAATAAGTTGTAAGTAATTTTAGAATTAAGCTGTTAATAGTTTATGAATATTAACCCTAATATTAGATAAGTTATTATGTTTACAATTTTTTAAAAACAATTTATTTATTGCTTTATATACGTTCTAACTAATAATTGACGTCAAAATATTTTTTATGAGGTATTTATACACATTGATTAGTTTTGTTACCGCAAATTAGCTGTTGCTTCAAGATAATAGAAATTTTTTATTTAGTGCAAATTTTATTGTAATGTGTCAATTACCGCACTAAATCTAATGAAGGAATTTTTGTTAAAAGGTGGCATTTAAAATTAATTTAATTTTGTTTTTAAAATGGTAAGTGATAAACATAGTAACTTTGATTACTTTATTTTATAATAACCGTTTTTTTAATAAAATTACAGTTTACTATTAGAAAAAAAATTGGTATTTGCCAGTTAATAATTAATGAATTTTCACTCAATAAACGATTAAAAATAATAATTCTATAAACCCCTGTAGCAATAGAGGTTGGATAATTATTAATAATAGCTGTTATTTTAGTTTTTTTATGTATGATTTTTAAAAACCAATTTATTGTTGATTAACTGCTAGCTGCTACACATTTAGAACTTGATTGAGGAAGCTACAGTTTTAGCTTTAGACACTTTAGTATTAAAATTAATAATATTAATTAACAGTGAACTTTACATTTATTTGCAAATAAATATAGCTTCAACTAAATCAGAATTATTAACATAAATGTTAAGAAAGCTGCTTTAAACAATAATTAGACGCTATTTTTATTTTTTTTTAATCGGTTTATTTTTTGTGATTTTTTTTTCAGAATAATTTTTTAATTTTAATCTTTTTAGACGTAAGAGTTTAGTTTTTCGGGTGTTATTATTTGAAATTAATAACAAAGTTATATTGCTATTAGATCAAAATAATCTTTAGCTTTAAATCGCCTTTTATTAGCTATAAAAATTTTATATTAACTGTCAATACATTTTATTTTCACTGGAGACAGACGTTGATATTTTAAAACTGTTAACTGTTGAATACATGGAAAATGAATACAAGATTAACTACTGCAAGTTAATCTTGTAACAGTTTACTATTAAAACTAAAATCGTTAAAATGAAATAAAGTTTACATTGATTTACAACTTAGTCTAGAATAAATCTGCTAAATGTAAATAACTAAGCAGTTAATAAATTATAAATATTTATTTATAGGTTAAATAATTATTAATGATAGTTGTTATTTTAATTTTTTAATTGTAAGATTTTCAAAAATTCATTAAATGTTGATTAACTGTTAGCTGCTAACCGTGTCGAATTTGGTTCACAAAGTTACAATTTAATTTTATATAAAAATAACAGCTATTAACAGCTAAAGTGTTTATGCTTGAATATTGAAATTTGAAATTTTAACTGAGGTACAGTTTATATTAAGCTGAAAGCAGCTCAAGCATTAAATAAATTGGAATTTTCATCCCAAATGTTAAATAATCTATTTTTGTTCTAATTTTTGTTGTTATTGATGGTTATTTGTAAAATATTTTAATTCTTCTTAATTAAAATTTCTTATTTTCATCTTTTTATTGTGTTAAAAACTAAATTTTTTTAAAAAAATTTACAATTTTAATATAATAATTATGTTCAATTACTGTTAGATTAAGATATTAGCTAATTTCATTCACATTTTATTAGCTAAGAAAATTTGGTTAACTGTTAATACATTCAATTTTCAAAGACAATGATTTCTGGTCATAGCAGTAGATATTTAAAAACTGTTAACGGTTAAAATGTTGAAGTTGATTGTTTCTATTGCAAGTTAATCTTATGACAGTTGTTGCAAAAAAATTCAGTTTACTATTAAAACTAAGAACGTTGAGTGGCCGTAAAATTCATATTGAATTACAAATTATTCTGGAATGTGTTCTGTGAAAAATAGGCAAATTGTTAAATAATTATTAATAATAACGGTTAATTCAATTCTCTCATTATGTGATTTGTTTAAATCAATTTATTGATGATGAACTGTTAAAGTTCTAGTTGCTAAATCGTATTGAACTTGAACTACAGGTCAACTTAATATAAAAATAACAGCTGATAACAGTTATGCTCTTGCACTTAAGTATTGAAATTAAAAGTGTTAACTGACAGTAAACTTTTTAATGAGTTGCAAGTAACTCTAGAATAAAACTGTAATTTAAATCTAATGTTGAATAAAATTTTTTAAAGTTATGATTTATTTATTTTTTTATATATGTTCTAACTAATAACTGTTATCTTAATCTTTTTATGGGGAAGATTTGTACACATCGACATATGAAATTTGCGTTTCTACATCAAGATAGTAGCTAATTTTCATTAGTGTCACAGCCGTCTTTACTTAACAAGCGGTGAAGAGCGAAATGTGGCAATGCTGCTAGTGGGTCTATTGGCATTCACTAGTTCAAGTTTCAAGTGTGTTTATTCAATTTTTCCGGTGGCAATACTTACATATTACTTTTGTTTCAAACTTCAAATATGTGAAACTGTTTGTGGTTAATGTGTATTTTGTCTTTTACTGTTTATCCAAGTGTTTAATTTGTTACTTTATTAGTGGGTGTATGATAAGTTGCACTATTCAGCAGGGAAGAATTTTTTGAGGTTAGGTGCAGTTAGTCGCACTGTTTTGTTGTGTAAGCGGGATTACAAAATTTGTGCAGTGATTTAAATAAGTTAACAATTAGTTAATGTGATCTGAAAGTCATACCTATCTGCTTCTATTATGGTCTTAGCTGAGTCCACTGCCACAATAGACCCACTAACGCTGTTGCCAAGTTGATGTTCACGGTTTGTTGAGTAAAGACGGCTGTGGTGTTAATTTTTCTTAGACAACAAATACAATGTGTCAATTACCGCATTGAAACTAATGGAGTAATTGCTTTATTACACAATCCCAATACAATTAATGTATGAAATGCTAAATTCCAATCGACATCCGATTTGATTTACCGTAACAGGTAAGGTTATAATTTATGTATCGACCATCCTATATATTGTCAAGCTTTATTAGATCTGAAATCAGAGATAATACCTGGCGAGTTATTTGTTTTACTAATGTTCTGTCTCTGTCCACATCAATTGTTCTGAATAAGATGTAATGCAAAAGGTCGTGTGGGAGTTTACAAGCAATAAAATCCCGTATCGATGCTGGCTTATCGTGATATATGTGCTGAATACTGACGAATCCCTCTGTATATTCTTCAAAAAGAGAAAAACACCTAATTGGATTCTTTAAGCGACACCGCATGCCATGAATTTAAATAATGCATAAACCGTGTAAAACATTTAGACTTTTAGACCTCGTACATTTTGATTGATATCCTACTACACATTGCCATCGTCATTTATTAAAAAACTTTGCAGACTTAACCTTTTAAATGATTAAATAGTCTCTTCTTGTCACGTCTCTCCAACTTTTCTTAGCAAGAAGAAGCAATTAATTTTTTTTTTCGCTCAAATCTCATTAGTTTGAAAAACAAATTTTCTTAGGATTTTCTTTTGGAAACTTTCTAAAACTAGTATAAGTTGTGGAGCGTTTATATTCATTGCACGTTTTCATAATTGCCTTTGTGGCAATAAAAGTATCATTTGTTTGATGTATTAGGATCTGAAGTCAATAATAATCTAATTCTCACGGATCACACGGTATAATTAAGAAAATTACATTCAGACGTAATTTTTACCAATAGAACAAAAACAACTATTATTCACATTTTTACAGTTAGCAATTAATTTTAACTTTAACAGTTTATTAAAAAACATTAACAGTTTAATAAGTCTGAATTAAAATTCACATGTTAGTAGAGTGAAAAGCTTTGGCAGACAATGAAAAAGTAACAGTTTTATAAACTATAACACAAATAAAAGCTTTTTCTCCTAAAATTAACTGTTATTGATATTTTTAAAGAAAACTTGTAAAACAATTAATAGTTAAAAATTTTAAGCTTCAACTGTTTACTGAATATTATTGAATTGTTCCAGCCTGAATTTAATATGGTATAGGAAAAACTATCAACAGCCAGTTTTTCAAACGGTAAACAGTTAACAATTTAAAAAAAATTATTCTAATAATTTGAGCATCTTTCTGTTTTAACAGTTAGCAGTTTTTTTTAATTATTCGTTATTTGTTTATAAATAAAATTTTGTAAAAATGTATCAGCTAAAACTATATTTTAACTTTAACAGTTTAATTATTATTATTATTTTAAAAAATGATTTTAAAACAATTATCGGTAGAGTAAAAGTAGAGTTTAATAAGCATCTTACTATTTGTAATGTGACTAAATATCTGTTTTAATAGTTACCAGCTGTTTTGATTAAGTAATGTTTCAGTTAACAGTAGAAATTTATAAAAGTATTGTCAGCTAAAACTTAATTTTAGGTTTGGCAGTCGAATATAAAAAGTTGGAGATTGAGTTTTAAATATCATTAAATTTTTTAATTAAATTATTATCAGCTAATTGAAAACTTTTGACAGTCTATTAATTCAAAAAGTAGCAGTTAAATGAACCTGATATATTAGCTTAATTTGCTCAGATCACACGGTATAATTAAGAATATCACAATCAGACGTAGTTTTTATAGTTAGAAGAGCAAAAGCAACTATGGTAGAAATTTATAAGACAGTTAACATTTAATTCTAACTTTAAAAGTTTATTTAAAAAAAAGAAACAGTTCCAGTTTTAATTCAATAATTATATAATAGTAGAGTAGTTTAACGTTTTGACAGTTAATTAATTCAATAAACGTTATAACAGATGAAAGCTTTCTTGCTAATATTAACTGTTATTAATCTATAAAACAGTTAAGACCTAAACTTTTAACAACTTATTAATTATTAACAGCTTAAGTTTGAACTCAATGTTATCATTGGTTTAGTAAAAACTTTTGACAGCTAGTTTCTTCAACAGTTAAGAGTTTAACCATTAATACTTTATTTTAATACAACCAGTGCTTTAACAGTTAGAGATTTTTGCTAAAACTAAAAGTTTATTCAATTAACAGTAAAAATTTGTAAAATTATTGGTAATTACAACTTAAATTTAATTACGTCAGCTACAGTTTAAATTTGACGTCAAAATATTCTTAACAGGTTTTATTTTTTTGGCATCTGATTTATTCAAAACGTAACAGTTAAATAAGCTTGATATAATATTATAGATATGTATAATATTCTGATATAACACTATCATTACTTTCAAAATTTTTTTTTTGCAAAATTAACTGTTGTTTCTATTAAATTAGCATTTTTGATAAAGTTACAATAGAGATTTGTAAAACTTTTAACTGAAACAGTTGAGTTTGATGAATATTTAAAGTTTAAGTTTGAATTTGAAATTATTATAAACATTGTAAAAACTTTTAGCAGTCAGTTAATTTGACAGTTTAATAACTAACTTTTAAGACTTTATTTAAATATGACCGTTTTAATCTGTTTTAATAGTTTAGCTTATTTGCTAAAATTGATAGTTCTTTCAATTAATAGTACAAATTTGTAAAAATATTGCCAGTTGAAACTTAATTTTAATTTTTAATAATGAAAAAAATTTGACAGTCAATTTATTCAGAAAGTAACAGTTAAATAAGTCTGATATATTATCTCAATTTGCTACACGGTATAATTAAGAATATTACAATCAGACGTATTTTTTCTATATAGAGGAGCAAAAGCAACTATAGTAGAAATTTAAAAAACAGTTTAAACATTTAACAGTTACTGCTAACTACTACAGTTTGTTAAAAAAAGTAGCAGTTACAGTTTGAATTTAATAATTATATAGTAGTAGAGTGGTAAAACGTTTTGACAGTTAATTCATTCAAAAAGTAACATTTTTACTACTGTCATAACAGATAAAAGCATTTTTGCTAATATATAAACTATTATTATAATTAATAATTGAAATCTATAAAATAGTTAACAGCTAAAGTCTTTTAACTTCAACAGCTTACCAGTTTAATTCTGATTTTAAAACTTACATTGGTATAGTAAAAATTTTTCAGAGCCAGCTTATTCAACAGTTAACCGTTTAACTGTTAATACTATATTTTAATGTGACTATTGCTCTAGCAGTTGCAGTTTTTTTTAACTAAATGTTGTTTTAATTAACAGTAGAATTTTGTAGAAATATTGTTAGTTAAAACTTACTTTCAATTGCGCCAGTTTAATATATATCAACAGTTTAAATTTGAAGTTGAAATAGTATTAACAGATAAAAATTTTTGTTTTTTGTTTGGAACATCAACTGTTATTTTAATATTTTTATTAAATATGACAGTTTTAATTAGTTCAGCTTCTTTGCTAAAATTAAGTGTTGTTTTAATTAACAGTACAAATTTGTGAAAATATTGTCAGTTGAAACTTTATTTTAATTTCGGAAGCTTTTATATATCAAGAGATCAATTTTGAATTTAAAATATTATTAACAAATTTGAAATTTTTGACAATCAATTGATTCAAAAAGTAACAGTTAAATAAGCCTGATATAATCTTTTGGTGAAATATACATATTATATATAATATTTTGATATAATATTATTAGTTTTAAATGTTTTACTTTTTTGCTAAATTTACGTAGAAGTTTGTGGAACTTTTAACAGTTCAAAGTAGTAGTTTTCAGTAGTTTGATAAATATTTAAAATTTAGTTTTTAATTTCAATTTTTCTTTAGCTTTGTAAACATTCAACAGCCTGTTTATTTGACAGTTAACCATTTAATAAGTTTTAAGATTTTATTCTAATAAGACTATCTATTTTAATTGTTGAAATATGTTTTGCTAAAATTAAGTGTTATTTCATTCAACAGTAGAATTTTGTAAAAATATTTTTAGCTAAAACTTGACTAAAATACTGTTATAAGTTTCAGGAGTCTGTTTTCCATAATTAACTGTTATTTTTATTATATGAACTTTTTTGGTAAATTTCCAATAAAAATTTGTGGAACTTCTACCAGTTGAAGCAGTTAAGCTTGATGAATATTTAATCTTTAAATTTAAATTTCAAATTATCATTAGCATTGTGAAAAATTTTAACTGCTATCTTCTTTTAATAATTTTTTTTACTTATTGTCGTAAAATAAGCTTTAAGTTTTTATTCTATTATAGCTTTTATTTCACTTTTTGATAGCTTTTTGCTAAAATTATTTGTTATTTTAATTAAAAATAAAATTTGGAACAGAATTATTAGTTTAATCTGCATTTTAGCTTCAATTTTATAATTTTAAATTGAATTTAAAACGATCAACAGTAGAGTAAATACTTGTTTCTGACAGTCAGTTTAGTTAACAGTTTAATAAGCGTCAAGATTTTATCGTAATATGACTAGCTATTTGTTTTAATAGTTAACAATTTTTTTGTTCAAATTAATTAAGTGCTGTTTTAATTAACAGCAGAAATTTGTAAAAATATTCTCAGTTAAGACTTAATTTTATTTTTGACAACAAAATGTATGTCACAAATTTAAGTTTGAATTTATAATAATACTAACAGACTAAAAACCTTTAACAGTTAATTTATTCAAAAAATAACAGTTAAATAAGCCTGAATTTAATATTTTGTAATTAAATTTCAATAATAATGGCAGTTGAATCTTTTAATTTTAATTTTAGATATCAAGAGCTTAGGTTGAATTTAAAAATTTTAAAATATTAACTGATTACAAACTTTTGAAAATTAATTTATTCAAAAAGTCACAGTTAAATAAGCTTAATAAAATATCATACATAATATGATATATGGTATCCTAGTATAATACCTACTATTATTATTAATGTGATAATAATTTAAGATCCTTGTGAATGTATTTTTGATAATTTTGATAAGAGGTTATAGGATCATGAAATAAAACACCAAGAAAATTTGATTACTTCTTGCGACGTTTCGTGCTTTATTTTAGCACTTTTTCAGGCAGTCTAGAATATGTAAAATAAACAAAGTTGGAGTTGTCCAATTAACTTTGTTTATTTTACATATTCTAGACTGCCTGAAGAAGTGCTAAAATAAAGCGCGAAACGTCGCAAGAAGTAATCAAATTTTCTTGGTGTTTTATTTCATGATCCTATAACCTCTTATCAAAATTATCAAAAATTATTATTAATTTTAAAAGATTTTTTGCAAAACTGTTATCTTTATTAAATTAACTTTTTTGCTAAAGTTATTGGTTGTTGCAATTAAAAATTATTTTATTATTAGTTAAAACTGCATTTATTTTGTCACTTTATCAACTTTCAATTTATATGCTGATATTTTAGTAGCTACTATCTTTTTTGCTCAAATAAACTGTTTAGAAAAAAATTATAAGTTTAACTTTGACAGTTTACTAATATTAACTTTTTTTTTTCTCATCAGACACTGAAAGTTTTATAACATTAATATAATTGATATATTATACTGATATAACATTGATATAATTATTATCAGTTTTACTAGATTTTTTTGGTAAAAATTAACTGTTATCTTAATTAAGAATAAAAATTTGTAAAACAATTAACAGTTAAACCCTAATGCGATCTTTTACAAGTTAAAAACTTTTGAAAGTCAATTTATTCCACATTTAACAGTTAGTTCATCAACATTTTATTCTAGTATAACTGTCTATTTTGATAGCTAACAGCTTTTCGGCTCAAATAAACTGTTATTTAACCAACAATAGATATTTGTTAGAGAATTATTAGTAAAAAAGTCAATTTTAACTTTGGCAGTTTAAGAAATATTATTAGTTTATCAAGGGCCGATAGCAGAAAAACTCTATGACGGTTGAATCCAGTTAACAATTGTCAAGTCATGGTTTGTTTTCTGTTAACTGTTATTCGACAATTGTTCAATCTAATATGACTATTTCAAGTTATATTTCTCGTTCATTTTAAATAACAATAGAAATTTTAAAAAAATTTATTTTAATTTAAACTTACTTTTAACTTCAGCAGTTTTTTTTAATCATTAACTTTTTAAACAATTAACACATTAATGAGAAGCAACACTTAATTTTAATATTATTATTAATTTTAATAGTAGATTAATGTTGTTTTAAAATTGTAACTGTTATTTTAAATAACAATACAAATATGTAAGACAGTTAATAGTAAAACTTAATTCTCTTACTTTTTTTTATCACATTTAAATTGTCAGATTGAAAAATACTGGAATGATGTGTAATCCACTGCAGTTAATACCAGTTTTACGAAATTTTTACTTTTTTAATTGATAAAATTAGAGCTTTTTTTAAGAATTGTGTACAAGATTTAAATCTCAACTTTTTGCATAGTTGGAAAATTTTCAAGTTTTTGATTAAATGTTGGTTTTTACGTGAAAATTTTTTCTATAATTATTGAAAAAAAAATTTTTCTGTTTTACTTTAAAATTAAATTGTTTCAATTATGTATAAACGTCAATTTTTAGTATACAAACTTTTTAACAATTACAAAATTATAAGCAATTATCAACTTATAAGGAAGTTTTATTTTTGAGGTTTTTTAAATTCTTTATATCTATACTAATATTATAAAGAGGAAAGATTTGTACCTATTTTTGTATGTTTGTAATGAATAGGCTGAAAAAGTACTGGGCCAATTTAAAAAATTCTTTCACCAATAGAATGCTACATTCTTCCTATTTGACATAGGCTACATTTTATTTTGAAAAAAATTAGGGATCCTTGGTAAAATTTGAACAATGTAACCGAAGGTGTAGAAAAATGAGTCTTAAAATCTCTTTCGTCGAATGCGCTGCCGAAACTATTAGCGATAGAACAAAATCATGTACAACAATATTGAAGAACATCATAATGTCTACAAAAAACTCCGCGGTAGCATATGTCCAACTATTGTAGTTATGTCACTACAACAACTTTTTTCATTTTAAACATTAATGAAAATGCTAACCAAATTCAAACCATGCTATTTATGTGTTTATATTAATCCTTATCCAAATATGTAAATTATTTTATGGTCAAGACCATTTAACTACCTATAAAATAGTTTTTAAATTATTTAAATTGGACTTTCCATTCAAAAGATATTACGAATTAAAACAGTAAACAAAACCGCCATAGCGCCGTGGTCGTTGTTTGCGATGCAGTCTGAAAAGCGCGCCGGGCATCGCGGCGGGCGGGGTGGAGGGGGCACTGGGGGGGCAAATTTCCAAAAATAAATGATTGCGAAGCCGGGACGGGCTGCTAGTATAATATAAAGTAGTAGTATAATTGATTTTTTTTAAGTTAATGATTGGTTTTTGAATTGTTAGATACTTAATTAGATTTTTATGTTCAGTTTCTAAATTTTAGATTTAAAAAATTATGTTTATTTAAAATGAAAAAACTCTACCCAAGAGCTCAATTACTGGAAAAAAATTTTTTTTATTAAAATTTGTATTTTTTTGAAAATTAATTTGATGGGTTCGTTAAATGCTTTTAAATTCTAACATTGCCAGATAATTAAGTTTATTACGTTTATTAATGTTGTGTTTAGTTTCAGAGTTTAATTTTATTTTTAATTATTAATAATCTTTATTTATAAAACTATATTTATTATATTTTTAATTATTAATTTTTTTTCGTAATTATTAAAAACACTAATCTTTCATTTTTCAAAAATACCTAGAAATTTTACACTTTTAGACTTAAATTTCATCAAAGTTTGTTTAGATCGCGTCTATTTTTTGTGCAAATTTTTAAAATCTTATTTCTAATTTTTTTATAACAGAATTTAAGAGTTTTTATTCTAAAATTTTAAACTTTAAACTTCTTTATGGATGTAAATAATTCTCAAAACGACTTGCATGGACTTAAATGCTTAAAATTTACTTATTTTTGCAGTTTTGTTAATAAAAATCACATTTTTGAATTTTCAAGCTTTTATGTTACAAAATATGTATTAAATTACAGTCTTTTAGTATTAATAATCTTTTGTGAGCCTTGGTATCTAAAAAACTCAGTTTTAAAACTTATTTGTTAAGTAACTTAAAAAAAAAAGGGAGTTCTTATTTTTTTCTAACCGCAGTATTGGAAATTATTTGTATAAATACCGCTCAGACAGCGGTGTGTTATACAAAAAGTATTTTTTTGTAAATTCTAGTAAGCTAGACGTAATAGTAGTTGCATCTCCACTGTTTTATGTAATATTATTAAATAAAAGTGCTTTTTCTAAGTCTATTTTTATAATAACAAGATTTTCTCAAGATCGTTTAATAAAATTGAGTTAGCGCATCTAAAATTGCAGTTTGCATAAAACCTTTTATCTTCCCTTTAATATTGTCGTCACAATTGTCTGAAGGAGTAGAGTGCCCAATAAATGAGATTTCTTCTCGTTTAATCAGAGAGGATATCCGTGTAATGACAACTTTTAGAGCGTTTCTTGTCATTCTATCCGATAGATGTCAGAAATAATTTATCGTTTATGTTAGCGATGCATCTAGTTTTCTTCCTTTTCAGTTTCAATTTTCGTCAATCTTTCAAACGGCGACGACAGCCTTATTTAATTACAAAAAAAATAAACGTTTTTCTTAACTTTACAGACAAAAATGACGCAACCATTGCTCTTTCCATACAAACGTTTTTAAGGTAATTATGATGGTTATAAGAAAAAGTCCACTTTTAAGCACAATGTCGTTAGCAGTCAATTCCCTTTTTAACATTAATAGCGTTTAATCCTTCAGGAGTTTTTTGTTTCTTTCATATTTCGTTGGAAATGAATTTCCTCCATTTATAAAACAAGCGAATGAAAGAGAGGGTCACTTGTAAGTTTGAGGCCAGAGGGGTCTTGTAAATGAGTTCCCGAGGGAATGCTTCGCGAACGGCGCTCCTAATGACCGTAAAGATGTTTATACATCAAGAGGACGGTAAGTAACCGTTAACACGGAATTTACGAACCGGACGAACCGTTAACAATTTCTTTTTCTGGCTTACTTTTCACCCCATTGATCACGCAATGAGGGTAATCGGGAGGAATTGTCTTGAATAATCTAATTTCATCACAATGAAGCTGTCAAGATATGCGAAAAGATCTGATTAATGACGTCACCACTTACCAGCGCTATTCAATTTTGGATTATTGTTAAAATGGGCATATGGTCGGCCATGTTTTTGCCATATATTGTACTGTCATTGGGATGGGCGAAATTAATATTAATCTTTAGTATGAAAACTGTATTACTAATTACTTTCAGCGCAGTAATTTATTATGTGAGTGTTCAATAAATCATGTACAGAAATAAATTTATAGCTTATTGTCTGTCACTCTTAGTAAATAGTCCAGACAGTAAGAAATGAAATTGCATTGTAATAGATCATTGTTTTATAGTTTTAGATTGTGACATTTAAAAATCTAGAAAACTTGTTACAATTTTTGATTTGTTTGGTTTTTTATAATTATATTGTGCTTTCATAAATTATCTAGATCAATTCTTGCTATGGAATTTTTAACATATGTCTATTTTTCTGATTAGTTCATACGCAGACACAGGCGTGTGGTGTATTATTGGATGAGTTTTGACGTTTGACGGTGCGATTATACTATCAACGACAATAAAAATGTATCAAACAAAATTGCGCAGCAGGAGTCGATCTAAATAATTTATGAACACACGGTATTATGCAACACATTCTATAAACACAGAAGTAATATTTATCACAACATTTTACATAATATTGTAAAAGATTTATTATATTATTCAGCTCAAAATCCTAAACATGTTCTTGAACACTCTAACCATTTTTTTTTAATTTAGTTTTAAATAGTCTTGTGTCTTTTGGCTTTTATGGAATTTTCTCTTAATAAAAATCAACTTAAAACCCTAATCTATTAACTACTAACCTACATTAATATTTTTTATTTTTTATAGTAACTTTTATTAACGGTTAACTGTTAAACACAATTTTTATTTTAGTGTTTCTATTAATGTCAGACAATTTGAAGTAACATATTAATAAAGTAATTTTCGACAAAAACCAGTTAAAAACTTTAGGTATGGTGCTAATCAATAAATTAACTAATGATGTATTTTAATATTTTTACCTTCATTAACTGTTAATAATGAACACAGTGAGTTGCTTAAATAGAACTTATTTGATGAAAAACAGCTAAAAACTATTGATATGAATAAATCTATTAACTACTTTATAATTTTTAATTTTTATTTTAACCTATAACTTTTATTAACTGTTAAAGACAATTTTTATTTTAGTTTTTCTAGTAATGTCTGAAAATTTAGAAAATAAATATAAATTATAATATTTAAATTCATAAATTATAACAATAAATTTTCTTTAATATTTTTATTTTAACTTGTAACTTTTATTAACTGCTAATGCCTAAACTCGGTAAATTTTGAAATAAACAACTTTATTATTCTATTAATATCAAACAATAATGTTCAAATTAATAATTTTATAAAGTTTTTTGATGAAAATTAGTAAAATGCTTTAAATATAGTATAAATCAATACAAGTACACTAATATTTTGTATTTTATAATTAACTGCTAATTTTTATGTTTTTAACAATATTAGACAATTTTAAAAATAAATTCAAATAAGAATGTTTAAATTAATAATTTAATACAGTTATTTTTGTAAAAGTCAGTTAAAAATTTTAGGAAAAGTTTAAGTACATTAATTAATATTGTACTTCAATATTTTTACTTTTATTAACTGTTAAACATCGTGAATTGGCCAAATAGAAAATAATAATTTTTTAGTTGATAAAAATTAGTTAAAAACTTTTGTGTAGATTAATCTATTAACTCTCAATGTCTTTTAATTTTTCAGTTTTTATTTTCACTTTTATCTTTTATTAACTGTTAAATTTATTAAATTTACCAATTAAAATGTTTAAGTTTTGTTTTTCTATTAATATAGACAGTTTTACAAATAAATTCAAATTATAATGTTTAAATTAATAATTTAATAGAGTTATTTTCGATAAAAATTAGTTGACAACTTTTATGTAAATTATAATTTATACTTTATAATTATGGTATAAATTAATAAATTGACTAATAATATAGTTTGATATTTTTTATTTTTATTTTATCCTGTAACTTTGATTAGATGTTAACTGTAAAACGAGCTAATTTTATCAACTAAAAACTTGAATTTTGCTTTTTCTATTAATATCAAACAATTTCAAATAAGAGTTTTAAAATTAATAAAGTATTTTTTTAAAAATCAGCTAAAAACTTCAAATATGGTATGAATCAATAAATTAACTGTTAAATTCAAATTAAATTCAAATAATAACAATAATTTATTTATCGATTTGAGTGATTATTTATTTATTTAATTTTCAATTGTTTCAATAAAATATTAACTGTTCCTAATTAACTTTATTAAAACAGCGGTTAGTTGATAATTATATTATATAGTTTATTATTAAAATATCAAGCAACAATTAATGTTTTTAATTATTTTACTAATTAGTAGTGGAGTTGTTTTAGCAAATTACAATAATTATTAATTTATTTTGATTTTACGTATTATTAACAATATGATCATTTAATGTTATTACAAAAAATAACAGTTAATTCAAAACATAATGGTTATTTTCGAAAGTTAATAATAATTGACGACACATTTTATTATTAACTATTATTTATTTAAAAAAAAAAATTTAATTTTTTGCTAAGTGGCCTCTGCAAATTATTAGTTGATTTTAGTTCTAATTTAAATTGAAAATATTTTTTAACTGTACTTTTTAAGTATACTATAAGTTGAAACTATTTTAGCAGTTCCTATTAACTGCCTAAAATATAATTTTAAACCACACGTTATTAACAAACAAATTAACTATAAAAAATAGCAGTTAATCTAAAATTATATATTGTTTATTTGTAAAATGACCAGCATTAACTGGGAACATATTTTAAATTACAAATAAACTGCAAACTTTAAGATGTTTATCAGTAAAAAACAATCAGTATCTGAGAACTTATTTTTAAATTACAAATAATTTTAAGTTAATAGCAATTTGACAACAGTTAATTTTTTTTTTAACTATTTGCTTATAGGTTTGAAAAAACTGTGACTTTAATCTAATTATTTGATTTTGCAATTAGAATATGACTAATATTAATTGTTATTAGTTTAGCACTTTATAATTAGCACTAATTCAATTATAATAGAGTTGTTTCAAAAAAATAAAAATTAGCATAATTAGCTTTAAAAATATTTTTTAAACGCATTAACTGTTACAAAAAAATGACATTTAAATTATAAATTCATTTAAAAAAATGAATTTATGATTAACCAATAACTGTCGTCAAAAAATTTATTTAAATAAGAAATAAATGTTTAATACTTTTTAATGAAACTGTTATTTATTTAAATAATTTTTTTGCAAATGGCGGTGGTCTTATCTTAAAAGTTTAAAATGATAAATTTTAGGAATATTTGGTTTCTGCACATTAACTATTATAAACAATAACAGTTAATTCAATAACAAAATAGCGGTTTATAAAGTAAGTAACTTACTAATAATTGAGAACAATATTTATTGTAAAACTGTAAAACACGAAAATCATAAATTATTTTTCTTGTTATCAATTTTAATTCTAACTTTTTATAATATTAGTTTTCAGTTTTTAATAAAACTGAATTAGTATTACACTAAGTTATACTAATGTGTAACTTTTTCTACTTTAAATTAATCGTATCAAAAATTTAACTGTTAAATTTAGACAATATGATGATAATTGTTAAACCTAGAGCGATAGCTGACAGCAAAATATATAAACCTTACCAGATTTAACAATTATTATTATTTGTTACATTCTTAACTCAATTTTATAATAAGAAAATTATAACTATTTATAACAATAGCCAAATTATGTTAACTGTAAAGATTGTCACTTTTTTGGCAGTGATTAATTTTAGATACTTTTATTTAGTTTTTTTAATAAACAATGTTAAAATCAAATCTTAACAATGTTATTTCGATAAAATTTAGCAGTTAATGTTCACTTTTTTTATTAAAATTTGAATATTGGCTACTATTAATTGCTATTGGTTTGCAAAACGTTATTAACTGTCACTTTCTACTATTCATTGGTTAAAAACAGTTATAATCAATTTATTTTTAACTGACTAACAAGAGACATTGTAACGTTATTTAATTTATCATTTCTCGATGAAAATTAACTGTCACGCTTAACTATTAAATTATTTTTTTATTGAATTACGATAACATTTCTTAAAGTTACTAATTGAGATTATATTAGTATTAATTTAGTTTCTATTGGCTGTTATCTGTGACTATTTATTTTATTTTAGTGATTGGCTTAGATTTTTAACATTGGCTGATTTGTTATTTTTTCTAAAATAAATAAATCTTATAAAATTTTTGTTAACTAAATTTTTTAGGCTACAATAGTTTTCCAAATAGCAATAAGTAGTTTAACTGTTAACAACTAATGGCTAATTTGTTTCTACGATGAACTGTTATTATATAGTACAGTATTTATTTTAGTAGTTGAATTTTAGTTATCTATATCGTTAGTTGTTAAATAACTTGTTAATTAACTGTTAACATAAAATCTATATATAAAGATTAATTAATTAGTGAAAACACAAAAATTTTTGTTCGAATATGTTTTTATTTTACATTTACACAAATATTTGGACAAGATAAAAATGACATTTTGTATCACATCCATTAACAATCTGAAAAACAAGGTAATGTTAACAATGTGACAAATGGAACAATTTAGCAGCTAATCGTAAATGACAGCTGTCACTAATATCAATGATAAATTTGTCTGGTGGCAATCACCAGGTGGTCATCTGGCGGTCATATCAGTATGGGTGGTCTCTAATTGGTACTTCCAGAAGAACCTGAATGAGTTTTTTCATGGGTTCGTAAACCTAATTAAGACAAATTGTCATTTAATACTGTTTATAGGTTATTTTTGTAGGTTTTTTTTTTAGTTTTGAAGATCTTTTTTAGCTCATTTACGATATATAGATACAAAATATAGAGTTATGTGGTGATTTAAAATTTAAATCATTTCAGAGATGCAGCCAAAACACAATGTTCGCTTTAGACCGAGAAAATTTAAACCAGGACAAACATATATACTCCATTCATCTGTAAATAGCAATTTTCCACCCTCTACAGCCGAAGGCAATTCTATTCCATATATCAATATGCACCCTCTCTTAGCAATTCTATTATTTTCGCGTGTTTATAAGATGCTTATTGAGCTCACAACGCTTGTAAATCGTGAAACACAATTTATGGAAAATTTAAGGGTAGGCTTAAAGCAGCTGACAGAATGGGTGGCCCTGAACATCTACCGATTTAACATTTCTTAAATGTAAACTTTTTTGGCTTATTAATCTTATTATATAAGCAAAGACAGTTGGTTTGATTTTAGAGAACGTGTCTTTAGTCAAAAAACCAGTATAAAGAGCGAATGAATTTTACAAAACAGAGAAAAAGAGAATGTAAGAAAGTGAATTTAAATAATGACACAGAAATAAAGGTTAAGAAATAAATGAGATGAAAACAGAGTAGTTAAGAAGTTTTTAGATCTACAGCTGATTTCAATCAGTTTAAACAAATCTAAGGATATTGGACTTTATTACGTGTCAAATATGGCAAAGACAAAGAGAGGATAAAAAACAAAAGTGAAGATTACATGAGTCTTTTGATGGGAAGTGATTTTAATGCTAAAATAGGAGAAGAAAGGAAAGACATGGGTGGAAAAATACCAGTGACACAACAATAGAAGATAAGAACAGCAACTGAGAATAAATAATATTAATAAAAATGGTAAAAGAAAATGGATAGAAAATTTTACATAAAATCTATGACGAAGATAAGAAAAGAAACATATAGAGGAATAAAAACACAAAACGTAATAGACTATGGAATAGTCAATCAGAGAGCATGGTATAATGTGCAACGGTCTGAGACAAGAGTGCTGTCAGAGGATAGAATCAGATCAATTGCTTTTAGAAATACATATAAAGAATAGAAAAAAAAAAGAAAATGTAAATCAGCATATGAAAAAGAGTCAGAAGAAAAAGAAATTGTAGCAAAAACTGTAAGTGAAAAAAACGATGGTTAAAAAGAAAGTTTGAAACAGGCTACTAGAATTGGAGGTTAAAAGTTGTAAATTATAGTATACTTTACAAAAATTAGTTATTGGGCGAAGCAAAACAGTACTTTGAAAATAGAAACTGCAATAATTGTTTGGTGTGAACGTCATCACTTGACAGCTATATTGCTAACAAATTATATGATTTTTATGTGGTTCTAACAAGTTTTATGTTGCTCATAAAATTGTGTGATAACAATAAACATTTCTATCCCATCATTGTATCTAATACACAATGGATGAATAGTTTTGTTGGTGGGCTTAGTTTTTGTTTGTAACAAAACTGTCATAAATTTTGGTCATTTTTTGACATTTACAGCTTATTCTTGTTTTCTTTATTTGGCTGTAGTAATTTGTTGTCTTGTTGCGCTTCTATACTGCCCCCGGGGGTGGGCGGACATGAAAAATTTTAAACTAGAAAAACACGAATATTTTGGTTTTTTTTTAAGAATAAAAATTCAAATAAATTATCAGTCTATCCATCAAAATCCCTGAAGAAGTCGGCCTCCAGGAAGAGATGATGGAGCAAATCCCATACGGGTCCCACGAAATCCAATCAAGTGCACACATTTGCGCCGAATACGTCTCGAAATTTATCGCAAGTGCTTGATCAAAGTTGGGGTTGACATCGACACCCAGCTCGACGAAGGGGAAACTCCTTTAATCAGCAAAGGGCGTCAACTGGAACGAAGGTATACACTTCGAAGGAGACGTGTGGGCACTCCCAGAAAGCAAGGCATTTGCATTTAATGGAAATTCTTTTTTTTATTGTTGCAAGTGATAGTGTTTAATGGATTCTTTATTTTAATCAACTAATTTTTATGGACGATGAAATTTTTTTTTGATGTGCATGTGGGCGGGAGTCATAAATATCTTATGATATTGTGCCATCAATGCATCTTTTACTATTTTAATACAGCTGCTAAGTAGTGACGTACGCTTAAGTTTGATGTAGGCTCCAGTGAACTACTACGTCATAGCTGGCAGCCCTATTGCACTATAACAAAACACAATTGGCATTTATTTTTTTTTTATAAGTGATAAGTTAACTATTATCAAAAAAACAGAGAAACAAAATTTGTAAATATGCTAAGGATGATAAGCCATTTAGAAATTAGAATTTTTAAAAATTTTATAGGTCAGTATTTATAGTTAAAGCTTAGACCCAAGTCTGTGTCAAATTTCAGTTCCAAAATTTATGAACTGCTTCTAAAACAGAGTATTAACGGTCGTTTACGTTTGATGGAAGCTGTAGACGACTACTGCGTCATAGCTGACAGCTCTATTGCAACCCAAAAACAAACAGTTTGCATTTGATTTTTTTTTTATTATAAATCATGAGCTAATTACTTTGATATTTAAAATATTCTTCATACTAAAAAATTTCTATCTAATATAGAATACTTTACAAAAATTAGTTAGTGAGCTAGAGAAACAAAATTTGTAAAAATGCTAAATGATTAGCGATTTATAAATTAAAAATTTTATAGGTCAGTATTTATAGTGGAAGCTTAGACTCAAGTCTGTGTCAAGTTCTAGTTTCAAAATTTATGAACTGCTTCTAAAACAGAGTATTAACGGTCGTTTACGTTTGATGGAAGCTGTAGACGACTACTGCGTCATAGCTGACAGCTCTATTGCAACCCAAAAACAAACAGTTTGCATTTGATTTTTTTGTTATTATAAATCATAAGCTAATTACTTTGATATTTAAAATATTCTTCATACTAAAAAATTTCTATCTAATATAGAATACTTTACAAATTTATAAATTAAAAATTTTATAGGTCAGTATTTATAGTGGAAGCTTGGACCCAAGTCTGTGTCAAGTTCTAGTTTCAAAATTTATGAAGTGCTTCTAAAACAGAGTATTAAAGGTCGTTTACGTTTGATGTAAGCTGTAGACGACTACTGCGTCATAGCTGACAGCTCTATTGCAACCCAAAAACAAACAGTTTGCATTTGATTTTTTTTTTATTATTAATTATAAGCTAATTATTTTGATATTCAAAATATTCTTTATACTAAATATATTCTATCTAATATAGTAAAATGAGCTAGAATTTAAAAATTAAAAAGTATGTACTAGAAAATATAATTCCCTAAAAATAAAGAGCTAAGAAAATATTAAAATTGTAAACTTTTACGTAGATACTTGAAAACATATTCTTAGACACAAACTTGAAATAAAAAAAAATGTCGAAAGGACTGTCAATTTTTGCGAAGTATAATGTGATATATTACAGATCTATTAAAATAAAAAAAAAATGCATTTGTCTCAACCATTTAAATAATTTTACTAATCTAGATAAAAAATTGCTAAATTTTCTAGAATAGACTACCAAATTTTACAACGAAAAGAAAAAAATGGTAAATGTACAAAAATTGACTAGAAACTTTGAAAATAAACAATGCCAAAATGAAACTAAAAAAAATCAAGAAAACAACAAAAAAAAAACGAATATGCATTTCTTACTATGCATTTCTTACTATTTTAAATTTATTAATTTTTTTCTTTTCCGTTATAGGCTTTTTGATAAGGAAAAGACTAAAGATAGATAATTTGTAAAGATACTAGAATACACTAACAACTTAGAAATTGAAGAATACTAGAAGATATTAGATCACTAAAACAGAACCTTACGAAATTCTTAAAAAATATAGGTAGTAAAGTTTTATATTTTAAAATACATTGTTTTAAATAATAAAAGTGTAATAAAAATTTGTTAATATGGTTGTAAACGACTTCGTGATAAATGACAGCTCTTTTACAATAAAGTAGGAAAAATGCACACAACAACTTATTTAAAAAATTTATAATGATCAGGAAAATTTTATATCGAATATAGGCATTAAATTTGGTAAATTTACCAGAATTTACTAGAAATACCTATAGAAAAGGAAGAATACTGAGAAATATAATTTTCAAAAAAAAGAGCTAAAAAACTATAACATTTTTAAAGTTTTATGTAGATACTAGAAAGCATTTTTTTAGACTCAAACTGTAGAATAAAAAAAAAGTGTAAAAAGAGGAGTGTCAACTTTTGTGAACTTGATAATTAAAATAAACACATTAAACTTAATTTTAACTAGGAATAGTAAAAAGTACTAGAACTCTATAAGCCAAAAACTTTACAAGATATTTAAAGAAAACCTTGGAATTCGGTTTCTGCAGAACAAGTTATTAATATTTAATTAAACATGTTTAAATTAAAGAAAACCAGAAGAAAGTCAATTTTGTTAAAAATGCTTTTAAGCACTAGAAACTACTATAATATGACAGCTCTATTAAAGTAATTTTTTTTTATTGTAAACTTAAGAAAGGTAAAAATGAACTGGTAAAACATACTAGAATTCACCAAAAAGTTATAAAAACTTAAATGCTTTAACTGAAAAATAAATAATATATATAAAAAGCAAGTTTTTTTCAATTTTAATTTTAATAATAAAACATACTGAAAAGTGATATGGATTTAAAAATTGGAAGCAAAATTAATTTGCAAAAAAAATATTTTTTACATACTTAACGACTGATTGTCAAATATACTAGAATTTATTGGAATATCTTGGAATTGATTAAAAGATTAGAAATGAAAAAATGCTAGAAAATGACAATAAATTCATATAAAAAAAAACAGAAAATAAAAAAAAATTTGAAAATTTAATCAAACTTTAAAGAAACAAGAAAAATTTAAAATAATTTGAAAATTCTAAAATTAAATTTATTCAATATTAATTAGGAACATACTATAATAGAATATACTAGAGAGTAGTGGAGTGGCTGTAAAAGACCGAAAATTGTAAAATTTTTAAAAATCGAAATAAATATGTTCATACACTGCAAAAACAAAATTGGAGATATATTAGAATTCATTAAAAACTTGAAAAATTTGAAATAATAGATATTTGGGTATATATAAACTCAAATTTGTCACTGCAAATTTATTATAATCTGAATTTGTTGCTAGTTGCTGATGAGTTCTAATAAGAACGAATCATGTGCAAATTTAGAAATGTAGTTTGAATACATTTGCATTGATCTTCTTTAACAAAGGTGTAAGAAAAACAAATTTAATAGTTTAAAAAGAAACGGACTTTTGATTAGAAATAATAGAAAATACTTTATAAAATTGTTAAGTATTGTGATATGTTACGTAATTAGTGGCAGCTCTATGAAAATGCAATAAAAGTATTAACATTTATATTTGTTATTTCTTGTGTAAAAGTCATGTATTTAACAGTTAAAATGAAGAAAATGGGTAAAAATACTAGAACTATTTTGAGAAAAAAATACCAAAAACAATAAAAATATCAATTTATTTAATTTTTATTAGACATTCTATTATAGCTCTAAAAAACAGAATCGTAAAAAATTAGACAAAAAGAAACTATAGTTTCGCATGTTAAATAAACCAAGTTTTGATATTTAAAGGCAAAGTTTTAATTTACACAAAACTATAAAAGCTGTATGAAAAATTAAAATAAAAGCTGTCACGGATTGTGAGCCACTACAAAAGAATTGACAGCTCTATTGTAAATAAAACGATTTACAAATTGTTTCAGATTAGAAAATCAATACAATGTGAGCATTTTTTTTTGCAGGACCCCCAGGTCCTCCTGGTCCCTCAGGCCCTCCAGGAAAACGTGGACGTAAAGGCAAGAAAGGGGATATAGGGGAGTCTGGCCCCCAGGTACGTACTTCATAATTACAAGCACGTCTTTTATTCGTACACTACACTTAGGTATTTACAAATTCTGATTTTGTTCTTTTCTTATTTGCCTCTAGGGTTCTCCTGGTCTTCCGGGCAAAAACGGTTTTCCGGTATTATATATATTTTTTTATTATTTCCATTATTATTTTCTATCTCTCTTTCTCTCGTTTATTTCTCTATCATTGTTTGCTAAATGAATGCAGTTTTTGTCAAAATTAATTTAACTAATATTAATTGGTTTTTACGTTGATTGATTGGAATGGATTTTAATTGTTCTCAATTAGACAGGTGGAATTACTACAATAATTGTGGAATTTCAGTGGTGCAAAAAAATTATTCAAAAAATTTTCAATTGAACAAACATCAACATTCAAAAAAATTAATTTAGCTTCCAAAATATACAAATGGCTCAAATTGAGTTTTATGCTATATTTAGGCGGTTTTCAATTATTTTATAACAGACTTTTTGTAGTAACACACAACAAAAAAAGTAATTTCAGTAATAAACCCAGTTAACAAAAAAAATTTTTTTCATTGGAAAAAAAATTTTAAATGACTGCTTTTTTCGGTTTTAGATATATAACGTAAATAGCTGGCTCTAATTTGAATATTAAAACTATAAAATATTTGAAACATTAAAAAAAATTAGAATATACAAGAAATATATGGACAATACTAAAAAACAGCTCAAAATCTGCAGCAAACAATCTAAGAGATATAAAAGAAATGATTAAACAAATTTATAAACTTATTTGTTACTACGGCTGCTGCTAATACTAAAAAGTTTTGAAAAATGCTAGAAAACTGGAAAAAAATATTAATATTGTTTCAGAGGCATAAGTATATATTAGTGCCAGATACTGAAAATTTAGAATACTTTGAATTTTTGAAACGGTTTAAAAAAGACCATTGAATAAAAATAGATACTAGAAATCTCATTAGCACTAGAAATCCTACATTGCTTTAAAGAGAAATTTGGTAAGGTAATAAAACTACATCAGATTAAAAAGTACTAGAAAACGAATTGAAAAGTATAATTACATAATAGTACTAGATATGAAACATTTTATAATTACATAATAGTACTAGATATGAAACATTTAGAGAACTTACAAAAATAGTACTAAATATGAAACATTTAGAGAACTTACAAGAATAGTACTAGATGCGAAACATTTAAAGAACTTACAACTTTTTAAACTATATGTGAAAATACGATAAATAAAGTACTGTGAAATATTACTAGAAAGATTTGTAATACTAGAAATTTGAGATTGCTTCATGGCTTAGCCACAAGCTTACACTTATTCAAACAATAAAACTAGAAATCTTTTAAAAAAATAGAACAGGCTTTAAAGCTTTTTTAGAGTTTTAAATACATAATAATACTAGAAAAGCTGTGATATACTACAAAAGTATCAATACATTTCGAAGTTTCGAACCTCTCAAGAGAATTCTAGATGAAATAGTACTAGATTCTAAATATATAAAAATAGATAATAGTCCTAGAATCTTAATATATAAAAAAAAAATTAAAGGCTTTTAAACTCTATTTAAAGAGCAGCAAATTTATTAGCAGAAAATTTTTAAATACTGGAACTACTAGAATACTAAAATCATTACGAGTGTTATGATGTATGGAGCCAAAATTTGGGGATCAAAAAAATGGGAGGAAATAGATAAAGTGCAAGAAAAGTATGTAAGATGGATGTTAGGTTTAAGTAGAGAGATTCTAGAATATAATATAATGAGAGAAGAAGAAAAGAAAGAAAAATTAAAGAATCGAAGCAGGAAAAAACGCCGCAAAGTTTGAAGATAGGATAAAAGATAGAGCAAGGTGCAAGAAATTGAAAAAAAAGTTGAGAATTTTGAGTAGAAAATCAGATAGAGGAATGGAAAAATAAAGAAAGAGATAATACGAAAGGAATGGGCTTAGCGTAGAGAAGGTTGAGAAAAAAAGAGAAGCGAGTCAAGGGATGCATGGAGAATTGAAAGACATTGACAAAGCCATAGACAAGCAAGAAAGTAGGAGAGGAATTAGAGATAGCAGGTATAATAATTAATACATGAATCTGATTATAGAAGAGTTGCCGAGATACGGAAAGAGAACATCAAGAAAGAGCAAGATTTAGATGTGGGCATGAAGAAAGAAAAAACAGATTTTGGATGGAAGAAAATTAAAGAAAATGTAGAATGTGTGGAAGAGAGAAAAAAACATAGAAGCACATAATGAAAGAATGCGTAGAAGTAAAAAGAAGTAAGCGAGAGAGAATGTAATGAAAGGAAAGAAAGAGGAAATAGAATGGATGAAAATGATAATGATGGAGAGAGGAAGGTAAACGAGGTAATCAGAGGGTAAACGAGGAATGAATAAAAAAGGAAGGAAAAATGTCTGAAAGGAAGAATATGAAAATAGAAGGGCAAGGAAGAGTATATAAAATGGATATAAAATAAAAAAGAAAGACAAAGACTAATCACAAAGATAAGGAGGAATAGTAAAAGAGAGATGATAAACGAAAAGGGGAAAAAAATAAGAAACAGGAACAAGAAAATATTTATTTTATACTTTATTTACTTATGTAGACACTGTATAGTGAGCAAATAAACATATTGGGATATAGAATACTAAAAAGATGTTACAGTATCAGATGCTAGAAATTAAAAAAAAAAGATTTAAAAAAATGATTGAAAATAGTTATGGTAATCAAAATTGTTAGAAAGTAAAATCTATAAATAAAAAACTTGGCAAACTAATTACTCGAAAGATTTTGAGTACTAGAAATTCTAGATTGTTTCAAAGCTTATTAAAAAGCTTAAAATCCTACTAAATTACTAAAACTGAAAATTTTTAAAAAATACTAGAAAATTTGTAAAGAGTTTTACAACTCTTCTACAGGCTTAAGTACAACATAGTAAGTGTTAGATATTAAAAATTAAGATGAATCGTTAAATGCAAAGTTGTGAAAAAAAATTCTTAAAAAGCTTAATACTAGAAATTTTAAACGATTATAAATTTTTTTGATAAACCCATAAAACTTGAAAAGCTTCAATATACTACAAAAAACCCTCTCTTGACAATTCTAAATAGATAATAGTTCAAAAAAATCGTAGGTTTTTGAACTACGTAAAAAGCAGCAAATTTAATATTTGAAAGCTTTTGAATATTAGCACTACCAGAACACTTGAAAGATGTTACAATATCAGATATTTGGAAAAAAAGAGAAGAGAATTGATTGAAATTGGTTATGTAAATATATCAAAATTGTTAGAATATAAAATAGAATGAATATCTTTGTAACTAGATTATTTACGAAAAAAAAACAACAAAAAACTGTTGTAAAAACTAAAAAGCTAATACACAAATATAAACAAGAACAATATTTATTTAAATACAAGTAAACTTTAAATAAATACTTAATCAAAATATAATAAGATAAAAAAGTTATAATACTAAAATAAAGCAAAACCAGATTGTTTTAAAAAGACAGTTATAAAAACAGAAATGATTGTTAAAAGTTAGAACCTAAAAAATAAAAAAAATTGTAAGAACAATCTAGAGAGCTTAAATTAAAAGTAAACAAATACCTTGAAAAACTACTATATAAAAAATATAGAGAAAGAATTTCAAATCTTCAAATTAGCTTGATTGGGGCTAATTAAACGGCGTTACTGGAAATTTAAAACTAGAAACTGAATTTTCCCAAGTTTTTCAAAATACTAGATAGCTGGAAAAGAATTTGAAAATAGATCAAGAAGCAAAAACACATAATGGTACAGGATACTGAAAGTTTTAAATTTTTAAATGGCTTGAGAAAGACTAGATTTTTAAAATAAGTACGAGAAATCTTGTCAACACTAGAAATTCGAAATAGTTTCAAAACAGAGAACTTGTAAACTAATAAAACTAGATCAGTTAAACAATACTAGAAAAGAATTTCAGAACAGTTTAAGAGGTCTAAATACATAATAGTCCTAGACTAGATACGAAACATTTAGAGAACTTACAAGTTTTTAAATTAAAAACTTTGAAGCTTCCTAAATTAGTAAAACTGAAAATTGTAGAAAGTCAAAAAGAGTTTTACAACTCTTCTTAAGTAAAACATAATACTAGAAAGTAAGGTCTGGGGAAATTGCTAAATGCGAGATTGAGAAAATAAATAAAAAGTTTTAATACTATACTATCTTCAAGTTAAAGATGAAGCTGGAATAAACACTATCACGTGCGGTTTGCGTGATCTCCCACCGCAACAGGCGTGTTGGATTTTACAGGGCTGTTTTATGCGTCATCTGATAACGTTTCTCATAACAAAACCGAACTATAACTTAAAAGTACTTACTCAGGCCCTGTCTCGTCACTCAGGCTACGCCTTTATCTGGTCCTTCCATCCAATAATTTCTATACAACCCCATCATGGGATACCAAACACGAAGTGATCATGCAGTGTTGTTTGTTTATGTCAGCATTATCTTTAACGTGAATTTTTTATAGACATTTTAGTTAGTTAAAAGAAATCTCAATAAAACGATAGAACTAGAAAAGCTCTAATGGACCCTTACATTTCAAGCCTCTTAAATTCTTAATAGATATTATTACTAGATTCCTAATCATAGAACAAAATTATAGGTTTTTAAAATTTTTAGAACTTTAAGATTTTGGAGGTTAAACATATATTGTGAACATGCTGCGTACTAATCTAAGCCAAATTGCGTTAAAAGATTTTTGTGCACGCAGATGCCCAAATCAGGATGTTTGCTACATAATTTTTTATGTCAAAGCGTTCTGAAGTCGTGTCGGTTCAACAAAGACTTTCTGTTCTAGTGTGTACACTTTTCTCTATGCAGTCTATCATAAATCAGTTGGAAATGAAATTATAAATGATTTAGGAAGCAAGATATTCTATATTTAGTATCACGCGCAAAAGGAGCGGATTTTTGTGCGTCAACGCCAGATATTTGCACTTTCTGCGCACAATTGCTCAGATGAGTACGCACCAAAAAATACACTTATAAAAGTGAGCCATCGAATAGGTGGGTGGGATGACCTTAAACTTTTAAAATATACTAATTGGAAGCAAAACGCGTACACCACTGAAATTTTATGATTTTTTGAAATGACAGACAAGAAAAACACTGTATTTTATATTTTTTTGGTATGTTTTTAGGCTAATTTATTGTTTGTGGAACAATTCAGACCAATTTAGAACAAACATAGCGTAGCTTTAATTACTTTGAGGTTTTGGCAAGCGCTCCAAATGAGATTTTGTATAGTTTATAGTTTTTTCTGAATGCTCTACAAAAATATATTAAGTGAAGAATCGAAATGGAACTTTTGTGACTTAAGCACAAAGGTACTATTTTGTAAAATGTTTAGCAAAATGACATACCTAAGCGTTTTGATTGGACCATTTTCAGGGTGACAAGGGTCAGAAAGGTGAAATGGGTTATATGGTAAGATATAAAGTTTTACAATATACAACACAAATCATTAACACCTCAAAGTTGACATAACTTTCGCCCGGATGCCTAATGATACTGACCTGTCACCGGTAACAGCCCCCTACATAAGCATGTGGTATAAGAAATCCTCGGTCTACCCTGTATCCAGACGAAACTGCAATCTACTCCTTAGCTTTTCTAAATTTCATATGCAAACACTCAGTATAGCAGTTTATCTCTTGCAGGGTTCGGCGGGGGTACGCGGATTTCCGGGATTTCCGGTTTGTTTGAATTTTATTTTAAATATTGTTGCTATTGGTGGCGGTGTGTAATCTTCTAAAAATCTATCGCTATCAATGTTGTTAATATACCGAGTGAGACATTTTATTGGATGTACGTCAAGGCAAAACATAAATTTGTTTTTTTATTTTTTAGATTTTGTTTTTTTGTGCTAGAATTTGTGAATTAGACGAAAATATTTTGTGAAAAAGTAGAGAAAATCGAAAACCATAATTGTAAACAGTAAAAGAAAGAATAAAAATTACTAAGATTCTAAAAACTTTCATAGGAAAAACTCAAAACATTGTATTTTTTTTCTAATTGGAAGCATAAATCGTCATTAATTCTATGGCGATGAAAACTTTTTTTGCATTGAACTTTTATTTGGTGTTTTTATTTATTGGTTATTTTACTATTTGCTTTTTACTTCTTTTTTGCCATTGTTTTATTTTTTTTTTGTTTCGATTTTTTTTATTTGTATTGTTTTTTATCTAATTTGCTTATAGTCTTATTTTTAATTTTTTGTTTCTGATTTTTTTTATATTGTTTTATTGAAATTTGGTTTGACTCTTTTTCACCTCCCAATCCTTCAACAATTTTTTTTCAGTTTAAATTTTTTTCTTTAGCTTAACATTATATAATCTATTACTAATAAGTCAGTAATAGACTTTAGTTTTTAGCTTATTCTTGCGTTTATCTGTTTTTAATTTTTTTCATTATTTTGCTTTTTCTTTATTTGCTCTATCAATATTTTTTATATTATTGTCTCTTTTTATCTTACATCGCAAACTTTTGTTTTTTTCTTTTTTCTTTCTTTTATCGAAATTGGTTTATATTATTATTTTCATGGCTTGGCTCAATATAGTCTCTGTCCTCTATAATTTTTTTTGGAGTTTTTTTTCTTATTATAAAAACAATAGAATAACTACTTCAAACTTGAAAATCTTCCATTTTTTTATTTTTCTTTGAGATTATTAAAAAAGATAATTAAGAAACTATAAAAAAACCTTAACTAAAGCCTACTCTTTTTATAAACAGTTGTCAAACAGTTTAATGTTGGTTTAAAAATAAATGTCAAGAGCGTGATTTTTGGTTATGAAGCAGGATTCCAACATAATTTCAGAATTTTTGACACTGACGATGGTTTATATAAAAAAAACAGACTAAAAAAACCAATTTTTTTAAGAAACATGTATTAAAAAACAGTTTTTATACAAAATTTGAAAACTAAAAAGCTATTAAAAATAGACACAAATTGTTCTTTTTTTATTTATTTGTGATTCTACTATTTGCTTCTTATTTATTTATTTTTTTATCATTGTTTTTTATCTGATTTGGTTAGTGTTTTTTTTTATATTTTATGCTATTCTGCTATTCGTCATTAATTTTTTTTGTTTGTATTGAAATTAAGTGTAACTTCTTGTCTATAAATCTTGAGCTCAATTTTTTTTTCTGTTTTGACCTGACCTGGCTTGACTCTTGGTCTCCCCCAATCTTTGGTTTTAATTTTTTTTATTATTTTTTTTTTAGCTTAACATTATAATTTACCACTCAGTAATAGATTTTTTCTATTTTCTTATATTAGTGCTATTTTATTATTTATCTTCATCATTCTATTAGAATTTTTTTTTATTATTGTTTGTTTTTATTTTACATTGACATATTACTTTTTCCTCTTGTTTTCTATTTGTTTTTTCTTATCAAAATTTGTTCCTATTAGGAAGTTCATCTTTTTTTATTCGTATTTTTATGATTCTGCTTAATATCGTTTTGGTCCTCCATATTTGTTTTTACGTATTTTTTTTTTCTTGTTATAAGAACAACAGAATAACTACCTTAAGCTCGAAAATTTGCAATTTTTTTTTTAATTATTAGAAAAATTCAAAATTTTGTTATTTATCTTCACTACTTTTTTGTAGTAGTTTAATTTAACTTTTTTTAAGATTTTTTTTATTATTTTTTATATTGTTTTTTACCTGTTTCATGTTCATTCTATTCTACTTTTTGCCATTGAATTTTTTTTATTGAAATTTGGTTTGACTCTTCTTCTCCCCCAATCTCAATTACAATTTTTATTTTAAGTTTAACATTATATAATCTATTATTGAACCCGTAATAGTCTTTTGTTTGTCCATATACGTTAATCTTTTTTCTGTTTTAGTCTTTTTTCATCATTTTCTCTTATTTTTAATTTTTTTTATTATTATTTGTTTTTATCTTGCATTGTCAGGTTTTGTTTTTTTCTCTCTTTTTTTTATCAAACTTTACTTCTATTAGGAAGTTTTCTAATTCATCATCTATTTTTTATTATTATTTTTTTGATTCTGCTCTGTACCGTTTCTGTTTTATAGTCTATAACTTTTTGTTAGTTTTTTTTTCTTCTTTCTTGTCATATGGACAATAGAATAACTACCTCAAACTTGACAAACTTCTAATTGGTAATTTTTTATTTGACATTATTGAAAAAGTTTAAGAAACTATAAACAAAAATTTTGCTTCAAACAGTTTTTATAAAAAAAAATTTGTAGGAAAAACAAATTTTTATACAACATTTGAAAATTAAAAAAACTATTAGTAAATAGACAAAAATAAGTGTTCTCTAAACTTTGTTCAGTATTTTGTTAGAATTCTACAGAAATGTAGCAATACAGTAGAGTAAGATACAGAAACATTTTTTTTTAAATAAAACTAATAACAATTTTGAGAAAGTTATTAGAAAAATTGAAGTAGAAAATATCAAATATTAAAAAAAAATACTGACAAAACTAGAAAGTTTGCAAAACATCTAACAATCTAAGACTTGAACCAAAAATTTAACCAAAATACTAGGCTTAAGCAAGATACTAGAAATTAGAAAACAAACACAGTTTTTTTCAAAAGAAAATTAAGTTTTCTACTGCTTCATTTTAATACAAGATGTTAAAAAAAAGTATTAATTGAGCTGAGCTACTAGAAGTTTTGAAAATCAAAAGCTAGGGTTACTAAAACAATTATGATATAAAAATTAGACAAAAAGTTCCAAAACTAGTTTCTATACTAGCAAAATGCCAAAATGTAAATAATAGTGAGAAATTATACTCTCAGAGCAGAAAATTTAGATAGGACTAGAAACAAACGAACACAGTGACAAATAAAAACAATTGTGAAATAAAAATTGAGCAACAGGTTCTAATTCTAACAAAAAACTGGAATCTAACTAACTAATAGTAACAAACTATACAATACTATAAAGTAGTTTTCAAAACTTGAAAGTCAAGCTAGAAAACTGTAGAAAATGGCAAATTTAGAAAGTTTGAATTTTTGATTAAGCAAAATAGTAGACTTAAACAAAATACTATAAATCTGAAAACAAAAACGGGTCTATAAAAAACAATTAAGATTTTGTTAAAGAAAAAAAATTTCATCAAAAAAGCTTACCTTCTAGAATTTTTTACAAGAAAGAGCTAAAAAAAATTTAAACTATTATGATGTATTTAGAAATTGAAATAAAAGTTTCAAAACTGGTGTTGAAAATGTAGCAAAATATAGCGAATAGTAATAAACTATAGATCTAAACAGTACTAGAAACAAACGAACACAATGATAAATGGAAACAATTTTAAAAAATGAAAATTGCACAACTAGTTTTGATGCTTGCAAAAAGTGGAATCTAACTGGTAATGACAAACTATAGAATACTAGAAATTAGAAGGTACCTTCGGAAAGTTGAACATAGAACTAGAAAACTTTGACAAAATGCTAGAAATATTTGCTACTTATGAAAATGCATATTTTTTAAATTGATTTTTTTTTTTCAGTTTATTTAAAACAGATTTTTGGTACAAAATTTTGAAAAAGACGGACTAAATAAATTAATATTATTAAAAAAACATCAACGTTACAAAAAATACTGAAGAATTTTGAAAGAAAATATGAAGAATTTAAAAAAGAATTAACAAATTAGCAATTAATATTGGTACAATCAATATGGGTGGTTACTTACCAGAAATTATAAAATATACTAAAAATTCTAGTAGCAGGTACTACAAATTTTGAAAGATTAAAACTAGAATTATTATAAAAATAGACAAAACATACAAACACAAACTAGGAATAAAAAATTAATAAAAGTTTCTATCTCTGGAATAAACTAGGAATTTTTGTTTTCTTTTAACTTTTAGATAAATTCAAATTGGAAAACCAAAAAAGTATTAAAAGTAAATTTTGCATTTTTGCCAGATGCAAAAAATTAGAAACTAGAATGATTGAAAAAACTGAAACAATTTAAATACTAGTAACTGTTTTAAAGATTTTTTTAGAAAAATTAGCAAAAAAAAAAAAAAGGTTTTAAATAAAATTGACTGTATGTTAATTTTAAATAGTCTCCAATAAAATGCATCGTTTGGTATATTTTTTTGTCGTGACGTTATAAAATTGCTATGGGGGCGGATTTTTAATTGCTGTAGAAGTAGCCAATTAATATTAGTGGACTAATTTACTAACTTTCGTTTTTCTTTCATTCTAACACATCATTGATGAATTCATGTAGTATGACAGCTAATTCCAACAGGTTGGAGCTTCTCCTCACATATAAACTACATGGATGTATCCAAAATATCATGCACACTCTATTAACAATTATCTGTAAATTTTATTCAAAATAATTGATTAAAATATAATTTTAATATACAGGGTCCAATTGGTTTAGACGGCCCTAAAGGTGATCCTGTAAGTAAATAATTATTAAGCGTCTTTTGTTTTAAAATTGATTAATATTGACAGGGCCGACCTGGTGATAAGGGACAAAAGGGCGACTTGGGCAATCCTGGATTTGATGTATTTCAAGCGGTTAAAGTAAGTTTGTGAAATAATCCTAGCAGTTTTTATAAGGAAAATGGTAAAACGCGTTTTTTCTAATTAGAAATGGTCCAAAATTAAAAAAAAAATCTAAATAAGCTTAATTTAATTTTCATTTAATTTTGCTTCTTTCAGCTGCCCGGACGGGTAAGTATCTACGCTCAATTTATTTTTCCATTAAAATTATTTTTTCCTTCAATTTGAGATAATTAGTAAAGCATCATTTTCATGATTGCACTGTATATGCAAATTCTCTCATTTCAGGGCTTAAAAAGGTCGGTAACGACTTTACGTGGCGGAACTCTAGGATATGCTGAGATCGTGGCCGTAAAGGTAAAGGGACCCCCCAACGGCCATCTTTATTTTTACTAATTTTTAGTGGTGTTTTTTTGTTGCTGTTTTTTTGTCTAGCATGATTGGAGCTCAACGGTTGTAGATGTGCACACCTATTTCTATATTATTTTGTAAATATTGCACCTTTTTTCCTCTCCTTGTCTTGCTATTGTAGTGTTGAACTCACAATTAGATCTAATTTTTAGGGGCTTCAGGAAAGGGGCCATAACATTACGGGCGAAACTATCATCACGCTCAAAGTGAGTTTTAATCATATCATTTTGCAATTTTTTTTTATCTTTCAGAGTCAAGCTATTGCACAAATGCTGTCAAAAAATTATTTGTTTTTGTACTTTTTCTAATTTTTAACCAATCGGAAAGCTTAAAATTTGCTAGCCACGCCCTCATTATATAAAATTTGCAAAATTATTATCCGTATTTCAATTTATCAGCCAGTTATATTTATCAGTATATTTCTTTTGTTGACTTTTGTAATTATTTACAATGAGAAAATTTTATTTATTTTCAACAACAAGTTAATATTGATTTTTTTTAGTCCAATCAGAGAGCTATATTGGCAAAACTACGCAAACACACAATTTAAATGTTTTTTTTTAATTATCAATTTGCATCCAATCACTAGAAAAAATAGTTTGCAAATAAAATTGTTTAAACATTTTTCACTTTTTTTCCAATAGAAAACTTAATTTGCAAGCCACGCCTTTATTATATAAAAACTACATATTATAATTCATCTTTTAGTATATCAACCAGTTGTAAATCTAGTATACTTTTTTTGTTAGTTTTTGTACTTATTTAAAAAGAGAAAATATATTTTAATATAAAAACTAGTGATTTTGGGTTTTTAGTTTGTTCAATCAGAGAGCTATATGGCAAAGCCAGGCAAGCAAACAAATTAAACGTAATTTGTTTAATTTTATGTTTTGATTTTTATTTAGTATTTGATCACTGGAAAAAAGGATTTGCTAATAATCTTGTTTAGACATTTTTCACTTCTCCAATCAGAGAACTTGAATTGCAAGCCACGCCCTATTATAAAAAAATTACATAATTAGAATCTGTACTTTATTAAATCAACCAACGGTGTTTGCTGACCTATGTCTGTTGTTAGCTTTGAAATTATTCACAAAATAAAAATAGGTTTTTTTTTAAGCAATCATTTTAGTTTGGCTTTATATTTTGACCAATTAGAAGAAACACACAAATTGAAACGTAGTTTGTTTTTTTTTAAGTTTTAAATATAATTTTGCATTATTAATTTGCAGTAGTTCACAATAAAAAAAATTAATTTTATTTTATTAAACAACTATTTTAATTTGATTTTTGATTTGAGCCAATTAGAAAGCTATATTTTACGTAAATTTTTATTTTGTTTTAAAATAAATATATTTTGATTATAAAATTGATAGTACACTTTTACTTTTTCTCCAATCAGAAAGCTTTATTTGCAAGCCACGCCTTTAATATGAAAAGTTGATAATTATTAACTGTCTTTTGAGCAATTAACAAATCAAATTTTTCACTTACTCTTTTTTGATAGCTCTTATAATGATAAACTGGAGAAAAATTGAATTTGAATTATACAAACACTTGATTTTCTACATTTTGTTTGAACCAGTTGGACATGTGGAGTTGTAGGTAATTTTGGTTTTTGCAATTTTTCGGGCGGGGCTACCAATTAGCGTTTCTATTGGCTGAGAAACAAAAACAATCTAATAACAAATTGGAGGACAGCATTTTTTATTTTTTGCACATTTGATACTTTAAAGCTCTTTTTTATTTGATTTGATAATAACTTTCACCTGATGATCCCATATTAATCTTAAAGTAAGTCAGTAAAATAGTGGTAATGTTTTATGTTCTTAGCACACTAGATTTCTGTTAGTAGTTTGTTTTGTTTTGGTGTCTACTAACCACAACAAATTTTTTTTATTGAGATTAAAGATGGGATTATTTAAGGGTGAGCCTGGTGAGCCTGGACCACCAGGACCTCCTGGTCCACCTGGATCTGAAGGGCTTCCTGGACATGATGGTCGACAAGGGATGTCGGGAGAATCTGGCCCACCAGGTGATCGGGGAGAGCCAGGACCAATGGGGCCTGTTGGACCACCAGGGATAGATGGTCTACAAGGGCCTAAGGTATGTTTTGTAGTTGTAAAGTTCAAAAAGTAGTTTTTAAAATCATACTATTCATTCATGGCCCATTATCATACAGGGGGACAGAGGGGTAATAGGCATGATGGGAGCTCCAGGTTATCCAGGACTACCAGGCCACATGGGTTTGCCAGTGAGTTGGCATTTTATGTTGTTTTAATTATTACATAACAAAATTTGCTTTATTAATTATGAAATAATTTAATATAATAGGGGATCCCGGGTAAAAATGGAACCAATGGTAAACGAGGTCAAGCAGTAAGTTCCAGATGATTATAAAAATGGGATCTATAGGTCTATTCTATGTAGCGCTTACTAATCTTGATACTTCATCACATTAACCTCATTGTTTCTCGTATATCCTCACTTGAGTTATAATTTTGAGATTATTTTCCGCACGGGGCGAATTTCTAGCCTCATTTTGGGCCAAGCAATGCATGATTAAAAAATATAATTTAAGTGAGGATGTTATAGTACAATACTAATCTGTAATGAGAAAATGATTTTGTTATGATTTCAGGGTGACAAAGGCGATAAGGGAGAACGTGGTTTGACAACAACGTTGACAGGCGAATTCCCTACAGGTCTAGTAGAAGGACCTCCAGGACCTCCAGGACCTCCCGGTATTTTTTCTCATATTCTATTAATTTTAATTTCAATTGAATTTCTTTATTTTGAATGAAAGGTGAAAAAGGTGAGGCTGGCCCTGTAGGACCTCCTGGTTTGCCTGGCGACAAAGGAGCTCGCGGGCGTAGAGGAAAACGGGTAATGTACTAAAACCGTCCCTGCCTCTTTTTTTACTCTTTGACTCTCTAATGTCATTTTTAAAATGACATTGACATCACTTCTAACCAAACCACATTTCATTGCATAGCTTCATTTATTATTAAGGGCTTATTTGGAAGGATTTTGGCATGCTTGATTTTGATATTTGCATGAGACTCTAAGCACGCTTTTTTGTTGTTTTTTTTTTTTAATAGTCTACTACATAATTTTGTAATTTTATTTCAGTATTTAGTTAACTAAAGTATCTTTTTGGTGCACTAACGGCTGTTAACACAAATATTTTCTGTTCACTGTGTATATTATTCTGTTGGTATGTCTACAGGCGCTTACATTTTCGTAAGTATTATTGTTATTTACTTTTATTTTTCAAGTTTATTTCAACAAGGTGGTGCTCCCTCTCACTTGTTGAAGTAGATTTGTTTGTGTATTTACGCTTTATTTGTTGTGTTATAATTTTTTAATTCTATATCTGTTTATTGCAATGTAAGTGTAGTAAGAATCAGGCACGGGTTCAAGGTAAGAGGGGGGCATTTATAATTAAAAGTTTTTTTTTAGAATTTTGTTTGTTTGAAACAAATTCTGGATTTTTAGAACTTTGCAACAAAAATTGGACATTTGCAATTTTTGGCTGGGCAAGATTTTTTACCCGTGTCTGAGTGTGGAATTCCTAGCACTCCCTATTGGTTGCAATGAACCCTTCTAATACTAGTTTCTATTACAACCAATAGATAGTGCTATGTTCTATTTGTTACAGTTAAAGCTAGATGCAAGCATTTTTATGTATAGTTTGTTTCTAATACTATTTTTAGTTGTCTTTTTTATTTATTAGCAAAGCTAGAAATGAAAAATGTGGTTTGGTATGTGTAGGGTCAAGATGGGAATGCTCTGACAGTGGGAGCACCAGGTCCAAAAGGTGATACAGGCAAGCCAGGGCCTAAGGGAGATAGAGGCAGTTTAGGGTTTACAGGCCTTCCTGGACATCCAGGTACACCCACAAGCTAACAAGTGTTTACTAACATAGATTAGATTTTTGGAAAAAAGGGTGGACTGGAACAAGTTTTATTCCTTCTGAAGATTGTTAGTCTTAATTTAGTTTTTTTGACCTTTTGAGAGCTTTTGATCTGTAAATATTTATTATTATTGTTCTGCTGCTTTCTTCGATTTTTAGATTTGTAGATTTTGATCTTAGTCATGGTTTCTACAAATTCAAAAATTTTAATTTTTTTTTTGATTTTACTTTTTGTCTTTTTTTTAACCCAGTTTTGATTTCTAAATTGTTTCATATATTATTTGATTTTTCAAATTCTTTTTACAATCTCGTTGATTGATTTGGTTTACCAAGTCGTTATTATTGTTATTAGTTTTGAATAAAGACTCACTTAAAACTTGTTAAAATATCTAAGAATGTAAGTGGTTTTTTTTCTATAATTATTAATTTTTTTATTTTTTGTATGGTTTTTAATTTTTTTTTTATTATTTAATTTTTTAAGACTGATCGGGTTTAGGATTGGTCAGGCTTTTTGCTATTTTTTAATATTTTTTCAAGTTTTTGTTTGATTTTTTTGCATTTTGGAAAATTTAATTAATTTCATATTTGAAGTTTGCTAAAATATTTAATGTTATTTTGGACGGTTTAGGATTTTTTGATTAAGTTTTTTGCTATTGTTTCGTAATTTTCAGAATTGTTAAAATTAAAATTTGTTGAGCTTAAAATCTCTATAATTATTTTAGAATTTTAAAATTTTTTTAGACTTTTCAATACCTTTATTTCATTTTTTAGCAATTTTGGCTTAAGTTTTTTTTAATTTTTTTTTCAGTCGGGTAATTTTTTTTTAATTTTATTGTATTTTAAATAATGTTTAAAATTTAGATTGTTAAATATTTAACAAAAATGATAATTTGTATTTTTTTGCTCATTTTTGACATTAAAAGTTTTTTCAAATTTTTTTAATTTCTATTAGTTTTTGAAATTTTGAATGATTTTAAACTAATCTTAGGTTTTGAAAGTGATTATTAACATTTATGAAAAGTTTTTTTCAAATTTTCTGTTTTTTTATATAAATAATTTTATCTTTTATTATAATTCATAATTTATTTATGAATTTTATTTTTTTTACATATTGGTACTTATATCATTGGCTTTGATTAATTTTATTGAGAAGATTTTTGGACTTTCTGAAATTTTAAATGATTTTTTTCTAATAATTTTTCAATTCTTTACTTAAAAAGTTGTTAAAATTTATACAATTTTTTAAGTTTTTGAAAATCTTCTATCAACTTTACATCCTGAAAATGGTGGATGTTGCAATGAAAAAAGAAGAAAATTGCAAAGAAAAAAAATAGAAAAGAAGAGAAGGTATGAAAATACAGGTTATTTTAAGTTAAGAGAGAGAGAATAGATTATTATTATATGCAATCAAATGAAGAATTTATTGAAAACAAATAGAAAGAAAAAGGAATATTGTTGATGAGGGAAGAATTTTTTGATAGAAAAAAACCAAATGAGAGAATGTAAAGATGAAAAACTAATATAAAACCTAATATAAAAACAGAAGATAAAATGGAAATAAAAAAATGTTTAGACTAAGGATATATGAAAATAGAAAAATAAAAAATTAAACTTAATCAAATCGTAACCAAGCGAGTAAATTACGAAACAATTACTTGAGAATACATTGAGGAATTTGATAAAATTATAAAAAGTTTTGAGAAAAAAAGCTAAACTAAAGGTATAGGTGCATGCAAGAAAAATAAAAAAAGAAAATAGTGCAAGTGGAAAAAATGTTGAAGATGGAAAAAAAACAAAACAGAAAAAGACAGCATAATAGAGACAATTAATTGAGAGTATATATGCAATTTAAGTAAAACTAAAGAGAGAAAAATTTAAAAAAATTGTTGCTGGAGCAGAATTTGGTGATAGGGAAAGATAAGAGAAAAAATGCATAAAAAGGACTAAATTGGCCAAGTAATATTAAAACAACAAATAAATAAATATATTAAATTGGTAATATTCAACAATTGAAGAAAGTTGAACATTCAAAAAAAGAAAAAATTTAAAATGTGCTATTTGAAAACATACCCAAGCAAGTAAATTACAAGAAAAATATTTGAGAATGTTTTGAGAAATTTTATAAAAATTTAAGAAACATTGAGAAAAAAGATAAACTAAAATAATTCTAAAAAAAAAAAAATAGCGCAAGCGCAAGAAAAGGTGAAGATGAAAAAAACAATAAGACGAAGAAGATTGAATTTTTAGATTAAAGAAATTTGAAAAAGTAAAAACAAAAATTTTATATCTTAAAAGGTAGAAGAAAATTGAGAAAAATTTATGAGAAAATATTAAATTTAGATTTCTAACGTTTTTTTGCTGTTTTATTATCTTCAAATTTTTATAACTTATCTTTTACAGATTTTTCGATTTTTAAAAATTTTAATATTATTTTTTTGCTTTAAAATTAATTTATTATTAAATTTAAAAAACTTTTATTATTTTATATATTAGACTTTTTATAATATATATTGTTTTTTTCAGGTACCTATATTTTTTGGTTAAATTAAAAAAAATTTTTGTTTATTTGAGAATTTCTCTTCATTGAGAGAGGTAGCTTTAAATTAATCTTTTTTTATATCTTGGAATTGTCTTCTTTTTCCTTCTGGATATTAAAAGAAAATTCAAAGACCTAATATATTTAAAATATTTAATTGGTTTTTTTTTCTTTAAATTTTTATATTTAAATTTTTAAACGCAGTATGTTTTAAGGGTTGATTTGGTTTTCTGCTATTTTCAATACTTTTTACACTATTATTTGAGTTATTTGAACAAAATTTGGATTTTCTCGAGCATTTTCAGTTTTTTCAAATACCAGCTAGCGTTGGTAAGGTTTCTGTTTATTTGCTTTTAGATAAGATTAATAAAAAAATACTAATCTAGCTTGTTTGATATTTTGTGTACAATTTTTTTGGATTTGAGTTTTTTTTATGATTAATGTGCCACAATGGTTCATTTAAAAATTTTAATTTTTAGGTCCTAAAGGTGACATTGGAATAATGGGTACTCCAGGCGAATCTGGAACAAACGGCGAAGCAGGACCGCAGGGTCCTCCAGGTCTTCCAGTGAGTTTTTTCCAAATTTCAAAAATTATATATAAATCAACTGATTATTTAAGGGTCAAATTGGACCGAAAGGCGAAAAAGGTGACTATGGTGATATTGGTCCTCCAGGTCTCATGGGTCCTCCTGGTCTTCCCGGACCTCCAGGGTATCCTGGACAAAAAGGGGAAAAAGGAGAGAAAGGCGAATCAGTAAGTATTTGCTCTGTTCAAAATACTAGAATCTAGTATGTTGTACTCTTTGCTTATTTGAATGAAATTCTAATGCAACATTCTCTTTTTTGGCATCTGCTGTACCAAACAGAAATACAAAAAGCTACGACGAAGACAGGTAACTGCTTACACTATTTGCACGTTTTTTCCTAATCACATTTATTTTTTGGGGGGTGGTATTAAGCCGCCCTTTTTTTGATGGTGGGACCGTGGCTTATATATAAAAAAATTGGAGTTTTTGGGTCTTAATCTTGAGACCTTGCGTTGTCAAACCTATATCAATTTATGCCACAGTCTTACTATAATACTATTCTACTTCATATTATTCTTATTATTATCAAAATTGTATACTTTTTGGCGTATTTTTTATACTGTTCCAGGGTGATGGTACTGGAGAAATAACAGCAAGCGAAATTGTAAGTTTTTTTGGTTATTTTTTTAAATTTTTTTCTGATGGGTCTTTGTGATAGATTGCTGGACCTCCCGGACCTCCAGGTCCTGCCGGACAGAATGGACTTCAAGGTCCTCCAGGTATTAAAGGAGATCGAGGAATGGACGGTGTCAAAGGAGAACCGGTATTAATTAAAACGTAAATATGGGTTGATTTAATTATTGATGGTTTATAGGGAGAAAAGGGTACTAAAGGTGATCCGGGACCAATGGGCCTACCTGTAAGTATGAGGGTAATAATATCCCAAGAACTAGTAGTAAGTAAGTCGCTGCAAAAGAATGTTAAGTTAATTTTACATAGAATAGATAAATAACATAAGAGAATATTGCTCGTCTTGGTTTGGAGAATAAAAAAGTATTTTTTTTCTATTTATTAAACATTAAAATTGTAAAAATATGGTCTTTTAAGAAAACAAATGAAAAATAAATACAAAAATACTATTTTCTTACATTATTTTTTTAGCTTGTTTTGGTTGTTTCATTAATATTATCTTTATTCACTTTTTCTCTTTTTTTGTTAGTCTTTTTTTTCTGACTTTACAATGACTTTTTTACGTCTTCTGTTCTTTCTTTTCTTCAGATGTTTTTTTAATATTAAAGTTTCTATTTTAGTTTTTCTTTGTTTCCAGATTTTTTTAAGTGTTATTGTTTTAAATCTTTTTTTCTATTATTATACTTTATTTTTTTTATATGGTTTTTTGCATATCTGTTTTGTGTTTTTGTGGGTTACCCAATTTTTTTCCTCATTGATTTTGCGTATTCTTTGACTTTTTTTTAATTATTTTGGTTTAGCATCTATGTACAATTTTTTAGTATTTTTTTCTTTCTTAATTTTTTTTAGCTCGTCATTACTACTTTTAATTTCTTTTTTGTGGTTTAAGTATTAGTTTTGCTTATTTTATGGGCTTTTTAATTAGTTTTTCGTTTTTTACACGTTTTGCTGCTTATCTAAATCTTATTATTAATCATAAAAAATTTAAGCAAATTAGATTTTAGTGTCTTAAAATACAAAATAACTCAAATTAAAAATGAAAATGGCAATTTTGGTATTATACGTCTTTTGTCTATGTTTAGGGAAATATTTTTTTTATCTATATTTTATTTAATTTTACTAATTTTTTGGTTGATCATATAATATTTTTTACTCCATAGCTTTTTTGTTAGTATGTCATCACTACTTATGATTTTCTTTCTTTGTTTTTTTAGGTATTATTTTTGTTTATTTTATGTTTTTTTTTATTAGTTTTTAATTTTTTTATTTGTTTTGCTACTTCTTTTTTAACTTAAAATTAATTAGTCATAAAGAAATTTAAACAAATTAGATTTTATTGTTTTGATATACCTACCAAAAAATCTAAATTGAAAATCAAAATGTTAATATTTTTAGATAATAAAACTTAAAAAATAATAGGCAGAGAACGTATAATACCAACTTATAGAAAAAAAGGTATTAAGTACATCTTTTTTTTCATATTGGTTGGTATTATACATGTTTAGGGAAACACTTTTTTCATCTATATGTACTTTATTTAATTTTCCTTCTCAAATTTTTTCTCAAAGTTCTATTTTTATTTTATTTTTAACGTTTTTTTAAATAATGTACTGATTATGTAGTAAATTTTTATTTTGTTTTTTGGTTTTTATATTTGTTGCTGTTTACCATTTTTTTGGGTATTTTAAGTTATATATGGTTTTGTTATTTTTATTCTTTATCTATTAATACTGCTTATAATTTTTGGCGATGTTTGGTTTTTTGTGTCTGTTTTTTTATTAACTTTTTTATAACTGACATCCCTCTTTTCATGACTTTACAAGATATTTTTTAAAATCTTTTTATATTTTATTTTCTAATATATTTTTCAAATATTGTAATAATTTGTTTATTTTATTTTGTTTTATTATATTTTATTTTTGTGTATGTATTTCACATTTTATTCTGTTTTAAATTTCTTAATTTTTTTTTACGTTTAAAATCTCACGTAAGTTTTTTTTAATTAATAGTTATATATAGTTAAATAATCATTTTAAGTTTTCTATGACTTCTGAGATTAGATTAAATGAGATCTTTAATTTTTTATGGCTTGTTTGTTCTCTATTTGTTTTTTACTATCTTTTTATTTTTTTTTGTCACATTGTAATCTATAATATATTTTTTCAGTATTTTTATTATTTTTTTTATCCTTTTTAGTTTTTTATACTTTTTTTTATACTTATTTTGCTTGTGTGGCTTTTTCTTGGAAATGTTTCAATTCTCAAAAAATTTTAGGCAAATTAGACAAATCGATTAGTATTACCTGTTTAAAATTAGTCAAACAAATAAATAAAGATATCTAGACGCCGCTGAACTCATTGAAATTCTTGGAAATAAGGTAAATGCTCTTAACAAAGATAACTTTTCAGCTCTGTAGTCGGTTTATTAGGAAATACTCACAAAATAAGAAATACCTACAAAAACTTTTTGAACCAGGTAAATTTAAGCAACTAATAATTCTGTTTTATTCATCTCTTGATGATGACCACTTGGTGGTCAAAAGAGCTCTCGAGATTGGTTAAACACACTTTTTGGCAAGTGGTAAAACTGTGTGAATAGTTCATTGTGCCAAAGTTTCCAAACCAATCAATTAATTGATATTTATTGAATTCTTTTTTATCTCACTTTAATTATTTTTTTCAACACAGTGTTTTGAATATTCATTTTAAGTCTCAATGGCTGGTTCTCTATTTTTTTCTTTATCTTTGAACGTTTTTCAGTTTTTTTTTCGTACCATTTTTTTGTCACTTTTTACATTTATATCTATATTATCTTTTTTTAATATTTTTACTATTTTTGTATATTTTTCTTGTTTTTCAAACGCTTAGCACTTCTTTTGTCTTTTTTCTTGGAAATCTTTTGATTATGGAAAAGTTTGAAACTTATCTTAAAAAGTATTATTTTGGTTTTATTTTATTATTAGTATTTTTTTTATTAGTATCTTATTACTGCTTACACTTTTCTTCCTTTTTTATTGCAATGTTTTAGCTGTTTTTTTCACATTTTTTTTGTAAGTTTTTTACTATTTTTACATGTTTTGCTTCTTCTTTTTTCTATTTGAAATTTATTAATCATAAAAAAAGGTTTGACTTACCTAAAAGTTAAAAAATAAAACGTTAATATGGTTTTTTTGAATCTTAAATAAACAAAAAAAAATTTGAAAACTGAGCAACCTAAGAACGAATTAAAAGCCATTTTGAATTACATAATTATTTTTATCTAATTTCACTAAAAATCTGCTCATTTAAAAACCTAAAAAATTTTTAATTCTAAAAAAGCTTTTTAAATTTAGATTCAGATACTGCGAGCATTTAAAAATTTTTGATGAGATATAGATACTTTAATATTTATCTTTGTCGTCGATAAAACATTTTTCAGTATAGTTTTTAATTATTATACCTATGTCTCTTTCAAATTTCAAAAAATCTTAAGTTGGTATTTATAGTCGCAGCTTAAACTCAAGTTTCTAGTTTCAAAATTATTAGACTTTATCACCTAGGTATTAAGGTCGATTTATAAATTTTGAAACTAGATCTTGAAACACATTTGAGTTTAAGCTTTGACTATAAATACCAACCTCACTTATTTAGCGTTTTTCCAACTCTTAAAACTTACAAAGTTAGACTATGCTCAAAAAAAAAACAAAAAATTGCTATATTTTTAAATTTGAAAAACTTATAAATTAAAAAAACTTTATATTTTAGTAAATACACTTAAAGCAATAGGACTTACTTTCTATAGGTGCTTGGGCTATGTTAATTATTTAATGACTGATTTCAATGATTACCATAGGGTCCAATGGGTTTGAGAGGAGAAAGTGGCCGACCAGGTGACTACGGCAAGCCAGGGCCGATGGTAAGGAAACCATTCTATAACTAGGACCGAAAAAAAAATTGCAGTGACTTAACAAATAATTAACCGAAAACTTTTTTAACCGAATTTTTGTTAAGTGATTGTTGATTTATATTGTTTTTACTTTTCTTCTTTTGTTTCGTCCATCACATTTTGGAGTTGTTTTTTACTCGTTTTTTCAATTCTGATCACTTGATTAAAAAGAAATGGTTTAGGAGGACAATAACTGGTGAATCCCCGGATTATCAAGATTACAATACTGCCATAGATAAAAATGGAAGATGAGATGATGATATTCTAAATATTATTATAAGGTTAATCAGATGTTTTATATTATCTTTGTATTAAATAATCATATGCTGTATTATTATGCTATTTGATGAAGGTGATTGATTGATTGATTGATGATGATTATAATGATAGAAACGTTTTACGTCCAGTTTTAGTACTTATACACTCGTAACTTGTCAATTTCAACAATACAGAGTGTATCATAGACTTTTTTATATAAATATATCGCAATTTACTATTTATTATATTTGTAAAAAGAGTTTTGCAAGACCATTAATTTATAAGTTGACAAAAATGTGTTGTAATATAAGTGTTATTACATTTTTGTAGGTGTCGCTAGTTACTATCAATAATAATAATAGTTTGTAATCAAACAACAAATCTATATATATATAACGTGACTGACTTTAGATTAGGGTTTGTAAAACCTCAACAAATTGTAATATAATTTAATTTTATTAATAATTAATTAAGTAATCTGTATAACATGTACGAAAATAAATGTATGTGCATGTGCTGTAATTATTAAAAAGCTTTTGATTCAAATTTTTAAGCTTTTCACCCCAATTTCCCCTACCAGATTGTTAAAGATTGATTTGGATGAATATATTGGAGAAACATGCCGATTCCTTCTCTAAATCAACTCTTATCTTGCATGTTGTAAAAAATCGACAGCATTTTGTGCATTTGATTGCATTCATTACTCATTCTAATTTATATTTTTTTGTTTGTTTTTCTTTTGTGTTTCTCATTTTTGTTTCAATTATTTTTCTTCACAGGGTCCTCCAGGACTTGATGGAATGAAAGTAAGTTCTTATTTTTTGCTAGTTTTGATATATTATGTTTTTTTTCTCTTTGTTTTTTCCAATGGTTTAATTATCAATTTTTAGGGGGCACAGGGAGAACCGGGAAATAAGGGGGAGCGTGGGGATCCTGGATTACCTGTAAGATTTTTAATATTTTTTAGATTAATTTACTAATTATCTCTTATAGGGTACTGATGGAATACCCGGACAAGAGGTACTAACAGCATTGAGTTTGCTTCTACAACAGCTTTAAGCTATAAAGTAGTAGAGCATGTATCACTCACCACATAACTCAACAAATTTTTAAAAATATTTTTTTTTTAATAATTTTTATTTTTTATTTTTTAGGGTCCTAAAGGAGATAAGGGATTCAAAGGAGAAGCAGTAAGCGACATGGTTGAGCTAAATTTGAGAATTAATTTTTGGCTTTTAGGGACCTTTGGGGAAACGAGGACGAAAGGGCGATAAAGGTGACAAAGGCGATCAGGGAGTACCAGGATTAGATGCTCCATGTCCTTTAGGGCCTGATGGTCTTCCACTACCTGGATGTGGCTGGAGACCTCCGAAGGTACTACAGTTATATATATGTGATTTTCTTGATGAAAAGAGATCCTTATTTTTTTGGAAGATAGGATAAGGAGGATTTTCCTTTTTATTAACAATATTACATGTACTAGATCAAACTAGACATAAAATACTATCAGCTTATATCAAAGTAGGCACACAGATAGGTACTTTGTTATCTATTTCGTACTATGACTATTTTTTACCAAACAAACTAGTTAAGATAAAATTGCTTCAAGTCAAACCAGGTAGATAGTATAAGATATTAGACAGCTTATAAATGTACAACTAGTTTATTTAAATGGAACAACTAGATAATAAATAAGTTATAGAAGAAAACATTAAACCTGGAACAATACATTTTATTTTCAAAAATTAACAATTAGATAATTATACTAATTTTTATAGCAGTAGAAAGTATATGTGCTAAGTAAAATTGATCTAACTATATCGGTTTGTAGAAATATAGAACCAGAATAATTAAACAAAAGAATGGGTTTTCAAGATTGCTTTTTCTGTAAAAAATATTTTAGACCAATCAAAAATATTCAAGGCTAAGATTAGCAGACATTATATTAGATAATACTACTATAAAATTAACAGTTTTAAAAAACAATTGTTATGGACAATGAAACAACAATAAACAACAACTTGGAATTTTATGAATAGATACTAGATATAGTATATTGCTCAATCAGATAAAGTCTGGCAAAAGTCTTAGACAAGATAAGACAAAATAAGATAATGCTAGACAAATGAATAAACATTTGATAAAATAAGATATAGCAAGATTTGCAGAAAATAAATTACAAAATAACGTTTAGATAATACTATTATAAAATAGACAATTGAATAGTATTTTTATCTAGCGATTACCAGGTTTTAATCAATTAACTACACACGATCACTTTGACAAGATTATATAGCAAACCTATGGTCTGTTCAGATTCAAGAAAGAGTATTTTGGTCATTTGATTTTTAAATAGTTTTAAACCATTCAAAATTGATTTAAAATAAAATATACCATTTTTTCTGTGGCCTGCCTTGTTCGAAAAATTGTCAATCATTTCCCACTTCATAGATGTGATCACGTGAAGCCTGCATGCATTTGTTTTCATGCACTCTTTCTTGAAAGTGAATAGAGTATAGAATAGTTTATTACCTGATGAACAATGGGACTATACTAGAAAACTAGTTTTATTACTATAAAAAAAGATAATGCAAAATAAGATAATACTAGAAACTAAGTAAAGTTAGCAGGAACTAAATTAGATGACACTGCTATTTAATAACAATAAATAATATTTTTTTAAGCATCATAGTTTACTGTGTATGATTTAACATAGAAAACAAACGTAAAAACTACTATCTGGAACAAAAAAACAATTCTAAAAACTAGTTAAGATATACTACTATTATGTAGATAAAAATATTATTTAATTGCATATAAGGTCTGTTAAAAGAATTAGACAAGATAAAAAATTAAGATAAAACTACAAATCTAGTGGAATTATATAAGATAATTAAGATACCAAGATATTACCAGAAAATAAATTTAATACTAGATTTAGATAATACTGCTATAGAATGAATGAATAGATAAATTTCTTATCTGGTGCCTACTATAGAAGCAACCTTGAGAGCAATAATACAATAACAAAGAAGTAGTCATAAAATATAACTACAAGATTATAAAAAAAAATTTATATAGCAAACTTAGAAAAGTTTACCACCTGATGGACAATGGAACTATAGTAAAAAACTAGTCAAGTTATTTTGCTATAAAAAAAGATAAAACAATGCACATGATTTAAAAAATATGCTCTACTATTATGTGTAGCAAGAAATAATTTGAAAAAACTAGTTTTTTAGATATATATTTCTATATGTAGATACAAATATTGTCTAATTAGGCACTTATAAGGCCTTTGATCAGAATTTGACAAGATAAAAAATTCAGACAATAGTACAAAATTAATTTAAGCAAGATGCTAAAAGAGTATCTGAAAATAAATTAAATACTAGAATTAGATAATACTGCTATAGAATAAACGAATAGGCATATTTTTGATCAAGTGATTATTGGGCTTGTACACCATATAGTCAGTCAAATATATATTCATGAAAAGCGACCTTGTGGACAATAAAAAAGTAACAAAGAAGTAGTCAAGCTATATTATTGTAAAATTGATATAGTTTGTCCAGATGAAATATAGGAAAACTTTTACAAAAATAAAGCATAATAAACTGTTACCACAAGTTTAAAGAAATATATAAAAATAAGATAATAGTGCAAGAAATAAATTATAAACTACGATTACATAATACCGCTATAAAATAAAAGTTTTAGTGACTACTGGATTTTAAAAGAGTACCTAAGAACCTAATAACTTTGAGAGATTAAATACCAAATAAGAATAACTTGGTAGATAATGAAACAATACTAAACGGAGACAATACCATATTTAGGTTAGATTACGTTAACTGATGATTAGATAACAAAACTAGAAAATACTTCTGAATTAAAGAACAAAACTATGGTTCTGAAAAATAAACCTGATGAAGTCTAGAAAAATATTAAGAAAAAATAAATGAAAATCAACTAATCCTAGAAAAAAATACTATTATTTATTGCAATAAGATAAGATAATAACTCAGTAGATAGTAGATAAGTCTGTAAAACAACTGTAATCAAAGTATTTATAAACAAAAAAAGATAACAATATAACTACAAGTTTTGTGCAATTCATCTAGATACAATTAGAGATTACCATAAGATAAACAATTAAAAAGATCTTGTATATTGAGCATACTGAACAATGTAATTATGCTAAGATAGCTGTTCAAGATTTTCTAAAACAAAATTAGATAACAATTCTAGAATTCATACACCACATAAATAATTTGGCAAAAAATTAAGAAGTAATATGCCATTGTTAAAATTATACTTATATCTTTTGACAACTATAGCTTGATTATCTAAAACTATTAATGAGACGTTCAATTAGTAAAACTAGTTGTGTTGAAGTAAGGATACAAAACTAGATAGAATTATATAAAATCAGAATTTGATAGATCTGAAATACCACCATATTTTGCAAACTAGATAATATTGTTTCGGTAAACTGAGATAAGGTCTTTATGGTGTAGATAGCTTGATAAATTAACTTAATTTTCTGAATTCAATTTTTTTTAAACGATTAGTTGAGATGTAGTGTTATAAATAAAAAAGTCGCTATTCAAAAACTACTATGTAAGATAAAAAAATAGCTGGCTTTGTCAATTATGAAAAACTTTAAGTAAGATTTTTAGAAGAGAATCAAAGAGGTGCTTACAGCATATTATGCAAATAAAAACTATTTAAGTGTTGTTGAAGCTAAACTAAGAAGATATAACTAGATTAGAATATAGTATATGAATAACTGGGCAATATAACACTAAATAAATCAACTGTACAAGAAATAACCACAGAAAATACAAATCTAAACAAAAGTTGCATTTAGATTGAAGACTCCACATGTAATCCAGATTGCCTAAACAGATATTGTAGATAATTTTACAATATTATTTATTAGAAAAGATAAATAGATAAAACTGACTAGAAAAAACTAAAAATGTTAATTTATACAGTTATAATAACTGTACAAAAGACTAAGAAGAAAGAACTAAATATGGGAATTATATTAGATAAGTTGACTTTTCTAATTTGATGATAAAGGTTAGAAATTAAACTCGATTATGTAAGTCAAATTAGATAAGTTAACTTAGCTCATCTAATTAGTATTGGTAGTTTTCTGATTATTAAGTCAGACGTATACTGAATACATTTGTACAAATTAGACAATTAAATACTGAACGTTTATTGACTACATTTCAGACACTTAGACAACACATTACTGGTATTAGAAAAGTAGACGAAACAGCTATTTGAGAGTCAATAATGATTTATAATTAACATTAACGCTTGTCAGACTACTAACATTACTTTAACAACCAACTAACATTATAGGAGGCTCTTCACACCCCTGCTCCAGCTCCTGTAGACTTTGATGTAGAAGATCCAACAGAAGAAGGAACTGAAGACTATGAGGAACCCGAAGAAGATTATGAAGAGTATACTGACCAGAATGTTGCACTACCGGTTTCAGCTTCAGCCATTTAACATTTAATGCTTGTCTGTGTTAGTCTAACACTATTATTGTTGGTAGGTCTACAGCTTTTTAATATGTGACTAATCTGGTCTACTAGTAGAGGAATATATATTGAAATTTATTTTGTTTTAGATGTGAACCGTGCTCACTTCAATGATGTACTTACAATTAGTGGACAGTGATTTAGTGTATATACAGTGTTTTATGAACTCTTCCAGTACTCGTAATTAGTCAGTAATTTATTAGATATAATGTTAAAATAAAAATAATATTCTAATGTTCCTCTTTTATGATAATATTTTTTGAAAATTGTACAAATTTAAGAAATTATTGTCGATTGACACTCTGTATAATGTTAGATATTAGGCAATTGTTGTAGGTTTGTAGCGATTTTAATTAAAAAAAAATATTAATTAGGCCGTTGAAAATAAAATGTTTTTTTATTCTCATTTTTTATTTTATTACTTTTTACAAAATATACAAACTTAATACCTATAAGAACTACTTAAGCCTAGTGGAATACTATTTTTAGGATGTTGACTACTGGGGACTCAAACGCTAATGATATAACAAATGCCGCTGCAAACGATGCCAGAAGGTTTCCAAAATATATCACAATCTGAAAAGTAGACGTCAGTATTTTAGGAACACTCTGTATACAACTTACGCAAAATGTTTCATTTATGTGGAATGGTCCATCAAGAATAAAACTTGTATAGCACATTAAAACAGGATGAATTAAATAAGCGCAGTAGGTCAATCTGCTTAATGGCAAAAAAAGTTTAGAGGAAAATAGCCCTCCAAGAGGTCCCCCATATCCAGAGGAGCAAGCAATTGTGATCCAAGCTAGGGATGCGCCCCATGCTGTGTGACCCAAAGACGCCTGGAATAATAACAAACTTTATAATATAAAAAAATATTATGAAAAGAGAAACCTAAAATATTTATAAAAGGCTACGTCTATTTTCTACACCCTGTATCAAAATTGCTTAAATTTATTCTGTAGATTATATATTTCTTATAAATAATTATAAGAAAATAAAGAACAAAATACTATTTTGTAATTGATTTGGATTGTTGGCGCACCCTGTATATTATTTAAAATTTTAATATAATTTTTTGAAAAAACAAAAAACTATATAATAAAAATGCTTAAATTGACAATTATCAACCTATCGTAAAAATTTTATGTAATTAACTACAAGATAATTGATTTTTTTTAATTTATATAATTAAGAGTAGATTTTTAGTAGTCAAATTAAAAATTAATTAGAATTAAAATTAATTTGTTTGCAATTGGTTGAATTTGCGAGGAGGACCAGTCTTTCTTTGACTGGTGGGTTTATAGTAGCCGAATGAAAAACTTAATTATAATTGAAGTTAATATAATTGAAGTTAATTCAATTGAAGAACAACCAAATCAAGAATTTATTCAGAAAGAATTTAATTTTGGTATAATTTTCTTTCTGTGAGCTCATCCTATGATTCTTAAAATACTATGTAATTTTTTTAAATTAAAATAAGAAGATAACATCTCTATTTCGTACACTTGAAAAAGTAAGGGTAGTTTTAATTTAATTACGAGTAATTGAAAAAAATAGATTACAAACAACAAATTGGTTTACTAATGCGTAATTAATGTAATATTAAAAATATTCAAAATAGGTAAACAAATGATTACTAATTTAAATTAGATTAGAAATTATAATTAGGTTACACAATTTTATTGGTTGCTTGTTTTGATTTACAAATAACTACAAAATTATATAAATTATATAATTTGTAGGATATTTCCAATCAAAATGTGATAAAAATGTAAAACAGAGAAAACTTTGTGTTTGCTTGAAGATTTTGTCCGTATTAAATAATTTATGTTTAATTAATTACGTTGTATTTTAATCAGGCATATAATAAAATCTGGAAAAAAAGCTTTAATGTTTTTTCTAACTGAATGAGTAATTAAAAAATATAGTAATTAATTATGAAATTTTTTAAATTGTATAATAAAATATTACCTGAAGAGAAATTGTATTCGAAAGTCTATCGGTAATAGCAGTTTTTTGTAAAAAAATAATTAATTATAAAATACTCATCTATTTTTAAGTTTATCTATGTTTAAATAATTTAAATTACTGAAAAAATTGTATATTATTTAGTACTTATAAAAAAGTAAGAGCAGTTTCAATTATACACATCAAACTGAAAAATTAATTGATTATAAAATTAAATTAAAATTAACAACTTTGTTTACAAATGTAAATCTGTAATTTACCTAGTATCAGAAATATTCGAAATTCATAGAGTAATTTGTTATGAGTTTGATACGAAAATGATAACTAATTTAAATTAGATTATAATATATAATTAAGACTCACCATAATTAATTTGTTATGGAAATCATAACTAATTTAAATGAGATTATAATACATAATTAAGTCTCACTATTTCATAGATGGATTGTTTGTTTTTATTTAAAGTAGAATAAATGAAAAATTAATTAAATAATAATCAATTTGTACAATAATTGTTGATTTAAAATAAAATTAAATGAGATGAAAATCGTAAACAGAGAAAACTGTGACAATTTAATAATTAGATATTTTAAAATAATATAATTATTAAATTATAATTTCATATTAAATGATATTTTAAACTGATATTGAAAACTTAAATTAGTAATTGAAACCAGTTTCAATTAGTTGGAAAATTTTATTAAATTAACTAAAAATTAAGATTTGGTTTTATTTTTTCCATATAATTATTAATTGAAGTTTGTTTATTTTAAATTTCTTCAAAATATTTTTGTGTTGTTTTTATTATTATTTTTGTTTTTTGTGAGCTTGAAATCTTAATGTTTTTGTTTTTTTTTATTTTATGTGCACATTTGGTGTCTTGTGTCTTCCCAGTTCTGTTTAATGTTTTTTTTTCTATGTTATTTTTTTATTATCTTTTTAACTTTTTTATCATTATATACTAGTATCTGTTAGTTTATTTCTATTGTTTTTTTTTGTTTTACTTCTGTGTTTGTATTTTCAATAGCATATTGTTTGATTGTGTTTTGCATTGATTTTACAACACATTATTTCACCTTTCTACGTTTAATCTTTTTTTGTTATTTCTATTAGTTTCACTTTTCTAAAAATTTTTTGTCATTTTTACTATTTCTCTTCTTTCTTATTTTTTTGTCTTTTTTTTGTGCTGTATATTTTTATCTTAAATCTCTCATCAAATAGTTGTCTTTCGCTTTTTTTAAAACTTTTATTTTGAAATTATTAATTTTTGGCGTTTTGCTTTTTTAATCTTTCAATTTTTTTTTATTCATGCATTTACGTTTTGTTTTTGAGGAATTTTACATCATATTGAACTTTTCATGTTCTTTTTTTTATGTATTTTTTAAAATTATTATGTCTGATTCTTATGTCCAGCTTTGTTATATTTTAGAATATCGTTTTAACTTTTTTCTGTTTTTGTTTTCAAATTTGCTATTTTTGTATGCTACTTGATTTTTTTAATTTATTTTGAATTTTTGTACTTTGATCTTACATTTTTCTATATTTTTTAAACGTTTCTTTGCATTTTTTTTGTCTATATCTACTTTTTATTATTTTATTTAAATTGATAATGTAATTAGTTCCGTACTTAATAAAATTTGTAGAAATATTTTTGATAGGCCTACATTTTAGTGGGTCTCCATCAGCAATAGCAGCTTATATATTTTTGTTAAAATTAGACAATTAATGAATCATTTTAATTAGTTGCAATATTTTATTAAATTAACTAAAAACTATAATTTGTTTTTCTTCTCTTCAAATAATTATTATTGTTCATAATATTGTGATAAATAATGTTTATTTTTAGTTTTTTATTTAATATTTTGGTTTGTTCTTTTATTACTATACTTTTGCATGACGCTCTTATTTATGCATTTATTTGTGTATATATTTTGTTGTGTTTTGCCGTGATTTGTTAATTAACATATTTTTTAATTAATTGGTTTGGAATCTGACACAATATTACCACTTGCCAAAAATTTTGTTTAATAGATCTCGAGATCTTTTTTGACTACTAAGTGGTTATTATCAGGAGATGAATAAATCATCGTTTGATAATGACCTCTTGGTGGTCAAAAAGAAGAGCTTATGAGATTTGTTAAACGAACTTTTTTTTAAAATTTTTATTATATTTTCTGCTCTTTTTCTATTAAATTTTTTAATTATTTTGTCTTTTTTATGATTAAATATTATTATCTGTTCTTATGTTTCTATTGTTTTTCTTTTGTTTCTATTTCATTTTACTTTTTAGTATAGGTTTTGAATTCATTTTAAAACGCATTACATCACTCTTATACGTTCAATCTTTCTCTCTTTATTTCTGTTATTTAATACTTTTCCTTGATTTAGTTATCATTTTTCTTCTTTCTTTTTGGTCAATTTATTTATCTGTTTTTTTTTTGCTGTTTATTTTAATTCTACTTCTTACTGCTGTTATTATATCTTGTTTTGATCGGTTTTTTTACAATTTTTTTGATTGATTTATAATTTTTGGCATTTTGTCTTTATGTTTTATAATTTTTTTTTCTGCACTCACGTTTTATTTTGAGAAATTTTACATAGTATTAAACTTTTCATGTACTTTCTTTTACAAGTTTTTGAAAAGTCTAGTCTTGTTATATTTTAGAATATCACTCCAATATTGCTTTTATGCTTTGATCTCACATTTTCTACATCTTCTTGAACGATTTTCTGCATCTCTTTTTTGTCAGATTTTCTGCATCTCTTTTTTGTCAGATGATTATTCATATGTATGTACTTTTTTATTGTTTTGTTAGTTTTTAACATTTTGTAATCGTTCTTTTATTTCTTATTCTGTTACGAAAACATTGTAAACGAATGTTTTTTTTTTGAAATTTTTTAAAATTTTGTGACAACTGTAAAATGTTTTATTTTTGCAAAATAATTTTTTTTATTTTTTTTTACTGTTATTTTTATCTTATCTTTCACTCACGTGATTATATCTTTCTACGCTATGTCTTTTTTTAATTTTTTTATGGATGGTACATATTTGTTTGTTATAATTTTATTTATTTTACATTTTCTAACTTTTTTTTTCTTATGTATTTACGTTTTGTTTCAAAGAATTTTACATAGTATTGAACGTTTCATGTACTTTTCACGTATTTTTTAAAGCATTACGTTTGTCTTCTAGTCCTGTTTTATTTTAGAATAACGTTTTAAATTTTCTTCTGCTTTGCTTTCACTTTTTAATATTTTTTTAACGATTTTTTGCATCTCTTTCTTGTCAGATGATTATTTATATGTACTTTTTTGGTCGTTATGTCATTATTTAACATTTTTAATCATTCTTTTTCTTCTCATTCGGCTACAAGAAGATTGGTGAAATAATGTTAATAAAAGTGGTGAAATAAATAAGAAAAAAAAAACGCACTTAGTATTAGTTTTCCAAATTTTTTATGTCTTTTTTTATTTAACTTTGTAACAACTGCAATGTTTGTTTTTGCATGCTTTTATTTTAATCTTGTTCATCAATTTTTTCTATTTTTTTTAATACATTTTTAGCTGATTTAGCGTTTCCTTTTATAGCTCGTGCATTTTCTAATATTTTTTTGTATATTTTTTACCATAATTTTCTTAACTTTTTTGTTTATTTTTCTTGTACTGTTTATTTGTATCTTATTTCTTACTGCTGTTTCTATTATGTTTTTTGTTCTTTTTTTCTATCCAGTTTTTTTTAAGTATGGTATGTGTCATTTGTAATTTTAGGCGTTTTGTTTTTCAATATCTTTCAACTTCTGTTTTATTTATCTATTTACGTTTTGTTCTAAAGAATTCTGCATAGAGCTCAGCTTTTCATGTACTTTGTTACATATTTTTTAAAACTATAATGTTTGTTTTTGAGTCCTATCTATTTTTAAATATCGTTTTAAATTTTTTTGTTTGCTAGTTTTTTTTTAGTTTTTGGTTTCTACGCTAAAATATGTTATTTTTTATTTTAGTTAAGCTTTTATGGCTTGATCTCACTTTTTTCCATATCTTCTGATGACACGATTTCTTTCTTGTCAGATGTCATTTATGTGTACTTTTTAATGGTTTTGATATTTTTGACCTTTTTTTATTTGTTTTTTCTTCTTGTTTTGTTACAAAAAAATTGGTTATAAGATAAATTCGGTTATAAATAAAAGATTGAAAAGGGTAAAAAACGTTCTCCTTTAATAATTTCTCAATTTTTTTATGTCTTTTTTTATTTATTTTGTTTTTCTCTTATTTTTCTATTATAATCTTGTGTATTTTTTTCTCCGGTTTTAATTTTTTTTTCTATAGTTTTTGATTTTCTAATACTTTTTTTTAACTTTTTGAAGTACACACAGTTTTTAAATACCTAAATTTTTTATCATTTTAATATATTCTTCTTAATTTTGCTAATCTATATTATTATTTTTATATACAAATTGTTACAATAAAATTAACATGAAAGCGGGTTTTTTTTGGAAATATAAATAAACAAATTTATTAAATTATAATTAATAATTAAATTAGCATAAACTATCACACTTATTTAAGTTATATCAATTTCACGAGTCGTTGGTTTTGCTTATATTTAGATAATTGTTAAATTAATTAAAAAAAATTTGTATATTTTTGTAGTTCTTGAACATTTTAATACTTAATCAATTACTTTTTAATGTCATAATGTGTATCTTATACAAAGTGTTTAATAAAAATGTTTGTCAAGCAAATAGATTATTATTTTTTTAAATAATTAAAAAATATAATAATTATGATGTTTGCGTAAAAATTTGCAACACGTGTGAAAGTTTAGATTCACCGATTTGCATATTAATAGGTGATTTGAGGATTTTGTCATTGATTCCAGATCGGATAGCAAAATTTATGACTCTAACTTCCGTTTTTAACAAATCCTGCTTGGTAATCAGCCCAAACAAGACATTTCGCAAGGAATTTTAAGCAGTTTTCTCTTTTTTCTATTGACACAATAATTATTTAAATTACGAGACATCGGTGCAATTTGGTGTAAAAACTTTCAAATATAGCAAAATGTTGCAAGTTTATGTAATAATTACTTACATAGATTGCCGAGATTGGAACCTGAAGTCCTTGTCTTCCAACTCCATAAACTAAACTAGTAAGACATGCCAGAGACAAAATCCATCCTAATATTACCATTGGTATTCTTATTTGTACTTTACAATCTACTTTAAAAAGAAAATATCCAGTCATCATGCCAATAAAATATGGTCCAATCCGCATCCATGGTTTATCATACAATTGGTCAAAAAGGGCAAAAGGCTCTTCCACCCTTACTGTATAATCGAATTTCATTGCAATCAAAAATGTGATAATCCAAGACGTTACCATAAATAACCCCAATGCCGTGGCGGCAAACTTCAAATGATTGTTTCCTCTACAACAACATAAATCAAAAAAACAAAATCTGGGTTCATCACTATACACATACCTAACAGCAATCAATAATAAAATAACAGCAATCACATAAAACTGACTATCATTGGCAATATACCACGACCAGAGCATACAGAACTCAGTCTGTGGAAAGAAATTATTAATATACAGAGCATTTCTCCACCAGAATTTGCTACAGCTTATATGGTCTATAATAGCAGGTGAAAATACCGAGTAGCTGTGCAAATACCTAAGAATAACCTCATTGACACCCAGCACAAATAAATAAGCAGGTGTCAATCTAAAAAATCTGTAAAGTAGCAAAACGAAGAATTTGAGTGAATTTTGTCCAATCACATCACAAGTTTTTTGCTCCTCCTCCCGTGTCAAGCTTTTTTTTGACACTGTTCGGAAATAAGTAATTGTAACCAATAGACCACTTATAAAAAAGAAAGTGTCAACCGAAAAAGTTGCATTTGATATAGTTTGATATAAAAATGTTCGTTCTGTCAATACTCTCATTTTTTTATTATCACCAATTGAAAAAACCTCTAGATAAGTATGGACCAGAATTATCCACGCGATTGAGAAAAATCTTAGACCGTGGATACATTTAATGGAAGCCTCTGAAACTGTATTGACATCTAGAATTCTTTTTCCATTGTTCACCGCTGAGAAACACAGCAAAATTCGTATTACAATATTCTGTCTTTGCTCTTTTTTGTTTTCGGTTTTTCTTTCTTCATTATTGTTATTGTTATTGTTGTTTTCTACTTCGGCATCGCATTTGGATTTCTTTGGTTTTTTTGTAACTAATTCTACGAGAGAGGCGATGAACATTATGAGGACCACAATGAAGAAAATGCCCCTAAAAGAAGGTAAATTAAAATCTGTTACAAAATTTGAAAGTTATGTATAACGCTTAAACAGGTAATTTAAAAGCTTTAAAAATTAAAAAATTTATATATAACGTTTAGCCTGTAAAACTACACAGAAAACATATTTTAATATTTTAATTGAACATACATTTTAATCGTTATTAACGTAATCTAGAACGCTTTGAAAGAGGTTTTTAATATTATATTTTTATTATTGAAATTGTTTATTTAAATCTGCTTTGCAAAAATTAAAAAAAAAACGTTTAAATGCTTTCAAACCGTTTGACTTAAGAAAATTTCAGACACGTGAAAAACATAGAAAATGAAAAATGCGACAAATGTTAATAACTAAGAAAACATTTAAACATTTTAAAAATTTACATAATAATGTTTAGAGGCTTATAGCGTCTAAAATATTTTAGGAACTTTAAGCGTTGAAAAGTCTTTATGTTTATGTTTATTGAAAATTAAATGTTTTTAAATATTATTTATTGTATTTTTGTCTATTAAACAATTAGAATTTTTAAAACGCCTAACGTTTTATTTATAACGTTTAATATTCACTCAGCGCCAATATCTTTTCAAACGATCTTATGAACGTATAATTTTTAAAACGTTGTTTATTTGGAAATTGGAGATATTATTAGAGCTACAACATTGTTTTAAAAATATAATAATTTTTACTGACAGTTGAAATGTTGCGATTGTCTACTATCATTAACAATAATGTTTTAAGTCCTATATAGCTTCAAAAATTTAATAATTAATATTGTGTTAAATATACACGTTTTAAAATTTTTGTGGTTAAATTTGTTGATCGTTAATAACGCTCAAAAACATGGTTTTTAAAAAACTAATTTTAACAAAATTAGAAACGACATCAAAAAACAGCATTTTCTTCGATTTACAAACACGTTTATTCTTTAAACTTTTAAACGGTATAACGGTTTGAAAGCGTCTAGCGCTAATAACGCCTAAAAGATGTTCATTGTTGTTATTATCAACCAAGATATTTTAAACAACTTAATACTAAAAGGCATTTAACCTAAACTAAAAAATAATTATGAAGATTTTACCAATTTGATAATTAACATTGTTTGAAATGTTTGGTGCTTATTGAATTTTACCTGATTAAAATTAATTTGCACTTCAAAATTAAAATTAAAATCGACAACTCAATACAAAATTTGTCCTGATTTAAAAAAATTTTCTTTTTAATTAGATTTTAAAATATCGTCCAAGAGAATTTAGAGATTGCTGAAAACGTTTAAAAGAGTTCAGCGCCAACAACGCCTAAAAAGTGTTTAACGGTGCTCCTAATGATGTATAAATTGATTCTAATATTTTAATTGATTTTAAAAAATATTTATTAAACTATTACAAATTTATTAATTGAATTATGTATACATGTAATAAAACGTCGTTAAGCAAAATAAAAATTTTTAATTATTAACGACAATAAAAAACCGTAAATTATTTAATTTTTTTAAACTATGTTTTTATAAAATAAAATTTTAAAATATCGTTATAAAAATTCAGAGAACGTCAGAAACGTTCAATGCGTTAAGCGTCAGCAACGCCTAAAATTTGTATATCGTTGCTATAAACAAAAACAGCATTTTGAAAATGGATATATCAGTTTAGTTAATTCAAATTTTGAACTAAGTCAGATCTTTACAGTTTTATAAATTTAACGCTGATAATTTTATAATTTATATTTGTTTAATATTTTTTAAATTTTTTGTAATTAAAATGTGTTTAACTAACGTTTAAAAAGAAATTTTATATTACTAATTAGAATGAACAATGTTAAAAACGACTAAAAATTTTTTTTACTTAAATTTGAAAAACGTTTATTTTAATCAGATTTTAGAATAACGTTTACAAATATCAAAAACACATGACACGTTGATATGCCTTTATCGCTAGCAACGCCTAAAGTTTTTTATTGTTCTTACTAACAACGACAAGATTTTATAGATGCATTATTATAAATAGTTTATGTTAATGCATTTGATCTAATGTAAAAATTAATAAGTTTGCACAATTTTACAAATTTAATAATTGATAATGTTTTAATACAAGTTCATTAAGTTTTTAGTGATGAAATTCATTTAACACAAATAACGTCTAAAATTTTCTAAAGAAAGTTAAGGATTTTAATCAGCAACGGCAACAAAAAACATTATTTTATCCAATTTTTTATTAATTTCGGTTTAAGCAAAATCAAAAATTTCAATCAAAAAGAAAAGTACTTTATCTAATATTTTAAAATGTTTAACTTTACTGGAATCTAAAATAACGTTTAAAACAGTTAGAAGACCGCTAGAAACGTTTATAAGTGTTCAGCATCAACAACGCTTAAAAATGGTTACTGTTTCTGTTAACAACGACAACACTTTTGATATATTTATACGACTACATCTAATCTAAAAATTAAAATATCCAATCTTTACAAATTTTTAAATTGAATAATATGTTGTTTTATTTTATATACATTTAATAATTAATTATTCGTCCGTTTTAAGATTTGTTCAATATACACAACGCTCAAACGCACAATTTATAAAAAAAAAGTTGGATAAACAATAGAAAATATTTTAATTAAAATGACAATAACAGACATAGTTTTAAGAACGTTAACTACTCATAAAACGTTTAAATAACGCTTAAAAAATTGAAAGAACTTTTATACGCAATTAACGTTAATGGTCGCTAACATCGACGCTATTTTAATTATTTACTAATGCATTTTTTTACGTTTAAATCATTGATAAATGTATCAATTAAAAACGTTTAATATTTTTTGAGTTTTTTCAGATAAAAACCAGCTTTTTGTTGTAAACGGTCTGAAACAAATTTTATCAAAAACTATGTTTTTTACGTATATTTTTGGCAAATAATGAAAACTGTTTAAACACACTGCGATAACGTCAAAAACGTTAGACCTTAAAAAAAATTAAAAATATAAAAAAGTAAAGTGAAAACAAGAATATGGTTTGACTTGATGCTTACAAATTTAAAACCGGTTAAAAATTAATACCAACTGACAATTTTAGTGAAATTTCTAAAATGCTTGATATAGTACTAATTTTGTAATTTTTTTAGGTTGCCTAACTGTAACTCTTTCTACAGCTTTTAACTGGGTGGAGTTGTTTGTGTTAAATCAAAAATTTTCAAATAATATTAATTCAGCAAATAATAAAGAAAAAAAAACAAACATGTATCTGCTAAATTTAACGGTTATTTACTTAAAATAACCCAATAACAGATACGATAAGAAAATTATAATTATAATTCAAATTTTAATTTTTTTACAAAAGAACAAATTTTCAAGATTAATGAAAATGCACAACCATTTTTGTTTGACATTTGTTGGTCTGTCTTCTCTACCCGCGCCGTGCCGTGAGATGATTTTGTAACTGGTCAGGCTTTTCACTTTGATTTTTTCAAACCGAGAACGACAAAATTTACGGCGCAAACCTATATCGTCTTTTATAAAAAATATTACTATAGTTTGGAAAGACAATAACTGTTGCTCAATTTAATTATTTTTAAGATAAGTTTTTTTTTATTTGTTGTTTGACTGTTTAGGTGTAGAAAATGATAGTATGATGGACAAATAGGTTAAGCATTGTTACTGATTTTGTCTACATTGTTTCAAGACAAATAAATATCTTTGACATTTTAAAAGTGTAAATCCCTTAAATTTTTATGTAACAAACGTTAAATGCGTTATATCTGTAATCTCTTATGGTCAAAATTGCCAAATCTTACCCAACAATTTGAAACTTTATATCATAGAATAGGGAATAATCTCCCGGAACCGGTCTAATTCCAACAATATTGAGACTCGTCCCAGGCTTCTGATCCTGAACCAGCAAAACATGTATATCTCGTGTAGTACACGAAGATGGTAGACATTCTCCGACGTTAAGCTGTCTAGTCTGAAAAATATTACCATATAGCTTTCTCTATTATTTAACCAATTAATTTTATAGTTATAGTTTTCTTTTTACCACAGGTGTTAAATCTTGGTTGATGTTGATTCGAATTTTTGCCATGCGAAACTGTACTGGAAATGGGGGTATATTGGGGTTGGTTAAAGGGTTGATGAGCTCCTCGCATTGGGTTCTTGAACCCAACCAATAGTCATTTCCGAAAAAGAAAAGACCTGAGTAACGACCTGACGAATCATACACTGTAATCATACAATTATTATACAAATTATTGTTTTGTAAAAGTTGAAAGTTGAGATGAAAGATTTACATAAAATATTTTTATTGTCACTTTCTACCGTTGAATAATGATGAATATTCTATTGATTATATTGACCTTCATAGTTATTTAACAGAAATAAATAAATTTAGAGCAATGTTTATCGCTGAACCAAACACGATTAATTAGCGCTAATTATCGCATTAAATTCATACTTCACAGAACAGAGGCTCGAGAAAAAATTCTATTTTGTAATTAATGGTCAGTAGAAAAAGTTGTAACAATTGAAGCGGACATAAGGAAGGAAGAAGCATTCAACAGAAAAAACTACTTTTTCCTTTTAAATAAGTAGGGAAAGTGACAATTTTTATTTTATGACTTAAACACAATTTGAGCTATTTTTAATTACACAAGATTATGTAATATATAAAATTTATAGATTTTTTTTTACTATAAAAACATGAAAATGTTCTAAGGTCGCTCACTTTATTGGATTTTAAAATTTTTTTGATGAATTATTTTTGGTTTATTAACAAAGTATAATTTACTTTTGTGAGATATAATATCATTCAGTTTTGTTTGTAATATATATAACTTTTATTAAAAGAAAAATTACATTCGGCCAACCTGTATTTGGTCTCCAAGAGTAACTTAATTTTTTTTTGCTTTAAATCTAAAAAACTATCTGATTATACTAAACTAAACAAAATTAGATTATTTTATAATTTCTGGAGTATGTTCTTATATAATGGTTTTTTCTATAGCACACAATTCTAATCAAATCTAAAATCAATTTTGTTTTAAAAATAGTCGTGTAACAAACTATTTTTAAGTAAAATATTGAAAACCTGTTTTAAAATTAGACTAAATTTAATTATACTCAAACTTTAATCTGCCATTAGGAGTTATTTTTCTAGCTTAAATTATGTTTAACTATATTAAAAGAGAATGAATAAAAGCAAAGCGTGTTAGAATTCAGTGATTTTGACAAAATTAACTTTTTAATTTAATCAAGTTAACTTTGTGTTAAGGTTTAAGAGACTAAATTATTACTTATTGTTCAAACCAATAAAGTAAATCAAACATGTTCCTAATGTAGACCAGATTAAATTAAGCTTGATTTAATTAATTTTAACACTACTTCTCCTAACTTTGGATAAAAATAGTGTTTTATAAGAGTTGACATGTTTAAGCTGAACAGCACTGTTGGTTACTATTTAACTTAATTAAACAAATTAAACTAATCTAACTAGTTTAATATTTAAAACTATTAATAAGTTGATAATCTGATAATAATCGTATATGACTAATTTAACTAAGCAAAAACGATTAGTTAATTATAGTTTAACTAATTTTTTTAAATTAGTTAGTTAAATCTAAAAAGATTAATTAAACTAGGTTGATAAAGCTTAGGTTAACTAATCTTTTCAGATTAGTTAAACTGATTGGAGTTCAAAATTATAGCGTGGTTTGAATTATTTAGACGAGATCAAATCAAGCTTAGTAAATTAAATGTATTGGTCTGTAAGAAACTGAACTGTATTACAAAAAAGTTATTTAAACTGAGATTACTAGACTAATTTTAATAAATCAAAAAGTCAAGGTTTATATGTAGAATAAATAGCTTTGACTGGTTAGTAATGGAACTCAGTGCAATAAACCAAATTAAACTAATTAAAATAATTTATGTTTATTTAAGCTAAATTAAGGTACTAAAACATTAGACTAAACTTAACTGTTTTATTTGCTATTAGATCTATGTTGAACTAGTTATGTTGAACTAGTTAATTATCACGGAGTACTAAGTTTAACAGCAAATACGTATTCAACTATATAAAACTAACCCAAATAGTTCATAGTGAGTTAGAAAGCATTAGACTAATTGAGACTTAAAAAAAATTAAAATTTAATTAAATTATGTTTTACTATCAAATAATACAATGGTGGTGATTTTGGTGTCCAACCTAATTTGACTTAAAACATATTAAAGTATTAACTATGTCCAATTACAAATTAATTTAAGCAGGCTTTAATTAATATAAAAATTAGTAATTCAATTGGAATAACTGAAGCTAAGCTGTACAAAATTGAAAAACAAACTAAACTTACCTAGACTATACTAAACTACTATGACTAAATTAAACTATTTTTAAAATTATAATTTCAAATCTTAAACTTTTTGACTACAGTACAAAATACTCTGTGACAGTAAGCTGTTGTGTTTGGTTTAAAAACACTTGTTACACGAAAAAAGCTACTAGTTAAAGTTTTTAAGATATTGAAACTCGGCTAGACTTCTAGATCAAGTAAGCCAAAGTCTAAATCTATTTGGACTAAATTTTTAGATTTTCTCTTTAATCAAAGTTGGTTAGATTAGCCAGTTTTAGAACTCAATTAAATTAGAATAATTAATTCTAATTAAACAAAAACAATAATTGTTTTTTAGAGATGATTGAACTTTAAAAATAACTAGCCTTGAACCAAAGTTAACAACAAATAATACCATTTGTAAAAAAAATTATAGTTTTTTTCTATTTAAAGGTTTTCACTCTGGTTATAGTATTTGACAATACCTGCTCTACAATTTAAATAGAAATGTATTGGTTGACTTGATTTATATTGACTAAAACTGATTAATTATGTTTGTACAAGAATTAAATTAAAGCTCAATTGAGCTTACAAGTTTAAAACAAGTAAGCTTTTAGCTTTACTGCCATACAAGCTTAAACTAAACTAATTCAGGTTATATCAAGCTAGAACAGACTAATAAAAAGCAAAAAAAGTAACTGATTTTGTAGTTAGTTAAAAACTGCTTTAATAACTTTAGTTTTTATAAACTGAGTAAAATTAGTTAGGCAAGAAGCCAAACTAGTATAGACTTGATTTAATTATCATAAACTTAAAGTATTAATAAAGTTTTTGAGGTTTAATATAACTAAACTAAATTTGATAATTTAGTATCGTCTGGAGCTTATAATATTATGTGTTAAACTAGGCAAAACCAGTAAATTTAATTTAGTTATTTTGAGTTAAATGTTAATTTTTTTAATGTAAGCAATTAAAGCTAAGTTAAGTTAGTTAAAACTTAACAAAAAAATGCTTATTTAATTAGTCTAAATAAAGTAAGTTGTAGAAAAAACTGATCTAAAGTAAACTAAATTAAACAAAACTATCTTGGCGTATTTAAATAGGCTATAATTCAAAGTGTATTTTTCCAAAACTGTCTAAATTTTGCTAGTTTTTACAAGCTTTTAAAAACCTTTTAAACCAATTGGACAGTTTTGTATCATTTTTTTTTAATGTAAACAGAATAAAAAGTGTAAATGTAAGATAAAAAAAAAGTTAATTTTATTAGTGTAAATAATGTTTAGCAGCGTGATCAACAATGACTGTTTGAGTTGGTAACACTTTTTAGAAAAATTTTTTGTTTGCCTAGTTGCAACAGTGTAACCGGATACGATTGCTTGACAAATATTTGACAAAACACTCATAAAAATAATTGTAGGTTATGTCACAGCGACTAACTTTTTAATTAGCATCTGTCAAAGATGTCACCCGTGAACAACAGGAAGTATAGTTGCAGTTGTACTATTTTAAAAGAAAATGTAGGATTGCTAGCTCAACCGTCTTATTTGATCACACTGTATCTAAAAACAACTAAACAAAGTTTAGAATAGGTGAAAAATGCTACATAAAACCAAAATTTTTCAATGTATTTTTATTTATATATTATACTTGATTCCCATCGGCATAAATTCTATTATTTTATTTTGGTTTTAAGCCAGTAAAACTAAATTACATTTATTTTGGACAACCTTGTATCAAATGCTAATGAAATGATTATACAGGCTAATTGTAGCTATTTAATATAGTAAGATTATTTAAATTTGTTTAAAAAAAGCATAGTATGTAAACAAACTGAGCTAGATTAGACTAAATTAAACTTGTCAAATTAATATATTTAATTAGCTAAAAAAACAAAGTATTTGAAAGTAAATGTATGAAATTTATTTTTTTTTCAATAAAAATAGCTATTATTACTAAACTATATTATTATTTAGGCTTCATGCCTAAATAATAATATGGCTGAAATGCTAAACTTTATTAACCTAAACAATAAAAACCTAAGTTAACGGTTTGAAGTTTAACAAGCAAAATATTAGTTTAATTATTGGTCTAAATAAAATAAAACATGTAAACAATCCAAGCTAAAACAAAAAAAATTATTAAACAAATTTAAATTTGTTAAAATTAAACTAAATAGTCTAAAAACATTCTAATATAACACAATGTAATCTAATTTCTCACTAATGTAGTGTGAATGTGATTTAAATAGCTAAAAATTCTTTAAATTTGATTTTTATAATTTATTACATTTACTAGCTGGCCCGGCGAACGTTGTTCCGCTTTAACTTTGTTATTTTATTTTTCATTTTTCTTTTAAAACATTTGTTTTGTTATTTTATGTCAGATGCGTTTACGTTTTATATTTTACGTTTTATTTTTTTACTGGTTGTAAACAACCACTCCACCAATTTTCAGCCAAATCGGTCATAAATAGATATAGATTGATAAAACAAACCACCCCAAAATCTTTAAAAATCTGTCATACATAGATGTAGATTTTTAAAATAAACGACCCTAAAAACTATTAAAATGATACCCAAATTAATTATTTACATTTATTACCCTTATCACATTCATTTTGCAACCCTCATTAACATAAATTTCATTTTCATTATCAACGACCTGAAATTTCTCGAAAATAATACCCATATCGTTTTTTTTCATTTATCGTTTATCTCTAGAACACTCTTTTTTCATCCCCCTAAAGGTAATTTTTTATAAAAAAGCAGGAAACATATACCTAATTATTTTTTTTTTGAGAACTTAAGCAATTTATGGCAAAAATGATGAAAACGACATCAATGTTGATCTTTAGACATTCCGACCTCTTTCCGCCCCATTAACGAATGAAAATATTTTACTTCTTAAACTTCGGATTTAAACATAGATATTATTTTTAAAATAAACAAACCAAAATCTTTGAAAATCATACTAATATTGATAATTGTCATTTTTTATCCCTATCCTACCTCTTTTCATCCCTTTGTTAATAAAAAGTATCCTATCCTTTTCATTCAAATCCAGTCATCAGTTTGTAATTTTCCATACAAACTTTCACCCAAAGTTGGTATATGGGAAGTTGTCTCATGCAAGACGATTAACATGTAAAGGCACGCTCCGACTTTAGTCTATGTTTAATTCAAAAAAATGGTTCTTGATGTCTAGCGCCTACGTCATAAACAGTAATTTGCCGAGCCTCACCGAACGTTTCCGACATCGCATGAGACAACTTCCTATATACCCATTTTGACTTTCACCCCTCTTTTTTTGGGTGGTTTCCGGAATAAAAAGTCTTCTGGCTCTAAGCTACCTCTTCACCAATTTTCAGCCATATCGGTAAAGCCGTTCTTGAGTTATAAATAGTATAAGTAACACGACTTTTTTTAAATATATAGATTTATAATGTAAAAACGTTATTAATATTTTGCAATTATTTTTGTTATATTTGCAACTGTTTAAAGTTTACTAATCAAATATGAGTTTAATTATTACTTTAAATCAAGTAGAGCATGTAAACAATCTTGGTTGAAATAGACAAAATTGAATTAATCAAGTGTAAAGTTATATATAATTTTTTCAATTTATAATGGGTTTAAGCCAGTTAAACTAAATTAAACTAATTTCACATCAGGCATTTCTATATTAAATTTGACTGTAATGCAAAATTTTGTAAATGAAAGCAAAGAAAGCTAAACTTAGCTATTTTAAGCTTGATAAAAAAAGATTAGTTTAACCCATCTAAATAAAGTTGAGTATGTAAACAAACTAAGTTTTATCAATGTGAACAGCTTAACTGTTTAGAGCTTTATAAAAAGCATTAGTTTAACCAGTCTAAATTAAGTTGGGTATGTAAACAAACTAAGCTAGCTTAGACTAAAATTAAACTGAACAAGCTTAAAATATATTTAAATAGATAAAAAAACATCAAGTATTTGAATGCAATTTGAATTTTTTCAATAAAAGCAACATACATTTTGATGAATTGAACTAAAAAGCAAATAAAACTGAATTGTTCAAATAATGAATTGTTCAAATCAGTATAAATTTTACTGCATTGCTAATTTGTATCGACGTAGAGCTCTATAAAAAAGATTAGTTTAGCCAGTCTAAATAAAGTTGAGTATGTAAACAAACTAAGCTAGCTTAGACTAAATCAAACTACTTAAATTTAAATAGTACTTATATAATTAAAAAAAACTTTAAGTTCTTTGAAGTAATTGTATGTAATTTGAATTTTTTTAAAAAAACATTTTTTTAAACATAGATTTTGCTGAGTAAAGCAAAGATTTAAACAAATTAAATTAAATTAGTTACAAATTAGACAAGCCAGTATAAATTTCAAGAGCCTGTAAAAAAAGATTCATTTAAGCATTCTGAATAACGTTGATCAAGCTAAGCTGGATTAACCAACTTAGACTAAATAAACATGTTTAGCAGTAAAAGTATTTTTTATGAAGCTAAATGTGTTTTTATATTATTAAAAATTGTAAAAATGATTGGACCGTACCACTTTTTTCTCACTTTAGAGTTTTAGCAATGATATAATAAAATGGTGTAGGATTTTTAAAATATATATTATTTTACCATAAGCGTAGAATCTGGGCTATTATGGTATTTCCAGTGCTTTAAAATAGGAGAAAAAAGTACGAAGACACACCTTTCTGTACCAAAGTATCTTTATGTAATTGAATAGAAAGTTCTACAAGAGTAAGCAAACCACAAATCTAACACAGAAAATTATGCAATAAACTTGCATAATTTCCATTTAAAGTGCACCGGCCACCACTAATAATAAAGAAAATTTAATTGAATGATCAATTAATAAATATGTAGTACAGTTTAAGAGAAAAAGACGACTCAAAAATTAGCTTTACGCAATCATATTGTGCAATTATCGGAGAAAGTGAATATTTCTACTGACTTTTGGTCGCCCAGGAAGTGCCGTTTTGTAGCTCATCAATGTAGGTCGCAAGATCGGTCCGACAATCGGAGTTATTAAGGGCCAAAGCGTACTTGGGCCACTTAAGATGGTTGAAGAGGTCGAACAGCCACTGTATTTCCGGCTCCTTCACGTGCTGGTAGTATTCCTTCCCGACAGGATTGGGGAATTCGGATTCCGGCGCCGGAAACTGGATACCGTTCGATAGATAGGAGAGATCGGAGGAGTTGTAGCGCGTTGCTTCCCCATGGGCTTGAGGGAAGACTACAAGACACAGGAACACCCAAACACACCGCATTCTTGGGCTTCGAAATGTCACTTTTTTTTTGGTTTTCGAGCAAAATTAACACATTTTCACGCGTGTGTTACTAATATCACAGATCGTGCGGCACTGGCACAAAACTTTCGATTTCATCGGAATGAAACTTAGTTTATTTGAAAATTTCCCCAAGACGTGGAGAAAGGTGGTAGAGGTCCATTATGAATACCTATTTCTCAATGGAGGTGGTTTTGACGCTGAACTTGTGACATAATAAATAATAATGGTAAATAATTTTAGTGCTCGATTTCATTCATCCAAATAGTCGGGGGTACCTCAGGGCTTTCTTTCATGACCAATGCTTTTCTAAAAATTATTTTTATATAATCTTGAAAAAACCTAAAAAGTTACGCGTATTTAAAGGTTCTAAACTATATCGATTTAAGATATAAAATTGTAAATTTGACTAAATTAGTTCCTGAATTAGTTTAAACTATTTTATTGATACAGTTTTTATTTGTGATCTGGGTAAATTTAGCTTATAAAATTACTCATTTCTAATAGCATACAATTTGAGTGAATGAACTTAATCTGGACTAATGTAAACCAAATAATTACGTTCAATTGATCTTAATAAACGTCGGCAAAACTATTTGTACTTTCAGAGAATTTGCACTAAACAAGTATTTATAATAATACATTGAAAGTGATAATGCTTTATTATAGTACTTAGACTAAATTAGAACAGGTGAACTGACCTGTGCTAGTTTAAACTAATCTGTAGTAATTTATATTAAAACATTTTTGGATAACTAGATTGAAGTTTAACTAAATTTTTTGTGCAAGCAGAAGTGGATTTGCTAGTTTGGAATATGGTAGATTACATTATGTTAGTTTGATTAAATTATTTTAAGCTGGCTGTAGTAATTTATAAATTTAGTTTGATTAATTGACAAACAAACTACATAATCTAAGTTTAATTAGATTAAATTAGAATACTGTAACATCAGGTTAAACTTGTTATTAGTTGTATGTTGAACTAGTTTTAAATTGAACTAGTTTCGGTTAAGCTAAATTATGACGGATTACTGAGTTTGACCGCAAATACGTTAAACTACAAAAAACTAACTCGTATCGGTAATAATGGACCAAGTGGCATTCAGCGATATAAGTATTAAAAATAAAATAAAATTAGATTATGTTTTACTATCAAATTAAAACTATAGCAAAGTGATAAATTAGGTTTACCATCAAAACGACTAATAAAAAAACATGTTTGAGACAGAATTAATAGAATTAAACATAGGTACAACGTTTACGTTTAGCCTAATTTAACTTGAAGCAAGGTTAGGTTATAATTATTACAGATAGAGGTAGTTTTTAATATATTAAAGCCTAATTGTACTTAATTCAGAAATTATTCAATGCAGAATTTAATTTTTATCAAAACTAGCAATTTAATTTTATAGAATAAGAGAAGCTAGGTTGTGCAAACTTAAACAACTGACTAAACTTAGCTAGACTATACTTGACTAAATTAAATTATTTAAATAATTATAATTTTAATTTTGAAACTGTTTGACTACAGTAAAAACAACGGCATTAAAGTATGACAGTACACTGTCATACAAAACTGTCATACTAAACAAAACTAGTTTAAGTTTTTAAGTATATAAAACACGGTCAGTTTTTTAATCAAGTTAGCCTAAATTTAACTCTTAGACTTAGACTAGTTTTTTAGATTTTTTGTTTTCTGTGGCTGATAATGTCTAGATTTTATATGAAATTAACAACCAAACTTAATCTGGCTTTTTTCATTTGTATTTAGTTCAGTTTAATGATTTTAATGCAATCTAAACACTACAATCGAGCGTTAACAATTTTAATTTTATATTTGTTTAGTGCAAATTTTCTAAAACTATAAAAATAATTTTGCTTACGTTTTTAAAGAATTAAACGTAATTATATGGTTTAAATTCTATTTTTCAAATACTTTTATTTGTTTAGGCAATAATATACAGCGTGGTCAACAATGACTGTTTGAATTCTACATTTTATTTTAAAATGGTCCAACTGCAACCACTTCCTTTTGTTAACGGGTGACATCTTTGACACTGACAAACTGCTGTAACATAACCTACAATTTTTTTTATGAGTGTTATGTTAAATATTTGTCAAACAAGCGTATCCGGCTATAGTGTTGCAACCAGGCAAACGAAAAAAGTTTCTACAAAGTGTTGCAAACTCAAACAGTCATTGTTGACCACGGTGTAATTTAGACTAATTTAACCTAATATAATGATTCAATTAATTCAAATTCAATTTAATTCTTAGTCGCTTTTCGCAATTCTTAGTCGCAATTTTCAGAAAACCAGATTAAAATATGCTATTTAGGTTATCTTTTCAACTTTAAGAAATCTAAATTAATGCTGTTTAATTTAGTTTTTTTATATTGTGATAAAAATGCAATTTAGTTTTCTTATAATTTTTTTATTATGTTTGTCAATATATAAAAATAACTTAATAAAATTTTAGAGCCAGCTTGAAGTAATTTAGTAAAACAAGCGACATCTATAAAAAGCTACCATTCATTAAAAATTTGAGAAACAAACTTTCTACAAATAATAGATATCAATTTTAATAAATAGAAATAGAGATAAAACGTATATCACTGATTGAACCACCAAGTTTTCACGTTTGCGCCTTATGTCTCAAACAAAAAATTATTCTATTTGCAACAGAAATAGATTACATTGCATATCATTGATGTGCGTTTATATATTTATATTTTTTTATATATTAAATATTTTTTGTATGTAGTTTTCTTTAGTGTAAAAAATGTGTTTAAACCAGAACACTACACTTTGTTGTCTGTCACCCAATGTGGTATTTTATTGTAGTCAAAAGGTTTACGATTCAAAATTCTAATTACTTAAATGGTTTATTCTGCTTGTTAGTAGTAAACCAAGAAGATAGATCACGTTGCATATCATAGATATGTGTTTGAGACAAAAGGCGCCAACGAAATATCTTAGTTGTTTATTTAGCTATATACTTTTTGCCTTAATTTGTATCTTTCAATATTAATACCATTTAATTTAAAGATATTTATTAAAAAATGTTAAAAACTTGTTTCTCAAATAGCTTTTAAAATCGTCCACAGCTCTGTTTATTGCATTCAAATTATTATTTATACTGTTGAGCCAACCAATATCTGTAAAGAAAACAAGTTTCATTTGAACCCAAAAGAAGAAGTATTTATTACCAAATCGTAATAGATGTTGCTTATTTTGTTTTGTATGACAGTGTACTGTCATACTAAACAAAACTAGTTTAAGTTTTTACGTACATAAAACACGGTCAGTTTTTTAATCAAGTCAGCCTAAATTTAACTCTACTTAGACTAGTTTATTAGATTTTTTATTTTCTGTGGCTGATAATGTCTAGATTAGTCTAACTTAGAAGTAGATTAAATAAGAATAAGTAGCTTTAACTTAACAAAAACAATAATACTTATTTTCTAGAGTTAATCGAACTACACAAACTAGAGTAAAACATTATTTTAAATAATACTAATTGTAAAAAAAAATTGAATTTTTTTTTTTAGAGGTTTTCAGACCGACATTTTTGTTTCTGACGACACCTGTTCTACAATTTAACTGGAATTGTGTTGGTTAACTCAATTAATCATGACTTAAATTGATAGTATGTGCAAGAAAAAATTGAAGCTAAATTGGGCTTACAAGTTTATAGACAACACAAAACAAACTAGCTTTTTGCTCTACTGTCGTACAAGCTCAAACTAAACTAGTTGGAATTATATCAAACTAAGGCAGACTGGTATTATCTTACATAACGGTTATCTGGCTTAAATGCGCGTGTTAGCTCAAACTAAACTGTAATATTTTATTAATAAAGTTAAGCAATTTTTTATTAAGTAGATTCAATTTTGACTTAGTTTCTTTATATTTTTGTCAAAATTGTGCGGGCAAAAGTAGTCTAAATATACTAAAATTACTTTTGCGGGATTGGTTTGATGAGCTAGTTTGGAATAAGCTAGATTAAATTTTTATTCAAACTATTAAAATTAAAATATAAAATCAACAATTTTTACTTTAGTAACAAAAAAGATTAAAATCTGTTTTGACAAGAAATTAAAATACTTAAGTGGTATTTTATAACACAAGTTATGAAATACCATATTGACAAACAATCTTAAATAAAATACTAAATTAACTGCACCAATTCAGATGGCCTAAACTTAGAAAATAACCTAAATAATTTATTTTAATATGGTTTTGCTAATATTAAAGGAACTGAGAATTAATTGGAATTTTGATTAAGTCAATTGTTATAGTAGATTAAATTAGCCTAAATTACATTATTGTCATGACTTAAATTTAGAAATTTTGTTTAAATATATAATAAATTATAAATAAAAAAAAATTAGTAAGAACTTGAAATTATATCTATATCAAGAAAGAACGTTCAATTTATCTTAAAAAACTGAATTAAAGTTGTGAATTTCATTTAAAAATTAAGTTAAAAAATCTTATGAGATTTCTACTTTAATTTATATTTTTTTAATTACGCTACACAACGGTAATTTGTCCGTTTTAGTTTGAAATAAACTGAAATAATTTATAAATAAAGTTAGATTATATTTCTCAAAATGAAATTGAAGCTTAGCCAAGTTTTTTTAATATTCTCGTTGCAATGGTGCACGAAACAAAAATTTGAATCTACTTAATCGACTTTTGCTAGATTGACTAAAGAAGCTAGTTTAGAACAAACTAAACTAAGTTTTAAATTAAATTATAAAAATAAATAAAATAGTCTACACTTTTGACAATAAATAGTACCTAACAGAATGACACAGTTCTGACAGAAATTTAAACTTGACTTTATTAACAAGATGAAAGCAAATTTATTCAAACTATATCTGTAAGCTTGGATGTGTTTTGTTTTTATTGAAACTCTTTAACCAGTTGCAACAGATTTAGTTTTGATAAATTTGCCGTGACAAATTTGGGCTTATATTTACTCAAGTGTCTATTACTTCCGTAAAATAGTAAAATGAGCAACATCTAACACTAGTAGGCAATATATACTTTTTTTTTTGTTTCAAATGAAACTTGTTTTTTTTACAGATATTGGTTGGTTCAACAGTATAAATAATAATTTAAATGCAATAAACAGAACTGGGGACGATTTTAAAACCTATTTGAGAAACAAATTTCTTACATTTTTTAATTCATATCTTTATATTGAATGATATTAATTTTGATAGATACAAATTAAGGCGAAAAGTATATAGCTAAATGGACAACTAAAATATTTCGTTAGCGCTTTTTGTCTCAAACACATATCTATGATATGCAATGTAATCAATTTCTGTTGGTAACCACTAACAAATAGAATATTTTTTTGTTTGAGACATAAGGCGCAAACGTGAAAACTTGGTGGTTCAATCAGTGATATACGTTTTATCTCTATTTCTATTTATTAAAATTGATATCTATTATTTGTAGAAAGTTTGTTTCTCAAATTTTTAATGAATGGTAGCTTTTTATAGATGTCGCTTGTTTTACTAAATTACTTCAAGCTGGCTCTAAAATTTTATTAAGTTATTTTTATATATTGACAAACATAATAAAAAAATTATAAAAAAACTAAATTGCATCTTTATCACAATATAAAAAAACTAAATTAAACAGCATTAATTTAGATTTCTTAAACTTAAAAAGATAACTTAAATAGCATATTTTGCGACTAAGAATTATATTGAATTTGAATTAATTGAATCATTATATTAGATTAAATTAGTCTAAACTACACCGTGGTCAACAATAACTGTTTGAGTTTGCAACACTTTTTAGAAACGTTTTTTATTTGCCTAGTTGCATTACTATAGCCGGATAGGCTTGTTTGACAAATATTTAACATAACACGCATAAAAAAATTGTAGGTTATGTTACAGCAGTTTGTCAGTGTCAAAGATGTCACCCGTTAACAAAAGGAAGTGGTTGCAGTTGTACCATTTTAAAATAAAATGTATAATTCAAACAGTCTTTGTTGACCACGCTGTATATTATTGCCTAAACAAATAAAAGTATTTGAAAAATGGATTTCAAATTAAATAATTACGTTTAATTCTTTAAAAACGTAAGCAAGATTATTTTTATAGTTTTAGAGAATTTCCACTAAACAAATATAAAATTAAAATTGGTAACGCTTGATTATAGTGTTTAGATTAAAATCATTAAATTAGACTAAATACAAAGGAAAAAAGCTAGCTTTGTAAATTTCATATAAAATTTAGATTTAAAAAATTTATCATTAAATTATTTTAATTTTATGAGATTTCTAGTTTATTTTATAATTGTTTTATTATGCTATGTACCGGTTATTTATTCATATTAGTTAAAGATTATGAAATTAGACTATATTTTTTACAAGTAAATCAAAGCTCAGCTAAGCTTCTAAATATTTTTAAAATTAGATCAAATTTTGATTTGAATTTTGAAAAAAAAGAAAAGAAACAATTTTACAATAATTAATGCCAAGCAAGATTTAAGTGTTTCTGAGATAAAATTAAACGAGATTACATTAGCATTTATTTAAACTAGATCCGTAAACTTCGACATGTTCTGTTTTTAGTGGAACTCTTGAGCAAGTCGCAACAGATTCAGATTTGAATAATTTTGCACGTGACAAATTTGAGCTTATATTTACCCAAGTGCTTATTATTTTTGTAAAATGATAAAATTCTTGTTTTACTAGATAGCATGAGTTTAATTAAGCTGGGGGTATAGAATGAAGCCAAGTTTGATATCTTTGTTTAAATATAAAAAAACTGAATTAAATTGATTAATTCAGATTGCTTAAAGTTATAAAAATAACCTAAATATCATATTTTAATTTGGTTCTGCTAATATTGATGCTACTAAAGAATTAATTGAATTTTAATTAAGTAAATTATTATATTAGATTAAATTATCCTAATTGCCTTGACCTAAATCTAGAAATTTAGTTTTGTAATCTAAAGTTGACTAATTTGTGATTTTTAACACATTATAAAATAATAATAATAATTAAATGCAGTAATTTAAACTAGATTTTTAAGCCAAAAACTAGCTTATAGTAAGGCAATTTGAATTAAATTTTTGTTCTAAATTTTTATTAGTAGTTTTTAATGTCGGATTAAGACTGTATTTTAATTCTTAGATCAGACTGAAATGAACAATTTAGAATAAACTGAAATAAATATTTATTAAAAGTTTTAAAGGTTAAAATTAGTAGTGCCACCTAATGGAAAATTCTAACATCAAAGTCGCATCAAAACAGCAGATGTCAGTTTGAAATAAAACATGATAAAGATTGCTGATTGGACAACCAAGTTATTACATTAGCGCTTTTTGTCTGCGACGCACGTCTGAGACATACAATGTTTTCTATTTGCTTTGATATCGCCTCTAAAAAATCAAATTGTAATAAAATTTATTCGAGCCAAGAACTTGTACACTGAAACATGTTTTGTGCATATTAGCAATCATTAGTGAAGCAGCAATTAGAATTCAGAATTCAAATTAACTGTACTAAATACTAACGTAAAATTTAATACGCAGTGCCATCTTTCGGAAGCTTTTTATGACATCGTGAACGGAAGTTAAACTTCTACGTTTTACAAATGTCAAAAACTACTAACAACAAATACCGACATGTTTATCAATTTAAAAATAGATGAGACTAGACTTTTTATAATAATTTTAACTTAAATAGATTAGAGTAAATTATATTCTACGATAAACCGCAGCATTATATTATATAATTCAAAAAAATTCAAACAACTAGTTCAAACTGAATTAACTCTAATTGCAGGGAATAAACTAGTTAGAAAATTAGGGTAGATTAGGGTAAATCTTGCTGTCATATTTTATAAAGTTAATTTGATACTTTAACAATCTAGAATAGAATTAAACTAAGCTGAGCCAGTTATTAAAAATGAACTAAATTAAATTTTTATTAAAATTAGGTCAAATTGAAAACCGATTGAAACCCACATTTTTATTAATTTAGCAATTTCGTACCTAATCTTATATAAACATATTGCACATTTATTAGTATACTGATTAGACTGAATACATTCGGAAATAAATTAGGTTTTTATAACTCATTATTTGCTTAACGCTAATTACTCAGCTATATCTAATTAATTAACTTTTAATGGCTTTTACCATTCAAGGCTGAAATAGAGTTTTAATTAATTATAAACTTTAAAATAAAAAAAAATTGCACAGGTTTAACTAAAGTAGCTAAATATTACTCTTTTTTTTCCATGGTTTGAATTAGATTAGTCTACTGGAATGTAAATTATTAATTTAAGTAAATCTAATTAATAAGTCAAAAAGAAGCAAGACTTTTAAATTTTATTGAAGTAAATTACAATTAAGAAAACTAAGGTTGCTATTTAAACTATACCTACTATATGTAATAAAACATGTAGAAACATTGTTTCTCAAATTTTTGATTTAAGGTAGCTTCTAATAGATGTCGCTGGTTTTTATGTTACGAAAATAATGGGCACTTAGATAAATATAAGTCCAAATTTGTCACGACAAAATTAGTCTAAATCTGAATCTGTTGCGACTTACTGAAGAGTTCCAGTAAGAACAAGACATGTTCAAGTTTACAGATATAGTTAGCATAAATATTATTATTTAACTATTTTAACAAAACTAAACTAAATTTTATTATATTAGATTTTTAGCTTATTTTGCTGTAGAGGCCTATCTGAGTACAGTAGAATAAAGAAATTTGAAGAATGCATTGTTAAACTAAATTCTTAATTAACTAAACTTGATTGGATGAAGCAAGAATATTATAGACTAGATTTAAATAAATTAATCAAAAGTAAACAATTTTTTGCAAAAAAAAAATAAGTATATTTTTTTAAATTAAAGTAAATTAATTTAGTTGAGTTTGAACTACATTAAAATAGAGCTATCTATACGCATTGTAAAACTGAATTTGGAGTTAACTACACTTGATTGGATAAAACGAGATTATTATACTTTATTTAAATAAAATAGTCAAAACTAAAATATTTTTTTGCAAAAGAAAGTTGAATCGTTTTTTTTAATGTAATTTATTTAGTTTATTATGAAATACATTGATTTAATTAAATAAACTATAAAAAAAATTATTACAGACTATATTTGAATAAAACAATAGAAACTCAACTTGTTTATTTTGTATTGTAATTCTAGCAAAGATGATGATGATTGCTGATGATGTAATGAATCTCATTTTATCTAAAGACAAAATGAGATTATTATAAACTATATTTAAATAAACTAATAAAAAATGAACTATTTTTTTTGCAAAAAAAAAATTGTATTGTTTTTTTTTAATTTTAGAATATTAGTTTAGTTGATTTTAGGCTACATAAAAATAAACCTAGAAAATTAGGTTAAACTAGCTTTGGTGGTGGTTTAACTGAAATAAGGTACCTTAGAGAATAGCATTGTTAAACTGAATTTTTAATTAACTAAATTTTATTGAATAAAACGAGATTATTATAACTTTTAGTTAAAAAAAACTAGTCAAAACTAAACAATTTTTTGCGAAAAAAATTAAATGGTTTTTTTTTTAATTTAATTAATTAGTTCAGTTGATTAAGAACATTCAAATAAACCTGGCTAAAGTTAAACTAATTTTAGTTGTGTTTTTAGAGAAATAAAGTAGATATCTCAGAAATGAATTGTTAAACTTAATTCTTGGTTAACTAGATTCTAAAACAGATTTATTACAGACTATATTTATAGATTAATCTGAATCTAAACCAAATTAGTTTATTCTGCAAGAAAAAATTTAAATGTTGTTTTTTTAATTTAAGAAGATTATCTAAGTTGATTTTAAAGTACATTAAAATAAATCGGACAAATAAGGTCAAATTAACATCGGTTGTGGTATTAATAAAATAAGTTATCTTAGATAATATGCATTGTTAAACTAAAGTTTTTATTAACTAAATTTGATTGGATAAAACGAGATTATTATAGCCAAAATAAACAAATAAACTGATTAAAACTAAACTATTCTTTTTTAAATTAAATCGTATTTTTTCTAATTTAATTAGATTATTTTAGTTGATTTTGAGCATTAAAGTAAACACGGGTTGTGTTATTAGTAAAATGAAATATCTTATACCTAGAATAGGTTTATCGTAGCTGAATTTAATTTTTAATTAAAATTAAATTTAATTAGCAAATATCTGAATGTTGAGCATATTTGCAATTAGCTCAACTTAGTTCCTTAGATTGTTAAAATCAATCTGGCTTGAAAATACTGTATTGTGTTTGACTGATAAATGAAATTCGGCAATGTAAAGCTTAATTAGACTTTTAGTCTAATAATTGAGCTACTCTGTATTTAAAACCAAGTTAAATTTATTTAACTAGTTCTACACAAAACATATTGTATACCGTAGACTCAAATATAAAACTTTATAATAGACTAAGCTTTTCTAGTTAATTTACTTGAAAAATAAATAATACGCTTTCCTCATCAATTTTATAAAGACTATTTGTCAATTAGCTTTAGAATGTTTCATAAAGTTACTTTAATTTGAAAAAAAAATAAAATAACTAGATTAAAATAAAGTGATTAAAATTTTTATTTTATTTAATCACACTCAATTAGGCTAATTCAATTTAGTAATAATTATTAGGTTTAGCTATAATTAATTATGTCAAATACATAAACTTAAGCACAATTCTAAAACAAATTAATTAAACTAGTACAACATTATTTTGATTCCGATTTGATTGAGTTAAATAAACTAAAATTAATTAAGCTAAAAAAACTAAACTATACTGGGTAAGTAGATTAGGAGAGTTACTTGGAGCTAGAATAGATTAGGCAACTCTGTAAACATAAATAATAGTGAATTAACTGAACCTAACAGTTTAGCATTTGCTAAACTTAGACAGTTAACAAGATTATTATAAACTACTTTTAGATAATCTAGTCTAAACTAAATTTCGATTTTGTGGCATTTATTAATAAACTAGATCAAATGAGATTAGTTTATTTTCGATTAAGTTCATTGAAATAAACTAGATAAATTTACTAGCTCTATAAACTAGTTTTAAAGATAAGCGGTTACAAGAAACTTAAACTATGTTATTAGTTAGAGTGAAATATCCTAGACTTAGATTGTTTAAATTAATCTAGTTTAAAAATTTTGAGTTTTATTAAGCAAATCTATTGTATCTAGATAACTTAAACCACTACATAGTATAAGAAATTAAATTATTAATTCTACTTACTTGAAATAGCCCAAGAAGTATCATTTTTCAGCTCCCGAAGATAGATTTCAAGATCTCTACGACACTCCGAATTATTAACATTTCCAGCATACTTTAACCACTTTCGATGATTAAAAAGTCCAGAAAACCACTGAAAATCACGAATTTTCTCCTGGACATTTTCTTTCGCTGTTAGGTTGGAAAATGTATCTGACAGTGCACTTTGAACGCTTAAAACAATACACCACAAAATAAACGCCACTAATAGAAATTTCATTTTTTTAGCGATATAAACTAATTAAATTAAGATAATTAATTATATTAAATGCACATGATGTTTTCGGTGATTTAAAGTGTGTTAATGTTATCACAGTTGGTGGAACACTGAATGGATACTTTCGATTTCATTGGAATTAACCTTAGATGCTTTAAAATGTAATTGCGATAGGGAAAGGCTTGCTCTGAATATTTCTCAATTAATTATAATTTTTTCATTAATAATTTTATGACGTATTTTTGGATTTTTATCTTGGTTTTCAAATTGAATTTAATTTAACATTAACTAAAATTAAATTAATAATAACAATAATATCAATAATAATAATAAAATCCATTATTTTTTTGTGTGATAATTATACTCGAGCGTTTAAAAAGATATTAATAATATTATTATTGAAATTTGAACAACTTTTACAATATTTAATAAAGAAGGGTTAAAATTCTTAATTAAAACTATTTAATTTTTATAAAAAATAGAGGCAGAGGAGGGATTTTGCATTTATCAGTATTCTTGGATAACCAAAAACTAAGTTGCAAAATTATTTTCATAATTAGCAAACAAATAATAAATTAGTGAATTTTATTGTTAACACAGCTACAGGTTTTGCACTAATAAATCTAAAAATAAATTTATAAAATCAAATTAGATAAACAATATAATAAATAAATGCGATAGATACAAACCTGTTGGTTCTAAACATTAAATACAATATTTTTTTAAGAAATGGGTTTGCTATTTAAAATAAAATAGTTAACACTAAAAGTATTGAAACTTTATAACCAAAAAGCAAAAGTGAATGGCATTCGCAATTTTTTTTTCAATTTGTTGGTAACAATTGGACACATTTAATATTTTTGTTTAATCTTAATTAATAAAAATTATAAAAAAGAACGGGATGCCGTTGCCAAAATTGTTCATACAAATTTAGTTCTCAAATTGGATTTGCTAAAAAATCTTGAAAAAATGGCGCAATTACTATTAAACTGCTTAAACAGTAAACATTAAGTTCAATAGCAACATTAGCAATTTTTATCGTTTGTAATACCTTAATTTCATAAGAATATAATCGACAAACTTGCTTACAGTTATATAAAAGTAATAAGTAATAAATAAGAATGAAACACTTTTTATATTTAACAAAGTTTTTAAAACATTTAAATTAAATCGATTAAGCTCTATTTAGCTACAGCAGATATAAACGTCAATTTTTTATTGTATAATAAAATTCTATTGAAAAAACTATTATAATATATCATTATATTAAAGATGATATTACTGATCTAATAATAACAACGATTAAATAAAAAATATTTACACTTTTACAAGAATTGTTTTGTCGATTATATTTTATTATAACATTAGTAATTAAAAACTTACAATTAAGTTATTTAATAGTTTTGTTGTTTATTTTTTCAAATTAATTGTAAGTATTTTCATAATTTTTAACTATACCTTTGGTTTTGTTGATTATTAAGGTATTACACGATAAAGTCGATTATATTATTTTTATCAAATTGATATGAACGACAAAATAATCAACAAAATGTTATTATAGTGTTTTTAATAATTACACAAGAATAAAATTCACAAACGTGGATTTAGTTTATGAACGTCTAAATATGACTGTTTATACTATCATATTGAACTATATAGATCCAGAACTTTAAAACAGTTGAATTAGCAATTACAAAATTAATTTAAAAAAAATAAATTTATAAAAAATATAAACAACGAAAATAAAAGTAATCTAAATAAATATTATTTTAAAATGTTTGTAGTGTTTTAGTTACATAAGAATATAATCGTCATAGAATATAGTAGTTAAAGTCTATTCTTTTTTATAAACAATTGTCAAACAGTTTTAATGTTGGCAACGCCAAGTAAATGTCAACCGCGTGATTTCTACGGTTAGAAAGAAGGATTCTGACATAATTTCCAAATTTTGAAACTGAAAAAAACAGATTATATATTAAACTTTAAATATGAAAAAGAAACTTTTTGTATTTAACAAAGTCGTTAAAATTAATTGTTCAAAGAGCAATTTTATGTTTTTAACCAAATTAATATAAACGACAAAATAAACAACGAAATGTGATTGATAAGCTTTCAAATGTAAATGTTTAAATTATCATATTGAACTATAGAGCTTTAAAAGAGTTAAATTAGCAATTATGTTATTATTTTTAACAGCGTAATTAATTTTAAGAAAATATGGTTATACCAGATATAAACAACAAAAAAAATCTAATAAAATGTGAAAAAAAAGACAAGCTTTTAAACTAAAATTTTAAGTATTATAGTAAATAGTAATGCTAGTATTCCAGATGATAAATTAAACGTTTTTGAGTTTAAACGTTTTAATAAAAATTTTAAGCTAGGTTTTAAAAGACTATTGAATAATTATCTATTTTTAATGTAAATAAAAATATAAACTTATATAAATATACAAAAACAGCAGTCAATAGTGTAAAGCTATAATTTAGAACTAAAAGACATATAAATTAAACTACAACGTCAAAGTATTCTGATAATTACCGTCAATAAACGATAAACACTATATTCAACAGATCGTTATAAGAAATAGTGATGAAAACTTTTTAAGAGACTGAAAGTTGTGTTTTTGCTATTTACAATAGAATGGATTAATACTAAAAAGTATTGTAAATTTATAATTAAAAGCATTTAGTTAATGGCATTTGCAAAATGTGTTTTGATTTATTGAAAAAAAAAGACACAATGTTAATTAATGTTAATTAATGATAATTACAAAAAGAGGCAAGACCTTGTTGCCAAAATTGTTCAATCAAATTTAGTTCTCAAATTTGATTTGCTAAAAATTTTTAATTACAATTAATATTGGAGTAAAGCTTTGCTGACTGCTTCAAAAATTGAATCCAATAGAACCCTTACCAATTAAAATTAAAAAACGTTTGTAGTATTTTAATTACATTAGAATATAATCGACAAAATTTGCTTACAGGTATATAAAGGTTTAATTATGAATTAAAATCGTTTGTATTTAACGAAGATTTTAAAATATTTTTTAACTAGATCTAATTCCCTTCAGTTACAGCAGATATAAACGTCAAATTTTTTATTGGAATTTAACTATGAAAGTTATGTATATATAAACGATTTAAAAGAAATATTAAACGGGTTAATATACAATTAACTAAACATTTATTTCGAATTAAAAAATAAATATGAACGCTAATAATTACTTATAAAATATACTGCTGTTTCAAACTTTTTGTAATATTATTCATACTTTTAATTTGAAAATAATTATTTGTTTTTATTTTGAAACATTAGCAATCAAAATTAACCGATTGTAGCAGAAGAATATAATCGACAAACTCGCCTACCGTTTTATAAAAGTTTAAATACGAATCAGAATTTAACAAAGTATTTAAAATAATTAAATTGACTCGATCAAAATTTATTTAGCTGCAGCAGATATAAACGTTTTTTTTTATTATATAATAAAGTATAATATAAAATAAAATAGCATATATTATTATATAAAAAATGATAATATGCGGTCAATAAAATATTAATTATTGTCAATAGTAAACAGAAAGCAATGAAGATTTTTTTTAGTAAACACATGAACACATGAAATTGAATTTGAAATTGAACACATGAAATTAGTAAGTAAATTAGGCATTATTATTTGTAAATAAATGTTAAATAAATAAATTAATAAATTGACTCAATCAAAATGCCAAAAACATTAGATAAACATCTTTTTTCTTATTGTTTTATGAAATTGATTTTAAAATTTATCAAAGATGATAAGCAGTCAACCAAATATTTAACAAAATGGGCAAGATCAAACAGCAATTTAAAGTTTTTAATAAATTGATATAAACAACAAAAGTAACTTATAAAAAGCAATTATATTATTTTAATTAATCAAAAATATAATTGACAAACTTGGTTTCAGTATATGAACGCTTTAATATCCCACATATAGTAATTATTTAAGTATGTACAATTAACAGAATTTTAAAAAAAAATAGTTATAGCAATATAAACGACAAAATAAATCTACAAATATATAAAGAAAATAAATGTTTAAAAATAAATGTTAAGTATTATAATAATTTTAGTAAATCGGTTAGACAAAAATATAATCGACGTATGTAATACGTGGACAATATAAACATTTAAAATATATAAAACCATGTTTCGAAATACAATTAACTTGAAATTTATTTCAAACTGACTGTATCAATATAGCAAATATCAATGCTAATAATTATTCATAAAATATTAGCAAAATGTTCAAATATAATCGACAGCCTAGTGACTATTGTATGAAGCTATAATTTAAACAACAACGTATAATTATCAAAAATAAACGATGAAAAATACATTATTATTTTATAAGTAATAGTGCTGTTAATCATATAGATATAAAAAAGTAATTATAGTAGAAATCCTAACACTAAAATTAAATACTACTACAAAATACAAAACACTCAATTATTGTTTATAATAATTGTAGTTAAAAAACCATGTTGCATCTTATTTCCTTGCACAATTGTGTCGGTTAGATAACGCTTTTTAGCCCCATTATTTCTAAATTTCGTTGTAAGCCTGTTTAGAAATAGTAATGTATTAACATTTATTATTGCATAAATAAATAATTGAATAATGTGGTGTAAAGATAAAAATTAAAAATTTAAACGTGCGTAATTGTTTTCGCTTTACTAATGAAATTTCACGATGATTTTTGTATGATGATGAAGAGAAAGTGAAATTTTCTTCCAGCTTCTGATAAACTCGCCTCGAAATAAACCATAATATTATATAATAGATGACACACAATAGTAGTTTACTGTGTCAATAATAAATTTACGATTCGGTAATTATTAAGTAACATTATTGCAAATCCAATTGCACCATACATTTTGGTAAAGCCCGAAAGGAAGTATTATAATAGCGAGAAATATATTAAATTTTTTTAATTTTTTTTTTAAGAAGAAAAGCTGTCAGTTTTCTTTTTACGACATCAAATTATTGAACGATTATGAAATGTCAATTTTCGCTTTCACTTGATTATAATTAACGTGTGTCAGGGTCATTTCCGGATTTCCATGGCTTGTTAGTATTCGGACAGATACAGAGTGAATTTTTTTTTTTGAACATAGTCATGTTTTTATTAGATATCGTTTTCTGATCGTTTATTCTAATTACATGAATTATATTGAGCTGTCGACTATTTGTTTTTTTCATCATTTATGCTGCTATTATTTTGTTGATTTCATCGTTATTATTTCATCAATCTGTCGATTATACCTTTAGAAAAATTCTTTTGCAGATTAAATTATATTATTAGCAAAACTTAATGTAAGTTAACTTTAATTTTTATTTTACAAAATTGCGTAATTAATTACATTTTTTTAATAATTGTGCTGTCTATTATTATTCTATTGATAGTTTTAAATAATATTGAAGTTTCTCTTAGTATGTTTTTTTATTTCATTTGTAAAAACATATTTTATTTTCATAACAGTTTCAACTACAAACTACTATGACGTTAATAATTGGAGATTTTTTTGTAAAAAATTGTCTTCTATTATTTATATATAAAATATGAAATATATAGCTCAAATATTTTTTTTATAGGTTATACGATTTTGTCAAGAATATTTTATTTTAACGTTAATATTTTTAAAATGTAAGACAATATTAGTAATTTAGTTTTTAATATTAAAATAATATTGTAGTCTTTTTATCCTAATTATTACTAGATGCTCCGTATTTGTTTTATCAGTTTTAACGTAACAATTTTTATCTTGTTTTCTATTATTTTTTTTTTGAATAAAATATTTGTATTTTTATATTTCAAATACTTTAAATTTTTTATTGTCGATACTATTCCAACGGTTGTTTTGTAGATTATATCTTATTGTAACTTTCATAATTACAAAAATTATGCAAATATCAACTGATTATCTTTTTATCAACTAATTACTAAATACTTATTATTTTTCAAAAACTCTTGTATATTGTTAATTTTTTTTTAATTAATACGTTTTTATTCGTTTTATCAAGTATTTTGTTAAAATAGGTTTTCTACTATCAAATTTATTAATTATTTGTGTTTGGATTATTATTAATAATTTAAAACTATCATTGATCTTTAATATATTCACCATTGGTGAGTTAAAGAACTACAATAAACATACTTAATAGTCTTGTTTATTTTTTGATTATTATTTGTATGTGTTTTAAGTAATATTTAATTGTAAACTTTTGGAACAATTATTTGGCGATGTAACAATGTTATACAGTTATTTTTTTTATTTATTGTAATTTAAAAACTAATGTAAGTAAATTTTAATTTCTTACTTCAAATCATTGGCTTGATTGATTACATTTTTATAACAATTGCTTTTGTATATTATGTTTTAATATTGTACTAATAATTTTATAAAAAATATATTCAAATTAATTGATAGCTCTCAATAATATTTTTGTTTATTTATAATACTTCTTTTTATTTTTTTCTAGATAATTTTTTTCTATATTATTATTAACTGCAAACTACTATGTTTTGTTGATTGTAACATTAATATACAAATTTGTTGATAATATTGTATTGTGACATTAATAATTGAAGACTGTTGTAAAATATAATTTTCTAAAATCTAATCTTTAAATATAATTGATTGAAAAGGTTTGTATTTTTTAATAATAATATAATAATATTTATAATATTACTATTTTTGATCTTTAAATAATTTACTTTAGACGATTAGAATTTTACAACAGTTATTTTGTCGATTGTATTTAATGGTTACATTAACTACAATATAAACGCTCTACTGTTCTTTTGTTGATTGTAACGTTATTTTACGATTTGATCGATTATACCCGATTACAGAGTTTATATTAAAAAAAAATAGGTTAATATTAATTTGATTATTTTCAAAAATATTCTGGTGTTTGCTAATTAATATTTTAGCAATTATTAAGTTTTTTCAGTATTTAACTAATTTTGTAGTTAATATTATAATATAATATAATATAATATAATATAATATAATATAATATAATATAATATAATATAATATAATATAATATAGTATAATTTAATATAATATAATATAATATAATATAATATAATATAATATAATATAATATAATATATATATATATATATATATATAAAAGAAAGTCGTGTTTGTTACAACACTTATAACTCGAGAACGGCTGGACCGATTGCCATGGTTTTTGATTTGTTGGATTTGTTTCCGTCCCGAATAGCAGAATACATCTTAAAAACAATGAAAACTCGATATGTGTAATGAATACTTAATCATTAATAGATGCTGATTTGTTTATTACATGTCAAACATTTGTTGTCCAATCCTGTCAAATAGTGTAACAACTATTTATTTTTTTTGGAGTTTATGGCCTGGTTGCTGAGACCTTTAAGCCACAACTTTATTTTTTTCTGAAGACATCATGTGTGCGTTCAGAAATTTATTTTTTGTAAAATGTCTACAAAGTTCAGGTACTGTTATATTTGTTTTTAATTCCCGAAAATAATACCTAAGATTTATTCTACAGTAAAAACATAAAATCATCGAAAAGGAACGGAATTTAGGGAATTAAAAATCAGTTGGTGAAGGTTATAAAATTAAGGAAAAAAAATCTACAGGTTAACAAAAGTGTAAATGTCTTTTTAGAGGTTGTCTATGATTTTTCTTGATAAGCTATTCATACGTAGTGGTTATATACTCTTTAAGCGATTGTTTATGTCTCGAAAGTTCAGGCACTGTTATTATATTTGGTGGTTTTATGCGAGTGCACATTTTAATAACAATGCTGCGTCCTAGAAGATCTAATCTTTCCCAGCGAAGCCGTAATGCAATTAGGCAACGGAATATGGTAAGTCAATTATCTGCGAGAAATTGCACGCGTCGATACTTAAAGGAAAATTTAAAGATGAGGAAGTTCTTATTCCAAGGATTCCGATTATCCCAACGGATATGCCCTTTGAGATTAAACGAATTCAATTCCCGATTCGTCTTGCCTTCGCCATGACGACCAACAAATCACAGGGCCAATCCTTTATTATTTGTGGTCTCAATCTAGAAAATGCATGTTTTTCTCATGGTCAATTGTACGTGGCATGCTCACGTGTCGGCAAACCATCCGCTTTATTTGTTCTTGCGCCTGACCAAAAAACAAAGAATGTCGTTTACCACAAAGTGCTTTAATGAAAATCCTATTAATGAATCAATCCGAGTTTTATTTTTTTTCCCAATCTGCACAACATAGTTTTCAATCATTTTTTTCTGACATGAGTTTGAAGTACTTAATTATTATTTTTTTTTATTTTTATTCTCATTTTTTATGTATGTTTTTATCATCATTCATCATAATAAAATACTTTTTTGTTTCCATCTATATAAATATATTATTTTGTATCATAAATTAGTTCAGCAAAAAAGTAACACGACATTCATTGACTGTTAGGCGGTACGAAGTTCGCCGGGTCAGCTAGTAATATAATAGAATATAATATAATATAATGTAATATAATAAAATATAATATAATATAATATAATATAATATAATATAATATAATATAATATAATATAATATAATATAATATAATATAATATAATATAATATAATATAATATAATATAATATAATATAATATAATATAATATAATATAATATAATATAATATAATATAATATAATATAATATAATATAATATAATATAATATAATATAATATAATATAATATAATATAATATAATATAATATAATATAATATAATATAATATAATATAATATAATATAATATAATATAATATAATATAATATAATATAATATAATATAATATAATATAATATAATATAATATAATATAATATAATATAATATAATATAATATAATATAATATAATATAATATAATATAATATAATATAATATAATATAATACAAAATAATATAATTTGGCTTTGTCTTTCATTTCTCTTTTGCTAATAACTTTGTTATATATAATTATAAAATTAAATAATTAATTGATAGTTACACTGTATTGTGACGTTAATAATTGAAGATTCTGTAGTAAAATAATAATCTTCAACCTTGTTGCATTCCTTAACAGTTGTTATTATAAGGTTTGTATTTTAAAAATGTATGCTAATATTAACAAATTAATTATTTTAAAATTAAAATGATATTGCTGTTTTTTTTATTCTAATTACTTTTACTTTTATACAATACTTGTTTTCGATTAAAATATTAAAATATTTTTTTTATTAATGAATTATATTTTATTTTCTATTTTCAAATAATTTAAATTTTTTATTGTCGATACTATCTTAACAATTGGTTTGTCGATTATATTTAATTTTAACGTTTACATTAAAAAAAATATGCTAAAACCAAGTGACAATTTTTTTACTAATTTAATAAAAAACTGATTAAAAATATATTTAAAATTAATAATATATTTAATTACTAAAAGTTTTTTGGTAAGAAATTATTTTCAGCTATTTATATTCTCTAACTGCTGTCTGGTGATTAATAGGTTATAAGATTTAATCGTTAATATTCCAATATAACGTTTGAATTTTAAAATTGTATGCAAGTATTAATAAATTATTTTTTTAATATTAAAATAATATTGTTGTTTTTTATCCTTATTACCAAATGCTCTTTATTTGTTGCTTTATATTATACACTTTTACTTTTTTAATTAAAACGTTTATTTGTGTGTATTTACCTAGTTTTTATGGTTAATAACTTCATTTTATTAATTGCAGCGTTAGAATTTTTATTTTTGTTTTTACTTCTTTTTAAATAGAATATTTGCTATCGATTAATAATTTAAAATATTTTTCTGCATGTATTAATAAATTATTATTTCTATATATTTTCAAATAATTTAAATCTTTTATTGTCAATACTATCTTAACAGTTTTTTTGTCGATTATACTCTATTGTAACGTTCATAATTTAAAAAAAATACCAATTATTGATGATTATTTTTTCAAGTGTGAAATTTGGTTGTTGTTTTTTTTTTCTAACAATGTCATTTAATAATTATATTTTTGACAATTATTATTAATTGATCATTCGGTTTAGTATTTTTGAAATTGTATTTTAAATCTATTTACTTTTAGTCAAATACAATTTTACAACATATGTTTTGTCGATTATATTTCATGATAAAATTAGTAATTTAAAAAATTACAATAGAGTTTCTTAATTAACAGTCTTGCTGTTTATATACTTTTTTTAAATCATTTATATTTATTTATTTTACGTAAGATTTAATTGTTCTTTTGTCGTTTTAATAATTGTACGATTTTGTCGATTATAACCCTTATTAAAAAATTATGTTTATATTGCTTATTTATTTTTTAAAAAATTGTTTAATTTTGTTAATTAATACTTTATTAATTTTTAAGTTTTCATTCAACTATTTAACTCATATTATGGTTAATATTATTTATTTTATTAAATGCAGTATTTATATTTTATTCATTTAGTTTCTTAATTTTTGAATTTTTTATTTGTAAAATAAAGTGTTTCTTGTCGATTAAAATATTTAAAAGACTTTTTTAATAATCATCAATTATTCATTTTTTGATTTATCTATAATATTCTAAAACTTTTATGGATTATATGATTATTTTACGACAATTGTTTTGTCAATTATAATTAATTGTGAAATTAGTAATTAAAAGAGTATAATAAATTGCTTGATAATTTGACTGTTAATTTGAATTTTTTAAATTATTTAATTGTATATACGTATTCTAATAAATTTTAGTTATATATTTTCTGTAATTATCGTTTTGTTGATGGCTATGTTATGATACAATGTGGTCTAATATATTCTAAACTCTATTGTAACCTTTATAATTAAAAAATCATGTTAATTGATTTTTGTCCTGATAATAAAAAATACTCTTGTACATTTTCTTAATTACCGAATACTCAATCATTTTTAAAGAATGACTTGTTGCATTTTTTGGTTTAATCAGTTTGGTTTTGCGGTATTTTGCTCGCGACACCGAGTTTGGATACTTTGGTCTTCTGCTATCATTGATCAATTGTCACAGTAATACCGCCAGAACTAAAAATGATTATAACTATTACTGAAGCACTAATTAAAGCAATTAAGTTGTTGCAATTGAAAATACATTTATAAGTTGTCAATTTTTGTATTTAATAAAAATAGGTGATTATTAAATACATAGGCATTATTTTAAAGGTGATTTAATATTAGTTTTATGGTTAATAATGTTTATTTTGTTAAGTATAATATTTATTTAGTTTTTTTTCAAATATTATCTTTTGTCAATGTTTTTGTGCAATTAATAATTAAATTTATAATTATAGACTTGTCAATAGTATTTGTTCACAACTTGATTTATAATAAATGAAAAATATTTTAGTTTTTAGTTTACTTTATTTTGAAAGTAGAATAAATATAATTTTGAAATCTGAAATATTTTTATTTACCGAGTTAATAAATTCGTCATTTTTATATTGCTTTTACTTAATCGATTAATACTTATTTTGTTGTTTATAACTTTAAATTTAAATGTTATTTACAAATGCATTTTTGCTTTGTCTTTCGTTTCACTTTTGCTAATAACTTCATGTTCTATATAATTAAAAAAATTACGATTGTAATTGTAATTAGTGTCTACAATCTAAAACCAGCACAATTATGTTATTAACTTGTACAATTTTAGACAAAAAAATTGCTTTTGCTGAATGTTTCAAAGTTTTTTAGCCTCTTTAAGATGTAATTAAATTATATTAAAAAATAATGACTATATATTTAGTGTCCCACCCAATCGGCAAACGTTCTCTATTACACGTAAGCAAGTTCATTTTTATTCTTAAGAGAATAAATTATTGTTTTTTTTTTAGAATTTTTAATAATATACAAACAGCTTCTTCTTTTAGAATCATTTCTAGGAATATTACGCTACAGCAGCAAAAAACAGCAAATTTACAAGTTTTTGCTTGATTTTTTTTTCTAATTAATTGCGCAAATAATTTGCATAATTTAATTAAGCACATAAAACTACTTTCTGTAAATTTTTATGTTTATTTTTATTATAATTTGACTCTTATTTATCAATTTTTTTAACTGAATTTTTATTTAAATATTTATTATTACTCTGGCTGAATGGGCAAACACTTAAAAAAAATGTTTTTTACACAAACCGCATTTCAAATTATTGTCTACATTTTTTTTAAAGAGGGCCAAATTGGGCTTTTATAATAATGTGTTGAATGAAAGAGGCAAACTGGTGGGCTCTAAAATTTTCTGAAGTTTTTGAATTTTTTGTGAGTTAAATGCTCGAAGAAACCTATAATTTGTTTTTTTTTTAATACGACTAGAAGATAAAAAACTAGATTTTTAGTTTTAATAGTTGCATGTTTCGAATCAAGGTAAAATAAAAAATCGATTATGAAAATAGATTAGAAGGTCTTTATAATGGGTCACTATCTAAAATTTGAGTAGTCTGAAGAAATATTTCAAAATGAAAACATTAGTTATCCTAATAAATTCTCTCTACCTCATAAATTGTGCAACGTTTCGTAAGTACTTTTCTAATCGTCATCAAAAAAATAATAATTCTATAAATTTTTAGCCTCTTACTTCAAAAAATGCAATCGAAAAGCTGAAGATTTTAGCCTGTGTACCACTAAAGCTGCAGAAAATGGCCTGCATCAAATGGAAAAAGCTCTTTCTGATTTAAATCTGCCCAGTATTGAGCCATTGGAAGTAAAAGAGTTAAATATTAGTCCTGGAACCAAACAGGTGGTTGACGTAGAGCAAAAATTTTCAAATTGTAAGATTTATGGACCTTCTAAACCGAAAGCCAATGAGGTCACTTTTGATTTTGATCATAAGGTTATTATTACTAACATGACATTTCCACAATTGAAAATGGAATGTCAGTATAAGCTCAATGGGAGAGTGCTTCTTTTACCTATTGTTGGAGATGGAAACTGTACTATTGATATGAGTAAGGTTAATTTATTTATTATATTGTTTGAACTCAAAACTAGTAAGTAATACACAATAATATTTTATAATTTTTCTAAATTAAATAATACTTTTTTTTTAATTTTAAATTTTTTGAAAAACAGACATCTATCAGAAGTGGGATATCAACAATTGGCAAAGTGTCAGCCAAACAAAACTATTTAAAAAAATTAATTATAGTATCAAAAATAATTACTAATAAAAATACGTGATGTAGTTTAGCAGTGGTTTTTTTTAATTTAAATATTTTTAAATAATAATGATAATTGTAACTAAAGTGGGTTAATTTACTTTAAACTAAACTAAATAATTACTTTTGATAACAAATTAAAGTACTTTTAGTTTAATAAAACAATTAGATAAAATGACTCAAATCAAACGAACCAGATATGACAAACAAAGCAAAATTACAATTTGTAGGTTTTCAAATTTAACTAATTTTATTTTGAAATAAGAATTTAATACATATATTATAATACATATATAAACTTTGATTAAACTAAACCAATTTAAATTAAACTAGTCTAAATTAATAATTATAATTAAAAATAAGCCAGTTAAGATACTTCAAAGCTAATAAATACGAGTAAGAACAGTAAAACTGGTTTAAACTTAAATATATGTGGTAATGCTAGACTAAGTTAATTTAATCCAAATTTAACCAATAAGTTTTAAATTAACTTAAATTTCATTTATTTTATTTAAGGAAGATGATTCTTCGAATAATATAAACTTTGTATAACATAAAAAAATCATGATTTTTAATTATAATGAAATTTGTGAAAACTAATTTAATTTAAATTTATCTAGACTAAATAATTTATTTAACTGAAAAACTAATAAATTAAACTATTCTTAAATAACTTAAAAAATAAAACAAAACAAGTTTAAACTTAGCTGAATTGAACAATACTAAATTAAACTTGATCAAACTATAACATGCTTTAAAATATATAAACAAAACTATACGATAAATAAAAATTTAATGAAACAATTTTTTACTTTTACATTTGTTTTTTCTTAACTAAATAGCTTTAAAATAATAATTAAGTATTACACATCAGAAAATGTGGTTATAAAACCAAATTATTTTAACTAAAATTGACTAAACGAGTTAAGATAAAATTAATTTGCCTAACAAACTAATTTTAACTTACTTTTAAGTTAAGCAGTTTTAATACAAATAAAACGTAAAACAAATCTACTTTTAATTTAATTAAACTAAACAACATTACACTGAGCTAGTTTAAACGAAAGATTAAATAATATGTTTGGAAATTAAATTAAAATTTTTGTGTAGTTTTTTTGGAAAAAAAATATTAATAGAATAACGCATTCAGTATGACATAAAAAAACAATGTATTTAAATTTTAATTAATTTTCCGTAAATAAGTTTAGTTCAAATCTAACTAAAAAATAAATTAATTAATCAATTTTTTAACAAATTGTAGACTAAAATAAATCATGCTTAAGCCTAGCTAAATTAGACAGCAGTAGACTTAATGAAGACTAAGTTTAAAATTTAATTAAACGTAATATTTTATACTTATTTTTATTTTTTCAACTAAATATTTATATCACTCTCAATTTGAAGTATGTTTTTGCTTTTTTTTTCTAAATATCTATAGAAAAAACAATTCTATATTACATAAAAAAATGTGCATCTAGAATTAGTATATTTTAACTGGTCTTGACTAAACTTGAAGTTAATTGAATAAATATATATGAATTGAAATAAATAATTAATATTGATTGAAACATTAGACTTAACTTAGATTAGATTAAAACTTAGATTAGATTTTGACTTGACTAGATTAAGTAAAACCAAACCTAACGTTAATAAAATAATGCATTTAGTATGACATAAGAAAAACAATGATTTTTATTTTGAATTAATTTTCTGTAAACAAGTTTAGTTTAAATTTAACTAGACTCAATAATTTATTTAATTAAAAAATAAATAAATTTAATAATTTTTGAACTAATAATAGAACTATCAATGAATAAAATAAACTTAAACTTAGCTAAATTAGACAATAATAAACTTAATCAAAACTAAGATACAAATTTAATTGAACATAATATTTTTTATTTTATTTAGCTTTTCTAACTAAATATATTTAAAAAAACAATTAGGTGTTGCATAACAAAAAACGTAGCTTCCAAAAATAAATTAGTTTGTTTTAACTAGTTTTGAATAAAGTATATAACTTAATTTTAATAGATTTTAATTAAAATTTATTTATATATGTTTAGTTTATAAAGAAATCATAAAGTAATGCATTTGATGTGACATAAGAAATCAATGTTGTTGAATTTAAAAAATTTGTTTAGTTTAAATTTAACTAAACTTAAAAATTTATTTAACTAGAAAAAAAATAAAATTATTGAACAAAATATAGAATAAAATCACTCAAACTTCAACTTAGCTGAATCAAACGACTATAAAGTTAATCAAGACTAATCAAACTTCAAATTTAATTATACATAATAATTTATATTTTGTGTTTTTTAACTAAATATTAGTAAAAAAACCAGTAATACAAAACAAAAAATGTCGCGTCGAAAAATAAATTAATTTATTTAAGCTAGTCTTGACTTAGCCTTAACTTGAGTTAATAGAAATCAATATCTAATTTTGATAAAAATAAAAAATTAAGAAGTCATGCTACTTAACAAAAAAAAATAGTTAAAATTTAATAATATTGAACCACGACATTAGACTTGACAAGATTAAACAAAACAAAGCCTAATTTTTTTAAAAATTTAGAAAATTTAATTATATATTAATTAAAATTAAAGCATGTTTAGTTTTTTATGAAAAAAAAACAATAATAAAACATTTAGTATGACATAAGAAAAGTAATGATTTTTACATTAGTTTTTTTTAAATTTAACTGGACTAAATAATTTATTTATCTAGAAACTAAATGAATTAAACAATTTTTATTAAAATATAGAATAGAATAAATTAAGCTTAAAATTAGCTAATTTAGACAACAATCAACTTTAATCAAAACTACGTTTAAAGTTTAATTTAACGTATATTTGATTTATTTTTTAAAATAAATATTTATAAAAAAATTAACTATTACATAACCAAAAATATGCTTCTAAAAACTAAATTAGTTTATTTTAACTAGTCTTAATTGTTTGATTGATTTGGAATCGTTGGCACAATAAACTCTTCACACAGTTTTACCATTTGCTTAAAAGTTTAACTTTAAGTTAAGTTAAATTTTTTTTATACAAAAAAAAAGTAAAAGATTTTAAAATTTAAAACTATTTTATTTAGTTTTGTGCATTGTTGGACTTGATTAAATTAAGCAAAACAAAACCTACTTTCAAAAATTGAGATAAATTTTAATATATTTGAAACAATTTTTTTTATAAGTTTAGTTTAAATTTAACTGAACTAAATAATTTGCTTAACTAAAACACTATTAAGTTTAGAGATATGAAAAATTGAGATAAATTTTAATATATTTTAATTAAAATTTATTTATTTATGTTTAGTCTTTTACATAAAAAAAAACATTAATAAATTAATGCAATTAGTATGACATAAGAAAATCAATGTTTTTTAGTTTCAATTAATTTTTTGTAAATTAGTTTAAATGTAACTAATCTAAATAATTTATTTAACTAGAAAATAAATAGGTTAAACAATCTATAAAGCGATTATAAATAAAGTAAATAAAGCCTAAACTCAGCTGAAGTACACAACAGCAAACTCATAAGACTAAGTTTAAATTTTAATTAAAGATAATATTTTATTTTCAATTTGGTTTTTTTAACTAAATATTTATTAAAAAATAACCAACTAAACTAGTTAACATGAGCTTAAGTAAAATAAATATGTACTCATTATGATAAAAAGTTGAAAAATTAAGTTACTTTAAAAAAATAGAAGTTATATTGGGCATTGCTGGAAGACTGGATTAAGCAAAACAAAACCTACTATCTTTCAAAATGGAGATAAATTTTAATATATATTACATTAAAAATTAAAAACTTTAATTAAGTTTTTAGTTTTTTTTTTTAATAATGCTTATTAGATAAAACTAGTATTTAACAATTACATGCTTTTGTACATAAATTTTTCAAGTTTATTGTATCATGAATTTAAACTAGAACAAACTAAATTGGTTTAAAATAAGCTTAACTAAACTGGAATACTTAAAAACATTTAGGAAAATTTTAAAAGCTTTGACTAATTACTTTATAATAATTATAAACTTAAACTTAAACTTAAACTCAAATAGAATAATATCTCACTTTAGCCTTAGCTAAGCAAACTTTTTAAAAATTGTATAATTTTATTTAATTATTTTCGTAGATAATCTTAAAATAAACAGTATAAATGTATTGTAATTAGTTATTTTTATGTAATTATTAGCTTATAATAGCTTATAAATGAGCTTAGCTCAAGTTAGTATACATAGTTTTGTCAAAGCAATTTATTAGAAACTATAGCTAAATAATGGCTTATTTTTCCTACATTATGATAATATAACTAATCTTGGTTTCTCTCGTTTAACTAAAGTAGACATAATGATACTTATTTAGACAAAACTAAGCTTAGTTAAAATAGTTTTGAGGAATGTGAATAAGATTGAACTACTAATATACATTAACCTAGATTAGACTAAAACTTATCAAAAATAACCATAAATTGTGTCTAGTTATACCAAAATATCAGTTAGTATTTACAATGGTAGTTGGATGTCTCTATAACTAAAAAATTATTTTGTTTTTAGCTGATTTGGAAATTTTTACTACTTTCACATGGAAGGAATCCAAAAAAGGAGAAAAACATTTCATCAAAATAGATTCCAATAAAGTAAATTTAGGTCTTAAACATATACATTTCAATTTTGAAAATCTGTTTAATGGTCAAAAAGGCTTAGGAGACAATATCAACAATGCTTTAAATGAAGGGTCGACGGAAGTTTTTGCTGATATTAAAGACAGCTATGGAACTGCTTTTGGTATCATTTTTCAAGATTTATTCAATAGATTTTTCAGTAAAATTTCAATGGAAGATGCATTTGAATAAAAAAAGCTTAAAGTAATGTATTCTGTATAGTAAATAAAATATTGATTAGAAAATATGTTATGGCTTGTTTCTCTTTTTAATTCTGAAAAAAAAGAATTGCTGTTAAGTGCAACTGATAAGAGCTAGCAAGCCCAAAACCGGCATTGCGCTCTAAGATTTGTTTGGATTAGTCATTCTGTCACACTCTTTTGTTATAAAATACTTTGGCTTGAATCCAGAACATCACGTGACATCATATCATTTCCAACCTCTATCATTAATAACCGATTTAAATTTAGGTTAAAAAGGCGCGGCTAAATCAAGACGCTCATGAAAACCATCATCTGTTTTAGATGATGGGACGCATGCGTTTGAATGTTTTAGGCGCGTATTTATAACACTACACAACTTTGCAAATATGCGTGAAAATTGAGAAAGGCAAAAAGTGATATTGGTTAAGGGTGTGCTGGGGTATCATCGTGTTGAAAACATAAGTGTTGACAATGAAAGGTGGATACAGTTTAGTTACAATTCTAACTTATATTATTGGTAAGTTACTTTTAATTGATTGTAGCCTTGATTGAATTGCAGTGTTTATAGCCTTGATTGGACCAAGATTTTTATAAAAAATCTAAATTTAGATCACTGTCATAATAACACTCCAAAAATAAACAGAACGGACTTCAAATTTGTTTTTTAGTGAACTAATTTTAGACCAAAATTTGTTGCAAGAATCTTCAAGTAGTTTGTGGTTTTTTTAATTACGTACAGGAGCGGCTTCTAGGTGCAGCTCTTAAAATATAGATGCCATTTGCAGTGGCCTTGCCAACAAAGTGATTTAATTTCCTGATACATTTTACAGACAAAAAAGAAGTAAATAGAGTAAAAGTAGAAGCCTTGTAATGAGCTGTTCTATTTTGTTTTAAAGAAGACAAATGCTCTCGAAGGAGACGTGGCTACTGGTTTTTTGCTATAATATAATTTAAACATTTAACATTTCACTTACAAATATAACTAAAGTATGACAAAGATAACAAAAAAAAAGATGACTTATGATTTCAAATTTGACAATTTAATTTATATCTTCTCAAAAAAAAATTTGGGGTTTCAATAGTAAGATTTTTATCTAAAATTATATCTAATGTAAAAACCGCAATTGCTAAAAAAAGGACTTAGTGCCAGAAAATTGACACTTGACTGTCATGTCAAAACCAAAATGTTTTTTGAGGTTATTAAACTGATACTAATTCTTAAATTAAAGAATGACAAAAGTAGCAAAAACGACAAATGAGTAAATGTTAAAACCAAACTTATTGTTATAAATTTGACAATTCTATGGCTTGTCAATAAAGAAAAATGTACTCTTTAAAAGTTCTAAAAGGTAGACCAACACTTTTATCTAGAAAAAAAAGTTAAAATAACTAAAACAACAACGAAAATAAATGCGTCAGTCTTTAAAATATTAGTTATGGGTAAGTTTGACACTTAACCTTGTATCTTGCTAAAAAATATGGTTTTTTTTTGGAGTTTTAAAAGCGCAACTAACAGTTTTATCTGAGAGTTTAACTATAATATCTAACAAAAATGTCAACTGACTAGACGTTAAAAACACCTTATTAATTTTCTGTAAATTTGACAATTCACTTAATATTAAAAACAAAAGAGCGTAAAAAATATTATTTTTTCTATAAGTAGGACACTATATGTCTACTACCAATTAAAAAAATACCTCAAATATGACAAATATTTTAGGTATTACAAATATAACAAAAATCATAACTTATTCTTAAGTTAACACTTAACTCTATATCTTTCACTGAATAAAAAAAATGCAATGTTTTCTAATTTTGAAAAATGAGACTATAAGTCTTATACAGAAATGTATTCGTTCTTAAAGAATAACAAATATAACAATGTTAACAAATGAGTACACTTTAAAAAACACTAATTGCTGTACATTTTAAAAGTGACATTAGGGCTTTTATGCAAAAATATGACTAAGAATTTGCTACTCTCAGTGCCGTACTGGAACTTTCAAACGGGCAAGAATTTAGCTTTCATAAATCTATATTTTTTCTTTTGTTTCTGGTTAGTTTTTATAGGTGCTGATTATATCTAGTTCTTTGTATTTGTGTGTTTTATATTTTTGTTTTATTTTTTTTTTTTTTGGTTCAACAGCTAACTATTGCTCATTTTTTTCTTTCTTATATTTTTTGTATATTTTTGTATATTTTGTAGATTTTTTTATAATATTTTTTTATATGCTTTTTGTAGTGGCGAGCTATCGTACTAAAACATGTTTAATTTTTTTTATCTTTTATTTTGAGTTTCTCTTTCTAGATACTAGAAGTATTAATAAATTTTTATAAGTGCAGCTTATTCTTTGAGTTTGGTTTGTGTTCAACATATTTTCTTAAATCTTGCCAGAAGAATAAACAATTTTTCTCTCACTTTTGCTATAGATCTATTATGTTTATTCTCTTTTTATTTTCACATCTAAATTCGCTCGTCATTTTTCCTTCAGTTAGTTTTTTTTATTGTATTTTCGCTTTGTTTTCTATTGGCAAACACTCATAGCTCACTTTTTTTTAGACTTTGTACATTTTTTTTAACAATATTCTTTTTTTTTCATTTTTGAGAGTTATTGTGTTAAAAGTATCTATGTTTTCTTTTATTATTATTTTTCAATTATCATTTATACAAATTATCTGTTTTTTTTATTTGTATAAGTTATACGAAAAACTTTCTTTCTATTAATTTTTTATTTGTGTTTTTATAGAGTTTTTTTCTTGCTTTTTTCGCCAAATATTTATGGTCTATTGTTTCTCTTTTTCATATTTTTTTCTACACATAAGACTTTTTCCTTATATTTTATCTTTTATTTTTACTTCTCTCATGTTGGTAGTGTTCTTAGTTATCTATCGTGTTTAAAAGTTTTTTATACCAAAAATTTGTAAAATGCTTTTTTTTTGCTTTATTTTTCACTCAACTCTATTTTTTTTTCTTTGTTTTCAAAATATTTTTCATTTAACATTAAATCTTTATAAGTGCTGCAAACACCTGGAGCTTTTTATTTGTGTTTTCTTAAACTTGTTTGTCTTTGTAGACCACATTCTTTTTTAATTTTTGTATAACTTGTTACTTTTGGTTCATAATATTCTTTTTTTTTAATTTTTAATTTTTTTTATATTTAACGTACCGAGTTAGCGTGTCTAAAGAGTGTTTTATAAAGATATCAAAAAATGTTTTTTTTATTTTTACATCAGAATCCTTTCATAGTTTTTACTTTTTCTAGATATTTAGTGGGGCATTTTTAAAAGTGCTCTTTATGCTCAATGTTTTCTATTTGTTTTCATTAATTTAAATGTCTATTTGGGTATTTTTTCTATATTTTTTGCTTTTTACTCTGTTTTTCTTAGTCTCTGTTAGCGAATTATCCACTGCCTACTTTCTCACTCTCTTTTATTTTTTTTAGACTTAATGCGTTTTATATTTTAGTACTTTTTTCTCTTAGTAACAGTGTCGAGTAATCGTGTGCAATGTGTAGCTTTTTTTTTAAATGTGTCGAGTCTTTTTTCTAGTTTTACTAAATCTATTCATTGTCTTGGTTACAATTTTTTTTTCTTTTTTTTTGTCTACTTTATTATCTCTTTTCAGTTTTTCTTACTTTTCCTATTCAAAATTTATTTTCTCTCTTTTTATTAGCATCTGAATATTGAAACCATTTTCATTTTTTTGTTACACATTTTGTCAACATTTCTGTAATTAATATATTATGTTGTCTATTGCACATTTCTCTTATTCTTCTTCTCCTTCATTGTTTAACTATGTTTTTCATATTTTTTGTCATTTCTTTATGCCCTTATTGTCACGCTATTCTATTCCTATTTTTCTATTTTATTAATTGTGTTTAGTTTTTACACCTAAATAAATTCACTTTTTTTTTTTATATTTCTATCTTCACATGTGCCGCTTATACTGAAAGTTTTTTATCTCTTTCAAATTATTTGTGGGTTTATGTTTGTTCTTTTTTCTCTGTTTTTTTTTGACAATTATCCACTATTTTTGTTCTTTTTTCTTCTACGCTTAATACTTTCTGCTCGCATTATTCTTTCTTTTTTTATAATTTTTTCAAAAAGGTTATACAACCGTTTTTTTTTAATAAATTTTTGCATCGTCTTTGCTTTATCTCCTTTTCTCTTTCTGGATAATAAAACTGAGCATTAATTATTAAATCTACATAGCTATTGCTTATACTTAGATTTTTTGTTTTTGCTTTTTTATTTATATATTTATGGACACAAATGCGGTTTTTTTCTGGCCAAATATCTATTGCTTATTCTCTTCTCGCTTATTTTTTATTTTTTCTAGATTTTTTTTTATAATAGTTATCTTTTATATCACTTTTTATGCAACGTTTTGTTTCATTTTTGTTACATCTAAATCTATTCATTATATTTTTTTTATTCTCTCTTTGTCTATTTAGGTACTTCAATTTGTGGGTCTATACCTCTTTCTCTTTCGTCAAAAATCTCTCGTTTTCTTTTGTTTTTTTTTACATAAAGACGTTTATTGTTTTTTTCCTGTTATTTATTTTTTTTATCACATTTTTTCTGTTTTTGCTACATTGTTTAATTTGAGCTCTCTTTCGTTTTTTATGATTTTTACCTTCTTATTCTTTTTTTTTAGTTTCTTTCATCTCTATCTTAAATTTATTTTCTCTCTTTTGGTTTACATCTGAATCTTGTAGCTATCTTTCTCACTTTCTTATGTTCTTTTGTTACATATTCTGTCAACACTTCTGTAATTAAATTATTTTATATTCCATTATACCTGTTTTCTCATTTATTTTTTGACTTTGTTCTCTAGCTCTATCTTTTATTTTTTTATGCACTTATCGTTTTGCTTTTTTTTCATATCTTTTCTATGCTATTCTACCTCTCTTGTTTTTTTATGTGTATTCGCGGATAAGTTTGTTATTTATAAACCGATTTTGATACTTTTTTTTTTCGTAAGAAGATATCTTAAGGGTTGTACCATGATAAAGAAATTGAGATCTAATAATGGCATCTTGGATAAATTAAGAGAAACCTTTGAAAGTTGTAGTATCGACTAGTGTATTTGTTGAGTGCTTGCGTTTTCAGGTTCCTCTTTGAAGTCGTTTTTTTTTTGTTAAAAATTATTTTGTTTTACACCTGAATCTATTTACTATCTTTCTTCTATAATTTCTATATTCATATGTGTTGCGTCTTGTTATCTCTTATTTTATTTATGTGTTCATGTCTTTGCTTTGTTTTATTTTTCTTTTGCTAATAATCCGCTGCCTACTTTTTTGCATTGTTTTATTTTTTAATTTTTTTAACTCTTTTTTTTGCGCTTGATACTTTTTTTTAGAATATTTTCGAAACTTTTTTTTTATATGTTTAAACACACAAATGTATTCTTTGCTTTCTTTTTTCTGACTAAATGTCTATTGCTTATTCTCTTGCTTACCTTTAATTTCGTCTAGACTTTTTTTATAATATTTATGTGTTTTATCACTTTTTATAAAACGTTAAAACATTTTTTAATTTTACATTTAATTCTATTTATCATATTTTTTTATTCTTTCTTTGTCTATTTGGATACTTTGGCATTTATTAATAAAAATTTGTTCTGTAAGGGTTTTTATCTCTCGTCAAAACTCTCTCGTTTTCTCTTATTTCTGTTACATAAAGATGTTTATGGCTTACTGTGTCATATTTTGAGCAATTTGAAATTTAAACCTATTTTCCTCTCCCTATATCTGATAGTTATTCTTTTTTTTTGCTATTTGTTTTTTTCTAGGTTTATTTCTCTGTCGTTTTTTACGTCACACTTCTTCATTGCTATATTGTATAACTGTTTTACATTCTCTCTTCTTATCTATTCTATTCTTTTCTTTTTAGTTTCTTTCATTTTCTTTTTTTAAAATGTATTTTCTCTCTCTCTTTATTTTTATCTGAAATTTCATATCTTTTATTTATTTTTTTTCATATTCTGTTAACTTTTCTATAATTATGTCTTATTACTCTACTTTCTACTATACATGTTCTTTCTTTTTCTTTATCTCATTCATTGTTTGTATCTTTCATTTTTTTTATGCATTTTTGGTCCCGCTTTTTTTTCCGTCTACACTATTCTCTATCTCTGTTTTTATTTTTCTATTTGTGTTTACTAGCTACTATCACCCTTGTAATTTTTTATATCCTTCTCTTTCGCTTATTTTATTTTTCTGCTTTTTCGTTTTTTTCTCATTATACATTCTGGATTGTTTACATAATCTTAACTCATTCTTAAATATTTCTCTTCCACTCTTTCCATCTCTTTCTACTATTATCATTACACTTTTTACCAGACTTTTAGACATTGTTATTCTTATTATTTTTTTGTTTTTTGTTCATAATATTTTTTTATTGACTTTTCTAATATTTTTACTACTTCATTACTACTATTCTTCATCTTATTTTTTATTATTCTCGGTTTACTATTTCTACGTGTCTATTTCTTTGCGATTATCTCTCTCGTCAAACCTCTATTGCTCATTGTCTATTAATTTATCATAGACTTATAACTTTTTATTCATAATTTTTTTTCTTTTTACTCTTTTTTACAATTTATGTTCCAAGTTATAAGGTTTATTTATCTCATAAAGATCATCAATCGCAGACATAACAAGTCTGCTGCTGCTGAAAGCTAGAAGAAGATGAAATGATTTAGACGAAACCAAGCGAGAAAAGGATGAAACCTACACATCCCAATCTCTCTAATAAACAAGCTGTGTAGTAAAATAGAAAACGAATTTCCTATGCACCATGTCCGTTGTCTCTGAATGTCAGCTGTCAGGCCTGCATGAGTGACAGAAGTTGCCGTAGCAGCAGTATCCCCATACCAGGATCCCATAATCGGGAAGAGAATGCAGGAATCTGGGAATGTTCCCGTTAATTTATGCAAAAATTATCGGAAATTAAGCAGGAAGACTAACAAAAGATCAGAAGACGAAAGGCGGTTGTGAAAGAAATGTTGAGAAAAGTGGGGACCATGGAGAAAATGTGGAAGGAATTTCAAATATCTCGTTTGAAAGTAAAGGGGTAAGACGATAGTGAATTCTACGTGATAGGAGTATAGGAGATGATGAAGGTCATTGGAATGCTGAAGCTTCTAAAGAAGAGAAAAAAGTGATGCAACCAACATGTCTGATTCAACTGAATCCTCAGCATCCCTTCAAAGGGCTCTGCTCTTCTGTCACCCCACATTGTGAAGAATTCGCTCTTCTCGTTCCGATTCCAGCAACAAAATTCCTCTTAAACATCCTCATCCTCCTATATTCCTAATAAAAATGAAGAACCGCTTCTTAAACACTCCCACGCGGCTACTAATTACCGGGACAAAAAAGGAGTGTCCGTTCAATTCTATAGCTTCCTCCTGCTTCGTTCCTAGAGATGTCCTAATCCAAATAAAGGAAAACTACGTGTTCCACAATAATCCAGAGGGCACATGTGGATGAGAAGTAGGTCACATGTGACTTGATCTCTTAAGCTTTTCTACAATCCTGTCACCCATATGGATTTGATTTCCAATAAATTCACGCATGAGTGAGCCTCAGTAGGTTTTTTCGGCAGGAAAAGGATGACGAGCGACTAAACATGTGGCCAAACAAAAACAAAGATAACAAAACAATTGAAGAAAAAATTGATAAACAAATATCATTGTTTTATAAGTTGAATTTTGCCATTACTTTTTTCTATGATTAACAACATTTGTTGATAAACAAGAGGTTGATGAACTTGTTATTGTTTATGTGGGAAAGAATGCAATTTGTTTATTCATATTGTTGCATTTTGCTTACTTATTTAGTTTGTCTAGATGGCTATGGAATGTGGTTTATATCTATTGTTTTCTGGGATCCTGATGTTTGGCGGGCCTCATTTTGCACTATCCTATCTACCTACCACATTGACGTGTGACCTCACACTTGAATACAGAGCGATCATGTCATTAACAAGATCAAATTTGTATTATGATTAATTAAACATAAATATGTATTGACAATTCCATCTGTAATATACATGATTCCCAGATTTAGATTTTTGACTGGAAATAATTTCTGGAGACGCCAGAAATCTTTTCTACTTCTCTGGATTTCTCTCCTTAAAGTTGTTTGAGAATCCCAAGAAGAACGCCATTTTGGTTTTCAGTGTCTTTTTGGTTCCCCTATTTTGTATTATTCAAAAATTTGTGGTTTTTTACTCCTATTTTGTGATTTTTACATAGAATTACTGATTTTTCTAAGGTCTGCAAATCTCTGTCTTTCTCATATTTTTCTCTTTTCTTTCATAAGTTTCTTTATTTGTTTCTTTTTTTTTTCTGTTTGTAGTTTATTTCCGCCTACTGACAGTCTATTATTAAATCTTTATAGGTTATACCAAAAGTTTTTTTTATATACATTTGCTTTTTTTGGATATTATCTAATACTTTCTTGGTGTTTTATTTTTTTCGACACATAATTTTTTTTTTTATATTTTATTTTCAATTTCAAATTCTAGTGTTGCTAAGGTACTGAGTTATCGTGCTAAAAATGTATATATTTTAAAAATGTGTAACATGTTTTTTATAACTTTATTTTATCTTTTTAATGATTTTTTTTTCTTGTCTGTTATTTGGATATTTTAACATTAAATCTTTATAGTTTACATCTTTACAGGTTTACACCTAAGGCTGTTTATTTCTGTTTTTTGTACTTGTTTGTCTTGGTTTTTTCTCTATTGCTCATTCTCTCTTATCTATTTTCTCATACTTTTTGTTGATAAATCAAAAAAATCTATCGAAAATTGTCTTTTTTTATTTCTACACCTGAATCTACCTATCATCTTTCTTTCATTGTTTTTTTTATTTTCTATATCTCTAGCAAAGTATTTTTTATCATTATAGGTGCCGTTTATACTTTCGGCCTTTTATTTAAATTTTTTTTTCTTTCATTATTTTTTTTCTATTTATCTTTATTCATTTTTTTATGTTTGTAGTTTATTGATAGCTATGTTGTATCGTCTTAGTTTTGTTTTTTATATTCTATCTTTCTTCTATTGATTATCTCCTATAAAATGTTTTTTTTCTTTTTCATTTTATTGTCCTAATCTTTTTTCTAATGTTTATTATTTCTTACACTCATAGTCTATGATTAAATCTTTATAGGTTAAATCAAATTGTTTTATGATGTTTTATACACTTGTCTTGTTTTGTCAAATTCTATTACTTTCCTGGTTTTTTTTTTTTGTACACATTCAACAAAACTATGAAAAAAAGATGATGATTATCTTTTTTTCATAGTTTTGTTCCTGTCTAGATCTCCAGCAAAACACTTTCAATTTTTATATATATTGAATATATTTTTATTATTTATATTATATTATTTTTACACCTAAATATATTCACTATCTTTTTTTTATAGTTTCCATCTTCATATGAGCTGCTTATACTGAAGATTTTTATCTCTTTAAAATTATTTGTGGGTTTATTTATATCTGTTCCTTTTTCTCTGTTTTTTTGGTAATTATTTACTGTTTTTTTTCATAGTTTTGTTTCTTTCTTGATCTCCAGCAAAGCACTTTTTATTTTTATAGGCGCTGCTTATACTTAAGGTTTTTTATTTCTTTCTTTTTAGTTGTGTGTCTATTTTTTTGATTTTTTTTTGTTAATTATTCATTGACTATTTTTCTGCTTTTCTTTATTTTTTTGTTTATACTTTTTCTTTATAGAATTCTTTTGTTTAGTATTTTATTAGCCATAAATTTTTTTCACTTTTCTGGATTGCACATTTTAAAATTGTCTTTATGCAATTGCCAATTTTGTTTTTAGTGTCTTACCCCTTCATTCTTTGTTTTATTAAAGAACCTGTAGTTGTTCATACTTTTTCTCCTGTTTTATCGTTTCCCCATAAAACACTTGGTTTTTTTCTAGTGTCTTGCAAATCTCTTTCTTTCTTTCTTGTATATCTGGTGTCTTTGATGTTTGTCTGTTCCGTCTTTCTCATATTTTGCTCTTTTTTTATAAATTCTTTTTCTGTGTTTTTTTTTGTTGTCGTAGTTTATTGATAACTATGTTATAATTATACAGTCTTCTTTTTCTTTGTGTTCTATCTCTTCCTCTGTTGCTTCTATTTCTTTTAAATTGTTGTTTTTCTTACTTTTTTGTCTTAAACTTTTTTTTGATGTCTTTTATTTCTTACTACTAACAGTCTATTATAAAATATTTATAGGTTATATCAAAAGTTTTTTTTAACATTTGTTTATTTATTTCTTTAAATAGCTATTACTCTATCGGTTTCTGTATTTCTTTCTATTCTATAGTGTTATTAAGGTACTGATTTATCGTGCTTAAAATGTTTCTATTATTAAATTTGTCACATGCTTTTTTTACCTTTATTTTTTTATCAATTTTTTTTTAAATTTTTTGTTGCTTTTTTTAACATTATATATTTATAGGTGCGTCTTACACCTAGGGTTCTTTATTTGAGTGTTTTGTCTTTACCTCTTTTTTATTTCCAAATGTTTATTGCTAATTCTCTGCTAAAATTAGTTTTTTTTATTTTTATCATTTTTCTTTCTTAGTTTCTTCTCTTTCTAATGTTCAGCGGAGCATATAGTATTTTTACAGGTGCTGCTTATACTTAAGGTCTTTTATTCCTTTTTTTTATTTGTGTGTCAATTTTTTAAGCTTCTTTTATTTTTTTGTGTATTTTGTTTTCTTCACTTTCTTGTTCATACTTTCTCTTTATAAAATTCTTTCTTTTAGTGAAAAAAGAGAAAAGTGCTTTATCTTTTTATAGAATTTTTTTAGCGAAAAATCTTTTCCTATTTCTGGATTTCTCTGCTTAAAGTTGGCTTTATAGACCCAAAAAACAGCATGTTTATTTGCAAACGTAATTTTTTGTTTTTAGTGACTTTTCTGTTCTCTTATTGTTTTATGAAAAACCTGTGGTTTCTTCATAATTTTATTCCCATTTTGCCGTTCCCATATAGACGTTTTGGTTTTTTGTAAATCTTTTTCTTTTTTTATTAGATCGACTTCGATCTATGTCTGTTTTTTTTCTGTCTCATACTTTTCTCTTTTCTTTTATAAATTTTTTTCTTCTTATTTATATTTGTTTTTTTTTCTCTATTTTCAATTTATTGATATCTATGTTATTTTGTGTTTTTTTTGCTCTTTATGTATCTCTTCTTCTATTGCTTCTATCTTCTGTATTTGTACCTATCTTATTGGGTTCAAATATGCTCTTAATGTTTGCAATACACTTTATAATGCATGAAAGGTTAAAACCAACTTACTCACTATGCACGTTGCCAGAAACGTACATATAGTAAAGATCAAGCTCATGAAAGTGTACTGGTTTTTGCAATAGCCTGGATTGATGAGTTTTCAATATTAAGTTCTCAGGATTTGCAGAATACATTACACTTTCATGAGAGGCTCAGAGATATAACCTTTCATGCATTATAAAAAAATTAGAACATCCTCTATTGGCTCTATTTCTGCTTTTTTTCGTTTCTTTGAGGGGATTTTTTTTTATATCAAATATTTTCTTCAGGTCGTTGCTTGTTAGTTTTTTTCTTTGTCTGCATTGTTTTCTGTCTTTCTTCTTCTCAAACTATATGCTCTGAATTTTTTTTCCTCGCTTTTGTTTTTTGGAAAATAAAAAATTATTTAATTTAATTATTTATTGTCAACTATGACTTTCTTAATTTAAGAACTACTTTTTAAGATTATTTTATAAACCTATAGGTTGATTTATATTTTTACCTGATTATGTCTAGTTATAATAGAAAAATATCATAATTTCAAAACTTAAATCTAAAACATGTGTCCTGTACACTTTCTTTTCTCGATTTAAGAAAAAATACTGTAGATCTAAGATCTACAAATGCTGTATATTTTTATATTTGCTCAAATAAGAAAAAATTTAAGATTAAAACCTAGTTTTTCCAATGTTTTTGTGATTTTGCTATATTATCTAGGCTAACTTTTAGAAGCACAAAACATTTTGTAGAAAAAAACTTTTTAAGCAAAAATAAAAAGTAAGAACATATAAAAAATTTAAAACAAGTTAATGCTGTAGCAGGACAATTATAGGAATAGAAGAAAGGAAATTGCAAGAAAATATATAAAAAGAAGAAGAAGGAAGGGGAAAGGCAATACAAATATAATACAAAAAAAAGAATTGAAGTATAATATCAAATGCAAGAAGATCATATTAAAAGCAAAACTAGAAAAAAAGAGAAAGAAGAAGAAGAACTCTTGTACAATAGCAGTTGATTACGTTTGATTTATTTTTTGCAATTTTTTTTGTAGAACTAAATGTTGAGTATACATTATTATTCTGAATAAATTATTTTTTGTGGTTAGAATTTTTATAATTTTTTTAAAGAGTAACAATAGATTGTTATAATATCCCTAAGTAACAAGCAAATTCACTCAAATTGAATTAGTATATCCAACCGTCATGTTGAGTGCTTTAAAAAAAAGACCGATAAAACATTTTTGAGCATGCCATGCATGATCGTATTTAATACTCTTAAAACTATACTATTTTTAAGTTAAAGATGAAGTTAGGGTAAACAATAACACGTGCTTAAGTCTGTCTCGCCAGCCAATAAACGCACTTTCTGCTAGGTCATGTGATGGTTCAACCAATAGAAACGCCAATGATTTCTACTCACGCGCTTTTTCTTTTTTACATACACTTAGCTCTTAACTTGGAAATACTATAATATTTGTAGCTTTCTTGTGACTCTGACTTCTGTAAATAGCTTTAGATCTAGCAGCAATAAACGTTCTACTTTAGACAATATTAATACAGCGTAGTATAAGTTTAGATAATTGCATTATAGCTTTAATACTTTTTTATTTATTTTAAGAAAGGTTTACATTTTAAAACTAGTCTTCTCAGTTTTTAAGTTCAACTTACTTACTTTTGTACATATTTTTGAGAAGGAAGGGAGGAGTAATATCTGCTTAAAAATTTTAGACTTATGTGATATAAATTTTTAGATTTAAAAGATTTGAGATTTATCTGGTCTGAAACATAAGATTTTAGAACTAGATGTGCTTTCTTGAATTCAAAGATGAGATCTATTATATATAGATTTTATATAGATCTATAGATTTAGTTCTTGTCTAGATCTATAGAAATAGTTTTTGTCTGAATCTGTAGATAATACAGTTATCTGTGGCGATTTTGTTATCACTTAAACACGAATCGACTATACCAAAAAACACCAAATATCAAAATTTGAATTTTGAGAATTCTGATTTAAAAAAATTTTGGTATCGTGAACCCGCTTACGTTACTCAGACAACCACGGGCAATGGTTCATTGCCCGCTTTGTATATTTGTTGCCGGCGGTATTTCTGCGGTTTTCTCATTTCATAAATATTATTTTCCTTTCGTCGATAAACAACATTATATAAAATTAAAATTTAGCATTCGACGCCACAAAACTGTAAAATGCCGTTACAGAAAGCTCTCCGCGACGCGACCTCCAACCAACTAATCGACTACTATAAGAAGATTCGCGACGACGATGGGCGTCCATCGGCGACGACCAGCTCCGGAAATCCGGTTCCAAACAAAGACGCCAGTTTGACAGTTGGAAAGAAAGGTCCAACTCTTCTGCAAGATTGGGTTCTAATTGACGAATTGGCTCACTTTGCACGAGAGAGAATTCCTGAAAGGGTCGTACACGCGAGAGGTGCTGGTGCTTTTGGATATTTTGAGGTGACCCATGACATTACCCACTACACTGCCGCAAAGGTTTTTGGGGAAATTGGGAAGAAAACCCCAATTGCTGTTAGGTTTTCTCAAGTGGCTGGTGAACTAGGATATGCAGACACCATAAGGGATGTGCGAGGGTTTGCTGTGAAGTTCTACACGGAAGATGGTATCTGGGATTTGGTGGGTAATAATACTCCTATTTTCTTTATCCGGGACGCTGCTCTGTTTCCTAGCTTTATCCATGTAATGAAAAGAAACCCAGTGACCCATATTCGCCCAGATTATGACATGTTCTGGGATATGATGACGTCAAGACCTGAAACTATTCACCAACTTCTAGTGTTTTTCTCTGATAGGGGTATTCCTGCTAGTTATAGAAACATGCATGGATATGGTTCCAACACGTTTGCTTTTGTTAACTCGTTTGGACGCGTTTATTACTGTAAGTTCCACTACAAAACCAATCAAGGAATTTCTAATTTAAATAGTGACCAAGCTACAAAGCTTGCTGGAGAAGATCCCGATTACTTCATCCGGGATTTGTACAATGCCATAGCCAATGGGAACTATCCATCCTGGAATATGTATGTACAAATTATGACACCAGAACAGGCTGCAGCTAGCCCATATGATCCATTTGATGTGACAAAAGTGTGGCTTCATGCTGACTACCCATTGATCCCAGTTGGAAAATTCGTATTAAATCGCAACCCCAAAAATTATTTTGCTGAAGTAGAACAAATTGGTTTTGATCCCGCTCATCTTATACCTGGAATTGAACCAAGTCCTGATCGAATGCTGCAAGCCCGGTTATTTAGCTATGGCGATACTCATCGTTATAGATTGGGAGTTAACCACCTACAACTGCCAGTGAATAGCCCATTTAAAGCCCAGAATTTTAACCGAGATGGGTTTGCTACGTATGATAGTCAAGGTGGGGCCCCAAATTATCATCCAAATAGTTTCGGAGGTCCAAATTCGGATGAAAGAGCCAAGGGTCTGGCGCCGGTGCTCCCACTTGCTGGAAACGCTTCTCGTTATGATAATGGAAATCAAGATAATTTCTCTCAGGCGAAGCTCCTATGGGGCCGTGTGCTATCTCCAGCTGAGAGAAGTCGCTTGATTAAAAATACAGTCAGCTTCCTGAAAAGGGCGTCGTCTTTCTTGCAGGAAAGGGCAATCGCCATGTTTGCAAATGTTGACAGTGATCTTGCGAGAAGAATTAAAGATGAGTGTACCTCCGAATTGCAATTAGCCCAATCAACCCAACTTCAATTGTAACAAAATTTTGTGTTTTAATAAATATTTTGCATTTTGTTTTACTGATTTTTATTATTATTTTTATTTATTTGTATTTCTACTGAGCCTGCTGTTATTTACCAAAACGGTTTTAGAAAAACCATAAATAATTAATTAAAACTAAGAATTAAAGATGAGTGTACCTCCGAATTGCAATTAGCCCAATCAACCCAACTTCAATTGTAACAAAGTTTTGGGTTTTAATAAATATTTTGCATTTTGTTCTACTCATTTTTTTTATTATTTTTTTTTATTTGTATTTCTACTGAACCTGCTGTTATTTACCAAAACGGTTTTAGAAAAACCATAAATAATTAAAAAATGGTAAATTTTTTTTAGTAGGTGTTTATCACAAATCTATCTAAGTACAATATTTTTGATTCTTTTTTTTTTATTAAAAATTTAAAATTATAGCTGTTATTTTCATATTTAAAGCAGAAATTTTATTTAGCTGGGGTATGTCAATCGGCTCTCTAAATTTTTTTTTATTTTGATGAAATGTAACCCTTCTTTACCTTTACAGATCTGTCAAATTTTGCAGTGCAAAATTTAATTATAAATTTAATTATTTATATTTTTTGTCAAATACCAAATTAAAACAACGTTTGTTTAATGGTTAAATAAATAGCAAGAAGCGCAACAAAAAAAAAATTTTTTTATTTATTCTAGTTAGAGGTTTATTAAGTTAATATGTCAAAAATTTAGATATAATATTTTTATTTTTGCAGGGAAAGTGAGGGGTAAGCTGCCTAATTCATGATTAGGAGTATTGTATCTTTTTTGTTTTGTTTAAAACGGCATTTAACTATTCATTTTAATTAACTGATAGAATATTTAATTAACTTAATTATGCCCACCTACACACCGATCTAATTTTTTCCCTTTAAACTTAAAAAAAAAGTTTTTTTAGTATCTTGTTTAATCTTTCTCTCTTTTTTATGATCAGTTTTATGGACTTTAATCGATTTTTCTTTTTTTTCATTATGATCTTTTTTCCAGATTGCTTATTTTATCTCTACGCATTAATTTATTATATGCTCTAATGTTTCTTTATTTCTTCTACACATCTGCATTTTTTATCCTTTTTTACTATTGAGTATATAAATTATTACTATAATTTATTTCCTCTTTCTTTATTTTTGCACCTAAATCTTGCTAAATCATATTTGTTTCTCATTTTTTTATTAAAAAATTTAAACAACTTTTTTGTGATCACACTAACGTATCTTTTATTAAACCTGCTTTTACTTATTTCTTCTCTATTTTTTGTCTGTTTGTATATATCTATCTCTTTTGTTGAACCATGCGCTTATTATTTTGCTTCTTTTTTTTTCTCAATCTCTTCTACGCTAAACTGTTTTCTTTCATTATATTTCTCTTTTGTTTGTTTCTCTCCTTGTTTTTCTGATCACTATCTTCCAGCTCTTTTTCAATATCTCACATTCTTCTCGTTCTCTTATTTTGTCTTCAAACTTCAATGCTCTTCTTTCTGCTTCTATTTTAATTTTTTACTATTAACTTTTCTCTTTTATTATATATCTTAGAATCTCGTCGTTAAATCCTAACCTCTATTTCATATATTTTCTTTACATTTTTTCTCTACTGTCTCTTTCCATCAGCAAATTTCTGCATTACACAACTTTTTACTAGATTTTCAAACATTGTCATTCCTATTTCATACTCTCCTCTAAACTTTCTGTCTACTATTTCCGACACAATTGCACACGCTTTAAACATATATCCTAAGTACTTCTATTCTTTAACCGCCTCTATTTCTTTCTCTTTCTCTTTCTCTTGCTCATCTACTTTTTTGTTATTTTTTGACTAATTACTATCTTTGTTTTACATTAATTTTTTATGTACTTTTTTGCAAATTTTATTATTTTATTTGTCTCTTTTTCTTTTCTTGACGTTATCACTATATCATCTGCATACGCCAGCATCCCCACTTTATTTCTGCCTTTTTCAACTTTTCTCTCTTGTTTTTTTCCAGGACTTCTTTTATGTTATTCAAATATATTGTAAACACTAGTGGACTCAAAGAACACCTTTGTGTGAGACTGGTCAAAAAACCACAACCATTCGCATTTATTTTTATTCCTATTCAATTTACACTTTGTCTTCTGATTTATTTCTTTATTTTTTTCTTTTATTTTTTTTTAATTTTTTTTTATGTGATTTTATAGCTTATTTCTATCTAACTTGTTAAACGCTGCTTTCAAATTCAGAGACATTCTACATACTCTTTTTCCTTTCTTTTCCAAATCAAAATTCAAAATCTATATTATTGTATTTTAAATATTCACATTTTTTTTGACTCTTTTTTTTTGAATTGTTTGCGTATCTTGTAATCCTTCCACTTTTTCTAATTTTTTTTTAATTACTCTGCCACACATATTGCATACACCTTGTAATATATATCTTATTGAGAAAAATTACTCTCCGGTTGTAAATTTTTTTTTTTTTGTTGTCAAGTATTATTATTTTTTCTGTTAATTTTCAAAAAAACTTTTGTTTTTTCTACACTTTTCTCAGCCTTTTTCTAACGTTGTAGCCTCTATACATTTATGCCTCATTCTTACATCTAGATATACATCTGTTCTTAGTGATTTTCTTCATATTAGTTTAATTAGTATTTTTTCTACTTCTTTTCTTGTTATTTCTTATTTTTTTCTACTTTTGTTTTTCTATTTTGACTTTTCCTGATTTTTTTATCATCATCTACATTTTTTTCTAATTGTTATTATCTACTTTTTTTTCATTAGTCGATTAGTAATTTGTCTATTCTCATTTTATATGTCATCTTTTTTTTAAATGTTTTTTTTTATTTATATATGTCTACATTTTATTTTATGCTCTTATTGTTTTTTTTTCTTTTCTGTTTTTCTGTTTTGTTTTGCGCATTTTTTCCAGTATTCTTTCTTTTGATTCATGTAACCTTTTAAAATTTGTTTTATTTTCTTTATTTTATTACTGATTTTTTAACTTCTTTTTGTTTTTTACATTTTCTATTCTATTATTTTTTGCATCTCTTTTGTTTAACTTTTAAACTCTCTGTTTAACTATCGTTTTCTATACTTTTATTTTTATCTTCTAATATATTTTTTTCACTGTTTTCTACCAATTCCTCTTCTTTTGACTCTATATGCTTTTTTGATTTTTTGTTCTATTTTATAATAGTGCTTTTTCTATTTTTTATCAATACTTGTAAAAGCATATGATCTGATTCTATCTTTTATCTAATCTCAAACTTTTGCACATTTTATTTATCAGAGTTTTTATCTTTATTCTTTTTGTGTTTAATTTTCTTTCTCGCTTTCTTCTTTGCTTCTATTTAAAAAATTTCATTTAATTTCTTTTACTATTTTCTTTATTTTTCTTATAAATAATTTTTTTTATGCTTTATTTTTTCTCTACTTTGTTGTTATTTTTGATATTATGCTCTCTTTGCCCATTTTATGTGTGTTTTTTGTAGCATATTACATTTTCCATCTGTATTTTTCAGTAATTTTTTTCAATCTTTTTTTAGTTTTTTTTATCTACTCATGTTTTCATCATTTCTAATATTTAACAAAAAAGTTAGTTTGTAGTTATTAAAGTTTAAGAATTTATTATTTACGCTTAAATGAATATTTTATTATTAAAAACTAAACATAATGGTGAAAATAGTTTGCTCTTTTATTTGTTTTATTTATTATATAAGATATCATTTTATTGAATTTATTTATTTCAATTCAAATTTCTAGACAGGCCCGTTTTTCGAAATCTACTCAAAATATTTTTATACAATTTAATTATTTACACTTCATAAACTTATATTTAGGAAAAAAAATTTTTCTTGCTGTTTTAAGAGATAATGAAAAAAGAATTGGTTGTATAGTTCTTAAGTTATACACTCTCTCTAATTTTAAAATGATTTTTATTATTTTATGAAGTCAAATAATTAACTGAAATTTGTAGCAAAACTTTAATATTTTAAAACGTTGATTATGATCTCAGCTTTCATCTGACTTAGTTTTTTAACTGATTTTTGGTTGTTTTATGTTAAGTTAGTTTATTTTAAACTATTTTATATAAATCTAAAGTTAAAATTAATATAAGTGGCTTTTATAGTAATATGTCGATTGTTATAATTTAAAACTTTAGTTTTCTGCAATTGTATATAAAAGTAGGTTTTTTTAAAAAGGGAAAAGGGGACAAAAGACTTAATACATTTTTTAATATTATTATAATTGCTTTACACATTTTTCCTATTTTGTTTAAAAATAGAAAATTTATCTGTTTTGCAAACACTTTACACATAAAGAATACAGAAAATTTAGATTTAAAGCTAAACAATTTAATTAATTAAATTAATTACTAAATATTTTGATAAAAGTTAGAGCTACGTATAGTGATAAGTTTTGTCCGCGTCTCCTCCTTTTTTATGCTTTTTTGTTTTTTATTTTATAATAAAAAGCAAAAGAAGGATAAGCGGACAACACTTTTCTTCAAAATAAAATAAAAAAAATAATTTTTTTTTCAATAAAATTATAATTACTTTACACATTTTCCTATTTTGTTAAAAATAATACATAATTGCTCTATTGTTCTAATTAATTGTTTTGATTGCTCTAATTACTTTTAATAATTAAATTAGTTAGCTTTAAATCTAATTTTGTTGTATTTTTTAAGTGTAGCCAACTAATTTAATTAATAAAACAGTTAAAATTCAGTATATTAGAAAGTTTGGTCGGCTTCTCCTCCTCTATTATACTTTTTTGTTTTTTATTATAAAATATTTAATTAATTAAACTAATTACTAAATAATTTTAAAATAGTTAAACAGTTAAAATTAAATATATTAGACAGTGTGATTCGCTCTTCTTCTTATTTTGCTTCTATGTGTTATATTAGAAAATAAAAAACTGCATTTGATTTTTATTTCTAAGTAAACTTTTTTTTTAAATTAAAAAAAAATTATAATTTTTTAATATAATTTTTATTTCTTTACATTTTTTTCCTATAAACATAAATTATAATTTCTTTATTCCGAGCATATCTATCTGGCTTTAAACATTTTACATCTAAAAACGTAGTAAATTCAGATTTAGAACTAAACAATTTAATTAAACTAATTAAATACTAAAATTAAACATATAAGTGTGATTCCTCTTTTTTTTATTATGTTTTTTTGTTTTTCATCATATAAGAAAGTACTGCATTTGATGTTTATTTCACAATAAACATTTTTTTTTCAAATTAAATAAACATAAATTATTTTTTTAAATATAATTATAATTACATATTAAAAATAGTATTAAACACATAATTTTTTAATTTTGTTAAAATAAGACATAATTTCTGTATTACAAGTATTTCTGGTTTTTAAACACTACACAAAACTTAGATTTAAAGCTAAATACTTTTAGTTAATTAAATAATTAATAAATAATTTAATTATAGTTAAACAGTTAAAATTAAATATATTAGTGTGATCCGCTTCTAATCCTTTTTTATTCTTTTTTGTTGTTTATTATGAAGTAAAGTACTGCATTTGATTTTCATTTTAAAATAATCTTTTTTATTTTCAAAATTAAAAAAATTGAATTAGAATGTTGAATTAAAATGTTTTATTCTATGATATAGGGGAAAGTGGGCGCCCAGCCATCTGACAAACTATTTTGTTCCCACTTCCAAATGCATTTTACATCTCCTATCCCTGCATGCTATCCTGTGATTCAAATCCGTCGATGAGCTCCCACGCCTCCAAACGGTTTATCGGAACAACTCTAGGACTTATCCCCTGGCTTAGTGAGTTAATCAATCCCTCGACGCTTTCATCGAAAATTCTGGACGGCGTCCCGACGCCACAACATTAATATTCTGTTTTCCTAGTAGCCGCGACGCTCCTGACGTGAAAGCTTTGCTGAAAATGTGACGCTTTCTGTTTTCAGAGTATTGATTCATCATACCTGTTGATTCCCCTTAAAATAGATGGAAATGTTCATTAGGGGAACGCGGAGTTCTAAAAATATTCAAGAGATGATTCATAAAGCTTTTATAATGTATTTATTACACTTATCTCAAACGTTAGGAATTAAAGGGCCTTAGATATTTTTAGATTTTTTTTTTTATTTGTATTTTTTTTTTTGCACTTAACTTATGTTTTTAGTTCTTCAAAAGCTCAAAATCTACTATTTTTGAGCTTTTGAATAAATATTGTCTAAACCCACAAACGTTTGATGTTCAAAATTTTTTTACAAAAATTAAATAGTTATTATTTTTGAATTGGTTTACAAGACTCACTGGTGAAATAGTTTTTTATATTAAATTATTATATAGAATTCTTTACTAAGGTTTGTATTTACCATCTACTTTTAAACTCAAATTCTTTAAAACCACTCCGTATACTTTGAAAATTCCTCTATTTTTTTTGTATGTATTTAATTTATTAATTTAAAAATTATACAGATTTCATAAAATTTGAAGTTTTAGATTTTTCTTTATTTTTTTTATATGTTTTAGATACAATTCTTAGACTTTTTGGTCTTTTACGTTTATAGAGGTTCACTCCAAAATAAAAAAATTGTAATTCGGTATTTTTACTTTAATACGTATTTTTATTATTTTTGTTTAACAATTTTCAATAATTTTTTTTTCAGTTTTAAATAAGCATATACTTTTATTATATTTTTTGAATTTATTTTGGCTAATTGTATATTTATTATTCAATCATATTTTTATAAAATATGTTTTTTTAATTTTTTTTTAACTCTATAAATTCATAGTATTAATTAAAAAGTTAAACAAATTCCACAAAATTAAAAAAACTTCAGAAACCTTTCTACTCATTTCATTTATTTTTATTAAATTTTTTAGACTTCTCCGTTTTTCTTATATTTATATAGGTTACTATAAATATATGTTTTTTAAATATCAAATATTTAATAATTAAGTTTAGTTTAAAAGAACATTTTAAGTTTTTTTTTATTTCTAGCAATATTGAAAGTTAAAAAAATATGATTTTATTTTATAATCCAACCTAAAAATAATTAGGAAAAAGATTTAAATTTTTTTTTATATAATTTTCTATTCCTTAACTTAAATTTTTTTGTTAAGTTTTATGCATTTTTTCGTTTTCCGACTGGCACAAAGCTGTCAAAATAATTGATTTATTTTTCTATTTTTATTTAAGAATTTTTAGTTATTTTATTGGTTTAAAAACGCAAATTTATTTTTTTTAATCTTATTTTAGTTAATTTTGTATTTATCAAAATTTACTCATGTTTTTAAAAACTGCAATCATAATTATTGATCTTTTTAATAATTTTTTCAACTTTATGTATTTAATTTATTAATTAAAAACTTTAAGAAACTATACAAAAATTGAAAATTTTAGACTTTTCTACTCATTTATTTATATTTATTAAAATTTTAAGGCTTACTTGTTTTTCTTATACTTATACTAGCCTACTCAAAATATATTTTACAAGATTTTACTCTGACAATGACATGTAAAAAATATGCATTAATTTTTTAAATGTTTATTTAACAATTTTTCTATTTTTAATTCTACAATTTTTAAGTTCACACATTCTCTATTATAATACACAAATACACACACAAAAACCCGCATTTTTTTTTGTTTATTTAAATGATTATTTAACAAATTTTTAAATGTTTAAACTTTTTTACTCAATATATTTATTTTTGCTAAAATTCTCAGCTTTATTTGTGTTTCTTTAATTCTACGGTAGCCCACTCAAAAAAAAATTTTTTGGAGTTGTAATAGTAGAAGTCTGTAATTTAAAAAAAAATTGTAGCAGTAGTAAAAGTATGTATTTTTTATTATTTAAGAAATATAGTTTTTTGTATTTTTAGCAATTTTAATAGCTTAAAAAAATATGCTCAAATTTCATATATATTTATATATACATGATACCAAATTATCAAATTTATTCTTCAGAATTATAGTAATGAATTTTTTTTTTAATAATTATTAACACAGATATAAAAATATTTTTACTACTTTATTCTTCAAAAACTAATTACAAAAATTTTAGATATTTAAGAAATATACAAATTGTATTTTTTGTATTTTCAACCCATTTGATACAAAATTATAGCTATTATTCTTTAGAGCTATAGATTATAGTCTGGAAAACTTTTTGTTTTTTTAATAATTTTTGACAATGAAATTTTTGTTTCTTTTCTCACTTTTTTAATTTTCAGACATTTGAGAATTATAGTTTTTTGTATATTTAGCAATTCTGAAAACTAAAGAAAAATATTTTCGGTTTTATAAACCCACCTGAGACAACTTTTGAGTGTAGAACCGGGAAGACCTACCACGCAATTTGTAGAACAATAAAAAGAAAAAAAGAAAAAAATCTGCTGATTAGAAATCATTCATTCATCAACATCTGTTGGAAGAAGAAGTCTCTTAGGTCAAACCATAGATTTTGTAAGAGAAATATTTTTTCAAATAATTTAAATAATTGTCTTGAGATTTAACAAAAAAAATGTAGTTAGTAATATATATATTTCATCCCTGCTACCTCTGTTAGCTACCACAACCAAGAGCTTCGTAAAAGAAATTGTTGGGCGTCTCATTAAAATGAAGCTACTCATGGAAAATTAGCTTAATATTAATCAAGTGCAAAAATGGCTCAAAGATCCTGGATTATAATTATTTTGATTTTAAGAAATGGAATTTTTTTTTATTTTTAGCAAATTTGAAAATTAAAGAAATATTTTTTGATTTTATAAGCCCACCTGATACAAAATTAGCGATATCATCTTTCAGAATTATTGATTATAGTCTTGACAAGAGAACTACTTTTTTTTTAAATGTCTAAAACTAATTTCAAAAATTTTTAGATAGTTGAGGAATAGTTTTTTGTTTTTTTAAAAGTTTTAAAAATTAAAAAGAAATTTTTTTAATTTTATAAGCTCACCTGATACATAATTATTGATTTTATCTTTCAGAATTATTGATTATAGTGTAGACAATTTCAGCATTGATATTAAAAAAATTGTTTTAATACTTTTTTTGTTAAAATGTTTAAAACTAATTTCAAAAATTTTTAGATGGTTAAGAATAAGTTTTTTTGTTTTTTTAGCAAATTTAAAATTTATAAAAATATATTTTTGATTTTTTAACCCTATCTAATACAAAATTATAGATTGTATTCTTCAGAATTATAGAATTAAATCTTGAAACTTTTTTTTTCAATAATTTTCAGCATTTAGATTAAAATATTTTTTTCTAACTTTTTTTTTTCAAAATTTTAAAACCAATTTCAGATATTATTTATAACTTTTTTAATTTAATTTATGTATCTAAATTATTTAATTTTAAACTAATCTTATTAAATTAAAATCAATTTTATTAAATTTTAGAATTTAAAAGTTTTTTCCCATATAATTTATTTTTAATAAAATTTTTAAACACATTGTTATACCCTTTTCTAAAATTTTTTTTTAAAATTAAAGTTTTTGTAAAGTTTAGCTTTAGTTTTTTTGGTTTTTTGTTTAACAAACACGACTGTCAAAACATTTAATTAATAAATAAGTTTTAAAAATGTAGCAATTTAATTTTATGTATCTAAGCTATTATATTTAAGGCGATTTTATAAAACTATAATCAAGCTTAAAACATTTTTAAATTTAGACATTTTTCATTTGTTGTAAGCCACTAGAAATTAAAAACTTTAATTTTAGAATATTAATAATAGTTCTTGACAAGGGAGTGTAGTTATGGGTTGAAATATGATTTAATATCTTTAATTTTAAATAATTTTTTTTTTTAGTCTAGGTTAGCACACACGGTTGTCAAAATATTATTTTAATAATTATTTTTTCAGTATTTAGCAGTTTTTAAATTTTATGTATCATGGTTTATAACTTGGCATATTTTATTAAGAAATGTAAATTTTTTCAATTTTTTTAATTTTTAGCTTTTTCTTAAGTTATTAATTATTTACAGAATTTTTTAACAATTTGTTATAAACAATTAATATATATTTATAAAAAAATAGGAAAATTTTATAAAAAAAACATTAAATATAAAAGAATTTTTCTTATTTAGTATAATTTTTTTTTTATTTTTAAATATATTTGTTTTTTTGTTTATGAGAGTCTATTTGGATTAAAAATCTTCCATTTTCCACGCTTAGTAATTAATTATTTCTTTTTGGAAAATTTTACTCAAATTTAGAAGTTCTAGTGGTTTTGAAAGATTATAAATTAAATTATTTTTCTATTTAAGTGATAAAGTGAAAACTTTATACATTACACTTTAATTGTCACACTCGTTTATTAAACTCCTCGCAGCGTTCGTCGTGTTTTAAACACACTAGTGTCACAAAAAACGTCTTATCCAACTCGTATAATATGAACTATCTATAATTCTATCTATTTTTCTTAATTAGTTACCAATAAATAAAATATTAAACTAAATTCAAAACCTTTCAACTTCTTCTGTACACGGTCGTTTAAATCATCCGTCTAAATGAGAAAACTTAAAGCAGCGTCGGCTTAATAAAAGCGTCGAGGCGCCATCTGTCTCTTCTATTCGCCTGTTATCAAAAACGTTGTTGTTGGGAAAGTTTTACTTTCGAAAACGTTGGAAGAACACCTGTTGCTTTAGAAAGTTCTGAAATTTGTGTGAGAGGGAAAAAGAAACAAATTATGTATTTACGTTGAGTCGGCCAGGAAAAAAAACGTAAGAATTACACATTCAATTTAAAGATAATAACTTAATTATCGAAACAGCTGCCAAAATAAAAAAAAACATGTATTTTTTAAAAAAGGGGTAAAACTATGAAACAAAAAAAAATAATCATAAATAAATAAAACTACTCAATTTAATACAAAAAAAACTTTTTATATAAGAAGCTATCACCCTTTGGCGTCTAATTACCCTTACTTTTTTCACAAGTCAATCTTTTCTCTCTTTTATTATTTATTTGTTTCTAAATTTTTAGAACACTAAAAATAAAAATTTGAGACATTTCAGCTCTTTATACATCCCTGTTATTTTCCAATACTTCCGTACCTTTGCCAGTCGGCATTTATTGAATTCCCCCGGCAGTGAGGGTGCAGCAAAATCAGAGTGCGCCCTTTCGGCAACGATTTCCGATATCATTCAAGCTCGAGGACAACTCAAAAAACCACCCTTTGCCCATTCTATAACCCTGTTCCTTTCCAATATTTTCAACTGACTAGGCGGCGTGTACTTTAAATACTTGTCAATCAATCAATTTAAGGGGGTAAGTTTTAAGGGAGGTTTTGCTGAAGTTGAGCTTGGAGAAAAGTTTTCTAAGTTGGAAGTTGCCCTATTGATTTGAAGAAGAAAGGGTAGAAAAGCTTAAAGGGAGGACATGTAACAGGTGGTTTGGAGAAAATTTGGGGCGCTTTCACATAGGCGAAGTTTTCTTTAGTAGGAGAACAGGAAGAACGGGTGGTTGCGACGCCGTCGACGTTGCAGACGTCCCTTCACGCATGCATTTTGAACAGATATTCAAACAATATATGATCATAGAAGTTAACCCTTTGAAAGCTTTCGATTAGATGTTCAGAAATTTGATCAAAAACTGTTAAAAAAATGTCAATAACTAAAAATAACTGTTAATCAGCTTCTAATTTGATTTAAAATTGTTAACTGTTTAAAAAAAATTAATAACTGTTAAATAACTTGTATATGAGATAAACCTTATCAACATTTATAACGTTAATTTTTCTATATTCTGATAACTTTATAAATAGAATCAACTGTTTTGAACTGTTATTGAAAAACACATTTAACAGCTTATTAACTTATTAGAATTTCAATACAAATTGTATAGTAAGTAATATTTGTAAATTTTAACAATGTTGTTGAGTAAAAACGTGGTGACAGTTTTGCTTCTGCTGTATACCTTTATAAATATAAAAAAAATATAGTTTAACTATTATTTCAAATTCTTTGCTATTAGCTGTTATTACGGAATAATTATGTGATACACTTTTAATTTCAATTTATTGAAGTTAACTGAACTGATCAAAAATTTTTAATCTGTTAAATTAAACCTGTAAACTGTCAACATTTAACTGTTAATTGCAAGATTATAGCTATATATTAATGTATAACATATGTATTCTACTTTTAACTTATCAAATAAATCTTTGCTTTTAATAAAAAAACGTTATTTTAACAATACATAATCATAAAAATTACATCTTTTAAAACCTTTAATTAGGTTTTAACAAATTTGATTAAGAACTGTTTGTTACCGAATTGATTGTTTAATAACTATAAATAACTGTTAAATAATCTTCAAATGTGATTAAAAATTTTTAACTGTTAAAAAATTAACATTTCTACATAACTGTTAAATCACTTGTATATAGATGGAATGTATCAATTTTTATATCGTTGATTATGTCTACATTTCAATAATTTTATAAACACATTTAACAGTTTATTAACTTATAAGTAATGTTACAAACCGAAAAGTAATATTTGTAATCTTTTACAAATTTGTTGAATAGTAACGTGTTGAATAGCAACAGTTTTGCTTCTGCTGCATACTTTTATAAATATAAAAAATATGTAGTTTAACCATTATTTTAAATTGTTAGCTATTAGCTGTTATTACCGAATAATTATCTGATATACTTTTAATTTCAATTTATTAAGGGTGACTAAACTGATTATTTAGCAATAATTAATAAAAAAAAATTTACTTTGCTAAATTAATACTATTAACCGTCAATATTTAGCTGTCATTTGCAAGATAACAAAATCTACTCTGTGAGGCTATATATTAATTTATAACATATGTATTCTACTGCTTAGTTATAAGATAAACTGTTACAAAGATTGATTAAAAACTGTTAATCAATATAACTTTAAATAACTGTTACATCAACTTGTAATTTGATTAAAAACTGTTAAAAAAAAATTATTATCTATATATAACTGTTAAATCACTTGTAATATAGATGAAATTTATAATCAATTATGACATTAATTTTTGCTTCATTTCAATAACTTTACAAATACAATAAGCTGTTTTAAACTGTTATTAAAACACATTTAACTGCTTATTAACTTACTAGAAATATTACAATTTTATTACTAATTGTTAAGTAAACTTTGTAAACTTTTACAAATATGTTGAGTATAGTAAACACTTTTACTTCTGTTATGTACATTGATAAATATAAAAAAAAAATTGTTTAACCATCATTTTAATAACTTTAATATATTAAATTTGGTTATTAGCAAATGATTATGTAACATACTTTTAATTTCTACCAGCTAAAGCTGGTCAAACTGATTCTTTACTAATAATTAACAGTGATAATTTTTATTCTATCAAATTAAAACTGTCAACTGTCAACATTTAGCTGTTGACAATAATTGCAAAATAGCAAAATTTAATAATTAAAGCTATATATTATTGCATAATCTGTATATTATATTCTTGAATTAGAAATATTAATTACTTAATTTTAAATACTAACAAAATGAGTTAAAATGCAATATATAATCGTTGAAGTTAAACCTTCCAAACCTTAAGATTAGATCTTAAAATATTTGGTTAAAAACAGTTAATAAATTTTTTAATATCTGTAAATAACTGTCAAATTAGCTTTTAATTTGATCAAAAACTGTTAACTGTTGCAATATTTTTTAATAACTGTAATTAACCGTTAAATTACATATATATGGTTTAAATTTATCAAAGCTATGAAATTTGTTATGTCTATATATTTTAACAGCTTTAAAATATGTGTTTAATTTAATTGTTGAGATTAACTGAGTGACTTAATTGGTTAAGACAGCTTTAAAAATATACACCAAATGTTTTTTCTAAAGTTAATTATAAATATTGTTATTTAGATCTCAATAACTAGATGATAGCAGTTATTAAAAAAAATTAGCAATCCAATCTTATAAACTCTGATATAATTTATTAGTTGAATATTAATCATCCAATAAAATCTATCAATTTTTATAGTTATTTTTGAACTTTGATGTCAGCTATTTACCAATAACTTCATAATATATGTTTATTCTTTGTAATTAACTGTTATATTACACTTTCTAAATAGTAACAGTTATCCATTACCTTACAGTTAATTAACTAGTAAAATTTGATAGATTGTTTTAAGTTAATTTTAAAGTCATTATATATTAACATAATTATAAATAATGATCTTATTTCTTTATTTTTAAGATAAAGCAATTGATTTTAAGCGCATTGAGTGCGTTAAAGAGTTATTATTTACCACTTAAAAGTTATTACGTTGTAAACCATTTATTAATTACTTTACAATTGTTTAAATTGTTAAATGAATTAGCGTATAAGACTGTCAATAAGCATATCATTTTATTTATCTACACAATTTTGCATTTAATATATTTGTTAAGATATTTTAGTAATTACCAAATTGTTATAAGCCAACAGTTAACTGTTATTAATTAATCTGCAACCTTACAGGTTACAGATTGTAACTTAATATTTAATTGCTTATCTAATCATTAAACATCACAGTTGTCAATTTTATTTTTTTTAGTTATACTAATAATTTTTTTGAGTAAGCATTTAGTTGCTAATTTGATAATTTTGTTTTATTTAGGCTACAATTAGTAAAATATTTACTAAACAAAAACCTTTTAATTTTATTATTTCTTAATTTTTAACAGTTAATTTAACCGTTAATTATATTATTTTACCTATTAATAGAACAATATAAACATAAATTTTTAGCTATTATTTTTATGCCGTTGAAGATTTAAGTTGATTTAATAACAGTTAATTTTAGTGCAGTATTAACTATCAAATTACTATAAATTATAGAACATTTTATTATGTAGCACATTATAAAGAGAAAACCAGTTTAAATCAACAATAGGAAAAATTATTGCTGTAGTTTGATTTATAAAATACTAACAGTTAAATTACATTGAAATAGTTAGTTTATTTAGTTGTACGTTTGATGATCAAATTAAAACAAATTTAATTTGCACAATTTTGTTAACATTTGTAAATAAAAAGTTTTAGTTTGACAATGAATTTAAAAATTCATTATTTATATGCAAAAACGTGTTATGTTTAACCATTAAAACAAGTTTATTTGTAAATAAAAATTAAAAAATTAAGAACAAGGTTAATACTGTTTGGATGTAAGTAAATTATTAATGCTTGTAGTTATATTTTGAACTATAAGTCGGTGAACAGTAGAGAGATTAAAATAACAGTTAAAAATAAACTGTTTATAACAGCTACTGAAAAATACATTTAATAGTTTATCAACTTATTAACAAAATTACAATTTTATTACAAATTCTAAAGTAGTATTAGTAAACTTTTACAAAGTCGTTAAAATGTATTGTGTTAACCGTTTTGTTTAAATTAAAAAAAAAATATTGCTATAAGTTGTTATTAGCAAAATAAATAAATTCTAACTATTAATTTCAATTAGGTAAAATTAGTTAGAAATTAAATAGCCTGATTCTTGAATGATTACTATTTTAAAAATATTTAATCTGTTAAATAAAAACTGTTAACTGTCAAAATTTAGCTGTCAATTACAAAATAGCAAAATTTACTATTTTAAGCTATATTATAATGTAAAATATATGTATTCTACTGTTAACTGCTAATTACTTGTCATTATCCGTTACTTGCTAAATATTAACAAGTTAACAAACTGTCAATTTGTCGTTTAAAATTACGGTTTTATTAATTGTATTAGCAAAAAATAAGTAGTTTATTATGTAGTACATAATTAGATTAATATAAATTAAGTTAATACATTTTTCTTCTAATGTTTTATTTGTTCAACAGTTAAAAATAACCTTTATTAACGAAAAAAACTTAAAAGTTAGGTTACTTTTATTTTGTGTTAATTAAGAAGGTATTAATTAGTGTGTTAACTATTTTTTAACTACAATTTTATTTTAAGAGTTATTTAATAATGAGCATATAATTTTTGTTAAGTTTTTTATATAACTTTTTTACTTTAGCTGTTTAATTTGTTAATTATTATTAATTTATCAAGTGTTAAACTGTAACGATTATCTTAAATATGTTTATTTTGGAAAAACACATTTTTATAAAATAAAACATAACATTTCTTGTTTCTTTAGACCAAAAAAAAATTAACTGTTAAATTGAAATTGTAAATAATTGATTTAACTGTTAATTACAAATTAGCATAAATTAGGATATAAAACTGTATTTATTCTTTTTGATTAACTGTTAATTTACAGATTAGCATCTTTTACTGGCAACTATTAAATAAATTACTTGCTAATATAAGCTTAACTATTTTAGCTTTTTAATAAATTATTATTACCTAATAATGATAAACTGAAATAAAAGCGGCAAAAAATGTAATAACAATTTTTTTATTCACTTATTAATTATAAACATGTCACTAATTACAAATAATATTTTTTTCTGTATGCTGGTCTTAACAGTTAATTAGAAAAAATTATTTAATGAGAAAGAATCTGAAGGTAAATGTTAAGAACAAAATTTAAATACAAATAATGTATAATTATTTGACATTTCAATAAATTATTTATAACTTGTAGTTAAATAACAGTTAATTAAACTTATTGGGTGTCGAAGAGTTACTTTAAGATAATTAATTTTTGTTGTTTTTGTTTGCAATATTTAATTATTACGTAAACTATCTGACACAAAACTGACAATTTTTTTATTAATTATTAGTAAATTTATTTCTAATCTGTTAAACTTGTTAATTGTAAATTAACAAGTCATCCTTTTACACTGTGAATATTATCTTAAGACCGGTTATTTAACAACAATTTATAATAAATCTTCCTTAAAATTTAATTTAATATATTTATTTATTTATGTAAATATTGTAATAAAATAATTACATTTATATATATATACATATATATAATTGTAATTATTTTATTGTTTTTAGATAAGTTTTTTTGATAAATGTTTATAATAGCAATAGTTAAAATTTACTATTAACAAATAACTTTTATTAATTCTTACTGTTAATATGCAAATTTTAATTGCTCACTTATAATTTAAAATTATCAATAATCGAAAGTTATTTAGAATTACGAATTACTATTTATAACTGTTAATTAACTGTAAATTTTAATACGTTCAACAAACTAGACTGTTAGAAAACGAGATAATATAATATTTGTTCAAAAAAAAAGTTTATAATTTGTATGTCGCACTCGGTATATAAATTTTATTTTAAATAATTAATATACAATCAAATAAAAACATCGTAGAAGGTTATTTTTGTTGACGATTTCAATTGTTTTTCTGTAACAATAAAAATAATCTTCTGATAAGAATTAGTGAAAACAATTGAAAAAAATTTTTTCGCCTACTTAACATTTAAACAATAAAATTTTTTGTAAATATTTAAACAATTATGCAAATCATTCAAAAATTGAAAAAAAAGTAAAATAAAACAAAGAAAATGTAAATTTGGAAGACTACTAGCAGGAGGTACCGTCTCTTTGTCCTTTGTTTGTGAGTAGGCCGTGGTCGTTGACATCTTGGTTTCTTCAAAACAAAATAAATACCCCTAAACCACTTGTTTTTCATAGCCTCCTGCTTATCGACAATCCTTGTATTTTATCCCGGAGGGGCCTCTACTGAAAACCTCATCAAAATAAAAGCTTGAATGAAATTCAAAGGGTGCGAGAGAGATTTTAGAGACCGAAGAAACTAAGCGGCCTTCTTGACTTTATGAAATCCTGTTAGGGTGTTGACGTCATATGATAGCAATTTCAAAGACTTTTTGATAAAAAAAAACAAATAAGTAAAACAAAAGCGTGCAGATTTATAGAAAAAATAAAAAAGTGGTTCGATTTGGATCAATGTAGGTAGGATGTGGGGCTGCCTGAAATTTGACCATTCTTCACATTCTCATGTAATCCTACTACCTTGTTGACGTCATTTTCTAATAGTGCCTTGGAGTAAGTGCTTTTTTTATCTTTGGAGATCTTTTGACAACCTTTTGCAGGGTATGCTATCCTGGTAGGGTGTTGACGTCATGTCTCTAAGGGAATTCCTTTTAAACTCGATAATAATATTAAAACTTAGAAAGGAGTTTGACAATTATTAAAAATGATTGACACTTGTATTATTATGAAACTATCGATTAAATTAAAAATTTTAAGCAATATTTATAGATTTGTCGTTTAAATATTTATTGAATATATACATTTTATAAATAACACGGCATTTATTTAAGTCGACTATCGATTGCAATACTAAAGTTATTTTTTTCACAATTTTTTAATCGTTTGTTTTTCAACGTGTCGATTATAATTTAAATTTTGTCGATTGTCATATCGACTATTTAAAACATTTTTCAACTTTTCGATCTTTTAAAATGAAGCTTTTTAATTAACGGTAAATATTTTTAATGCTGCTTTTTATATGTCGTTTATACAAATAATTTTGTCGATTTAAACTTGTTTTATCAATATAAAATTGCTTTTTTGGTTTGATAGTCAATATCGCCGTTTTTTTGAATTTAATAAATCAATAAAACCATTGACTAAATAAAACTAAACTTTTTGTTGTTTATATTTTGGAGATCTAGCCTAACCTTGTCGATTATACTTCCAAAACTTTTATTTTGCTGATTAGAGCCAATGTTAGAAAAGCAAAATTTTAAAATAATTTTTTGCAATAAATTACATATATCAATTATATCAAAAATGTATTGATTTTGTAGATTTACAACTACATATCTATTCAATAACTTTTTCCAATATTTTCCAATTTAGAAAATCGTTTTATAAAGTATTTTATTTCAGAAAAAAACTAAAAAAAAAAATAAGAATAAATTAGAAATTGAAAACAAACGAGACGATTTAGAAAAATTAAAATTTAAAGAGAATACTACAAAAATCAAAGTTAGGAAAATAGATTAAAAGCTTATAAATTTGGAATGTACCTAGGATGGAGAAAAACAATTTTTGAAAAAATAAAATAAAGGTGTTTTTTTTGAATTTTTTACTAAAATATGTAAATTTACAATGTTTTAAAAGTTCTATCCAAGCAGGCAAGAAAAAATTATAAAATGCATTCCAAATTTTTAAAAAGCTCTGTGTCAAAAATCATTTTTTTTCAATTGTTTTTCTATTTTATTTTTTTTTTAATGATAAAGGCTTTAAAAATCTCAAATCAATATTTTAATACTTTGGTAACAAAAAAAAAGTTTTTTTGGGTCACTATTGAATATAATTTGAAATTTGATTTTATCATATAACTATACTTAAATTATAAATTTTTTTTTAATTGAAAGTATTAAAAATAAAAATCTTAGATGACAAAAACTAAATAGAAGGTAAACAATTTTTGATAAAATCCTAGATGTAGATTCTAGAGTATTTAAACATAAGAAAAATTAAAAAATTAAGTTAAAAGCTGTAATACAAAGATAGCAAAATAATTAAAATAGTAGGTAGAGCTAATTAAAAATTATAATAAATCAAAAATAAAATTTTATAAAAATTGAGATTCCATGAAAATTCTTGTAAAAGATTTAATGAAATAAGAATTAATTTAAAAAATCTGGAAAAACGAGAATAATAGATTCAAAATACAATTTTTGCAAAAATTAAATATGTTTAAAAAAATACCAAAAAAAGTTTGATTTATTTTCTAAGCCTAAAAAATAAATTTAAAAAATATTCAAACTCTAGATCTGAAACAGCAAAAAATGTAGGCAGCATTTTATCACATTTAGAATTCAATTTTTTTGCTTTCTTTTTTATATTATTTTTATTTTAGTTTTTCAACTTTTTTGTTATCTTAAGCAAGAATTTTAATTGTTTTAATTTATTAAAATTTTTTTTTTTTTAATTTTTTTATAATTTAACTAAAGTTATATGATTTAAATCCTAAACTACGTTTATACTCTGTAAAAAAATTTATAATAATTGAAATAAAAGATAGATAATCGATAAAAAATAAGGTTTTTAAAATATATATTCAAATTTTGAATCTAGATTTAGAGCAGTAGAAAAAAATAACAATTTAATTTAAATAGCATTAGCTACCTAAATTGACAAGAAATGTAAGCAACAAGAAAGGTATATAAGAACAAACAGTACAATAGATAAGAACAAACAGTACAATCAAAGTTAAAAAATTTAATAATAAAAATAATTTTATTTTATATAAACATACAGATAAATAGATTATTTACATAATTTATAATTCATAAAGCTGATGAAAATGTAAACAGTTTTAAGATAACTAATTGAAGACTCACAAAAAAGTGTGATTATGTAAAGTTGTAGAAATTTAGACTATTTCTACAATTTTCTAGATGCACATCTTACATAAAGTAGAAAAATAGTTTCAAAATCAAAATAGTTTTAAAACTTCCAAAAAACTTAAATCAAAAATAAAGTTGATAAAAAAATTTAGAAAACTGATAAAGTATTAGTCAGAAAAAAATTCCATTGGAAAAAAAAACTTTTCTAAAAACTAAATTATTCTAGGATTTATTTTTATTAAGAAGAACTAACAAATAAAAACTAAAAGAAACATGTCAAAAATTAAAAAAAGATAAGTTTTCCTAAGAATAAAGTTATAAATAAATAAAAATATAAATAATTTTATACCGCTAGACATAACAGATAGATTAGAAAAAAACGTAAATATTAAACTACTAATTTACAAAAAACTAATTAAAAAAATTTAATTAGCTAGAGTAATTATTGCAAATAGAAATTCCAAATTAAAAATATGTTTTTGAAACATATTTAGATAAATAGTCTAAATAAAGAAAAAAACAGAAAATTTAAAAATGAAATCCTAAAAGTTTAGATAAAAAGTCTAAGCAGTCTGGTCCAATAGATAGAACAAATATATAGACAAAAGTTGTAGAAATTTGAAATATAAAAAGGTATAAAAGAAGAAATAATAAATATGGTCTTTGAACTAAGAAGACGAATAACTCTAATAAGAGTGAATAGATAAACATAGAAGATAATGAAAAGATAATTGTAAATAAAAAGGTTTTAGATAATTTAAAATCTATAATTTATAAAACCACTTATTTTTTCTCACTCTACATATAAAAAGTTATCTATAAAATCTTCTAATTAATCTAGATTTTATGTTTAACTTTTTCTGTTCCGGAGGCACAGTAATTTAGCTGGAATGAAAAATTATTACGGTCTTTGACAAGTAATGATGATGACAATATTATTTTTTCAATGGTATAAAAATTTTTTGAGAAAAACTTTTTGATTCTCAATTACTTTGATTTTGATTTTAGTTTATTTTTGTTTATTTTAGATTATTTTAGTTTATTTTAGTTTATTTTAGTTTATTTTAGTTTATTTTAGTTTATTTTAGTTTATTTTAGTTTATTTTAGTTTATTTTAGTTTATTTTAGTTTATTTTAGTTTATTTTAGGTTATTTTAGTTTATTTTAGTTTATTTTAGTTTATTTTAGTTTATTTTAGTTTATTTTAGTTTATTTTAGTTTATTTTAGTTTATTTTAGTTTATTTTAGTTTATTTTAGTTTATTTTAGTTTATTTTAGTTTATTTTAGTTTATTTTAGTTTATTTTAGTTTATTTTAGTTTATTTTAGTTTATTTTAGTTTATTTTAGTTTATTTTAGTTTATTTTAGTTTATTTTAGTTTATTTTAGTTTATTTTAGTTTATTTTAGTTTATTTTAGTTTATTTTAGTTTATTTTAGTTTATTTTAGTTTATTTTAGTTTATTTTAGTTTATTTTAGTTTATTTTAGTTTATTTTAGTTTATTTTAGTTTATTTTAGTTTATTTTAGTTTATTTTAGTTTATTTTAGTTTATTTTAGTTTATTTTAGTTTATTTTAGTTTATTTTAGTTTATTTTAGTTTATTTTAGTTTATTTTAGTTTATTTTAGTTTATTTTAGTTTATTTTAGTTTATTTTAGTTTATTTTAGTTTATTTTAGTTTATTTTAGTTTATTTTAGTTTATTTTAGTTTATTTTAGTTTATTTTAGTTTATTTTAGTTTATTTTAGTTTATTTTAGTTTATTTTAGTTTATTTTAGTTTATTTTAGTTTGTTTTAGTTTATTTCAGTTAGATCTAGTTTATTTTAGTCTTTTAGTTCACTTTATTTTATTTTAGTTTATTTTAGTTTATTTTAGTTTATTTTAGTTTATTTAAGTTTATTTTAGTTTATTTTAGTTTATTTTAGTTTATTTTAGTTTATTTTAGTTTATTTTAGTTTATTTTAGTTTATTTTAGTTTATTTTAGTTTATTTTAGTTTATTTTAGTTTATTTTAGTTTATTTTAGTTTATTTTAGTTTATTTTAGTTTATTTTAGTTTATTTTAGTTTGTTTTAGTTTATTTCAGTTAGATCTAGTTTATTTTAGTCTTTTAGTTCACTTTATTTTATTTTAGTTTATTTTTGTTTATTTTAGTTTATTTTGGTTTATTTTAGTTTATTTTGGTTTATTTTATTTTATTCTAATTTATTTTAGTTTATTTTAGTTTATGTTAGTTTATTTTAAATTGTTTTAGTTTATTCTAGTTTAATTTAGTTTATTTCAGTTTATTTTAGTTTATTTTAGTTTATTTTAGTTTAATTTAGCTTATTTTAGTTTATTTTAGTTTATTTTAGTTTATTTTAGTTTATTTTAGTTTATTTTAGTTTATTTTAGTTTATTTTAGTTTATTTAAGATCCTTAAAGCTACCAGTAGCAGAGAATACTCAGTACATTTTGTATTAAAGGTATAAGTAATATTAAAAGAATTTGGAAAAACAATATCAATATTCGGCCTAATCGCTTCAATTTTTGAAGGAGTTGGATTTTAATATAATTTTTAATTATTATTTTCCAATAAATTCTGTGAATTATAATTATAATACGGTTCTACACTTTTCACTAAATTAAATATAAAAGCTAAATTTGAAAGAACTATTTTTGCAATCGCGTTATGTTATCTTTTTATAATCGCTATTCACTAGCATTGAAAAAAAAGATAAAATGCCTTCAATTGTTTTTATTATTATAATTTTTATTGTAATTTGTATAATTATTTTATGTTATTGTTATTGTAAAACATTTACTATTTTTTTCAAGTAAAAATTCTTTTTACTCAAAACGAGTCAATATCTTTTTAATAATCGGAAGAAATTCGGCCATCTTTCAGTATCAGGACTACATAAAATGGAAAAAAAGCTCCAACTTCTAATGCACCATACAAAAACTCACCACTAACCAACCCTATTTGCTGCATTTTAGGGCAGGTTATTGAAGGGTTGAAAGATGCGTGGGCGCGAAGACAATAGCGTTGACGTCAATGTCGTAACAGGGTGCTAGAAGGGTGCAAAGGTCACTTTATATGCAATGGGCCATATATCGCACCCTTTTCTATTTTTAGATGGATCGATAGAGATTTGGCCCTGATGTGAGTCATGAAATGAAATTGAGGGCTAGGATCACATGAAATTAAGGGAGGCTTACGAAACGGAAAGGGTGTTGAACTGGCTGCAGGCTGAAGGTCAAAGTGGATTTTAAAGGGCAATTCAGGCTCAAACTGACGTCAACAAGGGAGCAGGATTACAGGAAGTAGGGGAGGTTAAAGTAAACAAGGGAAAGTTTGGCTGATTTCTAATAATGATATTTAGGATCAACGAGATCTTTGCTTTTAAAACTTTATCTTCATCTATCTCAGATCTCACCATAAAATTTACCGTTTGTAGATTATCCTAAAGATAGTATGCAAAAATTTCTGCAAATTTTAGAAAGTGACAATCGTTTTTTAAAAATTCTAAAAACAAAAATTACAGAAAATTTAAGATTGAGAAGAAACAAGACGTGTTAGAGGAAGATCTAGAAGCATTAAAAATCCAAAAAAAGACTACAAAAATTATAGTCAAGGAAACAGAATATTGGAAGTTTTTGACAGTTTAGAGATTCGGAATCTATAATAAAAAAAAAGCAGTAAACAAAAAAATCTCAAGAAACGAAATGAGAGTTGATAAGAAAGAGATTAGATCTGGAAGAATCTCGAAGATTAAAGAAAAAAAACCTAATACTAAATAAAAATTAAATTCAGGATGCTTGAAAATGAAAAGCTTAACAAAATTATGTGAAAAGTAAGACAAAGATCTGCAATAAACGATAAAAAAGAGAGACAAAAATTGTAAAAAAGATGATCAATTTAAAATGTATACAAAATATATACATTTTAAATAAATAAAAGTTAAAAAAATTGTTTATAAAAATTTTAAAGTTTTATTTATATCTTGAAAGAAATATGAAAACAACAAATCAAGATTGAAAAAATCTTCATGAAAAGGTAAAAGATTCGAAAATGTTAAAACACATTTGAAATTTTAATTCTAGATGTAAAATAATTTAAAATATACTAACAATTTGAAAACTCAAAAAGAAAAAACTAGTGGACAGCTTAAAAAAGAGCAAATAAAACAATATAAAAAACTGTAAAGCGATTGGGTGACAGAAAATAAATAATTAATAAAAAATGACAAAAAATAAATATATGTATTTTAAAACCTAGAATGAACGATTAAAAGAAAAAAATATAGAAAAAAAAAACTTTACAACTTTTTAATTCTAGATCTAAAATAATTTAAAATTAAGAACAAAAATTTTTTATTTGAGCACTTTATTATATTTTAAATTGCAAAAAAAGTCAATCTTTTATTGAGAACAATTTAAAATAGATAGATAACAAAATTACAAGAAAAATACAATTTGATAAAAGTTAAAACAAATAAAAGTCCATATATTTAAAAAGAAAACTACAAATCTAGCTAAAAAAGTTAAAAATACAAAACAAATTGGAAAAAAAATTAAAACAAGATATAAAGAAAAAAAATGAAAAACGAGAAAATCTGACAATTTGGAAAAACGTAACTAAAAAAACAAAAAAGGGTCAGAATCAAACTGCAGAAGACAGATTATCAAGATAGAAGCAGATTATTAAAAAAATAAAATCATAAAAAAAACAATAAAAATAAAATTTGAGAAAAGTTAAAACATACAAAAACAGCACATCTAAAACTGGAAAACATAAAAATAAAATATAAGATTTAGGTTAAATCAGAAATAATAAATCATTTATATTAACAAAAAAAACATAAACAGCTTGTAGAAAGATTATGCAAAAAAACCATAATTGTAAAATTGAAGATTGCAAAGAAACTAGAAGTATTAGTCAGTAGAAGATCTACAAGAACTTAAAATTATCAAAAAGACTACAAAGTCAAAGACAAAAAACAGAATATTAGAAGTTCTTGACAGCTTAGAGATTCATAATTTAGAATGTAAAAAATATGTAAATCTGAAGGAACAAAATGAGAGTTTATAAAAAAGGTTAATTAATACCAAAAAAAAAGTTAAATCTATAATATTTAAAAGAGAAAAGCTTAACAAAATAACAGAATTAAAAGATAATTTTACATAAATTTAAGAAATATATATCTGGAAAGTGTTTTTAAAACTGTTATTCAAAAAATAAAACAAAGATCAACAAAAGATAAAAAAGTAATAAGAATGAAGAAAGTTATCGAAACAGTTTTAACACATTTAAGATGCAAAAGGCCTCAATTCTAGATATAGAAAAATTTAAGACATATAGATAGCAGCACTTAAGAAATATGCACAATATAATCATTTTCAATTGCTTAATTTTTTAATTCTAGGACTAGAATAATTTTTATAAAACTAGATCTAAATTATTAAAAAAAAATCTTAACAGTTTGTAGCAGTTTAAAAATTAATATTGGAAAATTAAAAGGTTTAGATCTAGAATGTGATATGATGAGAATAAATACAGAATAAAAAAAATTACATAAAACAATAAAAGATTAGAAAATATCAATACACATTTGAAATTTCAATTCTAGATGTAAAATATAGAATAAAGAAATATAAAAAAAAATAAATTGACAAGTAAAAAAAAAAAGTATGATTTTAGAAAAAATAAACGATTAAAAAAATACATTGTAAAAGAAAAACTAAAAGAATATAAAAAACTAAAAAAGCTTATTTCTTATTTATATCAAAAAAATTGAAAACAAATATGTGAAAATCAAAGAAATGAGATAAAAAAACAAAGAAAATAGAAAAAAATGTGATTTTAAAACGATTGAAAGAAAGAAACATAGAAAAAAGATAATAATTACTGCAAAAGATTTTAATTCTAGATCTAAAATAATTTAAAATTAAGACGAAAGACTTTTTGTTGAAGAATTTTTAATTTAATATTATCTGCAAAAAACGTTAATTTTTGTTTAAAATAATTTAAAATCAATAGATAACAAAATTTACGAAAACTATTTATAGCTGAATAAACAAAATAACTTTTAGAAGAAACTAACTGTAAGACAAAAAGAAATAAACTAGAATCAAAAAAATAATATACAATAAAAAAACTAGATCTAGATTATCCTAAATTAAAAAAAATATTAACAAACTAAAAAAAAATTAATTTTTTTGTGAAAAAAACTTAATTGCAAAAAGAACTATAAAAAACGTACTAAAAAACACTTTAGTTTTAGAAGAAACAAAAATATCAATAAAGCTAGGACAGAGAAAGACAACAACAAAATAAAAAAGTTAAAAAAAAGCTTATTTTTAAAAAATCAGTATTAAGCATGAGTAAAAAAGCTGAATGAAAGGTGATTTAATGAAGTATTTAAAACACAGTTAAAAATAAAAAATCTTAAGATTAAAAAAAATTAAGAAAATAAAGAGAATCTAAAAAAGACAAAATAAATTAAAAATTAGATAAAGAACTAAATCTAAACTTATATCTAGGATGAAAAATAATGATTAAATTGAAAATATAAAAATAATTAAAATAAAATTTACTTGTTCAACCTAATAAACATATTTTTTAACACTAGTTGATTAAGAATGTTTTAAAAATTGAAAATTAAATGAAATATCTTACAAATTGGAGTAGTTGAGTAAATATCAAAAAATCTGAAATGATAAAGTATTCAGATCAGAAATTAAAGATGTATTATCAATTAAAACCACTAGAAAAATTAAGAATTATTTCTAAGCAAAGTTGAGTAAAAATTAGAAAAACTAAAATAATCAAAAAAGAATGAAATACTTTTGAAAACAGAAAATTTAAATTTTAGATTTAAAATAATTAAAATTATTAGAATAAATCAAAAATTATAAAAAAAAATACTTTTAAAAAAACTTTTTAGAAAGAATATGTAAAAAAACAATATTTATAAAAAAGTTAACATATTTTACATTTCAACATTTAAAATTGTTGAAATAAAACAATAAAAAAAAATGTGCATATCAATACAAAAGTAGAGTTAAAACCTAAAAAATTAAAGAGACATAAACATTTAAGAAATAGTAACTGAATAAAAAACAAAACAAGTACATATTTATATTTTATATTTATATTTATATTTATTTTTATTTTTGTTTCTATTTGTAGTATTTTTATTAACTACTTTTGGGACACAATGCTTCTACGATTTGATCCATATCTTTCCCATCAAAAATTCCCCATTTTTCCCGAATCACATCATGAATCGTCTCAAACTCATTATCCAGAAACTTTTGAAATTTTTCACAATATTCGCTTAATTGATTTTCTAATAAATCCATTTCTGTTTTTACTATTTTCATCAGTTTTTTCTTAAAGTGGTGCATCTCGTCTTCTTTACATTTATTATTTTTGATTGATTTTGTTTTGATTGATAGAATATCATTATCAATGCTATCAGTATCCTTGAGATACTGTTCTGATAATTGCATCACCGAAGAAAAATTTGAATTAATTTCTTTTGATTTATTCTCAAATGCAATAGTAGTAATAGCAAATTCGTGTAATCTTGAACAAAAAATTTGCTTCAAATTTTGCTTGATATCATAGATTTTTAAAGTACCATCATTGAGACCTACTCCTAGATATTTATCATCAGGGCTCAAATCAATACAAGATACATTTGTTTCTTGCTCTAGAGGATATTGAAAAGTAGAAGAACCAGTTTCATAATTAATACCACAAACTCTTAACTCTCTTCCAGAAACTATAAGGAAGTTACCACAAGATGACAGAGCTATTCCCGTGATACTACCATTTCTTAGATCTAGACTAAATAGTTCTATTCCGGTTTGTACATCCCACACTTCTACTAATCCATTCTTGTAGCCTATGCAAACTCGGTTTGTTATGAAAGAATGACATTTAAGAACAGAACATTCCTCTTCTCTTTTAAATTCTTTGACCGCATCACTTATATGAATTTCCGGCAGAACAAAAATGATATTAGAATCTATCCCACATAGTTGCTGATCATTACAAGTAAATTCTAATGCCTTAACTGATTTTGATATTTTAGAGTAGGTTTGTGCTATACCTCTAATTTTTGTATCATATAAAATTACATCACCAGATTTGGTCCCAAGTGCTATATTCCTCTTGGTGTTTTTTTTAAAAGCGATTGCTGATATATTTGCCACATTGATAGTGTGAACTAATCGATAATGATCTTTATCTTGTCCAGAGTAAATCTGTGGCTTTTCATTCTGACTCAAAACAACAACATAGGTATTATCATGACTAAAAGATAAAGTTATGATTTTTGACCGCACTGGTCTATCAATTGTAAGACTTTCGACGAAACCATATTCAGACCAATTATGCACTTTCAAATCAAAACTTGCTGATAAAAACATTTTTAATTTTGACTTTTCTGACATTATTTGATAATTTCAGTTGCTACTATAGTTTTCTTGTTCTAGTGTTTCTTATCAATATCACTACATCTACGGTTGAAGATTGGGAGCAAGATTTAAAATTTAGACGTTCTACAGGAGAGCTACGGAAGGCTTGTATCAAAACAGGAAATGCTGTTCAACCGCCAAGTCGTATCAAAACTGCTGCTCGGGTCGAAAAGTTGAGAAAATTAATGATTAATGAAACGATCACTAAAGGAATTCGTTTAGATGCTTATATTATCAATTCTCAAGATGAACATCAAAGCGAATTTGTGGCGGAGTATGATAAACGAAGAGAGTTTATTTCTGGGTTTAGTGGAAGCTATGGAGATGCTTTGGTTACTGCTGATAAAGCAGTACTATGGACAGATGGAAGGTTAGTTTTTTGTTGTGTTGTTAGAATGTATGATAATTATTTGATACAAATAAATAGCTCTATAGAAGACTTCTGTTGATAGATCAATACTGCATTTAGCTTTCTAGATTTGGTTGAAATAAACAGGTTGATATAATCTAAATCTATTTAAAGCCAAGATTTATTGATAAAAATACATAATGATTGTTTTTGTTTTAAATAGATGTTTGATATTTGTTGTCTTTATATTGATACATTTGATAAGTTTTTTTTTACCGTTAGGAGAATCAGTTGTTACAAGTCTAGTAATCAAATGATAATGATAATACATTAAAACGCTCAACACGGTTTATGTCTAGTTCTATTACAACTTAGTAAATTATTTGATATAGATAAATAGGTTTATAAAATTATTGTAGATAGATACAATTTGAGAACATAATTATTTTTGTTTACGCTTCTGTTATAGACAAAAAATAAATTTGATAAATTATTTTAGATAGTAGTAAGCTAGGTTTAGATGCAAAAACCTGTTGACATAATCTAAAGCAATGCAATCTTACAAAACCAATTAACATAGATATAGATAAAGAAGGTTCAAAAAATATCTCAGATAGATAGATGCATTTTAAGTAAACCAGACAATAACCTTATTTGATATAGATAAAATCAAGAATTTGATGGATTATTTTAGATAGTAGTACTCTACATCTAGATGCAAAAAATCTGTTAACATAATCTGAAACAATTAAAACTTACAAAGTCAATTAACATAGATATAGATAAATAGGTTTAAAAAAATATCTTAGATAGACAGATGCATTATAAGTAAAGTAGAATAAACCATCATTTGATATAGAAAAAAGCAAATTTGATAAATTTATAGTATTATTCTTGATCTAGATGCAAACAACCTGGTGACATAATCTAAAGCAATTCAAACTTACAAAACCAATTAACATAGATATAGATAACAAGATTAAAAAAACTTTCAGATAGATAGATACAATTTCAGTAAAGCAGACTAAAACATCACTTGATATAGAAAAAAAACAAATTTGATAAATTGATAGTAGTATTCTACATCTAGATGCAACAAATTTGTTAACATAATCTAAAGCAATTCAAACTTACAAAGCCAATTAACATAAATATAAATAAATAGGTTTACAAAAATATCCTAGATAGATAGATGCATTTTCAGTAAATCAGACTATAACATCATCTAATACCTAATAAGATATAAAATAAGTTTGATAAATCATTTTTGATAGTAGTATTTTAGATCTAGATGCAAATAATAGCCTGTTGACATAATCGAAAGGAATTCAAACTTACAACACCAATTAATATAGATATGGTTAAATGGTTTTAGAAAATATCTCAGATGCATTTTCAGTAAACCAGACAATAACTTATTTGATATAGATAAAAATAAAAATTTGATGGATTATTTTAGATAGTAGTACTCTACATCTAAATGCAAAAAATTTGTTTACATAATCTAAAGCAATTCAAACTTACAAAGTCAATTAACATAGATATAGATAAAGAGGTTTACAAAAATATCCTAGATAAACAGAGGCATTATAAGTAAAGTAGACTAAAACATCATTTGATATAGAAAAAACAAATTTGATAAATTGATAGTAGTATTCTAGATCTAGATGCAAACAACCCGTTGACATAATATTTAGCAATTCAAACTTACAAAACCAATTAATATGAATATAAATAATTAGATTTAAAAAAATTTTTAGATAGATAGATACATTTTGAGTAAAGCAGACTAAAACATCATTTGATATAAAAAAACCAATTTGATAAATTGATAGTAGTATTCTAGATCTAGATGCAAACAACCTGTTGACATAATCTGAAACAATTCAAACTGACGAAGCCAATGAACATAAATATAAATAAATAAGTTTGCATAAATATTCCAGATAGATAGATGCATTTTGAGTAAATGAAACTAAAACATTATCTGAAATAGATATAAAACAAATTTGATAAATCATTTTTTATAGTAGTATTCTACATCTAGATGCAAATAACCTGTTGACATAATCTGAACCATGTAATTTAAACTCACAGAAACAATTAACATAGATAAATAGTTTCAGAAAATATCTTAGATAGATAGATGCATTTTGAGTAAACCACACAATAACTTATTTGATATAGATAAAAACAAAAATTTTATGGATTATTCTATATAGTAGTACTCTACATCTAGATGCAAAAAATCTGTTTATATAATCTAAAGCAATTCAAACTTACAAAGTCAATTAACATAGATATAATAGATAAATAGGTTTAAAAAAATATTCTAGATAGATAGATGCATTATAAGCAAAGCAGAATAAAACATCATTTGATATAGAAAAAAACAAATTTGATAAATTGATAGTAGTATTCTATATCTAGATGCAAACAACCTGTTGACATAATCTAAAACAATTCAAACTGACGAAGTCTATAAATATAAATATAAATAAATAAGTTTGTATAAATATCTGAGATAGATAGATGCATTTTGAGTAAATCAAACTAAAACATCATCTGATATAGATATATAACAAGTTTGATAAGTCATTTTTGATAGTAGTATTTTAGATCTAGATGCAAATAACCTGTTGACATAATCTAAAGTAATTAATTTAAACTCACAAAACCAATTAACATAGATATAGATAAATTGTCTCAAAAAATATCTCAGATAGATAGATGCATTTTAAGTAAACCAGACAATTGTATCTATCTACAATAATTTTATTAACCTATTTATCTATACAAAATAATTGTTGTAATAGAATTTGATATAAACCGTATTTAGCGTATTAATTTATTATCATTATCAATAAGCAAGATAACTAGACTGGTAACAACTGATTATTTAAGCGTTAAAAAAAAACTTATAAAATATATCAATATAAAGACCACAAATATTTATTCCAAATTGCATGAAAATAATAAATATGTATTTTTATCAACAAACTTTTGAGATATATTAAAATAGATATAGATTATATCAACCGGTTTATTATAACCAAATCGACATTGTTGATAGTAGTATTCTAGATCTAGATGCAAATAACCTGTTGACAAAATCTAAAGCAATTCAAACTTACAAAACCAATTAACATAGATATAGATAAATATATTAAAAAAGCTTTCAGGTAGATAGATACATTTTGAGTAAAGCAGACTAAAACATCATTTGATATAGAAAAACACAAATTTGATAGATTGATAGTAGTATTCTACATCTAGATGCAAAAAATCTGTTAACATAATCTAAAGCTATTCAAACTTACAAAGCCAATTAACATAAATATAAATAAATAGGTTTACAAAAATATCCTAGATAGATAGATGCATTTTCAGTAAATCAGACTAAAACATCATCTGATATAGATGTAAAATAAGTTTGATAAATCATTTTTGAAAGTAGTATTTTAGATCTAAATGCAAATAACCTATTGACAAAATCGAAAGCAATTCAAACTTACAAAACCAATTAATATAGATATAGATGTATGGTTTTAGAAAATATTTCAGATGCATTTTAAGTAAACCCGACAATAACTTATTTGATAAAGATAAAAATAAAAATTTGATGGATTATTTTAGATAGTAGTACTCTACATCTAAATGCAAAAAGTCTGTTAACATAATCTAAAACAATTCAAACTTACAAAGTCAATTAACATAGATATAGATAGAGGTTTACAAAAATATCCTAGATAAACAGAGGCATTATAAGTAAAGCAGACTAAAACATCATTTGATATAAAAAAAAACAAATTTGATAAATTGATAGTAGTATTCTAGATCTAGATGCAAACAACCTGTTGACATAATATTTAGCAACTCAAACTTACAAAACCAATTAATATGAATAATTGAATATAAATAAATAGATTTAAAAAAATTTTCAGATAGATAGATACATTTTGAGTAAAACAGACTAAAACAGTATTTGATATAGAAAAAAACAAATTTGATAGATTATTGTATATAGTAGTACTCTACATATAGATGCAAAAAATCTGTTAACATAATCTGAAACAATTCAAACTTACAAAGTCAATTAACATAGATATAGATAAATAGGTTTAACGGACGTACAAAGCCAATTAACATACATATAAATAAATATGTTTACAAAAATATCCCAGATAGATAGATGCATTTTGAGTTAAGCAAACTAAAACATCATCTGATATAGATAAAAAATTATCGGTTAGACATATAGTTGATATAGATACTACAGATTAACTTAAGTAAATCAACAGAGAGTAGATCTATTGCCTCAAATTTTCAATAATTTTAGTTTTTGATAATTAATTAGCAGTGCAAGACATCTCACATAGTAGAAATCTAGAATTTTTTTTAGATAGATATTAATAATAATACTGATAGACAGACACAGAGTAGATGTATTACGTAAATATCTAGGATCTGGTAATTTTGCTTTTTGATAATGTCAATAAATAAGTATCTGTACTTCGGCTAGGTTTATATCAATTCTATTAACTATTTATAGTCTATTGAAACTTTCATATAGATAAATAGACCTGAAAAATTATTCTAGATAGCTAACACTTAAATACTTGTGCTCACATTTCTGTCTTCCGTTAATTAATAAGCAAAAGAGACTAAAAATTACCTTATATAAACCAAAAACAAGTTTGATAAATTATTTCAAATAAGTATTTTAAGGTTAATTGTTTTAAGGATTATTTTTATTTACAGAATTATTTGATATAGATAAATAAGATAGACAAATTATTGTAGACGGGTAGATACAATGATAAAATAGATCTATCTATCTATATATATATATATATATATATATATATATATATATATATATAAAAATACATATTAAATAATATAATTTTTTTATCTTTTATATCTATATCAAATAATAAATGATATCTGTCTAGATCTATTTCTATTAAGTCAAGAAGTTGATATAGGTACCTAATTTTCACAGATACTTAAATACGTTTACCTTGCTCAGTTTTTTATGTGCAATATTTTTAATTTTTGTTAATAATTATTTTGCAGCTAAAAATTAAAACTTATTTGATATAGATAAAAAACGTAAATTATTCCAGATAAATAAATAAATGTTTTCTAAGTTTTTAAGTAATTTGGTTTTTTATTTATACATAATCATTCCAAATCAAAAAAAAGTTTTATATAAGAAATATAAATATATAAGAAAACTTTTAAATAATTTGATATAGATTATGTTTTTTAGATTTTTTGATAATAAATTAGTACATTTTTGAACAATTCTTGAAATAGATGAATAAATTGTACAACATGTAGCGGTTAGTTTGTTATCTAGATCTATTAGTGATATGAAAATTAATCGCTGCATCTAGATACAAGAGTTTTGACATTTTATTAAATATACAGTTGAATATTGAATAAATTTATTAGCTCAAATTTATATTTGATACCTTTTGTTTTTAGCGATAAATTTTATTTTCTGTCTAGATTTTGCCTAACCTAATCACATATTTGATATAGATTAAGATGTAAATTATTTCAGATAATTCAACAGTTTGTTTTATTATTTGTTTTAGTACTAATATATTTCTTAAAAAAACAATTAAAAAAATTATTTTATAAAGCTAAATAGATTTGATATGCTATTCTAGATGTGCAAATAAGTATAGAAAATGTTTACTATTTCAACTCGTATTAATTAAATTGCTAGATTTAATTAAATAAATTATTTGATAATAAATAAACAGGTTTTATATACATAAATGAATGAATAGAGTATTTTGTTAGTCAAGTTTTTTATTTTAATATTGTTGTTTTTGCTGATAAATGAGTGAACCAACTTAAACCAAATATTTGATATAGATAAATAAATTTGATATAGATGAATAAATAAATTATACTATTCTAGATGAGTAGATTGATATAGAATAAATCTATTAAACTATTTTTTGATTTTATAATTTGTATATAAGTCGTGACCGCAAGTTACCAAGCCCCGATACAACTTAAAAAATTCGTTGAAATAGATAAATTAAATCAAAAAAATTATTTTTATTACAGATGTAAATGGTTGCAGATAAATTTATTAGCTTTGTCTTTTATGTTTTGATAAATATAATTTAAAAAAAATTATCAATTTTTTAAATTTATTTTATATCTATCTACAAATTTAGAGTAACTCATAGATTTATCAATTTGACAAATTATTCTCAGTATGTTAATAAGTATAGCTTTCTTAACTCAGTTTTTCTTGAATATTTTTACTTTTTGACGATAAAATGGTACTAAAAGTTGGTTTTCCATTTAGATTTAGCCAAACTTTTGATATAGATAAATTTGAGTGATATATTAAAAATTTTTTTTTATTAATTTAGTACGGTTTTGATTTAAAACTTTGAGTATTAGTTAATATAGACAATGACTATAAGAAAATACTTTATGATGTGTTTCTTGCGTTGATATGTTAGTTTTTTAATTGACGAATAAATAAAACAACTTAAGAACAAATTTGATATAGATTACAATCTTACAAACTACTCTTGATATAAGTATACAAAACCAGTTTACAATTTTGTGCTTTGCTTTTGGTTGTCTATCAGTTATAACTGCAAGGTAATTTACTATTTAGGGCAATTTGACAGTTTGATATAGATAGTTATATGTACCAAATTGCTCTGATATTGATAAGCCAGTTTATTATGTCTGATAGTTTGTTAGGTCGTTTTTTTAATTTATTACAGCTTACAAAGCTTATTGATATAAACAAATAGAACAAAGTTTGTCTAGATCTAGACAAACTTAAAAACCTAGTTGATATAGATTAATAAATTTGACAAATGATTTTAGATAAGTATCTGAGTCTACAGCAAATCTGATATAGATAAATAAATAAAACAAACTAAAAAAGACAATTAGATATACATAGAATAGATCCTTTTGATACTTTGAAAGTTTTAAAATAGATAAATATATCTGACTAATTATATGTAAATAGACATAAATTAAATATATTTTTTGTTTATATTACTGCTGTAGAGGCTTTTTTGCTGTTTATCATCTAAATCTATCATATTTTTGATAAATATTTAGATAAATGTAGAGTAGATCTATTAACTTAGTTTTAATAATATATTGTCATAGGTTTTATTGATAAATCAGGACTGGCAGTCAGTCTGCTATTTAAATCTATTGAAATTTGTTCTAGATACCACCTACAAGCGGATGATTTTTGATAAATATTTAGATAAATGTAGAGTAGATCTATTAACTTAGTTTTTCTAATATATTGTTTTAGGTTTTATTGATAAATCAGTACTGGCAGTTAGTCTACTATCTAAATCTATTGAAATTTGTTCTAGATACCACCTACAAGCCGATGATTTTTGATAAATATTTAGATACATGTAGAGTAGATCTATTAACTTAGTTTTTTTAATATATTGTTTTAGGTTTTATTGATAAATCAGTACTGGCAGGTAGTATACTATCATCTAAATTTATTGAAATTTGTTCTAGATACCACCTACAAGCCGATGACCAACTAGACTGCAACTGGTTGCTCATGCGAGAAAGCTACCCATCAGTACCAACCATGTCAGAATGGCTTAAAATGCAATTTCCTAATGGTAGTACCGTCGGAGTAGATCCCTATCTAATCGCCCAATCTACTTGGGAAACCCTTAGCTACGAGTTTAGAAACGCTAATGTAACACTTGTAGAAATACAAACAAACTTGATCGACCTAATTTGGACAACTGGAAGGTACCCTAAGCGTAATAAAGACGTATTTGTTTTACCTGAGGCGTATGCTGGAAAGAAATGGACCCAAAAAGTTAATGAGGTTAGAAAAGACTTACATAGAATGAAAGCTGATGCTATGATAGTTACTTCTATAGATGAAATAGCTTGGTTACTAAACATTAGAGGACGTGATATACCATACAATCCTTTTGTGAGAAGCTACTTACTTTTAGATATGCTTAGTGTTAAGCTATTTGTTAACCAAAGCCAATTGGCTAAAAATCATGTTACGGAATATTTTCATTCAAGTCGAGAACACTTGACAAATAGTGTTGAGTAAGTACCAGTAACTTATCAAGTATAAGACATAAAATTTTATAAAATTTTAGATTTATCAATTATGAGAATTTTTGCAACAATTTGACAACTTTATCTCAAATCTACAACCGAATTCTAGTACCATCTCAATGCGTTTATAGTTTAGGTGCTAGCCGCAAAATAGCAACTTGTATACCAGAGAAAAAGCGTCTATTTAGACAATCTCCAATTATTTTTCTGAAGGCTAAAAAAAACCCAACAGAAATTCGTGGTATGTACAATGCCCATGTACGAGATGCGGCAGCAATGTGTGAATTTTTTGCTTATTTTGAGACTAGAGTGAGTACTAGCTAAGTTAAAGCATCCAGCTCGAATGACCATGTTATTTCAGTTTAAAGCTGGAAGTGTTTTTACGGAATTGGACGTTGTAAAAATCTTGAATGAATTTCGTTTTGAGCAGAAATTCAGTCTAGGGAATAGTTTTCGTACTATAGCAGCTTATGGTAGCAATGGGGCCCAACCACATTATGAACCCACTCCAATTACCAATATAAAAATTCTTGATAATAGTACTCTTGTCTTAGATTCTGGTGGTCAATATTTAGATGGTACTACTGATGTGACTCGAACTTTATATCTTGGAAATCCCACCAAGAAGGAAAAAGAGGCTTACACTCGTGTTCTTATTGGTCTAATTCAATTATCAATGCTTACGTTTCCAGAAAATTTAAAAACATCAGTTGCTGATGTTATGGCAAGAGCTCCATTATGGGAAATGGGTGTAGATTATTTACATGGTACCGGTCATGGAATTGGATCTTTTTCCAATGTGCATGAATGTAATCACAACCTTTTTTTTTGTGGAGGATTTTTGATTTTTTCAATTTCTAGCACCTATTTCGATGCATTTTGCTGATCCTCCTTTTTTTCCAAAGACACAGCAGCTAAAACCTGGATATTTCTTGTCCAATGGTACGTTTTTTTGGTAAATAAAATACATCTAAGCAATAAAAATTAAATTAATTTTAGAACCAGGCTTCTACAGACAAGGCGATTTTGGGGTGCGATTGGAAAACGTCATGGAAGTCATTGCCAAAACCTGGCTAGGACGTCTATATGGACATGGCTTTTTAGGTTTTAAAACCGTCACTTTAGTGCCTTTTGAGCCAAAACTAATGGATTTGGATCTTCTTTCCGTCCGCCACGTAAGCAATTATTCATTTTTTTGATGTGAAACATCTACAGCTTCGGGAAAACCACTGCATTTTTTGGTTTACTCGGTTTAGCATTGCGTTATCTTGCTTGCGACACCAAGCTTGAATACTTTTCCGTTATCATCGACCAATTGTCACAATAATACTGTCAAATAGAACATTCAACATTGAATATTTAATAACTATTACTGAGTAACTGGATAAAACAATTGACTTGTCGCATTTTAGAATCTTTTTTTGTATTTTTAATTGGTGATTATTAATTAAACAGTCATCATTTTTAAGAAAAAATTATAAAGATTTAATTTTTTTATTCAAGCATATTTAGTTCCTGTCGTAATTTGTTCTTATGTGCATATTGCTTGTACAAAATAATTTTGATGTTTTACATCTGCTTGGCGTCTCGTGACGGCTCACATTTTTTTATATTTTTGATTTTGTTATTTTTATAGAGACGTTGGTTAAATTCGTACAATGAAGAAATTAGAAAACATGTCGGTGCCGAATTGAAAAGACAAGGCTTTACTGATGGTTTTGATTGGATGATGGATAGGACACAAAACATTCCTGAACATGGAAATGGGGCTGCCATATTTAATAAATCTTATTTATTTTTAGTATTTGTAATTGTATTGTTGATTTAGTTGTTTATAACAAAACAAATATATGTCACTTAACTTCATTCCTGTGTTCATAAAGTTGTATTTTTGTTGTTATTTTACATATTTTTTGTAATATTGTTACTTTAATTATAAACTAAGCAAACATAAATTTTTTATTTACATTATACAGAGTGACTATAAATAAATGAAGCAAAAAATGCAGTGGCAAGACTGAGTAAGTTGGTAGTGCAACCCGTCAGTTGTCAACCTTTTTTATTTAGGTTATGTCACAAGTACCTCTTATAAAACAAAGTGTCTAAGTGTCTAAAGTACACATTTTGTTTTATTGTACTATTTTTTTATTTCATTGTTTAAAAAAATTAATTCAATTTTAAGCTCTAAGAAATTTTGTTACTAACAGTTAGTAACAGCGACAAGTCATTTGATTTCAAATTCAATTTAAAAGCTTTTGTTTGACATAATTTCTGTGACTTTTAACAAAAAAATTAATATTACAAAAAGAGCCGAATTTATGTGTTTCATTCAAAATTCGGGAACTTGACAAGAACTAATAATTTATTACCTGATAAATCCGAAGTAGTCTAAAATCCCCAATGTGGCGAGGTCCTCTTAGCAAAAAAGTTTTTGCAGCTCTGCTTGAAGCTACTTTATCTCTAATTTAAACCTTGTAAACCGCTTTTCAAAACAATCTTGGTTTAAAATGAATACGTATTTTCTTTCAAAGATATAGCAGTAATAATCCGTAAGCAAGAACTGTGACATTGACATTTGACGTAATTAGATTTTTGATAGCTATGTATACCAACCATTAAAAATTAAAATTATCTATAAGAGGGCAAGTGCTTTTATAAATATCTATGAAAAACTTTAAATTGAAAACATTAACAAGCTTATTTAAAGAGATTTAAAAAAAAAACACATGTAGGGTTTAGGAATTGAAAGTATTACTTGTTATGACGTAATTTTACTTAGAATTCAACAAATTAGAGTAGTTTTGGCAATTATTTAAAAACTTTAAACAGCTCACTTCGATGACTTCTTTTTTAAACACGCCATAGGAATAAGTAATAATATTTTTAATAAAAAAAATGGTTGAATATTGAGCAATAATAATAAACTACACAATTTATAATATATATTGTAATAATTATTTTATCAGTGATAAAAATGTTATCAGCAAATACTTTTTCACTTAAACAAGATTAAGCATTTGATTTCTATAAGTCAGGTTGGCCGAGCGGTCTAAGGCGCCAGATTTAAGCTCTGGTTCTCGAAAGAGAGCGTGGGTTCGAACCCCACACCTGACAATGTGTAAATTTTTTTTTGTTTATAATATTTCTTATAATTTTTTTAATAATATTAAATTTAATAAAATCATTTGTTTCTTTTTTTAAGGTAAATGACTCGATTTATTAGTAACAATAAATTCAATAACCATTAAATTAATTATTTACTTTTAATATTTATATTTTTATTTATTTTCAAGAAAAATAACGAATTTGTAGTAAACTCATTGGTTTATTTAAATTAGCGTAATTAAAAATCTTCCAAAATTATTTATAACACATTTATTTTAAAATAAACGTTTCTCATAAAACAAATAATATTGATATTTAGCTAAACTTATTATTAACAATAAATTAAAATAAGCTAGCTATCAATTAATAAAACATCAAAATTAAGTTAATTAATTAATTATCTTAAGCATTGTTAAGAACATATTCATAAATAAATAAAATTAATTAAGTAAATTCAATTGTTTGATTTTTCTATATTTTATTTATTGGTGTAAATAAATTTAATATCAAAATAATCCTTGACGAGCAGCACCGGTAAAATGCAGCGAAAATTTCGATTTTGTATCAGGATTACAGGAGTAGTATAAGGTGCTGAGAGTATTTTATGTATAGTAACTTTGGCGCTTTGAGGTTGGTTCCTCAAAAAACTGTATGTCAATTACGTCAAACAAACGTCAACATAAGTAAACAATAACAAATGTCAATCAAATAACATTAAAAGCTGATTAGAAATTTTAATTACGAGGAAACTACACGCGGTAAGTGTTTTTTAAAGATTTATAAACATATCTGTTTTGCAGTTATATTGAGAAAATTATTACCAAATTATTACTAATTTGTTTATGTAATGTGTAGTGGACTTCCAACCTTTGTAGTCGTCAAAAAATTTCTCACGGTTTTATTTAATTTTGTATACATATTCAAAATGTTTTTATTAATAATGATACTATAATACCATCTGCAAAATTTTATCTATATCAAGACTAGAAAGCAAAATTGCCATCGCTTATTAAATTCTGTGACCAATTTGTCACATTAGTGTATTTTGTCTAAAACGCGCATCCAAAATATGCAATGTTTTCTAATGGTAACTTGAAACCGTTACCGTTATATCGGTATTTATCAACAAGAAAAAAAATCTAATGATAGTAAAGTTATTCAAAACAAATATTTGCAGACACAGACATATTTCGTGCTTTTTAGCACTCATCAGTGAGACTTAACAATGAAAATTCTTATCAGATGTGTTCTCCTTAAAGCAAATTACTTTACATAAATCATTTTTTGTCACTGACTTTTTCAGATATTTGTACTTGCAAACTATTTTATTATTATTAATAATCATAATTATGTAATAAAAATACTTTTGCGATATTCATCTTAATTAATTAATTTAAATCATAATTATTTAACTAAGCATAGTAATTTATTTTAATTCATTCATTGCAATATTTTTAATTTGTTAATAACAAATAATTATATTTCGTGTTTGTAGCAAGAATTTTACATCAAATTAAATAAAACGAAATCGATTCAAGATTTACGTGGAATTAATTAATAATTTGAATACTTAGTTGCTTTATTTACTTATTTAATTAATCAATTTTACTATCAATAAATATTATAAGTAAAATAATGATTGTGAGGCAGTTTTAATTTAATTTTTATTTTATCCATTTTATCAATTAATTAAATTATTGACGATAATAAATAATATTGTGAAAGAAATATTAATTACTTCAGTTTCAATTATGTGCGCAATTAATTTAATTAATTTTAATTTTACATTGTTGGTAAATAACATGAATATAAAACTAATTTACCTTAAAAAATTAATTAATTAGTATAATTATAATTTAACTATGATCTATGATTAGCATGTCAATTTTAAAGTAGATAAAAGGAAAAAAATCATTAATTTGACATTGCTGTGTAATTTAATTATGGAAAAGTAATTTCTTTAATTATTTAAACAGTTTTGTAGATTAATTGAGTTTATTCACTATTTTTATTTATTTGTTCCCTCCCCAATCCAAGAAGTCCCGGCAGAGTGCAGCGAAAATGTCAATTTTTTATTAGGATCACAGGAATAAAATAAGGTGTTAGGAACAGTTAGATTCTTGTAACTTTCGCGTTTGGTGGTTGGTGACACAAAAAGCTATGTGTCATGATTGTCATGTGTCAAGCAAACGTCAACTGTCAACGGCATAATGCAAACAAATGACAAATGTCAATTAATAATTGTTTGTTATTAATGATTATTGAAGACATATTATGGAATATATAATTGCAAAGGATTGCATACAGTCAGTTTTTTTTTCAAATTTGTTTAGAAAAATTGTTTCTAATTTGCTATATATAGTGGCACTCTAACCTTTGTAGTCACAGAAACCGATTTATTTATTATTCCGGCTTTTTTTACGTCTGGCTAATTATTATAAGTGTTTGAGAGCAAAGGGGCAAGATGTAGCGAAGTTTCGACGTTTTCGTAAGAACACTTAAAAAATATTTAAAACTTGGCGACATTTTGTACATTTGCTGTCAAATAATATGACAATTGTGAAAAGTTTCAATACCTTGCTATAGATTTACTTTGATACCATGTTTTCGTAATGGAAAGTGACTTGATAAAACATTTTGTTAATCCTTTTTTCAAATTATGATGTGAAAAACTTACGTGGCGGCGCATTGCTTTATTCTCTCAGCTGGGCTTTGCGGCGACACCGAGCTTGGATACTTCAGTCATTCAGTTACCGATCAATTGTCACAATAATACCGTCAGATTGAACATAAGTATTACTGAAGCCACTGATTAAGAAAAATGAGTTGCACGCAATGGCAATTAGGTTTAAATTTTTGAAATTATATTTTTCGTAAATACGAAAAATATAATTTCAAAAATTTATTAAATAATGAAAATAAATTATTGTTAATTAACAAAATGATGACTGTTTAATTAAACAGTCATCATTTTCAAGAAAATAATATTTTATTTTTTACTTCTTAAGCTATATTTAGTTTTTATCCTAATCTGTTCTTTTATGCATATTGTAACAAACATTTTTTTGTCTATTGTCTTATCATTTCAGAATATATTAATGGCTCTCCATTTACTCTATCTATTGCTGTCTTTTTCCAAATTTTATTTGGTACTTCCTGTACTTCAATCTATCTTTTTTTTTCAACTCTACATTCTTTATTTTGTCTCAGTTTCTTATCAAAATTTCTTTTATTATTGACAATGTGTAATAAATCTTTGTACGTTTTCTATATTGAAGTGCAATTAATTAATTAAGCAATTAAACATATTAATTGAATTTTTATTTTGTCAATAAAAATAATTATAAGAGCAAGTTTACAGCATTAATTTTGTGTTAAACTAAAATGAAACTAACTTATAATGTAATTATTGATAAATAAATATTCTGAGAGTATTATTTTGTTTAAACTTTTATTTGATTTTCATTTGCGTCATCAGTAGCAACAATTTTGCACTAAAATTCAACTTTGTCAAATTAACAACAACTGTTTACAAATTTACTAATAAGTATGAATTAAATTAATTAAATTAATTAAAAAAACTGTGTAATTTTATTAATGACTTTAATTATTATGACAATTAAAAATTTTCAATTAACTTAGACAATTATTTGATATTTTTTAAATTTTTGTTTAATTTTATTTAAGAAGAGGGAGGAGGAAGCACCGGCAAAATGCAGCGAAAATCTCAATTTTTAATTAGGATTACAGGAGCAGCAAAAGGTTTTAGAAATATTAACGACTAACTTTTTAGCGGCTTGAAGTTGGTATTGCAAAAAACTCTATGTCAAAAATAGCGACAGGTGACAGGATACGAAATGAAATTCAAATTATATAATTTGCAAATTGTTGATATACACCAAAAGTCTTTTAAAGATGTATAACAATATAGCTTCTAATTTTTCAACAATATTAAAGTTTTTCTAATTGGTGAAATTGTTTATAGGTCTATATTACTAAACACAAACCCTTGTAGTCACAAATAATCCAAAATTGTTTACAATTAATTAAACACTGCCTTAGAATTAGATTTAATTTATTTCAAAGCCAAATTATTCGTGATTCCTTTATCAAAAATTGCTATAATTACCATCAATAAACTAATAATTATAATAACAAAAATAAATGTATAAATTAAAAGCAACAACAATATAGTACTTCCGAATAAACTAGGTACGTAAATCTAACACTTCCAAATTGGCATTTTGATTAATTTTCACATGCCCAGCAACGGTAAAAAGCGGAGGCTCTGTAGGATGTGGATGAAATCCAGACTGTCGACATTTTGCAATAAATTTCAATCCATGATCTGGAGTTAAGACAAAAAATCCAGTCCTGCAAACATACAATTACATTAATCGTAAATAGAAAATTACGGAACCCCCTTACTCATGATATCGTGGGGCACAAACAATGGCAATTGCTTCAGGCATTAATAGCTGATATGGGCAATGCGTATGCAGATCTACACTGGATAAAAATGCGGTTTGAGTAGGATGAGTCTAGAAGAATAAAAAAATTAGTTAGGCCCCCTTAATTCATTGGATTTATATACATGAATCCAGCCAATTGTAATCAAATTATGCTGATCCTGAAAATCAAAAATTTCTTCTTCATTCATTGTAGTGCAGGAATCTGGAGTGCCTTTTTGCTTTGGTACAATCATATGTGTAATAATAAACTCATTTTTGGCCAATTTCCCCGCAAGAATGCCACATGTTTCAACATTATTAATAGTATTCTTTTGGGCTATATTCTCAAATTCAAGCATAAGTCTTGAAGGCACATGAACAATTCGAAGCCCATTTGCTGTAAATTGTGGATTAAAAATATCCGGCTTTTTGGAACGATCTATGTTTGGTATACTAGGCTTAACGTTAGGATCAGGTGGGGGTGCACTGGGCTGTACTGTGCTAGGATCACTAGGATAACTTATATCATCAATTTTAAGCACTGGCTCAAAATTAGCATATTTTGTTGTTGTAGTACTATCAACAGCTGTCGCTGTGCGAATTGTTTCGTTTGACCGACGTGGCTCAATCTTTTTTCGCTTATTCCTCTCTGCAACACACCTTTTATACTCCTCCTTATACTGATTTAATAATTGCTCTTTTAACTTCTCCGCTTTGCTCAAAACCTCTCGTAGCTTGGCCTGGTTCGTTGCTTTAATTGGCGTCGATACAGTATTAAACTGGGGATGTTTTCGAATTTTTTCCAAAAACAACGTCATAAATTTCAGATATAGCACATAGGCGTTTTCCAAGCTACCTTCCTCGTAGTAGCTATTAGCCATACGAACCATTTCTAGTCCAGAACGATAGTATCTAATAAAATAAAAATTAGTCTTAGCAATCAATTTAGGCCTGTTCAACCTTGCAGGGGGTATATTGAAATCGACATCTACAGTGTTACTATAGTCGATGAGATACTTGAGGCGAACGTTAGGCTCTATCAGGGCTGTGGAATCTGATTTTTCATCCATTTTATGTCAAAGAATCTAAATTTTTTTTTTAATACTCCTGTAAATATAACCTCAATTTAAAATAATAATAATACAAAAATTACAATTTAAGAGTGATACATACATATATATTGGGAAAAAAATCGATTTATATTTTAAAATGCGTTAAATACTGTAAGTTTATTTGAATAATTTTATAGAGTAATTAGGGTTAATTTTCACTTGTCAAAGTTGACATTTGTTGGTAATTTTTAACCATAGACATTGAACTGGCTTGATATAGAGAAGACTATATTTGACGTCATTTGACATTAATACTTTGGCACAAAAAGTTTAAAAAATAAAAAACTATACTATATGTTTCGGTTATTGACAAGACAAATTAGGCATTTGTGAAATTGCATTTAAAACATTGTTTTTCTATTAGTTAAAACACTGTTTTTCTATTAGTTAAAACAATGACCCGTTTACACAACACAACTTGATGGAACAAGCACTGCCAGCCAGATTTATCAATTTATTCCAACCTTACTTTCAATTGTCAAATAAAAATTTTTTTAAAGGCTAAACGTGCAAATTCTGTATAGTTTGGAGTGCAAACCTTGGGAAATTGATGTCTCATTTTTTCTCATTGATGTCACTATTGCGAATTTTCAGAGCTTCCGGTGTTTGTGTGAACTTATGTGAACAGAAACAATTTATTGATAGTGACACTATTAACAGATAAATTGGCAGCAGATTCCTAATTATTTCCTGAAAATGCGAGATTTAACAAAGTTGCTATATGGGCTTTTCACAATGCGCGCGCATCCGCCCGTTTTCTAAAAAATAAACGACAAAAATACGTTTATCACTTAAGTAGAAGCTTTTAATATTATTAATTTATAGACGGTTTAATCGCTAAGTTTCTTTCCTAAAGCAATTGTTTTTTAGATTTGTTTAATTGTCTACTTAAAGAAGCGATAAAACATTGAAAAACACGTAAACAGTATTCAAATGCGTGCTGTTGCACTGGTCCACTGGGTTAATATAGTGGTGATCGACAATAAAACGAGTTAGTCAGTAAACAAATTGTGATGAGCAATTTGGCCGATATAAAAATAACAAATTGGTCGGTTTTCTAGCCGGAAATAAACAGGCAGTATATTCTTTGCATCAACAATGCACAAAAATTTGAAAACACGCATATTTTATAACAGTGTGACTTTAATAAAAGTGTCGTCATAATCGTTGAATTTGTAATAATTTGTAATGTTCAAAAGCAGCAAATTAACTTTTTGAACTACTTTAAAACTACTCAAATAATACTTTATTTATTCTCAGTTTATTGGAACATATTTAGCAAATTTTAGTTTTATGTTAAGCTTAGATTAATGTTACAAGCCACATTTACATCACAAACTTTTACAAAAAATATATACTGAAAAACAATCATGACAAAATCTAGCAACTATAACAAAGATTAATGTTTTGTTGAGCAAAATAAACAAACAAGAAACAATCGTCACAATTAGATTGACAAATGACAGACTTTCCATCATTTTTTTAAGTGTTACCAACTAAAAGCGATTAAATCGATAATACATGATACACTATTAGACTTCTCATTTTGATGCGATCCTAATATAAAATCAAGAAATTTGCTCTTTGCTGGTATTCATAGTCATATCTCAATCCTAAGCTCGGGTCCGGTCTCAGCCAAGCAACGACGTAGCTGGGACTTCGGTCACCAATGTAGTGTTATTTGATTTGTCAGACTGAAAAACTTGAGAACTTTGACGCTTGACTGTCAATAGTGTCAATATAGTGTCAAATTTGAAATAAATTAATCCGTTCGGATTATTTCATAAATTGTTTTGTTTTGCAAAAAATTGCACTTCATGATGTTAACAAGAGAGTACATAATATAACTAAGTTTTAATATTGGTAATGCCAAAGTGCTTCAAAAAGTAGTTTTTTAAAACAAAAGTCAAAATATAATAATATTTCAAAGTCTTAAAGCAGGTCTGAGTAAATTATTATTGTTTTAAATTAAAAATTTCATTACTTAAAAATTGTTTACTCTATTAGTTTACTAACTATAGTTTATTTCAACAAACAAAAATTAAACTAATTAAGCTTTTAATATTACAGTCATATTAGAATCTGTATTTAAATGAGTTTTCTGTAAGTGCTGCCAACCTAAATATAATAAATTCGCAAAACTAATAATAATCATAAAGTATTTCTTTTATTAGCCCTCTAAATGTCATGTGATCCTGATAGAAAATCAAGAAATTTTGCTTATTTCGTGCTCTTAAACCACTGAGTTGGCGCCTAGCCAAGGAAATAGTTGTTTTGATCTTGATATCAAGTGATCATTTAGATTTGCAATTTCTATTGAAACACTACTATTGGGCAACTTTCTAAAAGTACCCGTCCACAATTTCAAAATATCCCCTCAATTAGCCCAACCAGCGTCATTACCTTCAACTTCAAGGCCGTTACAAAAACAAGATTCCACCATAATTTTTTTATGTTTTATTTCAAATTCTTGTATAAAGTTGAAAAATTTAGAAGTTATTTTGACATTTGAAGCAATTGCTTTTAATTTGACATTTGAAGCAATTGCTTTAAAAATTATGTTCCGTTCACACAAACTAATAGGCATGAGAAACTATGACGCTAAATTTAAAAAAAACACTCGTTAATACATTGTGTAAATTGTTTTTTGCCACCCGTACACCGTGTAGTATATTATAATTAACTCTTTATGAACTGTCACAAAACTTTGTTTAACACAAAGAAATAAGGTCAGTTTAATTTTTTTTAATGTTGTTCGTTGTTTACAACAAAAAATACAAATGTATTTTAAATTCAAATCTTTAAAACTAATTATTAGTTAGTTTTTTATAATTTTCTATAAAATGTATAAAACTTAATAAATTTTTCAAAGTTTTCAGCACTGCCAACATTTAAAAATTAATAGCACAATGGCTCCAAACAGCTTTTCCGTCATTTTTGTTTCTTAATTTGAATTTAAAAAACAAAAGATTGTTAATATTGACAATTAATTATTAAAAAAAAACTGGTACTTTAGGAAGATTTAAAAATCAGCTTATATTTTTAATATAAATTTATTTCTTATAATTGGTAACCTTAGTGAAATTTGTTTTTTACCTAACAATTTACGCCAATATGAAATTTAATTAATTTGTATGTATATTTTTTATTTATTTTACCATTTCGTCGGCCTTCACTCAGGCAACGGTAAAATTTAGCGAAAATCTCGATTTTGTATTAGGAGCACAGGAGTAACATAAGGTATAAAAAGCTATTTAATAGTAAAAAGTTTTAAGGCTTAAGGTTGGTACCCCAAAAAACTTGTCATACAAACGTCATTTAATGTAAACAGTGAAGTACACAAATTTATACTAATGAAAAACATTTCAAATGCTTATTCGCAAGATATGCGGCAGATTAAGCTCAAATAAATATTTACAATCGATTTATTTTACATTGATGGTGAAAAAATTGGTGTGTTATATATAAATATATAGTTGAACTCTAACTTTTGTAGCTTCCCGAAGTTAAAAATTAAACATTTGTTCTGTAGTCCCCAGCTCATTACTATAAAATCATAGTCAATGTGTTGCGTTAGTATTTATATAATAGTATATTAAAGAACGAGTTTTATAAGGGTTGATTAGACAAACAGAAACAACTCCCAGCAGACGAGTTTTATATGGGACACGTGCGCTAATACCCCTTATAAACCGTGGTTTTTGTGCTATTTTTTGAAATGTAAATAGTTTTTCTTGAATTTTATACAAAAAAAATCAATTTTGAGAAATTTTATCGCCACAACAAGTTATTTGATTTATAAACTTTTGTCTGACATAATTTGAGTCATTTTGAACAAAAAATTAAAATACAAGAACAAAATTTACGTATTCCACCCAAAATTCGGGAAATAGCCGACGCAACGATTAAAAATGTATTACCTGATAAATCCGAAATAATCTCAAAATCTTAAATGTAGCGAGGTTTCCTTAGTCAGCATACTCTTGCAGTCCTGCTTGATGCCACTTTGTCTCTAATTTGAAACATTTTCAAGACGAACTCATATTTTTTTTTTAAAGATATACCACTAATAATCCGTAAATAAAACAATTATGACATTGATAGCTATGTATACCAACCTTTAAAAATTAAAAGCATCTATAAAAGCACGAGTGCTGTTAGTCAAATTAAAAACATTAATAAGCTTATTAATGAGTCATATTCGAAAAATACTGATCAACACACATATTTATTAGAATTTTCGAGGAACTCGGTGATCTATTCTATATTCACGTTAAAGATGAAGCTGGAATAAACACTATCACGTGCGGTTTACGTGATCTCCCACCACAACAGGCGTGTCTCTGTTCTTACAGGGTTGTCTTCAAGGAGTGTATGCTCTTTGCTCTTCATTTTATGCGTCATCTGATAACGTTTCTCACAACAAAACCGAACTATGTATAAATTAAAAGTACTTACTCAGGCCCTGTCTTGTCACTCAAGCTACGCCTTTATCTGCTCCTTCCATCCAATAATTTCTATACCACCCCGCCATGGGATACCAAACACGAGGTGATCATGCAGTGTTGTTTGTTTATTCCAGCTTCATCTTGAACGTGAATATAGTTATAGTATTGCGCCAGAAGTGAAGTGTCTCGATAATCAGTTATGTTTATTTCTATATGCGTTTACAACTTTTTCCGTCGACATTTCTTATTCCAGCAAATTTCAAAAGATAGACAGAAAAAGCACGATTTATTATAATATAAATTGGATTTAAGAATATGTATTTTCAGAATAAACGTAAGAAATAATTCACAATTCTATCTATTACAATTTCCGCAATCTAACATGCAAACCTCCAAGAGGCCAAGTCATAATATAGCTTGGATCAAACTTCAATGGAAACTTCATTTTTGGGCTTGGTAATACATCAAACGTGTTAACAACCGACGCAATACCTAGCTTTAATTGTAAATAGGCAAATCTTTTCCCTAAAAATATTATTTTTAATTAAGTGATCTAAAGTCCAGATATTTTAATCACCAATACAAGCTCGTGGACCTTCCCCAAACGGCATAAAAGTGTATTTTACTATATTCTCTTTTTGGTCATCCAAAAATCTCTCCGGCTGGAATGCCTCTGGATTTTTAAAATATTTAGGATCATGAGATAGACCTTGTGCTGGTATTATGATAGGTGTGCCTTCCTCAATTGTTATACCATTTGAAAAACAATAGGTTTTTGTACACATTTTTTGCATAAATGGTAGAACTGGATACAAACGCATAGTTTCTAGAAACAAAAAACACAAATTAAGGTTTCATTCTTAATTAACAACAACGATTCAAATGAGTTGTTGAGTTGAATGAACCTTGCTGTTGAATAAATTTTGCTACGATGGGTACACAAAAACCCACCACTTCCGTAGAATATAATACGTGGCGACACCTATCAGAAACTTCGAAAAAATCAAAGTCGAAAAGCCATGCTTTCACATTTCAATGCTAAAAGTCGGACAACCAAGTCATTGGTGACTTTTCAGCATTGAAAGGTGGAACTATGTATATTCTGTGAGTAGCTTCTCATAGATAAATGTCACTACACAAAAGCTTACCTGATAGCACAGCGTCTAAATATTTCAAATTCTCCAGCAAATCATAGGGTAATTGTTGATCATTTGCAGCATAAGCTTCCTGAATTTCTAATCTCAATTTCTTTTGAGCTTCTGGATTTCTAGATATCATAACAAGTGTGAAGCTTAAAATACTAGAGCTAGTATCGTATCCATCTAAGAAAAAACCGGCAGTATGAGCCGCAACGTCTAAATCATCAAATCTATAATCTTTACAAGTCGTCGTCAATTGAGCCATAATCTGCATAAAATCATTCCTCACAATATTATTCTCTTTCCTATATTTCATCGTATCAGAAGTCAGAGCTATAAGTTTTTTTGTCACACTTTTAGTAAAAAGTCTCAATGGGAAGTATTTGGCTGCAAACGGGATTGTCATTACAATATAGAAGATAATAGCCCCCCAATTTCCAGGTGTAAATAACTCAGAAGCCAACTGCCTAAATTCACTGGTCTCATTTTGGAAACATCCGCCTTTGAGACCATAGACGGCAGTTGCTATGTTTTCTAAAGCAAATTTCATATACAGCTCTTTAGCGTCACATTCTCCATGCAATTGAGTTTTTGCTATATATTCCACCATTTCTTGGGCGTTTTCTATTATGTGTGGATAAAGCGATTTCATCTAGAAAAAAGTTTTTAGGTTTAGATTTGATTGAGTGGCAGAAAGGGTAACAAGTTCAAAACCAACTTATCTAGCCAGCAAGCCTGCTTATTGGCTGATAATATTTTCTGTCAAGTTAGCAACTATCGTTAAAGTAGAAGGTTGACTTCCCAACTTCAATTGAAGAATCTTTCAATAGATGTCACTTAGCTAAATAAGAAAAGTGCCAAAAAATAAATTTAAATAAGTACCTTAGAGCCTGTAAACCCCGGAGTTAATTGGCTCCTAACCAACTTCCACTCCTCCCCCTTCAAAACAAAAATATTTCGTCCCCATAAAGGATCATATTTCTTCTCCATTATAATATCATTATCGACAAAATGTGTAAACGATTGTGTTGTTACCTCTCTGATTAATTCAGGATCTCGTATCATTAACACTGGAGTAACAGTCCTATACATCCCCACCACGTCTTCATTTTTATACTCACTATCAATGATCAATTAATAAGTAATTATAAATTATAATTAAAAATCTTACTTGTAGTAATTAGTGTAGACATCACCTTGCGATATTTTCCAGAGTAGAGATGTGCCAAGATTTCCAATAAAAAAACGAGGTGATGGTCCCACAATTCCACGTTTTTCCCAATATTGATAAATTGATTTTAAATATAAATAAATTGCAATTAATGCTGTAAATAATAAAATTAGTATTAACATTGTATACCTGCTGCAATTGATGCTGGTTAATAAAGTGTCACATCCTGGAGTCCAAAATTGGCTTTAATATAAGGTCAAATTTATTGGAAGAGGGGACCCTCAAATTGTAATTCTTCCAATTACCTTATTATAAGTAAAGATTCTTCCGACATCCCCCGATGTTGCTTAACAGTAATTATGGCCAGGGCAGGTATTAATTATGTATAAGAAAATTTTGTGTTTTTTTCGCTAAAATACGATTTTATTGTTTGTTTCTTTGTTTCATACAGCAATTCGTTATCTATAGTTTGATGTAACACTTTTATAGAGATATATTATTTCATAATTCTGACATTCAAAGAGATCTAAAAAAATAAAATCCATTTTTATGCTTGACGTAACAGCCTTAGAATTTAGACTAGAAAAAACGATTTCAGAACGATACAAATCATGTCTACAAATTGAAAAAATATAATTTACTTAACTACTTATAAATAATATATAATCAAAAAAGAAAATTCAATATAATTGTACAAAATACGTAGTTGCGCCATCTCGCCAAGAAGGATCATCTACAATTTTCGCACGACATAAAGGACAAGTTTGTTCTCGATCAAACCACGTGGTAACACAATTTTCGCAAAATATGTGACGGCATTGGAGTAGGACAGGAGAATCGTATTCGTCGTGACAGATTGGACAATGATCTCCGGCTGAGAGAATTTCATCTTTGTTGGGGGACGAACCAACGGTCTGCAAATAAAACACTTTTACAGTGATATTTAACGCTTAACTTAAGTAGTTATACATTTAATAAGCCCAAAACGTTTTAAATTTTATTTACATCAGTTTATCAACTGTTAACACCAATTACATACAGTCAAATGCAATAAATCCTGGTCGTTAAAATATTTTTTTTAAATCGATCTTAGCTTATTTGATTATTTTATCGTAACAGCTAAACTTTTTAATGGAAAAACTCTGTTTATAGCTACCTACAGCAGTTGCATAAAAATTAGTCGTGAATGTGTAGCCGTAAAAATTTAAAGATTTTTAATAAACTTTATTTTTAAAATGTTTGAAATGATGATAAAAATAATAATAATAATTAAAAAAAAAATTAATTTATTTAAAACATTTTTAAGAGACTAAAAGATTTTTGAATAATTGTGAAATAATTTCAGAAAAAGTGTTTCAAAACAGTTTGGATAATTTTAAATTTTTTTACAGATTTTTATAAAATGTTTAATACAGATTTGAAATATTATCAGATATTTTTTAATAATTATATAAAAAAATGTTTAAATTTTTTAAATGTACTTAAATAAATTAGAAAAAATTTTACAATGTTTTGGGAGATTCTGAACATTTTAATTTTTAAATTAAAAATTTTTCAAATTTTAAATACTAAAAAATTATTCACTTGATTCTTTCATTTTGCATATATAAGAAAAATTTCTTGTCTCACTTTATTTAAATTAAATTTATTTTGAAGTTAAAAAGGTTAAATAACTTAAAAAAAAAATCGGTATAAAATTTATTAAATGTAAAATTAAACTTCATTGAAATCCTCAATTTTTCAAACACTGAAAGATTTCTTAAATTAATATTAAACTGTTTCAAATTTGTTGCAAAACAGTTAAAAAAACATTTTAAAACGGTTATAATAATTTGAACTTATAATTTTTTTAAACTAAGTTCAATACAAAATAATATTTTCAGATAATTTTTATAAATTTTAAAAGTCCTTCAAAAATTCTTAAACAATGTTTAAAAAAATTTAATCATATTGAAAAAAATGTTTAATAAAATTTAGAAATTTCTTTAAAAAAGTTTGTAATTATAAGACAATTTTAAAGAATATCATAACTGTTTGTAAACAAGTTAGAAAAACTGTAAAAAAATTTTGATTGTTATATAAAAGTTTAAAGCAACTTGAAAAAAAATTGAATATGTATGTAATTTTAAAAAATGTAAAATTAAAAAAAAATGCTTAATAAATTTTAAAAATATTTCTGATAATTTTTAAATAATTAATTGATAATTATTTGATAATATTTTAAAATTGTATTAAATATTTTCTATTAAATTATGTAATTTCATCTAAAAGCCTTTTTTAAATTTTAAAATTTAATCAAACTGAATTATTTTAAATTTTTCAATAATTTTTTAAAATTTGTCAAACATTTTTAAGAACTTTTAAAACATTTTTAAAAGTGTTTTAAAATTTTATTAAATATTTTTTAATAAACTTTTAAAATTCTTATAAATTATCAAGAACTTTTGTTTATGATTATGTCAATTCTTTTAAAATTTTCTAGAATTGTTAAATAATAAATCAAAAATATTTAAATAATTAATTAGTTGGCAATGCCTATAATTTTTGAAACAATTGCTTCAAGTGTCAAAACTATTATTAGATTTCTCAATTTCTATATTTTTGAATTTAAAACGGTTCTCATAACGGCCACCGATGGTTTATGGTGCCAATTTTTTATAATGGAACATTGACTGCTAGAGGAAACTTGACAGCCATTCTTTGCACAGCTACATGACGATAAAATTGTGAACAGGTACTTTCAGCAAGTTCATTTTTTCGTTTATTACTTTCGTTAACGGGTTCAACTATCGATCCAATAAATTAAAAGTGATATTAAGTTCAGATGTCAAATTAATAACTGTCACTTCGATTCGATAGTAAAGGTACGTTCACAATTCATGTCAAGCTTCGACGCCAAATTTAATAATAAAAACACCCGTTCCAAATATGACAAAAACTTACCACATTTTGTAAAAGTTTAATAAATGAGCTCTTCAGCATTCTCATCTTCGACATTATATCCGTCCCTTTAGAAATCATATAAAAAGTGGACAAAAACACAGTAACGATTTTCTCAGGACCATGATAGGATTCCAGTAGGAAATTCAACCAAGGCTGAATAGTCGCAACACTTCTGTACATTTGAGAGATTGCTTCAATAAACAAATAGATTTTCCCCTAAAACGTTTTTAATAATTTCAAATTAAAAAAAAAATATAATAAAAAAATTAATACCCGCTTTTGGAAAGGAACTATTCGTCCTGGGAGCATAGTTAACATAATTTTAGCAGTAACAGTGACTAATTTTAGTATAAAATCGGTAATTGTAACAATCCATAGTAATTTTCCCACAGTCAAAGAATCGGTAAATGTACGAATTAGGATTAAATTAAAGAAAATGTTCAAATGATGTAGATCGTCCAAAAATATATAATGGACGAATAAAATGCAGGATCCAATGTACAATAATTCTATGCATAAAGTCACCAAGCTTCTTTTATCCCTTCTGGTCGCTTGTTTCTTCACAGCTGAATTCGTATGAGCAAAAGTGGCAAATAAAATGACTAAAATAAATATAGAATAACGATAATCGAAAAACGCTTTAACTAATAAAATCAGTAAAAAAGGGACGTATTTTAGGAGTAGCTGCAACGCCTGTTGGGCTTCAATCACAGTTTGTGCACGCTCCATCCCAATGTCATCAGGAGGAACAACATTATTGTTCCGGTTCTCATTATTTTCCGGATGTATTGCTTCGGGTTGTTGTGAACTGTCCAAATTGATAACAACACTATCACCATTGTTTGGTTCATTCTGAGGGGGCTCTTGGGACTGCGATGCATTCATAAAACTCATCGCATTTTGGACTCCAGTGTTCACAGATCGGGCTGTGTCCATCAATGGAGCAATCTCTCTCATCACATTATTGAAATTATCACGTAATTGGCGAGCGCTATCCACAGTTCTACGCTGGAAATTTGGAATGGAGCTGGAAGCTGATCTCATCAGAGGATGATAATGATTATTGTCATTAGACATTTTTATCGCAAATTTTTTCACTAAACTGTTATTTTTTATATAGATTTTGAGTTTTGCGTCATGACCTTTTAAATTAAAAAGGTTTTTCACTGTTTTTCCGTTATCACATAATTGTTTACTTGACAGGTCACAAGATACACAACATAACCTACAAAATGTCATAAAAAAAGACAATGACAAGCATAGAATAATTAATGACAAGTGACAGTGACACCAAAGACGTACTCTTTTTTAGTTGAGATAATATTTAAAAAATAACACAATTATTAATCATAAACGTCTGCGTTGAATGATTATAGATCATTAATTGATCTGTAATAATTTCCCGTATACTTATTCCGTTCTACAATTATCAACAGTTAGGTAATCCTAAAATTTAAATACTTTAAAAAGACTACAGCATACACAAATACTAAAAAAAAATGCAAATTTTTGATCAATTACATTTTAATTAAAAGATAGAGCATTTTTAAACATAGGTATCATCTCTATGGTATTATAGAATGCATAAAAACTGAAACAAATAATTTTTTTGAAGTAAACTGAGTTACTTAAAAATGTTAAATTAATATATAAACGTTGCTCATTATGACAGTTTGAATTATTCTTTGCAATCAATAGGTATATCGTGGGTATATCAATCACCACAACAAAGTTAGGCTATGTACTTGACATGATAGACAGTAGTATCTAAATGACTACTTCAAAATTTTTAAAAATCTGACGTAACTATACAACGGTCAAATAAGACTGTTCGGGTTGGCAACCCTAGATTTTATTTTAAAATGATTCAACTGCAACTACTTCCTGTTGTTGACGGGTGACACCTTTGACACTAACGACATCATTGACAGATGCCAATTAAAAAGTTTGTCGCTGTGACATAACCTATGTCAAATATTTGTCAAACAAGCGTATCCGGTTACAGTGTTGCACCTAAGCAAATAAATAAAATGTCTAAAAAGTGTTGCCAACTCAAACAGTCATTTTTGACCACGCTGCATTAGTTTCTTAAAAAAAAAGATTAGAGGACAACCAATTTATTGTTCGTCTTCTTAATTAATACGTACAAATATGATAAAGAAATGACTCAAATTTAATTTAATTTGATTCAAAATCTGTTCACTTGTTCACCTTTTAAAAAACAAGTTTTGATAGTTCACTGTTTTTCAATTTACATAAATTACCACAAAATTTAAAAAATATGCGTTAAAGTTTCCCCTAATAAGTATAGTATATATGTGCTTTATTTTATTATATTAGACCATATTTTTAATTATATATAACTTTGTTTATAATTATTTAAATTTATGATATTAGGTATGTGTTACTGACTTAATATTGGAGTAATGACAAACTATATTCAAAAACAACTTTTACACTACTTAGTTTAAAAAAACTGAAAAGTAAAGCAGTTATAAAATATCTCAATTACTTTGTTTATTAGTAAAAAATGTGAGCCGTCACGAGACGCCTGACAGATGTAAAGCATCGAAATTTGTTTGTAAGAGTAGGTAATAATATGTTTAAAAGAAGAGATTACGACAGGAACTTAATATGGCTTAATAAATAAAAAATAAAATATTACTAATAATGACAGTTTATTAAATAATCATTTATTTACGTTAAATACAACAACTAAAATTGTAAAAATTTATTTTCTATTGAGGGAACTTTCAATGATTTAGTAATAGTTGTATTTAATGTTGCGTCTGACGGTATTGCTGTGACAAATGATCGATTAAAATTAAATAATTGAAGTACCCAAGATAATTTCAAACATCGGTGTCGCGAGCGAGATAACACTAAGCTAAACTGAGTACACCCAAATGCGTTGCCTAAGAATCCGCTGTACTCGCGGGTATAGATTTCTCACATCAAAAAGCTTAAATATTCTCATTATAAAAAAGAATAGATGTAGTACACAAATAAACCAAAATTGTACACAAAATAAAAAAAAACAGCCCACAACGTTATTAAAAACTAATAAATATCGTTTCAAAATAAAAATGTAGCTCCAAGGTACCAACTATTCGACAAAATCACCAAAAAGTATTTTTTTCTTTTTAAACATAGACAATGTTAGAATTGTGTCTAAATCATTAGAAGAGCACTAGTAGTGACACTGGAGTCAGAAGTAATTAACATAATTATCAGACCGGAAATGTACACAAAATAAAACTCACTACGTAATTCAAGTTGTTTAAAGACTAATAAACGAAGTTTTAAGATAAAAATGTAGCTCAAAGGTACCAACTGTTTATCGAAAAAATCACCTACAACTTAATTTTTTTTTATACATAGCCAATATTTAAATTATGTTTAAACACATGGCACTACTAATGACACCGCAGTCAAAAGTAATTAAGTAATTATCATAAAGAAAGTGCTTATTATCAGACCAAAAACGTACACAAAATAAAATAAGCCTCAAAACGTTATTAAAGCTGTTTATAAAATAATAAATGTCATTTTAACATAGAAATGTAGGTTCGACGTACCAACTATTCATCGACAAAATCACCAAAAATTTAAACTTTTTTCGTTTATACATAGACAATATTTGAATTGCGTTTGAATTATTTGAAGAGCACATGACACTACCAATGACACTGCAGTCTAAAGTAGTTAAGTAATCATCATAAAAAACGGCTGATCATCAGACCGAAAATGTACACAAAATAAAATAAAGCTCACAACGTTTTATAAGAAGACCAGTAAATGTCGTTTTAACATATAGCTCAGACTTACCAACTATTTATCGACAAAATCACCAAAAAGTTAATTTTATTTTATACATAGACCATAATTATTTGAATTGTGTCTCAACCATTTGAAAAGCACATGGCACTGCAGTCAGAAGTAATTTACATAAAAAACTAAACTGTAAAACAAAATTTGAAACTATAGCAAGACAGCTTGTTACCAAAAAAGTGTACATAAAACAATACTCAAAACGTCATTCAAGCTGTTAGATTACTAATCTAGTATTGTTTAAAGTTCCTCGGTAGTCAGGTGGTTGACGATAGTGCGTCAACCTTTAAACTTAGACATTACAAAGATCTGCTAAGTCTAACTACCGTTAAAGTCACCAGAGTTCTTGCTTTTCATACATAGACAATATTTTGCCTGTGTTTGATCAAAATGCACATGACACATCTACCTACGACATTTATTTCATGCAATTCTCGGCAGTGACATTAAAGGAGGTCGTATTATAAGGTGGCTTGTCTTCTAGGAAAATTGTCATTCGTATTTACCGTAGCGAAAGTGCTGTGTTGAAATGGCGACTAGATGGCCTGAAAAAAATCTCCAGAAACGACGCAAAAGATTGGTTGTTAATGTGGAAGTGTCAATGATACACGCCTGAGAAAGTTTTCACTTCAAAAAAAAAAAAAACGAAGTGTTATCCCAGCATTTTAATCTTATGGTAAAGATCTAGAGGTTGATGTTAGCCCAAGGTCTGCTTGTCAACATCAACAGTGTTGTACCAGGAGGCACTGTCTCTCGAAGAAGCTTGCGGTGCACCACCACCGACTTTGTTGTCCAGTTTATGTTTTCTAATGATCTTATTATTCAATTGTTAATACGGAGTTAGCAAAGAAAAATATATGCAAATAGATACTAGAATTCCTAGACATAATAAAAAACATCAATAAACAAGTCGACATTTTCCCGCTTTTATTAAAAAAAAAGAAAATTAGAATTTCAAAAATAGTTTACGCAATATCTGATGAAGATTTTTAAGAAATTACATCGAGATCTGATGTAAACTGGTGTTTTTATTACAATCCAATGCAGTTTTTCCGCAGTTTCATCGCAAATCCAGGCCCCAAGGGGGGTCAATGAATTAGAATTATTCATTTGTTTGTCGCTGGATTGAGTGTCAATGTGAAGGTCTTCAACTATTTTCTGCTCATTATTTAATAATATAATGGGAAAATGGGCAAAAAATCGGAAAAATTTAAGAAAAAAAAGATTTTTGCAAACATTGAACCAGGATAGACCTTCAAATCAAAAAAAGACTCGATTCATACAAATAAACCTTGTTGATTGATAATTTAGGTCAAGTATTGTTTTACAGGAATTAAAATCCCCACCATTTTGAATTGTTAACTATACTATATAAACATCGTACATTTTTGTCACGGCTGATAACAATAATTATTCACCTGCTAAAAATAAACAATTCTATTTTGAAAATATTGTCAAGATGAGTGCTCTAAATTGCACCGACGATGTGACGTCTATTTTAATCAAACTGATGGAAGATCCAGAAAAGTCCACTTTTGATAATAATGCCCTTTTACAAAGTGCCAAAAGTGTCGGTCGAATGTTTTATATTATTAATCCTACCGAAACGACCTTTGAAAAAATCGAGGAAGTTCCTACTTTCTTCCGAAACGTAAGTAACATTTACATAACACTTTGGCAATAACAATTACACAAATAAATAACATAATTGTGGTTTTTCCTATTTATCATTATTAAGCAATTACAGTTTGACCCAGTATTTAATTTATAGCAATGCAATAATAACTTAATTTAGCCGAAAACACTCATAAGTTGTTTACACCATAGCCGCCAAAATCTTCAGATCGTGTAATCACACACACGGTTTTGTCTGTCATTATTTATCAAAAAAATGTTTACCCTATAAGTATTTTAATAATACATATTATAACATTAAATTTAAATTTCAAATTTTATAGAATTTCAGATAATAAAGTATTTTTTGAAATTTTTTTTAAATTGAATAAAAACATCTAAAGCGTTGTAAAAACACATTTTGAAAAAAAAATTTCAATAATTGTCATTGACTTGTTATTAATTATAAATTTTTCAATTTTTTTATTGATGCATGATTTTGATAAAGAAAAAAGAAAAATTCATGACTTATGGCTAGTTATAGAGATCTTTGCCAAGTACACCGGTGTTGATAGTTTTGTCTTTTACTTGAAATTGACGATTATTTAGATTTTTTTTACTCTGACATTCATTCTTTAAATTACTACGAATCGACTTATAAAAAAAAGATAATTTGAATTTATATAATTTTATGTTGACGTCATTCTGTAATTATAATAAAAAAAAAATAAATAGCTATCTCTTAGTGTAATAATTAAAGTTGCTTTTTTTTGACAATTACGAAGATTTCTAATGTTAAAAATGCATTAATATGAGACAAACGGTATAAAACTTGATTCAGATTCAGATGTACTCAAGGTTATGATTTATTTATATATCTACTTAATATTAATTACGCCTAATTACATATTTGCGCATTTAACCAAATATGCATAACATATTAATTATTATCTAGATAATCCTTTAATTGTAATTTTTTATAAAATTAATTTAATTTTTCAAATTTTTACACTACTTTTAATGTCACGTCAATATATTAAGTTTTTTTTTTATATATTATAATTAATTACAATTTAAAAGCAAATAGAGATAAATTATTTAATTTACTAATTATTTACTTATTTTAAAATTTTCGTTTGTAGTTATAGTTATTTAATTATAATTCAATATTCTATTAATAAATAAGATTAATTTAATATTAACATCAACAAAAATAAATTTATCTATGAGAATAATTATTAAACAACTGTTTTTGTAATAATATTTACAAATTTATATCTTCTAACATTTTTAATTTTTTTTTCAAATTTTATTAAACATAAAATAAAAAAAATATTGAAGATATCATTTTCCGTAATTTAGCTATTAATTAATTATTTAAGATTTTTAAAATTTACAAAGTTTTAAATAATTTTTTTTTAATTATTGTAAAGCTAAAAATTTTTTTAAATATTGTCTTACTTACGCTCAAAGTACTATCATTTTAATTAAAATTATAAACTTTATATAAAAGTTTTATAAACTTTTTTGTAAATTTCATTTTTTTTTTATAAACATATAATTACATGGTATAAACTCATTTTATAGATAAGCAAATAATGTAATTTAATTTGAAAAAAATTAAGTTCAATTAATAAAAATTATTAAAAATTCATACCACATCAGTTGGTAATAATTTCATTCTCTGTCTATTGAGTCTCACTGATGAGAGGTATAAGTGTGGAAGTCTATGGCTTCTTAATTCTAAATAAACATGTTTTGGCAATACTTTTTTCTGTTTTTGTAGTCTATTTAAAAATTAGTCACAATTAAAATGTCAAATTTTACAAATAATTTTGTATCCTGTATTATAAAATCAAAAAAAAACATTTTTAATGTTTGATATTTCTTTGAGTTAATTAATTATTTGCACATTAAAAAGATAAATAAAATTTTAAATATTAATAATTAATTTCTTAATTGTTACAAAAAGTTCAATTTAGATTAAATAGTATAGCAAGACATGAGTTGAACAGTTTTAAAATAAAACTTTATATTTTGAAAAGGTTTAAGTGTTTTATAATTTTTAAAAATTTTAAAAAAATGTTTCATTTGATTAATTAGAAAATTCAATATCAAAACTTGTATTTTTTTGATCGCATGGTATAATACACATAATATGATAAATAATACAAATTATCAAGTTGATTAAAAAAGTTGTTGGTCTAATAATTTTGTATTATGTATAAAAAAAATTATAATTAAACTTAAAATTTTTAACATTTTTTTCTATTAATTAATTATTTGCAATTTATAAAAAATATGATATGTCTCATATTAATAATTATTTTTCAAATTACTATAGCAAGATCAATTTAGGTTAATTAGTCCAGCGAAACATGAATTCAAAAATCAACGTTTCAATTTTAAAAAGTCTTAAGAGTTTTTTAGGTTTTTAAATTTGTGAGTGTTTTTAAAAAAAAATTAATTTAATTAGAAAGAAAATTAAATTTTAAAACGCGTATTTTTTTGATTGCATGGTATAATACACATATGATACATTTACAAATTACCAATTTGATTGAAAAAGTTGTTAATCTAATAATAATTTTGCAATTTGTATTATAAAACGATTAAAATTTTTAACGTTATTGGAGAATAAAATAAAAAAAACAATTAAAATTTTTGACTTTTCTTAATTTTAATTAGTTAATTGTAAATTAGAAAATTATTAACTTTTTCATATTAATAATTAAATTTTAAATTATTACCGTAAGTTCAATTTAGATTAATTAGCAAAACATAAGTTTAAAAGTTTGAAAGCAAAAGTTTCAATTTTAAATGTTTTTTATTTTTGAAATGTTTGAACATTTTTTAACAAATTTTTCTATTTAATTAGAAAAAAAAATAGATTTCAATAACCGTATTTTTTTGTAAGATACATATGCAAATTACCTATTTGATTAAAAAAGTTGTTAGCCTAATAATTTTTGACATTTCTTTATTTTAATTAATTATTTACAAATTTAAAGAAATATAAAACTTTCCATATTAATAATTAATTTTTAAATTATAACAGTAAGTTCAATTTAAGTTAATTAGTCTAGCAAAACTCGAGTTTAAAAGTTTTAAAATCAAAATTTCAATTTTGAAGTGTTAAAAAATTATTAGTTTTTGAAATATTTGAATATTTTTTGAACAAAATTCAATTAAATTAGAAAGAAAATTTAATTTAAAAACCGTATTTTTTTTTATCGCATTGTAATATGTCATGCGATCAAAAAATATATATTTGATTTAAAAATAATAATTTTGTATTCTGTATACTAAAGTAAAAAAAAACCTTTAAATTTTTAACATAATTAATTATTTGCAAATTAAAAAAATTATAAAATTTCTTATATTAATAATTAATTCTTAAATTATTATAGTATGTTCAATTTACATTAATTAGTCCGGCAAAACATGAGTTTTAGAGTATAATAATCTAAGTTTTAATTTAAAAAAGTTGCAAGAATTTTTAAGGTTTTGAAATTTTTGAATAATTTTCCAAAAACTTTTTACTTAATTAGGAAGAAAATTCAATTTAAAAATCAGTATTTTTTTGGTCGCATACTACACATTTGATACATATACAAAATACGCTTTGATTAAAAAAGGTGATAGTCTAATAGTTTTGTATTCTGTATAATAAAATAAAAAAACACTTTAAATTTTTGACATTTTTTAATTATAATTAATTATTTTCAAATTGAAAAAGTTGTAAAACTTTTCATAATAATGTTTAAATTATTACAGTAACGTTAATTTAGGTTAATTAGCCTAGCAAAACATGAGTCTAAAAGTTTAAAAAATAAGGTATTAGATTGAGTGTTTTTAAAAAAAAATCTTTGCATGTTAAAAAATATATAAAATGTATTATATTAATAATTAATTTTTAAATTGTTTACAGTAGGCTCAATTTAGATAAATTAATTCAGCAAAACTTGAATTAGAAAGTTTAAAAGTCAAAGTTTCAAGAGCTTTTTAGTTTTTGGAGTTTTTGTATAGTTGAAAAAAAAACTATTTAATAAAAATATTTTTTTTTTAAATTTGAAATAAATAACTTAATATGTAGTTAAATTAATATTTAATTTAATGAAACAATTTTTTTTAATTACAATATAGTCTAAAAGTTTAGCATTTATACAAAAATAAAAAAACACTTCCATTGAACCAAAAGTTCAATTTAGATTAATTTAAGCTTCAAAGTTTAAAAATTAAAACTTCAATTTTGAAAAGTGCTAAGATTTTTTTAGTTTTTCCAATTTTTCAGTTTTAAATCAATTTTTTGGCAAATTTGTCAGTTTAAAATGTTGCAACTAAAATTAATAAAACATATTTTCTTAATATGCTGTTTATTTTTATTAAAAAAAAAAATAAACATTTGCTATATTGAAAAACTTTAAAATAATTTAAATTATAATAAATACTTCTAAAACTGTGTTTCAAAGTGATTGAATAAATTAAACAAATTGTTTAATAAAACTAAAAATATATTGAAAATTGTTAAAAAAAATTTGAGCATTTTTAAAAATAGTTTTTTATTTTGAAAAAATTTTTAAGACATTTTTAAACAAAAAAACTGAAAGAAAAAATAAAAATGTTTCCAGTATGTTAAGAAAATTTTTATAAACTTGTATAAAGAAATTAGAAAAAATAATAAACTTTTAAAAACTAAAAATTTGTATAGAAAATATAATTCATAATTATATTGAATTGAATTAATTTAATTACATGAATAATTAATTTAATTGTGGAAATATTTATTTTATTGAACTTGAACTGAATTGACAAAATATTTGAAAATAACAGCTTGTACAATTTTTTATGTTAGAATTTTGTTTCAATATTTTGGGTACCATTTCTTAAAGGATTTTATTGAAAAGATTTAATTATAGAAATAATAATAACGGAGTATTTAAATTTATTTGTATTTTTCTTTTGTTTCTATTGACTCAACTGTTGTATTACGTTTTTTTTTATATACTTGCTTTAGAAATATGAGTATATTTTGAAAAAAATTTAGAAGTTTTTATAATAAAGTTCTAGAAGACCTTTAAAATTAAGACCGCTATACTATACCGAGTGATCCACAATTATTTAGATAAAGGAAAGCTGTTAAAAAAAAATCAGAGTGTTACTTGATTTAATGCTTTTAGTCAGACATGACAAAAGTCAAGAAACAAATGTCAAACTAAACGCGTTGAATGAAGCTAAGTTTCTGATTTTGTTATTTATAGCCTCCCTTTATAATAATTGTGGATCACACAATATAATTAAGTATTAAAATACGCGTCACAGGAAATGTAATTAAAATTTACATAATATAAAGCTCTTTTGATTGAAAAATTTAATTAATTTTAATTAAATATTCGATTAATATATACCACTTTATTGTTTATTGAATTAAAGATCATCTAATTTATCTAGAAGTTTGAAACTGAAACACTTATTATTCAAATGAATAAAATCAGTTGATTAAAAATCATCTAATTGCGCAATTAGACAAAAATTAAATTTGACGACAATAATTATATTTAATATTAAATTATATTAATTATTTCAAAAAGTGTTGTAGTAAAATGTTTTACAAAAGTAATTAACATTCAACTTAATTAAAATTTTATTAAAAAAGTAATTACATGATATAAAACATTATATTGAGTATTACATGAGCAGGAGTACATTATTTATTCATTGTATAAAAATTAACATTATTTAATTACATATTTCTTTAATTTACTTTTATTTAATAGACCAAAAAAATTAAATAAATTATCATATTATTAAATCATTGATTATTTAAAATTTAAATAAAAAACAATTACACAGTAATAATAGTTTTACCATTTAGTAATTAATTAAATTATAGTAACAATACTTTGCGACAGAGGATTAGAAATAACTTGTATTTCTGTCAAATAAAACATCATAAAACAAATTAATTAATTATAATTGAATGTTGTATTAACTATTCAATCTGCTAGATTAAAATAAAAATATTTTTTAATTTTTCTTTAAATAAAATTACTAATTTTCATTTTTTATAAAATTTTGTATTTAATTTTAAAATAATTCAATTATAACTATATTTTGTTTATATAGAAACCATTTTGTTTAGATTTCTGTATTAGTTATATAAACTTTGTTGTTGAAACTAAAACTATAATACAAAGGAAAATTATTTTGCTTTTAATTAATTAATAAATTAATTTAACTGAATTTAAAGCTAAATAATTGCCATGCCACTGCTAAAATTAAAAAAATGTATTCAAAAAAAACTTATTTATATTAATTTTATGTTATTTAATAAAATTAACAGTATTTATTATGTTAATTTTATTACATGTTTTATAATTTATTATTAATTGATAGACTTAAAAAATAATATAAATTATCACATCTTAAAACAGGCTTATTAATTAAAATTGAATGTTGTATTAAATTTGTTACATTAAAATAAAAATATTGAAAATTAAATTGAGAAAATTTAACATAAAAGTATTTTAAAATAAAATAAAAACTGATAATCAATAATTTAATTTATTTTTTAATTAAATAATATTATGTTCATTCAATTTTCTCAATTTTAAAATAAAAATTGAAACAATTTAATTATAAATATTTAATTAATAGGTATTTAAAATTATAAATAAACAAAATAAATTTTACTTTTTACACGTTTTAAGCTTATGATTTAGTTAGTTAATTTTTATTGTTAAAATTAAAATTATAATACAAAATATAGTTATCCTGCTTTTAATTGATTACTTAATTAATTAGCCATTTTTAAAAATATAAATCTTAATTAATAATATTTTTATAATAATGATTTAAGTAAATTTATAACTAAATAATTGCTATGTTACTTCTAAATTTAAAGAAATATAAGAAAATTGAGTTTTGTTTTTTTTGTTTTTCATGATTTAATTTAATAATTAATAAACTCATTTTGATCGCAGAAAACTCAAATATTTAAAAAAACAGTTACATGTTTATGGTATTAAATTTAATTTTATGTCATTAGATGAAATTGACATTATATAATTACACATTTTTCCAATTTATTTTTAATTATTAGAATGAAAAAATAAAATAAATTATTATATCATTAATGATTATTTAAAATTTACTGAAAAAAATAATTGGGCAGAAATTAAATTTTTACCATTTACTAATTAATTAAATTAATGATATAACTTTGCGACAAAGGATTACATTTATGATAAATAGAACATCATAAAAAAGACTAACTAATTATAAATAAATATTTTATTAACTATTAAGTCTGCTACCGTAAAACAAAAATAATATTTAATTGTCAATCAAAAAAAATGATTAAATTTTAATTCTTGTCTTATTTTAAAATACTTTTGTATTGAATTTTTTCATTTTAAAAGAATTTTATTTAGATATATAATTAGTCATATAATAATTGTTAAATTAAAAATATTACAAAAAATAATGATTATGCTTTTAATTAATTAATTAATTGATAACCTAGTTAATAAAATACGTTTATTTTAGAAAATAATTCAAAATTTGTATTTAAATTTTTATTTTTATTTATTTAAACATTGAGTTTTAAAAACATTGAAAATTCTTGATAATTAATATTTATAATATTGATCTAACTAAATTTCTAGCTAAAAAATTGCCACTACTAAATTTAGAAAAATATAAGCAAAATGTGTATTCCCTTTTTTGTTTTTCAGACAAAAAATTAATTTAATTTAATAATTAATTAACTCATTTTGATCTTAAAAAGTTCAAATATTTAAATAAACAGTTAAATGTTCATGTTATTAAATTTAATCATATGTTATTTAAAAAAAATAATTACATGTTTTTTAAATTTATTTTTAATTAATAGACTGAAAAAATAAAATAAATTATCTATTTATTAAACTGTACATCATTGATTTAAAATTTATTCAAATTAATAATTACACACCAATGAAATTTAAATTAATTTTAAAGCATCATAAAACAGACTAATTAATTATAATAAAATGTTGTGGCAATTATTAAGATTCCCACATTAAAATAAAAATATATTTTAATTTCTAATTAATTAAATTAATTAGCTTTATTTCAATTTCTAATTTTTTTAAATAAAATTAAAATGATTCAATTTTAAATATTTTGCTGTTATGTAATTAATTGCTAATTATTGCTATTATGAATTAATTATTTTGTAAATATATAAACAAAAATCAATTTCGCATTCCTGTTAAATTTGGTTTAAATAATTTTAGTAAAATTTTTGTGTTTGTTATATAAACTTTATTTTTAAAACTAAAATTATAACGACAAAAGATAATTATTTTAATATAATTAATTACTTAATTAATAAGCTATATATTTTTATATTAGAATAGAAATCAAAATTTTTGCTTAATTAAATTATTAAAAAACATTCAAAAAAAACTCTAAATAATTAATTTTTATAATACTAATTTAAGTGAATTGATAGCTAAATAATTGTCATGCTTTTACCAAATTTAGAAAGATATAAGTATATTGGGTTACCCCTTTATCGTTTATCAGTTAAAAAACTGATTTAAATTTAATTTAATAATTGATTAACTTCGATCATAAAAAGTTTAAATATTTTAATAAACAGTTAAATAATAATGTCATTATTAAATTTTTTTTTTTTAACAAACGTAGTCATAGTGTTTTTATTCACAACAAAACTTTTTTTATGAAGTTAATTAATTTTAATTAAATATTTTATTAATTATTACATTCAATTGTTTAATGAATTAAGAGGAAGACAATCTAATTTATTTTGAATTAGAAAACCAATTTAAAACTGAAATAAAATTTATCTCATGCAGACAATTAGATCGAAATTAAAATACTCGTAAATAAGAAAAATTAATTAAGAAATTGAAATAAATTTAAAATATTAGAAAATTAAAATAATTTGAAATAAACATAGGTTGTTAGGTAAATACAAAAATAGGTAAAACTAAAGTTGATTATTTATTAATACAATTATATAACTATTAAATTTGATTAAATGTTTAATTATTTTAATTACAATTATATGTATTACATATTCAATTTGGAATTATAAATGAACAATCTAGGTTTGACCTTTTTAAACTACGAAAAAAAAAATCTATTATTTTAACTATAATTTAAATAAAAATTTATTTAAAAACTTAACATTTATATTATAAAACACAAATTTAAGCTGGGGTTATTTATTTAGAAAAAGTCATAATTATTAAAAATTATAATATTAATTTAATTTAAATTTGTAACTAAATAATTACACTGCAACTATTAAATTAATGTAGTTGCTCATAAGCAAGTTAAATTACTATTTGTTGTTTTCTAATTTAAAAAAATATTTAATTTAATAATTAGTTAATTTATTTTAATCGTTAAAAATTTAATTATTCCAAAACAGATAAATCTTCTTTTTATTAAATATTGATTAGCATGGTTAACGACACCTAATTATTTCAGTTTTAAACCTATTACTTAATTATTATTTGCATTGACATTAACTATTAATGGTTGAATTATTTGTACATTAATTAATTATAATTATCTGAAAAATTATTCAAATGTATACTACTACTTTCTGAGATTTTAAGTTTAAAATATATTTATTACAAAAAATATAAACGTAAATGAAAGAACTAACAAACCAACTCAGTTAAAAAATTTTTTAACTAAATAATCATCAACAATCTACAACATTCTTTGCCTAATGTGATATACAATTAATTTTAGGCATGGCCCTACTTTCTCATCTTTATGTTTCTTGAAAATATAATCCTATTAATCGACAAAAAACCAACATTTCGATTAAATGACAGCCTAACAAGCATCTCCCATGGGGTACTGCAAGAGTGTGGGCGGCTTCTTTTCCGCGGCGGCGAGAGCTACGTGTATGTCTACATCTACAACAATTTTCATCTAATTGAACTACCATGGGATTCCCCAATTACATGGTACATTGCAGCAATTGGTGTAGATTTTTGTTATTATTGGATGCATCGGGCTTGCCACGGTAAATAAATACTCTAAAAACATTTTTCCATAACCTAACCTGAAATTTTACAGAAATTCATATTTTGTGGGCGCAACATCAAGTACACCATAGTTCAGAGGAGTTCAATACAGCGGTGGGCTTAAGACAAAGTTTTTTGCAAGGCTGGTGCGGATTTGTAAGTATTTTTTAAATTACCTACTATTATCTTGATTTTATCTGTCTAAAATTGCAGCTGTTTTATCTACCTTTGGCTATTGCTGTACCTCCAGCTCATTTTGTGACTCATCAACAGTTTAATCTATTGTACCAATTTTGGATTCACACCAAAGCTGTTAAGACTTTAGGTTTTCTCGAATATGTTTTTAATAGTCCACGGCATCACAGAGTCCATCACGGTAAGTTTACATTTAATGAGATTTTTCAATAAAGTATATCTATATTGGGAGTGGCAAAATATCTAGATAATTTTCAGTTATTTTTTTCAGGTGCCAATTTATACTGTTTGGATAAAAATTATGGTGGTGTTCTAATTATATGGGATCGTATATTTGGAACTTTCACCGAAGAGCGTAAAGATGAAGAGATTGTTTATGGTCTAGTAGTAAATAGGCCATCTTTTAATATTTTACACCTGCAGGTAAGCATTAACCATATTATATTAAAATAGATATTATAAAAGAGTCTTTTAGACATTCTATACCTTATATGTATTTGAAAAATTTAAACAAATGCCCACGTGGACTCAGAAATTGGCGGCCATTTTTTACGGACCAAGCTGGCAACCGGGGAAGCCCCGGTTAGGAGTGGAAGGAGATAAAATTAAAGTAAATCTAATTTTCACACATTTTAAAGTTTTTTATATAGATTATTTTGTTCTAGGTTGTTCCTAGAGACAAATACGAAGTAAAACTTCCCACTTGGCTAAATATTTATCTTCTAATCCATTTTTGTGTGGTTATTTACGGATTCCAAGAGTTGGCACTTAGATATGTGGTAATTTTTCCATTTTGTGTATTAATTACTTTTCAATAGACTTTTTTTCAGACTCTGAATCCAGCAAGCGTATTCGTTTTTGTGATATATATAATTTCCTCTTTGGCAATTATTGGAGTGTTTTTTGACAACGCTTCTTATGCCCCCTATTTGGAACTTCTGAGATGTGTCATTTTTGTAGTGAGTTTACAAAGAATGAACTTTAGAAGTATAGAGAAGAATTTGGTTCTGCTGGGAGAAAGCTTTTTTTTGTTGTCTGGCATTTTTTGGCTTTTGCAGTCAATGCAAATTGTGCAGCTGTCAAAAACTGTGAAAAAGATTTGATTGGTTAAAGTTATATTGACGTTGTTAAAGATTAAAAAATCTGTGATTTTTTCTTGTTACGACTGATTGTTTTATTATGTTGATATTATTCAAGTATTATATTGTTGTAATTTATTATTATTATTATACAATTGAAATATATTTTGTTTTACTTAATAGAAAACTGTAGCATTTTTTGTGGCTAGGATAACCAGCCAACTCTAATTTAATAAAAATAATGGCAATTCATTCAAACTATAGCTGTGATCTTGAACATGTTTCGTTCTTATTGGAATTTATTCGACACGTCACAAAAAATTCAAATTTAAATAAACTTGAAGTGACAAATTTGGGCTTATATTCACGGAAGTAACAAGTACTTGGGTAAATATAAACCCAAATTTGTTGCTGCAAACTTATTCAAATCTGTATCTGTTCCGATTAGCTGAAGAGTTCCAATAAGAGCAAAACATGTTCAACTTTACTTTGAATAATTTTGCATTGATCTTATGATTCTACTTGTTGATAGTGAACTATAGAAGATAAATTACGTGGTATATCTTTGATATCCGCTTGAGACAAAAAGCGCTAAAGAGATAACTTGGTTGTCCAATCAGCGATATACAAACAACAAAAGAAAAACAGCATTAGCTACTGAGACAAATCCAAAAAAAAAAAAATGTTAATTTCACTTCAAAAATCTCGATGTTCAACAAAATTTCAGATTTTGATGCTCAAAATAAGAAATCTAGAATACTTTCAACAAAATATTCATTTTTTAAAAAATGCTATTGCTTGTAGATAAAAATTAAAAAAATGCAGCAGTTTAGAAAGTTAAAAAACAGTTACAAAAACAACAACTAGAATGTTGTTATTTAGAAAGAGGATGTTGCTATTAATCTATTTAGATCGCTTTAAATAACAAATAATTTGCTGCTGCTCAGCAGAAGCTCAGAAAGATACCAATGTTAATCCTAAATTTAAAAAAAAACAGCCATTTTTCAAAAATTTTAGAATAATCTCAAATTCTTTTTTTTTACAACAGATAAGATGTTTTTTAGAAAAATGTTGCAGTTGCTAAATAAAAAAATTAAAGTTAATTATTATAATGTTGCAACTGACAATGTTGGTTTACAAAAATTTACAAAAACCACAACATTAAATGCTATTTGTAGAAAGATTCACCAAAATTGTAAAAAATTTTGAAACTTTAAATTTGAGCGGTGTTGGCCAAACATCTTAAATGTCAAAAATATCTAAAACCTGCAGCAACATTTTTATTTCAAACAACTCTAGAATGATAATTTTGCTGCTCAGAGTAAAAACAGAGTAAAAAAATGTCAATGCAGTGTTGTAACTTCTGATGTTCAGGTCAAAAATAATAAAACTGAACTACTTTTAACCCAAAATAATTTTTGATTGATCTTAAAGAGATGTTGAAACCGCAATTAATTGTTAAAAAGATAAAAATAATAAATAAAAATTTATTGTAAAAACAACAACAAGAACGCTCGTTTTTAAGCAATTTTGAAATATTGTTGTTAAAACCAAGTTTAAAAAAAAACTTGCTATAATAAATTATTTTCTGGTGTTTGCTTAAAAAATAGAACTCAGATATTTATAAAAAACAAACTTTATTCGTAAAAAACTTGAGAAAATGTTGAAACATCAGAAGATTTGTTGATTGGTTTAAATATAGTAAATAAAAAATATTAAAAAAAAATACCACAAAAATTTTATTTTATTCAACTTCAAAACAACTGTGTTATGCAACTCAAAGAAATGTTTATACAATATTGAAAACAACAATTTTGTTGATAAAAAAAACAATTGCCTGTTTTTATATCCCTCTCTCTTTTAGAAAAATAATGCAGAAAATTCAATTTAAAAAATTATTGAAACACTGATTTAAGCGGTGTTGTTTTAAAGATAAAAAATCCGTTAAAATGTTTGTAAAAATTACAACAAAAATGTTATTTTAAACAACTTAAACAAATGTTGATAATGCAATATTGCAAAGAAATGTTGATATACTGTCAATTGCAAATGTTAAGCCTAAATAATAGAGAAACTAAACTACTTTTAACAAAGAATTTGAAAATTTTTTAAAGTTAATAAGTCAAAAAAATTGATAAAACCTACAACAAAAATATTATTTCAAACAGCTCTGAAATAGATCGTGGTGTTGCTGCTCAGAGATGTTGATACAATAAAAATATAAAAAATGTTGAGTCAGTGCTAGAATTTCTGATGTTGAGATATTAAAAGTAATAAATATATTTTTTTTGCAGAAATTTTAATAAAAACGTTAAAATTTATAAATACAATTTTTTTATTCGTAAGAATTACATGAATAAGTATGTTGAAAGCGATAAATACAATTTTTTTGTAAAAATTAAAACAAAAATGTTAAAGATATTAATAAACGTTTAAGTAACTTTTTTTTAATATATGTCTATAATTTTTTTGTAAAATTTTTGTCTTTAAGAAAAATGTTAACAATTGAAGTAATTTTGTTTTAAATTACAAGAACAAAATTTTTTTAAACGATTTTAAAACAGTGCAGCGACTGGTAAAATAAAAAAACATATTTAATAAAAAAAATCAGCAAAAATCAAACTTAAAAACTTTTTTTTGAAAAATCGGCAGTTTAGTGTATGTTTCAAAAACAATAAAACTAAAACATTTATCAAAATGACTACAATAAACGTTATTTTTCAGAAAGATAATAAATCAAAAAAGATAAAAAATTCATTAATGTACATTGTTTGTAAAAATCGCAACAAAAATATTTTTAAAAAATTTGTCTAACTTTTTTTAACTACTACACCAAAATTTTTTTGTAAAAATTATAAAAAAAATGTTAAATTGAATAAATATAAAACTTTTGTAAAAATTACAATAAAGATATTAAAGGTAAATAAATATATATATATATATATTTTTTAATTTCAATTTTGTCAATAAATATGTTAAACTGTATAAATATAAATTTTATTGCAATAACTACATGCTAATGATAATAAAGATAATTGTGTTGTAAAAATAAAAAAAAATAAAAATAAAAACAACAAAAATGTTAAAAAAAATTATTGTAATTTTTTGTGAGCTTTAGAAGAAAAATGTTAAAGATAATTTAAGTATTTTTGTTTTGAATTATTATTGCAAACAATTTAAAAAGAATATAATTAAAATATCTATTTATAAAAATAACTAATAAAACGTTGTTTTTCAAAAAAATGTTGTAGAAATTACACAAAAATTGCTTAAAAAAATTATAACTGTATATTAAATTTTTAAGACTAACATCCTACATGTTAAACATATTATTCTTAAAAATTACAACAAAAACGTTAAAAATAATTAATGGTTTTTTTTTTAATTACAAGAAAAATGTTAAATGCAATAAATGTCAATTGTAAATTCTATTTCTAATAGCAATAAGTGTATTTTTTGCATTTTTGTATTGAAAATGTTAGAATGTAAATTATTGTCCAGCAAAATTGTAATGATAATATTTATAATTTTTTTTGTGAAAATTAGGAGAAAAATGTTGAATGTAATAAATATAAGTTTTTGGGATAAATTACAAAAAGGATAATTAAAGTAATAAATATAATTTTTTTTTTTTAAATTGGTAAACTTACAAATATAATTTTTTTCGTAACAATTACATTAAAAATGTTAAAGGTGATAAATATAATTTTTTTGTAAAAATTACAACAAAAATGTTAAAGATATTAATATATGTTCAAGTAATTTTGTTTACAAATTACAATAAAAATATTAAAAAACTTAAATATAAATTTTTTGTAAAAATAATAAAAAAGTAAAAAAATATATATCCATAATTTTGTTGTGAAATTTACAACAAAAATGTAAAAGACAATTAAAGAAATTTTGGTTTTAAATTACAAGAATAAAGTTCTTGTAAACGATTTTAAAACAGTGTGGCGACTGGTAAAATCAAATAACGTAATCTATTAATTTTTATATACGAAATTAAAAGTTTTTTTATTAAAAAAAAATCCGCAAAAAATAATAATAAGCGCTTAAATCAAATTTAAAAATTTTATTTCAAAAGATTCGGCAGTTTTTTGTGTTTGTTTAAAAAACAAAACTAAAACATTTATCAAAATAACTACAATAAACGTTATTTTTCAGAAAGATGTTAAATCAAAAAATGTAAAAAATCCATTGTTTGTAAAAATCGTAAAAAAAATATTAAAAAAAAATCAGTCTATATTTTTTTTGTAAAAATTACAGCAAAAATGTTAAAGATATTAATAAACGTTTAAGTAATTTTTTTTCAATACATATCTATAATTTTTTTGTAAAATTTTTAGTAATTTTTGTTTTAAACTATAAGAATAAACTTCTTTTAAAGGATTATGAAACAGTGTGCCGACTGGTAAAATAAAATAACATATTTAATAAAAAAAATCCGCAAAAATCAAACTTAAAATTTTTTTTCAAAAATTCGGCAGTTTAGTGTTTGCTTAAAAAACAATAAAACTAAAACATTTATCAAAACAACTACAATAAACGTTATTTTTCAGAAAGATGATAAATCAAAAAAGTTAAAAAATCATCAATGTACATTATTTGTAAAAATCGCAACAAAATATTAAAAAAAAATTAGTCAAAATTTTTCTGAGTACTACACCAAAATTTTGTTGTAAAAATTATATATTTTTTTATAATTCAAGATAATTTAATTATTTTTGTTTTGAATAACTATTGCAAACAATTACTACATGTTAAACGTATAAATATTCTTAAAAATTACAACAAAAATGTTAAAAATAATTAATGTGTTTTTTTAATTACAACAAAAATCTTAAATGCAATTAATATCATTTGTAAATTTTATTGTTAATAGCAAAATGCTAGAAAATAATGAATGTAAATTTTTGTACAACAAGTACTACATCAAAATTTTGTTGTAAAAATTTGAAAAAAATGCTAAATCTAATAAATATAAAACTTCTGTAAAAATTGCAATAAAGACATTAAATGTAATAAAAATATATATTTTTTAATTTCAATAAATATGTTAAACTGTATAAATTTAAATTTTATTGCAAAAATTACATTGAAAATGCTAAAGATAATGAATATAATTTTTTTGTAAAAATAACATCAAAAATGTTAAAAAAAATAAATGTAATTTTTTGTAAGCTTTACAACAAAAATGTTAAAGATAATTTAATTATATCTGTTTTGAATTACTATTGCAAACAATTGGAAAAGAATATAACTAAAATATTTATAAAAATAACTATAAAAAACGTTATTTTTCAAAAAAATTTTGTAGAAATTACACAAAAATTGTTTAAAAAAAATTATAACGGTATATTAAATATTTAAGAAACGTATTATTCTTAAAAATTACAACAAAAATGTTAAAAATAATTAATGTGTTTTTTATTAATTACAAGAAAAATGTTAAATACAATAAATATCAATTGTGAATTTTATTGTTAATAGCAATAAGTGTATTTTTTGCTGTTTTGTATTGAAAATGTTAGAATGTAAATTTTTGTACAAGAAAATTTTAATGATAATATTTACAATTTTTTCTGTGAAAATTAAGAGAAAAATGTTAAATATAATAAATATAAAATTTTTTTAATAAATTACAAAAAGGATAATTAAAGTAATAAATGTAATTTTTTTTATAGAAATTGTTAAACTCTGATAAATATAATTTTTTTGTAAAAATTACAACAAAAATGTTAAAGATATTAATATACGTCTAAGTAATTTTGTTTACAAATTACAATAAAAATGTTAAAAAGCATAAATTTAAAATTTTTGTGAATATAATAAAAAAGTGAGAAAATATATCTATAATTTTGTTGTGAAATTTACAACAAAAATGTTAAAGTCAATTGAAAAAATTTTGGTTTTATATTACAAGAATAAAGTTCTTGTAAACGGTTTTAAAAAAGTGTAGCGACTGGTAAAATCGTTTTACCAGTTTATCTAATGAAAATTATATTTAATAAAAGGAAATCCGCAAAAAATAATAATAATCGCTTAAATCAAACTTAAAAATTTTTTATCGAAAAATTCGGCAGTCTTGTGTTTGTTTGCAAAACAAAACTAAAACATTTATCAAAATAACAGTGTTTTTTTTAAATTACAATAAAAATGTTAAATGCAATAAATATCAATTGTGAATTTTATTGCTAATGGCAATAGGGTGTATTTTTTGTTTTTTTGTATTGAAAATGTTAGAAAATAATTAATGTAAATTTTTGTACAACCAAATTTTAATGATAATAATTACAATTTTTTAAAGTATTTTATTGTCAAATTAGAATAAAAATGTTAAAAAACATAAATATAGAATTTTTATGTTTTATTATTTTTATATTTTTATTTTTTGATACGAGAATTAGATTGTAGATTGTAGATAGGCAACCCTCCTCTCGTCGGTAGAGGGTTGCCTGCGAATACATAATATATAAATGCTAGACGGCAACATGTATAAAGTGCCATAACTTATAACATTAAGATTACATTTTATTACGTTTTACTTGTAATTAATTTTCTTTTTTTTTCTTTTCCTTCTCTTCTCTCCCACCTGTTAACACCTCCTTTACTATTTTTTTCTTTTTTCTTTTCTTCTTTCTTACTCTTTCTCTTTCTCTTGCTTTTCATTGCCGCCTTTTGTTTTCCTATCTCTTGAACTGATTTCTTTTTTCCTTGTACTTTTTTATCTTTTTTGTAATTTGTTTCTTTCTATTTCTTTTCTTCTCTCTTTTCTATTTTTGCCATTATTTACCTATTACCTATTTTAATATTTTACTTTTATTTTTTGTTTTTTTGTATTGAAAATGTTAGAAAATAATTAATGTAAATTTTTGTACAACCAAATTTTAATGATAATAATTACAATTTTTTAAAGTATTTTATTGTCAAATTAGAATAAAAATGTTAAAAAACATAAATATAGAATTTTTGTAAAAATTATAAAAAAGTAAAAAAATATATTTCTATAATGTTTTTGTAAAATTTACAACAAAAACGTTATACAAAGTATACAAAAATAACTACAATAAACGTTATTTTTCAGAAAGATGTTAAATCGAAAAAGTTAGAAAATCATTAATGTACATTTTTTATCAAAATCGCAAGAAAAATGTTAAAAAATAATTTGGGTAAAATTTTATAAGTACTAAAACAAAATTCTAAAAATAATAATTACAATTTTTGTCTTAAAAATTATTAGAAAAATATTGAAGCTAATAAATATAAAACTTGTGTAAAAATTACAATAAAGATGTTGAAAGTAATAATTTTTTTTGTAAAAGTTTCAATAAAAATGTTAAACTGTATAAAATTATGTACATTAAGAATGTTAAAAAATGTAATTTTTTGCAAACTTTATAACCAAATTGTTAAAAATAATTCAAGAATTTTGGTTTTGACTTACTATTGTAAACAATTTAGAAACAATATAACTAAAATATTTATAAAAATAAATACAAAAAAAAATATTTTTTTCAGAAATACGTTAAATCTATTGAGAAGTTAAAAAAATTTTTAACATCTTTTTATTATTTTTTATTTTTATTTTCTTATTTATCTTTAAATAAAATTTAATAAACATAAATTTTTCTGTAAAACTAACAATAAAAATGCTAAACTTTATAAATATAAACTTTTTCATTAGAATTACATTAAAAGGTAATAGTTATTTACATAAAAGTTAGGAAAATGTCACATTACTGAAGAGGAGCTAAATTGAAATACGAGGCACTTTGTGCCGAGTATTTTAAAGCTCCGAGTCAAGTAAGAGATTTTACTGACGTGTTTTGTATTAAATTTTTCCGGAAATGGTAAAAAAATACGAAATTTACAAATATTTGAATTTTTTTTTACAAATTCCACAAAAATCAAGTTTGTCAATTTTGTTGGCAACTATAGTTACTAGAGTATCTTTTTTATTTTGCGTCTTGTAAAGTTTTTACAGTACTAGTCCGGAAAACTCAATTTTCCTGCGCGTTAATAAGCAGGAAAATGTTGTTTCCAAGACGATTTCCGGAAAAAGTAATAAATATAAAATGTTTGTAGAAATTTCAATAAAAATGTTAAAAATAATAGATGTAAAACTTACAACAAAAATGTTACAGATAATTAGAGGTTTTTTTTCAAATTACAATAAAATGTTAAAAAATATAAATATATATATTATAAAATAACATCAAAAACTATAAAAAAATCATTTTAATTTTTTTGAGATATTTCCAACAAAAATGTTAAAGATAATTAAAGTAATTTCTGTTTTAAATTACAACAATGAAGTTATCTTATACGATTTGTGAACAATGTGGCTACTGCTAAAATTAAATTACGTATTTAATAAAAAAAAGTTATAAACCAAATTAAGAATCTGCATAAAACTTATTCGAATGGCAAAAAATTTAATTAAAATTTTCGAATTAAAGACATTTGAAAAAAATAATAAAAATTTGTCGCTCCACAAATCCTCTAGATTAAATCTCCAGAGAGTTTTTTTAATTAGAAATATTTAATTAAGTGAGTCGTTGCCTGAAAAAAAAATGATACTAAACACTGCCCCTCTTCCACCCCCAAAAGCTGTTTAAATGGAACTTTTTCGTCCAAAGTGGATTAAAAGTGTCGGAAACTATTGTTTCAAATTTTCGTTCGCTGTGCGTTTGTGTTTCCGACAACTTTTCACGAAAACGTCCAAAGGATTAATATTTAAAACGTTTTAAGTTCTGTTGTTTAATCCGTCATAAAAACAATTGTACGGTTTTAGGAGGGTTTTCGCTTCGAGAATGCGAAACAGACGAGTATTTCGAGTGGAAACAAATTGTTGAGGCATGAAATTGTGACCCAAAAAGTATTTTATAAATGTTTCGAAAATATAATTTAAATACGATTTTGATTTGGTTTTAAGCCAGGCACACCCCAACGGTTTACGCCCACCCCACGGATATAGTCAGCTAATTAATTGTGTTCTCATCAAATGAAGTTTGCCGGAATAAATTGCAATAAAATGTATAATTTAACACAAAAAGATCAAATCTATAACAAAAACCTATTCATTTTAAAAATGTTGCTTTAATTAGACCGCTTTCAGCGACGTTCAATTCAAAATAAAACATTATTTTCATTACAATTTGTTTATTTATCGGGTTTTTAACAAACAAAAGAGAAAATTGGTATTATTTTATAGAATAAGCTCTAATTAAATAAAACTAGATTTTCAAAAGTAAAAAAAAACAGAAGAAGACTATAAAGTTTAAAAGTAAAATATTGTAAGACTTGTTAGAACAGCAAAGAAATACTGAGAGGAATTAATTAATTACGTTGGTTTGATACGAGAATTAGATGGTTTACCCTCCTCTCGTCGGTAGAGGGTTGCCTGCGAATACATAATATATAAATGCTAGACGGCAACATGTATAAAGTGCCATAACTTATAACATTAAGATTACATTTTATTACGTTTTACTTGTAATTAATTTTCTTTTTTTTTCTTTTCCTTTTCTTCTCTCCCACCTGTTAACACCTCCTTTACTATTTTTTTCTTTTTTCTTTTCTTCTTTCTTACTCTTTCTCTTTCTCTTGCTTTTCATTGCCGCCTTTTGTTTTCCTATCTCTTGAACTGATTTCTTTTTTCCTTGTACTTTTTTTATCTTTTTTGTAATTTGTTTCTTTCTATTTCTTTTCTTCTCTCTTTTCAATTTTTGCCATTATTTACCTATTACCTATTTTAATCTTTTACTTTTTTTATTATCAGCATTTTTTAATCTTTTTTTATTTCAAAAACACAGCAATCTTGCTGGATTCAAAAATCAGTACGGTTTTTGACAAGTAATGATAATGACTATATTATTTTTTCAATAATATGAAAATTGTTGAAAAACAATCTTTTAATTTTAAAATTAAATGTAAAACAAAAACCACAAATTAAGCCAAAGAAAGCACATTATCCTTTTTTTTTTGAAAAATCAAATACATTAATTATCTTACCACGCATTTGCAATAACATTAAGTGAATTGTCGGATTTATCATTTAAAAACATTCAAACATTATGACATAAACATAATAATTCCGCTTCTGTTTTCCGCGAGGATTGTTAAATCCAAATTCAAACTCTTATTTTATTTTGATTTTATATGTTTTGTTTTTATTTTGTACATAGTAAATTTCAATTTTATTATTAATTTGAATACAATTTCATCGCTTTTAGAATTTTTTTTGTTTTTATTTTCGATTCTTTTTTTTACTTATTGCACATTTTTATTATCTCTCTAATTTTTAATTTTTTTTTAATTTTTAATATAAACAAATTTTTTTTTTACATTTTATTTTATTTTTGTTTTTGTACTTTTTCCATTTTTTATAATACCTTCTTATGCAACATTAGTTTATATCTGTTTTTTCTGTTTTTTGTTCGGCTTTTATATTTTATTTTGTTTGAAAAAGAAAGACTTTCACGGCTCGAAGTCATTGAAGTAGAGACCTCATCAGAGCAGAGAAATAAAAGTGAGAATAATCACGGTAACTCAACGTGTGAACCACGCTAGAGACAAAGCTTATTCTGGCTAGACCTCGTTGCTGCTTGGGCTTATATTCGTAAGCGAGGAAGAGAAAGCGGTGAGAGGGGCAAAAGAGAAGCTAGCGGAGGGCTCGAAAGAGAGAGTTGTGTGAGAGTTGTAAAAGAGTGTTTATGAACAAGGACTTCCAAACGTTTGAAAGATAATAACCTGATTATGTTATTATTGGTTTTATTTCTATTTTGTACATAGCGTATTTTATATTCATTGATAATTTATTATATAAATATTTTTAAATTACTAATTTCAAAGTTTTATCTATTTTTTATTATTTAGTTTCAATTTTAAGTATCTTGCTTCTTACATTAATTTTTTTATATATGTTTTTAAATTAATTTTTTTCCATCGTTTTTGAATTTCTTTTAACTTCTCTGATTTTTAATTTTTTGTGCATTTTTAATATCTAACAAATTCTATTTTTCCATTTTTAAATTATTTTTGGTTTTTGTCTTACGCAGCCTTATTCTTTAATATTGAGTGGTTATCATCTATAAACAACTTTTTATTTTCGTTTCTTATTATTTAGTCTTTATTTTAATTCCATATAGACTTTCTTTATAAATTGTCTATATTATCTGTCTTGTTTTAAATACTATATTTCTTGGCATTAAACTTTTTTTTTCATTTGTTTTTTTTTTTAATTTAAATAATTGATCTCTACGCTTCTGTATTCTCTTCAATCTTTTGTTTTTTCCAGTTTCTTTACTTCAAATTTTCAATCTAATTATTTCCCATATAATAAATTCTGCTGTATCTTGTGTTTATACTTTATTTAACTTTGTTCAACTACGTTTCCTATAATTTTGTTTTTTTTGTACTGAAATTTTTTCTCTTTAATTTTTTCTTATAAACTAATTTTCATTTCTTTTAATTTTTTTTTAACTCAAACTATTGCATATCTCTTAGTTTAACATTTGTTTCTTTCCATTATTTTTCTGTTTCTGCATTCTATCATTATCAGCATGTTTCTCTTTTCTTAATTTAGTTTCTACTTTAATAATTACTCTCTTCTTATGCAACATTAGTTTTTCTGCTTTTACATTTTATTTTGTTTTTATTTGTTTTATTTTTAGTTTATTTTAATTTTATTGATAATTTATTAGATAAATATTTTTAAATTAGTAATTTTCATACAATAAAAATGTTTATTTTTTATTTTAATTGTCAATATTTTTAATTTTATTTTAATATTTTTTAAATCTTAATTTTTTTTTCTTAATTTCTTTACATTGCTTCTTGTTTTTAGTTTTTGTTTTGCAAAACCTGGTTTTTATGCATTTTTTATTTTTATTTTTTTCTATCAACAAATTCATTCTTATCAACAATTTTTTTTATTCTTCAGTTTTTATTTTAATTTCATAATAATATATACTCTCACTATAAATTGTCTATATTATCTGTCTTGCTTTATTAAAAACTATTTTTCTTTGCAGTAACTTTGCAATACTTGATTTTCTTATATTGTTTTTATTTTGTTTTTTTTTTCTATTTTGCTTACCGATCTTTACGTTTCTGCATTCATTTCATCTTTTTTTTTCGATACTAAAATGCTCGGTACCTAAATTATTTTTCTCTATTTTTCTCTTATCAACAAAGTTTTTTTAAAATTTTTCTTTATGTAGGTCTAACTTCTTAAATATTCGCATATCTCTTAATTTAACATTTGTGTCTTTCTTTTTTCAGATATTTTTTCCGTATTTTATCATTCTTGATTTTTTCTAAACTTTCCTTTATCAGCATATTTCGCTATTTTTAAATTTAGTGATTATTTTATCTCTTCTTATGCAATATTAGTTACTATCTGTTTTTCTGCTTCTGCATTTTCTTATGTCTCTATTATTTTTCATTCTTTTATTTTCTTTTTTTCATTTCTACATTTTTGATTATTTTTCATCTTCTCATATCTCTAATTTTAACATTTATTTTTCTCTACATTCCATCTAATTATTGGTTTTTGTCTTAATTAGCCTCATACATATTTTTTTCCATTTGTTTAAGAATAACATTTCTGTGTAATTCTAATTTTTTTTGTTAAAATTCCACTTTAATTGCATATGTACTCCAACTACAAAGTGTCTCTATTATCTATCTTGTTTAATAATAGCTTCATTTTTATTCCTTTATATTATTTTTTTGGTTTTGTATCCTTCTTTTGCTTTCGTTTCTCAAATCAAAGTCTTCAATTAAAGCATTTTTGTTTTCCTATCTTAATTTTGGTGTTTGTGTTATTTAGCTTTATTTTAATTTTTTGTCTCAATATTTTAATCAAAGTACGTATTTGGCTTGAGAAATATAAACTTTAATTAAAATTAGATCACTTAATTATTTAGAAAATTTATAAATTTGTAATTAAATGACAATAAAAACGCATAAAAAATATTTAGGTGAGTTATAGAGTCAGATGCCTTTTAGAAAGAAATTGTTTTAAAACATTATTTAAACGCTTATAATTTTAAAAAAATTATAAAATGATAAACGTTTGTTTATTAAATTTACATAAAAAAATTAGGTTAGTTAAAAAAAATAGTTTACTTAAAAAAAACAGACGTTAAAATTATTTTGTGCATAAAAAAACAGAGTACGACAAGAACTAAAGACGGCTTAATAAAAAAATAAAATATTACTAAGATTTCTCTGAAAATGATGATTTTCATTAAATTCGAAAATCAAATACTCAAAATTTTTTTTACAATTGCAACAACTCAATTGTTTTAATTAGTTACTCAGTGATGGTTAAATTCAATGTTGCCTCTGACGGCATTACTGTAGTAATTGGTCGATGATAACAGAAGGCTGAAGTGTCCAAGCTCAGTGTCGCAAGCGAAATACCGCAAAGCCGAGTCGAGTGAACCAAGAAATACGTCGCAACAAAATGCGATGAGTCTACCGGCAACTATAGATGTTACACATCAAAAGTTAGATCACTAAATGTTTGTCTAGTGTTTTTTAATTATTTTACCCAAATCTACTACAGCGCTGTTTCGTTCCATTAGCTATTTATCATCTTAAGTTTCTCAGCAATATAAAACAAAACAGCGCTATAATAGATTCTGTTAGAAAAATAAAAAAATATTTTGTGGAATTTCATAAAAAATTGTTTTAAAGATATTTATTCATAAAGCTTTTTGTATTAAATGTAAATAGTATTGATTTAGTGATAAGTTCGTTCAACCAGAAATATGAATTGCTTGAGGCTGTATCGGATAAGTATAATTTTATACAGAGTTTTAGCAAAACGTTCGTGTTTTACTTTCAAATGTGTTTTCGCAATCCAATTATTATCTCAGCGCATTGTTATTTCCATTTCTGTTCGCAAATATTGCAAATAACGCTCTGTTTTATGAAATGCCACTCGATATTCGAACAAAGCTTGTCCATCAAAAACATAAGCTCGAAAATTGATTTCAATTACATATTAACAAGATAAACATTTTAGAATTTTTAGATAAAACATAAAACTGCTTTCAGTGAGTTTTTTCTAATTTAAGTTATTTAAATTTGAAAAAAAAAACATAAATTTTAGTGTTTTTTTTTCTAAATGTTATAAATAAATAAAATAATACAATCATCAATAATAATAATAATAAAAATATGTGGATATTGCGCAGATCATATGTGAGCTGTGAGCGTACAGCCTCCTCGCAATTTGAAATTCAGAGCATTTGTAGTAGGCGCTGATATTTCAGAGTAAGCACAGCGTTTTAAACTGAAAACGCTTGTCCAAGTGTTTGTGTACTTTCCTTTTTATTTCAAAACTTAGAAAAATGAATGACTGTGAAGTGGTAAGCCGACTCTATTATTATTGAATTTTTTATAATAAAAATTTTTCAAAAAAAAAGCAAATAATTGGCGCGTTTTACTTTAAACTTATTCAAATAACGCGCCTTTACTCCAATCTTTTAATTATTAAAACTCAATTATAATAAGTTTATTTATATTAAAAAAAAAATTAGTTGAAACGCAAAATACACAAAGTTCATCTTCAGTTGGGAATCGAGAGGGTGTTTTTTTTCTTGTTAATAAGTTTCCTCGAGCGTTTGATACACGAGAAAATATTATTTTTCGACGAAGAAAATAATTCTTGAGTTTATATTTGTTCATCTGTTTGAATATGAATTTATTTAAATTTGGCGTTCGTTGAGAGCGCGTAATATTAGCATTTTATACGTCTATAGTGATTTATTTTACACCAAGAAGGCGTAATATTTTTATTAATTTTTAATCCAAAAAAAATTATGAGAAATATAAGTAGAATATGCAGCTAGTGTTATATATAATTGGCGTATAAAAATATTACGTATACTATAGTTACTAATTTTTTTTTTATTATTTAAAAACGTTTAAAACGCCTTAAATCAATTTAATAAAATTTATTTTATTCTGTTTATCTTTATTTTGTGTTTTTTTTAACGAAAAAAAATTATTTTAATTTAAAGTTTATTGAGAGCGCGTAATATTAGCATTTTATACGTCTATAGTAATTTATTTTACATCAAAAAGACGTAATATTTTTTATAATTTTAAATTGTGTGCATTCCAAAAACATTTAGACAAGCATAAGAGTAATATTCAGCCCGCCATATAATTAGCGTGTAAAATCAAAAATAATACGTATTAAATACGTAATATTTTTAATTGAAAATGTACAATAACCAAAGTAAATTTTATAAAATTAAAATATTTCTTATTAATAAGTTTGCTCAAAAACACGAGAAAAAGTTAATTTTAGGAAAAAAAATTTTTTTTTCAGTTTATATTTATTTGTTGATCTGTTTGAATATTAAATTATTTAAATTTAAGATTTATTGAAAATGCATAATATTGGCACTTTATACGTTTATAGTAGTAATTCATTTTCTACCAAACAAGCGTAATATTTTTATAAATTGTGTGCATCCAAGAAACGTTTAGAGCAAATATAATTACAATCTGCATTCTGTGTTATAAAGAGCGTGTATTTTTATAAACAAAAAAAAAAACTAAAAAAAAAAGCATAATTTGAATTAGCAGTTTTAACACAATCGTGTAATATTTTTCACGTTTTGTCAATCGAGTTTAGAAATCTATACGTTCTAATAAATTAAAATAAATGTTTAAATAAAAATTAAACTATAAAAAATTGAATAGTGATTTATTTTGTACCACGTAATTGGAATCCTAAGTATAATATTTAGCCCGCATTATAATTAGCGTATAAAAACAAAAATAGTTACGTATTAAATACGTAACGTTTTTGTTTTAAAGTATGCAGAAACCAACGTAAAATTTATAAAATTCAAATATATATTTTTAATAAGTTTTCTTAAAATACGCAAAAAATGTTTTTTTACATAGAGAAAATTATTTTTGAGTTTATATTTGTTGATCTCTTTGAATATTAAATTATTTAAATTAGAGGCACATTGAGAGCGCGTAATATTAGCATCTTATACGTCTATAGTGATTTGTTTGACACCAAAAGTGGGTATTTAATATTTTTTATAATTTTAAATCCAAAAAAAATTTATGAGAAATATAAGGGCAATATGCAGCTAGTGTTATATATAATTGGCGTATAAAAATACGCCGTATAATATGGTTACTAATATTTTTATTATTTGAAATCGTTTAAAAAGTTTTAAATCATTTTAATCAAATTTATTTTATTCTGTTTTTCCTCATTTTGCTTTTTTAATTAAAAAAAAAGCGCGTAATATTAGCATTTTATACGATTATAGTGATTTATTTTACACCAAAAGTGCGTAATATTTTTTATAATTTTAAAATGTATGCATCCAAAAAAAGTTTTGAAGAAATATAAATACAATATAAAACCATTGTTATTAGTGGCGTATTATAATATTACGTTTATTATAGTTATTAATCTTAAAACAAACCAATAATATGCAAAAATTTTTGAACTTTAGGATTGTGTTCTTGACTAGAAACATATCAACAAACATAAATTCAATATTTTGCGTAATTTTTTTTGTATTTTAAGATCGTTTATAAACTCTCAAACAAATTCAATTAAATTAATTATATTTGGATTTTTTTTGTCGACAAAAAGAAATAAATTGAAACCAACCGCATAATTTAGATTACAATTTTATACGTTGATCTATTTTAAAACAATAGCGTCATGTTTTTTAACTATTTTATAATTCTAACTTTGGAAAATATTTTTGAATTTATATTTTACTAATTTCTTCAAATTTAAATTTATCAAAAATTGAGGTTTATAATATTAGTAATTTATACGTCTATAGTGACGTATAAATTTATTTTATTTTGAACTACGCACGGGTAACAGTTTTTTTAATAATTTTAAATTATATGTATTCCAAAAAGCATATTCATTGCATATTAATATTAGATGATTGTAAAAAAAGTTTAAATAAAAAATTAATTAAATCTATATAACATAGAAAGCGTATTATAAAAGTATCACGTCTAAAACAAAAACCTAATATGTTTATTTTTTGTAGAAACTTTATCATATTTTTGGTTCATTTATTCAAATACACAAGTTTGTACTAAAATACTTTAACTAAATATTACGCGTTTTAAAGCACGTAATATTATTTTTTTAAATTATACTTGCGGTTATTAATGTTAAAACAAACTGATAATTTCATAATTAGATTACTTTCTTAAAAAAAAATTTATTATTAAAAATAAAAAATAATATTATAAGCGCGTAATATTTGTGTAATTTATAACATAGCATTTTACTCAAATTTAATAATTTTGTTTTATAAAAATATCTTTTTGTACATCTGACGCAATAATTTAACAAATATAAAAGTTTAAAGAACTGACTAATAAGTTTAAAAAATAACTTTTATTTATCCTTTCAAAAAACGTATTTTTTAAATTTAGATTATATGATCTTTCTATTTAATAAATGCTGGTAAAGTCTATAATATCTAAAGCGTATTATAAAAATATCAAGGCTAACATAATTACCTAATACTTTTAATTTTCTAAAAATCTTCTATCCATTTTTTTAGTTTATTTGTAAATACACAAGTATTTGTATTAAAATAAATTAATTAAATATTAAAAAATAGTTTAACAATTAAATATTCATAAACTAATATTATGCGCTTTCAAAGCGCGTAATACTAGTTTTAAAAATTAAATTTGCATTTGTTAATTTTGAAACAAGAGGATAGTATTTAGGTTCTTACAATGTGTTATATTTTTGGCAAAGATTTATTAATAGGAATAATTTTTAATATTGTGAGCGCGTAATATTTTTTGTAACCATAAACATTTTATTTGTTTTTTATAAAAATTTACTTCCGCATTATGACGTAATAACTAAACAAATTAAACATTTAAATAGCCCTCTAATTAGTCTAAAAAAATATTTTCTCACTTATTTCATCAGAAATATATATACCTACAATTTTTAACATACAACGTATGTATTATAATAAATATTATAATACATACAAATATTTAATAAATAATAAATAATAATTGTTATCTTATCCACACAAAAAATATGCATTCTTTAAAATCTATATAAAAAATTAAAATAAAGCGCATTATATAAGCACATAACTAAGCAACATAAAAAGCTTAAAATTTATTTTTAAATATAATCAAAAAATTGAATTGCTTTAAACTTTTTTAAAAAAATAATGAACTTATATATTAATATGTTTTAGATAATTTGTTCACTTAACAAATAATAATAATAAAAATAATAATAATAATAATAATAATAATAATAATAATAATAATAATAATAATAATAATAATAATAATAATAATAATAATAGTCGTTTATTCACTATTAAATTTCGTACGATTGTTGTAATGTATATGTGTAATGTAGATTTGTTGTAATGTTGTAATGTAGACCTGAATAAATAAAATAAACTATAAGTTGAAAACTGTAAAATATTCTTGTTTATGAGCCTCCTTAAGCGTTTTATACATGTGAAATTGTTATTTTTAACCACAAAAAATTGTTCATTAAATTTATATGCTGATTTCTTTATATATAAAATTATAAAAATTTAAAGCTCATATAAATTTTAATGGGCGCGTAATATTGAAAATTAATGCGTCTAAACTATGATAATTTATTTTAAACGAAAATAAATTATAAGTCTATTTTTCAAATATTAGTATATTTAATAATTAAATTAATTAATTATTAAACTTTTTTTTGTAGAATTGACGCGTAAAATATTTTTTCTGTAATATTAAATGTATCTATCCAAAAAACATTTGGCGAAGCATACAAGTACAACATACAAGTGTAATGTAATCAAAATATAACGTATAATATAGATGCTAATCTTAAATTTAATATTATTTTTTGCAAGTGGTAAAACTGTGTGAATAGTTTATTGAGACATAAATTCCAAACCAATTAATAAATTAATAAAAAAAAATATGCTAATTTTCTCTATAATGTTAAAAGCGTATAGAAATATTAAGTTTATTATTTGAATCCATTCAGTACATTTATTAAACAAAAAGCCCCTAATATCACCCTTAAATATTAGGCCGGCAATTCTAACGCAATATTTGAAGCATTGTATATCTAATACATGAGCGCCTAATATTTTTAACATTTTTTGTAACTAACTAGTAATTTCATAAGATTGTGAGTGAAAGTGAAGAGTTTAACGTATGAAACATGACTGAGTCTCCAAATATTTATTTTACATAAGTTTGTTTGACTAATTAATGATGAGCTGCGTTTATTAATAAATAATTTTATTAAATTTTCTGAAATCCTTAATTTAGAATAACAATTCGTACCTAAAAATGATGATAATTTTTTTTCAAGATTTAAACTTATAATTACATACAAATTATAGAGATATTTTAACTCAACAAACTGCCATTTATTATATAAATTTTGTTAAAAAAATTAAATTAATTATACATTTCAATAAAATTTGATAAAAAAAAGTTGTAAGATTCATCATTTTCCTAATTCTTTAAATCAGACGTGGAATCTCATCGTCCATTACTCTTCTCTTACAAATGGCTTAAAACTTTTTTGTGTAACTCTCTAATAGCGAAGACATCAAGGCAAAAGATTTGATTAAATCTTTAAAGTACGGCAAATTATGTAGATCTTAAAATTCTATTCGAAAAAAAGAAATAAATGTAAAATATATGTAAATAATGCCGCGAAGATGTTGTTACCCTTTTAAAATTTATTTTAGCAAAACTAATTTACATTATGCTCACTAATGTACAGTGCTGTAAGTGTTCTCTCATCATTATTTCAATTGTAACTAAAAGCCTCAAGCAATATTAATTATGTGGTTATACTTTTTACATGTGTTTACAATGTTTTACCATTCTATTTTGCTGTTACGACAGCAAAAACTCATAGCTTCTTAAAATATTACTAAAATGTTTTGTCTAGGCTTTATAAAACATTTTGAAATTTGTACATAATTATGTGTTATTTATAATTATGTGTTATTTATATGTTTATTAATTATTTAAAAATCAAGATAAATTTTCTCTCAGAAATTTTCACTTTAAAAATTAATAAAATTTAATAGGAAGAAGCTTCATTAACATTCCTTTTCCTCTCAATTGAGAAAAACTCATTTAGATCTCTTCCACAAAGCTAGGCAAGGTTTTGTTCTATTAAAGAAAACCGAGATCTGTAGAATAGAATGTCATTTGCATAAAGTGATCAATTTAAGGTGTGTTATAGTATTTTTGATCACCCTATATACAGTTAAGAGATATAAAAAGAAAATGTTAATAATGGAAGAAAATTTTCTCCTAATTAAATTTTAAGCTTATTTCCGTTTTCCCCATAAATAATTCTTGCTGCAAATTTACTTTTGCTGTTACGCTTAGCATTTTAGTTGATCCTGTAGGAACGCCATAAAAAACGCATAAATTTCCCAATAAAAAAATCATTTAGAAAATTTTAATAGAGGAATAAATCATAGTAGACGTATCGACTTAATCCTAAGAAAAATGAGATGTAGAGTCAAAAAGATTTATCCGGAAAAGCCAATTATTTCGGTTCTTTTAAAGTGATCGATTTCCTGACAGCATGTGAGAGAGATGGAGATGTACTGCATTAGATCTGACATTAATTTGGCCCTAAAACGTTGTTAGGGCCCTATGAGAACCCTCAATCAATTTGGAAATTTAAAAATTTCATAAAGTGGAACACAATCAAAAGCTCTACAAAATCTCTAAATCTTGATCAAATTGCACATTATTATGTTATTTCTTTTGTACAACGCCACTTTCTATTGATACTAACATTTCTCTTTAAAGATCACATTTCTTGTACGATTTTAAAAACTTTTCAGTTTCATAATTACAAAATTGTGTTCATTTATTTTTATATATTATTTTTAGGCCAATACGGCTTAAATCAACATTGATAACTACTTGATACAGCAACTGCTCCAAATAAGCAGCAGTGTTACCTCAACATCTTTTTCAAGTTTAATCAACAGCACTTTTTAAAAATACAATTTTTTGATCAGTTATTTAGTTTATCAACTTCTACTTTGTTATCATCATATCTTTTTAAAGATTTTTAATTCATTATTTTTAAGTCAACACCTCTTAATTTAACACATTGTTGAGTGGAGCCCTATAACTTCATTTACTTGATTGAAATACTTCATCAACATCTTTTCAAGGTTCAACTGACCAACAGCAAGTTTGGTGTTGAAATAATTTAAGTTTTAATATTTTTAGCACCACCATCTTAATTGTAGCTTTGCATCAACTTCACTTTAAGTTTCAACTCAACAGCAGTAGCATTTTTGCTGTACTGCTTCAAAATATTTTAGATTTATTGAGTTTAAGACAACACCACCCAAGTCAACATATTATCTAAATCTTCAACAATTTTCCAAACTTAAGCAAAGGCAACAACATCTTATTAAAACAACTTATAGATTATTAAAAATTTGCATATTTTTAGCATCAACATCGTCAGTTGCAACATTATCAATATTGAATGTACAGTGTGGGTGAGTTATAACGCATTATTTACGATGTGTTTGACATCCTCGGCATACATTTCGCATGCATCAACGAATGAATCCATCGTGCAAATGCTGTCACACCACTTTTTGTTGAGCTATGTTATCGCTCAAGATTAATATTAATATTAATTATTGAATTTCGCGTCGAGTTTCAATGCTGAATAAATAGTATGAATAATATTCGCGAAATTCAATAATTAATATTAATATTAACGTTATAATTCACCCACACTGTACATTCAACCGTAATAATATATACAAATTATTCAGCAGAGAGATTATACGATTCGGTAAGGTGCTTGGAACGTGTACCTGATGAGATCCATAAAGATCGAAACTGCAGTCGTATACTGCCAAGTAGCTTTCTGAGTTGTGTAGTTTCAATGCTGAATAAATAGTATGAATAATATTCGCGAAATTCAATAATTATTATCAATATTGTTTAAAAATTGTACAGAATAGCATTTTTGTTGCAATTTCTAAAAACAATAGAAGATTTATTATTTTTAAACTACCACCGACCACCAATCAACACATCTTCTGCAGTTTATTTAGTTTAAATTTTTGTTGCACATATATAGCAAAACTTAATGCTGTTTTACTCTAATTATTTATTTATCTCCTAAATCGAAAATTTTGCAATCAACATCGGTACTTTAAGACAACACCGCCCAAATCAACAAATCATCTATATCTTCAACAATGTTCCAAATTTAAGCAAAAGTAGCAACATTTTATTAAAACAACTTTTTTTTTATTATTTTAACATTGCATTTTTTTTTATTTTTAGGATCAACATCGGCAGTTGCAACTAAATCAATTTTTCTTTGAGTTTTATATTAGCAGCAGCAACACTGTTCAAAAATTGTTCGGAATAGCATTTTTGTTGCAATTTCTACAAAAAATTAAAGACTTATTATTTTTAAACTACCACCGACCAATCAACACATCTTCTGCAGTTTATTTAGTTTCAATTTTTGTTGCACATACATATATAGCAAAACTTAATGTTGTTGTTTAAGCTTAATTATTCAATTATCACCTAAATCGAGAAAGTTGCAATCAACATCGGTATTTGCGGGACTGTTGAACATCTGTTCAAGTTTGTTGATACAAAGTCAACAAGGCTTTTAAGAGACAGCAACATCTTTTAAAAGTTGATAAGTACATACAATGTTTATTAATTTAAAAACATCTATTTCTTTAACTTAACACTTCTTCAATCAACATCGGTAAGTGCAAATTTGGTTATTTAATTTTACAACTGCCCCTCAACTTCTTCAAATTTTGCCTTAGACACAAGAACACCAGTCCAAAAAACAATTTGTTTTTGAAAAATATATGATTTATGAAGTCTAAACTGATTTTAAACATTATGATCAACATCGGCTACTGCAAGATTGTGCTTATTAAAACTATAATTACCATCTTAAGAGCAACCGGCAATAATTGGATTTGAAAAAAAATATTGTTATTTGATGTTTTTTCATTATCAACACCAAATCTTTATCAACATTTCTTTTTATAGACTTTTAATTGATTATTTTTAATTCAACACCTTTTAAACACAACAATCATAACTTTAAAGTACCCCACCAACTTTTTCCAATGTTTACTGAACCAACAACAACTTTTTTATAACAAAACTTTGATAAAACAAGAATTTAAGCTTTAATATTTTTAGCACCAAGATCTATAATTACAGCACTGTATCAACATCGCTTTGAGTTTTATCTCAACAGCAGTAGCATTTGCTGTACTGTGTTCAAATATTTTAGATTTATTGACTTTTAGACAACATCTCCCATATCAACAAATCATCTTAAGCTTTATTCATTTTTTAACACTCTATCAGTTTTTTTTTAAATTTTGTCTTAACCACAGCAACATTAGTCCAAAAAACTATTTTTTTTGAATATTTTAAGAAAATATATTATGATTTATTGAGTCTAAAGCATTTTGATTAACATTGGGTACGAAATTATAAAAACAAAAATATTTTTATAAACTTTTTGGATTTTATTATTTTTAGATCAATACGTCTTAAATCAACATTGATAGCTGCAATTGTAGCTTTAATCTCTTGATACAGCAACTCCCTCGGCTAAGCAACAGTTGAGTTTTAACACAACAACAACAACAACATTTTTTGTAATCTTTAGAAATACTTTCGATTTATTATTTTTAAGCCAGGACAACTCTAATCAACAAATCTAATACTCCCCAACATCTCTTCCAAGCATAATCGACACCAGCATATTTTCAAAAAACACATTTTAATAAGGTTTTTGATTTATCAACATCTAGTTGATTATCAACATTTCATGTTAAAGATTTTTAATAGATTGTTTGTAAGTCAACACCTCTTTAATTAACATTGTGGCTGTGCAGCGCCCTAACTATAACTTTGTTTACTTTATTAAAGTACCCTTTCCAATTTTCATTTGACCAACAACAACTTCTTTAAATAAAAAATTTGATGTTAGAAAAATTTTAAAATTTTTATAACCAACATCTATAATTCCAGTCTTCTCCAACATCTCAATTTAACACATTGTTGAGTAGAGCCCTATAACTTCATTTACTTGATTGAAGTACTCCATCAACATCGTTTCAAGCTTCATCTGACCAACAGCAAATTTGGGGCTAAAATAATTTAAGTTTTAATATTTTAGCACCACCATCTATCATAATTAAAGCACTGTATCAACATCAATTTAAGTTTCATCTCAACAGCAGTAGGATTTTTGCTGTACTGCTTTCGAATATTTTAGATTTACCGTCTTCAAAACAACACCGCCCAAATCAACAAATCATCTATATCTTCAACAATGTTCCAAATTTCAGCAAAAGTAGCAACATTTTATTAAAACAATTTTTTTTTTATTATTTTAACATTGCATTTTTTTTTATTTTTAGGATCAACATCGGCAGTTGCAACTAAATCAATTTTTCTTTGAGTTCTATATTAGCAGCAGCAACACAGTTTCAAAATTGTTAAGAATAGCATTTTTGTTGCAATTTCTACAAAAAATAATTGATTTATTATTTTTAAACTACCACCGACCAACCAACACATCTTCTGCAGTTTATTTAGTTTCAATTTTTGTTGCACATACATATATAGCAAAACTTAATGTTGTTGTTTAAGCTTAATTATTCAATTATCACCTAAATCGAGAAAGTTGTAATCAACATCGGTATTTGCGGGACTGTTGAACATCTGTTCAAGTTTGTTGATACAAAGTCAACAAGGCTTTGAAGAGGCAATAACATCTTTTAAAAGTCGATAAGTACATACAATGTTTACTAATTTTAAAACGTCTATTTCTATAAGTTAACACCTCTTAAATCAACATCCGTAAGTACAAATTTGGTTATTTAATTATAATCAACTGCCCCTCAACTTCTATTCAAATTTTACCTTAGACACCAGTCCAAAAAACAATTTTTTTAATTGTTTTTGAAAAATTTATGGTTTATGAAGTCTAAACTGATTTTAAACATTATGATCAACGCCGGTTACTGCAAGATTGTGCTTTTAATGGCTATAATTCCCATCTTAAGAGCAACCGGCAATAATCTTGTTCAAAGAAATTGTTTTTAAAGTTTTTCCATTATCAACACCAAATCTTTATCAGCATCTCTTTTTATAGATTTTTAATTGATTATTTTTAAGTCAACACTTCTTAAACACAACAATTATAACTTTGTTTACTTGATTAAAGTACCCCACCAACTTTTTCCAATGTTTCTGGACCAACAACAACTTTTTTATAACCAAATTTTGATGATAAAAGAATTTAAGCTTTAATATTTTTAGTACTGTATCAACATCGCTTTAAGATTCATCTCGACAGCAGTAGCATTTGCTGTACTGTTTTCAAATATTTTAGATTTATTGACTTTAAGACAACATCTCCCATATCAACAAATCTTCTTAAGGTTTATTCATTTTTTTAACAGTTTATCAGTTTTTCTTTTAAATTTTGTCCTTACAACAGCAACATTAGTCCAAAAATCAAACTTTTATGGATGTTTTAAGAAAATATATTATGATTTATTGAGTCTAAAACATTATGATTAACATTGGGTACGAGATTATAACAACATATATTGTTACAAACTTTTTGGTTTTTATTATTTTTAGATCAATACGTCTTAAATCAACATTGATAGCTGCAATTGTAGCTTAAATTTTTTAATACAGCAACTCCCTCGGCTAAGCAACAGTTGAGTTTTAACACAACAACAACATTTTTGTAACCTTTAGAAATACTTTCGATTTATTATTTTTAAGCCAGGACAACTCTAATCAACAAATCTAATACTGCCCCAACATCTCTTCCAAGCATAATCGACACCAGCATATTTTCAAAAAACACATTTTAATAAGGTTTTTGATTTATCAACATCTAGTTGATTATCAACATTTCATGTTAAAGATTTTTAATAGATTATTTGTAAGTCAACACCTCTTAAATTAACATTGTGGCTGTGCAGCGCCCTAACTATAACTTTGTTTACTTTTAGTACTATCAAAGTACCCTTTCCAATTTTCATTTGACCAACAGCAAGTTTTTTAAATCAAAAATTTGATGCTAGAAAAATTTAAAAATTTTTATAACCAACATCTATAATTGTAGTCCTTTACCAACATCGCTTTGAAATTCATGTCAACAACAGTGCACTGTTTCCAAATATTTTATATTTATTGACTTAGACCAAGAAAATATCTAACACTTCAAAATTTTTACAATTTTAAGCAAAAACAGCAGCAATATATTAAAAGCAACTTTTGATTTATTATTCCAATTTTGCATTTTTCATAATTTTTATCATCTACATTGGTACTTAACACTATCAATATTTCTTTGAGTTTTATTTTACTTGCAGCAGTAACATCGTTTTAAAATTTTTCAAAATAACATTTTTGTTGTAATTGCTCCAAAAAATAAAAGATTTATTATTTTTCACCGACCAATCAACACATTTTCTACAGTTTATTTAGCCTAAATCTTTGTTACACCTATAGAGCAAAACTTATTATTGCTTTAGTTTATTTATTAAAACAAAAATTTGGCAATCAGCGTATTTGCAAGATTGTATCAACATTTCTTCAACAAAAGTGTAAAGAGGCGACATCTTTTAAAAAGTAGTTAAGATAAGTTTATAAAAAGTTTATTGGTTTCAAAATATTTATTACTTTAAGTTACCACTTCTTAAATCAACATTAAGTATATGATTTTAGTTATTTAATTTTTCAACTGCCTATCAACTTCTTTTTGCATTTCGCTTTAGCCACAGCCACATCAGTCCAAAAACCTATTTATTTTTTGGTGTTTATTGATTTAACATAAATTTATTTCTGTTTTAAGAAAATAAATAAGTTATTGAGTCTAAACTGATTCTAAACATTATGATCAACATCGGTTATTGCAAGATTTTGCTTCTTAAAACTATAATTCCCATCCTAGAATCAGTCAGCAATAATAAGTCTTCTTCTATTTTTGTTACTCAATTACATCACAAAATTTAATGTTGTTTAAGTTTTGTTATTTGTTTATAAAATCAAAAATTTTGCAATCAGCATCGATATTTGCGAAACTATATTAGCATCTTTTTAAGTTTATTGACACAAAGTCAACATAGCTTTGAAGAGACAACCACATCTTTTAACAGTTGATAATTGCTACCAGATCAGCATCAGCCAACAAATTAATTTTTTGATTGTTTTTTGATTTTTTTATTTTAAGCTTGTGAATTTTTTTGAACATTATAATCAACATTGGTTATTGTAAGATTGCGTCTTTTATATTGCCATCTTAGCATCAACTAGCAACGGTCTTCTTGAATAAATATTGTAATGTAAAGTATTCTTTTTTATTATTTTCATCATCATCAACGGCAATTGTAACAGCATATCAACATCTCTATAAGCTTTATCAACAAAATGTTGCCGCATTTTTTAAAAAAACCATTGATTGTTTGTTCTTTAAACCAACATCGTTACAACCAACCAATTATCTGCTCTTTCAACATTTTTTTAAAATTGAGCAACCTTTCATTAAATAATTTAAAAACAACTTTTTTAAAATTGAGCAACCTTTCTTTAAATAGTTTAAAAACAACAACAGTTTGCTAAACAGCAAAAATTTTCTAATTTTGATATAAAGAATATTTATTAGACTTTTGCAACTTCAAAAATTAATTATAAAGAGCAAGCAAAATCCCTTCTCACCTAAAAAATCTACAGTTTGAGTTTTAGCGCAACATTTTCTTGTAATCTTTACAAATATTGTTATCTTTAAACCAGCACCGAATCTATTACTGCCGCAACATCTCTTCCAAGTTTAAGCGGCACCAGCAACTTTTCAGAAAACAACGTTTTGATAAGGTTTTTAATTTATCAACGTCTAGTTCTTTATCAATATCTTTTTTTAAAGATTTTTAAGTGATTGTTTGTAAGTCAACACCTCTTAATTTAACATGGTTGAGTGCAACGCAGCCATTATAAGATTATTTACTTGATTAAAGTACCACATCAACGTCTTTCGCAGATTTTCCTGACCAACAACTTGTTTAAAACCAAAATTTGGTGGTAAAATATTTTAAGTTTTAATATTTTTAGCACCAACATCTATAATTGCAGGACTGGATCAACATCGCTTCAAGTTTCATCTCAACAGCAGTAGCATTTTTGTTTTAAATTAATATTTTATTTTTCAACCGCCTATCAACTTCTTATCAAATTTTGCCTTAGCCTTAGCAGCAGTAGATAAAAAAAAATATCTTTTTTCTATACTGATTTTAAACATAATGATCAGCAAAATTGTACCTCTTATAATATAATTCCCATCCTAACAGCAACCAGCAATATTCTTATTTTTATAAAAATATGGTTATTTAAAGTTCTTTAGTTCATCAACATCGACTTTTTATCAACATCTCTTTTTAAAGATTTGTAATTGATTATTTTCAACGCAACATCTCTTCATTTAACATTGTTGAGTGCAACGCAGCAATTATAACTTTATTTAAATGATTGAAGTATCCTATCAAGATCATTCCAAGTTTCACCTGACCAACAACAACTTCTTTAAAACAAAAAAATGTAAGTTTGAATATTTTTAGCACCAACATCTAGAATTGCAGCATTGCATCAACATCGCTTTAAGATTCATCTCAGCAGCAGTAGCATTTTTGTTTTAAATTAATATTTAATTTTTCATGTATCAACTTTTTTCAAAATTTGTCTTAGCCATAGCAACATCAGATCAAAAAACTAACTTTTTTAGTTGTGTTCGAAAAATATATGATTTATTGATTCTATACTGATTTTAAACATTATGATCAGCAAAATTGTGTCTCTTATAACTATAATTCCCATTCTAGCAGCAACCAGCAATATTTTTCTTTTTATAAAAATATTGTTATTTGAAGTTCTTTAGTTCATCAACATCTCCTTTTGAAGATTTGTAATTGATTATTTTCAACTCAACATCTCTTCATTTAACATTGTTGAGTGCAACGCAGCAATTATAACTTTATTTAAATAATTGAAGTATTCTATCAACATCATCTCAAGTTTTACCTAACCAACAACAACTTATTTAAAAAAAAATTCGATGTTAAAAAAATTTAATATTTTTAGCACCAACATCTATAATTGTAGCTTTGCATCAACATCGCTTCAATTTCATCTCAACAGCAGTAGCATTTTTGCTGTATTGCTCTCAAATAGTTTAGAAAAACAACTTTTTATTTTATTTTCAACTCAACATCTCTTCATTTAAGATTGTTCAGTGCAACGCAGCAATTTAAACTTTATTTAAATGATAAAAAAAAAATTCAATGTTAAAAAAATGTAAGTTTTAATATTTTTAGCACCAATATCTATAATTGTAGCTTTGCATCAACATCGCTTTAGCATTCATCTCAACAGCAGTAGCATTTTTGCTGTACTGTTCTCAAATAGTTTAGAAAAACAACTTTTTATGTATTATTCCAATCATGCAATGTTTTTTTATGTTTAGCAACAACATCGGCAGTTGCAACACTCAATATGTCTTTGAGCTTTATTTTAGCAGCATTGTTTTAAAATAGTTCAAAATAACCCATTTTGTAACCCTTACAGCTTATTGGTTGAATTTTTTGTATATATAACATATATAACAAAACTTAATGTTGTCTTAGATAGTTAGACGGTATCAACATCTGCTTTAAGTTTATTGATATTGTCAAAAAAGCGGCGACAACATTTTTCAAAAATTGGTAAATGTGTGGTTTTTAAATATTTATTGCATTAAGTTAACACCTCCTAAATAAACAATCATGTATCAACTTCTTTTTAAATTTTGTCTTAGCCCCAGCAACATCTGTCCAATAAATTATTTTATTGGTTGTTTTAAGAACATATATGATTTACTGCTTCGAAATTTATATGATCAATATCGGTCATTGCAAGATTGTGCCTCTGACACCAGCAACGGATTTGTTCTTAAAAAAATTATGTTATTGGAAGTATTTTTTTTTTAATTTTTACTATCAACATCGGCAATTGTGACTGCATATCAACATCTCTATGATCTCCATCAACAAAATGTTTTTTTAAAAACTGCTTAAAATAGCATTTCTATTCTGGGTTGTACAAGGTTTTAGATAGAAAAATAAGCAATGGTTTTTTTCACTTAGAAAATCAACAGTTTTTTGATTAATATATCTTGTGCTGTCAGTAATCAAAAACTTTAAAATTTATTAAATTTCAAGATGTAAACAACTTCTTTATGCTGTATATTTCAAAAAACTTCACATTTCATTCCCATTTTTCATTTTAAAAATGTAATCAGTTCTTTCAAATTGACGTCTTTTGATAAAAAAAGAACGTAATTTACGACCAAAAATTGTAGAACCCAACTTCTGATTTCAATAATATTTTAATGTTTACTTTGTCTTAAAACTCTCATTTTATAATAAAACCGTATTGATTCAGACACTTTTCAAAAAGTATTACGTGAGAAAGGTGAAATATTGAGGTGGAAATATATTGCGCTTAATAAATTAGCCAGTCAGCTTTATTGACTGGTGTAACAAGAGCAAAATTGGCAAACTTTAAGCTTTGCTAAAAGATTCATAGCATAAGCCGTTTCCGCGGAATATGTTCCGAGATTAGTTTTGTTTCTATAACTGAGATATATTTGTTTTCTTTCTATTCTGGTGCTGTGTAATTTGAAATAATATCTAATAAAACCAGAATAGAAATTGGTTCTAGATAAATATTGAAGAATATAACGCGTGAAACTAGCAAACTAATTTTTGTTTTTTTATTTTATTATATTATCCACGAAATAATAATAGTTTGCTAAAATTAAAGACATCTATCTAAAACAATTGTCCAAACAATTAACATACACCAATAAGCTATTACGTGCTAATTTATAAATTTAGTATTATGTGCTAATTGTTAATGCGCATATTGACAAATCGTGCAAAATGCACTTAACTGAAAAACTATAATAAATTATAAAAAATATATAATTTCAAAATATAAAACATTACGCGCCAAAATAAAAGTTTTGGATATTATAATTATTTGTTTATATGTAGTTACATAATTGACAAATATAATATTGTTGTGTAGTTTAATAATTAAATTTATGTGCAAATATAACGCGCAAACTTAGTAAAAACTCTGTATATTAATCAATGTTACAAATGTTTACAAAATGAAAAAATCTATAGAACAAAAATGTGAAATAAGTTAAAACTTAAAATATTCATAAAAATTATAACGTGTTTTATGTAAATTAATGTGCACATTTAAAAAACTATATTGTAGTACATTGTTTTTAAAGATTGCATTAATTTGATGCATACAATAAAATCGTTATACCTATGTATGTATTATATTAAAATATTACGCGCAAATGTATGAAACAATTATAAATTTTGCACATTTATTTTGCACATTTTACAAAAGAAACTAAAAATTTAGAGTTTTTATAACATTTATAATTTTAACGCATATTGTACAGTTATAAACATATTGCGCTTGTAAACGTGTAGTATTATGCGCAGCCTGTGGTAATATATATTATTTGCGCATTATTTAGTTAAAAAAGTTTATCCCTTAATACACATAACAAATATTAAAAAACTAATAATAAATTTTTGTAAATATTCTACAATTATAATTTTTTTTTGAATAATTATTTTATGTGAAATTAATATTACGCGCTAAATTAATGATATCTTAACGCGTAATATCTTATTAAACATATTACGCGCTCACCCATAACATATGTACAAAAATGTCTTAAACCCATATCTACAATAAGCAAGGTTATCTTTCTTTCTAAGTATTATAAAAAAGTAGAAATCTCTGAAGATAGATAACATTGCATATCCCATAGAGATGCGTTTGAAAAAAAAACGCTAATGTGTAGAAGTGCTAAATATTATGCGCAAAGTTAAAACTAATTAAACCATAGAAAATTAATAATTTGTATTTATAAATTAGAAAAATAAAAGTTTGTAGACGTTTATAAGCATTTCAAATAATCAAGATTAAAAAATAATAAAATTTTACCTCTTATCTCAAAACACATTGTAAACTAAATTTTCCGTTTATTTTTAAATAAATGTGCAATTTGCGCATATTTTACAGAATGAATTTTTTCAACTAATTAGAATCATGAATTGCTGAAATATAAAAAAATAGTAATGTTGCCAACAAATTATTAAATGTATTACGCGCATAAATAAACACAATAAATACCAAATATAATGCGCAAAAATAAACTGATAACAAATGCATCTTTCAAATTTAGCAAGTAAAAATGTTTATTTAGTAATAAACATTTGAAATAATTAAAATCAAAAATAAATATAATTTTTAATAATATTATGCGCATTGTTTGAAATTCGTGTCTGAATTAAGCAAAGAAAAATGCTATCATTTTTTGATATAACATCAATTTTAAATTAAGCGCATTAAATATATAGAATCGTGATAATTATCTCAAATAATCAAAATTAAAATAATCTGATTTTTAAACTTATTGTAAAACAATTTACGCGCTAAATTCCAAATAACTGTTCATTTTTTACAAATTAGATTCTTTAGAATAATAGCTCTCACGAGCTGCTGAAATATGAAAAATAAAATTAATAATGTTGAAAATAAATTATTAAATGTATTACGCGCAAGCGTTTATACAATAAATTACCAATATAATGTGCTAGAACAAATCTAATAAAAATTATAATTACTAATTTAAAATTGCTTAATTTTCAAATTAAGCAAGTAAAATATCTTATCTTGTAACAACCATTTAAAATAATTAAAATCATAAATTAATATTATTTTTATTAATATTACGCGCACAATTAAAATTAAATTTAATAAACCAACAAAATTGTTACTGTTGTTTGAAATAAGCATCAATTTTGAATTTTTTAAGGGTCTTACCTGAAATCAAGATATCGAAAATAATAAATAGTTTTCATAATTTCATTTTTAATTTTACAGTTGAAAACTGTCTAGCAAATGTATAAACTGTTCGTTGACCTAATGTAAGACTTTTATGACTTTTTACACACAAAAAGCAATTTTTTGATCTGTTTAAGCAAAAAACAAATAATTTATTTGTAAATAAACTTTATTTACTTTATAAAATAAAGTAAAGCAATTTGAAAAATTAATAAGCCTTTTAAATAACAAAAATGTATAAAAAAAATTGAGATTAATTAAAAATGTCAAAGGTATTACGTGATTATTTGTACAAAATTAATGTGCACATTTTGCAAAATAATCTAAAATTTGTTTGTTTTTACAACATTTATGATTTTTACGCATTTTGTACAGCTATAAGATGCGCTTGTAAATTTCTAAGAATAAAAATTAGTATGCACAGATGGTAGTAAATTCTATTTTAAGCACATTATTTAGCTGTAAAAATTTATCCCTAAATAAACATCATAAACATAAAAAAATTCATGAGAAATATACTATAATAGACAATTAATATTTTATGTAAATATTTCGAAACTATATATTTTTTTGTCAAAATACGTTGTGTAAATTTTTTTAAACACAGCATATTATGCGCCATTATGTGTAAATAAGCATTTTAATTGACTAGGTAAAAAAATATTTTACCACGGGCCAAATTATTGAACATAGACGTATTATCTTATTAAACATATTACGCGTTCACGCATAAAACATGTATAAAAATGTCAAATATTATGCGCAAAAATAAACTAATTGAACCATTTAAAATATTTGAAAGCTAAAAAAGTAAAAGTTTGCAGATGTTTCTAAGCATTTTTAAAAATCAAGATCATAAAAATAATGAAATTTTAAGTGTAGAAGTAAAACACATTGTATTAATTTGGAATAAATGTGCATATTTCAGAAATTGCACTTTTTTATAAAAAACAAAAAAGATTATAAATCGGTAAAATATAAAAATACTCAGTAATGCTACACGCTAGTTATTAAATGCATTACGCGCACGTGTAATTCCAATAAATGACAAATATAATGCGCAAAAATAAACTAAATAAACATTACAATCAATAATATTATATATTTTCAAAATTAGCACATAAAAATTGTGCAAACCAATAAAATTGTTGCTGTTTTTTGAAATACCAATCAATTTTAAACTAAGCGCATTATATAAAATCATGATATTGCACGCCTGCAGACTAATGACTAATTTTCAAAATTTGTAGACCAAAATTAAAAATTGGTAAATAAAACAAATAGACAAAACGACAAACTAAAAAACGGTCAAAAAATAAATTAATTAAAAATTATTTATAATTTCTTTTAAAGCTAAAAACTGTCTAATAATTGTACATATAAGCTGTTTATCAACATAATGTCAAACTTTCAAGACTTTTTACACACAAAAAGCAATTTTTTATCTGTTAGACGGTTTTAACAGTAAAACAAATCATTTATTTGACGTTTTGTTCCATCCTCATTAATTTTTCTTTGCGACTATCGATTTTAAAAACAATGTTGAAAGCCCGATATGAAATATTAAAGCAGCAAAAACACTTTTAATTAGAAAGGCAGCAGAAACCAAAAGATTAAAAGCATATTTATTAAAACCCATATTTATCTTTCGCTCACTTTTTCAAACAACGCTTTGGAATTCAATTAAATTTTGCAATTGACGCTTGCCAAGAAAAAAAGTTTCTTGTCTCAAATATACACAAAAAACGACCTAATCATTACAAAAAAAAACTTATACAAAACAAATTAAATTTCTGATGGATTCCAAACGGAAAAACTTTCAAGAAACAAGATTTTTGAGAGGAAATTAAATTTTTTTCTATTTTGTCATCTAATCAACAATTATTAGAGTCTACAAAACTGGCCTACTCGCCAAATTTGTATTAAAGACTGTAGAAATTTAAAGGAAAATTCCCGAGGGAAATAAACTTGAGTTTAGGATTAGCAAAGGCTTATAGACTGCGCCATGTCGCTGCACCTAGTGTAAAATATTTACTAATTATTATTGACTTTTAGCCAAAATTGTACAATTTTCCTCTCTGCTAATTATTTCATGAGGAATAAATTACACAGACATCTACAGGATTTTAGCGAGAACAATACCATTTTCCTCAACTATTCAATTATTAATTTTCTCTTTTCATTGATTCTTGGCATCAAGATCACAATAGGCTTAGGTCAAATCATTTTATTAAATTGTCAATTTTTTTGGAACATTGAAAATGAATGGTTTTCATTCAATGAAAATCGTTACACTTCGCTTATTTTCTATAGATTTTCCGTGAAAAGCTTGCGGCGATTGCTTTAGTGTCAGACGCTTTGTTGCTGATTGTGTTTTCGTTCTCAAATTTTATTCAAAAATAAAAGACAACAAACACAAAAAATACATCAGATCTTCCAAAAAAATGTGACTAAGGTTTAACACGTCTTTGTTATTGGCTGTACTCTTGAATATTGAATTTAAAAACTATTTTCCAACTTTTTTTTCTTTTTGGATACCGATTTTTAGTGTGTTTTATTGGTATTCTCTTTTTTTTTGTTTAATTATAGCTTTATACTTGCATCTGTGTCCTTTTTTCGCTTTAAATTTTTTATTTCCAAAAATTCATCACTCTTTCTTTCCACATTATTTTTTCTCATTTTCTTATTATAATTGTATAATTTTTTCATCTTTTTTTTGTAATTTATTTTTAGTTTTCAGATTTTTTAATTTTGTAGTCAATGAGTGTAATTCAGAAAAACTTTAATATTAAATTTAAAAATTATTTTCCAACTTTTTTTTCTTTTTGATACCGATTTTTAGTATGTTTTTTTGGTATTCTCTCTTTTTTTTTGTTTAATTGTGGCTTTATACTTGCATCTTTTGTGTCTTTTTCTCGCTTTAAATTTTCTTTATGTTTAAAAATTCATCACTCTTTCTTTCCACATATTATTTTTTCTTATTTTCTTATTATAATTATAAAATTTTTTCATATTTTTTTGTAATTTACTTTTAGTTTTCAGATTTTTTAATTTTGTAGTCAATGAGTGTAATTCACAAAACTTTAATATTGAATTTAAAAATTATTTTCCAACTTTTTTTACTTTTTGATACCGATTTTTAGTGTGTTTTTTTGGTATTCTCTCTTTTTTTTTGTTTAATTGTGGCTTTATACTTGCATCTTTTGTGTCTTTTTCTCGCTTTAAATTTTCTTTATGTTTAAAAATTCATCACTCTTTCTTTCCACATATTATTTTTTCTTATTTTCTTATTATAATTATAAAATTTTTTCATATTTTTTTGTAATTTACTTTTAGTTTTCAGATTTTTTAATTTTGTAGTCAATGAGGGTAATTCACAAAACTTTAATATTGAATTTAAAAATTATTTTCCAACTTTTTTTACTTTTTGATACCGATTTTTAGTGTGTTTTTTTGGTATTCTCTCTTTTTTTTTGTTTAATTGTGGCTTTATACTTGCATCTTTTGTGTCTTTTTCTCGCTTTAAATTTTCTTTATGTTTAAAAATTCATCACTCTTTCTTTCCACATATTATTTTTTCTTATTTTCTTATTATAATTATAAATTTTTTTCAAATTTTTTTGTAATTTACTTTTAGTTTTCAGATTTTTTAATTTTGTTGTCAATGAGTGTAATTCACAAAACTTTAATATTGAATTTAAAAATTATTTTCCAACTTTTTTTTCTTTTTGATACCGATTTTTAGTGTGTTTTTTTGGTATTCTCTCTTTTTTTTTGTTTAATTATGGCTTTATACTTGCATCTTTTGTGTCCTTTTCTCGCTTTAAATTTTCTTTATGTTTAAAAATTCATCACTCTTTCTTTCCACATATTATTTTTTCTTATTTTCTTATTATAATTATAAAATTTTTTCATATTTTTTTGTAATTTACTTTTAGTTTTCAGATTTTTTAATTTTGTTGTCAGTGAGTGTAATTCTCAAAACTTTAATATTGAATTTAAAAATTATTTTCCAACTTTTTTTACTTTTTGATACCGATTTTTAGTGTGTTTTTTTGGTATTCTCTCTTTTTTTTTGTTTAATTGTGGCTTTATACTTGCATCTTTTGTGTCTTTTTCTCGCTTTAAATTTTCTTTATGTTTAAAAATTCATCACTCTTTCTTTCCACATATTATTTTTTCTTATTTTCTTATTATAATTATAAAATTTTTTCATATTTTTTTGTAATTTACTTTTAGTTTTCAGATTTTTTAATTTTGTAGTCAATGAGTGTAATTCACAAAACTTTAATATTGAATTTAAAAATTATTTTCCAACTTTTTTTACTTTTTGATACCGATTTTTAGTGTGTTTTTTTGGTATTCTCTCTTTTTTTTTGTTTAATTGTGGCTTTATACTTGCATCTTTTGTGTCTTTTTCTCGCTTTAAATTTTCTTTATGTTTAAAAATTCATCACTCTTTCTTTCCACATATTATTTTTTCTTATTTTCTTATTATAATTATAAAATTTTTTCATATTTTTTTGTAATTTACTTTTAGTTTTCAGATTTTTTAATTTTGTAGTCAATGAGGGTAATTCACAAAACTTTAATATTGAATTTAAAAATTATTTTCCAACTTTTTTTACTTTTTGATACCGATTTTTAGTGTGTTTTTTTGGTATTCTCTCTTTTTTTTTGTTTAATTGTGGCTTTATACTTGCATCTTTTGTGTCTTTTTCTCGCTTTAAATTTTCTTTATGTTTAAAAATTCATCACTCTTTCTTTCCACATATTATTTTTTCTTATTTTCTTATTATAATTATAAATTTTTTTCAAATTTTTTTGTAATTTACTTTTAGTTTTCAGATTTTTTAATTTTGTTGTCAATGAGTGTAATTCACAAAACTTTAATATTGAATTTAAAAATTATTTTCCAACTTTTTTTTCTTTTTGATACCGATTTTTAGTGTGTTTTTTTGGTATTCTCTCTTTTTTTTTGTTTAATTATGGCTTTATACTTGCATCTTTTGTGTCCTTTTCTCGCTTTAAATTTTCTTTATGTTTAAAAATTCATCACTCTTTCTTTCCACATATTATTTTTTCTTATTTTCTTATTATAATTATAAAATTTTTTCATATTTTTTTGTAATTTACTTTTAGTTTTCAGATTTTTTAATTTTGTTGTCAGTGAGTGTAATTCTCAAAACTTTAATATTGAATTTAAAAATTATTTTCCAACTTTTTTTACTTTTTGATACCGATTTTTAGTGTGTTTTTTTGGTATTCTCTCTTTTTTTTTGTTTAATTGTGGCTTTATACTTGCATCTTTTGTGTCTTTTTCTCGCTTTAAATTTTCTTTATGTTTAAAAATTCATCACTCTTTCTTTCCACATATTATTTTTTCTTATTTTCTTATTATAATTATAAATTTTTTTCAAATTTTTTTGTAATTTACTTTTAGTTTTCAGATTTTTTAATTTTGTTGTCAATGAGTGTAATTCACAAAACTTTAATATTGAATTTAAAAATTATTTTCCAACTTTTTTTTCTTTTTGATACCGATTTTTAGTGTGTTTTTTTGGTATTCTCTCTTTTTTTTTGTTTAATTATGGCTTTATACTTGCATCTTTTGTGTCCTTTTCTCGCTTTAAATTTTCTTTATGTTTAAAAATTCATCACTCTTTCTTTCCACATATTATTTTTTCTTATTTTCTTATTATAATTATAAAATTTTTTCATATTTTTTTGTAATTTACTTTTAGTTTTCAGATTTTTTAATTTTGTTGTCAGTGAGTGTAATTCTCAAAACTTTAATATTGAATTTAAAAATTATTTTCCAACTTTTTTTACTTTTTGATACCGATTTTTAGTGTGTTTTTTTGGTATTCTCTCTTTTTTTTTGTTTAATTGTGGCTTTATACTTGCATCTTTTGTGTCTTTTTCTCGCTTTAAATTTTCTTTATGTTTAAAAATTCATCACTCTTTCTTTCCACATATTATTTTTTCTTATTTTCTTATTATAATTATAAAATTTTTTCATATTTTTTTGTAATTTACTTTTAGTTTTCAGATTTTTTAATTTTGTAGTCAATGAGGGTAATTCACAAAACTTTAATATTGAATTTAAAAATTATTTTCCAACTTTTTTTACTTTTTGATACCGATTTTTAGTGTGTTTTTTTGGTATTCTCTCTTTTTTTTTTGTTTAATTATGGCTTTATACTTGCATCTTTTGTGTCCTTTTCTCGCTTTAAATTTTCTTTATGTTTAAAAATTCATCACTCTTTCTTTCCACATATTATTTTTTCTTATTTTCTTATTATAATTATATAATTTTTTCATCCTTTTTTTTTGTAATTTACCTTTAGTTTCCAGATTTTTTAATTTTGTAGTCAGTGAGTGTAATTCTCAAAACTTTATTTTCTTTATCTTTCATTTTTATACTTCAGTTTCTATCTCTACCTTTTTCTTCAATCGTTTTTCTGCATGCTTTTGCTTTTATGCTTATTAGAATGCCTGTTTATCCTGTTTTTTGTTTTTCTCCTTTTTTAGTCTCTCTACTCTTTTGTTTTCCACAATTTTTCATTAATTTTTTTGTTCTTATTTCATTAACACTGTTTTCCTTTTTAAATTACTTTTTATAAGTCTGCTACTAGTTTTTGCAAAAAGATAAGTTTGCTTATAAACCGATAATGATCAATAATTAGTCAAAATAAGTGCATTGGTTTTAAACTCCATAAATATAGATTTTTTTTAGATTTTATTAAAAAAGCACAACTTAATTAACATAATTAAATTTAATTCATTATAAAGAACTAACATTTTTTAAAAATTATATTAGACTACGTAAACTTAATACCAGCAATAGTCTCACTAATAGTCGATTAATCTAATAATTTCTAATTGAAATCTAGTAGTATTACATTTAAAATAATTTTCATTTTTTTTTTCATCTTTTGATACTATTTTTTATTGTATTATTTTTTTTTAGCCATACGAAAAACACATTTTTGCACTCTTCTGTTACAACTTTTTGACCTTTGGTCGCTTAAATTTTCTGTGTGTTATCTGAAAAAATTCTTCAGCTCCTCTCTTTTCACGACTTATTTATACCATTCTTTTCTTTATTTCTTATTATAATTATATACATTTTTAATCTTTTTTTTTGAATTTATTTTTGGTTTCCATATTTTTTTCCAGCTGCTTTCCCCTAGTAGTATTTTATTTTTGATTATTACAAATTTTGTTATATACATATTTTTAATTTTTGTTAACTTTTGTTTTCCACTCTTTTTGTTTTACCCAATTATTTAGTATATGTATTTTATAAAAACTAATTTAATCTACGCTTTTCTCTTCTTTGAAAAACTTTGACACTAGCTTCTACAAACAGATTATTCTGTTTGTAAACTAACTCTTTCTTTCTTTTTCAGCTTAGCCATGATTTTACACTTTTCTCTTACCTATAGATGGCATCCTTGTCCTTTTTTTGCTTAAATCTTTTGTATGTTTCCTCTCAAAAAATTCTTTTTTTTTCCCGTCTTGTTTGAACCATTCTTTTCTCAATTTTTTATCATAACTAAATAACTTTTTTCTTCTATTTTCAATTTACTTTTAGTTTTCATATAATTTGTCTTTGAAATTGATCTGTGTAAATCACAAAAACATAGTCTTTTCTGCTTTTAACCGTTATAATTATTTTAGTTTTTCTATTCAGCTGCTTTTCTACACCTTCTTTTCTGTTATTATAAATCTTGTTATAAACATAATAGTTTTCTAGATTTTGTTTTCATCTACTTTCTACTCCTTCTGTTTCACTTTATTATTTTTTCCATTTTTATTGTTTTATTTCTTCAGATAGTAGAATTGTGTTTTATAGAATTTATCTTTAAACATGTTTGATCCATGCCTTTTTTATCTTTGAAATACTTTGCCACTAGCCCCTACAAATAAACAAATTTGTTTGTAAACTAATGTGTGTTCTCTTTTCTTCTTTTTTTGTTAAGCCATAGTTTTACAGGTTTTCTTATAGCTTTTTCGTCATTATCTCACCTAAACTTTCTGAATGTTTCATCTCAAAAAATTCTTCAACTTCTGTCTTTACAGGTCTGGTTTGAATCATTTTTTCTTAATTTTTCATTTATTTTCTACTCTTTCTGTTTCAACCGCTTGTTTTTTCCTATTTATATGTATTGATTCTTAAATTTTTTCTTCAAAGGGTATTTCTGTTTTATAGATATCTTTTTTAAACTTATTTGATCTCGGCCTTCTTCTTCTTTTATTTGTTTAATTTGTTTGTAAACCAGCCAATGTGTGCCTCGTTTATATTCTCTTTCCTTCTTTTTTTGCTTAGCCATGCTTTTACACTCCTCTCGTATCCTTCCCTCGCTAAAAGTTTCTATATGTTTCATCTCAAAAAAATCAACTTTTCTCTTTTCAGGTCTTATTTTAAACTTTTTTATTATAACTAAATAAATTTTTCTTTTTATCAATATACTTTAAATTTTCCGTTAAAGTCGGTCTATTTAATTCAGTGAAAAACAATTTTTTCAGCATTTAATCGTTATACTACAGTTTCTTTTTTTTCAGCTGTTTTTCTACACCTTTTTTTTGCATATAACAAATATCGTTGTAAACAAATTTTTGCTTTTGTTGACTTTTACTTTATCCGTTGATTTTTTTCAGTTTTGTTTTTCCTATTTCTTTTATTGGTTTTTCAGATAATATTTGTACTTCAAACTGATTTAATGTATGCTTTTTACGCTTTGGAAAAACTTTATCACTAGCTTCTACAAACAAATTATTTTGTTTGTAAACTAATGTGTATTCTTTTTCTGCTTAGCCATGATTTTACATTTTTCTCTTACCTATAGCGTTCTTGTCCTTTTTTCGCTTAAATCTCCTGTATCTTTCCTCTCAAAAAAATCTTATCTTTTCACGTATTATTTGAACCATTCTTTTCTCATTTTTTTATTATAACTATATAACTTTTTTCTTCCATTTGCAATTTACTTTTAGTTTTCATATTTTTTTTCTTTAAAGTTCGTCTGTGTAATTCACACAAACATAATTTTTTCAGTTTTTGACCGTTATAATTACTTCAGTTTTTCTTTTCAGCTGCTTTTCTACACCCTCTTTTCGGTTGTTATAAATCTTGTTATGAATATAATAATTTTTTGGTTTTTCTTTTCATCTACTTTTTACTCCTTCTGTTTTACCCGATTATTTTTTCCAATTTTGTTGTCTTATTTCTTCAATTTTTTTATTCAGATAGTATTTGTGTTTTATAGAACTTATCTTTAAACTGATTTGATCTATGCCTTTTTGATCTTGAAATACTTTGCCACTACTTCCTACAAATAGACAATTTTGATTCTAATCTAATGTGTATTTTTTTTTCCTTCTTTTTTGTCAAGCCATAGATTCTCTTATAGCTTTTTCGTCATTATTTTACTTAAATTTTCTGAAGGTTTTGTCTCAAACTTCAGCTTATCTTTTACAGGTCTGGTTTGAACCATTTTTTCTTAATTTTTCATTTATTTTCCGCTTTTTCTGTTTTAACCGCTTGTTTTTTTTTAATTTATATGTATAAATTTTTTAATTTTTTTTTCAGATAGTATTTGTGTTTTATAGATATCTTCTTTACACTTATTTGACCTCAATCTTTTTCTTCTTTTATTTGTTTAATTTGTTTGTAAACCAGCCAATGTGTGTCTTTTTTGTATTCTCTTTTTTTTGCTTAGCCATGCTTTTACACTCCTCTCGTATCCTTTCCTCGCTTAAATTTTCTGTATGTTTCATCTCAAAAAAATCATCAACTTCTCTCTCTTCACGTCTTATTTTAAACATTTTTTAAATTTTTTTATTATAACTAAATTTTTTCTTTTTATTAATATACTTTAAGTTTTCCGTTAAAGTCGGTCTATGTAATTCACTGAAATACAAATTTTTCAGCATTTAATCATTATACTTCAGTTTCTTTTTTTTCTGCTGTTTTTCTACACCTTTTTTTGCATATAACAAATATTGTTTTAAACAAATTTTTGCTGTTTTTGAGTTTTACTTTACCCGTTGATTTTTTTTTAGTTTTGTCTCTCCTATTTCTTTAATTGGTTTTTCAGATAATATTTGTACTTCAAACTGATTTGATGAATGCCTTTTACGTTTTTGAAAAACTTCGCCATTAGTTTCTACAAACAGAATAATTTGTTAATAAATCAATGTGTTTTTTTGTGTCATCTTTCCTTCTTTTTTTTAGTCTTATTAATCTTTTTTATTTAATTTTTAGTCGATTAATCGAATAACTTCTATGGAAACGTAGTAAATCACTTCTTATTTCTTTACAAAAAGTAATCAATTAGTTGACATTACATATATATTAATGAAACATGAGGATCACTGTGATCAGTGTGATTTCCAATCTGCATAGAATTGTTTTTTGAAAATATTGTAAAGCATTACACTTTCACGAAATGCTAAGTGATATAACCTTTCATGCTTTACAATATTACATATATAGTTGACGCCTAGCATGCATATCGATGACTGTTTATTTAATAATCATTTATTTTTATTAAATACAAAAATTAAAAATTTTAAAAATTATGTCCAATTACGACCACTTATTTGTTTTAGTCAGTGACTCAGTAATAATTATATTCAATGTTGCTGAAACGGTATTACTGTAACAATTGGTTGATGATAACTGAACGACTGAAGTATCCAAACTCGGTGTCGCGAGCGAGATAACGCAAAGCCAAACCACAAAATGCGTCGCCATTTATTGTGGTGTGTTTCACTATGGCTATAGTAAATATGTTTCACATCAAAAGTAAAACTGTGATTTTATTTTTTTAATATTAAATAAATATTTTAACATGGCGCAGTCAAGCAAACCAATCTGTAGTATAACTTTTAAATTGTCATTAATTTTTACAAATATTTAAAAAAAACCTACCTAAGCAAACGCTCCTCTTAATCCCGTAATCAATTACAATTCAAAATACCCTCGATCTCCTACGGGATTAATTCTCCAAATTTCTGGATGATTTTATTAAAACCAATATATGAGTTTCATAACTTACTTTACCATCACTATTATATAGTTAGAGTCAAATTCGACTCACTAAATCAATAATATTGCTTTGAGAGGAAATTAAATAGAATGAGCAATTATTTGATTAACTAATTAATAATTAAAGCTACTTGTTTAAAATGGAAACAAATTCAAATGAGCAAATTAATTTAGAATTTAAAAGGTAGTAGCTGTATAGGAATGGTCTAGGACCCACTTGACTATACTACTTTTTTTGTGACACTAGCCTTTAGATATTTAGTCAACCAGATGGAAAGGCCATAAAAAACCAATCACGAGTAAGATTGCTTTCATCGAAAAGAAACAAAAAACAAGCGTAAATTAGAAGCGTGTAGAAATCGAGACAAATTGACACTGACCACTTACCAACTTTCTGTTTTCTATTGATGTTTTCTTTTGAAAACGGTTTTAATCAGGCTTATTTCTGGGCTGCTTTTGTCACGAACTACTTTAATATAATTGTATTTGTAATGACCTTTCAACTTCTATTATCTTGACATTCTTTGTTTTAGCTTGATTGTAACATATATTTTAATCAAGTTGATAGATTTAGGGGATGGTAGTTTTATGTTGTGGATATTTATAGCAGACATTTTTATCTTTTATGTGCCTCTAGGCGGACTTTAATTGCCATTTGTTAATTTAATAGTGGTAACAAGTGTTTTCAGCCCCACATATGACCCCATATATGGTTTAGCAGCTATAGTTATAATAATAAAAAACAAAAATAAATTTTTAAAAACAATTGACGCTTAACAGTTGGCCACTGGACAAAAAGATATCATAAACTTGGTGTACATCAGTTGACTTCAAAACAGTTGAGAACTGTCACGTAACTTTTTTTAGTTAAGCAAAAAAACCCATCTTTTGTATTTTAACAAAAAAAGTAATTTTTTTAAACAAAGATACACTTTGTAACAAGTTTGTCGTATTTGATTTGGTTCGAAAGACCAGGTTGAAAAACCCCAACTTAGCTACAAAAGTTTGAAAATTGACAAATAAATGTTCCAATGTTTTTTAGAAAAATCAAGATTAGGTTTAGTGTAATAAAAATAATAAAGCTAAGAGCATTTTTTTTAAATATTCTTCAAATGAATGTATTATTTTTATACTTTTTAAATTATTATAACAAAAAATACCAAAGTTTATAAAAACAAAACAAAAAAAATTATAAATATTTTTTTCTGTTCGCAAAAAACTTACAGTATGATGCTTCTTAAAAACGTACAATATAAACGCAATGCAAGTAAGTATTGAATTGTTTTAAAAACTAGCACCAAATAAAAAATACAAGTATTAAACAATTTTATAATAAAAAAATAAAACTAAAGCACTACAACTGAAAAATAAACTAATAAGTAAAAAATAAAAATATTAAAAAAATATTTGTATACTAATTAAAAAAAAAGACACAAAAAATTATTAAAACAAAATATACCAAAATTTACATAACAATACAACAAAAAAACAATATTTTTTTTAATTCGCAAAAATCTTAACAGTATACAATTGAATAATGATGCTTGAAAATTGTATAATATAAACGCAATACAAACAAAAATGAAAATAATTAAAAAACTACAACTTAATAAATAATAAAACGATTGAACAGTTTCATAGAAAAAAACTAGAAATAATTAAATTAAAACACTACAAACCAATAAGCAAAAAATATAAAAAAAATTTGAATAAAAATATAAAAAATTTATTTGGCTATTTCTCAATAACAATTGAATTAAACAAAAATAAAAAATCCTGGAAAAAATGTATAACTTTCAAAAAATCACAAAAAGCTATAAGTAATAACACTGAGAGCGCACAAAATTAAAAAAACAAAAACCCATGTTTTCCTCTAAATTTTTTACTGTCCTCTATTAACAAACTTTTATTTTCTGCTTTAAGTTTTATTGTGCACTTTTTAGATTTTTTTTTATATAATAAGTAGTCATTTGTAACAGATTATCTACATTTATTTTTTTTTTCATACTTTCTCACGTTTTCATATTTTCTTGTTATTGTGTCTTTTCTATTTTAATATTTTTTTGGTTGTTTATAATTTCTATGTTTTTTTATAGTTTTTGGCATTCTAATAACCCGATTCCCTTTTATCTTCACTGTTTTTTTTATTTCTCAATTTTTTTCCTTCATTTTTTTCCTTCACTTTTTTCAATTTCTTATACAATATTGTCTTTTTAACTTTTTTCTTCTCTTTCACAACTCTATCATATTTTTTCTAGTCGCTCACTTGTCTTCAAATATTTTGATAGTATAATTTAATGATAGATTAATTTAGATTAATTTAGTATTGCGCTAATATAAAAAAAACAAACCAATTAAATAAAATTTATCAATGAAAATATATCATAACAAAAGTTGGTAAATTATGTAAAAGTAAAATCAAGTGTTTAACAAAAAATAAAAACAAAAACAAAAGATATATGATCAAAAAAAAAACAGAAAATTTAAATTTAAAAACAAATCAAAAAAAGATCGATGATACGTGATAAAACCATATAATAAAAATTGAATATAAAAACACTAATCTATTATAAAATAAAAACAAACTTATTACAAAATACAAAATTAACAAATTTGTCATAACAAAACATATCTGCAGAGGCCAAATAAAATTCAATTCCAATTAAAACTACAAACTCTACAAAATAAATAAATAAAATAGTGAAAGAAGAACAAAAAGATAATGCACACATAAAAAAAACAAATTCTCCCAAACTTAAAAAAAACAAAAACATAAAATGCTTATTTCTTTTTCAATAAAAAACACATTGAACAAAGATAAAAAACAAACACAAACATTAAAAAAAACACATACAAAAAATTACAAAAAATTATAAAGCTATACGTAACATACAACTAAAACATCCACAATTAAAAAAAAAAAAAAAAAAAAGTTGATTTTTCAAAATATTTTTTACTGTTTCCTTTATTCTTCAATTTTTTCTATATAAGCTTGTCGCTAGTAACATATTCTCCCATTTAATCTTTTTTTTTTGATCTCACACTGGGTCACCGTCTTAAAACCTGTTCTTAATGTCTTTTTGAATTTGTCACATATTTATCACGTTTTTTCTGCATCAATAGGTTTTTTTTCGTGTCTTTTGTTTCAGTTTTATTTTTGTTTCTTATTTTATATCATTTTTATGTTTATTTTCACCTCAAAAATATTTTTCATTGATTTTTTTCACTTATTCCAATTTCCTTTATAAACAAATGTCTTTTCCTTTTCATCTTTTTTGTTCTTTTTCACAACTATTCCATTTCATTTCTAATCGCTCACTTGTCTTCAAATATTTTGATACTGATACTATTTAAAACAGTCTTTTAATTAAAATAGTTCAAATGTGAATATAAAATTATAAATTTCAAAAAAAATTTAACTCTTTGATGTCTAGTTCTAGAATCATTGAATTTCTTTTTTCAAAAAATTATTAAAATTCTTATTTCATTATTTATATTTTTTTTGACTATTGATTTGGTTAAATTAATTAATCAAACAACAAATTTACAATTAAATTTAAGATTTTTGTCACTTAATCAAAATATCAAAAAACTAAACCCGGTAAATAATATTTATAAATCAAAAGTTTCAAACACCGCAATACCAAAAAATAAAGAAAAAATAAGAAAATCAAATGTTTAACAAAAAAAAAACTAAAATCAAAGATAGATAAAGAAACAAAAAAAAACAATTAAAAATAGATAACAAAAAGAAGACAAAAAGAAAAATAATAATAGACAAAATCAAATTTTTTATATATTTGAGCATTTTTAACAAATTCTAATTAATTAATTTTAATTATAAGAATACGGATTAGCTCGTAGAAGATATTTTTAGCTATTGCAAGATTTTTAGGTTACAAAAGTTAAATTCACAAAGATTATAAACCGACAAACATTAAAAAAAAACGTACCAACTTGAAACCTTTTCACTTGGTCTTTCGAGCCAAATCAACTATAACAAAACTTGATTGAAAATGTATCCTCTTACATAAAAATCACTTCTTTTTTTTTGTAAAATCACAAGAGCTAAGTTTCTTTGCTACTGAACAAATTATGTAAATCTAATATTCTCTGCTCGTGCATAGCTTACAAATTCCCTATCTCGAACTAAACTTTAAACTGAGAACTCCTTTAGAAAGCATTACTTTCTTTTTGTTTTCATCTAAAAATAAGTCTGCGTAGAGCAATCATTTTTAAATTTAATAGAAAAATTAGTCTTTTAAAAATAAAAGCCGTCCGGGTTTCGTTTTCTTCAATCTAAAGATAATTTCATTCTCATTTTCGATAAAGATTCTCGAGAATCGAGACTAAGCTCTCTTCAATCGTTAGCAGAGGTAACGACGTTAATATACTTTTTACCTTGATCTATATTTGAAACCAAAATTACTTTTAGTAGTTTTACTGCAAATTTAATATTGCTTTTGAAGATAATTTAGTTTAAACAGAGGTTTTTAAAAAACTTTTGATAGGGTGTACACAATTTTTTTTATTAATCTATATATTTTTAATCTAAATCACCTATAATAAGTTTACTGCAAATTTGATTTTGTTTTTAGAGACAATTTGTTTGGAAACTATTCAGTTAACAGAGATCTAAAAAGCTTTTGATAAGGTATACAATTTTTTTTTTGTATCTAAATTACCTTTTTAGGCTTATTACAAATTTGCTTCTGCGTTTAGAGACAACTTAGTTAAAAACAATTCAATTAATCAGAGATCTTTAAAAAGCTTTTGATAGGATGCACACAATTTTTTACCTTGATCTATATTTTAATTTAACCAAAATTACATTTCGCAGTTTTGCTGCAAATATAATTTTGCTTTTATAGACAATTTATTTAGAACCTATTGAACCAACTTTTGAGATCTTTAAAAAGGATTTTGATAGGATTTACACAATCTTTTAGTTTACTGCAAAAATTTGCTTTTCGAGACAAGTTAGTTGAAAACTATTCAGCTAACAGAGATCTTTAAAAAGCTTTTGATGGAGCCTACACATTATTTTTGTATCTAAATCACCTTTTAAGGCTTATTACAAGTACGTTTCTCCTTTTAAGACAATTTAGTTGGAAACTATTCAATCTACAGAGATCTTTGAAAAGCTTTTGATAAGATTTAAACAATTTTTTACATTGATCTATATTTTAAACTAAAATTACTTTAATTTTGCTTTTAGAGACAAATTAGATGGAAATTATTGAACCATTTTTTGAGGTCAAGTTAGTTGGAAACTATTCAGCAAACAAAGATCTTTGAAAAGCTTTTGATAGAGTTTACATAGTTTTTTATATTGATCTATATATTTTAAAATTAAATCACCTATACTGAGTTCACTGCCAATTTAATTTTGCTTTTAGAGACAAGATAGTTGGAAGCTATTCAGCTAACAGAGATCTTTAAAAAGCTTTTGATGGAGCCTACACATTTTTTTTGTATCTAAATCACCTTTTAAGGCTTATTACAAGTATGTTTCTGCTTTTAAGATAATTTAGTTAGAAACTATTCAATCTACAGAGATCTTTGAAAAGCTTTTGATAAGATTTACACAATTTTTTACATTGATCTATATTTTAAACTAAAATTACTTTAATTTTGCTTTTAGAGGCAAATTAGATGGAAATTATTGAACCATTTTTTGAGGTCAAGTTAGTTGGAAACTATTCAGCAAACAAAGATCTTTAAAAAGCTTTTGATAAAGATTACATAATTTTTAAATGGATCTATATATTTTAAAATTAAATAAACTATAGTAAGTTTACTGCAAATTTGATTTTGCTTTCGGAGACAAGATAGTTGGAAACTATTCAGCTAACAGAGAGCTTTAAAAAGCTTTTGATAAGGTCTACACATTTTTTTTGTATCTAAATTACCTTTTTAGACTTATTACAAGTTTGTTTTTGCTTTTAAGACAATTTAGTTGGAAAGTATTCAATCTACACAGATCTTCAAAAAGCTTTTAATAAGATTTAAACAATTTTTTACATTGATCTATATTTTAAACTAAAATTACTATTCGTAGTCTTAATTTTGCTTTTAGAGACAATTTATCTGGAAGTTATTGAACCAGTTTTTGAGGTCAAGTTAGTTGGAAACTATTCAGCAAACAAAAATCTTTAAAAAGCTTTTGATGGAGTTTACATAGTTTTTTATATTGATCTATATATTTTAAAATTAAATCACCTACACTCAGTTTACTGCAAATTTGATTTTGCTTTCGGAGACAAGATAGTTGGAAACTTTTCAGCTAACAGGAAGCTTTAAAAAGCTTTTGATAAGATTTACAATTTTTTTTAACCTAAATTAACTTTCCTAGGTTTATTACAAAATTACTTCTTATTTTAGAGACAACTTATTTGGAAATTATTGAACCTTCAGGGACCTTTAAAAAGCTTTTAATAAAGTTTACACATTTTTTTTACATTTTAAACCTAAATTTTATACGTTTGCTAGAAATTAGATTCTGCTTTTAGAAAGATCTTTAAAACGCTTTCGATAAGGTTCACACCTAATTTTCCTCTCGAAAAAATAAATAGAAGATATTGTACATTCCACTAGAGGAAATTGCAAATTGCTCGATGAAAATTTGTCGGATATTACTATACTGAAAATCGATTTCCAGGAGAAAATTACTTCTAATTTTAGAACAATTAATTCTGTTGTAGTCTCATTTACATTTTTCTTTCTTTGTATATCTTAGGCTAAAAAATCAAAACAAATCCAAATTACCATACACAATCTCATTAATTTTTGAAAACATTTTATTAAAACATCCCTGAGTAAGCGCTCTTTTCCAGAAGAAAATTACTTCTAATTAGAGTTTCTTATTTTTGTTGTAGTACAATTTAAGTTAGACCATCTTTCCAGAAAATTGTAATGATACTTACAAAGGAAAATCCTTGTTTAAACTTCATAATTAAGTTTGAAAGTACATTAAGAAGGGAAGCCCTCCATTATATTACAAAAGCCCTTAAACATTAACATTCTTTCCTTCATTTGGAAGATTTTTAAATAGCGTTTTATTTTCTCATGTTCAATTAAACTTGAGAATAGCACAAATCTATATTATTTCTACTTATACAAATATAATTATGATAAACTTCCAATTTACTATCCGCTTTCAACTTCCTAAATTGGAATGGAAATAGTAAGAGGAAGTCGGTTAAACCCACACTATTCTCTAAAATGTAGAATTTGAAACTAAAACTTTATTAATTACCTAATGTAATGTAATTATCATAGTATTGTCACAAAAACAATAAGTGAGTAGGCTTAGAAACTATAGACAGAGGTTAGAAATCTTAAAAACAAAATGCTAAAAATCTATCAATATGATTCAGATAAACCAATCCTAAGAAAAAAACTAAAACACAAATATAAAAAATAAGAATTTATTATAAAATTATCATTAGGTGAATGTGAATTTGTTTGTTTGTTAGGCTTCCACGTCTTAATTATTCAACTGGCCATTATAAAATTCTGCACACACGTTGTCAAGGTTTAAGAAAAACATAAAGTAATTATCATATAGAAAAAACACTCATTGCTTTCAAAGAATACAAAAACCAAAACTTAAAAAAAATTTGTTCAAGTGAAAACCAAAAGCCGTATTAGAATTTTTTACTTAATTAAATTAATTTTCAAAAATAAGTTCTATATGTTAATAGAAAGAGTTGTACTTACTAAAAAATCTACATATTTAGCCTATAAAATAAATTTTTTTTGTTTCATCCCAATAATCCTTAAACTGGAATACAAAGTTATTAAATTAATGTGAAAAAAAGAGTGACATCTAGTTGAACATATACAAGAAAATTAAAAATATTCAAATGTTTTAAATTATTATAAGAATGATTTTGAAATACTAAGTTTGAAAAACACAAGTTTGGTCTCAAAACTTAGGTTATAAAAAAACACTACAAAAATAATTGATACTATAAAGTAAAATAGTATTAAAACAATTTAACAATAAAATTGAAGTTTTATTTAGAATTAGTCACCAAAACTAAATAAAAACGTAAAAACTTCATTATTAATAAAATAAATTATATGTAAAAATAATTAAAACCACAAGTAGATAAGCCTAAACACTAAAAAAGTATTTAGACAAAGTACTGACATTTTATATAAAATAAAACAAAATATAAGTGAATGATTTTTTGAAAAACTAAGTTAAGAATACTGAAATACGTGGAAAAATATTAGCAATAAACTAAAATCTAGATTAATATTTTTTTGCAATTTAAAAAAATAAAAAACCATGTAAACAAAGAAAATAAATAACAAACTAAAAAAATTCATAATTAGTTTTAAAAACTAATTTTAAGAAGCTAGTAAAACAATTGTTATAGAAACTTAATTAAGCTGTAGAATAATTAGTAAGAAAGCAAATTAAATTAATAATTATTATTAATACTAAAAAATACTTTAATAAAGATTTCATAAAAATAAATTAATTGTACATTTAAAAAACGATCCACTAAAAAACCAAAAACTTGGTTTCAACTTCAAACTAAAACATATGTAGTTAATTCATTTAAAAAAAATTAATTAAATAAATAAAAAAAACAAATCGGTAAGTAGATAAGCGTAAATAAACAAATACTTAGATAAAGTACTCACAATTCATAAGCAAAAATCAAAAATATTACTTTTAAAAAATCAAGTATTCTGAAAATATACAAAGTATATAAACAAGGAACTAAAAATATAATTAATATTTTTACAAGCGCTTAATTGAGTTTTAGCAATTAAAAAGCATAGTAAATCATAAAAACTAGAAAAACTAACAATTAAGAAAAAACAAATCTTAAAAAAATATATTTTGTTGCTACATAAAGTAATTGTTTAAAAAAAAATAAGTAAATAAGCTTAGATTCTAAAAATGTGCTTAAAAAAATTATTTACTATTTCTGCATCTAAAATAAAATATTTTAAATTAAGTTTTCTATAGGTAAATCTAAAAACAATATAAGCAAAAAACTGAAATTCCTGTAAATAATTTCTTAAAAAAAATTAATTTTGTTTTAAAGCACTTAAAAACAAAAAAAAACAAAAACATCAAGAATTACTTTTAAAATAGTAAATAAAAAACAAAAACAAAAAACTAAAAATTTAAGAAACTTATTTTTTCAAACTAAGTTAAGAAAAAATCTATTACTAACAAAACAAAATAATTGTTGAAAAAAACTAAAATAATAAATAATAATGAACATAAAATAATATAAAAGCAATAAACCAAATACTGAAAAAACACTTTGATAAAGTAATTAATATAACAAAAAGCTATTAAAAAAACTTTTTTTGCAAAATATGCTAATTGTGAGCGTGACTATTTATGAGCAAAAAAACAAAAATGTATGTGTTTTGTGAAAATATTAAAACAATATGAACAAAAAACTAGAATTTATATTAATAATGTTTTAGAAAAGCTCAAACTGAGAGTTCAAAAATTAAAAAAAAACATCAGAAAAATAAAATCTAAGAATTACTAAGTTAAAACAAATCTATTACCAGCAAAATAAATTATTAAAAAAAAAATACAATAGAAAACGTACTTGGATACAAACAGACAATTTATAAACCGAAAAAAAATAAGTGCACAAATATTTTTAAAAAAGATAAAATAAAAAATTTAATTTTCCCAAAATTAAAATAAGCAAAAAACTAAAATTTCTACAAATATTTAATAAAATTTAAAAAAATTAAAAAAACATTTTAAAACAAATACATAAATATATATAAAAAAACTAAAAATTAAATTCAAAATATTGAAACATTAAGTAAATAAACAAAATACTAAAAAAACTAAAAAAGTACTTTTTGTTTGATTCTTTTGAGAAATGTAAGTTTTCTAAAAATGTAAAAACATTATAAACAAGAAAACTAAAAGTAATACTTTTTTACAAAAATACTATTTAACTTTAAAAATGAAAAAACTTTTAAATAAAACATAAATAGAAACTATGAATCTTAAAAATATCCTCAAATACTAAAAATGTATTCCGAAAAGTAAATGTACTTACCATTTATAAGCAAAAATGTAAATGAATCATTTCAAAAAATTAAGTTGTCAAAAGTTAAGTTTTCCAAAAACATAAAAAAACAAATATAAGCAAAAAACAAAAAATCTATAATAATAATGTTTAAAGAAAACTTAATTTCGGTTTTCAAAAAATTAAAAAATTTAAATAAAACACAAAATTTTCTTTAAAAACACTAAGTTAAAAAAAATTTATTACTAACAACATAAATGTCAAACAATTAAAATTATAAGCAGATAAGCTCATAATCTAAAAAAATATTTAGATAACATACTAACAATTCATAAGCAAAACCCAAAAATAAAAGTAGATGATTCTTTAGATGTTTTAAAAAAACTAAATTTACAAATTCACATAGAAAAATTTAATTAAGCAAAAAACTAAAATTTAAAAAAATTAATTTATACCACACTTCATTAAATATAAAAAATTAAAAAAAATACAAAGTCCTATTATTTTTAACAAAGATAGTATTACTATTATTCAATCTATAACAAGTAAAACAAAATAATGGTAAAAAAATATCTGTTCAATAATTTTTCCAAATACTAAAAAAGTATTTAAATTGAAATTTCATAGAAAAAATTCAATAAAAGTACTTATTGTAAAATTAAAAAAAAAAAAATCGTTTTCAAAACTAACATAAAATTTAAAAATTCTACTAATAGAAAAATACATAAATAAAATTGAAAAAAAACCATATGTAAGTGAATAATCTAAAAAACACTAAAAAGTACTTATAACACATTGTAAGCAGAACAAAAACAAGTTAAAATAAGTGAGTCTTAAAGATAACAAAAAATCTTTTCCTAAACAAAATAATAATTAGAACCAATTGAATAAAACTAATTAGATAAAACTAACCACTAAATCAGTACTTAGATAAAGCAATTAAAACCGTTTATAGACAAAAAAAACTCTGTCGTGACTTGCTGAAGAGTTCCATTAAGGATAAAACAAGCGGAAAATATGAGAGACTAATATGACAAAGACTACTTAGATATGTAAAAAGAAAAAAATTGAGAAAGAGAGGAAAATGATTGCAAGATTCAGATGTGAAAATGAAAAGAGAAAAAGATTTTGGATGAGAGAAAATGAAAGAAAATGCAGTGTGTGTGAAAGAGAAAGAGAAACAATAGAGCACATAATATAGAAATGCGTAGAGTTAAAAAAAGTAATAAAATGGATGAAAATGATAGAAAAAGAAGAACGAAAACTATTAAACTGAGTGAATAAAGTAGAATGAAAGATGAAAAAAATAGAAAAGCAGGAAACAGAAAAGAAAAACTCTCAAAAAAAAAGGAAAAACCAAGACAGATTAAATTAGAGTTTTTTTTTATTTTTAATTTTAATTTTTTTATTTAAACACTGTACAGCGGGAAAAATAAAGTATAACAAAATATGTCCAAGTCTAAAAATCTAGTTTGAATCAATTGCTTTAATTTTATTTTTAAAAAATTACAAATGAAAAAAAAAATTTAAAAATATTAACGCAAACCTAGAAATTGTAACAAAAGAAAAAATCTCCAAGTCTAAAAATAGAAAAAAAGTTAAAAGCTAAGCCCCTAATAATTTTTTAAAAAACAGAAAAGTATTAAAAATTGAATAAACCTAAAACTCCCCAGAACTTTTTATTAAAAAAATTTGCAAATTTAGTAGAAAAAAATGTAGGCCACCAAAATAAAAAAAAATAATGCAGCAAACTATAGATGGGAAATAGAAAGAAGGTAGAAATATTACCGTTTTTTAGCTGCACAAGTTGACAAAAAACTTGTGTAGCTATATTATTTATTTACTCTATAGAATCCTATTTACTCATAAAAATAAATTTTTAATCAAAATTTAAAAATAAAATTCTTATTTTACCGAAAAAAAGTTAGTTGTAGAGCAGTTTCAAGACCTTCGACCTCTGGGTCACTTGTTTATAACTATTAAACCGACAGTTGTAAAGAGGCAAAAAAGTAGGTTAATTTAAGTTCTGAAAATAATTTAAAAGTTCTTGATACTTATTAGAAACTTAAATAAAAACATTTCTCCTGTTTACAAAATAAATGAAAAAAGTTTGCAAACAAAATATATGTTTGCGGCGATTATGTTTTGTCTGAATTATTTACCTTTTAGATTACAAAAAATAAGTTTATTTACAACTGGATAATATTAATCAGCATTTTCCCGGATCGCAGGGAAAATTCCCTTTTTCCTGTTATAATAAACACATGATACCGTTATATAAAAACTCTCTTCTAAACATCGCAGATTCAGTCAAATGTGAAAATAACAACCCCTAAAGTTTGCAATGACGCCTTCAAGTTCAGAGAAAGGGAGGAAAATATAGTCATTAGCAAATATACATACGCCACCCTTAACCTACTTGCGTAAATGGCCTATTAACTTAAACTAAAAGAACATTGAATTTAACCCCGGCAAAAGTAGAACCCCATTTCTGCAAAGTAGACATTATACAGATAATTTACTTTTGCTTAGAAAATGGAAACTTTTAATGACTACAGCAAAAGTTTAAACTATTGTTTTCTCCAACTTTGCAAAATTAGAATTTCTGCTGTTTCATCACTGATATTTTAGCATCATTTCAAGTAAAACCCCGCCTTTAAATGGTAATTAGTCGACAAAATTCTACAAATATAAAGAAAATATATGTAAATTATTATATAAAATATTGTGAATGAAATACAAAAAATACCATAAACCAAAAATTATTTCGGCTTTGCTTCGGCGGCTTAATATCCAATCAAGCCGGCTAAATACCGATTTAGGCTGCAGTCTAATACCCATCAAAAACATTAACTATTAGGCCGCTCCTCGTAGCTAATAAAAATTCAAACTTATCTTATAAAACTATTCAAGTCTTTAACTTTACTAAAAAACAGTCTGTTTTAACATAAAGCAGCTAAAAATATATTAAAAAAATTGAAATGACTTTCATAAAATTTCTTTGATAGTCTAAACTATCAAAGTATCTACATTATCTTAAGACAAAAAGTAAGAGTTTAACGGCCAAGCATGTATAACTTGAATACTAGCCCCTAAATATTGGTATGTAAAATATTACATTGTAAATGAAATATCAAAAATACTATCAAACAAAAATTATTTCTTACTACGCTTCCGCCAGAGTAAGCGGCTTAATACTCAATTTAACTGCGGCTTAATACCCAACACAGATATTAAGTATTAAGCTGCTCCTAGTGCCTAATAAAAGTTTAAACTAATCCATTAGACTATTTAAGCTTCTAATTTTAATAAAAAAAAAGAAAAAACAGAAACAGCTAAAAATTAAGTAAAAAAAAGATCAAGTTCGTGATTGGCATTCAAAATCTTATCTTCATCAGATGGTCTAAACAATTAAAACATACATCTCTATTATTTTACATTGTGGGTATCTTCTACATCTCAAAATTACTATAAAACAAAAAATGTTTAAAGTTCACTGTCTCAAGACAAAAAAAAGCCTGTTGAAAGATCAAACATTTAATATTTAAAATTTTCAATTTTACTATGCAAAATACGGAGGCTGCTGCCGCTATATCTCTTTTATTTTAATCTCATTCCAAATACAGTCGAGTCTTTAAATGGGAATTAAACGTTTTACAAAATTCAAAACTATCCAAATCTTAGAATAAAAATAAAAAGTCTAAATATGTTTTATATTGTGAGTGAAAAACAAAAAATTGTGAAAACAAATATTATTTCGGCCACGCTTTCACCAGAGTAAGCGGCCTAATACCCAATCAAACCGCGGCTAAATATTAGTGTAGATATTAAGCCGCTATAAAGCCTTGATGTAAATTATAAAATCAATTATTTATAAAACTTTAAATTTCTAATTTTATAATACAAAATGCTTGAGTTTTGCGGCTTCATCACTCTTATTATAATCTCATTCCAAACAAAGTCGAGTCTTTAAAACGGTAATTAACCGTCTTACAAAATTCAGGAGGTTCCAATTATTTTAGATAGTGAAATACCAAAAAAAAACTAAAAACAACAATTATTTCAACTAGAGTTAGATAAGTACCCAAGTAGGCAGCAGCTTAATATATTGAGTATTTTTCATTATCCAAAAAAAAATTCATTTTAATCGGTTACACTCCTAAAATTTTTAATTTAAAAATACACTGTGAAGACATAAAACAGCTCAAAAAATAAGTTTACAGTTTTCTAAATTAAAATCTACAATTTTAGATTTTCTAAGCCAGCAAAAGATAAATCTTTAACAAATAATTTATTTTGCATAATAAGGGAGTAGAAAAAACTATAAAACAAAAAATGTTTTCATTTAAAAATGTTGTGACAAAAAAAACGTTTAACGGCTAATTATACTAATAAAATAAAGTATTTGCGTCTAAATACGAGTATAAACATTCATTCGCGGCTTAACACGTGTTGCATATTAAACAGTTCTCAAAACTTCATAACAAATATTATTTTTAATTAAGTAAGAATAAAACTTTAAATTTAAAACTTTATTAAAAAAAATCTACTGCTTAGACATACACCAGCTAAAATTTGATTAAAAACGTATCTCAATACAATTTAAAATTATCAAAACCAACAAACCATAGATACAACAATACTAAAAAACACAACCACAAAAAAATGACGGTTTAAAAGCCAACAGAAAATAATTAGGTATTTGCGGCTGACAATTGAGGTAGGTATTAAGCCGCAGTTTAATAAGTTTTGAATATTAAGCCGCTTCTAAAGTTTTGTAAAAATTTAATTTTAGCTATAACACGATTTAATTTTTTATAAAATATAAACTATGATCAAAATAAAAAAATTTAGACAAATAAACAGCTAAATATTTACTTAAAAAATTTAGTTTGCCGTTTTCTAATTTAAAATTGTATCTATAATTTCAGATTGTCTAAGCCAGCAAAACATAAATCTTTAATAAATGAATTATTTTGCATAGTGAGTAAGTTATAGAAAAAACCATAAAACAAAAATTGTCTTGAGCCACACTGTCACAAAAAGAAAAATTACCGTTTAGCGGCCAAACGTATAATAATTAAGTATTAGCAGCTAAATATAAATGTTTGATATTAAGTACCGGCTTAATGCGTGTTGCATATTAAGCAACTCCCGAGACAAAAAAAATATTGTTCATAATTTACATAACTTTCAATTTTAAAATTTACTAAAAAAATGTTCTGTTTAGATATACACTGGCTGAAATTCAAATAAAAACTTATCGTAATTTAATTTAAAATTATCAAAACCAGCAAACCATAGATACAACAATACTAAAAAGCACAACCACTAAAAAAAGTGACCGTTTAAAAGCAAAATAAAATAATTAAGTATTTGCGGCTGAAAATGGAAGTAGCTATTAAGCCGCAGTTTAATAAGTTTTGAATATTAAGCCGCTTCTAAATTTTAATAAAAATTTAATTATAGCTATAACACAATTTAATTTTATATTTAAACGTGAACTATCTTAAAAATAAAAATTTTTAAACAAAAAACTACTAAATATTTACTTAAAAAATTTAGTTAGTGGTTGTATAATTTAAAATCTTATCTATAATTTCAGATTCCCTAAGCCTTCAAAACTTAAATCTTTAATAAATGAATTATTTTGCATATGAGTTATAGAAAAAATCATAAAACAAAAAATGACTTCAACCACACTGTCATAAAAAGAAAAATTACCGTTTAACGGCCAAACGTATAATAATTGAGTATTAGCAGCTAAATATAGATGTTTAATATTAAGTACCGGCTTAATACGTGTTGCATATTGAGCAACTCCCAACACATAATAAAAAATATTGTTCATAATTTATAAAACTTTAAATTTTGGAATTGAAATTTATTTAAAAAAATGTTTTGTTTAGACATACACTAGCTGAAATTCAAATAAAATCTTATCATAATTCATTTTAAAATTATTGAAACCAGCAAACCATCGATACAACAATACTAAAAAACACAACCACCAAAAAAAGTGACCCTTTAAAAACAAAATAAAATAATTAAGTTTTTGCGGCTAAAAATGGAAGTAGGTTTTAAACCGCAGTTTAATAAGTTTTAAATATTAAGCCGCTTCTAAAGTTTTGTAAAAATTTAATTTTGGCTATAACACAATTTAATTTTTTATTTAAACGTAAACTATCTTAAAAATAAAAATTTTTAAACAAAAAATTACTAAATATTTACTTAAAAAATTTAATTTGTGGTTTTATAATTTGGAATTTTATCTATAATTTCAGATTGTCTAATTAGCCAGCAAAACATAAATCTTTTATAAATGAATTTTCTTGCATAGTGAGTGAGTTGCATATTAAGCAGTGCACAAGACCAATAAACACACCAGACACACAAACTAAAATTCAATTAAAATCTTATCTTAATCCAATTTCAAGTTATCTGAACCAGCAAACCATTAAAACAGCAAAACACTGAAACAAAAAAAAGCCATTTAAAAAGCATCATAAAATAATTAAGTATTAGCGGCTAAAAATTGAAGTTTTAAGCCGTAGTTTAATAGGTGTTGAATATTAAGCCGCTCCTGAAGTTTAATCAAAATTTGATTTCATACATTTAACACTATTTAATTTTTTGTTCCATCTTAAAAATAGAAATTGATTAAAAGATTAAGATGGCATTTGATTTTCTAATTTGAAATCTTATCCTAATCCAATTTCAAATAGAAACAAGACAGCTCTATTAAGTTTATCATAAAGATTGTCGAAACTATCAAAAGGGAAAATAAAAGGACAGTGAAATGTCTCTGATTTCCCTTACGACTTTCAATTTAACCAGATTAAACTGCAAATTCTTGAATAAAAAGAATTAAATTGTTTAGATGCAGCAGTCGTTTTCGTAATTGAATTTTCGGTGGTTTTCTCTAAGTGCATTGCTGGGTTTCAAGAGAGACGATAAACGTTTTTGAATAAAATGACGACATTTGGGTTTCAGCTTCAGTGAGTCACATCAGTCACATATAGATCATAGCTAATGTGATAGATTAATACGCAATTTTATTAAAAAAATTACAGTCTTTTGTTCTAGCTTTTTCAAGAGTAATCAGTTATATTTCAGAAGGTAAAGCGAATTATATCAATATTATTATAAAAATAATTAATAAGTTTTCAGTCAGCTGTTTATCCATTCATTCGCTATACCACCTTTTTCTTTGTCTTCATTTTTATATAGTTTTTCACGTTTTTGGTTACTATTTATATCTTTTTTTCATCATTCCACAAGCGAATTTGTCTATCTATCTTTTTGTTTTCTTTTCTAATTTTATTTTTATTTTTTGTAATTATATAACCAGTTTATGTATTCTGTTCACACTTATATATTTTCCCTTTTTTATGTATATTTTTTTTGTTATTTATTATCTAACTTTTTGTCGTTTCCTTCTCTATAAGTGTTGTCATTGGTTTGTTATTTATGTGTTCTTTATTTTTTTCTTTTCTTGGTATATTTCCATCTGTAAGGGTGCTATCGTATGTCCCTTCCATATTTCTTACTTTTCTTCAGATTTTTAAACTAGTTTTCTTTTCGGTCCTTGTTATTTTTCATTTTTTATGCAGTTTTTTTTTCTTTTTTCAAAAATCATTAGCTAAAAATATTTTCTCTGCTTCGTTATTTGCTTTATTTTAAATTTTTTATTTCTTTTTTCATTCATCTTTACTCAACTTTCCTCTTCCTTACTTTCTGACAGTTTTAAATGTTTACAGAAACTACTTTTTTAATTCCACTCATCACTTCTTGTTGTCTACCTTTTTTTTTTAATTTAATATCTTTTCACCTTTAAACCTTTTTCTGAATTATTTCATTTTTCTGTTAATCTTTCTATTTTTCTTTTAAATTTCACAATCTCAATCATGCAAAGTTTATCTAAAAGAAAAATTAAAAATTAGTTTATGCATTTAAGAACTACGATGTCAAAATGCTTATGATTTGTTTTTTAGCATTTTTCTTTCCACATCTTTTCATATTTTTTCTCAGCGTTTTTCTTGTCGGCCCTGTTTTTCATTTTCTCAATTATTTTAGTTAGTTTTTCTTTAAACGTTTAGATTTTATATTTCAGTAGTCACTCCCTTCTTTCTTAAATAGTAATTCGTAATTTTTTTTATTATTCTTCTCATTATATTGTTTACTTTTTTGTAATATAAAGAATTCATCACAAGGTAAAACAAAAATAATATCCAAAAATGATTATGAAATAAACAAAGTGTGTTATTTATCTTATAATCTTATCTGCGTTTTGTTCTTCAAATTTGAAAATTTCTCAATAAATATATCCAAAAACTATAAAAACTGACGAAAAAAACTTTAGAAAATAAAACTCTCCAAGTAAGTGTATAGTGAAAACGCTTGAGAGAAAAAACCCGGCAGTTGCTCTGTCCCTCTCATTATGAGCAATAAAATTTACTACAGGGTAATATCTCAAACGTTTCTACTATACACTTAAAAGTTATTAAAAAATTAAGTTTAAAACTCTAAAATAAATAAATTAAATCTCAGAAAAAACAGGAAAATTATTAAAATACAATATAATATTTTTATTTTACTTTTTGTACCTTTTCTTATTTTTTCATTAACTTGTTTTTCATGTTCTCCACTTTTCTTCTTACTTTTTCTTCAACCCTCACATTTTTTATTTCAGTGGTCATTCCCTACTTTCTATTATAGTTATTCGTAATGTTTTTTTATCGTTTCTATCATCTTTTCTTTAATTTTGTTTATTTTTTTTCAGTATCATTAAGTGTCGGTCAGTTGCCTATATGTAGATCCATTTCATACGTCATCTCTTTTTTTTTGTTCTTGTTAGATCGTTTCTCTTTCTTGTTTTTGGTACTATTTATGACTTTCTTTACAATCTTAAACTTTGTTTTTTTTTCAGCATTCTATAAGCAACTTGTATTTGTATCTTATCGTTGTCTTTCCCAGTTTTATTTTTATTTTGTTGCCCATATACCTCAGTTTTTTCTTCCTTTTCCCTGCTTTTTCTGTTATTTATTATCTAACTCTTTGCAGTTTTCGTTCTCTATATGCGTTGCCGTTAATTTGTTTTTCGTGCTTTCTCTATTTTTTAAAAAACCTTTTTATTTTCTTTTTGTATTTTCATCTTTAAAAATGTTATCGTGTGTTTTTTCTCTTTTTCTTCAGCTTTTTCCATTAGTTTTTTGTACTGCGTTGGCTGTTTTTTTAGACGCTCTCTTATTTGTTGTGCAAAGTCATTATCTATAAATATTTCCCTTGCTTGTTATTGCCTTCAGGTTTCATTTTAACTATTTTTTAATTTTTTTTTCTTTATTCACTTCTACCAAAACTTACTATTTTTTTGGCAGTTTTAAATTTTTACAGAAACGGTTTTTTGTTTCTCATTATTTCTTCTTTTTTCTAAATTTCAGTTCTTGCTATGTTATATCCCGAATTTCAATATATTTTCCAGTTTTTTTTTTCTTAATTATTTAATTTTTCTATTAATAGTTCTAGATTTTTTTTTAATTCAACTGTTTTCTCTTTAAACAGTTTTAGCTAAAAAAAATAAAATAAAAAAAATTATCCGTTTATTTAAAAAATTAAATTTGTTTAGCTTCAGATCTATTTTTATAGTTTATATATTTTTTACACTTTTCCTTATTTTCTCTTAACATAATAATATACTCCTTTTAGCGTTTGCCTAATTTATCATTTTGCCAATTTTTTTTCTAATTTTTTATTTAAACCGTAATATTCAACCATGATTCTAAAATAAACAAAAAGTGTTAATCCTTTCTAATTTTTTTTCTTCAAATTTCAAAATTTTTTAATAAATATGGCTAAAAACCACAAAAACTGATAATTAGTACATTAAAAAAATAGTTTTTAAAATGTTGATTAGAAACAAAATTCTTTCGGCACTTTTTTAGTATTTGCGTTTTTTTTAATTGTACATAGAAACATAAAACTTCTAACATCTGGAAAATTTTGTTGCTAACGGTTGGTAACACCAACAAATTTAATTTAAAACTGTTGTTTAGCATAATTTCTTCAATTTTTAACCGAAAATTAATATAATGGAGAAAAACAGAATATATGTACCCCACTTGAAATTCGAGAACTAGCCGAAACAACGTCTTCTTACCCGATAAATCCGAAAAGTCTAACAATTCGGAATGTACCAAAGTACCCCTTCCTTAGCAAACAAAGTTATGCAACCCTGCTTGAAGCCACTTAGTCTTCTAATTTGAACTATTGAATCACTTTTCACAATACTCTTGGTTTAAAATGAATACGTATTTTTTTTCTAGAATATAATAGTAAGAATCCGTGAGTAAAAAATAAAAAAAATAATTATAATGACATTGACATTTGACATAATTATGACAGTTTGTACGCTATACCAAACTGTTAAAAACTAAAAACATATTTTCTCTTAACATATATACCTTTTAGCGTTTGCCTAATTTTTCATTTTCACAATTTTCTTTCAGACTTTTTTATTTAAACCGTAATATCCAACCATGATTCTAAAATAAACAAAAAGTGTTCATTCTTTCTAATTTTTTTTCTTCAAATTTGAAATTTTTTTATAAATAAATATGGTCGAAAACTACAAAAACTGATAAATAGTACATTAAAGAACTAGTTTTTAAAGTGTTGATTGGAAGCAAAATTCTTTCGGCAATTTTTTAGTATTTACGTCTTTTTTTGTTGTAGATAGAAACAAAAAACTTCTATTATATGGAAAATTTTGTTGCTAACGGTTGGTAACACCAACAAATTTAATTTAAAACTGTTGCTTAGCATAATTTCTTCAACTTTTAACCAATAATTAATATAATGGAGAAAAACAGAATGTATGTACCCCACTTGAAATTCGAGAACTATCCGACACCACGTTTAAATCCGAAATAGTCTAACAATTCGGAATGTACCAAAGACCCCTTCCTTAACAAACAAAGTTATGCAACCCTGCTTAAAGCCACTTAGTCTTCTAATTTGCACTATTAAATCACTTTTCACAATACTGTCGGTTTAAAATGAACACGTAGTTTCTTTCAAGAATATAACAGTAATAATCAGTGAGTAAAAAATTTAAAAAATAATTATAATGACATTAACATTTGACATAATTATGACAGTTTGTACGCTATACCAAACCTTTAAAAACTAAAAACATATTTTCTCTTAACATATATTCCTTTTAGCGTTTGCCTAATTTTTCATTTTCCCAATTTTTTTTTCGGACTTTCTTATTTAATCCGTAATATTCAACCATGATTCTAAAATAAACAAAAAGTGTTAATCCTTTATAATTTTTTTTCTTCAAATTTCAACATTTTTTAATAAATAAATATGACTAAAAACTAGTAAAACTGATAAATAGTACATTAAAAAATTAGTTTTTAAAGTGTTGATTGGAAACAAAATTCTTTCGGCAATTTTTTAGTATTTGCGTTTTTTTTAATTGTAGATAGAAACAAAAAACTTCTAAGATCTGGAAAATTGTGTAGCTAACGGTTGGTAACACCAACAAATTTAATTTAAAACTGTTGCTTAGCATAGTTTCTTCAATTTTTAACCGAAAATTAATATAATGGAGAAAAACAGAATGTATGTACCCCACTTGAAATTCTAGAACTAGCCGAAACAACGTCTTCTTACCCGATAAATCCGAAATAGTCTAACAATTCGGAATGTACCAAGGTCCCCTTCCTTAACAAACAAAGTTATGCAACCCTGCTTAAAGCCACTTAAGTCTTCTAATTTGCACTATTAAATCACTTTTCACAATACTGTCGGTTTAAAATGAATACGTATTTTCGTTCAAGAATATAACAGTAAGAATCCGTGAGTAAAAAATTAGAAAAATAATTATAATGACATTGACATTTGACATAATTATGACAGTTTGTACGCTATATGAAACCTTTAAAAAATAAAAACATAGTTTCTTTTAACATATATTCCTTTAAACGTTTGCCTGATTTTTCATTTTCCCAATGTTTTTTCTGATTTTTTTATTTAAAACGTAATATCCAAACATGATTCTAAAATAAACAAAAAGTGTTAATCCTTTCTAATTTTTTTTCTTCAAATTTGAAATTTTTTTATAAATAAATATGTTTAAAAACTACAAAAACTGATAAATAGTACATTAAAAAACTACTTTTTGAAGTGTTGATTAAAAGCAAAATTCTTTAGGCAATTTTCTAGTATTTGCGTTTTTTTTTATTGTAGATAGAAACCAAAAACTTCTAAGATCTGAAAAATTTTGTTTCTAACGGTTGGTAGCACCAACAAATTTAATGTAAAACTGTTGCTTAGCATAGTTTCTTCAATTTTTAACCGAAAATTAATATAATGGAGAAAAACAGAATGTATGTACCCCACTTGAAATTCTAGAACTAGCCGAAACAACGTCTTCTTACCCGATAAATCCGAAATAGTCTAACAATTCGGAATGTACCAAGGTCCCTTTTCCTTAGCAAACAAAGTTGTGCAACCGTGCTTAAAGCCACTTAGTCTTCTAATTTGCACTATTAAATCACTTTTCACAATACTGTCGGTTTAAAATGAACACGTATTTGCTTTCAAAAATATAAAAGTCAGAACCCGTGAGTAAAAAATTTAAAAAATAATTATAATGACATTGACATTTGACATAATTACGACAGTTTGTATTCTCTACCAAACCTTAAAAAACTAAAAACATATTTATAAGAGCACTTCTTGTGCTTTTATGAATATATAAAAAACTTCAAATTGAAAACATTAATAAACTTGTAGAAAACTCAAATTCAAAAAATAAATAAATAAAAGTTAATAAAAGCTTTATTTATTTTTGAAAATGAGCCAGAAGCCTCACGATTATACTACTCTTGCCGTTTTTACTCTTTTTAAAACTTTGAAAAATCGCTATTCTTTACTAGGTCACACAGCCACCCCAGCTGTGATGCTCCAATAATTAAAAGATATTCCCAAAGTAATCTCTGTTAGTACGAAAAACAGAAAACGTCACAATCTCGGAAGGATGCTATCACAGTAAAAGATTTATTATTCTATTCCATTTAAGACACGATATAAAATATGTTTACAGCGCTTTTAAAATTTTATTCTAGGTTGGCTTGTCAGCATTAAAAAAATCATCATCGTGCCCTATGGAAGAAACCCCAAGCACAAAATCGGCGACACATTACTACCCCTTTGCTACGGTCTATAAACTTCGAGTTTTACAGGTGAGAAGGTATTCAAATTGAAAGGAGATCGTAAAATGTATTATTTTTTGCAGATTGTTTGCGGAATTTCTTTTTTGGTGATTGGAACAGTTGCTTTTATTGCAGAGAAAGGGCATATGAATTTGGGACTTGGAATTCCAGCTGGAGGTGCAACTATTCTTGCAACAGGTAGTCTTATTTATCAATATAAAAAAAACACTGTTACTGTGTTGCCAGTTAATATAAAAGATTAATAAGGTTATAGCAGTTTTTAAGTTAACATCAGAAGTGGGATTTCAAACGTATTCATTATTAAGTAAATCTTCCAAATTTACAGATACTTGAGAGTAATACATCATGTAACTTCAATTAGTTGTATACATAGACATTTTAGAGCATGGAGCTTCAATTTGTTAACCTTTTCACTTTCAGCAAATAAACATGTCTGAAAACATGATTAAACCTTTTCATTACACGATAGTTGAAAACAAGAAACGCTGTTTTGCGCTGTGCAATAGTTGCTGAATAGAGTTTCATTTAAGTTTAATGTACACATATAAAGCCTAAATGTTAGGCTTCCTAAGTGGCATAAATTTGTAAGTTTACTTTGCGCATTATGAAGTTTAATGTAGAAAGTTTAGAAGTTATAGAACTAATTTAGACGTGATGTAAGTTTAAATCAGCGGCATTTCCTATAAATTAATTTATCTGTCATTTTTATGACATTTAGAAGCGAGTTAGACCGTACAAACGTCATTTTAAGGTTAGACTTAGACAGTATCTTTGAGACATGGTAATTAATCCTACTGTACCAATTTTTTATTTTTAAAGCTTCCACTTTTTCATGCTTATTTCAAAATGACACACCCTCATCGTAAAGCTTGATTTATTGCTCCGTCTTATATATTTTTAACCTCAAAATTGCTTTTTAAAGCCCCGATATCTTCTGAAGTTGCAAATAAAAAAACTGTCGATAGACTTTTTTATAAATGTTGTAAAAATTTATCAGTTCTACTCTTAGACAAATCGCTACTAAAACCAAGCAACAATGCTACAACTTTAAGTAGATAATTAATAAAATTTTCGAAAATATTCAAGCAGTTTTATTTTTACTACAAAATAATAAAACTAGAAAAAAAATTAGATAAAATATCTTAAAAAAATATATAAAAATATTTGTAAGGAAAAATAAATACCGTGTCAAAAAAAACTAGAAAAAAAATTAAGAAACACATAATATAGACGTAAGCCTAAATATCTTTTTTAGAATGTAAGCGCAAAAAACAAATAAAAAAATGTTGAAATATGTTAAAAAAGATATAATTAAAAGTTCTAAAAAAATAATATTGAGAGCAAAAAATAAAAAACAAAATATAGCTGTAGTAAAAATAATGTTAAACAATAAAATTAAAATAACAAAGCGATAAAATAGTAAATGATAAAAGCATTGTATACAGAACAAACAAATAGAGAACACTGTTAAAGATATAAAAATATTCAGTCTCAAGAATTGCTAATCATAGGTTATAAAACTTAGACCAATCAATAGTAAAATACAAAAAAAAGTTAAAAAATAAAAAAAAAACGTATAAAACTAAAAACAAAAAATACAAAATAAAATAACAACTTGCTGGCAAAATGAATAATAATAAATGTATAAACACAGAAACAAAGTAATTAGGAAAAAGAATAGACATATATAAGCAGAAAAGTCAACATCAAATCACAGAATAGTAAAGAAAAAAGCATAAAACCAAATAAAACCTTGAAAAAGGAAAAAACACGAATGCTTACCAGTAGAAAAAAAAACCAAATGCTATTCAGAAAAAAAGCATTTGCAAAAAAGCAAAAACTATAAAACAAAAGATTTAAAAAAATCCGATTCAAATTATTCTAATAAGCCCAAGCACGATATCTAACCAAGCAAGCTTCTGAGAGAGTTTGGATCTAAAAAAATCTGTGTTTATTCAAAATTAGTATGTTTTTCTAATATCATTGACGTAATGTAATACCAATTCTTAATTCAATCAGTTAACAACTTTTGCTTGAGTTACATTTTGCTTGAGAACACACCAGATTAAGCAAGCTTTCAAACAAACAAAAATACTAAATCAAAATCAGATCAGGCGTTTGGTAGCTACGATATAAGAGATAGACACATATTTGCACATGTTAAACTTATAACTCCCTTCTTTATACGCCGAAGACTAAAAAGATTATAGAAGATGCACAATTTAATGAAAAAAGTAGAGAAAAATAAAAAAAAAAACTATTAACTAGTGAAAAACAGTACTTAAGATAAGATAAAACATAAAACATTTTTTATAAGCAAAAAAAGAAAAAACAAAAACAAAGAAACAAAATAAACAAAAACAAAAAAAAATTAAAAAATAAACTAGATGATGAACATTGACATAACATGCAAATTTGTAATTATAGAAAAGAAAAATAAAAATGCTAAAAAAAAGTTTAGATGAGGCTAAGTAATACAAGACAGGACATAAGATACCCTAACAGAAAGTGTTTTATTGAGAAAAACAAAATGAAGAAAATAAACAAAAGCTAAGAGAAAGATACAAAAACAAAAAACAATACAGAAAAATAAAAAGAAAGGTAATGTTAAACAAAACGAGATAAAGTCTATTTTAAATTTTAAAGTCTAAGCTACTCAAAAAAAAATTATTAATGAAGAAGAATTTGATTATAGAAGAAAACAAATCAGAACAAAAATTAAATGAGGCTCAGTGAGGCAACAACCAAAAATAAATCGAATTATAAAGAAAAGTAAATGTCATGATTAAAGATGAGAGAGAAAAAACAAACAATATAAACAAAGTGAAAATAAGAACAGAGAAAAAAAAACAAGAGATATTTATTTTGTCAAATCAAAACAAAATAATTGTATAAACAAAAAAGCATAATAAAAAAAAAACTAAGATGCAAATCTATGTATATTAATGCGGCATTTGATAACACAACTAAACCTAATTAAAAAATTTAAAAAAAAAAAAATTGATTTGTAGTGTAAACACCGAAAATAAGATAAAATGTGAAAAAAAAACTGTTTAAATAAAAAGTGCAAAAAAAAAAGTTTGAAAATTGAAAAAATAATTAAAATCTACAAAACGCAAGAAAAGACAAAAATTTAAAAAAAAATTACTAAAGCGATTGAAGGCATAGCAAAAAAGAAAAAGAACTAGACAAAAAAAATAATGTTAAATAAAGTGAGCTGAGAAAATTAAAGTTAAAACTAAATAAAAAAAATATTGAACAAAAAATTTAATATATATATTATTAAACTAAACTTACTAATTTAAAAACATTTAAACAATAAATTATAAATAAAAAAAATATATAAAAAACTATTAAATTAACAACAATAAAATAACATAAAAAATAAACGCATAAAAAAGAAAAAATTATAAAAGTAATAAATAAAGTATAAAAAACAAAGTTAAAGAAAGAGAAAATAAAATAACTGCCATATACGCACGAGTTGAAAAAGACTCAACAAAGAGAGGAAGAATGCAAGACAAGCAAAATAAAAACAATAAAGTTCGAAAACAAAATGTGCTACAGAAAAACATGTAAACATCTACCAAGAAAAAAAACAAAACACAAAAATTTTAGAAAAAAGTAGGATATGCAAGCAAATAATAAAAGAAAAGAAAGATATATGTATAAAAAAAACAAGGGAAAGAGATAAGGATGTAAACAACCAGGTGAAGAAAGACAATATCAATCAATACAAACGTATTTATGTTAAGCCACTTAATAAAAAAATAGTTACTAAAAGATAAGCAAAAAAAAAAAAAAACTGTAAAAAAACAGCAAAAACTTAAATAAATTTAGTAAAAAAATAATTTTTACTACAAAAAATAGGAGTACTGAACTGAATGCAAAACTCAAAAAAATAAAAATTTAAGTTATAAATCCCTAAGAAACCAAAACTCTGTCAAAAATTTTTAAAAAACCTAAAATGCAAAGTGTGTGCTCTCAAGATGCGTAACTATTGTTAAAATACGTTCTAACCTCTTAGTTCTCAGCAGTCACGTAAAATCCTTCAATGTTTACTTTGCCTTTCCGTATTTTTTTATTTATATCGTTTTATATTAATTGCCTAGTAATCAATATTAAGTAATTAATATTATTTACAATTTTATATTTTATCAAAAATCCTCGTGTACCAAACACACTTGCGTTATAGAATACTCTCTAAAAAACTCAAACCGCAAAATTTTTTTCTTAGTTGTCATTTAAAATATCAATCAATAAATCATCTTCTAAAAGCACATTTTAACTCCAATAAAAACTGATAATTTTCAAACGCCAAAACAACTTTTTTTTTATTTATATCTAAAAACACTTCAGATTAACACAACTATCAAACCGAAAAAAAACTAAATCAGAATCAGTTTTAGTTACGATACAAGAAACAGACTAAAAAGAAACGAGAACTAAAAAAATTAAAGAAAATGCAAAGTAAAATAGAGAATATAGCCAAAAACAAGTAAACAAAAGAAGAAACACAAAAACAAAATTCAAAATGTCAGAATATTCAAAAAAAACAAATACGGAAAAAAAGCAGCATTCAGCATAAAGAAAAAAAAATCATAAAAACCAAGAAAAACCGGAGCAAATAAAAATAAAAAAAAACAAGAAAATTATCTATAAAGTACAAAAACTAAATGTACGAGAAGAGAAAAATATAAACGTCTGATACAGCGCAGAAGAAGAAAAAAAAACAAGCCGGAAAAAAAATAGCAACCGAGTCCGTAATTATGCTAAGCCACTTAGTAAAAAGATAATTTATACCAGAAAAAATAAGACTGTTGAACTGAATGCAACAAATTAAAAAAAAATTTAAAACATTCTATGAAAAAACAACAAAAAATTAAATAAATAAAAAAATTATAGAAAAAAAAATTGACAAAAGATAGTGCAGACTCAAGAATTCAAGTTATAAAACCTAACACACCAAAAATATGTAAAGCAACATACTTCATCAAAATTTTTGAAAAACCTGAACCCCAAAATGTTTTCTAATGAAATATACTTTTATTTTTTTGTTAATTTTGTTTTTTTTTCCCAGCTTTAAAAAGCTATATTTACAGTACTTTAGCTCTCAAGATGCGTAACTATTGTTATTATAAAACATGTTCTAACTTCTTAGTTCTCAGCAATCACATAAAATCCTTCAATGCTTACCACGCCTTCTTGTATTTTTTTATCCAAGTTTGTTGAATATTAATTGCTCAGTATTCAATACCACACCACGGAAAAAATCATCACTCAAAAGAAAAAAAACACAAGCCAAAACAAAAACAAAAAAAAACCGAGCAAATAAAAATAACAAAAACAATCTGAAAAGAAAAACAAAATAAAAATAAAAACAAAAAAAAACTCCATAAAGTACAAAAACTAAATATACGAGAAGAGAAAAATTTAAACGTCTGATACAGCGCAGAAGAAGGAAAAAAAATATCAGTAGAGTCCGTAATTATGCTAAACCACTTAGTAAAAAAATAATTTATACCAGAAAAAATAGGACTATTAGACTGAATGCAACAAATTAAAAAAAAATTAAACATTCTATGAAAAAACAGCAAAGAAAAATTAAATGGTAATTAAAAAAATTATAGAAAGAAAAATTGACAAAAGATAATGCAGACTCAAGAATTTAAGTTGTAAAACCTAACACACCAAAAATTTGTAAAGCAACATACTGCATCAAAATTTTTAAAAAACCTGAACCCCAAAATATTATTTCTCGTTTTCTAATGCAATATACTTTTATTCTTTTGTTCATTTTGTTTTTTTTTTGTTCCCAGCTTTAAAAAGCAGTAATTTAGCTCACAAGATGCGTAACTGTTGTTATTATAAAACATGTTCTAACTTCTTAGTTCTCAGCAATCACATAAAATCCTTCAATGCTTACCACGCCTTGTATTTTTTTATCCATGTTTGTTAATAATAATTGCTCAGTATTTAATATTGTATAATTTTATATTTTATCACGAATTCTCCTGTAACATACTTGCGTCATATAATACTCTCTAAAAAACTTAAACCGCAGAATTTCGTTCTCCGATGTCATCTCAAATATCAATCAATAAATTATCTTCTAAAAGCACTTTTCAACTCTCGGATATCGCAAAAGATAAATAAGAAAACCTAATACACTTCCGGAAAAAAGCTCAAAATAAAATTTAATAATCCGAAACATTTATAATAGATTAGAATCATTTTCCAGAATGTCACATTTAGATTTGTCAAAAAAAAATAGCCACTGAATATTTCATCCCTCTAGAAACATTTATTCAAAGGGAACGTTGTGTATAATCCGTTTTGCATACATTTGTCACCTGAATAAACCATGAAAAGCGCGCTGTGAGGACACTTTAAACATACAATATTTTCTAAGGCAAAAACTCATGAATAATAAAATTGCTGCCAGCACAAAGAAACCTAGAAATTAAAAGAATCCTTGATGTAGTCAAAGTCTAGAGATGGAAATAACTCCAAAAAGATTCAGTCATATTTAATGTTCGTATTGCTGCTTCTTCTTCTCAAACATATCAAAATAACTTTGACATTTGATTATTTACGAATCTGTTGACTTTGGAGCTTTTTCCTCCAAAGTTTTCTACATATATTGATCTCTTTGCATTTGATTTCAAGACGGAAGTATCTCAGAAAGTAACACTTATAATGCATTATGCAATACTCCTTCATGCTCTAAAAACTGTCCAAATATCTTTTTCAATAATATGACACATATAACCATTTCCGACTGCGCCATGTTTTATACTTTGACAATTTTCATGATATACACCATTCGCGAAGTTCCCAAGTTTGTGTGTAACTATGCCATGAATGGCTATGTGAATTCCAATTTCCAATAATATAAAGCTATCTTTCACTATTTGTGGTCTTACATTTCGGAATTTAGTCACGAAGCTGGCGCGTTATCAAGATCAATGCCGGATTATTAGTTCTATAAATATTAAATGCCAACAAAATTGTTACTATAAAAATTTATTTGTTTCAGCCGTGAGCATTCACACCACGAAAGGCTTTAGTGGTTACCGCACCTCATCGTGTATGCCTGGCTCACATCTACGTTTTTTAGGTCCTTCCATTAAAATAGCGATCCCTTTAACTATTCTCTGGACCACGGCTTGCCTATTTCTCGCTATTCTATTAGTCCAATCAGCTAAAGTTTTAAGTGGTTTTCAAAATCAAGTCTGTGAGGAAAGTGTAGAGCCTTTTAAGAATCCTAACGATTTCTTAATTCTAGCTCTAGTAGAATTAGTATTAGTAGTAGTTATTTTTCTAACTGTATTTGTACTTTTGAGAATAGATTGTAAATACGATCCAGATTGATCTTTACCTCCTCCTCAGCATGTTGGAGGAGAAGTGAGTGTAATTGGAGGCATCAGTGTACTGAGAAGAGTGTCAGTACCATCGACAACTGCAACTACTTGTGATAGAGTAGGAAAAATTGCTTGGGTAGTGTAAATCCTTCCACATTTTATAGCTTCACTAACAAATACCAAATACCAACAATTTTTTGTCGCTTCATGTATCTAAACAACTACTATATTTTTTTCTACATGACCACACATATCTTTGTATGTATATTATAGTAACATTGTAACAAAAAGCACAATAAATGTTTAAAAAAAAATTTCTTATTCATGATCATTTCACTGGGACATTTATAGGACCGGCTAATAAAAAATAAACCACCATAATAAAAATATGTATATTTATAAAAATATAAAGTGTAAAATATTATTTCCAAGGTACTTTATTTCCTTTCAAATCCTTAACCATTTTCTGATATCCTTCCTCTCTGGCTGCATCGCTAGGTCCCCTTTTCTCCAATAACTAGATATGTTATAGTAGTAATAAAAAACTTTTTATAAAGTCTCCACACTTACCATTTGTAAAGTTTCCTGAAACGTATTTTCTTTCACCTTTCCTTTCTCATTCTTGGAACTGACAGGCGTCTCCATCGAATGCCCTTCGGGATGTCTATGAAACGAGAGAATTTCCTCTAAATTATTAAACGATTTCGATCGCAGCGACTGTACATCATCAGGTGTCGATACATTATCCCGTTTCAAACATTCCATAAATTTATGTAGTTGTCGTTCAACATGCATTTGTCTATCATGTTGTCGCCTCATTTTCGAATTTGCCTCTTCTAATTCATGCCGATGCTTCGAAATTTGTAATTGAAGTAAACGAAACTCTTCTTGATGCTTCTCTTCAAGAAGATTTATTTCGAGAGCATGCCTAAACATTTAAATTAACACTGCCAAAAAAAAAATTCAAATAAAATACATACTTTTCATTAATTTGCTGTATGTGATCAGCGGCAGTTTTCGCAATTTGTAATTCTTTTTTTGAAAGTTCAGATTTCAACACCTTCTCGGCCTCATTTAATTGATTTTGAAACTCTTTTAATTTAGTTTGAACTACAAGCTCCACTTGGCCTTGATAAAAATTTTTCAATTCCAATTTATTCTTATCTAACTGTTCCCGCGCTTTGGTTAATTCATCTTGAAGTCCATTCTAAAAAACTTTCAGTTATTATATTAACACAAATAAAGAAAATAACCTACTGATACACTTTTATGAGCAGAAATTTCCTCCAATAGTTTATTTTTGTGTTCGTTTAATTTTCTTTTTAAATCTTCTTCGTTATCAACTTTAGTTTGTAAAGCATTATTTATATTTTTCAAGGAGATTAACTCAGCTTGACAATTTTCTATAGTTTTTTTACTTTGTAAAATTTCGGTTCTAGCTTCAGATAATATACTTTTAACTTCATTCAATTCGAGCTCTTTTTGAGCAATAATTTCTGGATATTGTCGATTTTTTTCATTTTCCAATAAATATTTCTTTTGAAATTCTTCTGAATTTATTTCCATTGTTTTGTAATCATTTTCTAATAAATTGTATTTCCTTTCTACTTCTTCTAATTTCTCTCGACTCAAATGTGCTAGATCTAACGCTTTACATTTTTCTTCTTCACAATACATAATTCTTTGATGACTTTCTTCAATTTCTTCATTTAATTGTTTTCTTAATTTATCAACTTCTTTTTCCAATAAATTTTTATGATGTTCAATCTCTTGCAGTTTTCCATCTGCTTTCTCCCATGAATCATGAAATCGAAATATAGCTTTATCTTTTGCTTCATCAACCCGAATTGCCACTGCTTCTCTTTCTTGAAGTTCTAGAATACGATTTTGAAGCTCTTGAATCGCACGTTCGCAATGCTGAAATAGAGAAAAATTATGATTTTTTTTTTCAATTTTTTTCATTCAAACACTTGCTTTGTAGGCTTTGACGCAGCGCCTGCCTTGTATACATCTGCAATACTTTAAAAAATACATAATTTTATAATTTGACCAAAAGATTTGATAACATCCTCTTCTGATACTCAAAAGTCTTTTGGGAACTAAAACTCAATTCATATCGCAAAAAAAAACAAAAAAAATTCTCTTAAATCACAAAAATAAAAAAGAACATAATGTGAATACATTTGCTGCCACCTAAGATAAGATTAAAATTTTCCACTGTTACTTGCATTGAGTATACAGCAAATAACAATAGACAAAAAAAACACGAAATTAAATCAACTACAAAGTAAACAGTTCTACCACCCAAATTTTAACAAACATTTTTAAACAAAAACCCCATTTCAGTACCCAATTTTCTACATTTTCAAAACTTAATAATTTAACTTAAAAGCACCAACCAACAGATAAGTAAAGGAAATTAATTAAAAACTTCTTAATTGTTACGTCTACGTTACAGCAAAATATCAAAACTTTAGGTAAAAACTCAATATATTTGAAAATATAAACCTTTCATTATTTTATATGCAAAATGTCCCAAAAAAAAGACGAGTTCATAGCTCGCTGATCTATTGGCCAATTTTAATTATTAATACACCAAATTAAATGGTTATAAATTAGCCATAAAATGGCATAATAAAATTACGTATAGCCTTAAAAATTCAAGACTAAACTGTCAAAAAATATTTTTTTAAATTACATTCTTTGGTGGTAATTCTGATTATTCTAAAAACAGCAATATCACTACTATAAGCTTACATAAGTAAGAAATTAAGAATAAAAAAAACTATTCAGCATGGTGAAAAAAAATAACACCACCTTTGGAGATACATGTAATCCATTGAAATGTTCCATTTTTTAGGCCTTACCTTGCGTTTTTTAGAGAACACAATTTTATTTTTTTGATGTGTAGGGGGGGTCAGTGTAGAGCTAAAACTAAGTTTGTGAGGTCGCCACCTTTGTCCCACGACCGCCATTTTGGAAATAGAGGTTGAAATGGTTTTTACGATATATCTCTTAAACTATTCATTTGATAAAAAAAAATTATTAACATTTTTTGTTGCAAATTATATGTCGCTTATAACTTTTTTGTTTATAGTTCTACGACAAAAAGTTACTGAACCAAAGTTGTAGAGATTTTAATTTTCAACAAAAAATGTTTACAAATTTTGTTTTTTAAATAAATAGTTTAAAAGATATATTGTAAAAACCTTTTCAACTCTTATTTTCAAGATGGCGGCCGTGGGACAAGGGTGGCCCCCTACACATCAAAAAAAATAAAATTGCGTCCTCTAAAAAACGCAACCCCAAATGTAACATTTCATTGGACTAATGGCCGACAAGCTAAAATAATAAAAAATAAATGACGTAAAAATAATAAATAAATAATACACGCAAAAATGCCGTCAATGTTTAGCATAAAATGAAGCGCCGTTTGAGTATAGACAACAATTTTTTTTTCACTTTTTCTTAACTTTTTTTCTTAATTTTTTTTCTTATGTAAGCCTATAGTTGTAATACATTGTTATTTTCAGAATAAAAATCCCTATCAAAATTACTAAAAAAAATTATGTTGTAGTTTAAAAAAATATTTTTTGACAGTTCAGCCTTAAAGTCTTAAAAGCTCCATGTGATTTCCATTTGCCATGTGATGCTCCATTTAATATAGTGTATAAATAAATCGGCGAATAGGTAAGCAAGCTATGATATCATCTTTTTTTTTGTAGACAGGCTGTTTAAACCAAAACAGTCATACATTATTAAGTATATCTGAAACCCATCATTAAATGCTCATATTCTAAATTGGAAATTTTAAACCCAATTTTCTGATGCAAATTCTAAAAAGGTATAAAAATTCTGCCACACATATTTTTTTTTATCAAAGTTAATTAAAAAAAAGCACTGTCGACTTAGAAAATCGTCACAATACCCAATTTGATCATTAAAATCTTATTGAACTTGTGAAGGTGTTCCATCTTTTTGACACAAAATGGGATTGTAATAATTAATTGTAAATTAAAAAAACACAATATCATCTATGGGAAGATATTGTGTTTTTTTAATTTACAATTAAAATCTTATTGCTTATAAAATATATTAATAAAATATTTTAATAAAATAATTAATAAAAAATCGGCTTATAAATGAATTTCCAACGGTCTCTCTCTATCTATTATTAAAGAGCAAATGATTCAGTATAAACTTTAATACCAAGATACCTTAAAACCTAATCCCTTTGTTAAAAAACCCAACCCATTTAAAAAAATGCTCCTTTAATAATATATATAAGATTACATCATTATAAATATAATAAAAAAACCTTTAACTTTTTGGTGCAACTTTCTAATAAATATAAAACAGTAATAAATCTGAAAAACCATTTTAGTACCTACCCAATTTTCTACGTTTTCATAATCCATCAACATTTCTACAAATAACTGAGGACAATTAATTGGAAGCTTTATAATTATTTAGTCCACATTACAGCCAAAACATCTAAACTATTAGTAAAAACCCAAAATATTTTGAGAAATTGACTTTTAATTATTTTTTATATAAAACTACACATACGATCCTAATATCATACTCGTATATGCGAAACCCCATATTAAATACTCATATTCCAAATTATAAGTTTTAAGCCAAAATTTGAAAAATTTATAAAAATTCTGTCATATTTAATTTGACATCTAATAATTTCAATTACAAAAGATAATTGAAAAAAAAGCACCATTGACATAAAAAACCGTCACAATACCCAATTCTCCTTTGATCATTATAATCTCACTGCTTATGAAATATATTTGTGTAAAATAATTAATAAAAAATCTTTGATTAGTTTAAACTGTGTTACCTAAATACCCCAAAACCTAGTCTTTTTGTTAAAAAATCTAACCCATATAAAAAAAAATAACACTAACCTTTCAAATACTATAATTCCAAATACTTTATGTTAATAATTCGTATAAAATTGCATTATAATTATAATAAAAAAAAGTTTTAAATTCGTGATACAGCACTCTTCTTGATACAGCACTCTATTAAATATAGAATAATGCAGGGTTTCTATTAATGATTCTAAGAAAGCAAATGGCTGTATACTTTAAAAATACCGCTTTGTTGAAATAAAATTTATAATTTGACAGTTCTCGCTTATTCTATGGTTCCCGCTGGTCATTAATGTGATTTGTCACCTGACACTTAGAGTCGTCTGATACGTGTCCGTGAACAATCTATGTACAAAGTAAAAGAGGCGGCACACTTCATACGCCAACTGCGTCTTTAGAATCATTTCTATAAACCCGTTATAATAAATATGTAAAAATATTTTAATTAAAAAAACATTTCTTAAAAAAAATTGAATAAAAACATGCTCAATACCCCATTTTCTCCATTATAATCTCAAAAATATACAAAAATTCTAGTCAAAAAATATGTGACAAACTGCCTCATTATACTAACTAAATTGCTATTATATAAAAAAATCTGACAACCCAAATTTACCCGTTTTAAATATTTTATTTTCATCGCTAAGAAAAGCATTTACGATTAATTAATAAATAAAAAACAATTTATTTATTGTGACTTTTTCCCAAATAGTGAAAATTAAACAAAATCAAAATAGCCAAACCCAATAGTCAAACACCCTTATAGTCAATTTTTTTATTAACCAATCTGATAAAAACTTTTTTGATAATTTCTAACTAAACGTTACAATAAGACTTTAAAAAGCAGCAATACCAATAACCAATACCAAAAAATTAGAAAAAACCAGAGCCTAATTTTATTAATTTTTAAATATTATAATCCCAATTGTTTCAAGATACAAAATCAAAAGTAACCATTAATTTAATGATATAATGCTCTCTTTAATATGAAAGCAGCAATGTATGAAATCAAAATTCTACATCGTACCCAATTTTTTCATTCGCTAAACACAGAAAAATTTAGGAAAATAATTACAAAACAATGCACCTCACTATTTAACTCACGATTTTATAAATCTAGACAAAACATAAACAGAAAAAAAATTAGATTACTTCAATTAGATAATAATGAAAATGAAATAAAAAATAGTACAAAACCCAATTTTTTATATTTAAAGCAAAAAAAATACCCAAATTTCCAACCCAACTAATTAATAAAAAACAACCTTTAAATTTAATTACTTAACTTTATCCAAAGAAGTAAAAAATAATCACATCAAAATTGTGTAAAAACCCAATAGCCAGTACCTTTGAAAAAACACAAAAGTACAACATAATTTTTTTTATATTTAAAGCAAATAAAATACCCAAATCTTTTATTAGAAAAAATTCAGCCCTTCCAACAACTTATTTGATAAATTTCACGTAAACATCACAATAAGACTTTAAAAAGCAGCGATATCAATAGCCAATACAAAAAAATAAGAATAAAACCAAAGCCCAATTCTATTAATTTTTATTATAATCCCCATTTGGTTGAAGATACAAAATCAAAAGTGATCATTAATTTCATGGTACAATTCTCTCTTCAATATGAAAAAAAATCTATAATAATTATCAAAATTTAACATCCCACCCAATTTTTTCATTCGCTAAACCCAAAAAAATTTGAAAAATAATAACAAAATAATCTACCTCACACTATTTAATTTTTAAATAAACCACGCTTTATAGATCTAAACAAAACATAAAAAGAAGTAAAAACTGTACCCAATTCTTCGATGTTATTTATTCTAAGAATTTACTCAGCTTAGATTACTCCAATAAATAATAAAAAAAAAAACAACTTACGTTTGAAAAAATTAAAATAAACAAAAGTACAAAGCCCATTTTTTTTAAATTTTCAACCCAAGTACCCTAATCCGAAAAATGTTTATGTTTTTGAAAAATCAAGTCATGATAAATCTGATTAAGAAACTATAAAATCCCTAGAATTTGTATATATAAGGCACAATTAAATAACATTAATTGAATAAAATATATCTTCATACCTCTCTCCTCAATCGCTCTTCTTGCAATTTCTGCTGAAACCCCCCAATTTCTTTAGTACCCTGAGAATTCCACAGCCTCGATAAGCTCACTAACTCCAGATTGTAATCGTCTAAACCTTTAGACTTCTCTAAACGTGTTTTGTAAGGCCCCCTTTCAATGGCAGTTCTTTGAGTATCTTCCGAACTACTTTCGTTCTGATTTTTCTCCACTGGAGGATCGGGAAGAGTTGATGTCTGTTTGAATTCTGGATATAAACACCTTCTTATGCCAAATCCATAATCTGGAACTGATCCTATATCATCTCCAGACTGCCATTGTTTCTCCTTAATTATAGGCTTTTCTTTCACTTCTAAGTCTTTGAGAAGCTCATTGACATCATTTAAGTCTAATTTCCTATTGATTTCATTTGAAGCATAGCTATTTTCATAATTTCTTACAGTATTTAAACGCTTAATTAGTTTAACATTTGATAAAAAACTGTCTATTTCGCCAAGCACTGGAACTTTTTCATCATTTTTCTTGCTTCGATTTCTTTTCAGACTCTCCAAATCGGGGCTGTTTGGTAATGAATTAACTGTGAATTTAGTCCGAGGCTTAATTGGAGTGTTTTGAGTACTGCTGGCCTGTGGTTTACGACGTGGGGATGACTGCATTGTCATACAATCACTGACTAAGCTTATATCTGATGAAGTCTCGATATAGTTGATACGACTCTCTAAATTCGATACCTGCGTTATTAAATTGTCTACAGTATTGTAATAAGGGCCTAAATCATCCAAAACGTTAAGATAATGAGGTTGTTTAATTAACAGCTCATCTGTGTCGTCTGTATCGGTCATTACTCCTTTGAAAGAGAGCCCCAAACGTGAAAAGCAACATAACCTCAAATTCACACAAAATACACAATAATTACTTATAAAAAATACACAAATAAACTAAAATACATAGAAAAAACTCAAAAGTATAATAAAACCTCTAAAGTATGGATAAAACAATATAATAAAACCTAGCAACCGGAATACAATTGGAATGTTTGTCAACAAACAGTGCTGCCGCCTACCCAACTGTCAACAAGAGAAGAAAAATCCCTATACTGTAAGTTTTTCTCCACAAAAAATTTATTATTTTTTTATTAAATGTTAAGATCTTTTAAAATATATTGTTTTATTTGAATAATTATAAGCAATTTTTATATTATTTAAATAATTAGAGATTCAATTATTACTTCAATTTATTTATTATATTTGACTTAGTTCTAAAATTATTAATATGTTGTTATGTTGGCAAATTTATAATTGACGTTTTAGTTTGACAGATTTCAAATTCAAAATAAACTAATCTAACCTCAGAATACAAAAAAATTATTTATTTTGTAAAAAGCAAAAGTGTTTTCATATTGCTAGACAAAATGAGGCTAAAAACGCCTCTTTACCGTTTGTTTAGCACTCATGAGTCAATTTATGGTGAGTAGATAATTTGTTTTTGTATTTTGATTATTTTGGGGTTAAATTGTCTTTGAGCCCATTATTTTATCTTGCAAAATTTGAAAACACGTATTTTTCTCTACTTTTGACAGTATTAGTTTCAGTATGTAGTGTTGAAGCACTTTTGTGTGTTTATTTAAAAAGACACAAACTATAATATTATCGTTAATGAGATCTACTGTAACTCACTTTTTTTAAACAGACGTTATTTATTAATGAATTCTATAGAATATTTTATATTGTTTATGTTGCATAAAGAATGGCCACCGTAAAATACCCTTCAATATTGTCTTCCAGGTTAGAAACATGAATTTTTTATCCTTTTCGTTCTAATAGGTTTTAAATGGGAATCTTATTAAGGAACATCGTGTGCGGAGTAAAAAAAAATAGAAATAGTATAAGCTTTTCTAGCTTAACATTTATTATGTGGTCATGGTAGTGTAATGTTTTCTGCATATTTAAAAAATAAATACTAATAAATAAAATAAACAATAATTTAAACATTATAACAAAGTCAGTGTGCCAGATATAGCATTAACTTCACTTTCTTCCCCAAATAGACTTAGAACGGTAACAGAACCTGGAGGAATTTGAGTATGACCCGCATCTGATACTAGATAGCCACAAACATTTGCCTCGCGAGCCTTATGAAATAGCTCTTCTAAATGTTCTGTATTATCGCCCTTGAGAACTATTTTTTTTTCTCTAAAACAGACAACAGAAGTTAGGATTTGGGTATAGATGAGTATTTTTATTTCTACCCGTAGTAATCCCAATCGTTGAGAGCGTCTTCCTTATCACCGCGTACTCTCATATCTCTATAGAGGCCCAAACATGCATGGGCCACCTAAAATTATAATTGAATTGCAAATGAATCCAAAAGACAATTATATACCTGTGCCGCAATCTTCCCAATTCCCATTTTCAAAGACGTATTCACAACAAATGTCATTTTATATTGTTTAGCTTGTTCGTCTTCATTATATCTCTCTTCTGTAGAACCGACATTAAAAACAGCTTTCGCCTGATCAAGTTCTTCGTTTAAATTAGTGAAAACATAGCTAATTGCTGCCTCCACAGATTCATTGCCAGTGCAAAACAAAGCCTTGGAAAAGTAAGTTATTGATATAATTTTTTGAAATTATAATTATGTACCTCATGAGCATGACCCTCCGATATTCCCATGTTGAGTAAAGCCTCCAAATACGAGGCATTTGGCTGAAATTTCACATTGGTATCGCCCATCATGAAATTTTGAACGTAACCTCAAATTATCTATGCCTCAAAGAAAGAGACGCATTTTTAAATGTCACTTTGACGTTTGAATATTGACAGTTGACACCCATAGATGTATATCATATTAAATAATAATTTAATCAGTTTTCAAGAATTTTTTTTTATTATAACCAACTGATAACATCTCAATTGTTAACCATTTATGCATATAATGGCTATATTTATGAAATATTTAAGCAGGGAATATTTTCACTTTGGTGTGAAATTGCAAAGATTTTTTTTTAAGATGTTCTCTGAAACGGGTCTTAGAGGTGAGTCTAGCGTGAGTGAACGAATTTAAAAGAAAAAAAGGTAAGGCTATTAATGTGGATCCTTTTTTTTTGTTATTTGTTCACTCCCCTTCCCAAAGAAGAAATGTGGATATGTCTCAAGTATAAGAATCTGGTCATAGTTGCCATCACTCAGAATTTACATACTCAACTACCTCTAGTGCCTGTACCAAATTTTCAAATAGTTGCTATTATAGAAAACCGACTTAGGTTCAGAATTATTGTAATATTTCGTTGTAAGTTGTCACTTAAATTTTTTATTCAATAACTTTTTTTGTAAAAATATTACGAAATAACAAATATGTCATTTAATACAGCTATAAGATTCATTAAAAACAAACATTTATAAATATGACCACCTTTTAATGTACTAACACTAAAACAAAAACTCAGTAGTAGCGCTGTATTTTCATTTTTCTCTCAAAAATGGTTTTGCAGGTTTCGATAAATGTAGTTTCTCATGTGTTCTCACTTCAGCAAACGTTTTAAATCGTAGTTCACAAAACAAACAAGCGTAGTAAACTGGCAGAGGATCCTGGCGACGCACACACTCACACGTTGTTAAAGTAATTGAAGATTTAGAACATTTATGACATTCCTTCGAGTATGATTTCTGATGAATACTTTTGTGTTTTTGAATTCGAAATTTTGGTACTATTTTTCCACAATCATTGCACGAAACTAGAGAGTATTGGCCGTGCTTAAATTTTTTTTGATGGGCTTGTAAGTAACTGAGCTTAGAAAATCCGACAGAGCAAGTTTTGCATTTATTTGAAATAGCTTTTGATTTTAAAGGATCTTTCATTTTCGCTGCAGTCGACATTGCATTCGACAGCTCGTTTTTTGTTAGAGGCTTGAGAGTTTTTGTTACCGCCAAGTGAAATTCTTTTCTAGGAATATCTTTTGGAAAATTGGAATGTTCTGCGTTTATTGCTAGAGGATCAATTGTTTGTGTATTTGCTTCTTCTTTTTGTGTTATTTCATTGCAATTAACTTGTTCAAATTCTGGGAATTTAGCCACATAGGAATGTTCTAGACGTATAAGCTCACCTGATTTTTTAAGATTTTCTTTATCTAGAATTGCTTGCGCTTTTGCCAATGATTCGAACGCTCGCCACAGTTTTCTTTGACTCCTCGAACATTTTGTTTTAAACTGATAGATTTGCCATAGTTCCTCCAAACAAGTCTTACAGACATTCTTTGCTAATTTATCATTCTTTGTGACACAAATTCCCACAGTATAAGTCAGTAAGCCAATTACTGGGACATTTGAATAAACTGTTTCTAGAATTGGGAAAATATTATGGGTCCCCAGACATGTTCTACACACAAGATCCAAAGATATTGGGGAATCCATTTCACCAGATCTAAAAATATTCGTAATTCTAAAAAAATACTTCTTTATAATTTAAAGTGTTTGATTTAAGAATGACATTTGTGATTTTAGAGACAAAATGGTAAGATATTTAGAGCAAGGTAAAGCAAAATGTGTCGAATATGTTTAACTTTCAAAAACTATGAAATCAGATAGGTACCAGGTGACACTTAATCATTGAAAATTATTTTCTTACGTTGGCAAAATATTTGAATTCTTCAGTTGGCAATCATCACACACGCAATGTGACACATAACAGAGAAATTGAAAACAAATGTCAAAACTATTTTTGCTGTTCGTTGCTTTACTTTGTCACACAACCTAAACATATATTTTTCGATGATAACTGAACTACCGAAGCAATCAAGCTCGGTGTCGCGAGCGAAATCACAAGGAATGCCTCGCCACAAAATGCGGTGGTTTTGCCCGCGGCTTTAGATGTTTCACATGAAAAGTCTAAAATTGCACCTTTAAAGTATTTGAGGAACTTTTGCAGCTTGCACTCGCTATATACAATAATTAAAATATGTCTTTATTTTATTACCGCCAAAACTCGGTGTCGCGAGCGAAATCACAAGGAGTGCGTCGCCACAAAATGCGGTGGTTTTGCCCGCGGCTTTAGATGTTTCACATGAAAACTCTAAAATTGTACCTTTAAAGTATTTGAGGAACTTTTGCAACTTGCACTCGCTATATACAATACTTAAAATATGTGTTTATTTTATTAACGCCAAAGTATGCTAATTATGTAAGTAGCAAAAATAATATCTTGCAAATTACAGCGATTTTATTGAACATTTTTTAAAATCAAAAATTTAAAATATAAAAATTGACATTTGACAGGTTATTTAGGTTATATGTGCTATCTAAAAGAACTCTGTGGTCCACCTCCGCTGCCAAATTGTTTTAAAAAATATAACTTTTAATTCAAAATCAAAAACTAAAACCTAAAAAGACGGTGAAGCCTAAAATAGTGAGGTTAGTTTAGATAGGTTGTGTTAACCCTAAAGATGTAAATGTCAACCACTTATGGGGCTACTCATATTTTTGCACGGCCCTTATGCTTCAAATAAGAAATCAAAATCCAAGATGAAGATAAATTATATTTATATGATTAGCAAAACAAATACTCACTTTATAATTTTCACAACAAAGACTTGACAACTGACGTTTGTTTGACAGTTGTGATATTTGTATGTCGTTTATTCTCTCACTCTCTTTTTTCTCTTTTTAATTATAGTTTAGTAAAATCGTCAACAAAATTAACTCAAAATTATAACAAAACCTCTAAAGTATAGATAAAACAATATAATAAAATTGAGCAACCGGAACCAATGGGAGAAAAAAAGTCCCTTAGATCCCGAAAAAAATAATCAAACCTTTTAAAAACACTTTAATAGTGTATTAAAAAACAAGTTTCATAAGCCATGTCTTGACGCACGCATTCAAGTTTAAAAACGGGTGGCAAAACCACGAGTTTTTTTAAAGAATAAGTTCTTTAAGGTCTTATGAAACGAGTTTTTTATAATATTTTTTGTAATTTGCCCTTTTCATGCTGTTTTTAAGGATTTTTTTCAAATTTGATTAATTTAAGGATTTTTGAAGTGGGTTGGCAATATCTTGATTTTAAAAGTGAAAATTTTAAATAGTTGTCTTTTCTTTTGTTTTATCCAAATATTTTAATCTTGTCAGTTCCAAATTTCGAAAATGGAAGAAAACTTTACATGTAGGTCTCCTGAAATCCGTGAAATAGCAAAAATTATTTTGGTTTTGCTTATTATTGTAAGATTCTTACTTTCTTAGGTTAAGTGACATATAAACTGTAACTTTTGCTTTATTGCAATCGGTCGTTCTTCCCAGACCGGTGCGCTTATTATTTACACCATTATATGCCATATTTCACTTAAATTTAAATATACTTTTCATTAATTGTTCACTGTTCTAAAATTGCAATTTTAATTTACGATATTATTGACAGTTACCAGACAGGTGAAAAGTCAACATAAGTTTTGCCAACCTAAACATTTTTTAGAAAAAAAAGTTTGCTACTTTAATGGTTTATAATCGCACCGAAACTTATGACGTAGCGTTTTCTAATGAGTCTATTAGAGTATCAAAATGGAGGCAAATTGCAAAAATATATTTTTTTATTTGAGTAATTAAAATTATATTATTAATTTAATTTATTTATATCTTAATAATAAAATAATCTTGTTTTGTTATGCTGGCACATTTATGATTGACGTTTTAGCTTGTCAGATTTTAAATTAAAAATGATCTAATGTAACCTCAAAATACACAAAAAAGTAATTTATTTGTAAAAAGTAAAAATGAATCAATGTTGCTGGACATACTGTGGCTTAAAGAAGCGTGTGTATATACCGTTTGTTTAACACCTATAAGTCAATTAATTATAAGTAGATATTTTGTTTAATGTAAATTGTGATATTATTAATTGAAATGCCACAAGAACATTGCTGTAGGCTGCAACAAATAACATTGACTTTTTTCTTTTTACATTTTTAAATAATTTTGTGAATTATGGTTCTTGGTGTTGACTTTAATATAAGTTTTGTCAATAATCGCAATATTGAATTGTTATTAAAAAAATACTTTACTGTGTAAAGTTTTTTTTTATTTGGGTTTTTTTTTATTTTTAAGACATCTATTGTTATAGGTCTATGGTTTCTAAAGTCATTTCTCAGCTGTTTACCTGTCAAGTACTTGTCAACAACCTGTCACTTTTGTCAAAATAATTATTTTTATTCAATTCAGCTGGTTCAATTTATTTTAGAAAAACTTTCAAAAATGTCGTATATTTTTAAAAATTCTTTTTTTGGCTTATTACCAAATGAAATTTTAATTCGAATTTTAAAATTAGTTGACGGTTCAACATTAATAATATTTTGTGATTTATATAAATTGCAGTATTTTCTGCAAGACAAAGACATTGTTCGGTAGGTATTCTATAATAGCCCCCTTGTATTATTTGGTAATGGTGTTTTGTTTATTTATAGGGATTTGGACTTTTCAAAGGACTATAGATTTGTTGATCTGGACCATTTAAAAAATATTTCATTCGATTTAATAAGATGTTTAAATATTAATTGCATTTATTGGATTCCTGCCTATAAATGGCGAAGATTTTTAGTGAAACTTGTTAATCTAGAGGAGCTGTATGCTATTCAAACACAATTATCATTGAATAGACAAGATGTGGAAATGTACAATAAATTGAAGATTAAAAAGCTGGGAGTTTCAGTTTTAAATGTAGATTCAGTCCTTAATACATGTCTTCATCATATTCAAACGATATATCTTCAATTTTTAACGACTCGAACGTTTGAATGTAGTAAAGATTTATTGCAGAATGCCAATAAGATTTGGGTATGTAAGTCTCTTATACAATATATTGTATTTTTAGAACTTATTTTTAGTATGATATGGAGACTTTTCGACAACCTCCTTTCCTCTGTGGTGCTAAAGATAAGATTTTTTGTCAATATTATACGCCAAAAGCACTAATTGGTCATTCGGCTTATATTGTTTTATGCCGACATTGTTCGTATACTTTTAGAGATCCAAGACATCCTTACATCATTTGTGTGGGTAAGACCTTTTCTAAATTATGCCAAACTTTATTGTCGAATTTTACATATTTTCTCTCATTTCGCAATTTGAATGCCAAATTATTACGAGATTTTTCGTAAAATGCGTTACATGTTCTACATTTTTATATGAGCATAGGCGCCAAGTGATCAATGACACATTTATCTTATTACAAAGCTTAAAAATAACTTTTTTATCGATGGAAATTTAATAAAGTTGTGTTTTTTACTCGTTCTTTGAAATTTTTCGAATGACAACAATAATAGCAATCTATGTGTAGCACCGACTTTTGATATTTAATTATTTATAAGCGGCATCTAATACACTGTGATTAAGTGTATTATTAAAAGAACAATAATCAGAGCAGGCGTTGCAAATTATCGGTCATGTTTTAGCGAAATCCTATGCAAATGGGCGTAGGCAATTTGTGGTGTCAAACGCTACATAAACTTACACGTTGGAATTATAATTGCGCACTTTAATATTATTATCAAATAATAGACAGAATTTATGAGATTAAGAAGAACTCTACATTTTACATTCGTAAGAATGGTTAAGTAACCAAGTTTATTACCACATGCGACGCCACTGGTAAACAGATTTTTTGCTGAAATGTTTTTAAAGCAACAGTTTGCTGTTCGATTTTTGGTAATTTTTCTAAACAACAATAACTACAGAATGAGTTGTAAAATAGGTTTTACTACTGAAGAGAAAGCATTTTTATTAAAATGTTATTTTCGAAACGGGGTAAAACTAGAAAATGAAGAGTGGTTCCCTTTTTACTTCCTTGCAATGTTTAATTTTGAATTATGGAACGTACACTTACCATCGATTTAAAGTGACAGTTATTAATTTGACATCTGAACCTAATGAATCTTTACTATAGTTTTGATGCAGAAGCGGATGCGCGCGCATTGTGTAAAAGCCTACATACAATATAGGATCTTTCTTAAATCAGGAATCTATTGCAAATTTAACGGTCAATAGTGTCAGTGTGAATAAATTGTTTATGTTTACATAACTTCAGCAAGCACCGGAATCTATCACTGAAGAGTCGCAACAGTGGAGAAAAATGTGACGTCAGTTGCCATGGAAACTAATCTTTGCGCTCTGAACAAAACAGGATTGGCACGTTGTTGGGGAAAAATCCTGTTTGACAGGCGAAAGTAAAGTTAAGATAAATTGGAAAGTCCTGCTGAGACCGCTGTTTCATACAATTGTGTTGTGCAAATAGGACATTGCTTCTAACCAATGGAAAGAGAGTATTTTAAGTGCGATTTAAAAACTTCCGAAGATGTCCGATTTGTTTTGCTAATAGCCGAAGCATATAGTATAACTTGACTTTTAATTTAATGAATCGATAGTACAACACGGTAAAGAGATTAAATTCAGAGCACTTGTAGTATTATAACCAAACGAAAAAATAAACTTTAATGAGGAAATACGGTTTATTACAATTAATCAAAATGTTGTCTATTGACTTTAAGGCATTTGTGTACTTTTTTGAACACTTGCGTTTCTGAAATTTGCCAACATTTGAAGATTATTATTAATTTCATCAATATTGACAATTATTGCCTGACGCAACTCATCGAAGTTATTCAAGCGTTGCTGGAAAATCGAGTTGTTTAAATACAGCTACAAAAAGAAGTCACTTGGAGTGAAGTCGCAAGTTATGGGTGCAAAATGGGCTGATAACTCAACGATTATAAAATTCTTGTGTCATATTTAATGTTTTGTAAGTGGTATGTGGAGTGGCACCGTCTTAATGCAAGTACCTGTCCACAATTTCATCGTCATGAAGCTGCGAAAAGAACGGCAGTGACATCGCCGCTTGGTATCTTGCAGTTATTAAAAAAAAATTAGCCTAATAATTCTGCGCTTTGAAAAAGCGATCTATACTCTAATTTTTTTGTGGTGCAGTGGAACTTCTGTAGTAAAATTAGGTTTTTCTGAACTCTACATTCGCATATTTTGTGAGTTCACATAGCTGTCTAGATTAATCCAAGCCTCATCTGTAAGGAAACTCAAGTATTAAGTGGTAATAAACCAACGACAGTGTTGGACACGAACAGAAAGCAGTTGACGTACTGCTTGCAGACGATAAGAATACAGGTGAATATTCTTTTTTTGTGGCAAGTGGTGGTTGATTATTGAACTTGTTGTGAAAGTCGACGTAGAAATATTCGTGGCGCTTCTTCCATTATTTGCCTGATATTTTCGATCACGTCTTCTGTACTCTTTTTAGGGAGACTACTACCTTTTTTACGATAACACAAGCCAGTCTTACGAAAGAGTTCAATACAATGGGTTACATTATGATGAAAAGTGTTTAATGTCAACACTGCATCAAGAAATTTTTGGCGGAATTCTTGAAAACAAGCTTGAATTGAGTATTGTCATTCACCATCAACTCGGTGCCCGTTACGTAAATGGAAGATTTTACCACAAAAATTTTCTGTTCTTGTGAGAAAATTATTTTAAATTTAAAAATAAAGAAATTGAGAAATTTAGCAATTGTTTTAAAAATTATGGTGCGTTCAGACAAACTCATAGGCATGGCTAACTATGACGCCAAATTTTAAAAAAACACACTTATTATAGTGCCTAATTTCACAACAACAATCAAATTTATCCGTATGACTCAAAGTTCCAACTAATAAGACAAACTTTTCGATAAAACAAAAGATGAGATAGCACTTTTGATTTGTTTTTTTTTATCACTTTATATTATTGTTTTTCTGCATATGTATATGATATGATTTTAGTTTTATTATCTTTATTAATCAGTTTTTATTTAAAATATATTTTTACTTTATATTTCAGAAAAAAATGGAACTGGATCAAATGCACCTAACTTAGATTTAGACCAATCAGAACCATGGAATATACTGACTAGTCTTGGAATAAAAATTTCTTATTCCTATTATGATTCAATGGTATGTATGTTCTTCTAAATTATTGTAAATAAAAACCAATCTGGATTCTTTTTTTTTTAGAAACTACAGAAAGAAAACTTTAATACAATTCGTTTCGAAGAATTATTTTTTAAACATGTTTTGTCTTTTTGTGTTGATAGATCACGTCAAGCATTTAAAGATATACTACGTATGGATTGTTCAAAAAAATTGAAGAAGTTGTCTATTAACATTTGTTTGATGCAAAGTACGTTGTTCAGTTTGCATATTTTTTTTATTAAAGTATTATAATACTGTGAACATTTTTCGATCTTATTAGTCTTTATCAGTGAGGCTTAAAGGTTAAGATTAGCCAGTAATTTACATAGGTACAAGTAAATGATTCTGTTGGGTTCAGTTTTTCATCGAGAATCCTATAACGCTTATTAATTATTTAGATCAACTCTTGCTATGGAATTTTGAACGTATGTTTATTTTTTGATTAGTTCATACGCAGAAACGTACGATATTACGTACGGTATAACAGCATGAAGTTACTCAATTCCGATGATGTTCAGAGTTTCATGTTTTACTTTTTGCTAAACACTCGCAAGCCTCATGGGACTTTCTTCCCGAATACCATTCCTGCATATTATTTTCCGTTATTTTTAATTAATAAAAAATAATAATTTAATTAATAAAAAATAACGAATTCTTCTTTTTTGTTTCAGACGATGAAGCTCTTTCTGTTGCAAACGAAACAGAAACCACTTGTTTTTCAAGAAAGCGAGTTGGTCTAGATACAAACTCTTTATCTCATTCAATATCATCGATTTTTGGAAATTTCTCGAATTTAGAAGAACTCGAAATATTTAATTGTGACAAGTCAGTAAACTTGACATTTTTGTATTTTTTATTATTATTATTTAATCTATGATTGATTGTAGGATATCACATACTACTGTTGTTCCAGCATTTGGATTTATTTCAATCTTTACGAACCTTAAGCGGTTACAAGTTGAGGTGCCGGTGACTTTGGATGGTAGTTTTTTGGTTTCGGTTTTTGAAAAATGCGGCGAATTGGAGATTGTGGAAATTACGTCGCATGTACAAAACGAAAAATTAAATTATAATATTTGTAAAGCGTTGCCTTTTGCAAGAAAATTGAAAGATTTTAGATATCAAACGAAACGAATGTCGCTCGATAAGATTTTAGATCAATTATCAATAATTAAATCCAAATCGCTGCAGCGAGTGGCTTTAATTAGTGATAAAACAAATGTTTTGAGTAAAAGTAGCATAAAAAAATTCTTAGAAGCTCATCCGTCATTGATTTTCTTTTATATTGCTGTTAAGGATCTCACATTGACCTCAATTAAATCTATAAGAGATATTTTAAATAATTATAAAAAGATTCATCCGGCTAAAATATTTTCAATACAGAAGGAGATACCTGATGAAGTTGAGGATAGTCTTATTCCAGCAGTTCATTTTATCGAGATGCTTCGATTTGAAACTGCTCTTTTAAAATTAAATGCTGTGACACACTTTAAAAGTTTTTGAGACTGATTATGAAGAAGTGAAAGTGAAATTTTGACATAATTTTTTTTATTGTCATTTACTTAGACTGTTGGGTTAAATACGGTATAATAAATATACAGTAGTTACATAAGCTGTCGGTAAATTTGATCTTATTGTGGCTTGTTTTTATGGCCTTCGAAAAATTAATATATTGTTACAATTTTAAATCTATAGATCTATAATGCTGAATGTTATGGCAAATGGCGCCACTGAGAAATAACTAATGTCAAAGTGACGGTTGCAATTGTGATTGATCTCACTACAAAATGTCAAACTGACAAGTGAAATGTGACAGGAGGTTATGCTCAGTAGCGACAAATCGGCAAAAACAAAAAAATCTAACAGTTTGACAAGGCCGCTATAATTGTGAAATTTTATTATGTAGAGCCATCGCAAACGCTAAGAGACATGGGGCGTGGTCTGCGTCAGTGTGTTGAGCGGTAATTTAGAACAGCTCATTTTAACATAACAGTTTGTTAGCATTTAGATTGTCTACTTTCTGTGTTGTGCTTATTGAAATCAAATCTGCTTTTTTTTTAAACAAACTAGACATATTACTCTATTATGTTACGCCTCTGTTGACTGACCGTTTTACGCGAATGGAGCCGAAAGTTCACGCAGATCGAAACCACGCCTCATGTCTCTTAGGTGTTTCGATGATTATAGCAGATCGTGGTCCCTACTTTATGATTGTTATATTGTGTATTTTTGTAGCCGGCTTGAGAGATATATATATTTGTTTTGTTTTCTTTTGTGTTATATATTATCGATATAAAATGTTTAAATGTGCCAATTTATTGTACATTTATTGTGGAAGCGAATGCTAAGTGAGAGACAATTAGGGCCAACTGTGATGTTTTCTACAAGGTGTATTATCTCATTGTGTATATTTTTCAATATTGTTTATCTCAGTTCTTATTTTTTATAATAAAATTTGGAAGCTAGAACATGTTTTTTTTTAAGATATCAGGTTTAACAGTAAAGTAAATATGGATTTTTTTTCTACTGTGGGATCAAAAAGCTGTTCTATCAAGTAGGCCTTGAAATAAAGAACGTATGTCGATGATACACTGGCGGAAAATATTTATATGCAATATTAAAAAAAAGTGCACAATGCTTTATTCAATTTCAAATTATTTTAGCCCTGAAGTGTTATCTTTAACTTTATATTATAAATATCTCTCCAGTTATATGACAGGCTCTGTATAATAGAACAAACCATGTTTTGTTTATTAATACATCATATTGTTAGATTAGAATTTTATGTTTATTATGGGTGAGAATCTTAATCCAATAAAAGAGTTTTGAAATATGAGAGAAACACGCACGCTCAAAGTATTAAGCGCAATGAGCGAAATTCTTGATTTTGTAACAGGATCATAGGAGGTGTAGAGGGAGGAGCAAGAGAAGCTCTTGCTTTTATCAGTGTTTTTGGGTTGGTGGGTACTTCTATCAGTTCTATCGCCATTTTATTATTAAAACAACTTAATTGTTTATTTATATAATATTCCACCAAATGAATAAATAAATTTGCATTTAAAGAAGAATTTCGATTTATTGCTGAAAACGGGGTTTTTTCTTAATTTGATTATTAATAATTTATAATAAATAAATGACATTTGTTTATTTTTTATACAAATAGATAGCATGAAGAAAATTTGAGAAGAGCACCGCAATGAGCAAATTTCTTGATTTTCCACCAGGATAGCATAAGTATTACTAGACATTAGAGAAACACTTCGTCTAAGTTTTAAGGGTTGGCTACACTTTTGACACAAAAAGCTTCACATAAAAACACCGCACTCATGCGTTATACTTTTTGTAACTTCTGTGATCCCGATGTAAGATTGAAATTTTCGCTGATTTATTTGGAATGAAGCTTTGAAAATTTGAATCTCATTTAAATAGACATAATTATTTATTTAAATATTTTTTTATTATTGAAATATAAAATATAAATCATTATATTTTGTTTATTTGCAAAGGTTTTTTTCCCTATAAATAATTTAGAATAAAAAATTGCTTTCTCGAAAAATCTGATTCTTTAACGCTTTTTACGAAAATTGTTTGAAATCTGTGAATAATTAAAAAATTAATTAATTAATTAACTGTATTTAAAGATAGAGGTAGCTCAGTCCACCACCAAGCCGCATTTAAGCGAATTTCTTCCTTTTACACCAGGAGCATATAAGTATCAGGAAGTTGAAATACATTCAAATCTTGAATCTTTTGTGGCCTAGGGTTGGTAGTGCTTTGTAATCAATTATTACTATTTTTAAATTATACTGTGTGATCAGATTCAATAATTGATTAATTTTACCGTTTCACAATAATGCTTAACTACTGGGCTACTAGCAGGTTGTGACTGTTATATTTGCCGTTTTAAAGCTATTTATATAAACAATTAAAATATTGTAAAGCGACATCATACGTGGCTTAACTGAACTACAAAACTACAGAGTTTAAAGGTGGTGTCGTCACAGACTGCGCTAGGGGCAGATCCGCGCTCCAAACCAAATAAATCGTCTTTTACACGTAATATTTTAGGATTTTAAAACTGCTTAACTTTTAAGATTCTGCGACTTCACTAATGTGACTTTTTTTTGAGTCCCTATTGAAAGAACTTGATATTTCAGCAACGTCTAAAGAACTTCAATGAGTTGCGTCAGGCAATGGTTCCCAAAATTGATGAAATCAAAAATAATTTTTAAATTTGGCAAATGTCAGTAACGCAATTGTTCAAAGAGTTCGCAAATGCCTTAAAGTTGATGTTTTGATTATTTGTGATAAGCCCTACTTTCTTAAGTTAATATTTTTGTTTGTTTTAACAGTACAAGTGCTTTTAATTTAATCTTATTAGCGTGTTGAACTATCGATTCATTAAATTAAGAGTGAGGTTAGGTTCAAATGTCAAATTAATAACTGTCACTTTGATGGTAGAGATACGTTCATAATTCAAAATTAAACATTTATGGCAATCTTTGACGCCAAATTTAAAAAAAAACACACGTTATTATTTATAACAAATTTTTTGTCAACTGAGTTATTACATTACTAACATATGTTCTTAGTGGCTAAGTATGGACTAAATTTCTTAATCTTTATTTTTTAGGCAAACTTTAGATAGGTGTTTTTATCTATTACATTTTGTTTGTTTATGGTAGTTTATTATATTTTTTTAAAGTATTATTAATAAATTTTGCTAAGCACGTGATCATCACGTTTCATCAAGAAATAACTGTCAAAAAATAATGCAGCGCCACCTGATCATCATTTTTTTTTTAAATAATGACATTGTTGACATTTCAGAGTCTTACTCTAACCTTCGGTGACCTCTACCTGTCATTTATTAAATACAGATAAAACAGGCTCCGCAATTAATTTTCTTGCATTTATACCATATAAGCAGTTTAATTTGTGCATTTCCTAATAGAAATTACCAGATTTTATTAAAATGAGCAATAGTCAAGGGGTAAGTTTACTAAATTTTATATTTCTTCACTAAAATTTCAAATATTTAACATTGAGGTTAGGGGTGCTTTTGTTCGTCTTTTTTTGAAAATCTTGGACTTACATTGATAGTTTATGATATAAAAATTGAGTATTTAGTATTATTATGATATTTGTGAAATACATAGCGCGACTTGTGCTTAATTGTGTGAAAAATATGATACATAAATTGCTTCCGGTGCAAGACCGGAATTTAAATTGTTCAAGAATAAACATGGTGTTACAGGATTTTGGAAGTCCAAATGGGATTTGTTGCGGTTTTTTAACCCCTAAATGTGGTTTTAAGAGCCCATTTCTCCAGAATATTAAGAAAAAATTTTTTTCTCTAGAAACCATAAAATAATTTAGGCGGCGGTGACAGTGATCACATGTCTAAAAATGGGGAAAACGAAAATCATAGATTAAAAATGCATCTAATAATTGCAATGCCCTCTATTAAAGCGTATTAATACTAATCTTTTGTTTTGACATTGACATTGCAAGTACCGGGAGTTTATGAATTTGAATCTGACTATCTTTTTTTGTACAATAATAAGAACTGCTCATTTTAGTGTAAATTTTATTGAAATATGAGGAGAGAGCGGGCTTTTAGATTGTTGCAGAAAGGTGAGATTTAGCTTAGGCCGAATGTTAGAATTTTCATTTTGCTAGAGTTCAATTAAAAGCAATAATAAATAAAATAAAGATACCTGAATTTCGGTGCACTGTCAGTCAGGCTGCAGTCAAATAGTAAAATGAGCAAAACAAAATCTATTTTTAATATATATTATGTCATCATTCAACCCTCAATCTATTTTTACACAATATAATACGGCTTCGTAAGCTAGAAAATGAATTTAATTAATTAATTGTGCATTTATTAAATAAATTAGTAAACTTATGTTTCTATCTAAATATAATTAAATATAATTAATAAAAGAAGTAGCTGATGCTTTTGCCAGGTATTTTTTTTGGTGGTGGGAGAATTTTGTGCAAGGGCAAATCAAGAGCGTTCATTCTATCGATTGAAAAGTCAGCGCTCGGTTTGCTTTTGGGTGTAAAAGGGGTGAAAATGGTGTATACTACAATACATGACAAAGATGATGATGCGGTTAATTATATGTTTTATTTATATTTTCTATTTTATAATAATTCTTTTCTATTATAGCTTCAAGCTGATGGACATCAACCCTTCCAGGGGGCTGCGTCAGAAGCGGCAAATCAGCTGGACCATACATGTGCTCTAGATATTTTTTCGAAGGCTGCAAATATTCGACTTTCTGGAATAATATGCACTATTGGTATATTACACCAAAAACTGTTATTGAATAATTATTAAATGTTGACATTTCAGGACCTGTCTCTCGTGATGTTGCTGTTCTTGAGAAGCTTTTTGCTAATGGTATGAATGTAGCACGCATGAATTTCTCTCATGGATCACACGAATATCATGCTGAAACCATCAAAAATTGTCGAGATGCTGCTGAGAGTTATAGTAAGAAAATTGGAAGAGTTTTTCCTTTAGCTATTGCTTTGGATACAAAAGGGCCAGAAATTCGTACTGGTCTACTTGAAGGGGTAAGGTTTTCAAATGTTATGTAATGTTTATGCAAAAAGCACGTCAGTAAACATGTGTTAATTGTTTGGAGATTTACTGTATCAGGCAAAAAGTAATCAAATATGGTTTCGTTATTAATTATCCGGACAAATATAAATAAATGGCACTTGATCATTTATTTGACAACACCAAATGCAATAGATGCTGCTCTTTCCAACGTCAAAATGCCAGGGAAAACAATAATCAACTGTTCCTGACTTGCTTACCACTTGTTAATTCTGCCGTTGTCCTGTAGTTTTGTGGTTTTGTTAATGTGTTTTTTGAATTATTATATGATAATGCTACGAATTGAACTGTTTTTTGTCAGATATTTTAACTTATCTCGGCATAAGGATATAACCTGGAGGATAGGAAAACGTTTTTGAAAGCGGGACATATTATTTTGTGTGGTGTTTTGTACACCTGCTCCCAAGTACATACAAGAAACCTGATGGCAAGAAATGTTTGCTGCACAACGACAAATATGAAATGATAGGTTTTTCTATTTTTAAGGCTATTTGCCGCTTTTTTAAATTTTTGAATTGCTGGTCATCCTAAAACTCTTTGAGACATTAAAGTGTTCTATGATTTTAAACCATTACTCGCAGTAAAAACTTCGATGTACCGCTTCTAATCACGAGCTCGTCATATGCTGGTGGCTTATAAAGTCTGGGCTGTCTGGAGTCCTGGAGTCATGATCTATTTTGCAGCATCTGCGCCTTTCCTTTTTTTTGTCGATTTTTGAGAGATCTTAATCTTCTTTGTTGCTTAGTTAGAGCTTCTTCATCTGCTTGCTCTAAACACTTCACCCACATTGCGGTGTTTTATGCAAAGAAATGCAAATTAGCTCTTTCAGGCTTGAGATCTTGGAGGACGAATTGTTGCTTCTTTTTAAACTCTCTTGGACTTGGACTCTTCAACTGGGCTTTTAATGTCTCGGAGATGCGAAATAGCGCTGAAATCCGATTTACATCGCAACATATATTAATTGGTAACCAGAAGACGACAAAAACATTTGGCTTTATTTTAGTAAACATGATAAACAAAGATTTTTCTAAAAATGCGGAGCTAAAACCGTTTTTTAGCTGAATACTTATATCAAAATGTGAATTGGGAACGTCTTTGCATTGAATTTAACTAATAGAAATTTTACTTTCAAATTGCCAGGCTTTTGATGAGTGTTTTTATTACGATTTGTTGGGCGGACTATAGAACTAAAACGGGTATGGGATAACCGTACAAGGTTATCCCATATGCAAACCAGTAGTCATCTGTCTTTATTATAATAGATTTATATAGATTAAGTATTTTTCTAGGGTGGTAGCGCCGAAGTCGAATTAAAAAGAGGTGGAACCATTAAACTGACAACAGATAAAGCTTACGATGGTAAAGGGACAGCTGATATAGTCTACGTCGACTATGATAATATTACAAAAGTGATTGAAATTGGAAATAAGATCTATGTTGATGATGGTTTAATGTCATTGGTGTGTACGTCAAAAACAGCAAACGCTATAGTATGTTCAATTGAGAATGGTGGTACGTTGGGTAGTCGTAAAGGTGTTAATCTACCAGGTGTCCCAGTCGATTTACCAGCTGTATCCGAAAAAGATAAAGCCGATTTAAGATTTGGTGTGGCGCAAGGTGTTGATATGATTTTTGCTTCATTTATACGAAATGGAGCAGCTTTGAATGAAATTCGACAGATTTTAGGACCGGAAGGAAGTAATATTTTGATTATATCGAAAATTGAGAATCAACAAGGCATGCAAAATCTTGATGATATTATTTCGGCTTCTGATGGTATTATGGTGGCACGTGGTGATTTAGGAATTGAAATCCCTACAGAAAAAGTCTTTTTGGCACAAAAAGCAATGATTGCACGTTGTAATAAAGAAGGAAAACCTGTGATTTGTGCAACACAAATGTTAGAATCGATGGTTAAAAAACCAAGACCAACACGTGCTGAAAGTTCAGATGTTGCAAATGCGATCCTAGATGGCGCTGATTGTGTTATGTTATCAGGCGAAACAGCTAAAGGAGATTATCCGGTTGAATGTGTTGCTACAATGGCTAGCATTGCCAAAGAAGCTGAATCAGCTATTTGGCAAAAGCAATTATTTATTGATCTATCTTCTAGGGTATGGAATATTAATTATAATACTCAATCTTAAATTATACTATAATTATTTGTTTTAGACTGCACCACCAATTGATGCAGCTCATACTATAGCTATTGCAGCTGTTGAAGCTTCAGCTAAATCTTTAGCTGCTGCTATTATTGTTATTACAACATCGGGACGATCTGCTCATTTAATTTCGAAATATAGGCCTAGATGTCCCATTATTGCAGTCACTAGAAATGCACAAACTGCAAGACAAGCTCATTTGTGGCGTGGTATTCTTCCATTTGCCTATACAGGTAAGATTCTCACATTCTAAATCAAAAGGGTTTCTGAATAAAGATGAATCGGTATCGAGCGCACAGCTTTAATAAACTACACGTTATACAGATGTCGCTGCAACATGGCCGCTTACATAGATTTAATACATTAGATATAGCTATGCATGCTGAACATACTTCGGTTCTTAAAAAACATATCAAAGAAATTGGTACATCTCTCCATTTCTTTCTATATTTAATGAAACACATTTTTTATCCTTTTCATCATATTTGTTGTATGTCGCACACGAGTCTATAGTGATTAAACAGACACGAATTTCTACGATTTTAGTCGACAATCAACGATGCAATGCTTTGCTGTCAACTTATTGACATTTGTCATACACAATCTAATAAAATACGAAAATTAGGTTAAAAATTAATTTTATTTTGGAATGAATAATTATTTATAAATAAAGGTTTTTTTATCAGTGCTAATGATTCTTAATTATTTTATCAAAAAACTCTATTCCAATTTCAAAATTTCACCAACTTTTAGTTGTGTCAGACCCATGTAAACTTTATTATCCGCTTCATATTTTATCAGCTTACAAACCCACAACTGCATCGTGACAATCACAATAATGAAAATAAAAAACTTCTCTCCTATGAATTTGTAAAATTGAAGTTAGGCTTTAAGAAAATAGAGAAACATTAGAAAGCTGGAAGAAAATAAAAGTTGAGGTTGAAATCTCAATAAATAAAATTACCTTCAAATTATTAAATATTTTTCTTGACAATAATTATTTTCAATTTTTAAGTGACTGAACTAAGTTTTCTGTTCAAATTATGTATTTTAGAAAAATTTGAATAGAAACGTCAAAATAATTCTAGTGTCATGCTGACGTAGCGTACTCTGCGTCTACTGATTTCTGCTTTGCTATTTGTAGGAACCTCTCTAAAAGATAGCGCTATCGAATACTAATGCAGTTGAGAGTGAGAGCAATAGATGGTACGTCTTGGCGGACTATCGCAGTGCATGGCTGTATCTTGTTATAATAAATCTATGGCCGCTTACTTATAAGGTCTCTAGACAAACACACTATACTGTATTCATTTTCAAGAAAGAGTGCATCAAAACAAATGCATGCAGGCTTCACGTGGTCATATCTTTGAAGTGGAAGAAGGTTGACGATTTTTCAAACAGGACAGGCCGCAGAAAAAATCGTTTATTCTATTTTAGACCAATTTGTTTTCAATTCAGCTTAAATATATTCAAAATTATCTTAATTTCACTTAATTTGTATTTAAGTGGTTACGTTAAGCACTTTTTCTGGGAGGACTGAAGTTCTGGGATTAACCTCAGTCTATGACTCCGTAGCAGCACACAGAAACAGGAACGAAACAAATGCACAATGCACTCCTGTGCTTTCGGCTGCCAGCCCGGCTCAAATTTCATGCAATCGTTATCACTTAGTCTTTATGAATGGATCACGCACTGATCACGTCCTACACATTGTTTACTACCACTCCTTCTTGAAAATGAATACAGTATAGGTGTTATATCCTTGTCTCAAAGTAAATCGGATTGGTGATAACAAAACAAAGATGACGTTTGAAAATGCAAAGTGTCATTAAATGTTGGTAATAATTTTTCTATATTGTTTCAAAGGTTCTAATTCAGTAGTATTTTTGTTAAATCGTTGTTGATTTCGTATTTTCTTTGATTTTAAAAATAATCTTATTGCTGAAGTTCTAGTTTTAATAGTTTATATGTCAAGGATTATTGTTAATTTGTTAAATATCTGCTGTAAAAGTGACATATATACATAACTAAACTTTTTGACGTTACAAAATACAATTCCTTAAAATTGCACTTACGGCCTTTGCATTTGCATTTTTCATCCTTTGCTAACAACAAATCTCAGCAAGGAATGCAATGACGCTACCTGAAGACGTAGTGTATTAATCTAGTGCCCTTGGCCGCTACTGAAGTCACTAGATTAATACACTAGAAATGTAATGGTGCTAGCTGAGTACGTAGTGTGTTGATCTAGTGACTTTAGTCGCTAACATCGTGCCTCTATTGATTTATCCTTTTGCAGAGTATTTCAATAATTTAATATAAAAAAAGTAGTCTCTAGGATAAAAAAATTAAAAAGTAAAATTATATTTTTTTCTTATCTCTGTCTTTTAGGCGCTAGGTTTTCTATTTATCCATGTCGACTAAATCTATCTAATCTTTTTTATTCTCAGATGGTCGCGTCAGTGATTGGTTGCAAGATGTGGATGCCAGAGTAAATGCGGGCATTAATTTTGGCAGAGCTGAAAACTTTATTAAAGCAGGCGATCCAGTAATTGTAATAACAGGATGGCGTCAAGGATCTGGTTTTACCAATACTATGAGAGTTTTGTACGTATAATCTGATGATTTACTGAAGAATGTATCATATACAGTGTGAGAAAAAAAAAGGCGACACATTTTAAGATTTCTGGGTATATTTTTAAGTCGAGAAAACGCTAGTATTAAATATCTAAGTCAAATATGTATTTATTTTCTTGTATAAGAAATGTGAGCGTATTATTGTGATCTGAAAATTTTTGTGTATATATAATGATTGTACATTTCTGTGTAATGTATACCGGGACAGTATTGATTATTTATTTAATGCGCAGATTAGTATTGCGATTTTTGGAGGGTATGACAATAAGAGTTTGAAATATGGGTCGTTTACTTTTTTTGCCAGACTGTATAATAGTTTTTAATTATTGTAATTTGGGCGACAATTTGTGGCTTTTTAAATTTGATTAAAATGATAATTTTCTGAATTAGTTGATTTTATGATCTTTGGTAAACACTGTTTCCTTTCAGGAACGTTGAGTAGGTGACATTTATTTCCATATGTTCTAGAGCTAAATAGACCGAAAGCCGATGATATTTTATAGAGAAATGTCAAGGTGTTGTAGATATTTTAAATATACATACAATAGTATATGGAATATTTGTTTTATTTTTTTTTATTAATAACGCCATCTGTAATTTAAAACCTGCAAAACATTTATTCTTATGTGAAACTTACATACTAGGTGAGTTACAGCAAGCAATTTAATAAAAAAATTCAAACAATTCAAAACTATCACAGCTTAATAGAGTTTATTGTATAGATCCCACTACTGAACTTACATTGCACGTGAGATGTAAAAATAAATAAACTTTTGAAACAAGTATCAGATGCTTTTTGATTGATTTTACATGTTTCATAAAGAAAAAACCTAATTTAGGTAAGCTATCGAAATTATTAATTACGTGCCTTAGCCAACTTAAACGTGAAGTTGAAAATTAAAATCTTGACAAATCGTCAAAGGGCCTTTTACTTAAAATGGGTTTTTGCAACAGAGCAAAAGCCAAAAAATAAATGAGAATAAGAATATTCATTAATGTTATTAAAATACGAATTTATCTGTAACCACCACCAGTCAAGTGACCTGACCTGACCTTTGGCTGTGCCTTAGAAAAACAAATGAATTCCAATTGTTTTTTAAGAAGAAAAATAATATACTATAGAACATTCTATTCCACCCACAGTATACTGTAAATAAACGACAAAAACCCCAAAAAATAATTTTGCTCTACTAATATTATTATTACCACTCTGTTACAAACGTCAATTGGTGGATGTGGCTAATGAACAATTCAAAACTATTACACCCTACCTTGATTAATAATATCTGTTCAAGATAAACGAAAAAATAAATAAAAATCTCTAGTAACGTTTAAAAAAGATTTGCATTGTTGGAAATCAAACTTTTGACGTTATTGCACATGAGCGAGAATTGTAATGACGCCACATATATACCCGACAGTGCTATAGGGTATAAGTCAATTAAATTTAAACATTTAGCTTTTCACTTAAAATAAGTTTTGCAACCGAGTTAAAGACAAAATATAAATGAGAATGATAATTGAAATACTTATTCTCATTAAAATAAAAATTTATATCTATCAAACCAACCTCTGTCAACATACTTTGTGCTGTGGCTTAAGTCACTTTACGGAAAACAAATGAATTCCACGGCTTGCTTAATTTACGTTTTTTTATAAAAACACGTTGCAGCTATCTAACCCAGTGTATTGCAAATATTGTCTCTAGAAAAACATCAACAAATAATAAAGAATTTTATTCGACTAATATTTATCATTACAAATTAATGAATGAGTCACAATAAATTTCAAAAAAAGAAAAGTGACTTCCAGAAAAATAAAATAAAATGCATATGGCAGACGTTATTTTAAAAAATAATCTATATATATATATAATAATATAATAAAGTTTGATATAAAATAAAGATGTCCTACCTATATAAAATATAACATGGAGAGATTCGTACGAAGATTAAGATAAATATTACAACAATAAAATAGTATAATATATACTTCTTATCTCTATCTAGTGTTTTATGCCAGTCTTTCACAACATTTTGTTTTGTTCTCATTTAATCGTCATCCAAATCGATGATTTCAATTGGATCTTTTTCTTGAATTTCTACATCGTTGTTGTCAATTGCTGCCATATTGTCAAAGACGTCTTGTTCAACCCCTGCAAATATGCTGTGTGTCCCAAATGCTGGCTCTTCTTCATCTATATCTACCTCTTCTATATCATTATCCTCTTCATCATCATCATCATCAATTGCAATTATGTCACCGTTTTCTCTTTCTTCTTCTTCTTCACGTTCAACTTCTTCATCTGTATCATCACATAATCGCCCACTATGCCGCGTATTATATTTTTTGACAAATTCAGGTTTGCAATGTACCATCTTCATATGAGATCGAATACTACTCTTCCATTTTGTATAGAAGAAGCAAACTGGACATCGATAGTAGTTTATATGTTTCGAATTCAAATGAACTCGTAAATGTGATTTCATACTTTCCCTCCATTTCGTAGTAAATCCACACTTTTCGCACTTCAATGGTTTGATATCAACAGTAGAATGCACCTCTCTCATATGTTTAGTGAGGAAATATCTAGATTCTCCCTCATAATCGCATTTCGCACATTTATAATGCTGGGTTGAATTATGTCGAACGACGTGCTCTTTGAAGTATTGTTTCCACACCGTCATAAATGGACAAATCGTACAACGAAATACTTTAACCTTATCAGGATTGGTATGCTTTTTTACATGTTCCCGGAAATATTGCTTCCATTTGGTTTTGAATTTGCACATTGTGCATCGGAATACCCTATCCGGGGTATTATGTGCCTTCATATGATCCCGATATTGTTGTCTCCACGTTGTTCTATAATCGCATTCATCACAAGTGTATTGCTTGAGTAATTCAGGGAATTTATGTTTGCGGACATGCTCCCGATAATATTGGCGCCATTTCGTTGAAAAATCACAATCGGCACATTTATAAACGGGAACTTGATCGGGTGCTGTATGCTTCAAAGTATGCTCTTTAAAGTATTGTTTCCATTTAGTTTGGAAAGGACATTCATTACAAGTGAATGTCTCAATCTCATTATCAGCGTTATGGATCTTAACGTGACGCTTTAGGTAAGTTTTACTTCTCGATTGGAAATTACAATCGGGGCAATTGTGCATTTTCATAGTTTCAGGTGATTTATGAATATTTTTATGTCCATTTAAGCTACTCTTCCATTTCGTTTTAAAATCACATTCATTGCATTCATAAACGGAAGTTGGTTTTGTATCGTTATGAACTGCCTTATGACCAATAAGACTATTCTTCCATTTGGTTTCAAATGGACAATCGGGGCATTTATAGGATTCAGAACCATCGTGCAGTTTAGTATGTCTCTTCAAATATTGTTTCCATTTGGTTTTAAATGAGCATTCTGTGCATTCATAAAATTCAGGTCGGTTGCTTGTGTTGTGTATTTTCTTCAAGTGCCTTGCAAGGATATATTTTGAATCGCATTGATAATTACAGTGAGTACAAACGTGTATAACTGAATGTTTAGGATCACTGTGTCTCTTCACATGCTCCTTAAAGTACTGGCGCCATCTAGTAACAAAATCACATTTGTTACATTTAAAGGTTTTGAGTGATTCGGGAGCACTATGTATTTTCATATGCTCTTTTAGGTATTGCTTCCAGCGTGTCTGGAAGCCACAATCGGGGCATTTATGTTTCTGTAAACTCTCCGGAAGATGGGTTTTGTAGTGTCTATTTAAATATTGCTTCCAATTTGATTCGAAAGGACACACAGTACATTTGAAGACTTTCATTTTGCTGTCTTTGACTTCATGAATCGCCATATGCATTTTAAGGCTAGTCTTCCATTTGGTTTGAAAGGAACAAGTCGTACATTTGTACATATCAAGGCACTCGGGGGTGCTGTGAATCCTGACATGTTTCGCTAAATAATTTTTCCACTTTGTTTTATAACTGCATTTTTTACATTTGTACAATTTTACAAATTCGGGGGAACTGTGGATTTTCATATGACCACGAAGACTGTTCCGCCATTTTGTTCGAAAGGGGCACAATGTACATTGGAGATTCTTATCCGACGATGTTGCGAGTGCTTCAATTGGCTCCGATTTTATAATATCAGCAATATCCACATCCACAAAATCCGGATCATTCGGTGCCTCATCATCCACATCTTCATCAGACCTAAAATAGTACATTACCTCACATTTCCACACATTTTTTTTCTCTCTTACCCTTCATCCTCAAAGCCTCTATTTTCTTCTTTAATTTCGACTTTTAGATGATCGACATCCACTTCCTCAATTGTATATTCTCCTTCCGATTCACTATTTTGTTCCTCTTTAATCACTACATTTGTATAATCCTCATCTTCTTCCCTGCTTTTATTCATTTTTCTTTATGCTTCTTATGCCGCTGATGCTTTGTCGATTTTCTTCCCAAAAAAAACTCACACTTCTTAAACCGCAACAGCCCTATAAGTATAACACTATTTCCACAACTTTTATCCGACTATTTAACCATTTCGATAAGTTTATAGATTATTTTTACACCTTTTTAGTAATCTTGTTTATTGAAAAATAAATAAAAGATAGCGCCATCTTTATGATATTTGACATTTCACTGACAGAAAAAAATGACAGATGACAGTTGATATTATCATGCTTGATTTTGTTGATAGTTTGAATTTATCATTTTATAAAGGAAACTATTATAATAAATTAAATAAAAGTAATTATAAAGGTTATAAATAACAATTAATTGTAATTGTTAAAAATAATTGTTTTGACTTTTGAACAATAAACGGAATTTTTTTTCAAACAAAGAAATTTACCATGGAGCTATAAATTTATAAATAAAAATATACTAAGCTTCTGAAAAACATTAAAAAATAATCAAAGAGTGCTCCTGTGGAGTGCTCCAAGTCAAAGAACACCAATATTACTGATAAAATAATATTACCATTACCAACCTAAGACAAGCCATTTCCTTCTCACAAAAAAATGTATAATAAAAGTAATTTATATTTTATAATTGAAAAGTTAATCAAGTAAATTAAAAACAAAAATTAAGTTAATTTTTTCAATTATTTATTTACTTCAATTTATGTTTTTTTATAACTTGCTCGTGCTTTAATAATAAACCAATTCACTATAATTTTGACAGCAAATGTGCAAGATCTTAAAAACTTTTCAGTTAATTGACCTGTCTAAAACATCTTGCAAATTTGCTGTCAAAAACATACTGTAATGTTGACATTAATCAAATCTTAGCATACTTCAATGCAAATAAGATGATTGTATCAACAATAGTTAAAGAATTAATAAGTTGTCCAAGCTAAAAAACATCAACATTATCATTACCAACCTAAAACAAACTATTCCCCTATCACAAAAAATAAATTAATGACTTTATTTATATTAATTGAAAAACTAATCACGTAAATTTTAGTTTATTAGTAACTAAACAAACATTAATTAAATGTTTAATCACTTTAATTGCAGGTTTTTACAGCCTGCAAGATATTGTGAGTCCCAATTGACATATGTTTTTGACAACAAATGTGCAAAATGTTGCCAAATTTCAAATTTTTTAATTTAACTTTTATTTTAATTTGTATATATTAACCTTGACATTTGTCATTTTGAGTGACCCATATGCATTAAAACATGTTGAAATCTGGTTTCTCAAATTTTTGATGTATGATAGTTTTCAATAGATGTCGCTTATTTATTAAATATTTTTTTATTTATGAGAACTAGTTATTTAATTATTATAAGTAGTAAGTAGATAATAGCCATTTATTTAATTTACGATATAGTGAGCTATGTACAATTATTTCTACCCATTCCAAATACTTTGTTTTTTTGCCGCAAGTCGCACCTTAATAATTTCTTTATACAATTATAGCGATTAAATCACAAACAACAATAAATCAAAAGCAAACCTTTCACGATTCAAACTGATAAATAACAACAAATAATTTAAAAAGTCTAAGAAAAAACTAATTAATATTTATTTTAAATTAATTTAAAAAAACTAAAAATTTAGAAAATTGTTTATTTTATGCAATAAAATACAAAAAAAAATTAACAGACGTGAGAAAAAAATGATCTGCTTAACGCTTGAGTTGTATTTTTCAACGCAACGCTGCGTCTCTACAATTTTCAGATTTCTGAATATAATTGTACGTAGTTCTCTCGAACCATGTAAGATGTCGCCTTAAAATATTTCGATCTTTTTACCTACTTTAGAATCTTATTTAAAAAAAAATATACAGTGGATCTGTCTCAAGCACTAAATTTACTTTTTTATCATGCGTCTTTTATTGTCTTAAATAATTATTCTAATAAAACAGCATAACCTTACTTTTCTAAACAAGATTTTTATTTTTACTGATAAATAAATAATCCTATTTAATATAATACAAATAAAAACTTACAACGCAAACAAATCAATAAAAATATCCTAAAAAAAATATTTAAAAAAACAAATGTCAAAATTAACTGCCACTTGTCACTGTCAACTGTCAATAATTTAATATATTTACAAATAATAATTAAAATTATAACAAATTAAAAATAATCAATTAAACAAACAATAATAGGCTTTTTACTTCTGGACCAAAACAGTTGGCGTTTTAAAAATTAAGGCAGATTTTCAGAATGGTTTGGCAATTTCTTAATTTTAAAAGTAAAAATTCTATCTCGTCTTTTCTTTTGTTTTATCCAAAGATCCTAAACCTGTCAGTCGTGTAACAAACACAAAATACAAAAATGGAAAAAACTATCCATGTACGCCCTCCGAAATTCGTAAAGTAGCGAAAATTATTCTGGTTTTTATTATTAATATTATCGACCTACTTTTTTAGGTTAAGTGACAGATAAACCATTGAATAATTAGGTCAGGTAGAAATAAAATCGTCTATGTAATCATTGGAAACAAAGAACCGCACTGCCCCTGGTGGAGTGTGGACCAATTAAGTAGTTCTATTTATGACCGCCAAAGCGCACATGTAGTTACTAATACAGATCTTGTAAATTAAATTTTATATCACGGCCGAATGCCGCGGCTGCAAATTAAAAGCCAAATTTAATAAACTTTGATGTAAATGCAATATTTGTTCAAGTACAATAAAAAATTACAGTAAACAAAATATTTACTCTAAGATTTTATTGAAAGTTGACAAGCATTACAAATCTATATATATATATAATTATAAATATATATATATATATATATATATATATATATATATGGCTGAAAATTGGTGAGGAGGTAACTTAGAGCCAGGAGACGGACATAGGATACTTTTTATTTCGGAAACCACCTTTTAAAAGAGGGGTGAAAGTCAAAATTGGAATTGCGTTGTCGAAAACGTTCGGTGAGGCTCGGCAAATTACCGTTTAGGACGTAGGCGCTAGACATCCAGAACCATTTTTTCGAATTGAACATAGACTAAAGTCGGATCGTGCGCTTACATGTTAATCGTCTTGCATGAGACAACTTCTTATATACCATCTTTGGGTGAAAGTTTGTATGGAAAACTGCAAACTGGATTGAAAAACTGGAATGAAAAGGATAGTATACTTTTTATCAACAACAGGATAAAAAAGAGTGGGATAGGAACAAAAAATGACAAGTATTAATATTAGTATGATTTTCAAAGATTTTGCTTTGTTTATTTTAAAAATAATATCTATGTTCAAATCCGAAATTTTAGAAGTAAAATATTATCATTCCTTAATGGGGCGGAAAGAGGTCGAAATGTCTAAAGATCAACATTGATGTCGTTTTCATAATTTTTCCCATAAATTGCCTAAGTTCTTCAAAAAAAAATAACAAGGTATACGTTTCCTACTTTTAAAAAAATTACCCTTAAGGGGATGAAAACAGAGTGTCCTAGGAATAAAAATGTAAAAAAACGATATGGGTGTTATTTTCGAGAAATTTCAGGTCGTTGATTTTAAAAATGATATTTATGTTAAAAAGGGTTGCAAAATAAATGTGATAAGGGTGATAAATGTGAATAATTAATTTGGATATCATTTTTAAAGTTTTTGGAGTCGTTTATTTTAAAAATCTATATCTATTTATGACCGATTTGGCTGAAAATTGGTGGAGTGGTTGTTTAGAACCAGTAGCCTAAAAATGAATACTTTTTATCCCGTTCCGTGTAACGTGACATAAAACGTAAAATATAAAACGTAAACGCATCTGACATAGAATAACAAAACAAATGACAAAAGAAAGAAAAATGAAAAATAAAATAACAAAACTAAAGCAGAACCAAGTTCACCGGGCTAGCTAGTAATAAATAAAGTAAAACATTAGCTCAAGAAGTAGTTGATTTCAGTAAATTTAAAACAATCAACAATATATTTTCTCACTTGAATTAATTATTATATTTACTAATATTTTAAAGAAAAAAAAATGTATTCTTGTTTGTAACGAATAAACATAAAACCTACTATACCGATTTAAAAAAAAATTGTTTTTAAAAAGCTACATTATTGCTGAGTAACGTGATAATGTAGGCTATTTTAATTATTAGAAAAAATTTTAAATTAAGCTATTGCTTAAAATATAGATTTTTATAAAAAAATTTTAAAAATTTCTACTAAAACCAACTTAAAGTGGGAAAAAATTAGCCATAAATTGTCTGAAAGTATGGATTATAGAGCGAAAAAATGTGATATTATGGAAGATATCAATTAACATTTACAAAAAACTGTCCAACTTTTGTAGTTATGTCACTATGACTACATTTTTACTTTTTAAAAGTTTTAATAATAAGTAAAACGCGATAGCAGGAAAAAATTAATATAAAAATAAGAAAAAATTAGGAAAAAGAAAACAAATAAAAAAAAAGAAAGAATAAATTATATAATTAATAAAATTTAATACAAACGTTTTTAATAAAAATAAAATATGGCTGTTTTATGGTTGCCTAAGGCAACCTTATATATATATAAGAGAGTAAGGTAAGCAAAAAGGGAAATAAATAAAAAAATATAATAATAGAAAGAAAAAAAAAATATAAAATAACAATTTTAATTTTGAAAAAAAATAATAGTAGACTTGCTTTAGAAGAAAATAAAGAGAAAAAAAAGAAAAAAAAAATTGGAAAAAAAAGAAGAATAAAAATTAAGTATATTGAATAAAATGTAAAGCAAATTTTTTTAATAAAAAAAAAATTGTTGCTCTATTGTTGCCGAAGGCAATATTTTACAAAGAAAGTAGGGTAAGCAAAAATATAAGAGAGTATGGTAAGCAAAAGAAGAAATAAATAAAAAATATGTACATAATAAGTAAAAAAAATAATATAAAATAATAATAAATAGTAATATTATTTTTAAAAATTATAGTAATATATTTAATATGAAAATGAAAAAAATAAAAAAGAAGAAAAAAAAATATAATAAAGAAAATGTGATATAAAGTTTTTTAATAAAAACCAAATAAGGTTGCCGAAGGCAATTGTTTACGTATAAGAGAGTAGGATAAGTACAAAAAGAAATAAATAAAAAAATATAATGAGAGAGAAATTAAAAACAAAAAATATAAAATAATAATGGATAGTAAAAGAATTTTAAATATAAATGATAATAGATTTATATATGTTGCCGCAGGAAACTATTACAATAAAATAAGAAAAAAAAAATGAATAGTAATTAATAATATGTTAGCTTTATTACAACAAAAAAAAAAGATGAGAAAGATAGAAAAACAATAAAAAAGGAATAAGTATAATTTATAAAATCTAAAAAAAGATTTTTAATAAATACAAAATATGGTTGTTTTATGTTTGCTTTACATGTAAGAGAGTAGGGTAAGCATAAGAAAGATTAAATAAAAATATAGTAATAAAAAACATAAAATTAAAAAAATTATATAATACAATAATAAATAATAATATTCATTTTAAAGGTAAATAATTCCAAAATGTTGCCGCAGGCAATAATCTAAATGAGAGAGTAGAATAAGCATAGGAAGGAATAAATAAAAATTTATTACGATAAAAAAATAAATAAACAATAATCTAATAAAAAAAAAAGCGTTTGTTCTATGGTTGTCGAAGGCAAACCCTCTAGGTTCATACACGTTGCCGCAGGCAACCCTCTACTCAAGAGAGTAGGGTGAGCACCCAAAGGGTGCGCAACCGTACTCTCGTTTATTCACGTTTACTTACGAGTATGGTTGCGCACCCTCCGGGTGCTTACCCTACTCTCGTTTATAAATAAAATTAGATTAAGCTATCTATATCTTTGTATTACTTCTATTATTTTCTATTTAAGACTGTTGCAATAGCTGCTGCTTACTTTTTGAATTATGAAAATCGGACATGCTATTTAGAAAATGTTCCGAAATTAAGTCGACGCGTTAAGTGGCTTCGCTTAGTCTTAAATAATTTTGTTATTTATGAGGTAACTGTACATTACTCTGTATATTATCTTCTTTTAGCAAATTGAAGTGTAAAAAGTAAGGTTCAATATGAAATTTTATAGTATTTCAGTGTTTTAGTATCAGCATTTTTGAAAACGTTATAAAAATGCTAATCTAGCAGCTTTATTGATTATAAAATAATTTTTTTTTTTTATATATGCATATTATATTTAAGAGTAGCAATAAAACTCGTATTGATTATATTAAAGAATTTGTAAGTATGGCAAAAGCGGAGAAATATACATCGTCGTCTCCCTTCTGTCCTCAACTTTTATCATCATGCTGTGAAAGATGAATGTGGTTGCAAAAGCTTTAAAAGCTTCTACCGAAATGTTTTTCTAAGTCAGCAGGAATCGTTTCTGAAAAGCTTTTCATTATCCTACTCTCGAAAATTAACTCTTTCTTCCCTATTCATTATGATTACTATTATAGAAAGCTTCTTCTTCCTTCTTTCCTACTCGCCCTTCCCAAATACTGTGTGATCAGAAAATCATCTAGTAGGCTTTGAAATAAAAAACGTATGTCGACAGTTAACATCGTGCTGTTTATTCATTTAATGAAATAAATAAAGCAATTAATAGGAAATTATTGTAAACAGTATACTTCATGTCTTTAAACGAGTGAAAAAGATAAAACCTGTTGATGGTCAAATATTGTTGATGGTCTTTTCAGACTTTACATTAGGTTTGCCACTGCGTGGACGATGTTGACGCTCCCAGTCTTATTGAATAATTTTTTGAAAAATTTTTGTGTAATTTATTTTTTGACATAAATAAGAACTGTAATTGGACATGCTTTGTCTATTTCATGGCCTACGTGATAGAAAGAGTTTTTGTTCTCACTGTATATTGCAAATTCGGTCGAATAGCTGATTTGAATTTAAATTGACCGTTGTCGTCAGCTGTGCGAAATTGCATCTCTCACCTAAATCAATAAAAATGTCTTTAGATAATGCAGAAAAAAAAATTTAATCATCCATAAAGGCGTTTATTTCGAGAGAAAGATAGTATTTATGGTTAACAAGCCATATCCTTGGGCAATCTCTTGAGTAATGGCACACTTCCTAATACCAATAAAGCCGAAAGGATTATTAGTTTTGTGTTCAAAGGAATCGAACGCAGGGTTCATCCGCAACAATTTGATTTTTCGAACAAAGATCGACATAATCATATCAAAACAAAAAACAAAAACTTAATGCGAAAGACAGAAAATTAAATGAGGCAACAAAAGAAAAACCTTTGATCTTCTCTTAAAAACAGATCCCTAAAATATAATCCACGTAAAAAAAACAAAAAAGGTTACGGTCACTAAAAGAACAATACTATAGAAAAATAATCTTTTAAAATAAGAAAAAAGTGATAAAATAGGTTTTTATCAAAAAATAACACTATATACAAAGTGTCTCTAAAAGAAACAAGTCCATAAAGCACTTATTTATAAGACAAATATTTACACCACAAACTTTCTTCAATAAATTGGTATGATCATAATAATATTATGGCTAAACTGTCAAAAATTTAATAAATTTTTTCACATTTTACGAATCATAACTGCAAAATTCATTCCAAACTGAGAGTATTTTGTAAAGAAGTTCAATGATTCAAATTAGAAGACAAAGTGACTTTAAACCGAGCTGCAAAAATTTGTTTTCTAAAAAGACATTCAGAATTGTTAGACTATTTCAGATTTATCAAATCATAAATATCAGTCGTCGCCTCGGCTAGTTTCCGAATTTTGAAGGGGGTGCATAAACTCTGTTCTTCTCAATTACATTAATTTTTGGTTAAAAATTAAATAAAGAATTTTTAAACAAAAAATTTAAACTGAATCCTACCGTTAGCATCAAAATTTCCCAGAACATAAAAGTATTTTTTTATCTAAATTAAAAAAAAAGTCGCAAATTTGAAAAATAGCCTAAAAAACACGTTTTATAAAGGGTATTAGCGCACGCGTTTCATCTGTGGCTTTTTTCTACCTCAAAGCTAAATCAACCCTTATAAAACATCTTTTTAATAATAATTATTAAAAAACATATTTGTAATACCTTGTCATTTGAAAAGGAATAATTTATGTTAAAGTAGCAAAAATACTCTTAATTAAAAAAAAACAGAACAGCCTTAATACTATTAGGGTTATATTTATTTATAATTATTTAATTTGGTTTAAACATAATTATAGTATAGGCTAATAAACAAATGGTTTATATTTTTGTGTTTTTTATATAAATTATGTATATATAGTAAAAAAATAACGTAAAATATTTAAAAAATATATAGTTTTTCTATTATACAAATAACATTTGTTTCTTCAAATTTGACTTTATAGTTGGTCATGCCTATGAGTTTGTAATTTTTAAAACAATCGCTTTAAATGTCAATATAATTACTAAATTTCTTAATTTTTTTATTTTAAAATTTAAAATAGTTTTCACAAAAGAACAGAAAATTTTTGTAGTGGAATCTTATTTTCGTAACGGCCACAGAGTATTGGTTTAATCTTTTTTACTGAAACACAGATTTTACAGCCTTTTTTTGCACAGCTTTATGACGATAAAATTGTGAACGGGTACTTTCAGCAAGATGCTGCCACTGCACATACCACGTATAAAACCTTGAATATGATCAAACATTTTATGATTGTCGAGTTATCAGCCGAAATACAGTCATAACTTATGCTATAAGATCCTGCAGCCTCACTCCTGTAACTTCTTTTTGTGGTCTTTTTTAAAAAACGCGATTTTCCAGCAACGCTTAAATAACCTTGATGAGCTGCGTCAGGCAATGTTGTTATAAACCTTATTTCCTTATTAAAGTTTATTTTTTCGATTGTAATAACACTACAAATGTTTTTATTTAATCTTATTAACGTATAAAACTATCGATTCATTAAATTAAAATTGAGGCTAGACTTAAATGTCACATTAATAATAATTGTTATCTCAATGAGATGGTAAAGGTATGTTCACAATTCAAAGTTAAACATCTATTGGCAAGCTTTAATATCAAACTTAAAAAGACACCCGTTATGTAGTACAAGAAACTTAAAAAAACATTCAAAGATGTAAGAAATAAACAATATAAATAAAGCAAAAAAGTAGATACAAATAAAATAAAATAAAAATAAGTACAGAAAAGTAGCTAAATATAAGATAATTATAAAAAATTAAAATAAATGTAGACAAAAAAAAATTATAATAAAAAATGTAAAGAACAAAAGATAATAATATCGTATTTAGAAAAAATAAAATGTTTGGTTTAGCTTTTATTTAATCCAATGCTTACTAGTTAATTACAAAATCTTTCTGTTCTTACTATTTATAATAACACGTCAAAAGCAGATTATAGTAAAAAAAACATTAAAACAACAAAGTAAAAGCGCCAACAAAAATAAGTGAAAATAAAATATTTTTTTGCTTAAAATTAACGAGTTTTAAAGTTGCTTCAAAATGTTATAAAAAAAAGTAATCTATAAACAAAAAAGTAGAGAAATAAACTTAAAAGGTGATGGTGCTACCATAATTAGCAAAAGTATAAGAAAAACAAAACACAAAACTAAAAGTAGGAAAAAATAAAAAAAAGAAGATGAAAAGATATTAAAAAAATTAAAAGTAGAAGAAACAAAAAGGTTTTTTTTAATAAACATAAAAAAAAAAATTTACTACAGTAAAAAATTGTATAAAAAAATACAAGAGAAAAAGATATAATAGAGCTAATAAAAATTATGTATATTATTGTACAAATTAAAAAAAAACGGAATAGCAATTAATAGTATAAACATAAGAAAAGAATAAGAAAAATAAAAAAAATCTTCAGAATATGAATAAAAAAATAACTAGTAATAAATTTTTGAAAAAAAAACAGATGAACAAAGTAAGTCTGAAAATTAATAATTTAAAAAAACTAAGAAACATTTTTTTTCATGTTTAAAGTACCTAATTATAAGAATGCTAAAAGGATATTAAAAAAAAAGTAATCAATAGTTATCGCAAAAAAAAGTAAAAAATAAACTGATAAATTGATAAAAGTAAAAAAAATATTGAATAATACTAGTTTGATAAATTTTTTTTAAATAAGATAAGAGACAAAAAAGTTTTTTTTGTAAAAACATAAATTAATAAAGATTTGGTAAGATAAAACAAATATATAAAAAAACACAAGAGAAAAAGAGTTAATAAAGATATTTAAATATTAAAATCATGTGAAATATAGTAAAAGTAAATAACAAAAGCGATAAAGCAGCTCATAAAGTAAAAAAAAATAAAAGCAATAAAAAAAGATTATATATAAGAATAAAAAAACAGATAATTATGTAATAATAGAAAAAACTTAAAAAAAATCTTAAAAAACTTAAGAAAAAAAAAACAAAAAATAAGAGCCTTAGCAAAAACTGATAAGTAAAGTAAGTTTAAAATTCAAAAACAAAAAAAAAATAAGTGTAAAGCAGACAATTTGTTGAATTGCTTTAATATGGAAAAAAAACAAAATAAATAATCATCGAGAAAAAGAAAAAAATTAATTTAAAAAGTGATGGTTTTACCATAAACTACAAAAGTATAAGAAAATTAAGAAATTTGAACATAAAATAGTAAAAACTTAATAAAATAGAGAAAAAATTAAAAAGAATACAACAGAAAAAGGAATAATAAAGCTCATAAAATATTAATAAAAATAAAAACATAAAAAAAATGAATATCTAATAATAGAGTTTAAAAAAAAAAAAACAAAAAGAAAAAGTTTTAGAAAGTTTACAGAATGGTCAACTATAGGTCATCCAAAACTAAAATGACAATGCGTCATTGTTTAAGATGACGTAATAAAATTGTCAGCACTGTGTATCTGTCGTGCTGCCAACTGGATTGCAAAAATCCCTAGAATATACTTTACTTTTTATCGAGTGAAAAAATAGAAATATTTTTTTTTGGATCTCTAAGCAACAACCTTTATACTATGTTTTGTAAATATAAAGTCTTTGTCTCTGCTAAAGTCACTTTTTGTCAGGCTGTTTTTCCAACTTATACGTTAATTTTTAGATGTTTGTTGTTTTCTTTATTGTTATTGCTTGTTTTTTTATGACACGTCACCTTCTTTATTGTAATATATTTTTGTTTTGTTTTAGATACTATTTTTTATATATAGTTTTTAATTCATTTTTATTTCTTTTGTTTTTCTTATTTTTTATACTGTTTTTTGTATATAGTTTTTAATTCATTCTTATTTCTCATTCTTATTTCTTTCAAATTTCTCATTTTTGTTTTTTTTTCAATTTATTTTGATTTTTACAATTCTGCATTTTAATAGTTTTTCCTCTAAGTTTTTTTTTTATATTCTATCTCATTATATTCCTAACAAACTTGAATAATTTTTTTTCTGTTGTCTTGTTTGTCCCAGTGTTTCTTGTGTATTTCTCTATTCATCTATTCTCTCGTTTCTCACTTTTTGTCAGTCTCTTTTACGCTATATTCTTCTCTCATAATATTCTGTTTTCTTTTTTTGATGCTTTTGTTTTCTTGGCTGTTGTAAAATTTTAAAAGAGAGAGAGTAAAGTACATGCAATAAAACGCCAAGTAAAAATTGCAATAGTTAATAATACAAATAAAAAAGTCAATAGAATAGACAAAAATAATAAAAAAAAAAGAAATTAAGATAATTTGAGTAGAAAAACGGTAAAAATGCAAACAAAAACAAAGTGAACAAAAACGATTTATGATTCAGCTTCATTTTGGAAAAGTACGCTATTTTAGACCCGTTTGAGAACTACGGTTTTTATTCTATTAGTTTTTTTTAACTCATCTTTTGGATTTAATATTCTATTATTTTTTCTCGTACTTTGTGTATTTTTTTTTATCTTATGTTGCTTTTTATCTCTTTTTGTAAATTTGGTTTGAAATTAAATTTTTTTATATATTATTAATTTTTGTTTTTATAGCCGGTTTTTATAGCTTTTACCTTTATTATCTCACTATTTTTTCCTAATTCGTCTCTTGTTTTGTGTATTTTTTTCCGTTTGAGCTATCCCATTTTTGTTTTTGCTATCTGCTAACAAAATTCTTTGCTTTGAGATGTTTAGGTGTTTCGTGTATTTCATAATTTCTTCTTTTTTCTTTTTTTTTGCTGTTATAACCTAGGTTATAACTATGGTCTAATTTTACTTCTTGCTACACAAAAGCCACAAAATATTTTATAAAACAGTTGCCATTTCTTTGCTTTGTTTATGTAAAAGTTTGTTTGTGCCTTGTTTTTATATATTTTTCTATTTACTTTACTAAATTTATTTTTTGCTCTCAATTGATCAGACTTTTTCTTTATTTATTTATCTTTCTCTTTGTTGACTTTTTTTCTTTTTTATGTTTTATTTTCTTGTTTTTTTCCTTTTTTTTTTGCTGTTATAACCTAGGTTATAACAATGGTCTAATTTTACTTCTTGCCACACAAAAGCTACAAAATATTTTATAAAACCGTTCCATTTTTTTGCGTTATTTATGTAAAAGTTCGTTTGTGCGGTTTTTTTATATATTTTTTTATTTACTTTACTAAATTTATTTTTCTCTCTCAATTGATCAGACTTTTACTTTATTTATTTATCATTCTCTTTAATAACTTTCTTTTTTTTTATGTTTTATTATCTTGTTTTTTGTAATCCGAAATCTTTATTATAGTATAATCTCAATTTTTTTTAGTGTAATGTCTGTTTCAGTGTTTGTAATCAAATTTAGCAAGTTAAATGTGATCAATTTCTCAGGGTCCAATTTGACACATATGATTGATGCATACTCATCCTATTGCTGCCAATATACAGGACGTTCATAAAGTATTTAGATCAGTTCTTGCTATAAAATTTTAAGGTTATGTCAATTTTTTGATTAGTTCATAGGTATATCAAGCTAAATTGCGCAGCAGGAATTGATCTAAATAATTTATAAACACACATAATATTGTTTTATGGTATTAAGTTAGCAATAGTTATTATAAGATTGAGCCAAATAAAATTAACAAAATGCGATGACTCTAATATGGCAATTTGCTATTTACCATACAACCTCTATGATATAGGTATTAAATGAAAGATTTCAATGAGCGGAATGCAATAAGCAAAGTGACGCTATTTTAAATATTATAAGTAATTGTTGTTTCAACTATCTCTCTATCTCTAATTTTACTTTGCTTCTGTTTCTCTCCATCATAATTATTTTTATTTATATTATTACTATTTTGTCCGCTTTTTACCTCATTTATTTTTAATGTTTTTCCGTTGCTCTTTTGTCAAACAATGGCAACATTAAGGAAGAAACTCTTTGTAGCTTATATTAATAGTTTTCTATTTTCCCTGCTAAGTCAAAGATAAATAGCTTGACATTTCCCTTAGAATTTTTTGCCCCATTAAAGAGTTAAACCCTATTCCTAAAGGACAGAAGGCCATTAATCATAAGCTGGCCTACCATTGTCATAGCACTAAATGCCCTTTTAAATAAAAAACTATCTTTATTACTATAATAACAGCAACTAAAAGTAATAATTTTGCAACATTTTTGCACATCGTTGAATTCGCGCAAGCTCCAAGATCATTTTGCAAAAGTGTTATTTCGACGTCTGGTAAAATCGCAGTTGCGACGCGTCCATCGAAGCGTCTCGACGCATTTTCTTTCATAAGTAAAATTGATAGACGATTTTCCTCTCAAAGCTAAACAATCGAGTGTGCATAGAAATAATAATAATAATAACAAAAAAAAAATGAAATTCAAATCTAATTCATCTTTACGTTCTATTCCATTCCATTTGTTTCTAATAGCGAGTGGTATTAGGTGTTAGGTGAACGTTCTTGAACTTAGATCTGCTAAAATGATGACGAAAGGTAATTTTTTTTTCTATAATCATTTGCGAATATAGCCTTGATTTATTTAAATTATAATAATAAATAAACACAATGTTGCAATTTTCTGACGAAAAAATGACCCCCATGTGCAATTTGGATGAATAATAAAAAGTATTATGTCAATGTATTATTTATTTATGTATTCTATTAATATTCACTTTATCTTCTCTTAAATAACTTTATTTAACTTCTATTGTAATGCCGCCAGACCGGTGTAAATAATTATTGTTTCCTTTCATCCATAATAATTCCATTGTTTTCCATGAAAAGGGAAACGCAGAGAGGCACTGTATATATACGAAATACACAGTCTATTCAAAATAATACACCGCATAAAGTTATATATTTTCCGCTGCAATGTAACGCATTTAAAGGTACAAAGTCTCGTGGAAAATAATAAAAGAGAAAAAAATTATGGCCGTTTTTCACATAAAGTATAATGTTTCCGGGTTTTTGGTTATGTATCTAGGTAACCATATATGTTTAGAGATTTTTCCACTAAATAATTTCTATTATAATATTTCAAATAAGTATTATGATCACAAATAATACCAGGCCTAAATTTGGTCCCCGCGAAACTCTTGAAAAAATTTAATAAATTTAGATGCTCTTCTAGATTTAAAAAAAGCTTTAAAAACAATAAATTAAATTATTGAAAATAAATAAATTCAGTAAATATATACAAATATTGTATTATAATCTATAGCTTTTTCGCATTTTTTTTAAGTTCCATTATAAATTAAGCAAACTAAAAATTTGAAAAAAAACGACTTTGATATGACTATTGACTAAATATACCTATACTATGAGTCCATAATATGACTAATTCTTATTTTATTTATTTAAATTGTCTAACTTAACTACTGTTTAATTATGTTGAAATATTTTTTTAATTTTTCACAAACTTTTATAATCAATAATTGTAAGTGTTGACAATGATATATGTCAAAATAAAAATGACTCGAAAACTACTTATCAGATGTTGATCAAATTGTAAATAGGACTCAACGGAAAGCATCAGCTTCCAAATCAACAAAATCGGCTTACCCAGAAAAAAGTGATGAGGTAACACATATTAAAAATATATAATCAAATTTTGTTTGAAGTCGGTTGAAAATATTAGTTTCATGATTTATTTCTATTAGTTTTGTTTGTTTTTTAAATAAAATTTTAAAAGACATCATATTTTGTTTATAAAATTCTCTATTTAATTTTATCTTTTCTAGTTTATTATTTTTTAATCTACTTCTATTCTTTCTTTGTCTTTTTATATTGTGTCTACAAATGTCTAATAAGTTTCATTTAAAATATTCTATTGGTTTTTTCTTTCTTTATGTATTTATAACGTGTTCTGTTTATTTAATAATATTTTATTATATGTTGCTTGTACAAATTTTGTTTTCTGCTTATTATTAGGCACTATCTCACGTTTTTTGCTATATCTTTCTTTTTTCAATCTTATACTTATATTTTGCATTTTGTTATTCAGCTATAATCTTTCTTCTCTCTTTTTTGTTATGTTTACACTTGAAGCTAATCTTTTTCTATTTTTTTTTAATTTACATATCTAGTAGCTTTTTTAACCGACTTCAAAAAAAAGAAGAGGTTTTTAATTCGACAGTATTTTTTTTATGTGTGGGTACCTTATAACTTTTTTCTGGGTAAACCGACTTTAATGATTCTTTTTTTATTTGAAAGCTGATGCTTTTTATCTGGTCTCATTTTAATTTGATCAAGATCTGGCCATTAGTTTTTGAGTTATTCCTACTAATGTTTTTCTTGACAATTTAATATAAAATTGTTTATAAAAATTTGTGAAAAAGTAAAAAAATATTTAAAAATAATTAAATAATAGTCTATTTATTGATCTAATTATTTAAGCAATTTGAATCAATTAATAAACAAATTAAATAATAATTAATCACATTGAAGTCGGTTTATTTCAAATTTTTAATTTGTATTATTATTATATCTTCATATTTCCTTTTGAATCTATAGTTCTTTTAAATCTGTTTTTTATTTTTTTCTATTTAAATCGTGATTTTAATTGTCTATATTTTCATTGTTGTGACTTATGATTTTAATTTTTCTGAGCTACATTTTTGAAAACATTTTTGTTTTATTGATTTTTTCAGTATTTTTTGTTGTTTAACGTTTCTCTTCCAATATATTTCCTTTTATTTCTTTGTTTTTGGCTTTATCTATTTTTTTATTTATTTCTCAATTTACTTTTGTTTATTTTGAAAAACACTGAATTAAGGTTCACTCGCAATAGTAGTCTCATACCGACATAAATAAACTTAGATGCTTTAAATTTTGAAAAAGCTTTGTACAGTAAGAAGTTAAGAAAAATAAAAAAAAACAACAAAAATAAAATAATAAAATACAAATAAAAATAAATAAAACTAGTAAATATGTATTGCCTTATAATCTATAGCTTTTTTCTCATTTTTTTTCAAACTTTTACATTATTTGTTTTACAATTTACTTCTACTTAGTTTTGTTTTGTTTTTCAATTAAATTTTAAGAGATATGTAGAAAGGATAATTTTGTTTATAAAAGTTTCAAATAAATCTCATGATTTCTGATTTACTATTTTTTAACCGACGACTATTTTTTTTCTGTTTTTTTATATTGTGTTAAATTTTTATATTTTTGAATATGAAATAATAAAATATAATAAAAATAAATAAATTCAGTAAATTGTAGTATCTTTTTCAAGAAAAATAGGTGACGACAATTATATAATGTAATTTATATGTAATTTGCTGTTTTAATTTCCCACCCTTTTTGAGTTATTCTTATTAATGCTTTTTTTGTCAAATATTTGTGACACTTCTATTGTTTATGAAAATTTGTGAAAAAGTAAAAAAATATTTTAAAATAAGTAAATAATAGTTTATTTATTTACCTAATTATTAATTTGAAATAATTAATAAATAAATAAAATAAAAATTAATCATATTGAAGTTGGTTTTTTCTAAATTTTTAATTTGTATTATTGTTATTATATCTTCATTTTTCCTATTAAATTTGTGTTTTTTTTAAATGTTTCTTATTTTTTCTTTCTTAATCTTAATTGTTTATATATTTTTTGTCGTATTTGAGTTCTGATTTAAATTTTTTCTGATCTATATTTTTAAAACAAGTTTGTTTTATTGATTTTCCCAGCGTTTTTTGTTGGTTAACGTATCTTTTGCAATATCTTTAGTTTTATTTTTTTTTACTTTATTTATTCATTTCTACAGTTCTCTTTTGTCTAGTTTGAAAAACGTTGGCTTTAGGTTCACTCGCAATAGTCTCATACCAACATTTATAAACTTAGATGCTTTAAATTAAAAAAAACTTTGTACAGTAGAAAGTTAAGATAAATTAAAAAAAAATCAACAAAAATAAAATACAAATAAAACCAGTAAATATGTATAAGTATTGCCTTATAATCTATAGATCTTTTCTCATTTTTCTCAAGTTTTTACATTATTTGTTTTACGATTTTTTTTTATTCAATTTTGTTTTTTTTAATTAAGTTTTAAAAGCTATGTAGAAAGAATAATTTTGTTTATAAAAGTTTTAATTTAATCACATAAATTCTGATTTGCTGTTTTTTATCCAACGACTATTTTTTTTTTTTATATTTTGTCTATGAATGTCTCATTTAACATTTTTTACTTGTTTTGTTTACTTTCATCTATTAATGATTTTTTATATTTATTTATTAAAATTTTATTATACGTTGCTTGTAGATTTTTTTTTTGGCTGTTTTTTGACACATTTACACATCTTTTGTTATATGTTTTATCTTTCTTTTTTTAATCTGACACTTATTTCACATTAAGTTATCCATCTATATCTTTATTCTCTCTTCTTGTTATGTTTACACTTGAATATAAACTTTTTTATTTCTCACTTAATCTTTCATACTCAGTAGCTTTCTTCTTATTATACGTCTATACTTTCGTTCAAATCGGTTTCTTTTTTATATCTGTTTTTTTTTTTTTTGGTAATTTTGATAGGGATTTTTATTCTGAAAACAATGTATTACAACTATAGTATTGCATAAAAAAAATTAAAAACACTTAAAAAAATATAGCGTATGCTTAAACTGCGCTATTTTGCGGACATTGACGGTATTTTTGCGGTCATTTATTATTGTTTACTTTTTATTTATTTATTATTTTATCTCGTTTATTTTTTGTAGTTTTAGCTTGTCGGTCGTTTATTTCCAAAGCTACTGTTATTTTTTTTCCACTATGGTAAATAGTGTTTTTTTGTTTTTTTTTTAATGTAAGCCTAATTGTAATACATTGTTGCTTCAAAATAGATATTTCTATCAGAATTACCAAAAACAAGTATATTATGTTGTAATTTGAAAAACAAAATTTTGACAGTTTACCTTTGTTCTTAAGGCTATATGTGCTATTTTGAGGTCTATTTATAATCATTTAGTTTGGTAGATAAATAATTAAAATGAGCCAATAGACAAGCGAGTTATTGACTCGTTTTTTTTTTTTAGAAACAGTCCGTATGCCCTTTTCATCGTTGTATTTTTGTTCTTATTTATATTTTTCTTATGGTATACTTTTTAAAATATCTCTGTTTTATTGACTCTCATCGTGTATTTTCTTGTTTTTGTGGTATTTTTATCTTTTTTAATATCTTTACTTTTATTTTTTCTTTTTTTTCTAATTTTTAATCTAATTTTTTTTCACAATTTCAACAGCTTATCACTGTTCACTTTCATAAATGCTGGCTCTAGGTTCACTAGTAATAATAATAATAATAAACATAGTTTAAATACAAATATTTAAATTCAAATTGCTAACAAATTTCTTATTAAGCAAATAATACCGTGCTGAAATTTAATTCCTAAGTAACTTTTGAAAAAAAAAATTTCAAATGCTATAGATTAAAGAAAAAACCTTGTAAAGTAGAAAGTTTATTTATTATAAAATTTTTTATTTTTGTTATAAAATTTTTATATTCTTGAACATATAAAATAATAAAATATAAATAAAAATAAATAAATCCAGTAAGTTGTAGTATCTTTTTTAAGAAAAATATGTGACGACAAGCCGCAAGTTATATGTAATTTGCGGTTTTAATTACAACATTTTTTGCATTATTTTTAATTCTCGGATTCTACGTTACGTAAAATTTTAGAATCACTTTATGTAAAATAAAATTTTTTTTAATAGAAAATTATAGAAAATTAAGAGGATTAAAGAGACAAGAAACTTTATAATGTTTTGCTGATAATAGAAACGATAACGAAAGCAATATACTAATTTTTATTTACTTTATACAAAAAAAAAGTTTCTAAAAAAATTAAAATAAAGATCTTTTTTAGAAATACTCAACATTGATTTATAAAAAAACGTAATAAATGACTTTTTTTTATTTTCACTTGGTTAGAAAAGCCATGTAGAAAAAATAATTTTTTTTATAAGAGTTTCTATTTAATCCTATGTTTTCTAGTTTACTAGTCTTTAATCTATTCTTTCTTTAGCTTTTCTTTTCTCTTAGTCTTTAACTACTCTTAGACCATTCTTTCTTTGTCTTTTTATATTGCCTCTATGGATGTCTCATTTGAAATTTTTTGTTTGTTTGCTTAATTGTTATCTTTTTATAAGATTTTGTGTTTACTCAATAAGCTTTTATTATACGTTGCTTGCCCAATTTTTTTTTTTGCTTATATTCTGACACATTTTTACATCTTTAGCTGTATGTGTTTTATCTATCTTTTTTAAATCTTACATTTATTTCCTATCTGTAACCTAATCTTCTTCTATTTCTTACTTTATTTTACATACTAAGTAGTTTTGTTGTTATTATGCGTCCATATATTTTTTAAAATCTGTTTTTCCTCTTTTTTTTTATCTAAATCTGTATTTATTAATTTTAATTTTTTACATATCCATTGTCGTGTTGTTGATTTTATTTCTATTGGTTTTGAGTACTATCTTTCAAAACATTTTTGTTTTATTGGCTTTTACCGTGTATTTTGTTGTTTATTTCTGTTTACTTCAAAAAACACTGGTTCTGTGTTCACTCGTATAATGTTAATACAGATATTTAACTGCCAGATTTTTTATCAAGTAAATAATACCGGGTCTGAATTTTATTCCCGGATAACACATAAATTTTTTTTATAATTTTAGCTGTTTATTAAATTGAAAAAAGCCTTGTAATGTAGAAAATTAATTTAAATTGAACAAAAAAAAAACAAAATAAACAAAATAACAAAATATAAATAGAAATAAATAAAACTTATTATGAAAGGTATGCGACAACAAGCTAGCCAATTATATGTAATTTGCTGTTTTAATTAAAACCCTTTTTGCATTATTACATTCTACGTACAATTTTAGAATCGCTCTGTGTAAAACACTCCAGATCTAGAGTGCATGTTGTAGAGATAAATTTTTTTCCTTGAAAAAAATCGTTAATACCTAAGTTTTTACATTATTTGTTTTACGATTATTTTTTATTTAGTTTAGTTTGTTTTTTTAATTAGCTTTTAAAAGCCTTGTAGGAAAGATAATTTGGTTATAAAAATATCTATTCTATCTCATATTTTCGAAACCTATTCTTTAATCTACGACTATTCTTTTTTTATCTTTTTTTTATTCTGTTTCTAGATGTCTCTACGTTTTATTTAAAATCTTTTGCTCGTCTCTTTCTTTTCAATATTACACTTATTTCTTTTTTTTCTCTCTTCTTCTTTTTCCGTTTACACTTGAACTTATTTCTAAGTTTATCTTCTATCAGTAGCTTTTTTGCTATTATACTTTCATACTCCTTTTAAAATTTGTTCTTTTTTAAATCTGTTTATCTTTCTTTTCTATATAAATCTAAATTTTTTAATTTTTATTTTTTATATATTGATTGTCGTATTTCTAGTTTTTTTAATATTTTTTTAAACTTATATCTTTGTATGATTGGTTCTCACTGTGTATTTTGTTGTTTTTGTCGTTTAACTTATATTTTTCAGTTTATTTACTTTTATTATTATTTTTTATTTAGTTTTTTTTATTAATTTCTACAGTTTATCGTTGTTTGTTTTAAAAAATGCTAGCTTTAGATTCACTTGTAATAGTGTAGATACAGATCATCTTGTCGTTCAAATAATACAGGACCTCAATTTAGTACCCGGGTAACTAACTCATGATAAAAATTCATAAATTTGGATGTTTTAGATAAAAAAAAACTGTGTAAAATAAGAAACTAGTTTAAAAAAAAACATTGAAAATAGAATAATAAAATAGCGAATTATATGTAATTTGCTGTTTTAGTTATTAGTACTTTTTTAAATTATTTCATTGTCGGATTCTACGTCAATATCTAAAATAAAAAATATCAATATCACTAACATACTCGAGATCTAGAGTGCATGTTTTTAAATATATACATTATTTTAATAGAAAACTAACAATTGCCGATCTAAAATTTTAAAAGATTCTCTGGACAAAATCAAATATATTTTTTGTTAACAGAGAAGTCAAAGAGACAGCAATATGCTAAAATTTTTTTATATTACAAAAGAAAAATAAGAAATAAATAAAAATAAAGTCTATTTTTAAAAATATTCAATATTCAATTTTTTAACAAAAAAAAACGTATTTTATTAGGTTTTCACATGATTTATTTGCATTTGGTTTTGTTTTTTTTTTAATTAAATTTTAAGAGCTCATTTAACCGTATCTTCTACAATTTATTGTTTTAAATCTGCGATTGTTTTTTTATATTAGGCCTATAAATGTCTCTATGTCTTAATTACAATTTTCTACTCATTTTTACAATTTTCATCTATTACTAATTTTTTCTGTTTATTATATAAGATTTTATTAATACGTTTTGTGCTTATATTTTGACACATTTTCACATCTTTTGCTATATGTTTTCTCTTTTTTTTTCTCAATCTTACACTTATTTTACACTTTGTTATCCAGCTATAGTCTTTTTTTCTCTTTTTTTATGTTTACATTTAAACTCAAACTTTTTTTATTTTTCCCTTTATCTTACATACTCAGTAGTTTATTTGTTATTATACTTTTACCTTTCTTTTAAATGTTACTTTCTTTTTCTATCTAAATCTGTATGTTTTAAATTTAATTATCTATACATCCATTTTAAGCATTTTTGTTAATATTTTTATTTTTCAAAAACTATATCTTTCAAAACATCTCTGTTTCACTGTGTAATTTGTTGTTTTTCAATTTTTTTAAAATTTATTTTTACAAGTTATTTCTGTCCGATATTTAACATTAAAATTGCTAATAGATTTGTTATTAAGTAAATAGTATCGAGCCTTAATATTATCTCTGATAAAAATTAATAAATTTAGATGCTTTTGATTATAAAAATCTTTCTAAATTAGATAGTTAATTTAAATTAATATAAGACAATAATAAAAATTAATGACAATAAACAATTCCAGTAAACGGAGAAGTTAGCAATTATATGTAATTTACTGTTTTAATTAGAACCCTTTTTGCATTATTAGATTCCCGGATTCAAAGTAAAATTTTAGAGACATTCTATGTAAAATACCTCAAAATATAAATGCTTTTAATAGAATATTGAAAAAGTAGATAGATTTATAATAGATTCTTAAGTTTTAAGAATCTATGATGAGATTTTCTTGAATAAATAACTAATTTTGATGTTAGTAGAATAGTCAAAAAATATATATATTTTTTCACTTTATATAATAAAAAAGTTTGTAAAAAATTTAAATTAAAGTTAATTTTTAGTAATTTTTAATATTCAATTTAAAAAAAAAAGTAAATTATGACTTTTTTCTCTTATTTTTTAAGTTTTCCAATTAATTGTTTCATAATTTATTTTTATCTGGTTTGGTTCGCTTTAAAAATTAAATTTTAAAAGCTATGTACGAAGGATATAGGTGTTTTCTACTTTACCATTTTTTAATCTACGACTATTTTTTTTTATGTTTTCTATCTATTCGGTTTAAATCTGTATTTTTTAATTTAGTTTTTTATATATTTATTGTGGTTATTATTTCTACTTTTCCTGGCCTATATTTTTTGAAGCATCTTTGTTTTATGGGTTTTTGTTGTTTAACTTATTCTTTTTAATATCTTTTCTTTTAATTTTTTTTCATTCTTAATTTATTTATTTATTTATATTTAAATTTATTTTCACAGTTTATCTCTGTTTAATTTGAAAAACGCTTATTTTAGGTTCACTCGCAATAGTTCAATACAGATATTTAGCATTCAAATTACTGACAGATTTGTTATCAAGCAAATAATACCGGGCCTAAATTGAAGCCCGAATTACTCTTAAAAAAATTAATAAACTTAGATGCTTTAGATTATAAAAAAGCTTCGTAAAGTAGGAAGTTAATTTAAATTTAAAAAAATCATTAAAATAACTAATAAAAATAAATTAAGTATTATTGCATGATAATCTATAGCTTTTTTTCTTATTTACTATTATAAGTTTTTACATTATTTGTTTTACGATTTATTTTTGTTTAGTTTTGCTTGTTGTTTTTTTTTAGTTTACTATTCTTTAATCAACAACTTTTCTTTTTTTTGCTTTTTTAACCGATTTTAAAAGAAGAAGGAGGTTCCCAATTTGACTGTATTTTTCTTATGTGTATTACCTCATAACTTTTTTCTGGGCCAACCTATTTTAATGATTTTTTTTTATTTGGAAATTTTTGTCTTCTATTTGGTTTCATAGTTTTTAAGTTATCCTTATTAATGCTTTTGTTGACATATATTTTTGGCACTTACAATTCCAGGACATGAATAAACATTACTTGCTTGATAAACAATTAATTTATTATAAAATACAAGTGAGAAATTAGAAATTTAAAAAATTGTCTTAAAAATAATTAAATATTAGTTTATAAGCAATTTAAGACAATTAAATAAATGAAACAATAATTAAGTAATCATTTTGAAGTTGGTTCTTGCTAAATTTTTAATTTGTTTAATTATGATAATATCTTTATGTCTTAGGCATATTCAAAATTTTCTATTTGTTTTCTCAACCTTTATTTATTAATAACATTATTTTCTGTTTATTCAATAAAATTTTATTGTGCAAATTTTGTTTTCTGCTTGTATTCTGACATATTCTCATATTTTTTGCTCTATCTTTTATTTGTCTTTTTTTATCTTACACATATTTCACATTAAGTTATCCAGCTGTAATCTTTGTTCTCTCTTATTTTTATGTTTACACTTAAAGCTACTTTTTTATCATTTCTCACCATTTAAATTTTTTAAACAAGTAAACAAATTAAAAATTTCAAAAAACCGACTTAAATATAATTAATTATTATGATTAATCAATTGATTCAAATTGCTTTATGTTTAATTTGTTTAAAGTATTAAAATAAATACTTTATTTAAATTATTTAGATTTTTAGATTTTGATCAATTTTAGATGGGACTACATGGTCCCATATAAACTTGACCCAGTTGAAAGTTCTGGAGTAACAAAACTAAAGAAAAAACACAGTCGAACTGAAGTTTCCGTTTTCGAAGTCGGTTAAAAAGTGAAAATAAAGATCATTTATAAAAATATTCAATATCTTTTTTTTTACGTAATCTATGGCAGAAAGTAAAATTAATTACCTTAGTTAAAATAATTGTTTTTACAATATCCACATATTTTTACAAAAATTAATTATTTTTATAATGTTGTTGTTCCATTATTCTAAGTTGGCCTTGTATTAACAATCAACATACACAAGCCTACTAAATCAAAACAATTATGTTTTGTTTTGATTTAGTGGGTTTGTATGTTGCTGTCAATATTAAAAAGTATATATATCAATTAATTTTAGTGGTACTTTTAATAACGACAGATATGAAGCGTTTTATTATGCTAAAATGTCAAGTATTTTTTTGTATCTTGTCATGACTTAACAGCTGTATATACTGCAGCTAACACAGCAAACTTATAACAAAAAGACAACATCACGGCAGAAGTAATTAGAATTTTCAAATGTAGATTATTATCTCAAATTTAATTATGTTTAGGTATAAAAACGTGAACATGACTTTTTTTGCTTTCTGTTGTGGATTATAGTAAAACAAAACAATAAAAAATACAAACTTTTTCCAGTTTGTTATTAAAATAATTTAATAGAATCTAAAAATTAAACAAAAGAAGCTAGTGTTGTGTTTAAAACATAATGAGAAATTTGAACATGCTTTAGATGGACAAAGACAACCATATGAACAATAATAGTAAAAAAATGTAATATAAAAGAACAACATGTAGGAAAGAAATAATGAATATCAAAAAAACTCTATGTAGCAAAGACTAGAAAACACACATACGGTATGGTTTTCAGAAAAAAATTATCGAGAAAAAATGTTACTATTAACTTTACGACAAGTAAAGCTTGTCAAAAAAATTAAATTTGTTATCAGATGTACAGAGTATAAAACAATGCCTTAAGAGAGAAGTACCCTTATTTATTATCTTAGACAAGTTTTTTCTTATTTAAAAATGTAACTCATGAGATATTTTTTGCAAGATAATATTTTAAATTGTAAGTTTTTTTTATATTTTTTATATTTTTTTTAGCAATTTTTTTTATTTTTTATATTCTTTATACTTTAATATTTTTTAAATCTTAAATTTTTTAAGATTATGATAGGTTTAAAAATACAATAAAACAAAATAATAGCTTGATATCAAGTTTTGTATAGAGTTATAAACAACTTTGTTTTGTAAACATGTTGTCTGAAACTATATATAATGATCCGGCTAGTATTTTTTTCTCATAGCGATCTCTTAATTTTCAACGCAACTAACAACTTTTACAACTAACGTCGGATTTTGATACGGCAAACTTATTTTTAAAAAAACAAAATTGTTTATAAAAAAATACTTTTTGACGTAATTAAGATTTTGTTTTTCTTAAAAAATTAATTCTAAAACCTACTGTTGACAAAATAAATACAAAAAAAAACTGTGGTTTTTATTTTGTTATCATTTACCTTTACCAATGATTTTTCATATTTTATTTTAATTTTTTTGTTTGCTTATGTTAATACAAATATATGATCTGCGTTTGTTAATAATAATACTTTTTTTGCACTATCACTCCCATTGATTGTGTTAATTTTTTTATTGCTTAAATCCTATTGGTAAAAAGGCTTTTCTTATTGTTTTTGTATCAATTTTGTCTGCTTCTTTTGTTTTCTCTCTTTTCATGTTTTTTGTTTCGGTTTTAAATTTAACCTTAACTTGACTCTGTTGTGTCTTCTAATTAAAAAAAATGTTTTTTTTAGTTTACTATTACACAGTTTATTACTGCTACCTTGCTTTTTAATACATTTAATTATCTTTCTTATTATCAACATATGTTTAGGTTCAAAAACATTTAATCAGTTTGATTTTTTTTAGCTTCAGTTTTTTTTCTTTTTATTCCTACGGTTAAAATCACTTTCTGTCAACAAATGCTTGTTTATATCAATATTTTCTTTATGCTTTTATACTTTTTATTTCGGTAGTTTCTCAGTTTATCCACTTTATTTTGTTTTAAATTTTTTTATTTTTCTGTTTTTGTTTTTAGCTTTGTATTTTTTTTGAATTTTTGTCACTACTATGGTTACATAATTTTTTTTTTAAAATCAATTAAAAACAATATTTTTTATAAATATTTATGGAAAATATGGTTTTCAATTTATTATTAATTATTACGATTCTCTTCTGTGGAAAAAGATAGAACAACCTTTACAAATTACATATTTTTTTGTTCTTTATACTTTTGTAACAATTTTTGCATTGTGTATTTTTTTAACAGATATTTTTTTCTTCTATATGATTTTGTCTTCAAAAAAAAATTTGCAGAGCTTTTTTTTAGAAAAGGATTTTATGTTTGTTTACACCAAATTAAAAGATTACAAATAAACTACAAACTTAGCTAAAAATATGTCGTATAACCCTTATAGCATCAAGCTACTGTCAAAAGCCACTGTCAAAAAAGTGTCTTAATTGTTTTTATTTGTATTTTTTATAGGTCTTCAATCTAACACTATTTTCACATTTTGTTATCTAGCTAAAATCTGTCTTCTCTCTTCTTTATATGCTTACACTTAAACCTAATCTTTTTCTATTTCTTACTTTATCTTACGTACTCAGTAGCCATCTTGTTGGTATACTTTCATACTGCCTTTTAAATCTGTTTTAATTTTATATGTGCTTTCTTTCTTTTTTATCTAAATTTGTATTTATAAAATTTAATTGTTTATATATTTTATGTGTATTTTTGTTGTTTCTGTTGTTTAACTTATTTTTTTAATTTTTTTTCTTTAAGTTTTTTATTATTTATTTTTTTCTTATTTATTACAGCTTGCTTTAAAAAACGCAGTCTCTAGGTTCACTCATAATTTTTTGACCACTAAGTGAGTTAATAAGTATATTATTTGTATGTTATCAATCACTTCTATAATTTTTATAAATTTTGAATTTTTTTTACATTTTTGCTATTAAATTAAAATATTTTTTCAAGTGCAAATATCATTGGTTTTTCGATTTTTTAATTTTGCTGTTATTAATTGCTTGATTTATTTATTTTTATTTTTATGTTAGTATGACTTTATATACTTTTTCTTTCTCTTTTTCTATTTCTATAAATTTTCTCTTGTTTTTCTTTTCATGTTTTTTTATGCTTTGTGTTTTTACAATCTATATTTCTTTAGCAATTGGCCATTCTGTTTTTTTTTATTTTGGTTTTTCTTATTATGTCAAATTTTTTTACATATTTCCAAAGTTTATTTTTTTTACTTTTCATCTCCTTAATTTAGATTATTTACTTCATCATCTTTTGTATTTTGTTTTCTTTTTCTTGTTAATTTGTTATTTACGTATATTTGTTTCATATTCTGCTACAGTTAAAGCGGTTTATTATTTTATATTGTTTTTTTTCGCAGAATTGCCATTATTGTATCTATTATTTTTATTTTATTTTACACTTTTTTGTTTTATCTTAAGTTTGTTTTGTTTTTGGTAACAATTTTATTGTTTTGTAGTGGTAGTAGTAGTGAGTGGAGTGCACAAACTAATTTTTTCATATTGCTGTTATAAATTGTTTGATTTGTTCATTTTTATATATTTTAATCTGTATTTTTTAGTATGACAGTTTCACATTCTATATTTTCTTTTTCACTATTTTTTTTTTCTACTCCAATAATTATGTTTGTTTAGTTTTTTTTTTTGGTATCTGTTTTTTTAATTTATATTTGTTTGGCGATTGTTCTCTTTGTTTTTTTATTTTTGTCTTTCTATTATGTCAAAAACCCTTACATATTTGCAAACCTTATTTTTTTTACTCGATGTTTTTTTTCTTTCTATTTTCTTATCTTATGTATTTCTGATACTTTTTTTGTCAGTTGGTTATCTATGTCTATATAATTGTTTTATATTCTGCTTCTCTTAAAGCTTTTAATGATTTTACATTGTTTCTTTGCAAAAATTGCTACTATTGCATCTATTTTTTTTTTGTTTTTATATTTATTTTGCACTTTTTTTAATTTAGAGCTTGTTTTCAAAACTCATAACTATAAATTATTGACACATTTTTACCTTTTGCCAAAAAATTTGTTTATTAAATTTCGAGAGCTCTTTTGACCAACTTCAGGTGACGAATAAAACTGAAGTATTATTTGCTTAATTTCTCCTGGTTTATAGTATTTTTGTGGGGCTTTCTTAATAATTTGACCAAACAGCTGAAAGCAGAATTGTTTTTATAGATTTCAATAATTTCGTCGGCGTTCAGATGTGTGTAGTTATTTATTTGTTTGATTAATTTAAAGCTGTTAATACTAATATGATGATTACTATTGAGGGCGTGCGCGGCTTTGGATTTAATTCAGAAGAAGCTCTCAAGATTTAAAAAACAAACTTTTTAAAAGTGGTAAAACTGTGTCAGTGGTTTATAGTGCCAAAGAATCCAAAGGAATTAATTAATTATAACTGTAAATGTTTAACATTTTGCAGATGTGAGATATAATTTAGTTTAGAAACTGACTTACTGCATAATATGACGTAATTGCTTGACAGCTCAATTGTTAATTTACCTTCTCAAGCATAAATTCTTCTTATGAATTAATGAAAGCACGCTTTTATTAAATATTAATTTCAATTTGCGAAGCCATTTCGTAAGACAAAACTAACTAAATATTAAATTTGTTAAGAATTGTGTCATAAGGGTAGTAATATTATGGTATCCCTAGCCAAGCTTTAGTAAATTTTGGGGAAGGAACTCAATGACATAGTTAATTTCGGTCAAAATGTCAGTTGTCATGCATGAACACATCCATTTGCTCTCGGAAATTGGATGTTGTTGTGGAAACTGGCTCGATTTATCCGACTATGGTGTATTGAGCGTTCCATTAGTGAAAGCAAACTGTTCAATTATTAATTTATTTGCCAAAAAAAAAAAAAATCTGATCTAGGTACACAAACATCCCTTATTTTCTTCTAAAAACATTTATTTTTGCTAAATAAAATGTGAAACGTAGAAAGGTTTTCAAAAGAGAAAAATAGGCAACATCTTCCAATTACGTCTAAAAATGTGTAAAAAAAACCAAATATGATATTATAGAAATAAAGCAGTCAATTGAAATAACCTTATAAGTATTTTATTTTTCAGCAAATAATTTTATTTTATATTGAAAATGTCTTCAAATAGAAAAGCTCCGTTTTTCTTGACATGAAATCATTCAGTTGAAAGAAAAAAGATCAAATTAAGTTTTCTATTGGAAGAGAGAGACTCCAACGCATGTCTGAAGAGGTCTAGTTTAAGACCGAAATTTAACTTTTAGCTAGAAAAAAACGTATGTTGGAGGAATTATGATTTATCTGTCAAGAATTCAAAATTCTTTTGCAAAATGACAAACATCAAATAAAAAAATGTGTATGTTTTTTTATTAAATAAAGTCATATTAAATTTACGTAAAACAAAAATTATAAGCAGGTTTTGTGCTTATTAGCACTTAACAGTGCTAATAAGGCTTTGATAGGCTTATTATATTTTACTTGCTCCACTCTCCTATATTGTTTAGTCCTTTTAACATAAAATTTCAAATAAACGCTAAAAATTTTTGAAATCATAAAAGACTTTTCAATGTAAATATTGCTCCATTGGTTTTATTGTTTGTTTTTTTATTTAAATTTTTTCTATTTAAAGACTACTTTGCAATCAAAACTAAGAGAGATGTTTAAAGGTTTATTTAATAATTTTGAATTTGTATACAACACCCTGTAGACTGGAACAAAGAACTTCTAAAGTATATTCAAATTTTATTAAAAATATTAATTTTTTTTCTACACATTTGAGTATTTAATATTGATATTAATTTTTTAAGACAAAAAGCGCGAACGTGACAACTAAGTTGTCCAAACAGCGATACGCTTTTTATTTTAATGTGTATTCATTGATGTCTATCATTTAGAGTGCATTAAAAGATGTAGAAACTTTGTTGCTTAAAAAAATTATTTGAAAAATTGTAAACGCTGGTAAGCTAGATTGTGAGAGATAGTAATGCTAGAAAACAATTATTAAAAGTTACTCAAAATAATTAAAATATTTTACAAATAAGGAGACTACAATAATGTTTACATTAAACAAAATTATAATAATTTTTTAAGTTTGTTTTGAATATTGCTTATCACTAGGTAGCTTGTATAATTGTAAGTTATAGTAACAGCCCTTTTTAAACCAGATTGAAATTGTAAATATACACTATAATGTATCATGGTAACTTCAAGTAATAACTTTAACCATTTTACGTTTTCGCAACTTATTAACATAAAAAAAACTATTTAAATTTTCTAAAGATTATAAAATTGTCTACATTTAAACGTTATACGACCGCATTTTTTTAACCAGTTTAAAAACGTAAATTGTTAACACGTTAACAACATCTAGTATGTTATTACTTTTATACTACACGACTTTACAGTAACTGTTATAATTATCGTATATCATGATAACTTTGAGTGAAGTTACTATTTTACGTTATAGCAACTTATTAACAAAAGAAAATCTATTTAAATTTTTTAAAAATTATAAAGTTGTTAACATTTATCAGTTATTATAGTTATTGAAAAGCTAATACAAAAATATGTGTGTATTATTAACGTGTGCGATTGCAAGTTATAGTAACAGCAATTTTTTAGCCACCTCAAAAATGTAAATTGTTAACATGTTAACAACATCTAATATTTTATAACTTTCTTAGTACACTACTTTACAATAACCGTTATAACTATCATATATCATGGTAACTTTAAGTAATAACTATTACTATTTTACGTTTTAGCTTATTATTAACTAACAAAAGACTATTTAAATTTTTTAAAGATTATAAATTTGTTGACATTTGTAAGTTATTATAGTTATTAAAAAGTTAACAACAATAAATAAGTTATTGAAGTTATAACAACAGCATTTTTTAGCTAGTTCAAACATGTAAATTGCTAACACGTTAACAACATCTGGTATTTTATAACTTTCATACTACACTATTTTACAATAACCGTTATAACTATTATTTTTTATGGTAACTTTGAGTAACAACCGTTAACATTTAACGTTTGATCAACTTATCAATTAACAAACAAGAAATTGTTTAGTATTTTTAAAAATAATAAAATTGTTATTAAAAGGCTAATACGTTAACAATTTATAGTATTTTATAACTTTCATACTACACTATTTTACAATAATCGTTGTAAGTAGCATATATCATAGTAACTTTGAGTAATAACTATTAATATTTTACGTTTCAGCAATTTATTAACAAAAAAAAACGATTTAAATTTACTAAAGATTATAAAATTGATATCATTTATCAGTTATTATAGTTATTAAAAATCTCACAACAATGAATATGTGTGTATTATTAACGTGTGTTAATGTAACTTATAGTAACCGCATTTTTGTAGCCAGTTTAAAAATGTAGATTGCTAACACGGTAACAACATCTAGTATTTTCTAACTTTTATACTACACTATTTTACAATAATTTTTATAACTTTTATATATTATGGTAACTTTGAGTAATAACTATTACCATTTTGTCTTTTAGCAACTTAAAAAATTGTCAATAATTTTAAGCTATTATAGTTATTAAAAAGCTAACAATAACAAATATGTGTGTATTATTAACGTGTGTTAATGTAGGTTATAGTAACAGCATTTTTTTCAACCAGTTCAAAAATATATATTGCTAACACGTTAACAACATCAAGTAATTTATAACTTTTAAACTACACTATTTTTCAATAACCGCTATAACTATCATATATCTGAGTAACTTTGAGTAATAGCTATTACCATTTCACGTTTTAGTCACTTATTAACCAAAAAAATCTATTTAATTTTTTTTTTATTTTTAAAATAAATTGTTAACATTTATAAGTTATTATAGTTATTGAAAAACTAACAACAAAACATATGTGTGTATTATTAACGTGTTTTAATGTAGGTTATATTAACCGCATTTTTTTAACCAGTTTAAAAATGTAAATTGCTAACACGTTAACAACATCTAGTATTTTGTAACTTTTATACTACACTATTTTACAATAACCGTTATAAATAGCATTTATCATGGTAACTAACTTCGAGTTACAACAATTATCATCTTACGTTTGACCAACTTATTAATTAACAAAAACAAATTATTTAGTACTTTTAAAAATTATTAAATTGCTATTATTTACAAGTTATCAAAAGGTTAATACGTTAACATTTTATAGTATTTTATAACTATCGTACTTAACTATTTTATAAATAACAATTATAATCATACTATATAATAGTATCTTCAAGTAATAACTATTACCATTTTACGTTTTAGCAACTTATTAACAAAAATAAAACTATTTAAATTTTTTTAAGAGTATAAAATTGTCAACATTTATAAGTTATTATAGTTATTAAAAAGCTAACAACAATAAATATGTGTGTATTATTAACGCGTGTCAATGTAAGTTATAGTAACCGCATTTTTTAACCAGTTTAAAAATGTAAGTTGTTAACACGTTAACATCTTGTAGGTTATTACTTTCATACTACACTATTTTACAGTAACGGTTATAATTATCGTATATTATGGTAACTTTGAGTAAAGCTACTATTTTACGTTTTAGCAACTTTTTGACAAAAAAAAGTCTATTTAAATATTTTTAAAATTATAAAATTGGTAACACTTATATGTTATATTTATTAAAAAGCTAACAACTATTATGTGTGTATTATTAAGGTGTCTTAATGTAGGTTATAACAACCGAGTTTTTTTAATGAGTTTAGAAATGTAGATTAGTAACACGTTATCAACCTCTAGCATTTTATAACTTTCTACTACACTATTTTACAATAACCGTTATAATTATCATATATCATGGTAACTTTGAGTAATAACTATTACCATTTTACGTTTTAGCTTATTATTAACTAGCAAAAAACTATTTAAGATTTTTAAAGATTATAAATTCGTTGACATTTGGAAGTTATTGTAGTTATTAAAAAGTTAACAACAATAAATATGTGTGTATTACAGCATTTTTTTATCCAGTTCAAAAATGTAAATTGCTAACCCGTTAATAACATCTGGTATTTTATAACTTTTATACTACCACTATCATTTTACGTTTGACCAACTTTTTAATAAACAAACAAAAAATTATTTAGTATTTTTAAAAATTATAAAATTGTTATCTTTTACAAGTTATTAAAAGGCTAATACGTTGACCACTTATAGTATTTTATAACTTCTATACTACACTATTTCACAAATAACAATTATAATCATACTATATTATAGTATCTTCATGTAATAACTAAAACCATTTTACATTTTACCAACTTATCAACAACCAAAAAGTCATTTAAATTTTTAACAATTACAAAATTGTTGTCATGCACAAGTTATTAAAAAACTAATTATATTAAATATTTGTTTATAAATAACGTGTAATAATATTAGTGTAACGTTATTTTTCTAACCGTATGTTGCTAAAGTGTTAACAACTTACAGTATTTCATAACTTTTATACTAGACTATTTTTATTATATAAGAGTTAAATCATAGTAACTTCAAATCATAACTCTTAAGTTTTAGCAACTTATTAACAAACAATTAACTTTTTAATGTTTCAAGAATTATAAAGTTGTTAACAGTTACAAGATATTAATAGACTAATCACAACAAATATTTAATAGTTTTTAAAAGCAGTTTTATGATTAACAATTTTTTTGATCTGTTTGTTTATTAATTTTATGTTAAAATTATCAAAATTATTGAAAATATTCTTTTACGTTATAAGTCGGTAATTAAATAAAATATTATTTTTTTATAATAAAAACAAACGACTATAATAATATAAGTTAAGTAAAGTTACTTTTGAATAACAAAAATATTTAAATTTATAAAAAATAACAATAATAATTTATTTTTAATAATATTATATTAATATTTTTAATTTGTTAATATAAGTTACAGTAACTTCAATAACTTATAAATCTAATACTAAACTATATTTATACTTATCATAGTAATCTGTGTGACAACTATTACCATTTTATGTTGCCAACTTTTATAAAAAAAAAAATGTTTTATTAGAGTTATAAAATTGATAAATTTAACAAGTTAATGCAGGCAGGGTTACTTACAGAAAATAGAAGTTATTAAAAAATTAAAACCCATTTTATACTTGTTAGAATTTTTAGATAGAATTTATGTTGTGAGATTATTGTTAGTAAATAATGGTTATAAATAAAAGTGTGTTTACTACTTTTATTTATAACCATTTTTCATTTAACAGTAAACTACTAACGTTCAATAACTCAGTATTAGTTGAAAATTTTATATAACTCCTGACGTTAGCTGTTGCGTAGTTTAAACACAAAATATAAAATTGTAAATGCTAGTAAACTAGTTTATGAGAGGCAGTAATGCTACAAAACATTTATGATAAGTTACTTAAAGTTATTAAAATTTTTCATAAATAAAAAAGCTACAAAAATGTTTAGATTAAACAAAATTATAACAACATTTTGAGTATTGTTAATAACTAACGTGTATTAAACTAAGTTATAGTAACAGCACTTCTTTAACCTGATAGAAAATGTAAATTCCTAACACTTCAACAACTTAGTAGTATTTTATAACTACAATGTTACAAACAGTTATAACTATCATAATATTAGAGTAACTCCAAATCATAATTATTACTATTTTACGTTTTAGCCACTTATTAACAAAGAAAAAACTTGTTAAATTTCTTAAAAAGATAGAATTACTAACATTTACAAGTTATTAAACGTCTAGCAACAACAAATAATAGTTTTTATAAGTAGTATAACTGAATCAGGGGTTCGAGAAGCTATCAATTTAATTCTAGACTGTTCGGTATATACATAATAATATTTATACATATAATATATGTCTTAAATCGATATAAATATAGATGTGCATTCGGTTCTCACAAACTGTATTTATGTGTAATATTAAAGTAGCGTTATTTAAGTGTGTAAAATAGAAATAAATAATTTGTACAGCTTTCACGTTACAGTAGTTTTATTCTTAATAGATTTTTTTGAATCTGTTTGTTGATTAACTCTATTATTTTTATGTTGTAGATTGTAGATTGAGAAGGGGTCGTTTGGCGCTTTCCACCTTACAGAACTGCGACCAATTTGATCTATTGTTCTTGAACCCTACGCTCATTGTTTCCCCAGGAATTCTAGACTTTTTGTAAAGCCGAGTATATTCCTAAGTGGCTTGTTTTTGACTTCGACAGGCGTTAGTCTCGCACTGTCTAAGTAGGTCAGCCTTTGGGACGCTAGCGCACCGCAATTACAGAGTATGTGCTCAGCGGTTTCACTTTCCGATTCACATAGTCTGCAGTTCTCATTGTCCACCAGACCCAGCTTTTTAAGGTGATACCTTACTGAGCAGTGTCCAGTGAACAGGCCTGCAATGATTCTTATATCATTCTTCGATAGAAGAAGAAGCTTTTTTGCATTCTCTGGCGAATATTCGATGAATTTCCTCGCCTGTCTTTGCCCAGGAGTATTCTTCCAGTGGCGCATTTTAGTTGCCAATTCCCACCTAAGGATCTCCGTCCGTTCATGCGATTTCGTTAGTCCACAGAACGGTTCGGGGCCTATTGGAGGAGCTTTCGAACCTGCTTTCGCTAATTCATCGGCAATTTCGTTTCCTTCAATTCCTTCATGACTTGGTACCCAAATGAGGGCAATCTTGTTGCCCATTGCCAAGTTTTTGAGGGACTGTCTGCATTCCCAGGCCATTCGAGACTTAGTGTTGTTTGCACTGACAGCTCTTATGGCCGCTTGACTGTCAGACAGAATGCAGATCTTTTTGCCTTTAATACGCCTTCGCAGACATTCTTGGGCAGTTAGATCTATAGCAAGTGTTTCAGCTTGCATAATTGAGGGTGTGCTACCTAGGGCTATTGTTGCTCGGTATTTTGGACCATAGATTCCTAAACCTGTCCCTTTAGTTGTTTTTGATCCATCTGTGTACCAGATAGAGGAGTTCACGCCAATTTGTGCGATTCGACTTCGAGCCGCATGACGGTCAGTAATGACTGTTTCAAACGGGGTTTCGAAGTCATGCATTATTGACATGACGTCCCTTGGTTGTTCAAGAAAACCCGGCTGCAGAAGGTCAAGTATCTTGAGGTGACCTGTTCGGTCTCCTAATTTGAATTTCTTTGTTTGGGCCAGCCTCAGAGATGCTTGCAAACTCTCCCTTTGCACCTGTAGGTGAAGGGGCGTTAAGTTCAGCAGCACCTCTAGAGCGGTAGTAGGAGCCGTGCACATGACTCCTGTAATGCCCAGGCACGCAAGCCGCTGCAATTTCTGCAGCTTGCTTTGTGTCGTTGTTTCTCTGGTTTTCGTCCACCATACAAGAGATGCGTATGTGACGATGGGTCTTATTACCGTAATGTACAACCAGTGTATCATTTTCGGCTTTAGACCCCATGTCTTGCCAAAGAGCTTTCGACATGCCCAAAAGCAGCCCGTTGCTTTGGTAAGAGTCTTGTCGACGTGGGTGTTCCATTTAAGTTTACTATCTAGGGTTACTCCTAGATATTTCACTTCGTTGGAAAATTGAATCGATAATCCTTCCAGTTGCGGAGCTTTAAGGTTTAGCTTCTTGCGTCTGGTAAATGGGACTATGGTGGTCTTTTTAGGGTTAACACAAAGTTCCTCCTTATCACACCATCTTTTGATTGTGTTCAGGGCGTTCTGCATTAGGCTGGAAATGACACCTTCATGCTTGCCTCTGACTAGAATTGTGAGATCATCTGCATACCCTAGTACGCAGTGACCCCTTTGCGTTAACTCACAGAGTAGATCATTCACCACTATTGACCACAGCAAGGGCGATAAAACTCCACCTTGTGGACAACCTTTAACCGTGATCAGCGAAGTGTTTTCTTCTCCCAATGAGGCCGTTATTATGCGGCTTACAAGCATTGATTCAACCCAGCTTGTTACAGCTGGTTCAATGCCGTGTTTTTCTGCTGCCAGCTTTATAGATCTAAAGGAGGTGTTATCGAATGCACCCTCTATATCTATGAATATGCCAGCAACTATTTCTTTTGCCTCGATAGTTTTTTCCACTTCTCTAACAATATAGTGAAGCGCGTCTATCGTGGATTTGCCGGGTTGGTAGGCAAACTGTTTGGAGTGTAACTGTGCTCCGTTGTGGAGCACGTTCCTCATGTGGTTATCCACAATTTTCTCCATTGCTTTGAGGAGAAAGGAGGATAAGCTGATTGGGCGATATGATTTGGCCTCGTCCGGAGGCCGTCTGCCCGTCTTTGGTATAAAAACTACCTTTACCTTCCTCCAGGACTGGGGAATATACACTTATGCAAAACTTGCCTTAAAAATGCTAGTAAGGCAAGGGGCAATGACGTTCAGCCCTTTTTGCAGTAAGGCTGGAAATATTCCATCGCCTCCGGGCGATTTGTAGGGCTTGAAGCTGTTTATAGCCCATTTTACCTTTTCAAGGGAAAAGATTTTCCCTGCCAGACGTCTGCTGTCTCTATTTGAGTGTTGGTGTACAACACTCGCGAGAGCGGGGCTTGTCTGACTAATGTTGCGTGTCTCTATGGAACCCGGAAAGTGGGTCGACATCAACACCTGTAGACTTTCTCGGGTATCCTTGGCGAATTCACCATTAGGCTTCTTAATAAGCCCTATTGTGTTTGAGTGGTCCTTAGACAGCACCTTTTGAAGACGCACCGCTGGGGCGAGCTCGTCGATCCCCTCGCAAAAGCGCTTCCAGGACTGCCTTTTGGACCTCCTCAATTCTTTGTTGTATTGTGTTAGGGCTTGTTTGTAGTCCTCCCAGAGTCCTAATCTCTTGGCCCTATTGAACGCTTTTCTAGCTTCGATCTTAAGCTTGGCTAGTTCGGCGTTCCACCACGGTACGTCCCTAGAAACAGTACGCTTCCTTAGAGGGCAGCTGGTTTCGTATGAGGCTATTATTTGTTGCCTCATATGTTCAGAGGCAGCTTCTAACTCCTCTACCGTGGATATTCCGTAGTGAAGGCCTTCGAATTCAGTTCGCAGTGTCTCTGTGAAGAGGCACCAATCCGTTTTTTTTGGCACTCTACACTGCACTTTCACCACTTTGGATGTTTCCAGTTCAAACGCAATGGTCGCGTGATCCGAAAACGATGGTTCATCCATCACTTGCCAGTTTTTGACAAATTGCGTCATGAACGGACTTGCCAGCGTCAGGTCTAGAACCTCTTGGCGAATTGCGTTCATAAAGGTTGGTTTGTTGCCGCGATTAATAATGTCTACATTGTTAGCACAAATAAAATCTAGCAAATCCTTACCTCTTTGATTATTGTCTGAGCTGCCCCATACTTCATGGTGCGCGTTGGCATCACAGCCCAGAATAAGTTGTTTGTTCCCTTTCCGGCACCATTCAGTGAGGCGTTGTACTTCCTCTGGTGGTGCACTGGTCCCATCACCGGGAAAGTAGGCCGAGGCTATAACTACACTCCTCTTGCCTGTCCCAATCGGCAGCTCGACTATAGCCGCCGTTAGGTCTCCCGTGATGAACTCTGGAATTGAGACAAAATTTATATCTTTTCTGAGCAATAATGCTGCTCTTGGTCTTACATGACTGAAGTCAGCTAGAAGGCTATGTGTCCCTCTTGGGAGTCCTTTGATTGCGCAGTTGTTCAGCCAGGGCTCTTGGATTAGCCCTATGCCCACTTGTTCTTTGACAAACCTCCAGAATAAGGCACTAGAAGCTGCCTTTAAGTGCTGGAGGTTTATCTGTATACATTTGAGACCTAGGCCGTTTGGGCTTTAGTCTCACCCTTTTTGGGGTCGGTTTCTTGACGGGGCTTTGAGGCTTTTTGTTTACCTTTTGACCCTGCCTTGGCCATTGGCTTCTTGATCTGGGGCTTCAATGCAATCTTTCTCTCTCTCCGTGGTCCCGGCTGTGAAGCCGGCAACTTGGGAAGAGAGATCGATTCCACCTGCTGTCCACCAGAACCGGAGCTTTCCAGCTCCTTGGATGTTGAGCTGTGCAGCTCCTTGGAGTCAATTTGGGCGTTAGGGATCTTTTGGCCCCTCTTCGAACGCAGCTGGATTTGTCCGAATCGGTAGCCAACCCTATTTCCCAATTTTTTTAGATTTTCGGCAGATCGATGATCTACCGAAAATGCTACCTCTAAAGTTGAAGCAACCGGATTCCTCCGGAGAATTCTCCAGTTAGAGGTTTTGAGGTCCTTATTTTGGCCCTCTATTAACTTCAGGATTTTCTCGTTGGAGTAGTCCTGACTACCTGGCAAATACCCTATAAGGATTTCTGTATGAGGCATTTCAGCCTCTTCTACAACCTTAAGGGATGCCCCTTCCCATGGCTTTAGCTCATTCTGTATGCTTTTTAGCCACTCCGCCGTCGCCGCATCAGCACACAGAAGCGCTAGCCAACCCGGGCGATTGTAGATGTGATGGAATTGAGGCTTGATAGCCTCTGACATCATGTCCACAATTTTGTCCAGTATCGCCTCCTGAGTGGCTGCAAGTTGTTCCACTGTCAGGAGCGTTTCTGGATAGTTGGAGGGTATTATTCCAACCCTTGTGCCAGTCAAAGTTTGAGTAAAAGACGGCTTTTTAACCTTGGTAGGTTCAGCCGTTTCTTCCGCCCTCTTCTGACGTTTTTCCCCTGCTCCAGCCTTGGGAGGAGTGCTGCCATCAGACCTCGCTCTTTTGGAGCTGCCTGTGGGTTTCTGCTCCATAGGCTTGAGGGCAAGTTTTTTGGCTTCTTCAGCCGGAATACCCTTTTGCAGAAGAAATCTATATCTTTTCCGTGCAGCTCCAGAAAGGCGCACCTTGGTCGCCTTCGAGTTAAGGCGTTCCAAGGCGTTTTTAGCCTCTTCGTCGCTGCTTTCGCTGTGACTTTGGAGAAGTATATCCTCCAAGTTTTCTTCAACGGTTTGGCTTGGACCTTCGCCCAATTCCATTGACTCTATTAGGGGTGAGTCAGCCCCTAGATTAATGTTTTTTGTGTCCATAGAAGGTCCCACGAAAAGCTAGGGAAAGAAAGGTCACCTGCAGCAGAGCCCCGCATGCCACAGGAAGGCTATTTAAACCGGAGGTCGCCTGGTATCCGGAGTTCGCATATTAGTGGCTAAGATTACCCTCTTAGTCATACAGAATTCGGCATATGCTGTTCCACCTTAACTTTGGGAATTTTTTATAGAGGCTGTTCTCCTCGCGGACCGGGCGGTGAAGCCAAGCCCCCCGTGCTGCTTCAGCTGCAGCCCTCTCTGCGCCTTGTGAGGGTTTGTTGCAGCGGAAGTAACCTACGGTGTTAACCAGACAAAATGGCGCATGTTTGTCTGTGGCTCAGGTACCTCGGGTTTGCCCCACCCGTACTCAAGTTGCAAGCAACTGGAGCCCTTGAGCCCTTATTTTTATGTTAAAATTATTATCATTATTTTTATGGTAAATAATTATCATTATTGTGAAAATATTTTAAGCTATAAGTCATGCAAAAATTATAAGAAATAAATTTATTTATAACTAAAATTTTAATAAAAAAAAATGTTTAGATTGATAGAAGAAACAACAATATTAATTTATTGTTAATGTAACTTATTTATTTAGCAGCACATTTGTTGAATAACTGACACGAACAACTCATTAGTATGTAAACTCTTATACTAAACTATATTACAATAACAATTATAATTGCTACCTATCATAGTAACTTCGTGTGATAACTATTACTATTTTACGTTTCAGTAACTCGTTAAGTGCTTGTTAACAAGCAAAAAATTTTTGTTTTGTTTTATCAGAGTTATAACACAGGGTTACTTACACAAAATAAGAGTTACTAATGAATTGAAGCCAGTTTTATGCTTTCTAGAATTTTTATATAAAATAAATGCTTTGAGATTATGGTTAATGATTGACGGTTATAATTAAAAGTTAAAGAGACTTTTTTTATTTAACAACGTTTATTTATTAGACTTAGATTGTAAGTTGCTAAAATTTATCAATAACTTAGTATTGGTTGAAAATTCTAAATAACTTTTGACCTTAGCAGTTGCTTAGCTGCGATTGGCTAAACACTATCTACAGCCATATTTAAATTTAAGCAAAAAATTAAGATAGCACTTTATAGAGTAAGAGTTAAAACTATACAATTTTTTATAAGTTTTACTTAAATTACAAACAAAAAAATCGTTGAAATACATTTTTTTAGTTTTTATTGCCGCAATAGGTGTTATTTAAATTTGACGTCAAAGCTTGCCATGAATGTTTATTTTTATCATAGGAACGTACCTTTACTATCGAATGTAAGTGACAGTTATTAATGTGACATCTAAGCTTAACCTCACTTTTAATTTAATGAATTGATAGTTCAACACGTTAATAAGATTAAATTAAAAACACATGAAAGCACTTGATGTACTCCTTTTAAATAACTCTTTTTAAATATTGTGGCAAGTGGTGGTTGATAATTAATCTGGTTGTGAAAGTCAACGTTGAGATGTTTTCGGTGGAGCCTTTTCTATTATTTGCCTTACATTTTCGATAAGTTTCTCTGTTTTTTAGAAGAACTACAATCTTTTTTGCGATCACACGAGCCTGTCTCACGAAAGAGTTGAATACAATGATTCTGCATCGGAAAATTTTTGGCGTAATTCTTGAAAACCAGCTTGAATTGAGTATTGCCATTCGACGAAAATTTTCTATTGTTGTGAAAAATAAAAATTAAATTCAAAAATAAAAAAAATATTAATTGTTTTGACATTTGAAGCAATTGTCTTAAAAGTTATGGTACGCTCACACAAACTCATAGGCCAAATTAAAAAAAAATAGTCGTTATTATTGTTCTTAGATTTTTTTGTAACAATCACTATAATCTGATATTTCTGATTCTGATAGTAAAAGTAGTACGTGTTTTATAGATAAGAAAAATATATTATTCATAAAAAAAGGAATAGGTCAAATATAAGGTGAAAATCAATTTTTATTTCCTTTCTATCTCCTGTAGTAGGTGAACTCGTTTTTCATATAGATAAGAACATCGCATAGCATAGCATGCGAGTTCGTGTTTTACCTTTCCACTTTGAATATAAATAAAATGGAAATTTGATAAAATTTAAATTCAAAGAGAATAAATAAACAAAAAAGCATTAAAGAAAGCTTTCTACAAAAAAAAAATAACTGAATATATTGCTAATATATATGTAAATCAATGATTAATATTCGTTTTTATTAAATAAAAAGTTTCGTTTTGTTGTCACAGCTCATCAGCCACATGTATTTTTCAATAAAATTTCTTGTTTAATAGAAAAGCTTCACATTTCCATTAAACATCCACATATCTCTTAAATAACCCTCCAGATCATCCCAAAACTTCAATAAGAAACCATTCCCTTGGGCTCTAACTTGAAATGTAAATCGATTGAATGTGTGAAAGAGCCAATAAATTGCTAACAATAATTTAAAAGTATAATTTAATCACTATAGCATTTTAAAGTGAAACAACTATACACTTTTTTTTCACCCCTATATTGATTTAGATGTCAATTTGAAAATCACCTTCTAGATCAAAGTTAATAGACCCTTTGTCGATGTCTAAAAAAAACAAAAGACCACTACTGGTTTTTGTAATAGAAGAAATAAATTTTCTGATTGAATGTCCTTTTTGTTCTAGAGATGGTGTTGAAAAAACCATGCTCCTGGAATTGTATTAACGTCTTTGAAAATAGTGGATGAACACTGGATTCCATTTTAATCAGGTAATTGAATATTCTTATATAAACAAGCATAAGAAAAAAAAAGAGAAATATAATAGAATTGATTAATTTTTTTCTAGTGTTTTTGTTAAAATAAAACCGAAATCGTATAATTTACCAGTATGTTGATTTTGCCACCCTTTCAACCCTAGTACAACCACCGTCAAAACAATCCTCAAACAAACCGAAATTTCACTCTAACGAGCTCCGAGCTTAATTAAACTTTTTTTCCATTTAAAAACATATGTAATTCTCCCAGTTCCTGTTTGAAACTTATTCCAGAGAAAATCATTGCAATTTTCATTAATTCTGGCACTTATTTGGTGGCGGTGGCTGATGCTGTTGCTGTTGCTGTTATTCCAGACTAACGCGCTGCTGAAGAGGACTATTTATTACATTAATATGTGATGAATCTAATCCTCTATATTATTGTGTGTTGTTTACTACTCAAATTACTAATAGTCTTTACCAAACCGGAACACTTTTGCTCCCCCCTTCACTATTAATATTTTTTCAAAGAGTGATTAAATTTTAAAAACGACGTTCCATTAAAAAAGCTTTTGTAAATACCAAAAAGTTTGCTCCAATCACAAGCTATTAACGCTCTTTTTCTGCTTTTTTTTCCAGGAGATTTACCCTTCGGTCACAAATACATATGACACATGACTTTGCCGAAACTCCGAACAGGTTCGTATGACATTTTATATTGCATTTGTCAATCATATTGGAAAATCAAATTTTAATAAAAACATTTTTTTTTAAAGATAGATTTTCAATATTTATTGTGGTATGTCACAAGAAATAAATATCAGTTATTTAAAATAAATGACTGAACACAACGCGTTTATTATTATTATTTAGTCTAATGACTTGACTGTACAATTTTAACAATATTACAGATGACAGGTAATTACATAAATTTTGTGTTTACTCTGCTTTGCTTTTTTTTTTTTTTTTACATCTTTTATTCTTCTTCATTTTTAGCTTTGTTTTTTTATCCTTTTCATCTATTCTACCAATCTATTTTCTTTTGTATTATCTCTGCTCGTTCTCCCTGAATGGTTTTTCTCACAGTTTTTATCTCTAAGTTATAAATTTTGTACCTTCTTTTTTTTTGTTTTTTCAAAATAATTTTTTGTCTTTGCGTCTAATTTTTGCAACCATTTTTGCCCTTCTTTTACTTTTTATTCTTATATTTTGCGACAGCTTTATTCGAACTGACTATTTATATGTTTTATTTGCTCGTTCTTTCTGATTTTTTTTCTCACAGTTTCTGTCTCTACTTTATAAATTTGGTACCTTAATTTTTTTTTTAATTATTTTTTTGTAGCTAGTTATTGCAACCATACTTTTTCTGTTTTCACTGTTTATTTTTATATTTTGTTGCAGCTTTGTTCTGCTTGTTCATATTTTTTATTACATTTTTACATTTTATTACAGTTTTTTATTTATTCATTCTTTTTGTACTTTTTTTCTCATCTCGTTGCTTCATTTACTTACCTATAACATTTTTTTTAATTTTTGTTTTATAAAATGATTTTTTTTCTCACTTTTGTTATTATTTTTTTATTTGCTTTGTTTTTCTTGCATTTTGTGTGGTTTTATCTATAATCCGTAATAGTTTTTAAATTTCTTTTATGGTTTATCATTTTTATAGCTTTTTATAAACCTTTTGTTTTTTATATTGTCAAGATTCAGAAACATCATCTTTTTTATGTTTTTTTAATTCTCGAATTTTTGATTTGTATAGTTTCTTTATTATCTTTTCTTGTTTTTTTTTTGCTTTACTTTTTGTTTTGTTTTTTTATTACTGCTTTAGTTTCACCTACTTTATTTGTATATTTTTATTTAACTTGTTAGTTGGGGAAATTATTGATTTTTTGTATAATTTTTTTTTTTAATTTTGTTGTAGTTTTAATGTTTCTGTCACTACGTATTTTTATTCTGCGTTTTTTCCCGTTTTGTTAAATTTTCTAGTAAAACTATAATGATGTGTAAAGGCGCAACATAGTAAAAAATAAAAAAACTGCAAAAAAAACATTTTTACTCTTATGGTTAATATATTTTGAAATCAATTTTTTTTTTATTTTGCCAAACTATTTGTTTTAATTAAATAAAAACACGTCAAGACGTGTTTTTTAATACCGCGTGATCAACAATGACTGTTTGAGTTGACAACACTTTTTAAAGGCTTTTTTTAATTGCCTAGTTGCAAAACTGTAACCGAGTACGCTTGTTTGACAGATATTTGACATAACGTTCATAATTAAAATTGTAAGTTATGTCACAGCTACTAACTTTTTAATTAGAATCTGTCAATCATGTTGTCACTGTTAAAGATGTCACCTGTCAACAACATGGAATGGTTGCAGATGCACTATTTTAAAATGAAATGGAATACTGGTAACTCCAACCGTTCTATTTAACCACGCTATATTTATAATAATAAAAAAAATGTTGCCTTACTTTTAAATTTTTTTTGTCTTTTTTGTTATTTTTATTCACTTTGACTTTTTCTTTCTCTTTTATAATTTTTTATCTTTTTCCTTTATGTTGCATTTTTTCATATCTGTTTTTGTTTAAAACATTCTTTTTTTTTTTTGTTTGCAGACATAAATCGAGCTAACATATAATTTTTTTAAGCTTTTTATTTATGTTTAAATGTTCTTGTTTGCTTCAATTTTTGTTCTCTTTTTGTTTTTTAACAAATAATTGTTTTTTTTTGTCGTTTTTATTACTAGATGCTTATTTTCTACAGTCTTGCGAGATATTAAACTGTTTTTTTTGCGGTTTTATAAATGGTTTTGAATACTAAATTGCTCGCTTTTCTTATTATATATTCCGGTGTATTCTTATTCAACCTAAACATTTATCTTTTTATGCTCATTTTTTTTATTGCTGCTTGTTCTCTAAGCACAACTGTTATAGACGTTACTTTGTTTTGTTATTACTTTTATAGACGTTTAAAAGTTTCAGCTTGCATTTTGTTGTTCTATAGTCTTTTCTTAATCTTTTTTATGCTATTATAATTTTTTTTAACTTAAAATTTTTTTTTTTATTATCTTGAAATAATATATAATAATTTTTTTTTTATTTAGTTTTGTTTACTTATTTGGCTACTTATATCTACTTTTGTTCAATTTTTTTTTTAACACAGTGTTTTTTACATTTTATAAGCTATTTTTTTGGTTTTTAATATTTTTTTATGCCTCATATTTACCTTTTGTTCTGAATCCTATCTGTTTTCTTTTCTTTAATTTTTTATATTAAGTTTGTTAGTAAATTTTATTTCTTGTTACTCCTGCTCTCTACTGTATTTTTTTTGTAATTAATTACAGTTTTGTTACTTTTTTTTTTCTTATTTAAAGAAAATTTTTTTTTTTGTTTGTAAATATTTTTTAAATACGAGAAAAAGTTGAATATTTTTATTTCTTTATAAATAGTATCATGTTTCTTATTTCAGCTTGTTGCGCTATATCACTATTTGTTTTTTCTTGTAATTTTTTTTAACAAATATTTTTTTTAATTATTAATCTAGTTGATGTATTTATGATTTTTCATAATTTTTCTATATTTCTTACAATTTTGATGATGACAGCGGAAATCTGACTTTCCGTTTCTGAATAATAAATAATCGACGTGATTAATAAATAACTGCGCTTTATTTTGCATCCTGCAATTTTAAAAAAAATGTTCAATAAAAGTTTAAAATCTTTCAAATAATTTTTAAAATTGTTTTTTAAGAAAACTAAAAACATTTTAAAAAGTATTAATAATTTGTTATTAAAGAAACAAACTTTTTAACCAATTTAAAATAATTTTTAAAACTTTTAAACATGCTTTAAAAAAACTTTAAGTTTTTTATATAAAAGATCTTGATAATTTTTTGTAATATTATATATTTTGTAAAATATGTAAAAATGTGAAAAAAAAGCGGAAAGAAAGAAGTAACAAACAAAATAGAAATAGAAAAATGGCTAAAGCATTTGAAAAATATACTAAAAGAAAAAGAACACTAGAAATTCCAAAAAAAGTAGAAGTAGAAAAAGAAAGAAATAAGAAAAAATTAAAATAAACAACAAAAAAAGAAGTAAAAAAATACTAATAAAACGGATAAGAAAAAATCACTAGGAACGGATGGGATAACAAATGAAGCATAGATGTATAGGAATAAAAGAGTTAGAAAAAGACTGAGAGGTGTTGAAGGGAGTTTAGAAGGGAAAAGAGTTATCTCAAAAGAGGACAGAAAGAATAATAATACTAATCAATAAAAAGAAGAAAAAGATAACAAAACTAACTACTGAGGAATCACTGGGGATGTCTTAATACAATGTACAAGGTGTATGAAATGTGTGTGTGAAAAATATTTAAAAAAAATGTAGAGAGAGTGGGAGGATTACCAGATCAGCAAGCCGGATTTGGAGAAAGAAGCGAACTAACAAACGATGTGTAGGTTTTAAATGCAGCAAAGGAGAGTGAGTTGGAAAAAGAAGGAGAGAAAGTATATGGGATGATTGTGAATTAAAAAGCAGCGTTTGACAGAGTAGATAGAAGTAAGCTACGGGAACACATAAAAATGAGTAGAATGGCAAAAGAAATTGAGGAAGTCTAAGAGATATATGAAGAGATCAAGTGTGAATCAAAATGAAAGCAAATGACTGTAGACAAAAAGGGGTTTCAAACATAGGTCTAGTGCTGTTTAATATATTTGAGTGACATGAAAGAAGTGCTAGCAAAAGTGAAGACAGAGATAGAAAAAAGTGTAGTAGTAAAGTAAAGTAAAATGACAAAAAACGCAAAAAAGTACATGAAAAAAGAGATTTTAGGTGAATGAATGTAAAACAAAGGTAATAATGTTTTAGTAATGGAGTAAGAAAAGAAAAAGTAGAAATAGAGAGAAAAAGTAATAAAGCAGGTTAAAGAATAAAAGTATTTAAGATTCATGATTCAACAAAGAAACAGTTGATAAGTGCAGGTGAGGGAACTGGTGATAAAAGGAAACCAAACGTGTAAAATAGTGCGGGGATCAGCAGAGAATAAATTTAGGGGAGAGAATGAAGGATGACGATGTTTGAAAGTCTAGTAAAAAATATAATGTATGAAAATGAAGAGTGCAAGAGAAATATGTAAGATCGACTTTAGAGTATATAAGTAAAAAATACGAACAGAAACAAAAAAAAGAACGAGAAGGGTGTGGGATATTGAAAAAAAGCTAGAAGGTATTTAGTAAAATAAAAATAGAAATAAAAAAAGAAAAAAAAACACTACTAAAAAAAAAAGATTTAGCATAGAAGAGATCTAAAAAAAAGCGAGACAATGAGTGCATGGAGAAAAAAAGGATAGATTCAAACATTGACAAACAAAGGAAGAAGTAAGAGAAAGTAGGTACAATAAGAAGTACATTAGCTTAATCATAGAAAACTGGATTTTTAAAACGAAAAAATGAGAGAAAGCATAAAATGATAGCAAGAGTTATGTTCAAAAAAAAAATAAATTTTAAATGTGAAAAAATAAAAAAAAAATACAGGAGGAGAAATACATAATAAAAAGAAAGAACAAAAAATAGAGTAAATGTAAATGATAAAAAGAGAAAAATACTAAGCAATATTTGAAAAAAAGCTAGAAGGTATTTAATAAAATAAATTAGAATAAAAATAGAAATAATTAGAAATAAAAAAAGGAAAAAGAACACTACGAAAAAAAAAAACAAATTTGGCATAGAAGAGATCGAAAAAAAAAAGAAGCGAGACAATGAGTGCATGGAGAAATGAGGGATAGAAATAAAAACATTGACAAACAAAGGATAAAGTAAGAGAAAGTAGGTACAATAAAAAGTACATAAGCTTAATCATAAAAAACCGGATTTTTAAAACGAGAAAATGAGAGAAAGAGAAAAATGATAGAGAGTTAAGTTCAAAGAAAATAAATTTTAAATGTAGGAAAATAAAAAAAATGCAGGAGGAGAAATACATAATGAAAAGAAGGAACAAAAAATAGAGTAAATGTAAATGATAAAAAGAGAAAAATACTAAGCAATATTTGAAAAAAAGCTAGAAGGTATTTAATAAAATAAATTAGAATAAAAATAAAAATAATTAGAAATAAAAAAAGGAAAAAGAACACTACGAAAAAAAAAAACAAATTTGGCATAGAAGAGATCGAAAAAAAAAAGAAGCGAGACAATGAGTGCATGGAGAAATGAGGGATAGAAATAAAAACATTGACAAACAAAGGATAAAGTAAGAGAAAGTAGGTACAATAAAAAGTACATAAGCTTAATCATAAAAAACCGGATTTTTAAAACGAGAAAATGAGAGAAAGAGAAAGAGAAAAATGATAGAGAGTTAAGTTCAAAGAAAATAAATTTTAAATGTAGGAAAATAAAAAAAATGCAGGAGGAGAAATACATAATGAAAAGAAGGAACAAAAAATAGAGTAAATGTAAATGATAAGAAGAGAGAAATATTAAGCAATATAGTGAATAAAGTATAATGAAAAAGAATGAAAAAAAAATAGCAAGGATGAAGACAACAGTTAATTTATAAAATTTTTGAACAAAATAACTTAATCACATGTTTGTAACTGAAGCAATAAGTTTATTTTAGTTTATTTTAGATTATTTTAGATTATTTTAGATTATTTTAGATTATTTTAGATTATTTTAGCTTATTTTGGTTTATTTCAGTATATTTTAGTTTATTTTAGATTATTTCAGTTTTTTTTAAGTTTATTTCAGTTTATTCTGGTTTATTTTAGTTTACTTTAGTTTATTTTGGCTTATTTTAGTTTATTCTAATTAATTTCAGTTTATTTTAGTTTATGTTAGTTTATTTTAAATTATTTTCGTTTAATCTAGTTTATTTCAGTTAATTTCAGTTTATTTTAGATCATTCTAGTGTATTTCAGTTTATTTTGGTTTATTCTAGTTTAATTCAGCTTATTTTGGTTTATTTTAGTGTATTCTAATTTATTTCAGTGCATTATAGATGATTTTAGTTTATTTTAGTAAGTTTTAGTTTATTTTAGTAAATTTTAGTTTATTTTAGCTTATTTTAGTTTATTTCAGTTTATTATAGTCTATTTTAATTTATTTTAGTTTGTTTTAGTTTATTTTAGTTTATTTTAGTTCATTTTAATTCATTTTAGTTTATTTCAGTTTATTTTAGTTTATTTTAGTTTATTTTAGTTTATTTTAGTTTATTTTAGTTTATTTTAGTTTATTTTAGTTTATTTTAGTTTATTTTAGTTTATTTTAGTTTATTTTAGTTTATTTTAGTTTATTTTAGTTTATTTTAGTTTATTTTAGTTTATTTTAGTTTATTTTAGTTTATTTTAGTTTATTTTAGTTTATTTTAGTTTATTTTAGTTTATTTTAGTTTATTTTAGTTTATTTTAGTTTATTTTAGTTTATTTTAGTTTATTTTAGTTTATTTTAGTTTATTTTAGTTTATTTTAGTTTATTTTAGTTTATTTTAGTTTATTTTAGTTTATTTTAGTTTATTTTAGTTTATTTTAGTTTATTTTAGTTTATTTTAGTTTATTTTAGTTCATTTTAGTTTATTTTAGTTTATTTTAATTTGTTTTAGTTTATTTTAGCTTATTTTAATTTATTCTAGTTTATTTTAGTTCATTTTAGTTTATTTTAGTATATTTCAGTTTATTTTTGTTTAGTTTGAAGCTAGTTTAGTTGAAGTTGAACAAGGATAAAGACAACAATTAATTTATAAAATTTTTGAACAAAATAACTTAATTATTACTTGTTTGTAACTGAAGCAATAAACATTGTTTTGATGTGTAGAAATAAAATAATAGAATTTTTTTGGTTTAACAAAGTCTCTATTTCTAAAGCAATTTGTGGCAACATTTCTACTGTTATAATGAATTTCAAATATCCTTTCCGCCTCAAGCTCCCACCCACTTGATTTGCTGTCATTTCTATAACTAAAGCTTCATGCTTTTTAAACAGCCGCCAGAAAATCATGCCTTTGCTAAACTTTTAATCTTCAAAGGAAAGATAAACTCACACATCGTACACTTTTGAACTTTTTCGAGTTAACAACCTGTTCTCTCTATTTACCCCCAATTTTATCCGAAAGCCAAGAAAAAAATCAGAAGTTATTGTTTATTCTCTCTTTTTCCTCGTTTTCATGCTTATGTTGTTTTGTAGCTCGTAAAAGAATAATCAAGTTAGTTAATGAACGACGTGCTTTTGAGACACTTTCGTTTAACTACTAAAGCTTAGCTTCCTTCATACAAATTATGATGATGTTACAACTGTAAACATAAACTTAACCACTATGTTGATAGAGTGAGTCTATGAGGGAAGAGCAAATTTGCGTATATCTTTCCTGATAATGTATTACACTCCATCTTGTTGTAACCACTTGTTTTCTTTGTTTAATTGCAGAAAACATCGAGTTCGAATCGAGATGATACGTCTACTGGGAATGCGTCTTGTGACTAGACTGTTATTACTCATTTGTTCTCTAAGTTTACTCAGTCTACTTTTCCTAAGCAGATGTGGCTTAAGCAGTCTGGATACATCATCAACATTTGATACTCAGGAATCTGCCGAACAGCAGTCTTTAGGTGAGAAAACCTTTTTAGACCTTTCCTATGGTAATTCCTTCATTTCGAGCCAAGTTGACATTTTTAGATTCAATTATCTCGAAGAATCCTTTAAATTGTACACTCTCTGAATGTTTTATGGAGACATTAAAAAATTAATTAAACTTAAAGAGATCGCCACAACAGATAACAACTCCCATAAATCTTCTCCTTCCAGCAACTCTTTTAAATTAGATCTAAGAAAAGTGTGTCAACAAAAATTTAACTAAAGTTGCACGTAGGAATAAAGAGGCTTTTAGCCATATTACTGTTTAAACAAAATAAAGGGATTTTACAATCGGTTGGGAAAGCATTACATTTAGTGACCTCAAGGCATTTTTCGGATTTGGAATTCAGGTTCGATTGAATCGGGGAAATGGGAAAATGGCGGAAGGAATTTTTAGCTTATTAAACGAATGTAATCCTGTTTTAGGTCAATAAATCAAAATCTAGTTGAAGTCTGATAATTGTTTCAAGATATTAATAATTCGAATTTAACCAATGAGAGAAACCATCAGCTTACAAAAAAGTAAACAAAACTTTTTGGACTTTTCTGACTTTCTGCAACGTTTCTTGTATGGAGTTTCTATTATTTAGTTAATCAGTTTAGACTAAGCTATGTTTTTATGATATATTTCTAAATTAATTCGAAATTTCTTAATATTATATTTCAGATTAATTGCTTGGTTTGGAATCATTGGCACTATAAACTATTCACACAGTTTTACCACTTACCAAAAATTTTTTTGATTTATATCTCGAGAGCATTTTCGATTGACCACAATGTGGTCATCATCAGGAGATGAATAGAACTCAATTATTATTAGCTTAATTTTACTTGGTTTATATTATAATGTTTGTGAGTTTTTTCTAATAATCCGAGCAAGGAGCTGAAATACTTAATAGATGTCTATAGTTATTTATTTGTTTGACTAATTTTAAACCGTTAATACTAATATGAAAAGCGTGCTTTGCTATACTCGACTTGTTCAATTTGCCGTATTTTAAGTGAGCTAAGTGCTCTTTGTATCTAGCTTGAGCTGATCTACGCGTTTGTCCTATATAACTTTTGTCACAGGTTTTACATTTTTGACTATAAATTCTAGACTTTTCTACAAATGGTGTTTTGTGTTTTGGACCCTCAGACATTTTTTTAAATTTAGATTCTGACTTATAAACTGCTTTAAATCCTAAATGCTTAAGCGCAATATCAAGCCCGTTGCTTAAAGGGTATTGAAAAGTATTTTAATTCTTGTTTGATTTTTGTTTTCAATCTTCGTTTATTCATAATTTTATTTACAATTTTTTCATTATATTCTCTAATTAAATTATTTTAAGTTAATTAAGTTTTTTTGACTTAAAGGAAATTATGCATCATTTTAAAAATAATCCAATAGACAGTTTTCAATGTTTTATTAGATGGTGGATAAGGGATGTAGACGACGACTTCGCAGTTTAAGTTTAACAAATTTTGTCTCAAATTTTTTGTCTTAAATAATTGTTTTTCTTTAATTAGATTCACTTATGAAAAGAAAATTAATAACAAATTATTTTTTTAGATGTGAACGTAGTTAGAAAACCAGCAGGCGATTTAGAATTTGATATTATTTAGAAAAGAAACAAGCACTTTAAGATGGAGAACATACCTAAAGACTCAAATCATTGTTTTCAACATAAAATAGCAAGTTTATGTTAAAAACTTTAATAAATAAAAACATTTACTAAAAAAGCTGTTAATATTAATAAGATATAATGAAAGCATAGTAAATAAAATTATAAAAAAAGAAAAATTCAAAAGAAATATCAAAAATTGCAACAAATAATTCTCAATATTTTTTAAACCTAAGATAACTAACAGACTTAATATTGTGGCTAAACATTTAGGATTTAGAGCGCTTTATCAGTCAGGATCAAAATTTAAAAAAATGTTAGAATGTCCAAAAGACAAACAACCATTTCTAGAAAATTCTAATATAATGTCGCACCTGTGACAAATGTTTTATCAGTTCAAACTAGATACAAAGAGCACTTAAAATACGGCAGATTGGACAAATCCAGTTTAGCAGAGCATCTCTTTAATAACAATCATCATATTAGTATTAACAGTTTAAAATTAGTCAAGCAAATAAATAACTGTAGACATCTGAACGCCGCTGAATCCATTAAACACTTAATATAAATATTCTAATTATGACAGAAGATATTTTGTTGAGGGGAACAAATTAGGCTAAAGAATTGAATAAAAATTGATGTAAAAACTGTTTTTTTTTACTTAAAAGTCTGCAGAAAATTTTTAGGGTTTTATTTAGATACTGGTTGTGAAAGCTTCAGATTTTATAGTAGATTATTTTTATAGTCAAATCATTCGGATAAGACCCCATAAAATTTGATTATTGCATTTTGCAGATTTATAAAAAATTAGAAAGCGATTATAACACAATAACGTCAATTTCTAATCTTCAATGGACTGTTAGCTACTGCTCACCGTTTTCTTCTGATACTTTCTCTTATTTTGCTACTGCTTCACTTAAACATAAGATAAGGGGTCTCTCCAAATTCAAAAAAGTATAAGTATGGAGCTACCTGATGATTCAACAAGTGGTATACAATTTATTTTGCTCGACGGTTAATCTATTTGACTTAAAAATGTAATAAAATTTTATGAGGTCTTAGCTGAGTGATTTGCCTATAATTGCTCTATAATATAAAGCGTAAATCAAAACGGTTTTGTGATGTAAGTTTAAAATAAACCATTTAGGAGTAATAAAAAACTATTTTATGATTTTTGGGAAAACAATCATAACAAAATTAAAAATAATAATTATTATGGTTTACACAAATATTCTAGATTTTAAAATTTTTGAGGTGAGCTGTGGTCCAATAATTTAAATTATAATTATGAGAATATGTTATAAAATATTTAACCTTTGTTAATTAATACTAGATTTAGAAAAAATTATAAAATATCATTAGAAATAATAATCAAAAATGAGTCAATTACAATTAATCAAAAATTGTCAATAAAAAACCAAATAAAAAAGCTTATGATTTTGTTCTTCATTGTTGGTTAATAGAATTATTACAGTTGTACAAAATAAATTTAAATTTAATTCAATTATTAAAATATATAATGCAATTTTGGTAAACTTTACTTTATCTTTCAATTGGGAACAAATTAATAAAAACTGCAATATTGTCAATCCGACGCAAAATATTTCAAGGAGAGTTATTAAGCTCTTTATGGTTTGTTTAGCAATTAATTCATTATTAAATCTTCTTAATAATTCAGATTGTGGTAATAAACTGATAACAAACCACATTAATTGTTTAATTATTAGTCATCTTATCTATTGTATGGATGACATAAAAATATATGCAAGCAATGAAAGTCCATTATTAAAATCTTTGAGCTGTTTTCAAATAGTATTGGTATAGATTTTGATGTCAACAAATGTAAACTTTTAGGCACAAACAAAAGTAAAAATTAAATTTTTAAAATTATTAACAGTTTAAATGAAGAAGAACTGTACAAATATTTAGATAATAATCTAAATTCAAAAATGTCTCATAACGAAATTAAAAATAGTATCACAAAATGATTTTTAAACAAAAGTCTTATTACTTGTAAAAACGCAATTAAATAGTAAAAATTTGATACAAGGCATGACTTTCTTACGCTGCTTCTCTATCAACTTATTCCTTTGGTGTAATCAAATAGACCGCTACAGATATTAGTAATATTAATATAAAAACTGAATCATTGTTTACTAAATTTAATAAACATCATTCAATATTTTTATTTGAACAATTTTTAATTTTCTGGGAAAACAGAAGCAGCGGAATTTTGAACATATCAGTATTATTTAATAATCAAATTTGTAAGTTGCAAAATTACTTTCATAATTATAAAACCGATAATAAATTAGTAAAATTTAGTGTAAACACAGATACAGGTCTCACACCATTGAATCTAAAAGGTACAATTATCAGAAACAAATTGGCTAGACAAAATAATAATTTTTAATTAAAAAAATAAACAAAATTTATTGCCCAGTAGATTTTGAAAAATAATTAATCTAGACAAAATGCTGTCATTTTTATGGATCAAGAAGGGTCAATTTTTTCTAAAGACGGAAGGTTTTGTTTTCGCTATTCAGGATAGGGTAATTAACATTCAACATTATCGTTAGTTTTGGTGTCAACAAACAACTAATTAAGGAACAATTACAATTAGTTAATGACATTTGTAGAATGTGTTTCAATTCGTCGGAAATAATTGAACACATTTCATCTTTTTGTTTATTGCAAGATAATAGAGAATATAAAAAAACCATGACGCGGTTGCAAAAATAGTTCATTGAAATTTAGCTAATAAATTTAGTTTACTGAAAAATATTAAACTATGTTATAGCTACATTGTACCAAAACTATTGGTACCAAACATTACTAACTGCAACTTGTGAAGGTGTTCCATCTTTTTGACAAAAAATGGGATTGTAATAATTAATTGTAAATTAAAAAAAACACAATATCTTCCCATAGATGCTTAAAGCATCTATGGGAAGATATTGTGTTTTTTTTTAATTTACAATTAATTACTAACTGCGTCCAAAATTTAAGCTAATTGGCCAAATAATTTCGATAAATCATATAACAATAAATTAAAAGAGAAAACAAAAATCTCACATTTTATAAATATTGTTTTTGTTAAATATATTGCCAAGTTTTTGTAATATTATTTGTATTTTTGAGACAAAAATGACAAAATATTGGCAGTATTGGCTGGCCATATTGAGATTTATGAAAACAAGGCAAATGTTCTCAGAAAGATAACAAGCTTGCTGGTTGTTAAGAACCTTTGGAATTTAAATATGGTTAAAATTTCACTTCTAGTTATTTCAAACATGAGTCAATTTACTAATTCTTTTTTTGTTTTTGTTTTCTAAGTTTTTATTCTTATCATCACCCGTATCATCAAGTAAAAATCTTTAAATTTTTTATTTAGCTTTGAAAATTCTTACGGAACTACAGAAAGCAGCATTATTATGCTTATGTCATATTGTTCCAATGTTTTTAAATGTTAAATCTAACAATTCAAATAATATGATTGCAGCTGCGTGGGGAGATAGTAATTTAGCTTGATTTTTCAAAAACTTGTATAGTGTATTTAGTTTAAAACACAATTTGTGGTTTTTGTTTTTAATTTAATCCTTAAATTAGTTTTCAAACTAATTGAAAATTGAAAGCTTGTTTTTCAACAACTTTTATACTATTGAAAAAATAATATTGTCATTATTATTACTTGTCAAAGTAATGATAATGTGTCTCTGTTCCATAAGGGATTAAACATAATAGCAATTTAATTAATAATAATAATAAAATAGCTTAATATCAAAAAATTTTAAAGAAAAAGTCGTCAAAAAAAAGAGATAATAAAACAAAAGTACTTTACAAACAAAAAAAACTAAAAAGTGTTATAAGTCAAGCAAACAGCAAGGTCAACAAGCGTTTTTAACAAATTAAAGAGAGATTTAAGATTTTAAAAACAGCAAAAAAAAATTATTGACAAAATGCAGAAAAAGTAGAAATATAATTTTTTTTAAAAAACATATATAAAAGTTTTATAAAATAGTTTATAAAAAGAAAACAAACATGAATATCTATTGCTATTGGTAAATGTTTATCTTTCTTTATAGTATGTGTCATTTTTTTATTGTCACACCATTTGTTTTACCCTTATTTTTTTAATTTTGATACTCAAATCTATTTTTTCTTTAGTTTGGTCAACTTTTCAAGTACAGCTTGTTCTTAAAACGTCTTTTTTGCTGACTTTCTATAACTTTTTACTAACTTTGGTTTTGTTTAACTTTATTTTTGTTTTCTCTAATTTAATTCTAACTTTATCAGCATGTTGTTTGATTATACTGTTTTTTCAAATTAAAAAATTTTTCTGTTTTGAGAAAATGCAGAAAAAAAGATTATTAGCAACGATGACTATTTTGACACAAATGATGTAGTTTACAAAAAAACAATGCAGTAAAAACGATTTAGAAAAAATAGAAATTAAAAATTTATAGTTTTTCTTGTCTATTAGTCTATTTTTTATTGTGATAATTTTTTTTGAGTTTGTATCAGTTTTTTCTTATTGTCACACCATCTGTTTTTCTCTTATTATCTTCCTTATTTTGTTACTTAAATCAATTTTTTTTCAGTTTGGTCAATTTTTCCAAGTACAGTCTGTTTTTGACGTTTTTTATTTTTTAGTTTATATATGTCTTTTTTTGCTTTAATCTATCTTCAGCAGCATGTGGTCTGATTTTACTTCTTTTATATTAAAATTTTCAACTTTTTTTTCATTTACTGGTTATTTCACTATAAGTTACAGTTTATTCTCTACCGCAACGTGTTTTACTTTATTTCTCTTTTTATTTCTTTTTAATAATCAAAAAAACAAAGACTCTTCATAAATTAAATGCTTTAAAATTTAAACGAAAACAAAGAGAATAATAGACCAAATGCAAAAAAAAGTAATAATACTAGAAACTTTAACGATTTTGAAAGAAATTATCAAGTTTACAAAAACAATTCAATTGTTTAAAAAACACAGAATATAATCTAAAAAAAATTAAAACTATATTAAACATGGGAAAATAGGTAAATATTTTTAGATTTTGATTACTGCTTTTTTTAAATTTTGTACTTGTTTTTTAAGTCACATTATTTATTTTTCTCTTGTTTCTTTTATTTCGTTACTAAAATTTTTTTTTAGTACGGTTAATTTCTTATCTATAATTTTTTTATTTTTTTTGGTTCTCTTTTTTCGGTTTTAACTCTATCTTGAGCAGCACGGGGTTTAATTTTACTTTTTCGTTTAACTTAAACGTTTTTACGTTTTCCCACTTTACTGGTTATCCTATATTAAATTACATTTTTTCGTCTGCTGGCAAAATTTGTCATTTCTCTCTTTTTAATTCTCTCTAAGAATAAACTATAGATAAGTAAATTGAAGATATTTGCAGTTGGAAAATGTAAAGAAAACCGTTTTAGCAAACATTCTCAGCAAAATAAAAAAAAAAGATTTAAACAAAAACAGACAAAATGGAGGAAAAAAACAAAACAATTTCGAGATATAAAAATTACAGAAATAAGGTTCTAAAATAATAGAAATTGAAGCCATTTTCAGCAAGAATGCTTATAGCTTTTGGCTAATGCCTATTTTTTATTGTGTTTTTTTTTTGAGTTTTTGTTAGTTTTGTCTCATTTCTTGTTCCTTTTAATGAAATTTACTATAAATTTATTTTTCTTATTTATTTACTAAAATCAATTTTTTCTTCAATTTGGTCATTTCTTCAGCCACAGGTAGTCTGGTTTTACTTTTTCTTATCCTTAAAGCTTTTATCTTTTTATTCCTTTACTGGTTATTTTATAATAAATCATAGTTTTTCCCGCTGCAACGTATTGCAATTTTTTCTCTTTATTTCTTTTTAATAACAAAATACACTTCAAACAAATACTGTTAATAAATTAAATGTTTAAAGATTTAAACAAAAACCAAGTGAATATTAGACCAAATGCAGACAAAAAATTATTAGGAACTGTGACGAATTTGACACAAGTGATCTAGTTAGGACACAGAAAATGATGTTTTTATTAAAATAAAAATTATAAGACAAAACCAGGAATATTTGTAGCTTTTGGTTGATGTCTATTTTCTATTGTGTTTACTTTTTTTTGAGTTTGTATCAGTTTTTTCCTATTGTCACACTATCTGTTTGTCACTTTTTTTTTATTTTGTTACTCAAATCTACTTTTTCTTTAGTTTTGTCAATGTTTTAAGTATAGTCTGTTATTAAAATGTCTTTTCTCTTGACTTTTTTATTTATTTACAGAATTTATATCATTTTATTTTTGTTTACCTCTGCTTTAATTCGATCTTCAGCAGCATCTGATTCCAGTTTTTATATGCCTTTCAGAAAGTTTTCATCGTTTTAATTTTTTTTTTAGCTATTCTATTATAAATTACAGTTTTTCTTCTGCAACAACGTATTTTACTTTTTTTCATTTCTTTTGATTAATAAAGTACAGTTTAAACAAAAACTTTTAACAAATTGAATGTTTCAAGATTTGAACAAATAATATGAAAATAAAAATTCAAGCTATTTTAAACAGAAAAAAATTGCGAATATTTATAGTTTTTAGATAATGTCTTTTCTTTATTGTGTTTCTTTAAGCTTTGTATTGTCTTATTCTTCTCTCTTAATCGTTTTAGTAAAACTCATTGTTACACTATCTGTTTTTCTCTTCTCTCTGCGAATTTGGTACTCTTATCAATTTTTTCTCTAGTACGATTAATTTCTCATCTGCTTTTTATTTTTTTTTGTTTATTCATTTTTTCGTGTAATCTAAAAGTATTCATTTCTTTCCACTTAACTGGTTATTTTGTAATAAATTACGCTTTTGCGCCTGCTTGCAAAATATGTCACTTTTGATTATTTATCTCTACAATAAACTACTGGCGAAAAAATTGAAGAAATGCACTTAGCAAATTTAAAAAGAACCGTTTAATCAAATACAAAAAAAATGAACAGAAAGCGTTGGAATATCCTGATTAAATAAGGGATGTTCAAAGGGAAGTTTAATAAATATAAATAAACAAGAAGCGCCCCTTAAGCTAAAGGCTAAATGTCCAACAAACATCTTGTTTCTATTTATAAAATAATATTAAAATTCTTATAATAAGGATTAAATAATTAATTTCTAATATATATACCGTGCGAACAAAAAGTGTTTATCAAGTAGGTTATGATATTCTTACTTATGTCAAAAAATTGATTACAAAAAATAGTATTTTGAAGTTTGAAATTGTTTTAATTGTTTATAATAATTCTAACAAGTGAACACAATTTTTTTTCAATAACATCTTACGCCCTTAACCGCGTTTGTTTAGAAAATGGAGAATGGACATACTTCAAACCTGCATGTACAGCCGATTTTCAAAAAGCATACTTTGAGGTTATTATTTACGTGGTGGCATTATTTAATGAGACTGGGAGCGTTCAACATTGTCAACGTAGTAGCAGACATAGTGTAAAATCTGAAGAGAACGTCAACAGTATTCGAGGTATTTTTCAAAGTCGGTCAGAAAACTATAACAAAAAGTTGATTTGTTTATGGAATTTGTCAAAGCATCCTAAAAATAAAAGTTGGTGTTTATTCATATAATAAGGTACATGCTCTGCATAAAATTTTACCTGTAGACTTGATGAATTGCCGGTGGTTCAACACTGATAACAAGTTTTATCTTTTGCATATGTTTAAAGTTGTTGCTTAAAATAATTTGCTGGAATTGTTTTATTTATTTTATCAAATAAATAAACAACACGATATTAACCTTAAAACAGCACACCTTTGCAATCTGCAGTACATACGTCAGATCGTTTGCTGGCATATTTTGGATGTGTGCAAAAAGAAATTACGTTGTGACCCATTTTGGGGCTAAAATAATTTGCAACTTAATTAAAAATTATTTAGTATTTTTTTTCGACACTATCACATATAAATATTTTCTGCCAGTTTATCATCGACATACTTTTTTTTCTCAACGCCTACTTGATAGAAGGAGTTTGATCGCCACGGTATTATTACCAATGGTTACAACTTTAACAGAAATGATTATATTTGCAAAAAAAAATATATGAAGATGTTTCAGAGAAAAACATGGAGTTTCTGGTTTCAATTCCTCTTTGTTGTTACGATTTAAACTACTATCAAGGTACTTTAGCGATTGGTTTTGCTTTCATAGATAATTCAAAATCAAAAAACAAGTAGGTGACATGTACAAAAATTATTCCAAGGTGTTTTATTATCTAGAAGTTATGATTTGTAACTGTATTAAAAACCTTACAACATAACAAGTGGTACTAAATTTTAGCTGTCACAATTTTTGCTATTATTTTTTATCATTCTATTAACGGCGGCAAGATATATTTTGGAAATGCAGTTATTATTTAGTTTTGGCACGTGTTTGTTTGAAGAAGAACGACATCATGCACTGTTTAAAATTATTCGTTTTGATTTTGGTGAGTTTCTATCTTCTATAGTTTCTTCTATTTGTTACTATATCAACTTTTAGATGGTTAATGGTATAGTTGGAATAGACTTTGATATATTTGGTAGTGCAGAAAAACAATTAGCTGGCGTAAAGAATGTGTTAGCCAAATCAAAAGCGACAATACTTCGTACATTAAACAACGCATCAATGGTTGATAATCTAATTATGCAAAAATGCGACTGGCTTGAGAAAGAGATCAGTTTTTTACAGTTTTGGATTAAACTAGCAGTTATGGGTTCAACTTCAAAAGAGACCATAGACATACCGGTACGAATAATTACGCCAATAGTAATTAAAATTGTCGAAATAATTCGCAAAGCACCAATCAACTTGGCGTTACACTTTACCAGATACTTGGGATCACCAGCTGAACTTTTGATTAGAAGATTAGAAGGCTGTACCGAACCTTTCCAAAATACAGTTGTTAACGTAACAATCACTCAATTCATCAAATGTGGAGAAGCAATTCTACCAAATGTTGCAGATTTCTTAAAAGACACATTTCTAAGCGCTCGACTCTTAACAGATGGTTTTTGCGACAACTATGCAAAAAGTTCTCCAGCAAAATCTCTTTTAACAGTGGGTGCAAAAACTCTTCAAATTGTCGTCTCTCCAAAAAACAATATTCCAAGTAACGTTATCAAAGCTGCTTTATCTCTCTCATCTGCTGTCAAATTTGTTCCTCAATATAGTACATGTGTTGCTGAAGGTGCTGCTAAAGAAGCTTACAATCAATTGATATCTCAAGCTACAACATTTACATTCTGTTTGGTGCCGTTTGGTTGAAACATAAAACAGTGTCCTCTATGTTATGCAATAAAAAATGAAATAAGCCGTTAAAGTTTTGTTTTTATTTTAATCAGATTTACAGAGTCATTATCTTTCTACCAATTTGTTGTCTATTGTACATCCTCCTTTCTTTGACAAAAGTGTAGTTACAGAAACTTGTAACTCAAGCTACATCCTATATGTTCGGTCTCTTGCCATTTGGTGAGATTATGTTAGTAAGAAAGTGTAACATGTTCTGTTAGTCTTTTGTGCTCATAGTCTTTGAGCTGCCTGAATATAATTTCAGTCGAAAGGTTAAAAGGCAGATTGATTAATGTGTTGAATGAAGTGTGGAAGGGAGAAGAGTTACCTCGGGAGTGGACAAAGGGGATCATAATACCTCTCCACAAAAGAGGGGATAAAGACAATGAAAAAGCTACCGGGGAATAACTCTTCTAAATACGATGTACAAAGTGTATGCAATGTGTGTGGGTGAGAAATTGAAAAGAGAGTTAGAGAGAGTGGGAGGATTACCAGACTGGCAAGCGGGGTTTAGAGAGGGAAGAGGACCGATAGACAATGTATATATTTTGAATGCGGTAGTAGAAAGCGAGATAGAAAAGAAAGGAGGGAGAGTATGCGGAGTATTTGTAGATCTAAAAGCAGCGTTTGACAGAGTGGATAGGGATAAGCTGTGGAAATTTATGGAAAAGAAGGGAATAGAGAGAGAGGTGTTGGAGAAAGTTAAAGAAATTTATCGAGTAAAAAGTGCAAGGTGAGAGTGAATGAAAGAGAGAGCGAATGGCTGTGGACAAAGAGAGCCCTGAGATAAAGGTGCCTTCTGAGCCCATTACTGTTCACAATATATATAAGTGATATGGAAGAGGTGCTAGCAAAAAAGCAGAAAAGAAGAGTGATAGTAGGAAGAAAAACAATTTGGATGTTGACGTATGCGGATGATATTGTGATGGTAGCGAGAGAGGAACGGGGACTGAGAGAAATGATAAAAAATGCGGAAAGATACATGCGAAAAAAGGGACTTGAGGTGAACGAAAATAAAACAAAAATATTAGTTTATTCAAACAAGTAAAAAACTTGAAGTCTTCCCATAATTTTATTTTTATTTTTCAATAAATGAAAAATTGAAAAACTACATATGTTTCGGCTTTTAACTTATCTTTTGACAAGAGCCATCATTAGGTTTTAGTGGTGTGTTAACACCGAAGCTTTAACTAACACTAGACAAAATAAAATAAATTATAAATGTTGAGGGTGAACAAGCCGGTTGGTGGGGATGTAGTGGTTTAAGGGTGAGTGTAGAATTAAGACATGAACTTAAAATTAAATAAACAGTAAACATAATAAAAAAAAATAAAATAAAAAATAACCAAATACAATATAGAGAATAGGGGATATAGACCAGGGTAGAAACCTTTAAAAATAATAAAAAGTGAAAAAAAATAATAGTAGAATGAAACCCATTAGAAAAGGAAGAAAATATTATAACAATTAAAGAAAAAATAATTTACGGGCGATCTGAGGTCGGGAAGGGGATGGGGGTGAGTTTTTAAGGGTAAAAAACGGTTTTTCTTAATTTCCGGCAAAACTAAAAGTCCTATCAAAAAAAGTCAAATGACAAAGTTGTAGGTAATAAAAAGATCTAAAACTTTTGTATTTATACTTTTTTTACATAACCTTAAAATTTATGTGAAAAATTCAAAAAACCAAGTTTTTGGTTTTTTATTTTTATCTTTTACAGAAATTTTTTTTTTTCAACAAAATTTAGTGAAAGCTTACCTTTTTATGTCCCAAATACGCTGTAATTTATTTGATTAAAAATATTTATTTTTTCACCTTATTTTGAATTAATATCGAAAAAACACCCTAATTTTCAATCGAAAATTCACCCGTCAAAATATTAGCTTTTTTCAAAAACTTGGTATGGTTTCTGTTCGTTGAAATCTCTACTTTCCGATGGTAAAAAAAAATATATATGTTACTACAGTAACTCTTCTCAGAAAATGCAAAAATTCAAAAAAAACTTAAATTCCAAAGTTTTTTTTTAATTATTATAAATTAGGTTTTGTTCTTTAATGTTAGGGTAGTGTATGTTTAATTATGTTTTTTCCAGGAATGTTAAGGGAAAACAATGAAAGAATGTTAAGGGAATGTATGTTTAATTATGTTTTTTGTGTTGAATGTTAGAGGAATATATGTTTAATTACACTTTTTTTGTCGAATGTTAAAGGAGTGTATGTAAATTATACTTTTTCTGGAAAGACGTTGCAAGTTCAGAAAGTCTTCATTTGACAAGAATCTATCAAAAAACACATTAAAAAGTTAAGGGTAAAAGAACGTTAAAGGTAAAAGAATGTTAAGGGACATTAAAAACTCAAGGGTAAAACAATGTTAAGGGAATTAATTATGTTTTTTTGTTTAATTACAGTTTTTATGTTTTTATTTTACAAGTCTAGAAAGTCAAAATCTAACAAAAATCAATCCAATTTATTGTTTTTTTTATACGAAACTACTCCTTAATGTACTAACATCTAAAGACTTTTATTCGTTTCAAAAAAACCCACACTATTGTTTAAAATGCACAAATTTATGTTCAAACTGTCATGGTTCTAAAAATTGCTCTAAGATTGAAGAAGAAACCTACGAGTAAGTTAATGATTCAGAAGAAATTGTGGATGAAGAACCAACGCAGTCTGGAAATAATGTTGGAGAGGAAGAAGGTGATAGTAATGAAGATTTCGAAGATCTACTAGAATCGGAGATGTTTGACGAATCTAACGATGAAGAAATGCCATCAAAAAGACAAAAACTAATGGATAAGTGATTAGAATTGAAGATAAGGTATTTATGAATGATAAGATTAATGTGTTTAAAAATATTGTAATGAATAACGTAATCAGAATAAAGCATCTACATTTAATAGTACGATTTACATTTATATTTATATATAATGAGATTTTCTATGACATAAATGTAATTAGCATTAAATAAATCAACTTTTTAATTGAAACAAATTGCAGCAATCACATTTTTTAGATAAAATTATTTACAATAATTAAAAAAAAATTTCGAATTCAACTTTTTTTTGAATTTTTGCATTTTCTGAGAAGATTTACTGTAGAAACATATATTTTTTTTTTTACCATCGGAAAGTAGAGATTTTAACGAACAGAAACCATACCAAGTTTTTGAAAAAAGCTGATATTTTGACGGGTGAATTTTCGATTGAAAATTAGGGTGTTTTTTCGATATTAATTCAAAATAAGGTGAAAAAATAAATATTTTTAATCAAATAAATTACAGCGTATTTGGGACATAAAAAGGTAAGTTTTCACTAAATCTCGTTGGAAAAAAAATTTTTTTGTAAAAGATAAAAATAAAAATCCAAAAACTTGGTTTTTTGAATTTTTCACATAAATTTTGAAGTTATGAAAAAAAAATGTAAATACAAAAGTTTTAGATCTTTTTATTACCTACAACTTTGCCATTTGATTTTTTTTGATAGGACTTTTAATTTTGCCAGAAATCAAGAAAAACCGTTTTTTACCCTTAAAAACTCACCCCCATCCCCTTCCCGACATCAGATCGCCCGTAAATTATTTTTCCTTTTATTTTTATAATATTTCCTTCCTTTCCTAATGAGTTTCATCCTACTATTATTTTTTTTGGTTTTAAAAATTATCGACCCTGGTCTAATAATAAAATTTTTTACTTGTTTGAATAAATTTTTTAAACAATCCCATTTTGAGTTATAAGATGGAACAATTTTATAAAAACATTAGTGTTCAGTAAGGGAGCAAGGAAAAAGGTAGAATGAAAATGGGATGAGAAAGATATAGAACAGGTGAAAGAATGGAAGTATCTGGGATTTATGTTTAGGAAAGAAATAGATGTAAGGCGCAGGTAAGAGAATTAGTGAAAAAGGGAAACCAGATCAGTGCAAGAGTATGGAGTAATGGAGTATGGCAGAGAGAAAGTTTGGGGGAGAATATGGAATAGGAATGACATTATTTGACAGTCTGGTAAAAAGTGTGATGATGTATGGAGCTGAAATTTGGGGGTGGGAAGAATGGGTGAAAATGGAAAAAGTGCAAGAAAGGTACACAAGATGGATTTTAGGGCTAAGCAGAGAGACTCCAGGATATATGGTGAGAGAGGAAGGAAAGAGAGAAAAATTAAGAATAGAGGCAGGAAAAAGAGCCGTGAAGTTCGAAGATAGGATGAAAGATAGGGAAGGGTGCGAGATATTGAAAGAGAGTTGGAAAGTGATGAGTAGAAAAGCAGAAAGAGGAATGGAAAAAAAAAGGAAAAAATATTACGAAAGGAATCGATTCAGCGTAGAGGAGATCGGGAAAAAAAGAGAAGCGAGACAATGGGTGCATGGAGAATTGAAAGACAGAGACAGAGACATAGACAGGCAAGAAAGAAGGGGTGAAATTAGAGAAACAAGATACAATAAAGAATACATGAAGTTGATAACAGAAGAGGGACCGGAATATGTAAAAAGAGAAAGTAAGAGAGAGCGAAAGATGATTGCAAAATTTAGATGTGGGAATGAAGACAGAGACAACAGATATTGGATGGAAGAAAACGAAAGAAAATGCAGAATGTGTGGAAGAGAGAAAGAAACATTGGAGCATTTGATGAAAGAGTGCACAGAAATATAAGAAAGTATGCTAGAGAGAGAGGATGTAATGAAAGGAAATAAAGAAGGAATAGAATGGATAAAAATGATAATGAGGGAGAGAGAAAGATTAAATCAGAAATTGAATGAAGAATAAATGAAAAAAAAAAGGAAGAGATGACAGAAGGGAAAGCGGGAGACAGAAGTATGCAAAAAGAGTAAATGAAGACAGGGGAAGAGAACACAAAGAAAGAAAAGGGAAGATAGAATAGAAAAAAAATCAATATATATTTAATCTCTATGTAATGTATATAATTTTATAATTGGGTATTAATGTATAATATATTTAAGCCTGTATAGGTAATAATAATAAACATATAGGCCATAGGCATTAGTAGATATAATTTCAGTCTTTTTTTTTCTACAAAATTTGCTGTTGGTAGTTTCTCGGCATATATGTCTTTTGAATGCAAAAATAACTAATCAGAAAAGTTGTGAGAATGTCAAGTCTATTCTCACAAAGATTCAAATTTTTAATCTCACATGATTGAATTTTTCACAAAAAATCTAAGAATGTTTCAAATCAAGAAGATTTAGTCAAAAGATTTGATCTATTGGTTTCTTTCTTCAAATGTATTTTTTCTCATAGATGGGTTTTTGTGGGCTCAAAGCACTTTTCGTAGCTAGTCTGTCAGTTTTCTTGTTTTTTCTATTCCCAAATGTCTACTTTTTTAAATGAAGGAAACTTATGTTATTTTTGATTGTTGTTTGTGTTTAATTTAAATTCTACACTCCGCCTGAAAGATAATAGCGTATATTTCTATTAATTTCCATTATTTGGTTTTGGGACTTCTTCTGTTTCCGTGTTTTGTCATGTGTTGTAGTGTTTTATGTTTTTTCTTTAACTTAATGGTGATGGTTATTTTCTCCAATCCCCAGTTGTTCTAAAATTTTGTGAAAATGCCAGATCTAAAATCTCTTGGATCAAATAAATTCAGCCAAAATGACGATCTTTTGATTTCTTCCTTTATTTAAACTTTTTTCCTTAAAATGTTCTAACGAAAGTCACAAAATAGTTCTGACTGTACAAAAAAAAAATCAATGCACATTCTTTTGCTAGTCTGTCAGCTTTCTTGTTACTTTCTATTCCTAACAGTGCTGATATCAAAAAAAAAAAAATTGGTATTTTATTTATTTTTGATAGTTTTCAAATTAAATTCTACACATCTTCTAGTGCAGTATGCCGTTCTACAACGACTTTTGTACTTGCGTTTTGGGGAGTGTTGAAGCATTTTTTGGTTTTTCTTTTAAACTCATATGATAATCGTTCTTTTCTTCAATTCTGTCAATGCTTTTCAAAACAAAAATGACAGATTTAAGATTCTGTGAAAATGCCAGGTCAAATTCTCAAGAAAACTTCTCTAAAAATTTCTTAAATCAAAGAGTTCAAGTTAAAATTTGGATCTATTCGTTCCTTTCTTCATTTAATTCTTTTTCTCTAGATCTGTTTTTGTAAGCCAGCAGCAGCAGAAAGATCAAAGCACTTTCTCTTATTAGTCTGACAGCTTTCTACTTTTAGGTTTTCAAACAAAGGAAACTTAATTCTTTCAAACAAAAGAAGGTTATTCATCTTATTTTTGATAATTATTTTCAAATAAAATTATACACTTCTTTTAGTTGCGTGTATTTTTGCTTGTATCAAAATAGGATAAGTATATTTCTATTGATTTCCAGTATTTAGTTCTCGTGTTTCCGTAGTTTTGAAATATTTTGTGTTTTTTTAACTCACTGGTGAGGGCTTTTTTCTCCGATTCTCTCAAAAATGTAACGGTGTTTCTTAAGAAAAAAATGACCAATCAGAAAACCCATAAGAATGCAAAGTCAAATTCTTCAAAAAATTTCTTGAATTTTTCAAATCAAGAAGATTCAGCTATCTTTAGATCTAGTCATTTTCTTCTTCTATGTGAACAATTTTTCCTAAGATGTCCAAACGTAAGCAACAACATAGTTCCAGCTCTACAAAAAACGTCAAGGCACTTTCTCTTTCTGGTCTGCCAACTGTTTTGTTTTTTTCTATTCCTGCATGTCCAGGTTTTTTAAAAAAAATTATATAATATATGAATATTTATTTGCTCACTATACAATCTTGCACTTATAAGTAAATGATGTATAACATGAATCTATCTTTTTTTATTCTTTCTTGCTCTTTTTTTTTCATTTTGTTTCTTTCTATCATCTCTCCTTTTTGTTCATTTCTCGTTAACCTTCTAATTTAATTTTTTGCTCTCTCTTTATTTTTCAACATCATTTTCATCCTTTCTAATCCCTTTTTTTTTTTTATTACATTCTTTCTCGCTAACATACTTTGTTTTATTTCTACGCATTATTTTATCATGTGTTTTACTGTTTCTCTCTCTATCTTTTACACGTCTTGCATTTTCTTAAATTTTTTCCTATTCAGAATCTATTGTCTGTCTCTTTCTTCATTCCCACATCTAAATCTTGCTATCATTTTTTGCTCTTTTTTGTTTTCTCTCTTTTATTATTATTATTATTAGTATTATTAGTCTGCTAATAGGCAAGGCCCAATTACAAGCAGACAGATAGAATAATCTTTAGGTATCTCGGCAACTTTTCTGTAATCAGATTTATGTATCCGTTGTTATACCTGCTTCTCTAAATTCTCTCCTATTTTTTTGGTTGTCTATGTCTCTGTCTCTGTCTTTCAATTCTCCATGCACCCCTTAACCCGTTTCTCTTTTTTTTTCAATTTTCTTTACGCTGAACTCATTCTTTTCGTAATATATTTTTCTCTTTTTTTCTATTTTTTTATTTGATTTTCTACTCGACACTTGCAAATTTTCTTTCAATATCTTGCTCTCTTCTCTATCTTTAATCCTATCTTTAAATTTTGTGGCTCTTTTTTCTACCTCTATTCTTAATTTATCTTTCTCTTCTTCTTCTCCCACTATACATATATATCTTGGACACTTTCTACTTAGACCTAACATCTATCGTACATACTTTTCTTGTACGGTTTCTATTTCTTTCAATTCTTTCTATTTCAAAATTTTGGCTCTATACATCATTTCACTTTTTTATCAAACATTATCATTCTTTTTCCATACTCTCTTTCAAAATTTTTCTCTGCCATGCTTTATACTCTTGCACTTATTTGGTTTCTTTTTTTTACTAGTACTCTCACCTGCGCTTTACATCTATTTCTTTCTTCAAACATAAATCCCAAATACTTTCAGTTTTTTACTTGTTTTATATTCTTCTCACCCCATTTACATTTTACTTTTTAACTTGTTCCCTTACTGAACACTATTATCTTTGTTTAACTTTCATTCACTTTAAGTTCTTTTTTTCTTATGTATCTCTCTGCAATTTTTACTATTTCTTTCAGTTCCCGTTCCTCTCTCGCTACCATCACTATATCATCCGCATCCGTCAACATCCAAATTGTTTTTCTTCCTACTATCACTCTTCTTTTCTGCTTTTTTGCTAGCACCTCTTCCATATCACTTATATATATTGTGAACAGTAATGGGCTCAGAAGGCACCTTTATCTCAGGGCTCTCTTTGTCTGCAGCCATTCGCTTTCTTTTTTATTCACTTTCACTTTTCACTTTGTTTCTCTATAAATTTCTTCAATTTTTCTACGACCTCACTCTCTATTACATACTTTTCCATACATTTCCACTACTTAATTCTATCCACTCTTTCAAACGCTGTTTTAAATCTACAAACACTCCACATAATCTTTCTCTTTCTTACTCTCTACTACTGCTTTCAAAATATAGACATTGTCTATCGGACCTCTTCTATCTCTAAATCTTCCTTGCTAGTTAGGTAATCCTCCCACCCTCTCTAACTTTCTTCAATTTATCTAACAAAAATATTTTGTTATTCTTTGGATTTTTGATAAACTCGATTTTACAGATATTCTAGTCTCGTGTTTTTTCTCTTGAGAAAAAATAGAGATAATTTTTATATTAAACTCAATAGTGATGATTTTTTTTTCTATTCTGTCACAGCTGCAGACGGTGCTTTTTAAGACAAAAATCACCGATCACAAAACTTGTGAGAATACTATGCCAAACTCGTTAAAAACTGTGTTAAAATTTTTCAAAATCACGAAGATTTAGGTTAAGTTTTCATCTATTGGTTTTTTTCTTTATTTACAAAGCAAAAATCAAAGCACTTGCTAGTCTGTCAGTTTTCTTGCTTTTTTTATTCTCAAGTGCTCAAGTTTACGAAAGAAAAAAAAGAAATTTTGTTGTTTTTTTTGTTTTTAGCAGTTTCTTTTTAAATTAAATTTGACGCATTTTCATTGATTTCCAGTATATAGGCTCCAGGATTACTCCCGTTCTTGTGTCTTTATTGCTATTAGAGCATTTTTGGATGTTTTTTCTAATTTATTGGTTATAGTTCTTTTATCCAATTCTCTAAAAGATGTACTTAGGCAGTGATTTTTAAGATAAAAATGACCTGTTAGAATCCAAGTGAAATTTTTTTATAATCTCGAAAATCTGAATCAAGGAGATTCCGCTAAAGTTTTGTTTTATTAATTTTATTCTTTTTTTAAACTTTTTTCTTTAAGATGTTCTTACGTACGCTACAAAATGGTTCCGGCTCTACAAAAGACATTAAAGAAGCACTTTCTTTTGAGTGTTCAAATATCCAAACAAAAAAAAACTTTATTGTTTCCAATTCAATTCAACACTTCTTCTAGTTGCTTGTATTTTTGCCTAAAAAATAAAAAAACATATTTTCATTAGATTCTGGGATGTAGTTCAGACACCACTCTCTTTTCCGTGTCTTGGTCTGTATTAGAGCATTTTATAATAATTCTCTTTACCTCAATGGTAATGTTTTTTTAATATTCTCAAAAACACAAACAGTGCTTTTCAAAACAAAAACAAACCGGTCTAAAGCTTGTGAGAGTGTCAAGCCAAACTCTTCTGAAAATTGGAATCTTTCATACCAAGGAGATCCAGTTAAAGCTTTGATGTTTTAATTTCATCCTTTGTTTAAACCTTTTTCCTAAAGATGTTCCAACGTAAACCAAAAAAATGTTTCTGGTCTTAAAGCGTTTTTCTTGCTATTTTTCTGGTTTTTTTCTTGTCGAAAAATACCAATCAGAACGCCTTGAGAATGCTAAATAAAATTTTCCAAATTTTCTTAGAATCTCTCAAATTAAAGAGATACAGCTAAAGTTTTGTTCTATTGATTTCATTCTTTTTTTTAACTTTTTTTCTAAATATGTTCTAACGTACATACGTTACAAAATGGTCCTGGCTCTACAAAAAAGCAGTTTTTTTGATAGTTGATCAGCTTTCTTGTTTTTTTCGGTTTTTATTTCTTATTCAATTAAACACTTCTTCTAGTTGCGTGTATTTTCGCCTGAAAGATAAAAGCATATTTCCAATAAATTCTGTGGTTCAGACACTACTCCCTTTCCCGTGTCTTTGTCTGTATTGGAGCATTTTATAATTATTCTCTCAAACTCAATGACAATTTTTTTTTTTAAATATTCTCAAAAACGCAAACAGTGCTTTTTTAAACAAAAAAAAAACCGGTCAAAAAACTTGTAAGAATACCAAGCCTAATTCTCCTAAAAATTAGAATCTCTTATACTAAGGAGATTCAGTTAAAGTTTTGATCTATTAATTCCATTTTTTGTTTAAACTTTTTTCCTAAAGATGTTCCAACGTAAACCAAAAAAATGTTTCTGGTCTTAAAGCGCTTTCTCTTGCTAGTTTTCTGGTTCTTTTCTATTCGAAAAATACCAATCAGAAAGTCTTGTGAATGGCAAATAGAATTTTCCAGAACATTTCTTTGAATCTTTCAAATCAAGACAATTCAGATAAAATTTGGATCTATTTATTTCCATTCGTCATTTAAGCCTTTTTTCTAAAGATGCGCTAACGTAAGCTTTAAAATAGTTTTGGTTCTAAAACACTTTTTTTTGCTAGTCTGTGAGCTTTCTTGTGCTTTTCTTTAAACTCAATAAAAATAGTTCGTTTTTTTAATCTTTGTTAGACGGTGTTTAAAAAAAAGCGTATTAAAAACTCGTGTGAATGTCATGTTAAACTCGTCAGAAAGCTTCTTAGAATTATTCAAATCAAGAAGATTTGGATAATGTTTGAATCTATTGGTCTTTTTCTTTAATTAATTTTTTATCCTATAGATGTGCCTTTGAGTCACAAGCTGAAAAAACAAAGCACCTAGTTTGTCAGCTTTTTTGCTTTTTTATTTACAAGTGTTCATGTTTAGGAAGGAAAGAAGAAAACTTTGTTATTCTTTTCATTTTTGCCAGTTTAGTTTTAAATTAAATTTTATACATCTTCAAGTTAAATGTAAGCAATAATGTAGATCGCGTGATTTGAGATTATTGGCGTTTCTATTGGTTGAACCATCACATGACCTAGCAAAACGTGCGTTGATTGGCGGGCTACACAGCCAGCCATCTTTATCTTAAAAATACTATAACTGCGCTTACTTCCGCTTATAAAATAAAATGATATAGTTCCATTGATTTCCAGTATATAGCTCTGGAACTTCTCCTGTTCTTGTGGTTTTGTTCCTGTCGGAGCATTTTATTATTTTATATTTGGACTTATTGGCTATGGTTTTTTTATCAAATCCTCTGAAAGATGTAGGCAGTGTTTTTTAAGATAAAAATGACCTGTCAGAAAACCTGCGAGACTCCAAGTCGAATTTTTTTGGAATCTTTCAAATCCAGGACATTTAACTAAAGTTTTGTTCATGATGTCATTTTTTTTTTTAAATTTTTTTTCTAAATATGTTCTATTGTACGTTCCGGTTACAAAATGGTTCCGGTTCTACAAAAGAAGCACTTTTTTTGATAGTTTGTCACCTTTCTTGTTTTCTTCTGTTTCTAAGTGTTAAAAACTTTCTTTTTCTAGTTGCGTGTATTTTTGTCTGAAAGATAAAAAGCATATTTCAAAAAGCAAATATATTCAAAAACACAGACAGTGCTTCTCAAAACAAAATAAACCGGTGAAAAAACTTGTGTGGGAATGCCAAATCAAATTCTCTAAAAAATTATATCAAGAAGATTCAGTTAATGTTTTGATCTATTCATTTCATTCTTTGTTTAAACTTTGTTCCTGAAGATGTTATAACGTAAACCAAAAAAATTTTTCTGGCCTTACAACAAAAGTTAGAGCGCTTTTTCTTGCTAGTTTTCTGGTTCTGATTTTCTGGCTATTTAAAAAATACCAATCAGAATGTCTTGAGAATGCCAAATAGAATTCTCCAGAACATTTCTTAGAATCTTTAAAATCAAGAAAATTCAGATGAAATTTGGATCTATTTCTTTCTATTCGTCATTTAAATCTTTTTCCTAAAGATGCGCTAACGTAAGCTTCAAAATAGTTTCGGTTCTAAAACACTTTTTTTTGCTAGTCTGTAAGCTTTCTTGTTGTTTTCTTTAAACTCAATAAAAATAGTTTGTTTTTTTAATCTTTGTTAGACCGTGCTTAAATAAAAAACGAGTGGATTAAAAACTCGTGAGAATGTCATGGCAAACTCGTCAGAAAGTTTCTTAGAATTTTTCAAATCAAGAAGATTTGGATAAAGATTGGTTTTTTTCTTTATTTAACGTTTTATCCTATAGATTTTTAGCCTTTAAGTCACAAACTGCAAAAAACAAAGCATTTTTTTTTGCTAGTCTGTCAGCTTTCTTGCTCTTTTTTATTCACAAGTGTTCAAGTTTACGAAAGAAATAAGAAAACTTTGTTATTCTTTTTATTTTTGCCAGTTTATTTTTTAAATTAAATTTTACACATGTCTTCTGGTATTTTCAAGTTAAATGTAAGCAATAATGTAGACCGCGTGATTTGAGATTATTGGCGTTTCTATTGGTTGAACCATCACATGACCTAGCAGAACGTGCGTTGATTGTGCATCTTTAACTTAAAAATACTATATTTGCGCATACTTCCGCTTGGAAAATAAAACGAAATAATTTCATTGATTTCTAGTATATAGCTCTGGGACTTCTTCTGTTCTTGTGGTTTTGTTCCTGTTAGAGCATTTTATAATTTTATGTGGACTCATTGGCTATGGTTTTTTTATCAAATCTTCTGAAAGATGTAGGCAGTGCTTTTTTAAATAAAAATGACCTGTAGAAAGTTTGCGAGATTCCAAGTCGAATTTTCTTAGAATCTCTCAAATCTAGGAGATTCAAGTAGAGTTTTGTACAATTGATTTCATTCTTTTTTTAAACTTTTTTTCTAAATATGTTCTATCGTACGCTACAAACTGGTTCCGGTTCTACAAAAGAAGCACTTTCTTTGAGAGTTTGTCAGCTTTCTTGTTTTCTTCTGTTTTAAGGTGTTCTTAAAACTTTCTAATTCAATTCAACACTTCTTCTCGTTGCGTTTATTTTTGCCTGAAAGATAAAAAGTATATTTCTATTAGATTCTGGCTTGTGGTTCAAACACTACTGCCTTTCACGTGTCTTAGTCTGTATAGGAGCATTTTATAATTATTCTCTTAAACTTAATGATAATGTTTTATTTTTAAATATTTTCAAAAACGCATACAGTGCTTCCCAAAAAAAAAACTGGTCAATAATCTTGTGAGAATGCCAAGATTTAAATTGAAATTTAAAATCTCTCATACCAAAGCGATTCACTTAAAGTTTTGATCTATTAATTTCATCTTTTGTTTAAACCTTTTTCCTGAATATGTTGCAACGTAAACCAAAAAAATGTTTCTGGCCTTACAACAAATGTTAAAGCGCTTTCTTTTGCTAGTTTTCTGGTTCTGATTTTCTGGCTATTTAAAAAATACCAATCAGAAGGTCTTGAGATTGACAAATAGAATTCTTCAGAACATTTCTTAGAATCTTTCAAATCAAGAAAATCTAGATAAAATTTGATTCGTCATTTAAATCTTTTTTCTAAGGTGCGCTAAGGATGCGCTAAATAGTTTCAATTCTAAACCACTTTCTTTTGCTACTCTGTAAGTTTTCTTGTTCTCTTCTATTCTCAAGTGTTCAGATATCTAAACTAAAAGTTTGTTATTCTTTTTATTTGGGATAGTTCCTTTTCAAATAAATTTGTACACAACTTCTAGTTGCGTAAACGATAGAATGATATGTTTTATGGTTTTGAAATTATTCGTTTATTTCCGCTTGGAAAATAAAATGATACAACTCCATTGGTTGGTTTTCTAGCTCTGAAACTTTTCCTGTTTTTGTGTTTTTGTTCCTGTTGGAACATTTCATAATTTTTTATGGACTCATTGGATATAGTTCTATTATCCAATCTTTTTAAAGATGTAGACAGTGCTTTTTAAGATAAAAATAACCTGTCAGAAAACCTGCGAGAATCCAAGTCAAATTTTCTTAGAATCTCTCAAATCTAAGAGATTCAACTGTATTAAAGCATTTTATAATTATTCTCTTGAACTAATAGTAATGTTTTTTGTTCAAATATTTTCAAAAACGCAAACAGTACTTCTCGAAACAAAATAAACCGGTCAAAAAACTTGTGAGAATGCCAAATCAAATTCTCCTAAAAATTAGAATCTTTCGTACCAAGAAGATTCAGTTAAAGTTTTGATCTATTCATTCCATCCTTTGTTTAAACGTTTTTCCTAAAGATGCTCTAACTTAAACCAAAAAAATGTTTTTGGCTTTACAACAAAGGTCAAAGCGCTTTCTCTTGCTAGATTTTTGGCTCCTTTCTATTCGAAAAATACCAATCAAAGAGAATTCTTTAAAACATTTCTTAGAATCTATCAAATCAAGAAAATTTAGGTATATTTTAGATTTATTCCTTACTAGCTGGCCCGGCGAACTTTGTTCCGCCTAAACATAGATATTATTTTTAAAATAAGCAAACCAAAATCTTTGAATATTATATATTGATACATGTCATTTTTTGTCTCTATCCCTTCCCTTTTCATCCCTTTGTTAATAAAAAGTAGCTGTTTAAAATTATTTACTTTTATTAATTTTTTCTAATTAATTATTAAAAATTATTAAATATTATTAAATATTTAATAATTAAATATTAAAATAATTATTAATATTTAATTAAAAATTTTATAAATATCTTTAAATATTTATTAATATTAATAAACTCGCTGCTCGATTCAAATCAGCACTTGATAAATATCTTGTTCTGCGTCGCAAATTATCTATTTGTTGACCTCTGTTGTTCGCTCGACGATTCTGCATTGCCAACCGAGCTGTTTCACGAGCTGCTTCACTTTGCTCTCGTGATTGAGAAGCACGAAGTCGAGCCATACTATCGCGGCGCTGTTCACGTGCAATTTCTTGTTCTTCTTCAGTCCTTTCATTTGCAGTATTTCGTATTTTTCTTGCATCACGGTTTTGTCGGGAAAGATTCGATCGTCTTGGTCGCGGCATTATTAATTAAACTTCACTTCACCTAAAAACTAAAATTTTCAACCATACCGAGTTTTATAGTTCACTTCACTTTTTACGAATGGGCAACGGCACTATCATTACATTATAATTGTTAATTATTTATTTAATAGAAATAGTTTTATTATTGATTTCTTACAAATATCAAATTGTCATCCATACGTCATTACATATCTGTCATTATACGTCAATTACATAGCTGTCATTTGCGTTTTGTTATTCCACGTTTTATAGTGACTGACGTTTCATGTCAAGTCACACGGGAATGCTGTCGAACGGGATGAAAAGTATCCTATGTCCTTCTCCTGGCTCTAAACTATAATTGATATAAAAATCCAAGTTTGGGAAAATTTCTTGAGCCACGTTAAATAAATTTTAATGTAAACGCTTCTTCGTGGTTGCGTCAAATTTCTCGGTAATTTGTCGAGCCTCACCGAACGTTTCCGACATCGCATTTCACATTTGACTTTCACCCCTCTTTTAGAGGGTGGTTTCTGGAATAAAAAGTATTCTATGTCCGTCTCCTGGCTCTAAGCTACCACCTCACCAATTTTCAACCATATCGGTAAAGCCGTTCTTGAGTTATAAGTGGAGTAACTAACAGACTTTCTTTTATATATATAGATTTAACCTCTTTTCTCAAAGATTTGCAAATAGTTTTAGATCTAAAGCACTTTCTTTTGATAGTCTGTAAGCTTTCTTGTTCCCTTCTATTCTCAAGTGTTTAGGTACCCTAACAAAAGATTTGTTTTTTTATTTTTGATAGTTTCTTTTCCAATAGAATTTTCCAGAATTCTACACATCTTTTAGTTGCGTGAACAATAGACTGGTATGTTCCATGGTTCTGGGATTACTCCAATTCCCGTGCCTTGGTGTGTAGCAAATCATTTAATGATTTTTCTTTTGAACTCACTGGTGATGGTTCTTTTCTGCAAATCTTTCAAAGAAACTTCTAACTCAAAGTCTGTACAACATTTAGATTCTGCCTGATGCAATTTGGTTTGAGCAGCGCTCTATGTGTTGTGCATTACAATGTAGAATAAATAATGTGGTCTCTATTTGAGTTGCAAAGCCATCTACTTTCTGTCTCAGAATTCTTTTCTAAAAAGCCTTATAATTAGAAGGCGACTATATATAATCTTCTGCTCTCTGGTGTTGTAATTAACACTGACGATGATGGTTTGGGCTGTGGACTTCAAATGCTGTGTTTCAACAACGTGTTACGGTTTGTATAATTTGAAGACTGACGCCGACACGCTCAGTATATTTTCCATTATGACTAAAGTTACTCGTTTTGTTTAAGAGAGACAAGAGAGAAAATTATTACTCTCTGCTGCTATTTTGCTGCTGAACCAAAAACAGAGCAGTCAATGGCAAAGTAATTTAACAGAACGCTCCAAAAGCTTCAAGCTTTTGAAAACATGTCAGCGTTGTCATTCCCTTCGAATGCAGATTGAACTCGAACTATTGATTTTCCTCTGAAAGAACTTGAAATTGCTAAAGCAAGGCGATTTCCGCAGTTTTTTTTTTTTTTTTGATTATTATTGGAAGTAGAAAGAAAATGGCAGATTTTTTGGGATAAAAAATCGTTTCATTTAGCACGCAAGTGCTAATTTTGTATGGACTAATTTGTGAAATCACTTTGTGGCACCAAAAATACTATAAAAGAACTTTTTTTTTTATCATATCGTATAATAAAATAATGTCAAAACAAATTCTTGCAAAGTAGATTTGTAGGTTTAGACATGTTTCGTTCTTATTGAAACTCTTCAGCAAGTCGCAACAGATTTAAATAAATTTGCGGTGACAATTGAGGTTTTTATTTATTCAAGTGCCAATTACTTCCGGAGAAACTAGCTACATCTATTGGAAGCTAACCTTACATCAGAAGTTTAGAAACCAGGTTTCTACATACGTTACTCGTATTGACAGATATTTATTTTGACAGAAATAATTTTGAGACAAAGGATATCGCTGATCAGAAAACCAGGTTCATTAGCAAATACTGTCAAAGGTAATTTATTCAAATTAGATCCGTACACTTAGACGTGTTTTGTTCTTATTGGAACTCTTCAGTCAGTAGCAACAGATTCTTGTTTGAATAAATTTGCAGTCACATTATCATCAAATTTTAACAAAAATTATTATTTATATATATTTTAATATGTACACTTTTGGTATCGAAGCGCCTTTAGCATAATAATATTGTAGCTGTGTGTCTATTGTATGATTATTGATTAGACTAGATGTGACCGATGAGATCTAATATGAGCGGAACATTTGTTCATTTGTTATTCAAAATGACTTTTTTGATTTAAAAACAAAAAATCTTTCTTAGAAATTTAATACACAGGTTATATTGTATTAAAACTATTTAGGCTCGTTTGCCAGTAGTACTGAAATAAGTATTGAATATTTTCAGAATATTTCAAGAATAATCAGAGATAAAAGTCACTGTCAATAGCGTTTTATTCTGTTTATAATTTACTAGCTGACCCGGCGAACTTCGTACCGCCTTAGCGTAAATTTGATGCACTACTTTATTTTGTATAGCTGGCCTATATTATGTATGCGTACCTATTCAATTTAAACTGGAATCTATAATATCCTCCATATAAAAATTAATACCTATTTCCCTGGTCTTGTCATACCCGAGAAGGATTTTACTAATTTTATTAAATATTGCCCCCCAGTGCGCCCTCCACCTCGCCCGCCGCGATGCCCGGCGCGCTTTTCAGACTGCATCGCAAACAACGGCCACGGCGCTATGGCGGTTTTGTTTACTGTTTGAATTTTTTAATTCGTAATATCTTTTGAATGGTAAGTCCAATTTAAATATTTTAAAAACTATTTTATAGGTAGTTAAATGGTCTTGACCATAAAACAATTTATTTGGATAAGGATTAATATAAACACATAAATAGCATGGTTTGAATTTGGTTAGCATTTTCATTAATGTTTAAAATGAAAAAAGTTGTTGTAGTGACATAACTACAATAGTTGGACATATGCTACCGCGGAGTCTTTTGTACACATTATGATGTTTTTCAATATTGTTGTACATTATTTTGTTCTATCGCTAATAGTTTAGGCAGCGCATTCGACGAAAGACATTTTAAGACTCATTTTTCTACACCTTCGGTTACATTGTTCAAATTTTACCAAGGATCCCTAATTTTTTTTAAAATGAAATGTAGCCTATGTCAAATAGGAAGAATGTAGCATTCTATTGGTGAAAGAATTTTTTAAATCGGCCTAGTACTTTTTGAGCCTATTCATTACAAACATACAAACATACAAACATACAAACATACAAATCTTTCCTCTTTATAATATTAGTGTAGATATTTTTGAGAAATGAACGAAATGTCAGATAGAGAAATTAAATAAAATAAAAAATTTGATTGAAAGAAGAACGGCTGACATAGGACCGTTGAATATGTTAATGTTGACATTCATATTGACACATATTTTGGCATTTATTTTTATAGTACTGAAGAAAAAAAATTGAAATGTGCAATATGTATAAAAAGAGAAAAAAGAAAACAAAAAATAAATATAGCAGAAACAAAAAAATATATAAGAGAAAAGAATACAACAGATAAAAAAGAAAGAAAAAAAATAGAAACAAATGAATGTCAAATTGAGAGGTAAGCGATTAAAGCAAAACTACAATATGAAAAATTTAAAAAAAAAATTAGTTGATATAAAAGGGAGAAAGAAAATGAGAAATGTGCAAAAAATAAATCTATGGTATTTGAAGAAATTCAACATAGAAAAAATTAAACAAAACATAAACAAAAACAAAATTAATTTACATGAACGAAAAAGTCAAAAAGACAAGAAAACTAACGATAGGAAAAAATTAAGCAAAAACAAATGAAGTGGTGACATAAAAGTAATGTTAAATAATTTGAGATGGAAAATATACCCAATTTATAGTAGCAATATATCATTTTATATGCAATTAGAGTAAAATCTGAAAGAAAGAAAATGATATCTTGTTGATATAAGAGAATTTGACGATTGAACGGATCAAATTGAAAGAGCACAAACATTAGAAAAACCAAATAAAGCTAGATAACGTAAAAACCAAAAACAAAAAAAAAGAACAAAAAAAAAACTTATAACAAAAAACAAAATTAAAATGTGCAATATCTATAACAAAAAAAAAGAAAATTAAAAAATGGCAATAAAAATAAAATCGAAAATTAAAGAGAATACAACAGAAAAACAAATATAGAAGAAAAGTTTAAGAAACCGAATGTTAGATTAAAAGATATGCAATAATTAAAGTAAATCCATAATAAAGAAAAATTAAAAAAAGAAAATTTGTTGATAAAAAAAAGAGAAAAGGGACCAGAATTGTACAAAAAACAAAATTATGGTATTTGAAAAAATTCGGCATAAAAAAAGGTAAATAAAGCAAAAATAAAATTAATTTTTGTAAACAAAAAACTTAAATAGACAAGAAAACTAACATAAACGTATAAAAAAATTAAATCGAAAAAAAAAGGACACATAAGTAATGCTAAAGAGAGCGAGATGGATAATATAGCCAATCTACAGAAAAAGTAGAGCATATCATAATATGCAGTTAAAGTAAAATCTGAAAGAAAATAAATAAAAAGAAAATTTCATCTTGTTGACAGAGGATAGATAATTTGATGATCTAACATAACAAAGTTAGAGAATACAAACATTAAAAAAATCAAACAAGGTTAGATAAGACTAAAATCAAAAATAAAGTGAACTATAAGAAAGATTTTTTTTTGATTAAAATTACAAAAAAAACAAAAAGTTTAAAAAATTTTAAAATGTGCATTGCGCAAAAATAATAAAATGAAAATTAAAAAAAAAATTAAAACGTGCAATGTTTATAAAAAAAGAAAAAAAGAAAACTAAAAATAAATATAGCAGAAACAAAAAAAATGTAAAGAAAGAAAATACGACAGAAAAGAAAAAGAAAAAACTAGAAAGAAACAAATCTTAAATTAAGAGATATGCGATATTTAAAGTCAAACTACAATAAAAAAAATAAAAAAAAAGATATAGGCAGGCAAGTGACAACTGTCAATATACCTTAGCGTTTTATTTTATTTATAGTTTAAATTTCTAAAAATTAAACAAAATGTCAAATTAAATTTGATTGAGAGAAGAACGACTGACATAGAGCTGTTGAATAATATGTTAAATCGCGAGCTTTTGACATTCATATCGAGTGACATACATTTTGGCATTTATTTTTATAGTACTGAACATAAAAAAATATAGTAATGTGCAATATGCATACGAAGAAAAAAAAAAGCAAAAAACAAATATAGCAAAAACAAAAAAAAATATCTAAGAAAAAAGAATACAACAGATAAAAAAAATAGAAACAAATGAATTTGAAATTGTGAGAGGAAGGCGATTAAAGCAAAACTACAATATAAAAAATTTAAAAAAATAAATTAGTTGATAAAAAAGAGAGAAAAAGAATGAGAATGGTTGTACAAAAAGCAAATCTATGGTATTTGAAGAAATTCAACATAGAAAAAATTAAATAAAGCATAAACAAGAAACAAAATTAATTTACATAAACAAAAAAGTCAAATAGACAAGAAAACTAACAAAAACAAAAAAAAAGAAGAAAAAAATTGGAACATAAAAATAGTGCTAAATAATTAGAGATTATATCTAATTTATAGTAACAATAGAGCATTTTATATGCAATTAAAGTAAAATCTGAAAGAAAGAAAATGGTATCTTGTTGATATTAGAGAATTTGATTATTGAACAGATCAAATTAAAGGAACACAAACATTATAAAAACCAAATAAAGCTAAGTAACATAGAAACCAAAAATAAAAAATATTAAATAAGATTTTGATAAATTTTATTTTAAAAATTCTAAAGTTCGCAGTTTGCAAAAAAAACCAAAAAAATACTCATAACAAAAAATAAAATTATAATGTGCAATATCTATAACAAAAAAAAAAAAAATTTAACAATGACAATAAAAGAAAATTGATAAAGAAAGAGAATACAACAGAAAAACAAATATAGAAAAAAGTTTAAAAAATCGAATGCTAAATTAAAAGATATGCAATAATCAAAGTAAATCTATAATAAAAAAAATTTAAAAACGAAAATTTGTTGATAAAAAACAGAGAAAGGAAATGAGAATTGTACAAAAAACAAAAGTATAATTTAAAAAAAATTTAGCATGGTAAAAGGTATATAAACAAAAAATAAAATTTGACCTAAAAACCAAAAATAAAAAATATAAAAAAAATTTTTGATTAAAATGCAAAAAAAAATTTTATATTTTTAAATAACAAAAATTTGTTGATAAAAAATAGAGAAAGGGAATAAGAATTGGAAAAAAAATTATGGTTTTAAAAAATTTCAGCATGAAAGAAGGTAAATAAACAAAAAATAAAATTGATTTCTAAAAACAAAAAAGTCAAATAGACGAAAATTAACATAAACGTATAAAAAAATTAAACAAAAAAAATAAGTAGTGACATATAAGTAATGCTGAAGAGAGCGAGATGGATAATATAGCCAATCTAGAAAAAAAGTGGAGCATGTTATAATGCAGTTAAAGTAAAATCTGAAAGAAAATAAATGAAAAGAAAATTATTATATTTTGTTTAGATAATTTGATGATCAAACAGAACAAAGTTAGAGAATACAAACATTAAAAAAATCAAACAAGGTTAGGTAAGAGTAAAATCAAATATAAAGTGAACTATAAGAAAGATTTTTTTTTTGATTAAAAATACAAAAAAAAACAAAAAGTTTAAAAATTTTTAAAATGTATTAAATATAGCAGAAACAAAAAAAATGTAAAGAAAGAAAATACGACAGAAAAGAAAAAGAAAAAACTAGAAAGAAACAAATCTTAAATTAAGAGATATGCGATATTTAAAGTCAAACTACAATAAAAAAAATAAAAAAAAAATGATATAGGCAGGCAAGTGACAACTGTCAATATACCTTAGCGTTTTATTTTTTTATAGTTTATATTTCTAAAAATTAAACAAAATGTCAAATTAAATTTGATTGAGAGAAGAACGACTGACATAGGGCTGTTGAATAATATGTTAAATCGCGAGCTCTTGACATTGATATCGGCTGACATACATTTTGGCATTTATTTTTATAGGACTGAACATAAAAAAATAGTAATGTGCAATATGTATAAAAAGAGAAAAAAAAACAAAAAACAAATATAGCATAAACAAAAAAAATATACAAGAAAAAAAAATAGAAGCAAATGAATTTGAAACAGAGCGGAATGCGATTAAAGCAAAACTACTTTATGAAAAATTAAAAAAAATAAATTACTTGATAAAAAAGAGAAAGAGAATGAGAATTGTTGTGCAAAAAGCAAATCTATGGTATTTTAAAAAATTCAACCTAGAAAAAATTAAATAAAGCATAAACAAAAGACAAAATTAATTTGCATGGACAAAAAAGTCAAATAGACAAAAAAACTAACGAAAACATAGAAAAAAAATATGCAAAAAAAATAAATTGGTAGCATTAAAGTAATGCTAAATAATTTAAGATGGATAATAAACCCAATTTATAGTAACAATAGAGCATTTTATATGCAATTAGAGTAAAATCTGAAAGAAAGAAAATGATATCTTGTTGATATAAGAGAATTTGACGATTGAACGGATCAAATTAAAAGAACACAAACATTAGAAAAACCAAATAAAGCTAGATAACATACAAACCAAAAATAAAAAATATCAAAAAAATGTTTGATTGAAATGCATAAATAAAATTTTTAAATTTTAAAATTTGCAGTTTGCAAAAAAAAAACAAAAAAAATGCTCAAAACAAAAAGCAAAATGTGCTTTATCTATAACAATAAAAAAAAGTTTATTGAAAGCAATAAAAACATAATCGAAAAGAAAGAGAATAACAGAAAAAAAATGTTGAAGAAAAGTTTCAAAAATCAGAATTGCACCAAAAACAAAATTATGGTTTTTGAAAAAATCCAGCATGGAAAAAGGTAAATAGAGCAAAAATAAAATTAATTTCCAAAAACAAAAATGTCAAATAGACAAGAAAACTAATATAAACGTATACAAAAATTAAACAGAAAAAAATAAGTAGTGACATATAAGTAATGCTAAAGAGAGCGAGATGGATAATATAGCCAATCTACAGAAAAAGTAGAGCATGTCATAATGCAATTAAAGTAAAATCTGAAAGAAAATAAATGAAAAGAAAATTATATCTTGTTGACAGGGGATAGATAATTTGATGATCAAACAGAAAAAAGTTAAAGAATACAAACATTAAAAAAAATCAAACAAGGTTAGGTAAGACTAAAATCAAAACAAAAATAAAGTGAACTATAAGAAAGAAATTCTTTTGATTAAAAATACAAAAAAAACATAAAGTTTAAAAACTTTTAAAATGTGCATTACGCAGAAATAATTATAATAAAATCAAAACAAAAATTAAAATGTGCAATGTTTATAAAAAGAAAAAAAAAGAAAACTTAAAATAAATATAGCAGAAGCAAAAAAAATTAAAATAAAGAAAATTGGACAGAAAAAAAAAGGAAAAAAAAAACTAGAAAGAACCAAATCTTAAATTAAGAGATATGCAATATTTAAAGTAAAACTACAATAAAAAAATAAAAACAAAAATTGTTGATAGAGGAAGGAAGAGATAGAAAGAGATTGAAAACTGTGGTACAAAAAATATGGTATTTAAAGATATCTAGCATAGAAAAAATTAAATAACGCATAAACAGTGAATAAAATTAGTTTACATAAACAAAAACATTAAATAGACAAGAAAAAATACAAAAACGTAGAAAAAATTATTAAACAATAAAGCGAAATGGATAATATATCCAATTTATAGTGAGAGCAGGACATATTACATGCAATCCAAATAAAAGAAAAATAAATCTTGTTGATAGGGGAGAGTTTTATGATCGTACAAAACAAATTTAGAAAATGATAACATTAAAAAAAAAATAAAGCTGGGTGAGACAAAAACTAAAAAAAAGTATTAGAAAAGAATTATTGTTTTCAATAAAATAACAAAAAAATCTAAATTATAAACTTTTATAAAAAAACCATTACAAAAAAAAATTGAAATATACAAGAACTGAAAAAGAAAAAAATACAAAAAAACTGTTAATAAATAGAGAAAGGTGAAACAATTTAATTAAAAATTATATAAAAAAAATTTGAAAACGGTTTGTTTTACCATATACGGAAATAACTTGTCCATATTGCCACTGAAAATTTATTCAAATTTGAATCTGTTGTGACTTGCTGAGGAGTTCCAATAAGGACAAAATATCTCCAAGTTTACAGATGTCGTTTGAATGAATTTGCACTGATTTTTTAAAAATATATTTAAAAAAAACTTTTATTAATTTGAAAATAAAATTAAGAAATAAAAATAAAAAACTAAGTAATATAAAAAAAGTGTTTTATATAATTTTAGAAACTGTTTTCCAACATGTTTTTTTTTATAATACATTTGTGTACATGCCGCACTGTTTAAATTCTTGTTATTTACAAAAGTTCAACTCCCCTGTCCCGGAGGCACAGCAGTTGTTTTGCTGGATTCAAATGTTATTACGGTCTTTGACAAGTGATTTTTGAAAAACAAGTTATCAGTTTTCAATTATTTTAAAAACTATTAATATTTAATTAGAAATCAAAACCACATTGTGTCTTAAGTTAACTAGAAACATAAGATTGTTTTTTTCTAAATTAAGTTAAATTACTATGTCCTTACGCATCTGCAATTCTATTATTTGAAACGTTAGATTTAACATTTGAGAACAGTTGAACAATATGACATAAACAAAATAATATTGCTTTCTGTATTTTCGCGAGAATTTTTAAGTCCAAAAACAAAATTTTGAGATTTTTACTTAATGATATAGGTACAACACCCATATCCAAAATAACTAAAAGTAAAATTTTCATTATTTTTAAATTCCAAAGACCTTAATGGCTATCGAATAATTACCGAGGGTAAGCATCCGAAAGGTGTGCAACTCAACTCTCGCTTGGTGATTTCTTTAAAGATTTTAAATGAAATGCCTTTCTGTATTACGTTGATTCAAATGAGGTAGAAAAATCTAATATTTCATTTTTTTATAGGTTTTATTCTCGATTTAAAGGCTAATAACTGAAAAAAATCCAATTTTGTGTTGAATTTTTATGACAGATGATTGAGCATTTTAAGTTTTCATATTGATGACCTAATAATCGTTTTTTTTTTGCAAATCATGATTCAGTTGCAAATAGATTAGCACCATTTTCTAGAACTATCAAAATTTCATTAAATCTATAAATAAATTTAATATACCACATTGATTTTGTATGTTCATAACCTATTTTCATTAAATTTGTTTCAATTTCTAAAAACCAAAAGCACTTTTATTGTGTTGACATTGAAACAAAACTCGTTACAATATTTTGATTATTAACAGCATTTTAATATAAAAAGTGGTTACAGAAAAAATATAAAAAATAGAAAACAAAAAGAATACTTTTAGGTATCTTACAAAACAAGAAACAAATATAAGCTGCCAAAAAAAGTAAAAAAAAATGATAAAAAACAAACTCAACAAAGATAAAAAAGCACACAATGTTAACAATTACCTTAACATAATAAATAAAAAGTATAAAAAAAGGAATAAAAAACAAAAAAATTAACACACGATGTATCAAGTGTTAAAAAAACAAGAAAAAAAAATTTTATATAAAAAATCTTAGTAATAATCTTGGTGGAAACATAAATAACATTCTACAAAAAGAGTGTAAGTTAAAGTGCAAAAAAGCGTCCAAAAAATAGAAATAATATGACAAATTAAAATTTTTAAAATAACTATCCTTAATAGAATTAATAATAATTGATTAATTTAATTAATATAAAGAATGTGCATTTTTGTTTAATTGGCTGAAAATAATCAAATAGATAAATAAATAATTAATCACATTAATGTCAATTTTCCAATTTTTTTATTGGTTATTGTTTTTTTAAAATCAGTTATCAGTGCTAAAAGTTAAAAAACAAATTATTAGCAATATCTTTAAACGTATATAAACAGTATATGAGTAAAAAAAAAACTAATAAAAAATTCAGAAGAAAATCTGAAAAAATGAAATTACAAATAAAGCTTATAAGAATAAAACAAAAAAATAAAGCAAAAAGGTAAAAGATACTCAAGAAGAGAAAAAAATACAACACACAAAATGAGAAGAAATATAGATAAAACAAAAATAAAAGCGGTTAAGTCCGAATAAACCAATAAAATAAATAATAAAATTATCGCTTATAACTCTAAGTAGAAAAAAATTCCTAACAATATAGAATAGTAAATGAAAAAATATAGAACAGACTAAAAATTGTAAAAGAAAAAAATAGAATTGGCAAGTACCATGTGCTACATATCTAGTAACTACTGTTACTAAATAAGAAAACAAAAAAAATGTAACATTTAAAAAAATAAAAGGTGGTAAGCAAATATACCAAAAACAATAAAAGAAACAAAATTTAAAACAAAATATAAAAGAAACAAATAACTGATTAGGTCTAAAATCTGTTTCTAAAATACAAAATAATGAAAAAGCAAAAACGAAAAATCAAATAATTTTTATAATATGAAAATGTCAGAAAAAAATCTTTATTTATACAATTAGTATACTATGTGATTAACCATATTAAAATCACTATTCACTGTTATCGTTACATTTATATCCCAAAAAAAAAAGATGCGCTTGCAAGCTTTTTGACAAAAATAGCGCTGTTTAATATGTTTGCGCTGATTGTTTGCAAATATATAAAAAAAGAAGTAAGAAATAAAAAGATATAAAAAATCAGAAATCAAAAAGATTATTTTTATATAATTTACAAAACAGGATAAAAATTACAGAAAAACAAAAAAAACATTCAATAAACTGCAAAAAATTGTAAGAGAAAAAAAATCTATTATTAAAAGCAAAGTAAACAAAAAAATAGAAAACAAACGCCATATCCTAACCATTAATTTGAAACAATAAAAAACAAAAGTATAAAAAAAGAATATAAAGAGAAATAAAGTTAACACACGGTGTAACAGGTGTAAAAAAATAAGATAAAAAAGGTATTTGTTATGTAAAAATGTAAACTAAAATTGAAGTAAGCTTAGCAGAAACATAATAAAATTGACTAAGATTTTATCGAGATAAAAATAATAAGCAAATATGCTAAAAACAATAAAAAAAATAAATTTGAATAAATTGAAAATAAGCCAAACTATTTCTAAAATACAAAATATGAAAAAAAATAGATATGCAAAATCAAATAATCCTTATAATATGAAAATTGTATGAAAAAAAACTTAGTTTTTTTTATTAGTACACCATGCAATTATCCACATTTAAAGCCTTCTTATTGTAGCTTGTATATCCTGAAAAAAAAATAGAAGTAAAAATATAATTTGGTACAATTAAAAGTTGATTATTGTTATTGCTTGCAAAAATTTTAATGTGTCTGCAAGCTTTTTGAGTAAAATCTAACAGGCCAACAATAAACAAACTAAAGAATAAGAAATACAAATAATAAAATAAGAAAAAAAGCAAAAAAAAATTTTAGATATTTACTACAAGCCAAAAAAAAAATTACAAAAAAACTGGAAAAACTTTTATTAAACTGCAAAAAACCGTGAGATAAATAAAAATATTTATTTAAAATAGCAAACTAAACAGAAATTGAAGAAAAACGCACAATGCTAACAGTTAATTTGATAAAAAGCAAAAATATAAAAAATGACTTAAAAAAAAAATAAAATGTAACATATAATGTATCAGATGTAAAAAAACAGGAGAAAAAAATATAAAAAATATACTCTTGTTAGAAACCTGAAAAATAAAAAATAAAATTCAATAAGATTCTACAATTTTAAGTGCAAAAATCGCAAGAAATAGAATTAATATAGCAAATTAAAAATTTGTAAAAAAAACATGCTCAATATTATTGCTGTTTAATTGATTTATTTAATTAGAATAAAAAGTGCTTTCTGGCTTGATTTGCTTAAATTAATCAAATAGATAAATTAATAACTACTTTTTTTAAGTCAATTTATAAAATATTTGAATTGTGATTAATTTTTTATAATCAGTTGCCAATTTCAAAAATTAATATTAAAACACAAGTAATTAATTGGAAAAGTATAGTATTAAAATGACAATAATAATTAAAAAAAAATTTTTAAGGATATAAAAAACCAAAAAAAAGTATGATAAAATGACTAAACACAAACCAAGCCCGTAAGAGTAAACCCAAAGAATTAATCAAAATTGTCAAATTAAACTCAAAATAAAATTAATTAAGAGCACAACTCATAATAAAAAAAAAAATAAATAAAAGCTGTTAGATAAATAATTACATAAAATATAAAAATATCAAACGTACACAACTAGAAAAATAACAATATAAAATAGTATAATGACAAAATATAAAACAAATTATAAATTTTGATAAAAATAGAATTAGTACTATGTATTATTAAACAAAAAATTTAACATAGAAAAAATTAAAGACGATCAAAAAATATGTCAAAACAATAATACAAACTAGTTTAAAACAAGCAAAAAAAAAAAATAAAAACAACAAAACTATAAAGTCAAATAATCTTCATAATATGCAAAAGGTATCAAAAAGATTTTTATTTTTTTATCAGCATACGATGTCATTATCCATATTTAAATCACTCCTATCGTGCGTTGCTTTTGTACTCTAAAAAAAATTATGAAAGACTAATAAAGTCTGGTACAATTAAAAGATTTTTAACTCGAATAACGTTGTACAATGAACAATCCATAAGCAAGCTAAGAAATAATAAATAAAAGTATAAGAAAGCAACAAAAAATAAAAAATAATACAAAAAAATTCGAAAAAAAACTGAAAAAACCGTATTAAAAATATAAATTAAACACACCAAACTAAACAAAGATTGAGGAAAAAAAACGCATTGTTAAAAACCAATTTAAATATATTTTTTTTTTAAATAAAAGTATATAAAATAAAAAAAAATTTAAATAAAATTTTAATTTGAAGTATGCTTGGTTGTAACATGAATCAGAAAAAAATAAATAAATAAAAAAATAATCTACCGGAGAGGTGCAATTCAAATAGCAAAAAAACGCAAAAAAAGAGAATAAATAATAAATTAAAAATTTGGCAAAAAACCAACTTTAATACTTATATAAAGAAAATGCACTTTTGCTTAATTTGCTTAAATTAATCAAATAAGTGCATAAATCAAAAATGAATCATATTGAAGTCAAGTATTAAAATTTTCTATTTCTTATTAATATTTTATAATCAGTTGTCAGTGATAAAAATCGATGTCAAAAAAACAAATCATTAAAAATAACTTAAAAACTATAATAAATAGCATAAAAAAAACTATAAATTAAATGATACGTAGAAAAAGATAATAAATATAAAACAACACACAAACTAAAAAATAAATACATTAGAAAAATTAAAGCTGTTAAATACAAATATACAAATAAACTTGCTGAATTTAATAAAACAAAATAAATTTAAAATAATGAATAAAATGAGCAAATAGCGGATTAGTTCCAAAATCTGTTGATTGAATATCAAAATAATTGAATATTAAAAAAGTAGTTTTAAAAAAACGTATTTTTTTTTGGCTAGGCGTCTTTTATACTTTATATAAGAAAAAGAAAAAGAAAATTAGGCTCTAGAATGTTTGTTGCTGAAAAACCGCCACAAGCGATTGAATTTGTTTTTGTTTAACATAATTTGCTTAATTTTTAACTAAAAATTCATATAATAGAAAAAATCAGAATTTATGTAAATACCATATGTGAAATTGGGAAACCAGCCGAAATAACAACTAAAAATTATTTCTTGATAAATCTGAAATAGCCTAAAATTTCTCAACCTTTTTCAGCTAGACTTCTCTCATACGTCACAACTTGACAGGTTTATTTCAATTTTTGTAGATCCTTGTTACTGATAATTTCAATGGGTCATTATACTTGTTTACGCACCGCTACTACCACTTTCCCCATTCCGCCCTAAGCAATAAATAGGGGTGATTAGTGGACGATTATGGTCGTTTTAGAACCGTTACCGCAGCGTAAATGTGCCCTAATTTACGCATCGGCTTAAGCAAATAGTTTGTTTTAAGCCTTTCAGAGATCATAATCTCAAAAAAGAAAATTATCATCTTAACAAAAGTGATAAAATCCATCAAGCGGTTAATGTTTATTAACCGCAGGATGTGTGCATTAACTGAAACATGACAATGCATGTTCAGTTAATGAACCGCAACACGAGCCGTATTTGTCTTTCAAAGTGTACCCTGATGGAATGGAAATTGAGGTTTGGCATGAATTTGAAAATTTAATGCTAATAATAAATGCTGCAAAAAACCGCAGATTTTGACATGTCGCAAAGGTTATGAAAACATATAAACTAATTAATTCACTAGATATGTTTGCATTAATTGATTATTCCACTTCTAGTTTGAATTGGAATTTGTATAAAAAGAACCCCAGGCATGAACTATAATTTCTGCCGTAGTGAGTTTATAATAAATTAAAATAATAAACACTAAGTTTTTGCATTTTATATATTATAATTACATAAAAAGATCAATGCAAATTTATTCAAACTATATCTGTAAACTTGGACATGTTTTGTTCTTATTGGGATGAGCTCCAATAAGAACAAAACATGTCCAGCAAGTTGCAACAGATTTAGATGTGAATGCAGTGACAAGTTGGGGCCTGTTCAAGTGCTTGTTACTTCTGTAATATAATAAACTAGCGACATCTATTAGAAGCTATTTTGCATCAAACAATTTTGATATATATAAAGTTGTACTATAAATGACAAATGTCAAGATTAATTGATAAAAATCCAAATAAAAGTTTATATTGTTGATGGACAACCAAGTTACCACTTAAACGCCTTTTATCCTAAACGCTCATTATTTATATACAATCAAATATGGAAAATATAGATCATAATTATTAAATAATTTTGACATTTAAAGCAATTGTTTTAAAAATTATGGTCAGATCACACAAACTCATAAGCATAGCCAACTCTGACGGCAATTTTTAAAAAACATTTGATATATAATAACGTTCTACAGCATTTTACCTTTGTTAAGAAACAGTTAAGAGTGAACTGAAATGGTATTTAATTTTTTCTAACCATTAAAAACTGACTTTTTTTAATCTAAACTGCCAAATATGTTTACAATTGTAATCAACAATTATTATGAAATATTATTTATTTGTATATATTTTTTAAGACTGAGAATTAAATATATTTACTACAGTTTTCTAGTCTACAAAATCTACATACTAAAAGTATTTAGTTTTTAATTTCTTCTTCTATTCAAAATTTCTGTTTACTTAATTTTTTATGAATTTTGAACGTATTTTATACTTGTTTATATTGCTTATGTATTCTTTTTTTTTCTATTTTTGTTTTTTTTTTCAGTTTTTTGAAGTGTATCAATGTAACTGTCATTATTTTTATTAGTGTATTTAATTTTTTTGCAACGTATTTCATTTTATACACCGAGGCTATTGATTATTTTGTTTTATTGCTATTATATCTGCTGTTTTTGTTTTTTCTTATACTTATTAGTAATCGTAATTAAAAAACTGTTTTTGACAAAAAACCTTTTCTTTTGGACAATTTTATTTATAATATTCTTGTTTGTTATAAATTTTGTATTTGTATTTTTGAGATTGTTTTTTATGTTTTTATTGTAAAATCGTTTTTTATTAATGGTTTTCTTCTTCGTTTTATATTTTTATTCATTTATTTACCTCATGTTGTTATTTTTTTATTTACTCAGTCTTTACTCTTTATTTGTCTCATGTGCAATTTAAAAAAAACATAAAATAATAACAATTAATACGTGATGAATTTCAATTAGAAAATCAAAGTGAGAATTTAAATAACACGTTTGAAGCAACTTTAGCTTGGTAGAGTAGCTTTGGCAGAGTCTGCTGAAGATAGAACATAGTAAAGTTTTTTTTTTATATATTCCAGAGATGCTTAATAGAACACAAATCCGGTGAATAAGGTGGCCGAGGTAAAACCATATATAGAAGTGTGCTGTCTTACTGAAAAAAGACATGTAACCGCCTATCTATATAAAGAAAAAAAAGTAGTTTCTAAGAAGACTTTAACATAAGGCGACTTGTTGCCAAATACAAAATTATTTTATTCTGCTCCACAACTCTCACCCGTTGAAAATGGTTTTTTGCAGTCAAAAACAGTACTTTTTATACCTTTTTTTGTTCACACTTGACACACGCAGATTGCTGTCATCAAAGAACCATTAACAACTGCAAACAATTTTGCAAAAGTACTAACAAACTTTTCAGCTTGCGCGGTTGAAGATAGTGCTTTCAGAACTTGGCCAAATGAGGGGCGTGGGTTTGAGCCTCAATCTTTTTCTAAAAAATAAAATGACTTTTGTCTGGATAATGGTGTTTGTAACTGAAGGAAACATAATAGATCAAAAAAGATCTCAGTGCAATGCCCATTTTAATCTTAAAAAATTAAAGTGAAAAAAATTGTTTTGTCAAAGCCATTAAAATGCTGTCGAGTTAAAAATATGTTGTTATGTTTAGCATAAATTGGTGGATTTACAACAACTGAAAAGTTCTCACTCAACTGAAAAATACGTAAATTTTTCACTTTATTAGAAGGAGAAAGATGAAGCGTGGTTATCAGAACAAGCTTTTTGTCTATTAACTGTGTCAAAGCCTGTAAAAAATTACGCAAGGTGGACAATCCTTCCTCTTTCTTATCCCATAGATGCTCAATGGGATGAAAATACGGTTAAAAATGATGTAAGGTGGACAATCTTTCCTCTTTCTTATCCCATAGATGCTCAATGGGATGGAAATACGGTACACGAGGGGGCCATCATCAAGCGTATAAACTCTTGTGCTTAGGCGTAAAACTAAATTAAAAAAAAACACTAAAAATAAATCAAAAAAACACAAATAATTAAAAAAATTATAATTTAGGAATTTAAATACTGCTTTATTTTCTTCTTGTTTAATTTTGATTCTGATGGTTGGCAATCATTAAAGCTGTGTGAATTTTGAGTAAGGCAATATTAATTCTTTATTTGTTTCTTTTTTTTTTCTTCTTTGTTAGGTTTTTTTCTGTATTATTAATTGATAAAATGTCTTTGTTTGCGTGTATTTATGTAACTATTTTAAAGTTTATTTTTTTAATCAGAGTTTTTAGTGTTATAACTTTATCTTTACGGTTTTCCAATATAATTATGTAGTTATAAATTAAACATCTTTTTTGTTTTATTTTGATAATGCTCGTTTGCTCTTTTTGTAGGTTTTTTGGTTTTTATTGTTTTTTATATGGTGATTTTGTTGTTCTGTTAGACTTTTGTTATTTATTCTACTTTTTCATTCTTTTTTTATTATCTCTACTCTTTGATAACCACTACATATTACCTTCTTACTACTTCTTTTTTTTATGTTCTTTTCTTGCATAAAACATTTCGCTGTTTATTAATATTGTAAATTCTATCATACAATAAAATTTTGAAAGCATGTAACCTGTGAATCTTTGTTTTTTTTAGACTTTATTAGCTTTCATTGTGCAAAAAACACTCGGAGCAGCGGATTTTAATCTTAATTTTAAGTCTTTTGTAAGATTTTTGTAGCAAAATACTGGTTTAATCCTGATAAAAGAATTCATTGTTGTATTCGTTTTAATTTTGATTTTTTATACCTAGTATAAGCTAAAGTCTGCTTATTTTGAGATGACATTAGAATTGATTTTTTTGACGTTATAAGTCAGTTTGTGTTTTTTTCTTCAAACGTCAGAGAAGTACGTCATTTTTGAATTAGGTTGCCATAGTTTAAGTTTCACTTCTCCGCCGGCGGCAGAAAAAGTACTTTTTCTGCCGCTACAAATTTTTTTGCGTTTTTGTTATTTTCCTGTAAATAAATAACTAAACATTAAATTAATATCATGAATTTATTAACGAATTATAAAAAAACAACTTAATTATTTGCCACCATAGTAAAAATTAAATGTGCAATTACTAACATTTTTAAAATGAGAACCGTTTGATGCAACTGATGACCCCGAATCACAAGAAACGTGAACGCTAGTTGCTGAAACATTGCTTGCGACGGACTCTGAAGGTAAAACTAGTGGCGAAGAGGTGCCAGCGATCAAAATTTTTCCAGCGGTTTCATTTTTGTTGCTGATGGAGTCTGCAATATAACCTTCGGCACACGATGTGCTCTTCCATCCGCCTAGACGTTTCAGACCGGTGATATCTCCCCCAGAATCTACAAATATTGTGGCTGACGTTCGCCTTAAGGAGTGTCCAGTAAATAATTTCCAATTTGGCAACTTCAAAAATAAAGCTACATCTTTTGCTACGCTTCCAATTTTATGAATGCCCATAACTGACTTATAGCATTTCCCGTTATGAAATTTCACAAAAAGACGATCCTCCTTCATGTCTTTTGGTCTCAAATTAACATATTTCCTGTATATGTTAATATTACGTTCTCCGACAATAGCAAAAGACCGTGGTTTCTCTGTTTTATTAAAGGGAATCTTCACATGTATCAACGAGCCTAGGTCTTCGACGTCCTCAACTCTCATATTCACAAGTTCGTCGCATCGGCACGCCCCTGCTACTCCAAACAAGAAAACAGTCTGTAAAACATAATTTATAATAACAATGTTTATAATATATATATATTATTGCAAAATACCTTAATTGCTAAATATTGTTCGTTGGGTGCATTCTCTAGAAACTCCTCAAATTGTATTTTTGTGAAGACATCAGCTTTCTTCGGAATGTAGCCTTTATTTTGCTGTTTTAAATAAGCACGAAGCTTCAAGTACTTGGCCAAGTCTGCACCATCTTTGATACTTAGCATGGTTCGTAACATCGAATATTGTGACCACAAAGTCGAACTCTTCATTTTCATATCTACTGATAAATGCAAGAAGTACGCCAGCAACACATCTTCTGAGTAATCCATCACATTACTCTTAGCGCACCAATTAGTAAATTTCTTGTATGCTAGTTCATAAAGTTTTTTGGACTTTCGTGGAACGAGGTTTTCTGTTGCCTTCTGAGCTGCCTTTGCGATTTCACTAATTGCCTTCGTTTGGTCACTACTTTCAAACATAGCGGACTAAAAAATTAAACAAAATTTAAGTGTAAAAATCAAATAAAACAATAATTACTTACCAATTATTGTTAAAACGTGCAAAATGTGAAATTTTTTCGCTGTTGTTTGGAGCGTTGTCAAGGAAACTTCAGTTTAAATTCAAAGCACTCTTTTTGAAACTAACAAATTAAAATAAAGCGTTGTAATTATTATATTGTTGTTCTTTACGTTTGAAGAAAAAATAGCGTTCTTTATACGTCGGCGAAGTCTTACTTTTTGTGCTTCATCTGTAGTAGTTTCATGCCGGACTCACTACGTTCGTCCGTCACACTGAAACTACTACAGATTCAGCACAAAAAGTATGACTTCTCCGCCTAATAAAGAAATATACTATTTACTAATTCTGTTGGTATTACAATTGCGTCATCTGGTTATCTGATGTTGTATATCTCTCCTTCTTTATCTTTATTTTTTTGTTTTGTTTTTCTAGTTTTTTGAGATTTATTTTAAATAATTAACAGCATTAGCAAAAGTTTTAATTTTTCGCTTTACATATTTAAAAATTGTAGATTGTTGGTTCTAGATTCTGACAACTGTTGTATAGTTGAAACAAGGCTTTTAAATGATTGTTATGATTTGATTGTTTAGATTTTTTTTTTAAAGATTTATAAAGATTTCGTAAAGTAATTTATCGAAAGCTTTTTTAGAAATCTATAAAACACATGTAAAAGTGGTCAGTTCATATCGTGCGTAACCCGCTCTTAAAACCAAATAAAGTTTCTTAATAATCTATGGTATCTATCGTAATCTTGGAATCTATGGTAATAAGTTTGATTTGGCTTTATTTACAATTTTGGCATTTTGATAAATTTGATGGGAATATATGACTTTCTGCTTGGTTATTTCTATATGCTGTTTTTTTGTTTTATTTATATTATTTTCAAATAGGTTTTTATGATAATTTGTTCAATTTTTCTTCTTCTTTTTCTTTTTTTTTTAATGAGCTTTTCATCTTTGTCTATCAAAACAGGTGTTTGCGGTTTTTTACTTGTGTTTACTTTGCAGAGTCTTCTCCTTTTTACAATATTTTTATTAAAACTTTTTTTTCTAAGGTGTCTTAGGTTAGTTTTAGAATATTTTTTGTAATTTTTGGTTCTACGCTTTTTATCTATTAAATGATAAAAAATGGAAGTTTTCTATTTTTGCTTGTTTTCTAGTTGTTTTTAAAGTATCTCTCTGTATGATGCTACTACTATGGTTTTTCTAATGTTGTATCATTTATTTGTAGTTTACATTTTTAGAGTCTATTTTTCATTCTGGCAATAAAAAAATAGTGATCTCAAGATATAGCTGTTTCTGAAAATGTTCTTCTGGTATTTGCTTCTGAATTTAATTGATAATAATTATTATAATAATAATAATAATAAACGTCTTTATTGCTGTACTAGAAAAAAAAATAGATACAACAAAATGCAAAGTTCAGCATAGCTGTTTTTCAACTTAACCTTAATAAAAGAAAAAAGAACAATAGAAAATATAAAAAACAAATAATAAACTAAATTCAAAAGATACAAACAATATAATAAGTATAACTATGATCGGGTTTATAAAAATGTTGTAGTTTATGTCTTGTGATATGGCACTTAGGCGATTTAATATCTGTCAGAATACAAATAATTTTTTTTTGCTATTTTTCTAGGTTGTACTCGTTGATACATATTCTTTTTCTGCTTTTTGTAATTGAAATCATTTAGGATGAATGTGACATCTTTTTTTTTAAGCAAACGTAGAACTTTAGCAACTTTTTCTTAAAATTACATTATAAAACAAAAAACAAGAGAACATACGAGAAAAACACAAACAATATTTTGAACAGTTTAAATACATAGAAAAAGTTAACTATTTCTTTTATATAATTTTTTTATAGTTAACTTTAAATTTAGAGTTTTAGAATATAATTCATTGGTTTATTTAAACTCCTTTATTGATGAATTATGCATTTTTTACTCTTTTTGTATGTTTTTTTCATATAATGTTTTTGTGATTGGTTATTATTTTGTTGTTTTTGTTTTTTGCGTGTTGTCTACTTTGCTTAATCTTAATTTTTTTTTTATTTTTGTTTTTTCTACTTTTTTTTGGTTATCTCTGCTTTTTGATCATCTTTTTTTACCTTCTCAGTATTTCTTTTTTCCCCCTTACTTTTTCTATAAGAAACTTTGTTTTTTATTCACATTGTAAATCCTACAATACATCTTAAGAGCATGTAACCTCCGTATCTTTGCTTTGTTTAGAGTTTAGCTTTCTATTTTGAGAAAACGCACTGTGAACACATTTTTTCAATCTTAGAAAGGATTTATAAAGTTTTTTTTTAAAGGATTTATGAGTCTTTTGAGGCATACTTTATAAAACACATGTGAAAATGATAACCTGTGAGTAACTTGTTTTTAAATCCAAATAGAGTTTTATGTTAATTAAGAGTATCTATGAAAATCATAACACTTATGGTAAATAATTTTGAAAAAAATGTTAGCTTATGACTACTAGATTTAAGGCTTCATTATTAATTAAAATTTGTGTCTTAATTTATATACTACATTAAGCAAGTTGAGTAGAATATGAATATGCTCCTTCTCAATAAGCTTTATTCTGTTATATATTAATTGACCATTCTGACATTTTAAAGAATTTTTTAGGCATACTTAGCTTTTTGCTTGGCTATTTCTAACCTGCTATTCTAGAGTGTTTTTTCTGCCTAATTTTATTAACTTCAAAATACGTATTTACCGTAATTTTTACAATCAGTCATAATCTTTCCATTTTGATCTACTAAAACCAGTGCCTGCTGTTTTTCATTTGCAAAGCTTTTACCTTTTCAGCTTTTTTTATTTTGCTGTTTTAATTTTGTGTCATTTTTGGAGCTACGGCTTTTTTTTAACTAGTAAATTTTGAACGATAACTATTTTAGTGTAGTCTTTGGTTGTTTTTAAAGTAAATTTTTATATGGTTTTCCTAATGTTGCACTATTTGTAGTTTACATTTTTAAGGCTTAATTTTTATATAATTTTTTTTTTTCAAAATATTTTTTTTTAACGTGCCAATTACATTATTTACTTTTTTAATAAAAATACGATTAGTGAAAAAGGGCAAGAGAATGTTGAAAGAAAACACAAAATATATTAAACATTTTAAATTACAGAAAAATAAAATTAATGAAAGTTAAATAAAGTAGTATAGCCAACGAGATTCTAACAAGCTGCAATAATTTATTGGTTTATTTAAACTCTTTTATTGATGAATTATGCATTTTTTTTGCTATTTTTACTCTTTTTGTATGTTTTTTTTATATAATGTTTTTGTGATTTGTTATTATTTTGTTGTTTTTGTTTTTTTGCGTGTTCTTAGTCATTTGATTCTCCACCTTGCTAAATCTTTGATTTTTTTTATTATTTTTATTATTCTACTTTCTTTTGTATCTCTTTTTTTTCTCACTTTTTCTATAAGAAATTTGGTTTCACATTGTAAATGTTTTATTCTGTTATATATTAATTTACCATTCTGACATTTTAAAGAATTTTTTAAGCATACTTAACTTTTTGCTTGGTTATTTCTAACCTGCTATTCTAGAGTATTTTCTGCCTAATTTTATAACTTCAAAATACGTCTTTACTGTAATTTGTACAATCAGTCTTAATCTTTCCATTTTGATCTACTAAAACCAGTGCCTGCTGTTTTTCATTTGCAAAACTTTTACCTCTTCAGTTTCAATTTTTTTTGATTATTTTGTGTCATTTTTGAATCTACGGCTTTTTTTTTAACTTGTAAATTTTGAGCGATAACTATTTTTGTTTGGTCTTTGAACTAATCTTTTGTATGGGTTTTCTAATGTTGCACTATTTGTAGTTTACATTTTTAAGGCTTAATTTTTATATAAAAAATGTTTTTTTTTAAACATTCTTTTTTTAACGGGCGAATTACATTATTTATCTTTTTAAAAAAGTTACGATTAATAAAAAAAGCAAGAGAATGTAGAAAGAAAACACAAAATATATTAAACATTGGAAATTACAGAAAAAAAAAATTGATGAAAGGTAAATAAATTAGTATAGTCAACGAGATTTGTAGTTTACAGTTTTAAGGCTTAATTTTTATATAAAAACTATTTTTTTTAGTTTAGAATTGCCGATATGTCTTCCAAAATTTTTTTTTTCAACGTCTTCTTTTTTAAACAAGCAAACACTATTTACTTTTTAATAAAATTACGATTAATAAAAAAGAGCAAGAGAATGTAGAAAGAAAACACAAAATATATTAAACATTCGAAATTTCAGAAAAAAAATTGATGAAAGTTAAATAAAGTAGTATAGCTAACGGGATTTGTACTTTACAGTTTTAAGGCTTAATTTTTATATAAAAAATATTTTTTTTAGTTTAGAATTGCCGATATGTCTTCCAAAATTTTTTTTTTCAACGTCTTCTTTTTTAAACAAGCAAACACTATTTACTTTTTAATAAAATTACGATTAATAAAAAAGGGCAAAAAAATGTAGAAATAAAACACAAAATATATTAAACATTCGAAATTTCAGAAAAAAAATTGATGAAAGTTAAATAAAGTAGTATAGCTAACGGGATTTGTACTTTACAGTTTTAAGGCTTAATTTTTATATAAAAAATATTTTTTTTTGATTAGAATTGCCGATATGTTTTCCAAAATTTTTTTTTTCAACGTCTTCTTTTTTAAACAAGCAAACACTATTTACTTTTTAATAAAATTACGATTAATAAAAAAGAGCAAGAGAATGTAGAAAGAAAACACAAAATATATTAAACATTCGAAATTTCAGAAAAAAAATTGATGAAAGTTAAATAAAGTAGTATAGCTAACGGGGTTTGTATTTTACAGTTTTAAGGCTTAATTTTTATATAAAAAATAATTTTTTTTTATTAGAATTGCCGATATGTTTTCCAAAATTTTTTTTTTCAACGTCTTCTTTTTTAAACAAGCAAACACTATTTACTTTTTTAATAAAGTTATGATTAATAAAAAAGAGCAAGAGAATGTAGAAAGAAAACACAAAATATATTAAACATTCGAAATTTCAGAAAAAAAATTGATGAAAGTTAAATAAAGTAGTATAGCCAACGAGATTTGTAGTTTACAGTTTTAAGGCTTAATTTTTATATAAAAACTATTTTTTTAGTTTAGAATTGCCGATATGTTTTCCAAAATTTTTTTTTTCAACGTCTTCTTTTTTAAACAAGCAAACACTATTTACTTTTTTAATAAAGTTATGATTAATAAAAAAGAGCAAGAGAATGTAGAAAGAAAACACAAAATATATTAAACATTCGAAATTTCAGAAAAAAAATTGATGAAAGTTAAATAAAGTAGTATAGCTAACGGGGTTTGTATTTTACAGTTTTAAGGCTTAATTTTTATATAAAAAATATTTTTTTTTTATTAGAATTGCCGATATGTTTTCCAAAATTTTTTTTTTCAACGTCTTCTTTTTTAAACAAGCAAACACTATTTACTTTTTTAATAAAGTTATGATTAATAAAAAAAAGCAAGAGAATGTAGAAAGAAAACACAAAATATATTAAACATTCGAAATTTCAGAAAAAAAATTGATGAAAGTTAAATAAAGTAGTATAGCTAACGGGGTTTGTATTTTACAGTTTTAAGGCTTAATTTTTATATAAAAAATATTTTTTTTTTATTAGAATTGCCGATATGTTTTCCAAAATTTTTTTTTTCAACGTCTTCTTTTTTAAACAAGCAAACACTATTTACTTTTTTAATAAAGTTATGATTAATAAAAAAGAGCAAGAGAATGTAGAAAGAAAACACAAAATATATTAAACATTCGAAATTTCAGAAAAAAAATTGATGAAAGTTAAATAAAGTAGTATAGCCAACGAGATTTGTACTTTACAGTTTTAAGGCTTAATTTTTATATGAAAAATATTTTTTTTAGTTTAGAATTGGCGATATGTTTTCCAAAATTTTTTTTTCAACGTCTTCTTTTTTAAACAAGCGAACACTATTTACTTTTTTAATAAAGTTACGATTAATAAAAAAGAGCAAGAGAATGTAGAAAGAAAACACAAAATATATTAAACATTCGAAATTACAGAAAAAAAAGTTGATGAAAGTTAAATAAAGTAGTATAGCCAACGAGATTTGTACTTTACAGTTTTAAGGCTTAATTTTTATATAAAAACTATTTTTTTAGTTTAGAATTGCCGATATGTTTTCCAAAATTTTTGTTTTAACATTTTTTTTAAACAAGCGAACATTATCTACTTTTTTAAATAAAATTACGATTAATAAAAAAGAGCAAAGGAATGTAGAAAGAAAACATAAAATATATTAAACATTCGAAATTTCAGAAAAAAAATTGATAAAAGTTAAATAAAGTAGTATAGCCAACGAGATTTGTATTTTACAGTTTCAAGGCTTAATTTTTATATAAAAAATATTTTTTTTAGTTTAGAATTGCCGATATGTTTTCCAAATTTTTTTTTTTCAACGTCTTTTTTTTTAAACAAGCAAACACTATTTACTTTTTAATAAAGTTACGATTAATAAAAAAGAGCAAGAGAATGTAGAAAGAAAACACAAAATATATTAAACATTCGAAATTACAGAAAAAAAAGTTGATGAAAGTTAAATAAAGTAGTATAGCCAACGAGATTTGTACTTTACAGTTTTAAGGCTTAATTTTTATATAAAAACTATTTTTTTAGTTTAGAATTGCCGATATGTTTTCCAAAATTTTTGTTTTAACATTTTTTTTAAACAAGCGAACATTATCTACTTTTTTAAATAAAATTACGATTAATAAAAAAGAGCAAAGGAATGTAGAAAGAAAACACAAAATATATTAAACATTCGAAATTTCAGAAAAAAAATTGATAAAAGTTAAATAAAGTAGTATAGCCAACGAGATTTGTATTTTACAGTTTTAAGGCTTAATTTTTATATAAAAAGTATTTTTTTTTGATTAGAATTGCCGATATGTTTTCCAAAATTTTTGTTTCAACATCTTTTTTAAACAAGCGAACATTCTTTACATTTTTAAATAAAAGTACGATCAATAAAAAAGAGCAAGAGAATGTAAAAAAAAAACACAAAATATATTAAACATTCGAAATTACAGAAAAAAAATTGATGAAAGTTAAATAAAGTAGTATAGCCAACGAGATTTGTAGTTTACAGTTTTAAGGCTTAATTTTTATATAAAAAATATTTTTTTAAGATTAGAATTGCCGATATGTTTTCCAAAATTTTTTTTTAACGTCTTCTTTTTTAAACAAGCAAACACTATTTAGTTTTTTAATAAAGTTACGATTAATAAAAAAGAGCAAGAGAATGTAGAAAGAAAACACAAAATATATTATACATTGGAAATTACAGAAAAAAAAATTGATCAAAGATAAATAAATTAGTATAGTCAACGAGATTTGTAGTTTACAGTTTTAAGGCTTAATTTTTATATAAAAAATATTTTTTTTAGTTTAGAATTGCCGATATGTTTTCCAAAATTTTTTTGTTTAACGTCTTCTTTTTTAAACAAGCAAACACTATTTACTTTTTTAATAAAGTTACAATTAATAAAAAAAAGCAAGAGAATGTAGAAAGAAAACACAAAATATATTATACACTGGAAATTACAGAAAAAAAAATTAATGAAAGTTAAATAAAGTAGTATAGCCAACGAGATTTGTAGTTTACAGTTTTAAGGCTTAATTTTTATATAAAAACTATTTTTTTAGTTTAGAATTGCCGATATGTTTTCCAAAATTTTTGTTTTAACATTTTTTTTAAACAAGCGAACATTATCTACTTTTTTAAATAAAATTACGATTAATAAAAAAGGGCAAAGGAATGTAGAAAGAAAACACAAAATATATTAAACATTCGAAATTTCAGAAAAAAAATTGATAAAAGTTAAATAAAGTAGTATAGCCAACGAGATTTGTAGTTTACAGTTTTAAGGCTTAATTTTTATATAAAAACTATTTTTTTAGTTTAGAATTGCCGATATGTTTTCCAAAATTTTTGTTTCAACATTTTTTTTAAACAAGCGAACATTATCTACTTTTTTAAATAAAATTACGATTAATAAAAAAGGGCAAAAGAATGTAGAAAGAAAACACAAAATATATTAAACATTCGAAATTTCAGAAAAAAAATTGATGAAAGTTAAATAAAGTAGTATAGCCAACGAGATTTGTAGTTTACAGTTTTAAGGCTTTATTTTTATATAAAAAATATTTTTTTTAGTTTAGAATTGCCGATATGTTTTCCAAAATTTTTGTTTCAACATTTTTTTTAAACAAGCGAACATTATCTACTTTTTTAAATAAAATTACGATTAATAAAAAAGGGCAAAAGAATGTAGAAAGAAAACACAAAATATATTAAACATTCGAAATTTCAGAAAAAAAATTGATGAAAGTTAAATAAAGTAGTATAGCCAACGAGATTTGTAGTTTACAGTTTTAAGGCTTAATTTTTATATAAAAAATATTTTTTTTAGTTTAGAATTGCCGATATGTTTTCCAAAATTTTTGTTTCAACATCTTTTTTTTTTAAACAAGCAAATTACATTATTTACTTTCTTAATAAAATTACGATTAATGAAAAACAGCAAAAGAATATAGAAAGAAAACACAAAATTTATTAAACATTAGAAATTACAGAAAAAAAAATTAATGAAAATTAAATGAAATAGTATAGCCAACGAGATTCTAACAAGTTGCAATACAAATAATTTTTTCAAACTAGAAATTTTTTTGATTAAAATAACAATAACTATTATATCTATTTCCCCGATACCTAACCTTTAAATATTCCACAACTATGACTTCATTGCACATGCTGCAAAATATTGAGCATCCACTATACCTCTAGTTACAACATTTTTTAATATGTTGACGCCATTACATCCAAACATTGAAGGGAATGCGACTATGATGCTTATGACAAAATTGCCCATATCAACTACAGCTTTTTGTGCTCCTTGTTGTGTCTTTGAATCTCCTATGAAATTTTGGCCTGCAGATATTGCTTTCATTGGTAAGAATTTTTGGTTTGTTCTGGACCAAGATGATGAAAATTGGGAACCTAGGCAGTTTACATCATCAATTAGGCATTGAAGGTTGGTAACTACTGTTGTTAGAGGTTGCCTGACACAAAGACCAACTTGGGAAATGGTAGATTTTACAGCTGTATCATTTGTAGGTACGCATTTAGTGAGTTTCTGCATAATACCGCCAACTTTAGATCCTACGATTGGTACAAATTTAACAACACCCCCAATACTATTAAGTCTGTCTCCAATTTGACTCGTTGCACCACTTATAGTAGAACTTACTCTATCTACTAGAGCGCTATATAGTTGGGTAGATGCCAACAAATTTTGAGCACCTGCTAATTGAGTACCTTGAACAATGCCTAATATAATTTTAAAAGGGTTAAATATGATTGAACCCTTGCTGCCGCCGCCTCCGGCTTTACCACAGTCTGTACAAGATGTTAAATCGTCAGGAATAAGTCTAGAATCGTTTAGACAATTTATTTGCCATACTGCAAGCTTAAAACAAAATTAAAATAATACAAAAAAAAATTACTAAAATTTTGACTTACAAGTAAGATTAGTAGAGTTTTGTACATTTCGGACGATTATTTGTTGCGTACAAATGGCGTGTTATAGAAACAGTCTATATTTATAGTATTGATATTAACTTTAATTAGATGCTTTACTGTATATACTGATAAATAGAACAACAATTGTAGGTTACATTGTTTGAGATAAGAATAGTTGATGATTAGTGTTAGAGAGGGTTAATTATATGAAGTAAAAAATATATTTGCCAAAAACAAAAGTCTTTATTTTAGAAAAAGATTTTCCAAAATGTATTATTAAAAACAATATTTTAAAATATATTTAAATACTTGTCCAAAACACAGAAAAATAGAAAGAAAAAACAACATTTGAAAAACACGTTCATTTATTACAGTAATTATCCATTGACGACACATTTCTTATCAATATTTTTTGACCTTTCAAACGTCCTTTCTTTGTTCTACAAAAACAAATTTCTGTTCACTTTTCTAGGTCTGACTTCGACATTTAACCAAGCTGAAAATTCTGAAAATGCTCCATCCTATCAGCAACTGCTTCAGCAACGCGAAGAAGAAAATCGGCAAGAGGTGGAGCGTCTGACAGCTGAAATCAGGGCGTTGAAGCTTCAAATATTACAACTCACAAATGGTGAAATTTTCATATAATTTTTTTTTCTTGAGGGTAGAAAGATGAGAGGAGAGGAGCTTGCGACACATAAATTTTCTTGTAATGTTGTATAGTTTCCCGGGAGTTTTGTACGCGAGACAAGTAATTTATTAGCTACTAGGTTTACACAGAGGTTTAAAGCTAAGATTCTTTTATAGAGGACAAAATACCACTTAACGAATTAGATTTAAAAATGTAAGCTGCAATAATCTGCTACAACTCCCAAAATGATGTTTGCCCTATCTATTAACGCAGCAAAACGTTATAACTCCCTCTTGGGAAATAAGAAAAAGTAATACGTAAATATTACTCATAAAACGCTTTTCATTTATTCAAGCAAATTGAAGACTTTACTCGTATGAAAAAGTTACCAAAAAAAATTTACCGCCATAATTAATTTTTACCGCATTGTCTTTGTCTGTTGTGCGCTAAAAACTATCTTGCATCTCTCTTTCAAAACACATAATTGTGAAGGGTGTTTTCAAAGCTTTTTTTTATTTAAGTAAATCGAAGGCTTTACTCGTATGTAAAGGTTGTCAAAAAAAAATCTACCGCTATTAACTTTAATTAATTTTTATCGCATTGTCTTCGTCTGTTGCGCGCTAGAAACTATCTTGCATCTCTCTCGCAAAACACATTAATGTGAAGGGTGTTTTTAAAGCTTTTTTTTATTTAAGTAAATTGAAGACTTTACTCGTATGAAAAAGTTGCCAAAAAAAAATCTACTGCCATTAACTTTAATTAATTTTTACCGCATTGTCCGTGTTTGTTGCGCGCTAGAAACTATCTTGCATCTCTCTCTCAAAACACATTAATGTGAAGAGTGTTTTCAAAGCTTTTTTTTATTGAAGTAAATTGAAGGCTTTACTGGTATGTAAAGGTTGCCAAAAAAAAAATTACCGCTATTAACTTTAATTAATTTTTATCGCATTGTCTTTGTCTGTTGCGCGCTATAAACTATCTTGCATCTCTCTTTCGAAACACATTAATGTGAAAAATGTTTTCAAAGCTTTTTTTCATTTAAGTATATTGAAGACTTTTCTCGTATGAAAAAATTGTCAAAAAAAAAATCTGCCGCTTATAACTTTAATTAATTTTTATCGCATTGTCTTTGTCTATTGCGCGCTATAAACTATCTTGCATCTCTCTCTCGAAACATATAAATGTAAAGGGTGTTTTCAAAGCTTTTTTTTATTCAAGCAAATTGAAGACTTTACTCGTATGAAAAAGTTACCAAAAAAAATTTACCGCCATAATTAATTTTTACCGCATTGTCTTTGTCTGTTGTGCGCTAAAAACTATCTTGCATCTCTCTTTCAAAACACATAATTGTGAAGGGTGTTTTCAAAGCTTTTTTTTATTTAAGTAAATCGAAGGCTTTACTCGTATGTAAAGGTTGTCAAAAAAAAATCTACCGCTATTAACTTTAATTAATTTTTATCGCATTGTCTTCGTCTGTTGCGCGCTAGAAACTATCTTGCATCTCTCTCGCAAAACACATTAATGTGAAGGGTGTTTTTAAAGCTTTTTTTTATTTAAGTAAATTGAAGACTTTACTCGTATGAAAAAGTTGCCAAAAAAAAATCTACTGCCATTAACTTTAATTAATTTTTACCGCATTGTCCGTGTTTGTTGCGCGCTAGAAACTATCTTGCATCTCTCTCTCAAAACACATTAATGTGAAAAGTGTTTTCAAAGCTTTTTTTTATTGAAGTAAATTAAGGCTTTACTGGTATGTAAAGGTTGCCAAAAAAAAAATTACCGCTATTAACTTTAATTAATTTTTATCGCATTGTCTTTGTCTGTTGCGCGCTATAAACTATCTTGCATCTCTCTTTCGAAACACATTAATGTGAAAAATGTTTTCAAAGCTTTTTTTCATTTAAGTATATTGAAGACTTTTCTCGTATGAAAAAATTGTCAAAAAAAAAATCTGCCGCTTATAACTTTAATTAATTTTTATCGCATTGTCTTTGTCTATTGCGCGCTATAAACTATCTTGCATCTCTCTCTCGAAACATATAAATGTAAAGGGTGTTTTCAAAGCTTTTTTTTATTTAAGTAAATTGAAGACTTTACTCGTATGAAAAACTAAAAAAAAATTAACTGCTATTAACTTTAATTAATTTTTACCGCATTGTCTTTGTCGGTTGCGCGCTAGAAACTATCTTGCATCTATCTCGCAAAACACATTAATGTGAAAAATGTTTTCAAAGCTTTTTTCAATTAAGTAAATTGAAGACTTTTCTCGTATGAAAAAGTTGCCAAAAAAAATCTACCGCCATTAACATTAATTAATTTTTATCGCATTGTCTTTGTCTATTGCGCGCTATAAACTATCTTGCATCTTTCCCTCGAAACATATAAATGTGAAGGGTGTTTCCAAAACTTTTTTTTATTTAAGTAAATTGAAGACTTTACTCGTATGAAAAACTAAAAAAAAATCTGCTGCCATTAACTTTAATTAATTTTTACCGCATTGTCTTTGTCTGTTGCGCGCTAGAAACTATCTTGCATCTCTCTCGCAAAACACATTAATGTGAAGAGTGTTTTCAAAGCTTTTTTTTATTTAAGTAAATCGAAGACTTTACTCGTATGAAAAAGTTGGCAAAAAAAATCTACCGCCATTGGTTTTAATTAATTTTTATCGCATTGTCTTTGTCTGTTGCGCGCTAGAAACTATCTTGCATCTCTCTCAAAACACATTAATGTGAAGGGTGTTTTCAATGCTATTTTTTATTTAAGTAAATTGAAGGCTGTACTCATATTTAAAGGTTGCAAAAAAATCATTAACTTTAATTTAATTTATCGCATTTTCTTTGTCTGTCGTGCGCAAAAAACTATTTTGCATCTCTTTCAAACTACAGATGGATGTCTTGCATGTTATAAAGGGAGTTTTTCAGCGTTTTTTTTTTAGTCAAGTAAGTTGAACGCTTTCCTCGTATCCAAAAAGTTGCCAAAAACAGTTGTGTTGTCATTAACTTTAACTTATTTATTTATTGCATTGTCTTTGTCTGTTGCACGCAAGCAATTATCTTGCATCTCTTTCTAACAACACATATGAACGTGTTACATTTTATGAAAAGTGTTTTTCAGAGCTTTTCAGTCATTCAAGTAAATTAAAAGCTTTCTTCTTATGTAAAGGTTGCCAAAAAAAATCTACCGCTATTAACTTTAATTAATTTATGACACTGTCTTTGTCTGTGGTGTGCAAGAAACTATTTTGCATCTCTACCTAACCACACATAAATGTCTTATAGTTTATAAAAAATTTTTTTTATAGCTTTTTATTTATTCCAGTAAATTGAAAGCGTTACTCGTATGTAAAGGTTGTCCAAAAAAATCTGCCGTTATTAAGTTTAATTAATTTATTGCATTGGATTTGTCTGTTGTGCGCCAGAAACTATCTTGCATCTCTCTCTCAAAACACATTAATGTGAAAAGTGTTTTCAAAGCTTTTTTTTATTGAAGTAAATTGAAGGCTTTACTGGTATGTAAAGGTTGCCAAAAAAAAAATTACCGCTATTAACTTTAATTAATTTTTATCGCATTGTCTTTGTCTGTTGCGCGCTATAAACTATCTTGCATCTCTCTTTCGAAACACATTAATGTGAAAAATGTTTTCAAAGCTTTTTTTCATTTAAGTATATTGAAGACTTTTCTCGTATGAAAAAATTGTCAAAAAAAAAATCTGCCGCTTATAACTTTAATTAATTTTTATCGCATTGTCTTTGTCTATTGCGCGCTATAAACTATCTTGCATCTCTCTCTCGAAACATATAAATGTAAAGGGTGTTTTCAAAGCTTTTTTTTATTCAAGCAAATTGAAGACTTTACTCGTATGAAAAAGTTACCAAAAAAAATTTACCGCCATAATTAATTTTTACCGCATTGTCTTTGTCTGTTGTGCGCTAAAAACTATCTTGCATCTCTCTTTCAAAACACATAATTGTGAAGGGTGTTTTCAAAGCTTTTTTTTATTTAAGTAAATCGAAGGCTTTACTCGTATGTAAAGGTTGTCAAAAAAAAATCTACCGCTATTAACTTTAATTAATTTTTATCGCATTGTCTTCGTCTGTTGCGCGCTAGAAACTATCTTGCATCTCTCTCGCAAAACACATTAATGTGAAGGGTGTTTTTAAAGCTTTTTTTTATTTAAGTAAATTGAAGACTTTACTCGTATGAAAAAGTTGCCAAAAAAAAATCTACTGCCATTAACTTTAATTAATTTTTACCGCATTGTCCGTGTTTGTTGCGCGCTAGAAACTATCTTGCATCTCTCTCTCAAAACACATTAATGTGAAAAGTGTTTTCAAAGCTTTTTTTTATTGAAGTAAATTGAAGGCTTTACTGGTATGTAAAGGTTGCCAAAAAAAAAATTACCGCTATTAACTTTAATTAATTTTTATCGCATTGTCTTTGTCTGTTGCGCGCTATAAACTATCTTGCATCTCTCTTTCGAAACACATTAATGTGAAAAATGTTTTCAAAGCTTTTTTTCATTTAAGTATATTGAAGACTTTTCTCGTATGAAAAAATTGTCAAAAAAAAAATCTGCCGCTTATAACTTTAATTAATTTTTATCGCATTGTCTTTGTCTATTGCGCGCTATAAACTATCTTGCATCTCTCTCTCGAAACATATAAATGTAAAGGGTGTTTTCAAAGCTTTTTTTTATTTAAGTAAATTGAAGACTTTACTCGTATGAAAAACTAAAAAAAAATTAACTGCTATTAACTTTAATTAATTTTTACCGCATTGTCTTTGTCGGTTGCGCGCTAGAAACTATCTTGCATCTATCTCGCAAAACACATTAATGTGAAAAATGTTTTCAAAGCTTTTTTCAATTAAGTAAATTGAAGACTTTTCTCGTATGAAAAAGTTGCCAAAAAAAATCTACCGCCATTAACATTAATTAATTTTTATCGCATTGTCTTTGTCTATTGCGCGCTATAAACTATCTTGCATCTTTCCCTCGAAACATATAAATGTGAAGGGTGTTTCCAAAACTTTTTTTTATTTAAGTAAATTGAAGACTTTACTCGTATGAAAAACTAAAAAAAAATCTGCTGCCATTAACTTTAATTAATTTTTACCGCATTGTCTTTGTCTGTTGCGCGCTAGAAACTATCTTGCATCTCTCTCGCAAAACACATTAATGTGAAGAGTGTTTTCAAAGCTTTTTTTTATTTAAGTAAATCGAAGACTTTACTCGTATGAAAAAGTTGGCAAAAAAAATCTACCGCCATTGGTTTTAATTAATTTTTATCGCATTGTCTTTGTCTGTTGCGCGCTAGAAACTATCTTGCATCTCTCTCAAAACACATTAATGTGAAGGGTGTTTTCAATGCTATTTTTTATTTAAGTAAATTGAAGGCTGTACTCATATTTAAAGGTTGCAAAAAAATCATTAACTTTAATTTAATTTATCGCATTTTCTTTGTCTGTCGTGCGCAAAAAACTATTTTGCATCTCTTTCAAACTACAGATGGATGTCTTGCATGTTATAAAGGGAGTTTTTCAGCGTTTTTTTTTTAGTCAAGTAAGTTGAACGCTTTCCTCGTATCCAAAAAGTTGCCAAAAACAGTTGTGTTGTCATTAACTTTAACTTATTTATTTATTGCATTGTCTTTGTCTGTTGCACGCAAGCAATTATCTTGCATCTCTTTCTAACAACACATATGAACGTGTTACATTTTATGAAAAGTGTTTTTCAGAGCTTTTCAGTCATTCAAGTAAATTAAAAGCTTTCTTCTTATGTAAAGGTTGCCAAAAAAAATCTACCGCTATTAACTTTAATTAATTTATGACACTGTCTTTGTCTGTGGTGTGCAAGAAACTATTTTGCATCTCTACCTAACCACACATAAATGTCTTATAGTTTATAAAAAATTTTTTTTATAGCTTTTTATTTATTCCAGTAAATTGAAAGCGTTACTCGTATGTAAAGGTTGTCCAAAAAAATCTGCCGTTATTAAGTTTAATTAATTTATTGCATTGGATTTGTCTGTTGTGCGCCAGAAACTATTTTGCATCTCTTTCTACCAACACACGGATGTCTTACATTTTATGAAGGAGGTTTTCAGAGCTTTTAATTATTGAAGTAAGTTGCGGGCCTTTTTCATATGTAAAGGTTGCCAAACAAATCCGTCGCTATTAACTTTAATTAATTTATCTATTGCATTGTCTTTTTCTGTTGCGCGCAAGAAATTATCTTGCATCTCTCTCTAACGACACATATGAATGTCTTACACTTGAAAATGTTTTTCAAAGCTTTATTTGAGAAATTGAAGATTTTACTCTTATGTAAAGGTTGCCAAAAAAATCTGCTGCCATTAACTTAAATTAATTTGTGGTAATGTCTTTGTCCGTTGCGCGCAAGAAACGATCTTGCATGTTTCTCTAACAACACATGAATGTCTTACATTTTATGAGTGACATTATAAGATCAATAAATATGTTTAAACTTTTTATCAAAAATACTTAATTCGAAACTCGCTCTGCCTGTGACTTCGTCTGCGTAAAATGAATAAACTTTGGGCAACATTTTTTAGATATATCTTTTGGTCTAACGTGAAAATAAACTAACCTATACTAAATATATATGTACATACCATTTGTATTTACAAATCGTATAAATCCTGTACAAATAAGTACTTATAATAAACAATATATCATAGATATGAGAATGAAAAAAATTGATAAAATAAAGAAGGGCTACATTTTACATTATTTTGTAAGAATGTGTGAGTAACAACTTTATTACCTCATGTGACGCCACTGGTAAACCGATTTTTTGCCGAAATGTCAAATGTTAAAGAAACATTAATTTTTATACAACGGTTTGCTGTTGTTAACCTTAAAAACATCTTCTCGGTCCTTTGTAATTTTTCAACAATAACAACAGAATAAACTAAAAAAAAGATTTAACCACTGAAAAGAAAGCATTTTTATTAGAATGTTTTATTCAAAACAGGGTAAAGCAAGAAAATGAAAAGTGATCCTACTTTATACACCCTGGCATTAAAAAACTTAGATTGGGATCTATTATTGTAAATTATTATAAAAAATATAGATTATTAAGTCATACTTCTCCATATGATTCAAACTAAGACAAATTTTTCCATAAAACAAAAGATTAGATAGCACTCTTGATTAGTTTTTTTTTATCTCTGTTGTTTTAAATACAGCTAATCATAATTACCTACAAATAAAGATCTGGAAGAGTTTTATTTTCACACACTCTGCGCAATGAATTAGGTTTTATTTTAGCAACAAATATGTTGACTTTAAGGAGTTTGGCATTAAAAATAATCTAACGACTTCAAATCGCACAAACCGGGTGGCCAGTTAACAGATCTATCTTGTGAAATCACACAAGTGACTAGAAAACTCAAAATGGAAGCGTTGTTTCAGCATGAGTCTATTTATGTTATATTTCAAAACTAAAACTAAACTCAAAGTAACCAAAAATTGGTAAAATTCACAAAAAAAAATCAATTTAAAGTTGTCTATCTCTAAAAACTTCTTTTCCTAGTATAAATAAATAAATGTATTAAATAGTTTAGCCTTTGCCATATTTAAAATTAAATTATTTAAATAATTATAAAACCTATTAATCAATTTGAAAAACTTAATTTTGTTTAATTTTTTAAAATTAATCAATTACCTATATTGGCAATAAATTTTATCGTCAGACAAAAATTAAGTTTAATTATGTGTTATGACAGTGAAATATTAATAATTTTTAAAACATATTTTGTGACTTTGAATCTCACAAACCTGGTGGCCAGTTAACAGATCTATTTTAAAAAATCACACAAAGTCTTAAAAATATCTGAACTATTTTTTTCAAAATAGAAGTGTTGCTTTAACATAACCTTGTTTGTTAATATGCAAAACTAAAACTAACCTTAAAATAACCAAAAACTGTCAAAATAGAAGCGTTGCTTTAACATACAATCATTTGTTAATATGCAAAACTAAAGCTAATCTCAAAATAACCAAAAACTGTCAAGTTTACAAAAAAAAAATTTTTTGATGTTGTCTATCTCTAAAAACATCCTTAACTAGTATATGTAATACTTTGAACTTTGGGATCTCTAAAATTTAATGATTATACTAACTAAATTATATATATAGATTAATAATAAAAATTATTAATCAATTTAAAACACTTTTTTTTTTAAATTAAATAATTACATTGTCAATAAATTCAGCTGTCAGATAAAAATATATTTTATGAGAATAAAATTTTAATAATTTTTACAACATATTTAAATCGTTGTTATTTTAACAATTACTTGTTATTAAAATTGTTGACATATTTTATCGTTTAATCATTACATAAGTTGTTATCTAGTTTTGGAGTTGGCTACAATTATTCAGATAACTGTAAAAAAGCTAAATTACACGATATAATAAATATTATACCTTGTAGCTAAAAAATTGTTTTTTGTAGCAATCAATATTTGTCTTGCGATTAAGAAAACTGAGCAATATGGGAGATTACAGCTTACCTTCTTTCTATGGTTGCCAGTTACTTAATAGTATTCTAAAAAACTAGTTTTATAAGGGTTGATTTAGAGCACAAGTTTTAGGGTAGGTTATGAGACACGTGCGCTAATACTCCCTATAAAACGTGTTCTTTAGCCTATTTTTTCTAGCTTGCATATTTTTCAAGCCATTTTATTCCAAGTTCAGCTTGAAATTTCAGGTTTAACATAATTTGTTTAATTTTGAAACAAAAATTAATATAAATAATACGGAAAAACAGAATTTATCTACCTTATTTGTGAACTTGAAAATTGTGGAAACTGGTCTAGAAAACAATAAAAAATTTATTACTTGATAAAGACGAAATAGCCTAACAATTTTAAATGTAGCAAGATCCTTTTATCTGCCTAAAGCCATTTTGTCTTTTAATTCAAACTATTAAACCACTTTTTAAAATACTTTCAAACAAACACGTATTTTCAAAATATTCTTGTAGACCAGGCTGAAGCCTTTTAAAATGATAAAAAGTCACAAGTGGCGTGGAAACGTTCCCATATTATGACTTTTTAAATTTTATTTCCAACGAAATATTGACATCTTTCTAAAAAGACCGTGTCGAAAGGTTTAATGAAATTGTCGAGGTTTCGCACTCCATCGGTGAAGGCGTCATCAGGACAGGAAGACACTTATTCTAAATTAACAATTCAATGACTTTGGGCCGTAAAAATTTTTCTTCTTTATTTTTGACTAGCTGGCCCGGCGAACTTTGTTCCGCCTTAGTTTTGTTATTTTATTTTTTATTTTTTTGTCATTTGTTTTGTTATTATATGTCAGATGCGTTTACGTTTTATATTGTATGTCACGTCACATGGAATGGGATAAAAAATATTCTTTGTTAGGCTACTGGTTCTAAACAACCACTCCACCAATTTTCAGCCAAATCGGTCATAAATAGATATAGATTTTTAAAATAAACGACCCCAAAAACTATAAAAATGATACCCAAATTAATTATTCACATTTATTACCTTTATCACATTCATTTTACAACCCTCTTTAACTTAAATATCATTTTCAAAATCAACGACCTAAAATTCCTCGAAAATACCCATATCGTTTTCTTACATTTTTATCCCTAGAACACTCTCTTTTCATCCTCCTAAGAGTAATTTTTTAGAAAGCAGGAAACATACCTATTTATTTTTTTTTTGAGAACTTAGGCAATTTATGGGAAAAATTATGAAAACGACATCAATCTTTAGACATTTTGCCCTCTTTCCGCCCTATCAAGGAATGATAATATTTTACTTCTAAAATTTCGGATTTAAACATAGATATTATTTTTAAAATAAACAATTCAAAATTTTTGAAAATCATACTAATATTGGTATTTGTCATTTTTTGTTCCTATCCCACCTCTTTTTATCTCTTTGTTAATAAAAAGTATTCTATTCTTTTCATTCAAATCCAGTCATCATAATTTTCCATACAAACTTTCACCCAAAGTTGTTATATGGGAAGTTGTCTCATGGAAGACGATTAAAGACGGCCACTGACGATCCCAGATTCAACGCCGCAGTACGACTGCGGTCAGTGGCCGGCTTTACATGTAAACGCACGGTCCGACTTTGGTTGGTGGTGGGGGAGTGGATCGATTTATTTGGAACGGTAATTTGCCGAGCCTCACCGAACGTTTCCGACATTGCAATTCTAATTTTGATTTAACCCTTCTTTTAGAGGGTGGTTTCTGGAATAAAAAGAATCCTATGTCCGTCTCCTGGCTCTAAGCTACCACCTCACCAATTTTCAACCATATCGGTAAAGCCGTTCTTGAGTTATAAGTGGAGTAACTAACAGACTTTCTTTTATATATATAGATTATGCTTTAAACAATTTTACAGATTTTCAGCTTTTTGGGATTTTATGCACCTTCACTGTTATTTTTTTGTCTAGATTGACCGGATTAGTAATAAAAAAGCATTTTTATTAAAATATTAATTTCGAAACGAGGTAAAACAAAAAAATGGAGAGTAGTCTAACTTTATTTTTTCTTGAATTGAAAAATTTTAAGCCAGATATCTGAACCGGGTAGATATTAAAATCAGAGTGCTTAATTTTAGAGAATTCAGAATCCATCATCAAGAAGAAGTCAGGAAATGTAAAACAAAACAAAATGTATGTTCTAAAACAAAGTTTTCAATAAAGCAAATGATGAAATAGCACTCTTGATTTGTTTTATTTATTTGATCACTCTGTATTGTTGCTTTTAGTTTATGTATTTTTGTGTTTTGTTTTAGACAATAAGTTTTGCTTTTATTTTTTTTCTTTTGTTTGAATATATGAAAATTTAATCTTACTTTGAACAATATGGCGTCTGCTTTTATAGAACTGGTTATCTTTGCAAGTTTAAACATATTTTCAACTTTTGTTTTAAGTTTATAATAGAATAGATGCTGTTTTGTTTTTGTCTCTAGAACTAGTTTCGTTTACGTCATTTGTACAAGAAATGAGAAACTCATACCTGAATAAACTTAACTAGAAAACTTAGTAAGACAAGCTCACTTACATCTCTAGAGACTTGCGTCAACTGTCTTACGTTTTATTGTTAACAAGTCAGAAATTGATGTACACTATACAATCAAACGCTTTAGAAACATCACAGATAATCGCAGCTATAAAATATTCGATAAGATCCATCAGAAAAACTTATTATTTACAAAACAAAAAAAAAATAAAAATAGCGTGTCTCACAACCATTAATTACCAACAGAAAAAATTGCTATATTACGTGCAGAAAGCTTACGCCATTTCAAAATCCATTATTTTATATTCTGACAAAGATATTTAGAGCATTCAATAATAAATATCTCGTGAAGCTTAAATTAAACAATTCCTATCTATAATAAATAGCGTTTTGTGATTTAATACTCGAAAACGTTCCAGAAATTTAATTTTGTTTCTTAAAAACTTGTTTTTTCTTTTGTTTTTGTTGGTTCTGTATACAACGGAGACGTGTTTAAGTGTTTCATCTTAATACTTCAAACGGTATAGGTCTTTGTGAGCTTTGTACAAGTAATAATAAAATATTTATTTTGCTTTTTTGTTGATAATGGAGCGATTATGAAAAAAAAACAACGTCAAAATGTAAATTGTGTTTTAATACAAAATTTATATTATCCTATATTAAAATCTAATTACGTCAAACGCATTCTAATATCAGTTCTTTCTATTGCTCTTATTATTCAGAAGCTAAAAAAATTATTAATAATTTACTATTTATTTAAGCTTTATATTACAAGATAAATAATTTAATTATTTTTTGGCCTCCTGACAAATTAACATTCAAATGACATCGCCAGAAGCATTATCTTTACAGTCGGCTTTCCTTCCTACCACCTCCGTGCGTAAAAATTGGCCAAATTGTCTACTTTTTAGATACGTTTATATCAAAAATACACCTATTGAAACCGCAGATACATAACTTTTGTTTCGTTGAACGGTAAAAAACATATGATTTCGAATATTTTGGGTGTTATTTTTATTACAAATCACTGTAAGATCCATAGTAGTGATAACCTGTATAAACCTTTGACATAAGGGACATTAATGCTTCAAGCTCGTTTGATTTATAAATGAACAAAATGGTGTGAGCTTCCAATCAAAACGAAAAAGCTTTTGTTGGATTAAACGTATCCTTTTATAATTGAAATTTTGGTAAAGAATTCAAGTATTGGATGGATGTAATAAGTTATAGCTTAAAAACTAATAAACTATATTTGATAAAAAATATAATAATCTAAAGAAATTGTCTGCTGAAAAGTTAAATAGAAATCTTGTGCGTTAATCATTTTACAACGCTCAATTATTATTTCAAGGCTCAAACTTGGTTTGTGGTGTAAAATGTAAGTTATAGCGTACGAATGTGAATAACAATTATTTAAACGGATAAAAACAATTTTTTTCACAGTTTTCTTCTTTTTTCTTTATGCATTTTTGCTTTTTTTTCATTTTTAATTTTAGTAAATCTTTTGTAAACAGCCCACAAATTGGGCTGTTTTTTTCCTAAACGTTTTGTTGTAGCAGCTCTTTTTATACTTATAATATAATATTTCGATAGTGTATTCTCTCTTTTATAATTTTTTTTTCTTTTTTCAGAACACAGAAATAAAAACTGTTTCTGTCAAATTATAGCAAAGTTTTGTATGTGAAAAACAAAAAAAAATAATTTAAAGAATCACGTTGTTGTCTATCTGTTTATCTGTGTGTTTGCAAAAAAAATGCTTTTGTTTCAACCGGCTAAAAATGTAAACAATGTGTACCTTATTTGCGGTGCAAAAGTAAGTTTTTGTTCTTGATCGATCTCGCCTACGGCTCGGCTTATAAGCTTTGCCCGCAGTCTGCAAGAAAGCACTTTTTTACCTTGGTTTGTAATACACTATTTTTCAAAAAATTCTGAAGGTGTACAACTATAAAGTGTAAAACAAACAAGCATTTATATTAATGCAATTAAAAAAATATTACTGTATTTATTTTAATAATCGCAAAAAAAATCTTAAAAGCGTAAAATTTGATAAAAAACATTTTCTGGAAAAAGTTAGAGAATTGCTAATAAGTAAGGTAAAAATTGAATTTTTGTACCAAACCTCTAATACGCGAATATGGCACGGTCACCATTTTTTTCCTGTGTATAATTTTTTGTTCTAACATTTTTGTTTTTTATTTATTTTTTTTGACTTGTTATAGTCTAATAACTAGACCTTTCTTTTTCAATCTCAGTACTTTTTTTTCTTTTTTTTTTAAATTGTCTGCGGTGTTTTCCAAACTGTTTTAACTTTGTTTGCTTCAGAAGTTTTTAAATCTTTCTGTATATTTTTTACAAAATATTTTTATTTTAAATTGTTTCTTAACTTCAGATTTATTAAAAAAAGTAAAAATTCAATTTTTCAATTTTCCGCTTATAATATTCTCGAATTTCCACTCCAGATTTTTTAATTTTATTTCAAATTTGATTCAAATTTGAAATTTGAATTCAAATCTTTTTTCTTCATTTTCTTAGAACCATGTCGCTTATCACATTTTTTTGTAAACAGTGGTTTTTTATGTTTTTACTTTAACTGTAACTCATTTTTTTCTTTATTGTTGTTTTTGTTTATTGTAAGCTGGAAATAGTTTTTTTTACAAAATTGGGTTTTGTTGTAGCAGCCTTTTTTATACTAATAATTTGATATTTCTATGGTGCATTCTTTCTTTTATAAATATTTTTTCCTTTTTTCTTTTTTTATAACACAGAAATAAAAACTGTTTCTGTCAAATTGTAGCAAAGTTTTGAATGTCAAAAACAAAAAAAAAATTTGAAGAGTTTTTTAAATTTTATTTCAAATTTGATTTTAGAATTTTTTAATAAGAACATTTATCTCATTTTTGAATTCATAGTTATCGGGGTCTTCCTAATCCCTAATTTATCAAGCTAAATTTTTTTTTGTTGTAGTTTTTTTTTGTAATGTCAAGATTTATATTTTCTAAGAAAAAAATTGTTTGCTCAAATGCTTATTTACTTTATTGATTGCTTGGTCGGCGAGCTACCTCACTAAAGAAAAAATAAGTGCGTTGACTAAAGTTGAACTCGACCAATGTAACAAAGTACCGATATAAAATTATAGCTTCAATTTGCACAACTATTGAAGTTAACCAATTATAATTATTATATATGATTTCAATTATCTTTTATACGTAGTATCAGAAGTAACTTTTAATGCGCAAATATAGCGCGCACATGGTCAGCATTTTTTATTGTGTCTTTACTATAAACAAAAATTTTTGTTTTTTTTATTATACTATTAATTTTTTTGTTTTCTATCATATTTTTTGATTTTCCTGTTTTTAATTTTTTTTTTGTTGTTGTTACAACTGCTAAATTATTTGCATTGTTTAATAACTACACTTTTTTTTTTCAATCTCACTACTTTTTTCTGATCATTTGTAAACACTTTTTCTATGTACATTGTAAAATGTTGTTTCAATTTGTTTTTTTCAAAATAGTTTTTTTTTATTTACTTTTTTTTTCTAAATATTGTGTTTCTTTGTTTAACATTTACCTCATGTATTTTTTGTATTTTTTGTTCACTTTTTATTTATGAACAAACGGAAACTGCAATGCAATAAAAAAACTCAACCGTATTTTTAAAGCATTTTTCGGTACCTCATAAGCATAAATTTTGATAAAAAATATGTTTTTTAGAAAAAATTTGAGAACCGTATGTATGTGTAGTTAAATAAAAGAAGACATTTTTTGTACGTAACCTCTAATGCGCAAATGTTGTCCACAAACGTTTTTTTCTTGTGCTTTTACCAAAAACCAATATTTTTTTTGCTTTATTTTTAATTCTTTTTTTTTCTAGGTTTTGTTTTTACTTTTTAATTCTTTTATTTTTATATTTCGGTACTCTTTTTTGATGTAGGTTCATTGTAAAATAAGTTTTTAAAAATTTTTTTTCAAAATATTTGGCGGCGTTTTTGACACTTAATTTTTTTTTTAAAATTTTTAATTTTTAAATTATGTTAAATCTATTTTTTTCTTTAAATTTTAAATTTTGGCAAAATTGTTTCCAAATTGTTTCTGAATTTATGTTTTATAAAAAATTGTGTCAAACTATCTTCAATTTTTCATCAATTTTTTTTTAAATTTTTTCCAATTTTAATTTTAAATTTTGTGTCCAATTTTAATTTTAGTTTTTTTTATATAATAACTTTTGATTTATTTTTAAATCAATAATTGTCTGGGCTTAATAATAATAATATATTCAAAATATGGCTGTATTTTGACAGTCACAGAGAAAACAAAGTATTTTTTAATAAGATAGAAAGTTTGACAAAAACAATTTTTTTGAAAACATTTTTTTGTAAATGTGTAGTAAAATAAAAAAAATTGTACTTAATTTTTAATGCTTTAATACTGCAAACAAATGGTCAAAATTTTTTTCTAATTTTTTTACAAAAAACAAATACTTTTGTTTTTCTTTTTTTTAATTTGTTATTATTGCTAAATTATTTAAATAATATAATAACTACACTGTTTTGTTTCAATCTCTATTTGACACTTTTTCTACGCAGGTATATAAAGCTCTGCGGTGTTTTGTACACTTTTTTAAGTTAGTTTCTTTCTAACATTTTTAAATCACTTTGTATATTTTTGTATAAATCTTAAATGGTTTTTAAATAGTATTAAAGCTCAAGTTTTATTAAAAACAGTGACAATTTTTGTTAAATTTTTTGATTTTTTTTCTAAATCTTCTAAAATCTCAATTCTAAATTTTTTAATTTTTTGTTCAATATTAATTTTTTTGTTTTTCTTATAACTTTTGATTTATTTATGAACTTTTCAAGTCAAACTTTTTCTTTTCTTGTAGTTGTTGTCAATGCAATCGAAAACAAATTCTATAAAGTTTTTTTTTGTAGACATAGAAGAAGCATAAAGTTTGACAAAAAAAATTTTTTTTTAATTGTTTTGCAAAAACAAAAGACGTATTGTACGTAATTTTAAATGCCTTAATGTTGCACACATCAAGGTCAGCATTTTTTTTTGGGCTTATAAAAAACAAAGTTTTTTGTATTTTTGCTTTATTTGTAATTCTTAATTTTTGTAGATAATTTTTTTTTGTTTTGATTTTCTTTTAACTTGTTATTAATGCTATATTATTTGGATAGTCTAAACTAAACTTTTTTTTTAATCTCTATTTGACACTTTTCTACGTATATAGTAGCCTGTGATGTTTTTAAATTTTTTCAACAAACATAGTTTGTTTTTGATGTTTTTAAATCACACTGTAGGTTTTTCTACATATTTTAAATGGTTATTAAATTAGTTTAACTTAAGATTTATTAAAAATAGTAACAAATTTTGTTTAATTTTCCAATTTGTTTTTCCAAATCTCATCGAATTTCAACTCCAAATTTGTGAATTTTTATTCCAATTTTCATTTTAGATTTTTTTTTCATAAATCTTTTTGACTTATTTTTTAAAGAAAACTTATTTTCTCTCGACCAATTCAACAAACTACTCGTATATAGACTTTTATCATTATTATTTGTAATGGTCAGCGATTTTTTGCTGTGCTTTTACTAAAAGCAAATATTTCTGTGTTTTTTATTTTATTTTTAATTCTTTTTATTTAAACAAAATCACGGTTTTTTATTAATTTTTTTGTTTGCTATTACTACTAAATTATTTTTTTTAATTTAAGTATTTTTTATGACCATTTGTACACTACAAAAAAATATTTTTTTTTTGATTTTACAGGATGATTTACAACTTAGTTTCTACAGTTTGTAAATCACCCTGTATATTTTTATCTAAATTACGAACTTTTTTCAAATGGCGTCTAAGCTTAAGTTTTTATTAAAAATTATTCCAAATTTTGTTCAATTTTCTAATATTCTTTTCGAATTTCAACTGCAGGTTTTGAATTTTTTTTAAATTTTGATTTTAGATTTTTTCTCATAATAACTTTCTAATAAATAATTGCCTGTGCTGAGTGTTCAGATTTGTGTTTTTCAAACCAAAATCATGTTTTTTCTCAAATGCTCATTTATTTTACTAATTAGTTAGTTGGCGAGCTACGCCAATGGAGAAAGTTGATTTCGACTAATGTTTGAAACAGTAACCTTAATGTACACACAAATATTTAAACAGTAAAGCACATCATAATTATTGTTTTTTATTATTATTTATATGTGGTAACAGTATTTATTTTGATTTATGTTCAAAGAAAACATCAAATACACATCTTAGCACAATTATTATGGGTTGTGATTATTTTGTAAATAATTTTGAATAAAACATAGCTGCCAGATTTGTTTAACATTCAAGAAAATTGAGCCTTTAGGCAAAATACAGGCAGCTGAAAACACATTTATCTTATTTGCCCTCCAACATGACAAATTTACATTATTCATCCCCTAATGAAAGCCTTTCATAATAAATTTAAAAACAAAAACAAAATTGTGATAACTAATTAAACGCCATGTTTTGCTATAATTGAGTGTAATCAAGCAATGATGATGATAATATTATTAATTGAATCATGAATACGACTCGTTTGGACTGGAAACGTCATAAATATTAATTGTTTCAAAATTAGTTTGTGATGATGGAGTTTTCGGCAATTAATTGAGAATTATATCACTGAGAAATTAGGTGTATTGTTTGCATTATTGTTATTGAACAATACAAACAATGTTATAATGTTTGAATGTAACACAACACGATGATTATAACGGCGCTCTTATTCCGCATATGTACACAATGCAAAATACACAAACACGCAAAATTGACACGGTTTATTCAAAAAATAACAAAAAACGCCATTTGATTTTAATTGCTAACAATGGAAAAAGAAAGGCAATATATTATACCAAATGTGGTAAGTTATTGGGGTAACCGCCATTTATAATCACTTTTTGTTAAAAGGGCATCCATCATTTTTATTAATAGGGAATTTGCCGATGTACAGTATTATAACGTTTTTTTTTAATTTGGCGTCATAGTTAGCCATGATGTAAACATTTTGCTGTTGAAACAACAATTGCTTACTAAATTTCTTAATTTCTTTATTACAAAATTTAAAATGGTTTTCTTACATAAACAGAAATTTTTTGTGATGGAGTCTTATTTTACGTAACGACCACCGAGTTGATAGTGAATGGTGAATTATTGGGTCATTTTTTTTTAATGTAACATTTTCTGCTGCAAGATACAAAGGGAAGATTTTACAGTCATTTTTTGAACAGTTTTATGACACCGAAATTGTGGACGGGTACTTTCAGCAAGATGATGCCACTCCACATAGCAATTACAATACCTTGGATATAAAACAAAAATGTTGTGATCGTCGAGTTATCAGCCGAAATACAGCCATAACTTACTCTTCAAATCTGTGACTTTTTTGGGCCCTTATTTGAATAACTCGATTATCTAGGGACGCTCAAATAACCTCGATGAGTTGCGTCAGGCGATAGCTGTCAAAATTGAATAAATTAATATAAAATGTTCGCAAATGTCAGTAACGCAATTGTCTTGAAGTCATGTATTTTTTATGAACCCTATTTCTTCATTGAAGTTAATTTTTTAGTTTGTTATAACACTATCGATTCATTAAATAAAAAGTGAGGTTAGATCAGGTTTAGATGTCAAATTAATAACTGTCACTTCGATTTGACGGTAAAGGTACGTTTACAATTTAAGATGCCGAACTTTGACGCCAGATTTGAAAAAAAAGCCCTATTTTAATTAAAAAGAACTTGATGGTGCATTACACTATTAAAAATTAAAATAGATAAATTATAGACACATTTACCATTTTTAACATAATTTATAGCAAAAGCGTAACTACTATTTTAATTAATGAGAAACTTGCTACCGTAATTAACATCCTTACTGCAAATTGCAGTTTTAAAAACCACTCCATTCAAAAATATGAGTAAAGTCATAATGAAAATTGGGAAAAATATTATGAACTTACATTATTAAAATATACAGTTTCTTATAATTTTTTATTGATAATAATTAATAATATCAATATTGAATTTCAATTCTGAGAAAAAATTATTTTAATTTAACTTGTTTAGCATAAAAATAAACATATGAAAAAATTTTTACATACTAATAAATAATAAATAGTTATTATGTATTTACAACTTTAATTTTTCAATTCTACAACAGTCATAATTTCAATAGCTAGAGCTTTTCATAATTTTAAGTACATAATTTTAAAAGTATGTACATAATTTTTATTTTAAATTTTCATTATGTACATTTTAATTCTGATTTTTTTATTATGTATATAATTTTAATTTGATATTTTTGTTATGTACATAATTTTAATTTAAAATTTTTATTATGTACATGATTTTAGTTCGGAATTTTGTTATGTACATAATTTAAATATCATGTTTATTATGTACATAATTTTAATTATAACATCTTTGATATGTACATAATTTTAAACCAGAATTCCTATTATGTACATAATTTTAATTTTGGGTTTTATTATGTATGTTATTTTATTTTCAGTTTTTTATTATGTACATAATTTTAATTCGGAATTAAAATTATGTACTCATATTTAATTCTGAATTTTCATTATTTACAGACTGAAATTTTCAATTTCTATTATTTATATAGTTTTAATAAAGAATTAAAAAAATTGTACTTAATTTTATTTCAATTTAGAATTAAAATTTGAAAATAATAAAAATTCACAATTAAACATAAAATATGTACATAATTTTAATTCTAAAATTTAAACTAGTTCTATATTTTTAATTTTAAAATCTATTATCTAAACAATTTCAATTTAGAGTTTTCAATATATATATACATTTTAATTCTAACATTTGTATTATTTATGTTATTTTAATTTAAAATTTTGGTTACTTTAATTTTTGAATTTTTATTATGTACATATTTTCAATTTAGAATCATAATGTTTATTATATACATAACTTAAACTTTAAATTGTTATTATGTATATAATTTTAATGTAAAATTAAAAATTATGTACGGTATTTTATTTTTGAATTTTCGTTATGTACATAATTTAATTTTTAAATTTTTATTATGTATCTAATTTTAATTCAAAATTAATAATTCTAAATTATAATTAAGATAATGTACATAGTTTAATTTTTAAAATTTTAATATGTACACAATTTCAGTTTAGAATTAAAATTAGGTTTCTAGCTAATTTTTTTTCAAAATTAAAAATATTTATCTAAATTTAGTTTTAATTCTTTTTATGTACATAATTTTTGTTAATAATTAAAATTATGTACATAATTTTAATTCTGAAATAAAAACTCATCTATATTTTTAATTTTAAAAACTATTATCTAAAAAATTTTAATTTAGAATTTTCATTATGTACATTCTAATTCTTACATTTTTATTATTTATGTAATTTTAGTTTTAAATGTTGGTAATTTTAATTTTTAAATTTATATTATGTACATAATTTACATTTTTTATTATGTACATAACTTAAATTTAAAATTTTTATTTTGTATATACATAAATTCAATTTAGAATTAAAAATTTTGTAGCTGATTTTAATTTTGAATTGATATTATGTGCATATTTTCAATTTAGAATTAAAATGTTTACTACATACATAACACAAACTTTAAATTTTTATAATGTATATAATTTTAATGTAAAATAAAAAATTATGTACGGTATTTTATTTCTCAATTTCCGTTATGTACATAATTTAATTTTTAAATTTTTATTATGTACATAATTTTATTTCAAAATTAATAATACTAAATTGGAATTAAGAGAATCTACATAGTTTAATTTTTCAAATTTTAATATGTACACAATTTCAGTTCAGAATTAAAATTATGTACCTAGTTAATTTTTTTTCAAAATTAAAATTATTAATCAAAATTGAATTTTAATTTCCCTTTAATTAAACTATATTTGTTCAATAAAATTTAATTTTAAATTTATTAAACTTTATAGGGTCTTCTCGTCTTTTTAAATTATTTGAGCTTTTTGACTCAAAAATAAATTTCAATTTAATTAAACAGAGACAGAAATTTATGTACATAATTTTTGTTAATAATTAAAATTATGTAAATAATTTTAATTCTGAATTTATATTATGTACATAATTTTAATTGAATAGTCGTAAGTTGGCAGCATGTACATAATTTTTATTCTAAATTTTTATCTTGTGCAAAATTTTAACTCAAAATTAAATAGAAATTATGTACATAATTTTAATTCTAAGTAAAAATTATGTACATAAGTTTTACTCAAAATTAAACTGGTGACTATAGTTTTTATTCTGGGTTTCTATTATGTACATAATTTTAATTGTAATATTATTGTTATGCACCTAATTTTAATTTAATTTAATTAAAGTTTTAATTGCATTCAAAGTTTGCCAAATTAAAAATTTTAACGCATATGTGTCATAGCATAATAATCAATTTGAATAAAATTTATGTATTGACAGAAAATTAATTCACTTAATAGCTAATAAATCTCTATGGAGAATTTAGACAGACATCACTACAAAAGAATAGTAAATAAAGAGAAAAAAAAATAGAAATTGAATCACAAAAATAAAATAAAATAAGTCTAGATAGTATTTTTTGTCTCGAAAAGGCAAGAAAAATAGACTAAAAATTAAAAAAAACAATCAAAAAATTGAAAAATAGAAAGCACTTAGTGAATAAGTAGAAAGGATAAAAAAATGTTGAAAACAAAAAATAAAAACAGAATGCGAGTTGAAAAAAAATTAAATAAATAAAGATGGGACAAAAGTATATCATTTGGTTGAAAAAAATGCAATGAAAAATAATGAGTCAATTTAATTTCTAAATGCTAGCAAACAGTAAAAGAAACAAGCTTATGTAATTTTTTATGGCTAATTTTTATTTATTTTTCAACTATTGATTTGAGTTTTTTAAGCTTTATTTTGGTTGGAAATGTATTTAGTTGTATTTCACTATGTTTTTATGACTTTCTTGCCTTTTTTGATCCATTTTATTTTATTATTTTGGTTTTGTTTGTTTTTTTATCTAGTTTGTTAAATTTTTCTTGTGTTTTTCTTGATTTTGTTTTATTATTTTAGTTTTTTATTTGTTGTGTTTGTCTTATTCCAAAAATCTTTTTTTGAATTTTATGTACGTATTGACATAAAATTAATTCGTTTTATTTCAATTGTGTTGCTACATAAAAAAATATTTAATTTTGTTTCTTTACTATTATAATTTTTTTGTGATTAAAAATAAAAACGACGTACCATATACCATATTGAGATTTAGCAAGAAAATTTAAAAATACATATAAAAAAACACTGACGCGTACATCCATAGAGGTCTAGATTGAAGACCGAAACTTACGTATATGATGCTATCACGATCATTTATGATATTTTCCAATTAAAAGCTAAATTTTATTGTTATACAGAGCCATATCAGGTCAGGTCAGGTCAGTATTATACATCTTAAAATCTAGTTGATAAATAATTTTTAAAACATAGAAATAATAAAGAATTTAGCAATTGCTATTGCAATTTAGCAATTTAGCAAAATTGATAAATACTTTAAAAATATAAAAAATACAATTTTTTTATTTTTTTTTCCAAATTTTTTTGAATTGAAAAATTTGAAATTTGAAATGTCAAATTTTAATTTTGATAATAACTTTTGAGTCATTTTTTGAATCAATTATTGTCTAGGCTTAACCCAATCTTTATTAAAATTGGCCAAACTTTATAAAAACTTTCTTAATGGTATAAAGTTTATTAAAAAATCATCAGAAACTAATCTTTAAATGTTTTTTATATAATTTAGTTTATTTTTATGGATAAAATTGTATTTATTTTTTAATATTACTATAATTTAATACAGAAATTTATATATTTTTTTAAAGTTAAAAAATTACTTCTGAAACATTAACATACATTTAAATTGAAAAAAAATCTAGTTATATTTGACATGTTGTTGCTTTATATTGAATTAGCTGTGATAACTGTTTTATTTTAGTAGGTTATGCCCATGTATATCATTGTTATAATCAAAAATTATATAATTTATTATTGTCAATTATTTATACGTAAATCTATTTATAATACATAATAAATGTCACTAGAATATGTAAATTGTTTGTTACAAAATATCTATGTATTTTAACCTCAATTCAGCATAATACGTAGAAAATATAATTGGAATTTTAACACATTTAAGTTCTTTTTAAGCAAAAATTTAAAAAGTCAAATATTTTTTAAAAGCAGTAATCCATCTTTCAATTGTGTGGCACGCGGTTTTACTATATTATCGCCAAAAAAATGTATATATAATATTAGTAAAACAAAAATTCATTTATTTTAAATGATTAATTAAATATTTTTGAAATGGAAAAAACAAACCGAAAAAAAAATTGGATTATTAAAACAAGATTTGAGCAAAAAAGCATATAGATTAACAGAGACACTAACATTAAAATTCTAAAAAAGTAAATAGAACAAGTTAAAGAACAATAATAGAATAAAAATAAAGCGCAAAAAAATTAAGAAACTATTGAAAACTGTTACAAGCCAAATAAAGTTTGAAAAACTCAATATTAAAAAAAAATAAAGCATAGATGTTCATATATTATTCAGACTTTCACACTTCTTCCTCTGTCTATTTATTTTTATGTCTAATTTTTATGTTTGTATTGTATTTTATATCTTTTTTTTTTATTTAATGTTTTTTTGTATTGTTTTTTGCCTAAATGTTTTTTACTTCTTATACATAATTTTTTTGATTATCAATAGCTTTTTCATTTTTTTTTTATTTTTTTTAATTTTTTTTATGCTTAATTTGTATTTTTCTCCACTATTTTAATTTTGCGTTTTATTTAATGTTTGTCATTTCCTTAGTTTGTTTTGTTTTTTATTTTTACAAACCATGATATGATTTTACTCTCTTACTTGCATTTTTAATTTATTTACATTTCTATTTTATTTATTTCTAGAAAAATGTCTTCGTTTGTCATATTAGTTATTTATTATATAGTAGATAAATAACTAACTAATCCTTTTCCTGTATTTTTACAGGTTGTTTCTTTATCTTTTTTTGGGTTTATTGTCTATATTGACCATACACCATTTTTTTTGCATATTTTTTTGCAATCTTTTCATTAAATTTTTTTTTAATTATTGCTTGTTCTTCTCTTGTTGTCAAGCCGGTTTTTCATATTATTTTATTGTTGTTTTTTGTTTCTATTTTTAAAATTTAGTAATTTTGCATTGTTTATTTTTTTTAACATTTCTTTTCCTCTACTTTGTATTTATATTTTTTTATGTTTTTAAACGCTCTGTTACACTGAGGCCACAGAATTTTATTGAATAAAGTAAATTAATTTTATGTCATTACATACATTTTATTTAAATTAATTATTATGAAATAACATAATAATTAAATAACAGTGAATAAAAAATACGGGTTTATTAATTCATTTTAAAACTCAATTATGGTTATGTTTTATAATAATACAAAATATTAGTTACAATATTCTGTGGGGACATAACTTTAATTAGCAATTTTTATTATGCCACGACATAAATAAAATTAAAGGATATTGATTCAAATTTAAATTAAAATTATAATTCTGGATTTTTATTATGTATATAATTTACATTTAGAATTAAAATTATGTACAGAACAGAAAGTCTGAATTAAATCTGTATTATATACAATAAAATTATGTACATAATAGAAATTCCTAATTAAAATTTTGTATACAAAATTTGTAAAAACGTTTCAATTAAAATCATGTACATAATAAAAATTCAAAATTGATATTGTGTAGTTAATAAAAATTCATTATTAAAATTGTGTACATAATCGAAATTTTAGAATTAAAATTATAACTGTTTTGGAATTGAATTTCTCATTATTATTTTAATAGTAAACGTGTTAAATTAGAATGATTTTTAATTTATAAGAATAAAAATTATGTACATAACAACAATTCAGAATTAAGATTATGTAGATAATAAAATGATAAATATTAAGCTTCGTTTTAATATTTATTTATTTTTAAAGTAAAAATTACAAAAATGTTTCGTCTTCTGACTTTTCTTGATAATAACAACAAAACATGTCATGACAACATAAATAAATTAAAATAATGTAGATAGTGCTAAATTTTAATTAGTCATTTAACATAAAAACTCAGAATTAAAATTATGTGTACGACAAAAATTTCCAATTAAAATTATGTACATAATAATAATGACATTATTAGGATTATGTACATAATAACAAATATTAAATTAAAATTGTGTATATAACCAATTGAAATTATGACTGTTAGAGAGTTGAGTTTCTCATTATTATTTTAATAATAAAAAAGATTTTTTTTAAATCATTTTTAAATTAAAACATTTAATTTTATGAACATAACTGCAATTCAGAATTAAATTTATTACATAATATAAATCCGAATTAAAATTCTGTATATTATAAACATTCTAAATTAAAATTATGAACATAATAAAAATGATATAATTTAAATTATGTACATAACAGGAAATATTAAAATAAAGTGTGTATATAATTATAATTATATTGTTATTATTATTATAATTATGGAATTGATTATGATTATTATAGATTCAAGTTTCTCATTATTATTTTAATGGTAATCACGTCAAATTTAAATGGTTTTTAATTTAAAAAAAATAATATTATGTACATAACAGCAATTCAGAATTAAAATTATGTGTATGATAAAAATGTTTTAAAAAATTAGTATAAAAATTATGGATATAATGTATATAATTTTAAAAAAAATTAAAAAAATTTTCAATTAATAAAAAAAAAACTTATATTGTATTTTTGTTCTTGTTCGAATGTTTTAACTCAATTATTATTATTAAATTGCATAAATAAAATTATCTTTGATGAAATAATAGTAATTATTTGTACACTTTTAAAATTTGTTTTTAAAATTTGTTTAAACTTTTTTAAAATATGTTGAGATTTTTTTAATTTTTTCAATAATTTTAATAATTTTTCTGAATTTCTTAGAATTTTCCTTAATAATTTTTAGAAATTTAATTGAACTTTTTATATATAATTTTAAAATTTATTAATACGTTTTAAAATTACTAAAAGTGAAAACAAATTATTATAAACTAGTTAGAAACAATATTTTAATGTTTTGAAATGGTTTAAAAGTTTTTTAATAAGAAATAAAGATTATTTTCGATAATTTTCAATTTAAAAAAATTTTAAACGTCTTTAAAATTTGTTTTAACTTTTTTAAAATATATGTTGAGGCTTTTTTTAATTTTTTAATATTTTTAATAGTTTTCCAAAATTTTTTAAAATTTTTACAAAATTTTTAAGAAGATTTTAATAATTTTTAAAAATTTTCAAATAATTTTTAATTTAAAATTTTTTAAACGTTTTTAAAGTTTGTTTTAACTTTTTTTAAATATATCTTGAGATTTTTTTTAATTTTTTAAATAGTTTTAATAATTTTCCAGAGTTTTTTAGAGTTTTCCAAAAAATTTTAAGAATTTTTTAATAATTTTTAAAAATTTAATTGAACTTTTTATATATAATTTTAAATTTTATTAATACGTTTTAAAATTACTAAAAGTGAAAACAAATTACTATAAACTACTTAGAAAAAATATTTTAATGTTTTGAATAAGAAATAATTATATGTTTTTAAATATAATTATGTTACAACACCATATAAATAGTTGTTTTTATAAGCGAATAATATTTGAAAATTTTATTTATGCTGTAGCATAATATATATATCTTCAAATGTATAACTATCTAATTTTATGCCAAAACATAATAATATTGCATTTTTATTATGTTGATACATAAATAAATGTTACTTATAAAGTTGTTTTTTTTTATCAAAAATTGTAAAATTTTATGTAAGAATATTTTACGATTAAATAGTAAAACGACGTGCTATTAATTTTTTTTTGCAAAGGAAAAAAAACGTTGTATATTAGCCTAAACTTAAAATTAAAAAATCTAGCGCGTATTATATCACACGATCGAGGAGGTCATTGGAATGGATTGTTGCTAGATATCCACTTATTTTCTAAAAGTCTAACCTGATAATTAATTTATTATTTAAGAACAACAAAAAAAACTTTATTGTTAAGCTATAAGCGTAAATAAACGACCTAAATATTGTTTTGTGTTTTTAATATGCTTATTCATATCAAAACATTATATTCCTAAACAAAATTGTTATTAGAAAATATAAAAAACCCATACATTATTTAAACACATTTTTCAGCCGTTTAGATTTCCATCATAAAAACGAACAGCAGCTTACAGTCTGACCACACAAAGAACATTAAATTTTTATCGCTCCTAAAATCAACGTTCTCTTCCGAGATTTTGACTTTTTGGCTCTACTAATGCAAATTGGGTTTCTGTTTATATTTGCCATAATGTGTAATTTATGCGCTCAAAAATTTTAAAAAATCGTATAAATAATATTAATATAGCAATAGTTTATACTCGCCTTGACACATTTTGTATAATGTATTGCAGCGGCAGACTCCCTTATTAATAAAACAAATGTCTGCAAATGTGCTATGCCAATATTTTTTTATTTGAATACTCATATTATCTATAATATGAGTGTTTTTTTCTAAAATTTATTTTCTATAATATATGATTTCTATACTTTTTCTATAATATGTTTTTGTAAACAATGTACGACAATTTGGAAGTAAAATCTGTAAACTTAGACATGTTTTGCTTTTATTGAAGGATAAAAGCAAGGCTTTACCTTTTTTTATAGATATTGTGCCATAAGCCTATTTTTTTAACAGTTTGGGTCACAGTTATCTACAATTGTAGTTAATAAGAAGCTTGCTACTGAAATTCAATATTGACACTGTATTTCCAATTCTGGAGAAAAACCATTATAAAAATGTAACAATTTTGTTTAATTTGTGTCACAGGCACAAAATCACAGGTGCATCCAACATTTTATTAGAAGAAAGCTTGCTGCTCTAAATTATTATATAATTTCAAAGTAAAAACGATAAATTAGTATCATTTTTATCAATTTGTGTCACAGGCGGCTCACTATTTTTATACAATTTTGATCACAAACACATTCATGTTTTTTATTAATAGAGGTTTGTTAATAAACTATTTTATAAATTGAAACAAAAAACTATCAGTAAAATGTGAATTGAAAACAATTAATTGTTAACATATTTATCATTTTTTTACAACTTGTGTCACAGGCGTTCTAATATCTTTCTACAATGTGAGTCTGAGGCATATCCACGATTGTTATTTATTAGAAACTTACTACTGAGTTTCAATAATTACACTGTATTATTACTTGGATAAAAAACGGCTATTTCAATTTTTCAGTTTTATTGGATTTGTGTCACAGGCCCAAAATCACAGGTGCATGTTACTCGAACAAAGTTTTCTACTATGATACATTAAAAAAATTACAGTCGATTTGGAATTGAAAACAATAAATTAATAATATATTTATCAATTTTTTTACAATTTGTCTTACAGGCGCTTCCTTATCTTGATACAATTTGGATACTGAAATTTGATTACACTATATATCAAATTGATGAAAAAACTATTATTAAATTGTACTAAAATTATTTAAGAGCCACACAAATTAACACAATACATTATAAAAATTACAATGTAACAACGATAAATTATTAACATATTTATTAATTTTTTACAATTTGTGTCACAGGCGTATATACGTACATTTTTATTAATAACATGCTGCTGAAAGTTGATATATAGAAAGTATTGAAATTGGAGAAAAAATATTATTAACATATTTATCATTTTTACTTGATTTGTGTCACAGGCACCAAATCGCAGCTGCATCTAACATTTTTCTAGAACAAATTTTGCTACTCCATTACATTACAAAAATTACAGTCGATTCTAAATTGAAAACAATATTTTTATCAATTTAGGATCACAGGCGCACTGACGATGGTTATTAATAGTTAAAATTTCAATACACCATATAATAAATTGAAAAATACACTTTTTATTAAATTGTTCCAATTTTATTTAATTTGTGTCAAAGGCACACAAAATTAATATAATATCATAAAAATTGAACACTGTTTTCCCATTGAAAACAATAAATTGGAAACAAATTCATCAAATTCTTACAATTTGTAAGCTGTGAAATTCATTGATCATTGATCACTGAAACTCATTATTCACTACTATTAAAAATAAAACTTGATTATTTAGAAATTCAGTATATTATAAATTAAATAAAATAAATTATTGGAATATTTGTCATTTTGATTAATTTTGTGTCATAGGCGCATCTGCCACATCTAATACCAAAAAGTTTGCTAACATGGTAATAAAATATGTAAGGTATATTACAAATTAAATAAAGATATATTATTGGCATATATACGGTTGAGTTACAGGCGCATCCATAATTTGTGTCACAGGCTCATCTACTGTTTTTGATATCAAAAAGTTTTCTAACATGACGATAGAGTATGTAAAGAATACTAAAAACTATAAAAGATAAATTATTAGCAAATTAAGTTTCAGAGGCATCTACCATTTTTGTCACAAGTGCCTACAGGCGCATTTGCCATTTTGTCAAAAATAATCTCAAAACTGATATTCATTAGAGTTCTTTATAAATTAATTCCATGCTAAGAAAAACACAATCAGTATTGAAATATCTATCATTTTCACTTGATTTGTGTCACAGGCACGAGATCACAGACCGATTTAAAATCATTATTAAAAGATAACTTGCCGTTACAATACAAATTTTGATCTATGGAGTGTATTCCAAATTAAAAATGATAAAATACTAACATTATCTATCATTTTTACACAGTCAGTGTCACAAACGCACTTTTAATTAATAAAAAGCTTGTTGTTGCAATACATTATACAGTGTATTTCAGTATTCAAGTTTATAAAATTTGTGTCATGTTAATAAGAAACTGCAACAATGCATTACAAAATAAAAAAAATATTTATACAATTTGTGTCACAGGCAAGTTGTTCACTTATATTAACAGACAGTTTGTGAACTTTCGACGCCATATATTAATAACCAAAAAAAAAAGCCAACATAATTACTATTTTTGTTCACAGGCATACCCACTATTTGTAATAATATATATATAATTTTGTATTAGATTTTGCTTTAGGTGTCATTATCCGTCATTGTTATTGAAAGAGCTTGTTGATGCTACTTATTGTTTGCAGTGTATTGTCAATAAAAAAAATATTGATATCTCTACCATTTTTACCAAACTTGTGTCACAGGCGCATCTACTTCTTCTAATACTGAAAAAATTGCTGACATGATAACATAATATATATAAAATATTTTGCATCTAAAAAAAATATAATTATTATTGTCATATTTACTATTTGTATATAATTGAGCAACAGGCGCATTCATCATTTTTGTCACAGGCGCATCTATCATTTTTATTAATTTATTAATAGAAATTTATTATTTACAGTGTCTTATAAATTAAAAAAAACATTTATTATTAAAATATTTATAATTTTTAGTTGATTTTGTGTCACAGGCTCACAGGCTGATCAAACTGACATAGGCATCATTTTTATATAATTTATGTCACTAGCGTTTCAAGCATTTTTCCTTATAAGAAGCTGCAGAACGTTATGTACAGTGTGGCACAAAATAAAAAATATGTAAACAATTTGTGTCACAGGCACATTTTACATTTTTATTAACAGAAAGTTTTCCAACATTAGGCGTGATATAAAATTAACAAATTTAATGAAAAAAATAACATATTCACTGTTTTTGTCATAAGCCTACTCATCATTTTTATAAATAAAGGCTTTCAACCGTAAAATAGAACAAACCGTATTAAAATTGGAAATATATAAATTATTAGCGTATGTATCATTTTTATGTGATTTTGTCCTAGGCGCATTCACTATTACTTTTTTAATAGAAAGCTTGCTACCGCAATCTATAACGATTTACCGTATTATGAATTAAAACAGATAAATTATTGATGTATCTACTATTTTTACCAAAATTGTGTCATAGGCGCATCTGCTACATTTTATACCAAAAAGTTTGCTGAAATAATAACAGAATATGTAAAGTATAAATTTATAACTCCAGAAAACGATAAATTATTAGCATATTTAGCATTTTTTGTACAACTTGTGTCACAGGCGCATTCACTATTTTTATTAATAAAAACCTTGCCGCTGATACTTTTAGTATTAAAGTCAAAAAACTATTATTGAAATATCTAAATTTTTTTTGTAATGCTAATCATTTTTGTCACAGGGGTAACTATCAGTTTTATTTGATTTGTGACACAGGCACAAGATCACATAGGTACCGATCTAAAATATTTATTGAAAGAGAGCTTGCCACTACAATACAATATGAGTATAATTCAATTTTAATACAATTAGTGTCGTAGAGGCTTGCCGTCTGCTACAAATGAGAAATGATGTAGACATCAATAGACATCATTTTTATAGAAATTGTGTTAGAAGCGTATTCAACTTTTTTTTTATAGGAAATTGCAATGTTTCATGTACAGTGTATCACAAAACAAGAGATATATGTTTACAATTTGTGTCACAGGCACATTTTACATTTTTATTACCACAAAGTTTGCCAAAATTAGACATAATAAAAAAAAGTGGCATATCTACTATTTTTGTCACAGGCAAACCTGCTATTTTTATTAATAAAGGCTTGCAACTGTAATAGAAAACAATTTCTTTTAAAAGTTGAAAAACAAAACTTATCAGCGTATGCTCTATTTTTTTTGAGATTTTATATTAGGCGTTTTTGTCATTTTTATTAAGAGAGCTTATCGGTGCAACTTATTATTTACAGTGCATTAAAAAAAATTACAGGTATTTCTACCATTTTTACCAAACTTGTGTCACAGGCGCATCTCACAGGTTATCAATCACTTTTGTAAATAAAAGACTTGTTAACTAAAATTATCCTTTACAATGCGTCATAAAATAAAAAAAAAACAACTATTACTATAATACCTATTATTTTATTTTGATTTGTGTCACAGGTACAAAATCACAGTCTGATCAAAAATTTTCATACAAAGACAGTTTCTGCAGTATAAATTCAGTGTGAAGTGTATTCCAAGTTCAAAATAATAATATATTGACATTTTTACACAGGCGCATTTAGCATTTTAATTAATACAAAGCCTGCCTCTGCATTACATTATGCAAACATGTAAAATTCTTATAGAATTTGTATCTAGCATTTTTTTTAATAGGAAGCTGCAATACTTTATATACAGTGTGGCACAAAATAAGAAAAATCCTGATACAATTTGTGTTACAGGCACATGCTTTACTTTTATTAACAGAAAAAACATATTACATATTAGCTTTTTTACAATTTTGTGTCACAGGCGCTTTTCAAACACATCCACAATCATTAGTATAAAAAATTTCAAAAACTCTTATTAAAATTTATCAATTTTATTGAATTTGTGACACAGGTACAAATTCACAGGTGCATCCACAAATAAGCTTGCCGCTGCTATCCAGTTTACACACAGCTTATTCCAAATTAAAAACGATGAATAATTAGGATATTTATCATTTATTTTTATAATTGGTGTCACAGGATCATTCTTCATTTTTATTAAGAGTTTTGCAAAATAATTTTCAGTGTATTATCAATGAAAAAAATGTGTTGGTATATTAACCATTTTTCTAAAACTTGTGTCATAGGCGCCTCTGCTACTTTTAATACCAAAAAAATGCTGAAATAACAATGAAATATGTAAACTAAATTCAATCTAAAAAAGAGATAATAATTTTTATATAATTGAGTCACCGACGCTTCCATCATTTTTGTTACAAACGCATATATAATTTTTATTAATAGAAAACTTGCTGTCAAAATTTATTATTTCCAGTGCCTCATAAATTAAAAAAAACATATTTTTTTTTATTTGTGACACAAGCCCAAGATCACATACCGGTCTAAAATTTTTATTAAAAAGGAGTTTACGACTACAATTTAATATGTATTTATTTTAGAGTGTATTGCAAGTTTTTTACACAGTCTATGTATGAAATGAAACTTCAGTAGTCAGGTGGCTAACGATCATTTAAAATCTGGTCTAACGAAGGTGTGGGTTCGATTCTTACCCAAACGGAAGTTTTTTTCTACAAATAAGATGATTTTTGTTTGGCTATGGGTGCTTGTATGTTTGTAAATGTAGGAAACACAAAAGATCAATAGATCGCCTGTTAATAATACTATAGTCACTATAATATTTAATCACAATAATTTTTTTGTATATTTAGTCTTAATACCGTAACAGACAAGCTAAAAAATAAGTAGTTTATAGTCAAGGTGAATTAATAGTTATTTACCTAACGAGTTCGGAAGTGTAGCAAAAGGTATGGTAAGTTTATATTTTCTTAGATTCAAAATATCTTAACATAAAAAATATCTTCATAATTAATTCTTATCCCTGTTTGTATATGATATAAAACTCTTAGGAAAGGGGTATTGAAGCTATTTTTTTCTTTAAATTGCTATATTAATACCACCAAAACTGTACTGTCTCACAAAAACACAGAAAAAAGTATTAAGTAGTAGTAGTAAGTTGCATAAATAGTCCGGGGTATAACATTGGTAGATTTTTGCCCAATATTCTTAAGAACGTCAATTCTACGTCACACTTTAACATAAAAAATTCTAAAGAACTCATTGATATTATTAATAGTATTCAAATACCAGATAATTACATTTTAGTATCTCTAGTAGATATAGTATCCTTATTCACTAACATTCCTAAATCTTTAGTGCTCAGTATTATCAAAAGAAAATGGGACTACATTTCGACATATACAGACATAAACTTTAGCTTGTTTGTTAGACTAGTAGAGTTTTGTTTTGACAGTAGCTATTTTGTATGGAATGGTCAAATTTATAAACAAATTAATGGTACTCCAATGGGGGCTCCAACTAGTTCTAGTTTTGCAAATTTAATCATGAATGAATTATTCCATGACACATTTAATAGAATTAATTTTGAAATACCCTTAAAATTACTATATGTAGATGATTCTTTACTATTAATACCTAGAGACAAAAGTGACTATATTAAGGGACTATTTAACACTTATAACAAACAGTTACAGTTTACGCTAGAATTAGAAAAACAAGATAGTATTCCATTTCTTGATATTCTTATAATTAGACAAGACAATCGACTAATTAGCAATTGGTATAATAAACCGACTAACTCAAATCGGGTGATTAACTTCTTTTCTAATCACACCATAAACACAAAAATTAACAATATCACTAATTTACTAGATAGAGCTGTAGGGTTAAGTAATCGACAACTTCATAAGAATAACATCAATATGGTTAAAGAAATACTCATTATCAACAACTATCCTTCCTATCTCATTAAAAAAACTATATTCAGGTATATGTCTGGGATGACACATAGGAATAATACTAAAAGTAAAGAACAGAACACAAATAGAATAATAACTAAATATTTCAAGTTTCCTTACGTTCCATCGTTAACCGAGAAAATTAATAAAATCACAATGAATTTTGGTTTATGTGTGGCGCCTTACAATATAAACACCACAAGTTATTTTTTCACAAAACTTAAAGACTTAACACCTATGTTAAAGAACTCGGGTCTTGTCTATAGCATACCCTGTAAAGATTGTGAAAAAGTATATATTGGCCAAACGGGGCAATATTTAGAACAAAGATTGAAACAACACAAGAATGACATTAAATTTGAAGTTAATACCAACTTTAGAAAGACCGCTCTATCTGAACATTTTTTTATTGATGGACATCCTTTGGACTTTGATAACACCAAAATAGTTAATTTTGAAAAAAATAAAGCTAAGAGAAACATTCTAGAGATGCTTATAATAAAGCAAAATCAATCTTTAAATTTCAGGGAAGATACTGGCGCCCTAAGTCATTCGTACATTAATCTTATAAATAACTAAGAATCGCAGAAGCATGCATATGTGTAAAAATGAGATTGGTTGGATTTCTAATTTTAGGTTTAATTTATTGACTTAGTTTATTTATTTGTTTGTGAAAAATGTTATTTTGTTACTATTATTGCGTGGTTTTTATCTTTTATTGTATTATTTATTTTACTATCTTTGTTGTTAATATGTCTATTTGAATGTTTTACAAAAATCCTTTTAACTAATTTTTATCAAGTAGATTATATTATTTTGAGTCAACTTGGTCAATACCAGTATTATTACTTTACATAACACATAATTGTTAATCTAATGTTAAGTGACGTCGTGATTATCAAAACAATTCTTTAGCGGTGTAGGTGAACCTTTATAAATTAACACCTTTGATAATCTCGACTGCTACTGGATTGATGATAAAGGGTAAAAAAACAAAAAAACAAAAAAAACCCACAAAAACAAGTTCTGGTACTTTGACGTAGTTTTAATTTCTGTGTCTCACTTAATGTTCGAACAAAAGCATAATTGATACACATATAGGAAAACAAAAAATATTGTTGACTAACTATATTAGAAGGTATAGTTTTATCATTTATCATTATTCTAATTATCTGTTTTTTAATTGTGAAGTTTAAAATGCAAGTTTCTTAATGTCGATTGTAAGATTTTAATTTGTTTTTAGTCTTGAAAAAGATGCGGATTTGACCTATCGAAACGTTGACCGATTAATATAGCAATTTAAAGAAAAAAATAGCTTCAATACCCCTTTTCCAAGAGTTTTATATCATATAAAAAATATCTTTTAAATTTTTTGCGTAACCACAACTTTTTTTTTTAAATAAAACCTTTTATAAGAATTTATTATTTATACTTACAAAATTTAAAGTTATTAAAACTTTTGTTAAACTTGACAAAAAATTGAATTTATATTGTGTAAAATGAAAACAGCAGAAAATTATTGTTTAAAATGTCTTGATATAAAATTAAAAAAAAACAATAATGATTAAAAAACTAGATCTATAAATTAAGAACAAGAATAAATGTTTAATACTGTAATTATGCCTTTCATTGCATGTGTGTAGACTTATTAACGTTTCTAATTTATTTAAATGCTTAACGTTTTTGTCTAGTTAAATTCATGTTAGATTTATGTAAATATCATAATTTAAATTTTTTACTTAACCTCACAAAAAAAAATTTTTTTAGATCGGAAGATCTGAGTGGTCATCTACTTGATCCTTTTCTGCCAATCCAATGTCTGCTAAATACTATTTTTTTTAGCATTTTGACTATAGTCAGAAAAGGCTTTATGATGGTAAAACCACTTATCAAATGACCAGAGCCACATTATTTTACAACTACTATCAACTATTAAATTAAAACCAAATTTCATTATCAGTTTTAAATCCAAAACCTGCAAATCTAGATATAAGTAATACTTAACCTAAAAAACAATTAGAAACGTATTTTCACATTTCAAAAATCTACAGATGTTCCATTCCACTTTCTTCTTTCGCCACTATCTAGTTTTTTTTACTACCACTCTTTCTTTTTGCTCTCTTGCTAACACATATTACTATATAAATTGTAGACAGTGACAGGCTGAAGGGGAAACCTTTGTCTCAGGCTTCTACCTTTGTCTCAGGCTTTTCTTTGTCCACAGTCATTAATTTTGTTTTCTTGTACATATATCTCTTTTATTTATTTATCTATTTTCTTCTTTACCATGCACTCCCATAACATATTTACATCTATCCTGTCCGACGTTGCTTCAAAATCACGTTTTCTTTTCTAACTCACTCTCAATTAGCGCATTTAAAATATATACATTATCTATTGGTCTTTGTCTTTCTCTAAATCTTTCTCTAAGTGCTTGCCACTCTATCTATTTCTTTTTCCAACTTTTCTGTCACACGTATTGCATACAACTTGTACATTGTATTTTGTAATTTTTTTTAATACTTTTTTGTATTGATACTATTATTTCTTTAGTCCTGTGGAAACTCTTCTCTTTTCTACATTACTTCTCTCAGTCTTTTAACTCTTTTATTTATATGCATTCATGCCTAATTTGGTAGCCTAGCCGTTCTAACCGCTTTTTTTTTCTAGCTTTATGAGCTGCTTTTCTACATCTTTTGCTATTATTTCTGTTTTTTCTCCCTCAATTGCGACTTTCTCTTCTAGTTTTTTTATATTCTTTTAGTTTGTTTTTATCTTTGTTATTTTTTGCTCTGCGCATTTTTTATCTCACTACATATTTGTTGTTTTATTTGTTTCCCATCTGTTCCAATCGTCTTTTTTCTTTTTAGTTTTATGAGCTGTTTCTCTACCTTTTTTCTCTATTTGCCATTATCTCTTTTGTTTTTTTTTCTTTTTATTCTTTTAGTTTGTTATTACCTTATTTTCTATGCTCTTTGCATTCTCTATCCCACCATTTGTTTTTTTATTTGTATCTCTAGCGGCATGTGGTGTGATTCAATCCTTCCTTCTCTGTGTTTCTTTTTATCTTCTGATGTTTTTCCGATAGTATCTTTTTCTTTTTTTTCCTAATTTTTTTTTCCTGCTTTTTTTATTCTTGTACAGGAAAGTATGAAAAGAAGAAAAAATACTGAGAGACCTGAAAAGTAGTTTTAATCAGACCAAGGAACAGAATGCAGCAATTATGTGAGTATAACAATACTATGCGTAGTTTTGAAGGTGTAGGAAAGAATTTTCGATAGAGGACTAAAAAAAAAAATAGAAGATCAGTTGGAAGATTTACAAAATGGCTCTAGAAAAAGAAGAAGCATGCAAAATCACGTCTTCGCATAAAAACAGATAACAGAGAAGAAACTCCTTAGAAACCAAAAAGTCTATCTTGGTTTCATAGATATACACAAAGCTTTTGACAGTCTCTGAAGAAATTTAATATGGGAAAGTTTGTGGGAAAGAGGAGTGAAAATTAAGCTGCAAAAAAACATAGTAAGCAATTATAAAACCACAAGAAATCTAGTGAGGAAAGGTAAGCAACAATTCGAGGATTTTGTGATAAAAGATGGTGACGGAGGAAGGATGACGTAATAAACAAGAAAACAAGGATTGACAACGCAACAAACTTAAGTTTTAAGATCGCCTGTTAATCTTGAATCTTACACAGTCTGTGTCACAAGCTCATTTAGCTAAAAAACTTTTTTCTGCAACACATTATACTGTGTGTCAATTTCTGTAGAATTTGTGTCACAATTGTATGCAGCAATATTTTATATATTACATACAGTGAGATTTTTGTTTTACTGAACATAACGTTATAAAACGCATGTTCAGTTTTAAAAAAACCATGTCAATACATTGTCGCTAGGTAGGCAATCAAATTAACAAATATTTTATTGTGACACATGACTGACTTGACAGAACAGAACTCTGAAATTTTATTCAAAGGTAAGGAAGGTTATGTTACGTCTTAATAACAAGTTTAAAAAGAAACTTTTAATCAAATTAATTTATTAAATGTTCAAAGTGACCACCTTCTTGTTCTAAGCAATACGCCAAACGATTGTAAAATGCTTGTACAGTATTTTTAAAAAAAACTAGATTTATTTCGTTGCAGGCGGTGAGTATTCTATTCTTTAGTTCTTCTGTACTCTCTATTACGGTATTGTTGTAAACTTTAGATTGGAGATAACCCCAAAGAAAGAAATCGTTTGGTGATAAATCTGGTGACCGAGGTGGCTAAGCTATTGGTCCAAACCGTCCAATCCAGCGATCCTGGAAGTTTTCATTCAGGAAACGTGTAATAGGGCCCGTGGAATGTGGTGGAGCGCCGTCCATTTGAAACCATGCGTTCTCAAGATTCAAGTCTTTTAGTCGTGGCATTATGTGTCTTTGCAGAAGTTTCAAAAACTTGGCGGCATTTAGGTGGCCATCAATAAAAAATGGACCAATAAGGGTACCGTCGACTATTCCAGTCCAAGCATTAACTCTGCTATTATACTGAGTGTGTGTTAAATTTTGAACATGTTCGTTTGTACGTGACCAATACCTGTGGGAATTAGAAAGAAAGATAGGAAAAAAAAAGGAAAGAGGTGTTCAATACAAACCGACAATTCTGTGAATTGACCGTGTCATTTAAACAAAAGGATGACTCATCAGTAAAAACTATCTTGTGTAAAATATCTTCATTTTCATTTATTAAATTAAATATTGTTTCACAAAAATCTGTTCTTTTTATTTTGTCAAGAGGAAAAAGCTGTTGGTGATTTGAAAATTTGTAAGGTTTGTATTTATACTTTTTGAAAGTTTTAAGGACAGAGGATTTTGAAATGCCAAACTCGTTTGCTATTATCCGCGACGGGGTAATGGGGTTTTCTTCAGCATAACATAATATCTGTATTTCTCGTTCTTCTGTCAAGACGGGACAAGTTCTTCTTCTTTTTATGTGTGAATTTATTACACAACCTTCTGTTCTGTTCTGTCAAGTCAGTCATGTGTCAAAATAAAATATTTGTTAATTTGGTTGCCTACCTAGCGACAATGTATTGACATGGTTTTTTTAAAACTGAACATACGATTTATAACGTTATGTTCAGTAAAACAAAAATCTCACTGTATAATTCTATTCACCCAAAAAAAAGTTATGAGGTAACACACGTAAAAAAAATACAGTCAAATTATACAATCGAATACAGAGAACGTTCTTCATTTTTAAAATCGGTTAAAAATAGGCTTATCGGCGGTCACAGGCTTATCTTTCATTTTTATTAAGAGAAAGTTTGCCAACATTAGACGAGATAAATAAATAACAAGAGAAAAAAATCTTTTCTTGGTAACAGGGTTGCAACTGTATTATGGAACAAACTTTTTCAAAAATATTTTGAACTATTATATTATGTACCGTTTTTATAAAACTTTGTTCGGTGCCTCTACCATATTTATTAATAGAGAGCTTGCCGCTGCAATTCATTATTTACAGTGTATTATAAATTAAAAAGATGAATTATTGGTATATCCACCATTTTTATCAAACTTGTGTCAAAGGCGCATCCACCATTTTTATAAATGGGAGCTTGCCGCTACAAAAACATGCAAAATTCAGTTTTAAGATTTAAAAACTATAAATTATGAGCGTTTCTACGATTTTTATGAGATTTTGTCGAAGGCGCATCCACCATTTTTATTATTTAGCACCAGTAATAAAAAAAAATCCAAGTGTCAAAAAGTACAAACAATAAATAACGTAAAAATTGCTTTTCCAGCTTGTGCCTATGTTTATATTTCGGCAATTTAAGATATTGGTTTCGCGTACGGGCTATACCTTAATAAATCAACAGCAAATACTTTCTTTATATGACGCAATAAAATTTCACAGAGCATTGGCTGCTTCCGTTTATAACGACGCCGACGACGTAACCTTTCTGCGATGATTTATTTTTCTAATCGTTTATTCAAATCTATCTGATTGAAATTCAAGGTTTATGAAGATTTATTTATCACCAAATTCAATGTGAAACTATAAAGACCAAAAAAAATTATAGTCAAAATTATAAATAAATGATTTTTATAAAAAAAAACTTATTTATTACCTAGCATTTATCGCTGGCTGATATATAAAGCTTCAAACATATTTTTTGATTAGTTCATACGCAGATACAGACGTGTTGTGTATTATTGGATAAGCTTTGTCGTTTGATGGCGCGGCGCGATGATACTATCAACGACAAGAAAAATGTATTTAGTTAAATTGCGCAGCAGAAGTTTATTCAAATAATTTATTAACGTACACTAGAAAGTTTGTCTCTTTTTAGTTATTTTTAACATTTTTTTTGTATTGTATTTTAATGTGAAACATTTATATCCGCAGGTAAACCGCGCATTAGGGCTTACCCGGTTCGGTTTTATGTCATCTCGATGGCGACACCGAGCTTGCAAATTGCTTTGGATACTTCATTCGTTCAGTTATTATCAATACAGTCAGAGGCAACATATAATATAACTATTACTGAGTCACTGATTAAAACAATTGACTTAAATAAATAATTAATAAATAATCAATTATCTTTTTTAAGAAAAAATTGGTAATATTTTATTTTTTATCTATAAGGCTAAATTCAGTTACAGTTGTATTCTGTTTTTTGCAATTTTAATTTAATGTATATTACTTGTATCAAATAGTTTAGCCGTTTTTTGACAACACACATTTTTTAACACTTTTTTTACATAATTTTGTTGTCTTTTTTGTGACTTTATGACTATAATTTTTTTTAGTATGTTTTTAGTTTTCTCATATTTTTTCATTTATTCTATATTTTTTTTGTTCAAAATTTTATAATTTTTAAATCGTTTATTAAGATTTTAACTGCCTTGCTGTTATAATAAGCAAAATTGTTTTTTTTTATTTAAAATTATCTTTGTTTAAATAATGTTTAATATTTATTTTTTATTTTTTTTTATTAATTGTTTTAATTAAAAGTTTTTCTATTAGGTAGGCCATAACATAGAGAACGTTTATCTAATCACAGCTTGAATTTATGCCAACAAATAAATTAGAAAAAGTAGTATTTTTTAATTTATTTATTTTTTTTATTTATTTTATATTTTTTTTTTCAAAGTTCTATTTTGATTTATTTTGATTTTTAATTTTTTTATTAAGACTGCCTTGATGTTATAATAAGCAAAATTGTTTTTTTTATTCAATATTATTTTGGTTTAAATAATGTTTAATATTTATTTATTATTTTTTTTTAATTTTTTTTAAAAGTTGTTTTACGTACCACAATTCTATTAGACCGTGCGATCAAAAAGTTTTTTTAGGTAAGCCATGACATAGAGAACGTCTATCTAATCACAGCTTAAGCTTATGTCAACAAGTAAATTAGAAAAAGTGGTATTTTCTAATTTATTTTTTTTTATTTATTTTATATTGTTTTTGTTTAAAGTTTTATTTTGATTTTTAATTTTTTTATTAGGATTGCAGCTGCCTTGCTGTTATAATAAGCAAAATTGTTTTTTTTTATTTAATATTATTTTTGTTTAAATAATGTTTAATATTCATTTATTATTTTTTTTTATTAATTGTTTTACGTACCACATTTCTATTAGACCGTGCGATCAAAAAATTTTTCTATTAGGTAAGCCATGACATAGAGAACGTCTATCTAATCACAGCTTAAACTTATGCCAACAAATAAATTAGAAAAAGTAGTATTTTGTAATTAATTTTTTTTTGTTATTTATTCTATATTTTTTTTGTTCAAAGTTCTATTTTGATTTATTTTGATTTTTAATTTTTTTATTAAGACTGCCTTGATGTTATAATAAGCAAAATTGTTTTTTGTATTTAATATTATTTTGGTTTAAATAATATTTAATATTTATTTATTATTTTTTTTTAATTTTTTTTCAAAAGTTGTTTTACGTACCACATTTCTATTAGACCGTGCGATCAAAAAGTTTTTCTATTAGGTAAGCCATGACATAGAGAACGTCTATATAATCACAGCTCAAGCTTATGCCAACAAGTAAATTAGAAAAAGTGGTATTTTCTAATTTATTTTTTTTTTATTTATTTTATATTGTTTTTGTTTAAAGTTTTATTTTGATTTTTAATTTTTTTATTAGGATTGCAGCTGCCTTGCTGTTATAATAAGCAAAATTGTTTTTTTTTATTTAATATTATTTTTGTTTAAATAATGTTTAATATTTATTTATTATCTTTTTTTTTAATTTTTTTAAAAAGATGTTTCACGTACAACATTTCTATTAGACCGTGCGATCAAAAAGTTTTTCTATTAGGTAGGCCATGACATAGAGAACGTCTATCTAATCACAGCTTAAGCTTATGCCAACAAATAAATTAGAAAAAGTAGTATTTTCTAATTTATTTATTTTTTTTATTTATTCTATATTTTTTTTGTTTAAAGTTTTATTTTGATTTTTAATTTTTTTATTAAGATTTCAGCTGCCTTGCTGTTTTAATAAGCAAAAATGTTTTTTTTATTTAATATTATTTTTGTTTAAATAATGTTTAATATTTATTTATTATCTTTTTTTTTAAATTTTTTAAAAAGTTGTTTCACGTACAACATTTCTATTAGACCGTGCGATCAAAAAGTTTTTCTATTAGGTAGGCCATGACATAGAGAACGTCTATGTAATCACAGCTTGAACTTATGCTAGCAAATAAATTAGAAAAAGTAGTATTTTCTAATTTATTTTTTTTTTATTTATTTTATATTGTTTTTGTTCAAAGTTTTATTTTGATTTTTAATTTTTTTATTAAGATTTCAGCTGCCTTGCTGTTATAATAAGCAAAATTGTTTTTTTTTATTTAATATTATTTTTGTTTAAATAATGTTTAATATTTATTTATTATCTTTTTTTTAATTTTTTTAAAAAGTTGTTTCACGTACAACATTTCTATTAGACCGTGCGATCAAAAAGTTTTTCTATTAGGTAGGCCATGACATAGAGAACGTCTATCTAATCACAGTTTGAACTTATGCCAACAAATAAATTAGAAAAAGTAGTATTTTCTAATTTATTTATTTTTTTTATTTATTTTATATTTTTTTTGTCCAAAGTTTTATTTGGATTTATTTTGATTTTCAGTTTTTTTATTAAGATATCAACTGCCGTGCTGTTATAATAAGTAAAATTGTTTTTTTTATTTAATATTATTTTGGTTTAAATAATGTGTAATATTTATTTATTACCTTTTTTTTTATTTTTTTAAAAAGTTGTCTCACGTACCACATTTTTATTAGACCGTGCGATTGAAAAGTTTTTCTATCAGGTAGGTCATGACATAGAGAACGTCTATCTAATCACAGCTTAAACTTATGCCAACAACTAAATTAGAAAAAGTAGTATTTTCTAATTTATTTATTTTTTTTATATCTTTTTTGTTCAAAGTTTTATTTTGATTTATTTTGATTTTTCATTTATTTATTAAGATTTTAGCTGCCTTGCTATTATAATAAGCTAAATTGTTTTTTTTTATTTATTATTATTTTTGTTTAAATAATGTTTAATATTTGTTTTTTATCTTTTTTTTTAATTTTTTTAAAAAGTTGTTTCACTTTTCACATTTTTATTAGACCGTGCGATTGAAAAGTTTTTCTATCAGGTAGGTCATGACATAGAGAACGTCTATCTAATCACAGCTTAAACTTATGCCAACAACTAAATTAGAAAAAGTAGTATTTTCTAATTTATTTATTTTTTTTATATCTTTTTTGTTCAAAGTTTTATTTTGATTTATTTTGATTTTTCATTTATTTATTAAGATTTTAGCTGCCTTGCTATTATAATAAGCTAAATTGTTTTTTTTAATTTATTATTATTTTTGTTTAAATAATGTTTAATATTTGTTTTTTATCTTTTTTTTTAATTTTTTTAAAAAGTTGTTTCACTTTTCACATTTTTATTAGACCGTGCGATCAAAAAGTTTTTCTATCAGGGTAGGTCATGACATAGATAACGTCTATCTAATCACAGCTTGAACTTTAGAAAAAGTAGTATTTTAACGTTTTAAATTGTTTTAATTGTTGAAAATTGGTTCTAACAAGTAAACACAAAATTTTTTTTAATAAATAAATCATGATTTTATTTATTTATTCTAGACTATTCAGTTGGTGCAATTATTTAATAAGACTGGGAGCGTCTAACATCATCTACGCAGTTATCATCAACATTATTCAACATCCTTCAAAGTCAGCCAGAAAACTATCCCAACAAGATGTTTTTTGAAACTTGTCTAAGCATTTAAAAAAAAATTTTAGTGTTTATCTATATAAGTTGCATTTTGGCTTATCTATATAAGGTGCATACAATTTTATCTGTAAATTTTGGTCCAAGAATGGTCTAAGGATAAACTATTCCGCTGGTTTAACGCTAATTTGAGGGACAATGATGGTCTTCTGGACCTGACTTTTTTCACATGTTTTATCTTTTATTTTTGCGTAAAATTATAAAATGTACTGTTCAAAATAGTTTGCCATTAATTGCTTTATTTATTTTATCAAATAAATAAACTGCTAACTTTTCACCTCAAAACAGCACATCTTCACAACCTGCAGTACATACGTCAGATCTTTAGCTGGCTTCTTTTCAATGTGTGCAAGAAAGATTCATATAATACCTCGGGACTAAAATAATTTGAAATTTAATTAAAAATTATTTTGCATTTTTTTTAACATTATAACAAATAAATATTTTCCTTCAGTTAATCATCGACATAAGTTTTTTATTTCATTGCTTATTTGATAAAAACCTTGTTGATCAAGTCCCACTCAGCCAAGAGTTTTTTCTACAAAAAAATGGCTTTCTGCTGGCTATGGGTGTTTGTATGCTTGTATGTTTGTATAAATAGCACAATAGATAAAAAAAATTATATTTCTGTTAATCTTAATCTCTTAATCTTACCACAAAATAAATATTAAATATTTTAAAATAATTTCGATAAACAAGAAAAGTTTTCCTTAAATGTTTGGATAATTATCAAGAGTGGTATAAAAATAAACTCAAACCTATCTATAGAAAAAAGAAAACTATATTTAAATATGATAGAATAGAAATAAAAACGTCTGTGAGAATAATAAAAGTAAGCAAAATATTATAAATTATTAAAATAAAGATTAAGTAATAAAAATAAATATAACTGAAGAAAAAAGTAGAAGGAAGAAAAATAGCGAAAGAATTCGACAGTAATTACTGGAAAACCAAAAAAATATAAATGTTTAAAAATAGCAGTATACTGTCATAAGAAAAATGTTGATAAATTTTTAAATTTAAAAAAAATCAAAGAAATTATTGAAAATGATTCAAAAACAGAAAACAATCTTTTATGCTTCAAAATCTTCAATTTGTAATACACAATTTAAAGCAAATGATTGAATGTCTTTTGTCAACAAATTACACAATTATTGCGTAATTAATTTAGACATTATGGTAAAAACCGACATCTATTAGAAGCTGCCTCACATCAAAAATTTGAGAAACAAGGTTTATCTCAAATTGTAATGATCAAAATTGAAATTTGTCATTTAGAAGCTTTTACTAGATGTCGCTTGTTGTATTATCTTACGGAAGTAACAGGCACTTGAGTAAATATAAGCCCAAATCTATTTAAATCTAAATCTGTTGCGACTTGCTGAATAGTTCCAATAAAAACAAAACCTGTTCAAATCTACAAATCTAGCATGAATAAGTTTATTTATTTTATTGTAATATTATTACAATATATTTTGAAGCGCATAGAAGTAATTCGGTTAAATTACTCTATAAGTTGAAGTATTTTGATAAAATTAAAAATGTCACTCTTATTCACCCTTATGTTAAAAGAATTAAAATTAATATACTAGAAAAATATGTCACTTTCTTTCGTTTATTTTTTTAATATTTGTTTTAATAAACTTTGCTGTAATAATACAATTGTAATTATTTGATAATTAAATTACAACTGATAATTTTTTAATGTGTAACAATATTTATTAGGTAAATAATGATATACGTATTTTTTGGGTTCCAATTATAATTAATAATTTAATTGAAGTCAGTATATCGATTATCTACGTAATTATTGTATTTAATTGTCTTTGAATAATTTAATTACTACAATTTGTTATCTATAATTGTGGTTATTATAAGTTTTAGATTTTTGAAAATAATTTATTTTTAGTAATAAAAACTTTTCTAGTAAAAAATTAATTTTGCTTTGATTCAAAAAAATAAGTATACAATAAAAAATTACATATTCATAGGTAATTATATTGATTAATTATTAATTGAAATTAATTATAAATTGTTTTACTTTAGTTTTTAATAATCTGCAAAATAATTAACAATTATCTAGGTTTTTAAATTAAATTATTCAGTTTTAATACAATAAAAGTTATTAATTGCAATTTTTAATTAATCTATAAATGCAATTTATTGACGTTTAAATATTTTAGGCCTAACAAAACAATTAGAAAAAAAAATTTTAATATTGTAATAAAATAACGGGTGTTTCTTATAAATTTGGCGTCAAAGCTTGCTATGAATATTTAACTTGAAATTGTAAACGTGGCTTTACCATCAAATTAAAGTGGCACTTTTAATATAATGAATCGATAGTTCAACACGTTAGTAAGATTGAATTAAAAGCATTTGTAGTGTTAAAGCAAACGTAAAAACAAACTTGCTGAAAATACCCGTCCACAATTTGATTGTTATCAAGCTGTGCAAAGAATTGCTAAATATCCTCTCGGCCAATGTTCTATTAAGAAAAAATTGTCCTAATAATTCACCATTCACCATCAGCTCGAAAGGTGGTGGCCGTTACAAAAATAAGATTTCAACAGAAAAATTTTTCATTCTTGTAAGAAACCTATTCTAAATTTAAAATTAAAGAATCTAGTAATTGTTTTGACATTTGAAGCAATTGTTTTCAACATTATATAAAATTATAGACATGGCCAACTATGACTGCAAATTTTAAAAATCACCCGTTATATAAATTTTTAACAAAAAATTAAATTAATAAAAAAATCAAAACAATCACTTTTTTTATTATTGAATTATTAGTTTAAAAAGAGAAACATAATGAAAGAGTTTTCAATAGAATACTTTTTTTAATATTGAATTATTAGTTTATATTAAACAGAAACATAATGAAAGAGTTTTCAATAAAACAATTTGTACATTAAAGTTTATTTTAAAATTTTATCTCTTATTATTTATTGATTTTGGAATTATTTTATTTTTCACAACAATTTTCAAAATTGCGTTTAGCTGTTTTACCTCTATTTTACCGAAAACCGCACTTTAAATCGCTATTGACACAAGATTTTGCATTGTATCAGCATTATGTACATTATCGGTAAACAATTAACGTCAAATGAAAAATTAATGGATCTGTAATTAACGAAAGCTTTCAATCAATTATTGAACAAACAATTTTTTGTTTTTTTAAAAAAATCTGTTTTGATGCTCAAAATTTTTACGCATTTACCTCAAAAAGATCAATACTCTCCAAACAGAAGGAAGACACCTCCAAATTCTAACCAAATTCACGCTTTTATCTCAATCACTTCCAATTCAGCTATTTTATTTTTGCAGCTTTTCTTTAGACAGTTTTCCTTTTTTGTACGAACTTTGTATATTGACTGAAAATACAATTTCACTTAATTTCCACTCGTAAAAATGTAGCAGAGCTTTAAAATCGTTCAGGCAAAGTCTAAAAGAACATTCACCTGTTTTGGGCTTATTAAACCTTTTAGAGAAGGTTTAAGCTATAATTCATCAAAGCAGAGATATCTTGCCTTTTTGTTTTCGGTTCGCCAATTTGTTTATAGCCCATGTATGTTCTTCTTGCTTTTATTAGTTTTTAACTACGGTTTTCTACGGTTCCATGTGTTTTTTTTCTAGTTTTAATTTTTCTAAGCTTTGTTGTCTATTGTTCTAACAGGTGTTTTTTCTAAAATTTGTCATCGAAGCTTGTCATGAATGTTTAACTTTGATCTGTAAACGTACCTTTACTATCAAATCAAAGTGACAGTTATGAATTTGACATCTGAACCTAACATCATTTTTTACTTTAATAAAATGATAATTCAACACATGGGATTAAATTAAAAGCACTTGAAATGATATAACTAACGAAAAAATAAACTTCAATGAAGAAAAATGGTTTACAACAAATAATCAAAATGTCGTCCATCGACTTCAAGGCATTAGCAGACTCTTTGATCAATTGCGTTTCTGACATTCGCCAACATTTGAGAACTACTATCAATTTTAGAGATTTTGGCAAATATTGCTTGACGCAACTTATCGAAGCTATGTAAGCTTTGCTGAAAAATCGAGCTTTTTAAATAAGGGCACAAAAAGAAGTCACATAAAGTGAGGTCAAAGGGTAAGTTATGGCTGTATTTTGCCTGATAGCTCGACAATCATAAGGTTCTTGTATTATATTAAAGGGTTTGTAAATGGTATGTGAAGTGGTATCGTCTTGCTGAAAGTACCCGTCTACAAATTCATCGACATAAAGCTGTGCAAAAAATGGCTGTTGTCGGTATCTTACAGCAGTCAATGTTCCATTAAAAACAATTGGCTCAATAATCTACTAGTCACCATCAACTTGGTGGCCGTTACAAAAATAAGATTCTCCCACAAAAGTCTTCCGTTCTTGTAAGAAAATCATCTTAAATTCAAAAATATAGAAATTAAGTAGTTATTTTGACATTGGAAGCAATTGTTTTTAAAATTGTGGTCCGTTTACACAAGCTTATAGGCATGGCCAACTATAAGGCCCAATTAAAAAAAACTCCCGCAATTTTTTTTTATTTGATTATTGTATAATTTGGCGCAAATCTTTGTCTCTAACTTTGTCTATTTTTTACATTTTACACATTTTTCTAATATTTTTTTCACTTTTATTTGAAATTTTTTATTTATGGTTGAAGTAATTAATCTGTTGTATATTTCTGTTTTTTTCTTAATAAGTTTGATTTTATTTTTGTTATTATAAGATTTTTTTTATAATTTTTTTGTGTCTATTCATAGGAGTTTATACTAGTTCTTTACAGACTTTTTTATATAATTTTTGTGCGTTTTCTAGAATTTTATAATTGTTTTAGAATAATTTTGTTAACATTTTTTTTTAGTTTTTTTCTGACATTTGTTTTATTGTTCCTTTGTTTTTTGTGTGTTTTATATTTTTATACATATGATTCTGTTTATTTTGAATTTTAAATAAAATAACAAAATATTGAAAACAATTAAATAGAAGACAATATTTAGATTTTTCATATTATTAAGTTTTTAGTTAAAATTTTGCCAATGTTTTTTTATAGTTTTTTGGTTTTTTAGTTTTTTTTGGGTGTGTTTTCTTTTTCTTTATGTGTAAGCACATTTCATTCTGTTTGGTTTAAATTATACCATCAATTCTTTTTTTTATTTTTTACAAAACATAAAACATTTTATTTTTTACAAAATCTTCTTCTTTCTTAATTTTGGTTTTTTGTCATTTTTCATTTTTTTTGTAAGTTCTTTTATAAATAATTATTCAATTTAGTTGAAGAATTGTTTTTTGGTAATTTTTTTCTGCCAAATGACACCTTTTCTTTGTAAATTTACTCATTATCTTTTTTTATATTTATTATATTCTGAACAAAATTTTATTATATTAAATAGCTCTTTGAAAACTGTTAATTTTATAATTATGTTAATTTTATAACGTTTACGCATTTTTAACATTGTTTTTTGATACTTTCTTCTTTTTAAACGTTTTTTTTGTTTTATTTTTGTTTTTGTTTTGTGTATTGGCATTATTATTCTTATTTTGGCCTTTTTGTATTGCTTCTGCGTTTCTTTCTTGTTTCTCCCAGTCATCTTTTTGAAATGTTTTTTCTACTCTTGCATCAAAATGCGTTTGTTAATATTGTTTAAAACTGTTTGTTAATATTGTTTAAACTCTTTACCTGTTTTTTGTTTTTTATTTTTTTCTTGTGCTTGTCTAAATGTTTTCTTCTTTTTATCTAATCTTATACTTTTTACGTGTTTTTGTTTATTATTAAGATTGCGCCAAAGCTGTTGTTTTTAATTTTTTTTATAATTATTCAACAATTTTGTTATTTTCCTGTGGTTTTATTATAATATTTTTCAAATTTGAGTTTGTAATAAGCTTATTAATGTTTTCAATTTAGAGTCTTTTTCCGACGTCTATTAAACCACATGTGCTCTTAGAGATGATTTTAATTTAGAGATTGCTGTTGGTACACACAGGTGTCAAAAAATAATAACGTCAATGTCATAATGTTTTTTAGTACTGTTATATCTTTAGAAAAAAAACTCGATTTTATCAACCGAAATTGTTTTGAAAAGTGGTTTGTAGTTCAATTTTCAAGAGACAGTGTGAGTTCAGCAGTGCTGCAAAAATTTATTTTCTACGAAAACCTTGCTACATTTGGGATTGTTAGATTACTTCGTATTTATCAGGTTATAAATTTTTAGTCGTTGTTTTGGCTAGTCTCTAAATTTTGGATAAAGCACATTCTGTTCTCATTGTAATATTAATTTTTGGTTACAAATGATACAAATGATTTTGTTGCTAACGATTGATAACCGCAACAAAATTTCTTAGAGCTTAAAAACTTTCTTATATATAAAATTAAAGAAAAAGACGCAAATTCTAAAAAATAACTAAAATAACACCTTTTATAAAGGGTATTGGCGGACGTGTTCTGTAGAAAACCTGCCGAATCAAGTCTTATAAGACTAGTTTGATGTACTATATCTGGCTTCTTTAAAATTGAATTTTAGTGTTCTATTGTTTTATATATCTTTTTTTTTGTTTTTTTTTCTTTCTTGTTCTAACGTCTAGTAGTAGATGTTAGACTTAGGAGCTGCATATTTAGCTTTAGGTAACTTTTTACAATGTTTTTTTGAATTTATTGTCTAATTCTTATTGTTTTTTATTGATTATTGTCTTGTTTCTTCGATCAAAATCCGCTCACAATTTCCATTATTCTAAATTTTAACATTTTCTTTTTTTTTATCATTTTTAAAATCTTTTTAATTTCTTTGGTATAGATGTTATTTATGGTACTACTAACTTTACGTTCCTACAGTATTCTTCTTTCCTTGCAATTACTAACTGTTTCTCTTTTTTTTTCCAGGAAACTCCCGTTCTCACTCTACACAAGATTTCTCCATCAACATTTTATCAAGTAATTCGTCTTCCTCCTCTCCCGTTCCATTGACAAATACCGATTGTGCAAATTTTATCCGAAGACAAGCCATGTCAGCGGAGATCTTCCATGGAATTTCTTTAAATAACGAATACGAATTAGTACCATTCAATCATTTCACTTACAGTAGAGTCTATCCCATAGATCTACAATTGGGCAAAAGAGTAGTCGAAAAACCGATTGGTTTCAAACGAAAAGACTTATTAGAAAGCTTAATGAAAGCCATAGATGTATTGAATAGAAACATTACTGAAAAAGCTTCCAAATATACTTTAGATGATTTTTTAGAAGGTCTATATCGAACCGAACCGACAACTGGCACCCAATATGAGCTTTATTTTAAAAACAAATGGAGTAAAAAAGGATCACTTGGTTCTTTTACAAAAATCACCATCATGCGACCTTTTGCTCCAATCCAGACAATCTCAACAGAAAATATGCGAGAAACGCGTGACAAAGAACTAATCCACGTCATTTTACCACTTAGTGGCAGAACCTCCACATTCCAAAGCTTTATGGACAAATTTGTCAAGATCGGTCTAAAAAACGACCGAAGAGTACATCTAACAGTTGTTTATTTTGGCGAAGAAGGTCTATCGGAAGCACGGACTATAATGTCGCGAGTCTTAATGACTAAAAACAGTGGCGGTAATGCAAATAATCTAAGGCTTTTAGCTTTAAACGAGACTTTTTCGAGGGGAAAAGGCTTAAGAGTTGGCGCAGAGCGTGTATGGGGTGAAGAGAAAAAAGATGTACTACTTTTTATGTGCGACGTAGATGTTGTTTTTAGTGCGAGGTTTCTCGATAGGTGTCGCTGGAATACTAATCCCGGTAAAAAAGTTTACTACCCGGTTGTGTTTAGTTTGTATAATCCGCATGTTGTGTATACTTTACAAGGAAGAGAAGTACCGCCAGAAAATGATCAGTTGGTGATTTCAAGAGATACGGGATTTTGGAGGGATTTTGGATATGGTATGACTTGCCAATACAGGTAAGGCAAAGTTGAAATTGAAAACAACTACTTTTTAAACAATAACCTTACAGAAAATTATCTATTTTTAACTTATTATAGACAATAATTTTTTATAAGAGTTATTGAAGTAGTTAAAAAAGATAGTTTTGTAAATGTCGGTCTCCGAAAGTAACTGCGCAAAACTAACTTAAGCACTCTTGTTCTTAGTTTTGTCTTCCATATACCGTTTTTCTCCGTTTTTTCATTTTTTTTGTTGCTTGCTTTCTACATACTTTTGCCTTTTATCGTTCTGTTTTCACTTTTTTGGTTGTACTCGTATATATTTAGTCTCTTTTCAGTTTTCTTTAATTTTCATCTTTGATTGTTTTTCTTTCTTTTTTTTGTTTTTCGTTTTTTTGTTTTTTTGATTTAATTTTTAGGTTCATTTTTAATTTTATCTTTTATTTTTTTTTAGTTTTTTTCTTCTATTTTTGTTTCTGTAATAAAATCATTTCTAGAAGCAATCGTCTAGTATTTGTTAATTTGTCTTCTGTTTCACTTTTTTTCAATGTTTTAAATTTTGAAAAAGTCAAATTATTTCTGCTTATTGTCTGTCACCACTTTAAAAAAATTGTTGCAATTTTTGCAGATTCAATCATGTTTTTATTCTTCTGGTTGTACTCGTATATATATATTTTTTTGTTTTGTTTAATTATTATCTTGGATTATTTCCTCTTTTTCAACTATTTGTTTTCTGCTTTTTTTATACCATTTACAGGTTTTTTTCGCAAGCAAACTTTATGTTTGTTTGGTCTGTGAGATTTATTGCGCTTTCAAAGCCCCTATCTATCCTTATCAAAATATTTTTTTTATTGATAAGTATTTTGTCTACTTTTTTTAGTTTTATATCTTGTTTTTCTTTTCGATTTTTGTTTTTATTCTTGTATTAAATTTTTTTCCAAAACCAAATGGTTATTATTTGTCAATCTATCTTTTTTTAATGTTTTATATTTCAAAATAATTAATTAAAATTGTCTATTTTTTTTATTTATTTTTATTGTTATTTTTATTTACTGCTTGTCTGTACTTAATTTATATTTTTGATTTTAATTCTTGGCTTACTTTTATAACTATAAAAAACCCTTTTTTTTTCTTACACCTATGTTTAAATAATTGTTAACTTTTTATCTCTCTGGCTTGTTATTGTTCATCTATATTTGACAGACTTTTTTTTTGTATCTCTCAAATTTTTTAATACTTTTTCCACACATTTTTTTTTCTTTTTTCTTTTGTCATTTGTGTTTTTTTTCTACGTTAAATGTTTTAACTTCTTATTGCTATTTGAAAATGTTTCAAAATATTTAAAATTTCGGCTGCTATTTCAATTCAATTTTCAATCTTCAATTTTTATTCTTTAATGTTTTTTTATCTAATTTTTCGTTATGAATCATTTTCTTTTTTGATTTTATTTAAAAAAACTTCTATGTTTTTTTTGAATTACTTAAAATTTTTTTCTTGTTTTTGCTGTCTATAATTAATAACTTTATGTTTAATTTATTATGTTATTTCATTTTTTTGCGTATGATTATTTTTTTTTTAATTAAAATTTTTTAGTATAAGCAAACATTTAATTTTTGCTGCTTTAAGTGTTTTACATTTCATACTGTTTATTTTTTTAATTTATTTTATTTTTTTTTCTATCTAAATTTTTTGGATCTTTCCTTGTTTATGTCTTCTTATTTCTATAAATATGTCTCTCATGCTTTTTTTATTTTTTTGTGCATTTTATTTATACTATTTCTAAATAATTAGCTGTTTTTTGAATAATTTTTTCTTATTGTCTTATTCTTTTATTGTTCAACTTCTCTCGGTACTTCTAGAATCTTTTTTTGTTAAACTTCTATTATTTTCTTATTGTTCTGAATTTTTCTATTATTTTGTTTCCATGTATTTTTTTTAATAATACTTTTCATAAGTTTTAAATGTGTCCTTGTACATATTTCAACTATTTTCTCTTTATTTTATTTTCAATTTTTTTAACGTGTTTTTTTTTGTTGTACTTGTTTTTGTTGTGTTTCAAGAAGCTTGTGGTATGACTTTTTCTTAACTTGACAATTGTGTTTTATATATCTATATTTTTCGATTCAACTACTTCATGTTTAATACACGTCTATGTTTTTGTTGGTTTATTTAGAATTTTTCACTTCTTATTGCTGTCTCTAATCAAAAACATTATTTTTTATTTATCATCTTATTTCTTTTTATAAAGTATGTATTAAAGTTTTTTATTCTTAAATAAAACCTTACCCACAAGCAAAACATTTATTTTTTGATGCACTGTTTTTTGAATTTTTTTACTGTTAATATTGTTTGTATTTGTTTTAATTCAACTTCGTTTTTTATCATATTTTTCTTAATTTTGTTTATCTATGTTTTCTCATTTCTATAAATACGTCTTTCTTGCTTTTCTCTTTTTATGTATTTTTGCGCTTTGTTTTTTTTATTTCTATCCTTTTTTAATAATTAGCCAATTTTTGAATAATTTTTTTTTCAATTGCTTTATTCTTTTATTATCAAACTTCTACAGATACTTCTAGACTTTTTTTTAAATTTTGCTATTTATAATCAATAACTGTCTATACTATTTATTATTTTAGTTTTTTATGTAGATTCAGCTTTTTTTATACATAAAATTTTGCACCATAATCAAACATTTAATTTTTGCTTCGATATTTTTAGTTTCATTTCATACTGTTTAAACTGTTAATTTTTGTAAGTAAATTTTCTTCATCTTTTGTTATCTATCTTTCCTTATTTTCATACCTATGTTTTTTTGTGTTTTTGTTTTTACATATTGTTTGCTTTCTGTTTTTTTTTATTTCTATACTTTTTGAACAACTAGCCATTATTTCTCTCAAAATCTTTTTTAATTTTTTTTATTTGTTTATTGTTCAACTTTTTTAGATTCTCTTAAAATAATTTTTATTAAATCTCTGTCAATGTTATTAGGTTCTGTATTTATCTTCAAAATTTTAATTTTTATTATAATTATTTGGTTTACCAAAAATTTTCTACTTTTGCGTTTTAATTTTTTTAGTTTTTGATATTTTTCTAAATAAATTCATTTTGCCTTTAAAGTGTCTTACTGCTATTTTTAATTATCTATTTTTTTTATTATTATAACATTTTTACTTTTATCTTTTTGTAACTGATGTGCTTTTTAAATTTTTATAATTGCTTATTGTTTTTTTCTTTTTTTTATATATTTTTTAGTGTCAATTTATTGTTTTTGAGGAATAATACCAAAAACAAATTAAATCTTTGACAGTTAAATACATATATAACGTTTTTCTTGCCTATACTGGCATAAATTACATTTAACACTCCTATATATAATATATAAATATTTTATTATATATAATATATAATATATAATATATAATATATAATATATAATATATAATATATAATATATAATATATAATATATAATATATAATATATAATATATAATATATAATATATAATATATAATATATAATATATAATATATAATATATAATATATAATATATAATATATAATATATAATATACATATATCTAAATTAAATCTATTTTATTTAGTAGCTTTTTTAATATGTTTTATCTAAATTTTGCGTACAATTTTTATAGTTACTTTTTTATTAATTTTAATAATTATTTCTAAATTAATTTTTGAATTGAACGTTTTTTAACTAATATTTATAGTATATCGTATCTATATCAACTATAGACTATAATCTAATTAAGTTTTTTTTTTATTTTTGCCGTTTGTTTTTCATTTGGCTTCATTTTTTCTTCTTTCTTTCTAATTTTTAGATAAGTTTTTTTTAAACATTTGTTTGCAAATTAATTTTGATCATTTATTAATGAAAATATTTAATGAGTTTTTAACTTTATTTTGTTTGGTAATTTTTGTTTATGATGTTTTATCTAAACTAAGTCTTTAATTTTTCAAGTTATTTTTTTTTTGTTATTGTTGACAATTATTTTTAAAACAATTATATTTATATTGTGTGTACGTTATGTTAAATTAGTTATTTTTTTTTTGTTTGGTTTTGGTCCAATTTTTAAATTAAAAGTTTTTTTTAATTACATATCCATATTTCTATAGCAGAAAACATTTTTAGTATATCTATCATATTTATATTAACTATAAGATCATTATCTGACTTAATTTTTTTTTTCAAATTTGTTTTTCAATAAGCTGATTAGTGTTTTCAAGTTGGAGCACACTTGTGCTTCCATAACAACTCCTAAAAAAATAATTACGTCAAATGTCAATGTCACTAATACTAAGTTGTTTACTTAGGGATTATTACTGTTATATATTGAAAAGAAAATATGTATTTATTCTAAACTGAGAGTATTTTGAAAAGTGGTTCAATGGTTTAAATTAGAAGACAAAGCTGTTTTAAGCAGAGTTGCATAATATTGTTTGCTAAAGAAATCTTGAACATTCAGAATTGTTAGACTATTTCGAATTTTTTAAGTAATACATTTTTTGACGTTGTCTTGGATAGTTTACAAATTTCAAATGGGGCACATAATTTTGTATTTTCTATTACCTATATTAATTTTTTAAAATTAAAACATTTTAAATACAAAAGTTTTAAATTGAGATTTTGTTGTTACCAACCGTAACAACAAAAACATAAAACATAAACATTATTTTATCTAAAATTAAAAAAAATGCAAACGTAGCAAAGTTAAAAACAGGTATTATAAAGAGTATTGGCCCACGTGTCATAAAAATCTCGTCTGCAGCTAGATTTTAATTCTGAGACTTGTTTGCCGACTCAACCCTCAACTAGTTTTTCAATATACTATTATTTCATAGTTTTTTTTATGTTTAATCTAATTTTGGTGTTTCATTTTTTTAAATATTTTCTTATTATTTTTATATTATCTGTAAAGTTATTTGATTTTTTATATATATTTTTTTGTCTGGGATTTGACTTCTCTTTAAAATAATTCTTGAACTAAAAATGTTTTTCTTACTACTAAACTTCATTTTGTTTTCAACTAGATTTTTTAATTTTTTTGAATTTCTTTAAAAAAGAACTTGTTCTTGTCAATTGTTTGAATGTTTTAAAAATTACTTCTTAATTTTTAAATAAATCTCAAATTTTTTTTTGACTTGGTTTTTGTTAAGGCTTTGTTTAAATTTTATTTGTTCAATTTATTTTTATATTTATTGAGACCAATTTAATACCAATAAAACGTGTTTTTTTATGTTGTTTAATAAGTTTAGTTCATGTTTATTATTTCCAAATTAATTTTAATAATTAATACGTATTTTTGTAAACTTATTTAAAAAAATACGTATTTAACATTTTTTTTTCTATTTAGTCTCTTTTGTATCTTACTGTTTTTTTTATGACTTTCTTATGTTTACTTTTATTATTTTTCTACTTATTTTTTTTTTTTTATATAATTTTTATGTATTTAATATTTTTTTTTATTTTACTGCTTTTTTTTTTCTCTAAAAATTTCTATAGATTTTTTCTTTTTTGTTGCATCACAGCACTTTTTCTGGTATTTTTTTTCGGATTTTTTTAAGTTTCTGTTTTTTGTTGTCTTATCTATATCAATGCATATTCTTCTTCTTTCTCTTTTACCTTTTCCTATTTATTTTTTTATTTTTTTTAATTAATGGCTTTCTTTTTGTTCTCAGATCTGATTTTTTGAAAATTCGCGGTTTCGACGAAGAGATTGTTGGCTGGGGAGGCGAAGACGTGATGCTGTACAGAAAGTACGTGCGGAGCAGCATAAAAGTAATCCGTGCTACTGATCCTGGTATTTTCCATATTTGGCATCCAAAAGTTTGTTCCGGTGGTTCTCAAAAGTTATCAACTGATCAATATCGAGCTTGCATCAGATCGAGAGCACTAAATGAGGCATCACATGCCCAATTGGGCTTTTTGGCTTTTCGTGATGATATTGCAGCGAATAGCAATCCAGTGAAGTATTCGCCGATTAAACATCAAATTAAGAAGAAGAAGACAAAATAAGTGAAGAAATTAAGCGACGAAATTTAAGACAATCCAAAGTGCGGTAGAGGAAAAATGAGTGTTTTTGACAATGCAGTATTATAAAAATTTGCCCAAATTTTTTGTTTTTTTTTTGTTTTTTTTATATTCAGTTTCAAGGTTTGAATGTTAGACTGTTTGGCTACATCGAAGTAGATCTTTAATTAGAATGAATTAGTCAAACCAACGTCCTTTTTAAACAAAAATATCATTAGATATATTTATTATTTATATTGTATAATAAAAACTGTTAATAAAACTTTAGTTGTGTTATTTTTAAGTAAATTCCAAAAAAACATCTTTTTTTTAGTTGGCTGGAACAGAATACCGTCTCAAGAAGTTTTTAGAAAAAATATGCCTAGAAATAAAGTTTCTTTTTTCTCGTTGTCAGTGTTCCCATTTCCTCTTATTTCTGAGTGTTGAAGTATAAAAACAAAGAAATCTGGATCAGTACTCTTGGTCAGTTCCCATAGAAAGAATCCTAAGGTTGCTTGACCCATTTGCCAACCTAATACAAATTATATTTCATTAAACACAAAAAGTTTTTAAACGCAATTAAACGTTGTCTTAAAAATAGTCATTGTAATACTACAAAATTTTGAAAAAATATTATTTTTTAAGTATTCACTACTTTTTTTGCCATCTACTACCTAGCAGCCGTGTACAAACAGGTAAGTTGATATTGAGTAAGTTGATATTGAGAGTTGCGCTCTTCTGTCAACTTATTATCAAAACAAACATCAGAATAAAGGCATCTTTGTTGTGAATACTGTAGTATAAGGTTGCCTGAAAAAAGTCGGTCATAGATAACGGTTGCCAGGCTTTTAAATTTAAAAATTAGAAAAAACACTTTTGAAAAACAGAGAAAGAATTTGCCTACATTGCATGCGATAGAAGAAGACGCAGAACAGTAGCTGGGCGCAACGATTTTTAAAGTGGTTCGCTTTATTAACTGATAAAGCTAACAGTTTCAAATCTGAAAATGGACATTATTTAAAAATTTACGCTTGCCAGGTATGGTATCAAACGTATATAATGCCAATTATTAAATGTTTTTTAAAAATTGGTTTGCAAAAAAAAAAACAAAATAAAAACCAGACACCATTGAAGATTTTTTAGAAATAGCCGGAAAAAAAGATAAAAAAGCTATGCCCGACTTAGAGACCGATACAATTTTTGACAATTTTAATCCTGAATAATGTTTATTTTTCGTTAAACTTTTTTAATGTATTTAACGTTGAATGAAAAAATATATTAATTTTATTACTAAACATTAGGGTGGTCTAAAAAAGGATTTTTGAGTTATATACCAAAATATGTTTTAAGAGTGCTCTCAAAGCAACAGCTTAAAAAAAGATTTTTTTAAGTTTTTCTCTATTTTTTAAAATTTCTAAAGTTGTCAAAAACAATTTTTTTTGTTTTTAACTTGTATTTCGCATTATTTAATTTTTTTCTATAAAAAAAAATAATAAAAATTCTAAAAATCTTGAGTAAAGCTTTTAGCATTTAAAGATCGCTTCAAATTTAAAAAATTAAAACAATGTCTTAATAAAAGTCGAATATATTTTAATTTTTTTTTTAGTTTTAAAAATTTTTTAAAATATTATAATAGGCCCAGTTATTCCAATGTTTAAAACTAATTAAATTAAAATAAATTAAATTTTCGATAGTTTTATAAATTTTTTTATAAAGCAATTAACATTTTTTTCAGATATTTATCATATTTACAAATGTTTCAAACGTTTTTAAATACATTTAAATAATTTAACAAATATTTTTGGACTAACTTCAAAATTTATTATTAAATTTTAAAAAATTTCTATGAAAATAGAAAAAAATTGCAAATTTTTACCTTTAATTTTAAAAACTTAAAATATTGATTAAAAAATGTCTAATAATTTATTGAATTATTTTCAGATGATTTTTATAAAATTCATAGATGTTTTAGAAAAATTGAAACAAAAATTTATTAAAACTTGAAAAATTCTTTTTTAAATTTTTTAAAAAGTTTTGAAATTTTTTTAAAAAATGTATATAAAAATAGATAAAAATTTCAAATTATTAACTTTAATTTGTCAAAATTAAAATATTTATTAAAAAATTTCTAATAATTAATATATTGAATTATTTTCAGATAATATTTAATGTTTTACAAAAATTGAAATAAAAATTTATTAAAACTTAAAAAATCTTTTAAATTTTTCTAAAAAAGAATTTAAAGTTTTTCAAAAATTTTTTATAAAAATAGAATAAAAATGCAAATGATTACCTTTAATTTTCAAAAATTATTAAAATGTTAATAATATATGATAATTATTTTCAGATAATTTTTATTAAATTCATAAAATGTTTTAGAACAATTGAAACAAAAATTTAATACAACTTTAAAAATTCTTTTTTAAGTTTTAAAAAAAATTTTTGAATTTTTTACAAAAATAGAAAATAATTGCAAATTATTATCTTTAATTTTAAAAACTCTAAATATTGATTAAAAAATGTCTAATAATTTATTGAATTAATTGCAGATAATTTTTATAAAATTCATAAATGCTTTAGAAAAGTTGAAACAAAAATTTATTAAAACTTGACAAATTGTTTTTTAAATTTTTTTAAAAAAGTTTTGAAACTTTAAAAAAAAATGTAGGTACATATATAAAAATAGATAAAAATTTCAAATTATTAACCGTAATTTTTCAAAATTAAAATATTTATGAAAAAATGTCTAATAATATATTGAATTATTTTCAGATAATTTTTAATGTTTTAGAAAAATTGAAATAAAAATTTATTAAAACCTAAAAAATCCTTTAATTTTTTTTCAAAAAGAGTTTAAAATTTTTTTAAATTTTTTTATAAAAATAGAATATAAATGTAAATGAATTACCTTTAATTTTAAAAAATTAAAATATTTATTTAAAAAATGTCTAATAATATATTGAATTATTTCAGATAATTTTTATAAAATTCATAAAATGTTTTAGAAAAATTGAAACAAAAATTTAATAAAACTTAGAAAATTCTTTTTTAGTTTTTTTAATAGGGTTTTGAAAATTTTTTAAAAAATGGTAATAAGCCTAGACATTTTCAACTGTACGTTTCGAAAAAACTTTTAAAACATTGTAAATTTACATAATTAATTTAATACAAAATTAAAAAAAAAGTATAGTTTTTAAGCCGCCCTACAAAACATGTGTCAATAAATTTTTTTTGAAGACTATTTTTCTTCTTTGTCGTCTCAAAGACAATTTTTTTACAATTGTTTTTTGTTATAAGTTTTTTTTATTTTTTTTAACAACTTTTTTATTAAAATTAATAAAGAGAGAAGCACTTTCTTTAAAACACTGCTCAATAGCATTCGGGTTGTTCTTTTTCTATATTATGAGAAAAGAGTGTCGCACAGCTTTTTAAAGTGCGTATGTAAAGTGGCTCTGTCTTGCTGAAAGTACCGGCCTACAATTTTATCGTTATGAAGTGCATTAAATAGCTGTAAAATCTCCTCTTGGTATCATGCAGCAGTTAATGTTTTATTACAAGAAACTTGACTCAATAATTTGCCATTTACCAAAAATTTGGCGGACGTTGGGGAAATAAGATTTCACCACAAAAATTTTTTGTTTTTGTAAGAAAATTATTTTAAATTTAATAATAAAGAAATTGAGAAATTCAGTTATTTGAAGCAATTGTTTTGAAAATCATTGTTACAAACTCATAGGCATGGCCAACTATGACGCCAAATTTTAAAAAACATCTGTTTTTTATTTATTGCAACTTTTATAACTCATGACAATATGGTTTGTCTTAACGTCGAAGAAACAATTTATCTTTCTGCCTCCGGAGTGTGACAAGGAAGCATATTGTGTCCGCTATTGTTTGTTTTGTATATAAATAAGGTAGCTACAAGGATGTTTCAATTGTTTTGCGACTTTGTTTCTTAGATCATATGGTAGAACTTGCAATTTATTGAGTGTCATTTTTCCCTAGAGTTTTAGACTTAGTTTTCCAATTTTTTCTTTATTTGGTTGTTTGTTTCTTAGTCTGTGCGTCTCATTGGTCAAAATTTTTTCAAAAAGTTGATAAATCAAAAAAAAATAGCCGATCAAACAAAACAAAGATCAATTATTTGAAACGATTATTTTCAAAACAGCTTCATAAAACCAAAATGTATTATTATTTATTAAAACTATTATAAAAAAAGGTATTATAATTAAATTTGAAAATAAATTGTGAAGGAAAGATTTTAATTACCAGCACGAAATAAACAAAAATAAAAGGTTGAAAGTCAAATTCTAATTGGAAATGTTATAAATCATAACAAGCTGTATATAAAATATTATTATTTTAGATTACTTCTGTTAATTTAACATGATGACGTCACAAGTTGTGACAGCCTATTGTCATAATAAAATAAATATTTTGATATTAATTAAATTCTTCCACAATTAACATTCGAAAATTCCATTTTGATTGAAATTAATTCTATGAAATTCATTAATTATATTTAATGAAGAAACGGAAGAGCAAATTACTTTTAAATATAAAAGCCTAAGGCACAACATTTTGATTTTCCGCGATTTCCCTCAACTGTCTTATTTTGAGATTGAGAAAGTTGGAAGTTTTCTTTGATAAATTCGTCCTCGTCAATCTTTTCTGTCAGAATTTTTTTTTCAGGTCAACAGCTTAACCTTAAAAGAGGATGGATTGGGGCAACATTCTTACATGTCATTATGAGAGGTTACAATACGCTATTATTACAGTCTTTATCTATTTGCTAAATATTGCAAAGTGCTTTGGCTTTCTAAAAATACAAATTTGAGTGGCGCCGAAGCGTGACATTACATGAATTTTTAAGGATTCTAAAAATGTACAATACATTTCTGTCGCTTTAATAATAACTGAGAAGGAAAAATGACACTTTTTTCATTCGAATTTTAAATTAAAGACAAAAATATCATTCATTTTATTTTTTTCATCAAAAATTTGAATTTTGGAGCTGCCTTCTAAATTATAGATGAATAATAAACTATTTAAGAGAATAAATGCCAATAAATTTGTTTTAAAAACTTTTAATAAATTTATAAAATAAATAATTTTTTTATCAAACAAAGTCTTTCTTATATTTTCTATCCGTACAATAATTTCTGTTTTTTTCGTACAAAGTAGGTAAAATATTTATTAAAAAATGCGATACAATCTTAAACAAGGTACCGACCGCGCTGCAGACAAAATGTTTGAGTTTTTTAAACAGAAAAAAGAATTTACAATTCAGTCAAATATCAATTGACTGAATATATTGAGCATTTGCTGTCAAATAATATGACAATTAGTTGACAAAAAAAGCTCAATAATACTAAAATTAAATCTAGTAATTGAACGATTTTTTATTTGTTTCTAGTCTTGTGTTTTCTCTAATCAAAAACTTATATTATTTTCTTGTCAATAAGTCAACAGATGGTAGTTTATTGAAGTATGAGCAGTCTTTAAATATGGCTACATTTGTGATTATTTAGTGTACGTTATCAAATAAAACAAAAAAAAATATATAAAAATGTTTCAAAGAGAAGAAGTATTGCTCTGTAAAGGCAGCAAATGAAAGCGAACGCTTAAATCAGGTAGCTATCAGCGAATGAGAACGCTTGCTCTATATATAAAACAACTCCTCCTTCTTGGTACTGTCTTGTTTCAGCCAATAAGAACGACTATGTATATTATATACAATTTTCTTGCAAGTACTACTCATGAGCTAATTTAAGAATTAAATTTTTGTTCTGAAATAATGTTAATTGTATGGATAAACTTAATGTTATTTAGTTTTTAAATTGCACGTTATCTGTTAAACGCAACAAAAAACGCTAAAATTAGCTTTTCGAAAACAGCTAATAAAAACGATGTAAGGACAGCTAAAGGCGGCCTAATCAGCGAATAAGAACGCTTGTCTCATACATGTATTGAACTCCTCCTTCTTAGTATTGCACTTTTTTGAGCAATAAAAACGGCTATATTGTATACTCCACTTAGTGCTGCCAAATTTCAAAATAAAACAACCAATCAAGACAAGACGTTACCAAAAACGTGTCTAAACCAGTTAATGAGAGCGATTGTGCAATTTAGAAAACCGCTTAACCTTGGTGCTTTATTTATTTTCAAAAATTTTGAGAAAACAGCCAGAACGTGGCTAAATTTGACTGTGATTAACCTTACTGATGCTATCTCGTATGATAATACCCACAACGCAACTTTTGATCCCTAAAATTAAATTAAAAATTAGTAATTACAAATTAAAGTAAACTTTTTGTTTAGCAAATTTCTTTCTTTTCGTAACCTTATTCAATTTTTACAGCAAATACTTCCTATGCGCTAATTTGACAATTAAATTCATGTTTTAAATTTAAATTATTTTTTGTTAACAGGAAGAAAATTGTTGAAGTAGAAATGGTCTTAGAGTATGGATAAACTTAAGGTTATTTTAGCCATCAAATTGCACTTTATCTGTTAAACTCAACAGAAAACTGAAGCTAGAAATGAGAAATTATTTTCGATAGCAGCCAATAAAAACGAATTGTGTAATCATCGAATGATAACGCTTGTCTCATATAATAAACTCCTCCTTCTTGGTACTGCACTTTTTCGGCTAATAAAAACGGTTATATTGTATACTCCACTTAGTGCTTTAAAACTTTAAAATAAAACGACCAATCAAGACAAGAGGTTAACAAAAACGTGTCTAAATCAGTTAACGAAAGCGATTCTCTCTATTAATAACTACAACTTATTTATAATACAATCTGACTAACTAATTATTGAATTGAAGCTGAAGTAACCTACGGCAAACTGAACTTATGCACAAAACAAGGCAAAGAGCACACAGTCTGGGAGAAAAATCGCAAGTGCAAGAGAGAAAGAAAAAAAAACAAGAATAAATAAGCAGTACTATTTGCAAGTAGTAAAAAAATTTTAACATCACCGAAAAGAACAAAAATATAAAAAAACAGATGTAAAAACAGAGTTAAAGTTAGTTTTAAACTAAATAGATACATTAATCGAGAAGATTAAGCTATTAAAACAAGAAAACAGAAAAGTTGGAAAAAAACTAGAAAAGAATTAAAAGAAAAAAAGTACATAAATAGGCAGAAAACAAAAATAAAATGTTATAAAAGATAGAGAATTTGGAAAAAGTAAGAAAAATAGCAGTAAAGAAAAATAATAGGAATAATAATATAGCAAGAACTAGAATTGGCTTAGGATGAGAGAAAACAAGAAATTCAAAAAAAGATAAAAAAAGTAGTAAAAAGGGGAATAAAAGAGCGGCACAAAATAAGTAAAGGAAAAGTGTTATTAAAACTCTAAAACGTGAAAGCAAAAAAAAGCTATAACATGTAATATAACCAACTAAAAACATCTACGTAGATAAAGGTTTAACAAAAAAGGAGAACAAAATTTAGAAAAAATATGGATATGGAAAGATATTCATGGATGGAAAAATACACAAATAGAATGAGAAAAACCTAAAACTGTAGGTCTTTTAAGACACAATAGAAACAATGAAAAAACACAGGCAAATGTACAATGTAAACAAAAGAGACTAACGAAATAAAAACAACAAAAAAATACAAGAAATGCAAGGAAAAAAAAGTAAAAAAGGAAACTGTAAAAAAACGACATAATTTCTTCAAAAATATAAAAAACAACAATTGTTCAACCAAACAGTTTTCTTTTATATTTTTTATTAAAAAAATTGTATAACGTTTCAGCATAAAGTTGATGTCATACGAGATAAAATATAAAATTTGAAAATTTAAAAAATCTTAAATTTTGGTTACTTTTAAACAGTTATATATTTTTAGCAAAACAAAGTCTTTATTTTATATTTTTCATTTTTACACTAATTATATGAAAATCAACGATACTTATAAGACCAATTGAATAAATTAATTTTATTTTTAAATAAACTGTATTTCTGTAAAATATATAACAGACTGCCTCCAAAAAACAGAAATAGTTCGCTTATTTTTTGGCTGATTTTAAAAATTATGTATACACCAAATTACACAGTTATAAATAGGCCACAAAATTACCAGGTAAAATTACGCATAACTCTAAAACTTTAAGGCTAAACTGTCAAAAATATTTTTTTTTAAATTACAACATAATATGTTTCTTTGGTAATTCTGATAAGATTTTTATTCTGAAAACAACTCTAGACTTACATAAAAAAACAAAAAAATTAAAAAAATACTATTTAGCATTGTGATAAAAAATAACACTAGCTTTGTAAATAAATAACTAAAAAGCTAAAATGATAAAAAATAAGTGACATAAATAAATAAATTACCGCAAAATGCGGTCAGTTTAAGCATAGACTTTAATTTTTTTTAACTTTTTTTCTTATGTAAGACTATAGCTGATACATTGTTGTTTTTAGAATAAAAATCCCCATTAGAATTACCAAAAAAAAAATAAATGTTGTAATTTAAAAAAATACTTTTTTAGAGTTTAGCCTTAAAGTTTTTAAGATTATGCGTGAGTTTATTAGGTCATTTTGTGGTCTATTTATAACCATTTAATTTTGTGTATAAATAATAAAAATTGGCCAATCGATAAAATTGCTTTTTTTTACACTATCTATAAAAAATATTTTCTGAAGTCGACTCACTTCAAAATGTCGTTTTAACAATATTTGCTATAAAAAGTTTATATATGTTTATATAAATTGATCAAAGGTAAATCAGTTTCAATTAAAAACAAAAATATCATATATTTCACGTTTTTGCTCAAAAATTTGCCTTTTGAAACTGTTTTCTAAATTATAGATAGAAGACTTTTTAAGTTTAAGAGAATAGATGCCGAAGACTTGGTGTATACAACTCGTTATAAATTTATACATAAATGTAAACTTCCTACAGAGTTAAACAAAAGAATCAAATACTGACTGCATCTTTCTAATTTGAAAAGTTATGGAAAAATGTTATACATTGTTTGTCTGTTTTGTTTACATGTTATTGTTAAAATCACATGGCATTCTTTATTAAACATAAATTGGTTTAATTGTTAAATCACTGTTTTCTCTTTTTTAGTTTTTTTTATATTCTTTCTTTTAGTTTTTCTATTTGTCTGGAAATAAGTAAAAGATCCCTTCTTACAAAATAAATAAAAATACGTTTTTTTCAAAATTGACATAAAAAGATTAAGTACAATTAAAAAAAACATAATTGGTTACCATAGCAGCAAAGCATAAAAAGTAATACGATACTAAAAAACTAAATAAAATCAAAATCAAGTAAAATATCAACAAGGGCTTACTTTAGGCTGCCCAAAGCAACCTCTTTAGGTTTATACATGTTGCCGCAGACAACCCTTTACACAAGAGAGCAGGGTAAGCACCCAGAGGGTGCACAACAATACTCGTTTTTTTAATAGCAACTGGGAAAAAAAAATTGCGTTTTCATTGCAATTTTAAATTAAAGACACAAATATCAATTATTTTTTGTTTTTGTTCAAAAATTTGAATTTTAGAATTGTCTGTTTTTGTTCTATCTAAATTATAGATAGAAAATAAACCGTTTAAGTGGATAAATGCCAAATACTTTGTTTTTACAACTATTAATCAATTTATAAATTATAATTAAATACATTTTTAGCAAGCAAAGCCTTTTTAAAATTTTCTGTCTTTTACATTGTATATAAAAAAATCAATAATACTTATAAGATCAACAAAACAATTTTTTTTATTTAAACAAATAAACTGTGTTCAGGTAAAATACATAAAAAATATTTTTTCTACGGTCACTTCTGAAACTGACTATTAAAAGTCTACTATCAATGCAAAAATTTTATCAATTTACACATTTTTTTGCTGGTAATTATGTTAACATTGCAATCACGTAAGCAGTATTAAATTAATATAATGTTTATTTTACTTTAAATTGCCATGGTTATCTGATTATTATTATGATTCGAAACAGCCAAAAATTATTGGCAATTAGATGACAGCGCATTCACCCTCCCGCCAGAGAGTCATTTATCTAAGACCATAGAAAAATTTTTGTACATTATTTCGAGTCTAAAGAGCCATTTTGGTATACGGTTGCTTTCTCGCGCCTCGCTCGTGCTTGGTACAAAATCCGCATCTTTATGCCAACATGGCTTTCTTGATACACTAAATACAAATATAACTATTTCAAGTCGACTTGCTTTATAACACTTTTCTAAGCATACATATTTGCTAATCAATGCTTATAAACGTTCACATTTTATCGCGTCGTAGATCAAATAATACGTCACTAAAAGTTGACTAAAGGTTAACTCAATCATTGAAACGAACGAAATTATCGTACTAATTTAAATGGCGTCAAAACGTGACATTGCATAAGCTTTTAAAAGATTTTAAAACTGTACAATACATTTCGGTCTCTTTAAAAATAAATTAAAAAAGCGTAATATTTCCATTAAAAATTTAAATTAAAGACAAAAATATTAGTTATTCCATAAATTTGATCAATAATTTGTATTTTGATGCTGTCTTCTAAATTATAAATAGAAAATAAACCATTTAAGAAAGTAGATGCCAAACACATTCTTTTTACAACTTCTAATAAATTTATAAATAAATATACTTTTTAGCAAACCAAGTTGTTTTTCTACCACTACCATGTGTTGTTGCAAACCAAGTTGTTTTTCTACCACTACCATGTGTTGTTGCTATAATATTTTCATAGCATAGGGAAATTTGTAGAAGGCAAAAGAAGTAAAAATGGAGAAAAAGTAGTATAGTCCGTTTTTAAACAAAACATAACACTTCTAAACTTTATGTTCCGTAAAAAACCTAAAAAACCCAGGAATAAATGGACATGGATGTCTCTAGACCGAAAGGTTAGAAACAAAATTGACTACATAATAACTAGCAAAACTATGGTATTTAGTGATATGGAAATAATACAGAAACTAAATTTCAACACAAACCATCCTATACTCAGCTGTCTGAATGAAAGAAGTCCAAATGATCCCAGACATCATATGAACAATATGCAAACAATCAACATACAAAGGTACACAGACACCACGTTAGAAAAACTGATGGAAGCCGTTATTTCAGATATAAAAAATATAAAAAAATAGACAACAAGCTTGAAGCACAGGCAAGAAAACAAACAATTAAGGGTAAATAGACTTTCTTAAAAAACTGATTATTCTGAAAGAACATTAAAACTCAGTAGAGATAGAAACAACTTGTTATCAACAAAAGACAAAAAAGAGAACCAAAATGAAATATCTAACTTTAGCAAACAGATTTGTGAAAATATGAGGTAAGACAAAAACATTAAAAGAAACAAAACATTATAGAATCACATTAATAAATTGTTGTATGGTTAAACAGCTTGGTAGTTGCCTCTATAAAGAAAAAAAATTTTAGTCATATAATTAGATTAGAATAATAATTATCTTCAGCCCTTTGCTACCGTAATAACCATCAAAAGTTAACCTTTCGATAATAAATTTGAGTTAAACGGCATTTTAGTAGATATGTATAATAAAATCTCCAAATTTATAAATAAACAACTTAGCAGTTTGTTGTAAAAATTATTTTTTTAATTATATTTATAAAACTTTTTTAAAAATATAATGCTTAAACTTGAAAAATTGTTATGTTACACCAATTATTTAATAATAAAATTGCTATTAAAACCGGGTTTTTTTATTAAATTAAATTTTTTTAAAAATGACAGATAGACAACAAGACAAGCAGTTTAACTAAATATCAAAATAGAGACAAGAAGACAGAACAAAATAAAATTTCGTACGCATAAATAGATCTTCGCACGTTGCAAAAAAGGAATGTTGAACAACTTTAAAATAAATATTGAACATTTTATATATTTTGGTTTATCTAAATATCTTGAAATATCTCTAAAAAGAATATTTTTCAAAATTGAATATTTCAATTATTACTTTAAAATAGTAACCAAAAACTGCATGCTTAAAATTTAACAGCTTTTATGTACAACGTGCTCATTTTCAAAGCTACTATTTTAATAATTATCTATATATATAAAAGAAAGTCGTGTTTGTTACAACAATTATAACTCGAGAACGGCTGGACTGATTGCCATGGATTTTGATTTGTTGGATTTGTTTCCGTCCCGAATAGCAGAATACGTCTTAAAAACAATGAAAACTCGATATGTGTAATGAATACTTAATCATTTCAATAAATGCTGATTTGTTTATTACATGTCAAACATCTGTTGTCCAATCCTGTCAAATAGTGTAACAACTATTTTTTTTTTGGAGCTCATGGCCTGGTTGCTGAGACCTTTAAGCTACAACTTTATTTTTTTCTAAAGACATCATGTGTGCGTTCAGAAATTTATTTTTTAATCAGAAAATAATACCTAAGATTTATTCTACAATAAAAACATAAAATCATCGGAAAGGAACGGAATTTAGGAAATAAAAAATCAGTTGGTAAAGGTTATACGATTAAGGAAAAAAAATCTACAGGTTAAAAAAAGTGTAAATGTCTTTTTATAGATTGTCTATCATTTTTCTTGATAAGCTATTCATACGTAGTGGTTATATACTCTTTAAGCTATTGTCTATGTCTCGAAAGTTCAGGCACTGTTATTATATTTGGTGGTTTTATGCGAGTGCACATTTTAATAACAATGCTGCGTCCTAGAAGATCTAATCTTTCCCAGCGAAGCCGTAATGCACTTGGGCAACGGAATAACGCGAGTCAATTATCTGCGAGAAATTGCACGCGTCGATACTTGAAGATGAGGAAGTTCTTATTCTAAGGATTCCGATGATCCCAACGGATATGCCCTTTGAGTTTAAACGAATTCAATTCCCGATTCGTTTTGCCTTCGCCATGACGATCAACAAATCACAGGGCCAATCCTTGACTATTTGTGGCCTCAATCTAGAAAATGCATGTTTTTCTCAAGGTCAATTGTACGTGGCATGCTCACGTGTCAGCAAACCATCCGCTTTTTTTGTTCTTGCGCCTGACCAAAAAACAAAGAATGTCGTTTACCACAAAGTGCTTGAATGAAAATCCTATTAATGAATTAATCTGACTTTTATTTTTTTTCCCTATCTGCACAACATAGTTTTCAATCATTTTTTTCTGACATGAGTTTGAAGAACTTAATTATTATTTTTTATTTTTTTTTATTTTTATTTTCATTCTGTATGTTTGCTTACATCATCATTCATCATCATAAAATACTTTTTTGTTTCTATTTATATAAATATATTATTTTGTATCATTGTTTTACGTTCATCAAAGCCTAAATTAGTTCAGCTAAAAAGTAACACGACATTCATTGACTGTTAGGCAGTAAGAAGTTTGCCGGGTCAGCTAGTTTACATATAAAAAATATAAATAAAATTGATTGTATTAATTTCTAATTATTTTAGCATCAACAACAAGACTAGTTATAGCACAATTAAATTCTTTGCTCTATTTACACAAAACTACAGAAAAAATATTATTAACGCAAGTATTATTAATATACGGCTTGTGTGTTTTCCGGATGTAAAAGCGGCCAATTCGTTTTTTTTATACCAACTACATTTGTTTAATAACTGACTAAGTTGTTCAATTTGTGGGCTACTAATATTGACAAAGTGGACAAGTGCAACAACACGCAGTCGAACACTGTTTACGTATATGCAATGTTCTATTGCGTGTTTGGAAAGATCGATACTTGTGTGCTAATAAAACAATTGTTTTAGCAAAGTCTCTTTCAACAAATTAAGCCAACTATATTTATTAAAATTTAAACAATTTAAAAATCAATTCAATATTGTTTCAGTAGTGATAGAGTAAGCTCTATTAAACAAACGTAGCATCTGCACTGTTTAGATCAATTGTAAAAAAACTTATAATTCTGTTCCTCGTTGTTGCTTAGCAGTTGTACGAGATCAATTAGATTTAATTCTATTATTAAAATATATAATGCATTTGTGGTAATCTTTACTTTCAATTGAAATTAAATTAATAAAAAGTGCAATTTTGTCAATCAAACGCAGAATAGTTCGAGGAGATTTATTAAGTTCTTTATGGTTTTATTAAAAGGGACAAAAAAGAGCTAAAGGAACTTAGTGAAAGAGAAAAAGAATGAATACCAATTAAGAGTTAGAGAAAAAGAACTGCCAGCTACTACTCGGAGTTCAATCCAAAATATAGCAACAAATTATTATCGCCTACTATATTCAAATTAATTAAACTTTAACACACAAAAACAAAAGCATGTGACTGGAGATAATGAAGACATACCAAAAATATTAGCAGCAGAAGTAGAAAAAGCTATAAAAAACCAAATAATGAAAAAAAGCTTATGTAACTGCTACAAAGAAAGATAAAGAGCAAATTTCCATATAATATTTCTTTACAAAAAAGATACAAAAAACCATATTGGAAATTACAAACCCATGTCTCTCATCTGAAATGAATATAAAGCTTTCGACAAAATTATTCTAGACAGAATCTAAATTCAACTCGACGAAAATCTACCGATGGGACAAACGGGGTTCAGGAAAGATTTTAGTACAATAGATCATATTCACAGTATCAAACAGCTTTTGGAAAAATGTAACGAATATAAAAAAACTATTTACACTGCTTTTATAGACTACGCTAAGGTTTTTGACAGCTTCAAACTAGAAGTCGTATGACAAAGCCTAAAAGAACAGCATTCAAAACACCTACATCAACATTATCAAATATATATTTATAGCGAAAGTAAAGGTAGGATAAGACTGGAATTTACAGAAGATGCTTTTCTAATAAAAAAGTATCAGACAAGGTGACTCATTTTTACCAAAGCTGTTTACAGTAGTGCTAGAACAAATGTTAAGATTAGGAGCATCTGGTTCTAAACATGAATAGATCAAGACTAAATCATCTCAGATTTGCATATGACCTGCTGATCCTAGTGGAAAAGATTCAAACCTGCTGGAGCTCATGATGCAAAACCTAGCAGATAAAAGCAGAAAATTAGACCTAGAGATGAACTCCAGCACAACTAAGATACTGACTAATACCATTCCCGTAGAAATAACAGTTGAAGGACCGAAACTAACAGATGTTAAAAGAAATAAAAAAAAGAATTGCAACCATATGGGAAACCTACTAGGCTTTAAAAAAAATTACAAAAAACAAAGAAATAAGCATTAAAATTAAGAAAAAGACCTTTAATAGATACCTGTATTTTACTCTGCATTACATATGGCTGCAAAACCTGAGCTTTGGTAAAATACCATAGAGATAAACTTAGAAGTATAAAAAGAAGCGTGTTTAAAACTAAAAGACAAACAGTAAGAAGCACAGCAGACATCAGACACAAAAAAAATTAACTGATATTCTGGCTCGTATGGATCAACTTAAATGGAGGTAGACTGGACCATATGCTCAGGTGTAGAAAAGAGAAATGGAGCAAACAGGTAACAATCTGGTACCCAAGAGATGGAAAAAGAAGTCAAAGTCCTAAAAAGAGAAGATAGGAGGATGACCTGAAAATGACTTTAGGTTTGCTCTGAACAAGAGTGGCGGCAGAATACAATAAAGGAGGTCTTTGCCGTAAGGCCCACCAAACTGAGAGACTTCTTGAAATTTAGTGAAGATTTTATTTATAATTAGTACTTGTTTTAAATGTGAAAATTGTCAAAAGTTAGTAATAAGGACTTTATTATTATTTAATTTTCTTGGCTAACAAAAAACTCGAAAAAAAAGTGACGTTTCTATGTGAAAAGTAACAAGTGTGTTTGACAAAAAAAATAGGTACCGTGTTAATTTTGATATTTCTTTTTTTATAAATTGGTTCTTCTGGTTGCTGTCATGTTTTTCCCATGTTAGGCTATTATCAATCCATACTCCTAAGAATTGAAAGTATTTATTTTTGATGCAATTGTTTACTTGACGTAGTGTGAATAGAACTGACACAGTTTTTTCTACGTTTAGTTTTGGTGAACTAATTTTCAACTAATTCGAATAAGAAATGTGTTTTGCTGACTTGGTTGAGACACCCAATGTGCTATCATCTGCAAACAGCGTGCAATGAGTTGGAAAAATATAATTTAGAAAATCGTTTATTTAATTAAGAATATAATCGGTCCTAAAATTAAGCCTTGCGGTACTCCATGCTCAACGTTGCACAAACTTGAACAAGAATTTTGCCATTTTACCTGTTGCACACGGTTTGCAAGGTAAGACACAATAAACTTGTAGAATAAGAGCTGTAAAATATGAGTTTTTGCAACAAAATAGAGTGAGTCAATTAGTCGAAAGCCTGGGTTAAATCAAGAAAATAAGCAGCGTAATGTTCTTTACTCTCAAAACTATGTACCACTGCATTAACAATATTTTGAAACCCAATTTGTTTCTTTGAAATTATGTTAGCCCTTTCTAGATAATTCAAAATTTGCTTAAGCAGTAGTTTTTCAAAGATTTTTGAAAACACAAGCAATAGCGAAATAGGCCTGTACTTGCTGGGATTGTTCACATCGCCTTTTTTGTGAATAGGCGTGACAAATGCAGTTTTTAGGCAATTTAGACAAACTGACTTTTGTATACATATATCCAATAATTTAGTCAAGAACATAATAATGGCGTTTTTAAGGCATTTAAGCAATAATTTTTTAGTTGATAAGCCATAAACGTCTTCAAAATTTTTAAATTCAATTACATCAAAAGCTTTTCTTACTTTGACTGAAGAAACCTGTCTGAAAAAAATAGTTGTTACTGACGGTAAAATCTGTGCCGTTAGAACACGTTGTTACAATATGATCAAACTTTTAAGATGCTAAAGAATTGATGCCATTTTCTGCTGTATTTGTAAACACAGTATTAAATTCATCACACCATACTATTAAAACTTCATTATTAAGTGTTTTGCTTCTATCAAGCAGTTGCCATATGGCGTGAAGATTCTTTATATTTTTCAAAAAAAAAGAATCATTTCTTGCAATTTTGGCATTTTTGATTTCAACATTGTATCATTTCTTAAAAGAATTCAACAGCATATTTGAATCTGAAGATCTGTATAATTTGTGAGCATCTGATAATAGAGCTAAAGTATTTGTAATATTTTTCTGTAAACCAGCTCATGTTCCGATTACAGAAACTGTTGCTGTTACTAAAACCTGTTTTTCCGGAAAAGAAAGGTCATAGCAGTCAGGAGCAGTGTTTGTAAAAAGGTTATCTACTAATAGGTTTATTTTTGCCTATATAGGCTTAAAACATCTATACTATTATTGCACAATTATACGTATTTCTTCTATCCTATCCCCTCTGTTCTTCCTTTGTGTTCTCTTCCCTCCGTCCTTGTTTTCTTTTCTCCTATATCTCTTTCATCCCCTTTATCTCCTTTCCATTTTCTTTCAGTAGTTCTTCTCCTTTTGCTCTCTCTCTCTTTCATCTCACTGCATTCATTTCACATGTGCTCTATTGTCTCTCTTTCCTGATAACACATCCTACACAGTCTTTCTTTATTTTCCCAATACCTATTCTCTCTCTTCTCATTTTGGCACCTGAATCTTGCTATTATCTTTCTTTCTTTCACACTTTCTTTTCCAAGTACACCAAGATTTCTTCTGTTATACATTTCTTATAATTCTTGTTGTACCTAGATTCTTTGATTCTTTCTTTTTTTGCTTGTCTATCTACATCTTTGTCTCTGTCACACGTCTCTCCGTTTATCCATTTGCCTTCTGTTCTTAATCTTTCCACTTTTATACTCGTATATCCATTTCTTCTGTAATATTTCTCTCTCCCATTCATCTATGTATTCATTCCCTTTTCTTTCCAACATCCGTTCAATATCTTACATTCTTTTCCTCTATTCATTCTATCTTCAAACTTAGTGGCCTTTTTCTCCACTTTCAGTCTCAGCTTGTCTTTCTTACATTCTTCCCTTACTATCCAAGGGTTTCTCTGTCTACCCCTGGTGTAAAAACGTTATCTATGATCACATTAGATCTGGTATAGAACTTAGCAAGTGGTGTTAAAATAGATGTTGTTATCCCTTCCGATTACTACGTAGTGTTTTGTGAGAGTAACTTTTTGAAGAGTTGCACCATAGTATTAAGAAAAATCTCAAAGTCACTATTAGGTGATCTATACAATGTAATTGTATAAAGGTTAAGGTGATTAATAAAATTACCCGTGAGCTCACAATAGATTTCAGTAGATAGACTGAGTCCAGTGGAGAAATCATTTGTATGACATCACCAAGCACATGCTTTTCCCTACAAAAACTAGAAGCTTTTGAATGAGAACCAATCTTTAAGACTTCCGCTTTATCGTTTCTTAGCCCAATGCTCACTAGAGCAAAGTACTGAGAAGTCACTATCACTATTTAAGGCAATTTCAACTGCACATTGTAAACTTAATCAGAAAAACAAGTGTCTAGCTTGTTTTTCAGATAATGTTTTTTTCTCCCTTTGCTCTTAAAAAATAAAAACGTTTAACTTTTACGCTTTTCGGCCACTTTTCTGGAATCATTAGTTGCTGCGCAGTATCTACTTCATTTATGAATACTTTAAGCTACATTTTGAGCCAAATCCTGTTTAGGTAAAAGATCGACTTTCCACCTGGAAATTCTTCTGTCAGGTAGTGTTGAATATGTTTATCTTGTACATTCCCAATATATATGCAACTTTTACGAAAATGAGCTGCCATGAGTGACTGGGGCTTTTCTACCGCTGTGTATCTTAAAAAATTTTGATGTGTTTTTTCGGAAAACATCATCGAAAACATCCTTATTATTGCCGTCAACCAGAGTTGAGTCTTCAACAAGGTTGATGACATTTTTCATCAGTAGCTTTGGGTGGGTTTCTAAAATTTGCAAAGATGTTTATTGTTGAGACACACTCGGATCCAATTTTTTTGATGTTTTTTTCTTGGTTGGACCTGAGCAGGTTGATCCTTACGTTTATTGATCTCACGCAGGCTAGAATGTGCATTGGTATCTTCTAGTTTTTTCTTATTTTGAACACCTGGTTGACATCTCTCACCAATAACTATTTCTATCAGCGTTATTTCTTAACACAGTGTTTAGCCGTTCAGCGAGATTGATTATATTTGTCTGGTTTTTTAGTAGTACAATTTTCTCACGTAATTCTTCTATGACGATGTTCTTATGTGCTAGGATTTCTTTAAGGTATTTGCAGAATTGCAGTGCGATGGATGAGGTTGATGAGTGTCACCTTATTAATCAACTTTGCACAACTAGTATGGTACGATAGTCCACAAGAAACACACTTTAGACATCTTTTGAGCGATTTTTTACACTTCGTAAACGAGAGCGCTATTGTTTTGTCTGCCATTACAACTCTATGTTAAGATATAATATTATATGAGAGTTCACTTTTGAAACATTTATTAATATAAATTATTTAAGTTAAAACGGCTTTCATATAATATTGCAAGAAGGAGGAATAGTTGAGTGAAGGTTGCGCAGAGCGCTTAGCTTAGGGATAATACTATTGCCGTAAGGGCAGTAGACAGCGATCAGCGAGTAGTACTAATAGGAGTGTCAAGTGCGGTACTCGTGCATAGTCAAGCCAAGTCGGGAGAACGAGAGTGATAGTTATTTCTACACTCGAACGAATACAACTTGTTATTGTGTGCAAATTAAGTGCGAATGTTGTGTCTTAACATTTCTGTTTCAGTAACCTAGCCAGGTGATAGATCCTACTTTCTTCTAATAATGTGGCTGATTTGGTCATGGCAGCTAGGTTTGACTACTGAAACGACGTGCTCTAATCTTAGGAAAGAGCACATGTAAGACGTTATTACATTATATTGATTATTATGATGCATGCAGATACATCTATGTCATTATTAGCGTACTTGTTTTTATTAAAGAAGATGCAGATTATTTGTGTCAGAATTGACACGGTTGTTATTGTTTATTGTTGCTCTTTATGTGAAATAATTAAGAATGAAGACCTATAGCAGAAAACTAGTTCTGTTCTTGAGCCGGTCTTTACTACTACAATTATTATTTATTATTTGGCTGTCGGCGCCGATTAACATAATTTCTGTTTTTCATTTAAGATCTAGATTTCTTCAAAAGATTAGAGAGATCTTTGAAGCCGGGCTTGGTGCTGCCGCCAAGGCTGGTACTTTGTCGCTGAAAAAGGGTTGTGGATGAGTTCCCTATGGTGGCAATGGAAGGTTGCAGTGTTCTTATACCTTTCAATTATTTCTTTAATCTTGTTTTTATTATCCTCGCTGGAAACGCTGTGGCTAATGACCATCTAGGTTTAATTACGAGTACCTGGTTGCAGGCTTGAGAGTGAGAAAGCCTTTATAACTTCTCACAATCGTACCGAAAATAATAAATAGGTTGAAGAATAGAGAAGCAGAGGGAAGCCGCCAAAGTCTATGGAGTCCGGTCCATATGATAGAAACAGCGAAATAACCGTAGCAAAGGATGCCCTCCACAAAGCTGGAGGAAGATTGTCTGACGGGGACAAGCCCCCGGTGAGTTCCTTGATAAGTATTATTAACAGGTACATTATGTGTAAATGTGTTTCATGTATGGTTAATCTAATCCGTTCAATTCGTTCGAGGCGGTTTCTTAACGGCGGCCACAAAGGGGGTGAGTTGTAGAAGATTGTTGATAATAATGTAGTCTGTTAATCTTGTATTTATGCAGTAATTAAGTTGTATTCATAATCAGAAAAAAAATGTGGTGAAACAATTTGACAATTATTGTATTTTAATGAAACTAGGTAATTTAATTAGATGAATTTAATTATCCCGGCGCCTCCACCATTATTCTTAGGCAAATTGCGTCAAAAAAATACCCCTTTCAAATATATTTTCATAATAAAAGTTTATGTATGTTTACTTTTCACGTCACAGTTTGAAAAATACGCCACTAGAAAGTTGACCAAAGTTGAACTCAATCATTGAAACTGAATCGTGCTAATTTGAGTGGTTCTCAAAAGTGACATTTTAAAAGTTTTGAAAAATTTTAAAACTCTACAATACATTTCTGTCTTTCAATTAATAAATGCAAAAAAAACGTAATTTTTCTATTAAAATTTCAAATTAAAGACAAAAATATTCTTCATTTCATCTTGTAGCTTATAAATGCAAAGTAAGTTTTTTAAAAGGGTAGATGCTGGATTAATAAATAAGAACTTTGTAACGACAACCCTGAATAAATTTACAAATATATAATTTTTTGAGCAAATAAAGTTTTTTTTACAATATCTACCTTTCCACTATTCATTTGAAAAATAATAATATTTATAAAATTAATTCCGCAAATTGTCAACTTTATTCTGTACAAACAAATAAATTATTCAAAATGTATTAATATTATTACATGATAATGGCGCTTTTGTGGTTATGTGGATCTGCATTCCCCGATACTTTACGCAGCCGTTATTGGCTTATAATAATTATATAGAAAGATACAATTATTAACCAAAATGTGCACCGCAAACACACCAATAAATATCAAAATACAATGAAAATTATAAATTATTTAAACTAAAATATGTAAATAAATTGTAATCAAATTATTGTATTATAATCAAATATTGCTGCAACAACGTCATAACTCAAAAATTTACTTTTTTCGTTATTGTGACATTACTAATAAATAACGTATTATTTAAACTTGTGACGTTACCATATGAAAAAACAGTTGAAATCAAAAATGAAGATTTAAGAAAGATCTAAGCTTCGAGACGGTTGTCTAGTATAGTTGAGACTGTCGGTACCGGACGCGATAAAAGCGAGCAGCAAGCGAGAGTAGGACTCAGTTTCAAGTTCAAATTGGAGATTCGAATCGAGCAAGCGGCTAGTATATAAATAAATAAGTGTGTAAATAAGTTATATAAATAAACTGTACAGCTTTCACGTTACAGTATTAAACCATCAAAAGACGTTCTTGTAAGAAGAATTTTATTTGCAAATGTATTATACTGATCTTGCAGATATAAATGTACTTATGTACAATCTCTTTTTTTTTAAATAGAGTACATTATGACCATATTGTCAAAAAAATATAAATTCTATTATGAGTCATTGTGACTTGAGTCTGTATTGCCGTACAAAATATTTTTAATGCAGTTAGGTAAATGAGAAACATTTATTGTTGTTCTTATGATTGATTGACTAGATTAATAATAATATTGCATTGAATGTTGAGTTCAATTTTTTTTGCACTTCTTTTCTGTCTGTAAGATTATTACAAGTTTTTTTCAAATTTTAAGAAAAATATACTTTTAGTTGATATTCAAGTGATTTTTGTGAAAGCATTAGTGAAACAAAAACAAAAAAATAACATCTGTTAGGATAAAGTATGCAAAAAGCCAAAAAAAAAGTTGAAAAAATGGTAAAAAAAAAGAACAAAGAAAAGCTACATAAAAAAGAAAAAAAATACAGAAAAAATTGCGAGAAAAAAATAAAAAAGAGGAAGAATAGATGGGTAGATCATTTTAAAAAATTACTGGAAAAAAAAGAAAAAAAACAACTGGCAAGAAAAACGCAGAAGAAGAAGAAAAAAAGAAATAACAAGAGAAGAGGTAAAAAACAGCTCATAAAGCTAAAAAGAAAAAAGACGGCTATAAAATCATGGGATACTAAATGAGGCATGAATGTATAGAAATAAAAGAATTATAAAAAGATTAAGAAAATAAATGAATGAAGTGTAGAAAAGAGAATTCTTTTGTTAATTTTTGAGAATACTCTCAAAAATAAACAAAAGAAATAATAGTACCAATAAAAACAAATTAATTAACTTTTTTAAATACAATGTATAAGATATATGCAATATGTGTGGCAGAAAAATTTAAAAAAAGTAAAGAGAGTAGGAGGATTACCAGACTGGCAAGCGGAATCAAGAGAGGGATAAAAGTCATTACCTAATGTATATATTTTAAATGCGCTAATTGAGAGTGAGTTTGTTAAAAAATGAGGAAGAGTATGTGAGGTGTTTGTGAATCTATCAGCAGTGTTTGATAGGGTAGATAAAAAAAAGTTGTGAATGTACATAGAAAAAAAGAAAATAGTAAAAGCAGTAATATAAAAAGTGAAAGAGATATAGGAGAATACAAAGAGCAAAGTGAAAGAGAAAGTGAATGACTGTCAACAAAAACAGGACTAAAACAAGAGTGCCTTTTGAGGCAGCTACTGTTTACAATTTATGAGTGATATGGATAATGTGTTAGCAAAAAAGCAAGAAGGAGAAATAATAATACGAAAACAATTTTTTATTGTTAGCTTATGCGGATGATATAGTGATGGTGGCAAGAGAAGAAACAGAAATGATTGAAATGATAAAAATTGCAATGAGGTAAGGCTCAGGTGAAAAATTAGTGGAAAAAGGAAACCAAATGTGTGCGATAGTGTAGGAAAGAAAGTTTAGAGGAGAGTATAAGATAGAGATGACAATGTTTGACAGTTTGGCAAAAAGTGTAATGATGTATGGAGCCGAAATTTAGGAATGAAAAGAGAAGATAGAGATAGAATAAGTGAAAGAAAAGTATTTGAGCATCTATCTACGGTTAAGTAGAGAGACTTCAGGATATACAGTAAGAAAAGAAAAGAAGAAGGTAGAAGTATAAACAGAGACAAGAAAAAGAGCGGTAAAGTTTAAAAATAAATTGAGAAATAAAGGAGAGTGTGAGTTATTAAAGGAGCCCTGAAAAGTGATGAAGCGAAAGGCAGATAAAGAAATAAGAAAAGAGAGAAAGAAATACTATGAAATAAAAGAATTCTGTGCAGAAAAGATTGAGAAAAAAAGAGAAGCGAGGCAATGGATAAATAGCAAAATGAAAGACAGAGGTCAAAGCATAAAGAAACAAGAGAGGATAAAAAAAAATTAAGAAAACAGATATAACAGAAAATATCAGAGACTGTTCATTGAAGAACTACAGTGCTTCCAAGCAAACATAAGCCTTGGAGGAGTTTAACCTGAAAGCGCTGTAGGTTTAATTTAGACACCACATCACACCTCAGCTATTTTGAAATTTGACTGGTTAATTTGAATTTGCTAATTTAGGTAGCATATTTTTTGGGGTTTAATGTTTGTTTGGAAGCACTGTACCTAGATATCTAAAAAAAAAAATGACATGAAGAAAAAAATTATTACAAGATTTAGATGTGGGAATGAAATGAGAGAAAACAGATTTTAGACGAAGGAAAATGAAAGAAAATGCAGGATGTGTGGAAGAGAAAGAGAAACACTAAAGCACATGAAAAAATGCGTGGAGGTAGAAAAAAGTATGGTTGCAAGGGAGAACATAATAAAAGAAAAGAAAAAGGGAATAAAATGAATAAAAATGATGCAAAAAAAAAAGAAAAAGATTAAACTGGTTGAATGAGGTAGAATGAAAGAAAAACAAACGAGAAAAAGCAGGAAAAAAATCGGCGTATTAAAAAACAAAACAGATTCAAATAGAGAATTTTTATTTTTATTTTTAATTTTATTATTTTTGATTTTGTTTCAAAACACTGTACATGATTATTATTATATATAAACGTTTTTTTTGTTTTAACAATAACGTCACATTTTACCTATGACACAAAAGTCAACGAATTTTTTGAAAATAAAAGCATATCTGCAAATTAGGAGCTTTAGTAACTTGAAATATTGTTATGTTTACATTTACCGTACTTTTCTATCAATAATAAATGCCATTTGATTAAATGACGCTAAAATGGGATTTGACGTCGAAATTGTTATTAGGTTTTATAACTCTCCTGTAAAAACAACATTTTTTAATTATGACGTTGTTGCAACAAATGAGCAAATTGTGAAAAATATTTTTTGTAAACCAAAAAGCTTTATAATGCTATTTGGACATAAATATTAATATAATACCGTGCGTTAATAAATTATTTAGATCAACTCCTGCTGCGCAATTTAGCTTGATACATTTTTATTGTCGTTGATATATTCAATAGATTTATAAATACACAACACGCCTGTATCTGCGTGTGAACTAATCAATAAATAGACATAAATGTTTAAAATTTCATGGCAACATTGATATAAAATAATTTTTGAACGCACACATTAATTATTTTAATATACAGTGTGGAAAAGCCAAACGGAAAAAATTCATTCTCTGTCTTACTGTATATATTTATGAGTAAACTCAAACCACGTCAAGTTTAAATTATAAATTGACATTCTGCAACGTAAAACTGAAATCTTTAAGCCTCTTCGAATACCAGGTGCAACCTGCCCCCAAATTTTTAAATAAAAAGTATATACTTGTAATAGATTATTCCAAAGATCTCTTAATTCTCTATTCAAAATTGTTATTAATTTTTAGTTTATTGCAAGAATAGTCAAAAAAAAAATAATAAAAACGAGTAATTTCCACGACTGATCCCCAGAAAACGAAAAACAAATGTTTAAAAAATACCAAAAAGTAGCAAAAACACAAAAAAAAATAACTAAATCTATAAGAGCAAATTAAAATAAACGAAATATGAGAAAAAAATATATCAAAAAGTAGAAAACAATTTTAGGTAATATAACAGAAATCAAAGACAAGACAAAAATGACAAAAAATATTGTGAAAGTGAAAAATATGAGAAAATAAATTGACAAAATGAAAAAGAATAATCCATAATGATATCACTAGAAAACGATAAGATTTAAATTAAGGAGATTAAGCTGTTGAGACAAAAAAACAGAGAAAAAAAAAATAGAAGAAAATTAAATTAATTTGAAAAGAAAGGAAGAAAATGAGAGAAAAAAAAAGTAAAATGCCGAAAAAGATAAAGAAGTTGAAATGATGCAGGCATAACAGAAAAAAAATGAAATAATATAGAAATAGCTGAGATTGACAAAATTTATAAAGAGATATAAGAAGTGGTAAATACAAAAATAAAAAATGTTACAAAATAAGTAAAAAAAAGTACCAGTTGAACTTCAAATCTGAGAATTCTACCAGCTAAACAAAAATTCACAAAAACGTCGAAAGAATGAAAAAAACACAAGTTAATAAAAGCGACTTTATAAAAACAAAAAAAATTTTTAAAAAAATGTAGGAAAAGAAAATAGATAAAGAATGGAAAAATAACCGAAAATAAAACACAGAAAAAAGTGTAGAAGTATATAAATAGTAAGAAAAGAAGAAAAAAAGCGGCAAGTGAAAAAATAACGACAAATGAATAGAAGAAGTTTTTCATAGAGCTGCTAGAAAAGAAGAAAAAAATAGAAGAAACAAACTGGGCAGCTTTATTAAAAACAAAAATTAAGTTAGATAGATAGACAGGAAAAAACTGAGAGCGTCTGGCAGGATTCAGAGAGGAGAGAGAAACTATGAATAATTTATACATTTTGGACCACCTCTGTAAGAGCGAAACATCAAAAAAGAGAGAAAACTATATGCACTATTCATAGATTTTGGAACAGCGTTTGATAAGGTCAATAGAAAGAAAATGTTTTAAAGTATAAAAACGAGGGGATTAATTAAGCGAGTGGTTTGTGAGAAAAGTAGAAGATATATATATATATATATATTTATATATATATATATATATATATATATATATATATATATATATATTTTTGCGCTTTTCTAGACATTTCTCTCCTGTCTTACCTTAATTTTTGTTTTATATAAATATATATATATATATATAAAACAAAAAGTAAGGTAAGACAGGAGAGAAATGTCTAGAAAAGCGCAAACAGGGAGATGTGTTGTAGGCAGAGAAAAAGTATGAAAGATAAAAGAGTGAAAGAGAAATGAAAGAAATGATGAAAAGCTTAGGAAAACTTGTGAGAATGACAAAGCAAGAACTAAATGTAAAGAAAATAAAAATGATAGTGTCAAAACAAAAAGAAGAGGTAAAAAGAAAAGAATGATTGAGAATAGGAAAAAGAAAGAATAGAGCAAGTAAAAGAATTTAAGTATTTAGAATATATGTAAAAACAAAAAGTAAGGTAATAACAAGAGGATATTATAAAATTTTAATAAAAGAGCTACAGACAAAGCGCATGTTAGAGAAATGGCAAAGAAGGCAAACAAAATTGTAGAATAGTGGGATTTGTATAGAGAATAAAAGAAGAAAAAGGTACGAGAACGAGTTTTTAAGAGGAGAATGATAATGTTTAAGAGCTCAGAGAGCTTGGTAGAGAGCGTATTGATGTACGAGACGAAAACCTAAGATGTAAAAAGATTACAACAGAAGTATTTGATATGAGTTCTAGAGGAGATAGAGAAACACTAAGGTATACTAAAAAAAAATGTAAAAGAAAAAGGCTGAAAGTGAAAACCAAAAGAACGACTTAGTTTGAAGATAGAATAAATGGAAAGAAACTATGAGAATAGTAAATAAATGTCGTATCAATATTTCTCTCTATAATAGAGAGAAATATGATAGGAGAAATGAGTATGCCAGTAAAAAATTGAAATGATTAAGAACAGAAGACAAGGGAATGAACGGAGAGAAGTGTGAAAAAGACAAAAACGTAGATAAGCAAAAAAAAAAAGAAAAAATTAAAGAATCTAAGTACAACACCTACCTAAAAGTTCAATCGAAAGAAAAAAAGTGTAAAAGAAAGAAAGATGATGAAAAGGTTCAGGTGCGAAAATGAGAAGAGAGCGAATAAGTATTAGACAGAAAATGAAGAGAAACTGTGTAGAATGTGTTATGAGGAAAGAAAGACAATAGTGAGATGAGAGAGAGATACAGCGGAAAATACTAAGAGAAAATAGAAAAAATTTAAGATGGATAAGAAACATATAAAAGAGGAGACAAAGAAGAAATGAAAACAAGATGAAGAACAAGAAAAATAAGATAGAAAAAATAGTAAACTGTTAATAAATGTATATATTTTACGTCTTTATAGACAAAAATAAAGCTGTTTGTAGTAGACTAGAACAACAAAATATCGAAATACTTATATGAGTAGTACAATTAAAATAGCCAAATGTTGTTATATTAATGCACTAGTTGCAAAAAAAAACATTGCTAATCTATTCACTATCTTTGATACAAGTTTAAGACTTCAAACGTTTAGGCTCTTATTTTATTGCAATTCCGCTAAATAGCTTTCTGCAACTGCATCACTCCTCCAATCTCTAGTTAGCTGCGGCGTCCGAGAATTTAGCCAAATGAGTTGACGCAAATCACATCTTTCAATTATTATGATAAAAATAAGTTCTAAGTTTTCAAAGTTTTTGCTTTCGAACCAAAACTTAAATAACTAATGCCATGTTTGTCTAAAATCGTAAATGTTTCAGTTCTGTGTGTCTTTGCGCCTCTGATGTAAACGAGAAATAAGGATCATTCCTCATTAAAATCCGTCGGTAATGCATAAATTATGAAACTCTGCACGTCTACCAGCTCCAAACAAACCAGAAACATCTACAACAAGCCCAGCCAGAATCGATACTATTGATTCCTGCTAGCTGCACTCAGGAACTATAATACCTTTAGTGATTTGGCTCTTCTGGAAAATAATTTGCCAATTATTTGTTCGAAAACACTGTAGATTTCTCCAGTGAATACCTCTTCAGAAAGCTGGATGTTAAAAAAAGGTGTCTTTTATTTGGAGCATGTCTTCCATGTTTGAAAACATACTCCATAACAAAAAAAAAATGTGAGCCGTCGTCGTGGCAGATGTGAAACATCAAAATTATTTTGTGCATAAGCCCTAATGAGAAAATAAAATATTACTTATTTTATCCTAAAAAGGATAACTGTTTATTTAATAACTCTTTCTTTTCATTAAAACGTAAAATAAAAATTCAAATATTCATTTCCAATTGCGACAACTCAATTGTTTTAATCAATGATTCAGTAATAGTTATATTCGGTGTCGCCTCTGACGGTATTACTTTAACAATTGATAGGTACAGTATCCAAGCTGAGTGGCTCGGTGTCGCGAGCGAAATGACGCAAGACCGAGTAAACCAAGAAATGCGTCGCCACGTATAGCAGGGAAATTACTCGCGGCTAGAATCTTAACTTATAAATAAAAAATACTAAAGCCACATTTAGATTAAGAAGTTTAATCATTTTCATTGTTTATCGCCTCACCGGACAAAGTGTTATGCTACTGAAGCGAAAAAATTGTGAAGTAGAACTCCATCAATAAAGCTATAACTAATTTTAATAAACATTGTTTATAATTCAACAAATTTTACCCAAAACAATAATTATTTATATAAAGCAACACCTTTGACAATTATAATTCGTTTTATAAACTTGGTTTTTTATTACGACAAACTGAATAAAAGCTAGTAAAACTCTTACAAGATTCATCCCTATCTAAAATTATTAGCTTTTCCAGGTAGTTTATAGCGGGCTTGTTCAACATTGCAACTGTCCGAGCAAGCTATGATGCTTATTCGTTCGTGCAACCAATTGTCACCTTGTTTGGACAGCTTTAATCTTTGATGAGATACCGAGCAATACAGTCATAAACCATTATCAGCTACTTCAAAAAGTTAACTGTTTTATATAGGATAAGATTTTAACCAGCTTTAATTTGGTTTGCCGCACCGCACTATAAGCGCAGCAGAACAATTAGTGATTCAATATTTTTTTAAATACTTTTTAATTTTTGTTTTTTTTTCTGAAGTTTTTTTGACTTATTAGTTCTTTACTATTGAGTCAAAAAACACTTAGTGCTATGGCTTTTTTTTTAAGAATGTTTTGTTTAAAATCAACTGAGATTTTAAACCGAGAGTATTTTGAAAAGTAGTTCAATGGTTCTAATGAAAAAAGAAAGCAAAGTGAATTCAAGCAGGACTACAAAAATGTGTGTGCTTAGGAGACCTCGGCTTTTCAGTTCTATTTTATCCTATTAGTTTTTTGAAACGGCAAAAAAATTATGTCAAGCAAAAGTTTTAAATTAAATTTGGAATCAAACAGCTTAGTTTTGTTAAAAACGTGTTTCGTTGAAAACTTGCCTAAAATTTGTGCGCCAAATCAACTCTTATAAAATTTGTTTTTGCACAGACAGAATTAATTTCTTGTAATTTTTTTTTTACTAAACATTTTTTACTTTTGACTTTTTATCTTTGCTCATTATATTGCTTTTACTTTCTTTCTTGTTTTTCTAAATACATTTGATTTATCTTTAGAATGTCTTTTTACTTTTGAATAATTTTTGTTTTTAAGTTAAATTGAATTTGAAATCAAATAATCAAAATAATCAAAATAGCTTAAAAAACACGTTTTATAGGGGGTACGTGTCTCGTGAAAGACTCGATTGGAGCGCTAAATTAATCCTTACAAATCTAGCTCTTTAATATACTTTTTATATTTTAAATATTTTTATTTAACTTAAAAATTTTCTATCTTTGCTTTTATCACTTGTTTTGTTATCTTACGTATTTTTTTATATTCATGCATTTTAACTTCAAGGTGTCTTTATACTGTTAATTAAACTGATTTTTAATTTTTTTCGTTTTTCTGTTTTTATCAAAAATTAAAAAAAAAGACGTAAATTTGAAAAAATAAATATTTAAAAAAAACACGGTTTATAAGGCGCACAAGCTTTATAAAAAAACTCGTTTAGTGCGCCACATCACTCCTTCTAAAATTAGTTCTTTAATAAACTATTCAATTTTTTGATATTTTTCTTACACTAAAAATGTTCTACTTTTGTTTTCTTACGAATTTTTTCTATATACATGCATTTTGACTTTCAGATGTTTTTTTACTATTAATTAAACTGTTTTTTAATTTTTCTTAATTATATAGTTTTAGCAAAAATTTTTAAAAAATGACAAAAATTTGAAAAATAATTTAAAAAACACGTTTTATAAGGCGCACTTGCTTTATGAAAAACTCGTTTAGTGCGCCAAATCAATCCTTATAAAATTAGTTCATTAATATACTATTCAATTTTTTGTTATTTTTCTTACTAAAAATGTACTATTTTTGTTTTCTTGCGAATCTTTTTTAAATACATGCATTTTGTCTTTGAGGTGTTTTACTACTATCAATAAAACTGTTTTTCAATTTTTTTTGTTTTTTTTATTTTTACCAAAAATTAAAAAAAAGACTATTTTTTTAATTTTTTTTATAGATGCATTTTGTGTTAAAGGTGCTTTTTGACTAATAATTCAATTGTTTTTTAATTTTTTCAGTTTTTTTTTATATTTTTACCAAAAATTTAAGAAAAAGACGCAAATTTGAAAAAATATTTAAAAAAACACGTTTTATAATCCAGACGCACATGCTTAATAAAAAACTTGTTTAGTGCGCTAAATCAATTCTTATCCTAAATCATTCATAAAACTAGTTCTTTAATATACTATTCAATTTTTTGTTTTGTTTTCTTACAAATTTTTTCTATATATGTACAATGTACATGCATTTTGTCTTCAAGATGTTTTTCTACTATTAATTAAACAGTTTTTTAAATTTCTGTCAAAAATTTAAAACAAATGTCAAATTTTTTTTTATTTTTTATTTACATGCATTTTGTTTTCAAGGTGTTTTTTCACTAATAATTAAACTGTTTTTAAATTTTTTTTGTTTTTTTTTATTTTTACCAACAATTTAAAAAAAACTGACAAACATTTGAAAACATATTTTAAAAAACACGTTTAAGACGCACATGCTTTATAAAACACTCGTTTAATGCGCCAAATCAATTCTTATAAAACTAGTTCTTAAATATATTATTCAATTTTTTTTTATTTTTCTTACAAAAAATGTTCTACTTTTGTTTTCTTACAATTTTTTTCTATATACATATACATGCATTTTGTTTTTAAGGTGTTTTTCTACTATTAATTAAACTGTTTTTTAATTTTTGTGATTTTTAATTTCTGCCAAAAATTAAAAAAAAAGACAAATTTTATATGTACATGCATTTTGTTTTCAAGGTGTTTTTTACTAATAATTGAACTATTTTTTAATTTTTTCTGTTTTTTTTTTATTTTTACCATAAATATTAAAAAAAAATGACAAAAATTTGAAAAAATATTTAAAAAAACACTTTTTATAAGGTGCAATATGCTTCACAAAAAACTTGATTAATACGCCAAATCATTCATAAAACTAGTTCTGTAATATACTATTTAATTTTTGTTGTTACCAACGGTTAACAAAAATGTTTCAAAACCTAGAAAAAATTTTTTTTATTCAAAATAAAAATAACAAATTTGAAAAAATAGCTTAAATAACATTTTTTATAAAACGCACGTGTTTCATCAAAAATTCCCCTATTGCGCCAAAAAAATCCTTATAAAACTAGTTATATACAAATAAAATTTTTGTTATTTTTTTTTTACTAAAAATTTTTTATTTTTGTTTTTATCACTTTTTTGTTTTTTTACGTATTTTTCTAGATACATTTATTTTATATACAAAGTGTGTTTCTACTATTGATTATTTTTTTTTAGGTTTTAAATTAAATTTGAATTTTAATATCTTGTTGCTGTTATCAACCGTTAGTAAAAAAATGTTCCAGAACATAAAAACTTATTTTGTTCGACCTTAAATAAAAAATAACACAAATTTGAAAAAATAACTTAAAAAACATGTTTTTTTAAAAGACGCACGTGCTCTATAGAAAACACGTCTGGTGCGCCAAGTCATCCCTTTTAAAACTGGTTCTTTAATATACTACTTTACACTTATTTGCAATAACGAGCTTTTTATTGACGGTTGCTCAGAAGATTATTCTATTTATGCTTACAAATAGCTTACGCTGATGCCGTCTAATTTTTTTTAATCAAATATTAGCTGTATTTTTTTTAAAATATTTATTGATTGTTTATTATTTAATTTTTATTTAAGCTATTCTGCATAATTTTATTTAAGTTTTTAAGTTATGTTACAAATATTTTAGAAAATCTCAATAATAAATATTTTTCTCAATCTTTTTAAACTACATATTTAAACTTCAACTTTAAAAAATTGTTTTCTAATATTCTACAAATTTCACAAAATTTTAACAATAATTTTTTTTCTAATTATTGAAAATTGTTTTTTAATTTTAACTTTAGAGTATTATAGTACGTTTTTCGATTTTTAGCATTTTTTTTTCGATTTTAATGTTTTGAGAATATTGCAATTTTGACTCAATATTTTATTTAATTTCGAGTTTTCATCTAATTTTAATTGGATTTTTTTTTTAATTTTTAAAACTTTTTTTAAATTTTTAGATCATTAAGATTAAGAGAAGAGATTACAGTGCGACCTTTTTGATCTACAGCGTGGTCAACAATAACTGTCTCAGTTAACCATCCTACATTACATTTCATTTAAAACTGCAACACTTCCTGTTGTTGAAAGGTGGCATCTTTAACACTGACCACATCATTGACAGATGCTAATTAAAAAGTTAGTTGCTGTGACATCACCTTTTATTTTTCCATAAGTTTTATGTCAAATATTTCAAACCGGTTACAGTGTTGCAACAAGGCAAAAAAAAAAGTTCTAAAAAGTGTTGCCAGCTTAAAGAGTCTTTGTTGACGACGCTGTATTTAGCTACCTACATTTACAAACATATAAACACACATACATAGCCAGACAAAAGTCATCTTCTTTGTACAAAGAAGGTAACTTTCTTTCCTAGGTGAGATCCACGCCACTTATTCGGCTAGGTTCTGGACGCACTATCACCAGCCATTCGACTACCAAGCGACGTTAATTATTTATTATTCAATTGTTTTAATTATTACACGTAGCTCATTTTCAGATGCTTAATTTTCAAGACATTGTTTTTTAAGAATTTTAAAGATCGGTAACTTTCATGATTAATCTTATGTAACATTTTTTTTATTTAAAAAACCTTCAAAATGCATCTAATGTAACATCATTGCTTGTAAAATTGTATGTATTTTTCTAATGAATAAATTACACAAATTTAAAAACAAGATGATTAAAAGTTTAAAAAAACTAAAAAAAAACCCATATATAAAAAAGAAAACAAAAAAGTATAATACAACAATCAATGAGAAATACAAAAACATAAAATAAATATAAATAATTGTATCAAAAAAAAAATAGCACACAAATAAGAAGAATAAATTTAAGGAAGAAAATAAAAAACTTTCACGTATAATCTTAGTTAGATGTTGGAAAAATAAGCGCGTAATGAACGTATAAAAAAACAATTGCTTAGCTAAAAATTTATTTTAATAATTTAGAAATTCAGTTTGACAAAATGCAACACAAACGCCGAAGTGGCAGTTATTAGTTTGACATTGTTAATAAATTAAAAATTTAGCACGATAATAAAATTAAATAAAAAGCACGTGGAAGCACTTGAAGTGTCAGAACAAACGGAAAAATAAACTTGCTGAAAGTACTCGTCTACAATTTTATCGTTATGAAGTTGTGCAAATAATGACTGTGATATCTTCTCTCGGTATTTTGCAACAGTCAATATTCCATTAAAAAAAATGACCCAATAATTCACCATTTCCCATAAACTCGGTGGCCGTGACGAAAATAAGATTCCACCCCAAAAATTTCTGTTCTTGTGAGAACACCATTTTAAATTTTTTAAAAAAATAGAGAAACTTAGTTATTATTTTGTTATTTAAAGCAATTGTTTTAAACTTGTTGTTGAAGCATACTTTCAATTAAAAAAAGCAAAAAAATCCTAAACAAAAAATATTATCAACCAAACTTTTAAATAATTTGACACAACAAAGCTCGATTTTAGAGAAAAAAAAAGTGAGTAGTTGCATAAATTCTAATTTCTATTATAAACCTCCTTTTCTATAGATGAATACCTTTTTATCTATTGATGAAACAGCAAAACTCAGTTATAATTCGTAAAGTTAGTAGTGAATTTGTCGCCATGTTTTAATACAATAGTTGGTCTGCTTTCTGTTCAATTGCAGATATATTCCAACCATAGAGCAAGAACACTTATAACTTGTGAAATTGAACAAGTGTTTGGAAACTATCTAGTAACAACTGCTGTGTAAACTGTTTTTGTATCTATTATCATTTCAGAATGCTTACAGACAAAACTGGAACTTTAGAGGTGTCATTTTCTAATATATAATACCTACTGTGTGACAATTCTCATTAAAAACGCAAAACATTCTACTTGTATTACTTTCAAAACAAATTTTTTAAGCTAAAAAAAAATGGTTATTACTCATAAGTAGACAAAAAAATTGAGATAAAACCATACAGATTAGTTAAAAAAATTGTGTGTTTAAGACCGCACCTTAAAAGTTATAAAACGTTAAGTAAATTAAACTATTTGAAAAAAATACCTATTATAAAGTGAAAACAAATTTATTTAAAACTAAAATCCGTAGACTCAGACATGTTATTGGAACTCTTTAACACGTTGCAACAGATTCTTGTTCAAATAAATTTGCAGTGACAAACTTAAGTTTATATCACATAAGTGCTTATTATTTTCGTAATATGGTACAAACAACACCATCTATTAGAAGTACTTTACATCAAAGTCGAAAAATCGTGTTTCTACGTGTCAATGCTCCTAATAACACTCTCAATCGAATTTATCAAAATCTATCTATTTATCACAATGTGAGTGAGCTACAGCAACAACATCTATATGTTTGTTTATTATTTATTTATTTATTGAGATACTATGTTTTTATAAACAAAGTTTCTCAACATTGATGTAAGAAGCTTTTAATAGATGTCGCTATATCCACGTCTTTAAAAACATATATTATTTTAAAAAACTATAAAAGTGTGCTTTAATTTAAAAAAAAAAGTTATAGGGTTTGCTGGAATTTGAACTTGCTCTCATAGAGATCCTATTCCTTTCCAATTGAGCTAATATTTTTATTAATCTATTAGCGACTAAATTCAATTCAATTTATTTAAATTTTTTATAATTTAGTAATTATTGATTTATTTAAAAAAATAATATTACTTACTTTAATTCACTTACACAATTATTAAGCGTAATTAAATTATATTATAAAATATTTATTTTCAGGTTGTAGAGTAGTTTTGCTTTTGCTATAATAATTGTAAAAATATTTATATATATTTTGTCAAATTAATTAATTTAAATTCGATATCTGATCCAGATATCTGGCTGAAAATTCTCCATCAAAAGGGGGTAATAGAGTATCAGTACTCTCCATTTTCTGGTTTTATTCTGTTTCAAAAGTAACAAAATAAAAATGTTTTTGTTCTAAATATAGAAAAGTTATCAAAAATTACAAAAATGTTTTTAGGCTTAACAACAGCAAACGTTGCCTTGATATTGACGTTTCTTTAACATTTAACGTTTCGGAGAAAAAATAAAGCCTTTTTTTATTTTATATATATTTTCTATTGCCATATAATATTAATAAAATTAAAATGCTCAATTATAATTCCAACGTGTAATAATTATGAAACATGATTTATTATAAAATGGTCTCTTTGCATAGGATTTCGCTCTGACATAACCGATAATTTGCAACGCCTGCTCTGATTTGTGCTATTTTTGATCACAGTGTATTTACTCACAATTATTAATTATAGTATTACACTTCATCATAAAAAAAACAATAAAATTTGTTTGTCGAACCAAAGATTCAAAAATTTAGCTCCATTTTGTTTGGCTAATAATTTTTCAAATATCTAACAATTTGTATCACTAATAGTGAGATTGTATCTAAATAAAATAATAAATTTAATTAAATTAAATTTCTTGTTAAAATTATTCAATCAGTTTTACAAACGCTAAATTAAAGATTGTAAATATATACGTTTCTATAAAAAAATTTAATTATCTATTATCAAAGAATAAGTCTGCGGAAAGTAAATCAAACTAAAATTAAATAAATTGTAATTAAATTCAAAATTAACTTTTCATTTCTGAATAGTTGTTTTCTCAAATTATACCAATCACGCAACAAATTAAAAAAAAAATAAAACGAAAATTAGTTGTATTTAAAAATGACTTATATTTTGAATAATTGTTCCTTTGAATTGAACCAATCACGTAACAAATTATCAAAAATTTTGATTAATTTTTTAATTCAATTTCGATAAATTTGTCTTAAATTAAATAAATTTACAAAACGACAAATAAACCTAACATTGTAATTTTACAAAAAAACACTATTATAATTAAGTGTTAAAAACAAAAAAAATTGTAAAATAAGTGTAAGTTTAAAGAAAAGAAATTACATGCTTAATTGAAATTAAAATGAATTTGTTACAATTATTAGACCAAACATTCACTCAAAATACTAAAGCTTTGAATTAATCACAATTATCTTAACTTTACTGTGTTTTATTTTTTGTAAACCGACTCTATAGTTTATTCAACGTATTGTCAACAAAATAAACAAAGTTTATCAAAAATTGAATCTAATTCTTATAGTTTTGATTAATTTAACTTATAATAATTAGTCGTAGTATTCTAATTTTTTTTATAAAACCAAAAATTATTCAACTAATAATTGAGATTCCAAAATTAATCAATTTCTGGAATAATAATTAAAAATAACTAATTATATAGCATGCTGCTAAAACATTTTTAAAATATTAATTAGAATAATTTAACAATAACTATTAAAAAAAAATTTATTACGATTTTTTATACTACTTAAAATTTAAAAAGTGTTTTTCAAAATTGTTATTTAATTTCTAAAAACAATTAATCTTCTACAATTAATTTACAATATACTTATTTGAAAAAAAATATTTTAACATTGCGAGTAGTTTTGGTAAACACACTATCTAATATAATATATTTTTTCATTATCAATTAATTTAGATTGTAATTAATTAAAAACTATTAAAAAAGCACAATCTTGTTATTATTAAAGAATTGATAAATAAAAATTTATTACGTAATTAACAGTAATATTGCATTTAAATGTATAAATTACTATTAATTAAATTAAATTAATTATTAAGATTAGTCAATTAAACGGTTTTGTAAAAATTAAGCTATAGATATTAAGTATTACCGTTCCTATCAAGTACTGATAAATATATTTATAACTATGTCTAAATTAAATTAATTAACTTTAGTATAGTTTTTTGATATGAAATAATTTTTTCACATTGAATTAAACGTTGCTTAATTAAACTTAAAGTCATTATCATAAATTTTATTTAAAATTAAATCGAATATTTTGCTTACTGATTCTTCTTGTGTCATGACCTGTAAAATATTAAGTGAACACACCTAAATTCAATAAATTATATTTACTCACAAATTAGTAAGTGTAGTATTGTACTCCAACATAAAAAAAATCTACTAAATTGTATTAAACGCTAGAAATAAAGTATTTTTTATGTCTAACTAAAAATTAAATTTAAAATTTTGCGCTACTTTGTTTTGTCAATATTTTTTCAAATATTTTATTAATAAATTTAATAAGTATTGAAATTAAATATGTTGAATTTCTACATAACTATGCGTGACTATGTACCTGAATATAAAAATAATTTCAATTAAATTAAATTTACCGTTAAAGTTGATCACATAATTGTACAAACGCTAAATTAAAGGCTCGAAATAAATACGTTTCTAAAAAAAATTTTGTAAATTAAGGCTAGATTTAAAGAAAGCAAATTACATATTCAATTAAAATTGAAATTAATTTGTTACGTGATTTATTGAATTTGGTTAAACAAACAGTCCGAGTAATAAATTTTTTGTTTAATCGCAATTAACATAATTTTTGTTTAACTTATTACTTTCTGTAAACTTACCATACACATTTAACAAATTTTCAATAAAATAAGCAAATATAATTAAACATTAATTTTAATTATTATAGTATAATTAATTTACATTGTTACACAATAATTAGTTGTAATATAATTTTTTTTGACAGAAATCTAATTTAAATATCAATTCAAATTCGGAAATTGAACCATTTCTTTAAAAATTATTAAAAATAGCTATTATTATAGATATATGTATACAACTATACATGGCTTTTTTCCAATATTTAGATTATTAATAGAAAATTATGAAAATATGTTTAATCTATTTATTATTGAAAAATTAATAAGTAGATTAAGTTCACTACGTTATCAACGGTAATAATGTATTAGAATATAAGAAAATATTACTAAGCAAATTAAAATAAAGTAATTGTAAAAATTAATTACTTAAACTGTTTTGTAATAGCTAAACTGACGATTGCTAAAATAGCCATCTCTATCAATTACTGTTAAATATTTTAATAATTATGACTAAATTAATTTAAATAAATCTACTTGATGAGAAACCTAATGTAATTTTTTGATAATAAATGTATTTTTATTCAATTGAATTATCATAAATTAAAGATTATGAATAATTAAATTAAAGATTTTGCGTATTAGATTCTCATCTTTTTAAATAAAGATCTTTTTATGTCATAACAATTAGTAAGATATATTGTTCCAAATTTTAATTAATTTATCTGATTTAAATGTATTCTATTTACTAACAATTATTAATTTTAGTATTGTACTTCAGTATGAAAAAAAAGAAATTAAATTATACTAAGTGCTAAAAATTAAACTATTTTTAAATGTCTTATCAAAGGTTTATATTAAGATGGGTAGTTGAGCTATTTTGATCAACAATATTTTTTCGATTATTTAACAATTTAGCTGAAAAATGTTAAATTACAACAATACTAACCGCGATATTGTACCTAAATATAAAAATAAATTTAATTAAATTAAATTTGACGTTTAAATTAATCAGATAAATAGTGTTATGAACTTTATTTATAGTAAATTGAAGATTGTGAATAAACACGTTTCTATAACTAAATAATTTATTTAGTTACTAAACTAAGGAAAAAAAATTCAAATTAACATGATTTCTAACTGAATTTTTAATTGAGTTTTTGTAAATTTACTTTAAATTAAATACATTTGCAAAACAAAAAAGACGCTAAAGTACAATAAATTAAACTTTAAAAAGTGAAAACTATACGTAGCAAATTACATAATATGTAATTAAAATTAAACTGTATTTGTTACGTGATTGAATTTGGTTGAATAACAAATCAAAATAGTAAATTTTCAATCTAAGCGCAATTAGGTTAATTTTGTACAATTCATTTATTGAACATATTATTATCGTCAAAAAAAGATAGAAATTTAATTAAACAATAATTTTTATAACTGTAATAATAATTAATTTAACTTGTCACACAATAATTAGTTAATTAGTGGTGATATTATAATTTTTTTTTTGATAGAAAAAAACATTAATTTAACTAATCATTTATAGCCGGAAATGATCAATTTCTGAAAAAATAAATAAAAATCAAACTGAATAATTTAGTATTATCAATTAGTAGTTTAATTAATTTTTGTTTTATCAAAAAATTGGAACACTTTGTTGTATTATGCAGCACATTAATTAATATAATAAATAGATTTAGTTTTTAATAAATTTTGTTTATTTTGTTGAAAATAGGTTAAATCAAAGTAAAATTGAGTTAATTGTAATTAAATAAAAATTTTTGTATTTTGAGTGAATGTTTAGTCCAATAATTGTAACAATTTTAATTAATTTTAATTTCAATTGAAGATGTAATTTTTTTTTAGAGACTTATTTTACAAATTTTTTTGTTTTTAACATTTTAATATTATGTTTTTTTTTGCCGAATACAATGTTAGGTTTACTTGTTTTTAATTTTTTTTTATTTAAAACAAATTAATTATAATTGAATTAAATAACTGATTAAAATTTTTGTTAATTTGTTACGTGATTGGTTCAATTTAGGAAATCAGCTATTCGAAAGAAAAAGTTAATTTTGAATTTAATTACAATTGATTTAATTTTAGTTTAATTTACTGTCAGCAGGCGTATTCTTAGATAATAAATAACTAAATTTAGTTATAGAAACGTATATATTTACAAACTTTAATTTAACGGCAAATTGAACTAAATTGAATTAATTATTATATTTAGATACGATCTCACTATTAGTTATACATATTTCAGATAAATTGTTAGAAATTTAAAAAATATTAGCAAAACAAAATGACGCAAAATTTTTAGTTTCATCTTTGGTTAGACAGACAAATTTTGTTTTTTTTTATGATGAGGTTTAATCCTTCAATTAATAATTGTGAGTAAATACACTGTGATTAAAAACAACACAAATCAGAGCAGGCGTTGCACATTATCGGTCATGTCGTAGCAACGTCTCATGCAAATAAGCATGGGCGTAGGTAGACAATTTGTGGTGTCAAATGTCATTTTATAATAAATCAAATTTTATGAATCTTACACGTTGGAATTATAATTGAGCATTTTATTGATATTATATGGTAATAGAAAACATTTATAAAATAAAGAAAACTGTATTTTTTCTCCGAAACATTTTATTAATTTTTGGTAACTTTCCTACACCTAGAACAAGACCAATTAGCTTAATTTATGTTTGATCTATTTTCTGTAAGCCTATCTTTTATTTAACATATTATTATTGTCAAGAAAAGATACAAATTTAATTAAACATTATTTTTACTATTGTAATATTAATTAATGTAACTTGCAACACAATAATCAGTTAATTATTTGTGGTATTATAATTTTTCTTTGATATAAAAAAAACAATAATTTAACTAATAATTTATAGCCGGATAATTTTTGAAAAAATATTTAAAAACAACTAATTTAAAATATATGATGTTGAAAAAATTTCTAAATATTGATTATATTAATTTAACAATTAGTAAAACAAATTCAAATAAAAGTTAATCAAATTAAAAATGATATAATTAATTTTTGGAAAATTATTTAGCAACAAGTTATATAATCAGTTATTTTTAATTATTTTTTTAGAAATTGATCACGTTCCGAATATAAACTATTTTCTATAAATTTACCTATCCTATAATTATTTATTAAAAATTATGTCAACGAAATAAATAAATTTAATTAAACATTTATTTTAATTATTGTAATATTAACTAATTTAACTTTTTGCACAATAACTACCTGTAGCATTATAATTTTTCTTTTATTGAAAAGTTAATTTAACTAAAAATTCAGAGTCAAACACTGCAGAACAAATAAGAATTAATTAGATGGCATGTTGTTAAACAGATGTCAAAATATTAATTAAATTAATAATCAACTTTACAAAAGTTTATTACAAATTTTTAAGTAATTAAATTTTAGAAAGTAATTTTTCAAAATTGTTAATCAATTTTAGAAATCAATTAAGCTTATACAATTAATTTACAATATATCTAAAAAAAAATGAAATATTGTAGCATAATTTATTAACCTGCAATTAAATTACAATTATTATGTTATAACTCAAGTAACTCTAGCATTAAAACAAGATTAAAGAATAAGGGGTATTATTATTATTATTATTTACGTGCTCCGTGTATAAATATTTATAAACATCAAATTAAATAAAAATGTTTATTTACAAGATGCCCAACAAAAATGTTCTATTGTAAAAATTGACTTTAACTAAAAATTAATTAACGTAATATTAAATTAAAAACGCGATAAATAACAGCCTAACTAGTTCCAATAGTTAAGATTATAAGCACAAATGTAAAATTGTTTGTATTAAGCTTTTAGGTATTAACAAATAAACCAATCATTCTCTAATTTTGCACACATGCTGTCAGTGGTACAAAATCTTTAAAAAACTCATTCAAATCATTAAAAAAATATAAGTTAAACATAACTTTTTGACTTTTTGGCATACACCTAATGTCTTTCCCTCGTATGCTAAGACATCAACGGATGAAAGTTAATTACAAAGAGAATTGTAATTTAGCTGATGCTTTTTTTTTGTATTTTCACCCATTTCTCGCGATAAATAAATACATCTTTGAAACACTCCCTATATTTTAAAATAATAATTTATAGCCCGATATTTTATGAAAAAATATTTAAAAATAACTAATTTATAATATAAGATATTTGTTGAAAACATTTCTAAATATTAATTAAATTAATTTAACAATTAGTAAATTAAAATAAAAGTTAATTAAATTAAAATTGATATAATTAATATTTAGAAAAATATTTAACAACAAGTTATATAAACAGTTATTTTTAATTATTTTTTTAGAAATTGATCAATTTCCGACTATAAATTATTATCTATAAACTTACTTACCCTATAGTTTATTTAAAATTATGTCAACAAATTAAATAAATTTATTTAAACATTAATTTTATTTATTGTAATATTAATTAATTTAACTTTTCGCACAATAACTAGCGGTAGCATTATAGTTTTTCTTATGTTAAAAAGCTAATTTAACTAAAAATTCAGAGTCAAACACTATAGAAATAATAAGAATTAATTAATTAGATGACATGTTGTTCAACGGATATAAAAATAATAATTAAATTAATTTATCAATTAGTAAAACCAACTTTACAAAAATTTATTACAAATTTTCAAGTAACTAAATTTTAGAAAGTATTTTTATTAAATTGTTAATCAATTTTAAAAATCAATAAAGCTTATACAATTAATTTACAATATATCTAAAAAAAATTAAAATATTGCAGCATATTTTATCAACCTGCAATTAAATTAAAATTATTATGTTATAACTCAAGTAACTGTAACATTAAAACAATATTAAAAAATGGGGGGTAATCATTTAGTTTATTTAAAATTATGTCAACAAAATAAATAAATTTAATTAAACATTAATTTCAATTATTGTAATATCAATTCATTTAACTTTTTGCACAATAACTAGCTGTAGCATTATAATTTTTCTTTAATTGAAAAGCTAATTTAACTAAAAATTCAGAGTCGAACACTACAGAAATAATAAGAATTAAGTAATTAGATGACATGTTGTTAAACAGATGTCAAAATATTAATTAAATTAATTTATCAATTGGTAAAACCAACTTTACAAAAATTTATCACAAACTTTCAAGTAATTAAATTTTAGAGAGTATTTTTATAAAATTGTTAATCAATTTTAAAAATTAATTAAGCTTATACAGTTAATTTACAATATATCTAAAAAAAATTAAAATATTGTAGCATAATTTATTAACCTGCAATTAAATTACAATTATTATGTTATAACTCAAGTAACTGTAAAATTAAAACAAAATTAAAGAATGGGGGGTACTATTATTATTTTTATTATTTACGTACTAAGTGTATAAATATTTATAAACATTAAATTAAATAAAAATGTTTGTTTATAAGATGCTCAAACAAAAATGTTCTGCTGTAAAAGTGAACTTTAACTAAAAATTAATTAGCGTAATATTAAATTAAATTAAATTAAAAACGCAATAAATGACAGCCTCACTATTCTAACACTTAATGTTATAAGCGCAAATGTAAGATTGTTTGTTTGTTAAGCTTGTATTAACAAATAAATCTATCATTCTTTAATTTTGCACACATGTTGTCAGTGGTACAAAATCATTAAAAAACTGATTCAAATGATTAAAAAAATATAATTTAAATATAACTTTTAGACCTTTTGGCATACATGTAATGTCTTTCTTTCGTGTGCTAAGACATTAACGGATAGAAGTTAATTACAATCAAAATTGTAATTTAGCTAATGCTTTTTTTTTGTACAGTTCAAATACATCTTTGAAACACTCCCTATATTTTAAAATAATAATTTATAGCCGGATAATTTATGAAAAAAATATTTAAAAATAACTAATTTATAATATAAGATGTTGAAAAAATTTCTAAATATTAATTATATTAATTAATATTAATTAATATCAACAATTAGTAAAACAAATTAAAATAAAAGTTAATTAAAATAAAATTGATATAATTAATATTTAGAAAATTATTCAACAACAAGTTATTTTTAATAATTTTTTTAGAATTTGATCAATTTCCGACTATAAACTATTTTCTATAAACTTACTTACCCTATAATTTATTCAAAATTATGTCAACAAATTAAATAAATTTATTTAAACATTAATTTTATTTATTGTAATATTAATTAATTTAACTTTTCGCACAATAACTAGCTGTAGCATTATAGTTTTTCTTATGTTCAAAAGCTAATTTAACTAAAAATTCAGAGTCAAACACTATAGAAATAATAAGAATTAATTAATTAGATGACATGTTGTTCAACGGATATAAAAATAATAATTAAATTAATTTATCAATTAGTAAAACCAACTTTACAAAAATTTATCACAAACTTTCAAGTAATTAAATTTTAGAAAGTATTTTTATAAAATTGTTAATCAATTTTATTTTAAAAATCAATTAAGCTTATACAGTTAATTTACAATATATCTAAAAAAAATTAAAATATTGTAGCATAATTTATTAACCTGCAGTTAAATTACAATTATTATGTTATAACTCAAGTAACTGTAACATTAAAACAAAATTAAAGAATGAGGAGTATTATTATTATTATTATTATTATTATTATTATTATTCACGTACTAATTTTATAAATATTTATAAACATTAAATTAAATAAACATGTTTATCTACAAAATGCTCAAACAAAAATGCTCTATTGTAAAAATTAATTTTAAATAAAAATTAATTAGCGTAATATTAAATTAAATTAAAAACGCAATAAGTGATAGCCTCACTAATTTTAATACTTAATGTTATAAACGCAAATGTAAAATTGTTTGTTTGTTAAGCTTTAGGTATTAACAAATAAACCTATCATTCTCTAACTTTGCACACATGTTGTCAGTGGTACAAAATCATTAAAAAACTCATTCAAATCATTCAAAAAATATAATTTAAGGATAACTTTTACACTTTTTGGCATACATGTAATGTCTTTCTCTCGTGTGCTAAGACATCAACGGATAAAAGTTAATTACAAACAAAATTGTAATTTAGCTGATGTTGTTTTTTTTTGTATTTTCACCCATTTCTCGCGATAAATAAATACATCTTTGAAACACTCCCCATATTTTAAAAGTTTCATAAAGTTGTCAGCAGCACAAAAAAAATTAATTTCGAACTTTAAAACAAAGTTATTTCCATTAAAAAAAGAATTAACGCTCAAGGGTGGAAACAAGCGAGACAAAATTAATTACATAGAAACTAAAGATTCTAAGCAATGGAATAGATTTTCCTGTTTGGAACTAAACTGAAAATGCTTTTCGCGATTCTTATCAGAAAATGTGTTGTTCTTCCAAACGATTATTGAGAAACTCTCTATAATTATAAGCTTTCATTTCCTATTTAGTTTACCTACCGTCCTTTCACGATAAGTATCTCGTCTTGCTGCTTGAGAGCAATAAAAGCTCAAACACTACGATAATAGATTTCGGAGAATGAGAGAAATAGTGGAGTACAAACGGGAAGGAAGTACATCAATGGTATTAAATGCTAAAAAGCATTAAGTTCTTAATTCAAAATAATTGCTGTCTGGAAAGCGGTTGTACATTCAAAACCAATTTCCTAATTAATATAGAAACAATCAAAAGCTTTTCGAAAATCAACCGAAATTTTATTTTACAAATAATTATTATTGCTAAATCCTTGGGAAAAAATTATAATTTTGTCGTTTCAGACATTTTTTTTTTGTGCAAAAGCGAAGTACCACCGGATACGTTACGGTTTGAACTCACATCCGGCCGGTCCATTGGCCGATTAATTTGACAAGGTATGAGTATGAGTATATGGCCATTTTTATGTGACAATTGACCTCATAATTTATTCCAAAAAAAACATTTAAAGCCGTTATATAATAAAAAAATTGGCCAATTTTTTGCTTTGCTTGACTGGATCGTTGATGGACAGATAATATTATGTCAAAAACCCGAATGAAGGTTAAGACTTTTTTTGATGCATACCTATTAAAAAAAAATACAGTAAGCTCTTGATTCGCTGGAAAAGTATTTAGACACCGTCATTTAATTTAATGATCTGATCTTTAATACCGGATGCAATTCGTAGAATAACGTTGTGTTTATTTTAGATTGAAAAATTAAAATATATACGCTACACAGTGTTTGTTTTTCTTGTACAGCCATAAATTTAAATTGTTTAACATGAGAATAACACGATTAAACTGAATTTTATTCTTAGAATGCCGATTGTTAGCTTATAATTACACGTAGAGGTAGCCAAGCTTTTAATAACATATCATAAATACTGTACAGTAACCTTAAAAATGTTGAACTTTTGCAACTCCCTCTTTGCTTAGGCAGAAAATAATAGTATCTTACGTAACAAGCACAAAATAATGCACATTTTGCATGAGTTTGAAAGTTTGCAACGCTCGCCTTCGGCTCGTGTCGCATTTCAAACAAGTGCAAAGTGGCTATTTTGTGCGAGTTGCATACTGTACTTTTTCTACAAGAACGACAATTATATAAACAAATATGCAAATATTGAAGCAGTGTTCAACCAAATAAGAAGAAGAATTATGAAATATCTTACGTATTTTATTTATTGTTAACGAGAGTATGGTTTCGCACCCTCCGGGTGCTTACCTACTCTCTTGAGTAGAGGGTTGCCTACGGCAACGTGTATAAACTTAGAGGGGTTGCCTTCGGCAACCGTAAAATAAACGCACTTTTTTTTTTATTAGATTATTGTTTATTTATTTTTTTATTGTAATATATTTTTATTTATTTTTTTTTGTACTTATTCTACTTTCTCATATCAACGTTTGCCTTCGACAACATTTATATAAACCTAGCCCATTATTATTTATCTTAAAATTTATTATTATTTATTTGAAAAATTTTAATTAGATTTTATTAATTATACTTATTTCTTTTTCTTTTATCTTTCTCATCTTTTTTTTTATAATGAAGCAAGCATATTAGCATTTACCAATTTTTTTTTATTTATTTTTTTTTGTACTTGTTCTACTCACTCGTATTGAATGTTGCCTGCGGCAACATATATAAATATATTAATATTTATTTTTAAAAATACTTTTACTATTCATTATTATTATAATTTTTATATTTTTTTCTCATTATTTAGGTGGCGAACAGTCATTTTCTGTTATAAAAATTCTTGTTATAACATTTGAGATCAGATTTTGACATAACGTTTTTATATTAATATTACTTTAATATTTAAAAATAATATTACTATCTATCATTATTTTATATTATTTATATTATATATATTTTTTTTATTCCTTCTTGTTTTTACTATACTCTCTTATATGTAAAAGGTTGCCTTCAGCAACAATAACACAACAATTTTTTTTTTATAAAAAAAAATTTTGCATTACATTTTTTTATTTAATATACTTGATTTTTGTTCTTCTTTTTTTTTCAAATTTTTTTCTTTCTTTTGTTTTTATTTTTTTTTCTTCGTTTTAATTTTTTTTATTTTTATATTAATTTTATTACTTTAATAATAATTGTTATTAAAATTAGAAGAATAAAAACTGTAATATATTATGATAATTTATATGAATTTTTTCTTATTCTCTTCTAAAAAAAGTCTTTTATTATTTTTTTTCAAAATTAAAATTGTTATTTTATATATTTATTTTTGTTTCTATTATTATATTTTTTTATTTATTCCTCCTTTTACTTACCTCACTTTCTTATATAGATAAGGTTGCCTTAGGCAACCATAAAACAACCATATTTTATTTTTATTAAAAAGGTTCGTATTACATTTTATTAATTATATACTATATTCTTTCTTTTTTTTTCTATTTGTTTTCTTTTTCTATTTTTCTCTTATTTTCTATTTAATATTTTCAAAATATGTAATCATTCAATTACAATCATACATAATCTAAAGAAAAAATCAATAAAAATTATTTATATTTTAATTATATATCATAATTATATCAAATTCAAAAAAATAACTACTCTATAGAAATTTGTACATTAAAATTTTTATTTTCTCTTTCTTTTTATTCTTTTTCTTTTTTATCTCTTCAATTTTTTTTTTCAAATTTTTTTTTTTATTTTTTTTTACTTTCTTTTTTTTGATTCTATTTGTTCCTATTTTTATAATGTATTTACTTAATTTTAATTTTTTTTTTTTAATTTTTTTTATTTTTTTTTTATTTCTCTTTTACATTTTCTTTTTTTGTGTATTTTAGTTTTTAAAAAACAAAATTATGGTTTTCCAATCTAAACGTTTTCTTTTCTATAAATTTTTTTTTCGCTTTTTTTTATTTACTTAATTTTATCAATTTTTTTTTTCTACAAATACCATAATTTTGTTTTTCTATACTACTTAAATTATCTTTTTGTTTTTATTATCAACAAATTTATAATTTCTTTTAGTTTTTCTTGATGCTTTTTTTACTTAAATCATCGCATATCTTTTAAATTAACATTTTTTTATTTTTAATTTTTTGCAAATTTTTTTTTCGCATATTTGATTGTCGGAAATTAAATAACAAAAATTTCAAATTTTTCTTGTATAATTATTAATTAGAAACATTTGTTTAAAATTAATACAATCAAAAACATTTGGCAACACTTTTAAAAAAAAATTTTTAATTGCCTAGTTGCAACAATGTAACCGAAAACGTTTGTTTCTTGACAAATATTTGACGTAACTTTCATAAAAAAAAAATTAGGTTATATCGTAGCGAACACATTGACATATTAATTTCAATATATATTTGTTAAAATTTTCTTATAAATAACGTTTTCACAACTATTTTTATGAAAAAATTTATAAATAATTATTTTGTTTGTGTTACTAAGAAACGAATAAATATATATGTCAATTTAAAAAAGAAATTGTAATTATTGGTTGCTATAAACAAATTTGTTTATAGCAACAAAAAAAAAATTTGGGGCTCAATTTTGGAAGACCTATTAACCAAAAGCTTTTCTTTCAGCCATAATAACCTTCTCGACTTTTTAATCTTTACATTTTCTATTATATTAGCTTCACCCCTTTGACATTTCGGGGGGCATGCTCTATCAATATAAGATTTTAGTAATTAATAAAAAAAAGTCAAAAAACCTACCCAGAGCTTTTCCTTCTATTATTTCTTCTATCTTTTCCAATATAAAGAAGCATTTCAATTAATTTGGGGCTCAATTTTAGAAGAACTATTAACACAAAATCTTTTCTTTCAACCATAACAAATTTATAATAGCCTAAAACTGTCAATTTAACAATTTTTTTTGTGAGCTTTTGATATTTTGACCGAAACCAAAAAAAAGAACCCTTTCGCCTTTTCGATCTTTGCTTCTAACTTTTTGGTGAGTGCCAGTTGTTTATTTAACCAATATTTTAATTGTTTTGAGCTGTATTTACGTAGATTTTCCATTACATTCGCTTCACTTATTTGACAGTTTAGGCCACTAATTTTTCTCTAAAAATGCCTTGAAATCTTTTAAAAACCAAACAAACCTTTATGAATCGTTCAAAAATAGCCTTTAAACGTTGTTTTCATTTGAAAATTCATTGTAATTTCTATTATATTCGCTTCACTTATTTGACAGTTTGGAGCACTAATTTTTCTCTAAAAATGTCATGAAATCTATTAAAAAGTAAACCAAACCTATGCAAATTTTTATCGGTCGCTTGAAAATAGTTTTTAAACAATGTTTTTTTCATCATTTAAATATTCATTGAATTGTTCTCCCATTAAATTCACACTCCACTCTGTTGACAGTTTGGGGGGCTACAATTTATAAAACCTTCTTTCTTGACGAAATTACATTAAATCTCTTGATGGGAAATCTTTATAAATAAAACCCCCATGTTTATTTAATAGATATTTTATAGATTTAAGCTGTATTTTGGTAGATTTTCGTAAAATTACGATACGACTGACAGGTTAGACGCTGACAAATGACATTTGTTGAAAAAATCCTTAGTGATATAGAATCTAGCCATAGTAAGTTTAGACGTTATTATCGCGATTTTGACACATTCCATCCTTTTCTCAAACTCTGCTTTCGATCCCTCCTACGCTCATTTGAAAAAAACTTTTAGAAATTATTAAAAAAACATTGTAATTTTAAGGATAGCTACTTTTTCATACAAAAACTTATTTAAAAGAAAAAAAATTTTTAAAAAATCTAAAATTTGTTAGAGCAACTACGTCGGGTTTTATTATTATATAAAAGTTAAACAGACAATTATTAAAAATAATTTTTGGAGAGCTTGTGGAATGCTGGATTCTAAAAGTTTTTTGATATTGACAATTTTTCATTGTTGAAGTAGATGGCATTTTACGATTTCCTATTCCTGAAGCCCATGGTATATTTGAAATGCTCTGAATTTTATTAGCTGTGTCAAATTTATTTTTCTCTGATATACCGATATATCCTTCGGCGACTGCCGTAGACTTCCAGCCACCGTAACGCTTCAAACTAGTTATTTTACCACCAACATCAACAAGAATTGTTGCTAAAGATCGACAAAAGCAGTGTCCGGGGTATAATTTGTGGTTTGGCAATTTTGAATATTTAGCAATCTTTGCAATTATTTAGCAAATCATTGAAATTAGTAATTTTCATTTGATGTCTTTTACATGCACTCATTATGCCCATAATTAATGCAACCTAAAATATAGACTAAATATATATTTCATTATTAGTCCATTGAAAAGTTGCATTTGGAGTTGCGTTTGTAGAAGACGCAACTTTATTTTTTAGTGTGTAGTGGGAGTTAGTATAAAGCTAAAACCAAGTTTGTGGAGTCGCAACCCTTGTCCCACAACCGCCATCTTAAAAATAAAGGTTAAAATGGTAAGGTAAGACCTAAAAAATGTAACATTTTATTGGACTATATATGGCTATATAAAACTTGTTTTTGTTGTTAAATAGATCTTATCTGGGGCTTTTTTAATAAATTTATTGATGTAAAAATTTTTGACTTTTTGGATCTACTGTCGTATAAGGAATGCTTACAATTTTGAATATTTTGCAATATCTATATTATTATAAATACTGAGAGTCGCTCGCAGCATTGGGTATTGTGTCCATAATGTGAAACTTTTGAATTTTCTCGCCAGGTCGCCAAAATGCCGATTTTGCGTTTCGATCTCCTTTCTAGTCTAAAAATTGATTATAAGCCGGTGTAAGCGTATAATTTAATGTTGTTAAATTTGCTGCTTTTGTTACACTTGGAGATGTCAATTTCAAATCATTATCACTATCACTTCCCTATTAATTATCATTTATGTTTTGGAAATAAGTACGAAATTATTAGTAATGCACAAACTGTAACTAAATGATGACATTTGTCGTTCGGCGTTATATTCTCTAAGCCACCTTAGTTTTTGTTATCAAAAACAGCAAACCGAACACAAAATATTTCATATTGCATTTGTTGTCTAGCAACTTGCCAAGCAACCGATGCAAAATAAAATTTAGCACAAAATGTAGCTTCCTATGATTTAATTTACATTCTTGATATAAACATTTTACAATGTTGTCGTAGAGAAACTATATTTATTTGTGTATTTTTTTCATTTTAAGTTTTTAAATGTTTTTTTTTCTTTGTGCCTTCCTCCTCTCACTTTCTTAATGTAGTCTCCAACTTACAGTCATCTTGTTGTTACTTCTTTATATTTTTTATTATCATTTATTATGCTTGTTTCTTAAATCTTTTGTTTTTGTCTTCTTTGACTTTTCGATTCTTTATATGTATTATAAACTCGATATAAGTGTTTTCCTCTGGATAGCGCAGTTTAGTGTTACATGATTCATAAAATAAAAATGACACAAAAACTAGAATTACAAAAACCTAACCTCATTGTCAAATGACGAATTGTTTGCGTTAATAATGACATTTTAGTCCACGAGACAGTAGTTATAAACCTAAATAAAGCGGCTTCTAACCAGAAACCTTACTGTTTTGATGAAATTTTGGAGATGTAATCCAAAACGTGTACACTTCTAAATCACCCCATTACAGTGACGTCACAATCACAAAAATTTTTGTTTTAAGACCTATATTACTATTATCGTTTTGAACAAAACGGCAATAGTAATACCGTCAGAAAAAACATTAGACATTATTATTAGACTATTTATTACTAATTTGTATTTGGTGAAAATAAATTATTATAAAATAAACAGTCATTATTTTCAGAAAAACATTGAAAATATGTAGACTTTTTCAACAAACCATATTTAGTTCTTGTCGTAATCTGTGTTATTATGCTTATTAAAAGCAATTTTGATGTTTTACATCTAGTGACAACTGACGATTTTTTTGTTACTATTTTTTCTTGTTATTTATCTTTACATTTATTATTTGTAATTTATTTATTGTATTCTTGTGCCAAATACATACATTTTTTAAATTATTTATTTAAATGCTGATAAAATATAGGGTAGCAATAAAAAAATGTTTTTCTACTCCCGTATGTGAATTACGAACGTCACACACCGATAAAAATGTGTAAAGCCCTATTTCAAGAATCAGTACGTGAAGTGCCACGTTTTTCTTATGGGTTTTATTTTACGCACTGCAGCTATGAGCGCCAATACAATTTCACACACCGGTCATAATGAGTAGCACCAATTTTGTAGAGAAAGAAAAAGTCAATGTACATTTTGACAATTTACATAATTGTACCGTTACAATTTATAATTATTACAATAAAGAGAATTAGTCAAATTTGTTCTCAATTCAATTATAAAATCTCAAAGAAAGGTTAGGTCAGGTCAGGTCGTAGAAAACGTATAGTGTGTACCACGTGCGTAAAGACTTTTTTAAGTCTTTAAGACTTTAAAAAGTCTACTTCACGCACTAGATACACAATATACTATTTTATCTAGTTTTGCTGAAATTAAAGCTTTTTACTCTACTCTAAGCTTTATCAGTTTTTAAAGACTCCTACTGTTTCCTATAAATTTCATTTGAGTGCCGTTTTATTGATGCAGTTTTGTTTTTTCAATGTGCTAAGACTTAAAGCTGGTTGCTTATATTTTGGCAAAAAACTTTTGATGTTTTCTAAATAAAGAAAAAGAATTGTTTCCACACTTGTAATGTTCTTGTTTTGCCAGACTAGATGCAGTTGAAAGAAATCTTAGGATGGTATTCTTGAGTGTATGAAATAAATAAAAATGATAAAATTATTGCGTATGAGCGTGCCTTGTTAGTGAAATTCTAACATTTTATTCCAAATAACATTAAAAACACAAATGAAAAAAATAAATTCTATTCTTTTTAAATATTGCTAAAAACAACTTTTATTAAATTGTTGTGTGCCTACTTCTGATGTTCAAGATTTTAAAGAATCATATTCTTTTATTTGCTTGCACATAACCTACACATTGTCATAAATTGTCACTACCGCACGTACAAGGCAAAAACTGTTTTCTAAAACTTACAAATTACTTTTTGCTTTTATTAATGATATTTTTACACGTTTATTAGTTTCATCACTGCGTACATTACTAGAAGAAGTTGTTTTGCTGAATTTTTTAGACAAAAAAAATTTGCTAAAAATGTCCTAGTACAAGCTTTTTTATTTAACGCTGATGCTGTTGAAAATATAAACGACGTACAATGCAAAACCATTTGTTTCTTAAAAGATTTGCACAAGAAACATCGCTGGTAGCCCATCGTCACTGTCGGCTGGAACACTGCCATGGATAGATTTGAACCAATATCTATCTGTCAACTCCCTGAAGCGAAAAAACGTAATGCCGTAAGACTGTGCTGACAGATTGTGCTGAAACTTTTGCAAATGGTACAAAATTACTGTAGTGGCAATGGTAACTGTAAATTAAATTAAATTAAAATATTTCTTTTTTATCTTATTTTCTCGTGTCAAAATATCTGTTTTTTATTAAAAGTTGGTAAGTTTTTTGTTTGTTGAAATTTTTACTTTCTAATCATGTAAAAATATCTACATTACTATGATAGATTTTCTCAGAAAATGTCAAAAAGCGAAAAAATCTTAAACTCGAAATAGTTTTTCTAATCATTATGTATATGTATCATTAATAGAGAAAAAAATTGCAAATTAAAATATACTATTGTAATTAACAACCAAATAAGTTAATAAAGATACTATTTATTAAGATATTTACAATATTTTAAGAAAATTTTTAATCTGTTATGCTTATTTATTGTTATTTTGAAATTTAACTTAACGGAAAAATTTAACTCATTAAAATGTATTTTATAGAAAAGTACATATGAGGCTATGAGGCATCTGAGCCTTACTGTAAGTTAGTACTGTAATACTCTGTATTAAACTATTAACTCTTTCAGATAGTTTATAGTCATCCTGTTTAACATTAACGGTTGTCCGAGCAAGCTATCGTCTTCATTCGTCCGTGCGATCTATTGTCGTCTTGTTTGGACAGCTTTAATTTTAGGAGAGGTACCGAATAAAACAGTCATAAACCATTATCCATTACTTTAAAAAGTTAACAGTTTTATATAGGGTATTAGACTGGGTAACAAACTGACAACAACAGATTGGCTCAAATTTATGCACAAATTGCCATGGTTCAAAAAAATGCTCCAATGTAGAAAAAAACACCTAAGAGGAAATTAAAGATTCAGATGAAATTGTGAATGAATAATTCTCCAAGCATTGTTGCTTATGCTTAGAAACAATTTTTTTTTCTTGTTTTTTGAACATAGATGTTGAATTTGCAATCTCTACTTCTCTTTTTTTGAGTCTACGTTCTGAAATGTTTGCAATATTATTAGCAAAATCAAAACGTATTTTTCACTAAAAACTTTTTTTGTCTTTAACAAGTTTTGACACTACTCTATTTAAAAGCAGTAAGAATTAGGCAGATGACATGATATTAGCAATATATGATAATATGCCGTATTTTTACACATTTATTATAATACTAGCTGGCCCGGCGAACTTTGTTCCGCCTTAGTTTTGTTATTTTATTTTTTATTTTTTTTGTCATTTGTTTTGTTATTATATGTCAGATGCGTTTACGTTTTATATTGTTTGTATGTCACGTCACACGGAATGGGATAAAAAATATTCTTTGTTAGGCTACTGGTTCTAAACAACCACTCCACCAATTTTCAGTCAAATCGGTCATAAATAGATATAGATTTTTAAAATAAACGGCTCCAAAAACTATAAAAATGATACCCAAATCAATTATTCACATTTATTACCTTTATCACATTCATTTTACAACCCTCTTTAACTTAAATATCATTTTCAAAATCAACGACCTGAAATTCCTCGAAAATACCCATATCGTTTTCTTACATTTTTATCCCTAGAACACTCTCTTTTCATCCCCTTAAGGGTAATTTTTTTAAAAGCAGGAAACATATACCTAGTTATTTTTTTTTGAGAACTTAGGCAATTTATGGGAAAAATTATGAAAACGACATCAATCTTTAGACATTTTGCCCTCTTTCCGCCCTATCAAGGAATGATAATATTTTACTTCTAAAATTTCGGATTTAAACATAGATATTATTTTTAAAATAAACAATCCAAAATTTTTGAAAATCATACTAATATTGGTACTTGTCATTTTTTGTTCCTATCCCACCTCTTTTTATCTCTTTGTTAATAAAAAGTATTCTATTCTTTTCATTCAAATCCAGTCATCATAATTTTCCATACAAACTTTCACCCAAAGTTGTTATATGGGAAGTTGTCTCATGGAAGACGATTAAAGACGGCCACTGACGATCCCAGATCCAACGCTACAGTCGTACTGCGGCGTTAGCGCGTTGGATCGTCAGTGGCCGGCTTTACATGTAAACGCACGGTCCAACTTTGGTTGATGGTGGGGGAGTGGATCGATTTATTTGGAACGGTAATTTGCCGAGCCTCACCGAACGTTTCCGACATCGCAATTCTAATTTTGATTTAACCCTTCTTTTAGAGGGTGGTTTCTGGAATAAAAAGTATCCTATAGCATTCTCCTGGGTCTAAATTACCACCTCACCAATTTTCAACCATATCGGTAAAGCCGTTCTTGAGTTATAAGTGGAGTAACTAACAGACTTTCTTTTATATATATATAGATTATTTTGTTTCTGATAAGATTTTGTAGAAACATTCTTCCAGAAAGTTTTTTTTTAGTTTTTTTTTGTCAACCAGAGTCTAACTTTATTTTTTCATTTTTCGTAGATTTTAGTACAAGATTGTTAACTCATCTCGTTTGCATTTCTCTAAAGCCTGATCATCTTACTTTGCTAAAACCAATATTGTTCAACCCGTAGCTACGCCAATCTTCGTGGTTTTGAGAAAATAGTATATTACAAACCTCGGTTACGACTTGTTCGACTACTTAATAGCTTGTTTTATGTTTAAGACCTAAATTAGATAATAAGGTTAGGTTCACCTAAAAACTATTTTCTTGAAGCTATAGCAAGCAGCTTATCTGTTTAATTTCTAAATTATAGAATTAATCCACCAATTTGCTTTATTAAATTCGTTTTCATTTATTGATATTTTGGTATTTTTTAAACAGGTTTTAAAATTGCTGCTAACAGAGGCAATAGTGACAATAACAGTTAAAAAGCTGTCAGTTGTCAGATAAAATTTAGTATAAAAATCACGTAATATACTTTTGCACCGATGTAAGAAAGCTTTACTTCGTTTCGGAAAAAAATTATGTGTAGTTTCTAAGTTTAGCGAGAACAATCAATTAAATCATCAAATGATCAAATTGATGATTTAATTTCCATTAGCTTTCATTCGGAAGCATAAGCGCCTACAGACATTCTGAAACCGTTCTGGCATTATTTAGCCGCGTCATTACAAAAAACCTAATAACGTCATATCTAGTGATCTGGGAGACCATTCAATTTATCCTCATTGTGCAATCCAATGCTAAGACAAAGTTGCTTTAAAATGTTCAAACAACTGCTGCGTAATGAGGCGTTTTTTCGTGCTGTTAAAAGAATAGATGATTTTTGTGAAAGCTTTCAGCGTTTTCTCTTATGTCAATGAATTAAATTCTCTAGCAAATTAAAATAATTGGCACTATTGATGTTTTTCTTTAAAAAAAAATCAATTTTTTGAAATTTCAGCTTTATTAAGATCAAGTTTTTTAGAATGTTAAGGATGCTGTTCTTGCATCAAGTGAAAATTAGAGTTAGTTGAATAGCCATAAAAAAATTCTATTAAAGAAAAACGTGTTACAGGCTATCTATTATTTAGACGTTTCGATATAATTTCACAAAACGTCTGTCAAAAACATCAATAGTCTTTCAGTTTACAAACAACTTTTATTTTGTACAAGTGATATATTTATACTTGATAGAATTATTGACAGTCTAGAAACTTGTGATAATTTTCTTACAGATTCTATATTGAGCTATAGAGCAACGTGACCTAAGCCAACAACGACAGAAGCTTTGTTATTGACAACTCTTAATGGATAGCGCTGTCGATTGTAAATAGATTCAATTTCCTCAAATTTTTAAATTAACGTTTTTATATGACAAGCAATCTCATCGAGATAAAGTTGAGTAAAAGATTATTGCAGCAGTCTGTGCACACAGCTGTCATTATTGAAGTTGAACTATTACAGATTGTTCTTGAATAATAAATAAGGTGTAATTAATCAAAAGACAAAAAAAAAAAGACAAAAGAAACAACTTAAAAAATATTTTAAAATGTCATTTGGTCACCAAAAACTTTTTCAGACTAAACTCAGTTTCACTAACTTGTTTAAACCAGTTGCCGGACTTTATTGGCTTGTTTCATCTATTAACTCCGGAAATCCAACATTAGAGAGTAAATTTAACATCAGCTAACAGATTACATCAGAAATATTTCACTTCAACCTGTATAATCTATGGTGCTTCCAACATTTACAATTACCCACGGCCAGACAAAACCCATCTTTGCTAGAAAAAACTTTCGCCTGAGTGGTAATCGAACCTACTTTAATCACAAGGTTTGGTGTCAGCCCCCGGATAATCAACCGCAGCATACCTATTTAAAAATTTAGCAATTATGTGCTCTAAATAAAAAGATTTCGAATGTCTTCTTTTTAGTGGAACACCTGATATAATAAACTCAATTTGATGTTTTGATTAATTATTAATAGATTGTTTAATCAAGAACTTAATTTATGTGATTTAGCTTATAATTTATAATTGAATTAATTTAGTTTAATACATAATTAGTTATAGTAATGCTAAAATAATTGAAAATTAATTTAAATGTTTTGCTAATTATATATCATGTTAATTAATTTTCAAAATACTAATAATTATCAGTGAAATAAATTTAAATAGAAATTTATTTAAATTTGTTTAAATAAATAAAAAAAATTAAATAAAATTAAATAAAAATTTATTTGAATTTGTTTAAATGAATAAAAAAATTAAATAAATTTAAATAAAAATTTATTTTTGAGTTTTTAAATTTGTCAATTTTTTAGCAATTATGTGCTCTAAATAAAAAGATATCGAATGTTTTCTTTTTACTGGAACACCCGATATAATATACTCAATAATGCATTTAATGTTTCGATTAATTATTGAAAGATTGTTTAATCAAGAACTTAATTTATGTGATTTAGCTTATGATTTATAATTGAATTAATTTAGTTTAATACATAATTAGTTATAGTAATGTTAAAATAATTGAAAATTAATTTAAATGTTGCTAATTATAAATCATGTTAATTAATTTTCAAAATACTCATTATCAGTGGAATAAATTTAAATAAACATTTACTTAAATTTGTTTAAATAAATAAAAAAATCAAATAAATTTAAATATAAATTTATTTTTGAGTTTTCAAATTTCTCCATTTTTTACAATTGACTATAAAATTGTTGTTAATAAAAATTAAAAAATTAATTAACTTTAGACAATTAATTTCTCATAACTCTATAAGAAATTAAAATATTTAAATTTTTAAACTAGTCAATAATTAATCATTTTTACAATTTGTATTCACTAATATGTACATATTTTTTAATTACTTTCAAAACGTTTAAAACTAAAATTTAAAAAATAATAATACACATTATTAATAGGTGTTCTTGTATTTGATAAATTAATTTATGTGTTAATTAATTATTTGTTAAGATTAAATTAATTTCAACTAAGAGCAATTTAATTGAAACTTTAATTGAGCAAATTTTATTTGTTTTTCTTTATCAATTAATTTGTAAAAGTAATTTAAATTTAACTTTATTATTAGAGGAAAATTGTTATAGTAATCATTCATAACCTTGTAAATAAAAAAAAACATAAATTTTGAGTTTTGTTTTAATTTGCTCAAATAACACTTTATTTTCAATTAATTATTAATAAATTGTTTCTTTATCAATTACTTAATTTATGTCTTAATTAATTAGCGCTACAAGTTTAGGGTAGATTTAAATAAGCAAAATTGAATATTTAACTAAAACTAAAGCTAATTCGTTAGCTTATTTGTTAAATTTAGAAAAACCACCAATAAAACATCTGCATTTCAAATTTAATTGCCATTAGCTTAATTTTAGTTAAATTTTTTTTCTATAAATTTGCCTCCAAATTAAATTTAATTCTAACCAATTTAAATTACAATTTTACTGCATTACAAAATATTAACTAAACTTAACAAAATTGAATTAATTCAATTTACTATATGATTAATCGTGGCATTGTTTTTTTTTATCAAATATAAATTAGTTTAATTTTTAATTAAAAATAAATAGATAGTTAGATATTTTTTAGAATACTTACACTTTGTAAAATAAATATAAATAATTATTATGAGTTTTTATTATAATAAAGTGATTGTTATTAGATATTTAAAAATTAATCAATCTTGTTAAATTAATTTACAATAAATTGATAAGAAATTGAAATATTTAATGTTCTAAATGTATCAATAATTAATCATTCTTACAATTTGAAATTACATCTGAATTTTTTTCAATTATTCTTAAAATACTGCTTAAACTACGTTAAACTAGAACTAATTAAAAATATAATTAGAATAATTTTTCTCAATTAATAATTTTATTCACGTGTTAATTAATTAATTGTTAAGATTTATTTAATTTTAAGGAAAAACTATTTTATTTAAGGTATTATTGCAGCACAAAAAATTGTATTGAAATAAAATTGCAACTTATAATTTTTTTATCAACTTCAATTGCTTACTTTATGATTAATTTACTTTATAATTAAAAGAAAATTGTCATTGTGAGCATAATCATGTAAAAAAAATTCTATTTGCGTTTTAATTTGTTTAATTGTTTTTTAATTTAATTTAATTTTGTTTAGTTGAGAAAAAAAAACAGTTTTAAATTGAAACATTCATTTTTATTTAATATTTAATTGCTATTATCTTAATTCAGATTATTTTTTTTTTAAATTTACTCTTAATTAAATTTAAGTAAAAACAATTTAATTTGAGATTTTAGTGCAGTACTAAATATTACTTTTCAAGCATTGTTTGAAAAGTAATTAATAAAAATTGGTCTTTTGTCTATTAATTTCAAATGATGATTAAAATTTAACTATATTATTAGAAAAAAAATTGTTAATTTAATTATTTAAATTTGTTTTTAATTTTAATTTAATTTTAATTTGCTTAATTTAAAAGCACAATCAATCTTGATTTAGAACAAACATTTTGGTTTTAAATTTAATTGCCATTATCTACGTTTCAGATTATTTTCCTATCAAATTGACATCAAATTACATGTAATCAAATGAATTTTATTTAAAATTATATTGCAGCATAAAATATAAATTCAATTTAACTAAATTGAATTAATTTAGTTTACTACGTAATTCGTTGTAACATTGTTTTTTGTTATGAAAAAAAATCTAACTATTTGATAATTAGATAATTATTATTAAAAAAAATTCTTAAAAATTAATATAATAGTCAGTAATTATATTCCATATTATAAGTATAAATTAAAATTATTAAAATTCTGACAATCAGAGAAAAAAATTTAAAATAAAATTTATTAAAGTTTTCCTTACCTCAATTTTTTAAAAAGGGATTATAAAATTCTCGTTAGAAATAATTTAAAAATTAATTAAATTTATAAAATTGATTTACGATAAATTTCTTAGAAAGTAAAATAATTAGATTCTTAAACTTGTCAATAATTAATTATTTTTACAGTTTGTAAAGACATATTTTTCTGAAACTAAAATTTTAAAAATATTGTTGCACAACATAATTAATGTTTTTTTATCAATAACTTTAGTCATGTGTGTTAACTAATTAACTGTTAAGATATAATTAATTTTAAGTAAGAGCAATTTAATATATAAGTTTTTATTGCAGCACAAGGAATTGTATTGGAATCAAATTACAAATTTTAATTGTTTTTTCTATAATTTTCAATTACTGAATAAAATTTGACGTTATTAGTAGAAAAAAATTTAAGTTTTGTTTTAAGTTGTTAAATTTTACTTTTTTAATTTGTTTTTATTTTAATTTAAATTTGTTTAATTTAAGAAACCAATTAATTTTGCTTTACAACAAACATTTTGATTTAAAATTAAATTGTCATTATTTTAGGTTAAGTTTATTTTTTTTTGTAAATTGGCTTTGAAGTTAATTAAAATCAATTTAATTTGAAATTTTACAGCAGCTTAAAATATTAATTTAATAAACCTGACTTAAAATAATTTAATTTACAACATAATTAATAGTAATACTGGTTTTTTATATAAAAAAAAATTTGTTTATAAGTGATGATCAGAAATTAATAATTTTTTAAAAAAATTTTTGAGATTTGATTTAAATGTTACTAATTATATTCCATGTTGTCAGATAATTTTTTAAATACTGACAATTAGTTTTTACTGCCTCAATTTTTCAAAAATGATTGAAAATTGTTGTTAATAATTATTTAAAAATTAAATAAAATTATAAAATTGACTTGCAATAAATCTCTGAGAAATTAAAATAATTGGTTTCTCAAATGTGTCAACAATTAATCATTCGTACATTTTGTAAAAACATATTTTTTAATTATTTACCAAATATTGCTTGAATTTTTATTAAACATAATTAATAAAAAAATTTTCAATTAATAAGTTAATTTATGTGTTTATTAATTAATTGTTAGTATTTAATTAATTTTAAGTAAGAGCAATTTAATTTTAATTGATATCAAGTTACATTTTTTAATTTGATTTTTTTTATTATTTAGTTCAATTGTTGATTACAAAATTCATCTTTATTATAAGAAGAAAACAGTACATTGTAGGCATAGCCTCGTAAAAAAAAAATAAAAATTTGTTTTGTTTTAATTTGCTTAAGCAACACATTATTTGTATTTGGTTTTTGGCAAATTTATTAATTAGATTTTAATTTGTTAAGATTAAGTAATATTTTTATAAATAAAATAATAAATAAAATATCTAAAGTGCCTGCTTTTATTGAAACAGCCTGTATAATAAAAGCAATAATGTTTCTGATTTCGTAATTAATAATTAATAGGTTATGTTTCTAATTAATGATTTAATTTAGGTGTTATTTAAATAATACTACTAATTTACTTAAATTTAATTAAAATTAACTTAATCTAAAATTTCATTGTAGCACAAAATTATAATTCAAATGATCTGAATTAAATTTAAACTAAACAAGTACTAGACTTTAATAAAAAAAAATATGTTATCAATAATTAAGAGTCAAATATTAATTATTTTCTAAAACGATTAATTACAAATTAGTATAAAATAACTAATTATTTTACATGTCGTCGGGTGATTTTTAAAATATTAACAATTAGTAAAATAAATGTTTCAAAATGCTTATATAGCTATTAATAAATATTTAAAATTAACTAAAACTTAACAAATTAATTTACAATAAATCTATAAGAACAAATGTTTTAAAATGATTTAAATTTTTAAATGTAGCAATTAATTAATTTTACAATTTTTAATTATATATACAAATTTTTAAAATATTATTTTTACAATTTCTAATTACATATAGAAAGTTCTAATTATTTTTTTAAATATTGATTTAATCACGTAAAACTAGAATTTTAAAAATTCTATTTTACTAGATTTTTTTTTAAATACATAACTTGATACAATAATCAGTAATTAATTAATTGTTAGAATTTAACTAATCTAAAGTGAAAATATAGAGTAAAAAAATGAAAAAGAAAAAAAAGTACGAATAGAACCTGAAAAGAAAGCGGTAAAGTTTAAAGATAAAATGAGAGATAAAAAAAGTGTGAGATACTAAATGACTGCTGGAAAGTAATAAGCAAAACAACAAACAAAAGACTAAAAAAAAGAAAAAAAATACAATGAAAAAAAAAGAGTTCAGTCTACAAAAAAATTGAGAGAAAAAAAAAGCAAAGCAATGAGTGAATAGAAAAATGAGAGACAGAAATGGAAATACAGACAAACAAGAGATATAACAAAAAATATGAGAGACTGGTAATAGAAGATCTACCTAGATGTTTAAAAAAATAAAACGAGTGAGACAGAAAAATGATTGCAAGATTCAGATGTGGAAATAAAAATAGAGAAAACAGATTTAAGAAAAAAGAAAATGCAGGATGTGTGGAAGAGAGAGAAATACTAGAGCATATAATAAAGGAATGCGTGAAGGTAAAAGAAAGCATGATAGCGAGAGAAGATTTAATAAAAGAAAAGAAAAAATAGATAAAAATAATTGAAAGAAAAATATTAAACTGGGTAAATGAGGTAGAATAAAAGAAGGAAAAAAAGAAAAAAACATAAAAGCTATAAAAAAAATTGAAGATAAAAAACAAGACTAATTAAATTAGATTTTCTTTTTAATTTTATTTTTATTTTTTATGTTTTATGTTATGTTGCAATACAGTGGAGAAACAGAGATTTTATTAATTAAGTAAAAGCAATTCAATTTAAGGTTTCATTGCAGCAGAAACTATTGTATTGAAATCAAATTTCAGATGTTTATTTGTTTTTTTAAATTAATTTTAATTGCTAATTAAAATTTAATTTTAAAATTGTCATAATCTTATGAATAATAGAAAATTTTCAGTTTTGTTATATTTTGTAAAATAATTATCACTTCATTTGTGTTTTCTTTATTAGCAAATTAATTCATTATATTTTAATTGGTTAAGATTAAGTAAGATTTTTATAATAGTAATAATAATAATTATACCTAATTATTAAAAAAGTAATTTTTTTATTATAGTCATTACTTGTCAAAGACATTAATAATTTTTGATTGAATTTATAATTTAATTTTATATTGATAAGAATTAGAAAAATAATATAAATAAAGGTTATTAGAACAAAACCATTTGTTTTGCTTGAAAATTGAGAATTTTAATTATTTGAATAATATAACTTGAATGATCTCTACTTTATTCCTAATAATATTTGCACCACACAAATTTTATTATACTCTAGCAATGTTTGTTTTTCATTCTATTTTTAATTTTAACATAAGCATATTATTAATTAAATTGTTTATAAAATAAGCAATTTATTATTAAGTAGCAATGGCTATTTTTCATATAGAATTCAAAATAATGTTCCAAAACTGTATAACTAATTAAATACTGCAACTTTATTACTGTTTGACAACAGTTGTTTGTCGCATTATTAGTTTTGATAGTAATTATGAATATAAAATAATATATTTTATTAGTTATAACAAAACTAATTACGAAACGACAGTGCCTTTGAACAATCTAGTGAAACGATTAAGTAAACTTTACCCAGATTACGTTCTTGATATAGCAGCTGTTTGGTTTGTTTAGGACCAATCCAAATAGTTCTCTAATTTTCATTGGATTCAATTTATAATTCTACTCTATGCTTCGTACTGTATTTTGCATTTTTTATAATATCAAATTTGTGAACCGTATCAAAGTACATAATTTGTAATAACATCTTTATATAATTTGTTAATTTAAAGACTATGTTATTTATTTTGTCTGTTTTAATAAATAATAATTAATGGAAACCTTGATTAACACCGTAAACAAACAGAAATAACACTCAATTATTATTAAAGATATTATTTTTAATAACAAATTAAAGCTAAAATTCTAATGGCTAGATTTAGCAGTTTAAAAAAATCAAGAAATCATTTGTGCACTTGAAAATTAATTTTTTTTTTAATTAAACAGAATTTGCTAGAATCGCTTAACAGGTAGTTAAAGCTTGTCTAGCAATATTTGGTAAATATTGTTTTATAACAGTTCCACTCAAGCACTAATGTCCATCAGATGTTTAGTCTGTTCTCACTTTTTTCTTATAAAGATGAACTGTAATGAATATTAGTAAAAGTTGCTAATAGTACAGTTTTACGTCTACATCCGTATCAATTCAATAATTGTGGCATTAATTCAAAAACCATGTAAAAACTAAAAAAAAAAATTTGTTTATCACTACAAACTTTTCATTTCATTTGGTGCTACTAATGCGGTGTGTTATTAATTACAATAAATATTTCAATAACTACCATTAAAAACAATTATGTTTTAGTTATACATCAATCTATATATATATAAAAGAAAGTCTGTTAGTTACTCCACTTATAACTCAAGAACGGCTTTACCGATATGGTTGAAAATTGGTGAGGTGGTAGCTTAGAGCCAGGAGACGGACATAGGATACTTCTTATTCCAGAAACCACCCTCTAAAAGAGGGGTGAAAGTCAAATGTGAAATGCGATGTCGGAAACGTTCGGTGAGGCTCGACAAATTACCGAGAAATTTGACGCAACCACGAAGAAGCGTTTACATTAAAATTTATTTGACGTGGCTCAAGAAATTTTCCCAAACTTGGATTTTTATATCAATTATAGTTTAGAGCCAGGAGAAGGACATAGGATACTTTTCATCCCGTTCGACAGCATTCCCGTGTGACTTGACATGAAACGTCAGTCACTATAAAACGTGGAATAACAAAACGCAAATGACAGCTATGTAATTGACGTATAATGACAGATATGTAATGACGTATGGATGACAATTTGATATTTGTAAGAAATCAATAATAAAACTATTTCTATTAAATAAATAATTAACAATTATAATGTAATGATAGTGCCGTTGCCCATTCGTAAAAAGTGAAGTGAACTATAAAACTCGGTATGGTTGAAAATTTTAGTTTTTAGGTGAAGTGAAGTTTAATTAATAATGCCGCGACCAAGACGATCGAATCTTTCCCGACAAAGCCGTGATGCAAGAAGAATACAAAATACTGCAAATGAAAGGACTGAAGAAGAACAAGAAATTGCACGTGAACAGCGCCGCGATAGTATGGCTCGACTTCGTGCTTCTCAATCACGAGAGCAAAGTGAAGCAGCCCGTGAAACAGCTCGGTTGGCAATGCAGAATCGTCGAGCGAACAACAGAGGTCAACAAATAGATAATTTGCGACGCAGAACAAGATATTTATCAAGTGCTGATTCAAATCGAGCAGCGAGTTTATTAATATTAATAAATATTTAAAGATATTAATAAAATTTTTAATTAAATATTAATAATTATTTTAATATTTAATTATTAAATATTTAATAATATTTAATAATTTTTAATTATTAATTAGAAAAAATTAATAAAACTAAATAATTATAAACAGCTACTTTTTATTAACAAAGGGATGAAAAGGGGAGGGATAGAGACAAAAAATGACATGTATCAATATATAATTTTCAAAGATTTTGGTTTGCTTATTTTAAAAATAATATCTATGTTTAGGCGGAACAAAGTTCGCCAGGCCAGCTAGTATCAAATAAAATAAGAAAAACAATTTTTTGGTTTTATTTTTGATTAATTTTAACCCGGTTGTGATAAATTAGATTAATTTGAGTTAACTTAAAATAAATGTCTTATATTAATTGCTATAGTTGCTTAACGGGTAGTTAAAATTGGTCTAACGCTATTTATTAAATACTGTTTTGACTTTTAACGGTTCCATTCAAGCACTAATGTCTACTAGATGTTTTAGTCGGTCTACAAGTATTTTTTATAAAGATTATTTTTTAGACTGTTATTAATGTTTGTAAAAATACCTAAAACAACAGGTTTACGTCAACCTCTGTATCATTGCATTCTAAATCCTATTGAAACAATTTGGCATAAACTTAAAAGCTATGGAAAGTTTAAAAAAAAATAATTTTTTGTTTATCGCTACAAACTTTTCATTTAATTTGGTGCTGCTACTAATAAAATTAATAAATATCTACGTCTTAATCAACAAAACGGAACTTCTTTATATACGTCATCACAAGAATAGAATAGACTCTATTCTTGTGGTGAGACCCTCCACTTTCTGCTTGTTTAACAGTCTGCTGTGCGTCTTTTTTTTTGTTATCATTTTCTATTTTTTCTTGTACTGCACCTGTTTTCTTTATTACCAATTCCATGTCTTTCCTGCCCTGATTTTCCCATTTGCTCTCGGGTCTTCATTACTTCTTTTTTTTCTGTTTCTACTCCGTTTTTTTTTTTACTTTACTTCTAGCTTTTATTTTTGTTATCTGTCAGTACCATTGCATTTTCTGTGATTTTATTATTTTTACTATGTCTTCTCTATTTAATATCTGCGTTATTTCATGGTTCATAAGTCTTTTTATATTCTCCACCTTTAGTCTTTTTTGAGTCTTTAAGATTAAGATTAGGAATAAAATGTTATATGCACTGCAACCTATTAGTCGATTGTGCTCTCTTTTCTTAAGCTGTTCAAGGTGTGTCTCTGTTTATAGCTCTGCATCTGACTCCAAAGCTGTAATAAATTCCACCAGCTAAGATGGCTTTAAAGATAAGGTTTCAATCCAATTTGTATTCCTGCCTTAGATGTTCTCTACGTTGGGCGTCTCCAGGTGTTCCTGAGTTTCTTCCTATTCTCTGTAAAGTCTGCATTTGTCATTATCTTGCCAAGTCTCACCAGGTGCTTTTCTAGACGTCAGTGACCGGTAAAAAAATCTGTGAGAATGCAAAATTTGTTTTTAGTAAGGTACAAGAAAACTTTGGACCTTGCATGGTTGAAGTCTTTTTCTTTATTTTGCTTCTTTTAATGTAGATGTAACTCTGGTTTTTTATGCTATATATCTTTTTGATCATTTTCCTTTCAAAAATTCTTAATTTTTCTCGGTCTGTGCTTGTTAGGCTTTGCTAGCTGTTTTGTACACTCTTGATTTTGTTTTCTTACTTACCTGCCTACTCGTCATGATGAACTTAAACTTAAAATATGCTCTAAGCCCTGCTTGTATTTTCTGCTCTATTTCCTTGTTTCGATCTTTCTTATTGGTAATGACTATGTACTTCCAGATACTTGAAGCTTTCTTCCACTCTGAATCTGTATCTCTTTATTGTTATCTTGTCGCGACCACTTTGTTTTTATTTATTTCCATTTCTCTCTTTCTAGCTTCTGCCACCTTCGCGTTTACAGTTTCTTTTAATCTTCTTGAGCTTTTAGTCACTATAGCCAGATCGTCAGCGTATGCTATCTTGTACTCTTTCAATGTTAAGTGTCTTGTCTAATCTGCTGTTTTTTATGATGCCATCCAGCACGATGTTGGATAAAGTAGTTGACAATCCGTACCCTGATGATGATATCAAATCCTGAGATGTCCCACTTCTTGTTATTACTGCTCCTCTTGAGTTCTTCATTGTCATTTTTTTTTGTCTTATGAAATTTTCTGGTATTTTAAGTTTTCTCATGTCTTTCATTATAACGGTTTTTTAAGGCTAATCAACACTTTTTTTAAATTGACAAATAGTATATGGGCGGTTGTATTTTTTTTGTAGCATTTTTTCATTATTTGATCCAGCGTATGTACTGCATCTATAGTTGATCTTTTCTTTCTGAAGCTATATCAATATTCTCCTATTTTTATGTCGGTATGCTTTCTCAGCCTGTTGTTTATTAGTATTTTATACTGTTATTATTATTATTATCATTTTCTATATTGTCGATTATCTTTTCTATCTATTTTGCTCTCTTCTGTTTCACTAAAACTTTACTTTCTTATTTTATTTTATTGTATACTACTAATAAATTTATTATTGCCTATACCGGCTTAAATATTCTAACAATTCATTTTATATCATTTTCTATTCTACCCTCCCTGTTCTTCCTTTGTCCTTCATTTTTCTTTTCTCCCATACTTCTTTCATCCACTTTATCTGCACTCCATTTTCTTTCAGTATTTCTTTTCTTTCTGCTCTTTCTCTCTCCCTCATCTCACTGCATTCATTCCACATGTGCTCTATTGTCTCTCTTTCCTCATAACAGATTCTGCACAGTCTCTCTTCCTTTTCCATCCAATACCTATTCTCTCTCTCTTCATTTCCGCACCTGAACCTCGCCATTATTTTCCTCTATTTCGCACTTTCTCTTCCCAGGTACACTGGGATCTCCTCTGTCATACATTTCTCATAATTCATGTTGTACCTGGATTCTTTGATTTTTTCTCTTCTTTCTTGCTTTTCTACATCCCTGTCTTTTTCGCTCGTTTCTGCGTTTATCTAGTTGCCTTCTGTTCTTAATCTTTCCACTTCTTTACTTGCATACCCATTTCTTCTGTAATATTTTTCTCTCTCGTTTAACTTCAAATTTTTTTTCTTTTCTCTCCAACATTTGTTTAATGTTCTACATTCTTGCCTTCCATTCATTCTATCCTCAAACTTAGTCGCTTTTTCCCCCGTTTCCACTCTCAGCTTGTTTCTCTTACATTCTTCTCTTACTATATACCCAGGGGTTTCTCTGTTCACCCTTAGGACCCACCTCAAATACTTCTCTTGTACTCTCTTTATTTCCTCTTGTTCTTTCCACCCTCAAATTTCTGCCCCATACATCAATACGCTCTCTACCAAGCTCTCAAACATCATTACTTTCCTTTTAAAATCCCCACCCCACTTCCTCTCTCCTATTCCCCATACACACCCCACAATCTTGTTTGCTTTCCTTGCCAACTCTCTGACATGCTGTTCGTAGCTCTTTCATTAAACGTATACCCTAAATACTTGAACTCTTTTACTCTCTCTATTTTCTCTCCCTCCCATTCCCAATCATTCTTTTCTTCTTTCCTCTTCTTTTTGTTGAACACCAGCATTTTTGTTTTATTTACATTCACTTCTAGCTTTTTTTTCCTCACATACTTTTTTTAGGTTCGTCATCATTTCTCCCATCTCCCTTTCGCTTTTTGCTATTAATACCACATCATCTGCAAACGCTAGACTCCACACTTTTTCTCTTCCAATCACACATCCCCCAGCTTGCGCCTTTCTAAACATTTCTTCCATATCCGCCATGTAGGTTGTGAACAACAAGGGGCTAAGAGGACACCCTTGTCTCACCCCTTTAGACGTTACAAACCACTCACTCTCTTTTTCCCCTGCTCTCACTTTGCTTTTTGTTTTTACATAGATCTCTTCTACCTTTCTCACCAGCCACTCGCTTACTCCTCTTTCTCTCATACTCTCACACATTTTCTTTCTATCGACCTTATCAAACGCTGCTCTAAAATCTATGAAAATCGTTTTCTATATTGTCGATTATCTTCTCTATCTATTTTGCTCTCTTCTGTTTCACTAAAACTTTACTTTCTTGTTTTATTTTATTGTATATCTTTCTTCTTTCTCGTATTCAATTGGCAACTTTTTTCTACTTTCTTTGTTTCTAATATATTGTCGGTTGCTACTATTATGCTTTGTCTTATTCTACTCCAATTTTTTCCAATGTTGTTATTTTCTGTGTTTTGCGCCAGTTGTTTCTCTATTTTTTCGTTTTGTTTATTATATTTTAGACGTTCCGTCTTCTTCCTTTTGTCACGCTTTTTCAACTGCTTCTGACCTTTATGTTTACTTTTACAATTGCTAGTAAGTGGTTTGTGTAGGCATTAGCTCTCCTAAAAAAACGTATATTTTGTATTATTTTTGTCTTTTTTTTATATCATAACATGCTCAATCTGGCTACTTATTGTTTTCTGCAGTATCATTCACGTAATTTGGTGTTCATACTTTTACTTATGTATTGTAATGACAATGCTCATGTTCATTTCTGTTGCAAAATTACATACTCTCATGCTATTTCCGTTTTTTCTATCATAAATTGTTTTTTTATGCTACATTCTTTATGTACTCTTTTTCTCCTATTTTGGCGTTAAAATCTCCAATCGCAATTTAGAATTTTTCGCATATTAGTTCCTCAAAGAGTTTGCCTTGCTTGTTCCATCACCAATAGCAAATATAATAAGAGAAAAATTTAATACAGCTTTTTTGTATGTTTAATTTTTTAGTCTAATTTGGTGATAAATAAGATTAATTTATTATAATTAAAATATTATTTGCTTAACAATTACTGCAAATATTGCTTTAACTTTATAACAGTTCCACTCAAGCACTAATGTCCACTAGATGTTCACGTTCGTTTTGAGTTATTTTTATAAAGGTAAGCTGTAATAATAATTAGCAACATTATTACCTGAGACATTATCACCGTATTGAAATAATGTAGCATGAATTTTAACTTTCTGTTTTATCATTAGAAATATTTGATTTAATTTGATGCTACTAATGAGGTGTGCTGTTAACTACAATAATTATATTAATAATTATAATTAAAAATAATTATGTACTAGTTAATCAACAATAGCAAATAAAATTAAAAAAAATTTAATAAGGTTTTTTTATTGTTTTAAATTTTAGTCGGTTTTTAATGAATAAAATTGATTTGTTGTATATCACCTACATAGAAAGTTCTATAGTAATTATAGCTTATTCAATGAAAAAATATGAAAATGAGCAAATCGTAAGCTCATTGGAAATCCCTCTTACTTATCAGATCGAAATTTCTCGGTGTGTCAGATAAGCCTCTTGACTGAATTGAGGAAAACGCTCTGATGTAATACAAACTCTGAAGCGTCACTATTTCACATTCGAAGTTAATCTGGATTCCTAGACTAGAGAATTGCGGTCCCTTTCTGCTATTTGTAGAGGCTTGTTTAATCGATATTGCGGTTTTCTTTGATTTATTAATGTTATTTGCCAAAGTTTAAACTGCTTCAACACCAAAAAAAAAAAACGCTTATTGGGCAGACTATAACTCATTGGTGGAAACATGTGTTGTCTGTGTGTTAGAGAAAAAAATTAATAAAACCTGATGGGTAGAGTTCGAGATGAGAATCAATAACATAAATATAGTCCGAGACCTAATAAAGTAAAAGTATATTTTGCAAAAAATAATCCACAAACACTTTTAGGATCAGTTCGTCAGACAATGCTGTGAAAACAATTTTGAAGAGAAAGTAGAAAAGTTGCTGATACAGTTATGTCAACCACTTAAAAACTCACTGATAAGTGGTAAAAGCCGCAACATATATATGAATTAATAGATCCTTTATTCTAAAGACAAAAGCATATTGAAATTTTTTTTTTTTTTTTTTGTTAGAGGGGTGGAAAATCTTCAAAAAGACACCGGCCGATGTTATTGGCCGGTAGTGTGGGATTTTTACCCACTAAAAACCACCTCTGCCCTATCTGACACTACAGTGGGTCGAGGCCTAGCCTCATATCACCGAGAATGACTTGCGATACATCGAGGAATGTATCGGCTTATCTTGAAGACATCGAATAAAGCAGTAAATGCTAATACGATGCCTCCGGTTTTAGTTTAGGGGCTTTGCTGTCTTACTGCCCGGAGCTAGTGATTGCAAACCTTTGTTGTAGGTACAACTGGGATGCCTATCCCTATATCCTGGGACTCTAAAAAAAGTTTTTAAGAATGCATATAGTATGCGAAGCTTAGTGAAAATTGAGAAAATCTTTTAATTTTTGTCCTGGCTGGTCTTGTTGCATCAGTGTTCCTCTCTAGGTTGTCGGTCCCCAGTCGACTTCCATGAGAAGTGCTGTCTTGGGCCTCTTGAAGCGGGTGGTGATTCCCTCATCGTAGTCTAGTGCAGTTCTCAGCAGTGAGTTTGGATGCTCCTTAGTCTTCTGATGGTAGGAGGTGAGGAGATCCTTGATGAATTTTCTCATCGATGGAATTCCTGACTCAGAATGAAGCTGAACGTTTCGGATGAACCAAGGGGCGTCAAAGGCCCTTCTAATGGCTCGACTTTGGACGACCTGAAGTTTCTTCATTTGAGTTTTCGGTACTGTAGCCCATGCCGGGATGGCATAGGTGAGTATCGGTCGGATGCACATCTTGTAGAGAAGACATTTGTTCCTTATGCTTAATTTGCTTTTTCGGCAAATTAGCGGAAACAAACATGCCATTGCTCCTTTTGCTTTCGAAACTGCATAGTTCACGTGAGGGATGAACGAGAGTCTGGAATCAAAAATTACACCAAGATAAGTTACCTTCTTTTGCCATTGGATGTTCTCCCCAAACATGTGGATGTGGCCTGAAGGTTCCTTAAATCTGCGAGTCACAAAAAGTGCAGAGCTTTTTTCTGGGTTGACTTTGATAAGCCACTTGGAAAACCATTCCTCTATGGCTGTTGCTGCTTTCTGAAGATACCTGCTCAAAAGAACGGGACTTTTGGAGCGAGCAAGGATAGCCGTATCGTCCGCATATACGGCGATTTGGGAACGAGGAACTTTGGGTAAATCTCTGGTGAAAAGAGAATAGAGAATTGGAGAGAGAACTGAGCCCTGAGGAACACCGGCTTTTAAGAAGCGCTTTGTGGAAAGGGTGTTTTGGATTCTCGCTTGGAATTTGCGATTTACCAGAAAGGATTGAATTGTTCTCACTAGCGGGCGAGATATGCCAGCACGAAGTAACTTATAAATAAGTCCATCATGCCAGACAGTATCAAAAGCCTTAGAGACATCAAGAAAGACTGCACCACCAAACTCTTTGAAGTTGAGGCCAGCTGAGAAGTATTCACTGACTCGAACAACTTGGTCTGTGGTTGAGTGATTTGGACGAAAACCAAACTGCTCATCAGGCAGTAGATTGAGGTCTGAAACATTTTGAGCCAGGCGGCTTCGAATTACCCTTTCTGCAATTTTTCCAATTGCGGATAAAAGACTGATTGGTCGATAGTTCTGCGGGAGTTTGAGAGATTTTCTTGGCTTTTGGAAGAAAATGACGTTTGCAGATTTCCATCGACTTGAGAAGATTTGAAAAGTAAACATGGCATTGATGATGGTGACAATGTAAACAATTGCTTTGAATGGAAGATTTTTCAAAGCTTTATTAGATACATTGTCTGGACCAGGTGCCTTTTGCATATTGAAAAAAAAATACATCAACTTTTTTAATGAAAAGCCGAATACGGACCGCGTACAGAATAACGCAAAATACGGACCGCGTACAGAATAACGCAGAGTACGGTCCGCGTACAGAATCTTGATACTTTGTTATTTTTTTTATTCTATTTGGTTTTTCCTGTTTTTTACATTCCTTATCCTACTCTTCGTTCTTCTAGCACTTTTGTCTATTGCAAATTTTTTTTTATTGTTGCTTCTTTTTTTTCTTTTTTTCGAGTTTGTCTTTCTTATATTTTCTTTGTATTTTTTTATGTTTTCTTTAGTCCAGCTGTCTATTTCTATTTACCTGCACTTTCTCACTTTTTTTTCTCTTACTTTTTTTCATTGTCACTACCATAGGGAGATGGTCTGATTCTGCCCATTCCTCCACGATCATATTTTCAATATGTTATTTATCTCCTTTTTTATCTTCTTTAATATTTTCATATACTAGCTTCCCCTCATTCTCTGCTTACATATCTCTCAGTTCTTTCCTTTCCTTGTTGTTTTACTTATCTTTGATATTCCTCTGTCCATCACTTTTATTTTTAATTTTATTACTTTTTATTCTCCTAATTTGGCATTAAAATCTTTTTCTATTGTTTGTTTTTTTTCTCTACTTTCTTTTCTAGTCCTTTTGTTGCTGTTTTAAATTTTGTTCTATACATTGTATTTTTTTCTGTCTATAATTATTTTGTTTTCTATTACTCTTTTTTAATGTTTTTGTACTTTTTTCTTTGTTTTTTCGTTTAGTAAATGTTTTTTTATTGCTGTTATTATATTTTGTTTGTTTGTTTGTTTTTATTCATTTGTATTTTTTGTTTATTTTACCCTCGGTTTATACGTTTTTATAAATTAGCTTTAATTTATTGCATCAAAAAAAGAATATTGCAATGGTCCAACTCTTCTTCGTGTCCACCGCCTCTTCCACCAAGGTTACAAACACTGACCCATGATGGGCAAGCGGCGATACGCTGTATAAATCAAGACAATAACGATATCCACATTCATTTTGATTCTGATTTTTGTTGAGAATTTCGTGTTGATGTTCAGTTTTTTGACCAGTGCTGTGTGAATGATTGTTTGAGAAGCTTGGCATACAATGTTCCATCAAAAGGTATCTATAATTTATTACCATTTTTTCAAAAATAATAATGTTTAAAACAGTTTAATAATAATTAAATAAAATATTTAAAAAAATGTGTGAGAGGAAACACAACTATAAATAATTAATTTAAATGTTTCATCAAATAATATTTATTATCAACTTTTAGTGCAATAATAATATAAATTTAAATATTTAATAATAAAAAGTATTTGTTATTAACTTTTATTAAATAATGATATAATGTAATACAGTTTAATAAGAATAATATAAGAATAAAAAATATCAGAAAAATTGTGAGAGTAGCCACTTAATAATAAATAATAAATTTAATGCTAATACAATGTTGCATCAGAAGATAATTGTTATTAACATTTTTTTTTCAATAATGATATAATTTAACACAGTTCAATAATAATACAAAAAATATTTAAAAAATAAAAAAAGTGGAAGATGAACCTCTGAATTGTAAATAATTAATTTAAATGTTCCATCAAAAAATATTTCTTATTAACTCTTTTATTTAGTAATAATACAAATTTAAAAGAGTTTATTATTAATAAAATAAAATTTTAAAAAATAAAATAAAAAGTAGGAGAATAACCACTCAATAATAAATAATAATTTTAATGCTAATACAATGTTGCATCAAAAGTTATTAGTTAATAATTGTCTTAAAAATTATAATATAATTTAACACAGTTTAACAATAATAAAAAAATATTTAAAAAGTAAAAAAAGTGGAAGATGAACCTCTGAATTGTAAATAATTAATTTAAATGTTCCATCAAAAAATATTTCTTATTAACTCTTTTATTTAGTAATAATACAAATTTAAAACAATTTATTATTAATAAACTAAATAAAATAAAATATTAAAAAATAAGATGAAAAGTAGGAGAATAACCACTTAATAATGAATAATAATTTTAATGCTGATATAATGTTGCGTCAAAAGTTATTAGTTATTAGTTGTCTTAAAAATTATAATATAATTTAACACAGTTTAACAATAATAAAATAAAACCTCAATAATTTTAAGAAAATTGTAAAAAAGACCATTCAATAGTAAATAATAAATTTAATGCTGATACAATGGTGCATCAAAAAGTATTTGTTATTAACTTTTTTTTAATAATAATATAATTTAACACAGTTTAATGATAATAAAATAAAATATTAAAAATATAAAAAAATTTATGAGAATAATTACTTAATAATTATTAATAAACTCAATGCTTATACAATGTTGCATCAAAATATATTAGTTATTAATTTTTTTTAAATTATAATATAATTTAACACAGTTTAACAATAATAAAATTAAACCTTAATAAAACTTTTAAAAAAATTGTGTAAAAGACCATTCAATAAAAAATAATAAATTCAATGCTAACACAATGTTGCATCAAAAAGTATTTGTTATTAACTTTTTTTTAATAATAATACAATTTAACAAAGTTTAATGATAATAAAATAAAATTTTAAAAATATGAAACAAAATTATGAGAATTGATACTCAATAATTATTAATAAACTAAACTCAATGCTAATACAATGTTGCATAAAAAGTTATTACTTATTTATTATTTTAAAAATTATAACATAATTTAAAACAGTTTAACATTAATAAAATTAAAATAATTTTAATGCTAATACAATGTTGCATCAAAAGTTATTAGTTAATAATTGTCTTAAAAATTATAATATAATTTAACACAGTTTAACAATAATAAAAAAATATTTAAAAAGTAAAAAAAGTGGAAGATGAACCTCTGAATTGTAAATAATTAATTTAAATGTTCCATCAAAAAATATTTCTTATTAACTCTTTTATTTAGTAATAATACAAATTTAAAACAGTTTATTATTAAAAAACTAAATAAAATAAAATATTAAAAAATAAGATGAAAAGTAGGAGAATAACCACTCAATAATGAATAATAATTTTAATGCTGATATAATGTTGCGTCAAATGTTATTAGTTATTAGTTGTCTTAAAAATTATAATATAATTTAACACGATTTAACAATAATAAAATAAAACCTCAATAAATTTAAGAAAATTGTAAAAAAAACCATTCAATAGTAAATAATAAATTTAATGCTGATACAGTGGTGCAACAATAAAATAAAACCTTAACAATTTTAAAATTTTTTTGAAAATGACAATTTAATAATAAATTGAATGTTAATACAATGTCCATCAAAAGATAATAATTATTAATTTTTTTTTTCAATAATTATACAAATTTATCTCAGTTTAATAATAATGAAATAAAATATTTGAAAACAAAATGAAAAGTGTGAGAATAACCACTCAACAATAAATAATAAATTTAATGCTAATACAATGTTGCATCAAAAAGTATTTGTTAATAACTTTTTTTTAATAATAATATACTTTATCACAGTTTAATAATAATAAAATAAAATATTAAAAACATAAAACAAAATTATAAGAATTAATACTCAATAATTATTAATAAACTCAATGCTAATACAATGTTGCATCAAAAGTTATTAGTTATTAATTTTTCTTAAAACTATAATAAAATTTAACACAGTTTAACAATAATAAAATAAAACTTTAACAATTTAAAAAAAATTGTGAAAATAACAACTCAATAATAAATTTAGTGCTAATACAATGTCCATCAAAAGATAATAATTATTAATTTTTTTTTTTAATAATAATACAAATTTATCACTGTTTAATATTAATAAAATGAAATATTTGAAAACAAAATAAAAAGTAAGGATCTCCACTAAATAATAATAATGTTGCATCAAAAATTATATGCTATCAACTTTTTTTTAATAATAATATAATTTGATACAAGTTAATAATAATAAAATAAAATATCAAAACTATAAAAAAAGTGTGAGAACTACCACCCAAGTATAAATAATAAATTTAACGCTAATACTATGTTGCATCAAAAAGCATGTGTCAATAACTTTTTTTAAATAATAATTTAATTTAATTTTGTTTAATAATAATAAAATGAAACATTAAAAATATAAAAAAATAAAAGAGATTTAGCACAAATTTAAAAAAAAAAAATTTAATGCTCATACAATGTCGATCAAAAAAATTTTATTATTTTTTTATTTTTAATAATAGTATAATTTATTACAGTTTAATAATAATAAATTTAAACATTTAAAAAAAAGTGTGAGAATAATCACTCAATTATAAATAGGTATTTAATTTAATACTCAATGGTCTGAGTACACATACAACAATAAAAATTAATATTTAACATTCATTAATAATAATAAGCTCATGTTTATTATTTGTCAGTGGACACTGTATAGTTTTTATATAAACTAATAGAATTAGCTTCCGTATCCGGTTCAAATACAATCCGATTTAGATAAATGTATAAAATATTAATGACGGAAATGTCATTTTCCATATGTTTTCGGTCTACTAGTTCTGAATATTTTATTGTTTATGCATTTGCTGGCTACAAAATCAATAGCTTCATAATATAGTCTCGAAAATTATTAATGAATATTTTAATATTTTATTTCATGTTAAAATGTCAGAAAATATGTAATAAAATGTCTCAACTTAGTCATTGTAGTGTGAAAAACTTTCTCAATAGTTAACTTTAAACATTTTATGTTCAGGGATTTTTTAATACTAAAAAAAGTAGTTTTTTGAAGACTCAAGCTAAATTACTATCTCTCCACGCAAAAATAAAACTTTTACCAGTTTTAAATTCTAAAGATTTCTAATGACCATTTTCTAATAAATTTTTAAATTTATATAGATATTTTTTTTATGAATTTATTTTTGTTGCTTTTCTAAGTAATGCAAATAATAACCTCAATAACTAGTTGGTGTTATCTGTAAGTTAAATTTTTTTGTAACATATAAAAAAAACGAATAAAACTTTTAACCATTTTGATAAAAATATTATTATAGTAATTACTATTATTATAAGTGTAATAATTATTAAAATTATTATAATTTATTTATTAGATCAAAATCCGTTTCTAGAAAAACTCTACCACTTTCAATTGAAAATTCGGTTCTAAATATATTTTTATAAACTCTTCTAAAAAGTTTTGGTCTAGAATCAAAAATAACGTTATTATTAAGTTGTCTAAATAGTAACAATAAAAATAGTAAGAAGGCTATGAAAGTCATTACAGTTTAATGATATTAGGATAAATAATCATCATTGTTACCAAATCCTCCTAATTACATGGAACTGCGCCTCTGTGAAGAACCACTTATCTCAATGCCATCATATTTTTATGATGAATAATTCTAAAATTTTTTTTCATAAAAACAAAAATAGAATTTAGAAAAATATTATATGAATTGTTTACTTTGTGGTCTTTAATTATATCACAAACGACCAGAATTAGTATTGTTTGGTTTCCTTTTTAAATTAATTACTTCTTGAATATGAGTATTTAATAAACTTATTTGAAGTTTTTTTAATAGTTGGTATACATGATTCACATGATTGTCAAAAACATAAGCACACCAAATGTCAATATTATTTTTATATGTTTTCAATTTTTTACTTACGGATAAATACTTTTTTAATCTTTGAACAAAAATACGTTTTTATTTTAAACCAAAAATATTTCGAAAAGTGGTTTAATGGTTTAAATTAGAAGACAAAGTAAAAGCTAGATTTGCTACATTTAGAACTGTTAGATTATTTTGTTTTTATCAGGTAATAAATTTGCAGTCGATGTTTTGACCAGTTCCCAAATTTTAAATAAGATTTCTACATCAATTTTGTTTTTTTCTATTAAAACTTTTTATTAAAAATTAAACAAATTTTGTCAAACAATTGAATTGAGACTGCCGTTACCAACCAAAAATTTTCCAAAGCTTTGAAATTTATTTTTGTTATAAATAAAATTTTAAAAAGTACACAAATCTTCTAGAATTTGTGCGTCAAATCAATCCTTATAAAACTATTTCTTTAATATACTATTTTTTTATTTAATTTTGTTAATTTAAGATTTTTAATATTGTTTTTTTTTAACTTTTCAAACCTGGTGGTCTAGATAATTATCCAATATTTACAAAAATATAATACAAAATATAATTATAAGTTTTTAATATAAATTTATTAATACAACCACCTTTGTTCCAACAAAATTATATTTAATTAATTAATCTTAAAATCTAAATTAAATACGATTACATCTTTATTTAAAATAATTTATATTTCTATAAATATATATTTAATTGATTTTAATTTAATATAAAAAAAATACTTATTAAATTTTATTTAATAAATTTTAAATTTTAATTATTTATTTTATTTAAAATACAATTATTTAAAATTATTACGGAAATTAAATTAGTATGGACTTGTAAAATAAGTTAAATATATAAATAATAAAGTCATTTTTTAATAGTTGTTAATATCAAATTCAAAAATATTATTATTTTGTATCCTATTTTTTTTAATTTTATTTTTATCAATTTCAAGTTTTCAATATTGTCATTTTTTCTATTTTTATACTTAGTGCATATTTGAGATATTTATAAGTAATTACAAAAACTGAATTATAATTGTTTTTAAGTATTATTTTATTAATATATCAATAAAAAGCTTTGCTTCAACGAAATTAAATCTAGTTAATTAATTAATCTTTAAATCTAAATACAATCACATTGTTTATTTTAAATAATTAATTGATTTATATATATTTAATTAATTTTTATTTAATTAAATTAAAATTTTTTTCTTAATATAATTATATAGATATTATTTAAAATAATCACAAAAATTAAATTAGTAAAAGTTTGCAAAATAAGATCAAAATATAAATAATAAAGTTATTTTACTAAATTAAGTAAACTAAAAAAAATTAAAAATGCTTTATTTTTTTTGTATTACTGTAATAATTAATTACTATTAGTCTACAATAAATTTGCAAAAATTAAAGTCAAATAAATTTTAAATAATTGCAGTTAAAATTAAAATCAAGATGTTTAATCAATTGCTTTTGCAAATTCAACCAATCCCATAACAAGTTAATTTTAATTAAATATTTAATTTTGTTACTATAAAGACATAACCTACATTTAAAAAATGTAGGTTATGTCACAGCGACTAACTTTTTAATTGGCATCTTCAATAATGTTGTCAGTGTCAAAATTGTCACCTTTCAACAACAGGAAGTGGTTGCAGTTGCACTATTTTAAAATGATATGTAGGATTCCAACTCAAACAGTCATAGTTGACCACGCTGTAATAACTAGATTTTAAAATCAAAAGTAATTAATTAGCTGTATTTTAAGAAAAATTTTCTATAAACTATTAAGGTACAATGAAGTACCATAATAGTACGTTTAGAATAAAAGTAAGGTCAAATATAAACTACCTCAAAAATAATGACAATAAATCTATCATAAAAAAAAAAAACTGCAAAATCAAAAAAAAAATTTTAAAATTTCTACATCTATAACAAAGTTAGGCTTATCACATTAAAGGCGATATAAATAAAACAAAAAATAAAAACTTTACAAATATTGTTTTTATTTAAAAAAAACAATTAGTATTCTTTGAACAAGCTCAAAATCACCATTTAACCTCACCATAAAGTTTGTTGTCACTTCAAAGTTAGCAACTATAGTACTTTTTAAAAGCTTTACCAAAAAAAAACTTTTTAAACGTATTTCTATAAACAGGTCGGGTCAGACCAGGTTGGGTTAGACCAGATCAGGTCAGGTCAAAAACAAACATAATTTAAACAAGCCATAAAAAAATGTCACAATAGCATGTTGCTTAAGCCACATTCAAAATTCAATTGACAGTTTAATGACAGATTCTAACCAATATATAAAAAGCAAGATACAAAAATTTTTATCACGATTTATTCTAGCATTAAACTGTTAGAAATGTTGTTCCTTTGTGTTAAATGTATAAATAATATAAAGTTAATCACGTCTTCTCAACGCTGCCGACACATTGTAAAGAAAATCTAATAAGTTATTTATTTCAAGAGACTTTTTACCGATTTGTTAAGTATTTCTTCCAGGTTGTTCATTAGAAAAATACAAAAAAATTACTAAAATTTCAAAAAGAATTTACCAATATATTGTAAGACTTGTTATATAAAAACCTGTCGGTATATGTCACTATATAAAATTCTACTTTATAGTCTAATTAGATAAGCTATCTACAATAATTATGTAAAAAAAATATTTATTTAAAATGTTTCTTTTGTTTCTCTTTGTATTTTTGTTGTATAAGGAAATTATTTTATAAATTTATTTACATAAGATTGAATCAAACTATATTATATTTCTTATTTTGTTTCAATTTTGCGTTTTGAATTTTATATATTATTAGGTTATATTTTATATATATTATATTGTTATGTGTAACGTTGAACTGTGAACGTAGCTTTACCTCGAATCAAAGTGACAGTTATTAACTTGACACCTAAACCTAACCTTACTTTTAATTTAATAAATTAATAGTTCATCACATTAATGAGATGAAATTAAAAGATTAACTATAATTTTATTTCAACATTTAATTTATGTTTATACAATCACTCCTAGTCAAATAAATTTGTAATTTTATAGTATAGACCATTATTGATAAATTATTTCAATTAATTTTTTTGTCATTTTTGGTTTTTGTAATTGTATTTTTCTTAAACTCACATCGAAGCAAACCTAATGCTTTTTTTTTTCAATTTAATTTTTATTTTTAATAAATAGTAAAAAAAATAAAAATGTAAAACGTCTATAAATAAAAAGTTCAAAAACTGTTTTTTTAATTATGATTAATTGATTAATGTTTTAACAAAATATTGCAGTCCAAAAGTTGCCTAAGTAATTAGATTAATTAGCTTTAATTTTGTAAAAACATTTAGATTTTCTTAAAGCATTTAGTCAAACAAATTTGAAAGATAATTATTGACAAATTATTTTAATTGAAATTTTTAATTATTTTTTATTTTTGTAAAAGATAAAAAAAACCTGTAAGTATTGTTTTCTTAAATTAAAAAGCAATTAGCTAAATGTAGTCAAGCCTAATTATATATTTTTTAAATTTTGTTTTTTTTTTCAATTTAAAGAAAAGTAAAGGAAATAAAAATTTAAAACGTCTATAGATTAACAGTTTAAAAACTGTGTTTTAGTTCTTGTAAATTAATTAATTATTTATTAATAAAATTGTTTAAAGACAATGTAGAAGTCTAAAAATGACCTGATCTAGTAATTAGATGAATTAACTTAAATTGTATTGAAACATTTAATTTTCTATTACACATCTATTTCATATAAAATGAATTTGTAATTTATATTAAAGATAATTATTAATAAATGATTTTAATTAAAAAAGTTTTTTTTTAATTTCTGTACAAGATAAAAACTTTAATTGTAATAAAACGTTCATATATTTACAACTCAAAATCTGTTTTTTAATTATTATTAATTATTTAATTAATATTTTAGCAATAAATCTGCTTAGACAAATTATTTAAACCTAAAAATTATTCAAGTAATTAGAAAAGTTATCTATAATTTTATTGAAACAATTAATTTTCCATTAAAAATCCACCTCTTGTCAAATAAATTTGTAATTGTAATTATTGATAAATTACCTCAATTAAAATTATTATATTTTTAATTTTTGTAAAAGGTAAAAATAAGCTGTACCTTTATTTTTTGAAAATTTAAAAACAATTAATTAAACCTAGCTAAACCTAATACTATTTTCTTTTATTTAAATTTTGAAATCTAAAACGTCTATAGATTAACAATTCAAAAATTGTTAAATGTAATTTACTTAATTATTATTTTAGCAATAAATTTTTTTAAGCAAAATACGGCTATCTAAGATTTACTTAAGTAATTAGATAAAGTAACTTTAATTTTCGTCAAACATTTAATTTTGCTTCAAACAATTATCTCTTGTTAAATAAATTTTTTATTTTAAATTAATGATAATTATAATTAGATGAATTAACTTTAATTTTATTTTAACAATAATTTTTTTTTTATACATTTATCCTTAGTCAAATTGAAAATTAAAGATAATTATTGATAAATCACTTTAATTAAACTTAATTTTTTTCTTAAAAAGATAAAAAAAACTTTTTTTGTATTTTGCTTAAATTAGAAAACAATTATTTAACTGTAGCAATAAAATTATTTAAACAAAATATTGCAGTTTAAAAATTACTCAAGTAATTAGATGAATTAAGCTTATTTCTATATAAACATTTAATTTTTTTTATGTGTTTACTTCTATTCAAATAAATTTGTAATTTTATTTTAAAGATAATTATCAATAAATAACTTTATTTAAAATATGTTTTTTTAATTTTAGTGAAAAATCAAAGAACTGTATTTGTATTTTTCTCAATTTATAAACAATCTTGATCTTATTTTTTTTTAATTAATTTGATGTTTTTGTTTATTTAAAATAAAAAGTGAAAAAAATAAGAATCTGAAACGTCTATAAATTAACAGTTTAAAAACTGTTTTTTAATTATTATTGATCAATTAGTAATTCAGCAATAAAATTGTTTAAACAAAATATTGCATTCTTACAGTTACGTAAGTATGTAGATAAATTAACTTTAATTTTATTAAAACTTTTAATTTTCTTTTAAACTTACATCCTAATTTAAATAAAAAAAATTGTAAATTTATATTAAAGATAATTTTTAATAAATTATTTTAATTAAAATAAACTTTTTTTTGTTTTAGTGTAAAGCGTTTATAGATTAACAGTTTAAAAACTGTATTTTAATTACTATTAATTAATTAAAAATCTAGCAAAAAAAATGTATGAACAAAATATTGCATTCCTAAAAATACGCAAGTAATTAGATAAATTAACTTTAATTTTATTAAAACTTTTAATTTTTTTTTAAGCTTACACCTTAATTTAAATTAAAAAAAATTGTAAATTTATATTAAAGATAACTTTTAATAAATTATTTTAATTAAAATAATTTTTTTTTAGTTTTAGTCTCAAACGTTTATAGATTAACAGTTTAAAAACTGTATTTTAATTGTTATTAATTAATTAAAAATCCAGCAATAAAAATGCTTGAACAAAATATTGCATTTTTAAAAATACGCAAGCAATTAGATAACTTAACTTTAATTTTATTAAAATTTTTGATTTTTTTTTAAATTTAGACCCTAATTTAAATAAAAAAAAATTGTAAATATATGCTAAAGATAATTTTTAATAAATTGCTTTAATTAAAATAATTTTTTTTTAGTTTTAGTTTAAAACTTTTAAAGATTAACAGTTTAAAAACTGTATTCTAATTATTATTAATTAATTAAAAATCTAGCAATAAAAAAATGTTTGAACCAAATATTGCATTCTTAAAAATACGCAAGTAATTAGATAAATTAACTTTAGTTTATTAAAACTTTTAATTTTCTTTTAAATTTACACCTTAATCTAAATAAAAAAAAATGTAAATTTATATTAAAGATAATTTTTAATAAATTATTTTAATTAAAATATTTTTTTTTAGTTTTAGTCTAAAACGTTTATAGATTAACAGTTTAAAAACTGTATTTTAATTATTATTAATTAATTAAAAATCCAGCAATAAAAATGTTGGAACAAAATATTGCATTCTTAAAAATACGCAAGTAATTAGATAAATTAACTTTAATTTTATTAAAATTTTTGATTTTTTTTTAAATTTACACCTTAATTTAAATAAAAAAAAATTGTAAATATATATTAAAAATAATTTTTAATAAATTGCTTTAATTAAAATAATTTTTTTTTAGTTTTAGTTTAAAACTTTTATAGATTAACAGTTTAAAAACTGTATTCTAATTATTATTAATTAATTAAAAATCCAGCAATAAAAAAATGTTTGAACCAAATATTGCATTCTTAAAAATACGCAAGTAATTAGATAAATTAACTTTAATTTATTCAAACTTTTAATTTTTTTTTAAACTTACACCCTAATCTAAATAAAAAAAAATGTAAATTTATATTAAAGATAATTTTTAATAAATTATTTTAATTAAAATATTTTTTTTTAGTTTTAGTCTAAAACGTTTATAGATTAACAGTTTAAAAACTGTATTTTAATTATTATTAATTAATTAAAAATCCAGCAATAAAAATGTTGGAACAAAATATTGCATTCTTAAAAATACGCAAGTAATTAGATAAATTAACTTTAAATTTATTAAAACTTTTTATTTTCTTTTAAACTTACACCCTAATTTAAATAAAAAAAATTGTAAAAATATATTGAAGATAACTTTTAATAAATTATTTTAGTTAAAATAAATTTTTTTTAGTTTTAGTCTAAAACGTTTATAGATTAACAGTTTAAAAACTGTATTTTAATTATTATTAATTAATTAAAAATCCAGAAATAAAAATGTTTGAACAAAATATTGCATTCTTAAAAATACGCAAATAATTAGATAAACTAACTTTAATTTTATAAAAACTTTTAATTCTCTTTTAAACTTACACCCTAATTTAAATGAAAAAAAAAATGTAAATTTATATTAAAGATAATTTTTAATAAATTATTTTAATTAAAATAAATTTTTTCTAATTTTTGTAAAAGATAAAAAAAACTGTAATTGTATTTTTCTGAACTTTAAAAGCAATTAATTAAATCTAGCCAAAGCTGATCTAATTTTTTTCATAATTAATTTGATGTTTTTGTTTATTTCAAATAAAAAGCGGAAGGAATAAGAGTATAAAACATTTATAGATGAACAGTTCAAAAACTGTTGTTTAATTATTATTAATTAATTGAAAAATCAGCAATAAAAATGTTTAAACAAAATATTGCATCCTAAAAATTACGTAAGTAATTAGATAAATTAACTTCAATTTTATTAAAACTTTTAATTTTTTGTTAAACTAACACCCTAATTTAAACCAAATAAATTTTTAATTTTATATTAAAGATAACTATTGATACATTATTTTAATTAAAGTTAATTTTTTTTTATTTTTGTAAAAGATAAAAAAAATTGTATTTGAATTTTTCTTAAATTTAAAAACAACTAAATAAATCTAGCCAAAGTTGATCTTATTTTTTCCTTAATTTAAAATAAAAAATAAAAGAAATAAGAATTTTAAACGTATATAGAATCTTGCTTTTCTTTTGTTTTTATAATAGTTATTAATTCATTAATATTTCAGAAATAAATTTTTTTAAACTAATGATTGCAGTCTAAAAATTACCTAGTTAGATAGTTATTTCCTTTACATTATTTGACATTCGTGTAGATAAAAATTATTTAATTGTTAATTTATGTAATGTACAATAAATTAATACTAAATTTTAAATAATTTGATACCTGTACTAACAAGAGTCACTCAGTAGTCAGGTGGTTGAAGATAGTGCGTTCAAAAGCTAGCTGAATAAGTAGCGTAGTCTCAAGTCTCACCTGTACAGAAATCTTTTTCTCAAAAAAAACTGACTTTCGTCTGGCTATGGGTGTTTGTAAATGTAGGAAAACACATTAAAATGTAATTAAATACTTTCTGTGTGTATATAAAACCATGTATTTCACTTTAATAATGTTTCTATAAAAATATATTTTTTAAGTCTGTGAAAATATGTGTCAAACCGGTTTTAAACTTATTAGGTTTTATCAATCGCATGTAGTTCTAATTTTTGAATTTTATTTTTTAGATTTTTATTTCTGCCATTCTCTTAATTCTTCCAATCATTATCAATGGTGCTACAGTTCAAGAGGTTCTCAATCTAAATCCAAGAGTTCCAAGAGAAAACAAATACTACACAAGTCGGTATGGAAGCAGCTCAAGCCTTCTTCCAACCAATAGTCGAACCATAAAACCAGAAGAATCACCAGAAGCTAGAGAGGCGACTCAAAATCCAGTTGAGAAACGTTGTGTAAAATGTGATACTTCTTGGTATGACCGAAATCCAAATCCGTATGAAAGTGGAGGAAGATATAATGAAAGAGGACGATATTATGATTATGATGATAAGAAATATGATCCATATTATAGTAGATATGAAGATCCATATTATGAACGACGAGATAAATATGAAAAACCATACTATGATAGACGACCACTACCACCACCTTCATATTATGACAGATACGATCAGAAACCCTATGATCCATACTATGATGATCCATACAATAAAGATCCATATTATAAAGACCCATATAATAAAGATCCATATTCTAAAGATCGCTATAGCAATCGAGACAAATATGAGAGGTATGATAAATATGACAACTATGACCGAGGATTTGGATATGACAATCGTGGATATGATCAAGACTACAAATATGGAGGCAGTGGTGGCCGTGGTGGATATGGTGGAAGTGGTGGAGGATATCGTGGTGGTAGTGAAGGAGGATATCGCGGTGGTAGTGAAGGAGGATATCGCGGTGGTAGTGAAGGATATGGCGGCGGTAGTGACAGATATGGGGGAGGCGGCGGAGGATATGGAGGTGGCAGTGGCGGATATGGAGGTGGTAGTGGAGGATATGGAGGTGGTAGTGCAGGATATGGCGGTGGCAGTGGCGGCTCACGGGGTGGCTACTACTCAAGAAAACCTCAATCGGAATCTGGATATTGGGGAACAGGAGGATATGCTAATAATTGGAACTATGGCGGAGCAGACGATAGCAGGTATTTAAAAAATTCTACATTTAACAACGTAAGCTACCTAAATCATTCGTAACAATAAATTTTATTGATCACACTTTATATTTTAAAAAAAAAGTAACATTTTGCTGTCAAACTATATTACGGTCAGCACTGATTAGATTGTCGTCTTCTTGATTTACGATGATTGAAATCGATGGCAGGAACTCTTACTCCATACAATGTGATCGCAGAATACAAATAATCAGAATACAGTAGCGTCGCTTATAGGTATCGATACGATTACACTGGCTTCAAACCTTGGGATGAAACTTATAAAGGTATTTCCGGCTGGGATGAAAAAGGAAGAGGATTTTATTTTGCTTCCGGAATACCTGAAGTAGGAGCTGACTATTGGAACAGTGGCGGAGGAGGAAGGTCAGTTTGATTAAAACAGAAATGTGGTTGTTGAATTGTCACTTATTAACATTTATTCTGAGTATTTTTTGAGATTTTTGATAAAATGTCAATTATATATAATATGTTTACATGATTACATTGCACATCAGAAGTGTGATTTTTATATAAAATCTCAAAAACGTTATGTGGTTGATTCTAACTGACCTCCTCTAACATCACATCACGCAGCACCAAATCTAACAAAACTAAACATAATAAAAACCGATGATGAGAACAACAACAACAACATGGCACAAAAAAGTGCAACAAACGCTGTTATTGTGCTTGAACTTTTGACCTAGATTTGGATGCACCTCATGATTGATTTTCGGCGGCGGCCGCAGAGGAGGTGGTGATGGTTGCGGCAAGCAAAAGAAGCCCTCGGAAATGGTTGGCCAAAAAAATTTGCATAATTCAATATTTGAGTTCAAGTCGTCAGATATAGAGAGACTACATAGTACATATTATGGATGTTGAAGTTATTCTATACATTCAGTTACGAAATGGCGCTCAATTCAAATGCAAATGGAAAAAACGTGTATCTCGCGATAGGTTGAAAGTGAAATCGGATATTTTTCTTTTTATTATTTTTGTGCGATCGCTACACAAATCGTTTCCGTTTGTTTTTTTGAAATGCTGACCTGTCACGTACTGATTCGTACTAATTAAAGCTAATTGTGTAATCCACCTAAAAAAAAAAAAGAGTTGAAGCTGCTATTCAGGAATCTCTACCCGAATAGCTAATAATTCGTAATTACATTATCAAGCTCATATTGATTCAGTGTTATACACCAAAATGATTATTGACTATTAGTCAAAACCTGAAATTAATCGAGCATATCAGAAACATAACAATCTATTTAGGTAATGCCGAAATAAAAGAAAGTAAAAAGAGTTTATATTTACTTTCCTACAGCTAAACATAGTTGTTTTAAGGGTCATTTTGTAATATTATGAACTTTGCTGTTTTCGCAAAAAAAAAACGATTTTCAAGTTTCGCAGAACATTTTACTTTACGGCGACAAAATGTCAACATTCTTTTGCAAACCATTCTTGGAGATTTTCCTTGCCCTAAAAAGTTTATAGACATGTCAATGATTTACGCTTTTATACGCTTATTTCATATATATTTTACCCGCCCTATCACTCTTCTTTCATTTCCCCTCTTTACAAGATAAGTTAAGTGCACAAATTTTTATTAGTATTTTATGATAATTAATACAATTTGATTAATGTCTGCAAAAATTTTTGTGAAAAGTAGCATAGTACATAATATACAAAATTACCGCTTGCTGCGATAATTATTGTATTATTTAAATGACAGATTTGACTTATTTAGAACTAAACAAAAGAATTAATTACTCAATATCAAAAATAGTTTTGCAATTTTTTTTTGTTATTTTTTTTATCAGTTTTTTTTTTGTAGGTGTTTTTTTGTTTTCCTAGCAATTTAGTACTTTATGCTTTCTATTTCTATGTTTAGATCTAGCTCCTTTCGTTGCTTTTCTGCTCTTAGTCATAGACTCCTTTTCGTCTAGTTTAATTTTTTTTTTGCCTTTTTTTTTTTCAAACGTTTTTGTTTTTATAATTTTTTTTTCTGTTTATGTTTATCGTACAGGTTTGTTTTTTGAACTATTTTGTTACTGCTTGCTGCAGTTTTTATTTTTGTTAAAACATCTTTATGCTGTGTAACGTCCGGCTATCTTTTTTTGCTTTTTATTTAATTTTTTTTTATTCTTTTATTGTCACAATCGATGAAAAAAAAATAAAAATAGTTTTTTTTTCTTAATTTATTTCCGATTTTTTTTGTTTTTTGTAGCATATTGCTGTATTTTTCAAACATTTTTCCTTCTATTATTTTCCAGTCTTCATCTACCCATGTTTTCCTTATTTCTATTATTTTGAACCGTTCTATATATTTCCAAAACTTCAACCTTTTTTTATTTCTCCACATTCCGAAATACGACATTTACAAATTCAATGTTTGTTTTTTTTTTCTTCTTCTTTTTTTGATTGACTGTTCTTCGCTCTTAGCCTTTTGATAAATTCTTAACATCTTTTTTTTTTAATTTAACTGTTAAACTTTAAACTTTTTTCTCTTTTGTCTTTTATCTTTATAATTTTATTTTCTATATTTTTTTTTTACTTTTCTTCTTTTATTTTTTTTTATCGGTTTTTTTTGTCTAATTTTTTTTGTTTTTTTATAGTTTTAGTTGTTTTGTTATTCTTTTACTCTTTTCTATTTTGTTTTTCTGGGTTTTTTTCGGTGTCTTCTGTACTTTCTATAGAGAAAAATAGAAAACAACGAATGTAACTGATGACGTGAAGCTCAAAACATCATGAAATAGTTATTTTTCCTTGAGAATAGTATTAAATTTTGCTAATTTTTTTTCTGTTTAAGTTCATTGTAAATGTTTTTTTTTTTTGAAATTGCGTTTTTTACTACTTTTTGCAGTTTTTCACTTTTGCGTTAAAATCAGGCTTTAGTATTACTCTTTCTGGATTTTTGAATTATTTGTTTTTTATTTCTTGTTCTATATACCGTGCGAAACACCCATTTTATTTCACTTTAATTTGATTTTATAATTTTTCTCTGTGTTTCATTAATTTTTTTAATTTAAAACATTTTTTTTTGAGTTATACTACTGACATGAAAATCTCATTTTTTTCTTTTTGATTTAAAATTCTTCTTTCAGAACATTTAAGTTTTTTGTTTTTGATGCTTTTATACAATCTTGTCTACGTTGGGCAATTTAAAAAAAACTTTAGTTTCCGATAGTGTTTTTTTTTATTTGAATATTTATTATCTTTTGTTTTTATTATCTATTTTTTTCCAATTTTTTTTTTTTTTTGTTTTTGTGATACTGACTTTTATCTTATTTATTTTTTGCTTGCCTTTCTTATTGTTTAAATTTTTTTTATCTCATTTTTTTTTTAGTTTTATTTTTTTTTTTTAAACTTTTAGTTTAGTTTTTTGCGATGATATTATTTAAACTTGTATAGTATACGTTGAAGATTTTAAGAAACAATTTACTTTATGATAGTGTTTTTCTGTTTTTTTATTATTTATTTATTATCTCCTGTTTTTATTATATATTTATTTATATTTTTCCATTTTTTTTTTGTGTGATAGAGACCCTTAAATTTTAATTTATTTTTTGCTTATTTTTTTTTGTGTAATTTTTTTTCATTTCTTTTTACTTTTCTTTTAGTTTTAAAATTCTTTTTTCAGAAATTCTATATTTTTTTCCTAGATTTTATTTTTCAAACTTGTATATGTTGCGCTTTTTTATTATCTAAATATTATTCTAATTTTATTATCTGTTTTTTTCATATTTTCATTTTTTTTTGTGTGATACAAACATTTATCTTCTAAATAATTTTTTGCTTGTTTTTTTTATGGTATGTATAATTTTTTATATCTTATATATTTTTTTATTTGTAATTCTTTTTTATAAAGATCTAATTCTTTTTTCTGCAATGATATTATTTAAATTTGTATAGTACTTCTTCTGTTTTTATTATCTATTTTTTTCATATTTCTTTTTTCTGTGTGATACTGACTATTATCTTCTAATTTATTTTATGCTTATCATTTTTATTGTATTATCTTTCTAATCTTATTATTTATTTTTTAATTTTAAGTTTTTTATTATGTTATTATTCAAACTTGCATACGTTACTTAGTTTGAGAAACAGTTTATCAGATTATGAAAGTGCTTTTCTTCTATTATCTATTATCTATTTATTATCTTCTGTTTTTATTATATATATATATATATATTTTGTTTGTGTGATACTGACTCTTATATTTTAATTTATTTTTTGCTTATCTTTTTTATCGTATAATTTTTCTTATCTCTTTTTTTTTCTTTTAGTTTTGAAATTCTTTTTTAAAAAGATCTAATTTTTTTCTTAGATGCTATTTTTTAAACTTGTATATGTTGCGCTTTTTTTTATTATCTAAATATTATCTTCTAATTTTGTTATTTATTTTTTTCATATTTTTATTGTTTTTGTGTGATACTGACATCTATTTTCTAAATAATTTTTTGCTTGTCTTTTTTATGGTATAATTTTTCATATCTTATATTGTTTTTTAATAGTAATTCTTTTTTATGAAGATCTAATTCTTTTTTCTGCAATAATATTATTTAAATTTGTTTAGTACATGTTGCAGATTTTAATAATCAATTTAGTTTATGATAGTGTTTTTTTGCTTTTTATTATCTATTTATTATCTTCTGCTTTTATTATTTATTTTTTCATATTACTTTTTTCTGTGTGATACTGACATTTATCTTCTAATTTATTTTTTGCTTATCTTTTTTATTGTATTATCTTTCTTATCTCATTTTTTTATTTTGATTTTGAGTTCTTTTTTTTATGTTATTATTCAAACTTGCATACGTTACTTAGTTTGAGCAACACTTTATCAGATTATATAAGTGTTTTTTTTTTATTTTTTCTTTGTGTGAAACTGGCTCTTATATTTTAATGTATTTTTTGCTCATCTTTTATATCGTATAATTTTTCTTATCTCTTTTTTTGTCTTTTAGTTTTGAAATTCTTCTTTCAGAAGTTCTAATTTTTTTCCTAGATGCTAGTTTTTAAACTTGTATGCGTTATTTAGTTTAAAATGTTTTTTATGAGATTATGAAAGTGTTTTTCTTTTTTTAATTATCTATTTATTATCTTCTGTTTTTATTATCAATTTTTTCATATTTTAAAATTTTTTTTTGTGTGATAGTGACTCTCATCTGCTAATTTATCTTTTTTGCAAATTTTTTTTATTGCAAAATTTTTTTTATCTTATTTTTTTTAAAATCTTACTTTCAGGTGATCTGAGCATTTCAAGAAACACTTTAGTTTATGACAGTGTGTTTTTTTTATTATACTCTGATTCTATGATGTATTTTTTAATCTGTTTAAGTTTTTTTCTGTTTAATACTCAGTTTTTTGTGTTTTGTTGTCACTTGTTATTTTTGTTTTCTTTTTTGCTTTTATGTTAAAAACAGTATTTTTTAACCATTTAATATTTTGCAACTTATAATAAGGTTTTTCAAATTTGAGTCTTTAACAAACTTATTAAGTAATGTTTTTAATTTGGAGTTTTATACAAATATCTACAGAAAAAGAACTAGTGTTCTTATAGACATGTTTTTAGTTTTTAAAGGTTAGCATAACTGTCATAATTACATCAAATGTCAATGTCGTTATAATTAAATTTTAATTTTTTACTTACTGATTATTACTGTTGGCAATGACAATTAACTTATTAAAATTTGAACTTTTTGCTTCAGAGCATGAGACAATCATTCTCTTTTTCTCTATTATAGTATTTTTTTTTTAAAATTGAACAAATTGGTTAAACAAAAATTTTAAATTGAATTTGCAATCAAGTGGCTTGTTACTGTTAGAAACAAAAATTTTCCAGGACTTGAAAATTTAAGTTTTTTTTATCTAAAATATTTAAAAATAACGCAAATTTGGAAAAATAGCTTAAAACCGTTTTATAAGGGGTAATGAACCATGTGTCCTGTAAAAAACCGTCAAATTAATTCTTCTAAAACTCGTTCATTAATATACTATTATTTTAATACTTTTTTAGATGTTTTATAATAAGACAATGCACAATTTATAGTATGTCTTATAAAAGTGAAACATTGTATGTATATGGAGTTTGGATGACAAAGAATAAGATGAAAACAGACGACTGATGGAAATATGCCAAATTTGAATTTTTGGACTTGTTCTGTTCTTTTTTTTCTGTAAATGCTACGATATTGAATATTATATCTATAATAAAAATTACTTTTCTCTTTGGCAGCATCTGTTTTAAGCTCATAGCTTAATTTGGTGCTTAGAATTCAACTCATTGAGTGAATAATTGAACACGTTGAAGCTAATTCGAATATAATTATTAATCTAGAGCGAGCTTTTCTTGTTATAACCAAACATTGCGTGAACATTTTACGACTGTTGAATATTCTAACCAAATTGATTATTTTAGAGCGATAATATGTAATTGTTCCAGTATAATTATTATTACATTATTAATCCAGTAGTCATTATATCTGCCATTATTCTAAAGTACAGAATAATTAATCAAAATTGTAATTAACGCACTAAAATATGACGTAATAACACTTGTTGCACTTTCAATAACTGATTAATATTTTGCTCTTTTTAGATACAATAGTTACTACACACGTCCCAGAGAACCTCCTTATGACGGATACAAAACTACTAGCTACCTATATGAACGTGCTTCATCCACAACAACAGACAGGCCACCAAACTCTCAAGATTCCAATACACCAAGCTCTCAACAAACAGATAATAATAACTCAGGTTAATCACAATAACTTAAGTGCAATGTTAATTAAGTATAGTTTGTAGACACAACTGCCTTGTATTTTTTATAATAATTTAATTTAAATTTTTCTTTTTTTTAAGCAATAAACTGTACTTGATAATAAAGTTTGTATCAAACGCTTTGCTTAAGTCTACCTAAACGTCTATGAACGCAAGTTGGACAAACAAGGTTGTTGTGGTTGTTTTGATGTTATGAATAGGCACAGCCCATTGAAAACCACTCCAATAAACAGATTACACCTCCTAGCACAAAATTATCCTTTAGTGCCGATAGTATTGGTTTTCATATTCTGATTTATAGCCCTAGAGCGAGTCCAACAAAGACTAAGTTCGTGCAAAGTCTTCAAAAGGTTAAAATTGACTTTTGGTTATTTGGTTTAATTTGCCTCATATTGCCGTAATAGAAATTTTTTGTTACCAAAAAAACAGACAGATTCTAAAAAAGCTGAAAAAGTGTCAATTTCTTGAAAAACTTTAGAAAAATATCTGAAAAAAGTTAATGAAATGTTTTGAAGAGTGGGACAATGTCTACTTCCCACTGAATTAAAGCAGCTATACAAAGAAACCAAATCAAAATTTTTGAGTCTTTTTAGCAAATTGTCATATTTGATAATACCATAAGTGTATAGTTGTCTAAAAACTACTTTGTTTTTATGACAGTGCAATAACAATTGACTTAAAGGTAGCAAGCTATGAACAAATTCGTCAAAAATCACATTTCAACTGTTTCTGTGACTAACAAAATACGGTTCTGTATAGTACCCGACCTCTGGTGATACTTTTATTTATGATCTGATAATGGTTAGCGGTAAGTCCCTATTGCAAATATTATTAACTTCTCACAATAGCCACCCTCATGCAATTAAAATAGTTCTTGGATGACTATATTTATTATTTCAGATTCATTTTGTAAATGTATTTTGTAAATTATAAACGGAACGCAAAAGCTTACTACAAAAGATTACAAAAGTTAATATATACACGAATGGTATTCGGAAAGAGAGTCCTAGGACGGTTCCAAAAGTTAAAGCAAAACTTAAAATTTGAAGCTCTGATTATTATCGAAATCGAATTGTTTGACAAAACAAACAGAAAATTTTTTTTCTTTAATTTTGAGTGGAAAAATGTTTACAGATTTTTGTTTAACTGTAGATTTCAATTGTTAATACCAACTTAATAATAATTTCAGTCATGTTGGGTAAGAAAAAGAAATACCAGCTTGTTTTTTTTATTTTTAACCCTTTTTTTAATTTATAATTTTTTTCTCTATAACTTTAATTAACGTATTTTTTGTTTTGTTTGCGTCTTATATCTCAGTTTTTTAGGGCTTGTTTTATTTGTATTGATTTGTCTTATTTTTTTTATTAATTGTGTTAATTATTTTTTTTATGTTTTAGTAGTTTTTTCTTAACAGAAAACCGTAGATTTTTATTATTATTAATAATAAATAAAGAACAGCAAAATACATAGAGCATAAAAAGTGAAAAAGATATAATTGTGAGGTGAGTAAAAAACTCCTAAGTGTAGGGCGATATAGAAATAAAAACTACATAGAATAAAAAAAATTTGAAAATACCTGAAAAAGTGTTAAAAAAAAAGTATTTTTGGAAGAGCAAATTGATTGATAGAAAAGTAAAGAACATAAAATTGAGAAAAAAGTGAAGAATCAATTATATATGTATTAGCGTTTTTTAGAATATAAAGAGAAATAAACCTTTAAAATAATGAATTTAAAACAAAAAAACAACATTTGGATATAAAAAAATAACAACACTAAAAACTGAACTATCTAAAATAAAAAAGAGCAATATTACAAAAAATTTAAATAATGTTAAAAAATTTTGATTTTATTTGTAAAAATAAAAAGCGTAAGTAAACTAATATTGAAAAAATTATTTTAGATAACAAGAAAGCAAAAAACTATTAATATGATCGAGAAAAACTCCAACACACAACTTTAACAGTGAAGAAAAAAGTTACTACAAACGAATGTAACAGCATAATTTGATATAGGAACTATAACATAATTAAGAAAAAAATTTGAAAAACTTTAAGAAAAATATCCAAAAAAGCCCATTTAAATTTGTTTTTTTATGTGTTATTAAATTTTTTTTAATATTAAAATATGTAGTAGATTTTTTTTTATGTAAATAACTTTTTTTACATAAAATATGTAAAAAACAATGGTTAATATTGTATTAAACCTTATTTTTGCTTATGTTTCCGTATCTAAAAGCCGTGGTTTTTTCTTATTATTGAATTTTAATAAAGAACACCAGAATTCAGAAAAATCTAAAAAAATATATTAAAAAAAGTGTTTTGCAAAAAGCGGATTGATGCTCAGAAGGCTTAGGACGACGCAAAAAACACGCTAAAAGGTTTATTACTATAGAAAACCGGCTCAAACTACAAAGAATTAACAAAATTACGCTAGCCGGCGGCTAGAAAAAAACTTTTGCCTGCAGTATTAAAAAAAAGTCTTAACGCCGTAGGCGCCTTTACCAAGAGTAACTAACACTGCTTCTCAATTAACCCGTAAAAAAACCTAATTATGTACGAAATAGGTTTTTAATTACTGAAAACCTAGGCTTCAACAGTTACCAAATCAACAGTAGACAAACGAGTTAGCCTGTATTTGAAAAGTTATTAAAAAACTGAGACACATCTCAGGAGCTACTCGATTTTTTCAAAATGGGAGTTTTATGAACTTAGAAAATAGATTTTTGGAGCTGCACTAGGTCCTAAATTATCTGATTTTGGATTATGCTAATCTATAGCCTAGAGTGAATAGACAAAAGTGTATGAATAAAAAGATTTAGATAAGTTTATACCACAAGCTAAGCTGAGATGAGAAAACCATTTTGCCGCTGCCAAATCAAATGCTGCCACCAGATCCTCATAACATCAATTTAATTTCTTCTTATTACTCCTTTAGTTGAGAGGGGTGATAGGTATCTGAGGCATGTATTGAACTAATCGGTCTTGGACCATTCGTGTTCAATTGGTTGCAAGTCTGTGAAACGCAAGGATCAAAAGAAAAAGTTTATAACTTTCTTGAATTTTTTGCTATGACACTCACACATTTAAAGCTTTTTCACAAGCACACAACGCTTTTTTCTATTGTCAGTTGTCCGCTGACGTGACGGCAAAAAAATGTCATTTTTTACTATGCCAACAATAGAATTTTCTGCAAAGTCAGTTAGTCGCCGAAAACTGCGCCCAAAAATATTTTAGCATTTCTAGTATTCTTCTTGCCACTATCTTTCTTATTTTCAAACTTCTTTTTCCCAAGTACACTTGGATAAACAGTTATGACAAATTGCTTTATTTTTGCCTATACAAGCTTAAAATATATACACATACAGCTATTTTTTCAACTTTTTCTTTTCTGTTCTTTATTTTTGATTTCGTCCTTTGTCTTCATTTTTTTCTTTGTTTCCTTTCCCTTAGCTTTTTATCTACTTTATTTTTCATTTATTTTCTCACAGTATTTTTTATTTTTTCGATCTATCTATCTCTCTTTCTCATCTCACTGCATTCCTTCCACATGTGCTTTATTGTTCTATTTTCTCATAACACATCTTTTACAGTCTTTCTTCCTTCTCCGTTTAATACTGTTTTTCTCTTATCATATTTCCACACTTAAACCTTGCTATTATCTTTTTTCCTTTCACATTTTCTCTTTCTAGGTACTCCAGAAACTTCCCTGTCAGACATTTTTTATAATTTCTGTTGTTGTATCTAAATTCTTTACTTTTTTCTCTTTTTTTCTTGCGAATCTACTTTTTTAACTCTTTCACACGTTTTTTTGCTCATCCTCCTGCTTTCTGATCTTAATTTTTTCAATGATTTATTTGCTTTACTCATTTCTTCTATAATATTTCTCTCAATCATTCATCTCTGTATTCATTTCTTTTCTTACCAAAATGAATTCAATATTCTACATTCTTTACTTCCATTCATTCTATCCTCAAACTTAGTCGCTTTTTTTCCTGTTTTTACTCTCAGCTTGTTTTTCTTACATTCTTCTCTCACTATATACTTTAGTGCTCTTTTATCAACCCTTAGAACCCATCTTTTTACTACTCTTTCTATTTCCTCGTTTATATTTCATTTCCAGATTTCTGCTTCGTACAATACGCTCTTTACCAAACTCTCATACATCATCATTCTTTTCTTTTTCACACTTTATGTCTCCTATTCTTTATTGACACCCCACTAAATGGTTTGTTTTCCTTGCCATGCGATTGTCCGCAGCTTTCTTATTAACGGCATATCTTAAATACTTGAACTGTCTTACTCGCTCTTTTCTCTTTCCATCCCATTCCCAATCTTTCTTTTCTTCTTCTTCTTCTTCTTTTTCTTGCCGAACACTATCACCTTTGTTTTCTTTACATTCACTTCTAGCTTTTTCTTTCTCACATACATTCCTAAGTTCTTTATCAATTTTTTCATTTTCTCTATGTTTATCATATAGATTGTAAATATATAACAAGGGGTGAACAGGCAGCTTTGTCCTACTCCTTTTGTTGCTGCAAACCAGTCGTTCTCTTTCTCTCTTACTTTATTTTTTGTCTTAGCATTTATTTCTTTTATTTTTTTTACCCAGTGACTTGCTCACTCCTCTTTATTTCACACATTTTCTTTTCATTGACCTTATCAAACGCTGTTCTAAAATCTATAGATACGGCCTTTCTTCTTTTTTTTCTCATCTCGTTCTATGTTTGGTAGTCCAGGATGTATTCATTATTCATAGTTTTTCTCTCTTCGATGTATTTTGCCTGGCTGTTTGGTATTGAACCCTTTCCTCTATCTCTTTTCTCATCATCTTATTCCAAATTGAAGCATACAATTTGTACTCTGTGTTTAGCAGAAGCTATTCCTCGGTAGTTTTTTATCAAGATAGGGCATATTGTGCCTTTTCTCCAACCTAACGGAAGTATTTTTGCTTCCCCACACTCTATTCATTACTTCTACCTGTCTTTCTGTCACTTTGCTGTCACATACAACAAGGTTTTATTCTGCATTTCATTCCTCTTTTTCCTGTGCTTTTCTTTTTTTTTTCAGGTTTTTTATGTGCGTCTCCATCTAATAAAGCTATTTGTTTCGTTCGTTTTGCTAGTTTTTGTCTATCTTCTTCTCTTTCTCTTTCTAGCTGATCTATAAAGAGCTTTTCTCATTTATTTACCGTTATCTTTTCATTTGCTACTTCTTTTTTGTCTTTTTCCTATTTATGTACATTCAAATCTTTTTCTCTAATTTTTCTTTACCCTTTCTTTTTTGCTTTTTTTTCTCTACATTTTTTTCTAAATTTTTTTTTTTTTTGGTTTTTAGAAAGTTGCTCTTATAAACTAGTGTTTTCTCTTATTTTTTTACAGCTTTTGTAGCTCCTTTCTTAATCTGGAAGCATTTTTTATCCTATCATTAATTCTTATTTTTTGTTTTTTTTCCTCTTCTGCTTACTTTTGTTTTTGTTGTTGCTTTGTCTAATATTTTTTTCAGCTCTACTATTATTTCTCTACCTCTTTCTTCTCGAATCTAAAACGTTTTCCGGCTTTCTTCTGTACTCTTCCATGCTTTGTTCGTTCTATACTTTAATTATTACTTTTTGCTGCTCTTTATTTGATTTTTGTTTTATATCTTTTTGTTTTGCTTTTTTTTTCTTTACATTTTTCTCTAAATTTTTTTTGTTTTTAGAAAGTTGCTCTTATCAACGGGTGGTTTTTCCCATTTTTTAACGCTTTTGTAGCTCCTTTCTTTAACTGGTAGCATTTTTTATCCTATCATTAATTCTTATATTTTGCTTTTTTTTCTCTTTAGCTTATTTTTGTTTTTGTTAATGCCTTTTCTAATATTTTTTTCAGTTTACTTTTATTTCTCTACCTCTTTCTTCTCCATGTTTTGTTCGTCCTATATTTTAATTATTACTTTTTGCTGCTCTTTATTTGTTTTTCTTTTTTTTTATGTTTTGTATTTTCTATACTTATATTTCTATAGGAAACTGGTCGGACTTTGTTCTAACCCCTGTTCTAAAGTCTTCCACTTTCCTCCACGCCTCCTCATTTGTCATTCCAAAGTCTATCATTAATTCCTCCCTACTGCCTCTATACGTCTACTCTCCTTCTTCATCTTTTTGCTTTTTACTATTCAGTATCTCTTATTCATTTTCTGTTATCCATTTTATCAACTTTTTCTTTTCTAGATTCCTCTTATATTTAAATTTTCTTTTCTCTTTTGTTTTCCTCTTAATTTCTAGCTTTTGTTTTACCTACTCTCCCGTTAAAATCTCTTTCTATAGGTATACATTTTTCTGTATTTTCTTTTACTGCTTTTTCTATGCCCACCACTTTTGTCTATTTCGATATCTCTCTTTAAAAATCTCTTTTTTTTTCTTTTCTCTTGGCTCTTTTCATTTATTCCTTTTTACATCCTTGTAATTATTTCTTTTGCTATTATTCTTTTATTTTTTTTTCTCTTTGCTTCTTGATATTTTCACTTGAATTCTGTTATTGACCAACTTTTTGTTTTTTTCCAGCTCTTTTCTTCTGTCTACGTTTTTACTAACTTTACTACTTCAAATGGTTTGACATAATCTAAAAATTTATCTTCTTGTCTCTCTAATCCTACTACATTACAATATAGTTTTCTCGCTTTTTTTTTTTAACTTTTTTTTGGTAAGTTTTCCTTGATTCTGTCCTAAAATCTATAGATACAGCCTTTCTCCCATTTTTCTCATCTCTCTCTTTGTTTGGTAGTCCAGGATGTATCTATGATTCATAGTTTTTCTCTCCTCGCTGAATTTTGCCTGGCTGTTTGGTATTAAACCCTTTCCTCTATCTCTTTTCTCATCATCTTATTCCAAATTGAAGCATACAATTTGTACTCTGTGTTTAGCAGAAGGTATTCCTCGGTAGTTTATTATCAAGATAGGGCATATTGTTCCTTTTCTCCAACCTAACGGAAGTATTTTTGCTTCCCCACACTCTATTCATTACTTCTACCTGTCTTTCTGTCACTTTGTTGTCACATACATCAAGGTTTCATTCAGCATTTTATTTCTCGTTTTCTTGTGCTTTTCCCTTTTTTTTTCTTAGCATTTTTATCCGCGTCTCCATCTAATAAAACTGTTTGTGTCGGTAGTTTTGCTAGTTTTTGTCTATCTTCTTTTTTTCCTTTTCCTAGCTGATCTATGAAGAGCTCCTCTCATTTATTTATCGTTATTTTCTTACTTGCCACTTTTTTTTTGTCTTTTCCCTATTTATGTACATCTAAACCTTTTTCTTTTCTTTTTCTATTTTGCTTTTTTTTCTCTACATCTTTTTCTAAATTTTTTTTTTTTGGTTTTTAGAAAGTTGCTTTTGTAAACTAGTGTTTTTTCTCATTTCCGTAACGCTTTTATGGCTTCTTTCTTTAGCTGGTAGCATTTTTTATCCTATCGTTAATTCTTATATTTAGTTTTTTTTCTCTTCTGCTTATTTTTGTTGTTGCTTTTTCTAATATTTTTATTCCACTTTTATTTCTCTACCTCTTTCTTCTCGAATCTAAAACGTTTTCTGGCTTTCTTCTGTCCTCTTCCATGCTTTGTTCGTTCTATACTTTAATTATTGCTTTTTGCTTCCTTTTTTTGGTGTTTTGTATTTTCTATGCTTATGTTTCTATAGGAAATTGGTCGGACTTGGTTCTAACCTCTGTTCTAAAGTTCTTCCACTCTTTTCCACACCTCCTCATTTGTTATTCTAAAGTCTATCATTAATTCCTCCCTACTGGCTATATACGTCTACTCTCCTTCTTCATCTCCTTGCTTTTTACCATTCAGTACCTCCCATTCATTTTCTGATATCCATTTTATTAACTTTTTCTTTTCTAGATTTATCCTCTTGTCTTTAAATTTTCTTTTCTCATTTTTTTTTCTCTTAATGTCTAGCTTCTGTTTTACCTATTCTCTCGTTAAAAATTTTTTCTATAGGTATACATTTTTCTGTGTTTTCTTTTACTGCTTTTTCTATGCCCACCACTCCTGTCTATTTCGATATCTCTCTTTAAAAATCTCTTTTCTTTTCTTCTCTTTTGGCTTTTTTTTTTATTCCTTTTTTTATCCTTGTAATTATGTCTTTTGCTATTTTTCCTTTATTTTTTTTCTTGTTGTTTCTTGATATTTTCACTTGAATTCTGCTAGTAACCAACTTTTTGATTTTTTTCAGCTCTTTTCTTCTGTCCACGTTTTTACTAATTCCACTATTTCAAATAGTTTGACATAATCTAAAAATTTATCTTCTTGTCTCTCTAATCCCACTACATTCCAATATAGTTTTCTTGCTCTCTTTTTTTTGATTTGTATTTGGCTAGTTTTCTCTGATTCTATTATACATTTGCCTGTGTCTTCTTTTTTGTTTTTTTCTGTTCTTTCTTTTTTTCTTTAAAATATCTACAGTTTTAAATCTTTCTCATTCCATTTGTATATGTTTTTTCCTTATTCCAAATTAAAGCATACATTTTATACTCTGTGTTTAGCAGAGTTATTCCGCAGTAGTTTTTTATCAAGATAAGGCATATTGTGCCTTTTCTCCAACCTAACGAAAGCCTCTTTGCTTCTCCACACGCTATTCATTACTTTTACCTGTCTTTCTGTCACTTTGCTGTCACATACATCAAGGTTTCATTCTGCATTTCATTCCTCTTTTTTCTGTGCATTTCTTTTTCTTTTTCTTAGCTTCTTTATATGCGTCTCTATCTCCTCCTACGTTATGTTTGTTCCTAATAAAGCTATTTGTTTCGTTCGTTTTGCTAGTTTTTCTTTATCTTCTTCTTTTTTTCTTTTCAGCTGTTCTATGAAAAGCTCCTCTCATTTATTTATCGTTATCTCCACACTAGCCACTTTTTTTCTCGTCCATTCTCCATTTATGTACATCCATCTTTTTGTCTGTTTTTTTTTCTTTCTTTTTTTTACTTTTTTTTACATCTCTCTTTAAACTTTTTTTTTGTTTTTAAAAAGTTGCTCTTATCAACTGGTGGGTTTCTCATTTTCTTAACGCTTTTGTGGCTTCTTTCTCTAGTTGGTGGCATTTTTTATACTATCATTAATTCTTATATTTTTTTCTTTTTTTTCTTTTGCTTATTTTTGTTTTTGCTGTTGCTTTTTCTAATATTTTTTTTACCAGTTTCACTTTTATTTCTCTACCTCTTTCTTCTCGAATCTAAAACGTTTTCTGGCTTTCTTCTGTACTCTTTCATGCTTTGTATGTCTTATACTTCAATTATTACCTTTTGCTGCTTTTTATTTGTTTTTTTTTGTGTTTTGTATTTTTTATGCTTATATTTCTATAGGAAATTGGTCGGACTTTGTTTTAACGCCTGTTCTAAAGTCTTCCACTCTCCTCCACGCCTCCTCATTTGTTATTCCAAAGTCTATCATTAATTACTCCCTACTGCCTACATACGTCTACTCTCCTTCTTCATCATTCTCTCTTTACCATTCAGTGCCTCCCATTCATTTTCTGATATCTATTTTATCAACTTTTTCTTTCCTAGATTATTCCTTTTATCTTTAAATTTTTTGTTCTCATTTGGTTTTTCACTTAATTTCTAGCTATTGTTTTACCTATTCTCCATTTTCTTTTACTGCTTTTTGTATGCTCACCACTTTTGTCTATTTTGATATCTCTCTTTAAAAATCTTTCTTCTTTTCTTTTCTCTTGGCTTTTTTCTTTTATTCCTTTTTTCATCCTTGTTATTATTTTTTTTCTTATTTTTCCTATATTTTTTTTTTGTTTCTTTATATTTTCTCTTGAATTCTGCTAGTAACGAACATTTTGTTTTTTTGTGAGCTTTTTTGTTCAGTCCACGTTTTTACTAATTTCACTACTTCAAATAGTTTGACATAATTCAAGAATTTATCTTCTTGTCTTCTAATGCCACTACATTCTAATATAGTTTTCTCGCTCTTTTTTTTAAAATTTATTTGGTTAGTTTTCCCTGATTCTATTGTACATTTGCCTGTGTCTTCTTCATTGTTTTTTTCTGTTCTTAAAACTGTATCTACTGTATCTACAGTTTTAAATCTTTTTCATTTCATTTGTATTTTTTTCTTTTCATGAATAATTTTCAATTTCCGACGTTTGGTTTTGTTTCCTGTGTTCAAAAATCTATCAATTTTTTCAAAAAAAATTACAATAAAAGTGTAGATTTGAATATACCTGTAAAATTTAAGCTAGGTAAAAACAATGGCATATCATCAAACGCTTTGCTAAGATCTACTTAAAATATCTATAAACTTTAAAATTTTGAGCCAACAAGGCCGTTATCGTTGTTTTGCTATTATGAATAATCGCAGCCCATTCAAATACACTCCAATAAACCGATTAGAATCTCCAACAGAAACTAAACTTATCCTTTTGTGTCGATAAGTTCAGTTTCTGCTTTCTGATTTACTGTTTGCTATGAAATTTGAAAGCGGCGGGCGCAAAATGGAATTAAATAAAAATTAAATTTTTATCTGAATTGGTGGAAACAATCGTAAATATTTTATCTGAATAAAAGGAAAAGGGCAAAAGAGACACCATAAAACGAGACTGCAGGTGGTGGTCTCTCGAAAACGTTTATTATAAAAGTTATAGAACGAGAGCTTATTTTTTAACTTTTCTGCTTAGCGTTAATTTGATTTATGGATTTTATTACCAGAACGATATTGATTTTGCTAAGTTTTAGTGAGTTTTCAATTTATCAAATACTTTAGAAGTATAGATGAAGTTTCTTACAACTTCTATTTCTTTGCTGATGTCATTTTAAAAATCTTTAGCTGCTGTACGCTATTATACAGTACACAAAGTATTATAATACATTTTAAAGTCGCAAAGTTAGGCTCAACTTCTACCCCTAACAAAGTTTGATTAAGTAGAAATAATAAATAAGTTAATAAAAAAGTTTTTCACTCCAAAATTGGAAATTGTGATTTAGGTCTTTATTTATTTATGACGTCACATCTAACAAATTTCTTCATAAAAATTAATTTTATTTATTTTTTAATAGTACAATACAAACCTATCAATACGCTAAGATCATTTTTTATTTATTTTATGCTAAATAAAGATAGAGAAGAAGATAGCTAGCTATTTTACGGGTGTTTTTTTAAAGTTGTGGGAACGGTCTATAATTCATGAAACAATTGCTTCAAATGTCAAAAAAATTATTATTTTTCTCAAATTATTTATTTTTGAATTTAAAATAGTTTTCTGACAAGAACAGCACTTTTTTGTGATAGAATCTTATTTTCGTAACGGCCACCGAGCGAATAGCAATACTCAATTCAAGCTGTTTTTAAAATTTTTAGATAAAGTGTTGACATATAACACTTTTCTCTTTTAACTTTATCCTGTACGTGTCGTTGGTTTATTAACACTTTTAATAAAATTAATGTAACGGTTTGAGAACCGGAGAGAAGATTTAAGAAGCTATCGAGGGTTCGAGATTATATACAGTTGGTTCCAGACTGTCAAGATTAGGAGCAGCAAGCGAGAGTGGGAATGAGCTCAAGCTCAGTGTTCAGTAGAGCTCAGATCCAATCGAGCAAGCGACGACAAGAGTGTACCGACATAAATATAAACTAAATGTACAAAATGTTTTAAGAAAGTGCATATAAAATAGTGTAATATTAGTATATAAATAAGCAAATGTGTAAATAAGTTATATGAATAAACTGTACAGGTCTCACGTTAAAATATGTTAAACTAAAGTGTCTTTACGGATAAAGCCTCAAAGTTGAAGTATAGGCCTCTATTTCAATGCGCAGAATGATTGAGCCATGTTTTTCAAATGAAACATGGACTGCTGGAAGATACCGAGAGGAGATTTTACAGTTATACATAACGACAAAATTGTCAACAGGTACTTTCAGCAAAGCGGTGCCACCCCACATACCACTTATGAGACCTTAAGAATTTTATGATTGTGGAGTTATCAGCCAAAAAAGATACATAACGACAAAATTGTCAACAGGTACTTTCAGCAAGACGGTGCTCCTCACATACCACTTATAAAACCTTAAGAATTTTATGATCGTGAAGTAACATAACCTTCAAGGTCCTGCAACTTTATTCCATGTGACTTCTGTTTGTGGCTTTATTTAAAAAACTAAATTTTCTAGCAACGCATGAGCTGCGTTGTCAAAATTGATAAAATTATTAATAATCTTTAAATGTTAGCAAATGTTAATAATGCAATTGTTCAGAGTCCGCAAGTGCCTTAAAGTCGATAGACGACATTTTGATTATTTGTTATAAACCTTATTTTCTCGTTAAAGTTTATTTTTTTGTTTGTTATAATAAACAAGTGTGTTTAATTTAATCTCATTAACGTGTTAAACTATCAATTCATATCTCATTAACGTTTTAAACTATCAATTCATTTAAATAAAAGTGATGCTAGATTAAAATCAGATGTCAAATTAATAGCTGTCACTTTGATTCGATGGTAAAAGTACGTTCACAATTCAAAGTTACATTTATAGCAATTTTTGACGACAAATTTAACAAAACGTTGAAGTATATACCTAAATGAAACAACTGCTAAAAATAAAAACTAAAAAATCTAAGAAAAACAGAGCAAAATAAATCAAAGATTTTAAAAAAGCCTCAAAAAAATAAGATAAAACTGTAAAAAAAACGATCTGTTTAAAAAAGCTTTAGTATTTTTAATCTTTTTTATTTTACTTTGATCTTTTATTCTGCATTTTCTCTATTTATTGTGTTTTCTTTTTATTTATAATGTTTTAGTTCTTTTTTCTATCAGCACTTTTGCACAGTTTTCTTTAACCTTCTAACAAGTGCGTGTTTTATTTTGTTTAATTTTTCCACTTAAATCTTGTTATAATGTTTTTTTTTCATAAACAGACACGTATTATAACTACAATTTTTTTTTTAACAAAACAATCTTAAAATTTTTATTTTTTTTTTTAACATTTTGCTTTGAATACATTTATTTGGGTTTTCTTTATTTATAAATTTTTTGAATTCTTTTATTTTTTAATTTTTTTTTGCCTGCATACTCATACAGGCCTACATCTATATGTTGTTTTTCAACTTGTACATACACTTTTCATATTTTGCCCTCTACGTCGCTTCTTTTCCTTTTGTTAATAATTAAAATTTTTTTTTAAGTTAAGTTTCTAATAATCTTATTAGTGTTTTTAATTTATATAATTATAAAAGCACTACTGTTCTTATAGATATGTTTTAAGTTTTAATGGTTGGTATTGCACTGATAACTGTCATAATTACGTCAGATGTCAATGTCATTACAAATAATATCATTATAATTACGTATTCATTTCAAATTATGAGTATTTTGAAAACAGCTTCAATAGTTTAAATTAGAAGTTAAAGTGGCTTCAAGTAAAAGAAAATAAGAGGGCTTTGCTACATTCAGAATTGTTAAGCTATTTTGGATTTATCAGGTAATACATATCAAGGTCTCGGCTCGTTCCCAAATTTGTCTTTTATTATTTACTATTCCTTATAGATCATTCTACACTTTACTTAATTCAACAGTTTTTATAATCATTTTCATATATTTTTCTTTGTTTTACAATTTTTTACTTTTTTATACTTTATATTTACCTTTAATTGTTTATGCAGTTTTCTCTTAACACATTACTTTATTAATTGTTTTATGGTTTTTTTTTACATTTTTATTGTTATTTGTTTGTACATTCTTCAGCTTTGTCTAATTGCTGTCAAACGCCTTTTCTTAAAAAAGTTTTTTTTTTCAAATTATTATTTATATTGCTGTACCTATCTTTTAATTGTTTTTGTTTGATTTGAACTTATTTTATAGCATTTTTTCACATAGTTTCTTTTGTAGTTTTGTTTTATATTATTTTTTTTATTTTTTGTTTTGGTTTATCTTATATTCTGTCACTTATTTTCCTCCGTGTTGTTGCAGTCATATAGCTTTTAATCTGTTCCATCTTCTACGACTTTCTTAAATTTTTTTATGCTTTATGTTTAATTTTTTAATTTTTTTTTAAATTTATGATCTATTGTCAATTGTAGAGCGGTACATATTCTCAACTAATTTTTTTGTTTTAGATTGAGCTGTATTGTTTTGCAAAAGTGTATTTTGAAAAAATTTCCTGTTTCGTTTTTTCTATGTCTTGTGTTTATCTTTCTTTTGGTTTCTGTCCAGTTTTTTTTTTTTTTTGTTTTTGAACATTTTCTTTTGCTTGCTATATTTGCTTAAATTATTCCATTGCATTTTTGGAGCATTTGTAGTATAGTACTAGACATTAGAATATCAAATTGTCATAGAAAAAACGTTTTTTTGGTTGCCGAAGAACAATTTTAATCGTACGCACTTGTGTTTTTTTTTTTTTTAATATGAACACTTTTAAGTCACTATGTATGCTAGAACACATTTGTTCCTTAATTATTTTTAAAATCGAACATTTATATATTTTCTAATATCTATTTAATTAACTAATGTTGTCAATTAATTATTTGTCATATATGACCATGTAAAAATTAAAAGTTTTTACCAAAAGATAAATAAAATCTTAAATTAAGAATTCTCTTGTATGAGAATTAAGAAGAAAACACAAGAAAGTGATAAAATAATTAAAAAATATATCAAAAAAAATTAGAGAAAATAAAACTTGAAAAATAAAAGAAATTCAATCTTAGAGAAAAAAAGTAGAAAAAAAAGTAAAAACAATGTAGTGATCACAGAAATCGTACTTGAAAACTGACAAAATGTATTTAAAAAAAATTTAGGCGGTAATGAGAGAGTAGATTGGAGCAATAAAAATATAAGAATGCAAAAAAAAAGGAATAAAATACTGGTAGTGATAAAACATTGAAAAAAAAAGTTAAACTATAAAAGAGAAAAAAAGCTTAAAAGTAAATAAAATGCCAAAAATATATTTATTGATGACGATTTGACAAGAAAAAACAAAAGTTATAGAAAAAAATAAGAGAGACAATAGTGAATAAACAACAAGGCATAGAGGCAAAAAAGTTGTTATAAAAGAAAAAGAATGAAAATGGGATAAAGAACAGGTTTTCAAAGTCTATTCTTTTCTATGAAAAATAATAGACAAAAGCATAAAAGCTGATATAAGATGCAATCAAAATAAAAAAAGATTGAAAGGTAATTAAACAACAATACTTACAGTAAAACAAAAAAACGATTGAAAAAAAATTGAAATTAAGAAGATAAAACGCAAACAAAAAAAAAGTTAGATAAAAACATAAAAAAGTTAAAAGTTTAGCTAGAAGCTAAGAACTAAAAACAGAAACAAAACAAAAACAAAAAATTTACAGATGTAAATATCGTATTTTAAAATATAAAAATAATAAAAAAAATTTAGAAATACATAGAAAGAATACATTTGAAATAATAAAAATGATAGAAACATGGGTAGATAAAGAAGGCTGAAAAACAATATATTGAAAAAAATAATCTAAAAAGTACAGATGGAAAATAGAAATTGCTAAAAAAAACAAAAAAAGAGCAAGAGAAAGCTTCAAAAGCTCCAGATTTAAAACGCACTATCGTTAGCCACCTGGCTACCGAAGACTCTTACTACTTTACACTAAGTAATCTTTGTATTTAATTTGTATAAAATAATAACTTCTTAAGCTAAGTTCAACTATTTCTTTGGTTTAATTTTACGTTTGATTTTATGTTCGATTTTTAAGTATAGAACGGTATGTTTTTTTCTTTGTCTTATTTTTTTTTTAATTTTGTTTTGTCTTATTTTGATTATTTATAGATTTTTTTTGTGGTTTAAGCTATATTTTTGATTTTGCGTTTAATTATTCTATTAGTTAATTTATTAATCTTTTTCTAATTTACTTCTAAACTATATCGTATATAGTTTCTAATTATTGTTAATAATATTTCTTTAATTTTTTATGTTTTTACGAAAGTAATATGAAGTTTCTTACATCAAAGTCGGATGTATAGGTCACTCTAAATGACAGATATTTATTCTGATAATAATTTTAAGACAAAAGAAATATGCTGATTGGACAACCAAGTTATCACATTAACGCTTTTTGTCTGAAACGCACATCAAATATATGCAATATTATCGATCTACTTTAATTTTTACCAACGAAAAGAAAAGTAAAGTAACTAAAAAATATCGTAAAAAAAAATTATATACGATATCTGTTATTTAGAGTGACTTATACACCAACATGTAGAAACTTGGTTTCTCAATTTTGTTATAAAAAGCTTTTAATTCTAATAGATGTCGCTATTTTTAGCATATTACAGAAGCAATAGACGCGTGGGTAATCATTAGATCTAAATTGTTAATTTGCTTTGCCTAACTTTATTTAATTTTTTTTATAAAAATAATATGTTTTACAAGCCATATGTAAATCATAACCTCAAAAAATGTAAACCATTGCCAACTTAACATTTTTAAGCGTTTTCAGCCGCCTCCTATAAATCATTTTAAACCTAATAACCAAGACAATCCTTATAAATTCTGTTTACGTTTAATTAATCCTCTTGTTGTTTTCTGCCGTCTTCTTTGCCAAATTAAACATTCTAAGAGTGTTGTCAAACACAAATCCAATTTTTGATGTCTGAATCATTACTAAATGAAAAAAAAAAGAGAAATTTTGAGAAGCCACCCAAAACATTCAGAAAGTAATTAAGTTGTTACCGACGAAGGAAATGTTTAATGAGAAGAATTGTTCTGGATCGGACAGAAGTTTAATTAGAATCCAACAAATTTCGTTCTAGGTTAGAATGGGAGAGTGAGTGCCAAGAGGGAAAACTCCCGACGCGCTTTTCCTTAAAACACATCTTTAACTGTATGAAATTCATTTTCTTAATTTTACATGAATTGGATCATTAAGAGTTCTAATGTAAAAGTTCGAAAAAAAAAAACAAGAAAAGAAATTACGATGATGCAAAAGTAAATTAATATTCCAGTTCATTGGGTTGTATTCGGAAGTTTCAAAGTCGATTAAAAGTTTGATAATGTTTGGAATTTGCATAAAAAAATTGTGCTGCAAAATAAAACTCTTTAAAATGGTATTATAGGGCTACAATATAATAAAAATTTCACGTATAAAAGTTGAAGTATTATAATTTTAATCGTTCGCACTTTTGTTTCTTTTTGTTTTTAATTGAACTAACACTTTTGAATCACTTGGTTTGCTGAAACACATCTGTCACTTACTATTTTTTAAAACAATCATTTAGTTACATTTTCTAGTATTTATTTAATTAACTAATTATATTACTAATTAGCTATTTGTTACACAAAACCATTAGACTTGCCACAATTTTTTTTTCAAGTTTCGTACTAAAACATGTAAGCTTACAACGTTTTAAGAATTCCTTCTGAACGACAAGCCAAGCAAAAAGTTTTTAAAAGGTTACTCTCAGCTTTAAAAATTTTATAAAATCATCAAAAATCGGTTTTCAAGTTGTTTTTTATGTTATTTTCTTTTTTTCTACAAAAAAAGTTATAAAAATCTCAAGTCAAAATTTTAATATTCAAAGTTTATTTTGAGTTTGTCAAAGCTTCCAAGACTTTATATATCTTTTTGAGCTGCTTCTGGACATGGATATCAACAAACTTGATATTAAAATTTATTATATAAATATATTATTAATTTGCAATTGAATGAAATTATTGTAATAAAATTATTATTATATGCTTTCTCAGATGCTGTAGATTTACAGTAAATGGTTATAAAATGTAATTATTTTGCGAGAATGCTATAAATCTGTATCTTAATAGTAATAAAATAAATGTAATCAAACAGGACTGTTGGAGTTAGTTGGCAATCCCTATATTTTATTTTAAAATGGTAAAAAACTTTATTCAGTAATAATTTTGATTTTTAATTGCTATGAAAAATTTTAAATTTACCACTCTAATATTTTTGACATCGTTGCCGTTAGCAACAAAAAAATATATAATAATAAATTAATTAGCTTTAGAATTTCTATAAAGTATTTACATATTTTAAAAATTAAGTGTAAAAGTGTTGTTTTTTTTTGCAAAATATAAAAATATAAGTGAAAAGCTCAAAATAAAGTAGGTTTAATAATTATTTAATCTCATTGTCTATAATTTTTTTTTTAGATAAGATTTGATTTTTGAGAAGACATCTAATTATTTATCCAGTTCTACATTTTTTCCTTTATTATAATATGGTAATATATTACGAATTTTAAAAAATGGCTAGAAGAGTCTTTTTGATTATATTATATAAGATATAGAACTGTGGTTGTAGGAAAATTTATAATTGTGTATACGAAAAGTGAGGTTAAGTTGTGTTTAGGGCCCATCGATCAAAAAACATAAATGAATTAAAATAAGATAGAAGTGGAAAATTTTATTCGAAAAATATCTATTCAGACTATCTATTTTTTTCTCAATCGTAAGTGCTTATTTTTATATTTTTAAATAAACAATTAAAATTTTTTTAAAAAAAGGCAATTCCAATTGTTAATTATTATTATTGACATATGAAAAATAAAAAATGATCATTTAATATTAAAAGTTTATATTTTATAACTAAAATGAAATATGAATCAATTTTCTATCAATTTTAAAAAGTGTTTTTTTTACATTTGATATATAATATATAACTGAAATATAAAAAATTTATACAGATTTTTTTAAGATTATTTAAATTATGAGATTTTATGATTTTTATTCTAACTTTAATAATTATTATTATTATAGTAATAAAATTAATATGAATATCAATAAAATTGAAAGAAAGAAAGAAAAAGAAAAATGAGCAAAAGAAAAAAATAGGAAAAAAAAAGAAAAAAGAATTATAAAAGTATAATAAATGAATTGTAATACAAATTTTTTTAATAAAAACCAAATATTGTTGTTTTATTGTTGTACAACATTTTACATATAACAGAGTATGGTAGGCACAAGAAGGAATAAATAAAAAATATACATATAATGATTGAAAAAAATAATAAAACACATAATAAGACAAAAAAAGAAGAAAAAAAAACAAAATTAAATGTATAATAAAATTTTTTAATAAAAATCAAATATAGTTGCCAAATGCAACTTATTATGTTGTATAAGAGAGTAAGGTCAGCACAAGAAGAAAAAAATGTAAAGAGCAAAAAATATAAAGAGAAAAAAATAAAAACGAAATAATAATAAATAATAAAATGAATTTTAAAAATAAATAGTAGGTTTTGTTTATTATTAAGGTTTATAAATGTTGCCTCAGGCAACCTTTGATATGAGAGAGTAGAATAAGCAGACGAAGGATTAAATAATAATATATGTAATACAATAAAAAATTTTTTTTTTCTTTTAAAAATAATAATGATCTTAATAGAAAAAAAAAAGAGTGCTGAGTGTGTTCCGGTGGGATTAAGCAAATAGGCCTCCGAGGGGTTGACCCGGGCAAATTCGAGGAAGTGCCGGCTTCAGAAGCTTAAATAATCTGTGGCGAGGGAGGCTAATGCACAAAGCAAGGCAGAGGTCGCACAGTTGGGGAGAAGGAGCGCAAGGGCAAAGGAAAGAGGAAGAGGAAAAAAAGAAAAGGAAAAGGAAAGAAGAAGAAGAGAAGCTAGAAGAAACAGAAGTCTTCGCGATTAGCAAAAAAGTAATAAGATCTCTAAAAGAAAGAAAAAACATAGGAGAGGCAGAAATGAAAGACTTGGACCTAGTGGTAAGGAAATTAGACCGATTAATAGAAGAGGTCAAATTGTTAAGGCAAGAGAACAGAGAAGTTAGAAAGGAAATAGAAGAAATAAAAGATGAGTTTAACAAGAAAGAGAAGAAATGGGAGGAAGAAAAGGGTACAATGCTAGAGAGAATAGAAACTTTAGAAAAAAAAACAGAGATAACAGATAAGAAAAATAGGAAAAACAAAATAATAATAAGTGGAATTGACGGAGGAAGAGAAGGAAAGGAAGACATTGAAAAAGAAATAAAAAAAGTGGTAAAAACGGGAATAAAAAAGTGGCACAAAATTGGGAAGGGAAAAGTACTAGTGGAACTCCAAGTCTGGGAAGCGAAGAAAGAATTATGGAAAATAAAAAAGAGTTAAGAAAAGAAGAAACAACTAAGAATATTTACATAGATGATGATTTAACAAAAAGGGAGAGAGAGGTTCAGAAAAAATTGAGAGAAATCGCAAAAGAAAAGAGAGAACAGGGAATAAAAGCAACGGTGGGATATGGAAAAATATTTATGGAGGGAAAAACATTCAAATGGAATGAGAAAGACCTGAAACTGCAGGTTTTTTAGGGAGAAAAGGGAGAGTTAAAAGAAACAAGGAAGAAGACACGGGCAAATGTACAATGGAAACTGAGAAGACTAATGAAACAAATAAAGATATAAGCAACGGGAAGAAAAAGATACTATTTTGGAATGTAGCGGGATTAGCAAAAAAAGAAGACAATTTCTAGGATTATGTGAAACTTTTTGACGTAGTAGGTTTAGTAGAAACATGGATAGAAAAAAAAAGCTGGAAAAAAATAAAGGGAAGGCTACCACCAGAATTTAATTGGGAGTGTCAAGGGGCAAAGAAAGAAAAAAAGAAAGGAAGGGCAGCAGGAGGGATAGTCACGGGAGTAAGAAAGAGAATAAGAGAAAAAAACCAGGAGAAAAAAGAAATAGAGGGACTCATGGAGAGAAATATCGAAATAGACAAACGATGGTGGAAAATAATGACGATATACAGCAGAGAGATGAAAAAGACAATAAAAAACATAGATGAAACAGTGAAAGAAAACACAGAAGAATGCATACTTATGGGAGGAGATTTTAACGGAAGAATTGGGGAAAGAGGAGCGAGAAATTGGGAGGAAGAAAAAGGAGATGGGAAAAGGAAAACCAAAGACAAAAAAGAAAATGTGGAGGGAAAAAAGTTGATGGAATGGTTAGAAGAAAAGGGATGGGAGATACTGAATGGTAATAAACAAGGGGATGAAGAAGGAGAGTGGACGTATGTAGATAGTAGGGGGGAGTCGGTGATAGACTACGGAATAACAAATGAAGAGGCGTGGGGAAAAGTAGAGAACTTTAAAATAGGGGACAGAATAGAGTCAGACCACCTTCCAATAGAAATAAGCCTAGAGGGAAAAAATAGCCAAACAGAGGAAAAAAAGAAGACAAAAGTAGAGCAGAAGAAGGTAATAATTAAAGTGTGGAACGAGCAAGGCGTGAAAGAATACAGGAAAAAGCTGAAAAACGTCAAATTCGAAGGGCAAGAGATAGAGAAGATGGAAGTGGAATTAAAAGAAATACTAGAAAAGGCAACGACTACAACAGAAGTAAGCAGTAAAAGGAAAAAAGCAGAAAAGAGAAATGAATGGTGGGATAAAGAATGCTACCAGCTAAAGAAAAAAGCTACAAAAGCGCTAAGGGAATTCAAAAGAAAGCAAGTAAATAGAAGAGTTTTCTTAGAAGCAAAAAGAAAATATAGAAAAAGATGTATAAAAAAAAGAGAGAGAAAAGAGAAGAAGAAGATAAAGAAATAAAAGCTATTAAAACAGAAAGAGAGGTGTGGAAGTACATAAACAGAGAAAGATTAAGAAAAGAAGCGGCGAGTGAAGAGATAACAATAAAGGAATGGGTAGGGTTTTTCAAAGATCTGCTGGAAGGAGAAAGAGAAGTAGATATAGAAGACCCAGCAATGCAAACGAACCAGACAGCTCCATTAGGAACAGAAATTACAAGGGAGGAGGTAGAGAGACAGATAAAGAAGCGGAAGAAGAAGAAGGCACCGGGGAGGGATGGAATACAAAATGAACACTGGATGTATGGGACGAAAGGTGTGATAGACAGATTGGTAGAGGTTATGAATGGAGTGTGGAGAGGAGAGGGATTCCCGACAGGTTGGAGAGAAGGCATAATCTGCCCTATCCACAAAAAAGGAGATAAAAATAGAGTAGAAAACTACAGAGGAATAACTCTCCTTAACACAGGGTATAAATTGTATGCGTCAGTACTGAATGAAAGGCTGAGAAAAGAGATAGAGGAAAAGAAGGCAATACCAGACAACCAAGCGGGATTTAGAGAAGGAAGGGGAACTATGGATAATGTATACATCCTGGACCACTTAGCGAATAACGAGATGAAAAGAAAGGGAGGAAGGCTGTATACACTTTTCATAGATTTTAGAGCAGCGTTTGATAAGGTCGATAGAAAGAAAATGTGTGAGAATATGAGAAAAAGAGGAGTAAACGAGTGGCTGGTGAGAAAGGTAGAAGAGATCTATGTAAAAACAAAAAGCAAAGTTAGAGCAGGGGAGAAAGAGAGTGAGTGGTTTGAAACGTCAAAAGGGGTGAGACAAGGGTGTCCTCTTAGCCCCTTGTTGTTCACAACCTACATGGCGGATATGGAAGAAATGTTTAGAAAGGCGCAAGCTGGGGGATGTGTGATTGGAAGAGAAAAAGTGTGGAGTCTAGCGTTTGCAGATGATGTGGTATTAATAGCAAAAAGCGAAAGGGAGATAGGAGAAATGATGACAAACCTAAAAAAGTATGTGAGGAAAAAAAAGCTAGAAGTGAATGTAAATAAAACAAAGATGCTGGTGTTCATCAAAAAAAAGAGGAAAGAAGAAAAGAATAATTGGAAATGGGAGGGAGAGAAAATAGAGAGAGTAAAAGAGTTCAAGTATTTAGGGTATACGTTTAATGAAAGAGCTACGAACAAAGCGCATGTCAGAGAGTTGGCAAGGAAAGCAAACAAGATAGTGGGATGTGTATGAGGAATAGGAGAGAGGAAGTGGGAAGGGGATTTTAAAAGAAGAATAATGATGTTTGAGAGCTTGGTGGAGAGCGTATTGATGTATGGGGCAGAAATTTGGGGGGTGGAAAGAACAAGAGGAAATAGAGAGAGTACAAGAGAAGTATTTGAGGTGGGTCCTAGGGGTAGACAGAGAAACCCCTGGGTATATAGTAAGAGAAGAATGTAAGAGAAACAAGCTGAGAGTGAAAGCGGGGAAAAGAGCGACTAAGTTGGAGGATAGGATGAATGGAAGGCAAGAATGTAGAATATTGAACGAATGTTGGAGAGAAAAGAAAAAAAATTAGGAGATAAACGAAAGAGAAAAATATTACAGAAGAAATGGGTATGCAAGTAAAGAAGTGGAAAGATTAAGAACAGAAGGCAAGTGGATGAACGCAGAAACGAGCGAAAGAGACAGGGATGAAGATAAGCAAGAAAGAAGAGAAAAAATCAAAGATTCCAGGTAGAACAGGAATTATGAGAAATGTATGACAGAGGAGATCCCGGTGTACCTGGGAAGAGAAAGTGCGAAAGAGAGAAAAATAATGGCGAGGTTCAGGTGCGGAAATGAGGAGAGAGAGAATAGGTATTGGATGGAAAAGGATGAGAGACTGTGCAGAATCTGTTATGAGGAAAGAGAGACAATAGAGCACATGTAGAATGAATGCAGTGAGATGAGAGAGAGAGAAAAAGCAGAAAGAAGAGAAATACTGAAAGAAAATGGAGTGGAGATAAAGTGGATGAAAGAAGTATGGGAGAGAAGGAAAATGAAGGACAAAGGAAGAACAGGGAGGGTAGAATAGAAAATGAAATAAATTGTAGATAGAGTATGTAAGCCGGTATAGGCAACAATAAAGCTTATTATAAGTATAATAGAAAAAAAAAATTTGTTTGTTTTATAAAAAAAAAATATTGAAAAAAAAAGAGAAGAGATAGAAAATAGAAAAAATTATAAAAACATTTTTTAATAATAATAAATAATATGCTTGCTTTAATTTCAAGGCGTTTAAATAAAAAAAAAAAAAGTAAATATAATCTTTGTATCTCTCTAGTGTTTGTTCTACGGTTGCCGAAGGCAACCCTTTTAGGTTCATACACGTTGCCGCAGGCAACACGCTACTCAAGAGAGTAGGGTAAGCACCCGGAGAGTGCGCAACCATACTCTCGTAAATAGATAATAAACCCTGTCTACCCGCAGGTGTAGGCTCTATGTTATTATATTCTATTATATTTCACTGTTGGCATTGATAAACTTTATCGACTCCTCCTTGTTTCTTGCCTTCACCAAGTTCTTCCCTCTTACTGCCAGTATTCCTTTCGCTGTCGTCCCATGTCTTCCTAGGTCTTTCCTTGGGTCTCCTCTCATGTCTTTTAGCTTTCCATATCTGTTTGACGGGCTTTTCGTTTTCCATCTTAGATAAATTGCCAAACCATTTGGTCTTCGATTGTTTTTAATATAATAATAAAGTCTATTAGCCCAACAGTGCAAAAGCACCAATTACAGAACAAAACAAAAGAAATATTTTACAATAGTACTTATTCTAACAAGCTAAATAAAATTACAAATCAAAAATCAGAATCAGTGTCAGACAGTAGCTCAGTTACAAATTGCTTAAATAAATAATAATCTAATTAAAATATCGTGGCAGATGCAGTTGTAAGCTTGGGACATAAGACACACCGGAGATCGCAGAATGAAATTGGTTCTGGCAGTGTTGTAGTAAAAGGTGTTCTGGTATCTACTACCAAGACAAGAAACTAGGAATCTGAATTTTTCGAGTAGCTGTGGAATATCTATTTGAAAGTGAATTATCTTATATAAAGTCAGCAAAACATTTAGTTTTCTTTTCAGTGTGAGTAGAAGGACTCCAAGTTCATCTAGCAATAGACGGTGATCATATCCTCGAGGAGGATAAACATGATGAGATTTCAGATATAGATATTTAAACAATCTTCGCTGAACACTTTCAATCATATCATTGTAAGTGTTATAAATGGGATACCGCATAGTAGAGCCATATGTTGAAGCTTACTTAGCACTAAAGACCTATATAAAGCTAACAAGCAATAAATATCATAAAAAGATTTACTGTTACGCATAATAAACTCAACCATAGCATAGTATGCTAAAATTACATTCTCACACTAAAGATTAAAACGAAAACTGCTATCAAATGTAATACCTAATGCCGGTATTCAAAGTCGTAGCTCAAGCTCAACCTTGGATTCAAGCTTGAGACGCCGTCTCAAGCAAAGACTCCGGCAGTGCTCGAGAAATCAAGCAAAGACTTCGAGAATGCTCGAGAAAACGTGCGTTTTGCGGAAGTCACCAAAGTAATCATTTTTGTGTTAGGTTTAAAATTGAACATTTTGACACATGACAGTCATTCTCCGTGTTTATATAAAGTGACAGGTCAAGGAATAACTCGATGCCGCAGGGATTATATCGAAAGTGTTTTGTGTTGTTTTTGCAAAAAAAAAAGAATGACGACGGGTTCAATATTACATTCTCCTCAAAACACGAAAGCTGCAAAAGTAAGACCCAAATAGAAGTTAGTTCACACTGCGCGCTTTTGAGAAGGGCAATGTAAGTGCAACATTAATATAAATCTAACCAGACCTGTATCCACTTTTATTGCAAGAAATGTGATGCAGAAAAGTTATCAGAGTAGTGAGTAGTAGGAGCTATTCAAGAAGTGTGTAAAGATAAAAGTTTTCGGCTGCCGTTTTGTCTACTATGCTTCTGCAAACAATACCTTACACTTATAATGTAAACTAATAAAAATGTTACTTTTTTTGTACTAATGTTTACCAGTAGAATTTGTTACAACTACCCAATTTATAAATATCTGTGACTTTTATTATTATTCAATGCTTTCATTTTTGCACAAAATGTGGGCCCTTTAATTTTGTGTCAGTAAAAATTGTCTTTCTACTAATTTGCAAGGAATCCTACATTCACTACATTGTCTTTTGTGAAGCTGTAGCGACGCTTAAATTCAAAGTTGGGAAAAAATTCCAATGGGTTTGCAGCACCCCGTACATACCTCATCCAGCATGTCCATGTTCGTTGTTATGAACTGCAACACGTAATACTCTTCAGTATTTCCCAACGTCAGACAATGACATAACCTGCAAATGGCGTCTCAAGACAAGTCGGGGCCTTGGTCAAGTCTGACTTGAGACGGACCCAGTGCGCTTGCTCATTAAGCAAAAATCGCCCTTATTCACACCGTAATTTGATATTTAAATCTTGAGATTTGTCTATGAATACCGTCCGGTCTTGAGATCGATCTCAGACTCAAGATATGAATATCAGATTTCACGAGCATTGCCGAAGTCCTTGCTTGAGATGGAATCAGCGATAAATCGATCTCAAAACGCATGCAAACGCTTTCCCCAGCATTGCTGGAGTCTTTGATTGAGTCTAAGCTTAAACTTGATGATGAGCTACGACTATAAATACCGACATAAATCTTTTTCAGAGTCATAACAAGGAAGAAAAGTTTGATTAATCAAATAATCTCAAGTTATAGTGTTCTTCTTACGGGTGTACGAAACTACTTTACATTTGGAAATGCTCAACTTTAGTCTGCTGTTTACACACCATAATGTAACTTAGATAAGTTTTGTTAAAGAACAAAGGCATCATCAATAGAATTTATAGAGTCAAACTTTTTTGCATCATCAGCGTATAGCAAGATATTGCAACTCAAAGTGAAAGATAGGTCATTGATATATAAAAAAAATTTTAAAGGACCTAATACAGATCCCTGAGAAACTCCTGAGCTAGCATCATATGGCGAGGATAAGAAACCATTGTAGCACACAAATTGTGATCTAGATGTGAAATAAGATTAAAAAAGATTTATATTGAAACCAATGTGAAATAGTTTTTTCAATAGAATATTGTGGTCAATTTGATCGAAAGCTTTTGTCAGGTCTGTAGATATAGTGTCGACCTGAGACTGCTCTTTCAGTTTTTGAGACACAAATTGTGAGAACGTCATTAAGTTTGTTACAGTTGACCTGCGATCTACAAAACCATGTTGATTTGAGGCAATGTAATTCCTAACGGAGGGGTTTATATATGTTAGCAGCTGCAGCATGAAGGTTACGTCAGGATCGATAGTGTAGCCTCGCATATCAGGAATCTCGGGGAAGTACAGAATGTGGAGCTCGGAGGAAGGTCAAGCTATGGGAGAAAGGAGGCAGTCTATGTTTAGGCTTAGCGCAGAGCGGTTGTCAATGTAGAAGTGAACCTTGTCTTAATAAACTGTTATATTGGATTGTGGGTTGTATTCTCCCTTTATCATCAGAACTGGGATTTAATTTAACGCAATTTTTTTTGTTCTTGGTTTTTTTTTTTACTAATTAACCTGTTGTGTTTCATGTGCTTGTCGTTATGTCACAACGAAGTTACACACCTCCTCTAATTGCGTCCCCTCACGCCCACTCTTCTCTTCCTGCCGGAACTCATCATGGATTGGGGCGTAATCCATCGAGTTTCTCGGCGAATGCATCTGGGTTGGAGGTTCGAATTCCCGATAATTCGTTGCAGGAATCATTTTTGGATCTTCGACGAGTAAGGGTATCCAAACAACCTGTAAGTACTCTTTTATGTAGCGGTGATATACCATCCTTTGATCCATCGGTCGACCAAATGGATCGATGGTTGAATAAAATAAATCAGTTGTCCGAAATTTATTTTTGGAATGACCAGGAGACCACGATTCATGCATTACGTCATCTCCGTGGCGCCGCAAATATTTGGTATAGTGGCTTATCAACGGTTGTTTACACTCAAAAAGCTCCTCAAAGATACATTTCCCAGTACTCGTGATATTCATGTTTTGCTAAACGAAATGCTGTCTTTTACGGCAGACAAAGCGGAAAATTATTATACATACACATTTAAAAAAATGGCTTTAATTTCTAATTTGAATTTAAATTTTTCTACCACAGACGTCTTAAATTTAATTGTCGGTGGTATCAATGACCCTCAAATAAAATTTGCAGTAAAAATGTCGAATATAAACACAGCTGGCCAGCTCGCGTCTTATCTCCAAACATTTGATTTTAATAAAGAAAACTTTACTAATACTGATATTACGAAAAAGCCACGTTCCCCTGAAAGTAATTCACCTGGTATAAAATGTTATCACTGCAAGCGTCAAGGGCACATGCGCCGACATTGTCCTTACAATTCTAAAAACTCTCCGCATTCCCAACATTCTTCTGGTAATATTAGACGTCCCCCTTCAGCGCAGTCTAAACAACTTGCAATCGAGTACCCAGATAAGGCAACTAAACACAGAAAAGTACTTTCTGTCGAAACCATAAATAAAACTCCGTTTCTTAAACCAATAAAACTTAATAAAATAAATACCAATTGTTATGTCGACTTAGGTAGCGAATGTTCCTTACTTTCTATGAACTTGGCCCAATCCTTAAATTTGGTTCTCAATCATATAGCGCCTGTTACCTTGTTACACCTTGGTAACCACACAACGCAAACATCGCTCCAAACTAATGTGACAGTTGAAATTGACAAAGTGGTAAAATGTCTTGATTTTTTCGTTGTTGATAAATGCATAGATACTGCCGAAGTAATTATCGGACGTAATTTCTCCGATCAAAGTGATGTTTATTATGCGAAAGGTCCAAACGGCATAGTTTTTTCTACTGCAGTTTATCAATTGAATACCACTGTATTTACTGGTGAAGTAATAGCTTCGGCTCGTGATCGTTTACAAAAATTATGTACTGAGTTTTCTCATTGTTTTGCGAATGATGAACTGACTGATGTTGGCAAGTGTAATGGAGTCATGACAATTACGTTGACGACTGAAGTTCCAGTGTCTCGAAAGCCACATCGCTTAGCGTTAAAAGAGCGCGAAATTTTACAGAATACAGTTCATAAATTATTGACGGCCAATATAATTAGACCATCTACTTCTCCATACAGCAGCCCCGCCTTTTTGGTAAAAAAGGCAGATACCAATAACTATCGTATGGTAATCGATTATCGTGCATTGAACAAGATCACAGTTCCACAGATATTTCCATTACCCTTAATTGAAGACTTGATTGACCGTCTTGAAGGCTTTGTGTACTTCAGTAAAATAGATCTGGCTTCAGGTTATTACCAGTTTCGCATGAATGACCATTCCATTGCCAAAACTGCATTTTCCACACCGGAAGGTCATTATGAGTTTCTTCGCATGCCTTTTGGCCTGCGCAATGCTGTAGCTGTTTTTCAAAAATACATAAATGAAATTTTGCAACCTTTAATCTCATCTCATCAAATCGTTGTCTATATGGATGATATTCTAATTCCTTCCAAAACAATTGAAACTGGTTTCACTACGTTGCAAATTCTTTTTTCTCTTCTAAATAAAAATGGTCTAAAAAAGCGTTTAAGCAAATGTTCGTTCTTTTTAACTAGCTTAACTTTTCTAGGCTATGAAATTTCTCATCAGGGGATTCAACCTACTTCACAAAAAATAACGGCAGTTCAAAACTTTCCTACGCCTACAAATTTAAGCCAATTGCGTCAATTCTTAGGACTTGCGTCCTATTTTCGCAAATTTATACCCAACTTTGCTCTTAAGACAAAATTACTTACTCAACTCCTTAAAATTGGTTTTGAATGGACATGGACAAATGACCATGATAAAATTATAACCAATCTCAAAGAAATTCTTACTTCTAAACCAATTCTCACATTATTTAACCCCAAAAATGAAACTATACTTTATACAGATGCCTCATCGCTTGGATTTGCCGCGGTTCTTATTCAACTTGTTGATAAGAAGGAAAAACCAATAGCCTTTTATAGTACTCAAACCACACTGGCCGAGTCACGTTATCATTCCTTTGAGTTGGAAGCCTTAGCGGTGGTCAAAGCCTTTACACGGTTTAGACATTATCTCTTGGGTATTCCCTTCAAACTTGTAACTGATTGTAACTCCTTAAAGGGAGCTTTTGAAAAGAAAGATATTAGTCCACGTATCGCTCGCTGGATAGTGGACCTCCAAGAATATAACTTTACTGTAATCCATAAACCGGGCTCACAAATTAGTTTTGTTGACGCTCTTAGCCGCAATGCAGTACCTTCTAAGTTGAATGTTCACATGATTAGTCATGAAGACTGGGTTATCTCTGTGCAAACGCAGGATAAATTTGTGACAGAAACTATGACAATTTTACTCTCCGGCGACCAACATAATAATAAAGACATTTTTCTCAATTACGCTGTGAAAAATGGTAAACTGTACCGTCTTACAGATGAAGGACAGCGCTTGGTTCTTCCCAAAAATTGTCGTTGGCAAATTTTACAAAAGTTTCATGATAATAATGGCCATTTTGCTTTTGATAAAACCTATGACTCTATTGCATTTTCTTTTTGGTTTCCTAAAATGCGTCGCTTTATTCAAAAATACATAAATTCCTGCATTCCTTGTACTTACCATAAATTGAAAGCAGGAAAACAACCAGGCTACCTTCATCCCATCAACAAAATTGCAATTCCTTTCCATACGATCCACATTGATCATCTGGGGCCTTTCCCTCGCAATTCACAGAACAAAACTTATCTTTTTCTAGTTATTGACGCCTTCACAAAATTTATACTGATACGTCCGGTTCAGAGCACTAATACTCACCAAGCTCTTACAGCGCTTAAAGAAATTTTTGGCATATTTGGGTTTCCCACTCGCATAATCTGCGATGCCAGTACCTCTTTTACTTCTCAAAAATTTAAAGATTTCTGCACTACTATTGGGGCTCATCACTTTATCAACACCGTTGGAGTGCCTCGCGGCAACGGTCAAATTGAACGCTATAATAAAACCATAACAGATAGTCTCGCTACTTCTTCTGCTGATTCTCCGTCTGATTGGATTTCCCACATTAATCAAATCCAATTGAGTCTCAACAATACACTTAATAAGGCAATTAATGCTACTCCCCAAGAACTGTTAACAGGATATCGTGCGTATACGGGTGACGGTATTGTGTTGCCAGAATTGACTTCTTTACTTGATGTTAATAAACTCCGTACCGAAGCAGCAGCACATGTCAAGGCAAGTCAACTTACTACAAAAAAAAGGTTTGATAGAAAACGCGCACGTCCACCTTGTTACAACGTTAATGATTTAGTTGTTGTCAAAATCTCCAGTATTATTACTAAAGGAGACAGTAAAAAACTCTTGCTTAAATGGAAAGGCCCTTTTAAAATTACAAAGTGTCTCCCTTATGACCGCTACGAAGTTCAACAACTTAAAACCATGTCTAAAGCCCGCCACTACACTGGTGTCTATGCAGTTGAGCACATTAAGCCTTGGTTCTCATGCTATTTGTCGTCTGATGAGGACTAGTCATTCTTCTTCATGCGGACGATTTGGTCAAATTTTACTTGTCAGAATAGCCGAACAAATTGCTACTTATAATTGACGTGTTATATGTTGTAATGTCTGTAAGTCAGAATTACAGAGGGTGTTCCCTTGGTTTGACGTCAGAATTGGCAGTCTTATGCCATGTCTGTAATAAGTGTTTTGCATGTCTGTAACTCAGAATTGCTGGCGCAGTCATGTCTGTATGTCAGAATCGACTGTGAAACATCCTACTGTTTTGTGTTTTGCATGTCTGTATCTCAGAATTGCTGGCGCAGTCATGTCTGTATGTCAGAATCGACTGTTAATCATCTTCCTGTTAGTTAGGATAATTAGTTAATTCCAATTGCTCTGACGCTCCTACACATTCTTATATCTCAATTTTAAAGACCTCTTTGAAATGTTCCCTTCATTTAATATTGCGTGCACTTGACATTCTTACTTTTTTTTTGATCTGGTGTCTGTATAAGATGTGTCAGAACCAGCTGTTTCTCCTTCTTCACTCTACAATACCACCCTCGTTGGTGTTGGAAAATGTTTCAGAGTTCTTCCTCGTTAAGGCTGTCGAGGACGCCAGCAAGTCAGGATGGCCGTGTTAGCAGCTGCAGCATGAAGGTTACGTCAGGATCGATAGTGTAGCCTCGCATATCAGGAATCTCGGGGAAGTACAGAATGTGGAGCTCGGAGGAAGGTCAAGCTATGGGAGAAAGGAGGCAGTCTATGTTTAGGCTTAGCGCAGAGCGGTTGTCAATGTAGAAGTGAACCTTGTCTTAATAAACTGTTATATTGGATTGTGGGTTGTATTCTCCCTTTATCATATATGAATGAATAATGATTTCGTAAATTTTTGTAAAATTAGAAGCAAACGAGATAGGCCTGTAGTTCTCAATCTTAGAGGCATCACAGACAAACTTTAGATACCTTCCATTTATCGAGAAACGTACCACTCTTAAGTGATTTATTATAAATGGTTAAGAGCGGCTGGACAAACACCAATTTGCAGTCTTTAACCAGGAAACTTGGTATGAAGTCTAAGCCATACCAGGCTTTAAACTTTGATGGCTTGAATAATGTCAGTTTCTACAATATTAGGTATGTTTATAGTTGAAGTTGAAGGTGGGACGCCATTTTCTTGAAATGGAATGCTGTCAACTGAATAATCTGGTGTAATATACGTCGTTTACTATCTGTAAAAGGTTATCAAATGTTTTATAATTCAGAAGCATTTTACCAGGTATTCTGGTTTTAGATCTCTTGGTATATATATAACTTCAGAACTTTTTAGGCTCATGACAAAGGTTGATCTGAATGTTATTCATATATGTTAAATAAGCTGCAGAGATTTGCTATTTGACAACTAAACGTAATTTACGAAATTTTAAAATGTAGAATTCAATACCTGTTTTCTTATACTTATTAAGGTATTTATGTTTTTGTTTAATGCTATGTATAATGTCCGAATTAAACCATGGAGGATAGTATCGACGTTTTTGCTGAAAAATAGGGACGTGTTTTTTGAATACATTGAATAAGATATTGTAAAAACAAGCCACCATAGCATTAACACATGAAAAAGTTGATAGTATAACCAGTCTATACCTAGAAGATCAGTGTACAATAACACAAAATTGGTTTTACGAAAGTTGAACACCTGCGCTGTCTGATCAGGTCGTAGAAAATTAGTTTGATAATCATTCGGTATCGAAAAAACTGGATGATATTTATCTTCAATCACCAAGGAGTTATTATCATGATCAATGTCACATAGAAAGTTTGAAAATAGTACATCCAGGAGCTTATTATTTGAATTTAAAATATTATTGTACTGGCTCAGGTTGAGAAATTTTACAAGGGCCTGTAAACGAAGTGAAACTTTATTTGACTCAGTTTCCATAAAATTAGAAATATTAAAATCACCTAGCAAAATGATGTTTTTTAGATCAAAATACTTATCTTCAAAAAGATAACATACAATATTTAGCTCTTCTAGAGAAGGTGTGGACGGAAAATATACAACAAAGATATATAGAATACGAGAAGTAAACGTTAGCTTACAGCCTACTATATCAATATAACCAATACTGTCATAAACATTTTGCAGGTCAAGTTTTTCAGAGGTTATATGGTTTTTTATGGCCAGCAAGACACCCCCTCCTCTGTTTGTATTAGTAGCTGTTAGATTTCGGTCGCATCTAAATACAGATTAGTAATTATCAAAGTCAGCCATGTTTCGCTTAAGCAAATAATATCGAACTCACAGTCACTAGAAGAATCTAAAAAAATATTCATTTTGTTTTTAAGACTGCGAACGTTTTGACAATATAGAGAGATATCTGTAACATTAGGCGAAAAAACGTGTTTCAATCTTTGGAACTCCACGAGTGTATTTTATGTAGAGACCGTGTTCACCATTATCAGTTCGGCGATTAATTTCATCTTTTAGGATTTTATAGCAGTGTCGTTGCTTATCTGTCTGATCAGAAAAAACACAAACCGACTTATGAAGCAGATCAGTGTCAATAATTGAACGCTGATTATATAGGTTACACTTTCAGTTGTTTTCTTATTTACGTGTTAACAGCTACTTTGCAAAAATATTTTATTTCTATAGCTTTTATTTTGCTTTTTATGGTTAGGCTTATAGCGCAGGTTTCAGGTACAACCAAAGATTTGTCTACTGTTATTTTGGTCTTGTCTGAGATTTCTCTTTTTTCTATGAGTAGTTTTTTCGAGACGTAATATAGCTTGGATAAAAAGATGGAAAAAAAACAAAGAAAATGATTGGGATGCAGAAGACTAATGGCAAGAGAAGGTGGAATAACTGTTTTCTCAGCGTGAGCGAATGGGATAGAAAGAGTGGTGTATCAAGAGAAGATTTGTGGCGGATAGAAGGGTAAGAAACTTTGGGAAAGAAGAACTACAGAGAAAGGTTGAGAAGATAAGAGTAGGTAAGCTTGCATGAATAGACTTATTAATGTTTCAACACTATTCACAAAATAATTATTGAATATATCAATCATTTCTTCAATTTTGTATATTATACGGTTTTCAATTTGCACTTGTATATACTTCATCTTGTCTTTTACCTCTTATCAATTCTTTCAGTACACTCCACATTCCTTTTGGGTCTTGTTTATTTTTGTCAAGTTTTTCTTCCAAGTGGTTTCTTTTTGCTTTTCTACACATATCTACCATTCTATTTCTTAATTGTCTAAAAACCTCCCAGTCTTCTCCACCTTTACTTAAACGTGCCACTCTATATGCCTCATCTCTTTGCTTTTGTAATGTTTGTAAATCTTCTTTAAACCAAATTTTTTCTTGCTGATTTTTATTCAATACAAGTGTCTTCACTGGCGCTGTGTGATCCAAACACCTAACAATCTCTTTAATCATGGAGCTTCTTAAGTAATCAACATTGTCGCTTTGAATATGTTCCAAACCAATCTTTATCATCTGTTTGAATTTTGTTTTGTCGATTCGCTTATAGTCTCTATATTTAATTACTTTACTATTTTTGATTTGTTGTTCTAAGTTCTAATATACTACAATTGCAGAATGGTCAGTTATCTTTGGACCATACTTTAACCTTCATTTCTACATTGGCAAAAACCAAATCAATTAATGTTTCTGAATTTTGAACAACTCTTGTTGCTTCTTTAACCAATTGTTTTAAACCTATAGAATTCATTACTCTTACTAATCTATTTCTAATATAATTATTTCTACTTATGTCTATACTAAAATCGCCCATTATTATAACGTTATCATTCCGCATTACATTATCACATATTTCTTGTAAAAAGGTTATAAATTTTCTAACTTTACAATTTGGTGAATGGTACAGTATCATCAATATTCCTCTATATTCTTTCTCTTTTATTTTTACAACTATTGTCCACCAATTTCTGTCTCGTTTTTCAATTGCTATTAATTTAAATTTAATTTCTTCCTTGATGTATAACAATACTCCACCGGTTCTGGTCGACTCGGAATCCCTTCGCACACATATATAACCGTTTATATGAAGCTCATGATCTTCTATGTTTTCCGTTACATGTGTTTGTGTAAGACCTATCACACTTGGTCTATATGTTCTTATAAATTTGTTTTCTAATTGATCTTTATGGCCCAAAAATCCCTGCGCATTTAAGCAAATTATTTTACTTTTGAGCTTTATTTCACTTGTTGAAGTTACTTTTAAACGCAAACCTCTAACATTTTGATACAGTACGATCTGGCGTAGGTGATTGGGCTCGTTACGGATGCTTTCTACTGTTCTTCTATAATCTGTGGCTCTCAGAGAAAAGATAGAGAAAGCTAAAAAGAAGTCGCCAAAAAGAGATGAGATGCCGAGTGAGAGGAACGAGAGAGCTAAAGAAAAACTGAGAAATATTCTGAATAAAATGTTGAAGATTTGTCATCGGAATGTACTAGAGAAATAATAGTACCAATAGATAAAAATAAGAAAAAAATAATAGAAAAAAATATTGAGAAATAACTCTTCTAAACACAATGATTGCAATGTGTGTGGCAGAAAAAATGGAAAAAGAGGTCGAGAGAGTAGGAGGATTATCAGACTGGCAAGAAAGATAGAGAGAAAAACGGGGGTCATTAGATCATGTATTAATTTTAAATGCTTTAATTAAAAGCGAGTTAAAAAGGAAAAGATGAAGAGTATGTGAGATGTTGGTAGATTTAAAAGCAACATTTGATAGAGTAGATAAAAATAAAGTTATATAGCTGTGCATAGAAAAAAAAAAGTAAAAACAGTAATAGAAAAACAAACACAACGAAACAAAGAGCAAGAAAAAAATTAATGGAAAAACAACTGTGGACAAAGAAAAGACTGAGACAAAAGTGCCCTCTGAACACGCTACTGTTTACAGTTTATATAAGTGATACAGAAGAGGTGTTAGCAAAAGAGCAAGAAAGAAGAAGAGTAATCAAGAAAAAATTTAAATGTTAGCGTATGCGGATGATGGCAAGAAATGAGTGGGATGATAAAAATTGCAGAGAGGTATATAAAAAAAAAGAAATTCAAGGTGATTGAAACTAAATCAAAGATGATAGTGTTTAGTAAAAAAGCAAAAAATAAAGTGGTGTATAATGAGGTGGAAAAGATATAGAACCGTTGAAAGAATGGAAGTACATAAGATACATAAAGAAATCGAAGTAAAGCGCAGATGAGAGTATTAGTTAAAATAAAAAAATAATTAGGAGCGACAGTGTAGAACATGGCAGAGAAAAAGTTTGGTAGACCATATGGAATAGGGATGACAGTCTGGTGAAAGGGTAATGTTGTATGGGGATGACGCCGAAATTTGGGGCTAAAAAGAGAGGATAGAAATAGAAAGAGTGCAAGAAAAAGGTAGAGTACAGAGACTCCAGGTTATAGTTATACAGTGAGAAAGGAATAAAAGAGTAAGAATAGAGACAATAAAAAGAGCGTTAAAGCTTGAATAAGAAATAAAGGAGGGTGTAAGATACTAAAAGAGTGCTGGAAAGTGATAAACAGAAAAACAGACAAAGAAATAAGAAAAAAAAAATATAATACTATAAAAAATAAAAAGCTCAGTGTAGAAAAGATTGACAGAAAAAGAGAAGCGGGCAATGGAAGTATGAGAAACTGGTTAAAGAAAAACTACCCAGCTATCTAAAAAAAGAAAATGAGAGAGAAAAGAAAACGACTATAAGATTCAAATGTGGAAATGAAGATAAAGAAAACAGATTTTAGATAAAAAAAAAATGCAAGATGTGTGAAAAGACAGAAACATTAGAGCACCTATTAAAGGAGTATGTAGAGGTAAAAGAAAGTATGGTAGGAAAAAAAAACAATGAAAGCATAGAAAAGGGAATTAGAATGGATGAAAATAATAAGAAGAGGTAGAATGAGAAAAGAAGAAAGGAGAAAATGCGGAAAAAAAACTGACTAAAAAAACCACACAGTTTAAATTGGTTTCTATTTTCTATATTATGTAAATTATTTAAAACCCTTTATAGAACTTTATTCATGCTTTACAACAGCGGTTTGCACAAGTCAAAAGTACATAAAATATAGTACATAAATTAAATAAAACATAGAGATAAACATAGAAACCACTTGTTATAATAGTACATTGTATCTTATATATTTTATATATTCATATATATATGTATGAAATAAAACGAACAAAAAACACAATAACATACAAAATTTAAAAGCCAAACTGGCAACGATTTTACTCAAAAAGAGTATCGTCATTTAAAAACTCATTTATAGAGTAATATGTCTTCTCGATTAGTGCGTTTTTGATGTAGGATTCAAATTTGTTAAAAGGTAGTTTTCGGATGGAAGTTTCGGAATTTATTAAAAAAAGTTGGTCCATAATAATTACCTGAGTTTCTACTTTTTGAGATTCTTAAAAACTTTTTGACAATATCATCTTTTGTTCTCGTGTGATATTGATGAATATCACCGTTTTTTTCATACAAGTCAAGATTTTTTTTTATAAATTTTAAACACTCAAAAATGTAGACGCACGGAAGTGTGAGAATTTTTTCTTGAGAAAATTTAGATTTTACATCATCTCTATATCCCAAATTAGTAATGAACCTTACAACTCTTCTTTGAATTTTAAATAATCTTTCCGAATGGCAACTATGCCCTCAACACAAGATCGCATATGTAAAAACAGATTGAAAAAGACCATAATATGCCATTTTGACAACTGAGAAGGAGACAATGCTGCTAATTTTTTTCAGTATGTAAGCAGTTCTAGATAGTTTGACTGCTAATATTTCAATATGAGATTCCCAAGTCAGTTTCGAATCTAAAGTAATTCCCAAAAGTTTAACAGACTTTTTATTATAGTTTTATGATTCAGAGAAAAAATAATGCTTTCTGTTTTGCTAGCATTTAAACTAAGCTTGTTTGATTTAAACCATTGTTCAACCGCAAAGTGTGAATTATTCATTTCATTATTTACATCTTCTAAATTACTATTTGTATTTAAAATAGTTGTGTCGTCCGCAAAAAGAATCATCCGGTCGTTTGAAAATTTGAGTGGAAGATCATTTATATAGACTAGAAACAATAATGGTCCTAGCACCGAACCCTGTGGAACGCCATACCTTACTAAGGAAGTTTGTGAATAATTTTTTTTATAGTAGGTTGTTTGTTTTTTTTCATCCAGGTAAGAACTCAATAATTTCAGTGTGGTTGTGCCAAGACCGTAAATTTGTAGTTTATTCAGAAGAATGGTATGTGAGACACAATCAAAAGCTTTTGAAAGATCACACATAGTAAGCCCAGTATAAGTTTCAAGCTCAAAATTTTCAGAAATTTTTAAGAGCGCTGTGTTTAGAGCTAAAGTTGTAGATCTATTGTTTCGGAAACCAAACTGTGAGTTTGAGAGAATATTGTTTGTTTCAAGATAATTATATAGTTTAGCTTTAAGGACCTTTTTAATTATTTTAGAAAGTGTTGAAATTAAAGATATAGGTCGATAATTGTTTGTGAGCAAATACAGATTATTATAAAAATAAACTACATTATACTCTATTCAATTTCAAGAAAGAGTGTTTGAAAACAAATGCATGCAGGCTTCACGTGATCACATCTATGAAGTAGGAGATGGTTGACGATTTTTCGGACAGGGCAGGCCGCAGAAAAAAACGTATATTTCATTTTAAACCAATTTTTAATGGTTTAAGAACTATTCAACATTCAAATGACCAAAATACTCTTCCTTGAATCTGAACAGACTATAGTATTAAAAATAATCTGTTATGTTTGTATAAAAAATTGCATAAAAAGAAACAAAGAAATAATTTATTTATATAGAATTTCAAATAAAACAACTAAAAAGTTACAAACCAAATGATAAATAAAAAATGCAATAAATGTGCGAAGATAAAATAGAACAAAAAATGTTAACAAAAATATAATTCTCTTTAATAAAATAAATTCTGAAAAAAACATTTTCCCAAAGGAACGTCTGCATAAAAATTGTATTTCTCGAATTTTCCAACCCGTAAACTGGAATAGTAAACTATGTTGGAGCAATGTTGAAAATAAAAGATATTAAAAATGCATTGCACGCTTGTCGCAACCAAGAATCGCTGTTATATCGAAAAATTATCTACCAATCGTGCTGCTAGATTCCACATTTCCATTTCGGCTCAAAATTTATTATAAATAGCTAAAAGTTTTTCCCTTTCTTACAGAGAAAATAACTTCTTATCTCGTGAGTAATTTCTTATAAAGAAGAAAAAAGAACTTTTTCCTCTACCCTTCTTGCAAGCAGTAGTAGCGACAAGGCTTGATTGATGTTTTATTTTCAGCAAACAGAGAAAGACCTCAAAAATTGCATGTTTTCTACAAAAAGACAATACTTGGGATATTTTGGGAAATAAAATATTTCTTTAGAAAGTAGAGCTTTACAAACGAATCATTAATCTTTGAATGTGTGTGTCGCTCGCAAACACTGCAAACGTCTTGATCGTTTTAATGTACTTTTTACAAAAACATTCTAATTTTTCATTAAACATTAACAAAAAGAAATAATAAATGTCAATCACACCAAAAACAAAATAAAAAATTTTAAAAAATAAAAAACTTAACAAAGAAGAAAAAAGAGAAAAAAATTCAAAAAATAACAAAAACGATTACAAAAACAGACAGAATAAAGCATGAGTGTATGAAACAAATAATGTTGACAGAGATAAAAACGTTTTTGTACTAGAAACAAAAAATAACGTAAATGAAACAAAAATCAGAATTTATATAAATAGAGCTTAAAATAAAAACAGACTAGAAGAAATGCCAGTCAGTTTAGAAAAATTTTAAAACAATAGAAAAGCCAAAGGAATGTAATCGGGAGATGTAACAGTAAGCAAGCGATTTTAAATTTTTTTTTAACGCAAGTGTTAACGCAAGTGAGCGTGTTTGATTGTCTGCCAAAGTTAGGTTATAATTTATTTATAGCAAAAATAGAATAACAATAATAAAGTATTAATCTGAAGAAGAACAAAAAAAAACCGAAAATAAAAATAATACAAAAAACACTCAACGTTTATAAAAATAAGCAAAAGTGAGAGTGTTTAATAAGAGATGAATATAATTTGAACAAGCAAAAAAAAATAGAGCAAATAAAATTTGAACATATTTTTGATAAGTACCTATTTGTTTTAGGAAAAATATAGATGTAAAGATTTAGATTAAAAAAGCAACCAAACAGAAAAAAAACAATCATACCGAGTTGTATAAAAAATAAGAAAAAAAAAATGTAATTATAAGAAAAAAAATTCAAAAATAAATATAAAAAGCTAAAAAAATCTAAAGAGTAGGATTAATAACGTAAAAAAAAAATTCAGACTAACACAAAAATGCATTGATCTAAAAAATATATAAAAAACAAGAACAAACTTTCTGAAAACAAACTTGTGAGAAAGTAAAATAAAAATAGAAAAAAATTAGTTAAATAAAAAACTATAGACTTAAAAAAAGACAAAAAATAACTATAAGAAAATATATACAAAGCAAGTGATTAATGTGAGATTGGTCTCATAAGCCTCTGCTAATAAAAGTACTGGTAATAAAATAAATTGTTTTCAATTAGAGATTATAATATAAAAAAAAAAAAAAATCTATAAAAAATTATATATAAAGCAAAACGTCATTAGTGTGAAATTAGTCTCTTAAATATTTTCCAATGATTTAATAAAAAGGTTGTCAACAAAAAAAATTTTTTGGTAATTTGCTGAAAGTATTCAAGTTTACATTATAAAAAAACAAATTTTTAAAAGGCTCATTTTTTTAATAGTAATACATTTGTTTTTTTTAGCAACAATACATATAAAGAAATGTCGCTAGATGAAGGCAAACTTCAGCGAGAGTTGCTCTTTTACTTAACAAAATTCATTCTTCTTTTTTTTATTTTTTAATGATACGTTTTTTATTATATTATTTCTTGTCGTTTTATTTGTTACACTAATGTATGCTTTTTTTATATTTTCAATAACTACAAAAAAATTATTATAATTTTTTTTCGATAAAAACATAGATTTTTAAAAAAATGTTATAAGGCTTTTCTATTATCTACAAAAAATAATAATTTTATGTGCATAGCAAAAGCAAGGTTAGAAGTATTGTAAATAAATTTGTCTTTTTTTTTTGAATTAGGTATCATATTAAAAAAGAAAATTATTTTCTTGCATTGTTAAAACTTTTACTCTTTACATTTTGTACTTTTTTAAACAATTAAAATGCTTTTTAAACTTTTTTTTAAATTAAACGTTACCTATATTTAAATTTCTAGGATTTATAGTTATTCAAACTTTTCTTTAAATTATCATTAATCAGCCGCTGATAGTGTAATATTAAAAACGCCATCACAGAAAAAACAGTATTTGTGTCAAATAATAATTAGTGACATAACATTATTTTTATAATTTTTTGTAGTTGCAACACAAAGTATAGCCAAAGTTTCTCACAATATTTAAACAAACGATTTTGCAATCGGTAAAATGGCAGCAGAGGTTCAACTAGGTGGCCACCTAGATCTATAGCTTAACAAAATTTAGCTTTTTTGATGAACTAAAAATCTTTCATAAATATGAACAACAAAAAACTGAGAATTTGTCAAGCATTTGATTCAATCACCTATAACATGCTAAGAAACGATAATAGCTCAACTTTTACAAGAATAGAAAAACATAAAAACTACTTTAAACCTTTTTGTTGAAACTTTAATATACTTTTTAATATTTTTAATTTTGAGTCTTTTATAGAAATTTATAAAATCACTAGTGCTTTTACACATATGATTTTAGTTTTTAAAAGTTGGTAAGCATATCTGTCATAAATACTTCAAATTTGAATGTCACAAACAATTTTTAATTTAAAAAACTCATTTAATGGCTTAAATCAAAAGACACAGTAACATCAAACCAGACTGCAAAAAACTTATGTAAAACTCAAATAGAAAAAAAAAGTCTATAGAACACGTTTGATAACGAGTATTGGCCCATAGATCACATAAAAAACTTGCCTAAAAAGTAGTGCGCTAAATCATCCCTTAGAAAACTAGTTCTTAAATATACAATAAATTGTTTAGTTGTAGTTCTATTTTTTATTTATTAAACATTTTTTTTTAATTATTTATGAAAAGTAATTTAAAGATTTTAAATCAAATTTTACACTTATATTATACTTAATTGTTATTATAGAAATAATAACAATTTTTATTTCTTAGCACACTATTCACAACTACTACATCAAAGTAAAATTTTATAAAAACAGTTTGAACGATTTAAAATTTTGCAAAAAAGTAATTCAATCTGTAAAAATACTGCAATTTGTTTTATTCAAAAATAAAAAAGATTTTTTTTTGGAAAACGAATACTTTAAAATCTAAATAAAAATTATAAACGGCGTTCTTAAACTTTTGTTTACTGTGCACAAAAACTTAAAAAAAAGCTAATAGATGATAACAATTTTTGTAAACATTAGCTCATTATAAATTTTATAAGAAAAAAAAATTATAACTATTACATATTTGTTGCAAACTCAAAGCAAGTATACAGTTGTATTAGAAATAATATGTCAAGCAATAAAACAGAAAAATTATTTTGTGTTTTTTAGATAAAAAAAAAATGAGTCCAATCCTTAAGTATTAATAACCATAAATATTTTTAAAAAATAAAATTTTTGCAAATTTAATATAATCTATTAACCAAATTTAAAATAAATAGCAAGGACATAATAAACCAATTTCCCACTAATAGCTCACCTGTATAGGAAAATACAAAATACACATTATTATTGTATAAAAGTAGTTAGAGAATGTAAAAAGAAGCTAAAAGATGATACCTATTTTAGAAAAAAAATATATCTAAAAGAAAACAATTTCACTCTAAATAAAATTATAAAATACTAAAAAGTGAGATAAGAAAAAACACAATTTGATAAAAAAATTAATAAAAGAATAAAAAATGTGAGCTAAAATGACAATAATTTTTAATTAAGATACGGAAGAGCCTTATTGAATCGAAATTATTATTTAAATAATACAAAATAAAAATTATTAAACCATTATAACAAAACAATGATTAGAAAAATGCATATACATAAATAACCTAAATTGGTAAGAAGTTTAAAAAATTAAATTAGAGTCCTAGAATAGTATATTAAAGAACTAGTTTTATAAAGGTCGATCTGGCGCACAGGTCCTACTGAAGCACGCAATATGTATTTTAAGCATTTTTTTAAAGTTTGCGTCATTTTCTTTTAAATTTTATATAAAAAAAACTTTAAAAAGTGATGAAGCTTTGTTAAAGTTTATTGCTAACGGTTGGTAACGGCAACTAACCATTTAATTTTATATTCAAATGTCAAATTTTCAATCTTTTGCTTGGCATAATTTGTCTAATTTTTAACAAAAACTTAATATAATAAGTAAAAACAGAACGTATGTATCCCACTAAAAAATTACAAACTAGGCGAGGCAACGGCTGAAACTTATCACCTGACAAATCCAAAATAGCCTAACAATTCGGAATGTAACAAAGTTGCTTTACGTGGCAAAAAAAAACTTGACAGCCTGCTTGAAGCCACTTTGTCTTCTAATTTGAACTATTAAAAATATAACAGTAAAAAAAAACCTTTAAAACCATAAAAAAAATTAAAAATAATGTATAATAAAATGATATTTGACGTAATTATGACAGCTTTACTTTTAAAAACTAAAACATATCTATAATAACAACGCTAGTGATACTTTTATAGATCTTTGAAAAAACTTTAAATTAAAAACAATAATAAGCTTATTAAAAACTCGAGTTTGTAAAACAATTATTTAAGCGTAAAATAACCGTATGTAACCTAAGATTGAAAAATACAAAAATAATAAAAATTAAATTTCTAAAAAATTAAAAAAATTAAACTTACGGCCCTTTAGCTGCTATGTGGTACATTACGCTTATTTCAAAATTTTTATTGAAGAATTATTGGTATTTAAATAAATTATATATAATTAGACTTGTGTCATACATTATTGTACATTTTGTATAAACAAGTCGTTTAGTCTGTTATTGAATAAGCATGTAATGGTAAAGTTATATTTGCAACATGACAGAGCTTTTGCAATAAAGGTGTTTATAGTCATGTAAACAAACTATTTGGCAATTGTTCAATTGTCAGGAGAGGATCAGCCAAGTGGCCACCTAGATCCTCGACTTAACCAAATTGATCTTTTTTCTGTGATGCTATGTAAATACATCAGTGAACCAAAAATCTTCTACAACTAAGAACTACATAGAACTGAGAATTTGTCAAGCATAAACTGTCAACAAGCTGTTTTAAACATCTTTATAAGTTAAGCTATAGGTGCATTTTTTGGTTCACTATTTTATTTATTTATTTTTCAATTTTTTATAAAAAACAGTTTTAAAATCAAATTTATACTAAAATATTTTAATAAACAATTTTAATTTCACAGCACACAAAAATTAGGTACTACGCTACTTTAAAAGGTCGGTCTTTGGGTATAGAAACGTTTATTAATATTAAAAATAAATTAGTGAGTTACACATTTGCTATCTTTTCCAATTAAAAAAATTTTTGTTAACGCAGAAAAAAATGTTTTTTTATGTAAAAAAAATTTATAATTCAAAAATAAACATTGTAAACGGTATTTTTTAATCTTTCTTTTGTCATGTACAAAACGTTAAATTTTTTGGATGATAAAATTTTTTGTAAATCTAAGCTTTTAAAACTAAAAAAATGTTAAGTTTTTTTGTAATTATGGCAAACATAAAAATATTATACTGATATATAGAAATTATTACAACAAACAATAAAATAAAGAAATAAACAAATGATTTTATGCTTTTTATGTGAAAGAAAAGTAAGCAAAATAGAGTATTTGTAGTATAAATAGATTCCGCTTACAAAATGTTCATTAGATTAATAGTAAAGACATGAGTGACCAATCCCACACTAATAACTCACATCTCTATATAAACAATACAAAATAAAAATTTTTAAATCATTATAACAAAACAATTACTAGAAAAATGCATATCCATAAGTAAGCTAAACTAGAAAAAAAATTAGGAAATTAAATATTAAATGAGTTCAAGAATAGTGTATTAAAGAACTAGTTTTATACAGGTTGATTTGGCGTTCAAGTTTTACTAAAACACGCGTGCCAATTTACTCTTCATAAAATATGTATTTTAAGCTATTTTTTTTAAGTCACACTTTTTCTTTTGAACTGTATATAAAAAAAATCAAAAATTTTTAAAAAATCATAAAGCTTTGTGAAAGTTTATTGCTAACGGTTGGTAACGACAACTAACCATTTAATTTTATATTCAAATGTCAAATATTTGTTTGACATAATTTGTTTAATTTTCAACAAAAACCTAATATAATAAGCAAAAACAGAATTTACGTACTTCACTAAAAACTTGCAACTAGCCGAGGCAACAGCTGTGGCTTATTACCTGACAAATCTAAAATAGCCTAACAATTCTTAATGTTACAAAGTTGCTTTACGTAGCAAAAAAATTTTGACAGCCTTGCTTGAAACCACTTTGTTTTCTAATTTGAACTATTAGAAATATAACAGTGATAATACTTAAAAAAATGAAAAATTATGTATAATGAAATTAATATTTGACGTTATTATGACAGCTATACTTTTAAAAACTAAAACATATCTATAACAGCACTAGAGCTTTTATAGATCTTTAAAAAAACCTTAAATTAAAAACAATAATAAATTTATTAAAGACTCATGCTCATAAAAAAATTATTTAAATAACCGTATGTAAACTAAGATTAAAAAAATACAAAAATAATAAAAATTAAAAAAAATTAAACTTATGGTTTTTCAGCTGCTATGTGATACTTTATACTTGTTTTTAAATTTTTAATTAATAATTATTGTTATATAAATAATTTATTTATTTATTATTATATTTGTGTTCTACGCTATTGTACATTTTGTATAAACAAAACGTTTTTGAATAAGCATCTAATGGTAAAGTTTTCATCAATTTGCAACATGACAGAGCGTTTTTAGAATAGAGATGTTTGAAGTCATTGAACAAACGATTTGGCAGCAATTGTTTAATTGTCAGAAGAGGATCAGCCAAGTGGCCACCTAGATCCTCGACTTAACCAAATTGAACTCTTTTCTGTAATGCTATGTAAAAACATCAGCAAACCAAAAATCTTCTACATCTAAGAACAACATGAAACTGGAATTTGTCAAGTAGAAACTGTCAACAAGCTGTTTTAAACATCTTTATAAGTTAAGCTATAGGTGCATTTTTTGGTTTACTATTTTATTTATTAATTATTTATTAAAAATTGTTTTAAAACCAAATTTTATACTCATTTTCTTTTAATATTTCAATAAACAATTTTAATTTCACAGCACACGAAAATTATGGAGTCAACTTTTTCAAAAAAAATATAGAATACTTTGAAAGCTCGTACTAAAAAAATAATAAAAAAAAACTTTTATTAATATTTAAAAATAAATTAGTCAGTTACAAAAAAAGTTATGTCAAAGCAAAGTTTTTTTTTTCTAAGAAAAAACTAAAATTTAAAATTTAAAAATTAAAACTATAAACGGTATTTTTTAATCTTTCTGTTTGTCAATCGTTAAATTTTTTAAATAATAAATTTTTTTGTAAACCTAAGCTTTTTAAAAGAAAAAAAAAATTAATTTTTTTGTAATAATAGCAAACTCAAAGCAATTATACTGATTTTGTGTTTTCTATGTAAAAGAAAAATACGTTTAATCTTTCAAAGTTCGGTCTTTTTATAAAACCTTTATTATATCTATATATATAAAAAAAAGTCGTGTTTGTTACAACACTTATAACTCGAGAACGGCTGGACCGATTGCCATGGTTTTTGATTTGTTGGATTTGTTTCCGTCCCGAATAGCAGAATACATCTTAAAAACAATGAAAACTTGATATGTGTAATGAATACTTAATCATTTCAATAGATGCTGATTTGTTTATTATATGTCAAACATTTGTTGTCCAATCCTGTCAAATAGTGTAACAACAATTTTTTTTTTTGGAGCTTATGGCCTGGTTGCTGAGACCTTTAAGCCACAACTTTATTTTTTTCTGAAGACATCATGTGTGCGTTCAGAAATTTATTTTTTGTAAAAGGTCTACAAAGTTCAGGTACTGTTATATTTGTTTTTAATTCCCGAAAATAATACCTAAGATTTATTCTACAGTAAAAACATAAAATCATCGGAAAGGAACGGAATTTAGAGAATAAAAAATCAGTTGGTAAAGGTTATAAGATTAAGGAAAAAAAATCTACAGGTTAACAAAAGTGTAAATGTCTTTTTATAGGTTGTCTATGATTTTTCTTGATAAGCTATTCATACGTAGTGGTTATATACTCTTTGAGCTATTGTCTATGTCTCGAAAGTTCAGGCACTGTTATTATATTTGGTGGTTTTATGCGAGTGCACATTTTAATAACAATGCCGCGTCCTAGAAGATCTAATCTTTCCCAGCGAAGCCGTAATGCATTAGGCAACGGAATATCGCGAGTCAATTATCTGCGAGAAATTGCACGCGTCGATACTTAAAGGAAAATTTAAAGATGAGGAAGATCTTATTCCAAGGATTCCGATGATCCCAACGGATATGCCCTTTGAGTTTAAACAAATTCAATTCCTGATTCGTCTTGCTTTCGCCATAACGATCAACAAATCACAGGGCCAATCCTTGACTATTTGTGGCCTCAATCTAGAAAATGCATGTTTTTCTCATGGTCAATTGTACGTGGCATGCTCACGTATCGGCAAACCATCCGCTTTTTTTGTTCTTGCGCCTGACCAAAAAACAAAGAATGTCGTTTACCACAAAGTGCTTGAATGAAAATCCTATTAATGAATTAATCCGAGTTTTATTTTTTTCCCCAATCTGCACAACATAGTTTTCAATCATTTTTTTCTGACATGAGTTTGAAGTTCTTAATTATTATTTTTTATTTTTTTTTATTTTTATTCTCATTCCGTATGTATGTTTTCATCATCATTTATCATAATAAATAGTTATTTGTTTTACAAGTGTTGACAAGCTAATTTTTCATGCGAGTGTTTAAGTTACGCACGAGGCCGTAGGCCGAGTGTGTATTAACACGAGCATGAAAAAAGCTTTTCACACGAGTACAACACAATGTTTTTTCTACGACCATTCAATAAACTACAACATTTAACAAAAGAACCAATTTATTACATATTAATGTCAAAATATCAAAACGAATGCCATATGATTAGGTATGGCATTCATTCTATCATGTCATTTGTCAATATGACTTTTCACACAGAAACGTCACTTTTCATTCGAGTTTTACGTTAGCAATGAAAAGATGAACTTTTCATAGCAACAAGGATATATGTAAAGCGAGTTTAACATAGTGGTCGTAGAAAAATACTTTTTTGTTTCTATCTATATAAATATTATTTTGTATCATTGTTTTACGTTCATCAAAGCCTAAATTAGTTCAGCTAAAAAGTAACAAGACATTCATTGACGGTTAGGCGGTACGAAGTTCGCCGGGTCAGCTAGTTTCGAATATTAAATAAAAATATGTTTCGATATATTTTGAAAATAGAGTGTTTGTACTATAAATAGATCCCGCTTAAGAAATTTACATTAGATTAACAGTAAAAACATGAAAGGAAGACTAATCTCACACTAATATCACATTGCATTATACAAAATACAAGATAAAAATAATTAAAATATTATTACAAAAAAAAGTGACTAAAAACGTTAAAAAAAGTAAGAAAACTATTCCTAAATTTAGAAGTAACATAAAAAAAACAGAGCAACTAGACGTTCAATAGAAATAACAAAATGCGGAAAATATGAGAGTAGATAAAAACCATTAAAACTAGATATAATTAAAAAAAATATTACAAGAAGAATATTGAATAAAAATACGGTAAAGCTGCAATAAATTAAAATTATTTAAAAAGTCTGAAAGAAAAAGCAATCTAAAAAACAAAGTAAAATTTAAGAAAATGTTATAGGTAGTTAAGTAGAAAATCAAAAAAAAAACAGAAAAAGTGTTAAAAGACTTACTTAAGAGTAAACTAGCCATGTAACATAAATTAAAAATAAATTAAAAAGAAATGTATATAAAATTTAAAAATTTAACTAATTAAACTCATAATCTTTTAGCTACTATATGATATATTATTCAATAAAATAATTATTAGTTTCTGCTATTGAATTTGGGAAAAAAAATTAAAATTTATGTTATAAAAAAAAAAAACAAAATTTTTATGACAAAACTTATAATAGTATTTTATTAAATCAGCATAGATAGCTTTATCTATAAATATGAGTGAACTTTTGCGTGCAGAAAGATGTTATTTCTCCCATTCCGAATATTTTAATTATCAAGTTGGTAATAGTAGTCATTACACGTAGATCCTAAAATAGTTGTAGACAGGTATTACTTTACTATCTTACACTAAACATTTCTATTTTGAGCCTTAGAACCTATTATCATAATAGAAATATCACATATAATATATCTATAGTAGTATAGTCGTGTGTATTCTAGACTATTAGGTAATGGCGCTACTAAAATTCTATTCTAAAGTCCTCTACAATTCTCTCAAGATACTTATCTGTGTTTTAAGATAATTAGTGTTATCTCTTGGCACCAACTCTGAATATAAACACCTGCTAAAATAAAGTGAAGAAAATTTTAAGCTCTGCAGCAGAATTGAGTGGACAAATGACTGCGAAAGCTAAGTTTTCAGCACATCGTCCATCAAAAACTTTTACTTTAAAAGCTTTAAGAAAAATTATTACGATTGGTGGACAAAACGTCTTTTGCTTTTATTATTTGCTGCTGTTGGTTGCTATATTTTTAGAAATTTACTACCGACAGGGCTATTTATAATGGCCGTGCAAGTAACCCCTAAGATATTGATTCTAGTCGAGAGATTACAGCATCTGTGTGTTGCAACACTCTTTGAATTTATGATAAACTTAATTAATTTGACAAATTTTCGATTAAAAAATACTTTACAATTTAAAAAAAATCAAAATAGAGTGCTGGTAGAATATTCATAAATTTTAATTTAATTTGTATTGCAAAACACGGTGAAAAGTCTTATGAAAGTGTTATCTTAATAAAAAAAAAATTGCGACAAAATTTTAAATACATTAGCAGAAGTTGCAATAAACAATTGCATTTTTTTTATTTTGCTATAAACAACCATATCAGTTTTGAGCATTTTCAAATTTGTAGCTAACATTTATTAGAAAAAAAAAATTTTTTTTAAAACAAGACAAAATATGTAAAAAAAAAGCGTTTTATAAAACTACTAGTAAACAAAACAAACACCGTAAAGAACTAAACAACAAGAAGAAAAAGTTACAAAGACAAAATAAAAAACTCAAAAAAAACAAAACGTAAAAAATTAGAAGTAAAAATATTGTACGAATTTTTTTGAACAAATGAAATTACAAAATAAGCAACAATAGAACGAAAAAAAAAGAAAAAAAGACTTGATTACAAAATTAATAAATAAAAAAATAAACAAAATATAATAACAGAGAAAAACACAAAACAAACTTTTAAACTTTCCAAGAAATAAAGACAAAAAGAAACAATTTTGATTATTACGTTAAACTAGACGTCACTTGATTTATAGACTGAAAACCTAAGCAAAAATAAATTATCTTTAAAAAAATAAATTGTTTTTATTTTAGATAAATGAGCATTAAATAAAACTATCTTTAAAACTTAAATAAAATAAAAAAATATTTTATTATTTTAGGCGTTTTTTTAAACTTTAAAAATTGTTCTAAAAATTATTTTATTAATAATGATGCAAATTTATTTAAGCTTTATCAGTAAACGTATACATTTTTGTTGTTATTGGAACTCTTTAGCTAGTTTTTTATATTTACCCTAGTGCTTATTATTTCCGTAATATGGCAAAACAAATTAGAAGCTATCTTGCATCAAAAGTTAATTTCTAAATTTCTACAAGCGAAACAATGGGTGAAGAAAATAATGAGAGACAGATAAAAACATTAAAAAAAACAAAAAAGACAAAAAAAATTAGAAAGAGCATATATAATGGAAAATATAAGAAATTAACTACAAAAGAACTATTAAAGTATCTAAAAACAAAAAATGAGAGAAAGAGAAAAATAATTGCATGATTCAGATGTGATAATTAAGAGAGAGAAAACCAATTATAGATAAAAGAGAATAAAAAAATGTGTGGAAGAGAGAAAGAAACATAAGAGCACATTATGAAAGAATGCGTGGAGGTAAAAAAAGATGGTAAGCAGAGAGGACATAATAAAAGGAATATAATAGATGGTTATAAAAAAGAGAATAGAGTCGATGAAAGTGATACCAAAAAAAAAAATTTTGTTTATAAGTATAGGAAAAAAGAAAAGCAGTAAAGAGCAGAGAAGAATTAGAAAAAAAACAAAAAGTTTTAGTTGAAAGTAAGTTAAAATACTAAAACATTATCATTATATATTTTGATTTTTTAACTTAACCTCAAATTCGCATAGGCAACACCGCTAAATGCAACCAACCATAAAAATAAAAATTTTACTAACAGATGCTTATGTAAATGTATAAAAAAAATTGTTTTGTTTTTGGTATTATAATTCCTTCAGTCTGCATACCTGCTCTGCTTCGCACTTTTAATGAAAAGTGGAGCATTAAAAGGCAAAACAGCACCGTTCTGAGACATGACCGTTTAAAAATCACTAAAAACTCAAAAACAAAAAAAATAAAACTAATTTTGTATTTAAAACTTAACTCAATTTGCGAATAAGAATATAAAACACAAAAAAAAATAATCTCAACCACAAGAGCCAGAAGAAGAGACAAAGAAAAAACTGAAAGTATATGATCAAATAAAAAAATAAAGATAGATAAAGACAAAAAAGCTGATAAAAGAAAAACTTAAGTACAATAAAGATTTTTTGGTAAATAAATAAACAGTTAAATGTATTAAAAAAAAACAGTCGAGAGATTTCAGCATCTGTGTGTTGCAACACTCTTTGAATTTATGATAAACTTAAATAATTTAACAAATTTTCGATTAAAAATTACTTTACAATTTAAAAAAAATCAAAATAGAGTGCTGATAAACTATTCATAAATTTTAATTTAATTTGTATTGCAAAACACGGTGAAAAGTCTTATGAAAGTGTTATCTTAATAAAAAAAAATTGCAACAAAATTTTAAATACATTAGCAGAAGTTGCAATAAACAATTGCATTTTTTTTATTTTGCTATAAGCAACCATATCAGTTTTAAGCATTTTTAAATTTGTAGCTGACATTTATTAGAAAAAGAAAGTTTTGTTTAAAAAAAAAAAGATATTTTTTAAAACAAGACAAAATATGTAAAAAAATAAGCGTTTTATAAAACTACTAGTAAACAAAAAAAACGTAAACAACAAAAAGAGAAAGTTACAAAGACAAAATAAAAAACTCAAAAAAAACAAAACGTAAAAAATAAAAAGTAAAAATATTGTACAAATTTTTTTGAACAAATGAAATTACAAAATAGGCAACAACAAAAAGAAAAAAAGTCTAGATTACAACATTAATAAATAAAAAAATAAACAAAATATAATAATAGAGAAAAACACAAAACAAAGTTTTACACTTTCTAAAAAATAAAGACAAAAAGAAACAATTTTGATTATTACGTTAAACTAGACGTCACTTGACTTATAGACTGAAAACCTAAGCAAAAATAAATTATCTTTAAAAAAATAAGCTGTTTTTATTTTAGATAAATAAGCATTGAATAATAAAACTATTTTTGAAACATAAATAAAATAAAAAAATATTTTATTATTCTAGGTGTTTTTTGAAAATTGGAAAAATTGCTCCAAATATTATTTCATTAGTAATGAGATTAATGCAAATGTATTCAAACTATATCTGTAAACGTTAACATTTTTGTTCTTATTGGAACTCTTTAGCTAGTTTTTTATATTTACCTAAGTGCTTATTATTTTTGTAATATGGTAAAAAAACGACATCTATTAGGAGCTATCTTGCATCAAAAATTAATTTCTAAATTTCTACAAGCGAAACAATGGGTGAAGAAAATAATAAGAGAGATAGAAAAAAAACATAAAACAAAAAAAGAGGAAAAAAATTAGAAAAAGCATATATAATAGAAAATATAAGAAATTAATTAGAAAAATATTTTATTATATTATTTTTTGAAAAGTTCATTATCACTTTTAATGAAAAGTAGAGCATTAAAAGTCAAAACAGTACCGTTCTGAGAGATGACCGTTTAAAAATCACTAAAAACTCAAAAACAAAAAAGATAAAACAAATTTGGTATTTAAAAATTAAGACAATTAGCGAATAAGAATATAAAACATAAAGGAAAAAAAGATCTCAACAACAAGAGCCAGAAGAAGAGACAAAGAAAAAACTGAAAGTATATGATCAAACAAAAAAATAAAGATAGATAAAGACAAAAAAGCTGATAAAAGAAAATCTTAAATACAGTAAAGAATTTTTGATAAATAAATAAACGGTTAGGTGTATTGAAAAAAACAAATTGACAGACAAAAGTGTGTACGCTACAAGTAGATTATGACAACCTGTTCTTCTTTCACTTGTCCAGCTCACTCTTGAAAAGTAATTTCAATAATTTTGATTTGACAGCAATTTTCTTACAAAATACCACTCGAATTAAAAATTTTGTCTTATGATTGTCAAAAATATGTATTATTATCGCGTTCTGCTCTAATTATTTAATCATTTTAAATATTTTTGATTGTTTGCGATATTATAAGTAGAACGACACAAAATATTTTTTAAAAAAATTTTTGGCTTTGGACGTTATTGGAATGGAACGGCGACTTATGATTTAAGTTATATTTATTTAATTTATTTTAAAATATTGAAATATTATGTTGAACTACGTCACTTTTACGTAATATTTTGTGATTAGAATAGAAATTTTCTATTTCCAATACTTAAATTATTAGATAAAAAACTGTTATTTCGGTCGGTAAGTAAAACGACTAAACATAGCACCTAATCGCATTGGAATGAAGTGAATCCATCAGTCTATTGATTTTTTTTTGTTACCAATTTTAGCAGGTAAGTTTTTTTTTTTTTTTAATACTATTATAGTTAAAAAACGTGTTAGTTTTAAATAAAATAAAAAACTGAAAAGTGTTTAATTTCTAAACATTGGTATAAGAAAAACTATTTTTTATTATTCACCAAGAGCTGTAATAAAGCTTTTTATTATTGTTCGAAATCAAAAATCAAAAATTTACATTTTTCAGTGGGAAACGACTTTTATTATCTACGACTATAGAGTGAAATTACTTTTTATTAAAAACTTAATTTAAATTTTTTTTAAAAAACACTACGTTTTTTGAAATTAAAGTTTAAAAAATTAACAAATTTGTTTTAAAATTGTCAAAAAAAAATTTAAAACAAAATAATAATTTAAAGAAAAATTAAGTGATTTAAAAATGTCTTATAAAAAATTAAGAAATTCATTTTATTAATTTTAAAAGTGTTCTAGAATAATTAAAACAATGTTTAAAAATTTTTCAAAATTTTTTGTAAGACAACACCTTTTAAAATATTTATAAATATTTTTTTTTTGAATATTTTGAAAAAAATAAAATTAGTTTGAAAAAATCTATTTAGATTAAAACTTTTTGAAAATCGTTTAAAAATTCTTCAATAATTTTTTATAAACGTATACAATTTTTAAAATAAATATAAGTAATTTTTAAAACGATTAAAGCGGTTTTGAAAATCTTTTTAAGTGTTTTTAAGAATAAAAAATATTTTTGAAAAAATTAAAAAAGTTTTTAAAATTTTTCTAAAAAAAATTAATTTTTTTTTAAACTTTTGTATTTTTTTAAAAATATTTTTGAAAATTATTTTAAGATTTGTTTTGAAAAAAATTAACATTTTTAAAAAGTATGCAAATGATTTATTTTAGAGATTTTTATCAACTTATTAAGAACATATTTTAAAAAAATTTAGCAAATGTTTTTCAATTATTTGAACAAATTAAATAAAATTTTCAATAAAATTTAAAAATCGTAATTGTCTTTTCATAAAAATTGATAAACATATTTGATTTTTAAAATACAACAATAAAAACAATTTATAAAAGTTTAAAACCCTTTTTAAGAGTTTTGAAGAATATTTTACCAATTTTTTAAAAAATGTTAAAACAAAAATTTTTCTTTTTAATTCAGTATAGTTTTTAACGCATTTAAATTAATTTTTAAATTTATTAAATCTGTTTTAAAAACTCTTAATAAGAATTTTTAATTCTTCTTAATAATTTTATAAATTTTTCAATAAACAACTACAAATTTTGATAGATCTTTCAAAATGTTTTATTTTTATTCAAATTTAAAATAATAGTGAATAGTTTTCGAAAAATTAAAAAAAATATTAGCAAGTTTATAAAACGTTTCTAGAAAACTAAAACCAATTTATAATTTTTCCTAAGCTTTTTCACTGTTTTCAAAAATATTACAAACATTTTTAAAAGCGTTTTAAAAGTAATTTACAAAATATATTTATAAATTTTATTAACTTTTTCAATAATTTTAAAAAATATTTAAACGTGTTTTAATAATAATAAAAATGTTAAAATTATTTGAACAAATTAAAGAAAAGTTTCGATAAAATTAAAAAACTGAAGGTTTTATAGACAAATCAAGAAACTGGAAAGTTTTTAAACAATTTTAATAAAATTGTAATTTATTTTGATTACCATAAAAAAATAAAAATGATTTAAAAAATTTGAAACTAATTTGTAAAATGTTGATTAAATTATTTAAACATTTAGCAGAAAATATATCAACAATATAATAAATGTTCTCTTTAAATTTGGCGTCAAAGTCGGCCATGCTTATTACTTTGGGGGCTCTGACCATAACTTTCAAAACAATGCCTTAAAATGTCAAAATAATTACCGAATTTCGTTTTTTTATTATTTTTGAGTTTAAAATAGTTTTCTCTCAAAAACAAATAAATTTTTGTGGAAACTAATTTCCATAGACCATCGAGTTGATGGTGAATGACAAACTCAATTCAAGCTTGCTTTAAAAAATTCTGCCAAATCATAGTTAACATTTTTTATCATACTGTATCCCGTTGTATTCAGCTCTTCCATGAGACTGGGTCGTGTGATTGTAAAAATGGAAATTTTTATAAAGAGTACAGAAAAAGTTAGCAAAAATGTAAAGCAAATAATGGAAGAGGCGCCACGATCATCTCTACGTCAACTTTCACCACTAGTTTAATTATCAACCACCGCTTAACACAATATATATCTATATATATATATATATATATATATACAAGTGTATATATATACTTGTATTCCTATCGCCTTTAAGCAGTACATCAACTCCTTCCTGTTTATCAACACTTTTAATGGGAATCTGTTAAATTTCAATTTTTTTGCGTATAAAGCCTGATTTCATATAGACGGTTAAGTGAACTCACAAAATACGCAAAAAAAGGAGTTCAAAAAAACCAATTTTATTTAAAAAGTTTCACTGCACTCCGAAAAAGTAGGAGCATAAGTTGCTTTTTGACGCAGGATTATTAGGCCACTTTTTTTTAATGGAACATTGACACCTGCAAGATTCTGAGAAGAGATTTTACAGGTATTCATTGCACAGCTTTATGGCAATAAAATTGTAAACAGGTACTTTCAGCAAGACGGTGCCACTCGACGTGGCACTATGACGGTCAAGTTATCTGCCGAAATATTTCGGCAAATTCGAAAAATTAGCTAATAAGTTTTTTTCGAAGATTCTGCGACTTTACTTTATGTGATTTCTTTTTGTGGCTCTATTTAACAAAACATAATTTTTTAGCATGGCTTATATAACCTCAATTCGTCAAGTCTTAAAGAGTCGGCAAATGCATTAAAGTCAATGAATGTCATTTTGATTATTTGCTATAAATTTTATTTTTTTATTAGAGTTGCTTTTATGCTTTTGATTTAATTTCATTAACGTGTTGAACTATCGATTTATTAAATTAGAAGAGAGGAGGAACGTTATGTAAGTTCACAATTCGAATTTACACATTCTCGGCAATTTTTGACGCCAAAATTAAAAGAACACTCAATAGAATAATTTATACTTTTTATTGTCAAAAATTTGTACCTTAACATCTCAAATCACTGATGAAAAATCAAAACCGTACAAAGAAAAGAATAATAATCATTGTTATTACTATAAAAGAAAGTTATTGTAGAGTAGGCAGTCGTAAATCTAACATTGGTCTTAGTATTTTTTTAATGTCACAATTTATTACTAACTTGTGTAAACAACGATTATGTAATACCATTATTATAGCTTTTTATGCAATATTTTTATAACAATAAATTATATATTTAAGCTCAAGTCAATTTATGCTCAAGTTTAAAAAAAAATATCTCAAGTCATTTGTCAAGCTACAAATCACTTACTGCCACGAGAGAAACTAATATGTCGGCTTCATATCAATAACAAATATTTCTCTCTTTAAATGATAGTTACTGAAACTGAGAGAAACAAGCAACTCAATTTGCTGTTTTTACCAATTGGTAAATAATCATAACTGCACGAGACAAGATATTAATCACAACTATAAAGTCAACCACTTTTATTGTGGGACTTGTAACAAGAGTGGCTCTAAATCAATCTGCAGTGTCATTATAATTTAATAAGCGCTACAACGCAAATTACGCTAGTACGTTGTACAAAGGCTTTACACACCTGGTTTAAAATATACTATTATTAATATTTAATGTTGAGTTTCAGATGCAACTTTTAGAATTATTGGAGGTGGTAAAATAAACATTGCAGAAGTACCATATCAAGCGGACATATATAATAGAGCTATATTTGCGCCATGCGGCGGTGCAATTATAAATTAAAAAACAGTAATTACAGTAGCTGAATGCACTATAAATATAACCACACCTGATGAAATAGAAGTCAGAGTTGGCTCAGAGTTTTTTAGAAAAGGAGCTTTTTATACAGCGACACAAGTTACACCACATCCAGACTTTGATTATTTGATGATTAAAAATTACACTAGGAATAGTGACTGGATGGGGCTACGCAACAGTATCAAATAGAGGAGAGGGTCGTCAATCAGAAAGCCTAAAATATCTTAAAGAAAGAACTATATCACAGGAAATGTGTTTTCAAGATATCTTGGCGTCGGCAATAAATCAATTCCTAACAGTATTATATGTACTATGCCTAAGCGAGGCAACAGGCCCGAGGGTGTTTGTGGAGTAAGAATTTTATTGTTTTTCATTCGAGTTCGCGCACATTGTTGTCACTTTTATATACTTTTTAAATATCCAGATTCTACTACATTATATAACGGCAAAATAATCTAAACTCTAATTTTATTGACAAATACTATAAATCTTAAACTTAGCATTAATACGTTTTCATATCACAATTTCCCAAAAAAAAATTTTTTTTCTTTTTTATGTTCAAACATTATTTTTTGAATTATATTTTTTCAAAAAAATATTTCAACGAGATGCCGGAGGCCCTTTTGTAATTGAGGACAACATTGTCGCAGGCTTAGTTTCCTATGGATTGAACTGTCAATTTACGGGTTATCCTACAGCCTGTACAAATGTGGCGTTTTATTTAGATTTTATAAACACTTATTCTAAATAGTTGTTGATTTATAATACGATTCTTGTATCTACGTTCAATTTGCTTAGATGCAGAAAACAATTTAAAAAATATTGTTTTAATAAAGCTCTACAATTAAAACATTTCTAGTTTATTTATCCTTACCTAGTATTAAATTGTAATTAAAAATATTGTAACGGAATCCAAAGGTTTATATCTAGTTAATTCTAGACGGTTTGGTGCCGAACGCAATATGTAAGCGACCAGCAAGCGATGATCAGATCAGACGTAATAGAGCAAACGACGAGTGTGTTGAGTCGATATAAATACAAAATGTAATAATAATCTCTATGAAATATTATAAAAACTAATTAGTTTAGAAAAGTAGCGTTATTCAAGTGTCTAAATTAGAAATAAATAAATAATTGAACATCTTTCACGTTACAGTTTATTATTTAATTATATGTTTTGTAATAGAATAATCTATTTAAAATAAAATAAAATAGTAGCCTGACGGAAATTGCTGATTTAATAATTATTGCTTTTAGATGATAAGTAACTTGTAAAAAAATGTAAGGAAATTTTGATATTGCTATCGTAATTTTATTAAAATAATGCTATATCAAAATTGGTTGTTATAAAAAATTTTTTTGGAATTAAATATTGTTAGAAGATATAAATAAAAAACTTGGTTTTGCTTAACCATATTCTAAATTATTAAAGTTTTTGCATTTAAAAACTCAACATTTTCAATTTGATAGCGTTCACTTTAAGTCATTAAAAACCAAAATAATCGTCTAATTTAACGTTATTTATTTTTAGAGATTATTTATTAAACAAGTGACTAGAAAGCTATATCAAGTAGATAAAAAAAACGTATTAGATAAAATTAAGTTGTGTTTACTAGAAAATTTTAAAATCCGAATCAGTTGACACTTAATGTGCAGGCTTAGACAGGGTGTCAAAATAGTGGACTAACGGCATTAAATTTTTTTTAATAAAGTGTCAAGATAAAAGATTGTATTATTATTTTTTTTAATTTTCCGAAACAAAGTTTCTTATTATTTGTTATTTTTTTCAAATATTTGTTTAAATAATTTGTTTATAAATTTAAATAATATTTTTAATTTATACTTGTCAGCTTTTTGATCTTTCATTTCTCTAATTCAACTTATTTTAGTTTATTTTTGGTTAATGTTCCAAATTAATTTAATTTTGACCTCAAAAATAAAAGTTGTCGTTAGAAAGCTAAAGTTTTTGACATTTTTTAATTGTCAATTTAAAAAAATCATAAGACATAACAAAATGCTAAAAATGTACAGTTAAATTTTTAGAAAAGTAACTAAAAAAGCAGCTGCAGCAGTTCAAAAACAACAAATTTTGAACCATTTTTTGCAAAAAATATTTAAAATGTTCAAATTAAGCTACATTTTTGTTGTAATAAAAAAAATAAGCGAGGTCTTTTTAGAATCAGTTTCGCCTCTTGCGTGGTTCTCACGTCACGTTACCGTGTTTATTCTCATACTTACTTCCTGTCCTAATAATGAAGTGCAAAACGTTGACCGTTTTTTCAAACATTTTGACACAGTCTTTTCTGAAGAATGTCAATATTTCAAAAAAATAAATATAAATAACAAGCTATATTTTTTTATTAATTAATTAGTTTATCTAAGTAAACTAATTGGTGAACTGCAGAATTTAACTTGTTTTAGAGTTTAATTAGAATTAGTTTAGTTATTTTATCTTAAACACAACATCTTTAAAAACTTACAAAACACACTGAGTTATGTCAAAATATTTATCAGCTTAATGCAAATAATACATATAAATTAATTAATTAATTAATTTAATCTCTAGTTTAGCTGTTTTAGATGGCTTTGTTAGTTTTATTATTTTATATTTTAGTTTGTTAAGTAAATAGATCAGCTTATTTACTAATTCAATAATTTATGCTTCCTAGTTAGGTTGAATTGAGTAATTAGATTAGTTTACTTGTTTTAATAAATTTTGTGACTGTTGTGTAGTTTGTAGAGTAGTTAGATTATTTAATTAATGTATTTTATTTTGTTTAGTTAAATTGAGTAATTAAATAAAGTCAACAGTTTTAGTTATTTTTGTTAGTTTTATTACTTTACACTATAGTTTGTTGAATGGATAAATTAGTTAATTAATATATTTTATCAAGTGTAGTTAAATTAAGTAATTAACTTAGTTTAACTATTTTATTAAATTTTGTTAGTTTTATTACTTTATACTTTATTATGTGAAGTAGATAGATTAGTTAAATAATTTTAATTGTCAAGATTAGTTAAAGTACGTAATTAATAGCTAGCTTACTTGCTTTTGTTAATTTTGTCACCATTATTACGTTTTACTTTAGTTTGTTAAGTGAGAAGATTAGTTAATTTATTTATTAATTTATGCTTCCTAGCTTAATGGAATTTGGTAATTAAGTTAGTTTACTTGTTTTAGTATTGTTACTATACTGTAGTTTAAAAGTAAACTCAAAACTAAAAAGGTTAAGAATAGAAAACAATAAAAATTATCATTAAAATAATAATAGATATTTTTCTAAAAAACATTAAAAATTTTAGAGAGCTAAATCTAGAACAATAAAACAAAAAATGTTATAAAAAATCTAATAAATAAATAAAGAAAAACAAAGAAAAAAAAACATCCTAAGCAAAAAAATTAAATTAATAAAATGAAGAAAGTAGTTGTTAGAAATCAAAAAAAGATAAAACAAATTAGAAACTAAAAAAAGAGTAAATTACTGGGAGTTGAATAAGAAATAAAAGCTGTGTATTTAAAAAAATCTAAAGTATTGCAAAAAAAATTAAAAAACAATATTAATAGAATAAAATAGAACGGTTCACAAAAATTCAAAATTAAACGCGTAAAAAGATAATAATTTTTTATTTGGCTAAAAACACAATTTGGGGTTTTTATTTTTAAATTAGTTTTTTAAACTAATTGAAAATATAAAGCTTTGTTTTTCAACAATTTTTATTTTATTGAAAAAATAGTATTGTCATTATCATTACTTGCCAAAGACAGTTTAATAGTCAAAAATTATGTAGCTAAAAATCTAGTGTAATCAGTATTTAACTATGATATTTTTTTCTTTTGTGAATAAAACTTTTGTCTGCTAGAGCACAAAAGCATTACCTAAGTATTATTAGAAAAATATAAACTCAAAAAAATAAACACAAAGTATTTTTATAGTGTTTTGTTTTAATATATCTTTTTTGAAGTATACTCGAACTATAGTATTTTCAAGTTAAAGACGAAGTGAAGGTAAACAATATCACGTGCTCAAGCGTGTCTATGCAGCCAATCAACGCACTTTCTGCTGGGTCATGTAATGGTTCAACCAATAGAAACGCAAATGATCTCCTTGCGCGTGATCTACATGAGCTCTTTTTAACTAGTATAACTAGCTTATTACTAGGATTGATTTAGAATAGGGTATCGTCTGCACTGCGACCTATTGGTCTATTGTGCTCCCCTTTCTCGAGCTGTTCGAGGAGTGGCTCGGTTTATAGCTCCCCATCTAGTTCCAAAGCTGTAATAAATTCCAGCAGCTGCGATGGCTTCAAAGACAATATGTCTCTATTCAGTATGTATTCCTGCCCTAGATGTTCTCTACGTTGGGTTCTAATGGCGACGCATTCTGTTACTAGGTGTTCCGGAGTTTCCTCCTCTTCCATGCAAAATCTGCATTCGTCATTATCTTCTAGGCCAAGTCTCATCAGGTGCTTTCCTAGACGGCAATGACCGGTAAGGAAACCTGTGAGGATGCGAAGCCTATTTTTAGTGAGGTTCATGTAAGCTTTGGACCTTACATGGTCGAAGTTTCCAAGAAATTTCTTAGAGTGTCTCAAACCAGGAAGATTTAGCCAGCGTTCTGATCTGTCCTTCTCTTCCTTCATTTTGAACCTTTTCTTGTAGGTATGTTTCCCTAAGCCGCAGAATGGTTCTGGCCCTACAAAAGGGGTTAATGCGCCTTCTCTTGCTAGCTTATCAGCTTTCTCGTTTCCCTCTATTCCCGAGTGTCCGGGTATCCAAACAAGAAAAACTTTGTTATTCTTGCCTAGTTCATTCAATTTGCCTCGGCATTCCCATGTCATTTTAGAACTGGTGACATAGGAGCTTAATGCTCTTATCGCTGCTTGACTATCAGTGTGAATTGCAATTTCACATTTTTGATAGTTTCTTTCTAAGTTAAATTCTGCACATCGTCTGATTGCGTGTATTTCCGCCTGGAAGATGTTTGGGTAGGCTCCCATTGATTCTGAGTATTTGGTTCTAGGACCGACTACTCTTACTCCCGTGCCCTTGTTTTTCATGGAGCCGTCCGTATACCATTTAATAGTATTTCTTTTAAACTCACTGGTGGTGGGTTCTTTCCCCCAATCATCCCTGATGCTTAATCTTACCATAAAGTTTCTTTAAAAGATGTGTCTCCTTACTATTTTGTCACTTGGAAGGTTTGGAAATGAAATGCACTCTGTCAGAGATGTCAAAGCTCTCTGACATTTGATTTTTTCATATTCGGTACCCTCCCTTGTGAGTCTGAGAATAGCTTCCCTCGCTGTTCTAGCTATCACTAGATGTAGAGGTGTCAGATCTGTAATAACCTCTAGTGCCGCAGTAGGGCACGTTCTCATAGCTCCTGTGATACACAAACATGCTAGTCTTTGAACCTTGTCAAGGGTTCTCCTTGTGGTTGCTTGTTCTGCCTTAGAGTGCCAGGCTATTGCCCCATAGGTCATGATAGGTCTAATAATCATGGTATACATCCATCGCAGTATATTCGGGTTGCACCCCCATGTTTTACCTGCTAGACTTCTGCAGACCATAAGCGCTTTAATGGCTTTACTGGTAGTTTTTTCTACGTGATTTTTCCATAGAAGTTTACTATCAAGGTGTATTCCTAAATATTTAACTCCAGACTGTTCTTTGATGATCTCTCCTTTCAAGAAGAGGGATTTCACTCCCTGGAGTTTTCTTTCCCAAGTGAATGTTACAATCGCGGTTTTTGATGAGTTAATACTCAACCCCACTGATTCGCACCACTGTTCGGTAATTCTGAGACCCTTCTGTATTATTTCACATAGAGTGCTTTCAAATTTGCCTCTGGCCACTATGACAATATCATCGGCATAAGCTATGCAGTCTATTCCTGATTCTGTCAATCTATTTAATAGTTCATCAACTATCAAAGTCCACATCAGAGGAGAGGTTACCCCTCCCTGAGGTGTACCTCGAGTAGTTTTGACGGTGATGACTTCATTACCCGTTGGTATCTCAGCTGTTCTTGTGGTCAACATTTCCCACATCCATCTGACGAGAGTTTTTTCAACCCCTCTTTTCTCCAGCGCGATCTTGACAGATGCATGTGAGGCGTTGTCAAACGCGCCTGAAATGTCAAGAAAAGCACACATTGTTGTTTCTTTATTATTTAGAGATCTCTGAATGTTGTCTGTGAGCTGGTACAAGGCAGTTTCTGTTGATCTGCCCGCCCTGTACGCGTGTTGACAGTTATGTAGTGGCTTGTTTCCCAGAGTCTCTATTCTAATATAGTTATCTAATACTTTTTCCATTGTCTTTAACAGGAACGATGTGAGATAGGTCGAAAAGATTTGGGATCAGTCCCATCCTTTTTCCCTATTTTTGGTATGAAGGTTACTTTTGCCCTTCGCCAGATGTTGGGTATTTGTCCCCGTGCTAGACTACTTCGTGAAATTCTAAGTAGGTGTGGCATAATTTCTCCTAGTCCTTTTTGTAGTAAGGCTGGATGTATTCCATCTACCCCCGGTGACTTGTACGGCTCAAAGGTGTTAATAGCCCATTCAAGCCGTTGTTTAGTAAATATATTGTTAGCAATGTCCCAGTCCTCTCTGCAAGAATTTCTGCTGTGATTGGATGTTGCTACAATTTCTGCGTCTGTAGGAATCGGTTCACTATCTGGAAAGTGTACCTCTAGGAGTAGGGCGGCACGCCCCTCTTCCCCTTCCGTATAGGTCCCGTCAGACTTTCTTAGTGCCATTGTTGGGTTCGTTCCCCCTTTTACCATTACTTTATGTATTCTGGCAGCTGACGGAGTGGAAGTGATGTTTTCACAAAAAGTTTGAAAATGTAACTTTTTGGCCTTCTTTATCTCCTTGTTGTATTGAGTTAGCTTGCTGGTGTAGCCCTGCTAGTCCTTATTTTTCTTAGCTTTGTTAAAAAGCTTGCGGACTTCAGATCTTAAATTTGACAAGTTTTTGTTCCACCAGGAAGCTTCTTTGCTTGATTTGCATTTTGTTAAAGGGCAGCTAAAGTTGTATGCCTCTATGATTGCCCCTGTGATGTGAGTCACTTCCTTCTCCAGATCCCATTTGTGACGGTTTGTCCCCCCTGTGTCGATCTGTTCTAGATTTCTTCTCAGATTGGTTTTATATACATCCCAATCCGTTTTCCTAGGATTACGCGTTAGTAGCTTGGAAGGGTTAAGTCCCTCCAAGTCAAATTCGATTATCCTGTGATCTGACAATGACGGTTCGCTTGTCACTCTCCAGTTTTTAATATTGTTCTTAGCACTCGCGCTACTAATTGTTATATCTAGTACTTCCTCCCTTGATTTTGCAACAAATGTTGGTGTAGTCCCAACATTTAAAATCTCAAGGTTGGTTGAAACTATGAAATCCAATAAGTACTCACCTCTTTTGTTGGTGTTGGTGCTTTTCCAGATTACATTGTGCGCGTTGGCGTTACATCCTATAATAATAGGAAGACGTTTATTGTTACAGTATCTTATCAACTCCTGCACTTCCGCTGGTGGTGTCATAGGCCCATCTCCAGCAAAGTATGCGGATGCGACTACAAAGTCTCGGTTGAAGCCCTTATCATTTAAATGAATTATGATTGGTGTTAAGTCCCGAGTCATGAATTCTGAAACACATGTGTAATTAATATTATTTCTTATGAGAATACAAACACGGGGTGCTTCTTGTCTGTGGTCATATATTACCTTTGAGTTTGGACATGACAGACCTTGGATCTGTCCTGCTTTGTTAATCCAAGGCTCTTGAATCAACACTAATCCCAGTTGTTGTTTTAAAAATAGCCTTGCAATTACCGCGGAAGCTCCCTTCGCGTGGTGCAAGTTTATCTGGGCAATTCTACTGCCGTTCGGAGCGAATAGTGACAAACAAATATAAGGGGTGCTAGCAAACAAGTTAGTCTTGTTTACTGTCCCCCTCGTCCTTGCCTGTTATCGCTTCTCCGCTTGTCTTCTGAGACGTTCCAGAAGACTCGTCGTGGACCTCAAGTAAGTCGAGGTGCATGCCTTCAACTTCCTCTTGGTCTTTCTCTGTCCGTTGGAAAGTAGTGGGTGTCTCTACTTCCATTGCCTCCGGTTTGGGTTTTTGCTGCCCCTTTTTGAGTCCTGAGACGGGAGTTTGCCCAAATCTATAATTGATTGCGCATCCTCCCGCCTTCATAATCTCACATGATTTGGGGTCAATCCCAATGGTGGGAACTTGGCCATGTCCCTCTGGTTTGGAGTTTATGACCTTCCACCCCGGCGTTAGAAGCTCCGGGTTTTGAACTTTAACCAGTTTGAGGATTTTCTCAACCGGCATTTCTTTGCTTCTTGGAAAGAAGATTGAAATGGTATGCGGTTTAGGGATGTCATCTCCCTTTCGCGCATCCAGTGCCGGACCCTTCCAAGTTTTCAGCTGCGGTGCTGTTCGAGCCAGCCATTCCGCAGTCTGTGCTGTTTTGCAGTCTACCAGCATTAATCCCGATCGGAAATGAATACCGGTATACTGCAGTCCGCTTTCCGAACTCTCTACCATTTCTTCTACTAGAGCTTCCTCTAGAGAAGATAGTTGGGTGGCATCTAACATTACCTCAGGGTATGCCTTTGGTAAAATTGCCATTCTAAAGGTCTTTGCCGCAGAGGCGTAACTAGTGACTTGCCCAGTTGTGACCACTGCTGGTTTAGACCTCTTCGACTTTGGCTGTGGAGAGGGAGTGATATGTTCAGCTCCCCTCTTTCCATTACCTTTTTGTTGGAGAGGTGGATTTTTTGCCCTCTCCTCTTTTTCTTGGAGTACCGGCTTTCTGGCATCCTCAGGTGCACTGCCCTGATGCAGAAGACGCAGGTACTTCCTAACTCCTGCCCCACTAAGTCCATGCTTTAGTGGATCATCCTTTCCTCCAGGTTGCCCTAGTTGAGGAAGAGGAAACGGTAGCCGAGCTGGTTTCTTGCGCCCAGCCTGGCTTGCTCCACTTGTTTGCCCTCCAGCACCTTGAGGTTTTATTGTGGAGGAAGAAACTCCACTTGGCCCTCCGGTGTTTGGGGTGATGTTTTTTATTATTGTTTCTTTTAAAGATTTTACTTTTTCCATGGTAGATCCCACGAGTAGCTAGGAAATTAAGGTCCACCCCTGCAGAGCCTGCATGCAGGGGTAAGGGGTGTATACAATGGGGTTCCCCCTGGTGCCCCAAGGTTGGTCCAGTGGCGGCTAGTCCTCTATCTAACTACGCATCCTTCGGCCTGGCACCCCACCTTGGATTTAGGTTTTTCATAAGGTTGTCTCCTCTTGGTCCGGGCGGCAAAACCAAGACCCCCCACTTGCCTATTGGCCCGCGAGACATGACCACAGTCAGCCAAGAGCTATGGGTATATCAGAAAGGTGCAAGCCCTTTCTGGCATCGTTATCCCTAGTGCAATCCCTTAGTCACGACACTACAGCTGGGATAGGGGAAGTTGGTCGGCGGCGGGCGTTTTAATGGGCTACGAGTTGTGGTTTTCGCACAACGAGCTCATGTATGTTCGCCTGCAAACCTCCGCTTCATTTGCAATCATCAGCCAGAGGCCCCCTCCTATCCGCCACCTGGAGACGCACCGGGTTGGTACTTCATTCCGGCCCGGTATTACTAGGATTACTTACACCAACGCAAATTTTATCAGCAGTCAAATCAAGACATTTTAATCAAAGCGATTGAAATTATTTAAACGTTAAAAAAATAAAAACTAAATTAATAAAAAAAATAAAATCAAAAGTGTTAAATAAAAAAATACAATAAAATCAAAAAAACTGACTTAAAAAAAAGATAAAATGAAAAAAAATTGAAATAAAATTTAATTCAAAAAACAAAAAAAAAAAAATTGAAGAAATCAGTAGAACAAAATAAACCAAGTGAAACAATTTAAATAACATAGAGGATGATTAGGATAAAAGTAAATTAAAAATGTCAATAAAGTATTTTTTTTAAATTGTGTATGAAATGTGAAGGAGGAAAGATGTTGTTTGACCGCTTAATAAAAAGTCTAAAAATATATACAGAAAAAATAAAAAGATAGAATAAGAACAAACAAAACAATAAACAAAATAGACAGAATTGTTGATCGTGCTAAGCAAAACATGTATCGTTAAAGAAAGATAAAAAAAAGTGAGAGCAAGATTAATACAATTTTATTCAAACTTGATTTGTAGGCATGAACATGTTACGTTCTTATTCAAACTCTTCAGCAAGTCGCAACAGATTCAAGTTTGAAAAATCTGGGCTTATATTTACCTATAAGTGCCTATTACTTTTGTAATATGGTAAAACTAGCGACATCTATTAGGTAATTGGCACGAATTCGGTAATTTGCATTTATAAACACCGTTGATCAGACAAAAACTATGTTATTTTTAAAAAGCAACTTTTGTTTGGGTGGGATTTGAACCTACGCCACTCATTCAGCTAGGCTCCGAAAACACTATCATCAGCCACCGACGTACTCTTTTCATGCACATCTAAATTGAACTTTACTCGATGATTGAATCTTAATTGTTACTTCTTACTGATGATTGCTAATGGGTATGAAACATAAAGCTACAAATTTTTATTTTGAATAAATTTGCTTTGACTGTATAACTGTAAAAGAGCTGGATAATAACGACAAAAAAATACATATAAAAAAAGTGGCGAATTTGGTTAAAAAGTTGTCTTGTAGATACTTATTTTTATTATTCGGTGTCGAGCCACAACGTCAAAAAGTTCCGCAAAGTCAAAAAAAGAGAGCAAAATCCCAAATGGACATAATATTCTATCTCGAGAAATTCCGTTGTAAAGTTGGTAAAATTTTATTCAAAATAATTCCAAAAGTCAACACCAGAGACTGCTAATTCACATGAGAAAAGTTAAATTGGCAAATAAAATTGAAATTTATGCAGCAAGGTAGGTAGTAGAAGTCGTCGAGACTGAAGTTGAAGTTTGTGTGACATGTCAACTTGAAAGTTTAGTGAAAGTTTGCACCCTTAAATCCACCCGGTGACAATTTATTATACCGACTCACTAAATAACAACTTACGACATTTGAACTACTGCCTACTTTTTGTAATAATTAATTAGGAGAGCGTTTTTATTATTAAAGAATATAATATACAGAGCTTCTATAAAATGAGTATTCGCCACCAGCCGCTAGGCTATTTCGAAGGAATTTAATAGTTCTGGATTACATGATATTACAAAATCGCGTGTGTCCAGCATTATCCCGAAAGCATGACCAAATCCAGATTCCAATCTTCTGGAGCATTCTGACCGATAATAATAATAATAACCGTTGGAGAAGATAACAATGCTCTTCTTTCCTCTAATATTATTACTCCTCGGCGTACAATTCAGAACAAACACTAAAGCTTTTCAAAGCAGATTTAAATACAATTTACGTTGTTCGTCCTAATTGAAGGATTCGGTGTAATCTTCATGTAATTGCTTCGAGAATGTCACATAAATTTGTTCGGGATAAATATTGCTATTCGTAAATTTTAATTCATTTGGATACGCGCAGTGTTTTATTACTTAGCATTGCTAACTCGGATTAAATTTACGAAAAAATCTCTATTTGTTGTTAAGCCGAATTTATATATTGCACCTGACCACTTTAAAGTTGCCTCATGTTTATTTGGACATAAAATAAATGTTGTCAATGTTTGAATTTACCGCCAGTAAAATGTAACAAAAAGTAGTTTGTCAGGCAACTGACTACTTTAAAATTATTGTTGATGCAAGACATATACGGCTCGTGTATCCTCTTATAAAACCAACCAATTCCTTTTTTTTATATCGACCACATTACTGATCACAATTTATTAACTGATTACCTCCTTCAATTAGTCTAATTCACAAAATTTCAGTAAATTTTTTTTAGTCTAGCGGCTCTTCTTACAATTAACAAAACTAATACAAAATTTTTATTTGTTTATTACTAAATTATTAAATTAAAACTAGGTATATATCTATTTCTTATTCCAAAAGTTAGGAAAAATGGTTAAGAATTTTGTATTAAAGAAGGTAAAACTGGCTCAAAATAAATGCTTTATTTGCTAGTAGAATAAATAAACAATATTTCAATACTTATCTGCTAAAATATAAAGAAACACACAAACTCAAACAATATCACACAACGGAATTGGTAAATGACTAAAGCCGTGATTGTCAGACACCGTCTGGAGCTCGATATTAATCTAGTAGACCAGTGTAATAACACGCAGTCGAATACTGTTTACGTGTATGCAATGTTTCATTGCTTGTTTAAATAGGTAATAAGAAACAATTGCCTTAAGAAGGAATTATTATTTGCGCCAAAAATAAGTGCTGTCACAGAACAAATGCCGTCATTTAGGCAGTAAATTGTAGAAAAAAGTAATTTGACAGCTAACAGATTCTAACTGAAACAGCGCATTTTTATGTTTAAACAAGATTTTAGAAATAATGCAAGCTTTGTTGACACAGTGTACCAGATATTGTCAAAGTGTTGCTCTAAAAGTGTCAACAGTCTATGATTGGTATCTTTTATATTTATTTATTTATATTTATATTTATTTTATATTTATATAACATAGTAGTATATCATCTAATTTTTTTTTTTTTGTACCTTTTTAACCTTTTTTTAATTTGACTTGTTTTTTCTTCAAAGCTTTTGAATTTTTTATTAATTTTTAAATAGATTTTCTTAAATCTTTTGTAAGTTTTTTTGTAAAACATTTGGTTGATTTTTTTGTTGTTAAACTTTGACAAAATTTTTGTTTCAAGTAATTTCTAAGTCTAGTTTATGTTACTTAATAGCATTTTTTATTCTGTTTTATCTAAATTTTGTATTCTATTTCATAGTTATTTTTTTATTATTGTTAACAAGTAATTTAATTTATATTAAATAACTATTTTTTTTAATATTGCTTGGTTTTGGTTTATTTTTTAATTAATTATTAAATTAAAAGTTTTGATAACTACATATATTATTATGTATTTTTATAATATAGTATTTTTTTCTAGTATATCATATCTGAAGCGTGTTTTTTTTTTTAATTTAACGTCGAAGCTTCTTATGAATGTTTAACTGGCTCTATTTCGGCTGATAACTCGACCATCATAATATTCTTGAACTATATTCAAAGTCTCGTAAGTGGTATGCGGAGTGTCTTGCTGAAAGTATCTGCTCATAATTTCATCGTCATAAACTGTGCAAAGAATGGCTCTAAAATTTCCTCTCGTTTTCTAACAGCAGTCAATGTTCTATTAAAAAAATTAGTCCAATAATTCACCATTACTTCGGTGGCCATTACGAAAATAAGATTCTAGTCTCAAAATTCCCTGTTCTTGTGAGAAAACAATTTTAAATTCAAAAGCAAAGGAATGGTAAATTTACGGACTTTTTTGCCATTTGAAGCATTTGTCTCAAAAATTATGGTCCGTTTACTCAAACTCATAGGGATAGCCAAATGTGACGCCAATTTTTAAAAACATTTGCTATAATTATCAACTTAAAATCATTATCAAATTTAAACTTTTTTTTTCTCAATTGTTTTAAAACTTATTACATATTTATTTTGAAGTTACGTTTTATTTAATTTTTTATTTGCTATTTTTTTTAAACATTAATTATGTATTTCTCTTGCTTTTAGAATTTTTGATTAATTTTAGTCTAGTTTTTATTAATTTTTGAATAAAATGTTTTTTAACTACATATATGTATTTCTATAACAGACTATATTTCTAGTTTATTATATCTACATAAACAATAGATGATCATCTAATTTTGAAATTCTTTTGTTGCTTATTTTTTTAGTATTTTTTTACTTTGACTTATTTTTTCTTAAAATCTTTTGAATTATTTATTTATTTTTAAGTTATTTTTTTTTAATCTTTTGTGAGTTTTACTTTTAAACATTTGCTTTTCACCAACTTTTATAATTTATTTAAAAAAATACTTAATTGTTTTTTAAAGTTTGACAAAATCTTTATTTCAAATAATCTCGAAATTAATTCTATTTTATTTGGTAGCTTTTTTATGTTTTGTATTACATTTTTTTAGTCATTTTTCTATCATTTTTAATTATTGATTTTATATAATTTGTGATTTATTTCAAATTCATTAACATTTTTTTAAAACTTGTTTGGTTTTGGTTTAGTTTTTAAACTAAGTATTTTTTTACTAAACAAATTTTTATAACATAGTATATCACATCTATATCAACCATAGATCATCATCTAAGTTTAAAAACAGTTTTTTTCAATTTTTTTTTTGTCTTACTTTATTTTGACTCAAAATTATTTAATTATATATTTTTTTTTTAATAGATTTTTGTTTAATCTTTTGCAAGTATTTCTTCCTAAAATTGTTTTTAACAAGCTTTGATCATTTTTAATTAGTTACTATTAAAAATTATTTTGTTTTTATTAGAACTCACCAGTCATAATTAAATTTTTTGTGACTATACCAATGCGTAAAAAATAGATAAACGTATTTAAAAAAAAACGTATTAATCAATTAAATTAATTATAAAATAATAAACATAAACTAAACTCAATAAACAATATAAAAAAACACGTTTTATAAATATTGAATTTGTTTCAAAAAATATAAAAATAAATTAAAAAAATTAAGTTCAAGCAAAGCCTTAACAAAAACCAAGCCAAAAAAAAAGTTTAAGTTTTATTTAAAAAGCGAGTTTTAAAACATTTAAACAACAAACAATATTAAATTATTTTACAAAAAAATTTAAAAAATGCGGAAACTAGGTGAAAATAAAATCAAAAAATCTTTTATAATTTTGCAGAATCTAAATATAAAACAAAATTAAAAATATAACAATAGCTTAAAGATATTAAACAGAGTTGTCTAAAAAATAAATAAAAAAATAAAAAAACATACATGGATGAAATATAAATAAATATTTTATGTTTTAAACAAAAAAAAAGGCAAAACAAAAATAGATTAAAAAAAAATAATAATAAAAAATCCGATAACAGAAATGATTATCTATGGTTGCTTTAAATAACCCAATTAAAAATAATTTGAAAAAGACATTGTAAAAAAAACATTTGGTTCAAAAAAATTTTAAAGAGTAGACAAATCCCAAACGAAAATTAGAAAAAAAAACAAAACAATTTACAGATAATATAATAATAATAATAATAAAAACACATAAAAAAAATGAAACAGAAAGTTATGATAAAGCATTAAAAAAATTATCAAATAATAGTATATTAAAATATTAGTTGAGGGTTAAAAGCCAGCCGTAGACAAAATTTCTATAAGACACGTGAGCCAATACTTTTTATAAAACCTGTTTTGAAGTTATTTTTCTCAAATTTGCAACGTTTTTTTTAATTCTAGGTGAAAAAATGTCTGTTTTGGAAATTTTTGTTGTTAATGGTTGGTAACCGCAACAACGCAATTTAAAACTTTTGTTTTTAAAATTTTTTTTATTAAAAAAAAATAATATTAATAATAGAAAATGACCAAATATATTTTCTCTATCCGAAATTTGAAAACTAGTCAAGACAGCGCCAAAAAATGTAAGTATTACTTGAAAAATCCGAAATACTCTAACAATTTTGAATGTAGCAGGGTTTTCTCAGCAAGCAATATTATGCAGCCTTGCTTAAAGTCTTCTAATTTGAACCATTAAACTACTTTTCAAAATACTTCCGCCTTAGAATAAATACATATTTTCTTTCCAAGATGTATCAGTAATAATCCGTAAGCAAAAAAATTATTATTAGAGACATTGACATTTGACGTGATTATTTTTTTAACAGTCGAGTAAACTAACCTTTGGATATCTAAGCACAAGTACTCCAAATTGAAAACAATAATCAGCTTATTAAAAAAAAACAATTAAAAAAAAAATAAGTCAGAAAATGATTTATAGTTAATATAGAAATGATATAAATACTAAAAATTTGATATGTTATAGAAATATATCTAATTAAAAAACATTTAAATTAGATAATAAAACCAAACCAAAAAAAAATTAACTAATTTAAAATAATGTAGAAATAATATAAATAATAATAATTGTTAACCATAATAAAAAGATAACTTAAAAAATTAAATAGTTAGTTTTGATAAAACAAAATAAACAAAAATTACCAAATGAAATAGAGTTAAACCATCCCTTTTTATTAATAAATGATCAAAGTTGATTGAAAGCAAATGTTTAAAAAATACTTGCATGAAATTTCAGAAAATTAAATTAAAATTAAATATGTAATGTAAAGGTTTTGAAGAAAAATCAACCAAAATGAAAAAAAACGGCAAATGTAGAAAAACAAAATAAAATCAGAGTATGGTCTATAGTTTATATAGATACGATATACTATGTTATAAAAATATTTGTTGAAAAACATTTAATTGAAAAACTAATTTAAAAACTAGACCAAAACAAAAAAACAAAACAAATTGTTTTATAAAACAATTTAGAAATAATTGTTAAAAATAATAAAAAAATATGTAAAAAAATTGTACGCAAACTATAGATAAAACATAATAAAAAAAAGACACTAAATAAAATAGATTTGATTTAGATATTATTTGAAACAAAAATTCTAAAAGTTTAAAAGTTAAAAAAAAATATATTTTAAGAAAATTTATATTATATATTATATATTATATATTATATATTATATATTATATATTATATATTATATATTATATATTATATATTATATATTATATATTATATATTATATATTATATATTATATATTATATATTATATATTATATATTATATATTATATATTATATATTATATATTATATATTATATATTATATATTATATATTATATATTATATATTATATATTATATATTATATATTATATATTATATATTATATATTATATATTATATATTATATATTATATATTATATATTATATATTATATATTATGTATTATATATTATATATTATATATTATACATGTTTTAATCTATTTTTAACATTAATTTCAAAAACTCTTCTTAAATAAAATTAATCTAAATTAATTTAATAATTATTTAAAGATTAAAATGAATAAATAATAAAGAGATAATTGTGTAAAAATACTTACTCCGCGTATTGTCATTCTGTCAAAAATAAAATGTTGCTGTAAATGTTGCGCTATAAGATAACTGCTTTAAGGTATAAATAATTAGAAACAAAAAAGATTAGTTTAAAGCTTATATTTTACCAAAAATTATCACTACATATTTACAAATAATGGGTGCTGACAAAAACAAGGAAACAAAAATAACAAAAAAATAAAATGAAAAAAAAAACAAAAATTCAACAAACTGACTAAAAAAAAGTACAGAAGCATAGTTAAAAAAGCAAATAAACAAAACTATTTCTTTATCTTGTGCATTGTACTTAATCAAGTGTACTGTCCCCTACATAAATAAAGCGTTATCTCACAGTCAACTCTTTGAGAAAATAAAAAAAATTCCTCAAAATTTTATTTTTGGTATCTTTTTTATAAAGGCTCAAAACGTAGACTGTGTGTAAAATAAGGCACTAATAGGCAAACCAAATCATTAAAATCCTAACTTAATATAAAACTACGGTTACGTAACTTGTCACACCGGTTATTAACTTAACGCTAACTTAAGTTATAGTAAAATTAAGTCTACACCACACACTACTTAATTATATAAAAGTATTGTCAAAAAAATCTGATATTTTTCAAATATTATGGGAATTTTCATTATATATACTGCATGTCAAAATAAAATGTATTGATAATGAAAAAAAATTGATACAGATTTTTTGACAAAAAGTATTTTCACATTTTTTTTTGGGTTTTATCAAATGGGTTCTTTTGGTAAAAAACGACAAAATAAAAAGAAACGAAAAAAAAAAGAAAACAGAAACTAAAAAGAACATGAACAAACGTAACGTAACTTAACGTAACAAGTGGTTGTAAACTTAACAAACAAAAACAAGAATTTTGATTGGATTAGCCGAAAAACTTAAAAAAAACACAACAATAACCACAGGAATAACAGAAACTTAACGATGCTCGGATCTTCATAACTATGCAACGTAACAAACAATAAACAAATAACAGTAGCTGGATTTAGATTTTTTTTCATCAGCTAATATGACCTGGAAAAAATATCAACAATCAAATAAAATACACAAAAACAAAAAAAAATATATTACCATATAGCCAATTCGGTCTGAGCGCAATTCTCGGTTTCATCTTCATTTTGTAACAATAACAATTTAACAAAATAACAACCAACAACAAAACTTTTTTTTTGGAGCAGCTACTACGAACTGCTCCTGGAAGTAACAAAACAACAAGTAATAGCAATTGAAAAATTGGTCTAATATTTATAGGAGCAAAATTATCCCTACTCTAGTTTTAGAAACAAGTTCACAGGGGTTATTATAGCAGACCCTTTGTGAAGAAGGGGAGCGTTGATTTAAGAAATCTTCCCATAGGGTACAAGGGCAGGTGACATTTATTTTTGCTTGAATCTTATCGCTAAGTCAACATTTGTTATTGTTGAGTGAATTTGTTTTTGAAAATTTAACAACTTCTATAAAAAAAATTTAAATTCAAAAAAATCTAAAAAATTTTAAATTTAAAGAGTTTGAAAAAACTAAAGATTAAAAAAATTTAGATAATTTACGCATTTTAATAGTTTTCAAAAAAAAAAAGAAAAAAAATTTTATAAGATAATTTTTAGAAATTTAGAATTAAATTAACTTCAAATCAAGATGTAGTTAATACTTAAGATTTAATGAGTTACAATATATTTATATTTAGAAGTAAAATAAAAAAAATTAATCAAAAAACAGCGGTTCAATCACAATATTTAATTTTATTTTTAGACTTGACAAGCTAAAAAACAGAAACAGCTATAATTTTTTTAGGTTTCAAAATTTTTAAAAAATATTTTTCTATTTAATTTGCTAACTAGTTTTATAAAATATTAACCAATTAACAATAATTTAATTTTTTCAGTCAATTAGCTTCTACAGTCTATAACACATTTGAACTTTTTTGAAAAATAAATCTGAATTCTAATTTTTTTTAATTGTTTTGTAAAATTACGTTAAAGTTGCTAAATCTTTTCAATGTAAAGAAAAAAATTGAAAAATTTTTGTGCAAAATTATTAAAAATTTTAAGTTTGTAATGGTTTCAAATGGTTCAAAATATCAAAATCTTTAAACATTTAATGTTAAATTACACATTTTCAGTTTTTTTCTTTTTCAATGAACTTATGAAAAAATACAAAAAATTTTTTTATTAATTCAGCTTATGAGATCATTTAATTTAATATTTTACAACAAATGTTAAAAAATGTATTAAATTTTCAATTAATTTAAATCAATAATTTCAATTAAATGCAATATTAAAAATAATATTTTTTTCAAAATAATGAAATTCTCAGATTAATTATGAAAATTTTCAATCTTTTTTTTAAACTTTGCATTTTTGTTAACACAAAAAGTTCACAAAAAAAAACATAATTTTATTTAGATAAAACATTTATAAAAATAACCTAAAAATGTAACTAGTTATACAAAATTTTAACCAATTAACAATAATTTAGTGGCTTTAATCAATTAGCATCTACAGTCTAAAACAAATTTTTATTTTTTTAAAATTAACTGATTATTGAATTTTTAAGCATTGAAAAATCTCAAAATATTTTAAACTAAAATAATAAATTTATTGTTTTAAGCTGTTAATTGTTTTAAGAGTTTTGCCAATTTTAAAAATTCAAAATATTAAAATCTTTACATATTTAATGTTTAATTATACATTTTTAAGGTTTTTTGGGTTTTATTTTATTTTTTTTTAATCAACTTTTAAGATCCCGTTTATTCATTCAATTTGATATGACATTATATATTTTATAACCAATTTTGCTAAAAAATATAAATTTTTAATTAAATTGAATTAATAATTTTAATTAATTATTGCAATATAAGATTTATTAATCTTTTTTCAAATTATTATATACCTAAATTAGTAATCAAAATATTGACTTTTTCTTAATTTTGTTATATGTTATCAATTAATTTATTCTTTGGTCAATTAGCTCCTACAGTCTAAGATACATTTTTGCTTTTTTGAAAAATCAAACTCTCAAAATAAACTTTAATTTTTTTAATTGTTTTTTATCAAAACTGCCAAAACATAATTATAATATTTTAATATAGAAAAAAACAATGGAAAAATATTTGAGCAAAATTCGTTGAGCATTTAATTTTTTTAAGTTTTTGAGTAATTGTTTCAGGTAGTTTTCAAATTTCAAGGTTTAAAATCTTTAAACGTTTAATCTTTTTTATGTTTATTTAATTTTATTTTATTTTATTTTAACTTCTAAAATGTAAAAATTACAAATTAGGTTTATAAAATTTTTAACAACTTTATTTAGCATAGTAACTCATTTAATTTGATATTTCACAGCAAATTTAAAAAAAATTATGAATTTTTAATTAAACTAAATCAATAATTTCAATTAATTGCAATAACTAAAAAAAAAATTTTTTAATTTTTAAATTAATTATCAAAACAGTTGACACAAAAATATTACTTTTTTCAGTTGCTGAGTGGCTTAAAAAAAAATTTAAAGGTTTTTTAAGCCATTTTACGTGTTTTGCAAAGTTTAAGGTTTAAAAACTAATAATTTTTAAACATTCAATGCCAAATTATATTTTTTTAATTTTTTTTAGATCAATTAAAAAAATTGAGTTTTATTATTTTACTAGATTTTTGAATTAATTATCAAAAGTGAAAAATTTTTTTTATTTTAAGACGGGATAAGTTGAAAAACACAAAAGTTGACAAAAAACAATTATTTTTTTATATTACAAAAATCTTAAAACATTTTTTAAATATGTAATCAACAGTTTAATAAAATATTAACCAACTAACAATGATTTATTTTTTTTTGTTAATTACTTTCTGCAGCTAAAACATACTTTTTTAAAAATTAAACATTTAATTTTATTTAATTTTTAAGTTTTAAAATTTGACAAAGTTACATCAAAGCTGCAAATTCTTAAAATATTCTGACATAAGCTCTATTGAAAAAAAAATGCAAAAATATTCTAAGCAAAATTATTTAAAAAAATATTTTTTTTAAGTTTTAAATTGTTTTAGATGTTTTGCAAAATTAAAAATCTTGTTTTTATTAATAATTAATAATTATTGATTTAAATTTATTATTTTTTAGAAAATTAGTAGTAAAATATTATATTAAATGAGATAATAGGCTGAATAAAATTATTAGAAATTTTATAAATCTAATTTGTATTTTTTAGACAATTTTAGAAACTTTTTGAATAAAAAATTAAATAAACATAAAAAAAATCAAAAATAAATAATTCGCCACTAAATGTTTGAAGATTTTAAGATTTCAGACATTAAGCTTTGCAAACCACCAAAAGCAATTGAAAACTTAAATAGTTTTGCATAAAAATTCTTTAATTTTTTTTTTTAATTAAAATATTTTCTGATATGTCAATTTTAATGCAATTTTGCCAAAATTTAAGGTTAAACACTTGCAAAAAATTTTATATAATTTAAAAGTTCAAATTTTAAAAAAAAAGTAAAATTGTGAGTCTGTTGGGGCTAATTCACTAAAAAGACGAAATTACTCTTAATTGGTTAATATTTCATAAAATTAATTGTTACATTTTTAGACTACTTTTATAAGTATTCTAACAAAAAAAAAATTATTTTCTTTTTAACTTTTTGTGTTGACAAAAATGCAAAGTGTATTCATTAAACTAGAAAATAATTAAAAATTTTGATATCTAATTTAAGAATTTAATCATTTTAAAAAATATATTAAATTTAATATTGCAATTAAATAAAATTATTGATTTAATTTAATTAAAAATTTATTATTTTTTTTTAATTTGCTGTGAAATATTAAATTAAATAAGTTAATACACCGAATAAAATTATTTAAAACTTTATTATATTTTTTTCAAAAGTTTATTCAAAAAGAAATTAAATAAACATAAAAAAAATTAAAAATGTATAATTTGGTATCAAATGTTTAAAGATATTAAAATTTTGAACCATAAACTTTGCAAATCACTTGAAACAATTGAACTAAAAAAAATTATCTTTCTGCTCAAAATTTTTTCAAAATTTTGTTTTTGATTAAATTATTTTGGAATTTGGCCACTTTGATATAGCTTTGCAAAAATTTAAAGTTATAAAATTTTAAAAAATATGTGATTAATTTAGAAACAAGGAAAAAATCTCTTTTAGACTATAAGAGCAAGTTCACTGGAAAAATTAAATTATTGTTAGTTGGTTAATACTTTATAAAAGTAGTTATTAGCCTTTTTCAATATTTTTTAAAGAATTTGTAACTATAAAAAACAGTTTTTTTGCCATGTTGTGTTTTTTAGCTTGCTAAATCTAGAAATAAATTAAAAAAATTAAATGAAAATTGTGATAATTAATTAAGAATTCATTAATTTAAAAAAAAATTGAACTTTATAGATTACAAAAAAAATCAACAATCAGCTCAATAGCTAATTTAAAAATAAAACTTTTTAAGTCATAATTTTTGTTATTTGGTTGTGTCAAATTAGCCGCTGTTTTTCTGTCTGTTTTTAAAATTTTACAATTGTTGTAAAATGATTTTGTTTATTGATTTTTGTTAAAGTTTTATTTTCAATAAACAAAACGTCTTAGATTTTTTTATAATTTTGGTTTTCAGTTAAATCTAATAAATTTTTTTTCAATTTAAAATTTTTTACAATAATTTGTTTTTTTTTTCAATGAAATTTGAGGTCAGTAGATTTGAAGTTATTTCTATTAATGCTCTTTTTGACATTTACAATAATTAATTGATTATAAAAACAAGAAATTGCTTTCAATATAATAATTAAAAATATGTTTATGAGCAATTTGAATCAATTAAATAATTACAATATTAATTTTCAAAATTTTTAATTTGTTTAATTATTTTGTAAACATATTTTATCACGCTTAGAATGGCTTGATTTCTAAAAAATTTAAAAAGTTTTTAGATAATTGCTTAAAACTGTTTTTATTTCAAAATCAACAATATTAAACTTATGAAAATTAAAACGATTTTTAAAGATTAAACAAAAAATTAAGTTATTTATTTACACTATTTAGAAGATTTTTAAAAATCTAAAATAAATATTAACATTCTAAAATTTATAAAAAAGATTTCACTTTATTCTATTTTTCTATTTATTTTAAGAAAAGTAATTATGTAAGAGAACACTTTTTATCAAAGACACAAATTACATAAATTTTTGCATTTTATCTAAATTAGCGCTAATTTTAAAATTTTATAATTAAAGGACCTCACCATGCTAAATTATGCAAATAAAAGACCATTGAGCAAGTTAGCTAAATTCTAGGACATTCCCCTACGTTCTCACGGTTCCTCTCAAACACCTTTTCGATAAAGGGTGGAAAATTTTCTCACACACCACCCTTAACCTGAAATTACTTAACATACGTATTTTTCATACTGATTTGAATTTGTTTAAAGAAAATTAAATTTTAGGGAAAATTTTAGCACATTTTCTACCCTTTTGTAATGAAAAAGAGATTAGTAAGTCCAGTGATAAAGTCGGATTTCCATTTTGTATCTTAACATTCTTAACTCAGAGTTACAGAGTAGATTTTACAACAGGGATTAACTCAAAGTATTTTAGAATTTACTTTATAACAAGGGACAAACTAGAGCCGCTTTATCATAATACTTTTAATGCCTTTACGTTCAATTAAAAATTTATGTCTATTTTTTTTTAGATAGTTTACCATATTCTCACCTCTTTACATTCCATCAAGCACATAAAGATTAACACCACTTTCTCTGTTATATTGAAAAATTTAATTTTCCGGTTGCGAAAAGCTGCGTAAAATATGGTTTAATCTCATTAGATTTTCTCAGCCACATATGGCGCCTTATAAGTGCTTTTATATTATACAGGGTGTCGCACGACAAATTTAAGGCATCAGTGTATGCAAAAACTATTTACACAGAATTTATATAAATTTGTAGTCATAGATTATATAAACATTTGTTCAATATTACATAAAGTCACTTTGTATATAGGTGGTATGAAAAAGATAGATTAAATTGTCTAACAAAAAGATTTTGACAGGTTTTGACAGATGCAAAACTTTATATTAAAAATTATATGGAAAAGACTTTAGACAACAGAACAAAACGAAGGCCAGACAAGTTAAAATTAGAAAATAAAAATAGCAACACTAAACCAAAAAAAAAACGTGCTGAAATATAGAAAAGAAAAGAAACTTGAAAAAGGAGAAATCAAATGCGACAAACCAAAACAAAAGACATAAAGCTAAACAGTGAAATAGAAAAGAGAATAAAATGGTAGAAAATTGAACAAAAATATAATAATAAAAAAGCAGAAAATTTTGAAAATACATGGCAAAGTTTGAGATAATAGAAATGGTAGAAACATGGGTAAATAAGAAAAATTAAAAAGATGGAAGAAAAAATTTTAGGTCAATATCGATAGCGGGTACAACATGCAACAAAAAACAAAAAGAAGAGCAAAAAGCAGAATTATAATAAAAGTAAAAAAAATAAAAGAAAAGGAAAAAAAATAAAAACAAAATCAAAAATTGCCGGAGAATAATAGGAAATTAAAACCATATATAGCAGAAGCATCAGCATGATAAAAAAAAACAAAAATAACATAAGTTTACTGATTGGGGGTGATTTTAATGCAAGAATAGAAATAAAAGAAAAAAAAAATAGAGAAAAGAAGAAAAAGATACAATCGGAAAAACAGCAGAAAATAAAAAGAAAAACAGAAAAAAATCATTTTAATGATAATAATAGAAGAAAATGCATGAGAAATTGTAAACGGGAATAAAGAAGGATGAGCAAGAGAGATGGACATATAGAAGAAAACAAGCATAAACAATAATTGATTACAGGGTATTAAACTTGAAAGTATAAGAAAAAGTGAAAAGTGATTTAGGATAGACGAAAAAATGAAATCAGACCATACTATGCCGCTAGAGATACAAATAAAAAAATAATTAAAAAATATATAAAGAAAAAAATAGAAAAAAAAACATTAATAAAAAAATGTGACAAAAAATCATAAAAAAAATATAGAAAAAAATGTAAAAATATAAAAAAAAGTAAGAAAGATTGTAAAAGAATCAGAAACAAAGAGAGAAAAAGCAATAGTAGAAAGAAATGATGGGATAGAGAATGCAAAGAGCAAAACAGAAAGGTTGAAAACAAACTGAAAAAATACAGCTTAAAAAACAAACAATAAAAAACTACTTAAAAAAGAAAAAAAATACAGAAAAACATTTTTAGACTACTTTTATAAATTTTTTAACAAAAAAAATATTATTTTTTTTTAACTTTTTGTGTTGACAAAAATGTAAAGTGTATACATTAAACTAAAAAAAATTAGAAATTTTGATACCTAATTTAAGCATTTAATCATTTTAAAAAGGATATTACATTTAATATTGCAATTAAATGAAATTATTGACTTAATTTAATTAAAAATTTATTATTTTTTTTTAATTTGCTGTGAAATATCAAATTAAATAAGTTAATTAACTGAATAAAATTATTAAAAACTTTATTTATATTTTTTACAAAAGTTTATTCAAAAAGAAATTGAATAAACATAAAAAAAATTAAAAATGTATAATTTGGTATCAAATGTTTAAAGATATTCAAATTTTGAACCATAAACTTTGCAAACAACTTGAAACAATTGAACTAAAAAACAATTATTTTTAAATATTTTTGCTAAAAATTTTATCAAAATTTTGTTTTTAATTAAATTATTTTGGAATTTAGCAAACTTTGATATAACTATAGAAAAACATGCAAACATAAAAAAAAAAAAATATCCAAAAATAAAAAAAAAAATGCAAAATAAAAATTTGAAAGCACTTGAAAAGGTAGAAGAAGAAAGAGAAAAGACAACAAATAAGATAGAAATGAGCAAATGAGTAGAACATTTTGAAAAACTACTAGAAGAAAAAAGAAACACGACTGGCAAAAGAAACTAAAAGATAAAAACCTAAACAAATAAAAATAATTAAAAAAAAAAAGATATAAAAAACGGCTAAAAAAAAGAAGAGTCTGGAACGGATGAGATACTGAATGAAGCATAAATGTATGCTAATAATAAAGTTAAAAAAATACTGAGAGAAGTTCTGATTAAAGTATAGAAGGAAGAAGAGTTTCCTCGGGAATAGACTGAAAGAATAATAACAAATACATGATAAAAAACAAGAAAAAGATAATGAAAAAAATTACTTAGGTATAACTGTTCTAAACACACTGTACAGGGTGTATGCGATGTATGTGGCAGAAAAGTTAAAAAAGAAATAAAAAGAGTGGGAGGATTACCAGACTAGCACGCGGAATTTAAAGAAAGACAAAGGCTATTAGATAATGTTTATATTTCAATGCGCTAATTGAGAGCCAAGAAAAGAAAAAAAAAGAGTATGTGAGGTGTTAAGAAATTTAAAATCAGCGCTTGATAAGGTAGACAGAAATAAGTTATAAGCGTGCATAGAAAAAAAAAGAATAGTGAAAGCAGTGATAGAGAAAGTAAAAGACATATACAAGGAAACAAAGAGCAAGTGAGAGAAAATAAAAAAGAAAGTAAATGGCTGTAGACAAAGAAAAGTATATATGATAAATGAGAAGAAAGAAAATTGCATAAAATGATAAAAATTGCAAAAAGGTATATGAGAAAAAAGAGATTTGAGATGAATCAAACTAAAACAAAAATGATAGTGTTTTGTGAAAAAACAAGAAAAAAAGTGATGTGAAAATAGAGTAGAAAACAAATAGAGCAGGTAAAAGAATAACAGTATTTAGAATGTTTAAAGAAAGAATTCGAAGCAAAGCGCAGGTGAAAAAATTGAATGTTGTAAGAAGCCAAAATTTGAAGATGAAAAGACAGGATGAAGATGAATAGAGTGCAAAAAAATTATATGAGATGGATGCTAGAGTTAATTGTAGAAACTCCAGGTAATATAGTGAAAAAAAAAGAGAAAAAGTAGAAATAGAAGGAAGAAAGAGAGCGATAAATGAGAGATAGAGAAAAGTTTAATATACTGGAAGAGTGCTAGAAAGTGATGAACAGAAAAGCAGACAAAAGAATAAGAAAAGAGCAAAAAGAATACTATGAAAAAAAATTTTCAGTTTAGAAGAAACTGAAAGAAAAAAAGAAACAAGGCAAAAGGTGAATAAAAAAATAAGAGACACAGATAGAAACATAGAAAAACAAGCAAAGAGGAGAAAAATTAGATAGAGCAAATATAACAAAAAATATGAGAACTACCTAAATATCTAAAAAAAAAAAATGAGAGAGAAAGGAAAATGATTGCAAAATTCAGATGTGAGTTTAAAGAAAGAGAAATCCAAGTTTAGATAAAAAAAAAAATAAAAAATGCAAGATGTGTGGAAAAGAGAGAGAAACACTAAAGCACATGATGAAGGTATGCCTGGAGGTAAAGGAAGTATGGTAGCAAGAAAAAACATAATGAAAAAATTGAAAAAAGAAATAAAATGGATAAAAATGATGGAAAGAACAAGATTGAACTTGGTGAATAAAGTAGAATGAGAGAAGAAGAAAAGAGAAAAAGCAGGAAACAGAAAAGAAAAAACAAGACAGTTTAGTTTCAATTAGAGTTTTTTTACTTTTATTTTTTTTGTTTTTTATTATGTATCTATATTATTCAAAACACTATACAGTGTAAATAACGATTATCTAAAATTTAATACAATGTAATCGCACCTTAAAATTATAATCAGGCAGTCTATTAAAAATAAAAAATATATATTTTGTTTATTTACTGTGAGGGTTGGTAGGAAGGTCAAAGATATTTAGGAATAGGTCAAAAATTTATTTCTAAGGGGTTCATCTTTAGATATGTTAAATACTGTAGATCTCATTTATTGTGAGAAAGTCATAATTAAAATTTTGCAGTAGTTATTTCTTTTTTTAATTTTTGCATCTACATTTCCCCAATTAGTAACTTTACCAAAAACAGAGCCCAAAAGCAAATTCAAAACTTATTAAAATTAATGAACAATAATTTAATAAACTAGACCTTCGTAACGACCTTTCGGTTATCGTCAGAACCTAATCAGAACTTTAATTTACATAACGAGCTTAACGTTAACTCCAATTATTACATCTTGTGGTTTCATTCATAGTTAATATGTCTCATAGGTTAAAATCATCCCCCTTTGCAGCATCGATTTTCCTCCAAAAGATAACAACCCCTATTGGAAGTGTTGTCAAAGCACAACTATTTCTACGATTTGAGATAATAGCTTCTGCTGTAATATCACAATTACACTTGTTCGAGAAAGCTTTAAATCGTTTCGAATCATCTCTTTTTTCGAGAATTCTTTTTAAAGGGTATGTGGCAGATGTAACTAATGATTTCGGTCGGTTGCCGCAGATTAATTTAAAACAAACCGTTTCTATCATTTTAAGAAATAAAAAAAGTGTTAAAAGTGCTCAAAGCAAGTTGTAATAATTACTTTTTTCTAATTAAAAAAATATTACATTTGTACCAAGTGCTTCCGACTAGAGCAACTTTATTTAGAATTATTAATTAGTGAAGATACATTTTTCAAATAAAATCTGTAATTTTGGAGCTCGATGAAAGAAAGAAAAAAAGTAATAACTAAAAAATTTACTTAAGTAAGAGTAAAAAGGTAAAAAAATTTATAAACACATAAATGATGTTTATAACAAAACAGAAAAACATTCTCAAAAACTTAAAATAAAAGAAAAAAGAGAGAGCTAAGAAGAAGTAACCGAGAAAAGATATAAAAAAAAATTGTTAAAATGAAAAATTGCAGAAAAAAATAAAAAACAACAAAAAAAAAGTGTAAATATTAAAACAAATAAATAGCAATTCTAATTTAAATTATGCTCTAAATTGCTTAAATTTTTTCTTGTTTTTGATGTTTTTAAAAAATTAATAATAAAAAATTTTTAAAATTTGCAAATTTTCAAAAACTTTCAATAACGAATGTTGAAACATTGTTTTATGTGTTTTTACTCTTTCAATTTTCATCTTTGTCATAACTATTTTAATTAATTTAGGGTACATTGTAATTAAATTACATAATTAATTATAATTAAAGCTGATTTGTTAGGTGATTGCTTGATTTTGCAAAAACAACCAATCAAACACTATAATTTATTTTGAGTGTTGCTCACCTCAAGTGCAGCTCAATTTATTTTCTGTAAACTTATTTTTTATATTTTTTCAAAATGTTCAATATATTTCAAAAATATTAGCTTCTTTAAATTTTTTTAATTAAAAAATTTGTAATATTTTATGAAGAAATTTTGAAATAATTTTGACAGCTTTTTTAAATCTGTAATTTTGTCAAATTATTGTGCTATTATGAAGCAATGTCTACAAATCGTTAATTTCTAAAAAACTTTAGGTATTTTTTAGTTAATGTTTAAATTTAAAAAATTCTATTCAAAAAATTGACTTTTCAAACAATAACCTCTCTGAAAAAATTTCTAAATATTGATAATTATTAAGATTATTAATCTAGACAATAATATATGACAAGTGTAAGTGGTATTGCGTGGTCGCGGCGTTACGCCCCAGCATGGCATCACGAGCACTTGCTGAAATATTTTTTTTAGATTTTAATTAATTTAGGGTACATTGTAGTTAAATTACATAATTAATTATAATTAAAGCTGATTTGTTACGTGATTGCTTGATTTTGCAAAAACAACCAATCAAACACTATAATTTATTTTGAGTGTTGCTCACCTCAAGTGCAGCTTAATTTATTTTCTGTAAACTTATTTTTTATATTTTTCCAAAATATTCCATATATTTCAAAAATATTAGCTTACTTTAAATTTTTTTAATTAAAAAATTTGTAATATTTTATGAAGAAATTTTGAAATAATTTTGACAGCTTTTTTAAATCTGTAATTTTGTCAAATTATTGTGCTATTATGAAGCAATGTCTACAAATCGCTAACTTCTAAAAAACTTTAGGTATTTTTTAGTTAATGTTTAAATTTAAAAAATTCTATTCAAAAAATTGACTTTTCAAACAATAACCTCTCTGAAAAAATTTCTAAATATTGATAATTATTAAGATTATTAATCTAGACAATAATATATGACAAGTGTAAGTGGTATTGTGTGGTCGCGGCGTTACGCCCCAGCATGGCATCACGAGCACTTGCTGAAACATTTTTTCTAGATGCATAAAAAATTGCATAAAAACAAATCAAAAAAATTGTTTACTCACAAGTTTTCTTTGGTGATTTATGCTATGTCTGGTTTTAATTTCTCTTTTATGTCAAAGTTGCCAAACCCGTTGACATTTAGAAAATTAAGAATTGGTGCTGCTGCCTTACTCTTAGTGCACTTTTAACAAACGTCACTTTTGTAACTCCTAAGACAACAAATTAATATTACCGGCTAATTTTGAATCCTGCAAAACGCTAGATAACGGCTGGCGGCATAACAAAATATTTTAAGCCTGTTAGTTATAATTTTTTAAATGTTTTTCAAATTTATTTAAAACATTATTTCAACGTTTTAGAATTTAGAGAAAATCGATTATTTACATTTAACCAACCTATGATGAACAAATTAATTAGTAATATATTGTGTGAGAAGCTACTCTAAATAGAAAGTTACTAAATAAATGCAATAATGTGTAAAAAACAATTTAAATGTTTTTACAAGAACAAACCAAACTAACAAAAAATTATAACCTAAAAGTAAAATCGTGAATTTAATACCATTGACCAAATATTTTTGGTGTAAAACATCTCTAACCGGGGGTAAACCTATCGCATTTCGTAGCGACGCATTTCTTAGATATCACGGTTTGGCTTTGTGTCATCTTGCTTGCGACACCGAGCAACCGAGCTTAGATACTTTAGTTGTCCAAGTATCATTGACCAAGTGTTACAGTAATACAGTTAAAAGCAACATTGAATATAATTTTATTATTATTGAGTCACCGATTAAAACAATCAAGTTGTCAAAATTAGAAATAAATTTTTAAATGTTTAATTTTTGCATAACTTGAAAATAAATAATTATTAAGTTAAGAGTTATCATTTTCAGAGATAAATTAATAATTTGATCTAATCTTGATTTAATCTTGAAAATCTGTGTATGGAAGTCTTACTTCACAGACTAGTACCATAAACATCTATTGCTTTTTATTTATTTAGTATTAAATTCACAATATTTATAAATAACTCTTACTTCACATTATAGTTTACAAATTTTTACAAATTTAGTGAAATATTTCTGTAAATAGTTCATAAAATTGCGGTGCAAGAAACAGAACAAGAAAAAAGTGAGTAAAGTAGGAGCAAATATAGTGTACAATATAGAAGAAAAACATTAGTAATAGTAAAAAACTTAAGAATGATAAATGAAAAAAGTAATAAAAAAAAAATTAAAAAAATAATAAAAAATCCCGATATATAATAATTATACAAAAAAAAAATGTTTCGAAAAAATTAAGAAAACTAAAGCTAGTAGAAAAAGATTTTATAAAAATTTATTATAAGATCAAAATTAAATAAATTGCAAAAGAGAGAGTCTAAGCCAAACAATTAAAATAAAAAAATATATATTAAAAAAAAACAATGTTAAAAAGAATTACATAATAAAGCAAAGATAAAAAATTAGCATACATACGACTACAGTAAAAAAAAAATAATTTTTAATTATATGAAAAACACTTATCATAATAATAAGATACAATATGCAAAAAAAACTAAAAAATAAAAATAAGTAAAAGTTTTAAAACATATCGGCATGAAAAACCAATTTTGTCTTCTCTACTTTCACATTTAGAATAATTTCTCTCTTTTTTTTTAAAGCTGTATTTAGTTCTCCTTCAGCATGATTCTTTACATTTTTTAATCTATTGTTTGTATTTGCTTTCACATTTATTTTCTTTATCTTTTTTTAGTTAATTTTTGTGTGATCTAAACATACTTTTTTTTATTTTTGCTTTTTTATTTTTCACTTACCATTTTTTGAACATTTCAAATAATTTTAAAACTTTTAGTGTATTTTTATTATGCTGGTAACAATGAGAGAAGCTAATTCAATTTAATGTAATTTTTTTTAATTTTTTTATTAATTTTTTTTGCGTTAATAATTTTATTTATTTGTCTTTTTACTATTTTTGTGTTTATTATTTTTCTAAAATTTAACGTTTTTTTTATTTGTACTTTATTCTTTATAACTACCCCACTTTTGCTAATTTCTCGTGTTCTTTTTTCAAGTAAATTCTTTTCTAATTTTTTTTTTTCAAAATGATTTTTATAACTTTATTCTGGCTAAAAAACTGATTAATAATTTCTAACCCTATTTATATTGCAAATCAAGAATAATAAAAAATTGAATATGAGCCACATACAATTTTATCTAATAATTTTTTTACTTTTTCAACATAAGTATTTTATTTTGTATGTTTATTTCTTGTTGTCTATCATATTTCTTGTAATTCGATTCTTTTCTGGTCAATTCAGCATTTTTTTTATTTGCTATTGTGTCATTTTTGTTTGAAATGTGTCATTTGATGTGAGTTAATATGTCGTTTTTGATGCTGTGTGATTTTTGCTCTTTATGCTTTTTTGTTACGTTTTGCTTAAACTAAATGATTTTTTGCAAGAATCAAGAAAAAAAATCAAATTGAAGTACATACAATTTTGTCGAAATTTTTTTGTTACATTTTTCACTTAATTATTTTATTTTTCCAGTTTGTTTTTATTTTATTTTGTTTTTTATTTCTTGTTGTCTATTGTTTTTTTTGTATTTCTATTCTTCTTTTGTCAATTCAATTGTTTTTTTATTTGGTATTGTGCTATTTTTGTGTTATGTGCCATTTGCCATTTTTGTTGGCATGTGTCATTTTTGCTCTTTATGCTTTTTGCTTGAATCCCACGTTTTTTTGCAAGAATTAAGAATAAGAAAAAAATTAAATTGAAGCACACACAATTTTGTCTAAATTTTTTTATAACTTTTTTGACTTATGTATTTTATTTTCTCAATTTTTTTTATTTTATTTTGTTTTTTTGTTTCTTGTTTTCATGTATTCTTATTTTTCTCTTGTCAATTCTTAATTTTATTCTATTATTTGTTATTGTGTCATTTTTGTTGTTATGTGCCAGCTATATGCCATTTTTGTTGCCATGTGTTATTGTTGCTTTTTCTGCTTTTTCGATATTTTTTGCTTAAATCCAATGTTTTTTTTGCTTTTGAACTGACTTTTCATAATACGGCAGATTTGCTTTTTTTTCTGATTTTTCGAGTGTCCTCTATCAAGTTAATATATATTTTCTTTTTTGCTTTTGTTTCAAGCTTCTATCTCACATAGTTTATGGTGTTACTTTGCTTTGTCTTTTTATTATTTGTTACAAATTTGTAACTTTATTATTGCTAGAAAACTAAACCATAATATTGAACTTTTAATAAAAATCAAAAATAAGTAAAAATTGAAACTAAAATTTATCATAAAATTTTGTCAAAATTGTTTGTTTTACTTAAATAAGTTTTTTTTTCGTTTTTACTTTCAATTTTTTATTTATTTTATTTTAATTTTGTATTTCTTGTATTTCTACTCTTCTCTTGTCAATTCTATATTCTTTTTCTTTATTTGTGAATATACCATTTTTGTTGCATGTGCTATTTTCGCTCATCATGCTTTGTTGATATTTTTTGCTTAAATCTAATGTTTTTTGTTTCTTTATTTTACTTTATATAATTACGCAAATTTTGCTTTTTTTGCTGGTTTTTGAATGTTTTGGTTCAGTTAATGTATATATTTTCTGCTTTTTTTTAAGTTTTTATATCACGTAGTTTGTGTGGTGTTGCCTTGCTTAGCCTTCTCTTTATTTTATTATTTCCATAACTTTATTGTAGCTAAAGTGTTTTCTTATGTTTTTTTGTTCTTTAATTTGTATCTATTAAGATTTCTTTTTTTTTATTTTGTCTTTTTTGAAATTTTTTTTTTATTTTATTTTGATTTTTTATTTTTTATATTTCTACTCTTTTCATGTCAATTCTATATTCTCTTTTTCATTTGTTATTTTTGTTGCATGTGCTATTTTTGCGCATTATGCTTTGTTGTTATTATTTGCTTAAATTCAATGTTTTTTGTTTCCGTATTTTACTCTATATAATTACGCAAATTTTTCTTTTTTTGTTGGTTTTTGAATATTTTGGTTCAGTTAATATATATAATTTGTATATATTTTTTGCTTTTTTTTTAAGATTTTATGTCACATAGTTTGTGGTGTTGCCTTGCTTAGCCTTATCTTTATTTATTATTATTTTCATAACTTTATTGTAGCTAAAGTGTTTTTTTATGTTCTTTTGTTTTCTAATTTGTATTTAATAAAATTTTTTTTACTTTTATTTTGGGTTTTTTATAATTTTTTATTTATTTTGTTTTGATTTTTTTAGGTTTTATTTTTTATATTTTTACTTTTCTCTTGTCAATTCTATCTAAATTATCTTTTTTTATTTGTTATTATAGCATTTTCGGTGCCATCTGCCATTTTCGCTCTTCATGCTTTTTTGTGATTTTTTGCTTAAATCCAATGTTCTTTTGTTTCTGTATTTTACTCCATATAATTACGCATTTTTTTTTTTGCTGGTTTTTGAGAGTTTTGGTCAAGTTTATATATATAAGGTATATATATTTTTTGCTTTTTTTTTAAGTTTCTGTATAATATAGTCTGTGGTGTTACATTGCTTAGCTTTTTCTTTATTTCTAATAATTTTTATAACTTTATAGTTGCTAAATTGTTTTTTTTGTTTTTTATCTTCTAATTGGTATCTCTTCAATTTTTTTTCATTTCTTTTGTTTTTTACCCAGGTTGCTTTTCTGTTTTCTCTTTTCTTTAAACTTTAAATAAAATAAATTTTGTAAGAATTTCAAATCTTTGAAAAAATTTGCAACAAAATTATAACATTTTAAAACCACAATTAGTTGTCACTCAAAAGCTACATATTTATACTACAAAATAATATAACATAAATTTTATCAGTGGTTTTATTTAACCTTTTCTTTAGAGCTTTTGTGTTCATAATTTTATATTAAGTTATTTATTGACAACAAGATCAATGCAAATTCATTCAAACTAGATCTATGATTTTGGACATGTTTTATTTTTATTGGAACTCTTCAGCAAGGCGCAACATATTTAGATTTGAATAAATTTGCAATGATGGCAAATTTGGGTTTATAGTTGCCCAAGTGCTTCTTATTCTGTCATATTGTAAAACGACCTTGCATCAAAATTTTTAAAAAACATGTTTTTATGCGTAGTACTTTAAATAACAGATATCAATTTTAATAAACTGTATATCGCTGACTGGACAACCAAGTTATCAAGTTAGCACCTTCTGTCTCAATCGCATATCAATGATAGATAATTTATTGTTTTTGTTCACTACCAACTAGTAGAATAATAAGATCTATGTAAACACATTGAAACTAGATCCGTAAACTTGAACATGTTCGTTCTTATTGGAACTCTTCAGGAAGTCGCAGCAGATTCAATTTTCTTCATTAGCATATTAGAAAATTATTCATTACCAGTGTTACCAAACCTATTATTGTATAACTTTATATGTGTTCAATTAATAATTGTTTATGGTCAATATTGATGACGAGATAATGTTTGCGAAGTAAACGTCATTATTATTTATTAATGTGAGAAGCTAATAAAAATCACAATTATTTAATTTAGTTGGCCAATTCCAGAGCTAGATAGGGGTCACATTTTCCCAATCAAAAAATACGGGTGCCATCACGACGACATTTCCAAATTAATATTATTCATCCCTCTTACCGAATAGAGATTCACCCTTATGGATGGACCCATACAATTCGCATGGACGACGCTCCAGCAGAAAAGTTTTCAAGAAAATAAATCCATTGATGAATGAAATGAATGAATGCAAACGAGAAGAGAAAGATTTCGGTTTTAAAAAGCTTGAAGTGCAGCTGTTCCATTTTTGGCCCGTGCTCTTCGCTTCAGGTAATATTATGAAAAGACGAGAAGAAGAAAAGTATTATGGATAGGAGAATTGCCCACCCTTGCACCCTTCTTATTCTTATTCTTCTTGCTTGATTGTCCCTTTTTCTACACGTTCCTTTGCCCAGCTGGACTCTATTGTGCCACGTGGCTATTCAACTTTTTCAGATTATTTTTTAATCAAGAATAAGTATTTGATATTAAAATGAGAATTTTATATTGCTGTTTAAAAGCTTTGTTTGTGACGTTTTTATTAAGTTTTATCGTCGTTTCTTACTAACTTTTATTACTATCACAGAAGCAAATTAATAATGAAAAGTCATATATTTTATTTTACTCTTAACAGAAAGTCTTTGACATATTAAAACGTATAATAAGTGCTCAAACTAGCCTAATTACTCGTACTTTATTTACTTATTACATAATATTACTCCTTTATCACATTTGGTTTTCTAATAAGTGACTCTTGAGAGAAAAATTTTTTTATTTATTCTATTGTCGACGTTTCGGTGAGAATTGTTCTCACCTTCACCAAGGAGTTTATTATGGAAACATAAATAATTGTTGTAAAATCATTTTCCAAATTAAAAATTACCAATTATAAATCATTAAACCAGGCAGACAGGTTATTGTTTGGACATGATAGAAAGGCAGCAATTATCAATGTTTTACGTTTTTATACTGAGGTCCTTGATGAAAGCGAGATAACTTTCACCGAAACGTCGACAATAGAATAAAAAAATAAACAATATTGTTACACGAGTCGCTTATTTTAAACATAATACTCATATTTCTTAAATGAGTATTTATTGTATAGTGCGACAAACCAAAAAGAGCTACTGAAATTTTTACAAGCTTAGTACCACATATAAAACTATTATCTACTTCAGCTAGTTTATGACGATCATGTTCAACATTACAGCTGTCCGAGCAAGCTATGATGCTCATTCGTCTGCGCGACCAATGGACGCCTTGTTTGGACATCTTTGGTGAGGTACCAAGCAATGCAGTCATAAACCATTATCAACTACTTCAAAAAGTTAACAGAATATTACGTTCGTAAAACTTTTACTAGCTCTTATTTGCTTTGCCGCACTATACATAAGGTATAGACAATTTTCCACATAAAATTTTATAACGGTTTAAAGTGAAGCAGCTTAACTTTCTGGCAAACAAAATGTAAATTCGTAAGCCCTAACCAGGTAAGACCCAAACAAAAGCGTAATACACAATGAGTGGTTTTTTTCAAGTAAACAAACTAATGCTAGAATTATAGTTTGAAACTCATATTACAAAAACTAGCCGATTTAAAAGTTATTGCAAAAACTAGAACTATCTGTCGAGTTGAAACCTTGTGTGAATATTTAAAACCCTTTTAGACTAATATCATAAAAAACATAACAAAAAAAAACAATTACATTATAAACAAATTATGAATAATTGTTTTTTTTCTATAATTATTGTGCAAAAAAAATTATATTATTTTTACAAGTATTTATCTAAACATTTTTTTTTTTAATTTCTATAAGAAGTTTTTATGTTATTTTGTAAGGTCCGCTATGGTGTAGTAAAAAAAAATAAACAAAATTTAAAAAAATACATAAAAAATTTGTTCATGTTCAGTCCTTGGTACAGAAGTTTTTCTTATTATCATTAATTACTTAAATAAGTTGCACAATAGTACATAATTATATTAAAAAAATAAACAAAATTTAAACAAGTACAAAAAAAAAATTACATAAAACAGCAACGCAATTTCTAAAAATAATGCTTTAAATGGAAAACAATTTACCACATGGACCAAGTAAAATAACAGATAAAAAAACAAAAAAACCAGAAAAATATTAAAATAATAAAAAAAAACATCGTGCCGTGAAGAAAAGAATTATAGATATCAAAATCTGTAAAAAAACATTTCAGAAAAAATAAATTATAAATATAATTTATTTTTCTTTTAGACTAATATCATAAAAAAATTAAATAAAAATTAGCCAAAAGGACATCAAAAATGCTACAATAAACCCTAAAATAAAATTTATAAAAAAAACTACTCGATAACAAAAAAACAAATTATAAACAATTGTTTTTTTCTCTAAAATTATTGTGCAAAAAAATAATATTATTTTTGCAAGTATTTATCTGAACATTTTTTTTTTAATTTCTGTAAGAAGTTTTTGTCATTTTCTCAGGTCCGCTATGTAGTGTCTAGACTTTCTAGCTTCCGTCTAAGAGCCTCATGTTCAATCCTTGCTACAGAAGTTTTTTTTATAATTATTAATTACGCAAATAAGTTGCACAATAGTACATAATTATATTAAAAAAAAATTGACAAAATTTAAAAAAATACATAAAAAATTTTACATAAAACAGCAACATCATTTCTAAAAAGAAAATGCTTTAAATGGAAAAAAAATTACTACATGGACAAAGTAAAATAATAAAAAAAAACAAGAAAAATATTAAAATAATAAAAAAAAACATCGTGCCGTGAAGAAAAGAATTATAGAAATCAAAATCTGTAAAAAAACATTTTAGAAAAAATGAATTATAAATATAATTTATTTTTCTTTTAGGCTAATATCATAAAAAAATTAAATAGGAACTAGCCAAAAAGACATCAAAAATGCCACAACAAACCCTGCAATAAAATTCCATAATTATTGTGCAAAAAAATAATATTATTTTTACAAGTATTTATCTGAATTTTTTTATTTTTAATTTCTGTAAGAAGTTTTTGTCATTTTGTAAGGTCCGCTATGGTGTGGTGTCTAGACTTTCTAGTCTCCGCCTAAGAGCTTCGTGTTAAATCCTTGGTACAGAAGTTTTTCTTATAATTATAAATTACTAAAATAAATTGCACAATAGTATATATTTATATTAAAAAAAACAAACAAAATTTTAAAGAAGACATAAAAAAATTTACATAAAACAGCAACTTCATTTCTAAAAAAAAATGCGTTAAATGGAAAAAAATTTACCAAATGGACATAGTAATATAATAAAATAAACAAAAAATCAATAGTTTATAAAATTACGGTGCAAGAATTCGAACAAGAAAAAAGTGAGTAAAGTAGGAGTAAATATAGTGTACAATATAGAAGAAAAACATTAGTATAAGTAAAAAACTTAAGAGTGATAGATAAGAAAAGTAATAGAGAAAAAAAAACTAAAAAGAATAATAAATAACAAATTCCTATATATTATAATTATACACAAAGAATAAAATTATTCAAAAAAATTAAGAAAGCTGAAGCTAGTAGACAAAAATTTTTATAAAAAATTATTATAAGATGAAAAAATTAGATAAAATACATAAAAAATGCAAAAAGAAGAATCTAAGCCAAACAATTAAAACAAACAAAATTATAAATAGCAAAAAAACAATGTTAAAAATATTACATAATAAAGCAAAGATAAGAAAAATAGCACACAGTTAAAATATGTGTGCAACAGTAAAAAGTCTAAAAATTTTTTTATTTAAATATATGAAAAAATTTACTGTTTTGTTGAGCTATAGATAATATACAATATGCAAAAAAATCTAACAAATATAAGTAAAAGTTTTATCACAAATCGGCATAAAAAAGCAATTTTGCCTTCTCTACTTTTAGGTTTACAATTTTTTTAAAATTTTTTTAAAGCTATATTTACTTTTTCTTTAGCATTTTTTTTACACCTTTTAACCTATTGTTTGCAACCACATCTCAGTTAGCTTTGCGATGACAGCCATTTTGCTTTTCTTTATTATGCTTGTACAATTTTAACAAATTGTTTTAATTTTATTGCTTTCACTTCTTTTTAGTTCGTTTTTATGTGATCTAAACCTATTGTTTTTTATATTTGCTTCTTATTTTTCATTTACTATTTTTCAAATATTACAAATAATTAAATTTTTTTTGTTTTTCTATGTTATGTTGGTAACAATCTAGAAAGCTAATTCAATTTAATCTAAAAATTTTTATCTACTTTTATTTTATTATTTTTATTTTTAGTTTTAATTTGTTTTTTTATTTCTTGTTTTTAATCGCTTTTTTTCTATATTTAAAGTTTATAGACAAAGTAAAATAAAAAAGAAAAACAAAAAATTAAGAAAAATATTAAAATAATAAAAAAACATCGTCCGTGAAGAAAAGAATTATAGATATCAAAATCTATAAAAAATCATTTTCGAAAAAATAGATTATAAATAAAAAACTGCAGTAAAAAAATAGTATATTACACCACAAGAGACAAAAGTTGAATTTTTGGCCCTGCGCGCCATAATGCCCGAGGTGAAGCCGAGGGCATCATGGCGCGCAGGACCGAGATTTCAACTTCTGTCCCGCGTCGTGTATACGATTTTTCTTCATACCTCGGTCGAAAGTACGTACTTTTATTTTTAATTTTATTTTTTTAACTTTAAATGCTGATAGTTTTTGATGCCTGCCGCGCTGGTCATATAACATAGTTACGAGTATAAATAAACACGATGAATTTTTTCTTCCCTATTATAGGGAAGAAAGAATTTCATCTTACAGGGACTAAAAGTTAAACTTTCGTCTCTGTTATTAGGGACGAAAGTACGTACTTTCGACCGAGGTATGAAGAAAAGATATATAAAGCATTACACGTGATTTAGTAGGTATTTATAATAATAAATATTGTTTTTACAATTTTTATGGAAATAAACAAAAATAAGAAAAATTGATTCTTATTTCATAAAACTTTATTTAACTCACATTCTATTATTTGTACCACAAAAGAGCGTCTTGTAAAACAAAACTCCTAGAATAATAAGCTATTATTTTAAAAAAGAAATTTTTAGCAACTTTTATAGTTAACAATTTTTTACGTAAAAATGTTTCACCTACAATGTTAACATATAGGTAATTATTTTGTTCCGTTTTTGACATTAAATTAAATTTTGATTCTCTTTCTTTTCGCTTGTTTATTTTATATTTTGTCTTTTTTCTTCACTAAATCTACTTTATTCACTGACCTGTTTAATCCTTTTCTCTCTCTTAGTATTATTTTCTATCATTCTATTTCTTCATTCTTTTCTTTTATTATGTTATTTTTTTTATCTCGCTTTCTTTTATCTCCACACATGCTTTCATCATGTGCTCTAATGTTTTTCTCTCTCTTCCACACATCCTATATTTTCATTTTGTTTCCTACATTCAAAATATATTTTCTCTTTTTTTATTTCCGCACCTATATCTTGGTATTATCTTTTTTTTTGCTCCCATTTTTTTAAAAGACTAGGCATCTTTTTGTGATTCGAGTAATGTACTTTTTATTGTCTTTGCTTCCACTTATTTCTTCTATATTTTCATGCTTGTATATAGTATATTTCTATCTTTCATTTTACCATGTATCTATTGTTTTGCTTCTTCTTTTTTCGATCTCTTTCACGCTAATTTTTTTTTCATTGTACTTCTTTTTTTGTCTATTCTGTCTCTATCTAATTTTTTATTCATTATCTTGCAGCTCTCTTTTAATATCTCACACTCTTCTCTTCTCGTTCTCTTATTTTGTTCTCAATCTTTTCTGCTCCTTTCCAGGCTTCTATTCTTATTTTTTCTTTTCTTCTCCAAATTTCTGCACTATACAATATTACACATTTTGTTACTAGATAATAAAACATGTAAAAATGTTTAAAAAAAACATAATAATAAAAAACGTATGATAAGCTAAACTACTTCAAGTAAAATAAAAATTAAATAACATAAAAAACGTAACGACTTAAGAAAAATATTTATTGATAGTAACTTTATAGATAAAAAAAAAACAAAAAAAAACTAAATTTTAATTGTAAAAAAAAAGTAGAAGTAATACAGTAGAACTATTAGAGGTAAAAAAATTCTAAAACAAAAAAAACATAAAAGAAAATAAAAAACTGAATAAAACCGAAAAGCAAGAAGGCCAATAATTATTAATCAAAATGATAAAAAATACAACAAATATAAAAAAAAAATGCCGATCAAAATCAGATTTTGTTATTAAATCTTATCAAAATAAATTACTTCGTATTCAAAATTTTGAATAATTGAAATCGAACATTCTATTCAAAAGATATTACAAAATTAAAAAAAAAGACGCCGACTTGCCGGTGTGAAGAAGTTTCAAAACAATACAAAAAAGCAAAAAACATTATTTAATTTGAAAAAAAATACCAAAAAGATATAATTATTAAGGGTGCCATAAAACCACCCTTTAATTCAAAAACAAAAAAATTGTAAAACATTGAAAATTAACCAAGAAAATAAAAAAGTTTACATAGATACAACAAAAAAAAAGTTTTAGAAAAAAAACCAGTAAAACAAATTCAAAATAAATATTAATTTTAAACCAAAACTTAAAAAAAGACACCGAAAATAATAAATAGCCTAAGACAGACTTCTAAGAGTGTAAATAAAGCACCAGAAAGTAAGCAAAAAATTAAAAGCAGGCAAGATGCAAGTGAATAAGATAGAGTTGCTAGAAAGAATAACAGAAAAAAAAAGAAGTTTCAAAAGACCAAAATATTCAAAAAAAAAAGTAAAATATTTAAAAAGAGCCAAGCCAAACATATATCTATAACTGGGTAAAAAACATAAAGTTGCAAGCAAAGAAACAAACAACAAAAAAAAAGTAAAAAAACTAAAAGTAAAATATTTAAAAAGAGCCAAACATATATCTATAACTCGGTAAGAAACATAAAGTTACAAAGAAACAAAAAAAAGTAAAAAAATTAAAACTTCAAAGGTATAGTATAAAAGATATAACAAAAATAAAATTGTAAAAATTTACAAAAAGATAGACAGACAAGTAAGCATTTGACTGACGTCAAAAAATGTAAAAAAAATTGCATAAATTTTCTCTCCTTAAAAAAAATAATAATAAAACCACAATACAAAAAACCGTATAGATTGAAATAAAACGCATAGCAAATAACATTTGCAAGAAAGAACAGAAATAAACCTAAGAGTGACAATAAAATATACAAATACAAATAAAACAAAATAAAAAAAAACAATAAAAATAAATTGTGACAATATAGAGAAAAAAAAATTAATTATAGCTTTGAGAATTTCTAAAATATTTCTAAAGATGTATATCGCTAAGAACTTGAAAAAGTTTTGGCAATAAACTTACTTACATACTAGATTTAGTCTCATTCATACGCAAATTCTATGTTTTGTTTTTATTGGAACTCATCAGCAAGTCGCAACAGATTTGGATTTGAATTGATCTTTTTACAGTTTTATTAGTTTATAAATAAAATTTGTAAAATATAAGACACGAATAAATAATTTATATTTTAGTTTAATTAAAAACTCTATCAATATAAACAAATGTGATTGATACATTTGTTTACAATTAACAATAGCTTTTTTTAATATTTACAAAAAATTTAAATTTATTATTCAAGCTTTATAATAAATATCTTTCAATATACATAATACGTTTAAACAAATAAAGATACAAAGATATTTTATTTTAATATAAAAATGTTTATGGTTTAAGCAATAATAAACAAAGCTTCGATTTTGAGGACTCTAGTCAAGTTTCTAGCAGAAAATCCTAATGCCAAAAAGTCTCAAAAGAGCGTGATGCTTCAGCGCAATTTGCTGATCAAATAAATATTTTCTGTTTAAAGAAAAACCGGAAGTAAAAACAAACTAAAATTTAATTTTGTAACAAAATGTAAGGAATAAAGAAGAAAACATTTGAAAAACAAAAAACATTATTTAATTTGGAAGATATTACCGGAAGGATATAATTATTAAAAGTAGCAAAAAGCCACACCACAATTAAAAAAAAAAAAAAGGTAGCACTCCGGGAGTGCCGGCAGAAGTGAAAACTTCAATATTAACGTTGTGTTTAATTATAAGTATAAAAGTACTATCATTTATGAGGTAGAATACAATGTTTATTTATTGCGCTATCGTACACAAATATGACAATTTATATGTTGTTATTTATAATATTATATCGTTATTTATATATTACATTAAATTTTATCTCTCAGAAAAATCAACTTCCATCCATAATTTCGACGACTTTTACACCATCGTTATTATCAGAATCATCATCGCAAATTTTTACAACTGATACAATTGGTTTATGATAACTGAAGTAAGAAACAAACAGTTTTGATTCGAACCTATTTAAGTGTCTAATAAAGACCGCATCAATAGTAGTTTTGTATTTCGTTGTGCTAAAATTGCGATCATTTGACATAGTTAAACAAAATTCATTATTTAAAAATTCAATTAATGATTGATTTTTATCGTCTGCAAAGTTTATATTGAAATCTCCACTTAAAGTCATTGGCAATTTATCAAAGCTTTTTCCAATTTTTTTTTCTTACTTACTCATTTTCTTTCACTACTTCATCATCACTTTTTTCATTAATAGATTCACTTTGTTCGATTTCCATAATTTAAACAATTCACATTTACGAATACACAACAGTGTATTTACTACACAACAGTCAAGCAATCAGCTGTCACCATCCTTGGATACGCGTGGGACGCTGTACATAAACACACACGGTCATTCGCGCAAGCGCCCTGTGCCGCCTAAACAGAGCAGCACACTCAGGCCATAGATTTAATACATTAGATATAGCTATGCATGCTGAACATACTTCGGTTCTTAAAAAACATATCAAAGAAATTGGTACATCTCTCCATTTCTTTCTATATTTAATGAAACACATTTTTTATCCTTTTCATCATATTTGTTGTATGTCGCACACGAGTCTATAGTGATTAAACAGACACGAATTTCTACGATTTTAGTCGACAATCAACGATGCAATGCTTTGCTGTCAACTTATTGACATTTGTCATACACAATCTAATAAAATACGAAAATTAGGTTAAAAATCAATTTTATTTTGTAATGAATAATTATTTATAAATAAAGGTTTTTTCATCAGTGCTAATGATTCTTAATTATTTTATCAAAAAACTCTATTCCAATTTCAAAATTTCACCAACTTTTAGTTGTGTCAGACCCATGTAAACTTTATTATCCGCTTCATATTTTATCTGCTTACAAACCCACAACTGCATCGTGACAATCACAATAATGAAAATAAAAAACTTCTCTCCTATGAATTTGTAAAATTGAAGTTAGGCTTTAAGAAAATAGAGAAACATTAGAAAGCTGGAAGAAAATAAAAGTTGAGGTTGAAATCTCAATAAATAAAATTAGAAAATTACCTTCAAATTATTAAATATTTTTCTTGACAATAATTATTTTCAATTTTTAAGTGACTGAACTAAGTTTTCTGTTCAAATTATGTGATTAGAAAAATTTGAATAGAAACGTCAAAATAATTCTAGTGTCATGCTGACGTAGCGTACTCTGCGTCTACTGATTTCTGCTTTGCTATTTGTAGGAACCTCTCTAAAAGATAGCGCTATCGAATACTAATGCAGTTGAGAGTGAGAGCAATAGATGGTACGTCTTGGCGGACTAGCGCAGTGCATGGCTGTATCTTGTTATAATAAATCTATGACTCAGGCACGGTAGAAAGAGTGGGAGATACTAGTTCCCCTCCCTTCCCCTCGATCTTACGCTTTTTCGATCAGCATCACGTGACCCTGACGCGAGTTTGAAAGTTTTTACCCATACAAAAAAAAGTGCTCAGCGCCGCTAAAGAAGTTTTCACTTCAAAAATAAGTGAAAATATTAAAATGAAAAATTTACTACAACATATTTAAAATAAATACTAATTTTAGACAAACACTTCAATTAAAAAATTAAAAAAAACAGAAATTGTCAGCATGCAAAAAATACAAAAAAATGTTAGACAAAAATAAATAACAGTTAGAAATGAGAAATAAACATAGGATTATATCAAAAACTGTATCAATATAAAAATAAAATCAAATCATTCCTCATTAGAAATACAATCAAACTAAAACATAAAACATAAACAACAGAAATAAACAAAAAGTCAAATAACAACAAAATACAACAAAACAAGAACATAAAAATTTTTTGACAAGAAAATAACGGGTGTTTATAAAAATTTGAAGTCAAAGTTTGGAATGATTGTTTAGCTCTGAATTGTGAACGTATTTTTACCATCAAATCAAAGCAAACTGTTATTAATTTGACATCTAAACCTAATGAAACGTCACTTTTAATTTAATTAATAAATCGATAGTTTAACACGTTAATTAGATTAAATTAAAATTTAATTTTTTTCATTATTATACTAAAAAAAACGAAAAAATAAACTTTGATGAAAGAATAAGGTTTATAACAAATAATTAAAATGTTGTTTATTGACTTCAAGGCATTTCTTCAAAATTTTTGTATCATATTCAAAGTCTCGCATGTGGTATATGCAGTAGCACTGTCTAGCTGAAAGTACCTGTCCACAATTTCATCGTCATAAAGCTCTGCAAAAAATGGCTGTAAAATCTTTTCTCAAAATCTTGCATCAGTCCAAGTTTTATAAGAAAAAATTGTCCAATAATTCTGCGCTTTGAAATAAAGACCTATACTCGTTCTTTTTCAAAGTGCAGTGAAATTTTTAAATAAAACTAAATTTGTTTAACATATTTTAATTAAAAGTGTTGAATAACCGGTATTGACAGTATTGAACACATACAGGATAATCAACAATGGACTGCTTCCAGACGATAAGGATACAAGTAAATATGTAACCGTTTTTAAAATTTTATGACAGCTATATATATTTCATTTTATGTTAAGTGGTGGTTGATAATTGAACTTATTATGAAAATCAAAGTAAAGATGTTCGTAGCGCCTCTTCCATTATTTGCCTTATATTTTCTATAACTTTTTCTGTTTTTTTTTCAGGGGAACTATTAACTTTATTACGATCACACAACACACACGAAAGAGTTGAATACAATGGGTTACATTATAGCAAAAAGTGTTAGATGTCAACACTGCATTGAAATTGTTTTGGCGGAATTTTTGAAAACAAGCTTGAATTGATCATCTTGGTGGCCGTTACAAAAATAAGGTTTTACTACAAGAATTGTCTGTTCTTGTAAAAAAACTATTTTAAATTTAAAAATAAAGGAATTGAAAAATTTTGTAATTACTTTGACATTCTATTGACTCATAGGCATGACCAACTATGACGCAAAATTTAAAAAAACACTTGTTATAAAAAAAGTGAAGAAAGGGCGTTTAAAAATTACTTTTAAGAAGCAAATAATAATGTTTGCATGTCAAAATTTCAATGCAAATGGCATAAAAGAAAAAAATTTGACAAAACATAAAACAATAAATAATACAGTTTAAGAAAAAATAGCTAAGAAAGATATACTCTAAAAGTGTAAAAAAGCACCACTATAGAGTATCTATACAATAAACAAAAAATTTAAAACCAGCAAAAAGCAAGTGAAAAAGATGATCGTGTTACTAAAAATTTATAAAACACGTTTTACAAAAAAAAATAATAAATGTATCAAAAAATTAAATATTCAAACAAAGAAGTATCAAAAAAAAAACAAAAGCAAATATATGTTTTAAAAACTGAAAAAAAAACAGAAAGTTGCAGGCAAATCTATAAACAGCATAAAAAAATTAAAAAATTGAAACTACACATGTATAAAAGATACAACAAAAATTGGTGAAAATTTAAAAAAAGATGACATGTAAAAATGTAAACAAATTTAAATAAAAAGTATTAGAAAATAGTATCTGAAAAAATATATTTTTATTCTCAAAACAAGAAGCATTAATTTAAAAAAGCGTATAGATTCTGTGACAAAACATAGAAAAAAAAGATATGCTAAAAAGAATAAAAATAACTATAAGAATAACAATAAAATATAAAAAGATTAATAATTAAGTAGCTGTTTATTATACAAGTGTCATATAAGTCACAAAAAAATTTTTAGCCACAAGAGCTTTCTTGAGTGGTCTGATTTTTTAATTTTTTAGAATGACATTTTTTGTCCAAAACCTCTCTCTGTAAGAGCTCTTAAAAAATCGTCAAAACTCAAAAATTTTATATCTACGAAGATTAGTAGTAGTCTATGATTTAGATGCCATGTTTTTGTTGACAACAAATTTATTATTTGAGAAAAATTTTGCAAACAAACTGTTTCGGCGCTTGTAACATGAAAAATAAAAAAATAGTTCTCTTCCTCGCAAAATTGCAAAAGATGTTGAAAAAGTCACATCGAGTTTGCCACCCAAGAAATCCAGGGACGCTTATTACAAAAAATTGAGTGAGTTCAATAACTGGAAACAAGAAAACGATGTTAGTGGGGTAAGCCAAGACTGTGGGTGCTGTTGAGTTACTTCTTTAACTCCAAAAAGAAAAGATTTGCAGTTTCTTCAATGTGGGCGAATTACTGCATGTTAAGATTGACATTAAAGCTTTACGAAAATACAAATATTTTACAATATGACAAACTAATAGGTTTTTTGAAAATCGAATCAAAAAATTGCAAGTGCAAAAAATCAAAATTTCTTGAAAGAGAGCATATTCAATAGCTTCTAGCAACCAATAAAAAATATTTGATGTTGAAGGTAAACCCATATTGTTATTATTTTTATTTATCTTTCAATATTAATATTAACGTAAAGCTCAACAAATGATTTCATCTGAGATTCCTGTTAATTTTAATTTCATGTATTTTATTTTTTGATGTTAAATAAATTGTTATATTGTTTTAAAACTGTTAAATTATATAGAAACAGTTGCATTAAACCACTTGTGTTTTATAGACCCCATAATTCAATCAAAAACATCATTTTTATAACGTCATAATAAGAGGTGTTGGATAAAACTCTAAAAAGAACTATAACTTCATGCTTAAACCATCTTAAACTATCAACATCAACTAAGTCTGTTAAAAAATTATTTTTAATTTTATTTTAAACTTTTTTTCAATATTCTAAGTACTAAATTTTCAAAAATTGATTTTGTAAAATTTTAATTTTTTTAAAAACATTGGTATTATCCTTACAAAAAAAAGAGTTTATACCAGATTTTTTTATATATAAAATCTGGTAAGACTACTAAATAAAAATCCTTTCCTTTCCCTTTTCTCGTTTTGACGAGAATGTGACTGATCAGACTTGATAAAGTCAGACACAATTTCTAAGAAATAATTTCTTCAAAAAAGAAGATGTGGCTCTAATTTCACCTAGGTCAAACTGACATTTAGAATTTACAATGAAAGACGTTATGCAACGTTAGCTGATACCATAGAATACTAGTTACATTTCCCACGAGCTTCAACCTAACGTTCACCTGAGAAACTGGTTCGCCAGGAAGATCCATCCCTAAAGAATATTCTCACATCTCAAGGGATAAAACCACCGCATAATGTTACTGGAAGACCGTTGCAAACTTTATATTACATAAATAGGTCATTTTCGCTCTTGTCTTTCTCTATACTTTACAGAATCGGTATTTTTTCAGTCAGTCAATTTTAACCTTTAAATTCCAGCCTCGATCTTTACTTTATCTTCATTGAATCTCAAGATTTGCGAGACTAAATTAAGATATATAATCTGTCTGGACAATGAAATATTAAACGGCAAAACTTTGTTTTAGCAGAACTTTTAATTAAAGTTAATTACAAAATGGAGATGCCTTAATTGTATCTAATTATAATTAAATGTTTAACTTGAAAGAGAAGAAACATTAAATATCAGAAAGTGGGATAGACAATCATTTTAAAAAAAAATTGAATAAATATTATAATCATAATAGTAAAAAGCTCTCTTTCGATGAGTAAGCCAATTTAAATCATTAAGAAATTCTTGAAAAGCTTTCATAACAAAAGCATTGTGGCAACACTGGCCCTCAGCTTTTTATTAGAAGTGATGGTGGAACGGGAATAATAATGCTAAAAGCATATTTCAGTTCAAAGCTCATTATCTTAATCAAATGATGTAGGGATCTAATGGAGAACAATAGCTTCTAGTAGAATCATAAATATTTATTGACCAATTGGGCTTTTCAAGGAAAACCGCTAAAATTAATTATTATTAATAGGAAAATAAAATTTATTTATAGAGCAATCTCATTAAATTCAAAAAATGAATGGCTGAATGAATAAACCAGCTGTAAAACGTCTAATTTTTAGAAGTTTTTGCCAAAATTAATTTTTTTTTATGTATTATAGACTAGAAGAAGGCATCTATGCGCCTTGAAGTTTGACGTTTCCAACCAAATCTTATCAAAATATTACAAATTATAATCAAAAGTTCTAAATTAATTTGAATTAGGTATACCTAATTGTCAAAAGAAAATTTCTTTGATGTCTCTGCATCAAATACAATGGAGAACTTTTGACAACTTTACTTTAATTTTATTATTTTAATCAATAGAAAATTTAATATAAATTAAAACACAATTAATATAGAATATTAAACCAAGAAGTCAATGATTATGACATTAAAACAATGTAAGTAGCGTCCTCTATGACATTTGATGGCGACGTGCTACAGAAAGCTTTACAAGTATCCCTCTACCTATCTAAATATTTTACGCCCTGTATAACAAAATGTCATAATACCATTGGTTAAAAGGCGAAAGAAACACAACATAAACATATGATATTGATCAATGAAACGTCAACTATAGCGCATGTTTATCAGAGATGGCGCCCCGACTATCTTCTGTTTTATAATAGTAATTATTTTTGTTTTGGTTGTTCCTATGTTGGTAAAAAAATCTCGAAAAAAGTATGGAAAATAGTTAAATGTGTGGTGGCATTTTAAGAAAAATAAAAGGGTGAGAAATTAAAGGTTTGGCTTATAGTAGATAGGCGGTGTCCTCCCCTTTGTTTTGGTAGCTAATAATAAACATTTTTTTTAAATCTTCACTATTTCTCATGTTTTCACTTTTTCGCATTAATTTTTTAAATTTGGCTCATCAAATTATTTAAAACAATTTTTCTAATTTATATAAATTTATAAATTTATAAATTAGATTTGCAGATTTGATTTATTAATTTTATAAATTGTTAATATTTTTTTAATAATTTACGTTTGTTATTGTATTGCATTTTTTTTATAAATACTTGTTTTGTCATTTACATATCATTATTTATTTTTGCATAATGTTAAAACTTTTGCTTTTAAACCATTATTAATTGAAAACTTGTTTATAATTAATTATTTTATTTACATTGGTCTTCTTTACGTAATTACTTTACATTACTTATATCTAACCTTTATTTAACCGTTTTTAATTTTTTTTTGTTTTTTTATATTTTGTGTCTTCTCACGTCAATTTCACTTTTTTTTAACTTTTCTACGTTTTTAAAACAGACTGTGTTCATGATAACTCTTTTTTGTTTATTTGTTTTTTTTTATATTTTCTAGCAAGACAGTTTTTGCTAGAAAAGTTTTTTTAACATAAACAGAACTCCATCTTATCTTGTGTTTGTTTTTTATCTGTTTTTGATTTTTTTCGGTATTTCTGTGCTTTGGGTCTTCATGTCCTATATACTTTTTTAGCTTTTTTACATTTTTTAAACAGAATTCATTTTTACTAATTTTCTGATTTTATTTTATTAGTATTTTCTAGCAAGATAAGTTTTTTTAATATAAACAAAACTCTATCTTATCTTTTGTTTTACTGTTCTTTACTACTTGTAGGTACCTCTTATCTTTCTCTATCTTTTTCTTTTCTTTTGTTTTTTTTTATTAGTTTACTGTAATCATTGTAGCTCTTTATCTTTTTTCATGACTTCTTATTAACTATTAATTTAGTTAATTACTCTTGTTTCTTGTAGTCTATTTTGTCACATCTCAATCAAAGTGAAATCAAAGTGAACTATAGAAAACTAAAAGTGCAGTTTTTGTTATTGATGTGATTTTTTGACACGATACGTTCTATGCTGGCATTAGTCAATGTATTATCAACTTTAATACAAAAAAGCTTTGAAAAAATCGATAAACAAATTAATATTAAAAATTATAAAATTGGTGAAAATAAAAAATTATTTTGGCATTCTATTTAAAACTCATATTTACCTTAAATTGTGATAATTTTTGAAAAAATGGTATAACTTTTTTTTAATTTTTATTTGAGACTGATTTTACTACATTTTTTGACGTGAAACTTCTATAGCGCGTCATCTGGCTTGCGACACCGAGCGATCGAGATTGGATACTTTAGTTATTCAGTTGTCATTGACTAATTGTCGCAGTGATACCGTTGAATATAACCATCACTGAGTAACTGATTAAAACAATGAAGTTCTTGATTAGAAGAATATGATTTTTTTCAAAAGTCATATTCAAATTCTGTCGAAATCTCTTCTTTTAGGCATATCACTTGTACCTACAAAATAATTTTGATGTTTTACAATGTTTTTCTCTCCTATTTATTCTCTTGTCTTTTGTATGTTTACTAATACTTTAACTTTTGTTTTCTAATGTTTTTCATCTTTTTCTGACTTTGCATAAAAATCCCCTATTTTGGCTTTGTTGATTTTTTCTCTTATTCTTTATTTCCTTTCTCATTTTTGTTATGTTTCTGCTCAGAGACAATTAGCACCCAATTTGTTTTTTTGTTAATTTTTACATAGTTTTTTTTTCTTTTTATTTGCAAACAACTGAAACCAACAAAAAGAATAAAAAAAAATAATACAAAAAAAAAAATTTTAAAATAATAATTTTAGGAAACAAAAAATGGCAAGATTTAGGTAAAAAAATGTATTTAAGAAATATCCTAAAAGTATATGTAAAAAAATGAAGTTTAAAAAGAAATGAAAAGACAATAAAAATTTGAAAAAGATGTAAGTAGATGCAAAGACAAGAGCAAACAAGAAAATATAAACAACTAGAAAAAACAAATACATATTGGCAGCCAAATAAAAAAACTATAAAGAATACAAGTCGTCTAAAGCAGGATAAAATAGACAACTGACCAAAAAAATTTTTTAAAAAAATAATTAAAAAACAAAAACAGAAGAAATATTAATTCAAAATTTAAGAATTGATTATGACATTTTTATAAAATTAAAAATTAATAAGCGACTTATTGTTTACCCGGCTTTAGTACAAACCGATCTGAGACCTGCTGCCAAGAAAGCACAGCCGTTCTTGATTTTGTAAGCCTTGTACCTTGATCGCATTTGTGCAAATGATAATAATTTGCAACTGAAAATCTAATTTAATGTTTTATTTTACTCGATTTTTGTTTGTAATAATAACAAAAATCGTTTATTAATAGAAAATCGTACATTAACAGGCGTCATTAATAAACAACTTTGTGTACACAATAACGCATAGAAAAATAATTTTGAAAAAATATTATCTTTACATCAAATACATCTTGTAAATTTTATTAAGAATTTGTTTTTCAATAGTTTATTGTGTTATTTTTTTCTATTTTTCATGCATCGGTGGTATTATGCCTTAAATGTGAGTAAAACTCTTCTATTTTTTATACTTTTTTATTTATTTTGTATTCTATCCGTTATCGCAGTTTTTTTTATCTAACTAAATATAAATTATTTTTTTTATTATATATTTTCTTGTTTGTCTTTTCTCTATCTTTTTTCTTTTCTATAAACCCTGACATTATATCTGTAAAGTAGTATTTCCATTTATTTATTTATATATTATTTTCTACATTTTACAGTAAAAAGACACATCTTTCGAGGTTTGTACTTCAATTTTTTTTTTGGTTTTGATTTTTTCTAATACTTTTTTCTACATATTTTTTTATGCTTTTTTTGATTTGTTAACTTCTTCATTTTTTTTTACTTCTAGGCAATCTTTAATTTACGATTTATTTTTTTTGATCAACTTTTTTTTTCAATTACTATTTTTTTTTATTTTTGCTTTAATTATTTTTTTACAATTTTCTCACTTTTTTCATATTTTGTTTTTTATGTTTTTTATATTTTGTCTATTACTTTACCTGTAGCAGCATGGGTTCTAATAATTATAGTCGACGGAATTACTTATTCTGTGACCTCCTTTTTTAATAAGTTCTATTTATTCTTAAGTATGTAAATGCAAGAAAAGAGCTGAACAAGAAAATTAAGTAACTGAAAAAACAAAGAAATTTTAGCAAAAATAAAAAGTTTACACAAAAAAAGTATAAGAAATAAAAATCAACAAAGGTAAGGTAAATTGAGCAACTAATAGCAAAATTTGAAAAAAAAAAAAAAAAACCAGAACTGAAAAATATCTTCTTTATAAAACCACCAATAAATTTTTTTGAAAGTTATTTAATCAACAAGTACATTAATGACTGCGCCATTATTTTTTCACAATTTAATGCAAGAATTGACTACAATATTTTTATAGAATTAAAAATTAATCTATATCTCCATTTGTCATGCCACAATGACTTTAATCACCTTTGTGCCAATATAAATTATTTTGCAATTGAGAGTCTAATGTTTTATTTCACTTGATTTGGTTAGTTAACAAAAACCGTTTATTAATATAATATCGTGCATTAATAGAAAACTAATAGACAATTTACTTTATTAATTATTTGGTATTCTACACGCTTTTGCAGCTTTTACACTTTCTCAACTGTATATTATTTTTTTCTTTTTTTACAAATTGTTTTGTTATTGCTTTTCTTTCTTTTTCTTTTTTTTCTGTAAATTTTCATATTATATCTGTAAAGTATTGTTTTTATTTAAATATTATTTTCTACATTTTACCCTACAATCAATTACTTTCCTTGTTTGTACAATAATTTTTTTTTCTTTGATTGTTTTTTTTTTGTTTTTTTCGCATACATTTTATTAATTATTTTTGTATTTGTTTTATTTTTTTTTCACTGATTTTTAGCGTTCCACTTTATTTTTTTTTTATATAAATTGTTTTGTTTTTTTTTTCTTTTATAAACTTCTACATTATATATCTGTAAGAGATTATTTTAGATTTTTTATTAAAATATTATTTTCTACATTTTACAGTACAATCAAATACTGTTTTGTACTTGTATACATTCTGTTAGATTTTTTTGATTTGCTTTTTTATTGTTTTATTTTTCTACTTTTCTTACTTTTTAGATATTCTTTATTTTACAACTTTTTTTTCATTATATTTGTTTGCTTTTTTATCACAATTGTTTTTATTTTTGCCTATCTTTTTCTAAGTATATTTTTTACAATTGTCTAAGTATTTTACTTCTTCTATCTTTTGAAGATATTTTTCTCTTATTTTTGATTTTTATTTTTTATCTCTTATTTCATCTCTAACGACATTCAGTATAATTTCTTTCTTTCTGGTTTACGATTTCATAGCCGAATAACTTATTGTGTTAATTCATGAGTGTTTTTCAATTAGTATTCTTATTATTATTATTATTATTATGTTTCTTTAATATTTTGCAACTTTTTTTTGTTTTCTGTCTTGTTGTTTATATTATTGTTTGTTGTTTGATTATCTATTGCACGTTTCTATTGCGCCTTTCTTCTATTGTTGCGCTTAAATCTTTCAATAGCAGTACATTTTCTTATTCTCTACAACTCTTATTTTTGTCTTTTTTTGTTTAATTAAATCGTCTTTAGGATCTATGTTTCTCTTTTTGAGAAAACTTTCAATTTTCTTCCACTCTTTTTTTAGATTCTTATTGAATTCTCAACTAATGTTTTATTATAGGGAAATTTGCAATAAGTAAAAAAATTTACAAAAAAGGAGCATTTGGACTAACATAACGTATGGTTGCTTATACTATTAATAGGTTTATTTTTGCCTATACTTGCAGGCTTAAAATACATACATTAATGCACAATTATACAATATTACACAAATTTTCTTATTCTTTCCTTCCTGTTCTTTCTTTGTATTCTTTTCCTTTGTATTCTTTTCTTTTGTTTTCTTTTCCTGTATTTTCTTCTATGCTTGTTTTATTCACTTTATTTCCCTTATATTTTTTTTCAGTATTTTCTCTGTTTTCGCTCAATCTCTTTTTCTCATCTCACTATATTTATTCTGCATGCGCTCTATTGTCTTTCTTTTTTCATAACACATCCTATACAGTCTTTCTTCTTTTTCCGGCCAATACTTATTCTCTCACTCCTCATTTCTGCACCGGAACCTTGCCATTATCTTTCGCACTTTCTCTTCTTTCTTATCTTTTTTGCTTTTCTATATCTTTGTCTATTTCCCACGTCTCTCCGTTCACTCACCTGTTTTCTGCTCTCAATCTTTCTACTTCTTTACTTGCATACCTATTTCTTCTGTAATATTTCTCTCTCTCATTCTTTTCTGTATTCATTTCTTTTTCTTTCTATCTACATTCTTCTCTTCCATTCATTCTATCTTCAAACATCAATACGCTCTCTACCAAGCTCTCAAATATCCTAATTCTTCTCTTAAAATTTTCACCCCACTTTCTCTTTTTTATTCCTTATATACACCCTACTATCTTGTTAGCCTTCCTTGCCATCTCTCTAGCATGTGTTTTGTTCAAAAGTCTTTCATTAAATGTATGCCCAAATACTTGAGCTCTCTTACTATTTCTATTTTCTTTTTCATTTTTAATCATCCTTGTCTTCCGTCCTCTTCTTGTTGTTCAACACTATTTTCTTTGTTTTATTTACATTCACTTTTTCTTTATCACATACTTTCTTAGGTTTTTCACTATTTCTCCAAGCTTCTTTTCACCCTCTTACTTTTTTTTGTTACAAACCATTTACTTTCTTTCTCTCTAGATCTTCCTTTTTGTTCTTTACATACATCTCTTCTACCTTTCTCACCAGCCAATAGCTTACTCCTAGTTTTCTCATACTTTCACACATTTTCTTTCCATCTACCTTATCAAACGCTGCTCTAAAATCTATAAATAGTGTAAACATCTTTTTTTTTTTTATCTTGTTTTTAGCTTGGTGCTCTAGGATACATTATACATAGTTTCTTTTCCTTTTCTGAATCCCGTCTTGCTGTCTGGTATTGCTTCCTCTTTCTTAATTTTTTTTCTCACTTTCTCATTCAAAATTGATGAATTTTATTTATACCCTATGTTTAACAGAGTTATTCCTCTGTAGTTTTGTACTCTACTTTTTTCCCCTATTTTGTAGATACGGCATATTGTGTCTTCTCTCCAAACTACTGGAATTTCCTTTTCTGTCTACGCTCTATTCATTGCTTCTACTAATCTTTCTATCATTCTTATCGTTTCATACATCTAGTTTATATTCTGTATTCCATCTCTCTCTTGTGCCTTCTTTTTTCTCAGCTTCTTCATCTGTCTCTCTACCTCCTACAGCGTAATTTCTGTTCCAAATAGTTTGCTTTGCTAGTTCTTTTATATCTACTTCTCTTTTTTCTTCCAGCAATTTTTTGAAAAATTGCTGGAAATTGCTAAAAATTGTTTTATAAATAATGTCTCACCATAGGTAGTCAAATAAGCAATGACAAGTTTTTTGAATTAATATTAATCTCAGTCTGATTAAAAGTGGTTTTAATGAAAAACAGCACAATTTTTTTCTTTTTTTGATTGTCTTTCATAGTCTTATCTGGATTATTTTACGCGTTTTTTTAATTATCTATTGCTAATTTTTTTTTTAAATGTGATATATTATCATGCATTAATAGATGCCATTAATAAACGTTTTTATGTGCATTAGTAACGCATCGAAAAAAATTTTTAACAACCTTTTGTTAAAAATGTTTTCCTATGCGCTGCAAAATTGTGTAAAAATTGTGACCGATGAAACTATGGTTGATTTTAATTATCATCATTAAAAAAGTTTTATTGACACAAAACTAATAATTGGCTTCTTTTTTAAGAAAATAATCTATTATTGTTTATCTAATCTCTAATCTTAAATCGTAATTTCAGAGTTGTTATCACCGAGCGAGGCCGAATAGTGTAAAATTGAAAATTTTGACAATACAAGCTGCTATACCCAATTTCTAATAAATAAACAAGAAACGTAAAATTTTATCTATTTCTATAATGTATGCATACCTTGAACATACACAACTTTTATTGACATATTTGTTTGACGTTTTACCTAAATATTATAGAGGCCATATTATAAATGTTTGTAAACAGCGTGGCGCATAGAAAACAAGGTTTTTGACAATTTTTTTCAGTCTTTTATTTTTAGCAAATTGGTCATCAGAGAAAATCTTGAGAAATATTTCAATCAAAATGAAAAGGAACGTAATAATATAAAATATACAAAGAGCTCATAAAAGTTCCGTGCGCGCAAGTGTAGATCGCGTGTGGTACATTTTCTATACCAGTTACTTTAGTGATCGCGGATCAGTGTGTAGGTGGTAACAGATTTGAAAAAAAAAGTGATCATTTAATATTTTAATTTGTGAAATTTTATTATATTGATACATCATTAACAATATGGTATGTGATATAGGAATTTAAATAATCATATTATTCAAAATAATCACCAAATCATTTTTATAATTAATATTCATAGTGACATTTCAATTTTGATTGTACAAAAAAATTTAAATTGGAATAAAATGTCAGGAAAGGAAAAATGTTATTGAAACCTTTCTCACCCTTGTTTAAGGGAAATTAAACTCTAGACAGGACCGTCATCAATCACCCCAATGCTTTGCGCATTAAAATTTCAAATATTTGAAATAATAATAGAGTATTTGTTTATAAAATCCACCTACGTTATTCAAACTTTGTTTATACTTTGTTCAATGTAAATGAACTTAGAAAAAAAAATGTTAACATTGTTGACGAAACATTTCTATAAAATTAATCACTTCGATTGACATTTGATTTTTTTTGCAGGTTGTGTTTTTGTCTATTTTGATCGATGACTTTCCCTCAAAGAATCAACGTGGATAATAAGAGAAGTGATCGGTTTGGCTGTGGCCCAACTGGCCCGACGCCGTCGTCGTCGACGCCGCCGCCGTCCACCAGGCCATGACAACTCGTGAAGTTGTCTTAGACGGAGGTTCTCCTTGGGGTTTTCGTTTACATGGAGGTGCCGATGTACAACAACCCCTGAGAGTTTCGAGGGTGAGTTGTTTAGAGAGTGTTTATTGGCTGACTGATTGACAGATACCGCTTTGGCCTAGCTAGGTGTATTTATATACAGTGTGGTAATAATTGATGATGCTTCTGGTGTTGATTGTTTATGTCTGATTTCTTTCATGTTTTTTTGATGGCTTAAAGATTTGTTTTCATGGCAGATTGGAATTTTATTTCGACACAAAGAATTTCAAACTATATAGTGTTGTTTACATTGAAATAGAATTAGAACACTCATTTTTTAATTTATAATTTTCTAAAAGCGTTTTAGGCTACTGAAAATAACTCTGAGTACAGAGCAAATAAAAATTTTTGGCACAAGCTAGAAATTTGAAAATTAATTGAATTTTGTAGGTATGACATTTTTCATACGATAACAACACATTTTTTAAAATAAAAATTGGTTTATTATTGACCCACTTAAAAAATGATTAATCTTTAAATCTTGAAAAGTCTTTATTATTAATTGCTTAACAGTACAAAAAACCATTTTGATAATAATTATAAATTATCTAAATAAATACAATGGTTGGCCATAAATCAACATAAAACTTTAAAAATTAAACCTACATTTACTAGACAAATGTAAGAATAATACAGTGTGATTCTTTACTAAATGCTCATAAAAAGATTTTTTCAAAAATTTATTGAAAACTAGATGTTTATGTTTTAAAAAGTTTTTGGCTATGTTAAGATACAAAAAAATTTAAAACATTGCAATATAGTGTCTAATTGCCTAAAATGACCTACAAACCAAAAAAGAAACAAAATGTTAACTCTTTAGCAAAGTTTTTTTTAATTCCATGTTGTTGTCTTGACGACGTAAGACAGTAAACACGTAATGCCAACACGTAATACAAGAATTGCAAGAAAAATTGAAATTCAGTGTATCAAAAATTTGTTTTATTAACAAGACAACGCTTTTGATTCGAAATTAAATGAATATTTTTTTGTTCTTTAGATAGGACGAGTGTGCTACCGTGGCATGCAACATCGCCTGATCTTACTTTTTTGAAAAACGTTTTTACATCTGACAGCGTGTAATAAAAAAAAATGTATACCTAGTCTAATATAGATGTAATTGTCATTAGGCTTTTAATAAATACATATTTCTGTTATTTATTTTATTCACCATAACGCAGGAGTTGACTTTATGACTGCTAATTTGCACATGTAACGCAAAACCATCTTCAGTTTAAAAAAACGTACTTTAGTTATAAAAGCCTTGTTAAAATGTTGACTTGAGTTTTCTGCAATTGTAGTATGATAAGTAAAAATTTTTTGAACCTAAAACTAAAGGTTTTAAAAAAAATACTTTATGGCATTTTATTTAAAAACACACTGAATGAGTCGGTTGGTGACCAGGTAGCTAAAGAAGTGCGTTCCGCGCCGGACTGAATAAGCGGCGTGGGTTCGAATCCCACTCAAGCGAGTATATTTTTCTAAAAAGAAGATGATTTTCTCTGGCCATGGGTGTTTCTTATTGTAGAGAGCACAATGGACCCAAAAGTTGCACCCTGTTAATCTTAAACTTAGCTTTAACACGTATTATATAAATTAAAAGTATTCTATAAACAGCAAAACACAATATTATCTTACAATAACAATATAAAATTTTATCCACGTGTTAAATAGGCCTTAATAAGTTAACATTTGTGTTAACTGTTATTGATGTGTTAATTAAGTATTAAACAAACATTGCTTAGTTAAAGAAACAGTTAATAAAGTGTTAACAATCAAAAGTTTCAACTATGAAATAGTTACAAGAAAATCAACATTTATTTTAAATTTTAATAAATTTTTTTAATTGATTTAATTTTAAAGCAATCATTTTATAACTGATACATAATAATTAACTGTTAGATTAAGATTTAGCGGTTAAAAGTAAATTACTCAGCCCTGTTTCTAGCAATATAAAAAATTGAGCAATTATTTTATAATATAGCTATATTATAATGCTTAACAATAACTACCTATTTTAGCTAAAACAGTAATGGCTAAATAATAGTTGAATCAGTATAAAGCAAAATTAACAATTTCCGAATTAATAGTTATAACACATATAAGTTTTTTCGCAGAATTATATTAATACCAGCGTGTAATAATTAAACCTAAATATAATTTTCAAAGTGTTGACAGTTAAAATTTGTGTAACAATAATCAAATTGTTAACTACATCATATAACCATTAACCAAGATTAATTATTATAAATTATTGATTAATATTTTACGTTATAACGTTAAAACGTAAAATCGTTATATAGTTTTTTCTAATCTCTAAAATTTTAATAACTATTTCTGAAAAGTTTTTAGTTAAAACTCAATAAATTTTTTTTTATTTTTTTGTTATATAAACAAAAAATTAAAGCAATTAGTTAACGTTAATAAAGTGTTTAACTATTATAACGACGTGGCACCTAACTAAAGCCAACAATTTAAAAAACATTTTTTGCTGTATAACTATCAAACCTTGTTATTTTGTTTATGATAATTGTACCTTACAAGTGAAATAACTAATTGTAACATTTTACAATTTTGCAATGCACGGGTAAATCTAAAAAGATTGTGTTGCACTAAAAACTAAGTTTTTTTTCATTAATTATTTAACTTTTATTTTTATTACTCACTTATAAATTTTAGTTCTAAAAACCAATTAAATTAGTTTAAAAAAAAACGGTTAGAACAGAAAACTTAATAGAATTCAAGTATTAACCGTTATTACTTTGACCTAGAAAACAAAATTATTTTTAATAAATTTTAAACGTTAATGTATTAGTAATGTTTAATGTTTGTCAACGGTATTAAATTATTAATAAACAATAAAAATTATGTAATTAACTTTAGCTAGAAATAAACATATTTTTTAGTATCTATGAAATAAGTTGTTAAACAGTTAAACAGCTCTGGTGGTTATTTTCAAAGACAACAACTTTGTGCTTCAGTTACTAATTATAACAGTTTTACCAACATTTTTTTTATTTATTAATAGCTAACTATTATTAAATTTACAAAACAAATAAATAACAATGTTTTATGTAAATTTTAAGACTATAGTTAATATACATGCTTTTATAAATTTTTTATAGTAATAACTAATTAATTATTATCTAGTAGCCGTTTAAATACAATCTATTGTTTTATGCATACTTCATAGCATTTATTAATGTTTGTAATTGAAGTGTTAACTGTTATAAATTTTGTCAACAGCTAGATTTGTATGATATTAACTGTCAAGACAACGTAGCTGTTACTACTAAATGTATGAAATAATCAAAATAATTTTACTAGTTTTTCCAAACAAGTAAAAAAACTGACTTATTAATAATTGTTTTTGTTATTAATAAAATCCGTCTTTAAAAAATGTTACAGTTAACAATTTAACCTTTTAACAATTACATATTTATATAGTTATTTAATAAAGATTAAAGATTTTAAATTTAATAGTTTATATGTTAAATATAAATTGAGTAATGTATAACAATTAATAATATAATTTTCAACTTTATTAAATTATGGTTGACCTAGAAAATCTAACCCTTTTTTGACACTTAAAACGTCAATATATTCGTTATATTGTAGTTAAAAGTTTGCCAACTATATTAACACATACAGCAATTGTTATTTTAAATAATAAAAAATATATGTTCAACTTTACTTAAAATAAACATATTTATTAGTATATGTATGTGCCAAATTGGTTAACAGTTAAGCAGTTTTGGAGGTTATTTTATTATTTTAAAAAATTGCAGCTTTTTGTTTTCGCTACAAATTATAACACTTTTTAATTTATTAATACACACAAGTTGTCAATAGTTATTAACTTTACATTAATATACATGTTTTTATTAATTTTTTATAATGATAACTAATTAGTTATTATTCAATGACCGTTTCAATTTAATGTATTTCTTTAAACATTCAACATAGCGTTTATTAATTCATTAACTGTTATGAATTACTTAGTAGCTAGATTTTTATTATGTATTATAACTGTAACAGGTAAACTGTTATCATATAATGTTTGATTTTTTTTAACTGTTAATGTATTAACTTTTTTGTTAATACATTTTTAACAATTACATTTTTAGTAATGCTTTTATTATAATATATCAATTTTTGTTGAGAAAACTAGCAAATTCATATTTAAAGGAAGATAGTTTAATTGTACTTTTTTATAAAAAAACGGTTATAAAAAGACAATACCAGTTCTATTGAGAGTATTTCATAGAATACAAAACTTAATAGAGTTTTAGTATTAACCGTTATTAACTTGACTTAAAAAACACAAACTTCTAGACAACAATTGTCATAACTGTTGTCAATCAAAAACCAACTTTTATTTTTTATAATAATAGTTAATTAGTTATTTATTTGAGTATTACAACAGAATTTATCAATGTTGGTAATTAAAGTTTTAACTGTTATAAAATTCCCGATAGCTAAGTGTCTAACTGTCAACAAGACGTCACTGTTACAACTAATTTAAAAAATAATAAAAGTAAATTTACTAGTTTTACCAAAACAATTAAAAATAAAAAACTGATTTGTTGACAATTGTAATTGCTATTAACAAAAACTGCCATTATAAAACGTTTTAATTTTTTTAACATTTTAATTCTTTAACACTCACGCATTTAATTTATATTTTAATAAAAATTAAAATTTTTAGTATGTTGCAATCTAACAGCTAAGGATTTAAATGTTATTAGTTTATTATTTATTAATATAGAAGGCAACTATTGTTTAAATAATAAAAAATATGTCTATAATTTTACTTAAAAATAAGCACATTTATTAGTATATCTGTGTACCAAGTTGCTTGACAGTTAAACAGTTTTGGTCGTTATTTTGAAATATTGCAACTTTCTGTTTCAGTTACTAATTATAGAAATGTTTTTAATTTATAAATACATACAATATGTTTTGTGTAACATTGTTTTCATTAATTTTTATCATATTAACTGTTACAACTAAATATATAAGGTATATAAGGTATATTTAGAACTTTAATTTAGTAGTTTTTTCAAAAACGTCTACCTCATTAACACCCGTGTATTTTATTTATTTTATCTATTTTTTTATTAGACCAAAACACGTAAAAACAAAGCAAAAATAACTTATTGAAAATTATTGTTATTGTCATTAACAAAAACTGTCATTTTATAATGTTTTAAATTTATTAACAGTTAACATTTTAACCTTTTAACAATTACTTATCTATTTAACAAATATTTTAATAAATAGCAATATTTTTAGAACATTGTAAAAATTAGTAATTAAAAACTTAGAATCTATAATTCAGTGTTATAAAAGTCGATTATTATATTTTTATACAATTTATAAGTTATTATCACATAATAGTTGCAATCTTATGTTCTTTTGTGTTATTTTTAACCAAATAATAGTTACAATGTTGATGCTTTAAACATTACAACATAGCATTTTGTCTTAGTAAATACAGATTCAACTGTTATTAATTTAATTAAAACATTAACAAATTTCTAAAATATTAACTATTACCTTCTTAAGAAATGTTGCGCTGCATAATAAAAAACCAAAACTGTATCTGTCACTTTTAAATTCAAAGCAATTTAATTTAGCTTTTCTATGTTGCAAAATCAGATATTTTACAAATTTTTTTAAGATTGCTACTCTTTAAGCAAAAACAAATTTTTTCAAAAATCTGGTAAACAAGAAAAAGTGAGCTTTGCCAAAATTTCTAAATAAGTAAAACGATAAAACATATTAGTTATCTATCAAATACACCAAATTATTTGACTTATTTTATATATAAAATCTTCAAAAGATAGAAAAAGATAAAAATTAAGATTAGATACAAAAATGTGCATATAACCGGTTGCATATGAATATAATAATGATAAAAGCCAGTTAACAATCATCAAATCATAAAATGCGTTTTGATTATTGAATATTTGATGACAATCAATTGATTAAAAATTTGACTTGCATTTATGCAAAAGTTAAATTTAAATTTCATTTAATATATATTTAAATGAAAAGTATTCTATAAACAGCAAAACAGAATCTTACTTTATAATTAACAATATATAAATATTATTCACGTGTTAATTAAGATTTTAAAAATGTTAATAAGTTAACGGTTAAAATCTGTATAACTATTATTAATGTGTTAACTAGATGTTAAACAAACACCTGACCCGACCTGACCTGACCTGACCTGACCTGACCTGACCTGACCTGACCTGACACTGCTAATTAGATAAACAATTAACAGTGAAGATTTAACAATCATATGTTTTAACTATTGAAAAATTACAAATTTACAGTTAAAAATTCAATAAGTTTTTTTAATTCTATAAGTTTTAAGCAATCTTTTCATAACTGTTAGATTGCTTGAAGTTTAACCGCTAAAAGTAAATTACTTAACACGGTTTTAGCAATATAAAAACTAATAATACATTTTATAATATAATATGCATCCAAATCAAATATTATAATATTTAATGATACCTACTTATTTTAGTTAAAACCGTAATTAATAACAAGATTAGATTTATTTTAATAGCTATTAAACAATATTAAAAAAATATTATAACTAATATAAAGCAGTTAATAATTTTAGAATTAGGCAACAGTCAATAGTTATAAAAGACAAAAAAACTAAATTATTTTAGTGAACTTTAAACGTTGCTGTACTACTAGCTAGTGTTGCAGTTAAAAGTTTGCCAACTACGGTAATATATATGTAATAAGTTGTTTAACCGTTAAACAGCTTTGGTAGTTATTTTTAAAGACTACAACATTGTGTTTTTGTTACTAATTATAGAAGTTTTTCAAAAATGTAGATAATCTATTAATAAATATTAATAGTTAACGATTATTAAATTTTGAAAACAAATAAATTAAATGATTTATGTATAAATTTTTAGATTATAGTTATTATACATTGTTTTTATTAACTTTCAAAATGTTAACAGTTACAAATAAATATATTATAAATTACTCCTAGACATGTGACAATAAAAATAACTGACTTATTAACAACTTTTGTTATTAACAAAAACTGTCATTATATAATGTTTTACATTTATTAACAGTTAACATTTTAACCTCCTAACAATTACTTATATATTTATAGGTATGTTTTAACTATTATGGTTTAACTATTAAAAAGTTACGAATTTACAGCTAAAAATTCAATAAATCTTTTTAATTCTATAAGTTTTAAGCAATCTTTTTAGAACTGTTAGATAACTTTTTAGATTGCTTGAAGTTTAGCCGCTCAAAGTAAATTACTTAACACTGCTTTAGCAGAATAAAAACTAATAATACATTTAATAATATAATATGCATCAAAATCAAGTAATATAATATTTAATTATATCTACTTATTTTAGTTAAAACCGTAATTAATAACAAGATTAGAATTATTTTGATAGCTATTAGACAATGTTAACAAAACCTTGTAACTAATATAAAACAGTTAAACTTTTAAATTAGGCAACAGTTAATAGCTATAACATATGAAAGTTTTTTAGTAAAATTATATATATTAAAAGCTGTTATTATGCTATATTAATAACTATCTGTTGACAGTTATAACTATAAAATTCGTGTAACAATATTGTTAGTATATTATTTATCAATAGTAACGCCTCAACATTTTAACTTATAGTTAAAACTTTATTAACCCTTTTGTCAAATATTTTAACTGTTACATTATAACCTTACATAAACTCATTTCTAAAACCGTTAAAAGTAAACTTTTTTAAGTATAATTAACTAAAATATAATTTAAGAAATTAGTTAACGTAAATGAACTGCTTAACTTGAACTATTTTAACGACTTGGCACTAAAACAAACAATTTAATAAACATTTTTACTGTATAACTATCTAGCCTCATATTTTTATCTACATTACAACTAAAATCACTAAGGGAAAACACTTTACAATTTTGCATCTAACTGTTGGATCCAATAACACAGTTAGTTGTGTTAACTATAAATAAACTTTTTTTTATTAATTATTATGTTAATTAATAGTATTAGTTAATAAGTATTAACCGTTATTACTTTGTGCTTCAGTTATGAATTTTACAGCAGTTTTACAAAAAAATGTAGGTAATCAATGTATCAATAGTTAACAATTATTACATTTAGAAAAAAAAACTTACAACAATCTATGTGAACTTCTAGACTATAGTTAATATAAATTGTTTTTATTAATTTTCAATATAACAGTTAAAACTAATTATTTTATTAAATAAATACTCAAACATGTAAAAATAAAAAAAAAACTAACCTATTAACAATTATTGTTTTTGTAATTACCAAAAACTGTTGTTATATAATGTTTTAAATTTATTAACTGTTAACATTTTAACCTTTTAACAATTATGCACATATTTATTTAATATTTTAATATAAAGCAATATTTTTAAATATTAAAAAAATTAATAATTAAAGTAATCATTCTTTGTTTTTTTTGTGTTATTATTAACCAAATAACAGTTGAAAGACAAAAGCAAAATTTGTCACTTTAAAATTTAAAACAATTTAATTTCTTTTTTCCATATTGCAAATTTTGATATTTTACAAATTTTTTCAAAATGGCTACTTTCTAAGCAAAAACGAAGTTTTGCAAAAATTCAATAAACAAAAAAAAGTTTTTCTGAATTTTCTAAATACACATACAAATAACACATTAGTTATTTATGAATTACACCAAATTATTGGACCTACTATAGAAAATCTTTAAAAGATGTAAAAAAATTAAAATTGAAATTTTTAAAAAGACTAAAAAATTTTATGACGAAACCCACTTAACAATCATCAAATCATAAAATGCGTATTTATAATTATGACAATTAGTTGATTGAAGATTTGATTTGCGTATTAAATTAGTAAAAAAATCTAATTTTTATTTTATAAACGGAGTAGCGTAGGGTAGTATTTCTGGATCTTTTGTAGATTTAGTCTGGGTCTCGATCTTTGTTTCGTATTTATCTATGTCAGTTTTTTTTCGACATTTTTCAAATGAAAGGAAGGCTACTAGAACAGAATATTTCATACACACCCAAATATTCACGAAATTGTATCATTTCTCACGCAAATTTAAATAAAACGCCAATAATTCAGCAAATATTGCAAAAACTATTAGCTAATAATAAAAAAGTTGTATTATGTAATAATTTATTATCATGTTGAGGACACCCACTCACTATGAATGAAACTTGTTTTTTCTCTTAGAATCGTGATTGGAGTCATGAATAACGCTCATTGAATTTTATAAATGACTTAAATGACATATGATGAATAATGACTTGTATTTATTCAACTTTTTTTCTTATTAGTCGTTAAATACGCTGTATAGCATCGAGTAATCGAATTACAAGACATAACAAAGAGGTCACAGTTAAGGGTCAGATCACTTGCTACTAATTTTTAATTTTTTTTTTATGATATAGACTAAAGGGGGCTTTCTAATTATTTTTCTTGTAAACTTGTGCGTTTCATAAATGCTATGTTAATGGCCGACTTACGAACCCAGATGCAATTTGCTAAGGGGAAATTGCTGTAAATGATGTTAAATTAAATCTTTGTTGTACAAAGGTTAAAGTTCTCTTATTACTACAGAATACTACAGAAAAAGTAAAAGTTTTTTTAAACTTTTGTTTCATGACCAAACGATATACATTACAAATAATTTAACTTCTAATAGGTAGAGTTTAGAGAAGGCTTACAGAAAGTAAATTAATATAGAATTAAGTTAATTGCAATTAAAGTTGAAATCGATATGTGGTTCTCACAAATTCAATTCCCATCACGTAACGAATTAACTCTAATTTTAAATAAATATTTAATTCGGCTGGTATAAGTTTTCCCGCACAAATAAAAGTATGTTCTTTTTTTTTTAAATTTAAAAAAATTTAAAAGTTTATTAAGAAATACTGTTTTTTTTTAATTTTTAAAAAAGTTTTAAATATTCAAACTATTTTGAAAATGTTTTAATAACTTTTCAAATATTACAACAAATTTTAAAATATTTTTGAATGTTTTAGTAACTTTTCAATTACTATAAATTTTAAACTTTTTTTAAAACAGTTTTGAAAAAGTTCTGTAAGATTTATAAAAAATTAAATTTGTTTTAAATAATTATTTTATAATTTTAAAAATGTACTTTTCAAAAACAATTACACAATTATCAAAAATTGATTAGCTTTAAAAATTTTAAAGATTATTTTATTTTTTTTTATTGTTTTCTTTTAAAACAATTTTAAAATTTTTAAAGATTATTAGAACTAATCTTAAAGCTTTTTTAAATGATTTTATGTCTTTATATAGTTTTTTAAAATTGTTTAAAAAACAGTTTTAAAAATTTTTAAAATTATTTTGACCAATACTTTTAAAAATATTTTAAATCGATCAGAAACTTTTTATTTTTTTTTTCTGAAATCATTAAAGTTTTTTATATTAATAAAGTTTTATTTGTTTTTTTTCAAACATTTTTTAAAATAATTTGGAATTATTTTTTCAAAAGACTTTTAAAATCTTTTAAAAATTTTTTAGAAAATTTTCTAAAGCAAATTTAAAAACATTTGAAAAGCTTTTTAAAATTACTAAAGACCGCTTTAAAGTTTTTTAAAAATTTTTTTTAAAAAAAAGAAAATTTTTAAGTCATTTAAAAACAATTGAAATTATTTTTAAATGTTATTTTTTAAAGCTATTTAAAAGTCTTTTAAAATTATTTAAGAATATTTTAAAAATTGTTTAAGCTTATAAAAATTTTTATAAATAATTTTAAAAATTTTTCAAAATTTTTTTTAATGTATTCAATTTTTTTAAACTGTTTGAAATATTATAATAATTGGCTGAAAATATTTAAAATTCTTATTGAACAAATTCATTGAATTTATTTTTGATTGTTTTAAAACAAATTTAAGATTTGTTAAAATTGTTCATTGTAATTATCAGAATCTTTTAGTGTTTTAAAATACTTTTAAAAAGATAAAGTTTATATTAAACTTATATGACTTTTTAAGTTATTTAAGCTTTCACGATTAAAAATAAATTTTATTTATGAATAAATTTATTTTAATTATTATTAAATAAATTTCATTTATTTTTATTAACAGAATTTTTTTAGGCACGAAATTTTTCATTTAACGGTTTATTTCAACTTATAATTAATAAACTAATTACAATAAAAAAATTAATAGAAAAATATCGTAGTGTTTTAAAAACTTTTTTAAATCTAAAAACTTGAAGTAAAATCTTGAGATTTTAAGATTTCTACTTTTTGACATTTTTAAAACATAGTAATTTTTTTTCTAAATTTATGTAAATAAATTCTTTTAGAAAATCTGGTAAAACAAACTTAAATTTTAAGGCATTTTAAAAATTTTTGATAAAAATTTAATTTTTTTTTTAAACATTGTTTAAATTTTAAATATCTGAGAACATTTAAAATTTTTATTAAACATTTTTGATGAAAATTTTATTTTTCAAATTTATTATAGAAATTTTTAAAATTTTTGCGGAACAAATTTAAAAAGTTTAAAATTTGTTTGATTTTAAAATTAAAATAAGCATTTTTTTAAGAATTTTCAATTTTTATAAAAATATCTCAATTTCTTATAGTTATTTTAAACTGATTGGGAACAATTTAAAAATTGTTTGATAATTTTAAAACTCTTTTAAAAAATTTGAATTTTTTTTCAAAATTATTAAAATTTATTTAACGTTATTTAAAGATTTACCAAAATTTTAAAAATTTTTAAAATCATATTTGAAAATTATTAATCCCATTTAAAAAAAAATTAATTGAAATTGTTTTAAATTTACTTTTAGAATTTTAAGACTTCTTTTAAAATTGTAAGAAAACTTTTAAAGCATTTTAAACACTTTAAAAGCATTTAAAATTTTCTAAAATGGTTTAAAATTCTTTTAAAATTACTCTAAAATCTCTAATAATTATTCATAAGCATTTTTAAAAATTGTTTAGGCTCTTAAAAATGTATTAAAAAATTTAAATTTTTTTTTAAAATTAGTTTTTATCAACATTAATTAAATTTAAGTTTTAAATTTTATAAATATTATCTGAAAAAATTTTAAATTATTATTAAACATTTTTTAATTTCATTAATTTTCTAGTTTTTTAAAATTAAAATTAAAGTTATTAATAAAATTAAATTTATTAAACATTTATTAAACTTTATAGAGTGTTTTTTATTTAGTTATTTAAATTTTAAACTTAAAAACTAATTAAATAGAGATACGAAATGTCTTATCATCTCAGCTTATCATTAATAAGCTTATTATTATGCAAAAATTAAACTATTTCACTATTTTAAAAAATTTTAAGTTTTCAAGGTTATACTTAAAAATTTTCAGAATGTATTAGATTTTTGAAACAATATATTTATTTTTAATTTATTCAAATATATTTTAAAACCTTTTTAATTTATTTAAAAAAAAATTCAGATTTTTTTAAAAATATTAAAATTTATTTTTATAAAATGCTTAAATTTATTAATAACATTATTGACATTTTTTAAAAACATTTAAAATTCAATTGGAAATTTTCAAAAACTTTTTAGAAATCTGATAAAATCTTCATACACATATTTTAAGTAATTTTCAATTATTGATAAAATAAAGAATTTGTTATTTAATTGTCAAATTTTTTTAAAAACGATGAAAGTTTTTTTTAGCAAATTTTAATACAAGTATTTTTTTAATTATTTGATCAAATCAACAATGGATCATAATGTTATAATAAGATATTTTTAAAATATAAAAAAATTAAGTGGTTTTTTAAAACCACTCATTGGAATTATTTTTTTATAAATTCTTCAAAGAGTAAGTTGTAAAAGTTTTATCAAATTTTTTTAAAATTGTTTGAAAATAATGTTTTTTTGGTTAAAATTGTTAATTGATTTACTACTAAATATTGACACTATCGATACTATCAGTAAGGGGTCTATTTGACATATCTAAAATCATTTCTTTTAACTTTTTAGAAAGCTTCTAAAACAAATAAAGATAAGCATTGAAAAGAGAAAACAATAGAGCAAATAAAAAACAATAAAGAAACATATTATAGAATAATTAGTCAATTGGTGCCAAAATTACATAAAAAGCTATGTTAAAAGGAAAAACTCACTAAAAATTTCATTTAAAAAATCATGAACTAGTAACAAAAAATGTATTGATATTAATTACAAAAATACCCTCAACATTTTTTTATAATCACTATTTTATTAAATAAATAGGAAAATAAATTGGATTTAACACATTTCACTGCAAATTCATTCAAATCCTAATATGTTGCGACTTGCTGAAGAGTTCCAATAAAAACGAAACATGTTCAAATTTACAGATGTAGTTTGAATGAATTTGCATTGATTTTTTTATTTTGTATTTAACACAAACATGTTAAGGTATTCGCTTTTTTTCTTCAAATTTTGAATATGGGATCTTATCAGAAGCGTTTTATTTTTGTTAAATTCTCTACTGTATTAGGTATATACCCTAAAATTTTTGTATTTCGTTAATATTATCTGGAGAAATGATATAATTATGTAATATCCTGTTTATTGTTCCATAATTGTACATAATTATCTATTTTATCTCTTTGTAAAGTAAAAAACACGTGTTTATTCAACCACTATAATTAAGGATTTACATTACCATCAAAACATTTCCCATACCTCATACTTAAGTCCTACTTTATCTATAGTATAGTATAGTACTTGAACCAATTTGTAGTCTCTATAGACATACAGAGAGCGCTATAAAATTTTGCTTTTAATAGGTCATTGCGCCATAATTATTAATTAATTCTCTCATTACCCATTAGGCAATATTTGATTAACAAACTTTTTAAATTAGTCAAGTATTTGTCTGCGCTCATATTGTATCGAGAGACTAAATTATCCAAGAGGAAATTGAATTTTCGTTGTTCTAGATTTAATTGTTTTTCACACGATTTTCCAAACTGAAAAGTGTTTTCATCACGACAAAATGTGGTTAGTACATTTTTCTATAAAATTCTAAACAATTTTTTTTTTATTTTAATATGTCATTTTGATTAAAGTACTTTTTTTTTTTTGGTCAAAAAGCGGTAATAGATATTTTTGTTTTAGTGCTTAATTAGCAATAAATCAAGGCTTTGTACACAGATTGTTGATTATCTTGAAATTCCAATGTTTAACGTCTTACTCAGATAATTTTTTCCAAACAATTTAAATTCTTAGATGAGTCAAAAAGTAAATATTTCGTTAAAAATTGTGCATTTAACAATAAATAATAACTTTCAATAAATTGTCAAAATTGAAGTTTATTGTACACGCCGACAGGAAAATATCCACAGACGCACTCATTATTTTATTAGTACCAACTAAACGCCGTTTAGGTAATAATAACCGCAAAACGATAGAAGAAGCATAAGTAAAGATAGCTTAAAAAAACAAAAAAAAGACAGCAAAGAAAGTAAAGTTATTCATAGAAAAAGACTTAAAAAAAGTAAAAAAGAAAAATGAAAGAAAAAAAAACAAAAACAAAATTAACGGAAGACAAGAATAAAGACGTTATATTAGAAAAACATTGAAAAAGATTGAACAAAAACAAAGAAAGAAATGAAAAGAAAGATGAACTTATTGACTAGACTTAAATAGACTGAACTATAATAAAGCACGGCATAAAGTGACAAGTTTTAAGAAAGTAGCAGAGATAAAGTATGTTACCAAAAATATAAAATAAAAATAACCAAAAAACAGAAAAAGCACAAAAAGTCAAACCAAATAAAAAAAAATATTAATTCGAAATAAAACCCAAAAATATAAAATAATAATAACCAAAAAATAGAAAAAGCACAAAAAGTCAAACCAAATGAAAAAAAAAATATTAGTTCGAAATAAAACAACAAATAAGTACTGGTTGACAAAAAAAGCGAAACTTTGTAGTATTAGCTAAGAAGAGAAAGTCATTACAAATTACTGAAAAAACTTGCAAATAATTAGTAAGATAGAGAAAGAGGCGGAACGGAAACTAAAAACTTGATTAATAAATGAAAGACAAAAGAAACATAGATTGAACAAGATGCTAAACCAATGAAAAAATGTGAAATAAAATGAAAAAATATGAAAAGAAAATGAAAAAAAAAGTTATATAAAAATCATAGAAGTGTAGAAAAGCATTATATATTATTGTAGAACATGGTATAGAAAAAATGTACCTTGATCATTAAAGTAACCAGCAATAAAAAAAATAATGTTTATTCAAAATTGCAGCACAACGGTGTTTCTACGTCAAATCTCAAATTTCTTTCCGTTATTTTATTAAAAACAAAAGCTAGATTAACTTCCCATCACTACAACATAAAAAAAGAACTGCAAATAAAAGGTGCAAAGTGAGAGAGGAAAACTATTGATGAACGAATAAGACAAAAAAAAGATGAAACAAACAAATGAATAAAAAGCAAAGTTATTTAAAAGGAAAGATTTTAATGATAAATAAAAAATTAAAAAAAAAATTAACAGATTCTGTTATCTGTTAAAATAAGGAAGTTTGTTGAAAAAAATAAAAGAAGTTTTAAAAAAGGAACAGCAATAGAATTTTATGATAGATTGTAAAAAACATATATAAAATAATGATAAAAAAAATTGAAAAAGAAAAAAAGAAAAACTAATAAAAAACAATTTTATTTGGGATGAAACAACAAATAAGTGCTGGTTGAAAAATATGGAAAAACGTTGTGGTAATAGCTAAGAAAAAGAAGTCGTTGAGAACTACTGGAAAGGCTTGCAAAGAATTTTGTAAGATATGGAAGGAAGTAAAACGGAAAATAAAAACTTGATTAATAAATCTAAGACAGAATAAGAACTGAATAAAAAAAATGCTAAATCAATAAAAAAGAATAAAAATAAAATAGAAAAAGTGTCAAAAAAAATGAGAAAAAAAATTATAAAAACAAAAGACTAGCACAAAAGTTTTATTTTCCTCAAATCTGAAATTTCTTTTCATAATTTTTACTAAAAACAAAAGCTACATTAACTTTTATAACCATAGCATAAGAAGAAAAGTGCTAATAAAAAATGCAATATTGGAAGGAAAAACCATTGATAGAGGAATATGACAGAAAAGAAAAAAAGCAGAGAAAGCTGAGGTATTGTTGTAAAAAGAATTCAATGATGTAAAATAAAACATGGCTAAAAGAAACATTAAAAAAAGAAAAAAAGTAGCTGAAAAAAAATTAATGGAAGTCAAAAATAAGTAAATATATTGCACAAAATAGAAGAATATACATGGGGGATATTGAACAAAAACAAAGAAAAAGATGAAAAGAAAGATAAACATATTGAAAAGTCAATAAAAAAACGGCATAAGACGGCATAAAGTGAGCAGTTTTAAAAAAGAGTCAAGAATGCAATCCTATTATATGTTATTAAAAAAATATGCATAAAACAATAAGAAAATAAAAACAAACAAAAAACAATAAAAAACAAATAAGTACTGATTGAACAATAAAGATAGACTTTATACTATTAACTAAGAATAGAAAGTCATTGAAAACTACTGAAAACACTTGCAAAGAATTTGAAGATCAAAGAGGGCAGAGCCGAAAATGAAAACTGGATTAATAGACAGAAGACAGAAAAAAAAATTAAATGGAAGACTACGCCAAACCAATAAAAAAAGAAAAATAAAATAAAAAAAAAAGTATGAAAAATAAAGAAAAAAAATGTTATAAAAAAATAGTAACAAAAGATTATACAAGCACTGTATATATTATTATACAAGTATTTTTAGAAAAAATGTACTTTCATCATTTAAGCATGCAGCTATAAAAATGTTTGTCGTTTAATTAAAGTTGTCGTTTAATTGCGTAAAAATTTTTTTACGCAAAATCAAATTTTTTTTTATTATTTTTATTCACAATTCTTAAGTATGTTGAAGCATTTATTAATAATTCACACAAAAGCTTTACGTCAAACAATATAACCTCAAAATTAATTTAAATTTTTTGACATCAGTTTCCTACGTCAATATCACGAACGGCAGTAATTTTTGGAAATAGTAATTTAATTTTTGGTTAGAGATTTAGGGTTTACTATGATAAACCGTTTTTCATTAAAAAGTCACAATTTGTTTGAAAATTGGAAATTTTAAAGAACTTATAACAAAAAAATTTTAAACGAAACTAAGAACCGAATTTAGTAAATTTATAATAATAGTCTAACTTAAAATTAGACATAAAAAAATAAAATGTTACTGACCTACAAAAAAAGGTGATAGAATAATCTCATAATAATCATAGGGCATGACAAAAAGTGAAAAGTTTTGAGATAGAGGAAAGACTATAAATGTAAACATTTAAAATAAAAATGAAAAGAAGAAAAATAAGAAAAAACAGGAAAAAAATTAAAAATATATCTCGAATTTATTGAGATAGAAAACAGTGATCACGGGTTGCAAAAAAAAACAATGTAGCATAACCTGAAAAAATAAGTCACTGAAAACACTCGGAAAAAATTTTCATAAAATTGAAAAAGACGAAACGGAAGATAAAAAACTGTTTAATAAAAACAACAAAAAAAAAGAATAAAACAAATGCTTCACCAATAAAAAAAAATAATTAAATAAGCAATGAAATAAAATTTAAAAAAATAGTAGACAAAAAAAAAACAATAAAATGAAACATTTTTTATTAAACAGACATTATTTGGTTGAAAAAAGTGAAATTAAAAGAACGGTAAACCGCTTATAACAATAATAATTTAGAGCAAAATTAAAAACCAAATTTATTAAATTAATAATAATGGTCTATCTTAAAATTAGACATAGTAAATCAAAATAAAACTAGACTAGATTCAACTTTCGACAACATTTTGGTAAAATAAATTTGTTTGTGATGTGAATAGACCAAGCCGCAGTAAAAAGTCTAATTTGATTTAAGAAACGCTATTGAAACCAAGCTTGGGCCAAAAAAAAACTGAATAATTATTTGACAATACCAGTTTTGAAGTCTAATTGTCATTAGACTCAAAAAAACTTAACAAAATTAAACTACATTGAGGCGAGAAAATTTGTTTCAATTTAAACAGACTAGACCGCAGTAAAAAGACTAATTAGACTATAGAAAAACTATTGAAACTAAACTTGAGAAACATTTAACAATATCAATTCAATAGTCTATATGACATTAGACTTAAAAAAATTTAACAAAACAAAACTACATTAAGAGGAAAATACTTGCTTTAATTCAAATAGGCCAGACTGCAGTAAAAAAATTAATGTGACTTAAGAAAAGCTACTAAAATCAAACTTGAGTAGATATTGAAAACATTTGACAATACCAGTTTAATAGTCTATTTGACATTAGACTCACGTGAACTTAATCAAACTAAACTACATTAAAGTAAGAAAATTTGTTTCAATTTGAATAGACTAGACCGCAGTAAAAAGTCTAATTTAAGAAAAGCTATTAAAACCAACATTGAAAATCATTTGACAATGTAATTCAATAGTCTATTTGACATTAAACTGAAGGAAATTTAACAAAACACAATTACATTAAAAACAAATTCACTTTAATTTGAATTGACCATATCGCAGTAAAAAATCTAATTTGACTTAAGAAAGCTACTGAAATCTAACTTGACTTAAAGTAGAAGTTAAAAAACATTTGATTATACCCATTCAATAGTCTATTTGACAGTAGACTCAAATAAACTTAACTAAATTACTTTAAGGTGAGAAAATGTGTTTCAGTTTGAGCATACTAGACCGCAGTAACAATTTTAATTTGAGCAAAGCTACTGAAACTAAACTTAGGAAACATTTGACAATCTACTTCAATAGTCTATTTGACATTAGACTCAAGAAAATTGAACAAAATACAATTACATGAAGAAGAACTTATTTACCTCAATTTTGAATTGACTATACCGTAGAAAAAAATCTAATTTGACTTAAGAGAAGCTACTGAAATCAAACTTGAGTCAAAGTAGAATTTGAAAAACATTGGACAATACTTATTCAATAGTCTATTTGACATTAGACTTAAATAAACTTAACAAAACTAAACTTAATACAAGCGAGAAAATTTGTTTTAATTTGAATAGACAAGACCGCCGTAAATAGTCTAATTTAGCCTGAAAAAGTTATGGAACCAAACTTGAAAAACATTTTTACATCAATTCAATAGTTTATTTGACATTAGACTCAACAAAACAAAACTACATTAAGAGACACATATTTGATTTAATTGGAATAGACCAGACCACAGTAAAAAATATTTTTTTAATAATTTGTAATTTGACTTAAGAAAAGCAAGCGAAATCAAATTTGCGTCAAGGTAGACGTTAAAAACAATAGACAACACCAATTCAATAGTCGATTTGACATTAGATCCAAGAAAACAAAGTCAAACTAAACCACATTTAGATTAAAAAATCTATTTCAGTTTGAATCGACTAGACCGCAGTAAAAAGACTAATTTAACAAACGCTGCTGAAACTAAACCTGAGAAACATTTGACAATACAATTCAATAGTCTATTTGACATTAGACTCTAAAAAATTTAACACAACACAATAACATTAAGAAGTAAATATTATTTGCTTTAATTTGAATAGACCATACGACAGTAAAAAATCTAATTTGATTTAAGAAAAGCTACTGAAACAGATCTAAGGTAGCAACTGAAAAACATTTGACAACAGCCTTTCAGTGGTGTGTTTAAAATTAAACTCAAAAATATTTAACAAAACTAAACTTAATACAAGTCAAAAAATTTATTTCAAATTGAAACAGTCAGACCTCAGTAAAAAGTCTAATTTAAGATGAAAATACTACTAGAACCAAAGAAACCTTGAGAAACATTTGACAATATCATTTCTGTGGTCTTTTTGACATTAGACTCAAGAAAACTTAACAAAACAAAACTACATTAAAGGAAAATATTTGCCTCAATTTGAATAGACCAGACCGCAATAAAAAGTCTAATTTGACTAGAGAAAAGCTACTGAAACCAAACTTAAGTCAAACCAGACCTCAGTAAAAAGTCTAATTTAACATGAAAATACTACTGGATCCAAACTTGAGTCAAGGTAAAATTTAAAAATCATTTGGCAATTCTATTTCTATAGTCTTTTTGACATTAGACACAAGAAAACTTAACAACACTAAACTACTTAAAGACGAGAAAATTTGCTTGAGTTTGAATAGACTAAGCTTCAATAAAAAGTCTAATTTCTCTTTAAGAAAGCAAACACAATCGAGCTTGAATTTGGCAATTCTAAATTAGTAGTCTATTTGACATTAGACTCAAAAAAACTCAACACAACTAAGCTACATAAAAGCAAAAAAATAGCTTCAATTTGACTAGACCAGACCGTAATAAAAAGTATAATTTGACTTGAAAAAAGCTATTGAAACTTAACTTAAGATGAAGTAGAGCTTTACAAACTTTTGACAATATTTATGCAATGGTCTATTTGACATTAGACTGAAGAAAACTTTACAAAACTAAATATAATGCAGGCGAGACAATTTATTTTAATTTGAATAGACTAGACCGCAGTAAAAAGTTTAATTTAACATGAAAATACTACTAGAACCAAACTTGAGTCAAGGTAAAATTTAAAAATCATTTGGCAATTCCATTTCTATAGTCTTTTTGACATTAGACACAAGAAAACTTAACAACACTAACCTACCTTAAGACGAGAAAATTTGCTTGAGTTTGAATAGACTAAGCTTCAATAAAAAGTCTAATTTCACTTGAAGAAAGCAAACATAAAACAAAATTGAGCTTGGATATGACAATTCTAAATTAGAAGCCTATTTGACATTAGACTCAAGAAGACTTAACATGAACTAAATATAATGCAGGCTACATAAAAGCGAAAAAATTGCTTTAACTGAAATAGACCAGACTGTAGTAATAGAGATTTTAGTAATAAAAAGTCTAATTTGACTTGAGACAAGCTATTGAAACTAAACTTAATTTGACATTAGACTCAAGAAGACTTAACATGAACTAAATATAATGCAGGCTACATAAGAGCGAAAAAATTGCTTTAACTTAAATAGACCAGACTGTGGTAATAGAGATTTTAGTAATAAAAAGTCTAATTTGACTTGAGACAAGCTATTGAAACTAAACTTAAGATAAAGTAGAGCTTTAGAAACTTTTGACAATATCTATGTAATGGTCTATTTGACATTAGACTTGAGAAAACTTAACAAAACTAAATATAATGCAGGCGAGAAAATGTATTTTGATTTGAATAGACTAGATCGCAGTAAAAAGTCTTATTTAACATGAAAATACTACTGGAACCAAACTTGAGTCAAGGTAGAGTTTGAGAAACATTTGACAATATTATTTCTGTGGTCTTTTTGACATTAGACTCAAGAAAACTTAACAAAACAATACTAAATTAGAGGAAAATATTTGCTTCAACTTGAATAGACCAGACCGCAATAAAAAGTCTATTGACTAGAGAAAGCTACTGAAACCTAGCTTAAGTCAAACCAGACTTCAGTAAAAAGTCTTATTTAACATGAAAATACTACTGAATCCAAACTTGAGTCAAGGTAAAACTTGAGAATCATTTGGCCATACCTTTTCTATAGTCTTTTTGACATTAAACTTAAAAAAACTTAACAACACTAAACTACCTTAAGACGAGAAAATTTGCTTGAGTTTGAATAGACTAAGCTTCAATAAAAAGTCTAATTTCACATGAAGAAAGCAAACATAAAACAAAATCGAGCTTAAATTTGACAATTCTAAATTAGTAGTCTACTTGACATTATACTCAAGAAAACTTAACAAAATAAAACTACATTAGAGGAAAATATTTGCCTGAATTTGAATAGACCAGACCGCAATAAAAAGTCTAACTTGACTAGAGAAAAGCTACTGAAACCAAACTTAAGTCAAACCAGATTTCAGTAAAAAGTCTAATTTAACATGAAAATACTACTGGAACCAAACTTGAGTCAAGGTAAAATTTAAAAATTATTTGGCAATTCCATTTCTATAGTCTTTTTGACATTAGACACAAAAAAACTTAACAACACTAAACTACCTTAAAACGAGAAAATTTGCTTAAGTTTGAATAGACTAAGCTTCAATAAAAAGTCTAATTTCACTTGAAGAAAGCAAACATAAAACAAAATCGAGCTTAAATTTGACAATTCTAAATTAGTAGCCTATTTGACATTAGACTTAAGAAAACTTAACAAAACTAAATATAATGCAGGCGAGAAAATTTATTTTAATTTGAATGGACTAGACCGCAGTAAAAAGTCTAATTTAAGAAAAGCTACTAAAACCAAAATTGATAAACATTTGACAATCTAATTCAATAGTCTATTTGACACTAGACTCAAGAAAATTTAACACAACACAATAACATTAAGAAGTAAATATTATTTGCTTTAATTTGAATAGACCATACGACAGTAAAAAATCTAATTTGATTTAAGAAAAGCTACTAAAACAGATCTAAGGTAGAAACTGAAAAACATTTGACAACAGCCTTTCAGTGGTGTGTTTAACATTAAACTCAAAAATATTTAACAAAACTAAACTTAATACAAGTCACAAAATTTATTTCAATTTGAAATAGTCAGACCTCAGTAAAAAGTCTAATTTAAGATGAAAATATTACTAGAACCAAACTTGAGTCAAGGTAAGGCTTGAGAAACATTTGACAATATAATTTCTGTGGTCTTTTTGACATTAGACTGGAGAAAACTTAACAAAACATAGAAAAATATTTGCCTCAATTTGAATAGACCAGACCGCAATAAAAAGTCTAATTTGACTAGAGAAAAGCTACTGAAACCTAACTTAAGTCAAACCAGACCTCAGTAAAAAGTCTTGTTTAACATGAAAATGCTATTGAATCCAAACTTGAGTCAAGGTAAAACTTGAAAATCATTTGGCAATACCTTTTCTATAGTCTTTTTGACATTAAACTTAAGAAAACCTAACAGCACTAAACTACCTTAAGACGAAAAAATTTGCTTAAGTTTGAATAGACTAAGCTTCAATAAAAAGTCTAATTTCTCTTGAAGAAAGCAAACAAAACAAAATCGAGCTTAAATTTGACAATTTTAAATTAGTAGCCAATTTGACATTAGACTCAAGAAGGCTTAACATGAACTAAGCTACATAAAAGCGAAAAAAATGCTTCAATTTAAATAGACCAGACTGTAGTAATAAAGATTTTAGTAATAAAAAGTCTAATTTGACTAGAGACAAGCTATGGAAACTAAACTTAAGATAAAGTAGAGCTTTAGAAACTTTTGGCAATATCTATGCAATGGTCTATTTGACATTAGACTTAAGAAATCTTAACATAACTAAATATAATGCAGGCGAGAAAGTTTGCTTTAAATTGAATAGACCAGACCGCAATAAAAAGTCTAATTTGACTAAAGAAAAGCTTCTGAAACCTAACTTAAGTCAAACCAGACCTCAGTAAAAAGTCTTGTTTAACATGAAAATGCTATTGGATCCAAACTTGAGTCAAGGTAAAACTTGAGAATCATTTGGCCATACCTTTTCTATAGTCTTTTTGACATTAGACTTAAGAAAACCTAACAACACTAAACTACCTTAAGACGAAAAAATTTGCTGGAGTTTGAATAGACTAAGCTTCATTAACAAGTCTAATTTCATTTGAAGAAAGCAAATATAAAACAAAAACGAGCTTAAATTTGACAATTCTAAATTAGTAGTCTATTTGACATTAGACTCAAGAAAAATACAACTAGCTACATAAAAGCAAAAACATTGCTTTAATTTGACTAGACCAGACCGTAATAAAAAGTATAATTTGACTTGAGAAAAGCTATTAAAACTAAATTTAAGATAAAGTAAAGCTTTAGAAACTTTTGACAATATCTATGGAATGGTCTATTTGACATTAGACTTGAGAAAACTTAACAAAACTAAATATAATGCAGGCAAGAAAATGTATTTTGATTTGAATAGACTAGATCGCAGTAAAAAGTCTAATTTAACATGAAAATACTACTGGAACCAAACTTAGGTCAAACCAGACCTTAGTAAAAAGTCTTATTTAACATGAAAATACTGCTGAATCCAAAACTTGAGTCAAGGTAAAACTTGAGAATCATTTGGCAATACCTTTTCTATAGTCTTTTTGACATTAAACTTAAAAAAACTTAACAACACTAAACTACCTTAAGACGAGAAAATTTGCTGGAGCTTGAATAGACTAAGCTGCAGTAAAAAGTCTAATTTCACTTGAAGAAAGCAAACATAAAACAAAATCGAGCTTGAATTTGACAATTTCAAATTAGTAGTCTATTTGACATTAGACTCAAGTAAACTTAACACAGCTAGCTACATAAAAGCGAAAAAATTGCTTTAATTTGACTAGACCAGACCGTAAAAAAAAGTATAATTTGACTTGAGAAAAGCTATTGAAACTAAACTTAAGATAAAGTAAAGCTTTAGAAACTTTTGACAATATCTATGGAATGGTCTATTTGACATTAGACTTAAGAAAACTTAACAAAACTAAATATAATACAGGCGATAAAATTTGTTTCATTTGATTAGACCAGAATGCAGTTAAAAGTCTCCGTTTTCTTGAGAAAACCTACTGAAATCAATCTTGAGTAAAAATAAAACTTGAAAAACATTTTACAATACCAATCCCATAGCCTACTTGACATTAAAGTCAAGAAAACATAATTAAACCAAATTGAGATTGAAATAAACCCGACTGAGTTGACTAAACGGTCTTAATTAGACATTAGACTTGACAAAACCTTTGAAAATTAGATTACATAAGACTAAACTTGATTAGTTTGAAACATTACAAGCTGGCTTAATAGTTTGATCAGAAGTTATAAATAACTCAATGATGTGATCTTGATTAGCTTAGATCAAGATACATCAAATTATTCTAAATCTATTAGCCTATTAAGTCTAGAAAATTATTTGCAAGAGCTAAAATGATTTTATTAAAAACTGAGCATGCTTAAATGTAAATATAACAGAGTGCGTTATTAGTGGTCAGATGGCTGAAGATAGTGCTTTTAGAGCTTGACCAAACGAGTGACGTGAGCTAAGCGGGCGGTTTTTTTCTAATAACAAGATGTTTTCGGCTGGCCATGGATGTTTGTAAATGTAAGGAGCACAATAGATCAAAAATTGCAGTGCATTATTTCTATTAATCTTAACCTTAACCTTAAGGTACGCTAAATTTGCTAACATATTCCAAATTATATAAAGATGTTTAATTATACATTATACTTGATATAACCTAAGAAATCTAGCTTCCTTGAAGCTAAAATAAATTTGACTTATATGTGCAAAGACTTTTTTGCAAAATTAAGAGAAATAATTTTGATAAAGTTTTGACGTTAAAATGTAATTTGACATTAGATTTTAAAAAGTCTACTGGACCAGAATAGAGAAAAACTTGTTTACAAATACCAAGCTGAGATAAAAAATAGTCTACTTAACATTAAACTCAAAAATAAAACTAAGTTCTGTTAAGTTTGATTAAATTTAATATATTTACGAAAATTAGTTCTATATTAAAAATTCAATTAAATTAGTCACACAACAAACATTAAATTTGAGAAAAAACCGGATAATAAGTTTAAACTTTTCTTATGTAAATAAGATTAGAATAAATGATGTTATTTAGTAAACACAAAACTTTAAAATTTTTGAAGGTTTTAATTGGCACAACAGAGTAGTAAAATTGTGGGTTTCTTATTGAAAGAGCATGATTATAAATTACCGCATTGAACAGAGGTCTGTGTCTTCGTGCAAATATTTCATACGATATAACGGTACACAATAGCTCCACGAGTCTCATAAGTACTTTTACCAACCCATTGTGTGGATTACAACCCCCAATAATCTTTGAGTTTTGGGTTTACTATAAAAGAATCTCTGGTAAAGTGCTACATAATGTACTAACTAAATATTTACAATCTGGTGTACAAGTCAAACAGTATTTAATATTTACGACCTTTTAGGCATTTTAATAGTCTATAAAAATAAATATAAATCTAAATTGTAGTAAAATGGCACTATTTACAAACAAAATAATTCTATACACTTTGTGTGAGTAAAGTAGAGTTGATTCCGTATAAAATGTCAATTTTTGGTATTTACGAAACAAAATATCAAAAAAAAAGCATGTTTAGTGATGGGACACAGATGTGATAAGGCCCTCTATGAAATTTAATATTTTGAAAGGGCGTAGCTATATCAAATAGCTTTTATAGCATCCGTCTGGCGTATGGTCAATAAAAAATTAAACATTCACTTAAAAAGTTGTGTGTGATGGTGTGCTTGACTTTACACGAACCTTCTGAATACTAATGCTTATCATTAGCATTCCTGGACACCCTTCTCTACGACAGTGGTAGTTTAAGCTTCAATGGAATTTAAATACCAAATCTTTTCTTTACAGTTGATTGCCTTGTGTATTTCTTGTAACAATACGTCGACTGTGTACTGTGTGTCTGCTATTTAGCGTTTACTGTAGCTAATTAACACTAATTGTTTAAGTGTTGTTTTTGTTGAATTCCAGTGATGTTGAAGTTTTGTTCGCCACAATTTAACAGATCTGTAATTATTATTTTTATTTATTGCTACGAAAAATTACTTTGGTGGGAAATAAACGAGGAAGAGTAAATAGAATAATTAAACGTCTTAATTAACTAGAACTAGCAACACACAGCTATTTTTTTGCGTTTTTGTATTTCTATTTTTTTTTCAGACTTTCTCAATATTTAAATTATCGATTACGTGTACTTGTTTTTGCTTTTTTTATACCAATTTTTTTCATTTGAAACAAAAAATGTCTTATTCATTTTTTGTAAATTTTTTAGATTTTTGTTTTATGACATTTTAAGAATTTTTCCAATTCTTGCTCATAAATTGGTTTTTAATCTTTTACTAGATTTTGCAATGTTTTTATTTTAAAATGTTAAAAAGCATTTTTTTCTTGAACTCTTGTACTTAGTTTACGAACTTTTAAAATTTTAAAATTTACATTTTTTTACGGTTTCTCGTTACGTCTATGTTTGATTTAAAAAATTTTCATTCTAAAATTTTAATTTTGAAAACGTTTAAAAGTTTTTAATAAATATATCTTATAAATATTAAATATCTTGTTCAAAACACGCAACAGCTTTTAAAAAGTACGTTGCATCAAAAAAAAATTTTGAGAACCAAATTTCTACATTTTTTAATGCCTATAGGCCCCTCTAAATCACAGAGATCAATTATGAGTTGATATGTAGATACAAATTAAGATTAAAAGTGTATCGCTGATTGGACAACCAAGTTACCACGTTAGCGTCTTTTGTCTCAAACGTATATCAATGAGATACAATGTAAGCTATATCCTTTGGTTAACTACCAACAAGTAGAATACATAGTAAGATCAATACAAATTTATTCAAACTATATCTGTAAACTTAGACATGTTTTGCTCTCATTGGAACTCTTCAGCAAGTTGTAACTTAATCATTTGAAAAAATTTGCAATAACAATTGAGACAAAAGGCGCTAACGTAATAAATTAGTTGTTCAATGGGCGATACGTTTTTTATTTCAATTTGTAATTATTTATATGGAAATCTGTGGTTTAGAGTAGACCAAATGCAGTAAAATATGGAAATATGGTTTCTCAAACTTCTTCGATGCAAGGTCGCTTCTAATAGATGTCGCTTGTTTTTACCATACTATGGAAGTAGCAGGCCCATAATTGTCACTATAAATTTATTCAAATCTAAATCTGTTGCAACTTGCTAAAGAGTTACGATAAGAACAAAACCTGTTCAAGTTTAAAAATACAGTTTGAATAAATTTGTATTGATCTTATTATATTGCTCAAGCTTTATTTTTTCTAGATTAATCACATTTTTTATATTTTATAAAATTTCTATCTATTATTAGGTAATTAAATAACGTGCGTTTATAGATTATTAAGATTCGTAATTTAGCTTGACAGTTTTTATTGCCATTGCCAACAAATGTCAAAGCTTGTCTAAGAATATCGCACGTTTCTGCGTATTAAACTAATAAAAAATGAACATAAGTCTAAAATTCTATAACAGTAATAGATCTAAATAATTTATAAACGCACATTATATTTATTGTTTTTTTTAAAATTTTTTGAATGCTTATTAACGACATTTTTTACTTTAAAAGTGAAAAATAAATTTCAAGTACTATTTTTTTAATAAAAAAAAAGTTTCTTCAGCGATTTATTTCATATACAATAAAAATGTTTGATAATAAACCATCGAAAACTAATACACACATTTTTAGTTTTATTTTTAATTTTTTTTTTTTGAAAATTTTACTTTAAATTTATTTAAACTTAATTTCAGTACTTCATGTTTTGAAGTATTAGCGTAATCAAAAACACGTTTCTAATAAACTTTGATGATCCAGCATAATAAAAAAAATTAATTTTTTAATTAATTAAAGTTGAGTTATTATTTTTAGCATTTTTTGTTTTCCATTTTCTACTGTTTTTAAGATTTGAGTTTATAATATTTATTATACATTTTTTCTATTTGTAATTATCAATTTCTTAGAGGTTATGTTAGGTCAGGTAAGGTCAGGTCAGGTCAGGTTTTAATTCATTACAAACACTCTTTAACATTTCAATGACTTTAAATATATTGTTGCTGCAATACCACAGTAAGAAAGACAAATAATATTATAATTGCTTTCTTTTTTTAATCACTATATATATCATTTGGATTAATTTAAAACAAAAATGTGTTATTTAATTATTTTAAATTTTTAGATTAATAAAATTTTAAGGTTTTTTTGAATTTTTTACCAAATTTTATTTCAAACGGTCACCTTTTTTTTTAAATTTTTTTTTTTTTGACAAACTTTATATATTTTAAAATTTTTTTCTTACAGTATTTGACTGTATCTTATTTATTTTGATTTTTAATAATTTGTTCTAATAAGTATAGTTTTGGAAAAAATTCTATTTTATAGAAAACTTTTGAAAACTTTTAATTTCTATAACTTAAAAATATTAAATAAGTTGCTCAGCTTTTATTTTTTTTTAAATTGTCAAATTTTTTATATTTTATAAAATTTCTATCTATTAGAAGTGGGTCCTTAAATTTAATTAATATATTATTGATTTTTGAGATCATATAAAAGTAAAATGTTATTTTAAAAACTGTATTATTAGAAATAAACCTCTAAAATTTATCAATATATAAATGATTTTGAATTTAGTTTTTTTTATATACATTAAAATTGTTTCATAAAAGATATGTGACAACCACTTTTTTTAAATTTTAGTTTTAAAAAATGATATTGTCTTTCAGATGTCTAAATTTATTACAAAACACTCTTTAACAGTTCAATAACTTTAAATATATTGTTATTGAAATGTTGTTAACACAATAAGAAAACCAAATAATTTTGTACTTGTTTTTTTTTCTTTTCTTATGATTATAATAATTATATTATGTTTATTTCAACCAAAAAACGTCTTATTTCATTATTTTAAATTATTTGTTCATTAAGTTTGAATTTTTTTTTAGATTACTTTTTAATCTTTTAACTACATATTGGTTTGAGTAGAGTATAGCAGATTTTTTAATTTTTATATTTTTACAAGAAACACAGCAATTTTTTTTTATGATTTTTTTTGTTTTACAAACTTTTTAAATTTTAAAACTTGCATTTTTTAAGACTTTTACTCATGTGGTAATTGTTGTCAGTTTTCTAAATTTCTACTTCTAAAATTTTAGATTTTGAAAAAGACGTGATTTTAAAAAAAGGTTTGATAAACTTTTAGTTCTCCAACTTAAAAATATTAAATAGCTGCTTAAAGTGTTTTTTTTATAGAAATTTTATAAAAATTTTCATCTATCATAAGTAAGTACTTAAAATCTATTAATATAATTATTATTCTTTTTAGAGTCTTGTGAAAGTTAAAAAGCAAAATTTTGTTTTTTATAAGTGAAAAATAATTTCATAATCTATAAAAAAACTTTTTAAATAATTTTCAAATTATTCGTATTTATATACTGTATAACACAGTGGCTTAATAATAAATATGTGACAATCAATTTCTGATTTTAGTTTGTTTTAACTTTTTTTATTGATATTACTTTACTATTAATATTGCTATTATTTTACTTTAATTTATTTAAACTAATTTTTATTACTTTATATTTTAAAGTATTAGCGTGAAAAAACACTTTTATTATAAATTAAATTGCCGAATCTTGGACATTTGTCATTGGGTTTTCAGCAAGTCGCTATAAATTTAGATTTAAATAAATTTGTAATATTAATTTGAGGCAAAAGGCGCAAACCTGATAGCTTGGTTGTCTAATAGCGATACACTACTTTTTATCGCAATTTGTATCTATCCACATTGATATATGTGGTTTAGAGTGGCCTAAATACATTAAAACATGTAGAAACATGGTTTTTCAATTTTTTTTTGCAAAGTAGCTTATATAGGTACCTTATTACAGAAATAACAGTCACTTGGGTTAATATAAAGCTAAATTTAGCATGAAAAATGTATTCAAATCTAAATTGGTTGCGACTTTCAGAAGAGTTCCAAAAAGAACAAAACATGTTTAAGTTCACAGATATAGTTAGGATGACTTTGCATTGATCATATTATCTCGTTTAAGCTTAAGTTTTTATAGATTTCTAATATTATATATATTTGATAAAATTTCTGTTTATTGCGGTGTAATTTATCTCGACCGGTTTTTATTGTCATTGATAGTATGATTGCCAACAAATGTCAAACAAACGTAAAAGTTCGTCTAATAAAATCGTACGTTTCTGCGTATGATCTAATCAAACAATAAACATGCGATCAAAATTTTATAACAAAAGTTGATCTAAATAATTTATAAGCGCCCAGTATATGTTTTGTTGTTTAAAATCTTCTGAATGCTAAACAACAATATTTTTTACTTTAAAAGTAAAAAATAATTAATTTTTTATTAGAAAAACATTTTTCAAATGACTTTAAATTTATTTTTATCTATTTACAATAAATTTTTTTAATAATGAACATGTTACAAATTACTATCAAGTTTTTGTTTTATTTTTTACAGAATTTTCTTCAATTTATTTAAACTAAATTTTAATAATTTATATTAAAATTGTTAGCCTAATAAAAAAACTTTTTTAATGATAAATGGAATTTATTTATCATTAATCAATTATGTATATGATTTTGAAATATTATTGTTTTTTATTTTTTAATATGTTATTATTATTTATTTTGACTTCTTCCTTTATTGTAAAAATTAATTTTGTGATTTTTAGTATTTCGATTAATTTTTTGATTTAAATTTATAATATTTATTATAGATGTTTTTTATTTTTAATTATTAGTTTCCTATAAGTTGGGTTATGTTAGGTCGGGTCAGGTCAGATCAGTCTAACTATTCTACTAAAAATTTTTTATTTTTTAAAATTATTGAAAAGTAAAAATTTTTATTCAAACACTCTAAATTCATCACAAACCACTTTTTAACATTTCAATAACTTTCAACTTATTATTATTTATTGTAATATTGTAAGCACAATAAGAGCACCCAATAATTTTTTTCCCAATTTAAGTCTTCAATAAGCTTATTAATGTTACCAATTTTAAATCTTTTTATGGATATGTTTTTAAAAGTTGGTATTTATAACTGTCAAAAATATAATTACGTCAAATGCCGTCATTTTTAATTTTGTACTCATTTTTGAGAAGCAATACATATTTATTTTAAACCAAAAGTTATTTGAAAAGTGGTTCAATGGTTTAAATTGGAAGACTAAGTTTTCTGTAGATTATTTCAGATTTATTAAATAATTAATTGTAAGTTGGTGTCTCTGCTAATTTCCGATTTTTGAGTAAAGTATACACATTAAATTCTGATCTTCCCTATTATATTTATTTTTTGTTCAAAATGAAACGAATTATGGTTAAACAAATGTTTGAAATTGAAATTTAATGTTAAAGGCTTTCTCCAATTTAAACCAATTTAAAACCAATTCAGTTTATTTATGTTTAAAATTAAAAAAAAAAGATTCAAATTTGGAAAAATAGCATAAAAATCACGTGTACGATGAAAAACTTGCCCGGCCTGAGACTTGTGCGCCAAATCAACTTTTATAAAACTAGTTCTTTAATATACTAACAAAATTTTTACTTTGTTGTGAAATAAAAGTCTTAAAAGATTATTAACTAAATTATGTATTAAATATTATTATGTTTAATATTTGAATTTCAAGAATGAATTATTTTATTAATTAATTTTGATTAAATTTATTGATGTGTGGCTCTAAAATTTTGAATGCTATTATTGCTTAGATTGTTGCACGCCTGCTGTAATTACTATAATTTTTAAATATAGGTTCAAATAGCTTTTTGGTTTTTGTTAATCTTTTAATTATAAAAATTAAATTTATAAATAAATCTTTAAAATGTTGTATAATAAAACTAATTGAAATCTAAGGATCCAATATCGTAGATTCAGAAAAAATTAGAATTAATATTTATAATTTTCAATTTAAAAGTGAATATTTATAACAAATATAATGTTTATTTCACAAACTTTACAGTTAAAATATTAAAATGCTTAACTTTTTCAAAATAAAAAAAAATTGTTTTATAAGCGCGCATTTGATATTCTACAATTCAAGAGATTATTAGTTATTAACAGTTAATGTTGACAATATTGTGATTATAAAATCAGTTTACAAATTTATTCTTATCGATGAACAATAAAATTGCCAACTTTAAGCCAAAAGTTAAATTAACTGAAAAAATGTGACTTACCTACTAGTTAAATAAAGCAATTTTAAAGTAAATCATTTTTGTTAACAGCTAAAAGTTTAACAATAATTAATATGACGCAATGTTTGAATGCTTAACTGCGTGAATGTTTTACAGTTATTAACATTATTAACGTACAAGCTTAATTACATTTTTTTCTTTATAGTTTCTTACTTTTATTCTATGCCAGAATACTTTTTTATGTTTTTAATTTTTTTCTTGTCAGCTTAGTATCAATGAATTTTGTTTCAAGGATGTTCTTAATCTAATTTCTTCTTTTGCAGTTTGCGAAAGCATGCTTCTTATTTCTTTAATTTTTTTTCCAGAACTTTATTAGAATATTGCATTTTTGCCAGCCATCTACCTGGTCTTTATAGGTTAGTTCTTTGTTTCTTTGACATTGTTGTCTACTATTTCAAGTGTTTTTTTCTCGTTTTTTTTTCTATTTATGTTAAAATAACTTTAAATTTTTTCTTCTCTATTGTTTCTTAGTTTTTAACATGTCAAGCTTTTTTTTCTTTTTATTAATGTTTTTCTTGTTTTTCTTTTCTTTTTTTTTATTTTTTTCTACTATTTTAAGCTTTTATTTTCTGTTTCTACTAGCTTGATTACGTAGTTTTTTTTTATTGTTTCTCACTTTTGTTTCATCTCAGAATACTCTTTTAATTTATTTCTCTTCTTTTCTTGTCAACCAAGTATTAATGATCTTTATTGCAGGTTTTTAAATGTTGCACTTTTTTCCCGGTTTCTTTTTTGGCTTTCTTGACATTTTTTTGTACCATTTTTAATTTTTATTTTTTTTTCATGTTTCTACAAGCTTAATTAAATTTTTTTTCTTTATTGTTTCTCACATGGCAAAATTTTTTTTTTAATTTTTTTTTTTTTTTGTTTTTTATTGCAGGTTTTTATATGTTGCATTTTTTTTTCGATTTTTTCTTTTGTTTTTATGACAATTTTTCCTACCATTTTAAGTTTTTTTCTTCTACCGATGTTTCTACTAGCTTAATTACATAATTGTTTTTTTCTTTATTGTTTCTCACTTTTTCTATATTCTAGAATTTTTTTCTGTTCTCTTTTTATTATTATTTTTGTCAGCTTGTTATTAATGATCTTTATTATAGGTCTTTAAATGTTGCAGTTTTTCACGCTTTTTTCCTCTGTTTTTTTGACATTTTTTTGCACTATTTTAAGTTTTTTTTTCTATTCATGCTTCTACAAGTTTAAATACATAAATTATTGTTTTTGATCTTTGTTTTATGCTAGAATTTTCTTTCAATTTTTATTTTTTTTTGTCAGTCCAGCATTAATGATCTTTATTGCAGGCCTTTAATGGTTGCAGTTATTTTCTTTTTCTTCTCGTGTTTTTTCGACATTTTTTTCTACAATTTTAAAATCTTTTTTATGTTTCCACAAGCGCAATTACATCATTTATTTTCTTCTGTAATGTTTTTCACTTTGGTTTTATGCCAAAATATTCTATTGGTTTCTCTTTCTTTTTTTTTTGTCAGCTTAGTATTAATGGTTTTTATTGCAGATCTTTGAATGTTACAGTTTTCTTCCGTTGTTTTCTTTTGTTTTTTTGTTATTTTTTTCTATTTTTTTAGGTTTTTTTTACTATTACAGTTCTACTATTTTTATGTTACAATTTTTTTTTCACTTTTTTGTTCACTATTTTAAATATTTTTTTTATCAGTTTATCTTTCTATTTATGTTTCTACTGGCTCAATGACATCAATTTTTTTTTTCTATTGTTTCTCATTTTTTTACATTTTTTTTTGACAGTTTAGTAATTATGGTCTTTTTTGTAGGTCTTTAATTGTGTCACTTCTGGTTCGTTTTGATCTTTTGTTTTTGTCTACTATTTTAATTATTTTCTCTCTTACTTATGTCTCTATCAGCTTAATTACATCAACTTTTTTCTTCACTATTGTTTCTCACTTTTTTGCATGCCAGAATATTCTTGCGTTTTTTTTCTTTTTTTTTTAAATTTCATCAAAATTTTGCGTTTTTGCTGTCTATTTATCTTGTCTTTATATGTTACAGTTCTTTTTTCTTCTTTGACAGTTATGAGAGTTTAACAGTTATAACGTTATAACCCACCGTAAAAAAAGTGACACCATTACATTAACGTCTTCTGAAAAGAGGTTTAAATTTTATTATAATTAACTGTCAAGTCAAACAGTGAATAGTTTAACAATATTTGTTAGTTTAACAGTTAATTTGATACTTTAAAAATTTATATTATTATACGTAGCAAAATATTTAACACTGTGACAGTTACAAGAAAAAAATATTGTACCTAAAAACCTTATTAAATAAAACCAATTGATAAAATTATTAAAAATAAATTATAAAATTTTTTTGAATAAGTTAACTGTACGGTTTTTTTAACATAATAACTAAAGCTAAAAATAATAGTTATTAACCATTCAATAGCTATAACAGTTATTTATTGATAGTCAGAGATTATTGGTAGTCTAGCGTAGCAACGATTTAAGAAATATTTTATTTTTTCAACATTATCAAAATATTATTTGTATTCGACAATAATAAGTCTACAAAATTGTAGTTAAATAACTATCACAGTTAGCTGTCAAATATTTTATTTGACGGTTACTCGATAATCACTTGAAAACATACAAAACAAAAGTTAAAATAACGAAGCAGCATCAACATCATAAATTTCATCTAACTAATCAACATCTTATAAAACATTTTAAAGGGCTAGTTTAACTGAAATCAACTTATGATTAGCAGTATCTAACTATTAAAGTCACTAAATAATCATATTGAGCATTTGCATTTGTTAGAATGACTTAACTAAACTATTGATTCTATTAAAACTATTGAAACTGCAGACAAATAACTTGTTAATAACTAGTTTTTTGTGTTAAATTTTTCAATTAAAATTTGTATTGAGAGCACAAGACCATTTCAATTCAGTTAACTGATTATCTAAACAGTACATAATTGAACGTTAAGTACGTATAAAAGCTGTTTACAGTTATTAATAAGGTTTTAACAGTTAAAACGTCATAACTTACCGTAAAATAAGTGACACTATTACATTAACATCTTCTGAAAAAAGTTTCAATTTTATTATTATTAACTGTTACAAAGAGCAAAAAATACTTTTTGTAACATAACTTGTTAACAAGTTTTTAGAATCTCATTTTAAAATTTTTTAGGTTTAAACTGCTAGATTTTTTTATAAAATTATTAAGTCTCATAAAGAAACTTGTTGTCTAACTATTATCTGTCAGAAAATATCTTGCTGATTTACGGTTAATAGCAATAAAAACTGATACTCTTAGCTGGTTTCAATATTTCTAAATTATATTTTTTCTAGTCGACAACTCGACAACTGTTTTTAAAAAGAGTTGAGGTTCCTCAACAGTTAACTGTTAAAAAATTCATTTGACGGTTACCTGACAATAACTTGAAAACAAAGAAAAAAATTAAATTTGCTAGAGCTTTGGAACTATGTAATTAAATTAAATTTATTTGACATAATGTTTGATATTTTTTAAAGATTAAATTGATACTTTTAATCGGTTTTATCAGATTTTTTCTAGTCGACAACTGTTTTTAAAGATGCTAAGGTTATAAGCTAAGTTAACTGTCAAAAATTATACTTGACGGTTACCGACAATGAATTGAAAAGAAACAAAAAATATTAAACTAAAGCTAGAGCTTTCGATCTATTAAATTAAATTTATTTGACCATATTTTTATTATTTTAAAGATTGTAGATAATATTTCTAATATTTATTTTGCACGTTTTAAAATAGAATGCTAAAATTTGCTATAATTTTTGTAAAATTTTTAAAAAAATGGCTATTAATTTTATCAATTAAGTAGTCCTAATCTTAATAAATAGTTCCTATCAGTTCAGATAGAGATCCTACTGTATATATTTTACATAAATAACAAAATATCTATTATTTTTTGAAGTTGTAAAATTTTGTTTTGTAAAATGCTGATTATAAAGTGGCCGAAAATTTGGACTCATCGCTCAAAGATCGGGAGTTTCCGGTCCTTCCCAATGCATGGAAAAACGTTTTTCCCGCATTGCGGTGTTTTTTACTTTGCTGTCAAATCTAAAGATAAATGCTCGAAATTATGTTCTTTTACGTCAATAAAACTATAGCAACCAAACAATGAAACCATTTTAGATGAAAAAAGTCAGATGGTAAAGAAAATAAGTTTTAAATAATTTATTATTAAAAATTAGAGTTATTTATTGCAAAAAAAAGTGTACCATGAGTTATCCACGTTCAAAAAGCGATAAAAATTATAGTTACAAGTTAACTGTAGTCCCACAGAATAAAATTAGTTTTGGTTTTTTCAACATAACTAAAGCTAAAAATAATAGTTATTAACCATTCAATAGCTATACCAGTTATTTATTTATAGTCAGAGATTATTGGTAGTCTAGCGTAGCAACGATTTAAGAAATATTTTATTTTTTCAACATTATCCAAATATTATTTGTATTCGACAGTTATAAGTCTACAAAATTGTAGTTAAATAACTATAACAGATAACTATCAAAAATTTTATTTGACGGTTACCTGACAATAGCTTGAAAACAAAGAAAAAAATTAACTTTGCTAGAGCATTGGAACTATGTAGTTAAATTAAATTTATTTGACATTATTTTTGATATTTTTTAAAGATTAAATTGATACTTTTAATCGGTTTTATCAGATTTTTTTTAGTAGACAACTCGACAACTGTTTTTAAAACGAGTTGGAGCTTCTCAACAGTTTACTGTCAAAAATTTTATTTGACGGTTACCTGACAATAACTTGAAAACAGTAAAAAAATTATATTTGCTAGAGCATTGGAACTATCTAGTTAAATTAAATTTATTTGACATTATTTTTGATATTTTTTAAAGATTAAATTGATACTTTTGATCGGTTAGATTTTTTTTAGTCGACAACTCGACAACTGCTCTTAAAACGAGTTGAGGTTTCTCAACAGTTAACTGTCAAAAATTTTATTTGACGGTTACCTGACAATAGCTTGAAAACAAAGAAAAAAATTTAATTTGTTAGAGCATTGGAACTATGTAGTAAAATTAAATTTATTTGACATTATTTTTGATATTTTTTAAAGATTAAATTGATACTTTTAATCGGTTAGATTTTTTTTAGTTGACAAATCGACAACTGTTCTTAAAACGAGTTGAGGTTTCTCAACAGTTAACTGTCAAAAATTTTATTTGACGGTTACCTGACAATAGCTTGAAAACAAAGAAAAAAATTAAATTTGTTAGAGCATTGGAACTATGTAGTTAAATTAAATTTATTTGACATTATTTTTGATATTTTTCAAAGATTAAATTGATACTTTTAATCGGTTTTATCAGATTTTTTTTAGTCGACAACTCGACAACTGTTCTTAAAACGAGTTGAGGTTTCTCAACAGTTAACTGTCAAAAATTTTATTTGACGGTTACCTGACAATAGCTTGAAAACAAAGAAAAAAATTAAATTTGTTAGAGCATTGGAACTATGTAGTTAAATTAAATTTATCTGACATTATTTTTGATATTTTTTAAAGATTAAATTGATACATTTAATCGGTTTTATCAGATTTTTTTTAGTAGACAACTCGACAACTGTTCTTAAAACGAGTTGGAGCTTCTCAACAGTTTACTGTCAAAAATTTTATTTGACGGTTACCTGACAATAACTTGAAAACAGTAAAAAAATTAAATTTGCTAGAGCATTGGAACTATCTAGTTAAATTAAATTTATTTGACATTATTTTTGATATTTTTTAAAGATTAAATTGATACTTTTGATCGGTTAGATTTTTTTTAGTCGACAACTCGACAACTGTTCTTAAAACGAGTTGAGGTTTCTCAACAGTTAACTGTCAAAAATTTTATTTGACGGTTACCTGACAATAGCTTGAAAACAAAGAAAAAAATTAAATTTGTTAGAGCATTGGAACTATGTAGTTAAATTAAATTTATTTGACATTATTTTTGATATTTTTCAAAGATTAAATTGATACTTTTAATCGGTTTTATCAGATTTTTTTTAGTCGACAACTCGACAACTGTTCTTAAAACGAGTTGAGGTTTCTCAACAGTTAACTGTCAAAAATTTTATTTGACGGTTACCTGACAATAGCTTGAAAATAAAGAAAAAAATTAAATTTGTTAGAGCATTGGAACTATGTAGTTAAATTAAATTTATTTGACATTATTTTTGATATTTTTTAAAGATTAAATTGATACTTTTAATCGGTTAGATTTTTTTTAGTTGACAACTCGACAACTGTTCTTAAAACGAGTTGAGATTTGTCAACAGTTAACTGTTAAAAATTTTATTTGACGGTTACCTGACAATAACTTGAAAACAGAGAAAAAAATTAAATTTGCTAGAGCCTTGGAACTATGTAGTTAAATTAAATTTATTTGAATAATTTTTGATATTTCTTAAAGATTAAATTGATACTTTTAATCGGTTTTATCAGATTTTTTCTAGTCGACAACTGTTTTTAAAGATGCTAAGGTTATAAGCTAAGTTAACTGTTAAAAATTATATTTGACGGTTACCGACAATAAATTGAAAACAAACAAAAAAAAATTAACTTGTTATAGCTTTAGAACTAATTAAATTAAATTTATTTGACTTTTAATTTTATCAATAGCTTCTATCAGTTCAGATAGAGATCCTACTGTATATATTTTAAATAAATAACAAAATATCAATTTTATTGTTGGAATTTTGTTGTAAAATGCTGATTATAAAGTGGCCGAAAATTTGCACTCATCGCTCAAAGATCGGCAGTTTCCGGCCCTTCTCAATGCATGGAAAAACGTTTTTCCCGTATCGCGGTGTTTTTTACTTTGCTGCCAAATCTAGAGATAAATGCTCGAAATTATGTTCTTTTATTCTAATAAAACTATAGCAACCAAACAATGAAACCATTTTAGATGAAAAAAATCAGATAGTAAAAAAAATAAGTTTTAAATCATTTATTATTAAAAATTAGAGTTATTGGTTGCAAAAAGAATTGTACCTAACTTATTTAGACAGAAATTTCTCTCATCCGCACTAATGCAGCACTCCTTTAAGTGCTCATGTGGGAAATTTCACTTTCCGAACTCGTTCGGTAAATAACTATTATTTTTTAGTGACATGATATTGTTGATTTTCGTCATGGATACGATATATGAAACGTATCTCATATCTCCCTTGGGACTTTGTAAAGTTTTTCACCCTCAAACACATGGTTACCATGCATTTGCAGCAATTACACATTCACGCATTCTCGGATATTGTTATTTTTCATATAATTTTATTAAGAAAGCAGTAATGAGATACTAAAAAATAAAATATTTAATGCACTACGGGAGATATTCTGTTTTTCACCCTCGGTAGACTTACAGACCGCGGGCCTCCGGCCCTTGTCTGTAAGTCTAACATGTCAACCTCGGAGAAAAAACATTCATATCTTGCAACAAATATCTATTAATTTCCACCAAAGTAGCTTTTTGCTACAATTTAGGCAACTTATCATACTAAAACATGCATATTTGACGTAGGTAAATCCAGGAAGTAAAGCCGCACTTCGAGGAATACGTGAGGGTGATTTGATAACTTCCATTAACAACCAATCCACCAAAGATATTACAAATGCAGAGGCTCATGCTTTTTTGAAAAACTCAGGAAATACTCTAAGATTAGGCCTAAACGAGTAAGTGCTGCCTGTCCCATCTTCAGATGTGGTTTTTATTTTAAAATTCTTTTTCTCTAGAGATTCTAGCGGCTCACCGAAGAGGAGACAATATAAAACTATTCACCAGGAAACACATTCGGAGACAGTTAAAAGTAAGTTACAATAGAAGTTTTCCAGTTAAATGTCACACTTTGATGCACACCGTAAAATGTTATCTATGGAAATGCAATAATCTGTGACCAATTGAATTATTTATCTGGAAAGTTACAATATGTGCCAAGCTTTTTTTTTACTGTAAAAACCACACAAAAAACTATTTTTTTTAATCGTAAACCAAACATTTTGATTGTCGTACTTGGATCTATGTGATAAACAGTAAACAAACTGTTTCCTAAAATTAAGTTTGTTTGTAAACCTATTTTCAATTTTTTTGTCTTATTTTTTTTAAATCAAATTTTAGAGTTTAATAAAACTAAATAAAATATAGTAGTAAATTTACAGAAGATAGATGAAAAAACAAGCCTAAAACTACATACATTGAGACAAAGAAAAGACTATAAGAAAATAGTAAAGTAAGTGTAAAAAAAATACACAAAACAAATTTGTAAACAATGAAAAAAAAAAACTAAAAACAATTGAATTAAATCTGCTTTAATTCAAAAGAATGTAGTACCACCTACTTATACATTTTTATGGTTTGTAACAAAGTCAACAATATTGGTAGAATATTCTTGTATTTAATTTAAATAAACATAAACAAATTATTAGTTTCATTGCTTTATTTTTCATTTTTATATTTTATTTGATATATGGATTTTAATGATTTTCTTATATTGTTTAATTATTTTGTATTAATTTGTCAAATTTATTATTGTGCTGTTCTTTTGTTTAGTAAGGGCTTTTTTAATAGGTTTTAATCTTGAGTATTAATTATTACAAAAAAAAAATAAAAAAAACTAATATAACCAAAAATTATAAACACCCAGTATATTTGTGTCGTTTTAAAAAATTATGAAAATGGGTAAAAATTTTCAAAACATAAAGCCTTATTGTTGAAATTCCTTCAGAATAAGCCCGTTATAGACCAGTCAAATATTTATTTTAAGATATCATATCAAGCCACAACGTGTGAATTTATAATCAGTTATTTACTTTAATTTTCACAATTTTTTTTCAAATTTCAATGCTAAGAATTTATTTACTTTTTATAAAAATTGAATCAAAAATTAAAAGAAATGGGAAAATAAGGGGAAATTTAATTCAGAAAAATTAAAAATCTTGATTGAGACCATTCCAGTGGGTATTTTTCAAATTTAGGGTGGTTTATTGGCATTATTTTAGGGTTTTAATGATTCTGATATTATACAAGAAAGTTGATATTAAATTTTGACAAGAGCAGACATGTGAAAGATACTGACTTTTATTTATCAACCAAAAGAAAAATCAATAATTTTTGGGTTTAAATGTTTTTTTAAACGTTAAATTATAGCTAAAACACTATCAATTACAAGTCTGCAAATAAAAAAACCAGATCAAAACTGGTTGAACCGTTTCGTGGCTGCAAGACGACAAACAGACAAACATATACACACTACAAACTTATATAGAATTTTACTATTAATATATTATATTATCTTTTTTATTTAAACCCATTCAGGGGTTTAAAACAGCATATATTATATAAAAATAAAGTATTTTAACATTCTTTGTTTATTTTAAATTAGTGCTATTATTGTTACTATTATTTTTTATTTGTGTATTCTGCTTATTCTGCTTTATATTTAGTCCAGTCATTTCGTCCGAAAAAAAGGCAAATAAAAGAAAATGAATTTGCGCTTCTAATTTTTTAATATGTTGTAGGGGATACCTAGAAAAGCTTAACTTGAGATTGTCGACCAAGCTTTCCTAGGAGCTTTCGCCGCCATCTTGAAAAAAGAGGTAAAATTTGTTTCTCGGCAATAACTCGGCTATCCGATGAGATTTCGAAAAATTTTGTAGGACACTTTTTGTAGCTTTCTTTGTGCTCTACAATAACGCCTAAATCATTTTTAGCGTATCATGCATCGTTATCGAGATATCGATCGATAAAGTCAAAAATTTAGGACACAATTTTTGTTTTTTGCTTTTTTTTTCTTTGGGTCTTAATAAATATGAAAAATTGTAGAATTCAAACTTGTAGAGCATATTCAGACCTACAATTTCCTTCTTGGATTTTTTTATGTTGGACAAAAATTACGATCTCCAGCGCGCCGCAAAGTCGGTGAATCCACACTCAGCGTCGAGCGAGCTGCTCGCTCGGTTGTGTCTGTAACGATGATGATGACGATGCTCTCATCGAATCAGCATCATTTCCAACGTTTCAACAGACACAACAACTCGAAGAGTTTACGGAGAACGAAGATCTTCAGCCTGGACCATCCAAGCGAAAAAAAACATGAAAAAAGTCCATCGTTCGTGTCTCGAGTGCAGAAAAAATAGTATATTACACTACAAGGGACAAAAGTTGAATTTTTGGCCCTGCGCGCCATAATGTCCGAGGTGAAGCCGAGGGCATCATGGCGCGCAGGACCGAGATTTCAACTTCTGTCCCGCGTCGTGTATACGATTTTTCTTCATACCTCGGTCGAAAGTACGTACTTTTATTTTTAATTTTATTAGGGACGAAAGTATACTTTCGTCCCTAATAACAGAGACGAAAGTTTAACTTTTAGTCCCTGTAAGATGAAATTCTTTCTTCCCTATAATAGCGGGAAGAAAGAATTCATCGTGTTTATTTATACTCGTAACTATGTTATATGACCAGCAACACTCGCTTCGCTCGTGCCGCAAATGACGCGGCAGGCATCAAAAACTATCAGCATTTAAAGTTAAAAAAATAAAATTAAAAATAAAAGTACGTACTTTCGACCGAAGTATGAAGAAAAATCGTATACACGACGCGGGACAGAAGTTGAAATCTCGGTCCTGCGCGCCATGATGCCCTCGGCTTCACCTCGGGCATTATGGCGCGCAGGGCCGAAAATTCAACTTTTGTCCCTTGTAGTGTAATATACTATTCTTTCCGTTTATTTTGTTTTGTTTATTTTGTATTGTAAAAAAATAGTTTTTTTTACTGCACAAACAAATTATTTGTTTAATAAATTACTATTGTGTGATCCTTAATTTGTTGCTCTTTGTACTTATTTTTTATCCCATCAATTTCCTGAACAATTTCCCATTCGATTCGACATCCAGACACAACCGAGCGAGCAGCTCGCTCGACGCTGAGTGTGGATTCACCGACTTTGCGGCGCGCTGGAGATCGTAATTTTTGTCCAACATAAAAAAATCCAAGAAGGAAATTGTAGGTCTGAATATGCTCTACAAGTTTGAATTTCACAATTTTTCCCATTTATTAAGACCCAAAGAAAAAAAAAGCAAAAAACAAAAATTGTGTCCTAAATTTTTGACTTTATCGATCGATATCTCGATAACGATGCATGATACGCTAAAAATGATTTAGGCGTTATTGTAGAGCACAAAGAAAGCTACAAAAAGTGTCCTACAAAATTTTTCGAAATCTCATCGGATAGCCGAGTTATTGCCGAGAAACAAATTTTACCTCTTTTTTCAAGATGGCGGCGAAAGCTCTTAGGAAAGCTTGGTCGACAATCTCAAGTTAAGCTTTTCTAGGTATCCCCTACAACATATTAAAAAATTAGAAGCGCAAATTCATTTTCTTTTTTGAATGTACGTAATGACTGGACTAATTGTAATTATCAATAAACGGTTTACTTTTTTTTTTCAAATATTGTGCTTTTTTTATCTTTTATTTGTTTTTTTTTTCTAAATTTGTATTTGTTAAATTTATCAAGTTTTTTACACTTTCTAATACACATATTTTTTTAATTTAATTTAAAAAATTTTTGGTTAATTTATTTGTTTTGTTTATAGAGTGTACAATCAAAATTCTGATTTGTTTGCTTTTTTTGTTAGTTTTTAAGTTATTCTGTTTAAGTTATTGTTATTATTTGTGTTTATTGTTATTTTGCTTTATATTATAATTATTAATTGAGCATTAACAATTTTTGTTTTTTAAGGTATGGTGCGTTTTTTTCACATTTTATTTTTTTATTTTGCTTAACTTAATATGTTTTGTATTTTGCAGGCTGTATCACTCAATTTTTTATATATTTCATTATTTCTATCTAACTTTGTATTTCTTATATTTACCAATTTTTTATTAGATACCTTTTTCTAGATACATGATTTTTAATACAATTTTTAAAATTATAATTTGCTTGTTTTCTTGACAGCAGTTATTTGTTTTAATTTTTTATGCATTATTTTATTTTTTTACAGTAGTAAAATCCAAATCCTACTTTCTTAGTATTTTTTTGTTAATTTCTTTTATTATTTTGTTTTACTATGTTTTTTACATTTTTTTAGTTCTCATATATTTTAAATATTGTAGTTTCAACAAATGTGCAAGATGTTTTTTTATACGTTTATTATTTTATTTTTCTTTATTTATTCATATTTGTACATAAAAATATTTACATTACACTTTAAACCTAGCAAATTTATATATTTTTTGAATTTTAAAACTACGTTTTTTTCTAATTGCTGGTCTTTGTTTTGTTATATTAATTTTTTTTCAATACAATTTTTTATCAAATATTTTTTTTTCATCTACTCTAATTTTTTTAAGCACTCGGCTTATTTAAAAATAGAATGACTATAAGAAAAAACTAAAAAAGTTTAGATTTTCTTATATATTATAACAAAATAATTTTTTTAATTACAATCAGACTATTTTTTTCAAGTCAATTTTTTTGGCTCTATTTTTTGTCATTATGTTTTATCATCTTCTTTTTGCTAGCGTGATCTATCTTTTTCTTGCTCTTTGTGTTGTCAATACAGGCTTTTTAATCTTTTTTTCTAGCATTTTTTATTTTTTATTTACTTTTCTTATTTTTTAATTTTTGTATCACCATTTTTGAAAGTTTTTTCAACACTTTTTATTATTATACAGAAATATTTTGTGATGAGTTCTTTTTTGATTATTATATATATGTAATTATTATTTTTACAAGTTTTTTTAACATTTTTTATTCTTTTACAAAAATGTTTTGTAATAAGTGAGCTTCTTTCGTTTTTATACATTTTCTCTTGACTTCTTTTATACTCATAATTCACTGAATTATTGAGTTTTAATATAAAAAAAAAATTATCCGCCAAAGAATAACTTGTTAACAACCAACAGCTAATAATATTTAAAAATATATATATATAATAGCTTTTTAACATTTTTAGTGGCCGGTAAACTGATCATTAAATGTAATAAAGCAACTGTCAACTGGTTAACAATAATTTTCCTAGACATTTATCCACATACTAATAAAAATAAACTTAAATAATTAATCAACAACTGAGAATAAAACAATTTAAATTGAATGATATAGTTTAACTGAAATCAACTGGTTATTGACAGTAGAAAACACTAAGTACACTAAATTAGACAGCTGCGTTTGATATCTAAACCTTTCAGTTGATAGAACAAGTTTATAAATGCTATCTTAAGCATTTTAACACGCTATAAAAATTGTTAAAATAGTAAGTTAACTAACTTATTGAACCTATTAAAATCTTTATTTGAAATGACGGCAAAAAACTTGTTAATAACTGGTTTTTTGTTCTAAATTTCTTAATTAAAAATTGTATTGAGAGCAAAGGACCATTAAATTACACGCCAATTTAGTTAAAGCTAACTAATTATCTAAAAAGTACATAGTATTTAATAGGTACTTAACATTCAACTTATTATGTAAATATTGTAAAATAATTTATAACAAGTTTATATAATCTCATTATGATATATTTTTTTGCTTCCACCAGTTGGACCCTTTTACTAAATTATTAGGTAACCTAATAACTTGTTAATTTCCGGTTAGTACTCTTAATCAGTTTTAATTTTTCAAGATCATAATTGTCATAGTCGACAGCTGTTTTGAAAAAGAGCTAAGGTTTTTCAAACAACAAAAACGGTGTAGTTGTTAACCCTTAACTTAAAAGCTTAACCAAAAAATAACTTGTTATTTAGTAGTTTTTTGTTCTTATTTTTTTGATTAAAGAGTATTGAGAGCGAAGCCACATTCTGATCATATACATGTAGTTTAGTTAATTTTAACTGATTATCTAAAAAAATTATAATTGAATAATAAGTACCTATAAAAACTTATAGTTACTTGTTATATAAATGTTTTAAAAAAAGTTATAAGAGGTTTATAGGAACTTATTGTAAAATTTTCTAGTTTCAAGCGGTTAGATCTTTTTGCTAAATTTGTAAGTAACCTAATTAATAACTTGTTACTTTACGGTCAACATTTTTCAATTAAAAATTGTATTGTTAGTAAAAGACCATTCAGATTACATTGTCACTTTGTTGAAGTTAACTGATTGTTTAAAAAATACATAGTCGTATGTTAAGTTCCGCTAAAAGGTTTGAGGTACTTGTTGTAAAATAACTTGTTAACAGGTTAATAGAATCTTTTTATTACATTTTTTAGTTTCAAGCTTTTAGATCTTTTTGCGAAATTATTAAGTAGGATAAAGCAACTTGTTATCTAAGTATTATTTCCAAAAAGATAACTTGTTAATTTCTAGATCATAATCTAACAACTGTTTTGAAAAAGAGCTAAGGTTATACGAATAACAAAAACAACAACAGTCTAGTTAACAACGTAACTTAAAAACTTAACCGGAAAATAACTTGTTATTCACTAGTTTTATGTTCTATATTTTTCAATTGAAGATTGTATTGAGAGTAAAGGACATTTTAGGTTATTTAGTTAAAGTAAACTATCTCAAAATAATTGAATGTTATGTAGCTATAAAATTGCATATAGCTACTTGTTATATAAATGTTGTTAAATAACTTATTAACCGGTTTATAAAACTTCATTATATAAAATTTACCAGTCTCAACTTGTTAGACTTTTCCACTAAATTATTAAGTGTAATAAAGCAGCTTGTTATCTATCAACTACCATCTGCAAAAAGATAACTTGTTAATTTACGGTTAGTAGTAATAAAAATGATACTCCTAATCGGTTTTGATATTTTATTTTTTAGCTTTAAGCTCTTTTTCCCTTTTTTCGAAATTATTAAGTGTCATAAAGCATTTTGTTATCTAATTATTATTTGCAAAATAGTAACCTGCTAATTTCTAAATCATAATTGTTCAAACCTACAACTGTTTTGAAAAAGAGCTAAGATTCCACAGTTTTGTATAAATAACAAAACCAAGAATTTAACCGAAAAATAACTTGTTAATGACTAGTTTTTCGTTCTAAATTTTCTAATTGAAAATTGTATTGAGAGCAAAGGACCATTTAGATTACATGACGAGTTAGTTAAAGTTAACTGATTATGTAAAAAGTACATAGTTGAATGTTAAGTACCTATTAAAACTTATGATTACCTAATAACTTTGTTAATTTACGGTTAGTAGTAATAAAAAATGATACTTTTAATTGGTTTTAATTTTTTGAGATCATAATTGTCCTAGTAGACAACTGTTATAAAAAAAAACTACCGTTATACAAATAACAAAAACAACAACATTGTAGTTAGCACCTTAACTTAAAAATTTAACCGAAAAATAACTTGTTAATCACTATGTTTCTGTTCTAAATTTTTCAATTAAAGATTATATTGAGAGCAAGAAACCATTTAGGTTCTTTAGTTAAAGTTAACTGATTATGTACATAATAATGTTAAGTATTTTTAAAAACATATAACTACTTGTTATATAAATGTTGTAAAATAACTTATTAACAGGTTCAAAAAATTTTATTATAAAATTTGCCAGTTTCTAATTGTTAGACTTTTACACTAAATCATTGAATGTAATAAAACAACTTGTTATTTAACAATCATATGCAAAAAAATAACTTGTTAATTTACAGTTAGTAGTAATAAAAAATGATACTCCTAATCGGTTTATTTCTAGATCATAATTTTTTTAGTTGACAACTGTTCTTAAAAAGACCTAAGATCACAACCTCATAAAAACAAAAACGATCTAATTAACAACCGGTTAACTAAAGTTAATAACCAAACATTAAAATTTATTTTTAATATTAGTAACTTTTAGAAGAAAGGATAATGTTGCAAGTGTTATTTGAAATATTATTATAGGTTATTGGCAAAAACTTGCAACCGTTAAGATTAAATGTAGCTGAATAACTTTCTAATCGACTAGCTTTTCAGCTGACTAGTCAATTTCAGCTAGTTATAAATAACAACTTTACTAAACCCATTAAAGAATAAATGACATTTTTTGGTTAAAAACGAACTGGTAAGTTGCCAAGCTGTTGAAATACTGAAATTATTGATTTACAAGTTTAATTAAACTGTTATTATCTAAATTCGACAAACAGTTATTTTTGAAACTTTACAAATGTTGTCAATTAGTGAATGTTGTGAAATAACTTGTTATCCCTTGGTACACATGTACAACCTTTCCTGTTCCTGAGGTACTGAAATTTTGCTATATTATTATTATCATAATATCTTTGATATATTAACACTTGTAAAACCTAGCAAACTAACCATTAAACGTAATAAGACAATTGTCAACAAGTTAATAATTTTCAAACCGTAACTTGTGGACCACTCAGATATTTATCAAGATATTAATGTTTAAGAAGTTAAAATAAATAATCATTGTTTTAAAATAAAACAATTCAACTGGTTTATTGTCAACTGGTTATTAACAGTATCCAGCTATTAAATAAATTATTATATACATCTTTTAACACCCAATTAACATCTGCAATTCTTTCAGTAGATAGAAACAAGTTGTCAAATAATATTTCAAACATTTTGACAGGCTATAGAAACTGTTAAAATTTGGTCATTTGTTAGAATGAGCTAACTAAACTACTGAATCAGTTAAAACCATTTGAAGTGTAGACAAATAACATGTTAATAACTAGTTTTTTGTTTTAAGTTTTCCAATTAAAATTGTATTAATAGCAAAAGATTATCTTAATTTAGTTAACTGATTATCTAAAATGTAAATACTACTATTTGTTGTAAAATAACTTGTTAACTAGTTTTTAGAATCTCATTATAAAATTTTCCAATTTCAAGCTGTTGGGTTTTTTTAGCAAATTATTACCTATAGTAAAGCAACTTTTTATCTTAAAAAGATAATTTGTTAATTTACGGTTAGTAGTGATAAAAAATGATAATCGGTTTTAATATTTCTATATCATATTTTTTCTATTCGACAACTGTTTTTATAAAAAAACTAAGGTCACACAGCAGTTAACTGTCAAGAATTATAATTGACGGTTACCCGACAATAACTTGAAAACAAAACAAAAAAAGAAAATTTGCTAAAGCTCTGGAACTACTTAATATAATTTTTTTCTATATTTTCAATATTATAAAAATTTTAGATGTTTCTAAATATTATAACAGTTAATTAATCAACAATCTGAAATGCTAGTTTAACTGAAGTCAACTGGTTATTGACAGTATCCAGAAACTGTTAAAATTTTGTCAGTTGTTGAAATGAATTTACTAAATTATTGAATCTATTGAAACCATTCAAAGAGCAGACAAATAACTTGTTAATCACTAGTTTTTTTTAATTTTTTAATTAAAAATTGTATTTAGAGTAAAGAGCCATTCAGATTACATGTTAATTTAGTTAACGTTAACTAATTAGTTAAAAAGTACATGTTAACGTTAAGCACCTATAAAAGCTCACAGCTGCATGTTGTAAAATAACTTGTTATCAAGTTAATAGAATCTCATAAAAGTTTTCAGTTTTAAGCTGTTAAACCTTTTCACTAAATTATTAAGTGTAATAATGCAACTTGTTAACTAACTATTATCTGCAAAAAGATAACTTGTTAAAATAAAAAATAGCTAGTTTTGTTGAAAACAGTTAATAACTTTATATAAATAACAAAAACAACAATCAATTAACAAAAACTAAAAACAAAACTTTAAAATTTATTTTAAATATTAGTATTTTTTAGGAAAAAAATAATGTTGCAGATATTATTTCAAATATTATTTATTTATACTATCGTTAACGTTTCGTGGCGTGTTGTCCTCATCTTCATCAAAGAGTAAAAAAACTTAAAAATTCTAAAGTACAATTTATTAGTTAGTTTTAATTGGTTTCATTACTTTAGAGTTTGAATTATAAGTTATGTCACAACTGTTATTGTAAAGTTTACAACTTTTAGCTAAAAAGTTATAGATTATAGCTTCTAATAGATATGAGTTCCATTCCCAGCAAGGCCCAATTTTTTTTCTTACCGAGCTGATTATAATTTGTGACTTATTTAAATACTGTCAATTTTTTTAAAAACATTTTAATATTGGAAAGTAATACACTTTTACCACTAGTTAAAAAATAATTTTTTTCAAGTTATTTTAATTATTATTTATTTCAGAGTCAAGCACAACATCCTACACTTTAACATCATCATTATCGAAAAAAACACCAGAAAATACAATTGGCAACGAAGAAAAACCATCCAATACCGTTAATGGTAAGCTTCAATTAGAACGTAATAAAACATCCTTTTTTCTTAAGGTGTGCCAAACCTATTAGTGTCGCCAACTTTCAGATCTTATTCATTCCCTTTAGTCTCATAAAGAGTGTGTGAATTTTTTCATGAAACGCCATTGGTTCATTTGTATTCGTCATTTAAAAAAAGTCTGGAAAATTAAAAGAAAATGTAGTAAAAAACGGAGGAAAAAACGTAAGTTTTTATTATTTCTCATAATTTAATAGAAATATTATCACACTTTTATAATTCGATTACTGTATGAAACCTTAAAATACAGAAAACCTTGACTAATCATGAAAAATAATTGAAATTGGAATTCCGCTTCATTATGAAACGAAATCTCTTTTATTCCGTTTGATAATGCATCAGGAACTACGGCTAAACCTTGCATTTTATAAATTAAAAAAACTAAAACAAAAACTCAATCAAAAATCTAAATTTTTTTTTAATTATTTTTTTGGTAATTATATTGAACCGCCGCCCTTTTTACGACCAAATTTAATTTGTAGAATAATCATCGATGATGACCTCAACTATTTTCGCTATTTTTTTTCTTTCAATCAGATCATCAATTTACGCAGATTATGTAATCGTAGCGTATAGGGTATTATTATTGATCTATTGTCAAATTTTAAGGAGCGTACCACCAGGACATGGTCCGGTGGTTGGCGCTCCCTCCCCGGTGGTACTCCGGAAGAGAGTAGTGGAAAAACCATAAACCATGATCTGATTTTGATCAAACAGTGGGTGACCAGCCAGATTATTGCATGGTCATCAACAAAAAAAAAATATATTGAAAAAAAAATCACTTTTCCTTTCCAGGTACTTCCATCGAACAAACTCCAGGATATATATCATCGACTTGTTCTTCAACAGCTTCAACCCCAGGTAAGCCACCAAATTCTTTAACATAATTTAGGTCAAAATAATAAAAAATAATTTTGTAATAATACCATAACAACTCAATCGGACCCAGATCCGGTGTATTATTGGCATGTCTAAAATATTTAGTTAAAAGCTTTCGCTAACCATCTAAGTTGTGTATATGTGTGTGTTTGTGTGTCGTTAAAATAAATGTGTAGAAATTGGCTCCTACGAGGAAACCCATCAAACACCTATCCTCTAATGTCTTTATCTAGGACACGCGTCATTTACAATGGCTGATAACGTATCAACGTCAAGGTCTCGGCGAAACAAACGTTCACGTAATCGTAGAAAAGCAAAAGGTAAATCCATGACACCGGTACTCGAATCATATATTGTTAAGGAACCAACCCAAAAAATTCTAGCCAAAAGTAAAAGTCTAGATGATGATTCGGTCAAAATTGAAGAAATTATTGAAACAGATGTAGGACTATCGAAAGAAGAAGAAATCAATTTACGTACGTTTCTCCATAGCCTACCTTTGATTACATGCCCTGAAGAAGCCGCTGTTAAAGTTGATAGCACAAAAATGAAACGTGAAGAAAAACGAGCAGCACTAGAACAATATTTTGCACCAATGCTTCACCATCCAAGGTTTTTAGACGTTATCAGTGAGGAGAACAGTGATTCAAGTGATTTGAAAGCGGAATCGAAAATCCATCTAGAATCACACATTGTAAAATGTGATTCTCAGCCAGAAATTGTATTTTTAGAAGATAGCTCCAGCGGTAGTGATAGTCCCTCAGAAGAAACAGAAATTACACAACAATCTACCAACACTAAACTTACAGTGAAAAAAAATGAAATAATAGTTTTGTCAATGGAAGAAAAAAATGACAGCTTATATAAAACTCCTCAGTGTACAATTTCCGAAATTACCCAACTAACTCCACCACCTACTCCAGATGATAAATCACCAAAAGACATTGAGTTGATTGCACCTGCAGAAACTAATCTTTCTTCATTTCCTACAAATGACAATTCTATCAATTTAGACTCATCCCAAGCAGCAGAAATATCTTCCAATGCTTTAACTCCCATAAATCCATCACCATCTCCATCATTAAGTAGTGGTAGTTCAAGATCATTAAGTACTGTCAAATACATACCATCAAGTAGTTCCATTGACGATATGACATCACTCAATTGGTTCAATCCCATCACCCTTCGAGAACTTTGCATAAACCATCTAATAGCTCAGCCCTTTGGAACTGACATCTTACAAGAACTAGCAGACGTAGCTTTGAGTATTGAGCATTTAACATCTAACCTTTTACCTCACAATTCTCCAACTAATTTAATTGACATTCCAGTCAATCAAATGTCTTGGACTGGCCTACAATCTGACTTTGATCCCAAACTACTCCTCTACCTTTCACCAACACAAAAAAGCGAATTAGATAAAAACAAGAAAACCAAAGACGAAGCATCAAATCTGATTGATTTGCATACGAAATTTATTTTTAGAACTAATAGTAGTAGCTCAAATGAAAAAAAAACGCAGAATTTTGCCACACTACCGCGATGCAAGATAGACAATGCTCGACTGAAAGCAAAAGATTTATCCGAATGGCTACATCTTGCTAAAAATAATCAACCTACATTAGAAGCACAAATGCTTTTGCTGCAAGAAAAAGAACGTCAAATTCAAGAAGAATTAGAGATTCTCGAAGAAGAAAAACGCAAAATAACTGCCGAAATGGCTCCGTCAAAATTTAAAATTGAAGATTATCATATTTCTAAGCAAGGAGATTTTGCTGAAAATAAAAAATCTAGACCAATATCAATGCCTGGATTAACGAGCGAATATTTTCGAAAGCAAATGTTTGAAGAGTATATGAACCAAATAGCGGAAAGACAAGAGCGTAAACAACTTAAAGTTATAAAAGTTACAACACCTACACAACAACAAGAAAACAAAAACTATCATGGTCTAGAAGATGAATTCATGGATATAGTACGCCAAAAACAAAAACTAGGAAAACTTCTTATAGAGAATGAAGAAACGCCAATGGAAAGTGAAGAAGTACCGAAACATCTACAAGAATTCCTAGAGATGACTGAAGAAAATGGTGAGTGTTTTTTATGTGTGAGACCTCTGTGCTTTGCGCCCTTTGTGACGTTTTTGATTTATTTTTCTGATCTAATACTGCATGGCATTTAGGTGATAAATGTCTGCGGAAATGCAAAGAAGCAAGAAGAATAAACAGAGCTTTGAGCAAAAATCGCAAATCTAACAACCGAGCTGGCTTACTCCATGATATAGATTCTTCTCTTGTGATTGCTAAAGGGTTTTTGTTGCGTAAAGGTTGGTTTTATAACCAATGCATGCGGAGAATTGTCATCTACTAATCGCATGCAAAATCATCAATTTTAAATATCAACAGGGATTTGATAAATATATAATTTTTTTTTATAGATAGATATTAAAGTTTCAACGCGTGACAAAAAATTTTTTACTTGTTACTCATATCCTATAGAACTAAATCGTATTTTATAAGATTTTATGGCGTTTGTTTTTTTATTTTCTAGTTGTTATACTGGTATTTTTTTTTATTCTTGTATTCTTTTTTCAGTTGTTTTTCTCTTTAGTGAGTTTTTTGTGTTTTTGTTATATAAATTTTATAAAAAAATTTTGAGTTGGTTGTCTTTTTTTACATTTTTTTTATTCTTCAATAAGTATGTTTTTCTTTAATTTTTTATTTGCACTTGCTTTTCTTTTATTTCTTTTGTTTTTATTATTTTTCGTGTTGTTTCCGTTTTGTTTCAATCGATTGTTCATCTTTTGTATTTTTTTTTGACTTTGTTTTTTTTGCATTTCGAAATATGTGTTTTTTTTATTTTTTATTGGTTTGAAGATTTTTTTATATCTTCTAGTTTATTTGTTCAATTTTGTGTCACAAAATTTTATTAAAAGTTGGTTTAAATTTAAAAATCAAAAATAAGACACTGTAAAAAATTGGTAGACATCAAAAAAAAATCTTATTCAATATGGAGCAATTAAAAACAATTAAATTAGCAAAAGTAGAAACCAGCTATTTGGTCGCGGGTCACAAAAATAAACAAATATCAACAGAGATTTGATTACAATTTTTTTTAAAAAAATTGTTATAAACTTTTAACATATGATAAAAAAGACTTTACATCTTTATTTTAATAGATTTTATGTCGTTTTATGTTTTTTGATTTGCAGTTGATCTACTGGTATTTTTTTTAATTTGTGTGAGACTTCATATTTTTTTCTCTTTTGTGAGTTTATTCTGTTTTTATTATAAAATTAAGAAAAAAAATTTAGAATTTGTTTTTCTTTTTATAAATTTTTTTTCTTCTTCAATTAGTTTATTGTTTTTTAATTTTTCATTTACCCTTGCTTCCATTTTTTTTATGTGGTTTTCTTTTTGTTTTAATCAATTGTTTTATATTTGTGTTTTTTTTACTTTTTTGTTAGTTTGAAGATTTTTTTTTTATTCTTTTAAATTAATGATATTTTACATAATATTTAAACCAGTTTGTTTGTTAAACTTTTTGTCAAATAATTTTTTTTAAAATTGGCTCAAATTTAAAAATCAAAATCAAGACACTGAAAATAATAAAAAAATCTTAGTTTAGAATCTGGAAAAATTACAAAAAGATAAAAAATACAACAGATTTGTCGCTTGTCACGTAAACAAATGATGAGAAAAAACTAAACTAAGATTATTTTGAAAAAATAAAATTAAAGTTAAAAAAAACATTTTTTTCATTAAAAAGCAAAAACAAAAATTCAAATTAAAAACAACGATCATGAAGAACAACTTAAAAAAGCACTAGAAATCGTCAAAAATAAATACCTGAGAAATAAAAAATTAGAAAATGCAATACATTTTAAATTTTTATAAAACAATAAAACATAAATCAATAGAAAGAAAGGGAAAAAAAATTACAGCTATAAAAACGTAACAAAAAATAAACGCGCAACCAAAAATAACAATATAAGATAAAGTAAAAAAGCAGAAAATTTGAAAAAAATTAAAGATATTGAGCAACGAAATAAAAAAAAATTATAAACAAGTCAACAACCAAAACATCTGATCTGGTATGATCGAATTATATAAAGGAAAAAATATAAACAAGACCTGTTGATTAAACCACCGAAAATAGACAGAGCCAAAGAGACTCAATTACATGCAATTTAAAAGCTAAACAAGCTAAGAGAAAACAAAACAACGTAGACAACACAAGCTGAAATTTTTAGAAATATTACAAAAAAACATATTGATAAGAAATTAAAAAAATTACCTTTTGGGAGAAGAAATCATCGACCGAATGAAAAACAAAGCACAGATAAAACTACTAAACAAAAATTAAAAAACTTGCAAAAGACATTTCAAACATAAAACAAACAAAAAAAAAATAAGCAAATGCGCAGAAAAAGAAGGAAGAAATTAATAAAGAAAAAAATATAGTTGCAACCATTACATAATGAACAAAAAAGAAAGATGGTAAAACAAGGAACAGCACTACAACTACAACAGCACACAAAAATATTAAAATTGCATACATATAACACCATACATTTAATCGATCAATAAATATAAAAATAAAAACAAAACAATTAAAAAATCTCTAAGAATAATAATATGGTTTAACTTGCATTAAATAGATAAACCAAATAAATAAAAAGGGAAAACCACAAAAGATGTGAAAATACGTGCAAAAACAAATGAAAAGATTAATAAAATTGTGTTACATTCTATATATAACAATACAACTAATTCAATTTTTTATAATATAGCACAAAATAAAATTAAATAAAAGTTTTTATCAAACTTAATACACACAGAAAAGACACAGAAAACGAAAGAAATACATAGATAGTTTATAAAACATTCTGCTTTTCTTAGCAACATAAAATAGGTAAAAAACAAAAGAAAAACCAATTTAGCTCAATATTTGATGTACATAAAACAAAATATTTTGATATTTTTAAACAACATAAAAAAAATGGAAAAAAATATAACAAAGAAAGAAAAAGGTAGTGGCATTATAAGATATAATAATGCCACTACTATATGTAATGATATAAATAAAAAATAAGATATAATATAAAAGAAAAACAAGAAATTAGATAACAAATATAAATTGAACAATGAATAAAAACAATGGTGATCAAAAACAATTACGAGAAACAAAATCATCTGAATTGATATTATAAAAGAATATAAACAAGACCGTTTGATTCACACACCAAAAATGTAAAGACTTAAAAAAAATCTATCACATGGAACAGAAAAGCTCAACTAGCTGAAAAAAAAATAAAAACAAAAATAATTTGAAACAAAAATTAATATTTTAAAATAAATCGCAAAAAATTATGGAAATAAACAAAACAAATACAAAACACAAAAAAAACTATTGAAAAAAAGACATGAACATACTTGCAATCAGAAAAAGAATAAAAAATTGTTTAAATATGAAGCCAAGTAAAAGTAAAAAAAGTGTTTCAATGAACAAATAATAAACAGAATTCGATATATAAAGAGAAAACTAATGCCAAACAAATTAGGGAATTCCAATACAAAGCACATTAAACAATACATAGAACAAGAACAACGCTATATAGAACACAACAAAAGTAATTGCAATCAGCACATAATAAACCAATAATAAAAATAAATAATAATAGAAGCAAAAAGATTTAAATAATAAAAAGAAAATAAATACACTAGAAAAAGAAGAGGATTTAACCAAAAATTTGAGTTACCTGAAACAAAAGATTTTGATATTTTCAGCCACACAAAAAAAAACAGTAAAAATATAACAAATAAAAAAAGATACAAAAAAAAAAGAAATAGTGAACAAAAAGTGAAATAAAAGCACAAAACAAATACTTCTAAAAATAATAACAATCATATTCCTGTAATTAAACTGAGGCTCATAATTTGAAAAAAATTTAGAATTCTATTAGTTTGCTAAAATTGTTAATAATTTAAAACTAAAATTATTTATTTAAAATATAATATTTTATGTAAAAAAAATTATTATGTAAACCTGTTGGGAATCAATTCACCAAGTGAAGTTACTTTTTATTGTTCACTTTTGCTTCGCAGAATTTGATAAATTTTAAATTAGTCTGCACTTTTTTGTGAGTTCTGAAAAATATTTTGAAAACGATGACACTTTTAGAAAATTTTCCAAAAAAACCATCTCTCAAACAAAACACTTAAAAGTGAATAAAAATAAGCTCAAACATGAAATTTTGAGATAAATTCAATTTTGAGATAAATTCAACTTTTTTTTTGACTAGCGACATCTATTAGAAACTACTTTACATCAAAAATTTGAGAAACAAGGTTTTTACATGTTTTAGTGCATAGGAGCATAGGTCACATTAGATGACAGTTTTGATAGATACAAAAACCATGTTATTACGGTAGCAATTTTTGTCTCAAACGTAGACCAATGATATGCAATGTAATCTAATCTAATTTCTTTGATTATTAACAACAAGTAGAATAAGATTAATGCAAATTTATTCAAATTTGAATAAATTTCCAGTGACAATAGATTAGTAGTTTTAGATGTCTCTAGTTTTCTAATTAAGTCAGTAAAATTCAAGTTTTTCAAATTTGAATCTGTTGCGACTTGCTGAAAAGTTCCAATAAGAACAAAACATGTCCAAACCTGTGGATCTAATTTAAATGAATTTGCATTGATTTTATTATTTTCTTTTGGGCGATAATTACAAGCAAACATTTTTATTAAACAACCAATAGTCAGAAAACTGTTATTCTTAAAAAAAATAAACACAGCAAAAGAGCCCTAAAGTTGTTATTTTAAAATTGATTTTTTTTTAAACATTTTTTTGTGATTAGTAAAATGATAATTTTTTATTGTAGTAACAACCACAAATAGAAACAATAAATTGAAAAAAAAATAGTTTATCAATAAATTTATTGATTTTTTTGTATCAAGCTGGCATTAAAAATGTTGCAATAACTGTCAATTGTTATACATAAATTTAAAGTTTTTTTTTTAACAAAAATTAAAGTAAATAATTTAGGTTTGTTGTAAATATTGTCTTTCTCTCTCTCTCTTTCAAAAAACAGAGTAAAATAAACTTGGTGAAAAAGAGGTGGAGTTGCGAAAATTGCGGAGTATTAGCTTTCAGCACGGCACAGGTAGAGAAAGCAAATTAGCAGGTTTCGATCAAAAATATAATATCTTATAAAAACAGTTGTTGTTTTTTTTGCTGTAACTAATTTTTAACTATTTTTAGCAAATATTTGTTTGAACTTATTGTTGGAAAATTCTGAATGTAGCACAGATGATGCCATCCTGTCAAAAAATGACTGTAATCTGTTGTTTTGACCAATTTATCTTTTTCTCGGTTTGAAACCTTACAGTTAGAGTGAGAGCAATACATGTCTTAAGGCATCGTAGGAAAATTAAAAAAGTGTCAATAAAAAGTTTTCATTAAATGTGCAATTTTTTTCTAATTTTATTAAGTCTTTTTTTGCTTAGAATTGCTATGTATTCTTTGACTTGAGATATATGTCTATGTGGTCTAGAATTGAACGCAAAAATTGCTTTTACTAAATGAACAAAATTTTTGGAAAATCTATACTACAGTTATGATCTTTACTTTTCTGAGTTATTGTTAAAGCACATGTGGTTTTAGATAAACTTTTTAATTGCTAAAATGTACAGTAGTGAGTCTATTTATGGTTTTAGCCTTTGCTGGGGCTTATATACCTCTCGATGTATGCCTAAAGGATCTAGAATAAAAAATTAAGTACAAAAAGAGTTTTTGAGTAAATAAGCAAAGTATACATTAATTATATTGTACAGTGATGAGTCCATTTTTGTCTTGAGTCGTTTATTGAGCAGAAACCGCACAATGAGGAAGTTTTTAAACTAAAACCCATAAATACAATCCAAAGGCGCTTATCCATCATCTCTAAATCGCATGTGGTTTTAAAAACATCTATTTTTAAATGGTTGCGCATGAATTAGGCTAATTTTCTCCTCCTTTCAAACCTAATTATATTTAGAAAAAAGTAGTATTTTGCGTAAAATAAAAGCTTTTATGACTGAGTCTACGTCATTGAGGAGGTCATAGGTGATTAATAAGCCTCATCCCAGCAAACGTCAAATAAACATAACAAAATCAATTCGTCAAATTTAGTCGGTCACTTGGTGAAACTTTTCTCCTTCTGAGCCCGTTCTAAATCTGTATTCTGGATCGGGACGCCGCTGGTGGTTGTCGTCGGATTCAGTGTGGGACCACGTGCAGTGTGTAGTAACATGTAGTGTAATGTGCCCCCTTTTGATTTTTTTCTGCAAGTGTTTATTCTACAATTAATAACTTTACAATGATTACGCCACCAACACCTCCTCCTGCGCCAACCTTCAAAGCCGTCTCAACTTCACCAAGTAATATTTGGTTTTTGAAAATTATCCAAATTTTATTACAAAAAAAATCAAGGTTTTTCAATTTTATGCTTGGTTGAATGGTTTCCAAAACAATCGGCGACTATTTCTAAATTAATTACAATTTGTACATATACTGGCCACTATTTCTGAACAACAATTATTAATATAAGTACTTTAGATTGTGTTGTTATCAACTGCAGTATAAAAGTGTAGTAATTAAGAAACCTTGACAATTTTGATAAATAACATTTTGTTTTTTAACATTATTACAATAACACTAAAAATTTTCTACAACAATTAATTTGTTCCTTTTCAGTATAAGACTGTTTTGCTTAAATTGACAAAAAAATAATCTTTATTTCAACGTTTTGTTTTGTTTTGTTTCGTTTGGGCTTCTTTAGGAAATTTTAAATAAAAAATAAAGCGCTTTAATTTAGAAAAAATTAAAAAATAATATTTTTAATTTATTAATTTTCTTTATTGTGTTAAATGAGTTTTGTTTTGAATTTCCTGAAGATGTTTGATTAGGACAAAACGTTAAAATAAATTTTTTCGTCATTCTGTTATATTCTTGGCTCAAGATTGCTGTAATAAGTCTAAAAATTGAGTTTTTTGTTTGGTTTATATTAATAATTGTTAATAGCTATTTTTGCACAAAAAAATCTTAATATCACATTTCAACCCATATTAGCATGACAAAATGGTGAAATGTAAATATTAAGCAATCCTCCTAATTTTAAAATGAATGAATTGATTTAGCCTTGCCACAAAAACTTAATGAACAATATCCTTTCCGTGAATTTCCCTTATTTGCCCATCTCCCATTATATCTGCATTCAAAACTAATTGAAAACAAAAAACGAATGAATGTAAATATTGAATCAATTTCCAATGAGAAAAAAGGAAAAATTTTTAAATAATTTTTTGAACGACTTGGCAACAAACCATCGACGAAAAACAGAGAGACGAACGAAGTCCAGTGTTATTTTTGATTCCAAAAATTTAAAAATGGACTTGCACAACACCGGAAGCGGCACTTATATCATGATATTAAGCGGAACAGCTTTTGCATATCGAAATAGAATTGCAATTTCCCATGAATTTTCGTCTGATATATAAATTAAATTCGTAAAGAGAAACACGTGCCAAAATAAATTTTTAATCTCGATTTAGAAATAGATCAAAAACACTTATTTTGAATTCACCCTATGGTTGGTTTTGATGTTTATGTCATTTTGAAGTTAATTAGGTCCATTATAATTGTTGTGAACACACTGATTTTCTATTTTTACCTGTCCTCCCTCATCAGTGACTCATTCTGTTTCTAAAATAATCCAGAACCGTATCAACCGTTTCATTTTCTACATATTTATTTATAGATTTTTCACAGGTGTATAGTTTTTTCTTACTGAAAACAAACGTATTCTTGTGACATCATTTATATTATATAATGAAAAAAATATAACAATCATCTCTTTAGTACCTAAAAAATTTGAGGTACATATATCCAATCAAAAGCTTTTGAAAAATCCTTATTGCACGATCTATACAATTATAAAACTTACTACAATTTAATAAGTTAAACTGAATAAAATAAACAAAAATAATACATGATAAAAGAAATTTGATCTATAGACCAGGGTCGATAATTTTTAAAACCAAAAAAAATAATAGTAGGATGAAACTCATTAGAAAAGGAAGAAAATATTATAACAATTAAAGAAAAAATAATTTACGGGCGATCTGAGGTCGGGAAGGGGATGGGGGTGAGTTTTTAAGGGTAAAAAACGGTTTTTCTTGATTTCCGGCAAAACTAAAAGTCCTATCAAAAAAAGTCAAATGGCAAAGTTGTAGGTAATAAAAAGATCTAAAACTTTTGCATCTACATTTTTTTCACATAACTTCAAAATTTATGTGAAAAATTTATAAAACCAAGTTTTTGGTTTTTTATTTTTATCTTTTACAAAATTTTTTTTTTTTAACGACATTTAGTGAAAACTTTCCTTTTTATGTCTCAAATACGCTGTAATTTATTTAATTAAAAATATTAATTTTTTCACCTTATTTTGAATTAATATCGGAAAAACACCCTAATTTTCAATCGAAAATTCACCCGTCAAAATATCAGCTTTTTTCAAAAAGTTGGTATGGTTTCTGTTTGTTGAAGTCTCTACTTTCCGATGGTAAAAAAATAAATATATGTTACTACAGTAAATCTTCTTAGAAAATGCAAAAAATCAAAAAAAACTTAAATTCGAAAGTTTTTTTTTAATTATTATAAATTAGGTTTTGTTCTTTAATGTTAGGGTAGTGTATGTTTAATTATGTTTTTTCCAGGAATGTTAAGGGAAAACAATGAAAGAATGTTAAGGGGATGTATGTTTAATTATGTTTTTTGTGTTGAATGTTAGAGGAATATATGTTTAATTACACTTTTTTTGTCGAATGTTAAAGGAATGTATGTTTAATTACAGTTTTTCCTATGTTTGTTGTTAATGTTCTTCCCGAACTTGCAATTTTTTTCCAGAAAAAGTAAAATTTTCGGCTCGTGATCAAGCAACCCTTCGGGACGCTTGATGCTTATAATAATTAAAAAAAAACTTTCAAATTCAAGTTTTTTTTGAATTTTTGCATTTTCTGAGAAGATTTACTGTAGTAACATATATTTTTTTTTTCACCATCGGAAAGTAGAGATTTCAACGAACAGAAACCATACCAACTTTTTGAAAAAAGCTGATATTTTGACGGGTGAATTTTTGATTGAAAATTAGGGTGTTTTTTCGATATTAATTCAAAATAAGATGAAAAAATAAATATTTTTAATCAAATAAATTACAGCGTATTTGGGACATAAAAAAGTGTGTTTTCACTAAATGTCGTTAAAAAAAAAAAATTTTGTAAAAGATAAAAATAAAAAACCAAAAACTTGGTTTTTTAAATTTTTCACATAAATTTTGAAGTTATGTGAAAAAAGTGTAAATACAAAAGTTTTAGATCTTTTTATTACCTACAACTGTGCTATTTGACTTTTTTTGATAGGACTTTTAGTTTTGCCGGAAATAAAAAAAAACCGTTTTTTACCCTTAAAAACTCACCCCCATCCCCTTCCCGACCTCAGATTGCCCGCAAATTATTTTTTCTTTAATTGTTATAATATTTTCTTCCTTTTCTAATAAGTTTCATTCTACTATTATTTTTTTTCACTTTTTATTATTTTTAAAGGCTTCTACCCTGGTCTACTAGTCTTATACATCTAAACAAAAACATTTAAAAATATGAAGCAAAAGTAAAAAAGACAAAAATAATCTTGTAAACAAGACAAACATGATTACAAGAACATTAATGGTCCAGTCGAGATAGAAATAGAAAAAAATAGGGACGGCGATTTTTTCTTAAACGTTGGGGAAGAGGGTGCTTGGAAGTCTAAATCGTGATTTCCGGGACAATCCGCCATTTTGATTAAAGGTTCAGTTTTTTTGTTTTTTTTTTAAATAACTTGTCAACTTACAACTTTAAAGCTGAAATAGATTTATTTAAAGTTGTTGGAAATTTGATTTCTTACAAGTTTGGTTCTTATCATTTTTGCGCTGGGATTTTATATTGGGATACAATTTTTTGTCAATTACCTACATAATAAACGAAATATTAAAAAAATACAGAAAAATTCACTTTTGATTTGAGTATAAATTTGGAAATATTGATCGTGGAGTGAAAGTGTAATTTTTTTTTATAAATATAAAGATAATATAACTCTGCAAATAATAATTCCAGCGTAAAAATGATGTTGACTTAACTTGTAGGAAATTGAATTTCCAACAACTTTAAATACAACAATTTTGCTATAAAGTTATAAATTAACAAGTTATTTAAAAAAAAACGAAAAAATTGAGCTTCCAATTAAGATAAAAACGACCGTGGCGGCGTGATTGTTTAAAAAAAAAATTAAACATCAATTTTTTCTATTTAAGATTATTTGTATGTCTATCTTAACTGGACTACAAATAAAAAAAGATCAGCAGTATAAACAAAAAACATTTTTTCTTAGATAAAAGAAAACTTGAAGAAAATATCAATAAGATGATATTATGTATAGAACAGCTCATGGAAAAAATACTTAAAATCGAAACATCTAAAATAACGAACCAAAAAAACATAATTAATTTTTTTTTATAAAAAGTAAAAGAAAAATGTGAGTTGAAGAAATACGATAAAAACACCACATAGAAAACGCATAGAAAAAAAAAGTAAATTAGCAAAACAAACATATTTTTATAAGTATAATAAAAAAATACAAAATACTATATTGTGAAAATATCAATAAGTATCACGTAATAAATAAATGTAATAGTAAACAAACAAATACAAAGATTGATTATCCACCGATTTCAAATTCAATAATAGAAAAAATACATAATAGAAATAATATTCCTCAAGGAAAAAAATGTTTTAAAAAAAGAAACCTAACTTGTCTCAAAGCTAAAACGAAAAGTTATTAAAAACGTCAAAAACAACCAAAAGGCATTAAAATAAAACGTTAAAAAGAATGTAGAAAAAAATCATTAATTGTAACATTTCTGCGGTGGCGCAAAAGTTTTTTTTTTATGTTCATAACTTTTTTTATTATTTTTTTTTTGACAGAATAGTTATATTTATAATAGAAGCATTTCTCATCGTAACAATTAATTATGTTTTTTTTTGACCAAAATTTTTTTTAGTTTATTGTACAACGAAAGGTTTATGGCTAATCACTTACAAGATACGAGTATTTTGCTTCAAAAACTGAAAAAAACCGAAAACGAAAAAAATTACACTTCTATGACATTTCTAATTTGTGATTAAATTGCTGTAGATTTTCTAAATTGCTTGCTCAGGTTTAGTCAACCTTACTAACCCTTGGTTTATGTTACTCTCAAAAAAATCTGGAGGTATTCAATCTGGGGAGCGAGTAGGCCATTCTACCGGTCCTCGCCGTTCCATCCAGCCGCCAGGAAATACATTATTGAGATGCTCGTTTGATTCAAATAGTTTGGTTTGACTATTTTCTTCAATTATTCTTATAGACTTTATTTTTGCTTTCTAATTTTAGTTTTTTAACAAAACATTATGTACCTTGTCAGCGTTTAGCAATAAAATTTTACATTTTTAACCAAAAGAAAGAAGAATTGCTATTTAAAAAAACATGAATACGAAACTTAAAACTGTGGTCTAATAAAAAAATATTTTTATGTTGATAAAATGATGTTTTTTTATCACATATAACGCCATAAGTGCATATATTATTTATGATAATCTTCAAAAACATATTGATTACCTTAATTATGAATGGTATTCGGTTAGAAAATTACAGGATGTTTCAGAAGGTTTAAGAAAAGTTAAAAATGGATTTTTAAGCGCTGAACATAAATGAAATTGAGTAAACTAATGCTGTTATACCGCCAAAAAAAACAGAAAATTGTTGTGGAAAAATGTTTCCAAACTCTCGTTTTGAGTGTACATTTTCATTGTTGTCAAAAATTAGCACTTATGTCAGTCATGTTAAATAAAGAAAAAAAATTTTTGGGATAATCTTGTTCTTACCATGGAAAAGCCTTAAAATCTCAGTGTCTGATTGGTCCATCGGTTTTTCAATGAAATTCACTTGTTTCTAAATAAAAAAATAATAATTTTTGAACAAAAAAGTTTTGAATACTGCGAGCAGTTTTTGCACCATTTCTGTAAATTATTTTTTTTTTACTTATACTATTAGTTTTTAGACATTTTGAAATGATACTAGATTGACACAAAAATAGTTAATAGCACTGTAATATAAGCATAATTAAGTAGGAAAAACGTATCCGATTGATTACGTCGGAAAAAAAATAAAAAACCAGTAAGGACAAGAAAAAAAAAACAAACAAAAGCAAAAGGTATAGAAATACATAAAAGATAAAGTGCCAAAAAAAATTTGAAGCAGATAACAAAACACAAAAAAAAATTATCCAAACAGAGATAACAACAGAAAAAATAAGTAAGAAAGCCAAAAAATATATAAGAAAAAAACATAAAACTAGAAGAAAAGATGAAAAGAAATTTATCTTTCAAAAAAATTTACAAAACAAATAAACAAAATAAGGTAATAAACTTTCTAAAAATAGCTTTACATCAAGAAATATTTTCAATTCGTTAACCAAAGATTAGGAAAAATTAGACAATAGTAATGTGTAATGATTACATAATAGATACATATTTTTTCAGATTTTTTTTGTTTGATAATTTAATCAAAGATAAGTTGTGAGACTATTGGAGAAAAAAAATGTCGGATGAAAGATAAAAACATATGATAAAAAGAAGAAATAAACTACTAAAAAGAAAATTAGGGTTGCCCACTAAGCTTCCTACTGATATACATTGAAATTACCGAAATTGATAGAATGCTTAGCAAAGACCAAGAGTGTACTGATGAACAAAAAAAACATACAGCCGTGAGTGTTTGTTGATGATATAATATGTGTGACAAAAACAAAAAAAAAAGAATTGATAAAGATAATTAAAAATTTAAAAATCAGCTTATGCAAAGAAAAATAATAGAAGTAAATGACAATATGACAAAAGAGATAAAACTCAATAAAAGAAAAAAAAGAGAGATAAATCAAAAAAGTTGGAAAGAAAAAAAATTGAAGATGCAAAAGATTTTGAGCATATAAAAAAAACTCACTAACCTCGCAGATATTAACGAGATCGCAGAAAATTGACAAAATAATAAAATGTATTTAAAGAATAGGAAAGAAGATGTTTATAAGTTACTATATATTGAAAATTTGATAATGTTAGAAAGTATTCTGGATAAAATATAAGATGGAAACATCGAAAAAATTAAAAACATTTTAATTAGAAGTAACGAACAGACTAAAATACATGATAAAAAAAATTACGAGAAACAACAGTAGAAAGAAAAAGAATAAAACACGCTAAAAAATAAAAACAGGTCAATCGCAAAGTTTGAAAAAAAAAGAAAAAGTATAGAAGCAAAATGATTTGATTCTCAAAATAGAAATATCAATAAACAAAAAAGGAATAAAAAGGCAGTCTAGACATACCAGCAATTTTGTGAAGATATCAGAAGAAGAAGAAATAATAAAATATTGCAAGACAGCGAGTGTGAAAGAGAGAAAACATTTGCAAGAATTTGACGTAAGAGAATAAAACAAAATCAAGCATAGTGACGAGGAAAAATAATGAGTGAAAAAAAAAGGAGAAATAAGCTAGCAAAAGTCAAGAATATAATGCCAATATCAATGGATAACGTTTACTTCTACTATTAATTACACTTTTGATATCTAAGTTGAACTGCTAAGATATCATTTTTAAGAATTATTATAATGAAGAAATATATTGTAATGAAGAAACATCAACAGAAAAAATAAGTACCACCAAAAAACAAAAAGTGTGAGCGTGAAACAAATGCTTTAATTACACAAAATTCTTCAAAAGCCTTTTAATTATTTTGGAACTACCCTTAGACTACTATATAAAAGTAATAATCATATTGAAATTCTCATACTTCTACATTAGTACCATATTTAAGCTTACAATAACTCTCAAATAATAAATTTTCAATCACTTTACTAATTTTTTATTCTACTATAGGTATATGGTCACCTGGCCAAAAACTATCTTTTGATATACCAGAATCAGCCCCTCAAAAAATCCAATACTCTCAAAAAGATGACCCCATTTCGCCAGTTTGGACACCAAAAAGTGCAAATTCAAGTCCAATTGCGGAAAGAAAAGAGTTTAAACCTATAAAATTTGAATCGCCGGTTTTAGGTCGGAAACAGTTTAAAAACGAGGTATTAAAATTTACTTTTAATTTTGATAAGTTTTTGATAAAATTGAGGATTGATAATAGGTGGAGCAAGCTGATGAACATCCTTGGAAAGCACCAGAAGGTAGTAGTGACACAGGAGTGATTTTATCTTCGACTTTACAAAAAAGAATACCAATAAGTCAGTCGTCACCTGGATTTGATAATTTTGGACCTCGATTACCGAGGGCACAAAATCCAACTATTACGCTTCTGCAAAAAGCTAGAGGTACATTTTTTTCTCAATTAAAAATATTATGTATAATACAATATTTTTGCAGAAGGGCAACTGCCTAAAGGTGCCCTTTATATTGAAGACGAGCAGACGTTCAGAAGACCTCAAAATGATAAGCCATCACGAGTAGGACCTGGAGAAATATGTAAGTTGGTATCAAATTTATCTAATTTTTGGTTATTTTTTTGTACTTGAATAGTGTACAAAATCAAAAACGAATATACAAGCGAATCCGATACCGAAATTCCAAGAAAAATGGCTGATTTAGGCCCCCGAAAATTTGAGGGTATAGGACCTACCACAAGAGATGGAATGCCACTTATTTTACGTTCCGTAAGTTTATCACAAATATTGATAAAAATTGTTATTAATCTTTTCAAATAGGAGGTCAAGGATGCCAACCAATCAAAATGGTACAAGAAAATGTACGACACTATCCATAAGCAAAGACCCCACAGAGGTAACTAAATAATTAGAGCACAAACTTTATCAATGATACCTAAACATTATGGGTTTTTGTTACAGACGAATACGTTACGGTTAAATATAAACAACGTAGAGGTAATAATAACTCAGTGATAAGTTATCGCATTGTTTTTATTTAAAAATTTGTATTTAGGACAATACCCTTACAGTTCTGGCTACTTGTCCGAACCAGAACCAGGTGCTTATGACAGTGACTATACTGATTATAAATACGCAACTTTAGATAGACGACGTCCAAGAGATAAAGAAAACGATTTCGTATTTTCGACAATGCCAAAAAATCTTGATAAGTAAGTATCAATAGTTGGCGGCAATTTGAAAATTAAATTTTATTTAGAGACGTCATAAGGCATGGACATGATCCCTATAGAAATCAGCCTGGCAGAATAGAGAACTACATTCCCGGAAAATCATCAGTATCCGAAAAAGAAGCAAAAGAGGTATATATTTTTTCCAAAAATTATCAAAAACGTGACAGTATATAATATCAAATCAGCTAAGCTTTTTTGTCTAAAGCATGAAAGTACCATTGGGCTTGTAGAAGCATACTAAAATGCAATTTGAATTTTTTAGTGGTGGGACGAAGTCATGGACATATTCGATGGGGTAGGATTTTTTGTTTTTCTATCTTGTCTTCTCTCGAAAGACTTTTTTTTTGTTAGTGAAACCGTAGGGTTACTTTAACCAAAAAGATTCTTCTCTCTTCTCTTTTTTTTTTGAAATTTGGTGTTGGGTTGATACTAACATTTTTGCTTTTGTTTTAATCCCTCCAAAACAATTTTAAATAGTGGTTGGACAACAATTCGGCACTTCCTAGCTATGACATTATGTTCTCCAGAGCTCTGGCCAAATCTGTAAGAGTTTATTCCCATCCGTAGCATGCATACTGCATGGATTAATAGCTATTTCTATTTCTATTTTTTATTTTTATTTTTTTGATCTTTTGTAGCACTTGGAGCAGCAGAAAAGAGTACCACAAACTAGAAGTTTCATAAACCAGTAAGATATCTCACTTGTTTCTACCACTAAATCTAACCAGAATTTTTAGAGCTTTGAAGGAATCAGGATATGAAAGTGACTCTACATTGGTTTTTCGACGAAGAGATGAAAATGCATCCTTACTTAGTCCATCTGAGCAAAAGGAAGCGTACAAGATTATTCAAAAAGGAGGAGACGTACCTCTACATGGGCTCAGAAAACCAGCTCCAGAACGTCCAAAAGGTAAATTAACTATGATTTTATTTCTAAAAATAAATTAATAAAAAATTGCATGTATAAGCTACTCGATTAACACTGGTGCTGGACTATATCTAAGGTTTGTCTTTTATTAGTTTTATTACTGAAAGTATTTGAACTATGTTTTTCCCCTTTTATTATTTCGAACAAAAAAAAACCACAATGATTACATAACCTCATTCCCAAAAAAAACAGCTAAAGATAGAGCAAAACACTTTTGCATGTTCTTATGTTTACACACACAAAAACACACATCAAAAATTTTAAGGTCACGTTGCACCACTTCCAAACAAGTTTCACTACAAAAACCAAGTGAATTTTTCACAGAATTGGAATATTTTCCTACGTCATCAAGAGTAAGAGCACACAAAGACATAAAACCACAGAAAGAGTTTTTATGTTATCCGGTTACTGTTCATCCTCATCCGTCAACACTTTTTGCTCATTATAAAAGAGTGGCACCATCGGCTGCTGCTATGGCTTCTAAACCTCCATCGCCTCCAAGAAGGAGATCGTCAAGAAATAATACAACTTTGAGATTGATCTCGACGATGAAGGTTAAAACTGACAAATCACCTCTTTGTAGAAGACACGAAACTTGTTTCACTACCACTTCTACAGTCAATAACGCAAATGTGAAATTTCTAAGAGATAAAATTAGCTGTAAACTGGCCCCTGGTAAAGATAATAAAACTGTAAAAGGAAGACCAAGACCAATGAGTGCATCACCTGATTTGGGAAGGAAAGTTGAAAAACCTATGACTCGTAATCAGACTTCTTTCAGATCACAATCAACTGGTACTATCAGAAAACCAACCAAAAAACCATCATCAGAAAGCATAGAAAAAACAAAAGTATTTACTCCTCCATCAAGAACATTTGGTCAACAAAAACACAAAGCTGAATTAATACTACCCAGACAGCAAGCCACTTTGGTAAACTCACCTGATTTAGTTTCACCTACAGAAGTAAAAAAAGTGTACAAAAACACATCAGCTCTTCTAGCCTCAGCAAAAAATGAAAGTTTACCAAAAACAAAAAATCACACTATACCAATCAAAGTAGGCATCAGCGACAAAGCAAAGAGTATTATAAGACGTAGCCCAAAATCACCGATGGCTACCATCACCAGAAATAAATCCCTTTCACCACTTCCATCTATCACTAAAACCAGACCGATTTGTGAATCTCCAACTGCTCCTACAAAGAAAGTGGTTGTCTCAACTGTAGGTCGTCAGCCCTCTAAAACTACTACAAAAATAGTACGCACCCCTTCTAAAAAAAAGAATAAAAAAGATGAATCAATGCAATTGGTCAAAGTTGATAAATCTAAATGTGCTGGCCGAGCAGCTGGTACTGAAATGGTTCGCAAACTGCGTCAAATGGACGATCATAAAGAATTTGGATCTACTGACACTTTACATGAAATACAGAAACAAAAAGAATCAATCGAAACCAATTATTTTTTTCAACATCTTTTTCTTAGAGATTTACCATCACCGACTCCATCTATGAGTGCTCGAAATTCGTGGCTTTTAGAAAGAGCTTTTACGCTTCAGCGAAGACGCTCACCAGAACCAAGCATAAGCGCAATGAAAGTTTATCTAAAACATACAAAACCGGTGAGCGAATCGAAATTTAAATGTTTTGATTTAAGATCTAGATCTGTAAGTCCAGCAAAAGAACCACCAAGAATTATAGAGAAACGTAGTACTAGTCTTCCACCAAAATTAGTTTTTTCACAAACTTCACGTCCTGTATGTGTCAGAGTAGAAACGCCACCTCTTTCACCACGCCCAATCAGATCACCCTCATCCAGAAGGATTCAACATTTCAGAAATGAAATTCCAAAACCAAAAACTGAACTTTCAATCTATTCCTGTCCTAGTATTGCACACAGTACTAGTTCCATTGATTCGTGTGATAAAAAAGAGTATCAAAGTTACGTCAAAGAACTATTAAGATCGTCTAGAAAAAGTAACAAATTCAAAGATTTGAATGATTTTTACTCATCGATCGAAAAATTTGGTCAACTGGAACAGCTCTATAATTTGAAACCTCGCCGAAAATTTGAAGATGAAATCATTGATTATGATAGATGGCAGGAAGTAAGAACACGTGAAAAAGCTGAAAAGGAATTGCAAAATATCATTAGTAAACTGAAAGAGAACGCAAAAGAAAAAGGTTTTCTTTTCACACCAAAAGAAATAGATAATTATCGTTGGAAGAAAGAGCTTGATCGAGGATTAAGAATTAAGGAGAAATCTGTAGATAACATAAAAGAAGCTTTTGAGAAGCTCAAAGATGAGGAAATGCGCAAGCCAGAATTAATATCTTTCAAAGATACTTATAAGCCTCTATGGCGAGGGGATTCTGTTTTAAGTTTAGCCAGCCGAATGTCAGAACGTCGATCACAAAGTGAAGGACGTGGTGAATCAGTACGCCAGAAAATAATTGATTCGGAACGTATGCTCACACATGGAATTGGTAGCAGATTATGGAGTAGTTTATCAAGTGAACAAGTTAATATTTTAAAATCTCAACTTTCTGAAATTTACAATCAAAATTTTTTAAAACAGCGGCAAGATTATACTATTGAAGTACCATCAAAAGAGAAAAAATTGCCATCACCAATTCTATCAGTACGTCGCAATTCCGATTCTGTAGATTATCAGCCGATTAAAGAGGTTGAGAAAAAGGTTATATCACAGAATATAAGTAAAGAAGTTTTGGAACATGTTACTCGAGGAAATTTACCTTTGGTCAAGGCTAAAGAAACTAGAGGTGCAACTACACTTGCTAAGATAGAAAATCTAACTAGTGAAACCGATAGTGGCAGTACTGATGAATCTAACAGAACAGTAATTTATAAACCAGCCAAACAAGAAATTAAAAAAAAAGTTGAATATTTCGAAAACGCAAGAGATAAAGATAATTATTCTCCTACAATCTATAAGCCAGCTGATATAGAAGAACCTCAAGATGCCGATACATCACCATCTTTTAATCGACATTCCATTACTTCAAGATCCAATCAAAATCTAAAAGAGTTTTTTGGTGAACAAGAGTTAATGAAATTTGCTTCAATACCATTAGCTGCAACTAGAAAAGATCCATATGTTTCACCAGAACGGCCTACAGTGCTTCGTTCTTCAAGTCCTGCGATTTCTGAAGCTACCACAACTGATAGCTTGTTTAGAAGCCGCAGTTTATCACCATTTTCCGATGAATCTCTTGCTATAGTCAAAAGTGGAGAGGTACGACGATTACGAAACAAATTCGAAGAGGATAGGGCAAAATTTTTGACTTATCCACCACGTAGATCTAGAAGCGACCCGAATCTATCAAATCTTGAAATTTGTTATCCAAATCATTCAGTTGAGATGTTGAAGAATAAATATGAATATCCAGTGCATGTGGGCAGAGGTAGAAGTAGAATGCGCCGTGGTGGTGTGGTCTCGCCAAATTTTTTACGCGCCGAAGATAGATTTATGCCTCATATTAATATAATCAGTAAAATAGCCAGTTTGTATGCAAAGAAAAATAGTGATGGTAAGACTTTGAATGTAGATGAGTTAGCATCAATATTAGGCTGTCCTAAAGGAGAAGTAGAAAAGATGAGGAAAAAATTTGATCAAAATATTTCTTTATTGGGGCAGATGTTTACCTCTTCTCCTAATATCAAAGAGTTGAGGGATATAGCACCATATCTGGCAGCATCTTGGATTGCTCATCGTTATCCAAAATCTGATGATAATACAAGATCTCTATCATCACCAGATGATTCTGTTGGATCTCGTGATGTTAATTTGCTACGCAAAGATAGACAAAGGCCCAAATCTATATCTCCCAGTCCAAAACCATCAATTTTAAAAGAGGACACTAAGAAACAGCCAGTTAGGCGGTATCAACCACAACCATTAAGGTATAAATGGATACCTACACATACCAGACCCTCAGTATCATTTAAAGGTGTTGTATTTAAAGAGTTAAAACACGTTCATAATATAGATTTGTAGCATCAGCACCTTAAAATATTTATTTTATGTAGTTCAAATGCTTTATTATTTGTCACACAATGAGTGCATGAATTCATCGAATCATAATCAATTATTTTTTTGTTTTTGCTGAATGATTTTTTTTTTGCTGTATGATTTTATTACATTATTATCAATTGTCATAAATGTTTGCAATGTTACGTGTAGAACCAGAGCCCCCGATTCCACCACCAAAAGGACATCACGGATTAAGGCATCTCCAACAAGGTATAGTGTCTATTAGGTAGTTCTATTACTAACGGTAAATTATAAGTCACTTTGTATAAATGACGAAAACATTGATACACTTTATATAAAACACGCAAAAAAAATTAACCAATTTTTAATCGGAGCAATCTGTAGTCAGGTGGCTGACGATATTGCGTTTGGAATTTGGTCTATCTAGGGTCTTGCAAAAGTTTTTTTCTACAAAAAAAGATGGTTGTTGTCTGGCTATGGGTGTTTATATGTTTGTGAATGCAGGGTGCATAATTCCCTGTTATTCTTAATCTCTAACCAATATTAACCAAAAGTTTTCAAAGTTATCCAAGTATCATTTATATAAAATTATTATAATTATTATAATTGCTTTGAAATTATAACAATTAAGCTTAAAAGTTGAAGAGACAAAAAGCAAAGAAATAGTAAGTAAAATCATAAACAATGACAAAGAAAAAATTAAAAGTTTTAAATGAAGAGAAATTAGTAAAAATCTTAAATAAATCAATTTAAAAAAAAATAGGAAAAATAATGACAACAGAAACCAAGAGCAAAAAAAAACTATAAGAGATTATTGCAAAATTTTGACAAGAAGATTATGAGAAAGAAGAAAACTAAGAAAATATTTACCAATTAAATGAAACAATAAAAATATATGGAAATTAAAAAACTGAAGCATACAGTTGTGAAAAATTTAGACACAAGAAAAACAGAAGACAATATTTCTAAATAAAAAACTGAATATAAAATTGACCGATAAAAATTCTGATCTGGATTTTAAGTTACAAAAAAAAAATTTTAAAATTAAGAAAAAACATAGACTTTTTTACAAAAATCTATTACAAGTAATATGAAACTGTAGAAAAATAATCAGAAATAATGTGCCAGATTGTATACGAAATATGTATGAAATTAAAAATAAAAAAAAGCTGCGAACATGTTTAATTAAAACAAAATTACAAAATAGCATCGAAAAAAAGAAAAAATTCATTACACATTAAAGTCACCAATAAAAAGTCCATACAAGAAAATTAGGAAAGTTAAAACATTTTTACTTATTCAAGAATAATATGAGAGTTAAATGCAAAATGTTGACAACAAGATTATACAAAAATCTACAAAAAAAAGAAAGACAATAGCAAATCAAGACAAAGAAGAAGTTTAGTACAAAAAACATTAACCAATCAAATGAACCAATAAAAATATATGAAAAATAAATTACTAAAGCATACAATTGTGAAAAATTTAGACACAAGAAAAACAGAAGACAATATATCTCGAAAAAGTAAAAATTAAGAAAAATCGTGATCTAGCTTTTGAGTTAAAAAAAAAATTAAGATAAAACCTAGATTTTTTTTCAAAAACCTATTACAAAAAATATAAAATTTTAGAAAGATAAACAGAAATAATGTGCAAGATTGTATACTAAATATTAAAAATAAAGAAAAACTGCAAAAATATTTAATTAGAAAACTAAATTACAAAATAGAAAATAGCAATAGTCTAAACAAAAAATTAGAAAAAATACTACATTATTTTTTTTTTAAAGCAAATAATTTATTGCGAAGGAAAACGTACATTTGCTAGTTTTAATAATTCTTAATAATTATTAATCTTGAAAAAAACAGATTGAAAAAGTAAAAGATATGGAACAAAAAATATAATAATAAACACAGAGAAAAAAAAGCAATTAAAAAAAAAAGAAAGTCTTCAACGAACCAAAGCAAAAAAATTGGTGCAATTATTAATCTTCAGAATCAATGAAAGCAAAATACAATGAACACAAACCAAAATTAATTAAAAAACTAAATTGAAAATGAGGAAAACAATTTTATTAAAGATGAACAATAGTAGAAAAAAAATACTGTTTCATTACAAATACGTTGAAGACTAGATAACCTATTAGAAACATTGACTAAAATAATCTAAAAAAATATTTCTAACCTACAAGCACTAAATAAAAATGAAAAAAGCTACAAGAAGAAAAGAAAATGTCTGAATGAAAAATTAAACTAAAAAATAGAAGACAATAAAAACAAAATTATTGTTTTTTTTTTAAATAATTAAACTAAAAGTAAAAATTGGAGAAAAAACATTATAACGAAACACTAGAACAAAAAACTGGACAGTAATGTAAAAAAAGGGTGGATAATCTATTATATAATCTATTATGAACTTAAACAAAAAATAGGAAAACGTGAAAAAGATAGTGCACAAGAAAAGTAATGAAAAAAATCCTTAAAAAAAGTTTGAATGTATGAATAAAAATTATTCGATAAGCCTCAAAGACAAGAAACAGAATATTACAAAAAGATAGGAAATGTCTAATAATAGCCAAAAATAACAATGAATAAGTTAAAACGCTTTAAGAACAAAAAAAAAGGAAAGAACTTGCAAGAAAAAAAAATTTAATTTTAAACCAAATTAAAGAACCAAGGAAAGGCCATAAAAAAAAATTAACGAGAAATTAGAAAATATTATGTAATAGAAAATTATATTCCAACTTAAAAAAACATGAGAAATAATTATCAGTTTAGAAAAAAATAAAAGCAGAAAACTTTGAAGTGATATTTTAACAAAAAAAGAGAAAGACTATCTACAGAATTTAAAAAACTAAAGTAAAAGTCAAATAAAAGCTGTAAACCTATGATATAGGTTGAAAAAACAAATAGACAAAAATTATTCTAAAAGCTTAAAGCTAATCTAGAAGACAAAAATTTCGTAAAACTAAAAAATAATATAAAAAAAAAAACAAAGACAATAATTGAGGAAAAAAAAATGGGCTTTAAAAAACCAAAACAAGAAATTGGAACAAATAAAACATTGCTGAAAACATAAAGAAAGAAAACAATAAAAAGTACAAAAAAAATCAGGAAAAAATTGAACAATTTGTCAGGATAAAGTTATTCAACAAAAAAGAAGACTGCAGCAACAATCGCCAACTTCTGAGCTTAATTGAAAAAGAATTAAAACACAATCTACAAGAAACGAACCAAACAACCAATCAAAAAGCAAGAAATTAAACCAGTTTTTGAAGCAAAAACAAAAATTTTTTAAAAAAAAATTTTTAAAATCAAAGCAAAAACTATAATATTATATCCATAATAAAAAGAGATGCAAACTATCTACAAAATTAAAAAATACACTGATAAAAAATTAGAAAAAGTGTTTTATGTACAAGATTGTTTCTAAACATCATATGGAAAAAAAACAAAAAAAAAGTTATAAATTAGAAAAAATTAAAATGTAGAAACTCAAAGCTAATTTAGAAGAGAAGCTTGGAAGAAGAAATCGTAAAACTAAAAACATCAAACAGAGAAATTTTATAAACGGTAAAGAAAAAACAGTAGATGAGGAAAGAAGATTGCTAATTGAAAAGACCAAAACAAAAAACTGTCAAAACTAAAATATTGAAACAAAAAACCAAGTACAAGAAACCACAAACGATGATTAAGTTAGGAAACTCCAACAAAGTAAAGAAACATGAATAATAGGTATTGATTTTTGAATGACAAAAGAACAAACAAACAACAGAATTAACAAAACTATAAGACGACTAATTAAAACAGTAGAAAATAAAAAAAAAGACAACAATAAGAGATTATAACAACAAGCAAGCAAACAGATATTCTGGAAAAAAATCAAATCTATAATATCGGCAATTATGAATGATTACTACGTTTTTAAGTCAAAAAAACAGGCTACAAAAAATAAATGATTAATTAAAAAGCCAAAGAGAAAACGAGAAAATAAAAAACATTATTTCTATTTTTTTAAAACCTGGAAAAAAGTTAAACAACCTGTCTGGAAAAAGTTATTCAACAAAAAAGAAATAAACGACCAATTAAAAAACAAGATAATATTGTAAAGAAATTAAAAAAAAATTTGGTTAAAAAAAAGAATGAAACCAAAAGCAAAATAATAGAAATAATAAGAAATTATCACTAAGCTAAGCCGACTAAAAAGAGAGAATAAGAAAATAACAAAAAAAAAACAATTTAGAATAATAGAAATTGCTACTTTTCAGAAATTAATTATTAAATAGAAAAACTATTAATAACACATTAGAAAAAAATAAAACAATTAGAAAAAGTAGTACTAAGTTCTACAGAGAAGAAGACGATCTACGTTAAAACAATTGAATAAAATTACAAAAAAAACAAAAGTCAATTTGAAAAATGAATTAGAATAATTATCAGTTTAGAAAAAAATAAAAGCAGAAAACTTTGAAGTGATATTTTAGCAAAAAAAGAGAAAGACAGAATTTAAAAAACTAAAATAAAAGTCAAAAAACAAAGAGAAGAAGTTTTATTTTTACGATTGTCACTAGCCATTATATAAAAAAATATAACAAATTAAAAAGTATAAAAAATGTCATAGGTTGAAAAACCAAATAAAAAAAAATTAATTCCAAATGCTTTAAGTCAATCTAGAAGACAAAAATATCCGAAAACTAAAAAATATTATAAAACAAAAGAAAAAAGAAGGACAATAATTGAGGAAAGAAGATTGGGCATTAAAAAATCAAAGCAAGAAATTAGAACAAATAAAACATTGTTGAAAACATAGAAGACAAAAAAATGTACAAGAAAGCAGTGGCTGGGTTTTTAACTTAAGAAAAACCGGCTTATAAAAAATAAATCATCAGTTAAAAAACTAAAAAAAGAACGCGAGAATAAAAACTTATTAATAACTTTAAAAAAAGGAAAAAATTAAACAATTAGTCAGGGTAAAGCTATTTAACAAAAAAGAAGACTGCAGCAACAATCACCAACTTCTGAACTTAATTGAAAAAGAATTAAAACACAATCTACAAGAAACGAACTAAACGACCAATCAAAAAGCAAGAAATTAAACCGGTTTTTAAAGCAAAAACAAAAATTTTTGAAAAAATTATTGATAAAATCAAAGCAAAAACTATAATATTTTATCACAACAAGAGGAGATGCAAACTATCTACAAAATTAAAAAATACACTGATAAAAAATTAGAAAAGTGTTTTATGTCCAAGATTGTCTCTAAACATCATATGGAAAAACCAACAAAAACAAAAATAAAAAAAAAGTTAAATTAAAATGTAAAAACTTGAAGTTAATTTAGAAGAGAAGCTTGGAAGAAGAAATCGTAAAACTAAAACTATCAAATAGAGAAATTTTATAAACGGTAAAGAAAAAATACTAATTGAAGAAAGAAGATTGCAATTGAAAAAACCAAAACAAAAACTGGAAAAAATAAGACATTGCTGAAAACATAGAAACAAAAAACCGTACAAGAAACCTGAAAACGATGATTAAGTTAGGAAACTCAAACAAAGTAAAGAAACATAAATAATAGGTATTAATTTTTTGAATGACAAAAGGACAAACAAACAACCGAAAAAACAAAACTATAAAAAGACTAATTGAAACAGTAGATAGTAAAAAGAAGACAACGATAAGAGATTATAACAAGCAAACTGATATTATAGGAAAAAATCAAATCTATAATATCGGCAATTATGAATCATCACTACGTTTTTAAGTCGAAAAAACAGTCTACAAAAAATAAATGACTGATTAAAAATCCAAAGAGAAAACGAGAAAATATAAGAAACTATTTCTATTTTTTTAATACCAGGAAATAAGTAAAACAACCTGTCTGGAAAGGGTTATTCAACAAAAAGAAATAAACGACCAATTAAAAAACAAGATAATAAATATTGTAAAAAATTAAAAAAAAAAAAAGATAGAGAAAGATTTGGTTAAAAAAAGGAAGAATGGAACCAAAAGCAAAATATCGGAAATAATAAGAAATTATCACTAAGCTAAGCCCACTAAAAAGAGAGAATAAGAGAATAACAAAAAAAAAACACTTTAGAATAATAGAAATTGCTACTTTTCAGAAATTAATTATTAAATAGAAAAACTATTAATAATACATGAGAAAAAAGTTAAACAATTAGAAAAGAAGAAGACGATCTACGTTAAAACAATTGAATAAAATTACAGAAAAAAAACAAAAGTTAATTTGGAAAATGAATTAGAAAAAAAACAAACAAAAAAAAGAGAAAAGATTGCTGATTTTTCACAAAAATGGTCACATTTTTCCATTGACTATTTAAAATGGTATAAAAGACATTTGATACATAAATAAACTTCTCATATAGAATAGAATTCTCATTTAGCAAATTTTGATAATGATAATTTCTCGCCTAAATTTGTTCCTTTGTAATATTATCGTTATGACCTCACCAATTATTGACACACATTTGTTAATGGGAAAACAATACTCAATTAACTTTCGTCACCAAAAATGTCAAACCTCTATCTATATTATCAACTGATAATAAATTTTTATAACAGTACCTATGTGAAAATCGAACAAAAGTGCTGTGAAAAAAATAATTATTTCAATGGCGGAAATAGTGCAGATCCGGAGGAAATCACCTGAGAAGGTCATGCGGCAGCAGGAAATGGTCACCTATAGACACACCATCGCTAATTTTCCTCTCGTTTATGGACCCATACCGTACAGTTAGTTGATAATATGATGAGTAAATATTACTTTCTCTTTTAGTGATTATTTAAATTAATTTTTTTCGTTTATTTACTATATTTATGCATGATTAATTATTATTATCGTGTCAGTAAAAGTTGAATTTCACTAAGGCCTAAGGCTTATTTTGATGACGATTTCACTTCATTTTATGTCTTTTCCTACTATCAGAAGAATTTTTCTAATCTGAAAAAAAAATCAAATCTAATCCCTCGTATTACCTTGAATCCAAATTTAACTTTTTATTAGAAGATTCACATCGTACAACACCGTTTTATTTTTGAAAATTTAAAATAGAACATTACTAGTGCACACCTTTAAGAATAATTATTATCACATTTTCTGGAAAAAAGAATATTTTACCATCTCCCACAGTACCAAGTGGGGATTCTTCATTTTCTAAAGATCAAACCGTCTAAAGATTAATGCAGTTGTAAACGGGAGCTAAATATGATGAGTGTGTGAAGTGACCTTAATTTTTATAGTTTTTTTCTAAATATTAATGGTTCAATTTGGAACAATGTTGAGACAATTTGGAACAATGCTGGGTGAGGCTACATTTTTTTTTAATTTTTTCAAAAAAAAAATTGTGCACAGGCCACTGTTTTAGAAGAACCCTATTTATTTAATTGTCAAGCCCAAATTGTTAAAGACAATTTCCATTCTCGTCACGTGCTTGTTACTCGAAAGAATGTTTATAATGCTACAATTATTACGGTTTATTTATTTTTTTCTTCCAATTGATATCCTAAGAATTTAAACGGTTTTATTATACCGGGTGATAACAATATTATATTGAATGATTTTTGAAAATCTTTAAAATTGTGTATAAAAAAGTCAAATTAACCTTTGCTATTTTGTTTAACCTATAATTAACTTGTTATTGAAAATTATTTTTTAATTTTTTTTAAATCTAGACATTTATTTATTAATAATTTTTTGTTTATTAATTATTATTATTCTTTTTATATTACAATATTATATTACTAATGCTCTTTTTTAAAAACTATTTTGAAACATTATTTAACTTTTAATTCTACATGATCTATACTTAATCTTCATTTTCAAAAATCCAAAAAATTGGAAAAACATTAAGAAAACATTAAAAAACGAGACATAATATAATTGAACTGGAATTTCGACATATTAACATATCAAAAACGTTTTTTACACATATAGTAACTGTATAAATATCAATAAATTGTAAAAACAAATTTACAATGAAGAATTTGCAAAACAATTATTACTAGTTTAGACAGAAAAAAAAACATAGACCACAAGAAAAGAAGGTCTAGTTAGAAAACTATGTCAGAAAAAAAGATATGGGAAAATGCCAGCAAAATTTAAAATTAAAAAACCAAAAAAAATATTCTGGAAGGCAAGAAAATGATCCATTGGAAAACTGAAGAAAGTTTATATGAAATATGAAAAACTACTAATTATTTTTCAAAAAAAAACTCAGTTTAAATAAAAAACTAAGAAAAGAGAGCGATCTATAAGATGATTTATTAGAAAAATAAAAAAGTATTAAATATAAAATCCTTTCAAAAGAATTTAAAGATAAGAGAAAAAAAAGAATCTTTATGCTTAAAAACTAAGAAAAAAAGACAACTTACAAAAAAACAAATTAAAATATTACTATTTTTATGAAATATTACATATTTATATGAAATATGAAAAACTACTAATATTTTCCAAAAAAAAACTTAGTTTAAATAAAAAGCTAAGAAAAGAGGGCGATCTATTAGATGATTTTTTAGAAAAATAAAAAAGTATTATATATAAAATGTTTTCAAAAGAATTTAAAGATGAAAGAAAAAAAATAAATGAATCTATATGCTTAAAAACTAAGAAAAAAAGACAGTTTACAAAAAAACAAATTAAAACATTACTACTTGTTTGAGAACCAAAAAAAAAATGGTTTTTTTAAGAATTTATAAAAGTCAAAAAAAATAGTTTAGAAAATTCTCACTAAAATTTAAAGGAACAAAAAGCTAATATTGATAGAAGAAGAAAATGATCTATTAGAAGAAATAAAAAAAACATATTGAAATATAAAATATGTTTACAAACTTTGAAAATAAAAAAAGCAAAACTAATAAAATAATGGAAAAACAGAAAGTAATAAAAATTATTACTAATTTAAAAAGGTTTGAAATGTTGTCTCTTAGATTTAAAGTTGATAAAAGAAGATAAAAAGATAATTTATTGAAAAACGGAGATAAAAAATAGACTTTTACGAAAAAAAATAAATAGAGCTATTATTAAAACTATTATAAGTATTCAAACGCATAAAAAAATAAAACAATCACAATAAAAATTACCATATTTTTAAAATAAAAAAAATTTTTTGCTAAATATTTTACAAAAAAAGAAGTTTAAGTTGGAAAAGTATGGCGCAAATTTTTGAAAAATTGTCACTTAAGTTTAAAGCTACGAAATAATAAACAATCTAGATTCTAGAAAATTAGATTGATAAGAACAAGAGATGATAGTGAAAAAATAGAAAAAAAAATAAGAAATATAAAAATTGTTCATCAAACTTTGACGCCAGATAAACAAAGGAAAAGTTTAAAAAAACACTGTTTTTATAACAAAAAAGTTAAACAAACAATTTGCAAAAACAATTAAAATTATTACTAAGCTTTGAAAACAAATAAAAAGACAATCTAAATTCTAGAAGATAAGATTGATAAGAAAAAATTATGGGTGAAAAAATAAAAAAAAACAAAAATTGTTTACAAAACTGTGAAGATAGATAGCAAGAGCGAAAGTTTAAAAATCACTGCATTTAAAAAGCAAAAAATAAAAAAATACACAAAAAAAAGTAATACTAATTTTTAAAAACAAATGAAAATTTATCTACAAAAAAAGGTTTCATTAAAAAACTATAAGTCAAAAAAATTTGGAAAAATTGGTTAGAAATTAATAAAAGAAGAAAGCAATCTAAAAAATCAGAAGATAGTTGAGTAAAAACCTAGAGTGAAAAAAATAAATATAAATTATTTTCACCAAGCTTTGAAGATAGAAAAGCAAAAGAATTAAATAAAGCTATTTTTTGCTTTATTATAACTATTGGAAATAAAAAAAAATTTGCAATTTACATAAAAAAAAAAATTTTGTACTAATTTTTTAAAACTAAAATATGTAATTTGCAAGAAAAAGACTCTTAAAAACTATATAAAAAATATTTAGGAAACTGTAAGGCAGAAGATAAAGTCTAAGATAAGATAAAAAAAAATGTATAAAAGAGAACGGTCAAACAAAAACTGAAACAAAACATAAAAAAGAAAACGCGTGAAAAGTTTTCTGATTTTTTCTCATTATTTTTACAGATTTTGTTTTTTTTTCAGATATTTTTTTTTGTAAAACTGTTGTTTTTTGGTTTATTGTTCTATACTATGATCAGCTTTTCTTTTGTTTTTTCTATGAGATTTTTTTTCTATACCTTCTTTTTCAAATGTATTTCAAATTGCATATAATCAAAAACAAAAAAAAAACAATGTATGAACAGACAATTTGAAAAATTGTCTCTAAGATTAAAACCAAAGAAGCTAAGATTTATAAAAACAAAAGATGATCTATTAGAATAAATAAATAAGAAAACATATTGAAATATAAAGAAAACAAGCCAACCTTTGAAGATAGCAAGAGCAAAATTATTAAACACATTACGGCTATTGAAAAACAAGAAGTAAAATAAACAATTCAAAGAAATATACAAAAATTATTACTAATTTAAAAATGTTAAAGTTGACAAAAAGATGTCAATCGAGAAGATTTATAAATTTTAAAATCTATTACTAAAATTCTGGAAAATTAAAAAAACTTAAAAAAAGATAGATCAGTTGAGAAACTGTAACAAGAAAACAGAATGCAAAATTGTTATTTTTCTTCAAAATTTTATAGACAATTTTCAGGTTTCTAATTTTATGTTTTAATTTTTTTAAAAGATTTTTTGTTTAAAAAACATTAAAACATAAAATATGAAACCCAAAAATTTTCTAGCAAAGAACAGCAAAGGTATGAAATAAATTATAACGGTTTAAAACCCCAAAAAGTAACCAATAAATAATTCATATGAAAATAATTTTAGTACCAAAAAAAAAACAAAAAATTTTGTTGACAAAAAATAAGATTTTGTAAAAAACCGTTTCAAAACAAAAGTTTGGAATAAACTTTTTACTTAGATTTGAAGTTGAGAAAAAAAATCTTGAAGTTATAAGAAGATGATGTATTATGAAACTATAAAGAAAAAATATACAATAAAAAAAATTTTTGCTTAACTTTGAAAAGTATAAAAGCAATAAAATAAAATAGAGCAGTTATTGGATTTATTATAACTATTGAAAACTAAGAAGAAAAAAGCAATTTGTTAAAGAAAAAATTAATTTATACCAATTTTTGAGAATCATAACAGCCTTAATTTGCAAGAAAATAAATTTGAAAGATTACAAACGAGATATAAATACAAAAAAAAAAATTATTAAAAAACCTGTCAAACAAAACCTTAAATAGAAACAAGAATAAAACGACAAATGAAAAGTGTGCTGATTTTTCTTATAATTTATTCGAAAGTTTGGCTTTTTTCTTTTTCTTCTATTTTTCTTTCTTCGTTGTTTTCTCGCTAAAAAATTTTAAATTTTTATTTTGTTATGTTGTGTTTCTAATTGCAATCTAAACCGCATTTTTTTTCTCCATCTCATTTCAAAAACTCCATTTTTTGCTATGTTTTCGAATTTACGATTCAGCATTTTATTACTGATTCTCTTTTTCTTTTTTTGTAAAAATTGAACGGTTTTATATATATATGTTTTATTTGCTTGGAATTTCTGACTCATTTACTCTTTCTTTTTCATCATTATTTTGTTTTTTATTTATTTTATTTTATCTGTTTATTTTTACTTTGTTTTTTATATTTTTTGATTCCTGTTTAGCTTTTTTCTTTTCTCTGGTATTAAAATTACCCCCTGTCACTAAACTTTTTGTTATTTGCATTTATTTATATTTTTATATTTTTAAAAGTTTATATTATTATAATAATATTATAATACATTTTTATATTATAATATTATAAATATGGAATGGAATAATGACATAATATTACTCGAAAAATTATATGGGGATATAAAATTATATGCATTATTATTGTAATTGGAACATTGTTGTAGATTGCTTATAATATTTGAGTCGCGTGTAATGGCCATTACTCACTCAGAATAATACTCCAGTACGTAATTATATGGCGTGCAACTTTGATCGTCGCGGTTAATACTCATCATTGAATAAGATACAATTTTTTAATAATTTATTTTCAATAGCAGCTTTCAGTTTCTATAAATAATGAATAATATTATTTCCTAAAACAAATATTAATTTATTTTTGTTATTTTACTTTTTTATATAAAAGGTTGTATAGGACAGTACGTTCACAGATTATTTATATCTTCTCTTGCTTTGGAATACATATGTTCAATTTCTGAATAGTTTATACGGAGAAACGTACGATATTATAAATCTGTCAAATCGACTAATGTTCAGCTATTTTATTCTTTGTTAAATAACAGTGATTTTACTTTATAGCTAAGAGTTGGTTTACAAAAAATAAAAAGATCAATGCAAATGCGTTCAAACCAAATCTCTAAACTTTGACATGTTTTGTTTTTATTGAAACTCTTCAGCAAATCGCAACATATCTAGATTTTAATTTGCAGTGACAAATTTTGGCCTACATTTAATTACCTCTTAATATGATGGTAAAACGAGCAATATAAAAAATAAATAAAAACTAAAACTAATTAAATTTAAAATTAAGGTTTTTGATTGGTCGTTTTCTCAAATTAGGGAACCTTTTTCATTAATTGTAAATAGTAAATTAAATAATTATATTACTCGTGCACTATAAATGAGAATTCACCAGTAATCAGTTCAACGTTATTGTTGACAGGTGCTGAATCGTCACGTGTGAAGCAATCTTAATACTAATAAATTTAAAGATTAATTATTTTAACTTTATTTATTTATGTAATTTAAAACAATGCTAGGTGAGACTAAATGTTTTCCAAATTAGTCATTATTTATAATTAGTTTTGTATTAATTATTTCCTCAGCCACCTTGAGACCAAAAGTTGTAAAAAAAAAGAATAACAAAACGTAGTAGATCTCTTACGTAATTTATGTTTAAACAATCTAACATTAGTAAACAGTAGCGACATACATTGATTGTTGTTAGATCAATTTATTTTTATGTCACGTATTATGTGGGTAGGTTTAAAAAAAAATCGTGTTGTATTTCCTACTGTGAGATAATTAAAGGTTTCCCATTCAAAACCGAAAACTGTTTTTTTATTTTTAGAATCTCCAAGAAAATATGTGGAAAACGAAGTGACAATTCATTACAAAACACCAGTCAGACACGAAATCAAAGAATATCTGAGCGAAGACGAATTAGCCTATCGGCAAGCAGAAGCAATGAAGAAAATCTATCAAGAAGAAAGACGACGAAAATACCTTCAGGTTAGCAAGTCTTTACAAGTAAGTAGATCTTTTTAGGTTAGAAATTCATAAATGTGCAGCTATTATTAAATAAAAAAATTAGGCACTAACTGCTGCTGGTATGTATTTTATATATATATATATATATATATATATATATATATATATATATATATATATATATATATATATATATATATATATATATATATATATATTGTTTAATAAGTTATTATAGAGACTTTTTGTGGCCAAATTTAATAAAAAAACAATTTTTACAATAATTAGTGTAACGATATTTGCTGGTAAAAGCTTAAGGACATTCAATTGCTAAGCCGCGCTACTGCACTTAAGCTGTTGCACAGTTTAAAGCAACTAAGTTACACTACTTATTAGTAAGCAATATTCTAACACTATATTCGGAAAGCTTCATACATTAACTCATTTATATCGACTCGGTGCGGTGCGTCTTGGACTGACTTAAGACTGTGATTTTTTGTTGATCACATTGTATCAACTTTAAAATAGTAAATAGGGCTAAATTTCATGCATGGTAACATAAGTTGCTTCATTTTCAATTGTTTTCTTCTTGATAATTAAATGATAACCTAAGTAACTTTCTTTGTCAATTATTAACAGCACGCTTGATTTCTATAACATTTTAGAAATTAATAACTTTCTAATATTTTTTTTTATTATTTTAGGAACTTCAAGACATGAATAATCGCCGTCATGCAGACAATTTCATCCCTTCACAAAAATCTCCCATCCCTCTGAATCGTTACGATGACTTCGAAGCCGATCTCACCCCCCCTGTCAAACCACGGCCACGGTCACCGGAACCACGACTTTTGGCACGCGCCTTGTATAATTTCGTTGGACAAACCGCAAGAGAACTGACCTTCCGTAAAGGTGATTTAATTCATGTACGAAGGCAGGTCGATAAGAATTGGTACGAAGGAGAGTTGAATGCCATGGTCGGACTTTTTCCTGTCAATTATGTTGAGGTTAGTAGGTTTGTGAAATTTTTTTGCATTCGATTTCTATTTGCGCTAAAAGAGTGATAATGAGCAAATAAATTGTATTTATATATAAGGTGTGATGATAAAGTCTACAACAATTAATACAAGGTTTATCAGAAAAGTACGTGCCGGATTTTTTTCTATTTCTGAGCCTGCAGTACTTATACGGATCTCCAGTTAACCGAAGCCACATATTTGTTTGTCATTATAAATTGTGTCTTTTAAGCAACCTCACAGAAAAATATTTATTCGAAAACCAATTGTGTTCACCGAATTGTAAATAATTACTAAACATTTTTGTTTATTTTTTTTGCATCGAGTATTATTATTCTAATTATTTTTATTATAAAGTTTCAGAACACAACAATTTTTTTTTAATAATTAGTCATAACAAAGAATATAATTTTCATAAATTCATACAAAGTTCATAAATTATTTAGATCTACTCTTGCTGTGCAATTCTTGTTTATAGTTTTTATTAGTTTTATTGCAGACAAACGTCAAAGCTTGTCTATAATATCGTACGTTTCTCGGTATGTACTAATCAGAAATTGAGCATACGTTCGAAATTTTATGGCATTAGTAAATCTAAATAATTTATATGAAGGCACTGTATAAGATTTTTTTTTCTTTTGTTAACAGATTGTTACTTACGACACTGCCAGGACAGTTTTAGAATACAACAATTTAAAAAAAATTTTTTTTTTAATAATTGATCATAGCAAAGAATAAAATTTTCATAAATTCATACAAAGTTCATAAATTATTTAGATCTACTCTTGCTGTGCAATTTTTTTTTATAGTTTTTATTAGTTTTATTGCAGACAAACGTCAAAGCTTGTCTATAATATCGTACGTTTCTCGGTATGTACTAATCAGAAATTGAGCATACGTTCGAAATTTTATGGCATTAGTAAATCTAAATAATTTATATGAAGGCACTGTATAAGATTTTTTTTTCTTTTGTTAACAGATTGTTACTTACGACACTGCCAGGACAGTTTTAGAATACAACAATTTAAAAAAATGAATTTTTTTTTAATAATTGATCATAGCAAGAATAAAATTTTTATAAATTCATACAAAGTTCATAAATTATTTAGATCTACTCTTGCTGTGCAATTGTCTTTTATAGTCTTTATTAGTTTTATTGCAGACAAACGTCAAAGCTTGTCTATAATATCGTATGTTTCTCGGTATGTACTAATCAAAAATTGAACATACGTTCTAAATTTTATGGCATGAGTAGATCTAAATAATTTACATGAAGGCACTGTATAAGATTTTTTTTTTCTTTTGTTAACAGATTGTTACTTACGACACTGCTAAGACAGCCCCTCGCAAAACGCACGAGGGCCAAGCTCGCGCCAAATACAATTTTGTGGCCCAAACCCATCTAGAATTATCCCTTGGAAAAGGTGAACTCGTAATCGTGACTCGTCGTGTGGATGATAATTGGTATGAAGGAAAAATTGGAGGCAGAAAAGGAATCTTCCCTGTATCCTATGTAGAAATTTTGATAGATCCTAGTGACCCTCCGCCACCAAGTACAAAACCAGTAGCCTCACCAGCCGCCCATTCTCTTTTGCTAAATGGGTCTGCTGGTGGCAAAGAATCAATGGGTAGTCATAGTTATACTCCAACATTTACAAAAAATGAATCAAATTCGAATTATTTTCACGCTAAACCGGCCCATGTTGGAAATAGTTATGGATCTTTACAAAAGGGAAGAAATTCTATGGGGCAGACATTACATATTGAGACCCAATCAGAACCTATTCCGTAAGTTATTCCACATTATTACGATTATATAAATTATTAATATATTATTTCCTAACATTATTTAAAATTTTAATTAAATTAATTAATGATGGGAACAATTTTAATTTTAAAGGAACAATTTATTATTTTCCTGTTTCCTGCTTGAAAATTAAAACAATGTCTAGAATAAAATATCATCAAAAAAATATTTTTTTTTTATTTAAAATTGTTTTTTTTATATTATTATATACTGATGATTACTAAACAATGGCGTTATTACAGTTAAACTGAATGTATAATTATTATAAAACAACAACTTTTTATTAAAAAATTAGTCTCTAGGTTAAAAAGAATTTTTTAAATAACAAATATAAATAGCAAACATTTTTTGCCAAGAAAATTTTATTTTTCTCAAAAAAAAAAAAAAATTCTAATCGTCTTATGGACGTTTTAGCATTGATGACATTGCTATGCACTGCACATTTTAAGTGAAAAAAAAACAAGTATTATTTTTAATTTTAGATTATTTTTATAAAAAAATGTAATAAAAAAAACATATGCCTGGAAAATATGAGCTAAAAAATATTTTTTGTTGTTTTGTGCTAGTAGAACCCGGTCAGTAAGAAAAAAAAGTTAAGAGCATATTTCAGTTTTTAATTTATGGTTTCTGTAAGATGGTGCAACATGTCAAAGATGTTCAAGTACCGGCAAAAACAGTTTTCTCTTTGCTAAGTTTCCAAATTTTTAATGGGATATTTTTTTTTGAATTTTGATGGTCTTAATTTTTTTATTCTAGTTTAGTTCAGTCTAATATAATTGAGTTTTGTATGCCAAGCCACATTTTTTAGTTTTATACTGTCGACCTTTTTAATTTAGTTTTGTAGCTGTTATATTTTGTTACATAAATTATATCTAGTTTTACTGTGGTTTTCTTTAAACTATTTTAAGTTTGCTAAATATACCAAAATGATATTATTAATTGTTCCCTTATGTTTTCATTCAATCCGTTTAATATAAGCTCTTTAAAATTTTTGATTTTATCTAATTTAAAAGAGATCTAGTTGGATTTAAAATTGATCTAATTTGATTTCGACTAAATTTAATTTTTTGAATCTGGTTTAGTTTGGTTTAATATTTCTTTTGATGTCTAGTCTAACAGCTTTTATACCTTTTTTTATTATATTTTAATTCAGTTTTGTTATTTATTATGTATTTTTTTTTTGACTTAACTACTTTTAACATATTCTAGTTTTATTATAATTAATTTTAATCTAGCTTTATTTTGTCTAATGTGTCGTATAATTTTATCAACTCTTTAGTTTTGTCTCTGTTTATTCCGTCAATTTAAACTTTTTAAAATTGTGCTTGGTTTATATATGTGAGCTAGTTTGGCTTGAGCTAGTTTTTATTTATTTATTCTAATGGTTGAATATTCAGTTTGGTTGAATATGATATAGCTTTCTTAAAATTCCAGTTTTTTACAGTCTAGCTTTTTTTCGTATTTTTTAGTTTAGTTTGGTGATTATTTTATTTTATTCTAGTTGCTGCACACAAAATCTAGTTCGATTATAATTAATTTCTATTTAGTTTAATTTGATCTAATGTTTAGTTTTGCTTTATTTAATCTGTTAATTAGAGCTTTTTAATATTGTGTTTGTTTTCATCAAGGTTAAAGTAGATCTATTCCAATTTTAAATTAATCCTGTTTGACTTGGACAAGTTCTTCATTTTTAATCTGGTTTAGCTTGGTTAATATAATTTAGTTTTGTGTGGCTAGCCCAACACTCTAGATTTTTTTAGTTTACGTATCTCTCTCTAATTTTGTTAATCTTTCTTTTTAGTTATTTTCTCAATTAATTTTTGTTTGATTAATAATCTAGTTTAATTTTTGTAATTTATAATACAATTTTATTAAAGATTCAGTTTTTTTTTTGTTTAATAATTCAAAGTTTGTAATTTTTTGAAGCAAAATAGTTTTTATTTAACTCTAAGTTCATTTAATTTAGTTCGCTCTAGTTTTTTTTACAAAAAATTCTAGCTTATTAAAGTTTAGTTCCTCTCAGAATATTTTAGTTAAACTTATTATAGTTTTTTTAGCTATTTTATTTTTGTTTAGTTATGTTTTATTTAAATTTATTTTAATTTAACATATCTAATCTCTCATATAATTATATCAATTGTTTAATTTTTATTCTTTTTTAATTCAATAATTTAAGATTTGAATTGAATTAGTTTGAACTTAATCTAGTGTTTTATAATCTAATCTAGTGATTATAAGCTAATCAGCCCTAATTTTAATAATTATTATAATAAATTTTGAATGCTTAGTCTAACATTTTAAATTTTTAGAGTTCAGCCTATTTTTGTACATTTTAATTCAGTTTTGCCAACAAATGTTATTTTATTTCTGTTGAACTACTTAGATTTGGTTTATTATCAATTGATTTTATAATGGTTTAATTCAGTGTAGTTTGTTTTGTCTTTGTTTAATCGGTTATTTTAAGTTTATTAACATTGTGCTTGTTTTTATCTAATCTATAACAGAAAGTATTTAATTCAATTTAAAAAGTGATCTAGTTTGGTTTGAGCTAGTTTTTATTCATTTATTCTAATTTAGTTTGAACTAATAGGATTTAGTTTTGTATGTTCAGCTTAACATTCTAGTTTTTTCCAGCCTAGCTCTTTTTCATATATTCTAATTTAATTTAATTAGTTATTATATTTTAGCCTAGTTGCTTTACATAAAATCTAGTTTGATTATAATTAATTTTCATCTATTTTATCTTTATCAAATATTTTGTTTTGTTTAATCTATTAATTGAAGCTTTTTTAAGTTACTTTTAATAATTAAATTAAGTTTGATTATATATATCTACACTAATATTATAAAGAGGAAAGATTTGTACCTATTTTTGTATGTTTGTAATGAATAGGCTCAAAAAGTACTGGGCCGATTCAAAAAATTCTTTTACCAATAGAATGCTACATTCATCCTATTTGACATAGGCTACATTTTATTTTGAAAAAAGTTAGGGATCCTTGGTAAAATTTGAACAATGTAACCGAAGGTGTAAAAAAATTGAGTCTTAAAATGTATTTCGTCGAATGCGCTGCCGAAACTATTAGCGATAGAACAAAATAATGTACAACAATATTGAAGAACATCATAATGTCTACAAAAAACGCCCCGGTAGCATATGTCCAACTATTGTAGTTATGTCACTACAGCAACTTTTTTCATTTTAAACATGAAAATGCCAACCAAATTCAAACCATGCTATTTATGTGTTTATATTAATCCTTATCCAAATAAATTAATTTATGGTCAAGACCATTTAACTTCCTATAAAATAGTTTCTAAATTATTTAAATTGGACTTTCCATTCAAAAGATATTACGAATTAAAAAATTCAAACAGTAAACCAAACCTCCATAGCGCCGTGGCCGTTGTTTGCGATGCAGTCTGAAAAGCGCGCCGGGCATCGCGGCGGGCGAGGTGGAGGGGGCACTGAAATAGAGGAGTGGGGCGTGCACGTCTGTAAGATAGGTATAATTAATAAATAATAAATAATAATTTTTTAATAAATAAAAATATTTGTGAAAAAAAGTGTTTTATATCCAAATTTCCAAAAATAAATAATTGTCTACCCCGTGCGAAGCCGGGACGGGCTGCTAGTTGATAATAATCTAGCTTACTTTTTCTCATATTTTATACAATTTTATCAAATATTTACTTTTGTTTTTGTTTAACCATAATTTAAAGTTTGTGGTTTTTTTAAGTAAAATAGTTATTTAATTCAAACTTTATCTAATCTAGTTTGCTCTAGTTTTTCTTTCTTGGACATCAGTCTACTTTATTAAGAGACTAGTTCCTCGTAGGATATTTTAATTGAATCTAATTTAGTTTTGTCGGCTATTTTATCTTTATTTTTGTTTAATTATAGTAAAATGCGTTTTGTTTGATTAAAATTTTATATTAATTATATATACTTAACTATATTTTAATTCGATAAAATTTTTAAAATTGTGTTTTGTTTTTAATAGATCTAATTTAGTTTTAAAATGGATCAGTTTGAACATAATTTAGTGTTTTATTTTGTAATCAAGCCTAATTTGGTTTATTATATTTTGTATGCGTAGCGTAACATTTCAAATTTTCACAGTTTAGTCTTTTTTTGTACATTTTAATTCAGTTTTGATAACAATGTTATTTTATTTTTCTTAAACAACTTAGATTTTGTTTAACTTTAAATTGTTTAATAGTAATTTGTTTGGTTCTTGTTTAATGGGTTAATTTAATTTTACTAAAAATATGCTTGGTTTTATCTAGAAAACATTTAATACAATTTGAAAAATGATCTAGTTTAGTTTGAGCTAGTTTTTATTTATTTATTCTAATTTAGTTTGTCTAATATGATTTAGTATATTGTAACATTTCAGTTTTTTTATAGTCTAGCTCCTTTCTGCATATTTTAATTTAGTTCTGTTAGTTATTTTGTTTTATTCTAGTTACTTCGGACGAAATCTAGTTTTAATTAATTTTTATTTAGCTTAATTTTATCAATTATTGTCTCGTTTAGCTTTATTCATTAACCTGTTAATTGAAGTTTTTCAAAATTCTCTTTTTTTTGTCAAGTTTAAAATTCAATTTTAAATTTATCTAGCTTGACTTGAGCTAGTTTTTAATCTTCAATCTAGTCTATAATTTAGTTTTGTGTGCCTAACCCACCGCTCTAGCTTTTGTATATCCCTTTAAATTTGTTACGCTTTTTTTAGATACTTTTAATTAAATTTTGTTTCATTACATTAACAGTAAATTTAGTTTAATTTTTCTAACAAATTATACAATTTTATTAAATATTCAGTTTAGTTTTTGTTTAATAATTTTTAGTTTGTAATTTCTTTAAGTAAAATAGTTTTTATTTAATTCTAACACCATCTAATTTAGTTTTTTAGACAACATTTTAGCTTATTAAAGTCTAGTTCTTCTCAGAATATTTTAATTGAGTTTAACTTACCTTTTTAAGCTATTTTATTTTTGTTTCGTTATGTTAAAATAATTGTGTTTGATTAAAATTTATTTCAATCTAGCTTATTTTTTATTAATTTCTCATATATTTATATCAATTGTTTAATAATGTTTATTCTTTTTTAATTCGATAATTTAAGATTTTCCAAATTGTGATTTTGTTTTCAATAGATCTAATTCAATTTTAAATTCAATTAGTTTGATTTTAATCTTGTGTTTTGTTTTTTAATCAGCCCTAATTTTAATAATTATTATAATTAATTTTGAATGCTTAGTCTAAAATTTTAAATTTTTATAGTCTAGCTCTTTTTTGTACATTTTAATTCAGTTGTGCCAACAATGTTTATTTATTTTTGTTGAACTACTTAGATTTTGTTTATTGTTAATTGATTTTATAATGGTTTAATTTAGTGTAGTTTGTTTTGTCTTTGGTTAATCGGTTAATTTAAGTTATTAACATTGTGCTTGTTTTTATCTAATCTAGAAAGTATTTAATTCAATTTGAAAAAGGATCTAGTTTTTATTCATTGATTCTAATTTAGTTTGTCTTATATAATTTAGTATTGCAACATTCCAATTTTTCTTATAGTCTAGCTCTTTCTTGTATATTTTAATTAAGTTTTGTTAGTTATTTTAATTTAGTTATTTTAAGATAGTTTTTAATTTATTCTAGTTGCTTCACACAAAATCTAGTTTGCTTATAATTAGTTTTCATCTAGCTTAATTTTGTGAAATGTCTAATTTTGTTTTATTTAATTTATTAACTGAAGCTTTTTGTAATTGTGTTGGCTTTTATCAAGTTTTAAACAGATCTAATCCAATTTAAAACTTTCAATTAAAATTAGTTTGATTACATTATTAATAATCTAGTTTGCTATATCATTTAATTTTATCAAATATTTTGTTTTGTTTTTGTTTAGCTTTTTTTTTCAATATGTTTTATAGTAAAATAGTTTTTAACATAGTTATCCTTAAAGTTTGATTCAAATTTATTTTAATATAGTTTATTTTTCTCTATTATGTCATATAATAGAGTATACATCAATTGTCGAGTTCTGTTCTTTAATTCGATAATTTAAATATTTTTAGTAGATCTAATTTGATCTTAATTAGTTTGATTTTTAAGTGTTTTATGTTTTAATCTAATCTCATGTAGTTTATTAATATAATTAGTTTTGTATCATTAGCTTAACGTTCCAAATATTTATAGACTAGCTCTTCTTAATACATTTTAATTCAGTTTTTTCAACAATTTTATTTAGTTTTATCCTTCCATATATTCAGTTCAGTTTATTTTTATTTGTTTCAGTTTATTCTAGTTTATTCTATTTTATTTTAGTTTGTTTTAGTTCATTTTAGTTTATTTTAGTTTATTTTAGTTTATTTTCGTTTATTTTAGTTTATTTTAGTTTATTTTAGTTTATTTTAGTTTATTTTAGTTTAGCTTAGTTTATTTAAGTTTTTTCTAGTTCATTTTAATTCATTTTAGTTAATTTTAGTTCATTTTGATTTATTTCAGTTTATTTTAGTTCAATTCAGTTTATTTTGCTTCAATTCAGTTCATTTTAGTTCAATTCAGTTAATTTTAATTTATTTCAGTTTATTCTACTTTATTTCGCTTCATTTAAGTTTATTTTAATTTAGTTTAGTTTATTTTAGTTTAATTCAGTTTATTTTATTTCAATTCAGTTTATTTTAGTTCAAATAAGTTTATGTTCGTTTAATACAGTTCTCAAAAGTTTTATCAAAGTTAAAATAAATTTAATTCAATTTCTACTCAATCTAGTTTGATTTGAGGTTGATTTTATCTTAATCTAGTCTATTTTGATCTAATATATTTTAGTTTTGTATCTAGAGCTTAGAATTTTAGCTTTTTTTTAAATTTTTTTTTTCAATATGTTTTATAGTAAAATAGTTTTTAATATAGTTATCCTTAAAGTTTGACTCAGATTTATTTTAATATAGTTTATTTTTCTCTAATTTGTCAAATAATTACATCAATTGTCTAGTTCTGTTCTTTAATTCGATAATTGAAATATTTTGAGTAGATCTAATTTGATCCTAATTAGTTTGATTTTTAAGTGTTTTATGTAGTCTCATGTAGTTTATTAATATAATTTGTTTTGTATCATTAGCCTAACGTTTCAAATATTTATAGATTAGCTCTTCTTAATACATTTTAATTCAATTTTTTCAACAGTTTTATCTAGTTTTATCCTTCCATATATTCAGTTTAGTTTATTTTTATTTATTTCAGTTTATTCTAGTTTATTCTATTTTATTTTAGCTTATTTTAGTTTATTTTAGTTTATTTTAGTTTATTTTAGTTTATTTTAGTTTATTTTAGTTTATTTTAGTTTATTTTAGTTTATTTTAGTTTATTTTAGTTTATTTCAGTTTATTTTAGTTTATTTTAGTTTATTTTAATTTATTTTAGTTTATTTTAGTTTAATTCAGTTTATTTTATTTCAATTCAGTTCATCTTAGTTTATTTAAGTTTATTACAGTTCTCAAAAGTTTTATCAAAGTTAAAATAAATTTAATTTAATTTCTACTCAATTCAGTTTGATTTGAGCTTGATTTTTTTAATTTAGTCTAGTTTGATCTAATATATTTTAGTTTTGTATCCAGAACTTAGAATTTTAGCTTTCGAAAGTTTATCTCTTTCCAGTATAGTTTGTAAACGTTTGTTTTATTTTTGTTTTGTTATTATAGACTAAAATGTCTAGTTGCATTATTATACTCAATGTCAATCTAGCTCAAGCTCCTCTAAAATATCATATAAATGTATCAATTGTTTAATAATAGTTTAAGATGTTTAATTTTATATTGATGTTTATTTAGTCATAAATGATTATTATTTAATTTTAAATCTATCTAGTTTTGTTTTAATCTAGTTTGCGTAGTAATTTAGTTTTATTTTTAACAATTTTATTTTTGTTTAGTTTACTAAATCCAGTTGATAAAAATTGATAGTAATCTAATATAATTTTTGTTAATTATAGTCTACAATTTTACGTGCATGAGTCAAATCTTGCCAACAAGTATCTCATACCGATTTAACTGATATTTTGCATACACGATTAAGACTTTTTTCATTAGAACATAATATGTTTTTTTTTTGTATTTAAACGTAAGATTCTATAAGGGAATTATTTTTTTACAAACACCAATAAGATTGAAGCAAATTGAAATATCCAAATTATTGAAATTATTTTTGTTTTGACTCTTTTTGTTTGGTTTTGTTTGTTAATTTAATTTTTTTTTCTAATAGAAATTTTTGTGGGTCAAGACAATTTTTCTCGATTCTCTCAATTTTTGCTTTTTATTTCTAACAATTTTGACATTTATGTAAATGTCAAAATGTTTATTTATATAAATGTCAAAATGTATTTGAAACAGTCTATACAGACGTTTTAATGAGGCGTTTTCAAGAATTACTGCAGATGAATTTTTATTGCAGTTTGACATAAAGTGCACTTTTCTATCAATTATTGATAGTATTTTGAAATGAAAATATTTCATCATATTGATCTGTCATTTTTTTGTAGTAATTTATTTTTTTATGGGTGGTGAAATTTTAATTTTTTGAAATTGGTTTTTAGTAGTGGTACATTAATTTAAGAAACTTATTGATATTTTTTAGTTATTTATATTTAAAATTGATAAAGTTGAAAAAAGAAAAATTTTGTGGTTGATAAATGGGAAAACCTATTGGAATCGGAAAATGTTATCAAACAATTTTAATAATTATCACTTCCACGAATTGTGACTAAATTCTCCTAAACACGACGTAAAATTATTGCAAAACCCATTATCAATTTTTAAGCTTTCCAATCTTTTTTTTAATTAATCTGTTTTAGATGTGACATTGCAGATTCAAGGATTTTTATCAAAGGAAGTATTGAGATTATTTTCTACTATGCAATAGCACATTTTTTGCGATTTTATAACAAAATGTGTTTTGTTATTAAATTGTTGATATTATTATTACAATAATCTTCCGATTTCAATTGCAAAACAATATCCTAACAAGAAAAACAAAAGCGATTAAACAGTTGTTGCCTAGGGACTTTTGCGATATTAATACTCAAATAAATTAGCAAAAAGAAAATAAATTTGTGAAATCCCTAATTGCAATATTTGTTGAATATAAAAATCATGCAATAACTAGATGATGTAAATTCGTAATTTTTAATATTTATCAATGACCATAAATTATTATTTACTGATTAGAATATGGATTAAAACCTTAATTTATTTATACGCATAGCTGAACAGTTGCAAGTCATCTTCTAATAATAACAATAATATCAATAACCAGAATATTGAGACCAATCTGATGCAATAATAACATTTAAATTCTCAATTTTTTTAAACTTTTAATAAAATTATTTCCATTTATTATAAAAATAAGGACTATATAGGCGTTGAACCTGAACCCAAATTTTCATGGTTCGAGCTGGGGAAAAACTTGTTAAAGTTGAGCAGCGTTTGGAACAGGAAAAACTTCTTTCAGACGGCTGAAAGACAAAAAAGGGAAAGATGGTGTGGACATAACCTTACAACTGTCTGTGCCTTTGAAAGAAAATACAAGAAAATTTTCTTTTACATAGATAATTTAGTGCCCATTTTTGAATCTGCCAATTTTTTTTATTTAAATTTGTTTTTTCTATCCAGATTTTTTTCCATTACAGATACCGTGCTTTGTACAAATATCTTCCCCAAAACGATGACGAATTGGAACTTTTAGAAGGAGATACAGTCTACGTTTTAGAAAAATGCGACGATGGATGGTTTGTTGGTTCCAGCGAAAGAACAGGTGCTTTTGGCACTTTTCCCGGCAATTATGTAGAGAGAATTTAGCAAATATTGTCACGCATCAGCACAAATTGATATTGATATTGAGAGAATTGCAACGATAGGTCATCATTACCACTCACACAACTAAGCTAACCAGAAGTATACATTGCCTGCCATAGATCAGAAGATGTTCCAGTTGCAATTTTCTTCAAAAGCTTACTTTGTAAAGTTAGATTTTAGATTAAGGATCTAGTCATTAGCCAAATAATCTAAAATTAGGAGATTCATGCACCAAATATCATCATAATCATCATCATCATATAAATTATAAAAAGAAATGTTGTTCTTCCATAAAAAATAAGCTACCTAAATTTTCAGTGTTGTAGTAACCCTTTTGGTATTTATAAGACTTGAATATAGGAGTGCCTTTAAATACAATACCTTTTAACCAATTTAACTTTTTTTTTGTTTTGTTAATAAAGTTATATTTACACTTTAGATCAAGTGATCATTGCTTTATACAGAGGCGCATATATTGATGTTCACTTACTTTATTTATAACAATTGTTTTACAATAAATGTCACGTTACCAAAAAATTTGTACTATTTTTTTTTCTTCTTTCCTTCCTATGGTTTTTTTTTTCTTTATTTCTTTTTTGTATTTTGGTTTTTTGTATTTATAATAATTAAAATGGAATTTTAGATATTCTACTATTTTTCACCATCATTGTTATCTAAAGTCTATACAAATTTTTTAGATTTTAACTTATAAAATCTTTTCTTTCTCAATTAGATATATTGTCATCAAAAGCTTCCAAAACTTAATTATTTTTTAAATTTATCATCGCTTTTTTTGTTTGATGTTTTGATACAAATTTTTTTTTCAAAGTTATTATTTTATTGTTAGATGTATCAATAATCTGTTGATAATCTTTTAATTTTATGTTAGTTTGTTGGTTCTTTTTTTTAGCACCAGATGGATCTAGAATAAGCTAAAAACTTTGCAAAACAAAACAAAAATTATATAAATTGACAAGTACTACAAAAGCTTCTACGTCTCTATTGTCATATAAAATTGTTTCTTGTTTATATAAACACTTGAAACGTTTTTGTTGGTACTTACCCAATTTCTCTAAGCTAAGTTGTTGACATTTTTGCAAAGAAAAGAGAAAATATTTGATAATCTGGTAGTTACTTTCTTGTGGCAACAGACTGTTCTAGAGAAAGTTATCAATTTTGCAAAAAAAAAAAATTGATAGATTGTTAAGCATCACAAAAGGAGGTTGCTCGATGGCCCGGTGGTTAAAGATAGTGCTTTCGAAGTCCGACCGAATGAGTAGCGTGGGTTCAAGTCTCACCCAAGCAAAAATCATTGTCTAAAAAAACAGTTTTTGTCTAATCATGGATGTAAATGCAAGAAGCACAATAGATCAAAAACGTTGCAGCGTTAATCCCTGTTCATCTTAATTTTAAGCACCACAAAAGCTTCTAGGACTTAATTATTTTTTATACTTTTTCTTTTCATTTTCTACTAATATAGAGTTCAGGATTAGTTTACTTTTTGCCCGGGTCATTTTTGTTCTTTGGAGCAGTTTGTTCAAGAGTATGTCGCAAGTTTTGGAAAAAAACTAAATATTAAGAAAAAGTAAAATCAAATAATTTTTTTTTAAAGAAATATATAACATATATTTTAATATTTTTTTTAATTTGTTCTTAACCTGATGGTTCCTTCTTTTAATACCACATTCTTCTATAATAAGTTGATAATTTTGCAAAAAAAGAAAAAATATTTTATATAATGTGCAGTAGATACCACTTAAACTTCCTAATCTTTATCACTCTCAAATTTAATTATTGTTTTTTGTTTGATCTGTCTATATTATTATCTTTTTTTTTCTTCTTCTTCTGTTAATATCAAATGTACAGTTTATCTATTTTTAATATAGATAACTGTCAAAAATAACATAACCGTTTTTTGAATTACGAAAAAGTGTTTTATTTTTTTTAATGTTGGACATTCAAAACAAATGTTAGGAATTTAGCAGAAATATTTGACAAAGAATTATTGAAAAAAAAACTATTGACTTGTGAGAACACATGGAGGATAAAGGAAACGTAATAAAGAAGAAAAATGTTACATGTTGGGAATAAAATAAAGTGTGCTTCTAATTTTGTTTTTTTTAATTTGAAGGTTATCTTCAACTACATTATAATTTTCTTAAAAATACTTATACCTAGACATAGTAAATATTTAGGGCATTGTATTTTTAAAATAAACATGTTGTATTCAATTACACCAAAAAAGTTACTAAAATCACTAGAATTAGTTGAAGAAGTTTCGATAAAATTTTATTATTTTTGCAAAATTTCTTTTTAGCTAGTGATTTATTTTCTTGACTCCAATTTTTAATTTCACCAAATCATTAACATTCATATCTAGTACTCCATTAAAAATACCAAAAAATTGGCTGGGAGGCTGCTAGAATAGGTTTTTAAGCCTATTTTACCATTTTTGAGCATCTTAATGCTCAAAAAGAAGATAAAAAACAAAATTTGATAAATTGTTGAACTACAACAAAAGCCATAACAAAATCTTAATTTCTTTTAAAACAAATCATTTTTTCATGTTTTTTTTTTCTGTTTATTTGTTTTTATACATCTGATATATCTATATCTTTTTTATTTGCTTCTTTTAATGTTAAGAATTATATAAGTATAGTTGTCCAAATAAAATAATAACGTTATATAATTCATTCTTTGTTGCAAAAGCTAATACCTCCAGGATGGGACTACCCAAAACACTATAAATCTCCAATTTTTACCGCTCAAATAAACGGCACAAGTTGAGAGATTAGCTGCACTGTCCAGTAATAGGATAACATTTAATTTTAAGTACGGTCATATAACGTTATTCCACTAGGATTGGTGTAAATAATCTCTCAACTTTGTTATAACTTAATTATCTTTTTTGACAAAAAAATAGTGAAAAAAACCAGAAAAAAGTAAACTTCTTAGAAAAAATTATGATAAAAAAAAGAAATAAAAATGTAAACACATGAGAAAAAAAGTCGATACAATAAAATCGTTATCACTGAGCATATAAAAATAATAAATAATTGGTGTAATCGGACTTAATAACAAAATGATGAAATCTAGGCTATTTACAAAAACAAGTTTTTTTGATAAATTAAATATTTGCTATAAGAAAAATTTATAGAATTACAATTGTTTGATGATGGTTTTAAAGATCATTTCCCTTGTCAAACCCATACGGCCAAGCAACTGTCTTTTTCCAATTTGTTAGTTTTCAAAATAAATTCATCTAGGTACTTGTGGTAGCAATATAACGGGCGTTTTCTTAAATATGGCGCCGAATTGAATAAATGACAGGTATTAATTTGACACCTCAGTTTAAATTTAATGAATCGATAGCTCAACACGTTAATAAGATTAAATTAAAAGCTTGAGATTTTCTCGATCACACAAGCCAGTCTCACAAAAGAGTTGAATACAATGGGCTACATTATGATGAGAAGTGTTGGATGTCAACATTGCATCAGGAAATTTTTGGAAACAAGCTTGAATTAAGTATTGCCATTCGCTATCAATTTGGTGGTCGTTACAAAAATTAAATTCCATCAGAAAAATGTTTTGTTATTGAAAATTAAAAATGAAAAAATTGAAACATTTGAGTATTATTTTGATTTAATTTAAAACAAAATTTCTTTAAAGAATATGGTCCGTTTATACAAACGTATAGTTTATAAAACACCTGTTTTATGTAAATTTGCTATTAGAAAAATTCAAATAATGTGTAAAAAAAAGGCTATTTGACTAAAAGAAAAAACCCTAAAACGGGTAATACATTTGCTAGCAATCATAATTTCATAATTTTTAATTTTTTTCTACCGTAAGTAATTATTAATTAAAAACCAAACCAATTGAGATGAATAAAGAATTAAGAAAATTTTTGTTTAGATTACAAATCTTTTATATCTTTTCTGGTTCTTGACACTGCAGTATTTTATCAGATTATTTTCAAAAAAATCAAAATTAGGATAGAGACCCTAATTTTATTCTCTAATTAGTAGTATTGTCCACCCACGCCAACTAAACGTAACATTATTAATGAATGATTTCCTTTAAATGACCAAGATAAACCAAGTTACAAGAGGCCATAAAGATTACTATACATTATTGATAAATTGCATAATATATCAATAATTTGTTTAAAAACGAAAAGCCTTGAGTTGAGTGAAAAGATAAAAATTTTTATTAACACGGACCTTTTGGCTTCAAATCTATAACATCATATCTGGGCCCTAAACAGTATAATATTTTGTATGTACTGTACAGTGTACACCGTATGTTTATAATTTCCATAGAAATAATGAGAACAAAAATAGGACCTTATCTAGATCCAAACACTATTTTTATTGTAAAAAATGCAAAAATTTTTTCCTAGGTAAGCAACACGTGGACTAATTACAAAAGTAATTTGCCTGATAATAGACGCCTGCTTACCTTGACTTGATAAGAGTTTCTACAACGGAAGCGTCTTTTACAAAAAATAAAGAGATAATTTTTTTTTCTGATTTACCTTTCTTTTTCAGTTTTTTTTATTTTGGGTTTTTCTAAAATCATTTTGTTATTATTTGTGAAAATCACATTATCGGCAAGCTGGTTCTTTCATCATCATTCCTTAAAATATAAAAGAGCGATAATATTGGTGGGCAGCAGTTGCAAGATTTGCGCTTCCTTCATTATTCTAGCAGTTTGCGGTGTAATAAGACGTGTTTGCTTTTTCTTAAAACAAATCTACATTTTTACAAAAGGTAATTAATATTTTTTTGTATTTTTTTATTTTATTTGTGAGGGGTTTGAAATTTAAACAGACCGGCTGCCCAATTATACAATTTTTTTTTAAACCAAAGCCTTTATCAGAGGCTGATGTAATTTAATTTTATCTAATATTGAGAATAATTTGTTAATTCACTGTTTAATATACAGCATTTTTATAAATTGTAAATTAAATTAATGCCTTTTCAATTTTTCAAGCAAGAAATTTTATTAATTAATTTTTTTTTGTGCTTAAACTATTATTTTAAGATTATTAATACAATTTTACCAGTTGTCAAAAATTTTTTTTTATCAAATCTCGTGTGATCACAAATAAGTTATAATATGTTGGTCGAAAAAGCTCCCTAAATTTAGAAAAACTTTTAGGCAAGTGGTAAAACTGTGTTTATAGTTTATAGCGCCAACCATTCCAAAGCAATTAATTAATTAAGTAAAACATTTCTAAATTTAAATAATCTCAACTTTTTAAATAGTTAGCCGGATGTAACCAGTTTCAAAATTTTTAAGTTCAAGGTCTATCAATTTGTTAATCAATTTTAACAAAAACAATGATAATTTATATATTTAAAATTGTTGATGGGAAAATAAATTTCAATAAAATTATTAAAAGAACAATAGTACCAGAATTTGCTTAAGCGGTTCTTGAGGTTATCAACTTACGATTATTATTATAAAACATTTTTTGATAGGTATATTGCAAAATATCTTGTTTATTATAAACATTTTTTTCCAATTTTGTAATACTTTCCCTATCTTCAAAAATGTTGTGCACACTTATCATCAATATATATTTTTTTAAACTATTATTTGAAATAATGATAAAATTGTAAACAAATAAGGTAAATAAATTATGAAATATTAGATAAGGGTTTTGTGCAAAAAATATGTGTCATCATTGTATATACAAAAATTTTATTTGTATTTTTTACTGTTTTCTTAAAGATGAAACTGAAATAAAATAATTTTTTTTATATATATATTTATAATTCTAAACAAGCAATAGATAATCAAAAACAAATAATTTTAAAAATAAAAAAAATGTTTTAATGTTGAATATTTTAAAAAATATCAATATTTTTGCTCAAATCATAATATATGTACAGTATCCTTTAATTAAAAAGGTATTTATACACATACCGACTTTATATAACAAAGGACAAGGAAAGAGGTCACCAGATAAACAAATTTATGTAAAATAAATTTTAAATTTACTAGCCACATAAAATGTACCGTTTAATACAGTAAACAAAATTTTATCTGACACCCTGTATACATTTTTTGGTATTTTAAACTAAATGTAACTTAAGTTAAATTAATTAAGTTAAAAAGGTCACATTCTAACTATCAATCTTTCACAAGAGGTCACCAGATAAACAAATTTATGTAAAATAAATTTTAAATTTAAAATTTATTTTAAATTTAAAATATAATTTTACAAAAGGGGTCTAATGATTTTTTGTATTTTTTTTTCTATTTGTGAGGGGTTTAAAATTTGAACAGGTTGACTGCCTAATTATTATTTTTTCTAAGCCAAGTCTTAATCAGAGTTGCTGATGTAATTTAATACAGCGTAGTCAACAATGATTGTTTGAATTGGCAATTCTACATTTTATTTTAAAATGGTACAACTGCAACCACTTCCTATTGTTGACAGGTGGCACCTTTGACACTGTCAACATCATTGACAGATGCTAATTAATAAGTTAGACGCTGTGACATAACGTACAACTTTTTGTATCCGGTTACAGTGTTGCAACAAGGCAAAAAAAAATGTCTCTAAAAAGTGTTGCCAACTTAAACAGTCATTATTGACCACGCTGTATTATCTAATATTAAGAATAATTTGTTAAATCACTGTTTTGATATACAGCATTTTCATAAATTGGATTCTAACATATTGTTTTTTCAGTATTTTAAGCAAAAAATTTTAAGACATTTAACTTAATTTTTTTTTTGTTCTAAAAACAATATTTTAAAAGCAAAATTATTAAGACATTTTTACCACTTGTGAAAAAGTTGTTTTTAATAAATCTCGAGTGGTCATCATCACTAGATAAATAAGTTACAATCAATCTCTTGATGATGACTGCATGGTGGTAAAAAGAGCTTCTAAAATTTACAAAAAAAACGTTTTTGCAAGTGGTAACACTGTGTTAATAGTTTATGATGCCAAAGATGCCAAAACAATCAATTAATTATTTTAAAAGTAAAACCTTTCTAAATTTAAAATTTTAAAATTTAAATAGTTGGCCGGATGTAACCAGTTTTAAAATTTTTTAAGATTAATTTCTAACAATTTGTTAATCAATGTTAACAAGAGCAATATAAATTTATATTATTCAAATTGTTGACTTTTTTTTCAATTTTTTGTATCTTCAAAAATGTTGTACACATTTATGATCAAAATATATTTTTCTTTAACTATTATTTGAAATAATGATGAAATTGTAAATAAAGAAGAAAAAATATTAGACAGGGGACAGCAAAAAATATTTGTCATCACTCTATATGTATACACAAATTTTATTTGCATTTAATCTGTTTACTTAAAAATGAAAAAAGTCATATATATTTTTACAAACAAGTAAAGTGGTCACCAGATAAACAAATTTATGTAAGATTAATATTAAATTTAAAATATAAAAAAACATAAAATTCACATTTTTACAATGGGTAATTATGTAATAATTTTTTGAAAATGTAAAGTAATTGATAATTAATAATTTTTGTCCACACTTATCATCAATAAATATTTTTTTTATTTTATTCAAAATATTAGATAGAGGAATAATTGTGCAAAAAATGTGTGTCATCACTGTATAGTATATACAAAAATTTATTTGTTTTTTTTTGTTTACTTAAAAATAAAAAAAAAATTTTTTATATGTTTATATATAAGCAAGCAATAAATAATCGAAAAAATATAATTTTTAAAATAAAAAAAAAAGTAAAAATAATTTAAAAAATGTTAATATTTGTTTACAATATACTTTAATTTAACATTAAAATTTTTAAAAGGCATTTACATACATACCTTCAAGAGGTCACCCAGATAAACAAATTTATGTAAAATAAATTTTAAATTTACTACTCAGTGTCAGTTTCTTTAAATATTTTTGCTGATTGCCTAATAAAAAGTCATAAACTGTGCCATTTAATATAATATTTTATCGGACACTCTGTATAGATTTTCTGATATTTTAAACAAAATGTGACTTGAGTTGAATTAATAAAGTTGAAAAGGTCACATTCTAACTAATCAATCTTTGGTCTGTAGATAATGAGAATGACTCCACAAAATTTTGTGGTATAAAATCTCTAAGTTGATATGTCTTTTTGTTCTTGAAGGGGTTATCATCAAATATTATGAAATATTAGATAGGTACTTCAAACATAATATGTTATTTATATATTCTTCTTTAATTGTGATATTAATGACGTCCGAAATTAATATTGTTGTTATTTTTTGCAATTGTTTAAAACAATTAATTTGATGAATAATAAAAGAAATTATTATTAATAATGAGTCAATTGTGGCTTATCATTAGGACATACTTTATATTACTTGAGCTGTAGCAGCTTATTATCACATAATAATATGTAACATAAAAAAACACCTAATTTGGGCAAGCTATAGAATTCATTTGTTTTAAAAGTATCATAAACAGTATATTATGTTACTTTTAAAATTTATGGTTTTAAGTTTTTTATTTATTATGTTTTTGTTATTCTAATTGCAATATGTAGGTATAAAGTATGTTCCCAGACATAATTTACAAAAAAAGAAAAAAAAAATATCATTTGTTTACCGACAAAAAAATATTTTAGTAAAAGATTTTGTCAAAAAAATAACCTTGCAGTAATAAAATTTGACATTCGATGTGAAAAGTGATAATAAATTAAAAAAACATAAAATGCTTCAAGAAAGAAGTACCATTGTTTATAATTTTTGGGAACATTTTTAGTATAGAAAATTGCTTGTAATTAAAAAATAAAAGTCAGTTACAAAGTTTGAAAAAAATTTTTTAAACTTAATTTTTTATTTATATATACATAAATCATTTTTGTAAACTTAAAAACCTAAACTAAATCTAAACTAAAACTAAAATCAAAGTTTTTGTTTCTAGTTTAATATTTTTTTCTTAAAGCGTTTTTTTATTTTCTTAATTTATTAACACTCTGTACATTTAATGGCAGACTAATAAAATATGTATAAAAAATGGCTTCCTGTCCTATTATAAATAAAGATAGAGAAAAAATATTGCTTCTTTTAAGACCAAACCGTAATGTATAACTTTAATTTTTTTGTTTAGCACATTTTACAGCAAATGTTTCTATCTTTTTCTTCATTATACTGTCAAAGTTTTTTTTTAGTTTATATTAATTGTTTTCTGAATTTAACTTTCTACAAAAATTTTGTTTGTTTCCTTAGTTGATTTTAGGCTTATTTCAGTTTATTTTAATTTATTTTAGTTGAATTCAGTTTATTTTAGTTTAATATAGTTTAATTTAGTTTATTTTATTATGTTTAAGTTTTCAGATTATTATTATTTATTTTCAAATTTGTTTTATTTTATTTTAGTTTTTTTTAATTCAATTTAGTTTATTTCTATTTGTTCAAATTTATTTTGAATGATTTTGGTTTATTTTAGTCTATTTTAATTTATTTCAGTTTATTTTAGTTTAATTCTGCTCATTTTAGTCCAGTTTACTTCATTTTAGTTTAGATCAGTTTATTCTAGTTTATTTTAATTAATTTAGTTTAATTGTTTTTAATTCAGTGCAGTTCAATTAAGTATATATTAATTAACTTCAGTTCCTTCTATTTCATTTCAAATCATTTCGGTCTATTTCAGTTTATGTTAGATTATTTTTATTTATTTTAGTTTAATTTGGTTTATTTCAGTTTAAATCAGTTTATTCTTAGGTTAATCTAGTTTATTGTAATTTATTTTAACTCATTTTAATTTATTTTAGTTAATTTTAGTCTATTTTACTTCACTTTAATTTATTTTAGTTCATTGTAGTTTAATACAGTTTATTTTATATCATTCTAATTCATTTTACTTTAATTCAGTTTATTCTAGTTTATTTCAAATAATTTGAATTTTTTATTAGTTCATTTCTGTTTAAATTATTTTATTTTAGTCTAGTTTAGTTTTTTCTAGTTCATTTCAATTTACTTTAGTTTATTTTAATTTATTTTAGTTTAATTTGTTTTTTTTTAGTTTAATTTAGTCAGTTTTAGTTTATTTTAGTTTGATTTATTTTAGTTTAATTTATTTCAGTTTATTTTAGTTCATTTCAGTTTAATGCAGTTTCTTTTAGTTCAATTGAGTTCATTTTAGTTCAATTCAGTTTATTGTTGTTTATTTCAGATTGTTTAAGTTCATTTTAATTTATTTTGGTCTATTTCAGCTTATTTTAGTTCATTTTAGTTTAACTCAGTTCATTTTGGTTTAATTTAGTTTATTCTAGTTTATTTCAGTTTATTTCATTTTATTCTAGTTCATTTTAATTTATTTTAGTTTAATTCAGTTCATTTTAATTTATTTTAGTTTAATTCAGTTCATTTTCGTTGGTTTAAGTTGTTTCAGCTTGTCTTAGTTTATATTTTAATTTAGTTGAGTTCATTTTAGTTTATTTCAGTTTATTTTAGTTTATTTCAATTAATTTCAGTTTATTTTACTTATTTTACTTTATTTCAGTTTATTTTAGTTCAATGCAGATTTATTTTAATTTATTTTGATTTATTTTAGTCTATTAGAATTTATTTTTGTTTGTATTTTAGTTTATTTTATAATTAAAGTTTTCTATAATTTCAACTTATTTTTGTTTTTGTTTTGTTAGTTGATTGTAATGTTTTGGCAAATTTGTTCTTAATACTCTTTTATTTTTTATTACCGCTTTTTAAATTTTTTTAAAACGCTTTGTTTTTATTTTCTACTATTCTTACATTTGATCTCAAACTTATGCTATTTAAATTTCTCAATTCTCACAATGTTGCAGTAAATTTACAAGTCCTCCAGTTAATTGTAAAGAATTTGCATTGCATTTTGATAATTAATTATGTTAAAACCAAAATTTATATTAGACAAATAAACATTTTATTAAAAGTTAAATTAAATTTTTGATAATTGCGCCAAAATAGATAAGAATTATTTAATTATGTTTACACCGTTGCTAACTAACTAACTTTTTTTTTCTTAAATCAGACGCTAAGAAATTACAAAAAAAACTTTTCAGCGGCCGAACATAACCACAAATAATTTCTTTTTACAAATTTGCTATTATCGTAAAGCTTTTAAAGTAATCAATTTTTCTAATTGATAATCAATAATTTTCTAATTTTAGAACATAAAGACTTCTGTTTAGTATTATATTTAACAAATGTAGTAACATAGATGAAAAGACCGACAGGTCACAATAACATTAAAAATTAATTGAAAAAATTATTCAAAGACAGATCAATAACACTAAAAATTAGTGAAAAAACACTTTCAAAAGCAACAAACGGTTAAAAAAAATCTGTTAAGCATAGAAAATATCAAAAAACAATTTAAAAAAATGTTTGGTTAAGCAAAACTGATAATTATGCAATGACTTCTGCCACCTATTTTGATTCTATTGATCTATGATAAAAAAAATTGTTCTATTTCGCAAATGGAGCAATCGGATTAAACTCTTTTTTTTGGTTTAAATTTGGCAATTTTATTGACACTGAAAATATTTACCTTAAAGATAATATCAGAATTCAAACGCAATGAAGAGTATTTATCTTATCAGCTGATAAAAATTTGACACTCAATAGGCTAATATGTACTAGACCTACAAAACGCTAAAATTACTTCCCAAAATAATTTCTTTGTTATTATAAATGTTCAATTTTGCTGGATTCAAAAATCATTACGGTCTTTCACAAGTAATAATAATAATATCAATATTATTTTTTCAATAATATGAAAATTGTTAAAAAACAAGTTTTCAATTTTCAATTTAAAAAAAAAAAATCAAAAATTAAATTAAAAACAAAAAAAAAAGATTTTTTTTAAATCAAATAGAAAACATAAGTTTGTTTTTTAAAAAGTCAAGCTAAATTACTATCTGCCTAAGCATCTGCAATCATATTATTTGAATTGTTGGATTTAACATTTAAAACATTTGAACAATATGACGCGAATATAATGCAGCGCTTTTTGTATTTTCAAGAGAATTTTTAAATCCAAATCTAAAATTTTGAGATTTTTACGTAATGATATGGGTACACCCATATTTGAAATTACTAAAGGTAACATTTTTACCATTTTTAAATTTTAAAGGTTTCTAATGGACACGAAAGCAGCAAATATGTAGGTAGCTATTTTTGCAACAGCATTATCCATAAAATATGCAGTTTTAGTTTTATTTTTACATTGGAAATTACTAAAGGTACCATTTTTACCATTTTTAAATTTTAAAGGCCACAAAAGCAGCATGTATGTAAATAGCTATTTTTGGAACAGCATTATCCATAAAATATGCAGTTTTAGTTTTCTTAACAATATCTGGCCCATTGGCTCTAATTTATAAAGCAGTTAGTAAACTTCGATCCCAATATAATTTGGAATGAAATTTTTCAAAAATTTTTCTGGTTTATCATTATAATACATTTTTGACCAAATCAAACTTAAACGCCAAATTTGAATGAACTATTTTTGCAACCGCGTCATGTCTTTTTTTGAAATGTCCATTAACTAGATAAGAAGATGAAATGTGTTCAATTGTTTAACGAATTAAAACACATTCTACATATGCCACTAATTAATTGTTTCTTAATTATAAATTTACAATAATTTTTCGTGTTAATCTTGAATAGCAAAAACAAAACCTTCAGTCTCTGGAAACAATTGCCTTTTCTTGATCCATAACAATGACAGCTTTTTATCTATCTCATCCAACTCAATTTTTTTTAAAAATCTACTTTTTTCAAAAAATTATTATCTGGTATATCTAATTATTTTGGATAATTTTCCTCTTTGGATTCAATGGTGTAGAGCCTGTATCTGTGTTAAGAATAAATTTTACTAATTTATTATCTGTATTAAAATAATTTGGCAAAATATTTGCTGCTGATATGTTCAAAATACCTCTTCTTCCGTTTTCCCTAAAAATTAAAATATCTTCCAATAACAAAACAATTAAAAGCTTTTTGGAAAATTGTTCAATTTTCAAAAACAAAAAATCTAATACAATGTGTTTAAATTGTATTAATAATTATTAGTCATTTTTTTTAATAAAATATTATCTTTCATCTGTATACTACTCTGTAATTATTATTCTTGATTAGTAAACATTATGCAGCTTACGTCAAAAGATATCGTTTTAATGCTCATTAAAAATTTTAAATATGACAGCTGCTGTAAAATTACACTTTATTATAACTCTTAACATTTTATGCGCCATAGTTTCTATCTAGCACAGGCAATAATTACTTTTAATGAGTTTTTTTTTTTTTATTTCAACGTTGATACCTCAATTAACTATAAAAAAGCTGAAAATTACTGTATAAAATATATAACAATTTGGAAAATGGTAAAACTGTATTAACTGTTTCCAGCGCTATTGTAGTTCATTTTTGTTGCATGTGTATACTTTTGTATTTTGTAATTGTTGGTAAATATTATCCAAATTACTATTTTTTTTAAATTGTTTGATATGATACATTATAAAAATTATAACATTTTTTTTTATTTATATACAATTAATACAGTAATTAGCCATGTTGATCATTTTATTTATCAAAAGATTCACTTTTTTTGGGATAGTATATAAATATAATTTTGTATTAATTCAGTTAAAGTATTTGAATTAGTTTGGAATCTTTGGCACAATAAACTATTCATACAGTTTTACCACTTGCCAAAAAAATTGTTTAATAGATCTCGAGAGCTCTTTCGACCACCAAGTGGTCATCATCAAGAGATAAATAAAACTGAATGACTATTTGCTTCAATTCAACTGGTTTATAGAATTTTTGTAGGTATTTTCTAATAATTCGGCAAAAGAGCTCCAATAGGTCATTAATCATTTTTGTTAAGAGCATTTGCCTTCTTTTTCTGAATTTCAACTAATTCAGCGGCTTCTAGATGTCTATAGTTATTAATTTGCTTGACTAATTTTAATTTGTTAAGACTAATATGATGATTGCTACTATTAAAGGCGTGCTCTGCTATACTCGACTTGTCCAATCTGTCGTATTTTAAGTGAGCTAAGTGCTCTTTGTATCTGATTTGAACTGATCTACGCGTTTGCTCTATATAAAATTTGTCACAGCTATTACACTCTATAGGATAAATTCCAGACTTTTCTAAAACTGGTGTTTTTTTTTTGGACATTCTAACAAATTTTTCAATGTTGATCTCTCATAAACCGCTCTAAACCCTAAAACATCAACTCCGTTGGCTATCTTAAGCTCAAAGAGTATTGAAAAGAATTTTAGTTTTTGTTTATTTGTTTGAAAAGTTGTGCAATTTTTGTTTGCTTGACTAATTTTAAACTGTTAATACTAATATAATCATTGCTATTATTAAAGGCGTGCTCTGCTATACTCGACTTGTCCAATCTGCCTTATTTTGAGTGAGCTAAGAAGTGCTCTTTGTATCTGATTTGAACTGATCTACGCGTTTGCTCTATATAAAATTTGCCACAGTTATTACACTTTATAGGATAAATTCTAAACTTTTCTAAAACTGGAGTTTTATTTTTTAGACATCCTAACACATTTTTTAATGTTGATCTCTCATAAACCGCTCTAAACCTTAAAATATCAACTTCGTTGGTTGTCTTAAGCTCAAAGAGTATTGAAAAGAATTTTAATTTTTGTTTATTTGATTTAAAAGTTGTGCAATTTTGGATATTTATCTTAAATTTTTGTTTATTAATAATTAGTCTATTGAAATGTTACAATTTTTTGGGCTTAGAGTGCGTTTGTAGAGTACAAGACCTCCTGTTTGGACCCCCTGTTTAGACGTAATTTAATTTTTTAGATATGAAGAGGAAGTTAGTGAAAAGTTAAATCCAAGTTTGTAGGGTTGCACCCTTTGTCCCGGTCGACATCTTAAAAAAAAAGTTTAAATGGTTTTTATGGTTTATCTGCTAAACTATAAATCTCTCTAAAAAAGTTTTTTGTTGAAAATTAAATTATCTATAACTTTTCTTTAATAGTTTATAGTCGTAGAATCATAAATAAAAAAGTTATAAACAAATATTCATAAAAGTTTGAGAAAAAAAATATATTTGTTGATAAAACTTTTTTTCTAATCACTACCAAAAAAACATTAATATTTGACCATTTTTATAGACGGTGTTAATTTTTTTTATTTATGATTCTAGGGCTAAAAGTTGTACATAATTTTATTTAAAATATTTTTTTGTGAGACTTATAGTTTGGCAGATAAACCATAAGAGCCATTTAAGCCTCTTTTTTTTCCAAGATGGCGGTCGTGGGACAAGACTTGCAACCCTGGATTTAACTTTACACTTACTCCCCCTCTATAGGTATAAAAAATAAAATTGCGCTTTCTGACAAAAACGCAACCTCAAATGTAACTTTTCAATTGACTGAATTTTATTTACTATTAAATATTAGCAATTTTCTTGATTAAAGTTTCTTGAAGGAAAGTTAAATAATTTATTTATTAAAAAACATAAACTTGCTATTTTATGTTGAAAAGAATAATTCTTCATAAGAAAAATTAATTGAAATTAAATAAACTATAAATTAAACTGTTAGAACTATTATGATGATTGCTATTAAAGGCGTGCTTTGTCCAATCTACCGTATTTTAAGTGAGCTAAGTGCTCTTTGTATCTGGTCTAAACTGATCTACGCGTTTGCCCTATATAACATTTATCACAGTTATTACATTCTATGCGATAAATTCTAGACTTTTCTAGAAAGTGTTTTGTCTTCTAAACCTTTTAACAAACCTTTTAATATTGATTTTTGGTTAAACGGTTCTAAAATCTAATTTTTTAAGCAGAATATCAATTATCAAGTCCGTTGGTTATCTTAGGCTCAAAGAGAATTGAAATAAATTTTTTTCCAATTTAATTTAATTACATTTCCAATTTCCAAAAATCCAATCAAATTTAATTTTTGTTAATTTGTTTAAAAAGTGGTGCAAATTTTGACATTGATTTTAAATTTTTGTTTATTTACAATTTTATTTACTGTTTAACTTTTTGATAAATGCTTTTCTTCATTAAAGCTTTATTGACTTAAAATAAAGTTAAATAATCTATTTACAAAAAACTCAAACTTGCTATTTGTTGCTGAAAAGAATAATTTGAATCATAAGGTATGTATCTTAAAGTGCTTGTTTTTTTTCTAAATATATCCAATTCTAAATCGCCTGTTGCTTTTTTAATTACGTTTACATTTAAAAAAGATAATTTGTTATTAATTTCCTCTTCATAAGGAAATTTACTTGAAAGAAACTAATTATTTAAATTTGACAAAAGAATTGTTACGTTCTCAGAAATATTAAAAATTGCAAAGACGTCGTCTACGTACCTTATCCAGATTTATTTTGTTTAACATAGCTCCGTTAATGTTCTGTATTCGCTCATTAGATGTGGTTTAATTTAGAATTAATGTGATCAATGTGATCAATTTGACTAACATGGAACATGTTTAATTTTGAAATATTGTAAAGCATGAAAGGTTATTACTTAGCATTTCGTGAAAGTGTAATGTCTTATGCAAACCTGACTACAGCGCTGTTTCGTTTTATTGAAACTCATCAGGCCAGGGTATTGCAGAAAACCAGTACACTTCCACATGCTTGATATCTTCTATATGTACGGATTTGACATCGTACATAGTAGGTGAGATGTTATAACCTTTCATGCATTGTGTGTATATCTTGAGCATTAAGGGCGTATTTGTACTAATAGTTTATCAAAGGTCACGCTTAGCATGAACTGCTTGATAAACTGGTTCAATTTAGTTGTATTTGAGACAGTTTTTTAAATAAATCATTGTTGTTTCTATTGGAACGCTAGAATGTAATAAAGTGACATCAAACCACACTAATTTTAGAAATATTATATTATAATCCTAATAATTCTGAGTCGGATTATAGAGAAATGCCCATAAACAAGGTAAATTTAAGCAAATAATAATTCAGTGTTATTCATCTTCTGATGATGACCACTAGGTGGTCGAGAGAGCTCTCGAGATTTATTAAATAAACGTTTTGGCAAGTGGTGAAACTGTGTGAATATTTTATTTGGGGTTTAAATAGATAAAATATAGAAAAATAATCTATTAATAATTCTTCTTCTAGTTCTTGTTTATAAAAGAGAAAAATTCCAACCCTTTTCAACATCAAATCGATCCATCCAAAACCCCAACTCAAACCACTCAAAACAATAATTTGACGTTTAAATTTCAGATTTCAAATTTGTGCGCCAAAACCGACGAATCAGCGATCAAGGCTTGGACCACGTGATTTCAATAGCGCATAAAACTACCGAAACGCATCCATCTCGTTCTCTTTTCCACAGAAAGTGTTATAGGTTGTGTCTGTGTTCGACGGAGGTTCAGTTAAGCTCAATAATAAACCATTTTTTTTAACGAAAAAACCCAAATCAAACGATGCCAGAAACGGCACAAACCAACGGCTACACCAACGGCCATCAACATCACAACATGTACGAAACTGAAGATGGATCGAATTTTCTTTTTACATCCGAATCTGTTGGAGAAGGCCATCCTGGTGAGTTTTTAATGAAAAAAATTCATAATTTATTATATTTATTGGGGAGCATCTTCGCAGCGTAATAACTTTTATGTATTTGGCATCGGAGCACCACCACCACCTACCTACCCGTACAATTCCTGTATTTCTTCGGGTTATTTTTAGGAAAAAGATTACGAAATCATGTGAAATATGAGAGGGCCGCTTCCAAAGCATTGGAAGGCTGACGCATGCCGCACCAGAAATCATCACCACGTGGTGCTCTTGCTCCCCAAAAATACCTTTTTTATTGCTGCGAATATCAATATAATACGCTTATCATGACCAGCGGTCAATCCACTTTAAAATTGGAACGACGCATTTTTTTTCCACGACAAAATGCTACAAATTTGAGGTTAGGTTAACCCGCCATTTTTGGAAGTTTGATTATAGACGCCACATTAATCATTATTCAAAAAAAATATTTTTTTTGCGATTTTTTTAACTTCTTTTATTGCAACGGTCGATATTTCAAACCTTTTCACTTTCTGCGAATTTTATTTTTAGAAATTTAATCGTTTATCACGGATGCCGACACGACCTTGGCAATGGTTTTTAAATTGCGAAAACTAAACCACCGGTTTTCACACACACAAAAAACAATGCTTTTTTGTATATTATTAAAAATAATTATAGTTTTTGTAATATTTTTTTTCTATATTTTAAAAATATATTATCAATCAAATGTCATAAATAGTTGCAAGGGTGCGTTCTCACTTGACAGACCGTAAATGCTACAGAGCGTTTAAGTTGCAAAAATCAAAATTATTCATATTCTTTGAAAAATATTTTTTCTTATTAGGTTATGTAAACTATTTATTTTTTTATTCTATAATTAACTAAACATAAATATACAGTGTGCCCTAAAAATTTCAAAAAAAAAAAACTTATTTTAGGATTTTGCCAAAATTGATTTGATTGAATTTCTACACAGGTTTTTTTTATTGTTGCAAATTGATATAAAATTTTATTATTTACTTATGTCTTATATGTTTGTTGGAGTATCAATTGTTTGAGTTGGCAATCCTACATTTCATTTTAAAATAGGACAACTGCAACCACTTTTTGTTGTTGACAGGTGACACCTTAGACACTGACAACATTATTGACATATTTTTTTTTAAAGTTAGTCGCTGTGAACAAACGACAGTTTTTTTTATGGGTGATGTCAAATATTTGTCAAACAATCGTACCCATATTACTATCGCATTTATAATTATTATAAAAAAATAATTCATGGAGTTAAGGTCACTTGATTAATATACTACGTGGTCAGATAGCGCCATTAGTAATTTTTTAAATCTATCTTTGTCACATAGAAAATAAGCTGGTGATAAACAAAACCAAGTAGAAAATGTCACTAATAATTTTTCCATATTTCTAAAATTTTATTTCACTAGATGTCTCGTTAAATCCATGTTGATTTTCTTTAATTAATTATAATTAATAATTTCTACTTTTAAGTTTATTTGTCACATATTGTTAACTTGTAAAAATATCTGCTGTCAAAGTGACCTTATTTTTTTTGACGATAAAACATTGCTATCATTTTAGCAAACAAAATTCTATAACCCTAGCTACCTCTTTGTCTCACTTACAGACATTTGCATTTTCCATCCTTTATTAACGACAAATTCCAGCATGGATAGGTCATTTTGATAGGTCTTTCAATTACCATCTGAGGTTATTCATAAAACTTATTTCGTTTGAGTGATTTCTTGATGACTATTACATTGCAGTCGACAGAGCTATCAATATTAAATACTAATGACACTTTTTAGCAAATTAAAGTTTTGGAAGCAGCGTGATCAAATAGGACTGTTTGAGTTGCCAATCCTACATTTAATTTTAAAATGGTACAACTGCAATCAATTGCTGTTGTTGACATCTTTGACACTGACAACATTATTGACCGACGCCAATTAAAAAGTTAGTCACTGTAACATAACCTACACTTTTTTTTCATGAGTGTTATGTCAGGTCAGATGTTTGTCAAACAAGCGTATCCGGTTGCGACTAGGCAAATAAAAAAAATTGTGGCTAATTCAAACAGTCATTGTTGACCACGCTGTATCACTTTCGCAAGACTCAACAAGTCTGTATGGTTCAACCTTTAGAACATTTCCATAACATCTTATAGCTAATATCTTTTTAATTATTGTTTGTTTACTGTTTAAATAACAGAATAATTAATATTTATCGAATATATTTGATGTCAATCTCTTAAATGTCATTTTAATTGCATTATTGAACCAGAAAGTCATTCGACGAATTTATCAATGGCAATGTAATTTTAGTTATTTAGTAATTATTATACTTGGTAATTGTGGTATTTGCCCGATATTTTGGCATCATGACATTGTGTGACGGCACAGTCTATGTTAAGTTTCCTCATAAGCGGTGTAGCAAAAAGAGTATACAGGGCCTAAAATTCCTTTTCTTACCTTTTGCAAAAAGAAAGGATCATATAACGTTATACCATTTGGAGTAGTATACAAAATCTATTTTCAATGAAATCCAATTCAATTGTTTATAATTGCTTTGAAATCACAGCTGGCCTTATTAAAAAAAAATTAAATTGAAACAAGGTTTTTACTGTACAGTAGAACTCCAATTATCCGAATTAATGGGGACCGGGACCCATTCGGATAATCAAATATTCGGATAATCGGAAACAATACAGTATTGTACACGCACAAACAAAAGTAAGCCGTAGCAAGGTCAATAGCACACTGGCTAATCAAAACAAACAATGACAGGTGCGCCGTGACTGCAATGCGCCGGAACTTGTCTTAACTTGCCGTTGTGCCTACACACGCGGGAGGAAGTCAGTGTAGGCACAACGGCAAGTTAAGACAAGTCAAGTCAAGACTTGTGATTCGGATAATCGGCGATTCGGATCGTCGGAGTTCGGATAATTGGAGTTCTACTGTATCAATTTCTAAGTATGATATATTTTAATAAGTTAACAATTAAGCCAAAATAACGTAAACGTCAAGATTTTTTTGGTTTTTTACATTAATGTTTATATTACTAATGAGATTGTACGTAAACTATATTATGTATATAGTTTTGGTGGCTACTATTTAGATTCTAGATTGACCTTTAGGAAAAATAATTCTATAAAGCTTTTTTTAATTATTTATTTCAATTTTTGCATAACTTGTGATTTTTATGTGTTTTTTTATTATTGTCAACGGGCGAAATATTTTAACGTTATGTAAGGAAAAAGTTATTTCAATTATAGAAGCTTTAAATCTTTTCAAAATTATAGATGTGTTTTAAGCACCTCAATTTGTAAAAACAGCAAACAAAAAAAATGTTTATTTTTTTGTCTTGTTTTTGTTTATAATATTCCTTGTCTTGAGTATAGTAAAAACGTTTGATAAATACTCTGCACTAAATTTAAACACTCATTGCAGACCGTTCTCTATTCAGGGTAGTACACAAAAGATTTCAAAATCTTATGAGTGAGATCTATTCCCTTATACATTGTCGAATTGTCTAAAAATTGAATAAAATGAAATTATATTTACTTGTACTGTTAGACTGATCAGAATGTTATTTTTTTTAAAACAGGCTAAATTATAATGGGTTTCTCTATGGGACACGTGCGTCAATATCCCTTATAAAACGTGTTCTTTAAAATTTATATTTTTTTTCTTTAATTTTATATATATAAGAAAATAATTTTCAAGCTCTAAGACATTTTGTTGTCAACGGTTGCAACAGCAAGAAGTCGGTTGATTTAAACTTTTATTTAAAGGCGTTTGTTTGGCATCATTTGTTTAATTTTTAACAAAAAATGATATTACAAGAAGAGCAGAATTATATGCTTCATCAGAATTATGAGAACTAGCCAAAACAGCGACTAAAAATTTATTACCTGTTAAATACAAAGTAACCTAACAATCCTGAATGTAGCGTCTCAACTATGTATAGTAAAAGACAAGGTATTTGAAGAACAATAAAGTTGAGCCTGTTTCAGATTACTGGTGTACCATAAGATGGTTTGTTGTTTGTAATTAAAATGGAAAGAAATACTGCTACCTAGCTGAATACTTGTAAAAAATCCATTAACGGCTGTGCTTAGTGCCTATTTTCAACATCTTAAGCTTAGTTTTATTGCTTTTCCAATACTTTGTCCAATTACATACTAATGCCTAAATACTTCTATCTTTACTACTGTGCGTTCATAAATTATTTAGATCTACTCTTGCTATAAGATTTAGAACGCGTATGTTTAATTTTTGATTAGTTTATACGCAGAAACGTACGATATTATAGATGAGCTTTGAATTTGTCGGCAATCATACTATCAAAGCCAATAAATATCTGCAAAGTTAAATTACGCAGCAAGAGTATAGATCTAAATAATTTATGAACGTACGTTATAACTAAAGCTATAAACATTATACTTCATCTCTGCATCACTTTAAGGTAAATATAATATAAATGGATGTCGAATAGCGGCAAAATTGTTTGTTCTTCGGAAATAAAGTGCTAGTGGTAGTAAATCTTTATTATAGTCTTTACAGATTTATTTGTATATTAGACCAAGTGAAATAACGTTATATGACCGTTCTTAAAATTCTACTTTTACTGAACAATAGACCCTAATCTCACTTGAACCGTTTCTCTGGAGGAAATGAAAGAAGGACCATATAATTTTATATAGTTGTACAAAGCCCAGTTTGCGTTTATGACAGTACAGTAACAACTGACTTGTAGGTAGCAAGCTGTGCAAACAAATCCATCGTAAATACAGTTTCAACCAGTCCAACCCGAGACTGTAGAAAACCGTCTTTACCTGGAATTGCTGTTTGCAATTCTAGGTAATAAATACGCACATTGCAAATAATATAAAATACATATTTATATAATATGAACAGTATTTTATTTTTTAGTAAAAAAAAAAGAACGATTAGGCATACCGTTTCTTTGTTTGCTTTAACTGGATTGTTAGCGGTAAGTCCCTATTGTGAATACTTTTAACTCGTAAACAATAGACAATCTCAAAAACTAGGATTTGGTTGACTATACCTACCCTAAAGTCTTTAAAGCAAGAAGCTCAAAACAATTTCTCTTTCGTAAAATACCGCTTTACGACTCAAGTATTCGCTTCGAAACCAAACAAGAGCTAGTAAAAATTTTACAAGCTGAATATCCTATATAAAACCATTAACTTTTCTATGTAGTTTACGGCCGTCATGTTCAATATTATAGCTGTCCAAGCACGTTATGGTGTTCATTCGTCTGTACGACCAATTGTAACAATTTTGCTTTAATCTTCGGTGAGGTACCGAACAATACAGTCATAAACTATTTTAACAACTACTTCAAACAGTTTTATATAGGGTATTAGGCATATATATACTTGTCCTTCTAGCTTTTTCTATGACATGTTGCTCATTTCCTTTTACAGTATATATTTTATTTAACAAAAAAAAATTATAATTTTCGTAGAAAACAATAATAAACCGATCCCCGTTTGCCATTATGTAGGATGTCAATTCTCGGCACATGTGTATCTATACGATAAATAAACGTTTTACACTCTGATAAGCTTTTTATTGCAGATTGTATAGAATCTGCATGCTAGACACTTTTCAATCCAGCACGTGCTAATTCCCATCTGCACGTGACAACTCTTCTCGTATTTCGCACCGTTGTATAAAAGCTTCAATTACTAAAAAAATAAAGTTTTCAGAAACTAGGTATACAGAAAGGTCAAAAGGACAAAAAAATTGCTATTGAAAGACTATATGAAAATGTTTTCAATAATTTATTGTTGTTTTGGTATAACCCAAACCTTGACATTGACTTTTCTAAATTAGTCGACTAGACATTTGAATTTAATAGGAATTTAAAACGTTTCGGAATGGGCTAATTAAAAAAAATATAGTGTGATCTAGACTAATTGAAGCGAGGATTGATTATTACAGTTATAAATTGCTAAAGGTATATTTGCGTCATATAAATAAAGTGGTATATTTTTAGCTAGCGCCACATATCTCTATTATAAGGTTGGCAAGAGACATACTATTTCTGGCAAGAGAAAAAAATTGTACATAGGATTAGAGGTAGATAAAGACTCACATTTGTTCTAAAATAGATTTATTCATGTTGGATAGTGAATACTTTGTTTTAGATATTTTGTTGTATCTTTTTTTTATTGAATCACAAAATCTATAGTAAAAATTGTTGACATGTTGCACCATCTTACAAAAACCAGAAGTCCAAAATTAAAATGTTTATTTTTAATGAAATGTGTGAAGTAACAGGTATACTTGTTTAATGATGTCGATAGCTCCATCCAATATATTTTTTCTGTATAATTTTTATTTATTTAATCATAACAATATATATTTTTTTGTTACAGATAAAATGTGTGACCAAATAAGTGATGCCATTTTGGACGCTCATTTACAACAAGACCCAGATGCGAAAGTAGCTTGTGGTAAGATAAAACTATTTTTTCTTTTAATACTAGTATTTATAAAAACATTTCTAATAGAAACTGTCACCAAAACTGGTATGATTCTTCTCTGCGGTGAAATCACATCCAAAGCTGTTGTTGATTATCAAAAAGTAGTCAGAGAGACAGTCGCACATATCGGCTACGACGATTCCTCAAAAGGTAAGTTTTTCTCTTTTTTGTTTCTCTCTTATCTTTCTCTTCTACTTTATCTTTCTTTGCTTTTCTGCAAGATTTTGAGTTAATCAATCAAGTTATTAAACTGCATGATTTTTGGAAATTGATCAAAAGAAAATAAAACAATAATTGAAAATCAAAATTTATAAAAATTAGGCTTGGACTGGCGCACACTCAATCTTCTGGTGGCAATTGAACAACAATCCCCAAATATTGCACAAGGTGTACACGAAAATCGACAGGAACCAGATATAGGGGCTGGTGATCAGGTATAAATAATTATGCACATCCTAAAAACAATATGGGGAATAAACTCATTTGGCTTTTTAACTGCTTTTCTATCTCTTGTGAATGTACAACTTTTACGACTTTCTTAACTTCATGGTTAAAAAGAATTCACTGCATGAACGGTTTTTTCTTTCTCTTTCATACAGGTTTTGATCACAAAACGTGCAACGTTTTGTTGGCACTTGATCAGCAATCACCAAACATTGCAGCCGGTGTACATGAAAATCGTAATGAAGAAGAAGTTGGCGCGGGCGACCAGGTGATTTCATAATAATAATAATTAGTAATCATAAAATTGCCGCGGGGTACATTCATATTTTTTTTTCTAATGCACATGATAATGTCCACATTCTTGTGATAATTTTTTTTGATTCGCTTGAATGTTCCATAATTGTGCTAGATTAACCAATCACAGGCGTTCCTATCTAATTATATATTAGGCAAGGGCAATGTGCATTGGACAGTATTTTTTTCACGATATATTAACAAATGGGAAGAAATATATAGAATGTTTTTGATAATCTCTTTATTCATTCACTGATTTGAATTTGTGTGTAATTTGATATCAAAGCCATGACCTTTTCTAATTATCTCTTTCGACAGTGACGACTTTAATGATCGTCCTTGTACTTTGGGTCAATATACTCGAGAAGGTTCTCCCAAAAACGTTCTATATTTTTATATTTAGTCTAAAATAACTTTTTTCTCTTTAAATTTATCTAATAAATCTTTTCAATCAAAGGGTTTGATGTTTGGCTACGCAACTGATGAAACAGAAGAATGTATGCCTTTAACCGTCGATTTAGCCCACAGACTTAATCATCGTATTGCAGAACTCCGAAGATCTGGTCAATTTTGGTGGGCGAGACCCGACTCCAAGACACAGGTTAATAGACTCGATTTGTATAGAAAAAAATTAATATTAATATTTTCATTATTAATAGGTGACTTGCGAATATCTATTCGATCATGGTGCTTGCATTCCAAAGAGGGTACATACTGTTGTTGTCTCTGTTCAACATAGTGAGAAGATTTCATTAACTGAACTGCGTGAAGAAATCTTCAGTAAGGTCATCAAAAATGTCATTCCAGCACAATATTTAGATAATAATACAGTTGTCCATATTAATCCATGTGGACTATTTATTATTGGAGGACCACAGGTGGGTTGCGGTTTTATTTTGAATGAACTAGTTTAGCTATTTAAAAAATTACGTCGCGTAGAGATCATTATCGGTGACATGGTTTATATTTTATTTATCATCTTACATGATGTATTTTTTCTGTATTTGCTACTCTGAAGTCAACCTGATGCAATAGAAAACTGATTGTATTTATTATCGATATTATTCAAAAAATATGTATATTTTCTAAAACAATAGTAATGAGATTGATTTATTTTGGTTTCAGAGTGATGCTGGCCTAACGGGAAGAAAAATAATTGTTGACACTTATGGTGGATGGGGTGCACATGGTGGTGGTGCATTTTCTGGGAAAGATTTTACTAAAGTTGATCGATCGGCTGCGTATGCTGCTCGATGGGTTGCCAAATCATTAGTTAAGGCAGGTCTTTGCCGAAGATGTTTGGTACAAGTGGCGTACGCCATTGGTGTTGCTGAACCTTTGTCGATCACTGTTTTCGATTATGGTACTTCAAAGCTTTCACAGAAGGAACTATTGAAAGTTGTCGAGACAAATTTCGATTTGAGACCTGGTAAAATTGTCAAGTACGTATTTTGAGACACATTTGGTGGGTCGAGTTTTTTTTTTAACCATAGTGATGTTTAATGTTATTTGCTACTTTTGAGAGCTAATGATAAAAAAATTTAGTCTGAGTTTTAATATTTGTAAATTTATATGTTTTCAAAAAAAAAACAGATTTAATTTTTGTTTTTGATTTATTAGGGATTTGAATCTTCGCCAGCCAATCTACCAACGAACAAGCACATATGGACATTTTGGACGAGAAGGTTTTAGTTGGGAAAAACCAAAGGTGCTGCGACTCAACTGACAACCCATTAGTTCATCATCCCATCCCTAATTTTATCTATTTCTGTTTTTTTAGCTCTCCTTAATCCTCTAGAGTTCCTTCTGTGCGGTAGTATGGATCATGACGCAAGTGCTATTGGAAATGGCATTTGTACATAACTTTTACTAAGGGTATAAGTGATGGTTGGCGATTACAGATCACAGTAATTATCAATTGTTCTTTTTGGTATTACTGCAAATATGTGTAGAGTGAAAATTTCAATTCCCCCCCGTAGACTTGTTTTCACTCCACACCTTGTGTTGTGTTTACGAAAAAGAATTTATTTGGAAAAGAGCACTTGCGAAAACACTCCGATCTGTAATCAGCTGACTTTTTTTTTGGGTGTGATTTCTCCTAGGATAATGTTTTATTAGTTAATAATAACACATGTGTATAGGCATTTAAAAGCTGCCACTTATCTCGTCAGATGTCATTTTTTTTCCTAGAGAAAGATGTAATAATTGTTAAAATTATTATAGATGTAGATTTTTAGATTAAATTAGTGTATAGATTAGCTCTCGACTCGTGTATATTTAAATTATTATTTATGTTATGCCATTAAGTAATAGTGTAATTTGTAGATTAGATTTTTATGATCTTTGTTTGACCGATTTTTGACTTTATTGTATTGTATTGCAGTTTTTTCAAAACAAAAGCTTTGCTTTATTTTGAATAAAAGTAATTAGATTGTGATAACCTGTGCATTTATGAATTATCCTAAATATCTTTCCTTACGACAAGCTTGCAAGCTTTTTTTAAGATTGTTTAACAAAAATTTATAAGAAGTTTTAAAAAACTGTATAATCAATTACATTAGTTGAGTAATGAAGTTGAAGTGTTCGCTGTTGCGACAAATGAGAAAATTTGTACAAAGAAAAACGACATTCAATTCAAGTTGATTACCTAAGTATAATATTAAGTTCGAAAATCGCACATTTTTTCTTTTACTTTTAAATATGGACGAAAGACCATATGGGCCCACTAAAAAAACTGCATATTCTTTGGTTTTTTGCATAAACTGCATATTTTTGGTAATTTCGTAACTTTGTCAATTATCCTGAGGAAGTAGATATTGTTTCGTATGACGCTTCGGCGTCATATTTTCTTTGTAAAGGAAATGTGTGCCGTTACGGGACGCCCGACAGATGTGAAACATACTGCATCAATATTATACATTTATTATTTATTTATTTAAACAAACTGTTTTTTGTTTAAATTATTAATTAACTATAGTCACGGTAATTTTCCAAATTTTTGAATTGTTATTAATTTTTTATAATCAGTTGTCAATGTCAACTTAACTATACCTTAAAATGAATATAGAATAACATAACAAATTAAAAACTTGGAAAAAACAGACTTCAATTTACGTAAATAATAATTTATTAATTTAAACAAACTGCTTTTTGCTTAAATTAATTAAGTACATAAATTAATAATTAATCATAGTCAAGTCAATTTTCTAAATTTTTGATTCGTTATTAATTTCTTTTAATTGTTGTCAATGCCCAAAATCGATGTCAAAAAGCGAGTTATTAAGAATAACTTAAAATACATATTTAGTAGAATAACAGAACAAATTAAAAATTAGAAAAAAATAAACGATTTCAATATAGGTAATTAATAATTTGTTTATTTGAACCAATTGGTTTCTATTAATTTGTTTAAATTAATCAAATAGATAAATTAATGATTAATCATATATAGTCAAGAGTTGTCAATGTCAAGTTTTTTGTTCAAGTTGTCTAAATTAATCAAATATATATATGTAAATAATGAATAACTAATAATGGTGAAGTTGATTTTCTAAATGTTTAAATCGTTATTAATGTTTTATCAGTTGTCAATGCCAAAAACCGATGTCAAAAAAAGAGTTATTAAAAATAGCTTAAAAAATACTAGATTAACATTTAGATTTTAGTCAAATTTATATGATTTACCGGCATTCGCTGATAATATCAATAATTACAATGACTTAATTATTTTTGTTTCAAATCATTTAATATTTTTCATTTATTATTTTTTTTCTTACATTAGTTGCCCATTTTTTTTAGATTGTTTAAAAAAAGCTTTTGCTAAAGTGGTTCCAAATCAATAGAAATTCTAATAAATACAACTTTATTAAATCAAATATAAATATATCACCTTTTAATCAATTGCGAGATTATAATTCGATTATAATTCCAAATAAATTCAAAAAAACTATCACAATGTAATACTTGTGGCCGAACAATTTGTATTAAATCTAAACTCCTTGTTTGTGTCTGTTCCAGATGTAAGCGATAAACGTCACTCAAAAATTCTTTTGTACGAATCAAACTATCACCGCTATGATCATATAAAACAATAAAACCGCTTCGATGAAAATACAAGCATTTATAAAAATGACTTAAAATATAAAATAAACCTACAAGAAAACTTGTGACTAGAGGAATTCCTATTGCTATTATATGACTTTGGTCAGAAGTCATAATAGTGGAAAATATTTTATTCTGATAAGCATTCCATGATTTTGTACAATTTTCTGGAAACAAAACAATTGAGTTTTTTTGAAGTGCTTGTGCAACATTCTGGAATAAACTACCATTTGATTCACTCCAATTCCACTCGGAATTGAATTGTTTCAAAACATCAGCGGCGCAAAATTTAGAGCTTTTTACTTCTGTAATAGGTTTTCCAACTACAGGAGCTAAGCAATTTTTATTGAAAAGTACATTGACTTTGTAGACGCCATTTTCAAAATTGAGGAATTTATTACCATGATCATTAATAAAACTTCCCATATCTGAAAAAGGGAGTAATCGATATTGTGGAAGAATCTGTTTTAATTTACAAAGAATCCCATAACGATTGGCAACGTATTTTTTAAGTCGATGATTTCTGGCACTATCACTTACATTTTGAAAAATTTGAAAATGCCGAATATTATCGTTAATCCTATTCATTTGTTTATTGATGAAAAATTGTGAAGCGTTCAAGAGCTGATGGAGAAAATGTGAATCAATTTCCTCTAAATTGAATAAAGCTGTTTTTTCGGGAAAGCCCCCTTGTTTAAAAGGTTCCAATAAACTATCCCAAATTCCATTTAAAAGCGCAATGCCTTTATACTTAAGACAGATAATATAAATTTCTGAATTGCCCCCTTTTGATGATCCAGGTTTGAACAAATTAACTTCAGTAAAAACAATATTTAGTAAATATAAAAGACAAATTGTTTGGTGTTCAAACATTGTAAATATCTTTAGAACAATATTTCCATTTTGCTGAAGAACAGTGAGAGCTGATAAAGTTTCACAATAATGTAAATAGGCAACTTGTGACTCTTGACTACCTGGATCGGCACTGCAGTCAATGCTGCCATCTGCTGTCACTAAGTGAACCTAAAACCACATAGAATAGAGCCCCAGGCATTTATATAGCTAAAAATTTTACTTTTTCTGTAGTAGTTTCAACCAAATATAGATAATTCTTATATACTGTAACATCACCAGTATAATCAGCCCCCCAACACCATTTCGAATACGTATCCTTCAACAACCGATCATCTGGAATCATATTTGATAACGCATTTCCTTCATAATATGGATTTAAAGAATTCGCCCTCCAATCCCAAACCACATTAAGCTCATTCAAAGCCAAATAGTGATTTAGGGCGCTTACAAAAGCCCCCGGCGCCTCACATAAATGCAAACTTCGGAAAGCTCCTTCTACATTAATAATCTTAAAATTACATAAACATTCATAAAATTTACACCAGGCTTGCGTTACTAGCTCAGTCCCAAAATGTTTCTTCACAGATTGTATAATATAGCTTGCAGGGTCTCGATTTCTTGTAAATTGTGACCATTCGGTAAGATTGAAGTTATCAAGCCGACTTTTAACTTTATTTAATTCATCTTTATCTTTTTCAAAATTCGGTAAAACCCATTCTGGAGATCTGTATGCTTGTTTAGGAATTCGAAATGATGCTGTATTTGTGAAAACATACTTTTTATCGAAAACATTAGCGTCTGCTGATTTATGCATTTGAATTTTGAGGTTAGGTTGATTGATGTAAACAAACCAAGTGATTTTCTAGGGATTTTCTTTTTCTTATAACATTTATTATAACAGATGCTATCACGTTTTGTGATATACCCAATGATCCTAAACGATTGCAAGTTTCTTTATTTAATTTCTCTTTATTTATATTTTTTACGCAAAGTTTAAATTGTATTGAAAATAATAACTGCTTGTCGCTTATTAAAAAAAATTTGCATTTTTTAGTCATTTTGCAAAATATGGTATTTGCTGGTAGTTTAAAAAAAATTTTTTTTTTAAAGTGTGTAATATATATAGAAAACGATATTGTGCACTCAAAATTTGTGCATATTACTACTAAAAAATAAAAAAAAATACATTTTATCGATAATTTCAAATTTTGCAGGAAATGAAAAAAAAATGATGCCTTTTATACAAGTTTGGCTTGTGATGTAATAAGTTTCAACCAATAGAATAATTGGTTTTCTGTCATAAAAAAAAATAAATAAAAATAGGAGGCTGAGAACTGTGAGCTGTGGCTGAGAACGTGAGATTCATAGCTTTTCGACTGCTGCAACTGCGCTTTTCATATTGGTTTTTACTAATTTATATTAATAAATGTGTTTATTAGTGGTTGTTGATTGTTGTGTAATTTTCTTATTACATTTATTTGTGCGAATATGTTGTGTGTGTATTGGTGGGTTTTTCTTGTTCAGTCACAATTTGGTGACAGATGCCTAAAATGTCAACATTTTCACACCATTCTAGTTGATTTTCCTTGCCCTAAAAGCTTCATAAACAAGTTAATATTTTCTAATTCCCAATAATTCATGTATTAATTATTTCAACTTTTTTATTATTTTATACACAAATTAAAAAAAAAATTTTGAGCTGATATAATCCATATTCTGCAAAATTATCAAACTTTCTGGTTATTTTTTTAATGCTACACTTGATAAAAAACGATTACAAACTAATTTATGCAAACTGCAAAAAAAAACTGTGATAACGACATCAAAAATTGAACAAAACTTCTCAATACTAAAGCGTTTGTCAGAAGATTGTTCAACAGCTTATTCCCTGGCTACCAACTAAAAATAAGTTAACACATATTTTTACTATAAATAGTTTTTTACTGTTAGTACTATTATGATGATTGCTTTGTCCAATCTACCGTATTTGAAGTGAGCTAAGTGCTTCTTTTATCTGGTCTAAACTGATCTACGCGTTTGCCCTATATAACATTTATCACAGTTATTACATTCTATGCGATAAATTCCAGACTTTTCTAGAAAGTGTTTTGTCTTCTAAACCTTTTAACCTTTTAACTTTGATTTTTGGTTAAACCGCTCTCAAATCTAATTTTTTAAGCAGAATATCAAGTCTGTTCGTTATCTTAGATTCAAAGAGAATTGAAATAAATTTCAATTTTTGTTAATTTGTTTAAAAAGTGGTGCAACTTTTGATATTGATTTTTAATTTTTGTTTATTTACAATTTTATTTACTGTCTAACTTTTTTGATAAATGCTCTTTTTCTTCATTACAGCTTTATTGACTTAAAATAAAGTTTAATAATCTATTTACAAAAAAACTCAAACTTGCTATTTTTTGTTGCAAAGAATAATTTGAATCACTAGGTATGTATCTTTAGATGCTTGTTTCTTTTCTAAAAATATCAAATTCTAAATCGCCTGTTGCTTTTTCAATTACGTTTACATCTAAAAAAGATAATTTATTACTAATTTCCTCTTCATAAGTAAAATTGATTAAAAAAAAAATTATTTAACTTTGACATAATTTGACACAATTTGATGCATAAATAATACAAATAAAAATAACATTGTACATTGGCCCATGCTGCTAAACATGACAAATTAAACAAACGTTTTGGCAAGTGGTAAAACTGTGTAGATAGTTTATTGTCTCAAAGATTCCAAACCAATCAACTAAACATGTTTTTTAAAAAAACTTTTTGATTTAAAAACATACTTAACACACTTTTGTTTCTTAAAAAAAAAGTTTTATAAAAATTTAAAAAAAATGTAAGGCGTCGCGAGGGCTCTAGCCGATGTAAAACACCAAAATTATTTTGTACAAATAATATGCATAAAAAAACAGATTACGAGAGAACCTAAACATATTTTAGTAAAAAAATTAAAATATCATTTATTTTCATTAAATAAAAAAAAATTAAATTCAAAAATTTATTTCCAACTGCAACAACTCAATAGTTTTAGTAATTGACTCAGTCACTAATAGTCACATTTAACAGTATTGCTGTGACAATTAGTCGATCATAACTGAACGATGAAGTATCCAAGCTCGTTCGCTCGGTGTCGCAAGCGAGAGCTGAAAAGTCAAACCCAGTAAACCAAGAAATGCGTCACATAAAAAAAAAGTATTTATCGTTAAATTTTTCAAAATTATAATTATTTTATAAAGAAAACTTTAGAAATTTGTTTAAAGACAGCCTTTATATTGTAAATTAATTTAATTTGCAACTCATCACTTTCTATCTATATCAAAAAAAATCACTAATTATGTAAATAAATGCATTGTGTTTTGAAAGTTCACGATTATTATTTAATATGTAATAGAATATAATCTAAACTTTAAGTGAAAGTAAAGGGTTTTTTATAAATAAACTTAGAAATTTGATAAACAAGCCAATTTAATGTTAATATAAAAATAACTAGAATCTTGGCGAAATTCCCATTGTCTAATTTTAAGAGAAATTAATTAGTTACCTTTCTCCAAATCAAATTATTTTTTTATATTTTGAGTGAAAAGAGGCCAACGAATGATGTGTTTGGTTTAGCTAAAAAATTTGCAAATAATAGTTAATTATCAAACAATTCTTATTTGATTTTTTAATATATTTAGCTATGCTTTTGCATAAGACATTGTAAAAAATTACTAAAGAGTTGCATTTTTTTTCACAATCAGTATATTGAGTACTTTAAAAAGAAACATGTTTATCAAACACTTTTGATTATGTTCTTCCCAATTAAAATGAATACGAAAGACCACAAACTCAAAAAGCCCTAAAAATCAGGTTTAATCATGAAAGGTTTAATATAAACCTAATACATTTTGTAGTTGATTTAGTAATTTTCCTAAAATAATTTATTTAAAAACAATAGTTATTGAATCACAAGGCCGGAAACTGGCATTTTGCAAGGCGAGTGATTTTGAGCCTATGAGCTCTTGCAAAAACGTTTCCGGACGTGTGATTCACAAGATTTTTTGTGCGCCGTAAGAAAAATTAAATAAATTTAAAAAAAAAAAAAATTTGGTTATGTTGGCAACGTTAGTAACATTAAAAGATTATCAATTTAAAAGATTAACAAGTTCTCTTGTATATTAAAAAATATATATTTTGTTGTGACATTTCAAAAATTATTTGCGTTTTGAAAAAGTAAAATGTTATACTTCAGCACACATAAACAAGATCTGTGTAAAATAGTATTACCATTGTTTATTACTATTTCATTTTTCAAAAATTTTAAACTTTTTGTAATTTTTCACATATTACTATGTTTGTTAGATAGAAATTCCAAAGTAGGAAAAGTAAAATCAAATTTTTTTAAGAGAAATTTGACTTTTTACATAAATATTTGTTGAAAAACTTTTTTGGCTCAATAATCAGATATAAAAAATAGAAAACTTGATTGATAATTTTTTTTTATTATTATTAAAAGCTCAAAGTTTTAAAATATTGTTTTTATCTTAAAAAACGTTTTTATTGTATTTGTTATTACAGCTATTTATTATACAAGTCTCTCTTATAAGACAAATAAGTCAGAAAAGAAATGTTTAGCCACGAGAGCTTGCTTGAGTGGTCTAATTTTTCTTGAGTGACTTATTTGCTGTTAAAACACGAGTACAATACATAGTTATCCAACACCTCTTTGTGTAAGAGTTCTTAAAAAATCATAAAAACCCAAAAATTTTATATCTACAAAGATAAATAGTAATCTATTATTTGGTTGTCATGTTGTTGTTGACACCAAATTTATTATTTGAAAAAAAATTTGTAAACTGTTTCGGCGCTTGTGACTTGAGTGAGTTCAATAACTGGAAACAAGAAAACGATGTAAGCGGGGTAAGCCAAGGTGTCTGCTGTTAGGTTACTTCTTCAACGCCAAAAAAATGATTCGCGGTCTCTTCAATGTGGGCGAAATACTGCATGTTAAGATCGACATTAAAGCTTCACGAAAATATAGAAATTTGACAACATGGCAAGTTAATTCTTTTTTAAAAGAACGAATCAGAAAATAAAAGAACGAATCAGAAAATTACAAGTGCAAAAAAGTCAAAAATTTTTGAAAGAGAGCATGTTCAACTGTTTCTAGCAGAAGCACCCAATAACAAATATTTGACGTTGAAGGTAGAGATAAGTTTTTTGTTAATAAAACTTCTTAAATCATTCTTCTTTATTTTTTCTAAAAAGTGGTAGATATTAAAACCGTTTTTTAAAAATTTTGTAATAATTTCTGAACCTTCATTACAATAATGCGACAAAATCATCAGTCTTCAATTTCTATCAGTAAAATCGCTTTATTAATATTACAATTAAAAAGTATTAGATATAATTATAGTAGATTGATAATGTTGTATCTAGAAGTCAGCATAAAACTTTTAAAAAACTTAGAAAAAAATAAATAAGTTTAGACTTTTGTTCAAATTAGTATATGCTGAAAGTATTTTCTTTCTTATTTTTTAGTTTTTTTTTATATAAAAACCAAAATTATTGGTACTATAGTTCTGGTACTTAATGCTATTTACTGTATGAATCTGCTTACATTTTATGAAAGAAAAAAAAAAAGTAAACTTGTTTACCATCTCCTATGTGATTAAAAAACTGTTGTTTATAAGGTCAAAGTTAATTTTGATCTTGTTTTTAAACTTATTTTATGCTATATGTTTAACTGGCAATCTCCACATGTTTTTGATAGGATTCAGATCTGGACTTCGACTAGGTCAGTTCAAGTCGTTTAAAGTGTTTTTCTTAAGCCACACGCGCACTCTGTGTGTATTCAGTACAATTGTCGTGGTAAGACACAAAATTTTGACCACTTACGGAAAATTATTTTCACTAACCAGTAAGATAAACGGCCCTGTTTAGGGACTTTTGCACAAACAGATCTAGATTCTAGAACCTTTTGCATCCTCAGATATCCATGCTTACATGATGACCATTTTTGTCAACGGTTATAAGTATGCTTTGCCCTACCAAGTGTTTTGTGGTTTATACACTGTTACAACAATTTTGCTTCAAAAACCTTCATCACGGCCTGATCTATTCTTAATTATTTTTTATGCCAAAAGACTTTTTGAGGCAATTTTGTCTTAACCTTTGACAAGCAGCAAATAGTATATTAAAAAACTATTATTATAAGGGTTAATTTGGCGCACCAGTTTCAGGGTAGAAAAAAAGTCGCACGCAAGTTTTCTACGAAACACGTGCGCCAATACTCCTTATAAAACGAGTTCTTTAGGCTATTTTTTTTAAAAATTTGAATTTTTTTTCTTTGATTTTATTATAAAAAAAACATAACTTTTTAGTATCTGGGTTATTTTATTACTAACTATTGGTAACAGCAATTTTTATTAAAAATCAATTTAAAAGCTTTTGTTTGATCTTATTTGTTTTGTTTTTACCAAAATAATATTACATTCGAGGATTAGCAGAGACAACAACTATAAATTTATAGCCTGATAAATACGAAATAACCTAACATCCTGAATGTAACAAGGCATTTGCAGCTCTGCTTAACGCCAGTTTGTCACTAATTTAAACGACTAGCTACTTTTCAAAGCAATTTTGTTTGAAAATGAATACGTATTTTCTTTCAAAGATATAACAGTAGTAATCCGTAAGTAAAAAAATTATTGACATTGACGTAATTATTTTTTTGGCTCTCAAGCATACCAACCCCTGAAAACAAAACTGAATATCTATAAGAGCACAAGTTCTTTTATCAATATCTATAAAAGACTCATACTCATAATTGAAAACATTAATAAGCTTAATTTAGAAAAGCTATCAGCCTTTTTTTTAATAATATATGCAAAAAAAATTTTTTTATTTTATGGAGGATTTAGGGTATAAAATGTAGATGTTTTTTACAGTTCTTTATTGCATTTGAGAGCTACGTTTCGGTACAAAATTTTACCTTCTTCAGGCCTAAAAAACAGTAAAGACAAACTTCAAAGTCTGTTACATAAAACATAAATGTACAAAAAAACACTTACTGTTGATGTCATTAAACCGGTAATTTTTTTAAAGAGAAACACGTTAAAATAGAGAAATAAAAAATAAAAAAAATTATTTCTGATTGTTGAAACAATTGTCATTTGGACTTTTTGGAAATAGACTCTGTTGGTACTAAAGCTGCCAGCCAGCCGTGGTAAAATCAGAATCACAATTCTGATTCTGATTCAATTGTCCAAATGACAATTGTTTGAACAATTCGAAATAATTTTTTTTTATTTTTTATCTTTCTATTTTAACGTGTTTCTCTTTAAAAAAAATAACCGGTTTAATGACATCAACAGTAAGTGTTTTTTTTTGTACATTTATGTTTTATGTAACAGACTGTGAAGTTTGTCCATATTGTTTTTTAGGCCTGAAGAAGGTAAAATTTTGTACCGAAACGTAGCTCTCACATGCAATAAAGAACTGTATAAAACATCTACATTTTATACCCCAAATCCACCATAAAATAAAAACAATTTTTCGCATATATTCCATATTAATAAGCTTGTCAAAGACTCAAAATCAAAAAAAGTGTTTTACAACATCATTTTTAAATTTTTTGACCTAAAATTTTTATTCCCAAAATTAACCTAGTCAAATTAGTTTCAAAACGGGATAAAATTTGCAAAAATTCTAAGCAGAAAATTCCCTTTGGAATTCGTTGGAGAATTTCACTGGTAGTCTAAATTCAAAAAATAATGGTTCCAGACTTGTTGCGCCATCCGCCATCTTGAATTAAAGTTTATTTTTTGTCTTTTAAACAACTCATTTATTTTCAATTTTACACAAAAATACTTGTTACAAAAATTGTTCAAATCTAAATTTCTTATAATTTCAATTCCTATTATTTTTTTCTAAAGATCGATTTTTTTTTATTTATACCCGAAAATGGGGAGTGAATTTTTAGTTATCGAGCAACTCCTCTATTTTCAATTTTACACAAAAAATAGTTACAAAAGTTGCTTAAAATCAAAATTCTTACAAATATGGTTTCTAATCAATTTTTTGGCAAAATCGATATTTTTCGATTTATACCCGAGAAAAGGAGGGGATAAAAGTTTACCATTTTGTATTATCACGATAATTGTCAATTTTAAGAAAAACAATTGTAATAAACAAAGTTGTTTAAAATAAAATTTCCTACAATTTTGATTCTTATCAATTTTTTTTGTAAGATGGGTGTTTTTTGATTTTATCTCCGCTCTGAGAAGAGTGGGGATAAAATCTTATCATTCACGTTTATTTTCAATTTTACGCAAAAAAGGTTATAACAAAAGATGTTTAAAATTAAATTTTCTACAATTTCATTCGAGTAGAGGATATTTTACCTCCACTTAAAACTTATTTTACTTACAACCAGAAGTAAAAGTATAAATAAAAAAATATCGATCATACAAAAAAAATGATAAGGATCAAAATTGTAGGAAGTTTTATTTTAAACAACTTTGTTCATTACAATTTTTTCCCTAAAATTGACAATTAACGTACTAATACAATGATAAGACTTCATCCCTTTTTTTTTTCGGGTATAAATCGAAAAATTTTAATCCTACAAAAAATTAGCAAAAACTTTTATTGTAAAAAATTTAATTTTAAACAACTTTTGTGTATTTTTTGTAAAAAATTGAAAATAAACGAATTATTCAAGAGACAAAAAATAACCCTTCAATTCAAGATGGCGGATGACGCAACAAGTCTAGTACCACTATTTTTTGAATTTAAACCAACATTGACTCGTCGTCCTCCACAACAAAAATTAAAAAAAAAATTGCGGCTTGGAAGTTAAAATACTAATTCGACTGAGCCAAACTTGCCGCACTATGGCCTCTGTGATATATTTTCTTTTATTGTTTTTTTATTGCTCTGTATTGCATCTGCAGATATCTTTTGTTTTTAACCTGTTGCAGTCTTTTTTTTTTAACATTCGTATTTCTAGTGATCTGTTCATTTTGTTTATTATTTTTGTCAGTTGTTTACACTGTTCAATTTTTCTTCAAGTTGCGTTTGCATTTGTAACATATTTTTTTTATCTTTTTATTGCTCTCTGTTGTGTCTCCAGATCTTTATTGATTTTACCTATTGCAGTTTTTGTCGTATTTGTAATAATCTCTTCTTTTGTTTATCATTTTTGTCAGTTGCTAACTTTAAAAAAAAAAATTTTAGTTGCGTTTGCTTTTTTTCCATGCAAGTCTATATCCTGTTAGATCTGGTTTTTGCTTCCTATATCCTACATTTAATTTGATTAACCTTCTATTTTGTACTTTTTTTTATATATTATTTTTTGTCATGTTAAACAGCGTAGAACTCGCTACACCATCTTGTTTAAGCCTTCTTTTTTACAGAAAATAAAGCTTTGTTTTTTTTTTCTTAGCTTTAGGTTCACCTCTCTTCTTTTAATACTTTTTTTTTCTGAGTATTCAATCAAATGCTTTTTTTAAATCTTTTAAATGCCATTTGCAAATGCTTGTATCTAATCCGTTTTTTTGTTTTTTCTGAAACCAGTTCTGTACAATTATAGCTTAACACTGTTCTTTTACAGTTACCTATTATAGCTTTTACATCGCTATTCCTATTCAACTTTTTTTTCTGTATCACATCTACTTGTTCTTTTTTATCTACTACCTTTCTTTCTTGTATAGTTAACTCTTTTTCTATCTCGTTTTTATGTCCTCTAGTATTTCTTCAAGATATTATTGACATCTTTACATTATATCATTGTCTTCAATGAAAATTTGGTCTAAGTACTTTATTATGATTTATTTCATTAAATATTTTGTCTCATTTGAAAAAACAATTGTGTTTAAAGATTAAAGAGTTGAGATCTGTCGGCTTCCGACCAATTAAAGCTACAATTGCTTTTTAACAATAAATTTTCAACAATTTTTCAACGATTTCTTCTTTTTGTATCACGTCTACTTGGTCTTTCTTCTTTATTACCTTTCTTTCTTGTATAGTTAACTTTTTTTCTACCCCGTTTTTATGTCCTCTAGTATTAGTATTTTTTCAAGATATTATTGACAACTTTACATTATTTCATTGTCTTAACTGAAAATTTGGTGTACTTTATTATGATTTGTTTATTGTACATCAACGGTTGATGTTGTCTTTAATATCAAAAGTAAAAATGGTGTGGAATTGGTGTGTTAAATTAATGGGAACTAAAATTGTAAAAAAATTAATTCTAAACAACTTTTGTGACAACTATTTTTTGTAAAAAATTTGAAAATAAACGAGTTATTCAAAAGACAAAAAACAACCTTTCCATTCAAGATGGCGGATGACACAACAAGTCTGGTAGCACTACTTTTTGAATTTAGACCAACAGCGACACCCCCCTCCTCCCAAAAAAATTTTAAAAGAAAATTGCTGCTTGCGGAAAATTCGACTGCGCCAAACGTGCAGCACAATAGCCTCTGTGATATATTTTCTTTTATTGTTTTTTTATTGCTCTATATTGTATCTGCAGATATCTTTTGTTTTTAACCTGTTGCAGTCTTTTTTTTTATACATTCGTATTTCTAGTGATCTGTTCATTTTGCTTATTATTTTAGTCAGTTGTTTAAAATTTTCATTTTTTTTTTTAGTTGCGTTTGCATTATTGTATATACATATTTCTAAATTATCTACTTTCTAAAACGATTTTGTCGTATTAGTCTTTGACAAGCAGCAAAAAGTGTCTTACTACACAATTTTTCAATGTTTTGATCCAAATTTGAATTGCCGAGCTGTATAATTTGCAGCAGTGATGACTGTAACATATTTTTCTTATCTTTTTATTGCTCTCTGTTGTGTCTCCAGATCTTTAATGTTTTTACCTGTTGCAATTTTTGTCGTATTTCTAATAATCTGTTTTTTTGTTTTTATCATTTTTCTTAGTTGATAACATTTTAAAAAAATTTTTTAGTTGCGTTTGTTTTTTTTTATATATGTATTACTAAATATCTGCAAGTCTATATCCTGTTAGCTAATCTGGTTTTTGCTTCCTATATCCTACATTTAATTTGATTAACCTTCTATTTTGTGGTTTTTTTATATATTATTCATTGTCATGTTAAACAGCGTAGGACTCGCTACACCATCTTGTTTCAGCCTTCTCTTCTACAGAAAATAAAGCTTCGTATTTTTTTTCTTAGCTTTAGGTTCACTTTTTTTTTTCTAAATGCTTTTCTTTAAGTCTTGTAAATGCCATTTGTAAACGCTTGTATCCAATTCGTTTTACAATAAATTTTTAAATAAATAAAATCTTATGAGCTTTGCTCTTTCTGAAACCAGTTCTGTACAATTATAGCTTAACACTGTTCTTTTACAGTTACCTACTATAGCTTTTACATCGCCATTCTATTTTTTTTTCTGTATCACATCTACTTGTCCTTTTTCATCTACTATCATTTTTTTGTATAGTTAACTCCGTTTTCATTTTGTTGTCATTTACTCCATTTTGTTGTCATTTACTTCTAATGTCTTCTAGTATTTCTGCGAGATATTATTGACATCTTTACATTATATCATTGTCTTCAATGAAAATTTGGTCTAAGTACTTTATTATGATTTGTTTCATTGAATATTTTGTCTCATTTGAAAAAACAATTGTGTCTAAAGATTAAAAAGTTGAAATCCGTCGGGTACATCACAGCTTCCGACTAATTAAAGCTACAATTGCTTTTTAACAATAAATTTTCAAAGATTTTTCAACTAATTCTTCTTTCTGTATCACGTCTACTTGGCCTTTCTCCTTTACTACCTTTCTAGCTTTCTACTCCTTTACTACTATTTCTTCTTTTTGTATCACGTTTACTTGGCTTTTCTTCTTTACTACCTTTCTTTCTTGTATAGTTAACTCTTTTTCTACCCCGTTTTTATGTCCTCTAACATTAGTATTTCTTCAAGATATTATTGACATCTTTACATTATATTATTGTCTTAACTAATAATTTGGTATACTTTATTATGATTTGTTTATTGTAACATCAACGATTGATGTTGTCTTTAACATCAAAAATAAAAATGGTGTGGAATTGGTGTGTTGAAGGCACACCTCGCAGATTTAGGTGATCTTTAATGTATCAAAAGAAATAAAAATTGATGAACAAGGAAGTTTGTGTAACATTTAGAAACAGGAAAACCTCACCTACACCAGATTGTACCATTACGAATTCATTAAAAATGGTGCAATGTTTAAATGATTCACAATTGGTAAAACATAACGATACGTCTCCTATAGTAGGTATAGCAAGTGAAAGGATTGTAATAAATTTATTTAAACACCTCGTTTTTTAATAGAACAATATGGTTATGGATTTTTTTTTGCAATACTGTGGAGATTTTAATGCTAGACTAGACAAAACGTACACTGTTATATAAACGAATTTTCAATTTATGGTGTGGCCTGCACCTGCCCATCTAACCTGATTCAAAAGAGATTAGAACGATGATGAAACTACAAAATGGTTTGGTCGACTTAGGAAATCTTGAAAAACAATTTAACATCTAATTAATTTTAAGCAAAATATTAATGAATGGTATAAAAACCCAACATTTTTGTGCTGATGAAAATATGAGGAAACTATGTTCATGTAATTTCATAAAAAAAAAAATCTAGGTCTTGATCTAAAAAAAAAATCTTGTCTGTGACCTTTGATACATAAATCAAGTTTGGTTCCTGTTTAAAAAGATTTGTAATCTTCACAAAAAAAATAACATAATGCTGTCATAGAAAAAGGTTCTCTTTCACATTTGATTTGGTATGGTCAAGAATGTATAGAAGAGAAATTTGTGCCATATGGAAAGATAGATTACCTCTGTCAAGTCTACTTTCAATGATTATAAATGTGGTCATTTCGTTACCAATGTGCAAATAAAAATAAGTGTTTGCAACAAGATGGTACCCTGCCGGTCAATCCTTTTACTTTCTATGTAACAAAGTAATTGTTGTATCTAAAATTGCACTAGTTTCATGTAAAAACGTCTACTTTCACTGTCAGCTCATCGGATTACTGACTGGACACTGATTTGTGAGATTATATAACAATCAAAGATTAGCAAATTCCAAAAGTTCATATGTAAAATCCAACCAAAAATATTAAATTAATTGCAGATATATTATGCAAGCGCAATTAAACGATGCTTCTTGTATCTCAATGCTTCTACTTTCACTTTGCTTTGGATGTACGTCACAAAACTCATCATGTGACTCTTAATCATGTGATTCCTTGTTAAATTATTATGTGAGCTATCGAGGACAATATCGTCATGGTTAGTGTTGCAGTAGTAGACGTTTTGAAATTGTAACGGTATTCAAGGCTAACCTCATCAGGAAATTCATTTGAATACCTCTAGCAGATCAAACTAGAGCAAAAAAAGAATTTTAAAAAATAGTTTAGTAAAACACAAAAAAAAATCGGTTCAAATACTTACAAAAATACTCAAAACAGAACAAGATCGCATTAGTAAAATTACTCAATTATGTATGTATATAGATCACAATTATTTGTAAACATACTTTCATTCAGCTTAACTCAATACAATAAACTAGAACTCATATTACAGCTATTAAGTAATCACAAGTATTTTAATTACACCATTATTTTAAAAGAAAAGCCGAATCTATTAAAACGCACCTGTTCCGCTAATATATTCACTTATTATATGCTAATAAAAAAATGAATAATATCTAGACTATGTAATGATAGACATCTATGAGCAGATTTAGGACAAATTATTTCATTTTTTTGCAACACTTTTAGGCTAGGTCTCAATGAAATATTTGACAATTTATTGTCACTACAGTACACTATTTTTGACCAACCTGTATATTATACAATTAAGCTAAATCTTTCTAGACTAGTAAATTTAGTTTATTACAAAAACATTTGTGATAAGTCATTTATTACAAAATGTTTTTAGTCCAGTCGAGATAGACATTCAAATAGGAGGTTGCAATTTATTTTTGATCGTGGGGGTTGTGGTTGGAAGTCTAAATCACAATTTTCGGGACAATCTCACCGCCGCAGTCGCCGCCATCTTAATTTAAAGTTTAATTTTTTTGTTTTTCTAAAATAACTCGTTAATTTACAACTTTAGAGCAAAAATGGCGTTATTTTTGTCAAAGTTTGTTGAACATTATTTTTACGTTGGGATTAATATTTGCAGAGTTATACTATAAAAATTATAATACAAGTTTTGCTCAATAAACTACATAATAAAAGAAATATTTGAAAAAAAAAAGTAAAATCCGATTTGAATATAAATTCAAAAATATTAATTGTAGAGTAAAAAAAGTGCGAGAACCAAAGCTTACGATTTTTTTCTATAAATATAAAGATAGTATAACTCTGCAAATATTGACACTAGCGTAAAAAACCCAATAATCAAACTTGTAGAAAACTAAATTTAGAACAAATTTGAATAAATTCATTTTTGCTCTAAAATTGTAAATTAACGAATTATTTTAGAAAAACAAAAAAATTGGGCTTTAAATCAAGATGGTGGCGACCGCGGTAGCTGGATTGTTTCAAAAATTCAGATTTAGACTTCCAGCCACAATCTCCAAGTTAAAAAAAAACAGTTTTTAATTTTTTCTATTTAAGGTTATTTCTATGTCGACTGAACTATATTCCATCTTTGGTACGTAGATATCTATAGTACTTGTCACAATTGAAATTGATCAGTTGCTATACTTAGTCAATAATCTGAGATAGCTAATCAGGTTATTTTTATCACTTATGTAGACAAATTTTTTTGCATACCTGTCTTATATTTTGAGGTCATTTTTATTTTGATCTTGCTTATAACTTTTTAATTTTTTTTGGTTTTTTTCTATTGTATTCCTCTTCTCAATGCTGTTTTTATCTTTTTCGCACTTACTACATTCTAAAGATTCATTTAGTTTGTGCTCATTTGACCTTTTTTTCCTCACGTCATTATCTTAATCAAAATTTTAGTTTTTGTTAGAACTGTGCTTTTTATTTTTATACGGCCATTTTTGTTTTTGATTGCTGTTGTCGCTATTTTGTTCTTAAATTTTCTGCTGATTTATTTTTTAAAATAGTTACAAATTTGTTGTTTTTTTTTTGGAGCATAGCTATTTTTTTTATTCATAATCATAATCATACTGTATGTGACTTTTAGCTTTTTGTGTTCTTGTTTGTTTTGTAATTTTTTCTGTTTCCACAGCACGGTTTCTAGTTTAATGTTATTGTGTTTAGTTTTTGGTTTATTTTTCTACAAATGTTCACTTGTTTAGCTTATAACCACTTCTTTTTTTCACCTCTTTAGCGCACAGTATGCTCTAATTTCATATACCTGTAATAATTTTCACTGATATGGCTTCTTATTAATTTTTTATCTTTGTTTTTTTTTTGTTTTTTATGTTATTAAAATGCTGTTTTTTTATTTTATTATATTATAATTTTAATTTTTGTAGTATTTTTCATATATTTGTTATTAAGCTTCACTTTTTATTTAATTATTTTTCTATTGCTCAATATTTTTTTCTACTTGCTCGCTTTCTATTTTTTTTAAGTTTACGCCTTGTTTTATAAAACTCTCTTCTTTCTGTTTGACTCTTTGTTACATTTTCTGTTAAAAATTGTTTATATTATTCTTTCTTATGTCTTTAAATTCTATCTAATTGTTTCTTTTTTCAATAAGTTGAAAAATATTCAAACCATGTTTTAAATTTGTTTTAAGAATGTTTTAAAAATTTTTGAAAAAAACTTGAAAACGTTTATAAAAAAAAATCGATTAATTTATAATACAAAAAATTTTTATAAAATATTTAAATAAGTTAAGAAATTATAAAAACGTATTTCAAAACGTTTGAACAAGCTTAAAAAGATTTATAAAAAAATTAAAACTGTCAGAAAATTAAAAAAAACTGTAAAAAACAATATTAAGTGTTTCTAAAGACATTGAAATTGTTTTAAAATTTTTTAACAAGTTTAGAAAATAAATTAAAAAAAATTTGAGAATAGTCAAACGTGTTTAAATTTTTTTATGTATGCTTTAAAAAATTTTAAATGCTTTTATAAAAAAAATTAGAAGATTACTAAAACTTTTTAAAAAATTTTAAACATAGCCTTTAGAAAAGTGTAAATAATTAAAAAAAAATGTTTTAGAAAACTTCAAAAACAATTCAAATACATTTTAAAAAGCTTAAAAAAATTATAAAACAAATTTTTATTATTTCAAAAATTTGTTGAAAAACTCTTTTTCAAAGAACAAAACAAGAAAAACTTAAAAAAATTAAATTTGTTTTAAATATTTGAAAACATATCAAATATATTTTTTTAAATATTAAAAATTATTAAAAACTGCTTTAAAATTTTTTTGAAATTTTAAAGCTTTTTAAAAAGCATCTTGAAATTTTTTAAAACATATCTGACATTTTTTGATAAAGATCGAAATAGTAGATCTTAAATTATTCTTATAAATGCATTTTTTGACATAGATTTTTGATACTTACAACAACTGATAGGAATAAGTTTTCAAAAAGTAAATTAAACTAATATTAATTTAATTGCAATTAAAAAAAAATTAAATTAAATTTTTCTTGTTAATTGTTCTTGTAATGAATTAATTTTATTTTCAATTAAATATTGAATTATTTTTAATTAGTTTACTCTTATTTTTAAAAGTAATTTCTTAAATAAAATATATAAATCTAAAAAAATATGTTGATCTGAAAGATCAATAAAAAATGGCTCTACAATTTCTGAAAAATAATTTATATACTTTGTTGCAGTAAAACAATTAAATAACTTTCAAAAAAGATTTGTATTAAGTTAATTAAATGCTAAAAATTGACTATTTTTCTAAATTGAATCAATCACATTACAAACTAATTTAAATTAGCAAAAGCCTAAGTTTACTATTTTGTGAAAAAAAATAAGGTATACATAATTAAATTAGACTTAATTGACTTAAGTTTGACTATAAAATTAATTATAGACGGTATAGAGTAAAAAATTAATAAAAAATCATAAATTTTATGTGAAAAATGTCCTGCAGTACAAAAATAGATCTAATAATTTTCTATAAAAGCTTAAGTAAGCTCAATAAAATTAAATAAGGCTAAAATAAAATGCAAATAAATACAAAAATTAAAAATTTTTGTCCAAATGCAAATTTTCTAAAATCAATCAATTATATTAAAAATTTGCTTTAATTAATTATTTAATTAAATAAGCTTTTTATTAAATTAGACTAATCTAGACCCAATTCACTCAAGTTAAACTATAAAAGCAAATATTATACTTAAGTGAGTAAACATGTATAAAAAGTTCCTGAATTTTTAGTCGAAATTTTTTTGCCAAAATAGACTCAATAATTTCAAAAAGATAATTTAAAGAAATGTCAATTAAAATTAATTACACAAAAATTAAATGAAATTGTACTAAATTTAACCAACCATACCTTACAAGTTAATTTTTATAATTAATTATTTAATTTGATATTAAAAATGAAAATAACAAATCCTTATTATTACTGCAACACGACTTTCTGCCACAAAATTTTTTTTATATTTTTGTATTGCAAAAAAAATGATAATACTTTTTAAAAAGTTTTAAAGTGCGTTAATTTTAAAAGTAAATTATACTTAAATTATTTATTATTTGAATACTAAATTTATATTTTTGATTAGTTTATTCAATTCAATGTTGCAATTAAATTTAAATTAAATAATTTTTTTATAAGCCTAAAGTTAATATTTCAAATAAAAAAAATAGACTATACTTTATTAAAACTTATTGACAGTAGGTTAGACTATAAAATTCATTATTTATACTAATTAGAGTTAAAAGGTATTTAAAATTTCTATAATTTTTCAAGTAATAGTTCTTCAGTTAAAAATAAGTTTAATAATTTTTAAAAAAAGCTTTAAAGTGAGCTTAATAAGAGTAAATTAAACTAAAATTAATGCAATTGAAGTAATGTTATACAAAATTTACCAAATTAATTAATAATTAATTATTTAGCCCAATTTTCCTAAACCCACTCTTTTATTAATTTTAAAAATATTTTTTTTATAAAATTGCTATCTATTAAGCTTTAGAAAAACAATTTTAATTTATATCCTTTCAGCAGTGCAAAAATCAATTTAATAATTTAGAAACTTGAGTTAGGGTAAGTTTAGAAAAAGTAAATTAAATTTAAAGCTTTTAACTTAAATTTAAATTCTTAATTGACTGTTTTATCAAATTTAATCAATCTGTTACCAATTAACTATAATTAAATGTTTAATTCCATAAGCTTATCTTTAACATTTTAAATAAAAACATAAGCTATACTTAATTAGATTAGACCCGATTAGTTTAAGTTGAACTATCAAATTGTTTATTTTACAAAATTTTTTTGCAGTACAAAAATATAAATAAACTTACAAAAAAAATATTTTCAAAAAATCTTAGGATAAACTTACAAAAAGTAAATTAAACTGAATTCTAATAACAAATTTAAATTTGTGATTGGCTGTTTTTCCATAATCATTCAATTATGTTAATAATAGATTTTTATTAATTATTTAATTTCATTAACTTACTTTTAATATTTTCAATAAAGAAATAAGCTATACTTAATAATTAAATTAGACTAATTTAGACCCGATAGACTTAAGTTACAACTATAAAAGTATTTATAAACCCTATAGAGTAAAAATGTATAAAAAGTTATTAGATTTTGAATCAAAAATATTCTGTAGTATAAAAATAGATTTAATAATTTCTAAAAAAAGCTTTGAAGTTTCAATTTCACCAAATTTGACCATTTATTACTTTACAAATTAATTTTTATAATTAATTATTTAATTTGATTTCATAACAACATTAAAAACATTTAAATTATCATTGTAATTAAAAATAAATATATGATATGCTTATTTTTGAGGTCTACAACGTACTGGCCCAAATTTATTTTAAAATTTCTTGCAGTACAAAAATAATGTTAATTTATATTTTCGATTGGATGTTTATTCAAACTATACTTACTTAATTATGTTAAAAATAACTTTAATTAAGTTTTATAAGGGTTGATTTGGCGCACAAGTTCTATGGTAGTGCGCCAATACCTCGTCCTTTAAGCTATTTTTTTCATTTTATAAAAAAAAATAAATTTTTTAGTTTAAAAAGTTTTGTTGCTAACAACAATAGGCTTTTTGATTTAAAATTAAATTTAAATCTTTTGTTTGACCTAGTTTGTTTAATTTTTAATAAGAAATTAATATAATAGACAAGAGCAGAATTTATGCGTCCAACTTAAAATTCGGAAACTAGCCAAGGCAACGAATAAAAAGTTATTATCTGATAAATCTGGAATAGCCTATAGAAAACAATTAATTCTAGAAATTAAAAAAATGGCAAAAAGACAATCAAATACTAAACATTTTTGTTTTTTTTAGCGTACTTTAAGGTGCAGCGCCAGAAGTACAAATCTTGTAATAATTAAAATCAATACTATCAATATTTATTGTAGATATTCAGCTGCTATCATCTCATACCCTAAAACAAAACAGCCAGAATTTTAATAAGTGTAATTGCCATTTGATCGCTTTAAACATTCATTACAAAATATTATCATTAATTCTAAATGTAGCGAGGTCTTCTTAGCAAGGTTTTGATTTCTAATTTAAACCATTAATCCACTTTTCAAAATACTCTTAATAAAAATAAAACCAATTTTTTTTCAATGATATAACAGTTATAAACATGTTTGCCAGGATTTAAAAAAAAAATAATTTTTTTCAAAAACTTAAATATCTATAAGCGACAAATTAAAAACATTAATTAAGCTTATTGAAGACTCAAATTCGAAAAAAAAATTAAGTTTAAAACCCGATTGACATAATTGAACTACAAAATCAAGTATAGGTTAAAAAATATTAAAAATTCTTAAATTTGATGTAAAAATTTTTCTGCAGTACACAAATAAGTTGAATAATTTAAAAAAAAAAAGATTTAGAGCTAAAAGTAAAACAGTAAATTAAATTAAACTAAAATTGAAAGCAATTAAATTAATCATTGACGTATCACACGTATATAAATTAATTTTAATAATTAATTAATTAATTAATTTTTTTTTAATAAACTCTTTAAATAATTGTAAATATATTTTTTTTAATTATAGTCAAAAGTTGAAAAATAAGAAAAAATTATTAATATGGAGCTTTACAAGTTATTGACCAAAAAATTGTATTTATATTGTTCTGCAGTGCAAAAATAAATTTAGTATTTTAAAATATTGTCTTAGACCGAGCTTACAACAAAAAAATTATACTAAATTTGAATTAAATGCTATTAAATTCAAAAATTATATTTTTCATACTATTTGTTTCTCCAAATTCCTTCAACTGCGTTACAAATTAATTTTGACTAAATATTTAATCCCGTAAGCTTAGTTTACTTTCAATATTATAAATAATGAAAATAAAGTAATGCTTTATTAGATCAGACAAAATTAGACCTGACTGACTATAATAATAGTTATTTATGTATTAAGGGCATAATTAGGAGATTATGGCATGAGGGAATGCTTAAAATCCAAGAAACGACGGTTTTTAAATTTTCGAGGGCCATAATCGACAATGTGGTACATAAAACGTTTTATCCTATTTTATAATTCTAAAAAATTCAAACAATTATTTAGTAATCCTTAAAGAAAATCAATTAAAAGTTGTGTTTATACAAATTTCAATGTTGTGTAGAAAGTTAGCTATTTTGATGGTGTTAAGGTTACTGCATTTGCTTAAAAGACATTTCATATTTTGAAATGAACGTTTCTGAAGCAGAAAGCGTTTATTCAGCAGAAATCTTGCAAGAATCTAAAGCTGCTCAAGAAAAATTGATTTTCCATAAATCAAAATATTTATATGTGAAAGAATATGACGGTAAGTGGCGGCGCGCGAAAAGTGTGAGCAACATTTGCAATGAAAAACTCCTCCGAATTCAACCAATCACAAGAATATTAATAAATAAATTGATTTCAATAAAATAAACAAAATTAAGCTATTTCTAATAAGACAAGACTAAATTAGTTCAGATTGATTTAAGAACTAATGAAACTTAGACCGTAAGTTGAAAAAAAAATTTTAATAATAGAATTTTTATATAATAAAAATTAATAGAAACGTTCAATTATTTAATTTAAAATTATTACTAAATATTTTATTTTAGAATTTTATCCAATACGGATCTAAGCTTGCCCTTGATACAAATTAGAAAAAGTAATAAACTACTATTTGCTACTACCAGATTTCTTAGGTAATACCAACATCGATTATATTTTATATTCTATCGGAGTGTAAATCTCCCACACAATCTGGCCTAAAGCTATTTTTTTTTTGAAATTTTTAGGTCACTACTGATTTATAACTTAGACAAAGCTATAGACATACCTAATTTCTTTTCCACTTACTAACAAATACAAGATATTAATATTTTTTTTTTACATTGAACTGTCACTTTCAATTGAGAAATTTTTTGGTAATTTTGCAAAATTTAACCTATTTTACCATTTAGTGTAAATTACTTAGATATCTGATTAATTTGTAGCATTTTTGTACGCAATGATATGAAAGTTCAATAGTTTTATTATCCGTTATTATTAAAGCTTGTCAGAAATGCGGTTGCCACAAGGACATTTACATACGACCCATATATTAAAATGCAAAAACAATTAATTTTTATTTTGTGACTTCATAAAATACATTAAAAATCATTTTTTTTCATCTGAACATTTTTCCTCAGTGAAAGCTTTCAAGAATTTTTATTGCAAATGTACACTATTTAATTGAAAAAAGAAAGTCATGCAAAAATAGTAAACTCATCATTTACGCATATTGACATAGATTTGTGTTGCTTATACAATCTGTATTTGTTTATCTTATCTATGGTAAAAATTAGCAAATTATGTAACAGCAAAGATTGATTGTCGACCTTGAGTTCTAATACAAATTTGCAATCATTCAGAGAGATAAAAAGTCAAAAATTTCTAATATATTCAAATAATTAACGGTTTAATTGAAATCACACTGTATACACATTTTGTATTTTTAATTTAAAATTCTATTTATTCAAATTTCTACATTAAAGACCAAAAAATAATTTTTATTAGTTTTTACACCAAAATCACCAATGTGGTTTTTATTTAATGTAAAATATTTTTATTTGCTATCGATGTTAGAGAAGTGATAAGCCGCCATTTTCAAAATTTCATATTCTTAGTTAACCATGTAATGTCATGTGTGCGCCAAATTTCAGCTTAATTAGTTTTTACACCAAAATCACCAATAGGTACTTTTTTTAAAAAACAAATTTTTATTTAATATAAAACATTTTTATTTACTATCGATTTGAGAGAAGTGATAAGCCGCCATTTTTAAAACTTCATATCAGAATGACGTCTTTTAGTTAACCATGCAATGTCATGTGTGCGCCAAATTTCAGCTTAATTAGTTTCCAAACCAAAATCACCAATTTTTGTACTTTTTTTAAAAAACAAGTTTTTTTTTTACTATAAAACATTTTTATTTATTATCGATGTTAGAGACGTGATAAGCCGCCATTTTCAAAATTTCATATTAGAATGACGTCACTTAGTTAACCATGTAATGTCATGTGTGCGCCAAATTTCAGCTTAATTAGTTTCTACACCAAAATCACCAATTTGTACTTTTTTTAAAAAACAAGTTTTTTTTTGACTATAAAACATTTTTATTTACTATCGATGTTGGAGACGTGATAAGCCGCCATTTTCAAAATTTCATATTAGAATGACGTCACTTAGTTAACCATGTAATGTCATGTGTGCGCCAAATTTCAGCTTAATTAGTTTCTACACCAAAATCACCAATTTGTACTTTTTTTAAAAAACAAGATTTTTTTTACTATAAAACCTTTTTATTTACTATCGATGTTAGAGACGTGATAAGCCGCCATTTTCAAAATTTCATATTAGAATGACGTCACTTAGTTAACCATGTAATGTCATGTGTGCGCCAAATTTCAGCTTAATTAGTTTCTACACCAAAATCACCAATTTGTACTTTTTTTAAAAAACAAGATTTTTTTTACTATAAAACCTTTTTATTTACTATCGATGTTAGAGACGTGATAAGCCGCCATTTTCAAAATTTCATATTAGAATGACGTCACTTAGTTAACCATGTAATGTCATGTGTGCGCCAAATTTCAGCTTAATTAGTTTCTACACCAAAATCACCAATTTGTACTTTTTTTAAAAAACAAGATTTTTTTTACTATAAAACCTTTTTATTTACTATCGATGTTAGAGACGTGATAAGCCGCCATTTTCAAAATTTCATATTAGAATGACGTCACTTAGTTAACCATGTAATGTCATGTGTGCGCCAAATTTCAGCTTAATTAGTTTCTACACCAAAATCACCAATTTGTACTTTTTTTAAAAAACAAGATTTTTTTTACTATAAAACCTTTTTATTTACTATCGATGTTAGAGACGTGATAAGCCGCCATTTTCAAAATTTCATATTAGAATGACGTCACTTAGTTAACCATGTAATGTCATGTGTGCGCCAAATTTCAGCTTAATTAGTTTCTACACCAAAATCACCAATTTGTACTTTTTTTAAAAAACAAGTTTTTTTTTTTAATATAAAACATTTTTATTTACTATCGATATGAGAGAAGTGATAAACCGCCATTTTTAAAACTTCATATCAGAATGACGTCTTTTAGTTAACCATGTAAGGTCATATGTGCGTCAAATTTCAGCTTAATTAGTTTCTACACCAAAATCACCAATTTGTACTTTTTATAAAAAACAAGTTTTTTTTTTTAATATAAAACATTTTTATTTACTATCGATATGAGAGAAGTGATAAACCGCCATTTTTAAAACTTCATATCAGAATGACGTCTTTTAGTTAACCATGTAAGGTCATATGTGCGTCAAATTTCAGCTTAATTAGTTTCTACACCAAAATCACCAATTTGTACTTTTTATAAAAAACAAGTTTTTTTTTACTATAAAACATTTTTATTTACTATCGATGTTAGAGACGTGATAAGCCGCCATTTTCAAAATTTCATATTAGAATGACGTCACTTAGTTAACCATGTAATGTCATGTGTGCGCCAAATTTCAGCTTAATTAGTTTCTACACCAAAATCATGAATTTGTACTTTTTTTAAAAAACAAGTTTTTTTTTTACTATAAAACATTTTTATTTACTGTCGATACTAGAGAAGTGATAAGCCGCCATTTTCAAAATTTCATATCAGAATGACGTCACTTAGTTAACCATGTAATGTCATGTGTGCGCCAAATTTCAGCTTAATTAGTTTTTACACCAAAATCACCAATGTGTACTTTTTTTAAAAAACATGTTTTTATTTAATATAAAACATTTTTATTTGCTATTGATGTTAGAGAAGTGATAAGCCGCCATTTTCAAAACTTCATATCAGAATGACGTCACTTAGTTAACCATGTAATGTCATGTGTGCGCCAAATTTCAGCTTAATTAATTTTTACACCAAAATCACCAATGTGTACGTTTTTTTAAAAACAAGCTTTTATTTAATATAAAACATTTTTATTTACTATCGATATGAGAAAAGTGATAAACCGCCATTTTCAAAATTTCATATCAGAACGACGTCACTTAGTTAACGTCATGTGTGCGCCAAATTTCAGCTTAATTAGTTTTTACACCAAAATCACCAATGTGTACTTTTTTTAAAAAACAAGTTTTCATTTACTATAAAACATTTTTATTTGCTATCGATATCAGAGAAGTGATAAGCCGCCATTTTCAAAATTTCATATCAGAATGACGTCACTTAGTTAACCGTGTAATGTCATGTGTGCGCCAAATTTCAGCTTAATTTGTTAGAAACAAGATTTGATTTAAATAAGCAAGACAGCGTAATATAAAACTTGTAGTAATCAAATTCAGTGAAACTGAACATTACTAAATAATGAAAAAATTATAAAGTTATTGTTTTTTAATTATTTGTTTAAATATTTTCTTGAAATAATTGATATGCTACAGATAGATCTAGTAAGTAAAACTTCTTGTTTAAAAAACAGCAAATTTAAAATAATAAAAATTGATAAATAATATAATTAGATTTCAAATAATTTAATAAAGTAGATTTATAAAATAATATAATCAATTACAGTCTGCGCACTAAAAATCAGCTCTTTCGACAGACCAAGAAACTAAAAACGGCCACTTTCCAGGCAAACATCCCCCATTAGCAAATTATATCAGTTTCATTGATTTCTACTTAATTATGCAAAATTTTATTAAACTGTATTTTTTTATTAGAATTTTTATCAATTTTACAGTCTTACTGCAGATTACAAAAAGCCCTTTGGAAATTTGAATAAATTTTAATAATTCTATTATAAATAAAAAAATGTATTAAGAAATTAAAATATCTACTTGCTTCTAGGTTACAATGAACTAGCGGCTTGTACCGGCTTTGCACGGGAGCCACACCACCGCGTCAACGTGTTTTTTTTAGTTTTTTATTCTTAATTTTGTGATATCTTTAGATAGAATGTTTGATTTTAATAATTTAAAAAATAATCAACAGGCATTGAAACAGTGTTAAATATCAAATAATTTGATCTAATCGTATGGATAACATGGTCTAATTTTAATCAGCAGTTCTATCTACTTTTAAAATGTAAAATAGTACCTAGTTATAGTGACATAACTACAGTAGTTAGACAAATAGTCTTAGAAAGATTTTTGTAGATATTGATATTGTAAAACATTTTTGTTCTATCATCAATACTTTAAGCTGGTTTTAAGAAAGATTTCTAAAAATTTCCAATTTTTTTGATTAATAAACATAACCTATATGTTACTCAGTGATAATGTAGCTTTCTCATGGCTAAAAAATTTTAAAAATTGGTTTAGTAGTTTTTAAGATTATTCGTTGCATACAAAAATACAAAGCTTTCCTCTTTATAATCTATAATATAAAAATGAATCGCAAAATGTGTTGGTAAGCGCATAACTCAACAACGCCTGGACCAATTTGGCCAAATCTTTTTTTAAAATGTTCGTTGAAGTTCAAGGATGGTTTTTACGGCGAGAAAAATTAGAATTATTGCTGGAAAAACCCTAAAAATAACCTTTTTCTTGAAACGGTTCCTCACCGAACGTTGCGATGTCGGAAACGTTCGATGAGACTCGGCAAATTACCGTTCCAAATAAATCGATCCACTCCCCCACCACCAACCAAAGTCGGACCGTGCGTTTACATGTTAAGTGCACTACCCACTCTTTAGTTGGCCACTGACGACTCAACGGTGCAGTACAATTTCATTGGAAGCGACGAAATTGGACTGAATTTGATGGAATTGAATCGTGTGTGTGCATGACCGATTAAGTTGGTATGGAAAATTATGATGACTGGATTTGAATGAAAAGAATAGAATACTTTTTATTAACAAAGAGATTAAGGATTTTTTATAACAAAAACATTTTTTAAGGGCCGATAACTCGATCTTAAACCCGGCCCCCTACGGGGGCCTTAAGATCGGCCCTACGGGGCCTTAAGACCTTAATAAAAATAAAAAATAAAATAACAAAACTAAGGCGGAACGGAAAAAGAAGAAAAATGGAGAAAAAGAAGAAAAAAACAGTAAAAAAGAAGAAAATAGGAAAAAAAGAAGAAAAGGAAGAAGAAAAAATAAAAAATGAAGAAAATAGAGAAAAAGAAGAAAATAGCAGGAAAAAAGAAGAAAAAAGCAAAAAATAGAAAAAAAAGAAGAAAATAGAAAACAAGAAGGAAAATAAAGAAAAACGTAGGAAAAAAGAAGAAAAAAAGTATAAAAATAGAGAGAAAAAAGCGGTAAAAAAAAAGAATATAGAAAAAAAGAAGAAAAAAACAAGATAATTGAAAAAAATCGAAAAAAAAGAAGAAAAAAGCAGTAAAAAAAAACAAAAAAAAAAAAAAATAAAAAATAAAAAAAAGAAGGGGGAGAGGGGAGAGAAAAAAGGGAGGGGAAAGAAGAGAAAAGAGGGGGGAAAGAGGGTAAAGAAAAAAGTTCTAAAAACGGCCCCCGCAGGGGGCCATTAACTCGATCTTAAACCCGGCCCCCTAAGGGGGCCTTAAGATCGGCCCTACGGGGCCTTAAGACCTTAATAAAAATCAAAAATAAAATAACAAAACTAAGGCGGAACGAAGTTCGCCGGGCCAGCTAGTATTAGTATAGATATAGATAATCAAAATGGGAATATCTCTTCGTAAATATCTGAGCATTATTATTAATTTTATAATTTTGGCAATTATTTATTGTCTGACGCAAGTTATTAAGGTTATTTAAATGTTGCAAAAAAAACAATTTTTTCAAATAGAGCCACAAAAAGAAGTCATTTAGAGTGAGTTCGTAGGATCTTTAAGGGTAAGTTATGGCTATATCTCGGCTGATAACTCGACGATCCTAAATATATTGTATCATATTAAAGTTTGCGTAAATAGTCTAATATGTAGTCTTGCTTAAAAGTACCCGTCCACAATTTTATCTGTAAGAAGCGGTGCAAAAATGGCTGCAAAATCTCCTTTCGGTATCTTGCACAAAAATTTTCAGTTCTTGTAAGCCAACCATTGTAAATTCAAAAAAATTAAAATAAAAAAAAATTGTAATTTTTTTGACATTTGAAGCAATTGTTTTAAAAATTATAAGCTTATAAGCATGGCCAACCAACTATGACAAATTTTAAAAAACACGCGCTACTGCAATTAAAAACAAAAACTGTTGTTTACGTTAACATTTTCTGAGAAAATTATAATTGTCTCAAAACTGACAATAGCCTTTACCGTCGATTTTTTTTGTTTCTAAAATACCAAAAAAAAAAAATAGCAATGGCACATCAAATCAAAGATAATTTGTTACTTGATTGTTAAATTTAAACAAACAATTCAAAATCTTAATTTTTGATTAAGTCAATTTTAGTTTAATTCATCTTAATTAAACATACTCTAAGTATAGTTTACAGAAAAAAAATTAATTTTAAATTAAATCTAATACAATTAAATACAAAATGTTTGATCATATATTGTGCAAATTCAGCCAATCACGTAACGAATTAATTTTAATTTTAATTAACAATTTAATATGGCTATTATAAACCCATCTGTAAGTGTTAATACTTAGTAATAGCTCTAATATTGTTTTTTTTATTAACTATAATAAAATTGAGATTTTTAGTTTAATGACCGTTTTTTACTGATGGCTTTTACAAATTGCTATTAATTGCTGTTAGTTGTATAAATTATTTGTATGTTTACGTTTTGTTAACTAAAAAAACTAGGACTAGCAGTAAGAGTTAATAATTAAATTAATTACAAATAGCTGTTATTATTCATAGTCTGTTAAATATTATTAAAAATAAAAATTTAGTACTATTATAGGTAAGACAAATCGAGTATTTTCAAAACTGCTTCACTCTAAAACACCCTTTTTTCTATTGGTTAAAGCAATGTCCCGTTCACACAACACAACTGTATGAAACAATGATGTCAGCACTGTCAGCAGGACTTGTCAATTTATTCCAACCTCACTTTTGCTTGTCAAACAGAATTTTTTCTCAACGGTTTGCAAATCATGTTTCGTTCGGAGCATGGCAATTGATGTCACATTTTTCTCTACTATTTTGACTCTTCAGAGATTCCGGTGCTTATGTAAACATAAACAGTTTATTGACACTGACACTACTGACAGTTAAATTGACAGCTGATTTCTGAAAATGCACCAAAAATTCTGCTGATTTAACAAAGTTGTTATATATTCCACAATGTGAAAATTTTGAAAATAATGATATTTCTATTTAATAAATATTATAAATAGTTTTAAAATATTAACAGTTATTACTATATTTTCTTTATAACTGCAAAACGTTGTTGTTAAAAAAGTTGTAATATTTTTGATGGATATAGTTGTTATTCCTTCTACGAGCTTAAAGACCAAACTTTTAGAATAAAGCAGTATAAAATAAATATATTATACTATATATTTTTACAAATAAATAATATTATCTGAATTATAATTAATTTTTATTAATTTATAGAATGATTAAATTCAGCAAAATTTGTTTATTAGGTGTAAGAGTTTTTGCTAATTTTATAACAATTAATTTATGATCAGTATATGTAAAAATCTAAAAACAATCATTTTCTGTACAATAACAAATTATAGATCATAATTTAAAGAAACTTTTTAACTATTAATAGTTTTTATCAATTTAGCTAAAACTGTTATTTTACAACTAAAGCATTTTATATAAAAAAAATATTTTCTTGCTGCTAATTTATAATAAATAAATAATGCTAGCAGCGGCTAGCAAAGTGTCGACTAAAAAGAGTCTCCGGTTTAACTCAAAAAATTTTTTAGTAAATAAAAAAAAATTATAATTGTAAGCTTTTTTTAAATTGCGTATTTTTTTAGTGTTTACGCCACAATTGGTAGTAACGTTAATTTTTTCAGTTTCCGGACTTTTTTTATAAATATTAATAAAAATTATTATAAAAAATACGTAAAAAAAATGAAAAAAATTAGCAAGTCAAATCAGCAAAAACATAAAAAAAAACAGAACCAATTAATCAAAATATATGTACATCTGTTCAAATAACATTGTTAAAATTTGCCAATTTCCTGATGTACTTGGCTCCACGGCCATTTTTTTAATCTTTACATACTTTGCAGATTATATGGTCAAATTTGATGTTTAAAACTGAAAAAAAATTACTTTCCAATTACCTTGAATAGTATAATACTCAAGGCATTTTATACGTAACTCTGTGTGGCACTAATTAATCGAAAAAAACGTAATTCTTATAAAATGTCACCGGATGACTGACCGGTCGGTTTGGTGGGTCAGAAAACTTTAAATGGTGAAAATACATTTTTAATGAAATTAAGGCGAAAAAGAATGTTTTGTTTGAGTAAAAAAAATATATAACGATATCTATTACTTGAAGATCTTTCTGTAGAAATTTGATATTTTGTTTAATTAGGTTTATCCTGTGGAGAAAGTTCAGATAGTAATAATTATTAAAGACAAGATAATAATAGTTCTATACAGTGATAATATAGTTATTAATAATTTATTTTTTAGAAAATATTGCGTCAATCAGAAAATTGATTATTTTACTCTAATTTCCTTATATAGTCTAGTTCAATTAATGATTCGATACTTGACACAATTGAGCAATTTGTTACAATTACTCTAATTTCTGTCATTGCAAGTCATCATATTATGTTCTCTTTTTGTATATAAAAAATTGCACTACTCAATTATCGTATTATAGAAAATGATTAGTAACAGTTAATAATTCATTCGGTTAATTGTGAAAAAAAATTAATCTAATCATTCAATCAACATAATCATTTCTATAAATTATTCTAATTATGATTAATTATATTGTAATAAAAGTTTTTTTTTTAATAAAATTATCATTTTCACACTATAATTATTATTTTGACAAATATTTTTTTATCAAACTAATATTTAGTCACTACAACACAGTGACTAAAATATTTAGTCACTGGTATATTTATTAGTGAATAAAATAAAATTACACTACAGTATTTTTTATTATAACTGCAATACTAATTAATCAATTAATTTTTTCAATTGACAACAAATGTTTGCATAAATTTAATTAATCTATTTTATTATAATAAATTTACTTTTTTTTTAATAATTAAATTGTTTCATATTTTTGTGACAATCTTATCAAATTTTATATATAACTTGGTTTAATATTTATTTTTTAAAAGAATATGGATCTAGAAGATTTAGTCACTATCAATTTTTTGTATATTTAATCACTGTAAACTTTTAGTACATATATTAGTAAATAAGTTAAATTGAATAGCAGTATTTTTTATTATAACTACAGTACCAATTAATTAATTTATTGCTTCAATTGACAAAAAATGTTTGATTAAATCTTAATAATAAATTTTTTTAAAGAAATTTAATTTTTATAATCAATTATATATATACTAGCTGGCCCGGCGAACTTTGTTCCGCCTAAACATAGATATTATTTTTAAAATAAGCAAACCAAAATCTTTGAAAATTATATATTAATACATGTCATTTTTTGTCTCTATCCCTCCCCTTTTCATCCCTTTGTTAATAAAAAGTAGCTGTTTATAATTATTTAGTTTTATTAATTTTTTCTAATTAATAATTAAAAATTATTAAATATTATTAAATATTTAATAATTAAATATTAAAATAATTATTAATATTCAATTAAAAATTTTATTAATATCTTTAAATATTTATTAATATTAATAAACTCGCTGCTCGATTCAAATCAGCACTTGATAAATATCTTGTTCTGCGTCGCAAATTATCTATTTTTTGACCTCTGTTGTTCGCTCGACGATTCTGCATTGCCAACCGAGCGGTTTCACGGGCTGCTTCACTTTGCTCTCGTGATTGAGAAGCACGAAGTCGAGCCATACTATCGCGGCGCTGTTCACGTGCAATTTCTTGTTCTTCTTGAGTCCTTTCATTTGCAGTATTTCGTATTCTTCTTGCATCACGGCTTTGTCGGGTAAGATTCGATCGTCTTGGTCGCGGCATTATTAATTAAACTTCACTTCACCTAAAAACTAAAATTTTCAACCATACCAAGTTTTATAGTTCACTTCACTTTTTACGAATGGGCAACGGCACTATCATTACATTATAATTGTTAATTATTTATTTAATAGAAATAGTTTTATTATTGATTTCTTACAAATATCAAATTGTTATCCATACGTCATTACATATCTGTCATTATACGTCAATTACATAGCTGTCATTTCCGTTTTGTTATTCCACGTTTTATAGTGACTGACGTTTCATGTCAAGTCACACGGGAATGCTGTCGAACGGGATGAAAAGTATCCTATGTCCTTCTCCTGGCTCTAAACTATAATTGATATAAAAATCTAAGTTTGGGAAAATTTCTTGAGCCACGTCAAATAAATTTTAATGTAAACGCTTCTTCGTGGTCGCGTCAAATTTCTCGGTAATTTGTCGAGCCCCACCGAACGTTTCCGACATCGCATTTCACATTTGACTTTCACCCCTCTTTTAGAGGGTGGTTTCTGGAATAAAAAGTATCCTATGTCCGTTTCCTGGCTCTAAGCTATCACCTCACCAATTTTTAACCATATCGGTAAAGCCGTTCTTGAGTTATAAGTGGAGTAACTAACAGACTTTCTTTTATATATATAGATTAAATTTTATATACTTTATATATTTTATATAATTTAACTTAATTTTTTTTATTATAAAAATATAGTGACTTGAATGTTTAGTCGCAATCAATTTTTTGTAAATTTAGTCACTAATACCGTAATTATATCGTAGCAGACAAGGTAAAATTAAATTAAAAAAATTTTGCCTATTTGTTTACACTGTTTTCAGTTTTGTTTCAATTTTATTTACTTTTTTGTTTTAGTTTAGTAGTGTAACCCGATGTAGTCTCATCTTGCAATTAAATTATTGCAATTAATAATTTTTTTTGTCATAACGGATTTAATTTATTTTATCTAGTATAATCTAGTGACTAAAATATTTAATCACTGTAAGCTTCTAGTACATTTATTAGTGAATAAGATAAAATTAAACTGCAGCATTCTTCATTTATTAGAAAAACAAAATAACTAAAATATTTAATCGCGATCAATTTTTTGTATATTTAGTCACTAATAACGTAATTATATCGTAACAAACAGAGGAAGATAAAATTTAAGTATTCTCGCCTATTTTTTTACAATAAATATATTATTTTCAATTTTATTTACTTTCTTGTTTTAGCTCAGTAAGGTGTAAACCAATTTAGTCTAATCTTGCAATTGATTGAAAATTTTAGTCACAACCAGCTTAATTTATTTTATCCATTATAATCTAGTGACTAAAATATTTGATTACTGTAAACTTCTAATACATTTATTAGTAAATAAAATAAATACAACTGCAGTATGTTTTATTTTACAGTATCAATTAATTAAATTATTGTCTCAATTGACAATTAATTAATCTGTTTTATTATAATTAATTAACTTATTTTATACCTAAAAAAATATATCATTTTATATATTTTTTCTAACTTAATATATTATTAAGTTCTATATATAATTTAAATTATTTTTTTAATAATAATATAATATTTAGTCACTATAATATTTAGTCACAATCAATTTTTTTATATTTAGTCTTAATACCATAACAGACAAGCTAAAAAATAAGTAGTTTATAGACAAGGTGAATTAATAGTTATTTATCTAACGAGTTCGGAAGTGTAGCAAAAGCAAAAGGTATGGTAAGTTTATAATTTATTAGATTCAAAATATCTCTAACCTAAAAAAATATATTTTAAAAATTTTGCGTAGCCACAACTTTTTTTTTAAATAAAACTTTTTATAAGAATTTATTATTTATACTTACAAAATTTAAAGTTATTAAAATATAAATACATAAATTTTATATTGTGTAAAATGAAAACAGCAGACAATTACTGTTTAGAATGTCTTGATATAAAATTTCAAAAAAACAATAATGATTAAAAAACTAAATCTATAAATTAAGAACAAATTAATGTTTAATGCAACAATTATGCTTTTCATTGCATTTGTCTAGTCTTATTAACCTTTTTAATTGATTAAAATTCTTAACGTTTTCGTCTAGGTAAATTCATGTTAGATTTATGTAAATATCTTAATTTGATTTTTTTACATAACCTCACTAAAAAAAATTTTAATTTTCTTAGATCGGAAGATCTGAGTGGCCATCTACTTGATCTTTTTCTGCCAATCCAATGTTTGCTAAATAATATTTAAATTTTTTTAGCATTCTGACTATAGTCAAAAAAGGCTTAATGATGGTAAAACCACCCATTTCCTCAAATGATTAAAGCCACATTATTTTACAACTACTATCGACTATTAAATTAGAACTAAATTTCATAATCAGTTTTAGTTTAAAAACCTGCAAGTTTAGACTAGAAATATAATTTAACAGCTCAATAATCTACATAAAGTTCCATTAAAAAAAAACAAAGTTTGACAACGCAAAAAATTTAAGTTTTTTTTCTACGAATAAAAATACTTTTAAATGATAAAATAAAAAACATGTGACCTAAAGTTCCTTCAAAATAAATTTACAATTAGAGCTTTGTGGTTGAATAAAACAACAAAAAAAGTTTGATTTTGATAGATCGGAAGATCTAAGTGGTCATTTGGTTGAACCTTTTTTGTCAATACAATGTTTCGCTAGTCATTTTCAAAAACTTTTTCAAACATTCCGATTATAGTCAAAAGAGGTTTAAAAAGGTAAAACTCGAGTGTTTAAAGTCACATTATTTTACAACCTACTATCAACTGTTAAATTAAAACCAAATTTCATAATCAGTTTTAATTCCAAAACCTGCAAATCTAGATATAAGCAATACTTAACCTAAAACACAGCTAGAAACGTATTTTCACATTTCAAAAATCTGCAGATGTTCCATTACAAGAAAACCAAGATTGACAACGCAACAAACTTAAGTTTTTCTTTTAAGAATAAATAAAACTTTGTATCATAAAATATTAAACATGTATGACACGTATGCCCTAAATTTTCTTAAAAACAAATCTTAAATTAGAAATTTGTGATTAAATAAAATCAAAAAACTTACATTTTTTGCAAACCTTTGTTTAAATAAATATTTTTTTTATAAATTTACTTGTAGTGCCAAAAAAACTTTTAGTTTAATTACTTTGAAATCTTTATCACAGTCAAAATAATTTTACCACTTTCCAAAATGTTTTTTATTTAATCTTTCAACTACCATTACTAAAAGATAAATAAAATCAAATAATTATCATTTTTATGTTTATTTTAATAACGTGTGTTTATCTGTAGGTAGCAAAAAGTAAGAGGTTTTTAGACTTGGGTTTACCTGGTTTAAAAACTTACAAATTTTTCTCATAACTCTTTTTATAAAAATAAACATAGAAATAAATATAAACTTAGTATTATTCATTTTCTGATAATGATTACCTGGTAGTCAACATTACATAAAAACCATTTTAGCGAACGGTAAAATTGTGTTAATAATAATTTAGTTGTATAGCAGTTAAAACAGTTAGCAATAAAATAAACAAAAAAAAAATGTTTTATTAAAAAAAAGATAGGTTTGTAAAGTTATAAGAGTTTTTAACATTTTTAGAACCTAATAATATTGTTTGTAAGCTAATAAAATTTTTATGTTTATTTCAATAACAAGTGTTTTTCTGCAGCAAAAAGTAAGAGACGTTTAGACTTGTTTTTACCTGATTTGAAAGTTTACAAATTTTTCCCATAACTCTTTTCATAAAATTAAACATAGAAATAAATATAATCTTCGTATTATTCATTTACTGATAATGATTACCCGGTAGTCGACATTAAATAAAAACCATTTTAGCAAATGGTAAAATTGTGTTAATAATAATTTAATTGTATAGCAGTTAACAATAAAATAAAGAAAAAAAAATGTTTTATCAAAAAAATAGATAATTTTGTAAAATTATAAGAGTTTTTTAAACTTTTAGAACCTATAAATATTGTTTGTATGCTAATAAAATTTTTATCAAGAGCGTAAGAGACCAAATTCACACTAATGACTCACCCCGTATTTTTATTTTTGCTATAATCATTTTTTTATTAATTTTTAAAGAAATAATTGCTTTAGTTTGCTAGTTTTGCTGAAAATTGTGCAATCTACATAATATTTGGTATTAATAGATCTTATATAAAAAAAATTGCTTAGCAAAGCAAGGTTTAAAATAGATTTCCAGACTTTTATCTATCATCCTAGACCAACAATTTTCAAAATTTAAATTTTTTTTTTAGTTTTTGTTTCTCTACTTTAATTTCATCTAATTTTTTTTTTAATATAATTTAGTAAACACTCTGTAGCCGACAAAATTAAATTAAAAAAATACTGTAGATATTAGTTAATTTTATTTATTGTTTCAATTTTTTATATTTTAGGCTATTTGCTTTAAAAAATTGTTAATTAATTTGGTTTCTGTAATCTGTAAACCACTTTAGACTAATCCACTAATTAATATAAATAAAATATTTTTCTAGATTAATCTAATTTTGATTACCTAATAAGTGCGCGTCAAAAGTATGAAATTAATTAAATTAAAAATAAAACAAACTTTTTTTTAAATAAATTTTTTTATGCCAAATAAAATCCCAAGCAGTCATTTGCTTCACATACTTGATTTTTCGAATTGATTTTGTTTGTTATAAGACTTATTTATTCTAAATTTGTTTTATTTCTTCAAAATTTTTCTTATGTAAGATTACAAAAATAAGGGGTTTCGACTTCAAAAAAATATCGATGACGTCATAGCTCTCAAACAAATACACTGTTTAGCATTTTATTTGACATAAAAATAAAAAAATATCTTTTCTTATACATAAAAAATAACGTGTCTAAAGATTTCTTTAAAAATTAATTTTTAATAAATTTATTCCATACTTTTGACACGCACTGTATAATCTTAATTGTTATACTAGAATATCGTAATTAAATTTAAGATTAGAATTTTTGATTGGTTGTTTGTTCAAATTCAACCAATCACGTACCGAATTTACTTTAATTTGAGCAAAAAAAAATTAAATCAATTTCTGCTTCCACAAATCCACTTTAAAGCACTAAAAACATTCAATTATTTAATATCGCAAGTAAACCGAAGCTGAAAAGAAAAAATTAAACTACAGTAATTTAGTCTATTAGTGTAAAATGTTGATTTTTTTTTACTTCTTTGTTTTATAATAATTCAATCAAATTATTTATATAATAAATAGTAATATATAAATAAATTATTTATATAATAAATAGTGTGTAAAAATTTTGTCAATCTCCCAATAATTTAGTAATTTCCATAAAGTATTCTAATTATAATTAGTTTGAAGTTTTTATAACAAACCTTACAATAATTCATTCTAAAAATCATTAATTTCTCAAAGTTATACTAACATGTAATTAAATTAATTTAATTTAGTTCATTTTATTTAAATAAATTTTGTGTGGTTTAACCCTTTCGGTGACAAATTATTTTTTTTCTCATATGTGTAAACCACTTTTTTGGATTAAATTATGATTTTTTACTTATAAAGAATTTTTCTTAAAACCATCTTCAAAGGGGCTCATATGAGGTAAAAAATGACCTAACTAGATAATAAAGCCCTTTACATTCTCATATGAGGACCCTAATTTGAAAAAATGCTAATGTGATGTTAAAGGTGATTATTTTTTTATTATTTTTGAAAGGCTTATTACTGACTCAATGGTCTTTTCCCTTGTTTGCAATGCAGCATGGTGTCAAATTGCCTTTATGGTTATGCATTACAAATATAGAATTTGTGTAGGTAGATATAATATACACTAAGTCTTCTAGAATTTCTTTGTTAATAAAACGAATTAATTTCCCATATATTAAATAAATGTTCAACACACTTTATCTTTATTGTTTTATTATTAATAAAATAATTGATGTTTATTAGAAAAAAAATCGTGCACTTTCACTTTACTTAACTAATACACTATTTAGAAGAAAAAAAATCGTTCCTATAATTACACTTTTCGAATTAATATTAAATAATTCATTCTCCTCCATACTATAGGTATCCAACGAATTACTTTCACTAAAACAATATTTTTTCCAAAATGACCACCTATTAGCCTAATTTCGTAAGCTCATCTAATAAATTTGTACAAGTTTTTAACTGACAGATATCCAGTTAATATCATATGATAAGAGGGGGTGTTAGTCTCACTCCTTTTAGACTAAACGATTGTAAAATTTCTTGCTCTAAAGTGACAGTATGGTAGTCTTCGACTAACCCACATAGTCTCTGGTACACTGTATGAAAGAAGTCTTGTGCGGGTGGAGTGCAGTGACTGTGATTTATTCAAATTTTATTAATTAGCAGTGTGCCATACGGAAACTTTTTTTTGTGACAGAATGAACACCTGGTAATTACAAAAATAATTTATTAAAAATAATATTTCAAAAAAAAAATCATCTTATTAAGTACACCTTAGTGACATAATGTAGTTAAATTTTTTTAAGCATTTGTTTGGCTACCATAATCTTTAGATCTGTCATATTTCTAGTAAAGAATTGTTTACAATTTTTCACATTTTTTAGCCAGTATTTGAAATTATTAACCAATTTTAATATACGTCTTATTGTTTTTTTTTTAATTTAATATTTTAAATAATATACGTCATATTATTTCTGCCCAATTTGTTTTCATTTCATCTCTCTTGCTTTTGTTTTTTGTATTATTTCTAAATTTTTTTTTATATCTATTATACTAGATTTTTTAAACTTTCTTCTATATTATTTTAATTTAGTTTCTTTATGTTTTTGGCGCATATTATAAGCATAATCATCTTATGCTTTGCTGATTTCTTCTGTTATTAAATATTATAGTTATTATTCTGCTCATAGCGTTTATTTATTATTATCTTTACTTTTTTCTTTGCGTTTCTAAAGTTGTTTTTAAATAAAGTTTAATTTTATATCTATTTTTTTTTATTTTTTAATATTTTTCACGAGAGTGTATTAAATGATTTAGGCAAAATAGTAAATTGGTAACAGCGGTACAGTTGGTAGTACCACAATTTGCTGGCTCTTTGCGTCATCTGTTAATCTTTATTTGCCAATACAATTTTGCTCTAAATTAAAAAAAATAAATAAGTGTGCTAAGATAACAATGTAGCAAAAATCTTACCAACTTAACAAAATAATTCAGCTACATGACACCAAAACATATACCAAGCATTACACAAAGAATATGGTTACATATTTCTTTAGTATTAGTGTTTATCGTTTTTTTTTATTTAATATCTATTTATTAAATACCATTTTTTGTACTTTTTTTCAAATTGATTTATTTTTTTTAATTATGTATTAGATACAATTTATCTATATTAATTTAGATATAGATAAAAAATATTTTATGTCTTTTCCTATATTTCTTTTGTTTTCTGTAACTTTTGACAATCCTATTTTTCTTATAGTTTTATTACAGTTTATATCATTAGGTCGTAAACTTTTTTGAAATCTATAAAATCATTCTTATTTTACTAGAAAGCGTTTTATTATTAAAACTTAACCTTGCTTTTATAAAATCGTTTATAGTTTGCTTGTTTTTAATAGTATTTGTTTTATTTGTGACAATTACAATACTTTTGTTATTGTAACTTAATAAACATCAAATCACTACATTCTATATACTTTTTTTAATTTCAAACACGCACTTTTTTATTTTTTTTCTTATTACTTTATGTAAGCTTTTTTACAGAATCTGAATATATTCTGTTTTGTTTTTTTTGTAAAAATTTTTCAATAGGAAATTTATTCGACGAAAAACAAAAATTTTATTGTTATTTTTAGTAAAATTTATTCTCAAATAGTATAGAGCTGTTATATCATTATAAAACATTAGGTAAGCTATGCTCTTATCAAGTGTATAAAACTTGTTAATTGTGTTTTGTTTTGTAATTTTTCTTAATACTAATTTGTTTACAATTTTATCTTTTTTACATGTATTTGTTTATTTTCTTACTTTTCTTCATACATCACTTGCATCTTTCATCTTTATTTATTTTGACTTTTAGTTGTTGCATTTTTTTCTATTTTATTTTTTGCATTCTTATTATCTTGGTTTTTTTTTACTGTTTTTTGCTCCACAAAATTACTCTATTTTCTTTCTTTATTGCACAAAATATTTGCTTGTTTGCAAACAAAAACATCATCTCATTAATTTTATTACATTTTTATCTATTTAGTTTTAGCAGTTTTACTCCTGGTCATTCACCAAATATTTTCTTAATCTATTTTTCCAATTTATTGGAAAGTTGGAGTAAGCTAAATATTTCAAGCTTACTCCAACTTTTCTCTATTTGTTTTTGTTTTATTTGTTTTATTATGTGTAATTAAACACTAATATGTTTGTTCATGATAAAATGAGGTATTAGTAAAATCTGTTAACAAAATAAAAACTTTGTTTTATAAAAATATTTAGAATTATTTAAGAGAGCACAATTATTTTTTTCTGCAGAAAAGTGTCAGATTAAATAAACACGCCTACTTTGTTAAAGCTGCTCATTTTTTACTTCTTAACTTATTTTTGTACTGTTTATTTATTTGTTCACTTTTCATATTTGTATTTTTTCCATGCTTTTTATTGACGCTTGTTTTACATCTCTTTTTCTCGTATTCTTCCACAACTTTTCTCAAACGCTGCTTTTAAATCGACAAAAAATGCGATTTCCTTTTTTTCATATTTATTTAGTTATTCAATTATCATCGATTTCAACCTTCAAGATTTCTGTTTTACCATAATACATCTATTCTCAATGTTTTACTCGTTTCCTGATTAATTTTCCGCTTCTTTAATAGTCACAATATCTTTTTTCTCTATATCTCTGTCGCTTATTTATTCTCTGTCGTTTCTAGCCATTAAGTTCATCTATAAAAGTTAAATTAAATTAAATCTAAAGATACATCATTTCTAAATCATTTGTTTCTATATTTCTCTCTGTTTTTTTAGTATTATTATTTTTTCTTCAAACTTTTACTCATATTTAACATGTTTTAGCTTCTTAATTATCTCCTTCTTTCATTATTTGAATATTTCTTTTGTTATTAACTGTTCTGCTACTTGATTAATTTTTTTTATTTTTTTCCACATAAGTATTACGGTTATTGCTAATTTTTTTCTGTGTTTTTTATACTGAAGGTGTTCTGCCCAACTGTTTTGTAACACTTTACATATTTGTTTGTCTAATTACGTTTTCAGTCTCTTTCTTTTCAATGTTTATCTTTGACAGATAATTTGATTCTAGTCTCTATTTTTCTTATTTTTCCATACATTTCTTTATTTTTTTTTATAGTCTTTATTACTATTTACAATATATAATTTATTATTGTTTGATGTATTTTTTAATTTTTTTTTTAAGATTGACTTTTTGTTTTCTTGTCTTTCTGTTTTTTTTTATTAACTTTTTACAATTCACGTTATCAAAGACTTCTTTATACATCAAATTCCAAAATTTTTTTATGGCTACTTTTCTCTGTTTTCCTTTATTTCTTTTATATTAGGTTTATATACGATTAGTTACTCTGCACCGTTCTCTATTTATTTTCGCCCTTAGGCAAAAGCTTGTAATTGTTTCTTTCTTTTTGTCGGTTATAAAAAGTCTGTAGAGCTTATGTAACATTTTCACATGTATAGCTGATGCTAATTAAAGTGCCACCCTTATTTTGATGGATTAAAATTAGCTTCAACTATACTTAGACACAAGCTGTGAATATCAACTTGGCAACAGTGTTAGTGAGTCTATTGTGACAGTATGCGTAGATAAGACCATAACTAGACTAACAGCACCTAACCTCAAAAAATTCGCCTCGGCTAAATAGTGCAATTTGTCATACACCCACTGATGAAATAAACATTTAAAAAAAAACAGTAAAAGACAAAATACACATAAACCACAAACAGTTTCACTTATTTAAAGTCTGAAACAGAAGTATTGCTACCGAAAAAATTAAATAAACACTTGAAAGTTGACACCAGTGAATGTCAATAGACCCGCTGGCAGCGATGCCACATTTCGCTGTTCACGGTTGTTAAGTAGAGACGGCTGTGCTTAGACTTAATAATAGCCGAAGAAAATCAATTATCTACTATTCATAAAAAAAATTGAAGAAGAAAGTAGGTACCATCCAGTCGCAGAATAATTATGAAAATTAAAGATAATTTGTAGCAGCTCAAAGCTACCTAATAATTTTTGTATAGCTATGAGATGTGAACAAAATTAAATTTGGCAATTTAGAAAATATTCATTATTTTATTAGAAATTTAGCACACATTAATGATGGTGCTATGGAACCTATACGTGATTCTCATAAATCAGGTGATATCAAAGATAGTACCATAAAGAATTTCGCATAGATTTATTTATATCATGAAAATAAACTATTATATACTTTCACATTTTTATTTGACTTTCACATGATTTTGGTGATGATATCTGTCAATTTGTGAAAATATTAACATTATTATTACTAAAGTATACAGATAAATATTATATGAGACTACTGAATACTATAAAATTATATTTGCAAAAGTCGTTATTCAATTTTTTTATGTATTTTTCCAAACCGATAATTACTTGTTTAATTTGTTAGAACAAGCTAAGCATTGTTCGTACATCCTAAGATTAGCATAGTACCTACATACACTATAAAAAGTAAAAGTTCTCGATTCCGTTCAATATTGCCTCATTTCTCACATACATCTTTTTCTTACAATTGCCATTTACGTAATCTATCAGCATCTGAAGCAATTTCTTCCGGTATCTAAGAAACTCATCTGAAAAAAAAATCGAAAAAACAAAATTGTTTGTAAACAGCCTGCTTGTCTGAACTAGAAAAGCATAACCTCATTCTAAATCATGTTATGTTACGCTACATTTTCTTAAGCTGAATAAATAAGTGTCCTTAATTTCTTATTAGGCAACAACAAATATTTTTTTAATCAAATAGGTATTTACTGTTATATCAAAGACATATCTGACCGGAAGCTACTATACTGTTAATTTATACATAATTGAAAACAATTAGAACAAAACACTGATGATAAATACTTTCTCCATATTTGTTATTAAAGTAACAAACTCTTTAGGAAGAAAAAATTCTACATGTCTTTTCTAATTTCAAATCTATTCTTCTCGCATTGAAATCTCCAATCATTATAACGGAAAAACTAAGAAGATCATATAAAAAAACACCTTAAAAACACTAAAAAAATTTAAAGTAACACAATCAACTCTCAAGACAAAAATGCACATATAAATAAAAACAATTCACAAAAAGAAAACAAGCAAAAAAAACAGAAAAATAAAAGAAAAAACATCAAGTAAAACAGAAGCGACAATGCAAAATATAATCTGAAATAAATAATAAAAACAGAAAAGCATAGAAATAAAGAAACAAAGTAGAACAAAAATAGTGATATTTGATTCTAGATTGCGAAGTGATACTTTTGCATTTGAGAATAAAAGTTTTTTGGAAAAACTTATCCGAAAATGCAAAAGAATTTATCAGTTTATTAATACAAAAAATTAATGTAGTAAGCTGTCACCGTCTAATAATGATAACAGCAACCAAGAAACAAAACGTCAAAAAAACAAAAAATTTGGTAAAAACAAAAACTTTAGTTTGTTCACCATTTGTAATGTGTGAAAGTGATAATAAACATCTACCTTTCGACGTATCGAAAGCCGTACAAAATGCAGTCTTTTCTTATTCCGCAAAAATCATGTAGACAATATGAAACTGCCTTTTATTTTAACGGAAACTGAAGTTGAGAAATTTATTAAAGAGGCACCTGATGAATATTTTTCACTAATGAAGGTAATTTATTTTTTATTAAAAGTAAAAAAAAACTGTTTAAATTGTGATATTCTATAAAAAACTGCAGGATGCAAATTGCTGGATGTAAAAGTATTTCGCGTTCTGCAATAGTTATTTGAATCACAAGGCCGGAAACAGGCATTTTGCAAAGCGAGTGATTTTGGGGGCCAAGCTCGAAAGCCAAGGCCCCCAAACTACGAGCCCTTGCAGAAGCGTTTTCGGAGGTGTGATTCACAAGATTTTTTGTGCCGCTGCCGATTTTTTATTTTAAGAAATAAAAAGAATTTTTTATAACAAAAAGTTTTTTCCATGTTATGACAACGCTAACTAAAAAAACCAGATGCCCTGTTTATTAAAAAAAAAATGTTTGCTTTGACATTTCAAAAGTTACCTATTTGCGTTCTTAAAAAGGGAAATTGTTGTTTTCTGAAAAAGGCGATACTCCAGCACACATTACGGCTTAGGAACTTTGGGGGGCTATACATTAATTGTAACATTATACAATATAAATTATAAGAATCGCGTAGGTCGTAAACTATAAAAATTTTGTAAGCAACAACAAAAAAGACTGGTATTATATCACTTCCAAATGCAACAACAAACGGCTACGACATAACATAAAAGTTTAACAAATATTTTAAAAGGTAAAAATAGGCATATACTGAGTGACTTTTAATGATTGAAAAATATTTTCTTACGTTGGTAATATATTTGTATTTTCTTACGTTGGTAATATATTTGAATTATTTAGTTGGCAACATGGTTTACTTTGACACACGCAATATGACACATAACACAAAAAAATGTCAAAATCGTCTTTACTTTCATTGTCACATAACCTAAAGACAGACATTTGACAACAGACAGGTTACACTACCAACTTACTTAGTTTTTCCACTGTATATTTTGCTTCATTCATTTAGGGTCACTTGGTATATACAATATGCCTTCCGATAGAGATCACATGAGATACTACTTTTTACTATTAATTTAAGACAAAAAGGCATTCTTTATCAAAGATTTTGTTTGTCAAACAGCTGAATCATTTTCTTAAATTATGGTTAAGAACACCTCTCGTTACCTCAGCTTTCAAATAGTTAATAATTTCAAGCCGTTTAGTGGCTACAGGGCGACAGACAGACACACAAATATACAGATAAACCCTACAAACTTATAAAAATTTTTATAAGAGCTCGAGTTCGGAAAAAACAAGATGCTATAATTAAAAAATATAGAATTAAACCTGCAAAAACCCTGAAGCAGCTTAATAGAGAAAAAAACGTTAAAAATAAAAATTTAAAAAAAAAGTTACATTTTAAAATTAATCACTTACAGGAAACAAAACACTTTAATGATATAAATCCAAAATAAACAAAAAAAATTGTCAAAAAGGCATGCAATTGGTTGAAAATAGTGATAAATAGCGTGTTAACAATATTTTATGTGCCTTTGTCAATAAAAACATACAAATTCTTGTTTAATTTTTAATTAAAAAAATTACAAAAACGGTGAATATTATTACCAAAGTGTAAACAAGCTACTAAAAAAAACTATAAGAAATGTATGAATAGAAAGAAAAAAAATGTTTTTTAAAGATTCGAAACAACGTTCAAAAATGTAAATAAAATAAAGTTTTGAAGTAAATAAAGAAAAAAATGTAAGAGTTGGTGAGACTTCAAATTTAAGACTAGAAATAGGGTGTCACATGCACTGCAATTTATTGGTCTATTGTGCTTCCCTTTCTTGCGCTGTGTCGGACTCTTGGCACTGGACATTTATTAGACACTAATCTATAGGCTTGAATTCGTAATTCCATACAATTAATAATTAACGCACACATGGGCGTTAATGGAAAAGCACCAACAAAGAAAAAAACAAAACCAAACTGTATAACTAAAAAATAAAAATGAAAAATATAATTGAAAAGAAACCACAAGACAAAAAAATTGAAGATGAAAAGCTCTCACGGTAGAAAATTATTGAAAAATCAACATATTTTGGAAAAGACCGTGTCGAAATGTTGTCAAATGTTGTCGACGTTTTGCATTCTATTGGTGAAAACCTCATCAACAAACATCATAACAGTCATCTCTAGTTGATAGCTTATGATCAACCAGATCAACAACAATACCCGTACAATATATTCAGATTGTAGCAGTTTACATTTATACCGTGTTAGCAACGCAGAGCAACGATCTTCTTAATAATAAGTAAATTGCGTTGTGTTTTTTTAAAAACAATGCTTTTATTATCAAACGATACTAACATAATTCCATAAAATCAGTTGCTAAAAAATAACGTTGCGTTGATTTTAACCTAAAATCTACTTCATGTTGACCATATTGAGCTTCATGAATTCAAAATATTAATTTAAAAAATATCAACCAAACATAATTAACTTACGTTACTACAGTTATAAGAATATTTCCTATCATTTGTTTACAAATCATCACAACAAAAAGTTGTACAGAAACATCAATAATACAACCAGATGGATGACACTGATGGGCATGAGAGATAGCAGAAGTGTTTTCTTAAGATGGACGGTACGAACGTCCTTTGATAAAAGCCATATAAAAAAATACTAAATAATTAGTAATAAAACCCAAAAAAAAGCGCTTATAAATCATAGCATTATCAAAGTCTTCTTGCGTTCTTGAAGTTTCCATTATTTTGTAACCCATTGAAAAGCAGGAATATAAAACTAAAAACAAAAGTATTAAATGTCTTTAGAATACAGCAACATAATAACTTTTTTGTTTATTACAAAGACGTACAAATTCTAAAGCTAATAATAATGTTTTTTTTATATTCTGTATTTTTCTTTTTCTTATTTTTCATAGACAATACTTATTCTTCTTTTTTTTTGTTTTTATTTCTTTATTTTTATTTATATTTTTTGATTTGTTTAACTAACTATCTTTCTATTATGTTTTTTTTGCTTTTTTAATCTATTTTTTTTTATTTTTTTTTCAAACCATTTTTATTTTATGTTTGGTTGGTTTTTTGACATTTCTAATTTATCTCTTATTCTACATTTTTTTTTATATCTTTTTCTGTCTTTATATTTCTTTTAAAGTTTTAATTTTTTTTATTATTTTTATTATTGAAGTTAGGGTAAAAGGTATAAAATTATTTAATAATTTATTTGAAATTTTAGGTTGTGACACTTTTTCTATTATAGAAACCAATATGGATTTTATCAAAACATAAACAAGTTAATAAACCGTTAGTTGTCGTTGATAAATGTCTGACAATGACAGCAATTGTCATAGTAATTATTTTCTAGCCTAGGCTGGCAAGACGGCGTTGCAAGCCGCTTATAGGACAGGTTGAAAGTTATGTTTTGTTTTGCAAGCGCAAGGCACATAAAATATTTTTTTCAAAATACAAAAAAAGAATCACTTTGCGTTGTATTGGTTACCATGTAAATGTCAACATTTTTTGACAGTTTTCAAAAAGAAATTCGCCATAATTACAAAACTACATCAACTTAAAAATTAATTTTTGAACCAATCCAACAAACGTGTAGTGACGTAAAAAGACACTAGTTGTCTGGAAAACAACTAACAAAAAACATTTTTTATGTTTTATTCTGATTATGATAGAAAATTTTTAAATTCTACTGTTTTTAGAAAAGTCAGTCTTAGTTTGTAGATAATAACAATTTTTTTGATGCTAATTAAAAATTCGTAACTATTTTAATAGTTACGAATAGTCTATTTTAATTAAAGTGGCAATAGATTGTGTAAACGAGGAAAATACTTTACACAAAATCTAACTACCTATAGTATTTTTAAGTTAAAGCGCAGGTAAACAATGTGAGACGCATGTTAAACACGTGATTAGGGATCAGTGGAGTTTCTATTGGTTGAACCATCACAATGCGTTGATCGGCTGGCCTTACAGGCTAGAGCACGTGATATTGTTTATCTCCACTTCTTCTTTAACTTGAAAACACTATAGGCTTGATAATTATAATTAAGTCTGTCACATGTTTGCAACTACCAAAAAACCAAGGTATATAATATAAACAAATGTGCGTATTTTGTTACATCATATAACTCTGCAAACAAAAAAAAAGTAAATGTAAAGGCTGTCAGCAGAAATTTGAATTTCCACAGCCCCCTTTAATGCCAATTGAATTTAAATAAACTACCTATAACTTTGTTCAATCATCTCTTATTTTCAATCATTGTCACAAATCATGTTAACTTTTATACAATTTAATTAGTTTTTTTTAATTAAATAAATATTTTTCATTATTGAGCCACATTATTTAACGCATCAGCGTGATAAGCTTTACGCTTTTTTACTAACATCGTACTTAATAAATAATTATTTTCATTAATTATATGTTAAATGAGTCATTAATAAATATGCTCTAGTAATTTTACTACTATTTATATCAATTATTATTATTATTAACTTCTCTTTGCTCCGGTCGGTCGCTTAGGCAGCACTACAGCCGCGGGATTACCCTGACGGCTTATTCCCTTGTCACATATTATATAGCAGATTGCTGCAAACATTTGTATTTTTTCAAGACACCTACAATAGTATTTTTCTTTTATGACATTAAAGTTAAATAAACCTAACCATTTCAGCAGCATTATATATTCACTTTTTAACATTCTCTTATACTTAATGTCAATAAAATTGCAACACCCAAATTGTGGATTATAGATTGTATAAAAAACTGATTTTTGATTATCTAATGTATCCAACAATTAATAAAAAAACAGTTTAAGAGCTTAATGAATAATCTTGTTCTCAAATTTAAATGTCAATGGCCGAATTTCTTGCATGCCTTCAGGCTTCATTAAAAAAAATTCAGCCAAAAATCATATCAAATCCAGTAAAAAAAAAGAAGTATTATTTATAACCATGACCTAAATTATTATTTTGTAAATATGTAATAATAATCTGACCAATGAACCTTTTGCTAATTTATTGTGAAATTAAGCTGATTTGTTTATATAGAGCGACAATAAAATTATAATAATTATTGTATATTACAGATTGTATTATATAAAAATATAAATATTGGGTGTGTTAATTTCATTAATAATTATTCTATAGAAGCCCCACCTATTTTGGTGAATGAGTTTTACTATAATAATGTCATTAATGTTTATGTAGTATAATAAATAATAAATCAATTTTTTTTTATATATTTATACAGAGAGATCTTTTTTAATTCCCAACTTTACGCACGCTGTAACATCACATAAAACCACTTTATTGTAATTTATTTACCATATTTATATTTATTGTTTATGTCTGATCACATCGCGTCTATAAAAACATATTTATAAGAAAGTGAATGTTTTATGATAACAGACGGCAGATGGTGTTCGAGTTTTCACCAAAAGAAAGATTTTAATCCGGAAATTGATAATGTGCCCAATAGGTCACTTTCATCTCACCTTTATCACACTTTTTATTTAAAAGTCCAGTTGTTGTAAATTACTGTATTACATTTTGCTACGCTTAGTTGGTAATCAACAGACTGTACACTTATTACAAGTATTTAATTTTTTTTATTACTTAAAGTAAGCTAATTTGCAACATTTTATATAATCGTGAGTAAGGTAGCTTCAATTAGAGTTGTTACAAAATTTTACATTGTTTTTTAGAACAATAAGCGTTTCTAATAATTTAAATCGAATACACTTGCTGTTTTACATAGGTGCTCTATATAATAATCATTAATAATTAATATTAGTCTTATTTAGCAAAAACAATTTAATTAAAATATCGGTTTCAATGTAATATTTGAAAAAAATTTAAATATAGCATACTTAATAAAAAAACGGTTACAATCTGTAGTTCACAAAATCCATCATCAATCTTCAGTTCAAAAACTGCATTAATTCAATTAAATTTAAAATAAAGCGTGCCCAAAATAAAAAAAACAATTATAATTTGAAAAAAAAATTATCTTTTAATTTTAATGTCTTCTGAATATAACATATTTTATAAAAAAAATCATAGAAAGGTTATAAACACTTTATTTTATAAGAAAAATTTTTTATTTCTATTTATTGTATTATGTACATATTTATAAAGATTTATATAAAAATATTTCATATTTAATTTTTGGTTCAAAAATTTTAAATGATTTAAGTAAATTTAAAATATAGCATACTATAAAAGAAAAACATTGCTATAACATGTAATTAGCAAAAAAAATCACATTTTGTTTTTGTTCTACAATTGTATTATTGTAATTGTAATTAATTTAATTAATAATTGTAATCATCTACAATTGTAATTAATTTAATTAATATCTATTTGAATGTAACATATTTAAATAAAAATTATCATAGAAAAGCTATGAACTGTTTAATTTTCAAAAATCATTTTTTATTTCTATTTTTTGTAATATTTATAAAAATTTAAAATAAAAACATAATAAAAAAATCGATTAAATTCTGTTTATTTTAAGTTCAAAAATTGTAACTGTTTTTAATTAATATCTTTTGAATTTAATAAATATAATCGTAAAAAGGCTATTAACTGATTGATTTAAAAAAACATTTTTTATTTTTCCTTACCATATTTACAAAAACTTAAATTATAGAATTTTAAAAATAAATCGGTTACATTATCTAATTAGAAATAACAATTCGTCTTCTTTCTTCTATCTAGTTAAAAAATTGTAACTCATTTAATTAATATCTATTAAATATAAGATAATTATTTTATGAACACCAAGTGGTCATCATCAGGAAATGATCTATCTACTGATGATGACCACTTGGTGTTCAAAAAAGTTCTCGTAAGATTTGTTAAACAAACTTTTTGGCAAGTGGTAAAACTGTGTGAATAGTCTATTTTGCCAAAGATATCAAAGCAATATATAAGTTATTTTGTAATATTTATAAAAATTTAAAATATAGCATACTTAATAAAAAAAATCAATTATAATCTGTAATTAAATAATAATCCATATTTTTTTTTAGTTTAAAAATAGTAACAAGTTTAATTAAATTTTAAAATATAGCATACTTAATAAAAAACATTAAGTATAGTCTGTAATTAGAAAAAAAATTAATCATGTATTTTTATTTTAGTTAAAAAAATGGAACAAATTTAATTTCATTTGAATATTATTTGAATGTAATATTATTAATAGTTAGGTATAGAAAATCTATAAACTGTTTATTTTCAAAAATTATTTTTATTTTTATTTTTTTGTAATATTTATAAAAGTTTCAAATGTAGCATACTTAATAAAAAAACGATTATTTTGAACTACAATCTGTATTTAAAAAAATCCATCATCAATCTTCAGTTCAAAAATTGTATTAAGTCAATTAAATTTAAAATAAAGCGTACCCAAAATAAAAAAAACAATTATAATTTGAAAAAAAAATTATTTATAAATTTTAATATTTTCTGAATATAACATATTTTATAAAAAAAAATCATAGAAAGGTTATAAACACTTTATAACCTTTAGAATAGAATATAAACACTTTACTTTATAAGAACAATTTTTTATTTCTATTTCTTGTGATATTTATACAAATTTATATAAAAAAAATTCAAGTTTAATTTTTGGTTCAAAAATTTTAAACAATTTAAGTAAATTTAAAATATAGCATACTTAACAGAAAAAAAAACTGCTATAACATGTAATTAGCAAAAAAATTACATTTTATTTTTGTTCAAGAATTGTAATTAATTTAATTAATATTTATTATTTGAATAAAAAACATCATAGAAAAGCCATAAACTGTTTAATTTTTAAAAACTATTTTTTACTTTCATCTTTTGTTATTTTTATAAAAATTCAAAATATATACTTAATAAAAAAATCGGTAACATTCTGTCTATTTTTAGTTCAAAAATTGTAACGGTTTATAATTAATATCTTTTAAATTTAATAAAAAAAATCGTAGAAAAGCTATTAACTTTTTAATTTAAAAGAACATTTTTTATTTTTCCTTATCATATTTACAAAAATTTAAATTATAGCATTTAAAAAATAAATCGGTTACATTATCTAATTAGAAATAACAATCTGTCTATTATATTATATTCTAGTTAAAAAATGTAACTGATTTAATTAATATCGTTTGACTATAACATAATTATTTTATGAACACCAAGTGGTAATCATCAAGAAATGATTCATCTACTGATGATGACCACTTGGTGTTCAAAAAAGCTCTCGTAAGATTTGTTAAACAAACTGTTTGGCAAGTGGTAAAACTGTGTGAATAGTTCATTGTGCCAAAGATTTCAAAGCAATCAATTATTATTTTGTAATATTTATAAAAATTTAAAATATAGCATACTTAATAAAAAAAATCAATTATAATCTGGAATTAAATAATAATTCATATTTTTTTTTAGTTTAAAAATAGTAACAAGTTTAATTAAATTTTCAAATATAGCATACTTAATAAAAAAAAATTAAGTACAGTCTGTAATTAGAAAAAAAATCTTGTATTTTTAGTTAAAAAAATTTAACAAATTTAATTAATATCTTTTGAATGTAATATTATCAATAGTTATAGAAAATCTATAAACTGTTTATTTTCAAAAATAATTTTTATTTTTATTTTTTTGTAATATTTATAAATGTTTCAAATATAGCATTCTTAATAAAACAAAAATCGGTTTCAGTTTGTAATTAGAATAATTAAACAAATTAAAAATGTGGAAAAACCGACTTCAATATAATTAATTATTATTTTATTTATTTTCTAATTGATTCAAATTGCTTAAATTAAATAAATAAATTATTTATTATAAATATATATTGAAATACTTTTTTTAATTTATCACAAATTTTAATAATTTATTGTAAGTGTCAAAAAAAGCATCAATAAAAATAACTGATCAGATCTTGACCAAATTATAAATAGAACCAAATGGATAAATCCATTTGGATTTATCCATTCCAAAAAAATCTTCAAAATCAGTTCAATCAATTTATTTTTTTGTTTTGTTTTTTTTTTTATTGTTTTTCAGTAGTTTTACTTGTTTATTATTATGTCATCAGATGAAATAGTTAAGTTTTAATTGTTAATATTTAATTTTGCTTTTGTTTTGTTTTCTATTGTCTATTTTTTTATATTTCAAACCGACAAAAAAACAAAAGTTGTCAATTTGATCCATATATTTTTTAACCGACTTTGAAAAAAGAGAAGGTTCTCAATTCGACTGTTTTTTATTTTTTAATATACGATTTTCAAAAAGTAAGATTTTAAAAGTTAAATTTAAAATTATTAAATTTTCAAAATACTGCCTAATTAAAATTTCTAAAGCTATAGGTAGACTTTTGTAAATTTTTGTTTTATTATAAATATTATTATATTTGTTTTTTTGTATTTTTAGCATTTTTTTAAATAATAACAAAATATTTAAAAAATTTAAGTATTTTTTAACATGTTAAAAATTTGTCCATTTTTTTTGTAAAAATTTTGTGTTTTTTCACTTGTAGTTTTTTTTTTAATTTGTGTAAACATTTTAGAATTTTAGCATTAAGCTTTTTTATTTTAGAGCTTGTTAGTTCAATATTTTTTATTAAAATATTTTTTTATGTTGTTATTTAAAACATTTTTAAATAAGACTTATACATTTAAATAACATTTACAAAAGACGGATTGTTATTTCTAATTAGATAATGTAACCGATTTATTTTTTAAATGCTATTATTTAAATTTTTTATAAACAGTTAATAGCCTTTCTACGATTTTTTTATTAAATTCAAAAGATATTAATTAAAAACCGTTACAATTTTTGAACTAAAAATAGACAGAATGTTACCGATTGTTTTATTAAGTATATATTTTAAATTTTTATAAATATAAGAAAAGATGAAAGTAAAAAATTATTTTTAAAAATTAAACAGTTTATAGCTTTTCTATAATGTTTTTTATTCAAATAGATATTAATTAAATTAATTACAATTCTTGTACAAAAATAAAATGTATTTTTTTTTGCTAATTACATGTTATAACATTTTTTTTTCTGTTAAGTATGCTATATTTTAACTTTACTTAAATCATTTAAAATTTTTGAACCAAAAATTACAATTTTGTTTTATTTAAAAAAAAACAAAACTTTGTAAGTTTTAAAAAATCTAAATTTTTCAAGCATTAAGATCTACATTTTATTTATTTTTGTTATGTAAATTAAATTTTGTTTAATTGAATTTATAGTTGTAAACCGATTCTGGTAAAAAATAACACATAATAATATGTAGTTCATTTTATTGACACTATAACATACCATGTGATATTTTATGTTTTCAACACAAAAAAATAATGAAATTTTAGCGACAAAAAAAAACTAAAAAACAAATCATCTATTTAACAAAAAATAACACATCTTAAATTAAAAAAATAACTAAAAACTAAATTAAAAAAGTAAACCTTGATTCAGTTACTAACCGTCTTCTAACCCTTTAAAAAGAAAAAAACCCAATTGTTTAAATATCTAATCTCTTTAGAGTTTAAGAAGAGAATACAACTCTATTTTTGAAAAACCGCTTTTAAACGTAGAATTGAAACAATACTTCCACAGTCTAGACTTCACTTCGTACACATTTATTCCAATCAACAGTTTATCATCACTTTCTTTCGGCACTGCTATTCAAAACTTATTGTTTTATCCCTCCGTTTGCTTGCATTTATTGATTTACCCAATAAATGTAAAACATTCTGAGCCTTCTCGCATTTTCTGGTATCTCTCATCTCTCGCCCACCTCTGTAAAACCCATTTATTGCTTCTCTCTCAGAAACTATTTTTAAAATAAATAAAAATTTTTTTTTATGATATTTTAGTTTTTCGATTAATAGCAGCATATTTTAAATCTTTTTTATTCAATTAATAATTAGAACCATTTACAATATTTTGAAAGCACGTCAAGCATTATTTTTATAACACATAAATTGGTTTCAGTATTTATTTATTTTATCTTTAGCGTTTTTTTTCAGAGGTTTTAATCTCTTGTTAACTCTTGTATTGGTAACATAAAGCCGCTGCTAAGCGCAGTAAGACTTCCGGATTAATTTTAGGCTTACAGTAATGTTTAAATTGACATTAATTCTGTCATCGCTTAGTTCTGTTAAAGTTTAGTTTTCTAACAGATCTTATTTTTGGTGTTTAAAATAAATTCTTAAACAGAAAAATGATTAAAATCATGATAAATTTCTTATCAAGATGTCTTTGGCAGATATTAAAATTAATAAACTAAAAACTTCAAACCTTGACAGTACAATAAGAATAAATTTTGATCCTAGAATAGAGCCTTGAGGAACTCTGGTGTTTAGTGCAAGTTTATCAGATTTAATAACTATTTCTCTACCATTCTTTAGTTATTGTATTTATTTATTTTATTAAGAAAAGTAAAGCAATACAAAAATTGTAGTAAATTGTCATAATTTGTAAAAATTTAGATTAACATTGAAATTAACAGTGATATTGTTTTTTTTATAATGGTTTTAATGATATTAGTTTATAAAAATATGTTTAGTAATTCTTAAATAAATTATATTAATAAAGTAAATATAATTAAAAATAATGTCGTCGTTTTGTGTGTTAAAGTTAATAAAGTAATCAAATTTATAATCCTGTTATTTCTCTTTATCATCCAATTAATAAAATGATTACTTAATTATTTACGACTTTCTACTTAAAAATCTACAATTAACAGTCCTTCCATCTTCATCTCACATTATAAAATCCGATCGAAATCTTCACTTTTATTTCATACAGCTTCCTGGAAAGTGTTAATTCGAAGAAAAAAAAACCATTAAAATTCCAACTTCTAAAGCTTGCAATTTTGTGGTGCAAGAACCACGGGATTTAGAATTGCACAATATAAATACGCATATGCTACAAAATGGGGCAATGATGTAGTTGTAGAGAGTAGACTGACACTCCTTTTACTTCTTGTAATGTACCAGAATGTGTGCTGTGGCTGGTATGGTAGGTATATAGACAAAAAGCAAGGAAAACAAGGTGGGAAATCCTTAACACACGCTTAAGTAATAAGGAAAAATGTACATTATATAATATAATTCATAAAAATATGTAAAGATCAAGGATCAAATATTTTAAATAATTGAATCAATTTAATAAAATTTTTTTTTTCGGTAATTTTTATAAAATTCTTTATATTCATATATTCGTTAACCTTTTAGCATTCAATAATTTTATATAATTTCACACACTCCTTATTAAGGTGCAACCATTCCTATAATATTGTCTCAAGACAAGATATTATTAATAGTTTCACAATTCGTCAATATTTTTTTTTGACATTGACTAAACAGATAATTATACAAAAATCAGATAGTAATCATATCTTCGTTATATCGGAACAGAAAAAAAAATTGCACAACACTGTGACTTGACTACCTTTTATAGAACTATTTTAATTGAACTACAATTTCAAGGTTTTTATATCCTTGACCTACACCACTAACCAAAATTGTTAACAATCTTGTGAAAGTGTTACGTTTTGAAATAATTTTGCAAAATCTCCTACACCTTTTACATAACCTAGCCAATGCAATGTAGTGACAACAAATAATATAGAAAACATTCACTTTTAATACTTTAAAACAATAATAATAATAAAAAACTGCAAGGTCGGATGGACACTACACAATCTGTCACATTTTAGAAAGTTGTACAACTGATTCATTAAGTGCAGTTCAACAAGCGTTATTTTGCACTTGACAGATGATGATAAAGTATCAATTTTTTTTTTTCAAAGAGAGAAATCTATGATTATCAAATACTTCAATTTAAAAAAAAATGCATATTAAAACAAAACAAGTATCAACACTACTTACATAATTAAACGATTATTTTTATAATTCAGAAAAACTAGATTAAACTAATCTTGAACTAATTGAAATAACAAAAAAAAAAAAATAGGTGGAAGGTCAATATTTCTGTACCAGACATGTCCCTCGAGGCTTTCCAATATTCATACTTTTGTCTCCAATTGCAATACGTAATGGCTTATTATTGGTGCGTTATGACAATCAATAGGCGGAAAATGTAAATTACAAGCTTATAGGCTGTTTTTTTCCAATAATAACAAGACATTGTTACATAACAATTTTATTGTTAATTTACACAATATGTCATTATGTTGAAACATAATAAATGTTGCTTGTCGAAGTCAAATTAATTTAATTTTACTAAATTGTATCACTTCATTAGGTATTTCTATCAATAATAATAATAATAATGTTCTTATATGCGTAACTCTAAACAAATAATTTATTTATTATTATACTAGAGATGATGAAAAATGTGAAAATCGGCTTTCCGACCTCGTTTCATCGGTAAAGTTTCCTCTATAATTAATTAAATTTTATGGTAATATTACCTATTATTACTTATTATCTCAGCACAGCAGCCAACTATCCACATCTTCACTAGAAAAAAATTAGAATTATGTAAAAAAAAATAAACTCATTATAAAAATAACAATAATCAATAAATTAATAGACATAATTGCAAAAAATAATAAAAACAACGAAATTCCATAAAATCCGGTACAACAGATGCTATATAAATTATCAGGCACTTATGTACGATGAAAAAAACTTATTTGCATTTAAATATTCTTTTTAAGTAATTTTTAGTCATTTATTTATACTTTTAGTAACTTTTAAACGTATTAATAAATTTTAAAAATTAAATATTTAAAGTTCAATAAAATCTTATAAAAATTATTAAAAATTTCTTAAATTATTCAAAGAATTAAACTAAATCTTTAAAAATGTTTAAAACAATTTTTAAAAACGTTTAAAAATTTTTAAATTTAAATATTTTCAATATTCAATAAGTTTTGATCAAAACATTTAAAAAAATGTCTTAAGTAGCTTTTGGTAATTTATTTTTACTTTTAGTATTTTTAAAGAGAATTAAAAAATTAAATATAAAGAGTTCAATTAAATTGATTAAAAATTATTAAAAAATTATTAAAAATTCTTAAAAAACTCTTAAATTATTTAAAAAATTAAACTAAATTTCTAAAAATGTTTGAAACAATTTTTAAAGACGTTGAAGAATGTTTAAATTAAAAACTATTAAATATTTTCAATATTCAATGATTTTTGATTATTATCTAAATTTTTTATTAAACATGTTTTAAACCATCTCAAAACATATAAATATTTTTCTTGAGTAGCTTTTGGTAATTAATTTTTTCTTTAAGTATTTTCAAAACGAATTGATAAATTTTAAAAATAAAAGATAAAAAGTTCAATTAAATTTATTAAAAATTATTAAAAAATTATTAAAAATTATTAAAAAATTTTTAAATTATTCAAAAAATTAAACTAAATCTCTAAAAATGCTTAAAACAATTTTTAAAGACTTTAAAAAACGTTTAAATTAAAAACTATTAAATATTTTCAGTATTCAATGATTTTTAATTGTTATCTAAATTTTTTATTAAAAATGTTTAAAACCATTTCAAAACATTTAATTATTTTTCTTAAGTAGCTTTTGGTAATTTATTTTTACTTTTAGTATTTTTAAAACAAATTAATAAATTGTAAAAATTAAATATTAAAAGTTCAATAAAATCTTATAAAAATTATTAAAAAATTCTTAAATTATTCAAAAAATTAAACTAAATCTTTAAAAATGTTTAAAATAGTTTTTAAAGACATTTAAAAATATTTAAATTAAAATCTATTGAATATTTTTAATATTCAATAATTTTTGATTATTATCTAAATTTCTTATTAAAAATGTTTTAAACCATTTCAAATCATTCAAATATTTTTCTTAAGTAGCTTTTGGTAATTTATTTTTACTTTTAGTATTTTTAAAACGAATCAATAAATTTTAAAAATTAAAGATAAAGAGTTCAATTAAATTTTATAAAAATTATTAAAAATTCTTAAAAAATTCTAAAAAAATTTTTATAATTATTTAAAAAATTAAATTAAATCTTAAAAAATATTTAAAAATGTTTAAAATAGTTCTTAAAAACGTTTAAGAATTTTTAAATTAAAATCTATTAAATATTTTCAATATTCAATAATTTTTGATTATTATCTAAATTTCTTATTAAAAATGTTTTAAACCATTTCAAAACATTTAAATATTTTTCTTAAGTAGCTTTTAGTAATTTATTTTTATTTTTAGTATTTTTTTAAGAAGTGAATAAATTTTAAAAATTAAAGATAAAGCGTTCAATTAAATTTTATAAAAATTATTAAAAAATTCTTAAATTATTCAAAAAAGTTAAACTAAATCTTTAAAAATGTTTATAACAATTTTTAAAGACGTTGAAACATTTTTAAATTCATGCATGTTGCCGTGGAGCAACTTGGTGCCATATTGCAAGAAATTGTTATTTTTCAACAAGACATTTTTTAAATATTTTTTATTAAAATACAAATAAAAAAAAAGTGTATGACTTTTTACGATAAAGTTAATGTTTTTTGAGATATAAATTTTAAAAGTTAGAGAAGTCTCAAATTTGTGTTCTTTTGACCCATAAAAAAATATTCATTTTATATTTTTTATACAATTATATTTTTAATAAAAATTTAAAAAAGTTGCACTGCTTATACCTGTTTTTACAATTATTTATATTTTTTTAATTGTTAATTTTTTTTTTCAATACCGCTGTCTCTTTCTGACTCGTACGCTGCATCGGCTTGTCTTCTTTTTAAATAATTATTTATCATTTATCTTGAAAATTATTAACTTTATCAAAATTGTTATAAATAATTAAATTGTCTCCAATTCGTTTTCAACATTTTTTTTAACTCAGTTTTTTATAAAAGGTATTGAAGCAGAACTAAGATTTTTTTAATGAAAAAAGAATCTTTTTCTTACTTAAACACAACCATACGCACACCATGATACATAATGATAGTTAATCTAAGACATACGGCTGGCGTATTTTGCAGTTCGTTTATTTTAAATCGACCACATTATTCATCACAATTTGTTTACTAACTAACTCAGTTACGTATTAGGCTTAGATAATGACTCAGTTCAACAGCGCAGTCAAATACTGGTCACGTATATCCAAAGATTCATTGCCTGTTTAAATAGGTAATTAAGCGGAAAAAAAACAATCGCTTCAAAGCGGTTTGTACCGATTGAGTTAACTTAGTTTAGTAGTTATTTTTCAATTAGAACTTTTAAGAGAGTACCAAAATATTTTTATTATTTATATATAATTGTAATTTAAAAAAAGGTTCAAATATCATAATACTTTATTATTATTGATAAAAATGCATAAAATTATTATGAAAATAACAAATAAGTAATATAAACCGATAAAAAAGTAATTTTAATTATATGTTGCGTTTTATTCTTAGATAATTTTGTAAAATCGATTGCTCTATTCATCAATTTTAATAAAATTAATAGTTTTTATGATAAATGATAATAAATGATTTTAGAAAAAGAGAAGCCGATGCAGCGTATAAGTCAGAAAGAAACGGCAATACTAAAAAGTAAGCAAGTTTTTTTATTTGTATTTGAATAACGAATATAAAAAAAATTATTTAAATTAAAAAAATATATAAAAACCCGATTCCTATTAGACTAAATATTTAATTATATTGAACCCAATTTTTTTAATTTTTTTTTTCTACTTGCTTTTATAATCAGTTGTAAGTGTCGGAAATCTATATCAAATTAATAATAAAAACTACTACATATTTAAATCTTGATCAAATTTATATAAGACCACATGAAAAGCACCAGCTTTCAAATAAAAAAGATAACAGACATAAAAAAATCCAGTCAAATGGAAAATCTCTTCCTTTTTTGAAGTCGGTTGAAAAGTGGTTAAACAAGTTTTTTTTCTTAAAAAATAGTAACATTAGCTAAAATGTTAGCGCATAAATTTACAAGTGACTAAAATAACTAACACTTAGTTAATTTATGTCGTCTGTACCTACTTGATACTTTTTTTGAATTGAAAAGTTTTTGTCTATTATTTATAACATAATTCTGTTTGTTTACAATAGTTGTAGTATTCTGTTCTGTTCAAATAAGACATTTGAAGTTGTAATTTAGTTTGTCAAATCAACCAATCTTTAAAAAGTAACATTCTAAAACACCAACTTCCAGAATTAAATTTTTAAGCTAAAAAACAAAATTCCAGATTTTCATCTATTAAAACAGTTCTAAACGTGTTAGTTCACCTTCATTCAATTAATTTTCAGTATAAAAGGCTATTTTAGAAAGCTTTTCTCATTTGATACACAGTACTTATTACTGTACTCCAACAAATTGATTGGCACTTATTTTATTAGTGAATGATTTTTTAGATTGATTGACATTGATTTATTACTGAACCACACAATTATTTATTTATTCTAAAATTATTTCAACTGAAAATTAATTGGCTAAGTAACAGTTTTTTTTAAAAACTATTTCATTGTCAGTCCAATATTTAACCCTGAATGAATAAATTCATTATCTCTTTATAATTTAATAAGCATTATTTATTCCAGAATTAACTAACTGACATTAGTTAGTTCTTATTCTTGCAGTGCGCGTCTTGATCTATTTATACGTGCGGTATTTAATCTGAAAATGCATTATGCATCTTTCTCACAAGTGTGTCCCAAGTCCCAAGTATAAAACATTATTCTATACAAAAATTAAAAAAAAAATTTTGTATTAAATTAATTGTAGAACAACAGTATAAAATAACGGCTGCTGTAAAATATAATTAAAAAAGTTATAGAAAAATTTTTGAGACAAAATTTGATTTTTTATTCCCAGACATGTATTGGTTCATTCGTGTTTTGTCTTTTGTTTTGTTACTATGGCAATACTTTTGTTTTTTTTCAATGGTATTTATATTATTTTGAAACGAGCGTATTTTTTTTTATTTAATAGTACAATTCTGCTATTATAAAAAAAGCAAAAAAAATCAAAAACCAAAATCATGTTCACACGATTACATTTTAATAAGAATATTTGAAAAATAAATATTTATTTTTGTTTAAATATGTTTTGTATAACTGTCATTCTAAAATTTCTATAACATTTTTTTAAAAAAATTATTTGTTATATTATCAAATCCGTGTTTTCTCCTTTTTAATTTTTCTATTTGTCTACAAATTAGTATAAGATTACACTACAGAACAGAAAAAAACAAAAAATTAAAAAAATTTAAAAAAAAACAGTTGTATACCATAGCAGCAAAACAAAAGAAGATAGAAACAAACTAAAAAAGTCACAAAAAAATTTTTATAAAAATTTTTTCATAACCTCTCAAAGTAAGAAATTACAGCCTATATTTTTTGTTCCATTCTGTATTATTATTCTATCTCTTTCTATTTTTCCTTTTTTTGTGTAAACATTATCGTTGTCATGTTATACAAGCAAAATGCTAGTATAACTAGAATTTTCCAGAATGCTTTAAATAAGCGAGTTAAAGACATTATTGTACTATACCGAGTGTATTTTAAAAAATTATGATATTGTAACTTTATTATTTTTTATCCGATTTAAATAAATAAAACGTCAAATTAAATTGTGTCAAATGTAATGTAATCTATTTATTAAAACATTTTTTTTTTAAATTTTGTTTTTGACAGATAGCAGCTAACTTTGCTTTTTCAAACAGTACTATTTTTTTTAAAAAACGTGTGTATAATTAAGTGACAAATTTATTGTAGGTAATTACAAAAAAACAGCAGATTTTAAGAAAATGAAACATTCATAAATTTTATTTACAAAAGTGTTTGAAATTGACCCCATTTTGTCTCAGATACATTTGACACTTTCTTTTGATTCCAATTGCTGCGTTAAATGTAAAAAAAATGGTAATATTTTTTGACATATTTGTACGATGTTTCTTACTAAATCATTTCTGGTATCAGGAGGAGTCCAATAGACGTGGCCTACAATGTAGGATCGCAGAAAAAGATTAAGATCTGACAATCTTGCGGGCCATTAAATAAAGCCGCAGTGACCATCCATTTATTTTGGAATTAATTATTGAGAAAAATAGTATTCATTTGTACATTATTATTCGTGCAATATTAAAGTTTTTATTAGAATATTATGTAAAAAATCCTATTTTGTTGTAAAAAATAGATTACAGTCTTTTTAGAGCAATTTATTCTGACAAATTTAGTTATTAAAATTGGAGAAGGAAGTTCCAATATAAAACGCTCAACAGGTGTACCAAAGAATGTTATACATTTTTAATTTTAGTCGCGATTTGATAATGATATTAATTTATCAAAAAACAATTTTATAGTATGCTAATTAACGTAAATTTTTTCAAAATTTTTTTCAAAATTAATTTAAAATTCGTATAGTAAAAATTAATTTTATAAAAGTAGCACAATTTTTGCTATAGACTTATCTGATGAGTTTTGATTATGAACAAAACAGTACTGTCATCATGATTTGTAGAATACATAAAACTTTTATGAGATATTTAAACTTTAAATTTAGAATTAATACCGTTTGCCAGATTAGAGCACTGAGGAGATACATTCTATATACTCAAAACAATTATTGTTAAAATTATGCATTAATATTCCATTTATTTCACCATTATCTAAAATTGCTTTTTGTGTAAAAATCAGTTTAAAAAAAAATTAAACTAAATATGGCAAGTCTCACTGATCACAGCTAATAATCCTAAAAAATTAATAAAAAATAATTAAATCTTTAAATATCATTACTTTCTGATCTGTTTTTTTTAGTAAAAACACAAAAAAAAAAGAAATTTGCGTTAGGTAGTCACTTGACATGTGGTATTTTTAGATTACTTAAGAAATTATTTTCTTTCAAATCAACTTTATTTATCTATTACAGTAATATATGACTGTTTTTAAAAAAATGTGAGCCGTCACAAGACGCCTGGCAGATGTAAAATATCGAAATTATTTTGTACAAAGAATATGCACAAAAGAACTAAATATGGCTTAATAATAAATTAAAATATTACCAATTTTTTTCTGAAAATAAAGACTGCTTATTGATTTAAACATAAACATTTTTATTTTATTTTAATTTTTCTATTTAGAAAATGTCAAAAATTTATTTTCAATTTCGACAACTCAATTGTGATGAGTTGTCGACAACTCATCACAACAAAATGATCTAATAAAATTGTAAGAAATGAAAAAAGATTGAAAAACTGGAGAATTAAGAAAAAAACGAAAAATAATACATAAGACAGAAAAAAACAAAAATACATGCAAAAAAAGAGGAAAAACAATAAAGAATAATAGAAAAAAGAAAACAAAACTAAATTTGGGATTACGTAAAGGAGAATAAAGAGGAAAGATAAAACACATAAAACAAAATTAAAATGAACAGGTGGTTAAAACATTTCAAAAAATTACTAGAAAAGAGAAAAAGAAGAAAACCAGCAAAAAACCTTGGAAAAGAATAAAAATGAGAAAAAACAATCCATGATAGTAAAAAAAAAAGTAACAAGAGAAAAAGTAGAAAACATTCTCATAAAACTTAAAAAAAAATCTCCAGAAACGGATAAGATACCGAATAAAGCATGGATGCATGGGAATAGAAGGTTGAAAATCAAAATGACAGAAGTGTTGAATAAAGTGTGGAAGGGAGAAGAGTTTCCTCTAGAGTGGACAAAAGGGATATTATCAAACCACAAAAAAAAAAGATAAAAAGAAAAAAAACTGCAGTGGAATAACTCTTCTCAATACGACGTACAAAATGTATGCAATGTGTGCGCCTCAAAAATTGAAAAAAAAGTTAGAGAGAGTGGGAGGATTACCAGACAAGCAAGCGAGATTTAGAGAGGGAAGACGTCCGACAGACAATGTCTATATTTTAAAAACGTGAGATAGAAAAGAAAGGAAGAAGAGTATGTGGAGTATTTGTAGATTTAAAAGCAGCGTTTATATAAAAATTAAGAAAATTTATAGAGAAAGGAAGTGTAAATTAAGATGGAATGAAAGAGAAAGCGAATGCTTGTGGAGAAAAAGGGCCCTGAGACAATAGTGCTCTCTGAGTCCATTACTGTTCACAATATATGTATATGTGAGTGATATAGAAGAGGTGTTAGCAAAAGAGCTAAAAAGAAGAGTGATAGTAAAGACAAAAAAATTTAAATGTTACAGAAAGATACATAAGAAAAAAGAGATTTGAGGTGAATGAAAGTAAAACAAAAATAATAGTGTTTTGTAAGAGAGGAAAAAATAAGGTAGAATAGAAATGGGGTAAAAACTAGTAAAAAATTTTGAAGGAGAGTATGGAATAGGAATGACAATCTTTGACAGTCTGGTAAAAAATGTGTAATGATGTATGGAGCCGAAATCTGGAGACAGAAAGATTGGGCAAAAATAGAAAAAGTGCAAAAAAAGTATGTAAAATGGATGTTAGGTCTAAGTAGAGAGACTCCAAGGTAGATATAGTAAAAGAGAAAAGAAATAGAGAAAAATTAAGAATAGAAGCAGGAAAAAAAGCCGGAAAGTTTGAAGATAAAATAAAAGATAAAAAAGAGAGCGAAAGTTGGAAAGTGTTAAAAAGAAAATCAAATAGAGAAATGCAAAAAAAAAGAAAGAGATATTACGAAAGGAATTAGCTTAGCGTAGAGGAGATTGAGAAAAAAAGAGAAGCAAGTCAAGTGGTGCATGGAGAATTGAAAGACAGAGACAGAGACAAGCAAGAAAGAAGGGGTGAAATTAGAGGGAGAAAGTATAATAATGGATATATGAATCTAATTACAGAAGAGTTGCCGGGATGTGTAAAGAAAGAAAACAAGACAGAGCAAAAGATGATAGCCAGATTTAGATGTGGTAATGAAGAAAGAGATAACAGATTTTGGATGGAAAAAAATGCAAGATGTGTGGAAGAGAGACAGAAACATTGAAGCACATGATAAAATAATGCGTAGAAATAAAAAAAAGTATCTAAGCGAGGAAGAATGTAATGAAAGTAAGGAAAGAAAGAATAGAATAGATGAAAATAATAATGAGGGAGAAAGAAAGATTAAAGCAGAAAGTAAACGAGAAATGAATAAAAAAGAGAGATGATGGAAAGAGAGAAAATAAAAAAAAAGCAAGAAAGTATATAAAATAAATATAAATTAGACAAGAAACGCAAAAACTTAAAAAAAAAGATAATGAAAAAAAGAGAGATGAAAAAACAAAAAGGAAAAAAAAATAAGAAACAGAAAGAAGAAAATGTATTTGTTTTATATATACATATGTATTTGTTTTATACTCTATGTACTTATGTACAACACTGTAGAATGAGCAAAAAAATAAGAAACAGAAAAAATTATTTATTTTATACTTTACTAGCTGGCCCAGCAAACTTTGTTCCGCCTTTGTTTTGTTATTTTATTTTTCATTATTCTTTTTTTTGTCATTTGTTTTGTTATTCTATGTCAGATGCGTTTACGTTTTATATTTTACGTTTTATGTCACGTCACACGGAACGGGATAAAAAGTAGTCTTTGTTAGGCTACTGGTTCTAAACACCCACTCCACCAATTTTCAGCCAAATCGGTCATAAATAGATATAGATTTATAAAATAAATGACCCCAAAATCTTTAAAAATGATACACAAATTAATTATTCACATTTATTACCTTTATCACATTCATTTTACAACCCTCTTTCACTTAAATATCATTTTCAAAATCAACGACCTGAAATTCCTCGAAAATACCCATATCGTTTTCTTACATTTTTATCCCTAGAACACTCTCTTTTCATCCTCCTAAGAGTAATTTTTTAGAAAGCAGGAAACATATACCTATTCATTTTTTTTTTGACAACTTAGGCAATTTATGAGAAAAATTATGAAAACGACATCAATCTTTAGACATTTTGCCCTCTTTCCGCCCTATCAAGGAATGATAATATTTTACTTCTAAAATTTCGGATTTAAACATAGATATTATTTTTAAAATAAACAATCCAAAATTTTTGAAAATCATACTAATATTGGTACTTGTCATTTTTTGTTCCTATCCCACCTCTTTTTATCTCTTTGTTAATAAAAAGTATTCTATTCTTTTCATTCAAATCTAGTTATCATAATTTTCGATACAAACTTTCACCCAAAGTTTGTAACCCTTTACATGTAAACGCACGGTCCAACTTTGGTTGGTGGTGGGAGAGTGGATCGATTTATTTGGAACGGTAATTTGCCGAGTCTCACCGAACGTTTCCGACATCGCAATTCTAATTTTGATTTAACCCTTCTTTTAGAGGGTGGTTTCTGGAATAAAAAGTATCTTATGTCCGTCTCCTGGCTCTAAGCTACCACCTCACCAATTTTCAACCATATCGGTAAAGCCGTTCTTGAGTTATAAGTGGAGTAACTAACAGACTTTCTTATATATATATATATATATGTTGTTTCGCCACAAAGCAATGAATACAATGGCTCAGGTGGCGGAGTCAACAATGGCAATTTTACTTTACCATTAAGGCAGCATAATCCAGGGGTTTCTCCGGAAAACTTTAATGCACCACAATACTCGCAAACTACGTCCATTTGCCCAATGCAAACGCTAGGATGCAAGCTGTAATCATTGCTGCAATCGTATTGAAACGCTGCTCGATTCAAATCAGCACTTTGTTGACCTCCGTTCGCTCGACGATTCTGCATAGCCAACCGAGCTGTTTCACGGGCTGCTCACTTTGCTCTTGAGGCTCTTGTGATTGAGAAGCACGAAGTCGAACCATACTATCGCAGCGCTGTTCACGTGCAATTTCTTGTTCTTCTTCAGTCTTTTCATTTGCAGTGTTTCGTATTCTTCTTGCATCACGGCTTTGTCGGGAAAGATTCGATCGTCTTGGTCGCGGCATTATTAATTAAACTTCACTTCACCTAAAAAGTAAAATTTTCAACCATACCGAGTTTTATAGTTCACTTCACTTACAAATATCAAATTGTCATCCATACGTCATTACATATCTGTCATTATACGTCAATTTCAATTACATAGCTGTCATATGGCTGTCATTTGCGTTTTGTTTCTCGGTAATTTGCCGAGCGTCACCGAACGTTTCCGAGATCGCATTTCACATTTGACTTTCACCCCTCTTTTAGAGGGTGGTTTCTGGATAAAAAGTATCCTATAGCATTCTCCTGGCTCTAAGCTACCACCTCACCAATTTTCAACCATATCGGTAAAGCCGTTCTTGAGTTATAAGTGGTGTAACTAACAGACTTTCTTTTATATATATAGATAGATATAGATAGATATATATGTATATATAAATGTAAAGTGAGCAAATAAACATTTATTATATATCTAATAAAATCATGTAGGTATAACCCTAAAAACTCTGAGAATAAACTGTAAGTTTCTTTCTAATTTAACGCTAACTTTTTTCAATGATTCTAAAAGAGATTTTTATTCTGAAAACAGTTTATAACAGCTATAGACCTACATAAGAAAAACATCAACAAAAAGATAGGAAAAACAAAAATTCGATCGCCTATGTTCAAACTGCGCTTTATTTGACCACCCCATATGTTACCTTAGACACTATTTCAGATGCAAAAATTTAACAAGCTTCCTAGACAAATCTTAAAATTTAATCTTCAAGATATCCTCAAAATAATAGAAAAATCTCATGAGCGAGCCGGCCAAAGTAAAAAAATCTTTAAAAGTTTTTTTAACAATTTGAATTTTGTATGGATTGAAAAAAGATCGATAGCTTCCAAACGTGCCTGATGGATCAACAATGTTTTTTTATTTAAATAAAAAAACATCTTCTTTCAGTCGTGCTGCAAATAAAGTTCACTTGGCGAATTCTTTAGATAAATAACTATTTAGAGCTTTCGCGTAATTTTATTAGATTGTCTTGTAACCTATCCGTAACCATTTAATACAATTAATAAAAGCGCTATAAATTAATGCTCTTTTTAGAGACAGTCCATATACGATGTGTTCGACGTAACGGTACGAGCCTGACAAAGTAAAAACAAAATTTTTTATATTTCCCATTGGCTCACACATAATTTTTAAAACACATTTACTGATATAATAGAGCAATTTATCAAGTTTGAAAGCCAATTTATAGTTTATATATTTTTTCAGGGGAAATTATTCCCTTTTCTGGTTAGTGGCGATCTCTCAGCTAAATCTACTACTGGCAATTCAATTCTCTCCAATCAATTTCGCTGGAAATGGGAATGGAGAATGCGCTCTACTCCTAAATGGTTTAGGCAAAAGTAGTCAATTTGACTATCAACTAAATTTACTGCGAGGCGGAGGAGGTTCAATGTGAGTATTTTACAATTATAAAATGAAAAATATTGATAATTTTTATAATTAGAGATTATAATGGTCAGCAAACCTGCATTACATATGACGCTGTCAATGCAGCTTATTTAGAAGCCAGGAAAAGAACACGTAAATATAATATTAAATTATCTGCTTGACGCTATTGTTATTATTATTTTTGATAGAAATTGTCCAACCTGATGGACTATGGAAGCCAGAACATGTAGCCCCCGTTGGAGAACTTCTTCTCGACATATCCATAAATCTAGCAAAAATCTACGGTCTAAGCTACGAAGAAATCGAAAGAGGTCTACCATTAATAGACACCTCTAAAACACTAATTCATGAAGTATGTCCCCCATTTTTATCAAACGTTGAATGTCGTGCTGGAAAATATCGGCGTTTTGATGGACTATGTACGAATTTAGAACATCCAACATGGGGCGCCATAAATCAACCATTCACAAGATTAATTGGACCATTATTTGCCGATGGTATATCATCACCAAGAATTAGTGTAACCGGACACGAATTGCCCCTAGCAAGAATTGTATCAAGAACTATACATCCTGATGAGGGCTACCATGACCATGCTGGTACTGTTATGACAATTGCTTGGGGACAGTTTATGGACCATGATTACACATTGACTGGTACACCTTTGGGTATGTTATTTTCTTCTTCAAAACTTATAAACCAAAATTTCCCCTGCTCCTAAAATACTCTTTTACTCATTTGGTTTTTTCATGTTTTCATTCTTTGTACTTCTAATTTTTCCGTCACTTTATGTTCTTCTTTCATCTTTTTTTTTATAAAATCCTTTTTACTTAGATGATTATTTATTTACTGGTACTACCTCTATTCGTTCATCTGTTTTGTTTTTTCTCTCTTATCTCACATTTTAGTATTGTTTTTCGGCTTTATAACTTCTTGTTTACTGTTATTAAGTTCATCATAATTGTGCTCATTCTTCTAGTGCTCCATTTTTTCATATTTATATATAATACAATTCCTTTATATATAAATAAATAAATCTTTATTTCCTCACTGTACAGTGTTATAAATAATATAATATAAAAAACAAAGAACTTCATTTTTTATACTTCATTGCCCTTCTTCTTTCATTTTCTCTTTCTCCATCATCTCTTCTTTTTATTCATTTCTTATTTATCCATTGATTGATTTTTTCTCTCTCCCTCCTAATTATTTTCATTCATTTTTCTCCCTCTTTCTTTTTTTTTATTACATTCTCTCTCGCTAACACAGTTTCTTTTACTTCTACGCATTCTTACGAAATAATGTCCAAGGTAACGTATGGGGTGGTCAAATAAAGCGCAGTTTGAATATAGTTTTTAGGGTTATACCTACATGATTGTATTAGGTATATAATAAATGTTTATTTGCTCACTATACAGTGTTGTACATAAGTACATAAAGTATAAAATAAATATTTTCTTCTGTTTCTTATTTTTTTCTCCTTTTGGTTTTTTCATCTATCTTTTACTATTTTTCCTTATCTTTTTGATTAGTTTTTGCCTTTCTTTTTTATTTTATATACTTGCTTGCTTTTTTTTTCATTTGCTCTCTTTCCATCATCTCTCTGTTTTATTCTTTCTTCGTTTACTTTTTGATTTAATCTTTCTTTCTCCCTCATTATTATTTTCATCCTTTCTATTCCGTCTTTCTTTCCTTTCATTACACTCTCCCTCGCTTACATACTTTCTTTTACTTCTACGCATTATTTTATCATGTGCTCCAATGTTTCTGTCTCTCTTCCACACATCTTGCATTTTCTTCCATCCAAAATCTGTTATCTCTTTCTTCGTTCCCACATCTAAATCTTGCTATCATCTTTTGCTCTGTCTTGTTTTCTGTCTTTACATATCACGGCAACTCTTCTGTAATTAGATTCATATATCTATTATTATACTTTCTCCCTCTAATTTCACCCCTTCTTTCTCCCTTGTCTCTGTCTCTGTCTTTCAATTCTCCATGCACCACTTGACTTGTTTCTCTTTTTTTCTCAATTTCCTCTACGCTAAGCCTATTCCTTTCGTAATATCTCTTTCTTTCTTTTTCCATTCCTCTATCTGATTTTCTACTTGACACTTTCAAACTTTCGCACTCTTTTCTATTTTTCATTCTATCTTCAAACTTTCTGGCTCTTTCTCCTGTTTCTATTCTTAATTTTGCTCTATTTCTTTTCTCTCTTACTTTATATACCCTGGAGTCTTTCTACTTAGACCTAACATCCATTTTACATACTTTTCTTGCACTTTTTCTTTTTGTCCACAGCCATTCGCTTTCTCTTGCATTCACTCTCACCTTACACTTTTTTCCTCTATAAATTTCCTTAATTTTTTCCACTACCTCATTCTCTATACCCTTCTTTTCCATACATTCTTACCACTTATACTTATTCACTCTGTCAAACGCGGCTTTTAAATCTACAAATACTCCACATACTCTCCCTCCTTTCTCTCTTATCTCACTCTTTGTCTTCTTATCACTGCCTTCAAAATATAGACATTGTCTATCGGACCTTTTCCTTCTGGTAATCCTCCCACTCTCTCTAACTTTCTTTTCAATTTCTCAACCACACACATTGCATACACCTTGTACATCGTATTGAGAAGAGTTGTTAGTCTGTAGTTTTTTTCTTTCCCTTTATCTTTTTTTTTGTAGATTGGTATTATAATTCTTTTTGTCCACTTCAGAAGAAACTCTTATCACTTTCACACTTCTGTCAGTCTAATTTTTACTCTTTCATTCCCATACTGCTTAAATTCGGTATTCCAAATTCCATCCGTTCCTAAAATTTTTTTTTAAGATTTATTAGAATGCTTTCTTCTTCTACTTTCATTGTTATTTCCTCTTTTACTACTATACTTATAGGTTTATTTTTGCTTTTACAGACTTAAAATTTTTACATTATTACACAAAATACAATTTTTTTAATCCTATCTTCCCTGTTCTCCCTTTGTGTTCTCTTCCCTTTATCTTTCTTTTCCTTTTTTCCCATACCTCTTTCATCCACTTTCTCTATTTTCTTTCAGTATTTCTTCTCTTTCCGCTTTATTTCTCTCTCTATCTCATCTCACTGCAGCATTCATTCCACATGTGCTCTATTGTTTCTCTTTGCTTTTAACAGGTTTATACAATCTCTCTTCCGTTTCCGTTGAAGATCTATTATTTCTCTCTCTTTATTTCCGCACCTGAACCTCGCAATTATCTTTTTTAATTTCGCACTTTCTCCTTCCAGGTACACCGGCATTTCTCCTGTTATACATTTCTTATAATTCCTGTTGTACCTGAATCCTATTTCCTCTTTTAATATTTTTTTTTGTTTATGCTTAATTTTATCTTCTTCCAAATTTTCTCGTTTGTTTTCTACGTCTTCCTCCTCTACCTCTTTTTCTAGTAATTCTTTGAAATGTTCCAACTACTTGTCCATTTCAATTTTATTTGTTATGTTTTCTCTTTCCTCTTTATTTTCTTTTACGTATTTCCAAATGTCGTTTTGTGGTCTTATGTCTTTTATTCTTTTTGGTTCTTCCTCGTTTTTTTCCCTTAATTTCTCTCTCTTCCTTTTCTACTTCACCTCCTAGTAATTCTTTCACATTCTCTGTCCTACTATTTATTTTCTTTCTTATTTTTCAAAATTTCTTTTTCACCACGGCATTCTGTTAACTGTGGTTTCTAGTTCCTTTACCATCTTTTTAACTTTGTTTTCCACACATTCCCCTTTTTCCAACTTTTTTCTATATGTTTTTGTGGATTTTTTGACCCATTTTATCCCTGTAGTCATTTTTTTTCTTTTGCTTGTTTTCTCTCTTCTTTTTTTCTCTATTCTCTCCTCTATCTTAAACACTTGAACCTTTTCCCAAGCCCTTTGGTTCACTATTCCATAGTCTATCACCGTTTCCAACTTTATCCCTCTATAAGTACACCTTCCCCTCTCCTCTCCTTCTTTATTTCCGTTTAGTAGTTCCCATCCATTTTCTTCCACTATTTTCATCAATGCCATTCCTTACCTGTTGTTCATTTTATTTTCCGATGGCTTTTTTCTCTCTTCTTGTTTTTTTTCTCCCCAACATATTTTCCTCTCCTTTTCTATTTTTGCGTTGAAATCGCCTCCTATCAGTAGATTTATGTGTTTTTGACTTGTGTCTCTTTTTTCTTTTCTTTTCTTTATCTGTTTGATGCCTCTGCTGTATATCGTTCTTATCTCCCATTGTTCTCCCTCAATTCCTTTATATAATAACTTCCGCATTCTGACTTTTTTGTTAATTTAATGTACTTTCTAGATCCTTTAAATAGAAACGACCCAGAAGAATGCTGTAATCGGCCTCCCCACCTCAAGCACCCATACTGTAACGAAATCCCCATTCCTGAAGACGATTTCTTCTACAAATTATTCAACATTCGTTGTCTTGATTTTGTGAGGGCTTTTCCCGCAGCAAGACCTGGGTGTAGATTAGGATCCAGAACACCTTTTAATACCCTAACAGGTGTTTTAGACGCTAATACCGTCTATGGCGTAACTGAGCATCATGCGCGTAAACTTCGCTCTGGATATGGTGGTCTTCTTCGAATGAATCCGGCTTTCGAAGAGTTTGGTTTGAAGGATTTGCTACCATTGAAGTTAGATATTCCAGATGAGGGTTGTACTAGACCTAATAGTACCATGTTCTGCTTTGAAGCTGGAGAAATTCGAGTAAATGAACAATTGGTATTAACATGTATGCATACTCTACTGGCAAGAGAACATAATCGTGTCGCTAAGGCTTTAACTCAAGTAAATCCCCATTGGGATGATGAAACTCTATTCCAAGAAGCTAGAAGAATTAACATTGCAGAGATCCAACATGTCACCTTTAATGAATTTTTACCTATTCTATTAGGAAAGGATGTTATGCAAAAGTTTGGGTTACTTTTACAAAAAGATGGCTATTGGGATGGCTATGACTCTTCTATAAATCCAAATGTTATCGATGCTTTTGCTGCAGCGGCTTTCCGATTTGGACATTCACTTCTTCCTACTGCTGTTGAGCGATGGAGCAAAGCTCACAAATTCATAGGTACATGTCATTTCTATCAACCAAACCACTATCGCAAAATTGTAGAAGTGATTCACACAGTAGTATTTGAATCATTTTACATCGGGAGTGTTCAACTTCTACAATTTTCAAACCGTTGTTTACATATACTATAAAGCTAATTTCAGCATCAAAACGTCTCTCTGACTTAATCAGACGTCCCTATGACCTATACCGTGCCGGTGTTTTTGATGAATACTTTATGGGTCTAATGAATCAAGTCGCACAAGCTATGGACGATTCCATTACCCAAGAAGTCACAAACCATCTCTTTAAAAAACCGGGCGCCAAATTCGGTATGGATTTGGTCAGTTTAAATATACAAAGAGGACGAGAATTCGGTATTCCTGGCTATATGGAGTTTAGAAAATTCTGTGGTCTTGCGACAACTGATAACTTTGAAGGATTGTTTGGGTCAATGCCTAATGAAACTGTGCGAAAATATTCAACAATATTTGAGTGAGCTATAATATAAGATTTATTTCATTTTTCATGATTTTTTTTATCAATTTTAGACATCCAAGTGACGTAGATTTGTGGTCTGGTGGTGTAGCAGAAAGACCATTGCCTGGAAGTGTGTTAGGACCTACATTTGCTTGTGTCATTGCTACACAATTCAGCTATTCTAGACGAGGAGATCGTTTCTGGTAATTTTCATTATAAAAAAAACATAATTTTGGCAAGCCATGAAATTGTGCTAGTAAAGTCACTTGACTGGTTTAACAGTGACAACATTTTTGTTTTAATAAGAATAATAAATATCTTAAATTTTATCCTTACTTATATTTTGTGCTTTGCTCTATTGAAAAACTCATTATAAGTAAAAAACTTTTATACTTGACATTTTATGTGGCTGAAGACCATTATGAAAACAAAAGAATTCCATGGCTTGCCTAAATTGTTTTTTTGTGGAAGCATGATATATCTTAGAAGATCAAGTGTTACTTTATTTTTTATTGTTTAGGTATGAACTGCCAAATCAACCATCTTCGTTTACTCCTGAACAACTTCAAGAAATCAGAAAAACACGGCTGGCTCGTCTTATATGTGACAATACTGACTTAATTGATTCCATTCAATTGTACCCTATGGTATTACCAGATCATGAAATGTAAGTTTTATTTTTTTTTAGATTAGTTTCCCTAATTTTTGTGTTTTCAGAAATCCAAGAGTACCTTGTCGAAGTGGGATAATCCCCAGTATTGATTTCAGCAAATGGGCGGAATTCCAGCACAATAACAATTACCAATCGTTTGTAGGAAAATAGTAATACAAAACAAATTCTTATGTACAGCTGCCATTTAATTATATTTATTATTAATTTTAATTTTCAAACTTGTCAAGTCAATTGTTACATTGTGTACATAGCATTAAGTCATTTTTATTTCTTGCAAAAATCAACTTAATTCTCATCCCACTCCTGATAATAGAAATTATTGTATATATTGTAATAATTTATTTTAAAAATATGTGTAGTTAGTATTATAGTCTTAATACAATAGCATAAAACATATTTATTTAAACCTACTTAGACTCTCTACATCATCACTTTCCACATCAGACTCTTGCTGTTTTTTATCTTTATTTATGTCCGCATCTTCCCAGTCGTCTATATTAAAATGTTCTTCATAAAATTCGCGCAAAATTTCAGTTTGAGAATTATATCGATATTTGATATACTCATCATTAGGTCTATCATTTAATATGCCTTTAGTTCTAACAATTAAATTTTTTTCTGAAGCCATAACATCTTCTAAAGCGGTAGCTAAACGTCTAAAAATATTACAAATGTCAATAATAGTTCTACCATCTTTATCTCTCTCATGTAATTGTTCAAAGTTAGTAGTTTCTATTAAATTTTCAATATTAGAAATACATTGTTTCAAAAGTAAATATCGCATGGGTATAGATAGATTTTCCAAATTGGTCAAAGAAAAAACTTTGCTCTGCTCCTCTTTAGTCAGAATCCGATTAGTACAATCATCTCCTCGTATTAGTCCATGAAGAATGCATCTGTCTAAATCTATACCACCAGTGAAACTTTGATCAACTACAACTCCACTAACTGTTCTAAAATAATCACTACTCTGACAGATTTGTCGCTCTAGATTATGATACTCAAATGCATTTTTATATTGAGCATCACATTCTTCTACATCTTCCGGTTCCTTCATTCTACGAACCGGTCTACGTGCCAGACGTTTTAACTTCTCATATTTTGCCTCTAGTAACGTATTTGATGAATTATTATTCAAAGTTCCTAAATAATTATCAATTTCACGCGCTGGTTCCACAAAAGCATCTGCTCGATGCTCATAGACTGCTTCTTCTTCATTCTCACTCCCTCTACTGTCAACTCTATTCCCTAAATCCTCTAGATCTACTATATTCTGTTGCAATTTCTCCAACAACATTTTATAATCTTGATTCAAATTCAATTGAATATTCTCTTTTGGTTGTTTATTTGCTGGACCAACATTTCTAGGTAACTTAACTTGTTTTAATTTTAGAATTTTTGTTTGTGTCAGTAGTGGTTTCAGTTGAATAGGAGTATCTTTTTCGAAGAGGTTTGTTTTTAGAGGAGGATCTTCTATTTCTTCAAAAAACATATTTGTGCCAATAGCTTCATCGTAGGTTCCTACAGATAGAAAATGTTATTATTACGTCATTTCATCGAACAGAAAATATACATTTTCCGTTCAACATTGGAAAAAAAATTGCAGTCAAATGTATAAATGACAGAAGGAATGAAACCGTCTACAGATTTGGCTTAAACTTAGTCTAAAAATATAAAAAGCTTATTTTTCAATAATTTATTTTTTGTCTAAACTAAACAAATTCTTTGACAATTGGTAAATTCTTTGCAAGAGACAAAAAAGAATTAAAAAAAAACACACGAGCAGAGAGAGTAAAAAGTGAAAACCGCAACCTGATAAATACAAATAGATGAGAGAAAAAATAGAAAAGCAAGCTAAAAGCAAAAGCACAAAAAAAAATAAACAGCATTTTAAATAAACTTGCGCCAAGAATCTCTCAATTGACAGATAATACGTCATCTGTCAACCAACCTTAACTGTGTAAAAACTCTTGCTATATGCAACATAAAAAAATAATTTCCCTAAAAAGTTGCATTCTAGAATGTAATTTCTTGTGAACATGCAAATATACTAAGCAAAAAAGATTATTATTATCAATAATGACAATAATTAATAACATAAGCAACTTTCATATGTTTCTTAATAAAATAAAAAGTGTTTTGTTATTCAAAACGTATTTTATTAAAGTTATTCAAGACTATCTATTTGGCGCTATAACATAAGTCATTCATAATTGTCTAAATCTCTACAAAAATTGTTAAGCATAACAAATCTATGGTTACCTATATTATGTCTACTCTCTTTAAATTAATAAGAAAAAATTAAAAACAATCATTTATAGCAACCCCGTATATTCAATTACAAAATAATAATTGTAAAAACATGTTTCTGTAGAACAACTAAATTTAAGACAAATAAAGATTAGGATTAGAAATGAAAGTAAATTCTTTAATTATGAAACTTACCCTTAAACAGTAGATCATTAAGTTGTATCAGAGGGTTCGGTTTATGTAAATTTGCAACACGCAAAAAAACGCGCTTCGTAAATATATTAGAAGCTAATTTTTCATTAAAATCCAAATAAAGATAACAATAATCATCGTTTTCTGGTACGTTTCCCATTTTTTGTTCTAATACATTCAGCCCCTTTTCACTTTTAAAGCAATAATAATAATAAAAAAAGTGAGGTTACTGAGGTTAGAAGATAACGTCATAATGCGTCATATTCATATGTCATATGTCAAAAGCAAGCAACGAAAAACAAAATACAGGGTTTTTATAAATGATTCTAAAAACGCTGTTAGCGTAAGAAGTGTGCCGCCTCTTTCACTTTGTGCACTCTCAATAGATCGTTTACGTGATAACTTGATTGGCCAAGCAGCAATACTCGTTTTGTTTCAAAATGTAATTATTAACATTGACATCGATCAAATAGAGTGACCTATAATATGCATTAAAACACGTAAAAAACCGATTTTTCAAAAGAAAAAATTTACAGTACTTATGCCTGAGCACTGTAAAATTAAAAAACATCAAATTTCCATATATCACCTTGTATATAGTAAAAAAACAAAATATTTATTAAAAACCTTATTTATTCATTCTGCTTAAAATAATGATACAGTTAAAAAAATACACTTAAATTTCACTAAAATCTACTCTTCAGCCACAATGGTATCAGGTATAGTATGTATAATAACTTTTCTATTTGCGTCATAAACAAAATTATTATTTTCAAAAATTCTACTCATATAAAAAGGTTTCAAATCATGAATACTCAATTGTTTCGCCTTATCTTTCAGATCTTTTTCATCAACTTCAATAATTAAACTTTGAGTATCATCGGTTCCTCTTAAAAAGGCCAATTGGTCCTGTGCCAATTGCTTTAAGATGAAGAGTAATAATTCGCTATGGTCTTTCTTAAACATTAGGTATCGCTGGAAGACTTGTCTCATTGTTTTCATTACACTGTACTTTTGTGTTGCGACAAAGCTTTCAAGCATCATGCGTATAGCCATATTGACATCGTCTTCTTGCACATAGGCTCGTAGATGCATTTTTGCGTTCGCTTCTGCCATTCGTATGATACTTTCAATATGACGAACTGTGATGGGGAGGCTACCAGTAGCGAGCGATTCCTGTCGCAGCTGGCTGTAAATATTTGCAATTTTGTCTTGATCCATGTTTTGTAATTTCGGATGAACGTTTTCCCGAGCGTAGACCAAGTATTTACGAAGCATTTCCTGTGGGATTGCCAGTTCATTCTCAGGTTCAGCTTCCACTATAGTTTGGCCTGTTTTTGATGGATGATGTCTAATGTGTGAGTTTACCACGAATTTTGCTAAATGCTGGTCTTGTATGGGATCAATTTCATCACGGACTACGCACATTATATCGAATCTTGATAGGATAGGATCTGATAGTTTGACATTTTCCGCAAATGTCATACTTGCATCATAACGTCCACCAATAGGATTGGCCGCTGCTATTACTGAACATCTAGCTTGCAAGCTTGTGACAATTCCAGCTTTTGAAATTGAAATAGATTGCTGTTCCATGGCTTCGTGAATAGAAGTCCTATCTTGATCGTTCATTTTATCAAATTCATCAATCAGACATACACCTTGATCAGCCAATACTAAAGCGCCAGCTTCAAGTGTCCACTCTTTTGTGGCAACATTTCGGCTTACATATGCAGTTAAACCTACAGCACTAGCGCCTTGCCCAGTTGCAAACACAGCACGTGGCGCAATTTTTTCAACAAATTTTAAAAATTGTGATTTGGCAGTTCCTGGATCTCCACAAATCAGCGCGTTTATGTCTCCACGTACTTTATGTTTTTTGCCTGGATTCTTTGGTTCGCCACCAAATAAAGCAAGAGCCAATGCCCGTTTAATGAATTCATGTCCGTAGATAGATGGAGCGATAGAAGCAATAATTCTGTCAGCAATTCTATGATCTTTACTCATTTTGATGATAGCATTTATATCATCGTCTGTCAAGCTTTGAACTATTTGTTTACAATCCTTCACAACTAGATGATTAGCAAATATGACAGTGCAAAACACAGGAAAACCGTTCTCGGTATTTAAAGAGCCATCATAGTTGTTCGAGTAGATCCCAGTAACGTCTACTTCATCGCCTGGTTTACATAAATCGCATAGATCCGCCAGTAAAATACAGTCCTTTGATCGTGGTACTCGGCCAGCAGGTACATGACCTGGACTCTCTTGTAATGTAATTTTTTGGTAATTACGATATACAGTCTGTTCCATATTAATCATAAAAGGACCACCACTTTGACACTCTGGACATGCTCCTGGTTTAACATCAGTATGCTGAGACTGTACGTATGGTCCCAATATAAAGCCACATTTATTACAATCAAATTTAACGATTGATAACTGAGGCATAACGCCAGTTGTTGCTGTAACAACACCTACAGTACGTACTAATTGATTCAAATGCAATTTTCGGAATGTTCGTAATTCTTCAATTAATGGTAGCTCAGAAATACGAACATGAATTTCATTTGTTACTCTTTCGTAACTAGGATATTTAGCCAAAACAATTTCCTTAGCAACTTCATCAAAGATTTCCAACATTGGAAAAGGGGCTTCTGGTAGAAAATAAGCCAAGACTTGCTCCTTATTTACAAGATATGGAAATTCAATAACTAAGCTTGATTTGTTGCTTTCACACATCTTTCTAATCTTCTCTTGGAATACATATTGTCCTTTACTATTAATATAAGTTCTTAAGAAATTCTTAAAACGGTTAGCAATTTCCGTACGTGGTCCAATCATTGTAACCCATTCTTTAATTGTGTGACCTTTCGTATCTTCAAGATTCTCAATCGATTCTAACATTTCCGAATCTTCGGTTTCACCAGCCGCTGCTTTTTCAGCTCGACGACGTTTCCGACGTGGATCCTCATCATCATCGCTACCTTCATAGAACAATTCACGATCATCACGCCGATAGATACCATGTTCGCGATCACGACGTCGCATTTCTTCTTCGGCTGCAAGACGATCTTCAACCGACATTGCGTCAAAATCGTCATTATCGTCGAGATTTTCAATATCGTAAGTATCCAAGTGTGGCATTGCGCGGTAATCACTAAAATAAAACAAATATCCATTAAAAAATAATCATCCAGTAGAAAAAAAATATTATTCTTAGTTGGTTTCACTATCCAGATGCAGTGGAAAACACACCAACTGGATTAAAATTGAATGTTCTGTAACAAAATTCTCTGCCCAAGCAACAAAAATCCCCCATAATTCCGTGTAAAATCTTATACAGAGAAGACAATGAATCAACCATGCAAAAGCAATTATTTGTTAACAGATTATCATTCGTCACTTAAGAAATTTGAAAAAAATTAGCGTGGATCTCACTTTATTGAGACTTACATGAGAGACATAATTCAAACAACAACAACAACAGCTAGTTTAAAACAACAATGCCAAAGGCCTTCAAGACACAAGCGAATCAGTTGTTTATTACGTTAACAGATTAAAGTATAATCAAACAAATAAAACAAGACCCGTAGTACCAATCGCAGCAGTTAATATAATCAAAATTTAGTATTTTAGTTCATTTATGATCAATTTTGTCTATGTAAAGAGTTCCAGCTGCTCAAAACATAAAAAAAAACGATAGACAATAGAGAAAAAGAGATCAACGAATAGATGAAGAGTATATATGTAACATAGTAAGAAAGACTTCTGATTGGACAATCTTTCTTATTGCCTGAAAACATTTTCTATCAAATTGGTATCTGCCATTAGAGACTTTTTGGCATAATTGTAGTTAAAAATTTGTTGATGAGGAAAAGAATATCTTAAAAACGTTAGGTACCCCCTATTAAGGCAGGCTTACAGAAAGTAAATTAAATTAGAGTTAAGTAGAGATATAGAATTTAAATTTTTGATTCATTGTTGTCTTTCAAGGCTCTTATAAGACCAGCTTTTTCAAAATTAAACAAACCACTCTGTATATTAATATTAACGGTAATTTGGCACAAATTTCAACCTACTTTTCCATATTATCTCCAAACAATTCCTCCCCATCTTCCTCATCGCGCATATTATCATTATCATCCCCAAACAAAAGACCTTCATCTTCAAAACCATCCATTTCTTGAGGCGGTGAAGATGCTGTTGACATTGGGGTACCTGGAGGTCTTCCATCAGGCTAAAAACAATTCTATTCCAACCAGATATCTTTCTAATAAATATACTTACAGATTGTGACATTTTTATTTTTATTTAAACTAACACAAACATGTACAAAATAAAATTAATAAAAGAAAAAGATTTGGCGCGAAATCAGCAATTGAATAACCTTAAAAGTTTGACGTTTATGTTTTAGTAACAAACAAATCAAAAAAAATTTTTGTTTTAAAGGTTGGCGGTTTTGAGAGTGTACAAACACAAAACTATTATCCTTCAAGAAGATTATTTTAAAATTCAATAAATAATAATAATAATTAGCTCATAAATTTTTAATCCAGCAAAACTGCTGTGCTTTTAAAACAGAGAGGGTTAAACGAAATTAGCTAATAAAAACGTGAACATAATTACAAATTAAAAGTAATCAAAACTGTATTTTTTTCTTATTGTAAATAATGTAATTATTGTGCGTAGATTTTTGTTCGGAAAAAGAATTTTCACTTATGCAAGCTAAATATTTCTAATCTACAGTCTAATGCAAAGAAACAACAACAGTTTTCTGCGCTAGATCAGCTAATTAGCCACAGCCGTCTCTATTTAACAAGCCGTGAACATCAACTTGGCAACAGTGTTAGTGGGTCTATTGTAGCAGTGGGCTTAGCTAAGACCGTCGAAAAAGTAAATAAGTATAATTTTCAAATGATATTAACTAATTGGTAGCTTAGTTAAGTCACTGTACACATTTTTTAATTTCGATTACACCACAAAATTATCACAAAACAATGCGACTACTAACAGTAAACAACAAAATACACATAAACCACAAACAGTTTAACTTATTTGAAGTTAGAAACAAAAGTATTGTCACCAGAAAAATTAAATAAACACTCTTGAGACTTAAACTAGTGAATTGCCAATGTGGCAATGCTGCTAGTGGGTATATTAATAAACCCACTAGCAACATTTCCACATTTTGCTGTTTACGGTTTCTTAAGTAGAGACGACTGTGGGCTAGCTCTAGACAAAACCTGTTGATAATATTTCCAAAAACCGCTTTAATTATAAATTAAACAAATCTTTTTTTTAAGCTGCTAACTTAATAAAACAAAAAGTTACGTAAAAAACACTTGTAAAAATTAAAATTAACAAATCTCACGTGTCAGTGGTATAGTAAAGCAGTAGATGCATTTTTATATTCACTTTATACCAATTGTTTAATGTTTTTAAGGCATTAAAACTATAATAATAAACATCATGTTATAGCATAATACGGTGCATTTATAAATTATTTACAACATGTCATTATCTACTTTTGCCATGGAGTTTCAAACGTATGTTCAATTTTAAGGTAAGCTTGTGCTTACCTCACATTTTTAAATTTTTGATAGAAATGATTTAAAAAATTGTATTTGTTGAAACTAAAAACATAAATAAACTTTAGCGTTTAACTGGCATTTTTCTCTTTAAGTTAAGAATTTTCTCCTGGCTTGAGGCTTTGTGTTCTAGACGGCAATAATATTACTGTTATTACTGTAACAATTAGTCGATGATAACTGAACGACTAAAGAATCCATGCTTGGTCGCTCGGTGTTGCAAGCGATATGACGCAAAGCAAATTAAGTAAACCAAAAAATTCGTAGCCACAGAATGCGGTAGGTTTACCCGCGACTACATATAATATATGTTTTACTTCAAAAACTGTAAAACTTTAAATAAATTGTTCTATTTAAATAATAATTTAATTTGTTAGATGAGATCTGATTAAAGCATCTCAAATTAACAATTTTTTTGGACACTCTATATAAGATTCATAACCTACCATCTTTAACTAATCTTAACAAATCGCATTTATCTAATATTAATGTTAAGAATAAATAAATAAAAAATTAATAAATAAGTGTTTAATTTATCGAGATTATTGTTCAGCAATGAAACATTGAAGCCAGAGAATATAAGCCCACTTCATATCTGTGGCTTCGTAAAAAAAGCGCCAAATTGCGACGTTTAAAATAAACTCTTTTGTTTTAAAAACGTGAAAAAACAAGAAATATCATTATAAATTGAAAAATATTTATAATTTTGCAGTATTTTTTAAAGTTATTAGACAAAGTTTTATCAAAGAAACAAAAAGCATCAACTTTTTTAGACGATCACATAAAACTCGAAGCATACTACATTTTAGCTTTTTCAATTTAAAAAGGTACATTACGATTTAAGTCCTTAATTAATAAAAGCAATTAAACTAAACTAGTTAATTATACGTGCTAGTAGGCTATCAGATAAAACATGAAGTAAAATATAAAGTAGGCGCTGACTTTATGACGTTTGAAATGACGCCTTTTTTTAAAAAACGTAAAAAATGCAAGAAGTTTTATAGAAATTGAGCACTATAGATTTAAAATTGCCACTTTAGGTGCCTCTAACCAGTAAAATTAACGAAATACGATAAGCTTATAATTTCTGTAAAATCCCTAAAACTTACTCGATTTACTCAGTTTTTTTAAATTATCTTCAATTCTATTTGTAGAAGAACAATTCACTATATTAATTTTGCTTATTTTCATCTATATTTCTTAAAAATACACTCAAAAGTTTTGAATAACACGCATTTTTGAAAATAGCTCCATAACATAGGTAGCTGGCAGCTGTCACTTACGTCTTCTGTCATTCAATATTATTTACAGGAAAATGCATGGCCTGCTTAAAAAACAAAAACTCCTAAATGGGTATTTTTATTATTAAATCTTATGATTAGATTATCATAATTTTTACTTGTGTTATTTAAATTTAAGAATAATGTTTAATTAATTCAAATAGGTTAGTTTTAGAGCAGTATTATTTTCAGCATCAAACACACTGCAAAGTAAAAACCCCTAATAAATAATAATTTTAGAGTTTGTATAAATTATGTTTAGTATGATTGACTTATTATAGATTTAATTTTTTGCTTAAACTTATCATGAATGTTAATTAATTTTATTTAATAAATTTAAACTTAAATATAAGATTTGTTTCTAACAAAGATTAATAAAAATTCTTAAAAGTGACGTCACATTTTTATTTTATGTTGTTTTTAATAAATAATATTAATTTACAATTAAATTATTATTAGGAAAATCATAGGGAATAAAATATCATTTTATATAATTAATAAAAGTAATTAGTATCGATTAGTAGGTTGCCATCCTGCTTATTGAATTTCTTCCCCTCGGCGCATGCGCGACAGAGTATAAACAGAAATGGCACCCCAAAACCTCAACGTGAATTTCCCGCTTGAATCTTTCTCTTTTAGCGCCAAGTTGTCGCAATTTCCAACCAAATTAATTCGTAAAAAATGAACGATTTGGATCAATTTATCAAATTAGGAACCGCCGGCGAAGGCACCTATGGCATCGTCTACAAGGCGAAGAACAAAGTAACTGGAAAGAGTGTCGCTCTTAAGCGAATTAAATTGGAAAAGTAAGTTCCTTATTTGTTGGTTAATAGAATCGCAAGCTTTTGGTTATGGGGGCTGCTTCCAAATAACTTTACTAATTTAGCAGGATTCTGAGTTGAATCTTGCGGTGCACTACGTGAATTGTGGAGTCGTAGCACCACATGATTCAGCTTATGTTTCGGCTAACAAAGCATCACATTTCACTAATTATTCGTAAGTACTAAAATGGGATTATTATTTAAATCAGTACTGCTTATCATTCAATAGATTTTGTTTATTTATTAATATGGCGTTACAGGTTTTGTAAAGATGATCAAATTGAAGGGGTACCTTCTACAGCAATTAGAGAAATTTCTATATTAAAGGGACTACGACACTCCTCTATAGTAGAGCTCCAAGATGTTATGTACACGTCTGACAAGCTTTATCTAGTTTTCGAATATCTTGATTTAGATTTGAAGAGGTATATGGATTCGTCCAGTAGACCCCTTGACAAAGAACTTATACGAGTAAGAGTCTTTTACTTTATTTATTACTTTCTCTTTATAAGAAGTATTTAAAGGTTCTTCTTCACATTTATACTCATCCAAATGTTTATGAGGGGGGTGTCTACTGTATCGAAGTTATTTGTACACAATTGGTAACTCTTGCACTTGAATACGCCACCTAGCAGACGTTTGACGCACTAAAGGAAAAGAGACACCCGCAAAGTAAATACACGTGTGTGTCGTATTTAGTTTGTTTATTACGGTTTATTTTCAATTAGTTTAAAGTGTTTATTATTATGGAAGTGAAGAAAAAATGTAAGACATGTTATTGTGTCAGTGTTGCGTACAGAAGACCAGATTTAAGTTTCCATTTGTTCCCTAAAAAAAATGTCCGGGTTGTTGCTATAGAACTTAAACATGGAAGAAAAGAAAAAGTTGACGGGAGATTTGCGTGGGAATATGCATTAAAAATAAGGAAAAAGTATCAGCTCTCATGAAAGTTTGTTCACTGCACTTTAAACCTTAAGATTTTCACCTTTCAAGTAATTTGATAAAATTAGCTTAAATTTATTAATTTTACTGCCTGTTGTATCTATTCTGAAGAAATATTATTATTATCTCTGTAGAAAGACTATTCTATTTTATATCCATATCACCACCGTTACAATATTTACGGTAAAACATTTGCTTACCTTTGTTAAAACATCTTGTCGATGGGCTGGCGTTTAGATATCTAAATATCTCCTGGAGTGTAAGAAACATCTTGTAAACAGTTATATAAACACTAAAAAAACCTTAAAACCAAAAACCGACATTTAAAAACACCTAAAACCAAACACCTACAAGTAAATTTAAATGACATCAGATGAATCAACTCTTTTGTTCGTCAGCTGATCGATCCGCCGGTGGCGCCCTCATCGGCGAAAAGAGTTGCCAATAGGAAGCTACCGCTAATAATTGACTAAGAACCAACAGGCCATAAATAAAAGTTTAACAAGGTTTTTAGCAAAGGTAGGGTTGGCAGATTACTTGGGGATATGTACTGCGACCCTTATTAAAGTTCTATTGTACACCCACATTTACATACATTCGCACATACCCATGAGCCAGACAAGAGCAAATCTCCCTGTAAAAAATGCTTTTGCTTGGAGTTGGAATCGAACCTAAACCTCCTTAGACCAGTCTCCAACGTACTTTTGTTTGACCAACTGGTCTAACAAGGCCAAGGCAGGTTTAAACACTTTTTTATGCGCTCATCCGTTTTTGAGAAAAAAAATTAAATAGAAACTGTAAACAGTAATGCAAAGTTATTTGTGAATCATTGTTAAGTGATTAATTAAAATTTAGCACTATCTACATTATTTGTTTTTTTTTGTTTATTCGTCATAGAGACAAAGTTATTATTTTTTTAGTTGTTATTAAGAAAAGTCAGAAGACGACACATTTTTGTAATTTTCAAAGGGAAAATAAATAATATTAAAACAAGGTTTAATATTTATCAGGTTATGGGCCCAGAGCGCTGTTAATAAAAGTAAAAAGTAAAAAAAAAAAATGTCGTTGTCGTCAAGTACAATTAAACCTCTCACAAAGGGAAATTATGATACGTGGGCTATGCAAATTGAAGCTGTAATGGTAAAAAATAGTACATGGATGTATGTAAATGGCAAGAAACCAAAACCCGCATTGGTTGAAGATGATGATGCATCGGCTCAAAGAGTTGAAAGGTGGGAAGAAGAAGATGCTAAAGCTAAGTCAGATTTAATAATTGCTATTGATCCAAGTTTATTACGAATGGTAAAAGGTTTAAATACTTCAAAACAAATTTGGGACAAGTTAAAATCAGAATATGCATCTACGGGACCAGTAAAACGAGCAAGTTTACTCAAACGTGTGACATCTTACAAGATAATAGACAACGGTGATTTTCATACTCAACTGATGGAATTTTTTGACATAATATCTAAGTTGTCAGCTATGGGAGTCGAAATGCATGATGATTTACAGTCAACGTTACTTCTTAATGCATTGCCCTCAAGTTTTGAAATGTTCAGATGTGCTATGGAGTCTCAAAATGAATTGCCTAAACCAGATATACTTAGAGAAAAGGTTATTGAAAAGTATGATGCTCAAAGTCAACGTGACATGGATAATTCAGAGGTTATGTGGGTCAAGCAAAACTTTAAAAATTTTAAACCGTCTCAAAGTAGTGGACCTCAAGGTAATAAAAATCAAGGAAATGGATATCAGAGAGGTGGATATCAAAGAGGTGGATATCAAAGAGGTGGATATCAAGGAGGGCAACGCAGAAACGATGGTAATTTAAACAAGCCATTTAAGTATAATTGTTTCATCTGTAATAAAATTGGGCACAAAGCAGCTGATTGTCCAGATAGAGCAAACGATGAAAAGCAAGAATATTCATCAAAAGTTGAAGCTCAAGTCGAAGATGCGTTTCAATTAACGGAAGAGGCTTTTCATACGAAGCAGGTATCAAATGATAGTCGATGGTGTTTAGATAGTGGCTGTACATCTCATATGTGTAATAATGAAGCAGCATTCATCAATATGACGTCAAAAAATGGAAATGTTTTGTTAGCCAGCGATGCACAAACTGAAATTGTAGCAAAAGGAACTGCTCGTGTTTTTACTACAGATGGAAAATCAAATAGGTCGGTAAAACTTAATGATACATTATTGGTAAAAGAATTAAGAACTAATTTGTTATCTGTTGCGAGAATTACGGATCATGGAAATACTGTCAGTTTTTCTAAAACTGGTGCAACTATTTTTGGAAAAGATGGTGAAATAAAACTGTTAGCACAAAGAGTTGGAAACTTATATTATGTCTGTGGCAGTGAAGAGCAAGCAAATGCGGCAATAAATAATAATTCAGCAAGTTTGAAGTTATGGCATCATCGTCTGGGACATTTAAATAAAGAAGATCTGTTAGAAATTTCAAGAAAAGAATTAGCTAGTGGTATGAAGATAAATGAAGAAAAGAAATTGGAGGCATGTGACATATGTTTAAAAGGAAAAATGACCGTATTACCATTTCCTAAGAAGTCTGAACGATGTACAACGAAATTAGAACTAATACACACTGATGTTTGGGGACCGTCAAGAGTAGAATCATTAGGACGTGCTCGATATTTCGTAACATTTATCGATGACAGTACACGATGGTGTGATGTTAAATTTTTACGTCTTAAAAGTGATGTTCTTCAAGCTTTTAAAGAATATAAAGCACGTGTTGAAACTCAGACAAATTGTAAGATTAAATATTTGATGTCCGATAATGGAACAGAATATTGTAATAAAGAGTTTGATGAATTCCTAAAGAAAAATGGTATTTCTAGACGTCTAACTGTTCCCTATACACCACAGCAAAACGGAGTGGCAGAGCGGAAAAACAGGACATTAATTGAAATGGCGCGATGTCTTTTAATTCAATCTGGATTGAGTCATGGATTTTGGGCTGAGGCAGTAGCTACTTCTAATTATCTAAGAAACAGATGTCCAACATCTAGTTTGGATAATCATTCTCCATTTGAAGTTTGGAATAAATTAATACCTGATTTAAGTAATCTAAAAGTTTTTGGTGCAAAATCATTTGTTTTAGAAAAACAACTAGGGAAATCAAAGTTTGATCCGCGTTCAAAAGAAGGTATTTTAGTCGGTTATTCAGAAGAATCAAAAGGTTATCGAGTATGGATTCCAATTGAAAGAAAGGTTGTAGTTGCTAGAGATGTACAAATTCTTGAGGATCAGTTTTTAAATGAAATAAAAGAAGATAAAATTTTCGATAAAAATGAAGAAAATATTGAATGTGTTCATATGCCTATTCAAATTGAAACTGATGAAATTAATGAAGAAATTTGTACACCAAATCGTATTTTACGTCGAAAACCGGGAAGACCACGAATGGAGAAAACAGGTAAAAGAGGAAGACCAAGAAAAATTTACAACACTGGACAAGCAGCAAATATAAACGAAGACCAAGAGGAACATGATGATAATGAAGATATTGAAATGCAAGAAGAACCAAGTGATGATGAAATATTTGTTGATGCAACAGAACATGAAGAAGAAATAATTGAAGAAGCAAATCTTATTGATATAACCTTGAAAGAAGCGATGGCCGGAGACAAAGCACTTGAGTGGATGGAAGCAATTACTGAAGAAATTCGGGGTTTAATTAAAAATAACACGTGGGAAATAGTTGATCGTCCAAAAGACAGAGCGGTTATTACTTGTAAAATTGTACTTCGAAACAAATTTAAGCCAGATGGAACACTTGAAAGAAGAAAAGCTCGAGTTGTTGCTCGAGGGTTTACACAACGACAAGGAATAGATTTTACGGATACTTTTGCACCTGTAGCCAGGTTGGATTCTATCAGACTTTTGATGGCATTAGCTGTACGTGAAGGTTTACCAGTTTATCAAATAGATGTTGTAGCAGCTTATTTAAATGGATTTTTGGAAGAAGAAATATTTATGGAACTGCCAGAATATATCAAAGAAGCATTAAAAGAAATTATTAAAAAGGATGGTCGAAACAGTAATTTAGGAAAGATTGCTTACGAGATGCTCCAAAAATTATCACAAAATAACAAAGTTTGTAAATTAAAAAAAGCATTGTATGGTCTGCGGCAAGCTGGTCGTCAATGGAATAAAATATTGAATGAAGAATTAGAAAACCTTGGATTAACTTCAGCAGCTAGTGACACATGTTTTTACTACAATATGAGTGAGGATCAATATACAATTTTGGTTGTATACGTTGATGATATTTTATATATATCAAGAAATAAGACAAATATTGAAAGAATTAAAGCTGGACTTGCAAAAAGATTTGAAATTAAAGATCTTGGTTTAGCACGACATTGTCTGGGAATTGAAATTAATCAAGTTGATGGAAATATTGAGTTAAATCAACAAAGTTATGTAAAAGATCTTTTAAAAAGATTTTGCATGGAAGAATGTAACCCAGTACGAACTCCTAGTGAATCTCAAGCTAAGTTACCAGAAGGAAATCAGCATAGAAGAAAAGATGAAGAAAAGCCATTTCGACAGTTAATTGGATCATTAATGTACTTGGCAATTGCTACTCGTCCAGATATCACATTTACTGTCAATAGACTGTCACAATTCAACGAAAAGTACCAAGAAGTTCATTGGTCAGCAGCGAAACGTGTATTGCGCTATTTACAAGGTACCCAGAATTATGGATTAGTGTACAAGAAAGGCCAGTTGGGAATCCAAGGATTTTCTGATGCTGACCATGCAAATGATGAAAATGATCGAATTTCATATACAGGATATATTTTTATGTTAAGTGGAGCTGCAATATCATGGCGTTTGAAGAAACAGCAGTCAGTTGCAATATCATCAACAGAATCAGAGTACGTGGCTTTATCAGAAACATCTCGTGAAGCACTATATCTACGAAATTTGATGTTAGAATTGAAATTAAATGATTTGTCAATGGTGAATCTTGGTACTGACAATCGTGGAGCAAAGTACATTGCAGAAAATGCTACTTGTCACTCACGTACTAAACATATTGCTACAAGATACCATTTTGTTCGTCAATTGGTGAGAAATAATGAAATAAAATTGAGGCATGTTCCATCTAAAATAATGCCTGCTGACATTCTTACGAAACCACTTCCAGGACCTTCACATTATCGTCTTGTTGATGCAATGGGACTAAAAATTTGTCAAAGTGCAAAATTTGAGAAGGGCGTGTTAAGTGATTAATTAAAATTTAGCACTATCTACATTATTTGTTTTTTTTTGTTTATTCGTCATAGAGACAAAGTTATTATTTTTTTAGTTGTTATTAAGAAAAGTCAGAAGACGACACATTTTTGTAATTTTCAAAGGGAAAATAAATAATATTAAAACAAGGTTTAATATTTATCAATCATGATAAAGAATACTTTGTATAAAGTTATTAAAATATTTTGTTTCGTTCTTATTTGAACTCTTCAGCAAGTCGCGCAATAGAACTTACTTTTATTTAAATAAGATTGCAGTGACAAATTTAGGTTTTTTAGACCTAAATGCTCACTACTTTATTAATATGGTAAAACTAGCGACATCTATAACAAACTAACCATACATAAAAGTTGAGAAACCAGGTTTCCACATGATAGTTAATGCATGGGTTCAATCTAAATGACACTTTTAGTAGACACAATTTGCAAGATACTGAGAGGAGATTTTACAGCCATTTTTTTGAATATGATACAAGAATTTTATCATCGTCGAATTATCAGTCGAAATACAGCTTACCCTTCAAGATCCTGCGACCTAACTTTATGTGACTTTTTTGTGGTCCTATTTAAAGAGCTCGATTTTCTTGCAACGCTTAAATAACCTTGACGAGTTGCGTCAAGCAAAAGTTGCATAGCGAAATTATTTTTAAAACTTAAATTGTTATTTAAGATTGTTCAAAGTGTTCGCAAATTTCGTGAAGTCGATGGACGGCATTTTCATTATTTGTTATAAGCATTATCTTCTCATTAAAGTTCATGTTGTTAGAACAGTACATTTACTTTCAAGTGCTTTTAATTTAATCTCATTAACGTGTTGAACTATCGATTTATTAAATTGAAATTGAGGTTAAATTAGGGTGAGATGTCAGATTAATAACTGTCACTTTGATGGTAAAAGTTAAACATTATTGGCAATCTTCGACATTGGAAATTTAAAAAAACATCCCTTATTAAAATTAAATAATATCGAACTATTTTGTTGTTTCTAGAATTACATGCGCCAACTTACAGAGGGATTAGCATATTTACACACGCATAGAATACTCCATCGTGACATAAAACCCCAAAATCTCCTCGTTGACAAAGAAGGACACATAAAAATAGCAGATTTCGGACTATCCAGATGTTTTTCGTTGCCAACCAAATCCTATACTCACGAAGTTGTAACAATGTGGTACCGAGCCCCAGAATTACTATTAGGAACCAGAATGTATACGAATGGAATTGATGTCTGGAGTTTGGGTTGTGTAATGGCTGAAATGGTATAAATTATAATTTCTAGACTATTAGTTTGTAAAACTTTTTAAATTTTAGATAAAGAAAAAAGCTTTATTTCCGGGTGATTCAGAGATTGATCAATTGTTTAAAGTATTTAAAATTTTGGGAACACCAACAGAACAGATTTGGTCAGGCGTGACGGCATTTCCTCAGTACTCTACAGCATTTCCCAAATTTCCAGCTGCAGATTTAAAGTCACACATTCCGTTTAAAGATGACGAAGAGGAAGAGTTTATTAAGGTTTGCGACACTTGTCAGAGCGATTTTTTTTATATAATATTGTCTATTTTAGCTTATTTTAGTCTATGATCCTTTTATTAGAAAATCAGCAAGGGAATTGCTTAAGGAACCATATTTGAAGAAATCAAAATTGACCACTCCAGATATGAGGCTATTTCCAGATTATGCAGAGGAGGAATTCTGTTAAAATAATTTTGTATATAGTTAAGCCAATATAGAACGCTGATAAAATTTTGTTTTTTGTTATTTATTTTTTACCAGCATCTTTCAACATGTAATTGATACAGATTTTAATCAAAGTTTTTTTTTTAGGTAAATTGTATTTTCTCAAAGCAACCAAATATCCAAAATTGGTTTTCAATGGTTATGTATATAGTCTCGAAAAGAAAGGGACTGATAGAACATTCTGGCGTTGCTTCTTATACAATCAGTCTTTATGTAAAGCTAGACTTTCTACATGTTCAAATACTATTTATCTCTCTAAGTTTACTCATACACATACCCCAAAATTTCGAGAAGACCAATTAAGTGATATAAAGTTTCAAATTGTAAATGTTGTACAAAAAAATTAAAATTATATTATTGATAATAAATGTAAAAAAAATATTTAGACTTTTTTTTGTAAATTGCCAAACAATTGACATTAAATAATATACTATATGATGTAATATTAAGTTTACTTTTTCAGATTGTCGAATCTATTTCACACCGGGGGCTAAGCATCTAAAGCTAGTACTAGATGGATTCGATTACATTATCAATCGGAGAATAGAAGACAGAACGTTTTGGAAATGCGCCCAATATGGCAAAACTGCATGTAGGGCAAGACTATCAACAAGTGGCAAAGAGCTTCGCCTCACAAGGCTGAAACATACTCATAAACGTCGATACAAGGCAAAAGACTTAAATGGAATGATGTCTCAAATGGTTGTTATTATCACCGAGTAATTTAAGGCTTCTATTTTGATAAACAAGTGTGATTTTTATTTGTGTTCTTGCTAAAATTGATTTTTTTTTCTAGTCAGCGAACTGCTGTGATGATTTAATTTATTTACCATTTATAGAATGTATTTGATTGATATATTTTTTCAAATAAAAAATAATAAAACGAAAACATTTTTTTTATTTTCGTTAATTCACGTTAGCCTGTAACAGGTTATGGGCCTAGACATTTCTAGATGTAATTTGAAAAAAATATTTTTGTTTTTTAGGACTCATATACATCATTACTGGCTGCAAAAATCCTCGGATTGTACTGGAAGACTTTAAATTTCTCTTTCATTGTAAGATACGAAACAAGACGCGCTGGCGTTGTTCATATTACTTTAAAACTCGATGTATTTTGACAAATGGGAAAACAGTGTTATTGCGCTCTAGACATAATCATTATATAAAAAAGAAACTTGATTATACTAATTTATATAGACGGAATGTAACAATTGTACGAGATCATGATACTTGATTGTATCGCTAATCAGGTTGTTAAGTCGGTTTACCAGAAACTATTTCCATTAACTTACTTTTTTCTTTTATTTGGTGAATATGATCTGCTTATTGTCTATAATAATGTCTACTGCAATTAGTTTGTTCCATTTGTTTTTTACTAATCTAGCCTAAACTTGATATTTCAACTGTGCTTATTGATAGATAATGTGCAATAAATTCTATTTTTTTCAATCTATGTTTTTTTTTCTTGATAGAAATATGAGCTAGTTGAATTCCATCACAATACAATACTTCAGTAATTATTTACTATTTTTTATAGATAATATGTACGTTATGTTCTTTTATGTACCCTGGACAACGTGTGAGCAAAATTTCATAATAATCGGATAAGTGATTAGAGCGTGAAAGAGTAACAAACTTATATTTGTTAGTTAGAAAGATTTCAAAGGTGTGAAAGAACTAAAAAATTTTGGCAAATCTGATTATATAGATTTTGTTTAGAGGTCAGGTCTAATTAGTCCACTTTAAGTGGATGAAATTAATTCTAACTTGTAATTATAATTCAAAACCCACTTTATAAGCATTTTTATTGAACACCCTATAAGTGGTAGCAAGTTAGTGGATCAGATGGCCAACGATAGTGAGTTGGAGTCTGGTCTGACGAGGTCGTGGGTGATTGTGACCCCAGGCAAGAGCCTTTTTCTCTACTATGGGTGTTTGTTTGTATGTATATATGTTTTGTAAATGTGGGGAGCACAATAGAGCTAAAAAATCGCAGTGCAATATCCCCAGCTAAGCTGCCAATAATGGATTGGTAATGGCAGCACTGACGCAGTTGGTAGTGCTACATCTCATTGTGTCTGTCATTATTGTTAATCTTTATATAGTTGGCATTTTTGAAAACTAAATGACAAGTGTTGGCGGTGTTGCCACTTTTTGTAAACATCTAACTAGCGTAAAAAAATTCTTATAAGTTTATTCGAATTTGTCTTCAATAAGCTCATTAATGCTTTTAATTTGAAGCCTTTTATAAATATGCTTTTAAAAGTTGATGTTGATGTCATCATTATTGATTTTTGATTTTTTTACCTAATAAACCGAGACTATTTTGAAAAATATTTTAAAGGTTCAAATTAGAAAGTGTAGTTTTTTTATTTGGTTTTAGAGCTTGAGATAATAATTTTGGCTTTTCCTATTATAATTTGTTGTTAAAAATTAAACAAATTATGTCAAAAGTTTTAAACTGAAGTGAAATGGCTTGTTGCTGTTACCAACCGTTAGCAACCAAATTTTCCAGAGCTTAAAAATTCATATAAAGGTTACCAAAAAGACGCAAATATGAAAAAATACTCCAAAAAACACGTTTCAAAAGGGGTTGTTGGCTCACGTGTCTCATAGAAAACTCGCCTTAGGACTTGCCCACCAAATCAAGTTTTATAAAAATAGTTCTTTTATACACTAATGTAACGGGTGTTTTTTTTAATTTGGCGTTAAAGATTGCCATGGATGGTTAACTTGAACGGTTAATTGAACTGACAGTTATTAATTTGACATTGGAACCTAATCTATCCTCACTTTTAATTTAATGAATCGATAGTTTAAGGCGTTAATGGGATTAAATTAAAAACACGTGAAAGCACTTGTAGTGTTATAAAAAACGAAAAGATAAACTTTAATGAAGAAATAAGGTTATAACAAATCATCAATTTGCTGACTCTTTGAACAATTGCGTTACCGATATTTGAGGATTATTATTAATTTTATCAATTTGGGCAACTGTTGCCTGAAGCAACTCATCGACGTTATTGAGTGGAAAATTAAGTTCTTTAAATTAAGCCACAACAAAAAATCACATGGACTGAGGTCGTAGGATCTTGAAGGGTAAGTTAAGACTGTATTTTGGCAATAACTTAACGATCATAAAATCATATCCAAGGTCTCATAAATGGTATGTGTCTTGCTGAAAGTACCCGTCCACAACTTTATTGTCACGAAGCTGTGCAAAGTTTGGCTGTCGAATCTCCTCCTAGTATCTTGCAGCAGTCAATCTTTCATTAGAAATAAATTGGCCCAATAATTTTGCCTCTTGACATATCCCTACTTTTTCGGAGTGTAGTGGAACCTCTTCAATAAAATAAGGTTTTTTGGAACTCTACATTCGCATTGTCAACCCTGCATTCGAAAGTTTTTGGCGGATTTCTTGAAAACAAGTTTGACTTGAGTATTGCCATTCACCGAAAACAAGATTTTATCGAAAAAATGGTCTGTTCTTGTGAGAAAAACGTTTTAAATACTAAAATAAAGAGTTTAGCAATTGTTTTAAAAATTATCACAAACTCATAGGCTTGGCCTACTATGGCGTCAAAATTTTAAAAACACTTGTGAGCTTCTATAAATATATTTTTTAATGTGTATTCTTATGTCAACATCTATACCTCTTTGGTTAATTTGTTAATGCATACATCTATACCTCTTTGGTCAATTTGTTAATTATGACATAGCTACCCCTTCCAAAAATGTCCACATTATTGACAGCTAAATAAAACAAAATCAAAAATTAAAAACATTGAAAAATTGGCAAAAATTAAAGTTTTTTGCTGTCCAAATACAATTAATACTTTTTCTTTAATAAAATTATTAAAATTTTCTCTCATAAAGCCTGATTTATAATCAGGTTATCTATGAATTCTATGATAATCATCTATCAGATTGCGCATGCGCAAATATAAAACTATTTAGCGAGCTTATGCGGTCATGCGCGTGCGCATTTTAAACCGACGCTCTGGGAGAGACTACTTTGGAAAATTGGAAACAAACGCGCCCGCCATTGTCGTGTCGACTGTGTAACGAACTTTGAAAAAGTTGAGATTTTTTAACCCTTTTTTAGTGAAAATAGTGCATAAATCAACTTTAGATAGGTGGCTTGTCTTTACAAAAGGTAAAGTTTTCAACGTTGTTTTTTTTACGGACTTTGTGGGGTTCTTGGCCGAAACCGGGCGGCGGCCATATTGTTTGGATGGCTTCAAGGCTTATTTTTGGTAGATATTATAGAAATTACCAATGGAATTAAGCCGAAATATTTATTAGATTTGAATAGTTGTCATTGTTTTGATGTTTTTGTCTAATTTTTGTAAGCTCTTTCGGCGTTTTGGTTTGATTATTATTCATGTATGGGAGAGTGGGACAATAACATGCCTGGGGAATCTATGAACAATAATGAATTTCATGTAAACTTGATGTTAATTTTTGATTTGATTGAATTATACATTTAGAGCAGTTTATATAATAGGGCCCTTGTTGGAACGCTATCAGCGCCCTCAGTGGCTAAGCTTGACATTTTTGGGGGTAAAACACCTATCCTAACTTTTATTCGTGACAGTATTTGGGTTTTATTGAGTTAGAATATTATATTTCAATGCAATCACAAAACGAAAGTGGAAGGGCTGTCATGATGACCTATTAAACGTCAATTTTCTTCACTTTTTTTTACCTTTAAATACATATATGTTGAATGTCGCCTGACGTTTAGCCTCAAAAGTTTTTCCGAGAGAATAACAGCGTTTATTAGTTTTTTATGCCAATTTGTTTCCTGTAATATGCATTTTCCGTTTGGAAAGATATATGGTGCTATTTCATTCCTTCTCATTATAGTGCGACAAACCAAATAAGAGCTAGTGAGCTTAATACCTTATATAAAACTGTCAAGTTTTTAAAGTCGTTGTTTATGACTGTATTGTTCGGTACACAGAACATTCAAGTTGTAGAAGAACCACGGCCACCATTGGTCGCACGGACAAATGAGCACCATAGCTTGCTTGGACAGCTGTAATGTTAAATGACCACCATGAACAACTTGAGTAGTTTATATTTGTAATACATATTTGTAAAAATATTACTAGCTTTTATTTGGTTTGTCGCACCTATACCAGATAATTTAGAACTTTTTTACTATAATCTTTTTAGTTTTATCTTAATGGTAGTTTTGGTTAAATCATTCCCACCTGTAATTTAGCTCCAAATTCGGTATAATACTATGAACTGCCCTTTTAATGTTGCTGTGCAGAAAGCAGCAAAAATTTTAAGGTCACTTTTATTTTTTGCTTTAATCGTTTTTTTTACAATCTTTTCGTAATTCAGAGATTTTACATTTAACTATAAGTGTCATTGTTTTTTTCAGTTTTCGACCATGGCGTCGGAACAGTTTTCACTATGTTGGGACAATTTCCACAAAAATATGAGTTCAGGAATGAATTCTCTATTGGAAAATGAGGATTTAGTCGATGTGACATTAGCAATTGAGGGCAAATATTTAAAAGCTCATAAAATGGTATTATCAGTGTGTAGTCCATATTTTCGAGATCTCTTCAAAGGAAATCCATGTCAGCATCCTATCGTTTTTATGAAAGATGTTTCATATACGGCAATGAGTGATTTGTTACAATTTATGTATCAAGGGGAAGTTCAGGTCAGTCAAGAGAACCTCACAAGATTTATTAAAACGGCAGAAGCGTTACAAGTCAAAGGATTAACGGGAGATGGAAATGTAAGTCATAAAGCAGCTTAACTAGCTGAAATAGATATTTGATTTGTCATTTTAATCTGAAATTGCATATTACGATAAAAACAAAACGACGAGAAATGTTGCGATTGCGTGTGTTTAATTAAGCGATTTTAGACCAAAATGATAACTATATATATTTCAGCTAGTATACTAGTGGAATTTGAACTTCAAATTTTTATTCCATTTAGGGACAAAACGATTGTGATACAGATACGCAAGATGATCCACCAAAAATAATGGATCTTCCTGTTCATAAACCTGCACTTCGTGCCGCTAAAAAAATCCAGCCTCCCCCACCTCGCTCGCCACGTCATACTTCACCTATTCAGCCTGTTAAACGACAACGCTTAAGTGAGCCTCAACCCTCAGTGGCAAAGACTGAAACCCCTGTACAAAATACCGCACCTTCCGCTGAATTAATACAATTTAAAATGGAACCATATGATCAAGGACAGAGTAACCAAAGTTTAAATGATGATAATAATGCCGACGATAATTTTGTTGATGATCCTCTGGAAGATACGAACGCTGATGATGGAAATGAAGACTATTCAATGATGGAAGGTGGTGACGAAGAACCTCAGGCAGGCACCAGTACAGATGTAGCTTCTGGAGAAGGCCAAGGTATGTTTATATTATACTTTTTCATTGGGAGAGGAGGGTTTTTATATGGGCTAGCAGGGTATAATTGAGAAGACAGATTACTTCATTATTGTATTTTATGTATCAACACCTCAGGTTTGTACTCTATATTTCAAAGTGGTCTGTCTTTTTAAAATGATTTGCTTCAGTTTGCTGTGTGTTAATCCAATTATACTCTTGGCTTTTTTAAGTGCCCACAAAATTTGTTCTTGCTCAATGTCAATATTTTTTCTAAAACGAATATTGTGAGCATGGCCCTTTGTTTATTATATTCTTATGCGATTCTACGACATAGTAGGCTCTGTTATTTTCTTTTACACTGTTTCATTTCGATACCGTTGATTGACGTCTATATTTTTAGATGTTTTTTTCTCTGTGTCTTATTAGTGAAGTGCTTGTGATGATGGTGATCTATTTTGTGTCTCATTAGTAATTTAAGGGTTTCTTTTAATGAACTTTGTTTGGTAGGTATGTATATAATTCCATAATCTCTTTAATACGTTTTTTGCATTTGTTTTAAATGCGGAAAGTTTTTTTTTTGAGAGATTATTTATTAATTTCTTACCTACCATGGCGTATAATCGTGGTAAAGTGATTTAGTGATTTGATTTTTTTTTTTATTAGTTGAAGGTGAAGTGATTGTGAATATACCAAAAAGAGGTACTAGAAGTGGAGTGGTGGTAGATGGATTCACTTACCATAATAATACTATTAAAAAGAGTAATAATATGAGGTAGGTATTGGTAATAAGGTTTCGTTAGTAAATTTATTGCATGGTTTGAGAATGGTAGAAAGTTTAGTAAATCTATTGATTTTGCTTTTTGTGAAGTGGATATTTCCTGATTTTAAGCAAAAAAAAAAAATTTAATGGAGGTAAGTGAAGAATTTCTTTAATCAGAAGTTGATGGGCTTAAAGTTGATTTTTTTTTCTAAGCAACTTTCAGTGTCAAATAGTCTGAGATTATTGAGTTGAAATCTTGTTTTATCGTTGGGGGAAACCACACCAATCGACAATTTTGAATCATATTACAAACATTAAAACTAACAATTTATAAAAAGAATTGACTTTATATACTATTAGTTCATAAATTATTTAGATCTACTCTTGCTGTGTAAGTTAGCTTGACAGATTTCTATTGTCTTTGAAATTATGCTTGCCGACAAATGTCTAAGCTGGTCTATAATATTGTACGTCTCTCCGTATGAGCTAATTAAAAAATGAATATACGTTAAAGTTCCATAAAAAGAGTAGATCTAAATAATTTATGAACGCACTTTAAATGCTTTAAACTGATAATAGTCTAATTCACTAATTAACATCTATTTATTATATTTATAAAAGTATGAATGTTTTTTTAACTTCCATAGCTGATTACAAAATAATATTAAATTTATTAATACAAAAGTTGATGGTTTCTGCGCATGTAGAAGAATCAATAGTACTCGTAGAGTATGCAACTAACCTTTCACTGGAGTAATTACTAACCTAGATTGGGTTTGCTGATAGAGGCTATCTACGTTTACAAATAGTTGTAAAGATGTGGAGCTGGATTTAGATTTCACCATCTATTGGATGTAACATTTAAGACAATGAATTGTTTAACAGACGGTACCGGCTGTTGAGTATTTTGTTTGAAGAGGAAACTAGCGTGATTGAAGTGGTTTTTCAATCCCGATTTTCGCCCCTTAGGGTATAAACCAATAAAAATTGCAAATTAACATAACTGGTGCTGATCATCCATAGAAAGGATCTGACTTGAAGCATTTAGGCTGGGAATTGGCTCAGTTTTATAGATGTAATATATTTACAGAGAAGCTTTTATAAAACGTGCGAAAAAAATTCGGTGATCTATAGTTTGTAATGAGTAGACCTCAAGCAATAAAAGTTGTATCAAAAGTCTTGTCTTTTGATATATTAATGATTGAATATTTGATGAAAGTTTACTGCACTTTGCTCAGTAAATCATTATTAAAAGATAAATTGTGGTTGTTTGGGAACAGTAGCTAAATTAAAAAATAAACTACCGCGATATCATCGCAATCAAGAATCCATAGGAGTAGTATCTTAACCGGAAGGGGTTTTCATGGGAAAGTTCATTATATAGACCAACAATGGCGTTTCCATTGTCGCGAGCTTGCTACAGAGCAAATCCATAGTAGCGTATCTGTTTTATTGCGGTTTTCGCTTCACAAATTTTGAATAATTACCACCTATTTGACAAATGTATAGTTAGAAGTGCCATTGCTAAATCGAACATTGCAAATCTGGTGCCATCATCGGCTCAATCTAGCTGTTATGATTGTTTTCAAGCAACCAGAAGTATCTTTTTAGTTACAGTAGCCTCCCGATTATCCGGATCGCGATTTACCGAAATTATCGAGAGTTTTAGATCCGTGGTGTTAACCGAAACGTGTAGACAAAACTCTATTATCTGAGATTTGCACGTGCATTTCTTAGAATTGATAAAAATATGATTTTTCCCTAAGTCAACTTCTGAATCTTTGCCGAAAATTGAATCTTTAAGCATTTATGTACCTACATTTAATATACTATGTATTAAATGACATAATATGTATGTAATGTACATTTTTACTATTATATGTAGCTGCATTGTGTAATGGATGTGTGCACCTAAAGTTTTTTTTTTAAATTATGAGTTAACAGATATTATAAATTATATAATATTTGTTTTATACAGGTACCAGGCTGTTTTTTTTACAAACTCCGTATTAACCGAAATTTCAGTTATCCGAAGACGCTCCGGTCTCGACTGTTTCGGATAATAGGGACCGGCTACTGTACCATTAATTCAGTAGCCTACAGCAAATCTTGGCCAAAATGTTCAATTATCTATATCACAAAAACACTTGCTGGAACTTTTTGATGTGAAGCATTTATAGTCGCGGGTAAAACACATCGCATTCCTTGGTTCGCTCGCGACACCGTTCTGCGATACTTTAGTAGTTCAGTTTATCGTCGACCAATTGTCATAGAGGCAACATTGAATATACATAGTTATCTGAGCAACCGATTAAAGCAGTTGAGTTGTTGAAATTGGAAATATTTTTTTAAATTGTTGTATTTAATGATAATAAATAATTATTAAATGAACAGCGATCATTTTTAGGAAAAAATAGAATTATTTTATTTTTTCATTATGTTATATTTAGTTCGTATCGTAATCTGCTTTTTTATGCATATTGCTTCTACAAATTTATTTTGCGTATAACGTGACTGCTCACATTTTTTTGTATATAAGTTTTACCCATTACTAGATTTTTTTTGCACTTTATATTCACCATAAATTTATTGAAAGACTGTAACTTTCTACCATTTGTGGATTACATCAACAAGAAATTAATAAAACAACAGAAAATTATGTAGAAAGATAGAACAAATATTGAAATACGTATAAAATGGTGTCACATGGTAGTGTATTGAAATTTGAACAGAACTTGTACATTCTACTTTCTGTTTCTTTTTTAGAAAGTCTACTCATAAAAAAAGTATAAGCTTTATTAAAATTAGTTTTGTGATTTTTGAAAAAATTCAATAACTAGAGCAGCTAAATGACTTTAAGATCTGTTGTGCAAATGCAGTCAGGGATACAAAAAAGATTTGCAGCACAATCATCTAAAAAAAAAACTTTAATTTTGTTTAAAACAACATTAATTTTATTTAAAAGATTAATGAATCAAAAACTATTTTTCTTTCAAAAATTGAAAGTAATCAAAAATTTTTTTTTCTCAATGAATTGATTTTGATACAAATTCCTTCCTATCTTACGAAATTTAAACAAATAGAAAACTAGTGGAACAAAGTGCAATTTATTTTGATGAGATGATAAACATTATGAGGTTCTTTTGCCACATGCTCTAGCCATCATATTGTATGCAAATTAGTAAAATAACTTCAGGAAAACTGCCTAAATGAGGAATTGAACATTTCTTATTAAGATGATAAAATTGAGATCATTATTTAATTTTCTCATCTAAGACTTTTCAAAAATACCCGATTTTACTGTCGCATAAAGAAACAGTTCATCCTAACCTCATTTTTTCTTGTCAAATAGTATTTTGCCTCTCTAATTAAGTTTTGTTGTTTGGAGGGCAAACCTTGGTTTCTATTCTTATGGAACTTGCATGTAAAAACGTCTTTACGCATAAAGTGGCTGCTGTGACATACAAGTTTCGATAATCTTACCTTATTATTTTGTCAGTTGCCATCATCATTATGTTTTTAATAGGAAACATTCTCGTCTTTTGTGAAAATCATCATTTCAATGTTTTAAAAACCACTAACCAATAGGAGCTAAAAAACGGATGTCAAACTAAGACTGAATCAAGCTAAGAGTCTATTTTTGTTTTTCACAGCCTCCTCTTATCTATATCATTCTGGGTAACACGGTACAATTTTAACATTAGAACCGGCGGTTACCATTACCTTACAATACTGCTACTTTCGGAAAATTCTTTGGGTTTTCGTTGTTCCGTAGCAAAAAAACGACCAACTTACAAAATTTATTAAATGCATTTCATTTTAGATGTTATTTTCATCTAGAGACAGTGCTAACTATATTTAACGGTTTATATATAGTATTTGAAAAAGTGGTTTTCTGACGTTTGTCAATTTGTTTCGTAAAAGCGACATCTTTTGCGTGTCGTTTTAACCATTTTGTACAGCCGCCATTCCATCAAAATTCTTACAGACACCTTTGACTACTCATTTTAATGACTATAACTATTTATTGTTGATGCAAGGCGACACCTGTGTCTGGCAATAGAACTAACCAATTCGTCTTTCTTACATCGATCACATTTACTCATCCACAGAGTTGAATTTATAATTTTTCTAGTTTATCGGTTCTTTTTAAAATGAACAAAAACATTAAATTTAATAGGAACTATATATTTATATATCTACTTTTTATTCTAAGAATTAAGGAAAACATAAGATAGTTATGTATTAAAGAGGATAAAACTAGTCCAAAATTAATTTATTTGTTAATAGAATGAATAAACCATGCTCAAAGCTGGGCACCGTTAATCAAATAGTTAACTTCGTTAATTGTTAATCCGCTACAAAAAAAGTTAGCTTCGTTAAACGCTAAAGCGTTACATTTCGGAAGAATTAACGCAAGTTAACGTTAATCGTTAATCCGTTAATATGTGTAAAATTAAGTAATAAAATGATCAAACAAAAAAAAATTCTTCGCAGTTTTCTCACTCGCACGCACCGGCCAATTATATCTAGTTTTGTTTTTGTTTCACGCGCCACGCGCTGCCGCGCGCCGCCCCGCCGCCCGGCACTTGTCATTCATTTCATACTTGTCTGAACCTGTTTTTCGCGCCGCGCCGCGGTGCCGTGCGCCCGTGCGGTAAATAGTAGGCATTGGATTAACGATTAACGGACTTCTGCATATTAACGGAAGTTAATGTGTCCGTTAACATTTTTAAAAGTTAACTTAAAAGTTAATCGTTAATCAAAATGTTAACTTCGTTAATTAACGATTAACGGATTAACGAGTTAATGCCCAGCTATGACCATGCTTCAATAGTTATTTATCTTTTGAAATAATTGAGAAACACACAGAATGGCTAAAGCCGTGACTGTCGCGACACTGTAAGGAACTCTATATTGATCTAGTGGACTAATGCAACAGCAGGCAGTCGAAAACTGTTCCATTGATCGTTTGGACAGATAACTAAGCGGTGATAAGAAGCCAACGCATCAAGAAAGAACTATACCATTATGTAGTATGCAGTTAATATAGTTTGCTGAGGCAGATATTTTATATTTTGTTTACATTGACTCAATACAATACTTTAGTACTTGAATGTTTTGAAACGACAATACGTCAGGTTGGCCAATGTTTAAACCTTCAGTTTGAAAATGCACTCATTTGTTTAAATAATAAGCAACTTTTCTACCTTTTACAGGTATTATGTTTGCGGCGAATATAAACGTCTATCATGCAAAGCTCGTGCTCAACTCCCAATAGGCGCCAGCCTCAGTGAATTCATTTTACGAAGCAATCACAATCATCCTCCATTTCAAGATGATAAATTGAGACGGGAGTTTCTAACTGATCTGAAAAAGCATTTGAAGTTTCGTTTAGATGTTCCTCTCAAAGAAATTTATGATTGTGTAGCGATGTTGTAAGTTCGAAAGAATTTTCATCTATCTTGGCTCTGGGACGAAATCAAAAATTCGTACAGATACCAAATGAATAATTTGACTAAATTAGGAACACATTTCAGACATCCAGAAGCTGCCAGTTTGTGCACATTCCACCAAATCGTATCAACAATGCGGCGCTGGCGTGCTGTGTAATAATGACATAGTTCATCAATAAACGTTCTTGAATAGAATATGTTTTTTTCTATATTATTTAAGTCTTCTTTGTGGTATAGCAATTAACAGTTGTCTTTCTTTCAGTACAAGCTGCACCTAAAAAACGATCAAACCGTATGCGATTTGTTTCAAATGGTTTTGTCTATTACAATAACGTTATTGCTGGTACACCTCCACTACGGTAATTCACTATGTCAAAAAGTATTAAAACATTTCTTTAATTGAAAATAAGTGCAGATACTTAGGCTGCGCCGAGCACAAACGAGCTCTTTGCCGGGGTAGGGCAACCATTCCAGTTGGCGGATCTATTTCAATGCTGAGAATGACACAACCGCATAATCACCCTCCTGATATTAATGCTGAAGAAAAGGATGCGTTTGTAAAAGAACTGAAAAGGATTGTAGAGTCTAATTCCATGGGGAAAACGAGCTTGAAGAAAATTTATGATTCCGTCGCTGAATTGTAAAGAAAAGCAAATTTGCGCAGTATTCCAATGAAGACTGTTGCTAGAGATGACATTCATGTCTATTGTGTATAAATTTGTCAATAAAAACAATATGTCTTCGTTATCTTTTTAAGAACACTTGGCGTAAAAAGTAATACACTTAAGCTTTTTCTATATGATACACTCATTTTAAAATTATAATTGTTGCGAAACAAAGTAGAGGGCGATGACTTTGTAAAAGACATACCAATAAACCTGCATAGACACGGAAGCAGTGTTCAGGCGAAACTATTGCCAAATTGAAACTTAAACGGCTGATTGATCAGTGGCTTGATTTTAAAATATTTCTATTATTATTATTATTTTTCCGATTGAACGATAGTAGGTGTGAATAGTAACTTTTTCATGTTTAAAGTAGACTTCCTACGCGTGAAGTTGCGCCGTAAAGAACATTGTAGACTGACTAATAGTTTAGTTTCAGTTGAAAACAAGAGAAAATTCAGCCAATAGCAACAAATTCTTTATTGGGAATACTGCGCTTATTGGAGTATGTCTGATGTCTGTAGTTACTATTATTGTAGATATCCACATGCGGCAGAAGAAATATCATTTAAAAATCTTAGCTCTTCACTCCATAGATGGCGTAAAATGGTATGGGACTCAAACGACTCGATTTCTTGAATATAAACCCGAGCAATTTTGAATATTTTTTCGATGTGTAAACAATAGCTTTAATAAACGTTATTTATTTAATTGTTTTTGATTATTTTTCTTTTTCATGTAGAATATATTATGTATATATCTGAAGTCATTTATCAAATTAATTCTATTCTTTTTCCGATCCGAAGAAGAAGCAAAAGTTAATCGAAGGAAGAAAGACACTCCAAGGTATATAGTAGATGGTTTTGTTTTTCACGTTAATATAAAAAAAGGAATGCCACCAATGATGTAGGTTTTGATTATCTTCAGTTAAGTTACAAAAGCAAAAATGTCTACTCGTTATAGGTATTTGCGTTGTTTGGAGTATAAACGATTGGGATGTCATGCCAGAGCAGTAATTCCATCACAGGGATCAGTCAATGAGTTAAAAGTAAGCACACCACACAACCACCCTCCCGATTTTGCCGCTGAAGAAAAAATTATTTTTATGAGAGAATTAAAAGAACTTGTGATTAGTAGTCAACCGGATGAATCGCTACGAATGGTTTATAATAAGCTATCTCCTAAGTATGTTAGAAAAACGTACGCAGATTACTACAATATTATTGTTTTAGATTTCCAAATGCGGCGCGGGAAACACCGTTTGAAGTAGTCCGATATAAACTCAGTAGATGGCGTCGTCAATGTGTTACTATATAGACAAACTTATGAATAAATTGTTAATTATTATTATTATTTATTTTTTTGGCTTTATTTATTGTAATAGTACTAGTCTTATTCAACATGTTAAATTTATAGCTTTATTTACGCTGCTTTTTTCTCCAGGAATTTTTACTTTCGTCTCCCATCCGAATGGTGATTATTTGGTCACACAAGAACAAGTCTATAGATGCATCTCACCCGAGAAAGAAAGAAAAACTTGGAAATGCTATAAGCCAACTTGCAACGCGAAATTATTTACCAAAAATAAAAAAGTGGTTTTACGAATGGGACTTCACAACCATGAAATTCCGAAACGATACATAAAGGATAAGGAACAAGCGGGAAAATTGTACAAATCTGAATTATCCGCTTAAAAATTGTTTTGTTGTATTAATTTTTTTAGAAGATTCAATATACATATATCTATTTTAAAAGAACGTGTTTTTTTTTGTTCATATAGATGGGAAGTTGTAAAGCAATATTAGCAGTTTTGATGCTGGCAATACTATATAATAGACAGATTATAAACGGGTCGAAAAGTGCTAAAGCGACATCGTACGTGGTGACGTTAATAGTATACTAAATTGTTGAATAATGCATAAAAGGTTATATCTCTAAACATCTCATAAAAGTTTCGTCCTTTCAGCCAATCCCAATAGTGTGACATTGATCACAAATAAACTCTTTCTGTTACCGGTCGTATCTGTTTAAAACTCTAAAGGCTTGTCTTAAATATACTTAAGATTAGTTAGTGGGTGGCACCATCTGATCAAATAGTGATTTTGTACAAATATGCCCTATTGCTCACGATGCGCACCATAATGCATGAAATTTTAAAACTAACTCACCTACTATGCTCGTCAGAAGCATTTATATAGTAAAAGATCAAGATCATAAAAATGTTGTGTGGTGCAGGATACATTACATTTTGATGTAGAGATATAACCTTTCTTGCATTATACAACAGTTCAAACAAATTGCGTTTTCCACGCGTAATTGGTGTGACATTTATCACAATCAAACTTTTCAGAATTATACTGTTTTGGAAGTGTTTATTTTAAAAAAGCGTGGGAAATAAATTTACACGACGGCTTAGTAACTTAAGCGGCCATGTTTGTCACTACAGCGCCATGATAGGTCGTTTGTATTATCTCATACCAACTGTATGGGAATAAAGTTAAATCTATCTAGATATAGAAAAGCAAACTCTGTACTTTTTCTATACAAATTGAATAATAGAATGTCGAGATTTCTTGTAAATAGGTAATGGGATTAATAAAATGTTACTAACTGCGTTAAAAAAAGGCAAAGCTGAAAAGATGATGCATCCTATTGTTACAGGTCTCATATATTTTGAAAACGGTGGCAAGAAGAATCCAAAATTAGTTTTTCATGGTTTTGACTATAGATTTAAGATAAAAGGATGTCATAAAACCGTTTGGATTTGTTCAATATATAACAAAACGAAATGTGAGGCCAGGTTACAAACGAGTGGCAATACTGTATTTGTCAAAGGTCGTCATAACCACGGCCCAAGAGATAAAGACATAGCTGGCTTGCCCAGTCAAAAAGTTTTATATAGATATCAGAATTATTAATATGTAGATACTCTATACTCTTATCAATAAATTTTTTATTTTGTTTTATAAGTATCTCATTTTAGTAGCTGATGACTTTTCTTTTCAGGTATAATATTTTTTGATGTTGGCAAGAAACATCCAAAGATTATTTTAGATGATTATGGATATACAATGCATAAAAAATTACAAAATAGAACACAATGGATCTGCCCTTCGTACTACAAAACAAAATGCAAGTGCAAAATTACTACTAGCGGACGGTGTGTTAGAATCACTGGCGGGGAACACAATCATAAGCCTTTCTCGGATAACACCAAATCGAAAAAAACTATGTTATCGCAAATTGTGTCAATAGTACGCGAATAGTTTATTGCAATGTTATCTTCTAAGGTTTTTATAAAATAAAAAGATATATGCTTATTATTTTTTTTCGTCTTTTTTTGGGCCATAAATATTTTGTTCTTATTATCTAATTTTCTATAAGAAAAAAGTTAGTAAATGGTGACTTGTTCCATTTCAGGTCGCATTTATTTTATTCCTGGCAATAAAAATCCGAAATTAGTTTTATATGGTTACGATTTTATAATAAATCGCCGTAAAATGGATCGCACTTTATGGATTTGTTCCTCTTATGCGAAAACTTCTTGTAAATCTCGTATTTCGACCTCCGAACGATCAGTTGTTATATCAAGACACAATCATAATCATCCACCAAGATTCCAAGACGCTGATTTACTAACAGCCAAATCACAAATTGTTAAATTAATCCAAAAATAATAGACAGTATACGTTTTCTTCTTTGAGTTGCTCTAATTAATTTTCTAATTTGGGCTCATTACAGGTGCCATTTATTTTGACATGGGTATCAAACATCCAATTATTATTTTTGAGGGCTATGAGTATTTATTGAAGCGTCGATCATCAGTTGAGGAAACAATATGGATTTGTAAAAAATACTTTCATCCTGTGACGGTGCGATGTAAAGCACGTGTTACAACCCGTGGAAATACAGCTGTCATTGATGGCTCACACAATCATTCATCAAATCCACCAAAATTTAAAAATTTAGTGCCACAACTTGTCAGTGTTATACGAAGATAGATCAAATCTGTATTTCTAACTTATGCAAATAAATTTTTTTATTACAATTTTCATCTTCTTTACCCCTCTCTCTCTCTTTATGTGTATTGTTATTTTGTAACAAAATTCTCATTTTTTTTGTTATTTTATTTTACAGATGTTATATACTTTGATGTTGCCACGAAGAATCCAAAAATTGTTATTGATTTTCACGATTATTTGGTATATCGTAAAGAATCTAAAAAAACTGTGTGGAGATGTAGTCACTATTTCAATACGAAAGAAAAGCGTTGTAAATCTACAATTATCACGAGTGGAAGAATTGTCAGAATTAATAATAGTCCACATAATCATGAGGCAAAGCCAAAAAAAGGATATAAAAATTTATTATCACAATATGTTACATTACTACGCGACCCGTAGACAAAGCCTCAAAAGTTATATCGTAGTATAGGTTATGGGCAGTCTATACCTGTGTTATTTTACTGTTAAAAATAAAGTTTGTTTTTGTTTAGGGATAGGGTTGTTTTATTTATACTGCACTCTCGCATTGTACTCTGTATCTAAGATATATTTTTTGTAGGTTGTTTATTTTTTGGGGTGGGCGATAAAAACCCCAAGATTTTCCTAGACGACTATGATTATCTTCTATTAAGAAAATATCCAGACCGAACGATTTGGCTGTGCAGTTGTTATTATGGAAGAATTAAAGATCAAGATCGATGTAGGAGTAGGATTGTGACGAGAGATCGTATTGCTTATGTAACCGGGCGCCATAATCATGAGCCTAGAGTGAAAAATCGAAATTGTTATTCAAAAATTATGTCAGAAATTATAACAGTCATTAGAAAATAACTGTGCTTATTAAAATATACTAACTTTTTCAGAAATTATGGTCAAAGCAGTCAGCTAAGACCCCATTAATTTTATTGCATTTTGAAGTCAAATGGAACGAGCGTGGAGCCATAGCTATTTGTAATCCAGTTTTTTATGCCAACAGTTTTAAAAATAAACATTTTTACATTCTACATCTAACCTAAAAAACGATTGATATTACGTGATTACATCTGCATGAAGATAAACTGAAAAAAATGTTTACTCACACACTCACAGGCTCTATTTGTTATTGTAGCTTGTATAAGCTTGTTGACATTTAGAAAAATAAGAATCGATATATCTAGTGACCTCTTGACAAATGTCACTTTTGTAGTACTAGGTCTGGAAATTGCTGTTTCCGGCTGATTTTGATTCCTGCAATTACTGTCGATAATGGTTGGCGGCATGACAAATACATTGTAAATCACTTGGTAATCAGATAGTGCTGCATTTATATTTTTTTGTATTTGGAGAGGCCCTTTATCCTATTCTTAAATGAAGCCGTAGCAAAAAAAAAAACGGTGGGCAGCAGCTAACAGCTCATAGAAGATTAGAAAATGGCATTATTGTACCCTAATCGTTTTCTAATGAAACCGCAATATGCAATAAAATTTTATGGGGTCTTACCTGAGCGATAAACAGATGAAACTAACTACTACTATCAAATCAGAAGCTTTAACAACCAAATCTAAATAATTTAAAATGTTCTGCAATTGTTATATTTAAGCAAATTTTTTAATAAACGAGTTTTTTTATAATTTTTTTTTGAACTCCTCAGCCTAACTTGTTTTCTCAACAAAATATTTGTCATAATTGGAATATTTTTAGGTGTCATTCACTTCATTAAAGGTCTCAAATATCCAAAGCTAATACTTGATAGTCACGAGTATGTAGTTCATCAAAAAAATCCAAATAAAACTAGATGGCGCTGCGCTATGGTTAACAAATATAAATGTAAGGCGTCTTTAGTGACGACAGGAAAAAAAGTAAAGGTTTATCATAACCACAATCATCCAGCGCCGATGGAAAACAAATCATTTGACAGTGCTTTTAGTCAAATTGTTACTATTGTTAAAAATCCTTGGAGTTCTTGAATATACTACATACTTTTGGAGTTTTGTAACTTTTTTTTTCTGATTGGACAATTATCTATAGAAGAGGCACTTTCTCATCTTTTATCTACTTCTATTCATTTTAGGTGTGATTCACTTCATGAAAGGTCTCAAATATCCAAAACTAATTCTTAACAATCATGAGTATGTAGTTCTCAGAAAATCCGAAAAGAAAACTAGATGGCGCTGTGCTTATGTAAATAAAAAGAAATGTAAGGCATCTCTAGTTACAACTGGAAAACAAGTAATTATGGGTTTCGACCATAATCATCCACCGATGAGGGACAATCAATTATTTGAAAGTGCTTTTAGTCAAAATGTTAAAATTATTAGAAAACCTAGATTTAAGTATTAGATTATTTGTATACATAGGTGGCTTTGTACATACAATAAATGGTTAGTTAACCAAACCTATCATTCTTATTATCGGTCAGATTCGGTAATGCGTAAAATCACATTTTGCGCACTGGTGAGTTCACCGCCATTTTCTATAATAACCAAAATAAGCTAAGCGAGTTTCCTTAACTTTTTGAAGAGGAAACACTCTGCCATATATTTCTATTGTTTTTTAGGTTTGATTCACTTCATTAAAGGTCTCAAGTATCCGAAACTCATTTTCAACAATGATGAGTTTATAGTTTCGAAACAATTCATTGAAAAAACTCGTTGGCGCTGTGCTCAGATCAACAAGCATAAATGTCGAGCTGCTTTACTCACAACTGGAACAGTAGTGGAAGTCTTTTACTATCACAATCATTCACCTAAATTGGAAAATAAAAAATTTCAGAGTCTTTTTAGTCGAAGTGTTACTGTTATTAAAAAGAAATGAATGCCTTGTTTTGAAAAAAATTGCGTTTAAATATATTTTTTTTGAGCACCTTGTATAAACCTGTTTATTTTATACATTAGGTGTAAATATGGATTTAATAACCAGAACGAAACGTTTTTGTTGTAGGTCTTGTGTACTTTATTGAAGGCAAAAAGTATCCTCGTCTAATTTTTGACAGAAACGTGTTTATTATTTGCGAAAAATTTGAAGATAAAACCAGATGGCGCTGTTCTCTGAATACAAGAACTTTGGTCAGATGTAAAGCTCGTCTATTAACTCATGGTCGAATTATTGAATCGTCAAATACTCATAATCATCCACCAATGATGAAGATAGAGGAATATAAAAATCTATCTAGCCATAAAGTTACTATAAAACGAAAAATTTAAATATTTTATTTTTCCCTGTATATAACACTGTACCGATGAAGTCAAATAAAATATTAAAACAATAATGTATTTGAAAATTTTCTGTGTACCTAACTGTTTAAAAATGATTAAACTGAATCCAGCTCGAAGAACCAAGCTGGAAGTCTGCTTATAATTTTTTTTTTCATAACTTTACATTTTTTCAGGACGCATATATTTCCTGAAAGGTTCCAAAAATCCAAAACTTGTTCTAAATGGCTATGATTACAATCTTAATCGGCGTAAGAAAAATCGCACATTTTGGCATTGTGCTTTATATTTTAAAACATTTTGCAAATCTAGAATTTCTACTTCGGGCCGAACACTACATGTGACCACTTTGAACCATAATCATAGCCCGAAGTATAAACAAAGTGATTTGATTGGGATTCAGTCTCAAATTGTTGATATAATTCAGAGAAAACGTTAAATTTGTATTTTAATATGAATAAAATATAGTTTTATTATTGAATTTGATTTTGGGTTCCTATAGTCTATCTATCATAAACATATAATGAGTAAATAATATTTTTTTAGGTCGAATATACTTTTTGAAGGCTACAAAAAATCCAAAATTGGTACTGGATGGCTATGATTATGGTATAAACAAAAGAAAGCATGATAGAACAGTTTGGAAATGTATTTCATACTATAAAACATGTTGTAAGGCGGGATTTACTACAATTGGAAGAAATCTCTCCATTACCACTGCAATAAAACATAATCATGAACCTAGATATACCGAAAAAGATTTAATTCATATGAAATCACAAATAGTAAATATTATTCAAAAATACTAATATCTGTATTTAAATAAATATTATTTGATATAAAATTTGTATTGGTTTGGTGCGTAGGGGGCGCGAATATCTCGCGTACCAAGGCATGATAGTTATTGTGAAAATCTTCCAAATTATTTTTTTTTGGCCTGATTTTTGTTTTCATTTTAGCAACAATCTACTTTGATGTGGCTGTCAAAAATCCAAAAATTATTTTGGATTCATACGATTATTTAATCTATCGTAAATTGCCAAATAAAACTGTATGGATTTGCTCTCAGTATTACACGACTTTCAAGGAGAATCGTTGCAAAACAAAAGTTACTACAATTGGAAGGCAAGCATTAGTAGATGGCATTCATAATCATCTGCCGAAATGTATACAATATTCCGGAATGATGTCCCAAGTTGTAAATGTTCACAGAATTTCAAAATAAACTATATATTCTTTTGTTTTTATTTCTATTCATTGAAAACCGGTTTAAATACAGCTTAGACAAGATAAGTCATTGAAAACCGGTTTAAATACAGCTTAGACCAGATAAGTATTCTTTTTGGTATTAGTATTGGAAAAGTTGTAACACTTTTGTTTCAGGAATAATATACATTATAAAAGGACACAAAAATCCGAAAATAATACTGGACCATAATGAATTTTTCATCAATAAAAAACGCAAGGAAAAAACACGTTGGCGCTGCACTTACTATTATAAAACAAAATGCAAAGCTTATCTAGTATCTTTTGGAAAAAATCTTTATGTAAATTTTAGTCATAATCATGCGGTGACTGAAACGAGAAATTATGCTGATTTAATTAGTCAAAAAGTCAATATTATAAGAAATCCTTAATTTTTATTGTGTTTTGTATATATTTAGGAATAAATTGTTTTTTTCTTGAATAATGATTTTTGGTTTTTTACATTAATTATATGTACATTTATTATAAGTATATTATTATATTAAAATAATAAGGTGTTTTTATTAATAATATTTATTTTAGGTTTAGTCTATTTTGCTCCTGGTAAAAAACATCCGAAAATTGTGGTGGACAATTATGATTTTTGCATAAATAAGAAAGTGAAACATAAAACACGTTGGCGTTGCACACAATATTCTAAAACAAAATGTGCCTGTCTTTTATTGACATTTGACGATAATGTTATCATATGTCGTAGTCATAATCATATGCCTACGGTATTTTGGGATTATACAAAGCTACGTGAACAAAAAGTTGTATTATCTACTAGAAAATAAACTTTCCTTTTTATAAAATTTCTTTAAAAACTGATTATATTTTGTAATAATAATTTTAATATATTTTCAAAAATCTATAGTGGTTATAATAATTTCAATTTTTTAGGAATCATATACGTTGTTCGAGGTCACAAGAATCCAAAACTTATTCTGGAACATAATGAGTTTGTGGTAAATCATAAATTTAAAGAAAAAACTAGATGGCGCTGTACCAATTACTATAAATCAAAATGTAAATGTTTTCTGATTACTTATGGACGCAATGTATTTGTTTACCATCTCCATAACCATTTTGCTGTTGAAACACGAAATTATTCGAATCTTCATAGTCAAGCAGTTACTATAATTCGAAACGAAAGAGTCTAATAATTATGACTTATGCAATGAAAGTGTCTATAAATGATTTTTTTAGCTTATAGTAATGTCCTAATTGAAAGAGGCGGCCCAAGTCCACGCCTTAGATCCATAAATTATTTATAGAAACACCCTGTATATTATATATTACAATTAAATAAATAATTGTGCTTTTTTCTTTGCATATTTAGAGTAGTACATCATTTTAACATTGTGTTTTTTTAGGATTTATTTACGTTAAGTCGGCGACCAAAAATCCAAAATTAATTTTGGATAATTATGAGTTTTTTTTGAAAAATAAATTATCTGGTAAAACAAGATGGAGATGTGTGTATTACCATAAGACTAGATGTTCATGTTTTTTATTTACGACAGGCCGAAAAGTTTTTATTTATAAAAATCATAATCACGAGCCTTTGCGAAATCATAATTATAAAAATCTTTTCTGTGAGACTGTAACGATTATTAAGAAATAATAAATAATCTTATATCTTATTTTTTTATTCTTAATTTGATTGTGATATTTTTCAGGATTAATCGCCGACTGATTTAAAGAAAATAATCTTTTTATTTACCCACCCGCTTTTATTTTTAAATTATTTTTTTATTTAATTAATTTTTTTATATATTTTATTTTGTCCAATTTTTTCTGTTTCCAGGTGGAGTAATTTACTTTAACATGGGCAAAAAATATCCAAAAATAGTTTTAGAAGATTTTGAATATTATTTGCTGCGTAGATTGGGAAGTAAAACCAGATGGCGCTGTACTTCGTATCGAAAAAGTTTTTGTCAATGTGCTTTGTTGACTTATGACCGTGTTGTCGAAGTTGTTAATAAACATAATCATAGACGGCCACCGCATTTAACCAGAGATGATCAATTTAAACAAGTTGTAATGATTATTAAAAATAAGTAATCAGAAATAAAGTTATGTTTGAATTTTGTATGTATGTTTCAATGATTGGAAGTATATGGTCTAGAATCTACATACTTATACTACTTTTACTTAGATTTGTAGAAGTAACAATGTGTTGTTAATTTTTCTTTTTACCGCAATTTACAGCTGAGTTATGATGTTTTAGGTTCAATATACGTGGTGGCCGCCACGAAAAATCCTAAAATTATACTGGACAACAATGTTTTTACAATTTGCATCAAATCGGCCGATAAAACCAGATGGCGTTGTACTGCATATTTCAAAAGCAAATGTCGAGCAAGTCTGTTAACCTACGGGAAATATGTTAATGCCAGATTTGGGCATAATCATCCACCAACTGTGAAAAATCCGGAAAAATTAGAAAATGCCATGCGACAAAACGTACTTATTTTACGCAGCGACTAGTCAAAAAAAACTGTATTAATAATTTATTTACCTCAATGTGTATGTCTAAAATAAATGTTCTACTCAACCAAAAAAAATGCCTTTTTCTCTATATTTAAGTTTTTTTTTCTTTCTATACTAATCTATTTGTTTCAGGTCAAATTTATGTGAAAAAAGGCAATAAAAATCCAAAATTGATTCTAAACAATAATGAATACTTTTTTCATAAATTATTGAAGAATAAATCGAGATGGCGGTGTACGGGTTATTATAAAACAAAATGTAAAGCTGCGTTATTTACCTATGGACAAGTTGTACAACTCTTTAAGCAACACAATCATCCAGATGGGGTCTCTACTACTAATCGTGGCAGTTTAATACCAAAATCTGTTATTATTATAGACAATCGCAGCAATAAAATTTAATTATTTTTTATTTTTCATTTATTTTGTGGGCCAAACAAATAAAAACGAGGTTTGTATTGAATAGTAACTTAATTGGTGGATTTAGTATTATTAAGATCTAATAGTCTCTCTCTAAACTATTGGTGTTGGTCATAATTTTATTTCCTAGTACTAGTTTTTTTTTTTTTGTAGACTAGTGGTGTTAGTTTTTTTTCGTTGTTTTGCCTGCTATTTTCTACTATTTATAGTATATTTTAACAAACATATATTTTTGTTTTTTCTTTTACAGACATAATTTATGTAGCGCCCGGTACGAAAAATCCTAAATTGATTGTTGATAACAATATATTTACTGTCAATACAAAAAGTGTCGATACAACAAGATGGAGATGCACCTCATATTTTAAATCGAAATGTCGAGCAACAATTACCACTTGCGGCCATATTGTCCGCATTAATCGACAACAACATAATCATCTTCCTGTTGTTATGGATAAGTCGTTTGCAGGCGCAACGCCACAAAAAGTTGTAGTGATAAGAGAAAAAAATTTTTTGTAGTATTTACTTACTTTGGGAAGAATAAAGCCATTTATTTTGTCGTTTGTAGCGTATTTATCTAATCATAGTTTTTTGTTTGTCTTTTAGGTACAATTATTTATCTTGTCCAGCGTTTTTTCATTACCATTTCTAGTACTCGTTTACTGGGGCATCATTTATAAAACTAGAAAAAAGGTATAGTTTTAGATATAATTGCCTTAAAACTCTATAGTATTTTGTTTTAGGTAATATCTACGCGGCGACAAGAAGGCAAGAGAAACAATCCAATTTTTTCTGTTACAATGATGAATCCCAAATCTGTCGCTGTTCTTATTATTAGTAAGATTAATTGTCGCTCCAGTCGACTATATTACACAGTGGTGCGCGGCAAACGTATGGATTATATAGAAAATAAAACACATGACTTTTTTAAACCAATTATCGGCTAATGGCTCTCTTACACTCGAAGCACTGAGTAAGCTTTTTTAGTTTTTCTACACTTTTTTTAAGCAGTATTGTGGAATTTGAACTTGAACGATGTTTTTGATCTCTGAGACGATCGCTGTAGACAAAAAAAAATCACTGAAATGTCAAATCAGGAATGTGTGCTGGCCAGTTCATATCGCCTCTTAGCAAAATTGAGGCATACTTTTCATTCAAAAATGTCATGCAGATTCTTGCTGTGTAGGAGTGGAGAGGCATTTAATTTAGTTCACTGAGATTCGTATAATGAATGACACATTCACCGACCTAAAAATGTGCGTCGTCCAATGAAAAGAATGGCGTCTCCAGGCATCACAACCTAGTTTTCTAGTTTTGCATCACATCATGGTCAGCGATCATTTGGTAAACACGCAAATGAAGATATTCATTACCGATTGATTGAATTCTTGTTCTTCTTTGAGAATATTCTCCTATTCAGGATCGGCAACAATTTTGTCAAAATCTTCTCTGTTTTGGGTCTTCTTCGGCAAAGCGTCTGAACTCAAACTTGCCTCATCTTGTATGCTTTCGAGACAAGAGCACAATCTGTTTTTTTTGGTTTGAGTCTTCCTTTTTCTAATTTTATTTTTTATTATAGCATCAAACCATGGACTGGACTGATGCGATTTGTAAGAATCAATCCATTTTGTAAGGGACCAAGTAAAAGTTCATTCTCGATTTGTTAAATTTTTGATCTTTTTTGATGGTCTTCTTATATCGAAGATTGACAACAACTTTGGCTTTTCAATTTTTCTGTGTTTTGGGTCTTCTTCAGCTAAGCGTTTGCACCCAACCTTGTCTAGCCTATTATCAACTGACCTGTCACTTAACAGATTTTGCGTTTTTAGAAAGTCTATTTTCTGCTCATTGTTTTTGAGCTCTCGATTTCCAAATCATGACTTAGATCTTCACTGATGTAGCTGCATAGGCATTTAAACTTAAAGACTTGGGTTATCTGTGTACGATCTGCTATATCTTGGTTGTATTGTATTGGTTGATTTCTGTTCAGGTTTACCACTAATCTATTTTGTGTTCTTAGGTCTGTCTGCAACTATTACTGTGTTTTCGGCATACTCTAAGCTGCTTTGGAAAGCACATATTAGAGATAAACACCTTTCTTTTTTTGGTAGAATTGAACTAATGTAATGTTTTTTTAATTTTTTATTCTTATTTCGTACTCCACGATTGTATTATCGCTTATCTTTGCGTTAAAGTCTCTTATTAAGATAAAAGTGATTTTCATCCATTCTGGCAGGAAAACAGTATCAGTTTTATTTCCATTTAGAAAGAAGTATTCTCTGATTTTGGTTTATCTCTTGTAAGAGCATAGATTTAGTGAATATTTAAATTCTTTGTAAATACCTCAACCTGCAATTTTTTCAAACTCTCTCGATGTTCTCTGGGATATTTGGACAATGGAACCGTACAAACTCCTGAGGAAATCGAATTTTTAACAAGAACTCGGACGTGGGGCAATGTTGAAAATGGCTGTTCATGTAGTCCATTTTCTAAGGCGGAACACAAAGATTCCATTCTCATCTCTCTCTGTCAATTTTCTTCGGTCGGTAGCAGAGGTAGAGCGTCTTTTTTTAACCCATGCTTTTGCCGCGCGCCACTCTGTGTTTTTAATTATGTTAACAAAAATGAAACTATGACTGGTGGTTGATTACCGTTACAAAATGCTAGATTTTTGTGAATAAATGTTATCTTTTTAACTTGTTAAGCGCCAGTTTTCCATTAAGAACTGTTTTTGTTTTGAGTTGCTTTAAAACTTAAAAATTGTTAACTTTAAGATATGAGTTTTTGCCTAGACTGAGTTAAGTTGATTTTGCGACTGTCACAAATGCCTTTTCTATGGTAACAGGGCAAACTAAGTTGCGCAGCTATTGTTGCGCAGTTGCCTATTATCGACCCTAGGTCTCTAGGTAAATTGTTTCACTGCGGTGTATATTGAGAAGAAAAAAAAACAACTTGCGCGGTTTATTTCTATAATCTAAGTGTAAACTGTATTAGGAGTCTTAAGAATAAATGTAATTTCTATAAGTTGATAAACCGGTAGTGCCTTTAGATATGATTGTTTCCAATCTATAATGTTTTGTTTTAGGTATTATCTACGTGAAAAAAGGAAAGAAACATCCGAAGATCATTCTAGATAATGATGAATACCAAATCTACAAGCAAGATTTGAACAAAACCAGATGGCGTTGCTGCCAATATTTTAAGACAAAGTGCCATTCTCGCCTGGTATCATCTGGTGATACAATTCTAGTCAATTATGGTCATAATCATGAACCTTATCTACTTACTTCTGATCACTCGCAACTTTCCTCACAGATTGTTCGTTTAATTAGAAACCCTTAGATATTAAAGTGTTAAAATTTTATAGTTTTTTTATTTTTGTCTGAAAATAATTTTAATGTTTTTTTTTAGTGATGGTAACTTATATAAAGAATAAACGTTATCCATATTTCCCAAGACTTATTATAAATGATTACAAATACTTGAAGCATAGAAATGGGGAAAAAGTGTCATATTGGAAGTGTTGTTTTTATGATAAGGGTTTCTGTAAGGCAAGATGTGCTATTCATGTTGATCAGACTATAGGTCTTACAGGTGACCATACTTGTCAACCGGCTACCATCAGCGAAGAAACGACTATTATTAGTCAAGAGTATTATCAAATCAGACCAAAGTAATTTGTATTTTTTAAGGAAAAAATAAAATAGATTAATATAATTGTGTTTTAATCAAAAAGAATCAAAAGCTTTGGATAAATCACAAAGTAAGTATTTTTTATGTATGTTTAGGCTAAGTAATAATTTATATGTTTCATTATTATTCTATTTATAATATGTATTATTTTTAGATTACCAGTTAATCTTCACAAAAAGTCGATATGGGCATCCGACATTAATTCTAAATGGTTTTAAGTATGTCGTAAATAGAAAACTCTATACGAAGATATTTTGGAAGTGCTCGTTTTACTCGAAACATGGATGCAAGGCCAGATGTGTCACTATTGATGGACGCATCACTTACGATAATAATAAGGGGCATATTCATCCTCCAACTATGAAAACCGATTTTTAGTAAATAAATTATTTCACATCAGGGATATTCAATACCTGATGCAGTCTATAATTTGCTTTTAGTTTTTTTTTATTCACTTTAGATGAGTTTTTTTCGAAAACGATAGACAACGAAATGACTTAATTATATTTTCCATAATAATAGTAAATTTTTTATTAAATGTTTGCTCTATAAGAAGGTTACTAGTGCTGGGGCACTGATTAAACCACCATTAGCTGGGCATAAACACACATTCAGATAAAAATGCGATTAAAAAGCGACAAATACAGACTGATTACCGTGTCAAAATCACAATTATAATTATTAGGGAATTTTTTTTTGTCAGTATTTTAATCATATGTTTGTTCTTTATATAGTTATTTTAAAATAAGTTGTGGGTGAGATATAACAAATCTTTGTATATTCGATGTTAAGAAGTTTGCAGATATGTTTTTCCAGTCACATAATGGTCTTCTACTCGCATTATTGAAGATCATCGCTACAGCCTATTCACATCCACTGCTGGACAAAGGCTTCTTCTATTTTGGTTTTTCATTTTGTATCTCAGATTTTTAAAATTGGAGATGGTGCTACCATCATTTAGGTGGTCTTTTAAGTCCAAGTTTGCCACATATATGGTCTTATAGTCTCACTACTGGAATTTAACATTATTATCTCCAATTCGCCACTATGCTACATACTCTGCTGAACAGGGGCATTTGTTCATAATTCTCTATCTTAGATTTTTAAAATTTGAAAAGCTGGTACTATCATTTAGATGGTTTTTTAATCGACTAACAAAGAAGGGGGTTCTCAATGCGGCTGTATTTTTTATGTTTGTTATCTGAGAACTTTCGACTAATTAATGATTCTTTTTTTATTTGAAAGCTGGTGCTTTCCGTTTGGTTCCATTTCAATTCGGGTTAGTTCTTACAAAGGCATCCATATAAGTCTGAAATTTGCATTAAGTATGTGCGCCACGAATATTTTCAAGATCACACCGACCGGTTTCGATGATTCTTTTTTTAAACCAATTTGAAAAAAAAAGGTTTCTCAATTCGACCGTTTATAATTTTTTATGTGTGTTTGCGGCTAAGTTTGTCGCTTATGAACCGATTTTGATGTGATGATTCTTATTGGAAAAGCGTTATTCCAAGGGTGGTACCATGATAAGGAAACCAGGATCTGATAATTGCATCCTAGAAAAATTGAAGGAAACTTTTGAAAATCGTAGCGTTTGTTATTGTTCAGTGTGTTTGAATTGATTATATTCAATATTAATTAATAATGAAGATGGTTTTCTAACTTTTTAATTTGTTAGTTCTTCAGTACAGATTTTGTTGATTTCAGCTATATATATACTCTATTCACTTTCAAGAAAAAGTGCATGAAAACCAATGCATGCAGGCTCCACGTGATCACAACTATGAAGTAGGAGAGGGTTGACGGTTTTTCAGACAGAGCAGGCCGCAGAAAAAATCGTATATCTCATTTTAAACAAATTTTGAATGGTTTAAAAACCATTCAAAACTCAAATGACCAAAATACTCTTTCTTGAATCTGAACAGACTTATAGTCTTGTATTGTCACCCCCGAAGATTTTTCATTATCATCACCACTGCTGGACAAACATCTTCTATTGCTGTTAATATCTCTGATTTTTAAAATTTGAGATTTTGGTACCATCATTTAAGTGGTCTTTTTGGTCCAAGTTTTTGTTTATTTCAGCCACATATAGTCTTATACTCTCACTATTGGAGATTCATTAGCATCATGCCCACATCCTCTGCTGAACAAAAGCATCCTTTATTTCTGTTCGTAATTTTCTACTTTACATTGGTGGTTTTTTTAGTCCAGAGCATTGTTTATTCCAGCCAATATGTTTATTATACCCGCACCACTGAAAATTCATCATTATCATCACTACAGCCTATCCACATCCACTGCTGGACAAAGGCGTTTTCTATTTCTGTTAGGTTTTTGAAATTTGAGATGTTGGTACCATCATTTAGATGGTCTTTTTAGTCCAAACTTTTGTGTATTATACTCACATATGATGTTGTACTCTCACCACTGAAAATTCATCATCATCATCATCACTCAGGCTATTCACATCCACTGTTGGACAAATCCATCCGTTATTTTTGTTCATAATCTTAGATTTTTACAACTTGAGATTTTAGTACCAAGATTTAGGTGTTTTTTGTCCAAATTTTTGTTTACCCTACCCATATATAGTCTTGTAGTCACCACTGAAGATTTATCAATATCATTGCCACCGCTTATCCACATCCTCTGCTGGACAAAGACAACCTCTATTTAGATTTTTAAAATTTGAGATGTTGGTACCATCAATAAAGTGTTTTTTTTAACCAAGTTTTTGTTTATTTCAGCTACATTTGGGGTTGTACTCTCATCACTAAAGATTCATCATCACCACAGCCTAGCCACATCCTCTGTACTATCTATTTCTGTTCATAATTTTCTATCTTAAATTTTTAAAATTTGAGATGTTGGTACCATCATTTTGGTGGTCTTTTAGTAATTTTTTTGTTTCTAATAGGTGTTGCTTCTCTTTTTTTTTAATTAGAATTTTTTTGATGTATCTTCTAACTTAATTCATGATGATGGCTTTTGCAGAGATGTTTTCAATTAAGTTAGGGTATCTGGCAATCTGTTCTGCTGTATCACCCAAATCTTCATCAAATCAAAAGCTATTTGATAGTTAAATGGTTTGTGGGCTCCTGCACTTTTTTGATTAGGGTTCTAGCAGCGCTGAAAACTGATCCAAAACCTGCTTGTTGTCAAGATTCTTAGTCATCTAGATTCCAGCACCAAAGATGTCTTTCTCAAGCACTTTATGAAGAGTTTTGCAAGCTATATATGCAGAATTCTTCTTTATACTTTGATCACATCCTGTAATTTTTTAATTTTTTGCAAAGCTTATTTAAGCTGCTACTTCTGATATATCTTCTCAGCTAAGATTTGTGAAAATTGTAATTATTTTGTTCTCTCTTTTGGCTTGTATATAGGATCTCGTTGAATTCTTTGACGGTCTTGAAAATTTTTTTGGTGCTAAGTACTGTTTTTTCTGTTGCTGTAGCTATTTTACTATCCCGGTTATGTCCTGTTTTGGGTTTCGTGGACTGTCATTGTTAACTGAATCTACTTGGTATTGTACTTTCTAACATTGTTTCTGAATTGGTTTTTTCTTTTCGTTTATTACTCGTAGGGAAAGTTTACATCAAGGAAAATAAATTGAAATGAAGTTAATCGCAAATCAAGACGTTTGATTGGCTGTTCCCGCCAATTCAACCAACCACGTAACGTACTTCTCGCAAATTCAACCAATCACGTAACGTATTATCTTTTATTTTAAGTAAATAGTTTTAATTCGGCTACTATAAATCTACCCCAGGTTTTGTTGTTTTGTCCTCGTTTAGCTGTCGTCTTCATTTTTATCAATATTAGTATTTTTAGAAAGTTTTTTCTTGTTTTTATTCTTTTTCATCGATGAATTTTTGTGTTTATTCCACCTGGTATATATCTGCTAATCACTACTAATACTGACTTTGTTTATTCCGGTGACATCTTGCCCAAAATTTATTTGAGGGATAAGCTACGAGTTTCTTCCCAGACCATAATTTTAAAGTATTCGAACCTGTGTATTGACGGATACTATGTCATTCTTGGTTGTCAGAAGCGTTATTTGTTCTGTCTTGTTCTTTTTCATCATTACTAGTACTTTTAGGAAGTTTTCTCTTGTTTCCTTTTTTTTGTTTTTCTTATTCTTTTTTATAGACCTATATTTCCGAAATTTAAGGTATACCAGGTGTTATTTTCGCTAGAGATGTAAACTCTTTCTCTGTATTAACTTTTGTTTTTGTAATATTTTTCTGAAATATGAAAGAGTTGATAGCTTTTGCAAAGCAGCGATTTACTGAACTTTGAAGATTTACTTTAATGTATTGCTTTTTTCGTATTTTGATGTGAAACATCTATAGACGCAGGTAAACCCACCGCTTTCCGGGGCGACCCATTTCTTGGTTCACTCGGTTCGGCTTTGTGTTATCTCGCTCGCGACACAGAGCGACGGAGCATGGATACTTCAATCGTTCAGTTATCATCAACCAATTGTCACAGTAATACCGTCAGAGGCAACATGGAATATAACTATTACTGAGTCACTGATTAAAACAATTGAGTTGTTGCAACTTGGTACAACATAATTTCGATGTTTTACATCTGGCAGGCGTCCCGTGGCGGCTCATATTTTTTTTTCTTTATCATATAAAGTAATTATAAGCTTGTATTTGGTTGACCTGTAAGTGGATTATGTATTTTGGACAATAAATCATATATTTTAATGTCCAAAGCCATTTTTACCATTATTTTACAGATCTCTATACAAGTCTCTTCTCAGGATGTGGTATCTGGAAAGATTATTTCTAGTGCGTTTTTAATGTCATTTTAGAACTTTTCCATGAACTTGTATAAACATAGTCCTATATTAACTATATATCGACAGTGTTGTAAGATTGTATAAGTAAAGTCAGTCAAGTGATTTATCACATCTTTTTTATATTCTGGTCGAATCTGGCAGATTGGTGAACTATAACTCTATCTGATATTGTTGTAAAGTTTGAAAAGTGATTTTTCGGTTCTTTGTAAAAAAGTGTAGTTTCCATTCGAAGGGCTAAACATGTCTTGCTTTTTTTTTCTGTTAGTAGAATGAATGGTACATCATTCTCAAGTTTGGTCGATCTCACCGGATGCTTATTTGTAAAGGGCCCGATGTTTTACGTGCTACTTGACAGCCTAGCGTATCCTGGTTATCCCTAGGACCTCTGGACTCTCCCTCAATTTACCCCTTTTTTGGCTTGACCAGCCTAAAACCTTTCTTTTCGAGCATTTAATGTGTTATCAAACTTAAGATTTTTTTTTGGTCTTGTTTCCATAATTTGATTTTTACTAATGTAATTTAAGCCTCGTGGCGTTGTTGTACAAATATGTTTCATAAACTTGCTCTATCTCACCCACAATGTAAAGCTAGTTATGTGAGTATCCACAATAACTGTCCTCGAGGACTGTATCATCTTCTTGTGAAAGAAGTCAAAATATTGTCATTTATGTTTTGAATCAAGATACAAGTCAATTATTTTAGCTTGCTGTCTGAAATGCCGCGAAATAAACTAGGCAAGCTAGAATAATTGACTTGTACTTACTTTGACCACATTTTGTACAAATATTTATTAAATAAAGTACAATTCCGATAAGATTGTTTTAATTTTTAGGTAAGTATGATAAGAGTTTATTTGATGTTCCTACCACTTTTAAGTTTATAGAAAACAGCCAATCACTTACTAAATACGAATAGTATTGGTTTTGAAAACGCTTTTTCAGGTGTCGTATACATTGAGCAAGGCTACAAAAATCCGAAAATCATAATGGATGACAATAGATTTTGGCTGCATCGACGATATATCGGAAGAACAGAGTGGCGCTGCACTCAATACCTCAAAACACAGTGTAAAAGCCATCTGTTTACCATGGGGAACACAGTCTATGTTCACTCAACTCACAATCATTCTACGACACTAGAAAAACATAATTTATTAAATTTGCATAAAAAAATTGTTAATATTATAAGAAAACATTGATATTCTCTGTATTTTTTCTTTCTATAATATATTTATTTTTTCTTTTACTATATATTTTTCTAATAAAGTGTACTTTTAGGTATAGTCTATTTTGTAAGAAGCAGGAAATATCCGAAAATCATTTTGGACGGTTATGACTTTATTTGTAGAGTACCTTTATCAAGAAAAACACGTTGGCGCTGCCAAAGGTACTATCGAGATAAATGCAATTGCGCTTTGGTCACATTTAAAAGTAATGTCTATAAATATGGATTTCATAATCACACACCAACTTTTATTTGGAATTATGATGAATTGGTTAAACAGGAAGTTAACATTATTAGAAACAAATGATTTGTATTTAAAATATAGTTAATAAAAGTTATTTTTATTTAAAAAGTGCTACAATTTTTTTTTCTGTTAGGCAACCAAGGTGATACTTTAAAAAAGCCTTTTCCTCTTAGACTGGAAGTTAGTGAGTCCCAGTGTTGCTTTTTAAATATAGTGAATACTTTTATTTATAGATATGGAAGAATTTCGACCAGTTCCCCATTAGAGGCATTAAATACAACACACTGCACCCTTATCATTAATAATATTCAATTTTGTAGGTATCTATGGTATTAATGCTTCAACACCTCATGGGCTCTCCCCCGATTTCACAAGAATCGTTGATAGACACTTCCCATCGCTGATTCCACCATCAATGGCCAAAAAATATTCGCAAAAGCGATGCGTGGTGTGTTTACATACGAAATTGGCTGATCGAAAGAGACGTGATTCACGATATATGTGCAGAGAATGCAGTGTTGGGCTGTGTGTTGTGCCATGCTTTGAAATTTTTCACACGAAAATAAATTATTAGGAATAGCTTTTTTGGGTTTTATTTGGATTATGGGCGGCCAATTAGTTGGTCATTTTTGATGTTTTCTAATATGCTTTTTTTCAGATTTGAAAGCCGTGATATCGTTGAGTGCTAGAGGTGTGCCATATTTGTCATTCGATGGCTATAGATTTGCAAGGGATAGACAGCAAAAGTTATTAACGTTTTGGAGATGTTTTAGATATAAAAGAGGCTGTAAAGCTAGATGTACCACTAGAGATGGATTCTTCACAAATACTCGAACCCTTTATTTGCATTCTTGTAATAGTTAGATATTTTTGAAATTTTGCAGAAATATATTTTATTAATACTGTTAAAGTGTCTTTTTGATGAATTTTCATTCTTTGACGATTTGAATATTTCCAAATTCTGGTCTTTTTTTTAGGTTTTCCAACATTTGCACGAACAAGACGTGGCCGACTCTGTATGATTTATCAAAACTATTCGTTTTATGTTAATCAGCAGACTTCAACGCAAACTTATTGGATCTGTAGACATTACTTTACCACGAAATGCAAAGCTCGATGTGTATCTGATGATAATCATAGATTAACCAAATGCACTATAGTCCACAACCACCAACCGCTGAGCGATCGCGATAGACTTATGATGGGCTTATGACAAGACTGATATTCTGTAATTGTTTGCCATTAAAAGTGTGTCATCTATGTAACAATGATTTTTTATTTATATTTCTCCTTAAAGGTAAAAAAATTAAAATAAAAGTGTTATATGCCGGTATGAAAACTTTGATACCATTGATAATAAACTGATTGAAACTTATCCTTTTTTAGGTAGCCTTAAATTCTCTCGAACAAGACGAGGTCGACTATGTATGATCCATCAAAATTATGTATTTCATGTCAATCAAACATCTACCAATCGGATTTTCTGGGTTTGTGGACAATATGCTCGAACTAAATGTAGAGCACGCTGTGTAACTGATATTAATCGAAAATTAGTTCGATTGAGTGTTAATCATAATCATCCGCCATTGTTACCTGATGAAAAATTGTTGATAAAGTTGTAAACATTAATAAATATATTTTCAATACGTGTTTCTATTACAACATAGGTGAGATAGAGCAAATCTATGTCATATTGTTTCAACCCGTTTTCCTATTATAGAATCATTTCTGTTCTTCGGTTTCGGGTCGTTCGGTAGCCAGGTGGCTGACGATAGTGCGTTCTGAACCTAGCCGAAAGAGTGGCGTAGCAGTGGGTTCAAAAAAGATGGTTTTTGTCTGGCTATGTCTCTAAATGTAGGGGGCACAATAGATCAAAACCATCGCTGTGCAATATCCCCTGTTAAGCTTAATCTTCTATTTTGATGAGAAAGTGCGTAAATATAATTTATGCGGTATAACTGACGAGCTGAGCAGAGACCGATTTGACAGCCAAAATTATCAGACAATAAGAGAGATCGCTTGATCACTTTAGCGCTTTTCGTATGATACGCACATTTTACATATTGTTACGTGTTGACTTTTATCTGTTTTTAGACGGCACTTGTTTTTATTTACTTTATAGCTTTCTATTGTTTGCTCAAACTGCCAATAATAAAGTGTGTTTTCTTTATTATTGTGGGGGACTTGTAGCAAATTGTATGTATTTTTTGTAGCACAGACAAAAAAAGTTATCATAATAAACTTACATAATATGAGAAGCATTATTATGCTTTTTACAATTATTCATATACTGCTAGTTCGCTGATTGATTAGGCCCAGATTCAATTGTAATTATATGCAATAGACAAGGACTAGATTGTAGATTTATTTCCTCTCAATCTTAAAAGTATTATAAATTTGTGTAATGTTCAATAATTCACCAGACTTCTGAAATCCAAAAACACAGCTACTTGAAGAATAGGTTTTTTGTAGAGTCATTGCAACGGCTAAGGGACATGGGGCGTGGTCTGCGTCAGTGTGCGCGGCAGTTTGGAACACAAAAGGAGAGATGTAAAATAAACTGTGCTTTGCCCTGCCAATTGATGACAGCAGTTTGTTTTGTGTGTGTTCCTTAGTGTTTAGATTGTCTACTTTCTATTGAGGCTTTTGTATTGTTCTTTTACCTTACGCCTTTTACCTTTGCTTTTTTTTGTCTTTGTAGTAATTGGCGATTTTTTCCTTACAAGTCTTGTGTTTTTATTTTTTCTTTCTCCCTCTGCTCTATATATTGAGAATATAATATTTCTTGTCGATATTAGTTGCCCATTCTGATAGCATCGTTTATGAGCTTATGTTTATTTAATTTAATTAATATTTCATTTTTATTTAAGACATTTATTATTTTTTTAAAAAATACAGTATATTATTAAAGAATATTTTTAATTTAAATATGAAAAATTAAATTCGTTTATTTAAATATTTAAAATTTCACGTGTGATGTTATCGCGTATACTGTGTGTTAATTGCTGGATGGTTCTAGGTTTATTTATATAGACTATTCCTTTCAAATAACCTCAAAGGAAAAAATCTGGATCGGTTAAATCCGGAGTCCGATTAAAATAGCTATTCTGTGAAATAATTCGTTCATCAAAGATGTCGCGTAAAACAGCTATTGTGTCTGATGCAGGGTGCGCTGAAGCTCCATCCTGTTAGAACCATACTTGCGGTTTTCCATTTAGAATGGACCAGTTCTAAATTTTTTTCCAAAATTGCACAATATCGAACATTAGTGATCGAGACAGCATCCCCGTGTTTATTTTAAAAAATATGAGCCAATTATTTTTTAGACCCACTTTAGTGGGTCTAATTGTCATTTTTGAACTACTCTTGGATTTTTCGTAGCTCATATCCTGCAGTTTTGCCTATTAGCGAACTCATTTATTGTAAAATAAGCTTCGTCGCTCATAATTAAATTATGAATAAAATCATGAAATTCTTCTGCTTTTTGCCGGAAATAAATTGCAGCATCAAGTCGTTGCTGGTAGTCTGTCGGTTTTAATTCTTGGGCAAGGTAATTTTGCGTGAAAACATTCTTATTGTACCTATGGAAAATTCTTTGCAACGACCCTCGTGTGGGACCAAGTTGTGTCAAACGTCTCCTGGTTGATGGTTCTCCATTTTCCCGTATACCCTCTTGTACCCGTTTAATTTGTCATCTGTGTGGACCGTTCGTCGTCTGCTGGCACCAGGAAGATTCCTTATTGCCCTGTGTGGTCGAAAATTTGTAACCAGACGGTTTCTTGTTGACTCTAAAGGTCCAACCTGCACATTAAAATATTGACGATATGCACGCTCAGTCAAACAATAGACCTTTGATTTGAGAAATAAAGTGCAACGATTTGAGCACGCTGTTCAATTGTGTACTGTTCCATTTTAAACTCCCTACGTCTTCTTTATAAAATACAGCAAATAAATTAAAAAAAAATTATAATAAATAATTCAAAACCCTTCGGTAATTTTGGGTCACCCTCTATAAAAGGTGGTCAGTGTAAACTTTGTAACCTTAAAATTGGAAGCAGCTTACGATCTGTTATCGCCCTTTATGAGCTGCCCTTCTTGCTGTATTGTCTTTTCTTCTCCTTTTGTTTTATTGCATTTAATTACTTTTTACTAAACATATTCTTTCACATAACTCCCCAGAATCTGTAAGGTTTTCTGTTGTCTCAGCAGAAAATGACTTTCAGATATTTTCTTTTTTTAAAGAAAAGTAATCAAACAAAATAGTAAATTTAGTGATTTGTATCAATATGTTTGAACTATAGATCGTTGTGCGTTATTATTTAAGGTTACTTTACTAAGTATCTGTCCCTTTAAGCTCCTTTTTTATATTTATAAGATGTTTTCGCTCTTGTCTTAGTTGTCTTGGACAACTAAGGTGTTTTATGTAACTGCTTTACTCCATATATTAATCTTTACATTTTTTTTTTTGCTTTCTTGTGACGTTTATGTTTTCTTCCTTTTCTACTCTTTATTTTTTAAAATAAACAATTCTCTACTGGCTTACACTTTACAGAATATATTTGTTTGTTCGCTTATTTTTATTTCGGCCAGTTTTCACTTTCAGTCATTTTATGATTCGTCTCGTGACAATGGAAACTGTTTGTGAAACCGAATATAGTATAGCTATTTTTATTCAAAACAAGAATTTTAAAATTTTTCATTATTAGTTTTTTTACTTCTTCAAATATTAATATTACCTCTTATTATAATATTTTTGATAATTATTTAATAAAATAATTTTTTTATATTCTACATAACCTTATTATTTTGTATTTCTAACTCTAACCTGTCCTTTTGAGTGCTAGGTGTAAATAAAAATAAATGTCTTTTACTAAATACCTGTCTTTTTAAGCTTTTTTGTTATATTTATAAGGTGTTTTTGGACAAAAATCGGTCTTTTACGTGCCTTTTCCTCTGTTTTGCTCCATATTAATCTTTACAGATTTTTTCCCCTCTCTTGTGACGTTTACATTTTCATTCTTTTTCAAAATTACAAATTCTCTGTTGCTGTAGAGGGACTCCACTTTCAGTCAGTGTATCATCTGTCACGTGACATTGGAAACTTTTAATGAAACTGAGTATAGCATCGCTATTTTTAATCAAAACAAGAAGTTGCTATTATTTTTTTTTCTTCTTAAAATATTACTTTTTATCAATATATGCTATTTTTGGTAATTATGCAATAAATTAATTTTTTTATATTTATTCATATGGAACATAACCTCATGGTTTTGTGTTTATAACCTCACTTTTTTTAGTGCGTGCGTATCTAAGTACTGTGGATATTATTATTGAGAAAGCAGGGCGAGTGCTTATAATGATGTATCCCTTTGGATACATTTTTTCTGAATAAAACAGGATTATCTATTTAGGTAGGATTATTTAAAAATAGAGTATAAATCTAGAAACTTATTTATTTAAACTGCTATAATATTCCTCTTCTAAATCATATAAATCGGCAGCCATATCGTCCCTCAAAGACATCAATTTCTGATCACATTCCGTCTGTTTGGTCCTGAAAAGCTTCGAATTTTGAGTGATAGCCTCATTGACCGAGGGAAAATCATTCAAAATCAGATATTGTTTAATATCTGATACCAATTTCATAAGGGACTCTCCAGCTCGGACAATATTTGCAGCTCTAACGTGCATTTCGTAGGTATCCTGTTCGCATTGGGTCATTCTGGAAAGCTGTGTATCGTGGTCCCCTTTGGCTAATTTTACAATTTCTAAAATTTAAGGTTAGAATTTACCGATTATTTTTATTTAATTACCTTCAAAATTTTCCAGCATACTCTTCACATCGTCCTTTAGACGGGTTCTGTACGATTTTAACAGGGCTTCCTTACTTTGGGGTAGTGAACGGGGGCCCGACATTGTTTACGTTCGAGAAAAAATTGAGGTTATGTCCACCCACATTCACAAATACCACAACACAAAGTCCACCGATTACCAAAGAACATTGATACTTAATTGATAAAGAAGCGACATTGTCTATACTTATAGGAAAATTAGAGGTTATGTCTATTACAACACAAAATCAAAGAACATTCATACTAGATAATTGATAAAGAAGCGACATTGTCTCTATAGGTGCAAGATGCAAAAGCACGAGTTCCGCTTAAAACCGTCATACAATCAATAAAAACATTAAATTACTATCTATCCAAATCGAATAATGAAAACATTTGCATATTTATAACATGATAATTTCAGAATTTATGTAAACTAATTTCTATTTAATCTAACTCGGATAATGTTTATGTATGAGACTTAATAATATTATGAGTTATTGATTTACTTTCCATAATATTTGTCAAACTCTGCACACTTCATTACATTGCAATTAATTCCAAAACTTTTCTCAAACTCGTAAAAATCTTTTACAAAATTACTTCAATTTCTCCCATTAATTAAAAACTTTTCATCTGGCTTTGTCAAAAATTAATAAACTCGGCCAACTTTCCTTAATATATCTAGATTAACTCTTGCTTGAGGAATATAAACTCCTTTTTTTTTTCGTGGTATGGTATCAAAACAACTTTTTCATGTTCAACTCTTATAAGAATTGTACCCCTTAGGGAACCTTCAAGAAGTTTGCGGAAATAGAAAAGCTGCTTCTCATACAATATGATTGAAAAGTTACTTAATTTGCTCGATTCAAGGAAATTCCACAAAAGTAGGATGAAATTGGAAGGAAAACGGCTGAGGATGTGTAAGCTGTTGACTATTTTTTTTCATTTGAATAAATTTATTTTCTCAAGTTTGTTTTATTTACTTATAAGTGATGTTACAGCTTGTACATTAAAATAAACAACCAACAGTATAAGTGTTTATTTTTATTATTTACAAGAATGCATTTATTTTGGCCTTTTTTTCGATTTTATTTTAAGTTTTTTTAAGTTTTGTTTTATTTTTATTATTATTTTAATTTCTCTTATAGGAATCATTTACTTTGCTCATGGTAAAAAATACCCAAAGTTAATCCACGATGGTTACGAATATGTTTTCGCGAAGCAATTGGAGAAAAAAACCAGATGGCGCTGTTCCATGTTTCGATTCAAGTGTCGTACTACACTAATGACATTTGGGAATAGTGTCGAAATTGTGAGAGAGCATAATCATCCTCCAGCAATCAAAGATGTTGATCCTTCCGCTTCAAAAAAAATTGTTTCCATTATAAGAACCGATGGATTAAAGCGAAATTAGGTTATATGTTATGACGCTATTAACCATTTTGTAATGTTACATTGATGTTAAAATCTCTAATAAAATAAAAGTTGGTTTCAATATTACTATCAATTTTTTTGAATATAGTTTATAATTTCGTAAATATATATACCATAACATTTTGGTACAACTGTTTCAGGTACCATCTACTTCGTCATGGGCAAAAAATATCCTAAATTGTTGTACGAAGGATATGATTACATTTTTTGTAACAAATTAAAAAATAAAACTAGATGGCGCTGCACTTCTTTTCGATATAGCTGCAAATCGAGTCTTACAACTTATGAAAGTATAGTGGAAGTATCACATGAACATAACCACAGTCCAAGTGTTAGAGTTGGACGTCTCAAGATTGTTTCAAAAAAAATAGTTTTAGTGAAGAAGAATAGTTTTAACAACTAATTTATATCGACTAGGTACCTGCGGAGCTTAAACTTAAATCTTTTTAAATATAAACAAGTATAAATGTATTTATTCTAATAATAAAAGTCTTATAATTATTATAGAGTTGTCAAAATGGTTGTAGCCTGTAGAAGTAATATGACCAGAGTGAAGAGCATGCAATTATTATATACTTTATAGCCACATATATAAACAATATCTTTTATTTGTTGTAGGAATAATATATTTTATCCCTGGCAAAAAAAATGCCAAACTGATTCATAATGGCTACGAATTTATTTTCTGTAATAGAACCAAACACAAAATGAGATGGCGATGTTCTCGATATCGAGCACAATGCGGGGCGAGTCTAATGACTTTTGGAAATATTTTAGAAGAATCAAAATGTCATAATCATATTCCAAATAAAAATATGAGTTTAAGAAAAATACTCTTAAAAAAACGGGTGCTTATCAAAAAACGAAGCTAGTCATATATACGCTGTATATTAAAGTCCAAATAAACGTATTGCTAAATATGTGTTTCAATTATGATTATTATTCACAGATGGAGTCAGATGTTACATCATTTTTTATATTGTTCAATTATTAATAAGTAATCTTTTACCAGATTTTATTTTAGGATTTGTATATTTTATACCTGGAAAAAAATATTCCAAACTAATCTATGATGGTCACGATTATATTGTAAGCGAAAAGCGAGGATTAAGAACAAAATGGCGCTGTTCCTCGTATAGGTACCAATGTAGGGCCAGGATAACCACATATGGAGATTCCATTGAAGTCTTGAAAAGTCATAATCATGCACCAAAAATGGGGATGGTTATTAGAAGCAAAGGACACAATGGGCAGTTTATGAATGTTCGACGAATTGATTAGTTCAAAAATAAAAAAAATGTTTAATATACGTATTGTATAAAATATAGAGATAATAAATTATTATTTTGAAGGGTTGTATAGTTATTCAAATGCTAGTTTGCGCTTATGAGGGTGTTTATTGTTTATAAGTTATTAGTATTCACAATAGGAACTTACAGCTAACAATCGACTAAAAGCCATAAATAAAAGTCTGACCAGCGGCCAGGTCTTATACAGAACCGGTATTTTATTATGTGATAAGAATTTGCCCCTATATTTTATTTTTATTTTGTATGGAGCGTATCATTTTATTTTATTTGTATTAAATCTATTTTATTTGGAATGTCCGTATTTATTACCTCATTAAAGCAAACAGCAATTCCAGGTAAAGACAGCTCTGCACAGTTTTGGACTCGACTGGTTGAAATTTTATTTATGACGGATTTGTCCGCAGCTTTTTACCTCCAAGGCATTGAAGTTATTTCGGTTATTGCACTATCATAATCGTGTTGAGATTTTTAATTTTGAGGACAACAACCTACAAAATAAACTATACTCTACTGCGGTTCTATCATCTTTCCTCTTAATAGACTAAAATAAGCTTAAAAACAGCTTTTTGTGGCAATAGCATCTGGGGTTTGGCTGTATATGATCACGCGTTTCAGTGTAATGCCACCACATAAAACAAAAAACACCAATAAGTGCCACCAGTCTACATTTTATTAACTACTTTTAAAATTTTATTGCCTACTTTTATAATAATTAACTGCACTATATTTCAATACGAAAACGACTATATTCCTTGTAAGGATTAGAAATTTCGATTAACGGAGTATATTGCTCCGCGACCTTTTTTTAATCAATTGGACACCGATAGTCAGACGAAAGCCTTCTTTTTTTTCGAAGAAGACTTTCCCCTTGATGGAGCTTGAAGCCACGTCACTAATTCGACCAGGCTCTGAAAGTACTATCTTTAGCCACCGAGCAACCCTACTTTGCTTGTAGCTCTACACAGTGATAAAAGCAGACTACTAGTAAGGCTCAAGTTTTGGATTTATACGTTACCTTTGCTCGACAGGAGATTAAGGTAATATAACGCAGTGAGTAGATAGTATAGCACCCTTTAGTACAAATAATACGTACTGTGCAAATCTCATTAACATAAGCAGGACAATGAAAATTATGTACAACTTCTGTAGGAAAAGATTATTAGAGATGTAAATTAATTACTTCCCAGGATTCTAACATAATAGTACCTTTTCAATGTTGCATGTAACAACCCATTTAAAAAAAAAAGGTTGAATGCTTGACTAAATTTGATATTGACAGTTGACGCATTATCTGTCAACAATTAATTTAGAGATTTTTTGAGCAAGTTTAATAAAAAATCTTCTACAAACCAAAATTGATTGTGAAATCAAAAGCTTCTACCAGTTAGCAAGAAATTAGCCATTTGGAAGGAATTTGCTGCATTACATTGAAAAAGATGTGAAATTATTGCAAATATTTTTCTTAAGTTGGCATTGCTTACTGAAAACCAAAATATAATTTTGAATTTTACAGTAAAGCTTAAAAATAAAAAGGGTGTTAAGGGTTAGTATAGCAAAAACCAAAGACTAATTTATGAAAAAAACTAACAGATTTTTTTAATCACCAAATTTTGCAAAAAACTAGAAAGAAGGAATTTATTTTGTTCCTCACCATTATCCTTAATTATATAACTTCCAACATAACTAAATTTATGGCAACTTAGTAACAAATATCCCTAAATCTAGGGAGTAATTTATTGTTGATATCATATAAGAAATTAAAGATAGTTCAACAATTGACGTAAGCCAAAATAGAGTTTACAACACTTGGTGTATAAATTCACCTCTAAAAAAAGTAATTAGCTTATAAACTAAATCATAGCTGTTATTTTATTGACTTGTTGGTTCTTAAAAATTTTAGAAAGTTGCTAGCTCCCTGGTATCTTAATAGCCTTCGACTGGTTTTCAGAAGATCAAACACTACAGCTTGAAGAACTTTTGATTCATTTTAAACAATTCCAAGAGGAGACAGACTCGTCAGGAAGAAATGAGCCCTTATTGTTTGAATTAATCACTCAATACCGAATAATAAACTATTATTGTACAATCAGACTATTAATTTTCCAACAATATGAAAATTTAGTTAGGTACCTCAATATCATAAGTTTTTTTTTATGCATTTATGTGTTTTTGTTCCAAACTAGATCCGTAGACAAGATTGTTCTCATTGGAACTCTTCCGCAAATCGCTTTTATTTGAATAAATTTGCAGTGACCATTGCTTCTTGTATTTACCCAATTGCCTATTACTTTCGTAATATAGTAAAAACCGCGACATATATTAAAAGCTCTTTACATCAAACTTGAGTAACCAAGTTTCTTTCTATATATGTATTTGTATAGGTGCTTTTTTATGACAGATACCAACTAATTTTGTTAAAAAGAATTTTGAGACAAAGGGAAATATGTAGAAAGCTGATTTCTCGAGTTTGATACAATGAGCTTTAAACAGATGTCGCTAGATATTTATTAGAGAAGCTATATAATTATGTTTTTGACAAAAATTTTGGCAATTCAAGGGTAAATGCATAGCCTAGCCCCTTGCATTGACACAAACTATAGAATCTGGCTCTTTAAGTTTTTAATTTGTAGTACATTTTATGAAAACTTTGTTGCAATTGTTCAAAAGTTGGCTCTGTATTATGAATTTATTTTCGATCAACGATGAACGTCCCACGTTTGACGTTCCCTCATACTTTAATCATACATCTTGCAGTTATAACATGAGTTCCAGAGTGGCAAAAATTCAAGCTTTACTATTCATACAATATCTTTTCTTGTTGTCTGGACAGGATATTATAGGTATAGTGCTGCACTATTGTGTAAGTTGAATGCCCTTATTCAATCAAATTTAACAATAGAAGCGTGTCATCAATTAGTACCATAAAATGGAAGTACAGGGTTTTTAGAAATGATTCTAAAGACGCAGTTGGCGTAGGAAATGTGCCGCCTCTGCCACTTTATGTGTAGATCGTTCAAGGACACGTATCAGACGCTCGAAAAACCCGATACGGGCGTGCATAATTGGTTGTATAAGAATCAAATGCTGAAAAAGAAAGGCTTTCACGGCCCGAAGTCATTGAAGTATTGACATCTTTCGGAAAAGATCGTGTCGAAAGGTTTAATAAAATTGTCGACGTTTTGCACTTCATCGGTGGAGGCGTCATCAGAACAGGGACATAAAAATGGTAATAGCCACGGTAACTCGACGAGTGAACCACTAAAGACTAGAGACGAAACTTATTCTGGCTAGACCTCGCTGCTGCATGGACTTATATTGGTAAGCGAGGAAGAGAAAGCGGTGGGAGGGTCAGAAGAAAAATTGGCGGAGGGCTCGGAATAAAGAGCTGCGGAGAAAGGGGAAGTGCTTCGTGTTGATGACGAAAAAGTGTTTGTAAACAATTTCTTTGATTAATGTTTTGACAATATTCTTGGATTTCTTGCTGCAACTCTGCCAAGTTATCCATTTGTCGTTGAAACACCTTATCTTTCAAATATCCAAATACCGAAAAGTCCAGTGGCGTTAGATCCGGGGAACGTGGTGGAAATTCACGTTGCAATCTTAAGCTTATTACACGAGGCCCATAATTTGTTGTAAATATTCCAACGTAGCATCTGCAGTGGCTCCATCCTGTTGGAAGTACCCTAACTGCAGCTCTTCGTTATCAAGTTGTTGAATAAATGGTTCTAAAATCTTTTGCCTATATCTCTCCTGTCACAGAATCATGAAAGAAAATAGGTCCATATATTCGTCTACGGGATACTGCCAACCAGACTCCAATTTTTAAAAGATGAAGGGGCGTCCCTACGACAGCATGTGGGTTTTCAGCTGACCAAATTCTAAAATTTTTTGAATAGCCAGATAAGTGAAACCAAGCTTCATCACTAAAAAACGTAAGACCGAGTAACCTATCATCATTTAAAGTAGTCCGAAACCAATTGCAATAATCCACACGCCGTGGAGGATCTAGTGGTAAAAGTTGTTACACAGTTGTTATTGTGTAGGGATGCATATGCAGTCTTTTTTTCTCTACTTTATGACAGGTGTTGACCTGACCTAACCTGACTGGTAAAACAATCTTGTCAAAGATGTTTGTGGATTCTGCTCCAATAGTGCTCTCAAATTCTCAACAACTTCCTCAGATACTGGAGGCCTTCCAAGAGATTTTCCTTTGTTGACACTGCCAGTTCCTAACAAATCTGTTTATTACGTCTCTGATGTGGAACTCCAATGACGTTTCTTTTTTTTGAATTTGCAGATCAAGGTATTTAGCAGGATATTCTTGCTTACAAGCTGCTACAGAATACACCAGAATGTACGCTTTTTAGCACAACTTGAGTTTGGATTAAAGCAAATTATCGTGTTTAAGTGACAGGTGGCAAATCACATTAATGACCAGCGAGAACTGTCAAATTATAGGCATCATTTCAACACGGCGGTATTTTCAATACTCACAGCCCAACTGTGTCCTTAGAATCATTTATAAAAACCCTGTACTAATCATTATTGCAGGTTGAAAATCATATAATGCTGTGATGTAGATAGTACAGCTTTCTTTAGCACTGATTTTACCCCATTTGTGTTGACAATGACACCAAACATATTGCATTTGTCAAATAAATAACTCTTTATTTATGTGTTTGGTATATAAAAAAAGAGTGGCTTTAGGAGCTTAGAAATTCTTAAGCGTTGAAGAGAATCCTTTGTGGTTTGTACCCTTCAATTCATAAATGTAAGACCCTCTTTTATCATGCCAATAATAAAACGCACCCCATTATTGCCTCAAAAATTCTCGATCCGGCCGTAAATTTTTAATAAAACAATAATCGAGTAAGGCAGTGGCGTCCGCGGTGCGCGGTCGCCTAGGCATCCAGACGCGCCAAGACGCTGGAAAATCCTGGTGGGGGAAATCGGGTCTTCATTGTTGCCATTTCCGTGGTCTGGAAAGCACAAGTTTCCCTAGAAGCTTGTCGTGCCGTACTTGCACCAGGTGAAATAGTGGGAAAACTGATCAATATACACGCAAACGGCATGGTGTGCGGATCGTAGTCGGCTGGAAGTGCTGCGTGCGTGCTGCGAGCATTTTTTTTCAAAAAAAAAAAATTTTAAATAATTAAAAAATTAAATTAAAACAAAAAAAATTGCCGACAGAGAAAAGTATCATTTTCTTGTCGGTGGTGAAAATAAAAAATTGATTTTTTAATTTTTCTTTTCCTCCCTCACATTTATGTTCGAGCGAAGAAAATGCATGCGGATCGAGGGAGGTGTGCCCGATTCGCTTTTGGTTTTTCGTCGCGGCTTGCTTGATTTTTTTAACCTTGGAACGATTTGAATTTTTTGGGGGGTGATATGAATGGTGGTTGCAGGGAAGGACCCCGGAAAATTATTATATACATGGTCTATGATTCGGATTTAGTTAAAATATGAAATAATGGTGAGTTTTTTGTTGTTGTTTCTGTTAAAATTTGTTTTCTTATATAATGAAACGCAATGATAATATTATTTCCATCCCCCATAGCGCTTAGAAGAATCAATATTACATGTTACTTTGCTGTAAACACATTGTCTGTTATATCAAAAGAAGTTTTATTTATAACGATCACTTTTTTTTTAACAAAAACACCCTTAATCAGATTTTTTCTAAATTATTCATAAAAAAATCACAATAACGCTAATAAAATGCAAATAAACATTTATTAAAACTTGTTGAAATATTTCAATCAATAAGACTGTAATTTACTAAAATGTTTAATTTTTATCAAAAAATTCAAGTTTAATATAAAATTCAAGTATTTTAAATAATTTTTTAATTTAGGCTTTACAAAAAAAATAAGAAATTATGATCGTTATGATGAAATAGTTGAATAATTTATTGATTACATTGCAAAAAGTAGTCGAAAATGGCCTCAACCTTACCATATATTATGTTAATTTAGTCTGGACCCACCTTTAGCTAATCATTTTAATTCAGTACGTGCCCAGCGTCGTCCATCCAATCCAATCTGGACCTATCATTACTCAGCCAATTGGGTCCTGCAGTTTAGGGTCACTTATACCCTTCTAATTTAATACCGTGTGGACCTGCCTTTAAGACCCGCTACTGTAAATGTAAATAAAAAAATTGGAATAATTTTAAAAATAAAGGATATTTGAAATAATTATTTGATGGCAACTCTGCACATTCAAAAAAACAAAAAAAATGTTTTATTCACTCTTACTTAATTTATTAAATTAGGGACATTTACAAGGCAAAAACACCTTTAAATCTATTTTTTCCAAATTATTAATAAAAAAAATATTTGCTAAAATGTTTAATTTTTATCAAAAAATTTGATTTTAGAATGAAAATTGAAAAATTTTCAATATTTAGCTAGTTTGGTTTTTCAATAAATTTGAAAAAAATCAAAAATGTTAAACTTTTATTAACAAAAAATTTGATTTAAAATAAAAGTTTGATTATTTAAAAATGTTTTCTTAGTTGGCAAAAATGTTCAATTTTTAACAAAAAAAATTCATTTTAAAATAAAACATTAAGTATTTTGAATATTTTTCTAATTTGGTTTTTCAAAAAAGTTTAAAAAAAATCAAAAATGTTTAATTTACAACCAAAACCATTTATTTTGAAATAAAAAATTAAGTACATATTTTGAAGATTTTTCTAGTTTGGCTTTACAAAAAATAAGACGATATAATAGTTTATAAAAAAAATAGTTAAATAATTTATTAATTAAAATTGCAAAAAGTAGTATATTATTTAAAAAGATGGCCGCCTAAACTTTGCCATTTATTATCTTAATTTAGTCTAGACCCACATTTAGCTAATCATTTTAATTTAGTATGTGCCCACTTGTCATCCAGCCAATCCAATCTCGACCCATCATTACTCAGACAATTAAGTCCTGCAGCTTAAGATTTAACCATGTATCCTCAAAAAACCTATTTATCAACTTTTGTTTCTTTTGTTTCATTATTCACACAGTTTTACCACTTACCAAAAATTTTTGTGGTATTTATTATTTGAACTGGTTTAATTGAAAATTGAAAGCTTCTTTTTCAACAATTTTATATTATTGAAACAATAACATTGTCAATATCATTATTTGTCAAAGACAGCAAAATTCCTGTGCCTCCGAGACAGAGAGGGTTGCACATAATAATATGAAAGATTTTAAAATTATTACTGTTAAATAATAATCAGCAAATCATATTTTTTTAACAGTTATTCTTTGCTTAGCTCCATAAAAACAAAAATTTTAAAGTTGCTTTAGCTATTTAAAAGTTTAATTCTTAAATTATGGTTAACTGTTAACAAATTATAAGAAACCATCAATTTATTAACAGTTAATAAATTAATCAACATATTTAATTGTTGTAAATCATTTTTTATCGATTAAATTTAGTTATTAATAACTCGAAAAAAATACTTTTAATTTGAACAATATTTTTTAACATTAATATAGGTATGTATAGTACTCAATTATATAATATACTTAGCTGTCAAATAATAGTTAAATTTTGTTAACAATATTATTAAACTTTATCATTAGTGTTAAACTGCATCAGGTTAGTAGCAAAATAATTTCACCTAGTAGGCTTGAGATAAAATATCAGCAATAATCATTAAATTATGCTAATAAAAAACTAAAATTAGTTCAACTGTTGCTCAATTAAACTGTCAATTTTTAAATTTACAGTTAACTGTTAACTAATTACATAAAACCAAGAATTTATTAATACTATCTAACATTTTAACAATGATTTAATATTTTACAATATTAACTATAACCAACCAATATATTTAATTGTTTAAAAAATTAGTTATACTGTCTATTCTTGAATGTATGATTAACTGTTAACTAACTGTCTACTACTTAGCTGTCAAATAATAACGAAAATGTGTTATTAATAATATTTTAATATTTTAAAAATAAGTAAAAAGCCACAGAAAACGGTCACATTTTCTTGTTTTGTTCGGTTTAAATAAAGACAAAAAACAATAATAAAATAATCGGTCACCAAAACTTTTAGCCTTTAAAATTCAGAATTATAGAATTTGGAAAATTTTTTTTCAATTAAATGTCGACCACCATTGTTTATCATCAGGAAATGAGTAAAACTAAAGATTTTTATTGATATCCTGAAGATGAACACAGATAAAGGTGATCAAAAGACCTTTCGACATTTAATATAAAAATTTTTTGGTCTGTGGTAAAACTGTATTAATAGTCTATAGTGCCAAAGACTCCAAAGTGAATCAATTAATTTCTTTAATTTGTCAAGTTGAAAAAAAATGTGTACCTTGGACAAAAACACCTTTTCAACTAGATTTTTTTTTAAACATTGATATAAAAAAACATCCATTGACACTAAAAATATGTAAATATTAACAACAAACCGTCAATTTATTGAAGTATTTCAATCAATAATAGTGATGGATATAAACATTTGGGAAAATGTTAAAAAAACGTTTTCAATTAGGTAGGTAATCAAAAATGTATAATTTTTAAGAACAAAAACTTGATTTTAAAATTAAAATCAAAGTATTTTCAAAAAAATATGAAAAAATAGAAAAATGTTTAGTTTTTAAGAAAAAATCTTATTTTAAAATGAAAGTTTATGTATTTGAAAATTTGTTTTGTTTCGTTTTTCAAAAAAATTATAAAATAGGTAAATTAGTGATAATATATTAATTTTATGATAATAAAATATTTTAATAATTGTTGAATAGTTTATTGATTACATTGGAAAATGCAGCCGATTACTTAACAATGATAGAGTATGATTTCTACCATAAATTTACTTAATTTAGTCTGGACCGACTTTTAACTGATCATTTCAATTTAGTATATTCCCACCGTCATCCATTCAATCCAGTCTGGACCTATCATTACTCAGCCAATAGTTCTGCACTTTAGGGACACTCATACCCTTCTATTTTAATACATACATTTTTAAGACCCGCTGTTCAGAATATTCAACTATCAACAATTAAATAAATATCTGATGACAACCCTGTATAATCAAAAACAATAAAAAAAAATTTTTCAACTATTATTTAATTTGTCAAGTTAGGGAATTTTTTTTCTTATCGTAGGGACACCCTGTATAAAATCATCTCTCATTATTTTGAGGTATTTGACTTTTTCTTGACTTTTCCTTTTTGTAGCTTTACCAAGAAGTTGAAATAACTGTTTTTTATCATTTTGTATATCTAACGTGACATCAAAGTGTTTCATATTGGTCTTGAAGATACTTTCTTGCTATTTAGTAGCATTTATTACTTTTTATTATACAGGGTAAAAAACGGTGTATCTCGATTTCCGGCAAAACTACAAGTTCTATGGAAAAAAGTTGAATGACAAAGTTGTAGGTAATAAAGAGACCTACAACTTTTGTCTATACACTTTTTGCACATAACTTCAAAATTTATGTGAAAAATTTAAATAATCAAGTTTTTACTTTTTTATTTTTATCTTATCCAAATTTTTTTTTTCCACGAAATTTGGTGGATAAAACCTTTTTATGTCCTAAAGACACTGTAATTGTGTTTGATTTGAAATATTTATTTATTTACCTTAATTTTCAAGGAAGAGTTTTTTGTTCGTTGAAATATCTTCTTTCTGATAATATAAAAGAATATATACATTACCATGGAAAAGGTTCTCAGAAAACTATTTTCGCATGTTTGTTGCACTCTTTATGATTTATGGATTTGTAATTTTTTTGTTTATCAATGTAACATAGAATCTTACCTTTTTTGAATAATTAAAGTGTAAATTTTACTAAATAGTTCAAAATTGTACAACATAGTGATAAAAAAAATTTCGGATTCGAGTTTTTTTCTTTTCTTTGCATTTTTTCAGAACATTTTCTATAGTAATGTATATATTTTTTTACATTATCAGGAAGAAGATATTTCAACAAACAAAAAACTCCTCGAGTTTTTTAAAAAAACTGATATTTTGAGTGAGTTTTCACTAAATTTCGCGAAACAAAAATCATGTTGCATAAGATAAAAATAAAAAACCAACAACTTAACTATTAAATTTTTAACATAAATTTTAAAGTTATGTGCAAAGAGTGTAATTACAAAAGTTGTAGGTCTCTTTATTACTTACAACTTTGTCATTTAACTTTTGTCCATGGGACTTGTAGTTTTGCCGAAAATCGAGATACACCGTTTTTTACCCTTAAAAAGTCACCCCCTTCCACTTTCCGACCTCAGATCACTCGTAAATTATTTCTCCTTTTATTTTCGTTATATTTTTGTCCTTTTTTAACAAGTTTCATTCTACTATAATTTTTTTTTACTTTTTACCATTTTCAAAATTATCGACCCTGGTCCAACAGCCCTTATTTATAATATGATTCTAATTATGTTAGCACATAATATATTGTACCATTATGTTTTTTCTAAAAACAATGTTACAATACTTACACTAAAATTTTTACTTATAAACCTGTTTTAATAGAAATTACTCTTATTTTTAAAAAACATCGCTCTAAAACAAATGACCAACACGTAGTAATCAAATGTTTTTTAATTAACAACTGTTAACAAAAAAAAACCGTCAAGTCTATGTCAAATTTTTTTGACAGTTTGGCCTTTGTGCTAAATTTTTTTCAAGTCAATTTCTACTTGTCTTTTTCTATTTCTACTAAAATATTTTTAATAAAATCGGTCAACATTTTGATAATTTTTTTAAAATTTTTAAAATACTTTTGATCATTTGGATTTTATCTTCAACATAAATCATAATAACAACAATAATAGGTCTTTATTAGCAAGAAAAAAAAAGACAATGCAATAACTAATTAGCTGAAAAACTAAAAATAATAAAAAACGAGACTATTAAATTATAGAAATAAATAATTTTCAAAAGATAAGTAATTTTTTCAATTGTCAGGCATTGGGCTTTTGGCGTATTTGTTTTTTACTTCTAACCACATATTGCATTGTATTTTTAAGAAAAAAAAATTTAAATGGCAACTTATTCAGGGTGGTTCATCGTACAAATTTTTTTTCAAATTTTAAAAAAGTGTTGAAATGTTCAAGAAACCATCAATAGTAGAACATCACAAGCATAAGCGTATTTGTTTTGTTCTTTAAAAATATTATTCAAGTTATCAAAATATTAAATATTTGTCTTAAAATTTGAGTTTAATGTTTTGAAAGTAATTATTGCACAAATTATCATTTAATATTATTTTTCAAGCATTCCTTCTGTCACCGTTTCAAATCAGTTATGGCACTGTTAAGCTGTTGCGGTAAGACATTTTAGGCATAAGCAATAAAGTACAATGTTCCCACTTCTAGTTAGGTTTTATTACCCCCCTGTGTATTCCTGCCTGCACAATAGACCAATAGGCAACTAGCGTCCAAGATTTTAAGATTGCTAATAAAGGTCTGATATTCCAAACGTGTGGCGCAAGAGATGTATTTTGTTGAAACATTTGTATTGACCATGTCATCAAAATGACGCAAAAATGGCAGAATTGAGGCAAATGACATATTATATCACTACAAAACAACAACTATAAATAATTAGTCTTTGCGTGTACAGTACCTGAACTTAAAATTTGCATAAATTTCCGCCATAGCCTACAGTAATAGGAATGAATGCGTTTCCCGGACGCATATTAGTACCAAGCTCCAATGTACACTCGGATATTTGCCCTTAATCAATTTCACATTATCTTTTGATAACTCCTTTTAAGGTTCTCACGCGTTGGATTTAAACAAGGTTTTTGGCAGCCCCCTTGAGAACGTTTTCTCTGTCGTATTGCTCCGTGAACAGTCCCGATTGTGTCACCCTGCTCGAAACTATTTTTTTTACAACACTCCAACATTAAAATTAAGAGCTGAAGCAAATGAGTTCAAACTAGATCCGACGGCTTGGACAAGTTTCGTTCTTATTAAAACTCTTCAGTAAGTCGCCAACAGATTCATATTTGAATAAATTAGAGGTGACCTATAAAACCGACATGAGAAACCAGGTTTGTCGACTTTGATGTAAGAAGTTTCTTCTAATAGATGTCGTTAATTTTACATTATTACAGAATTTACAGACACTTGGGTAGGTCTAAGACCCTACTGCCACTGCGAATTTATTCAAATAAGAATCTGTTGCGACTTACTGAAGAGTTCCACTAACAACAAATCATGGGTATGTCTTCGGATTTAGTTTAAATAAATTTCTTTTGACATCATTTTACTTTTTGTTGGTAGAAACCAAAATAGATAGATAATATTGCATATCTTAGATATGCGTTTCAGATAAAAAGTCTAATGTGATAACTTGGTCAGCGATATCTTTTTGTCTGAAAATTATTTTTATCAAAATTGATATCTGTCATTAGGAGTGACCTAATCTTTTCAGCATCAATTTCTAGAAACCTGGTTTCTCTACTTTGATGTAAGGAACTGCTTCTGATAGATGTCGCTTATAATAAAAGTGCAAAGTTACAAATTTTTTTTTTGCTCCTTCGGTGGCTGGGTGGCTAAAGGTAGTGTTTTAAAAGACTGGCCAAATGTAAATTTGGGAATCATGCATTTTGACATTCTTTTTAGTAATACATAAAAGTGAGTTTTATCATGGACCTATAATAGAATGAAGTCAGGATTCCCCACTACAATCTGCGTTTGTTGTGATGCAAAATTACGGGGAGCGGGGTGCTTCAGCGGTTTGTGGGGGCCGACTCTTAGAATGGAAAAGCAGTAGCGGCGCAGATGTTCAGAGAAAAGCCAAATATCTTTAGAACTACATGTATATAATTAATCTGTAATTTGTATGAAATGGATGACTGTCACAAGTTCTGGAATTAGTCCTTTGTTGTTTACGATGCTTTAAGTTGGATGCTATCCAGAAACTAATACGTTATTTAGCGGTTGTGTATAAATTAACAATATTGCTATGAGTATTTGTTGATGCAATTGATACATGTAATAATGAAAGACACTTATTAGCCTTATAGACTTCGTCAGAAAAAAATTCATAAAGCTATGACAAATTATAAACTTCTACGCCCCTGTTGAGCAGTAACATATTTTCATATGGACACTTTTTGGATCCACACATCTCAATTGAACCATTATTATTTGCTAGACAATTTTGTTGTCTTCATTCACAAAACAGCAGATATAAGCAGACCCCCACAAACCAAATAGTAAACAAAACTTGGATCCGACGTTGCCGGCTGTTGCGATTTTTTTCAAAAACGACGAACTTTTATACTGCACCACGCTTTAGTTTTGTAGCCACGTACCTTGTAAACAATCCATTCTCTTATAGCTCCATGAGTTTTATGCAGTTTACAGTGATTTGACATTTATGTATCATTATAAAAACGTTTAATTTTTCACACATAATTAAAAAAAATAAATTAAATAATTCAAATTAAGTCAGCGATAAAATGTCACTGTTTAATATATAATTTTATTGCTTTTAAGAGGGCGTACTTTTAGTAATAAATTATTTTTGTTTTTGTTTTCTCCTGTGAGGATGGTTTTCAGTCCTCAGCCCCCAACTATTTTTTACCAATAGCTCTAACATTCAAAACACAAAATTACTAACTTTTTAAAAAATGGTAATTATGCCATTTGGCGTTCTTATTAACGAACAGTGCCGGCTTATATAGGAGGTCCAATTGGGCTATGCGCACAATTTTAGAAAATGCATTTTTTGGTTGGTAACAAGCTATGCATTTTATTTTTTTTATTTTGAGCAGATAGTTTAATAGTTTAACCCACAATTTTAGAAAAATTTGAATTAAAAGACCACCCCTTGATACTTGATTTAACGTTTTGTAAAAACCAATAACTGTCAAAACAGATTTTACCTATTTCATCTACAATAAAAGCTTTATTATTTCAAATTATATTGTAAAGCAAGAACGTAATTAAATATATGTAATCAAAAAAAAATGGGAGCCGTTACGGAACGCCTAGCATATGTGAAACATCGAAATTATTTTGTATGGTTTGATGAAAAAATAAATTATTACGAATTTTTTCCTGAAAATAATGACTGTTGTTTAATAATCATTTATTTTCAATGAACTCAAAAAATAAGAATTCAAAAATTTATTTCCAATTGCGATAGCTGAATTGTTTTGATCAGTGGCTTCAGTAATAGTTATATTACTCTCTATATAGGTATCCAAGCTCGGTGTGACACGCAATGTGACACGAGAAGAAAATTGCGCAGTCGCATACCATCGCATAACGTGGCTACGTGTCGTCAAGGAATGCGCTGCTAGCCAACAATCGGTTTCATCCGTGGCTGTAAAGGTTTCACATCAATAATAATATTAAAACAATTATAAACACAATTTTAGCACTTTTCTACGACATTCACATTTTACATTTATGTGACAGAAATTTGCTATACTTTTACAAAACCTCAAACTGACAAAATTGACAGAACAAATCAATATGACACTGACAGGAGAATCTTATCAGCAGCGACAAAGCGGCGAATTGCCATAAACCCGAAATGCAATAAAATCGGACAGTTTGACTAAGCTGGACTAAAATAAATTTTTATCATCTAGCAGGTCGTGTTTTTAACATAATTTCACAATAGACCTAAAATACAGGAATTAGTGATCCGGCACTGTTGGCAACGACTCCTTATTATAGCTCATGAAACTGAGTAATCATACAATTTATGGTTGCCATTTAAAATTATTAGATAATGACGTTTAATTTCTGTCAAATAATTGAGAAATATATTTGTTCTTCTTGTCAAACAAGCTTAAAAGATGATGCAAATTAAAAATCAACCATCAGAATGACACTGACTAATCTATAGTTTTATTAATTTTAAGCGCAAGATGTTGGGGCGTATTTTTTATAATAAACTAGCTGAATAGATAGAAACAAAAAAGTATTTTATTATAATGAATGATGATGAAAACATACATACAGAATGAGAATAAAAATTAAAAAAAATAAAAAATAATAATTAAGTACTTCAAACTCATGTCAGAAAAATATGAATGAAAACTATGTTGTGCAGATTGGAAAAAAAAATAAAACTCGGATTAATTCATTAATAGGATTTTCATTCAAGCACTTTGTGGTAAACCACATTCTTTGTTTTTGGTCAGGCGCAAGAACAAATAAAGCGGATGGTTTGCCGACACGTGAGCATGCCACGTACAATTGACCATGAGAAAAACATGCATTTTCTAGATTGAGGCCACAAATAGTCAAGGATTGGCCCTGTGATTTGTTGATCGTCATGGCGAAGGCAAGACGAATCGGGAATTGAATTCGTTTAAACTCAAAGGGCATATCCGTTGGGATCATCGGAATCCTTGGAATAAGAACTTCCTCATCTTCAAGTATCGACGCGTGCAATTTCTCGCAGACAATTGACTCGCGATATACCGTTGCCTAATTGCATTACGGCTTCGCTGGGAAAGATTAGATCTTCTAGGACGCGGTATTGTTATTAAAATGTGCACTCGCATAAAACCACCAAATATAATAACAGTGCCGGAACTTTCAAGACATAGACAATAGCTCAAAGAGTATATAACCACTACGTATGAATAGCTTATCAAGAAAAATCATAGACAACCTATAAAAAGACATTTACACTTTTTTTAACCTGTAGATTTTTTTTCCTTAATCTTATAACCTTTAGCAACTGATTTTTTATTTCCTAAATTCCGTTCCTTTCCGATGATTTTATGTTTTTACTGTAGAATAAATCTTAGGTATTACTTTCGGGAATTATAAACAAATATAACAGGACCTGAACTTTGTAGACATTTTACAAAAAATAAATTTCTGAACGCACACATGATGTTTTCCGAAAAAAATAAAGTTGTGGCTTAAAGGTCTCAGCAACCAGGCCATAAGCTCCAAAAAAAAAATAAATACAAATAACAAATAGTTGTTACACTATTTGACAGGATTGGACAACAAATGTTTGACATGTAATAAACAAATCAGCATCTATTGAAATGATTAAGTATTCATTACACATATCGAGTTTTCATTGTTTTTAAGATGTATTCTGCTATTCGGCACGGAAACAAATCCAACAAATCAAAAACCATGGCAATCGGTCCAGCCGTTCTCGAGTTATAAGTGTTGTAACAAACACGACTTTCTTTTATATATATAGATTATGATTGTTTTGTTTTTACAATTGTGTTAACACTATTAGGTACTAACTGAAAGAAAATTTTTCAACCTTTTGACACACAAATTTCTTCCCTTTTTGATGTTCAATTAACCCTTTTCTATAAAGTATCTTGTGTCACCATTAAAATTTTGTTAACTTTTTGGAGGGTGCTATCGTTTTTCAAAAGCTTCAAAATTCACTTTATTTACGCGAAATTAAATTTGAAAAAGAATTAAGTGAAGCGATAGAGGTTTCGGTAGAGGCATTTTCCACTGTTATCTCTATTATTGGAATTAGGGTTGTTATCTTGAAACGGTCGCAAACTTGCTATTCAAAGCCTAAGGAATATTATGCAGAGGGGAAATCTAATGAAGCAAACTTGTAATAGATATTTGAGTATATGACGTACGTAGAAGGGGGGGTGATAATAAGTTAAAACAATACTGAGCAATATAATAATAACCCAATTGGTGTTTAGAAGTCGGATTTAAGCAAACTTATCCCGATTCCTTTAATTAACAATGCGATTCGGTTCCAATCAGGTTAATTTTATTTCAAATCAATATATTCCTGTGTCGGCAGGTTATAAGCTATTTTGCGGGTTTTGCAAAATCGATTTGCTCTGTCAGGCGGTTTCTGGGAAAACTCTATAACACAGATGTTATTTCAAAAATAAATTGAGCGTTTTAAATTTTGATTTTTGACAAAAAGAAAATTGAATATATATGACCGCCTCTACGGTTTGAAACAATAGTTAACAGTGAACGGGCAAATAAAGTTTGAAAATTTATTGGTTTGAGGACTACGCAATGATTATTGTCTAACGCACAAACTTTAATTGGAAAGTCACAAGAAATACAATTTAGAGAGAGAGTTCTTAGACAACTGCAATAAAACTTCGACAAGTAGCGAGGTAAGTTTTTAGATTAACGCTTGATGAGAGGTAGTTCCGTCCGATTGAAATCAAAATTACGCACACCACTGCGAGAACGCTTAAAATTTATTGCGATTATCCATTCTATATTCATATCCAAGCCAACCACACATTTGTAACTCTATAGGCGAAGCCATCCCCAATATAACACATTTATTACAATCCAATTTTTTCTTTCCAATAAAACTGCCAGAAATAATTCAATATGTGCAGAAAATTTAATGATCTCGAGGCGGTAGGTTTTTATAAAAATCAGTTTTTATAGACTGTTCTGTTTTATTTTACTTTTTATGACTTGTTGTAATTTTTTTTTTGATGAATATTGTTTTCTTTACTTATTGGTAAGAGCTGTTTATGAAGAATAATGTTACAAATAAAATGCAATGAACAATGAACACTGAAATTACTTATATTTTTGCGCCAATCGTCGCAAATGAGGTCTTTACAGGGACTAATGCCACTACAGGGTTTCTATTAACGATTCTAAGGACGCAGTTGGCTGTGATTTTTGAAAATACCGCTTTGTTGAAATGAAATTTATAATTTGACAGTTCTCGCTTATTCTATGGTTTCCGCTAGTCATTAGTGTGGTTTGTCACCTGTCATGAAACGTCTGATAATCTATGTTTTAAGATTAAGAGTACACAAAGTAAAAGAGGCGGCACACTTCCTACGCCAACTGCGTCCTTAAAATTATTTATAAAAACCCGTTAACTACTTCTTCACGTTTAAGACTAAAGCTAATTATTGCTTTATGTATTTTTTATAGGTAACACTGCAATGTGCTCAAGCCAATTTAATGCGAATTTTTCAAATTGAATTGCTATATAATAAATTTCTTAAATTTAAAAAGTGACATTAGCAATAAAATTTTGCAAAGCTTCAAAAACTATCATTGCCAACATGTTCAACACAAATTACCAACTCATGGAATTTTTTCTGTTATGTGAACATGAATCAACGAATAGTGGACAATAAAAAATTATATGTGTTAAACAAAAACAAGATAAAACTGACTTATTAAAGTTAAACATCACATTAAAACGTTTAGAGTAGGTTTATACTATACCCTATTTTTTTGGCAGAAGCGGATGCGCGCACATCGGAAAAAACCCTACATACAATATAGCAACCGGTCAAATTCTTCAAGCAGAATTAGACCCGTTAACAACTAGCATAATGAATAATGCATATAAGAAACAGGATACTCAATGTATTATAAACCACCATCGACATCCTCGCATGAAAACGAGAGAATCGAAAAATAATACAATACTGGAAGTGCTTTTCTTTCATTTGTTCATGGGGTTACAGACAGAATCGGAAAAATTCTTTGTAAACAAGAATTGAGAACGGTTTTCAAACCACTTACAATAATCTTGGAAATCTTACCATCTCCGAAAGACAGAATTGGCACACTTTGGTCTAAAGGTGTTTATAAAATTCCGTGCTCCTGTGGCAAAGTTTACATTAGTGAAACAGGACGTTCAATTAAACTTCGAGTCTCTGAACATAAAAGGTGCATAAATTCGGTTTATGGTCACAGTCATCACTAGCTGAACATCATCTAGACACCGGTCACAAAATTTGTCTAGATGAATCTTCGTTGATTTGTAAAGCGGATTTTTTCTATGACAGACAAATCAGAGAAGCAATCGAAATTGTAAAACACCCAAACAACTTCAATAGAGATTCAGGTTATTATCTCTCAATTTGGAAGTCTTTGTTCACAAACACTCCTTCGTCATCAACACAAAGCGCTTCCACTTTATGCAGCTCTCTCTTCCAAGCCTCCCGCCAGTTTCTCTTCTGCCCCTTCCACCGGTTTCTCTTCCCCACTTACCAATATAAGCCCAAGCAGCAACGAGGTCTAGCCAGAATAAGTTCCGCCTCTGGCGAGGTTCCCACGTCGAGTTACCGTGCTTGTTCTTACTTTTATTTCTCTGTCCTGATGACGCCTCCACCGATGGAGTGCGAAACGTCGACACTTTTATTAAATCTTTCTACACGGTCTTTTCCGAAAGATGTCAATATTTCAATGACTTCGGACCGTGAAAGCCTTTCTTCTTAAATAGTGTCAGTGTCAATAAATTGCTTAGGTTTACATAACCTCACACAAGCACCGGAATCTCTATAGACTCCCTATAGTGGAGAAAAATGTGACATCGGTTGCTTTGCGCTCTAAACGACACAGGATTTGCACGCCGTTAAATAAAAATCTTGTTTGGCAGACAAAAATGAGGTTAGAATAAATTGACAAATCTGGCTGACAGTGCTGACACCGCTTTTTCATAATTTGTGCTGTGTAAACGGGACATTACTTTAACCAATGGAAAGGTAGTATTTTAAATGCGATTTTGAAGATTCCCCATTCGTCTTTCAAATTCTCAAAAAATATACTAAAGCACAATTAAATATTTAATTAAACTCAAAGTTAATTTGTTACGTGATTGGTTTAATTTGCGAAAACAACCAATCAAACATCTTGATTTTAAATTTATTTGCAACTAGCTGTGCTACTTAACAGTAATGCGATATTAGACGTAAAGCCATCGGGGATCAGAGCATATAGGCTGCAAGGATTGATTTAGCTGACCGTGCGAAAAACAACTAATATCTAAATCCACCTCTTTTAGCGTCTGACGTTAGGATTTATTAATTGTCATCGTAAAACATAGACTCACTGCAAACTGGACTCGTTCAAAGCTGAACGGAAAATTGTTTAAAATAAAATAAATCCGAAGACTACAAACACTAGACCACTAGATTACAACTTTTGTTAGATGAGGACAGCTTATTATTCACATTAGATGCGCAGTGGTACAGTAGGAGATAAAAGCGCCTGTGTTGCTTAACGACAGATTGGCTTCACCTATTGGCATAATATTATTGTTATCAGGAGATAGTGCATCTAAGGATGACTCAGGTGTACCTTTCTAAGAGTATTCGAGCTCTATCACCTATTCTGCACCCTGTTAAAACCTTTGCTTCTGTTTTCAGTGTAAATTAGTCACTTTTCTTCTGGTAACCTTTCTAAAACACTGCTCTAAATTCTATTCTAAAGCTGTTGTCTTAAAAAGTTCGGTCATAAGATTTTGCCATAAGGTTAGACTAAACCGAAATTTGGTGAGGGTTCACCAAAATTTTCCTGCGCCATAATGAATCTCTTTGGTTCTTAAGCCTTGAAAGCATTTCACCAACGCCATCTTTTGAAAATCTCTGAGTTTTGTTGTTTTTAGCGGTCTAAAATTGATATTTTCACCGATATAATGTAATAAATTGTTGAATTTAGCTGTTAACCTGTTTGGTAATCAAAGCGTTCATATTTAAATATAACTATTTTGAATTTGTTGAGTTTAATAAGTCTCTTATAATGTGTAGTTTTAGTTGTTGTTGTTGCTTTCCTGGCCATAATTGTTTTGGCCTTTATCAAGACTTGTCGTATGCGGTTATGCAATATTTAGAATTTGGCACATATTGTGTTAAGGCAAGTATAGTACAAAGGAAAATTGATTTTCCTTCTGACTCATAAAAGAATAGTCCAGCACCCTTATTAGCCTCACTAACTTCAAAGTATAATTTACATAATTTTGCAAAATGTAAATTTACAGTACCTAATTGTCAGTGTTCAGTAATTATTTCAATTATTATATACTTTTTTTATTGGGAGCGGCTCATATCTTTATGTTTTTAATATTTAAATTTTACATAGCACACTTTGTTGTTAATGAATTAATTTATACAATTTATCTGGCATTGTAGAGATTTGCAGGTCAAATTTGTACAATATATATTTTATAATTTCGCTTTTTACGTTTTTTGCTTATTCAAAAGTTGTTGTTTTGATTAAAATCTTGCAAGATTAAAAACGATTTTTTTCATGTGACCTATACCCTTTCCGCTGAGGCCTAGTCGGGATACTCTAGCTAGAGAGCAGCAAGTCAAACCAAAACGATTTCTCTCACTTTCTCAAATAGTGTAAAACATCTGTCTCTTTAAGTTCCTATATAACCTCCCGGTACCATTCTGGTCAGGTCAGGTCAGGTCAGGTCAGGTATGATATTATATGTATTCAAGTAATAAAATATAATGCTGAATACTTATTGACTGAATAGTCAAAAAATTGAAACATTAATTAACAACCTAAAAATATTTGTTTTTAGTTACTGTGTACAAAAAATTGACATCTTTTGGAAACAACCGCGTCAAATTGTTTAAAAAAAAATCATGTCCTACTTAAATGTCTTCACCAACAAATTCTAGCATCAGAACCGTAGTTAACCTATTTTCCAAAACTCTATTCGAGGCGGAAGTTTTAATCCTGTCAAAAGGTTTGTACTTTGCTGTTGCTTCATACAAAATTCTAAAAGACATTGTCAGTGCTGTTGAGATGTATATTAAAGCTCTACCTAAAAGTAGGGCTGATACAGTATGTTTCAAAGCAGTTAGGATATTGCCTTTTGCAAAACCTCGAAAACTCAATTTTTCAAAAGGCTTTCAAAACCTTAAAATCCAATTCTATCATTGCAACGCTACTGCAGTCATCTAGAATCAATGTAATTATATTAAAAACGTTGATGGATTGCTTCAAACTGTCTTCTATCTTCCTCTATCCAGAGATCCTCCATCAAGAATTGAAAAGGAAATTTTCAATTCCAAAATTCAAAAATTCCAAAACATTTTGTCCCTCCAAGGTTGTACGATCTTTTAAAAATTTTATCTTGCTTCATTTCTCAAAGATTACTACGGAAAAAACTTTGTCTTATGTCCTAAATTCCTTTCATTTCGTTCAAATGTTCACAAAAATTCACATTTTCTTTGAATCCTTCAGATTTGTTGGTTAGTGTTGATGTAGTTTCACTTTTTACAAAAAATCGTGTTCCAGAAGCAGTAGCTATTGCCAGAAAGTTAAAACTTTTCTCAAATCTTAAGACATCTGAGAGAAAAATGCTTATCTTCAACAATAAATTTTATAAACAAGTTGCAAGAACTCTAATGGGTTCTCCTCCGTTTTCTCTCATTGCCAATATTTGCATAGAATCTTTTAAAACCAAGGCCCTTAAAACATCAGTTTTAAAACTTAAATTATGGCTTCGATATGTTGATGATGCTTTTACCATATCGCATTACGATGAAGATAAGATAAAGATATTCAATTTACAATGGAAATTGAGAATCAAAATTCTCTTCCATTTTTGGATGTCTTGGTAACACGTCTTCCTAACGGGTCTTTGGGTCATACAATATATCGACTTCCTCAGAAGGGGGATATTCCTTGGGTCATACAGATCGCTATTTTTATGCGACATCTCATCATTATCCTGCCCAAAAATTGTCTGTCATTAAATCTTTGGTACATCGCGCTTTTTCGGTTTGTCAAACATCAAGTCTTCAAGCAGAATTAGACCGGTTAACAACTAGCCTAATGAATAATGGATATAAAAAACAGGATATTCAACGTATTATAAACCACAATCGACATCCTCGCACGAAAACGAGAGAGTTGAAAAATAATACTAGATCCGCTTTTTTCGATTTATTCATGGGGTTACAGACAGAATTGGAAAAAATCTTTGTAAACAAGAATTTAAACCGGATTTTAAACCACCTTCACAAATCTTGATAATTTTACCATCTTTAACAGATTTAACTTGCTGTTGTCTAAAGGTGTTAAAGTTCGGTGCTCTTGTGGCAAAGTTTACATTTGAGAAATAGAACGTTCAACTATAGTTCGGGTTTCTGAACATAAAAGGTGCATAAATTCTGGTTTATGGTGACAGTCTTCACTAGCTGAAAATTATCTAGACACCGGTCACCAGATTTATCTTGATAAATCTCTTTGATTCGGAAATCCAAATTCTTCTATGACAGAAAAATCAAGAAAGCAATTGAAATTTGTTTTTCCAAACGTTTCGACGCAGTCTTTTCCGAAAGATGTCAATTTTTCAATTACTTTAGGCCGTGAAAGCATTTCTTCTTCAATGTACATTTTATAAAGTTTATTACTCTAAGTAAATCAATAAAATGTTAGGCTGCTAGCATCTAGTAGTGTTTTATGTTTTATGTGGTGGCACCATTAAATTGTTACACTGACTGGAGTGGTGACAATCAAAATTCGTATTCTGTTTACACAAAAACATAAAAATATAGGTTGGCTAGGTTTTGTGCCAAAGTGGTTAAAGCAATAAATCCAAAACTACCGATTTTATGTGAAGTAGATTATTACACCCACGTAATTACCCATAAATCGGTTTTGTATTTGACATCTGGTTTTACCTTACTCCAAATAATATTTTACCCTTTTTACTTCAACAGCACAATTGCCAGTCTGAAATCATTCACAATAGAATTTTTAAAAACTTACACTAGGGAGTGGTTTTATAGTAATGGTCCATACAATGTAATAACATACGCTTTTACTGATACTTGTCATAATGACAATGAGCTACTAAAAACGCTGACTATAAGCAAGAAATAAGCTCTTTATCGCACTGCAATCAAAAGCAAAAAAGCGGTCTAAATTATGAATAAATACAAAAATTCTCTAAGAAAAAAGCTCATATTAGCATTGATTTTTAATAAAATTAGGCCGGTTGAAAATATTAATGGAACGCAATCCAGGACAAGCGTCGTTATGAAAAAAAAAAAGAAAATACAATTATGCCGTAAACCTGTTCGCTGAGCTCTAATAAAGAAACATTAATGAGCAATTTAATACATCTGGTTAGGCAGGTGGGTCTGTCATAAAGTAGAAAAAATTCAATTTAAGGCAGAATATAAATTTAAAGTACAAAAATTAAAAAAGCAGCAGAATATTTTTGTAGAATCATTCATAATAGTGACTTAGTGACTCTCTGTAAAAATTTCTGACCAATCTTTTTAATATTTTTTATAGAATTTTGACTTATAAATGCTTAAGTATACCTATTTTTTGTTTTATCAATTTAATCATTAATAACTCAATTATTGTCATTGATGAAACAAATTGATCATAACTATTATTTTAAATTGTATAAACTAAATTACGCAGTAACTGCCATAAGACATAACCGTTACAGTCACTAAATATGTCTAGTGACATTAATAACCGTCATTGAACAGCGCCATCTATTTTTAAAATCTAAACTTTTGGATTCATTCATTTACACTATCTAGACTTTTTAATTACAATATATTATTTATATAAAAAAAATGTTTATTTTGAATACGTAGTTATTAATAAAGTAGCGTTATTTAGGATTTAAATCTAAATAAATAACTAATAGCATATTTTTTTAACATGAATATTATTATTTAATAACATTTGTTGTACCTATAATAATTAATATGTATATTAAAGAACTCATTTTATAAGAGTTCATTTGGCGCACAAGACTTATCTATGGGACACGAGCACCAATACCCCTTATAAAACCCATTTGATTTAATATCTAATTTAAATTTTTAGTTTGACGTAATTTGTCTAATTTTTAACTAAAATTAATATAATATGCAAGAACAGCATTCATGTACCCTGCCCAAAATTCGAAAACTAGCCGAGACAAGTAAAAATTGCTTCGTAATAAATCCAAAATAGCCTAAAGAAAACAACTCCAGAAATTTGAGTATTGCCAAAAAAAAACAAAATGAAAACAATTTTTGATAATGTACTTTGAGGAGGTGCAGCGCCAGAAGTACAAACCTTATAGAAGATATTAAAGATATTCAGCTGCCATCATCTCATGTCGTAAAACAAATAAGTTTATAATAAGTGTAATTGTCATTTGAACGTTTTAAAACACATTCTAGATATGGCGAGGGCCCCTTAACAAAGTTTTGCAGCCTTGTCTTGAAGCCATTTTGTCTTCTAATTTGAACCATTAAATCCTTTTTCAAAATACTTTTGGTAAAAAGATTAGTTAATTTCTTTCAAAGATTTAACAGCTATAATACGTAGCTAACAAATTAAAAATAGTGACATTTAACGTAATTATTTTTTTGACAGTCATGTGTACCAACCTTTGAAAAAAACTATATAAGAGCACTCGTGCTTTTATAAATGTTTGGTCAGATGGCAAATTCGGCCCATGGACAATATAAATAGACATATTCTCATAGCTATCTTAACTATCCTGAACTTATTAACTTTAAATTTTTAAATGTTGCTGTAACTAGTCAATACGGTTGTAAAATTATTACCACTATTGTTTTAAATCAACGTAATAAGTTTTTTATTGTTTTAAATCAACGTAATAAGTTTTTCTTCAAACATATACCGACATCGGCGTGTTAAAGAAATGTGCATTTCGCGACATGGCTAAATTAAGTTAGTTAAAAGCCGAATGTTGGCATCTGGCAAGACTAGCATGGAAATATAAAGATATCTCCAATTTTATCGGCCATAGACCGAATTCGCCATCTGACTCCATAAAAGACTCTAAAGTGAAAACATTAAGGTTATTACTTAAACTATTAGGTTATATACTTACTTATACTATTAGGTTAATAACTTATACTAAGTTATATACTAAGCTTCTCAGAGACTCCAACTCAAAACTATCTAAAACTTACCATCACAGCCCCAAGTAGAATATTTCTTATCCACTGTCCCAGCTCGCACCCCCCTGACCTGACAAATACCATCGCACTACCCTATATTCACAATATACAAATTTTAAGCACTTAAAACTAATTTATTATCATTAATTACAATTAGGTAATTTAAAATAGGTTTAAAAATTTCAAATGTGATTTGAGCAAAAATTATCATTGTACATTCAAAACAAATGACAGTTTATGACAGCCTTCAGCTACCAAATACCACCTTGAAAAAAAAAAAGAACTAAAAGTAAACTTTGAAAAAAATTTCATTAACGCTTATTATAGTTGAATATTATGTCCGGTAAGTAAAAAAAATATTAATTCAACGCTTATTTTAACAGCACAGTCTCAACAAAAAAATTTCATTAAGTATTGTCCAAGCCCCACCGACGTGGCAAAAATACTATCGCACCGCCCGATATAAATCGCAAGCATCATTGATTATTGTTAGTTACAATTAATTTATAAATTTTATACCAAAGCCCGTTGATTTTTTATAAAGTAGCAACACGTTTTAAAAAATGCTTTGGTAACGATTTATTTGCCGGTAGGGAGCGCTGTAGTCGTTCATGTTTATTTTGACAACAAATCAAATAAAACACAAATGTCACTCGTTACTTGTCAACTTGACACTAAACAATCAAATTTGAATTTTATTTATGTTTCAGTGTTGATGTCTTGATGTTCCGTTTTTTAACTATTAACTAAATATAAATAATATCTTTATTTTAGCTCTATGATCTTTATAATAAAAATTATAAATTTCTACAGCGCTCTCTACCGGCAAATAAATCGTTACCAAAGCAATTTTTTAATCGGGCCGCTACTTTATAATAAACCAACGGGGCTTTGCTTTTAACGTGATTAGAACGAAAATTATCATGGCACATTCAAATCAAATGAGAGTTTATGACAGGCAACAACTACCAAATACCAGCACCAGAAAAAAAACTTATTTTAAAATAATTTGATTAATTTTTATTAATCAAATTGTTCTATCTTCAACAATATTAAATTTTAAGCATCATTACCAACATAATTATCATTAATTTCATTTATAAATTTTAAACGTAGATCATTGAAGCAAAACTTATAGCACATTCAAAACAAATGAAAGCTCATGACAGTTTAAAAAACAAGTACCAACATAAGAAAACAAAAAACTAATTTAAAATTTTTGAAATAATTTATTTTATATTTATTATAGTTGAATAAACTTGGATTATAGCCTATTTACTTGAATTACATGCGCTATAAGTTTAATAATTTAATTTTTATTCATTGAATTTTCAAAAAATTTTAACAAAACTTTATGATCTTAGTTTCTATTTTTTGAATTACACCAAATACACATTTTAAACCTCACAAACACTTCAATAATTATTATTTATTACAATTAATTCAAAAATTAAATATAAGTATAAAGGAAAATAGCCGAATACAGGGCTTCTACTAATAATTCTAAGAACGCAGTTGGCTGTGAATTTTGAAAATACTGCTTTGCTGAAATTATGGAGGGTAGAGGTAAGGAGGACTATCTCTGTGTATGAAAAAGTGTCCGTTGAAATGCGTCAAATTAGGGTGGCGCTACAATCGCATCAGTGTAAATTTTAAAAACCACGCCAAAAGTTATTAGAGTAAGATAGAAAAATAAACAAGGAAAGAACAATTTCCGCTTCAAAACTAATAACTAACTACTTTAGTCAACAAAAATAATAAATTTATTTACTCAGCACACTTCAATCTGTCTACAACTGCTACATTCATACCGTACACTGCTGCTACGCCAGCGCCATTCTGGAAGGTTTTTGCACTGTTACTTACAGCTTACACCTGGACACTTTTTTAACTTGTCCCCCATATAAGATAGTCCTCCTTACCTCTACCCTCCATAGCTGAAATGAAATTTATAATTTGACAGTTCTCGCTTATTCTATGGTTCCCGCTGGGCATTAATGTGATTTGTCACCTGTCACTTAGAGTCGTCTAATACGTGTCCTTGAACGATCTATGTACAAAGTAAAAAAGGCGGCACAGTTCCTACGCCAACTGCGTTCTTAGAATTATTTATAAAAACCCGGTGTAAACCACGTTATTGCGGACTATATAAAACTGATGAAGTTGTCAAAGAGAAAAATCAAGACCATGGAGCTATATCAAGACCAATCTAAGAAGTACCAACATAAAAAACAAAATAAATTGTTTTAACTATATATTATCTAAAAAGTAATATATCAAAAACATTAATTTATATTATGATTAATTGCAAATAATTTATAGATTTTAAATGTGATGAGAGCAGAAATTATTATGGCACATCCAAAACAAATGAGAGTTTATGACAGGCAACAACTACCAATTACCAACATCAGAAAAAAAAACATTTTAAAATAATTTTTATTAATCAAATTGTTCTATCCTAAACAATAGTAAATTTTAAGTATCATTACCAACAAAATTATCATTAATTTCATTTATAAATTTTAAACGTAGATCATTGAAGCAAAACTTATTGCACATTCAAAGTAAATGAAAGTTCATGACAGTTTAAAATACAAATGCCAACATAAGAAAACTGAATTAAACTTTTTGAAATAATTTATTTTTTATTTATTATATTTGAATAAAGTTGGATTACAGCCTATTTACTTGAATTAGATGCGCTAGAAGTTTAATAATTTAATTATTATTTATAGAATTGTCAAAAAATTAAAACAAAAGTTTATGATCTTATTAGTCTCTATTTTTTTAATTACACCAAATACATATTTTAAACCTCACGAACACTCCAATAATTATTATTTATTACAATTAATTCACATATTAAGGATAAGAATAAAAGAAAAAATCCACGCAATTTCGGTCTATATAAAGCTGAGTATTTTGAAATGAAATTTATAATTTGACAGTTCTTGCTTATTCTATGGTTTCCGCTGGTTATTAATGTGATTTGCCACCTGTCTAATACGTGTCCTTGAACGATCTATGTACAAAGTAAAAGAGGCGGCTCAGTTCCTACAACTGTGTCCTTAAAATTATTTATAAAACCCCGTTATAAACCACGATATTGCGGACTATATAAAACTGACGAAGTTGTCAAAGAAAAATATCAAGACCAATCTAAGAAGTACCAACATAAAAAACAAAAAGTAAATTGTTTTAACTATATATCTAAAAAGTAATATATCAAAAACATTAATTTATATTATGATTAATTGCAATTAATTTATACATTTCAAACGTGATGTGAGCGAAAATTATCATGGTACATTCAAAACAAATGAAAGTTCATGACAGCTTAAAAAACAAGTACCAACATAAGAAAACAAAAAATTGAATAAAAATTTTTGAAATAATTTATTTTATATGTATTACAGTTGAATAAAGTTTGATTATAGCCCATCTACTTGAATTAGATACGATAAAGTTTAATAATTTAATTTTTATTTATAGGATTGTCAAAAAATTAAACAAAACTTTATCATCTTAGTCTCTATTATTTGAATGTCACTAAATACACATTTTAAACCTCACGAACACTTCAATAATTATTATTTATTACAATTAATTCATATATTAAAGATAAGAATAAAAGAAAATAGCCATGCAATTTCGGTCTATTTAAAACTGACGGAGTTGTCAAAGACAAATATCAATACCAATCCAAGAAGTACCAACATTAAAAACTAAAAGTAAATTATTTTAGCTATATATCTAAAAAGCAATTTATCTAAAATAATAATTTATTTAATTATAAAAAACTCCAACTGCTGGTAAAATTTAAAAAATATTAATTTATACAAAAATCACTATTAGTGTGAGATTACATGCATAATTAAGCCCACAACGCCAAGTTTTATCAAATGAAATAAGAAATACATACATAAAAAACAACAAAGATGGTCATGAAACCAAAAATTTTTTGTTTTGTAATTTGCTATTTTGATTATAAGGAAGCGGTACACCAATATTATAAAAAAAAACTTTTGTGATGTTTGAAGTTATTTATTTTTATTTAAAGGCTAGATTTGGTGTAATCCGGCTTATGTTTACTATCAGCTTATCAGTTACACTTTTGAGATAGTGGCTTACACTAGATTAAAATCTGGTAAGTAGCAGATTATAAACTGCTTATATGCATCTAGATAGTACGCTAAAACTTGTTCTTTAGGTAGCAGATTCAGTTTAATTTCAACAAATAATTGCTGTTCAACGTCATGGCTTCTATTAAACGTCAATGCACGTTAAAGCCAACAAATTCCCAAAACATGGCTCATTTATTGCGTTAAAAAAACCAAAAAAAAATGGTTCTACACCACTGAAAACAAGTGATCAATACCATCTCACAGGAAAAACTTTGATGCAGGAAAAACACATGCTCAGCAACAAAGTTTTATGAGGAAAATTTGAGTGAAAAACATTCTCTTTTGGTGGTAAATAAAAAAGTTTTTCTTTTTTTAGAATAATGAAGATCAATAACGGAAATGTGCGGCGGAAGGTGTGTGTTTGAGGATTTACATGTGTAAAGTTGTAAGCTCAGATTGTGGAGGATAATTGGATTGTCTCAGATACATTATGGACAGTGTTGTTCTCATTTAGCGGTAATTTATACAATCATGTAAGGCAGTCAGTGTATATAGTCAAAGTAGTAAATTCGAGTATAAAGATAGAGGCTGAAGTGGACAAGATCTTGGTTTTTCTACCAATCATGTTTCGGGTCAGAGATACGGTCGTGAAAAAACTGGAAATAGCCGTTTGGAAGCGACAAAACGAAAAGATAGAAGAGCCTTTTCAAGATACTTTGTGAGGGTTGATGTAGAAAATAAATAAATGTAAAATTATGACATTCTACCCTAAAAAACATAAAAAATTTCTGATATTTTTAGCTTAAATCCCTGTAATCCATGAACGACAAACTACCGTTTAGTACAAATTTGTCTAAAGTCTGTCACACAAATCCAACCTTTGAAATATTATCAGCACCAACAAAACTTTGAAAGCTCTTAAAACTTTTCAGCAACTATCAAAGACGTAATCCTACAGCGAAGGAAATGTGTTTAAACTCGAACCTTGTTCTAAGAGCTTTATTGAGTGTATCGTGGCTGCTGGAAATTATCTAGCTATTTGAACACTATGTAAAAACCAACAATAAAAAAATGCGCTCTCATCTAATCAAAAACCATATCGGTTGGCCTACTTTGTACAAAAAATTATTTTAGATGAAAAGAATTGAAATGTGACGACAATGTCAACCAAACCACAACTTTCTGAATCATTAAAAAGCTTCTGACGTCACGTCGAAAGTAATTTAATCTTTAAATTAAACAGAGTTGTTGCAGAATTAACGTCATTTGGAATGGTAAATAGAATGGTGGAATTGTAGATTACATAATTATTATTTATTTTTCAAATTTTGTAAATGAACTACGTTAATTTTAAAGTTAAACAAAATAATGTCGTTTTGTCAATGTTTAAAGTTAGCAAACGTCTCTAGCTACTTTGTATATTTAACAATATTTTATGACAGCCCTATATAATATTAATATGTAATTAATTAAACAACTGTACAAAAATTTTGTCAATGTTTAAAGTTAGCAAACGTTTTTAGCTACTTTGTATATTCAACAATATTTTATGACAGCTCTATATAATATTAATATGTAATTAATTAAACTATTGTACAAAAATGATGTTTCACACTATATGAAACTTAAAAATTAATTAGGCTAATTGCAATTAATAAGAATTACGCTAAATTTACTGTTTGCAGTTTATGAAAGTAAGCGTTGTGTTTGGAGGCTTGGCTTATTAATTAAGCGTGTAATCTGACACTAATGGTGACTTTTGTTTGATTTATTATAATTATTTTTTAAACTGTACTGATAAAAGAGTTTTTCATAATCAAGTAAATTATTATTTTAATTAAATTCTTTGTGCTACGTATAGTTATTTTTTTTTCTTATGTTGGTGCTTCTTAGGTAGTAGTACTTGACATCATGGTATATTTAAGAACTGGTAAATCATAATTGTTTATTTTCCGCAAAATTTATAATCAAAATTTGTAATTATTTATAATTTAAGTACTTGCAGTGTTTAAAAAATGTCAATATTTTATTAAAATTATTTTTTTCATTCATTTGTTTCTTTTATGTAGGTGCTTCCAACCTGTCACATACGCTCATTTGTTTTAAATGTGCGGTGATATTTTCCGCTGTAGGTGTAGCTACATTAATAATTGTACAGCGTGGTCAACAATGACGGTTTGCGTTGGCAATCTTACATTTTATTTTAAAATGGTACAACTGCAACTACTTCCTGTTTTTGTGACAACATCATTGACAAATACTAATTAAAAAGTTAGTCGCTATGGCATAACCTACAGCTTTTCTTATGAGTGTTATGTCAAATATTTGTCAAACGAGCGTATCCGGTTACAGTGTCAACTAGGCAAATAAAAAAGTCTCTAAAAAGTGTTGCCAACTCAAACCGTCATTGTTAACCACGCTGTAATTAACAAAAATTAATGCATTTTTAATGCTAGAAATGTACTGTAAATATAATGGTACCTATTTGCTGCTGGAGGTTGGGACGTTTTAATAAAATATCCCAGGTGAGGCTGGGTTAGTGCCCTTATTTTATTAAAAAACAAAGCAAGCAAATTTATTTTTTGAATTTGAGTCTTCAATAAGCTTAATAATGTTTTAAATTTTGAGTTTTTTATAGACATGTATTAAAGCACTCGTTTTTAATTTTTAGAGATTGGTGTTGGTATACATAACTGTCAATTTTTTTTATGTCAATGTCATATTTGATTAATGTTATAAATTTGGAAAAAAAAATCTTATTTTTTTTAACTGAAAATTGTTTTGGAAAGTTGTTAGTGGTTCAAATTAAAGACAAAGTGGGTTTAGGCCGAGCTGAAAAAATTTGCTATGGAAATCTTGCTACATTTAAGATTGTTAGGTTATTAGGTAATAACTTTTTAGTAATGGTTTTGGCTTGTTTTTGAATTTTGAGAGAAGCACATACATTCTGTTTTTTTTTTGTCATATTAATTTGTTAAAAATAAAATAAATTTTGACAAACAACAGTTTTAAATTTAAATTTGTAGCTGTTACCAACCATTAGCAACAAAATTTTTTAGAGCTTAATATTTTTTTTTATATATATAAAATTGAAGAAAAAAGACGAAAATTTAAAAAAAATTGTCTAAAAAACCCGTTTTATTAGGGATATTGGCGCACGTGTCTTATAAAAAACTTATGCGCCAATTAATCCTTATAAAACTAGTTTTTTACTATAATATTTATAATCTATTACTATCTACCTTAAATACAAATTGATGTTTTATTTTATATGCATATATGAATCAAAGATTGGGAGACTATAAATAATTCTACAAATATAATGATAAGAAAAGTTTCGGATTACAATCATAGGTGACACTGCTTAATGACAGTTCTGACACTTGTAGCTTAATAAAATATTTTCTGTCAACTTACTCTTTTTCACTTTTTCACATTGCTTGATCATGTGCTCTACTGTTTCTTTTTTCTTCTAACATCATTTTTGCTTTTTTTTCTAAAATTTACTAAAACTCTTTAGAAAATTTTTAAAAGTTTTTAAAATAAAAAAAATATTTAAAAATTTTTGAAACTTCTAAAAAATTTTTTTTAATTTCTTAAAATTATTTCAAAATTCCTTTAAAAGATTTCTAAAAATTATTAAAATCTTTTACACATTTTGTAACAATTTTTTCAAAACTTTGTTAAATTTCAAATTTTTTATGAATTTTCGGACTTTCAATTATTTTTTCCAGAGGACTTTTGAATCTCTGATTAAAAATCTTATAAAATTATTTAAAAAATCTCTAAAACTGTTCCAAATACCTTCTGCAATTCCGAATTTTTTATAAAAAATATTCTAAAACTTTTATAAAATTTCTTAAGAACTTTTCCATAATTTATCTGAAAAGTTTTTAAGTAATTACAAATTCTTTCAAAATTGTTTTAAAGTCTGTTTAAAATCTTCTAAAATACTTCGATGAAGTTTTTTGATAAACTCTTCTAAAAGATTTTTGGAACTGGAAATTTTTTAACTTCCTCAAAAAATCTTCCATATTTTTTGTTAATTTTTGTTATTTAAAAAAAAAATAAAATGTTTTAAAGCACTTTTGAAGTTATTTAAAATATAAAATTTTAATAAAAATCTATTAAAAATTCTACAATTTTAAACCTTTGTTCAATTTTTTTAAAAAAATTGTAAGGTTTTTTTAAAAATTATTAAAACTTTTCAAAACATTTTTAAAAAATTTTCTAAGCTTTCTATAAATTTTCGAAAATATCTTTAAAGATTTTTTTTGAACTGTGTTGAAAACTTTTTAAATTCATTAAAATAAATTAAACAGTTTTTACAATTCTTGCAAAATTTTTAAAAAAATTTTTACAATTTTTAAATTGTTTTTTAAAATTTTTATTAATACTCTTTTAAACATTTTTATTAAAATTCTTAAAAACTTTTAAAACTTTTTAAAGCTTTAAAATTTCCAAAAAATCTTTTAAACTTCTTTTAAAAATTGTTTCACACTTTTCAAAAAAATCTTTTGAAACTCCTAAAACTTGCTATAATTTTGTTTTTGATTTTTTGTCAAACTTTTTTAAAAAACTTTGCTCTGAAAATTTGGCTATTATCTTATCTTTTTTCTTATAAATGTTATAGTATTTTTATTAATACTATTAATTTATTCATTTTATTGTATTTTTTCTGTAAAATTTCCTCTTTTCTTTCTCAACTTTATATATTTTTATCACCTTTTTTGCTTTTCTAAATATATTTTCTTAATTTTCTTTGTTTTATTCAAGTAATCGTTGTGGTATTCTGTTTTTTTCTTTTTATAAGTGTCTTTATCTTATTTTTTTATTTATTATGATGTTTCTCTTCTTTCAACTCTCTTGCCGTATCTTAAATAACTTTTTTTACCAGATTCTACTATTATATCTTTCCTTTTTTCCTTACAATATGTATTGTCTCTCTATTCAACGATAAAATCTTTTCTGTACTATTTTAATTTTTGTTTTTTCTTGATCTTTTATAATTTCTGTGTTATTTATTACATATTTTAATCTTATTCTTATTGTTAATTTTTAAAAAAACTCTTATCTTTTCCACACAATATTCAGAATCCTTCTGAACATTTTTAAATATTTTATTTGTGATACGTCTATTTTCATTTTCTATTTCATTTGCCTCTCTACAACTTTCTATCGTATTTTTTGCACTTGTTTACAATAGAAAGTTCAAAAAACTGAAATTTATCTGTATTTATCCATATTAGACTTTTGTTTATTATATTTTTAACTGCTTATTTTTTGATTTTCAGTTAAACTTTTTTGTTAAACTTTCAGTTTTGATTATGTGGTTGTAAAAAATGCGTACAACTAGCAAACAAATCAGTGACAAGTATTGAGAAGAAAATAATTTGGTTTAAATTTTCAATTAACGTTAAATGCCAAAGAGAAGGGTCATTCGATCTAATGCATAATCTACGTCAAACATAAACAATATAATGTTATAATACAGTATTAGTAGCTCTGATGCATGTTCAAGGAATATTAATGTGTCTAGTTAGTTAGTTGCAATAACAATAGCTGCCAGTAATTTGTTGGTCAGACTTGAATATAACGTATAACAAATAAATCTATCGCTATTCCACTTCTGATACATTGTTTGGATTTTATTAGTTTTTCTGCATTTGCAGCTTATACTTTTAAATAACAGTCATAAAACACAAATTGTAAACACTTTAATTTCTCTGAAAATAGCTTATAGCGTGAATAATTCTCGGTCAATATAACTGGCGTCGACACCCCGTCTATAATGCAATTACTTTGCGTGAAAAAATCCCACCCTCGATTGTTTTAAAATTGTTACATTCACTTGTCTCATGTTAAATAAATAGCCAACTAGAGAGAGAACATTTTGTCAGCTTGGGCTATTATGAAAAATTGGATTTTTGCATGACTAAAAATTTAAATGTCAAGAACAAAAAGAAAATTAAAATCTTAAGAAGTGCGGTCTGGTTTAAAATGTATAGAATAACTTAATTATAACAAAAAGTCTATAGTAAAGTCGCCTATTTAGTCTAGTTTAATTTAAATTTGAAAAAAAGTTTATATTAAACTGATTTTTCAGTCTACTTTAGTTGGTTTGATTTTGAGCTGACTTAATTCTATTTGAGTGTTGACCGGATTGGCTTAACCTTCTTCTTCTTCTTTTTTAGTCAGTTGAACATCTAGACTTTATTAGTCTAATTATTCTAAAAATCGCTTTATTTAAGTTCTTTAATAATGGCCACAAAAAGAAGTCACATGAAGTGAGGTTGCAGGATCTTGGGGAGTAAGCCATGGCTGGATTTTGGCTGATAACTTGACGATCATAAAATTCTTGCATCATATTTAAGGTCTCGTAACTGGTATGTGGAGTGGCACCGTCTTGCTGAAAGTACCCGTCCACAATTTCATTGTCATGAAGCTGTGCAAAGTATGGCTTTCAAAATCTCCCCTCGGTATCTTGCACCAGCTCAGTGGCCGTTACGAAAATAAGATTCCTTCAAAAAGTTGTAAGCCAATCATTTTAAATTTATAATAAATCAATGATAAATTATTAAATTTAAATTAAAAAATCTAAAAAATTTTAAATAGTTTTTTTTTAATTGAAATTTTTATTGTTTTTATTTTGATATACTTTATAAGTTCATATTTTTTTTTGACACGTTGTTGAACAGTTTTTTTTTCATATTTTATTAAATATATAAAAAAAATAATTATAAATTTTTATTGATTGTTTTTATAGCTTTGAATCTATTAGAATGTATTTCTTTTACGTTTTATATCAAAATAATTTCTCATATGCTTTTTAACTGAGGATTCAGTAATCAATTGTTATTTTTTTTATTTCCTTTACTTCTAACGCATTTTTAATCTTTATTTAATAAATCTTTTTCTGTTTTTTATTATTATTTTATCCATTGTTTCTTCTCTAACTTTGTTTTTTGATTGATTTATTAGTTTTTTTTATTGTAATATTAATCTATCAGTCATTTTAAAACTTTTTTTAAGTTTTATTGCTTTTATGTCTCATTTCTTTCTTGGCATTTTAGTTTAACGTATTTTTTTTTGCTGATTGTTTGCGATTTTTATTATTATTTTTTGATTTTCTTGCAAATTGTGTTTGTAATCTATAACCATTGAACATTTATATTTTTTTAAACTTTGTATTGTTTTTTATATATTTCTGCTATATCAATTTTTTATGTATGTACGGATTTTTTCTAGTCTTCCATTTCAGAATTTAATTATTTAAATTTTTTCACGCTATTTTGCTTATTTTTTATTTTTTTTTATTTTGCGTAAACATTTTCTTGTCTTTGTGCAAGTCTTGTATTATTTTGTTTGTTTATTTTTACCATCTTTTATGATTCTATATTCATTTATCTTCTATAATTTTGTTTTTGTTTTGAACATTCCATTAACTGTAATCCTTTTTTCTACTATCTTTTGCTAGCTTTTTATTTTTGTTTTAGCCACGTGCTCATTTCTATCTTTTATTTTCTATTTTTTGTTTGTTTTTTTACTAGAGCCGTGTTAAAAATTTTTTTTGTTATTGCTTTTATTTGTTAAATGTTTTGTTATGTTCCGAATCGTCTTAACATCCTTTTCCTATCAATTTATTAAGATACCGGCTCAGTGGTCGTTACGAAAATAAGACTCCATCACAAAAGTTTTCTGTTCTTGTGAGCAAATCATTTTAAATTTATAATAAATAAATCATAAATTTTGAAACTTCAATTAAAAAAAAATAAATAATTGTTCTTTGGATTGAAATTATTATTTCATAATATTGCTGTGTTTTTTTTACTGTGGTGTTTTTAATTTTGATATACATACTTTATAACTTAATTTTTTTTTTTTTTGGTAGATTTTTTAATTGTTTTTTTTATATTTTATTAAATATATATACTGTGATCTGCCTTGTGCCTTATTATTTGTTTTTAATTTTATTGCTAATTTTTATAGCCTTGAATCTATTAGAATGTATTTTTTTAACGTTTTATGTCAAAATAATTTCTCATATGCTTTTTAACTGAGGATTCAGTAATCAATTGTTATTTTTTTTTATTTTCTTTACTTCTAACGCGTTTTTAATCTTTATTTAATAAATCTTATTCTGTTTTTTATTATTATTTCATTTATTGTTTTTTCACTAACTTTGTTTTTTGTTCAATTTACTGTTTTTTGTGCTTTATTTTTTTATTGTAATATTAATCGATTAGTCATTCTAAAACTTTTTTTTTAGTTTTATTGCTTTTATGTCTCATTTCTTTCTAGACATTTTAGTTTTACGTATTTTCTTTTTGCTGATTGATTGCGATTTTTATTATTATTTTTTGATTTTCTTGCAAATTGTGTTTGTTATCTATAACTATTAAACAGTTATATTTTTTTAAACTTTGTATTGTTTTTTTATATATTTCTACTATGTCAATTTTTTATGTATGTACGGTTTTTTTCTGGTCTTCCATTTCAAAATTTAATTATTTAATTTTTTTTACGCTATTATGCTTATTTTTTGATTTTTTTTATTTTGTGTAAGCTTTTTTATTTTCTTGTCTTTGTGCCAGTCTTGTATTATTTTTTTGTTTATTTTTACCTTCTTTTATGATTCTATATTCATTTTTCTTCTATAATTTTGTTTTGTTTTGAACATTCTATTAACTGTAATACTTTTTTCTACTATCTTTTGCTAGCTTTTTATTTTTGTTTTAGCCACGTGCTCATTTCTATCTTTTATTTTGTATTTTTGGTTGGTTTTTTTACTAGAGCCGTGTTGAAAATTTTTTTTGTTATTGCTTTTATTTGTTAAATGTTTTGTTATGTTCCGGATCGTCTTAACATCCTTTTCCTATCATTTTATTAAGATACCAGCTTGGTGGCCGTTACGAAAATAAGACTCCATCACATAAGTTTTCTGTTCTTGTGAGCAAACCATTTTAAATTTATAATAAATAAATGATAAATTTTTAAAATTAAATTAAAAAAAATTAAATAATTTTTCTTTGGATTGAAATTATTATTTTATAATATTGCTGTGTTTTTTTTACTGTGGTCTTTTTAATTTTGATATACTTTATAATTTAATTTTTTTTTTGGTACATTTTTCAACGGTTTTTTTTTGATATTTTATTAAATATATATACTGTGATCTGCCTTATTATTTGTTTTTAATTTTATTGATTGTTTTTATAGCCTTGAACCTATTAGAATGTATTTATTTAACGTTTTATAAATAATTTCTCATATGCTTTTTAACTGAGGATTCAGTAATCAACTGTTATTTTTTCATTTCCTTTACTTCTAACGCGTTTTTAATCTTTATTTAATAAATCTTATTCTGTTTTTTATTATTTTATTCATTGCGTTTTCACTAACTTTGTTTTTGGCTTAATTTACTGTTTTTTTTTGTGCTTTATTTTTTTATTGTAATATTAATCGATCAGTCATTCTAAAGCTTTTTTTTTAGTTTTATTGCTTTCATGTCTCATTTCTTTCTTGGCATTTTAGTTTTACGTATTTTCTTTTTGCTGATTGATTGCGATTTTTATTATTATTTTTTGATTTTCTTGCAAATTGTGTTTGTTATCTATAACTATTAAACAGTTATATTTTTTTAAACTTTGTATTGTTTTTTTATATATTTCTACTATGTCAATTTTTTATGTATGTACGGTTTTTTTCTGGTCTTCCATTTCAAAATTTAATTATTTAATTTTTTTTACGCTATTATGCTTATTTTTTGATTTTTTTTATTTTGTGTAAGCTTTTTTATTTTCTTGTCTTTGTGCCAGTCTTGTATTATTTTTTTGTTTATTTTTACCTTCTTTTATGATTCTATATTCATTTTTCTTCTATAATTTTGTTTTGTTTTGAACATTCTATTAACTGTAATACTTTTTTCTACTATCTTTTGCTAGCTTTTTATTTTTGTTTTAGCCACGTGCTCATTTCTATCTTTTATTTTGTATTTTTGGTTGGTTTTTTTACTAGAGCCGTGTTAAAATTTTTTTTTGTTATTGCTTTTATTTGTTAAATGTTTTGTTATGTTCCGGATCGTCTTAACATCCTTTTCCTATCAATTTATTAAGATACCAGCTTGGTGGCCGTTACGAAAATAAGACTCCATCACATACGTTTTCAGTTCTTGTGAGCAAACCATTTTAAATTTATAATAAATAAATGATAAATTTTTAAAATTAAATTAAAAAAAATTAAATAATTTTTCTTTGGATTGAAATTATTATTTTATAATATTGCTGTGTTTTTTTTACTGTGGTCTTTTTAATTTTGATATACTTTATAACTTAATTTTTTTTTTGGTACATTTTTTAACGGTTTTTTTTATATATATACTGTGATCTGCCTTATTATTTGTTTTTAATTTTACTGATTGTTTTCATAGCCTTGGACCTAGTAGAATGTATTTCTTTAACGTTTTATATCAAAATAATTTCTCATATGCTTTTTAACTGAGGATTCAGTAATCAATTGTTATTTTTTTCATTTTCTTTACTTCTAACGCGTTTTTAATTTTTATTTAATAAATCTTTTTCTGTTTTTTATTATTATTTTATCCATTGTTTCTTCACTAACTTTGTTTCTTGTTCAATTTACTGTTTTTTGTGCTTTATTTTTTTATTGTAATATTAATCTATCAGTCATTTTTAAAATTTTTTTAGTTTTATTGCTTTTATGTCTCATTTCTTTCTTAGCATTTTAGTTTTACGTATTTTCTTTTGCTGATTGTGTTCGATTTTTATTATTATTTTTTGATTTTCTTGCAAATTGTGTTTGTAATCTATAACCATTGAACATTTATTTTTTTTTTAAACTTTGTATTGTTTTTTATATATTTCTGCTATATCAATTTTTTATGTATGTACGGATTTTTTCTAGTCTTCCATTTCAGAATTTAATTATTTAAATTTTTTTACGCTATTTTGCTTATTTTTCGATTTTTTATTTTGCGTAAACTTTTTTATTTTCTTGTCTTTATGCGAGATTTTTGTATTATTTTGTTTATTTATTTTTACCTTCTTTTTTTTGTTTCTATATTTATTTTTCTTCTATAATTTTGTTTTTGCTTTGAACATTCCATTAGCTGTAAAACTTTTTTGTACTATCTTTTGCTAGCTTTTTATTTTTGTTTTAGCCACGTGCTCATTTCTATCTTTTATTTTTTGTTTTCTATCTTTTGTTTTTTTAATAGAGCCGTGCTGAAAATTTTTATTGTTATCGCTTTTATTTGTTAAATGTTCCGGATCGCCTTAACATCATTTTCCTATCAATTTTTTTCGAAATTAATTATACAAGGAGCTTAAAATTGAGAGTAAAGAGTAATAATTAAGTGTTTTTGTTTATCAATTGTTTAAACAAATGAGTGAAAATTTGAATTTAGTAATTCTCAATGAATAAATCTAAGTAGATTTTGGCACATATTTTCGTTACAGGCGCCAGTTGTTTGGTTTTCTTCTAGCAAAACAAGCGACACAATCAAAACTAATGCTTTGTTGTCAGATGAAACCTAATATGTATCCATTTAGATGTCTTTTTATTATATCATTTTTGTCATTTGACAGCATTGTCAACAGCAATTTCCTGATTACTCGCACACCATAACAAAATATTAAATATATAGTTGTCACTTGTTTTTGCTTTTTTCCATAAAAATCGAAAAAAAAATGCAAATGGTAAAACTGTGTTGAATAGAAACTTTAATGGAATTAGTCAATTACCGATTCAAGTGATGCTTTTTCGTTTTGGTGTGAAAGATTACAATCAAAATTGTCATGTTTCATCAGAATTTGATGGCGTTTCAATTAAAATTGATCGAGTTCTGGAAGCTAATATGAGCCTTCGAATTAATTAAGTTGGATGGAATTTCGGCCGAGTTAGGGACAGCTAGGATAAATGTGATGATGGTCTTTTTTTAACGAGGAGAAACAATTTTATCGATAAAGGGTGCTTGTTTTGTTGGTTTTATACGGTTGAAGTCAAAACAATTAATTAAAACACGCGACGAGTATTACAAAAACAAAATCTTGATTCATCACTATACACATATTATGTGTTTTATGGGTCGCAATATAAACTTTTAATTAAATTTAATTTTGTGTACGCCTTTAGGGAGAATTGCTTAACAACATCTCTCATTAATATTCATTGACAGTAACACAGTTTCCTCTTTTATTAATTCAATATTTCGTATACCTTTGGGAATTCTAAAAAACAGTATAATTATTTCGGGGAAAGTGTCAGAAAAGAGGTTTTATCATGGAAATGTTTCAATAAGTTTTTTTTTTCATAGATTATTTACATTTCAGTCGAGCAGCTTTCATCACAATGAATCAGCTCCTCTTTTGTACTTTTAAATTGGATTACGCTTTCTTCATGTATTTGTTGTAATAGAAATATCCTGAAAAAGCTAATTTATGGAAAAATTCAGGATTTTTGCTGCTAAGCAAATAAATCAGAGGATTACAATTTGAGACCCGGGGAAATAAACATCGATCCTAGTTACACTACCAACGCTAGGAAGCTCTACGAGATTTTTGGACAAAAAAAGGAAACCTATCAAATTCTATTCATTTATATAGATTATTGCTGATTCTTATAAGAAAAGTAATAGAAAGAGATTAAATATTAAATTTATATAAAGAGTGATCTACTAAAATTGAATACAGCGTATTACTTACCTAACCTAATTCTTTATTAAACAAAGCAGTTTATCTGTGCTTTATTACAATAATACAAATAATTTTTTTTTTTTTATAAACACACATTTTTTTTATTTTAACATCTTTTCACTAATAAAATAATAATTTTCTTCTGAAAATAATGGCTCAATTGTTTTAATTAGTGATTTAGTAATAGTCATATTCAATGTTGTCTCTGATGATATTACTCTGACAATTGGCCGACGATCACTGAACGACTGAAGTGAAGTATCCAAGGCAATTTCCAAGCTTGATGTCGCGAGCGAAATGACGTAAAGCTAAACCGAGTGAACTCAAATGCGTCGACCCAGAATACGATGGGCTAATATATGATTACCCCAACATTATCGGGTAATCATATGTTTTTATAGCTATACTAGCTGGCCCGGCGAACTTCGTTCCGCCTTAGTTTTGTTATTTTATTTTTGATTTTTATTAACGTCTTAAGGCACCGTAGGGCCGATCTTAAGGCCCCCTTAGGGGGCCGGGTTTAAGATCGAGTTATCGGCCCCCTGCGGGGGCCGTTTTTAGAACTTTTTTCTTTACCCTCTTTCCCACCTCTTTCCTCTTCTTTCCCCTCCCTTTTTTCTCTCCCCCCTCCCCCTTTTTTTTTTCATTTTTTCTTTTTTTTTTCGGTCGTTTTTCTTCTTTTTCTTTTTCTTTTTTTTTGTTTTTTTGTTTTTTTTTTACTGCTTTTTTCTTCTTTTTTTTCGATTTTTTTCAATTATCTTGTTTTTTTCTTCTTTTTTTCTATATTCTCTTTTTTTACCGCTTTTTTCTCTCTATTTTTATACTTTTTTTCTTCTTTTTTCCTACGTTTTTCTTTATTTTTCTTTATTTTCCTTCTTTTTTCTTCTTGTTTTCTATTTTCTTCTTTTTTTTCTATTTTTTGCTTTTTTCTTCTTTTTTCCTGCTATTTTCTTCTTTTTCTCTATTTTCTTCATTTTTTATTTTTTCTTCTTCCTTTTCTTCTTTTTTTCCTATTTTCTTCTTTTTTACTGTTTTTTTCTTCTTTTTCTCCATTTTTCTTCTTTTTCCGTTCCGCCTTAGTTTTGTTATTTTATTTTTTATTTTTATTAAGGTCTTAAGGCCCCGTAGGGACGATCTTAAGGCCCCCGTAGGAAGCCGGGTTTAAGATCGAGTTATGGGCCCTTAAAAAATGTCTTTGTTATAAAAAATCCTTAATCTCTTTGTTAATAAAAAGTATTCTATTCTTTTCATTCAAATCCAGTCATCATAATTTTCCATACCAACTTAATCGGTCATGCACACACACGATTCAATTCCATCAAATTCAGTCCAATTTCGTCGCTTCCAATGAAATTGTACTGCACCGTTGAGTCGTCAGTGGCCAACTAAAGAGTGGGTAGTGCACTTAACATGTAAACGCACTATCCGACTTTGGTTGATGGTGGGGGAGTGGATCGATTTATTTGGAACGGTAATTTGCCGAGCCTCACCGAACGTTTCCGACATCGCAACGTTCGGTGAGGAACCGTTTCAAGAAAAGGGCTATTTTTAGGGTTTTTCCAGCAATAATTCTAATTTTTCTCGCCGTAAAAACCATCCTTGAAGTTCAACGAACATTTTAAAAAAAGATTTGGCCAAATTGGTCCAGGCGTTGTTGAGTTATGCGCTTACCAACACATTTTGCGATTCATTTTTATATTATAGATAATTATATATTTTTGATGCTTTTTATTTTGTATCGCTTTTACTATTTCTCTTCTTTTATCTGTTTATTCATATTTTTTTGTATACTCAGCTGAACCTACATCTATTCTGTCTATAGTTTACGTTCCTGTTGTCTTTAATTCATTTTTATGATGGTCAGTGTTTTCTTTTTCTTTTAGAAAACTAGTATTTTTTTTACTTACGATACTATTTCTTCAAAAATTATCTTCACATTATTTTTTGTTTTTTTTGTTACTTAACAGTGTTTTTGCAACTTTTTCTTGACCTATTTTTGTTTCTTTTACTATTTGTTCATTATGTTAAGCTTGTGACATAGCTTTGTTTTTCTAGTTATTTGATTGTGCTTTAGCATGTTAGTTATTTTTAAGATTTTTAATCTATTTATTGAATAATTTTTATTTCCTACGGCCACCATCTCAAGCTCGCTTTACATAGATTGTTGTTGCTATAAAAAGTTCATCTTTTAATCACTGACGCAAAACTCGAATGAAAAGTGACGTTTCTGTGTGAAAAGTGACAGTTCTGTGTGGAAAAAACATATTAACAAGAAACATGATAAAAAGACTAGGTACGGTATTTATTTTGATATTTCGACTTTAATATTGTGTTGTACTCGTGTGAAAAGCTTTTTTTTGCACTGAACGCTCGTTTCCGACCGTTTTCAATGCATGGTAAAACGATTTTTCGACACTCCGGTTTTTTTTACTTTGTAATAGAAACTAGGGAAAATTTTTTGAAACAATGTTCTTTTATTTGAATAAAACCATAGCAACTAAACAATAGAACCATTTTAAATTTAAAAAAATAGGTAATCGGCGAAGGAGACGGTACCAACCAAAAAATGCGTAAAAAAACTAAATCATTTATTCTTGAAAAATTACGAGTTATTTGTTACAAAAAATTGTACCTAACTTTTTCGGAAAAAAAATCCTACATTGGCACTAATGCAGCACCCTTTCAGTCGTGCACCAAACAAAGTGTTCATGTGGGAAATTTCACTTTCCGAACTTGTTAGGTAAATATCTATTTTCACTCGCATTTTTCAACACTTGGTTATTTTCTTTTTCCGATTAGTTTTGCAATGTTTTCATGATAGTGCTTTTAATATAAAAATTATTTTTTTTCTTTAGCTTGTTTTTTTTCCATTTTTTGTTTTATAAATTTGGTAGGTCTGGTTTATTAATGTACTCATTTTTAGAAGTTTTTTTATAAATTGTATTGTGTTTTTTTGACGTTACAATTATTATAAACAAGACAAGAAAAGAAAAGAAAATATATATAATAAATAATCATACGTAAATAATTATCCACATTATTTTTCCAAAAACAGCTTTTTTTGTATTTATTTTTTTTTAATGATAATTATTTTTTTTATATTTTTTACCTTTGAAATACAATTCTTAAAGTTTTGCATTCTCAATTTTTTCTATGTTTATTACTTTTTTATTCTTTCAATTATTGTTTTTAATTAATTTTTTTTGTCTTTTCATTATATTCTTTATCTGTTCTTTTTTTTTCTATATTTTTCATCTTATTTTTATTTTAATTTGTTTATTGTGTTATTATATTTTTTTGCTTTGATTTTTGTTAGGTATGATAGCATTTTTTTATTATATTTTGGTTATAAAATATGTGCTTTGGTATTTTGGTTTTTTGGTTCTTGCTTCTCTTTCTTGCCTATGTCTATTCCTATCTGTCTCAAAAATTACGTTTTTTCTAATACATATTTTTTAATTTTTTTATTTAGTCATTTAGTCTTACTTTTAAAATAAATACTTATTTTTTGAATATTTTTTTTTTAGAAATTGGCTGCTAGTTTTGGTTTTGTAATAAGCTTATTTTAAAAATGTGTTGCAAGTTCTTTTGCTTTTTTTACTTTACAATTATTATAAACAAAATAAGAAAAATAGTATTATAATAAATTATCATACATAAATAAATATCTACATTTTTTTTCCTAAAAAAAGCTTCTTCCTATCTACTTATTTTATTAATAGAAACGCTGTTATTTAAAAAAAAAATTTTTTTGGCTTTGAAATATAATTTTCAAATTATCGCATTCTCATAAATTCTCTTTATGTCGATCACTTTTTTCATTCATTGCTTTTTTTTATCTATTATAATTTTTTGGTTTTTAGTTTTTGTATTATATTTTCTGTGTCATTTTTTTTTAAATTTTTTTATTCAAATTTAGCTATTTATTATTTTGCTTTGGTTTTTCACAGCAATGTATTATAATCTTGTTCTAATAATTATGTCCTTTAGTATTTCGATCTGTCTCAAAAAATTTTTTTATTCAGTTTTTTCTAATAATTTTAATTTTTTTTATATATAACACTAAACATTTAAATTTGTATTTTTTTCTTTTGTTTTATTTTCTTTATATGTTTTCTTACAGTATCTTACATTATAATTTATCTTTTTTTTTTTAATTTTATTGTTTTTTTGCAATGTTTACTCTGATTTTGTCTCTGCTAATACTATTTACGCTGACGTTTCTTTCTTTAATTCTTTTGCTATTCAACCCTTGTTTACAGGCTTAATTAAAATAATGCACAAACGGCGTAAACCCAGCACACCCATTTAGCTGAGAACGGTTTAAAACTTTGCTTTTTAGAGGTTTGTGTTTATTATGTTTGTTAAAATAAATTCAAATGCTTATGTTGCTTTTAGACTGTCAATTATAATTTTTACAGCCTTGTCTACATTTTTAGCGTTAATTTATTATTAAGTTATTGATTTAATTGTTCCAAACAGATTGATTTAAATAAATTTAATAAATAAACTAATTATTATTCATTTTAAAATCGATTATAAAATTTTCATATAATCGGCTGTATTAGGTGTCAAAAATCTGTGTCAAAAAATGCATTAATAAGATTAACTTAAAACGACTATTTCGATTTTGATCAAATTTATATGGGACACATATGAAACATTTATTAGTTTTCAAATAGAAACATTGATAACACTTATAGAAAATTACCAGTTAATTAATCAGGTCAGGTCAGGTCAGGCCAGGTCAAACATCATCATCAAAACCTGCCACTTTTCAAAAAATTTTCAAAATCGATCTAAATATATCTTTTGAATTAATTATATTGAGAACGTTTTTGTTTCCAAATTTTATTATATAGGGCTTATCAGAATTATCTTTTGTAGAGTTTGTATCACAATTCTTACTGCTTTATCTCTTATTATTATTCTTATTTTTCAAACTATTTCTAATAAAGTTTTCTTTGGCAGTTAATTCCTCCTGTCGCCGTTCTTTTTATCACATTTACCACTGCTTTAACATAATTTTGTGACGTTTTTTTTACCTTATTTTTTTCTTTTTCTCTGACATAACTTTTTGTGTATTTTTTTTGTATAGTAATTATTTGAAGTACGTCTTTTATTTTTTTAGAGTGAAGGAACATTACATATCAATCCATTTTCTTATAATATTGCTTTTATTGCTACCTCAGTATATTCTAACGTCACTTTTTAGGTTCACAATAGCCATTTTTCTTTAAAAATGGCTATTGTCAGTTATGGCCATATTCTCAAAAATATGCATCATAAGTGAACACTAAAAAACCTATAACATTCAAAAATTCACAGCCATCAAAACAAAAATGCAAGGACGGAAAATATTTTCTCTCTTTTTTACAAACACATGGACACAAGTTTTTATTTGCAAAAATTAAGTCACTGTACCTTGATTCGGTGAAAAACAAATGAAATTAACTTCACAGCAATATTTTCCGTTTAATCACTAATAGAGATCAGATCGAAACTAGCTCATCTCATTTTCAAGCAATATACTCCTTTAAACGAATTAAAATTAATTTTTGGTAATAAAAGTTCAAAACTAAATTAAAAAATTTCTTTCTAAAATATAAACGAAAATTAGTCTTAAATTTTCAACTCATACATAAGTACCAATACAAAAAAAATGTAAATATCACTCAAAAATCAGTCAGTATCATCAGTTATTTTTTTCTCTTGTCCTTATAGATTGCCTAAACTCATCACAATTTAAAAAATATTTAAGAAAGCAATACAATAATTAATATTAGTAAACTTATACAAATAATTTTGCGTTTTTGAAAAAAATTAATCAAATATAATCCGGCTCGAAAGACCAAGATTTTTTTAAAGTGTTTTCTAACCTCACACTTTCTGAGATCAATAAAAACAAACAATAAGAGTCAAAGCGTTCCATTAGTGTTCCAGCAAAAAAACAAAACACAAATATATATATAACAATATCACCATTCCCCATAGCCCCTTCTCCGCCCCTAAGTGCGTCAGCGCAAGGTATTAATGTGCGTCGTAAGATGTTTTGACAGCTCTGGCAAAGCATTTGCCACACATATCGCAATGATAGGGTCTGTCCCCAGTATGAATTCTCAAATGACGTGTCAGATCGCTCTTACCACCAAAGGCGCGACCACAAAAAAGACAAACAAAAGTTCGTTCGCCGGTATGCTTGCGAACATGCAATTTGAGAATTTCTTTCAAACGAACACATTTGCCACAAAATGGACAAGCAAAACGCCGGTCTCGTTGCTTTTCAGCGGCATCTGCACGCAGTAAACTTATGATGGAGCAGGAATCGGTACGAAGAATGTCCAAATTAGAGTTGGCTGTCACTGGGAAGGTTAGAGCTATAGAGTCTATTGTGTCATCTTGCTCGGCTTCAGGCTTTTCCACTTCAAGTTCATCTAAAAAAAAAATCAATTAGAGCTTTATAGCACACATCCGCCAGATGTCAGGTGCTGAATCCAATTGAAAAACTTTGGTCTAACCCAGTCTTGTCATAGAACATAACAATCTTGACATCATCATAGAATTAAACCAACCCTATCTGAAAAAATAGAAACTGCCCAATCACCAGAGAAGAAAACATCAAAATTTAAAAAAAGTATGTATAGTTCTTGAGTCAGAAAAAACACAACACAACCATTTAGTAAAAACAGCTTAGAAAAAAGTGAAAAGCAACAAATGATGATGATTTGTAGACTGATATCAAAAGTATAACAACTCCATAAAAGCATAACTGAAAATAACATGCAATAGAAGAAGACTGGGCTATTGTGTCATTTTGCTCGGCTTCAGACTTTTCAGGTTTATCTAAAAAAAAATCAATTAGAGCTTTATAGCTCACATCAGCCAGATGTCAGGTGCTAAATCCAATTGAAAAACTTTGGTCTAAGCCAATAATGTCATAGAAAATAACAATCTTGAGATCATCATAAAATTAACCCAACCCTCTATCTCAAGAAATAGAAACTGTTCAATCACCCGAAAAAAAAAAGAAAAATTTGAAAAAAAAATATATATAGATCTTCAATCAGAAGGAACTAAACACAACGATATAGTAAAAACAGCTTAAAAAAAGTGAAAAGCGTAGATTCTAACAAATGAATTCAAGACTTATCAAAAGTATAACAACTCCATAAACCCATAATTGAAAATAGCATGCAACAGAAGAGGAGTGGGTTAAGAATCGGTTATAAGCGAGAAGAAGAGAAAACTAAAAAAAAAAAGAATTGTAAAAACGTGTATTTTAAAAATAAAAGACAAAAAACAAATGAAAAACAATAATATTGTAGGTAGGAAAAAATCAACAAAAAAATGACAAATTACAGCAAACCAAAATTAAATAATAATTGTATAATAGTTAAAGTAAAAAAAAAACAAATTGGCAAATAATAAAATTTATAAATAAGCCTAATGTTAGTGCAGAATTGCATCAAAACACCATTACGCTAGAAGCAAAAACAAAAACAATAGAAAAAAAATTTATAGAGAAAACAATATAGCAAAAAGTAAACAGAAATATTATTAAGAATATAACAAAACTATTTACAAAAAAAAAAAAGATATCAGAAACTAAACTTAAACAAAAAAATTATAAGGACAAGATAAAAATATACAAAACAAAAACAGGCTTAAAAGTGCCTTATAGATAAAAAAAAACACAAAATATGATTTAGTTGTTTACGTACTTCTTGTTTCATTTTTATTGCTCTGATTTTATTTTATTTTTTTTTATATTCAATCTAGTTTTCCACGTTTTGGGTCTGATATTATTTTTAATTGGTAAGCAAAAAATTTTATCTTGAAGCGTTCTAAAAAGATTTTCATTGATTGTTTTTTAAATTTTTTTTTTCATTGCAAAACATTAACATTCACCTTTTATTGGTTCTTATTTATTCAGATCAAACAAATATATTTCGGTATTAATTAAGTTCTTGTAGTTTTTCAATTTTGAATTTAAAATGGCGAACTTTTAAAGATGGCGGATTATTCAATTTTCATGTCTTTCTATGAATGAGGATCAAATAAAGAGATTTCTGTGAAGAAAACTATAAATGAGTTAATTGATAACAGAAATATTGAAATGAAATTGTTTTCTAATAGGTTGCTTTTGTTCACAATCTTTTTTTTTATTGATGTTTTTTTGTTTCATATATTTATGCAGTACTTATCAATAGTTTTATCTCTGGTTTTAGTTAAATTGAGTAAAATAAAGTACAGCAAAATAGAGAAGTTGTCGAAGCAATTTGTTCACCGTTTAAATGCATTATTGGAAAGTTGGAGGTATTCGTCTGCTAATCTTGTTCAGGCGATTGGGACAACTTCTTCAAAACTTCAACTTTTAAGCAAATCACTTTAATTGGTTCTTTAGTAAACCTAACAAGTTTTTTTTGTATGCTAACGATTAGTGTCCTACTTTTAGTAATAAAATGTAATCAAGATTCACTAATCGATCTAATAGTAAATGAGAAATCGCGCTACAGTATAGATTGGCCAGATGCGCCAGAGACCACAATAATGGCACCATTATCTCAAAGATAATAGAACTTTACAATAATAAAGTTTCAAGTTGGCTAGACTCTAGTAAAACAAGTGAAGCTTGATTGCAAACTGTTTTAAAAGACATCATTATTTTAAACAATTACCAAATGTCAAAATATAGTTATATTTCCAACATGAGGGAGTTTATACACATTTTAACATAAAAATGTAAAAATCTAATTAACTTTGTTAATGTAGTATATACTGAAATAACGTCAAGTTTGTGCAGAGATAACACAAAAACTAAGTATATTATCCTAGCTGGCGTAGGTACAATATCCTCTTATCTTCACACCAGCTTCACTAACTAAACAACTGCAATGTGTATACAATTCAAGCTTCTCTAAAAACTTTTGCACTCTCATTAACATTGTGAGATACGTAGAGAAAATTCCATTTGAGCCATTCAATTTTCCTCAAATAACTTCTTTTTCTAGAAGTATAAATATCACTTCTTAAGTATGTACGCAAACGAACTTCTTTAAAAAGTTAATTTTTTTCTCTTTCTTTACACTTTCGGCAAAAAACAAACTCACAGCTTTCGTTTAATTAACGAGAAATTGAATATTAAAAGGGAATTTTTAATCAGACTTTCCTAATAAATACTGTGCCGAACGGAAATTGAGTTTGACAGTTTTAAAGAGTAAATCAATACAAGTGCTGATTGTTTTTTTGTGTTATTTATTGCAAAAAAGGCAAATTTACAGCACTAGAAAACACAATTGGGAGTTTATTTAGAGGCATTCAATAATTAATTGCACATTTCATTCAAAATGTATATAACCAATGCTAGTTAACTAGAAATTAACTGTAATAGTGATTAATATCAAATTAATCAAGTATTCTTATTTATGTGACAAAATAGTGATAGAAATTGCTAATCAATCATTAAGAACAGTCTGGAATGTCTATATAAATTCTAGAAGAAATAGAAAAATAGGAAAGCTGTAGAACAGATGATTCTGGAATAGATAAGCATCCTTATATATGACACTGTTCCACAGGGAGTGCAACCAAAACATCTATAAGCATACTGTAGATGTTAAATAAATGTGTTAAATTGAATTAGTTGTGACATTAGCACGTACAACTATTAACACTCCAATGGCGTAGACAAGAAGGCAAAAATGAACCTAAATAGACTTTAATTTTAAGCAAAAAATCAATTTATTTATTGAAATTTGTAATAGTTTTGTCAAATGAACACTTGATACAACTTCTTTAACATTGAATGACATGAAATTCAGAATGTTTCGTCGATTGAAGTTAATTCAATTTAGGTTTGCCAGTAATTTTGGTGTGCTACAGGTGTCTACTATTGTTTCTTCTTGAAATTGACGTTTGTAAGTGGTCATTTATAGCAAACTGTTGATTGGGGTTAGAATTACAACAATTTACAGAATGTTGTCAATTTATTCTGTCTTTTGTCTGTCATTTTTTTTAAGTCTGTGAAGCAATTTAAATGGTTTCACATTTTTTGTCTGTCATTTTTAATCTGTGAATCAATTTTAATGGTTTAACATTTTAACATTAGTAATAAATAACTAGTGTTTTTGATTTATCTAAAGATATTATTTAGAATTAAAAAATGTTTAGTTGTTAAACTTGTCAAATTTTAATTGTTAATTGTTAAACTAGGAAATAGTAAGCAGATGTACCTCAATCATAATAAGTATCTGATCATTGTTGCTATTATATTAACGATTGCGGTATTAACTGTTAAAGTTGTTAATTTAAGAGTGGCACTTATTTTAATTTTGAATAATTTACATAACTGTTACAAGTTTTTGAATTTTTGTAACTTAACTGGTAAACTGTTGTAATATATAGTACATTTTAGAAATAGAACGTTAAACTTTTTGTTCATTTAATACTAATTAGTATAGTAGCTTCTGGATTAATTGCCAAAGGTAAAGTGTTTAATCATAATAAATTAATAATCATTCAAGTTAAACAGATTATTGTTAACTATCAAAATAATTATTTTTTAGCTTTGATAACTTATTAGAAAAGCTGTTATAATTTTAGCTATTACAATAATTCATAACTTTTGCTAATAATTGTTAAACTTGTTAAAATTACTTTAAATGTTAACGATAAGAGTTTTTTTTCGTATATAATCTTTTACAGTGTTTAAAATATATTCAAAAAATAATCATAATGTCTTAAGACAAAACGTTTTAGTTGCTAAGCATAATTAATTTTTTGACAATTTAAATTTTTAGATTATTAGTAACTATTTCAAATTGAAACATTTCAATTCATGTTAAAAGTTTATAAATTTTTAGTAACTTAAACAGTAAACTGTAATGTATAGTACATTTTTAAAATATAACGTTACACATTTTGTTGATTTAATACTTTTTATTTAGCTTCTAGATTAGTTTAGTAGCTTCTGCATTAATTGCCAGAGGTAAAGTATTTAATCATTATAAATTAATAATAAATTAATAATCATTCTAAGTTAAACAGATTTTTGTTAACTATCGAACTAGCTATTTTTTAGCTTTGATAACTTATTAGAAAAGGTTGTTATAATTTTAGCTATCACAACAATTCATACCTTGTGCTAAAAATTGTTAAACTTGTTAAAATTACTTTAAATGTTAACGATAATAGTTTTTTCATTTTGTATATAACCTTTTACAGTGTTTGAACAATATTCAAAAAACAAGTATAATGTCTTAAGACAAAACGTTTTAGTTGCTCAACTTGATTCATTTTTTGACAATTTAAATTTTTAAATTTGTTTTAACAGTTTTTTTTAAATATTTTGAGTTGAAACCTTTCAATTCTTAAACTTTTTAAATTAGATCTAATTGTTAAACTGGCAAATTGTTGACAGCTTTACTTATGAATTTTTAATCATAATAGGTGACCAGAAATTCCAAGTTAATTGTTAAACTTGTTAAAATAAAACGCTGTTAATTTAAATAATATATGTTAAAATGTTTTAATTATCATAAATTTTTAATATGTATTTAGATAGTTGTTTCTTGAAATATTAGTAACTTGATTAGCTGACTGATACCGTACGTACTACCCGGATATCAGATAAGTATAAACTTGTTAATTTATGTGTCATTAGTTAAGTGTGACACTTATTTTAATTTTGAATAATTTACATAGCTGTTACCAGTTTTTGAATTTTTAGTAACTTAAACAGTGAACTGTTAATGTATAGTACATTTTAAAAATATAATTTTAAACTTTTTGTTGACTTATTACTATTTATTTAGTTTCTAGAAGAGGATAGTAGCTTCTGTATCAACTGCCAGAGGTAAAGTATTTAATCATAATAAATTAATAATAAATTAATCATTATAAATTAATAATCATTATAAGTTAAACAGATTATTGTTAACTATCAAACTAGTTATTTTTTAGCTTTGATAGAAATAGTTGTTATAATTTTAGATATCACAACAATTCATAACTTTTGCTAATAATTGTTAAACTTGTTGAAATTACTTTAAATGTTAACGATAATATTTTTTTATTTTGTATATAACCTTTTACAGTGTTTGAACAATCTTCAAAAAAACAAACATAACGTTTTAGTTGCTAAACTTAATTTTTTGACAATTTAAATTTTTAAATTAGTAAATTTGTTTTAACAGTTTTTTTCTAAATATTTTAAATTGAAACGGTTCAATTCTTAAACTATTTAAATAATATCTAATTGTTAAACTGATAAATTGTTAACAGGTTTACTCATGAATTTTTAATTATGATTGGAAACCAGAAATTCCAAGTTAATTGTTAAACTTGTTAAAGTAAAACGCTGTTATCTTAAATAATATAGGTATATTAAAATGCTTTAATCATCATACATTTTTATTATTTACATAGTTGTTTTTTAAAATTTTAGTAACTTAATTAGCTGACTGTTACCGTACGTACTACCCAATATCAGATAAATTTATTTAGAACACGCTGTGAGAATTAATTGCTTACTTCAACAAATCTTACTAATAATAAAATTCAAAAATTATGTTGCTATTATTTGTCAAATTAGAATTCATTCAACTTTCATGCTTAATTTATTTGGTAGCCATTATTTATAGCATATTATTTATAGCATACTACAATTATAAATTTATTTTATATTGTGATATATAAGTAGTTGTTAATTTAATAAATTATTTATTTAGTTTTTAGATTGGCATATTTGTGTTCTTATAACCAGATGTTAAAGAAGTCAGTCATTATGTCATTCAAACAATTTTTGGATTTTCAAACGTTTAGATTGTTTTAATAATAATAATAATTATAATCCAGAGAACAATCTCACAATTTTTTTAAATTAATACTTTATATTGTATGTTAAATAAACTTGGTTAAATAAGTCTAATTTTTTTATGAAACTACAAGGTGGATAATACTAACATTAATCAAGAGTGGCTTTAGAAAATAAAACGGTTGTTTTGGCTTGATTCAGCTATTTTATTAGACTTGTATGTTGGTAAGCTAAGCCGGTATTGCAAGTGTCTATTCCCAACTGACATTGACATTTTAGAGCACAGTGCCGTGATCAAATTTTCGCCATTTTCTAAATGTGAAATAAATTTTTAATTGTTTAAAATAAATCGGAAAATTCGCAAACAGGTTAAATATATATTTAACATCTAGACGCCATTGCGGTAATGACTTTATGTTTACCGGCCTTAGTACAAAGGCCTGCTGTCAAAAAGCATAGCCATCCTTGATTAATGTAAATAGTATACACCCTGTATTGTTAACACTCGTATACTCGTCCAGGAACTAGTTTGTTTTTATGAGAGTGTCTGTCTATTGGGGTGAAGTTAATACTATTCACTATTACCGCTAACTATCATCAGGTCATAAATAAAAGTATCACCAGAAGTCCGGTCTTACACAGAGCCGTATCTTGTTAGCCAAAGAAACAGTTCAAATGTGATTTAGACTATACTAATTCTTTATTAATTTTAATGACTAGCTAGAAATTGTAATAGTTTTGAATATAACATAATAGTTAACGACTTAATTGTTAAAATCGTTAAGATTATTTCCCGTTGACTTAAATAATGTTACATACTAACGCAATTTAATTGACAATCTGTTAGCATAAAGTATATTCCATAATTCAACGAAAAATTTGTGTTTATTTTGCAATGTTTATAGAAGATATTATGCTTTTATTTTATTAATCAATGTTGAGCTAATTAATATTGTTATTTACTTTAAATTTAGCCGTTTACAGTGTTTAAATAATAATAAAAACAGTTCTATAGATATTTTAGGTTGAAACTGGTTCAGTTGTTAAGCTTTTTTCAATTTTTGATCATTATTGAATTATAAGTTGCTTCAAAGTTTTAGTATTGTATTAATTTTTGATATATACTTTTTTCTATTTTACAGTAAATAACGTTTTTGTGTCATTGTCAACAAAAGAAGTGCAGTTAACAAATTAGCTTTTAATATCTTTTAAATAAATTTATGGATATCGTTTTTTTTTTAATACGCACAATTGTTAACTGTTACGTTGTCATAAAAAATCTTAACAATTTTAAGAAATAATCTCAGTCTGATAAAAAAAAACAAATCAAGAGTGCTAACTTCATCTTTTGTTTTATTAAAACGTTGGAGTCATAGGGATGATGGATCTCATGATGATTTCTGATTCTCTGAAATTAGGCGTTATAATTTTGTAATACTTGTTTATAATTAATACCCATCCGCTTTGGAAAACTCTTTAATGCAAAGGAGTATAAAGTAGAACCATTTTCTTGTTTTACCTCGTTTCGAAAGTTAAGTTATATTAAATATGTTGTTTCTTTAGTGGTACAACCCATTTTACCATTTATTCTGCAGTTATTGCTGTTTAGGAAAATTACCGAAAATTGAAAAGATGTTTTTAAGGTTAACAACCGCAAACCGTTGATTTTTGACGTTTTAGCAAAAAATCTGTACTTGGCTATCTTTTCTTTATTTTATAATGTTTTTTTTATTATCAGATAACAATGATTAAATGTACTTTGGATTTAGTACTTTTTTTGTTAATTGTTTGGCCTTTGAAATGGTAAAAGTTACACTGTCAATTGCAAAATTTTTATGTTTTATCATTAAAGAAATATATTATGTTACAATATATAACAAATTAGTTTTCAAAATATAGTTAAAAACTGATTAACTGTAAACAAATATTTAAAATTTTAAGTTATCAACCAAAATAACGCGGTCAATTGTTTTATACGTTTAAATAATTTTTATATATTTTTTCTACAGTTATTAAGTTATAAATTGACTTAGCTCAGCTTCTACTTTTAAATTGCTATTAATATAGCATAACATTAATAAATTTTGCAAAATATGTAATTATATTAGCATTTAATTTTTATTTACAGTGTATAAACTTTCTTTTATTTTCTCTTAACTGGTTATCTATTCTATTTTTTTATCTAATATTATAATTGAGTTTTCACATATTTTTGCCTTTCGCTCTTCTGTATTAGTTCAAATCTTGTTACCATTATTTTAATCATTTTCACTTTTTTTAAATATAATTTATGAATAAAATTTTTTTTATTAAAAAGAAAAAAATAATTTCTGTGATCTGCACTAAGACATTATTAATAGTAAAGAAGTAACAATCTGCACACTAAATCAATTTTATTTTTTAGTGACATGATATTGTTGATTTTCGTTATGGATACGATATATGAAACGTATCTCATATCTCCCTTGGGACTTTGTAAAGTTTTTCACCCTCAAACACATGGTTACCATGCATTTGCAGCAATTATACATTCATGCATTCTCGGATGTTGTTATTTTTCATATAATTTTATTAAGAAAACAGTAATGAAATGCTAAAAAATAAAATATTTAATGCACTACGGGAGATATTCTGTTTTTCACTCTCGGTAGACTTACAGACCGCGGGCCTCCGGCCCTTGGTCTGTAACACGTCAACCTCGGAGAAAAAACATTCATATCTCCCTTAATGCATAAATATCTATTTTTGACAGACTAATAAATTAAAAAAAAATATTTTTCAGACAAAGCTTTTTAGTTATAATGGCATTTACTTTTTTATCTCCATTTTTTGATTCTTGTTTTTTCAACCGTTTTCAAAAAAGAAAGAACTTTTCCCTAATTCTTCTCCCATATCAATTTTTCAAGATCCGATGAGTAGTTTTTAAGTTATTCTTATCAATGTTTTTTTTGAGATATATTTATGTCACTTAGAAATTAAATAAATTGTTTAGAAAATAATTAAATATTAGTTTATATATTTAATCAATTTAAACAAATCAATCAAAAAGCAATTTAGGTTAATTAAGCACATAAAATAGTACTTAATTATATTGAAGATGGTTTTTTCAATTTTTTTAATTTTTCAATTATTTTGTCTCTATACACGTCTGTTTTGTGTTGACACTTTTTTCTATTATGTCTCATTTATAATTTTTTTTGCTTTTTTATATTTTATAATGTATTTACACTCTTGCAGTGTTTGCTTTTTTCCTTTATATTTCTCTAATTTTTTTGTCAACTTTTCTGTTACTTTGTGTTATCATTCTTGTTTTGTTTCTGTTAACTTAATATATTGGAATTGTTCTAATAATTTGTGTATTAGCTGTTGTGTTAATGCTACATTTGTTAACAAAAAAAAATAAGTTCTACAAATAACAAACTAGCTTTTAATAATTTATGAATCATTTTCTAGACACCATTTTTTTTTAATTACGCACACTGCTAACCGTTTTACGTTGTCATAAAAAATCTTAACATTTTTAATTTAGAATTACAAGAACTTTATCTTATTTTCATATTTACAGCATAAAAAAATCTGTTTATCTATGATTTATTTATCTTTCATAACAGTAATTATTCTATGCCTCGTTAAGAGTTAGATTAAATTATCTAAATTGTTTTTAGTTTTAGTATAAATATTTTGTTAAATTTTTGCATTTATACTGCTAAAGGTTAAACTGAAAGTACAATTGCAAGAGTTCGGTTTCTATTATTAGATAATAAAAAATATCAAGTTACCATAAAAAAAATTGTTCTCAATTTAGTTTAATATTAGGGCGTTATTATTATCTTTAATTTTTAACTACACAAAATAGTATACTTTAAAATTGTTATAATAGAATTTTAAGTTTTTGTTTAAATCGGTTGCAATTTGACTATCAAATGTTTTATAAAATTTATTTAACGTTTTTAACGGTTATTAAGTTATTTCTAAGTTAATAGTTTAGTATTTAATTTTTTTGTATGTAAACTGGTAAAAGTTACACTGTCATACTGTTTACAATTTTAACAATTTTACGTCCTTAACCAATGTAACGTGGTTAAGTATGTTAGATGTTTTAATAATTTTTGTAACAGTTATTAAGTTATGAATTGATTTAGACCAGTTTTTACTTTTAAATTGTTATTGATATAGCATAACATTAATAAATTATTAAAAAAATTTTTTTGGCATTTTATTTTTATTTACAGTGCAAACTTTTTTTCGATTCCCTCCTAATCTGTTCCACCTATTCTATTTTTTTTTATTTAATATTATTATTCAGTTTCAACTTTTCTCTTTCGAGTACTTATTTTTGTCTTTCTCACTTCGATATTAATTTAAAAATTGTTTCTATTATTTTAATCTTTTCAGCTTTTTTTTTATTTATAATGAATAGCATTTCTTCTGTTAAAATGAGAAAAAACATGATGATCTGTAGTGATACGTTATCAATAGTGAAAAACAGATGGAGTAACAGTCTGCACACTAAATAATTTTTTTGGCAGATTAATAAACTAAAAACAATTACTTTTCAGACAAATCTTTTTAAATAATGGCGTTTACTTTTATATCTCAACCTTTTGACTCTCGTTTTTTTAACCGTTTTCAAAAAAGAGGAGGTTTTCAGTTCGACCGTCTTTTTTTCAATGTTACCTCAGAACTTTTGACTGGCTGAACCAATTTTGATGACTTTTTCTTTAGATAAAAGCGGATGACTTCTATGTGGTCCCATATCAATTTTTCAAAATCTGATGAGTAGATTTTAAGTTATTTTTATTAGTATTTTTTTTGACAACGATTTCTGACACTTAAATTTGTGAGAAAATAAATAAATTGTTTTCAAAATAACTAAATATTAGTTTATATATTTAATTAATTTACCCAAATTAATTAAAAATCAATATGGATCAATTAAATAATTAATATAATACTTAATCATATTAGGGACGGTTTTTCAAGTTTTTAATTTCTTTTATTATTCTGTCTCTATACGTCTTTTTTGTGTTGACACTTTTTCCTATTACATCTTTTTTATTATTTTTTTTCTTTCATAAGGTATTTACACATATGTAGTGTTTGCTTCTTTCTCTTATATTTTTCTCATTTTTTTTTCAACTTTTCTGTTACTTTGTGTTTAAATTCTTGTTTTGTTTCTCTTAACTTCTTAAAATTTATTTTTAAGTTGTTTCAAAAATTTAAGTATTAGCTGTAGTGGGAATGCTACAAGATTTGTCAACAAAAAACAATAAGTTGTACAAACAAAAAAGTAGCTTTTAATTATTTATGGATCATTTTATAGATATCAGTTTTTTAATTGCGCACACTGCTAACCGTTACGTTGTCATAAAAAATCTTAACAATTTAAATTTAGAATTACAACTTTATCTTATTTTAATATTTACAACATAAAAAAGTGTGTTTATCTATGTTTTTATAACATTTGTTTATCTTTTATAACCGTAATTATTTTATATTTAGTTAAGAGTTGGATTATATTATCTAAATTGTTTTTAATTTTAGTATAAGTATTTTTAATTTTTCGTTAAACTGTTTGAATTGATACTGCTAAAGGTTAAACTGAAAGTACAATTGCAAGAGTTTTGTTTCTATTTCTTAAAAATGAAATATATCATGTTACAATTAAATTTTTTTTCTCAATTTAATTTAAAAAGGCGTAATTATTATCTTTAATTTTTAACTATTAGATAACTATCTAACCTATTCTATTTTTTTTATCTAATATAATTATTCAGTTTTCACTTTATCTTTCCAGTACTTATTTTTGTCTTTTTTACTTCTATATTAATTTAAATTTTGCTCCTATTATTTTAATCTATTTTGCTTTTTTTATTTATAATGAATAGCATTTCGTCTGTTAAACTGAGAAAAAACATGAGGATTTTTGTAATCTGTAGTGAAACATTATATTAATAGTGAAGAAGATGAAGTAACAGTTTGCACATTTTTTTGACAGATTAAACTGAAAACAATTACTTTTTAGACAAATAACTTTCAATGTCAGGTATTGAAATATATCTCTCTTTTTTTTTATCCGTTTATTGTTTTATGTACATTTTTTCATTCTTATTTTCTTTTTCTGTCTCTATACGTTTTTTTTGATATGATACTTTTTTCTATTACGTCTAACCCATAATTTTGGTTTCATTACATCTTTCGTAGTACTTTTTCTTTGTCTTTTATTTTCTCATTTTTTTGAAACTTTACTGCTATTTTGTGTTTTATTCTTATTTTGTTTCTCCTAAAATATCCAAGTTGTTTTAATAGTTTGAATATCAGTTATTGTGTTCTGTGAATAAATTGTTATCTTCTTTTTGACGAAATTCCATGATTATTTGGTTTAAAACCCGGTTCTCTATCTTTTTTTGTCAACTACCTTTATTTTTTTGGTTTATTTAACGTTTTCCTTCACACAAAATATTTAAATTCAGCATCCTCGATTATTTATCTAACAAAATTACAAATGTACAAAAAGCACATCATTTATTTTATCAAAATAGCCCCTGTGAAGTGTTACAGGTGCATTCATTGATTTTTCAGAAGGGAAATTTTTTTTTAGCACAAGATATGTCTTGCTTCAAACACGTTTAGGTCGTAGCGTTTTCCTCGCTACATCAATAATTTGAATTGGCTCTTGGACGCAGGGCCGGATCGGTACTAAAAATTTTATAGATTGTAATGAATTTTTTATGATGGCTTTTTGGTAGAACAGTGGTAATTTGATTTTTTTTTTAGAATATTATGGCACTTGTGTACTCAATTTATAGAAATAGAACAGACACTTACTTCTCTTTTTAATAGCCAATTTAGCAGAAAAAGTAGAGCCTTGCCGATGTATTAATTTTCATATAAAGTTAATCGAAAACGCTTCACAAACACATTTTTGAGGCATTATTTAAATTAGATTTGTTTTCAGTTACGAAATTTCGAAAAAATACGCTTTTCTTTCTCAAAATTTTAATTTCGATTAATTAAATGCCGCCTTTGGCAACGGACGGCTCTAATTATGTTTCTTCAAAAGAATTTAAATGAATTCTTCAGCAAATTACGAGTTAAGTTATTGCAATGAAGCCGTCACAGACAATAGAAGGAATTATTTGAAACCAGAAACTAATTTTATTCGAGATTCTCGATAGTGAGTCAGCAACTTAGAGGAGATAAAAGAACTTTAGCTTTCATTAAATCTTGTCGAGGACCAAATCTAGGATTATGACTGGTCGTTACTTTTTTTTCTGCCAAGAGCAGTTCTTTCCCAAAACGGTTTTTAGATTTAGAAAAATAAAGAGAATGATGCGGCAACGTTTCTTAATTGCAAAGCGTGGAATTCTAACTAAAAACACATTTCTGGTCCTTTGAGCCGGAAAAAATACTCCCCATCACACATCATTTGCCATTTTGAAAATTGACAGGTATCAGTCGTAAAGGCAATTTTTTGTAAAATTTGATGTGTCGTTCGTGGAGTAGAGTAGCTTAATCGAGCTTCAAATCCCATGAGATGTTCATATAACTAAAATTCAATTCCATCTAAAGTTACTTTAATCATGCGAGGGCTAAACGGCTATTTAATGGAGCTATTAGGAAATTAAAAAATGCGTTACATTTCAATCAATGGAAGTATATAGCCCCAATCACTTCAGATTTTCTATTTATGAACGTATTGATTTTAATCCAATTTTTTCATGTTGATAAAATGTGTTCAAAACTTTAATTTTGCTGTTTATTTTATTTTATCGCTGCTAAATCAAGCTGAAACAAACATAAATGTGTTTTTTTAAAAACAAAAAACTTAGCAAACCATAATTTAAGTGTTACATCTATAAATATTATTGAAAAGTTGCGCAACATATAAAACAAAAAAGATAAAAATAACATTTTATAAAAAATAGAAAGGAATAAAAAACACTTAAACAATCAATAAAGGAATATAAAACAATCAACTAACAATAGAAAAAAATTATAAAAAAAAATAAACAATTTAGAGAAAAGGTGAAAATAAGAAGAAGAAAAGCTATGATATAATAAGAACATAAAATACGTTAAAAAACTTAAAAAAATATAAAAAAGTACTATAAACTTAATAGAAACTCTTCAGTGACAGACAGTTCTTCTAGTAATACATAATCTTCTTTTCTACATAATTTAAGAGGATTTTTTTTTAAAACTACGTAAACGTGATCAGTCATTTGTAAAATAATTAATCTACTAAGTAAAGTGTACAATAATTACGACACTTTGTGCCCGTGAGCGGGAATGATTTTCTTTTCGTACACACGCGGTCAAGAATAGGCTATTTTACGCCCGGTTAAAGGCAAACATTTTTGAATCTAATTAAAAACTCACTTAATCGAATAAAAATAATTTTTTTGATGTAACTTATACAAAATATCCCCTAAATCAGGTAAATTTGGGCAAATAATAATTCAGTTTTATTGTGTAAAATTGTGTAAATAACCAATCAATTATTTGATAACTAAAATAAATAAAACAAAAACTCCGCTTATAAAAAAATTTCAAGTTAAATATTATAATATTTAACTTAGTTTTTTTTTGTTATATTTTTACTTTTAAGGAATTTACTAAATAAGGAAAACACAGGTTAAAAACCCAAAAATATGATATAAAACCAAAATAAAACAAAAAATAGTAAAACAAGAATAAATCGCGGGACATGAATTGAGTGGAAATAATCTAAACCAATATATAAATCAAAAAATAAATTAGAAAAGGTCAAAAAAATTTAAAGACCCAAAAATGCTCTGCTGCTGAAATCTGGCAAATATAAAAAAAATGTAAAGTGTTATGTGAAAAGTATATGCGACAGATAGGACACTAATAATAATAAAAAAATATAAAACATTATTAAAAAAATAACAAACTGATAATAAAGAAAAACAAAATAAAAAGTTACAAATAAATCGACTTTATTATGATTATTATTATTTTATTAATTTAATTGACTCAAATTGCTTATAAACTATATTTAATTATATTAAAAACAATTTTTTAAGTTTTCATTTGTATTTATATTTTATAATCAATTGATTATAAATGTCAAAAATATGTGTCAAAAAAAGCATTAATAAGAATAGCTTAAAAACTACTGGTCGAATCTTGATCAAAATTAAATGGGACTAAATGGAAGCACCAGCTTGCAAATAAAAGAAGAATCATCAAAATCAGTTCACTTAGAAAAAAGCTATGAGGTAACACACATAAAAAAATACAGTCGAATTGAGAACCTCTTCCTTTTTTTTTAAGTCGGTTAAAAAATAAAATAAAAATAATTATAAAATAGAAACAAATTTTTCGATATAACTTGTTTAATAAGAGAAAAAACTCCGGCTATAATATTCAACATAATAAAATATTTTTTACTTCTACTTTTGAGGAAATTGTGTAGATAATTTACTAAATTAAAAAAAAAAACAGAGAACAACATACAAACAAGGTTAAAAAACTAAAAATATTGTATAAAAGCAAAAAAAGAAATAAACCAAAATAGAAAAACAAGTTGCATAAATTTCAATAATTAAAACAAATGTATAAATAAAATAAATTAAATAAAAGCGAAAAAAAAAACCAAAGAAACAAAAATGCTGCTAGAATTTGGCAAATATACTAAAGTTTTGAGTGCAAAATATATTATTGTGACAAGACGCAAATAATAGAAAAAAAAATAACATCATTAAAATAATAGAAAACAGAAAATAAAAATAGTTGTAAACAGTAAAACAGTAAAAAAAAGTAGAAAGTGCTGATAGTATTTGGCTCATAAATAAAAAAAACAAAAAAGTGTTGACTGAAATAAACTTTATTGTTAGCTGCAGTAGCTACGTTCTATATAATATCCTGATTTTGTATTTTTTGTTTGATTTTTAATGTCTATCTGTACATTGTTAGACTTAAATTTTTTTTATTTCTTACCAGTCTGTTATCTATCAATCTCTATATTACTTAATTATCTAGTACTGATTCTTCCTACATAGAGCAGTAATTAAAGAGGAAAATGAGAGCAAAAAAAAAGAAAATGCAGTAATAGAAGAAAATGTAGATAACGTCATAAGTAAGAAGAAAATAAAAATAATAAAAAGAAAAAAATAGTAACCAAATAAAGTTTATAAATTGACAAAAAACTATTTAATAAATATTCAATCTGTCTATTACCGATTTTTTCTACATCATATATGTTATTACAAAAAAAATCTACTCATTCAAAAAAAAAATGAACAAAATTGAAAGAAAAATAGTCGTAATAAATGAAATAAACACATAGAAAAACACCCACAGCGTAATAACTAGGTACTTATATAAAAAAAATTGAAAAAGGATTGGACATACCACATAGAAAAAGGCACATTATGTTTTATGCTTACATTAATAGTGACAATTAAAAAAGTAGCCCAGAAAACAAAAAAAAATTTTTTTTGAAAGAGATGGATAAACCAACAACAAAGAAATAAAATAAAAAATTCTGAAAAAACTACAAAATACGGTAACAAAAACAATTGCTAAATTTTAAATATTTAAAATATAATATAAAAAAAAATTAAAAAATTAGATGGGAAATAATAAGAATACAAAAGTAAATATTAAAAAAATATAGTAATTGAGCATAACTTTTTTATTTTTATGAAAAAAAGCAAATAAACACAAAATTACGGAAGAATTGCTCTATTAAATACAACATATATACGGTATCTGTTGAAAAATTTGAGCACAAGCAGGCCGTGAAAAACTGGCAAAAAAGTCATTAAACAAATATCAAAATAATTTTGTTTGCAAAATTGTATAAATTAACTTTTGAATAAACGTCTTTCATGGTTAAATCTGATTTTCGCAATAGTAACCAAGGTGAAAATGAGGCGTGTTTACCAAATTAAACCAGATTTTAGAGAATACACAGTCACATAACCTAACTTTATTTTAATTTAATTTCTTATTTTTGAAAGACTGATTTGTTTTAATTTTATCTCTTACTGATTTTACATTTGTAAACGCTGATTGATTTTGATTTAGTCTCTTGCTGTTAAGCTTACTAAAGTCGTTTGGTAGTCAGGTGGCTGACGAAAGTGTGTTCAGAATCTTGCCGAATAAGTGGCGTGGGTTCAAGTACCGTCCAAGCGGGAGTATTTCTCTACAAAAAAGATGGTTTTCGTCTGGCTATTGGGGTTTGTATGTTTGTAAATGTAGTGAGCGCAATAGATAAGAAAAAACCATTTTTTTAAAACAAATATGCGTCTAATTAATACCATACTTTTTTGATGATTTGGTTTCTCATAGACTTTTTTACGGAAAATATTTTGAATAAATGATATATTTTGCAAAACAAAAGAAAGAGAAAAGGTAGTAGCAAAAAACAAAACCTAATTGTTAAAGAAATCTGTAAAAAAGTGTAGATGTGCAAACATGCTTAAAAAAGAACATATGCAAAAATAGACAAAAAAAATTGAATAATGTATAAAAGAATAAAATTCTAAGCTGGAAAAAAATGAAGAGAAGCAAAAGTAAAGTAGAGAAATATAGCCACGAGACAACTTATACTAAAGAAACAATGTGTGACACTGATAAAAAATAGATAATGAACAAAGAAGAAAGAAAAACTAATTAAAAAAAAACACAGAATCCAAAAACCAGTTTTAGAAGAAAAAGCTTAGAAGTGTGGTGATCATTTCTATGCAAGATAACTATACTTTCTTTAAATGAAGTAACATAAATAGCTAAATAAAAAACAACAAAAGCACAGCAACAGATTACGTAACAATAAACAAAAACACATATTAAATGTAAAAGTAAACAAAGAAGAGAAAATAGAGTCAGCCTGTTTACTATTAGACAATGAAAAAATATAATATAAAAAGATGAAGGAAAACAGTTCGACAATAAAATAAATTGATAGTTAAAAAAATTTAACTTAACAAACTGAAAAAATAAGAAATAAAGAAACAGAAAAAATAACTGAAAAAAACACAAGAAGAAGCCACAATGAGAGAAGCAAAAAAATTTCATAATATTATAAAATATAAAAGTAACCAAAAACGTAAATGCAAAAAAAAAAATCAAGGAAAAAGTATTTGAGAAAGATAAGAGAATACAGAAAAAGTATGTAAATGAAATAAAAGAGGGAAAGAAAAACACATACACAGGTATATTAAAAAAAGCAAAGAATTGTAAAATTGGAACAAACTGTTATCTTTTTAAGTATAATAAAGAAGGCTAATAATCTCCTTTAGCTCTAAAAAAAGATTAGTCCAACTTTTATCTATGGATTAATTTTGTTTTGCTAAGTTTGGTCACGTAATACTGACTTTTTGGGTTACTGAGTCAGCCGGTATACCATCAGACAATAAAAAGAGTATAATATAACAAGATAGAGAAAAACAGTTAGACAATAAAGTACATTGAAAGCTAAAAAAATAAGAAAGTAAGAAGCAGAAAAAATTATTGAAGAAAACAGAAGAAGAAGCAACCATGAGAGAAGCAAAAGAATTTCATCGTATTATAAAATGTAAAAGTAACCAAGAACGTAAATACAAAAAAAACATCAAGAGAAAAGTACTTGAAAAAGAAAAGAGAATACAAAAAAAATATGTAAATGAAATGAAAGACGGAAAGAAAAACACATACGACAGGTATATTAGAAAAAGCAAAGAATTGAAAAATTGGAACAAACTCTTATCTTTTTAAGTATAATAAAGAAGGCTAATAATCTCTTTTAGTTTTAAAAAAAGATTAGTCCAACTTTTATCTATGGATTAATTTTGTTTTGCTAAGTTTGGTCACGTAATACTGCGTTTTTTGAGGCAAGTTTTATATAGTCTTTTTTTTGTTGTTACCACTTAGTATTTAGTGAGCTTATTACGCTTTTTTTTGTCTTTATTTATGCAAAATTGCTTTGGGAAATTGAGACTGCGGTGAAAATCCAATTATAAAAAACATCGTGTATTTTCTTTTAAACTGCTTCATTCTTATTTGCAACAATATTGCTATTATTCCTATTAAGGGATGTTTTTCATTCAAATTAAATTGAGTAAAAAACGTTTGACGGGTACTCCCCAGGTTCTTTTGAGCTGTCTTCTATTTACTTAATATTGATCCTAGAAAAATATCACTTTATAAAAACTGTTGCTGTATGTTTTTTCAAGGTTATTCCACCCTCATGAGGAAACCTTTTTAGGTCGTATTTTTACACATTTCCATTTATCGCCATATTTACTTTTCCGGTGTACGACTCCATGTGGAAAATCAAGACAATTTTCTCGATGAAAATGCCTGACTTTTCTCTCTTTAAAAGCTTGTGAAAAAATAAAACAAAAGAATTTGTTGTTTAGAAAGGTGCTTTTCTTAAATGTTTGTTTGTTTAGAGCTTTTGGGGGAAATTAATGACTTTGTAATTCTGTTAGTATGACTGCTACTATAAATCTAGGAGCACTGGGATAATTAATATTACATGACAGGTTGATTGAAGTTGATCTAGTTGACGGACAGTAATTTCACCAAGAGATCAATTAAGTTATAGTATAGTTGGCTAAACTGTAATTATTTTGGTTTACTCATTGATCTACTTATTATGTCAATTTTATTTCATACCTAATAATAAATGGTAAATTTGTTTAGAAACAGTGAAATTTTTTACACAAATCACTTAAATCAAGGTCTACCTAGGGAAATTTGATTATTGACTTTTTACAACAACAAAAATTCAATTTTTTTTATACTATTTTTGATAACTTTAGACAAATATGCTTATAAAATTTTTATTCATACAGCCACAAAAAAAAAGTTATACAATTTTTGAATATTAACAATAAAAATAGTAAGAAAGTTAGGAAAGCTATTAGGATTTGGTAGCATTGGAGTGGTGGTTCCTTACAAAACTGCAATTTTCTTCTACATAAGTAAATAAGGTTAGAAACCAAATAATTATGTGAATTTACAGAACATTTACTTTAAAACTATTTAATTTCGTCCAACTTTACAACACATAAATAACCCTAAAAATTTAAAATTATAAATATATTTATGTTTGGTGGTTGCAGCTTGACAGTAAAGTTCGCTCTTTAACGCTTTTAAACTTAAGAAAGAAGTTTTAGTTGGATTTGCAAGTCTAAACGGCATAATTTTTTTGCTGCTTTTCATTGAAATTTTGTTTGCGCTAGAACAATATTGTTTTGTTTGACAAATAATAGAGGATTCCTTACATATTTTGGTGTTGTTTAGGGATAGTATTGTCCTGGAAGTTAACAATGCGCATAAAGTAAGCTAATTTGCGGAGAAATTTGCCAGAAGTATGGTTTTCATAGAGTTGGAGAGTTGATGTATGTATTTTGGGCGACATTTTACCCTTACAACATATTATAGGCATTTAAAGTTTTTAGTAATGATTAAATAATTATTAATGTAAAAAATGCCACATCAAATATCACAATACATTCCACTTCTGATGTTAAGTTTGTAACATTGCAAAATTTTGTTGGACATGTGTACGTTTCTCCATTCCTTTTGTAAAATGCGATTGACTGAATAATACAAAACTTTTGAGCAATGTCTTAGAACTCTGACACAAAGTCGGAGATATATAATATATATTTATTTTTTACAAAGCAACAAAAGTATGTCGTTGTTTATGCAAAAGCTTTGACAGAATGCTTTTGGATTTTCACTAGCAGAATTCAGCTTCTAACATTTGTTCAAGTTGAAATTCGGTTGGTACGCTGCTGGCGATTTGAAAATAGAGTTTTGAACAACTAAATTTATGTCAATTTTTTAGATAGAATTTTTTATATTCAGACATAAAAATGTAAAATTGTTCTTTGCTTTTCATACTTTTTTTTTAATTATTTATTTTGATTTATTGTTTGATGTGTATTATTTAATAGTTAACCGCTTTTTAAACTCTGTTAACAATAACTGTGTTATATAATTTTTATTTTTGTCAATAGTTGTAACACATTGTTACTAACAGTCTAGGCATTACTTACAAATATTTAAGTAGCAAAATTGTCATCAATTATTGTTAGTAGGTATGAAAATTATAAATAAAAACAAAAGACAACTGTCATCAACGGTTATATTAGAAATAATGCTATTACCTAATAAGTTTTTACATTTTCAAACAGTACTGACTAGTTTAAAGAGTTGTTGCGAAATGTGTTTAGCACTTAACAATAATTGTTATTAAGTTACACTGTTAACTGTTAAATAAAACTGTCACACTGTTAACGAGAAACAGTTTTAACTGTTAAATAAAACTGTCACACTGTTAACGAAAAACTGGTAATTTATTAAAAAAACGTTGCTGTAAAAAACTAATTTGAGTTAATAATTAAATTAAAATATGGTTTTTCGTTAACAACAAATTTTTTTGTTATTTATTTAAAAGTATCAAATAATTAATTATTAAACAAATTTTACTAAACAAAATTTTTAAAACGAATTTTGTGTTGTCATTTTCTTGTTAAACATTAAGATTAATTGTTATCAATAACTAATAACTATTGCTGTCTTAACAGTACCAACTTGATAACATTTATTAACTAAATACTATTAAAATGTAATTTCTTAATTATTGTTATTGACAATAACAACTTGTGTTTATAACGTAAATAATTGTTACTAATAAAAATAATAGTAGTTAATAGCAAATAACTAATGACCAAGAACTTTTATTTAACTGAAAACCGTTACTTTTACTGATAACATATTTATTTATTTTTATTATTATTTTTCCTAAGTTTTATAACTGTTAATAACAGTATAATAATTTTAACGTTTACATAAAGTTAATACTTTTTTATTTATTTACTAGGTTTATAATTTTTGTTCTACAAGTCAAGCATTTTATATCCTTATAGAATTTTATTTTTAATAATTAAAAAAAAAACCATCGGAAAACGATTTACAAGGCAATGTTGATTTTTTTTAGCTGGTTGTATACAATGATTATACTTAATAGACTATTAATAACAAAAACTGTTGTTTACGTTGGAATTTTTTGGAAATTCTTAAATTTTTAATTTATTTATCGTTGTTAAAAAAAATTTAAAAGATAAATTTTTAATACTTAGAATTAAATTAACTGATTTAATAAAGAAATAGTAAATAAAATTATTAATAAAAAAAATTTTAAAAGAATTATTAAAAATTGTACATTTTTTCAAACAAATAAACAAGAATTAAAATCTATTACGCTTTGAACCTAAGAGAACCAACGGATTTAATAGTGTACTTAAATATTTAGGATTTAAAGCGGTTTATCAGTCAGGATCAAAATGAAAAAATTTGTTGGAAGATCCGAAAGGCAAATCACCATTTTTTGAAAAGTCTGAAAAATATATCGCATAAAGTGTAATAACTGTGACAAATGTTATATAAGGCAAACGCGTAGATCAGTTCAAACCAGATACAAAGAGCACTTGGCTCTCTTAAAATACGGCAGATTAGACAAGCCGAGTATAGCAGAGCTCGCCTTTAATAACAATCATTAGATTAGTTTTAACAGTTTAAAATTAATTAAGCAAATAAATAACTATAGACATCTAGACGCCGCTGAACTCATTGAAATTCATAAAAATAAGGCAAATGCTCTGAAGAAAGATAACGGTTCTATTTTGCAGCTCCTAAGTAGGTTTGTTGGGAAATACCCAAAAAAATTTCATAAACCAGGTAAGTTTAAGCAAATAATAATTCAGTTCTATTCATCATCTGATGATGACCACTTGGTGGTCGAAAGAGCTGTCGCGATTTATTAAACAAACTTTTTGGCAAGTGGTGAAACTGTGTGAATAGTCCTTAAACCTAGTCATTAAATGCTGAACCTCAAACATGTCTTAGGTTTACATGTTTTAACACACGTTGTATTTATCAACTGCTATTTATAAGAATATTACATTTTATTTAGTTCAATCCTTTTTTTATATACAGGGTTGTGCAAAAATATGAAAACACTCAAATATTTTGAAAACCATTTATCATATATTTGTATGTTGTAATATTTTACATTTTTTGCTGATTTTAACGATTAATCTTTTTTCACCAAAAATTTGTGTACATAGCTAAGTTGGCTATGGAATCTGTTGTTTGTATAAAAATAGTCAAATAATTTATTTAAACATATAAAAATTTTGAAAACAACACTAGAACTTTATTAAACAAAATTAAATAGCTAAAAATAAAAAAAATAGTTTAATGACAGATAATTCTATTTAATTGTCATCTCTAATTTTTGGTGTTATTAAATTTTTTTTTTGACTTTTAGAAACAAAAAAAGAACATGTATATGTCATTGACAATATTGACATATTACATGCATTATATGTCAACATTGTTATAATAAGAAAAAAATTAGTTTTTGAAAAATGTTAAATTTTGCTCTTGTCACTATTTCGAAAAAATCAAGTTGGCCTAGGATCTTTGAAACAAATAAACGTGTTTATCTAAAAAAATTACGGATATTAGATTTTTTAAAATATTTATCACGTACTATTATTTATAGTAAACGTTTTAAAAAAAATTGTGGATGTTATAAACTGCTACTGGTAGGGTTATTATCAAAATTATTGTTGAGTTTCCTTGTTTTTATTAAAAAAAAAATTTATTACCTAAGGATTTTGGTTATTTGCCGTTTAAATTCTAAAAACATATACATACCTTTGGCAAAAAAAGCGACACCTATTAGAAACTTTTTACATCAAAGTCAAAAAACCAGGTTTTGACATGTCGATGCTATAAGTAATACGTTTTTAACTAATTAAACTAAACTTGTTCTATTAACTATTACAAAATTATAAGAGGTAATATGTAGTTGAATTGGTTTCAACTAGAATGATAAAAAGCTATTATTATATACAAATTTAGAAAAATACTATCAATAATGTTATTTTTTATCTAATAAATATTATAAATAGTTTTTAACTATTAACTGTTATTACTTATTATATTCAGTTTGTAACTGCGAAAAGAAATGTTGTAAATGTTTTGAATTTTTTTGAAGTGTATCAAAAAGTGATTGATTGAATGAAGCAAGAAAAATAGTGGCAAGACTGAGTGAGTTGGTAGTGGAACCTGTCAGTTGTCAATCGTCTCTATTTAGGTTATGTCACAACGTAAAACAATGGAAAGTGATGTCATTTTTGACATTTGTTTTGTGGTTTTGTGTCATGTGTCATATTGCGTGTGTTACGGTTACGATGTTGCTAACTAATGGATTCAAATATCTTACCAACTTAAGAAAATATTTTTTAATGTCACTATCTCACGAGATTATAGACCATTATTAAAAATAAAAAATTTTACATATTTATATTATTTATAACAATCTAATAATTGGAAAGCGTCTAGACGGTAAACATCTTGTTAAAAATTCTTATTATTGGCAAGTTTGCACATACTAACTTTAGCTTTTAGCTTTATCTGTAGAAGATAATGATCAACTTTTCTCATTAGATCTCCAAACTCCAATAGACATTTCTAAACTGAGTTGTCTTTGTTTCTCTAAAATCCACAAAAGTTGTGTGTTTGAAACTCTCTGGAAATCTGGTGTATTTAATTTTTCAAAGGATTTTTTACTCAATTCTGAGCTGCTTTGAAGAGTCCGAAAATTAATTTAACTTTTAAAAGAACTGGCGGCGTTTTTGAATATAGATAGAACTTGATCAGATTATCTAAATTCTACAAAAAGATAATTAATATTTTGGAAGAAGAGAGGAGGCGGATCGGTAGTTTAGTGTGCACACTTAAAAAATATGAATTGAGAAAATCAATTTTCCTCTATATTTCTTTTTCGCTTTTTGCTTTCGTTCTTTTGTTAAAAGAGAGTCTTCTTCTCATCATCGATTATGAAAAGTTGACAAGCGGTTGGTTATTCGGAAGGGCTGTGAAATTCAGACGACAAACTTTTTGCTTTGATATGCATTTCAAAAGATTTCGTTTCAACCACGTGACAGTTTTTTTTTCGCAAATGATTGACAATCGACCCTTAAGAGCGGTTTGGAAGTCTATTTGAAAAAGGAAGTTGATAGTCAACCGAGAGTTTATTTTCGGTGATTGAAAATTTTAGATCTCTGATGCTTTTGCCTTTCAGAAATTGGATTTTTTTATCAATTCTCATTTAAATTAGGCTTGTTTTTGCTCCAATTTTTATATAAAACCATTTTTTTATAGCAAAAAAACTAAGTTCACACAAAAAAAGATGACAGATTGGTAAAGTTAGACAAATAATAAAAATTATTTACATACCAACACATATCAAAAATATAATATTCAGTATAAACTGGCGCATATACTATGACATTTACATAAGATACGGTTTATATTCTAAAAAACAATTTTTATAAAATCAAGATAGATTCTTAAAAAAAGCATTAATCTCTAGAATAGACCTAATGTAGCAACCTAAGCATAGTTGTCAAGTTGTCAAAGTGTATAACTATAAAAACAATTTCTTATGTCGAGTATATGACAAAAATGTAATATATTTTGGAACCTATGAACCCAAAACATGATCGAGGCATAAAATATAATAAATATTTTTAAGAACTAGAAAAAGTATTTAAAATTATTATATATTTGAGCGTTTTAGGAAGCAATTAACTGATAGACAATAAATTATTATTTTTGTCCAGGCTTAGTCTGATATAGTGAAACACAGCGAAAATAAAAGTTTATAAAAATAAAAAACAAAACTCTTATATAGGGCGCTTAAACAAGGTTTTGCAAATCCTTCAGAAACAATTTTTATAAGAATAATAATGTTAAAGCCATAGAAAAAGCTGAAAATATGGTGCACATATTTAGGATAAACCTAGTCATCTAGGCATTTTTGTAAAATTAAGTTGGTGAACTGTATAAATGCAAAAACCATCTTCTAAAGGTATAGCAACAAACAAATTTTTCTTAAACCGCTACATTGGTTTCCAATCGTATTTCCATTGGATTGTCAATCAAGGTTTTTGGTTTAAAATATAATGACCAAGTCCTTATATCTAGGATGAGTATTAACCATATTTAATTTATTAAATAATAAGTCTAAGCATAGTCTGGTGAATTATTGTTGTTATATACATAATTACACCTAGAAAAATCAATTATTAATAAAAGAAAACTGTTTATCACACGATTGGATAAGACCAGGCTTTATACTTCTAGAAATGCAATTCTTATAAGCTTCAGTTTAGCTAATTTAATATTTTTATGACAGTTAAAAAATAAAACGTGTCTTAAAACCTATAAACCTAACACATGCTTCAGGTTTAGCATTTAGTGACTAGGTTTAAGAATCAATGCAAGAAGTTACAATTATATATCTGGGCATTTAATTTATAGAAAATAATCTTTATTTTTAAGTTAAAATAGCTATTATAATAAGTTGTTTAGGTTTAGCCTAGCACAAAAAAATACTAATGTATAATGTTGCTTAGATACGGTTTAGAACTTTTTTATAAGATTATGTTTATAAGATTGAAAATATTTAAACGATAGAAAAGGCTTAAAAGGCATCTAATACTTAAAAACTAAACCCACATATCTATGATAAACCTAGTCACTTAAAGCATAGTTGCAAAATTAGGCTGGTAACATGCAAAAATGTAAAAGCAGTATACTTATGGAGAGTAATTATTTTTTATATTGTTTCATTTAAATTGTTAAAACAGCTATTATAATAGGCTGTCTAGGTTTAGCCTAGCACAAAAAAATACTAATGTATAGTGTTGCTTAGATACGGTTTAGAACTTTTTTATAAGATTATTTTCATAGGAATCTTGAAACAATAGAAAAAGGCATCTAATACTTAAAAACTAAACACACATAGCTATGATAAGCCTAGTCACTTAAGCATAGTTGTAAGATTAGGCTGGTAACATGCAAAAATGTAAAAGCAGTATACTTATGGAAAATAATTATTTTTTATATTTTTTCATTTAAACTGTTAAAACAGCTATTATAATAAGCTGTCTAGGTTTAGCCTAGCACAAAAAAATACTAATGTATAGTGTTGCGTAGATACGGTTTAGAACTTTTTTATTAGATTATTTTTATAGGAATCTTGAAACAATAGAAAAAGGCATCTAATACTTAAAAATTAAACACACATAGCTATGATAAGCCTAGTCACTTAAGCATAGTTGTAAGATTAGGCTGGTAACATGCAAAAATGTAAAAGCAGTATACTTATGGAAAATAATTATTTTTTATATTTTTTCATTTAAATTGTTAAAACAGCTATTTTAATAAGCTGTCTAGGTTTAGCCTAGCACAAAAAAATACTAATGTATAGTGTTGCGTAGATACGGTTTAGAACTTTTTTATAAGATTATTTTCATAGGAATCTTGAAACAAAAGAAAAAGGCATCTAATACTTACAAACTAAACACACATAGCTATGATAAACCTAGTCACTTAAGCATAGTTGTAAGATTAGGCTGATAACATGCAAAAATGTAAAAGCAGTATACTTATTGAAAATAATTATTTTTTGTATTTTTTCATTTAAATTGTCAAAACAGCTATTATAATAGGCTGTCTAGGTTTAGCCTAGCACAAAAAAATACTAATGTATAGTGTTGCTTAGATACGGTTTAGAACTTTTTTATAAGAATCTCGAAACAATAGAAAAAGACATCTAATACTTAAAAACTAAACACACATAGCTATGATAAGCCTAGTCACTTAAGCATAGTTGCAAAATTAGGCTGGTAACATGCAAAAATGTAAAAGCAGTATACTTATGGAAAATAATTATTTTTTATATTTTTTCATTTAAACTGTTAAAACAGCTATTATAATAAGCTGTCTAGGTTTAGCCTAGCACAAAAAAATACTAATGTATAGTGTTGCTTAGATACGGTTTAGAACTTTTTTATAAGAATCTCGAAACAATAGAAAAAGACATCTAATACTTAAAAACTAAACACACATAGCTATGATAAGCCTAGTCACTTAAGCATAGTTGCAAAATTAGGCTGGTAACATGCAAAAATGTAAAAGCAGTATACTTATGGAAAATAATTATTTTTTATATTTTTTCATTTAAACTGTTAAAACAGCTATTATAATAAGCTGTCTAGGTTTAGCCTAGCACAAAAAAATACTAATGTATAGTGTTGCGTAGATACGGTTTAGAACTTTTTTATTAGATTATTTTTATAGGAATCTTGAAACAATAGAAAAAGGCATCTAATACTTAAAAATTAAACACACATAGCTATGATAAGCCTAGTCACTTAAGCATAGTTGTAAGATTAGGCTGGTAACATGCAAAAATGTAAAAGCAGTATACTTATGAAAAATAATTATTTTTTATATTTTTTCATTTAAATTGTTGAAACAGCTATTTTAATAAGCTGTCTAGGTTTAGCCTAGCACAAAAAAATACTAATGTATAGTGTTGCGTAGATACGGTTTAGAACTTTTTTATTAGATTATTTTTATAGGAATCTTGAAACAAAAGAAAAAGGCATCTAATACTTAAAAATTAAACACACATAGCTATGATAAGCCTAGTCACTTAAGCATAGTTGTAAGATTAGGCTGGTAACATGCAAAAATGTAAAAGCAGTATACTTATGGAAAATAATTATTTTTTGTATTTTTTCATTTAAATTGACAAAACAGCTATTATAATAGGCTGTCTAGGTTTAGCCTAGCCCAAAAAAATACTAATGTATAGTGTTGCTTAGATACGGTTTAGAACTTTTTTATAAGATTATTTTCATAGGAATCTTGAAACAATAGAAAAAGGCATCTAATACTTAAAAACTAAACACACATATCTATGATAAGCCTAGTCACTTAAGCATAGTTGCAAATTAGGCTGGTGACATGTATAAATGTAAAAGCAATATTCTGAAAGTGTTGTTAAACATATTTTTTTTTAATCCATAAACCCAAAACGTATTTGAAGATTCAAATTACCCAGTCAGCTAGGCTATGTTGCAAAATCAGGTTTCTAAAAATTAGTATTGAACTAATCTTTTTAACGTTTTTTTAAAACAATTGTGTTTGAATTTATACATGTAAAACAAGGTTTAGGTTTAAAATTTAATAATCACGTTTTCTAACTAGGTTGAGTTTAATTGATATTATTTTGTCGTAAAATAATTATTTATTATTATTTGTCTAGGCCATAAAGTGCCATATTTTTATAGAGTAATTAAAAAACAAATTTCTATAAACAGATTTAAGAATATAGGTTTTAATGTTTTTAATATCTACATAGTCAAACAGATTTAGAAGTTTATAAAAGCACAAAAAAACATTTAAAAAAAATATTTTAGAAAATAAAATAACATTGCTAAAACAAAATAAGATAATTGGTTGAAGATGTAAAGTTTAATTAAAACCATAATTAACACAGAAACAATTTATTTAGGTTAACACAGCTTACAGCATCTAAAGCCTAAACATGATGTAAGATTTATTTTAAGCTTTTATATGTAAATAAAATGAACAAAACAGGCTTATGATAGTCTCACAAAATTATTAATTGTTTGTTTACAGGAGTGAAAATGATCAAGCAAATTAAGCCTAGAATCTAAAGTAAAACAAATATGCTTCAGATAATATTTAGGCTAAAAACTATCTAGGATTTGTGTTAGGTTTAAAAGTTAAATAATCATAAAAAAGTAAGTTTAATTTACCACACCGAGTGGACTAATAACAAAAACTCAACGATTTATAATATACATTATTTTTTCACAAAATAAACTAATTTATCTACAGCAAGTAAAACCTAAAAAATATTTAAATCTTGTTTTAGGCTTATATAAGTAAATAAAACGACCAAAACAGGCTTATAATAATTACATACATATAGTTCAAACATAGCTGTTTGCTTATAAATTAAATAGAAAAAAAATAGTTGAGCAAATTAAGCCTAGAATGTGACAAAAACCTGTGTTAGGTTTAGAATTTTAACTAACAATATTGAATTAGAACTGAAAGTGTATCTTTGGTAAACTAATAGGTTTAAGAAAGTAATTCTATCTTTTACCTAAACAATGTGTCTTTTATAACTTAAAGATTATTCAACATATTTTACATAAACAATTTGTTTTTACAAAAAATTTCTTTTTAAACATTTATAACTTAAAAATTATTCAACATTTGTAATAGGTTCAAAATTAAATAATAATGCTAAAGTACGTTACATTTACTACATATTAAATTATGAAACGGAAATTCAACCAATTCAGATATAAACAATTTATTTACAAACTAATTAACGATTAACGTAGTTCAAAACAATTAAAACCTAATGCACAAAACTACGTATTTAAATAAAATGATTAAAATAAGTTCTTGTTGATTTTAATGTTGCTTTTATAATACAAACTAAAAAATGACCAAAAACAATTAATAAACAAAAACTTGTTTTAAGAACACTATTTAAGAAACCACTAGGATGTACAATAAACTAACAAGTATACAATAAAAATCTCTCCCAAGCAAATTTGTGGATAATTCTTAGGCAGCTAAAGCTCTGCTTTAGTTAAATAAGAACTATTACTTTTATATTTAGATAAAATAATTCAATCAATTAATCAACTTTGTGTTTACCACCGTACAGAGTTTAAATATAAAAATTAAAATTAAAATAAAAAACAAAAAAAATCTGTCTTGATTTTTCTTCTCCGAGTTTTCTTTCTCTGTTCCTGTTTTTTCAATTTTCTTTTTCTCTCCCCTTCTACTTCATTCATCCAGTCTAATTCTTTTCTTTATCTTTCTTTCATTTTTATTTTGTATTTAGATAAAATAATTCAATCAATTAATCAACTTTGTTTCCCACCGTACAGAGTATTACAATAAAAAATAAAAAAAATCTGTCTTGATTTGTTTTCTCCAAGTTTTCTTTCTCTGTTCCTGTTTTTTTAATTTTCTTCTTCTCTCCTTCTACTTCATTCACCCAGTTTAATTCTTTTCTTTCTATTCTTTTTATCCATTTTATTTATTTGTTCTTTTTTTTATTATGTCCTCCCTCGCAACCATGCATTCCTTCATCATGTGTTCTAATGTTTCTCTTTCTCTTTCACACTTCCTGCATTTTCTTTCATTTCCCCCCCATCTTTTTTCCATTTCCACATCTGAATCTTGCAATCATTTTCCACTCTCTCTTATTTTTTCTTTTTAGGTATTTAGGTAGTTCTTCTATTACCAGTCTCCTATATTTTGCGTTATATCTGCTTCTTTTAATTTCTCTCCTCCTTTCTTGTTTCTCTATGGTTCTATCTGTGTCTCTCATTCTTCCATTCACCCATTGCTTGCTTCTCTTTTTCTCTCAATTTCTTCTATACTAAACCCTTTTGGTTTATAATATTCTTTTCTCAATTTTTTTCTTCTTTTTTCTGCGTTTCTCTTCATGAGTTTCTAGCATTCTTTCAGTATCTTACTCCCTCCTCTTCTATCTATCATTTTATCTTCAAACTTTATCGCTCTCCTTCCTGCCTCCATTCTTATTCTTTCTCTTTTTTTTTCCTCTTCTACTATATATCATAAAGTCTCCCTAATTAACCTTCGCATTCATCTCATATATTTTTCTTGCTCTCTTTCGATCTCTATCCTCTTTTTCCATCTCCAAATTTCCGCTGTTTTGAGTAGTTTTTGTAACAATTGCACCATAAGCACGCTCAAATTTATAAACAAAAGAAAGATAGAAAAAAATAATTCTTGTGAGTAGAGTTAAAGAACTAAACATTTCCTATAGAACTGTCAGATGGGCCGTCAAGAAACTTTGATGCTATTATAGTTGATAACGATCGTTTCACTTTTTTCAGCTGGCTTTGATAACATATTTATTTTGAAACTTCTTGTATACAATCACATAGCTTACACTTAATTTTAAATGATTTTGAGGCTTAAAAAACAGTTTAATGCGCTGCCCATGTTTTGCAAGACAATGACAACTGACTTGTTTTACGAATTTAGTACTAAATTGTACGTTTTAGACCAGAAAAAATAAAGTGTTTTTCAATTTAGCTTTTAACTCACTTTATTGTTAAATAAGACACAAACACAAAGTATGCTGACATAAAAAACAACAACAGTCTATATTGTAACGGTTCGAGAGCCAGAGAAAAGATTCAAAAAGCTATTGAAGGTTCGAGACCTTTTACAGTTGGTTCCGGACTCTCGGCACCGGGCGTGATGTAAAGTGCAGCTTATATAAAATTGTTTGATATTAGTATACAAATAAATCAGTGTAATTTAAGTGTGTAAATAAAAAATAAATAAACTGTACAGTTATCACGTTACATAATGTATGACTTTGTAAGTAGGTAGGTATCAGCTGATACTTCTCACTCTGCCATTCAAAACGGCAAATAGGTTTTTAAAACGTATAAAAGCAATGTTTTTGTAAGATAATAAAATACTGATGATCTAGATATCTTCTTAAGGCTGAACAACGTTAGTAGATAAATAATTTTGAACAATGTTAAGTAGGAAATAGAAGAAAATGGAGAATATAAAGTGCAAAATTGCTATGCAAATTCAGAAAGCGTATCCATTTCAGCGAAAACTACCAATTTCAGCATTATATTGCTTCTAGGTTTTAAGTTTCTCATTTACTGGCTCAAAGTGCAACATTAACTTGATTATTAGAAATTGGACTTGTTTATTTAGGTTCAAATTTCAATCAAGTTGGCTGATTATTTGCAAACTTAAATATTTGTTTATTTTAGTAAATTGCAAAAGCATTTATTTTTGTTTTTCTATGTTATTTAGATGATTAGATAAATATTTAAAGTTTAAAACAATCAATCTAATTAACTCAGTTTTTTAAGTCTACGACAATTGCAATTCTCAGGTTTAGAATCAATATTTAATTAAAACTTTGTTATAACATTGTAAGTTATTACAGCTGCATTGCTCTTAACCTGTATCACTGGTAAAAAGTAATAAACCCAAAACATAATTTATATGGTTCTACAAAATTTTGCTTTCAATAACTTAAAAAAGTCAAATGTATTAATGCTTAAGCATAGATCAGTTGGTTTTAATCACTCTAAAGTAGGTAATTAAGCTTAAACTAGTCTAGTTTTTCTAAATTTACAGTTTGGTACCAAAATCAGTTTAATCTATACAAGCTTAAACTATATTATTAAATTTACTCTAATCTAGTTGAGATTAGACTAATTTTGATATATTTATTGAATAAATAAATAAACAAACTAGCAAATAAATTAAAGCGAAATTGAACCCATTTAAAACTGAACTAAACCACTTAAAAGTACAACAAAAGTGATTTCAATTTTAAATTTTATAAGATGTGTTTTTTTTTTAATTTGTTTAGTTCAAAAAACCAACAAAAAAAAATTAATAAATAAATAAGAACAATTTTAAAAACCCGATTTTTTCTAAGTTTGTAAATTTTAGAAAACTTTTATACAGATTGATTTAGTTTAATATACATTACATTATGCTAAATTAGTTAAACTAAAACCAAACAATTAATTAACACTATGTAAGAGCGATCTAAATGAATTAACTAAACTAAATTAAAAAAAAATTAAAATAGACTATTAGAAAGAAAAAGATTAACTATATTTAACTACATTAAGAGCATAAAAACTTTAGAAATAATTTAGTTAAAGTTGCACTAGTTTAAAATAAGTTAATTTTTTAGTTAAGAAACACTAATTAAAAAAGCTAGGTAATATATTTAAAAAAAATTTGTAAAATGTGCATAAATTAGTTTAAAATATGTTTGAAATAAAATACCTCATTTTTAAAAAATGGATTAAAAGACTGGTTAAACAAAGTTAATCTAACATTTAGACGGAAACATTTTTTTTAACAATCAAAAAGTGAATAATAAGATATATATATAAAATTATATATATATATCTTATATTATATTCTTATAGTCTTATTTAACAATAAAGTGAGTTAAAAGCTAAATTGAAAAACACTTTATTTTTTTCTGGTCTGAAACGTATAATTTAGTACTAAATTCGTAAAACAAGTCAGTTGTCATCTCTTGCAAAACATTGGCAGCGCATTAATCGGTTTTTTAAGCCTCAAAATCATTTAAAATTAAGTGTAAGCTTTGTGATTGTATACAAGGAGTTTCAAAATAAATATTTTTGCCAAAGCCAGCTGAAAAAAGTAAAAAACGTATGCTCCTTGTTCAGAATAATTACAACGATCGTTATCAACTATAATAGCATCAAAGTTTCTTAACGGCCCATCTGACAGTTCTACAGGAAATGTTTAATTCTTTAACTCTACTCACAACAATTATTTTTTTCTATCTTTCTTTTGTTTATAAATTTGAGCGTGCTTATGGTGCAATTGTTACAAAAACTACTCAAAACAGCGGGAATTTGGAGATGGAAAAAGAGGATAGAGATAGAAAGAGAGCAAGAAAAATCTACGAGATGAATGCAAAGGTTAATTAGGGAGACTTTATTATATATAATAAAAGAGGAAGAAAAAAGAGAAAGAATAAGAATAGAGGCAGGAAGGAGATACTGAAAGAATGCCAGAAACTCATGAAAAGAAACGCAGAAAAAAGAAGAAGAAAATTGAGAAAAGAATATTATAAACCAAAAGGGTTTAGTATAGAAGAAATTGAGAGAAAAAGAGAAGCAAGCAATGGGTGAATGGAACAATGAGAGACACAGATAGAACCATAGAGAAACAAGAAAGGAGGAGAAAAATTAAAATAAGCAGATATAAGGCAAAATATAGGAGACTGGTAATAGAAGAACTACCTAAATACCTAAAAAGAAAAAATAAGAGAGAGTGGAAAATGATTGCAAGATTCAGATGTGGGAATGGAAAAAAGATGGGGGGAAATGAAAGAAAATGCAGGATGTGTGAAAGAGAAAGAGAAACATTAGAACACATGATGAAGGAATGCATGGTTGCGAGGAAGAACATAATGAAAAAAAAGAACAAAGAAATAAAATGCATAAAATCAATAGAAAGAGAAAGAAAAGAATTAAACTGGGTGAATGAAGTAGAAGGAGAGAAAAAGAAAATGCAAAAAACAGGAACAGAGAAAGAAAACTTGGAGAAGACAAATCAAGACAGATTTTTTTTGTTTTTTATTTTAATTTTAATTTTTATATTTAAACTCTGTACTGTGGTAAACATAAAGTTGATTAATTGATTGAATTATTTTATCTAAATATAAAAGTAATAGTTCTTATTTAACTAAAGCAGAGCAACCAGCTGCCTAAGAATTATCCACAAATTTGCTTGGGAGAGATTTTTATTGTATACTTGTTAGTTTATTGTAGATTTTAGTGTTTTCTTAAATAGTGTTCTTAAAACAAATTTTTTTTATAATAAATTCAATTGTTTTTGGTTATTTTTTGGTTAGTATTATAAAAGCAACATTGAAATCAACAGAAACTTATTTTAATCATTTTATTTAAATACGTAGTTTTGTGCATTAATTGTTTTGAACTACGTTATTCGTTAATTAGTTTGTAAATAAATTGTTTATATCTGAATTGGTTGCATTTCCGTTTCATAATTTAATATGTAGTAATCGTAACGTACTTTAGCATTATTATTTAATTTTTAACCTATTACAAATGTTGAATAATTTTTAAGTTATAAATGTTTAATAAGAAACTTCTTGTAAAAAACAAACTATTTATGTAAAATATGTGGAATAATCTTTAAGTTATAAAAGACAAATTGTTTAGGTAAAAGATAGAATTACTTTCTTAAACCTATTAGTTTACCAAAGATACACTTTCAGTTTTAATTCAATATTGTTAGTTAAAATGTGTGACAAAAACCTGTGACAAAAACACAGGTTTTTGTCACATTCTAGGCTTAATTTGCTCAACTATTTTTTTTCTATTTAATTCATAAGCAAACAGCTATGTTTGAACTATATGTATGTAATTATTATAAGCCTATTTTGGTCGTTTTATTTACTTATATAAGCCTAATACAAGATTTATATATTTTTTAGGTTTTACTTGCTGTAGATAAATTAGTTTATTTTGTGAAAAAATAATGTATATACATATCTATAAGTAAATTTATTCAAACTATAGTAGATTCAGGTTAAAGATGAAGCTGAAATAAACAAACAACACTGCATGATCACCTCGTGTTTGGTATCCCATGGTGGGTGGTATAGAAATTATTGGATAGAAAGACCAGATAAACGCGTAGCTTCGACACGCCTATTTTGGTGAGAGATCACGTAAACCGCGCGTGATAGTGTTTATTTCAACTTCATCTTTAACGTGAATTTACTATAGATACGTAGATTTGGACATGCTTCGTTCTTATTGGACCTCTATACTAAGTCGCAACGGATTTACTCAAGTTTGTCTCAAACGTATATCAATGTAATCTTCTTCAGTTACTACCAACAAGTAGAATAAGAAGATAAATGCAAGTTCATCTAAAACTAGATTCTTCAATAAAAATTTTTTCCGCCAGATCTTCACAAATTATTTTCCCACTTTTTCTTAATCCATTTACTTCCATGTGATTGTTATTTCCCGGCTCCATTCTCTTGTTTATCAATTTTCCAATTACTTACATCCTTCTCCTTTTTTTTATCTTATATTTATGCTTTGGTTTACTGGTGTGCGTTTCTACTCTTAATTTATTTCTTTTTCTGTACTTTATTGTACTGAAACATGGTTTAGCTTTTTTTCTTGAGTCAAAACTAAGACTTCTTAAAATTATAGGGTAAGTATAGTACATAAAAAAAAAATCAATCTTCAGTCAGTAGACAAAACAACACCATAAAAAAGCAAAAAAACATACAAATTTTAGTACAATAAAGAAAAATTGCAGATTCGGTTCCCGTTTTGAATTGCACAACTTGTGCTAGTTACCAGAACGGGCCAAGTAAGGTAGTACTTAAGCAAAAGAAAATCATCTATTGGAATAAATAAAAACTAAATTCGAGTAACTAGCAATCTTAGTCTTAAGTAAAGCAACTAATTACACATTATATCACTTTTTATCTCCCTTCCCTAAGCCATAGTACTAGTACTATACAGTACAAGGCTTCTGAAAATTATAGAGTATGTCTAGTACATAATAAGATCTAGCAACAAAGCTAGAACCAGACAAATCATCGTACAATATAAACAAATGGCAAATTGTAGAACCAGTGCTACAGACCAGACAAGCTTTAGAACAATAAACTAAAATTCCAATTTTGCTTGCACTTTGAATTGCATAACCAGTACTAGTTATTAGAATAGACCTAGTACGGTAGTATCCAGGTATGAACTTCATCTATTGGCCTGAATAAGAACTAATTCAACCCAATTTTAGTCTTCACTAGACAAAACTACCCTTCGCAAAAAAGCTAGGACCAGGCAAATTTCAGGACAATATGAACGAATGACAGATTCTGACAAACGTTAGTACTATAAAAGCAGACTGCAGATTTCACTCTCGCCTTGGATTGCAGAAATATTTCAAGCACCTAGAATGGACCTAGTACGGTAGTACTTATATATGAAGATAAGATAGAGAACATCATCTATTGAAATAGAGAAAAACAAAATTTGAGTAAATAACTACCATTTTTAGCAACTAAAAGCCGATTATTTTACTCTTGATCCCACTTTTGTTAGCCATAGTATTAGTACTATAGCCATTGTACTTAAACACTTTATAGCTTCTTCTAATTGGAAAAAAAATTACAAGGTTTCTAAAAATTGTAAAGTAGGTATAGTTAGAGGGGTGCGTGAGTCATAAAACGATCTACAACCTAAAATCCACCAGACAAAACTACCTTAGCAATAACGCTAGGAACAGACCAGTATAAAAAGCTTACAGATTCTGTTTGACTTTAAATTGTACAACCATTGCTACAGACCAGACAAACCTTAAAACAATAAACAATAAAGAAATATTGCAGATTCTAGTTCTGCTGACTAGTGCTAGCTCACAGAAAAGACCTAGTGCGGTAATACCTACATCATCTATCGTAATGAATGAATAAAAACTATTTCAAGTAGCTACTAATTTTAGTCTTAATGAAGTATTTAAATGCCCATTATTCCACTCTTATTTGTTTTCTACGTACTTTGTATGTTACTTAACCACCCTTCCTTTGCCAAAGTACTACCTGCTTATTTAAGCACGGTCCATCCTTTTCTTGTTCAAAACAAACTACAAGGTTCTTAAAAATAATAAAGTATGCCTAGTACGTAAACCACACCAGTAAAAAAGATAGGACCAGACAAACTTCAGAACAATATAGAAAAATGACAGATTAGGTATTAACTTTATTATTGTACAAACAATGCTAGCTAATTTGCTCATTGCAATAGATTCACATTTGAATAAGCTGCTGCTTATTCAAATGACTTGCTGAAGAGTTCCAATAAGAAGAAAACGTGTTCAAGTCTACGGATTGAATTTGAATGAATTTGCATTGATCTTACTATTGTATATCATTGATATACGTTTGAGACAAAAGACGCTTAGGTGATAACTTGGTTATGCAATCTGCAATATACGTTTTATCTTAATTTGTGTCTATTAAAATTGACATCTGTCATTTAGAGTGACCTATATGCATTAAAACATGTAGAAACCTTGTTTTTTGAATTTTTTATGTAAGATAGCTTCTAATCGATGTCGCTAGTAAAAAATGAATACATTAAATAATCAGTATTTTTAAAAATAGACAAATTTTCCTTGTCTAAACAAAAAACTTGAATAATTAGAGACTAATTTATGTTTACTAAATTAAATTACATATTTAAATAAATCTAAATAACTTATGCTTAGAAAGTGTTGTCTAAACTAAGCAATTAGAATAATTTTTTGTTTATTAATCAAGCAAGTTTGAATTAAAATATTGTCAAACTTAAAACGAAATAAATTAAAATATTAGTTAAAAAACTAAAATCGATTATGTATCCGTAAAAAACCAAAAAATTAATAAAATATGTTAGTTCAATTAGCATTTTTTTTTAAATTAACTAAAACCTGACTTTACATTGTTTAGACCAAACTAGGTAAAACAAAACTTTAAAAGCTAGATTAACTAGATTAACATATTTTGTTAAATAAACTAAATAAGAAAACTGGACTCTGTAAAATAAAAAAGTTAATCATATTAAACAATAGAATTAACGTCAAATTAAAACAAATTAATTATATTACATTAAATTTAACACTATTTTGCTAAATAAAAACAAGCTAATTTAATTTTCAGCTATGAAATTTGATTAGATTACAGTGCAAGTAGAAACATGTAAATAAACTATCTTAGCATTAAACTGAACTGAAGTTTTCGTAACAGATTTTAGATTGTGGTGAAAATTTGTAACAAAATTAATTTTCTCATTTCTTTTTTTTATAAACTCTGTGTTTATTCAATTTCAGCAATTTCTAGCAAAAAAAAGAAGAGCTTTCTGAGGAAATTATAAACTCATTTTTTAAAAGATGAAAAGAATCAGAATTAACAAAGCACAAAGTCAATTAGTCTGTACCTACAATAACGTAAAAAATTAAAACAATTAAAACAAATTAAATTATTTGAGCTAAAGAATACTTATTAAGCTAAACCAACATAAACTAATGCTTAAAAATTTATATTAATTTAATTTACGTACAGAAAAATCAGAAATAAAACTGAATTAATTAAAAAATATTTAAATTACACAAAAGTAAAATAATCAAACGAAACTATATTTGAATAAAAATTTTTAATTAAAACAAAATACATTAGATTGTTAGTTACAAACTGGAATCAAATATACTTAGGAACTCTAAATTGAACTAATTCAAATTAAATGTAAACATGTAGAAATACATAATGCAAGAACTAGTTAAGCTAAATTGAATAAAACTGTTTTTTAAAAAAAGACTAATTACATTAGGTTACTTATATATAAAAATTAATTTTTTTATCCCAACCGGTTGGAAATTTAAACAATATTGTAGGAAAAAGAAAATTTTTAAACAGATTACTCTACAATCCGTACAATTTTCATACAATTATTGCCACAAAATTTTCGAACAATCTTTAAAAACGTGATTAAATATTGTATTCTTATAGATAAGTATCTTTCCGATTTAAAACATACATTTTAATAATTTAATGTCTAGTAGGCTGGATAATTTGTTTTAAAAACTGTCATCCATCCCATGTTTGTGAAGTTTGGTTGAAGATTTTATAAAAACGGTACGGTAATCTATTTAAAATTTATTATTTTATATAACAAAGTTGTGCCGGAAGGGATAAAACAGTATTCAAACTATGGTAAAAAAACGCTCTTGCAGACCTTGGACAATTAAACTCGCCTACGGCTCGGTTTATAAACTTTACCCGCGGTCTACAAGAAAGCACTTTCTTACCTTGGTTTGAAACATTCTATAAATTTAACAATTCAATATAAGCCGAATCAGATTAAATTAATTAAATTACACTGAAATAAGCAATGTTTTGCTAAATTATACCAAAATAATTTTATTGTAATCTTCAAAAATGAATTCGATTACAGTATTATTATGAAAATGTGTCTAAACTTGTCTAGCATTAAGCTAAACAAATTTTTACAACAGATAATACATTGTAATTGTTTATTGTTCCTTAAGAAACCTAGTAGTAATTGAGAAAAAATATAAGATTGAGGTCCTAACGTTTCAGGAAACTACACAAAAAAATAATAAACAAACAAAAATAGACTAAACAGCGAAAAAAACAACAGATTAAAGATTTAAGCCAACATTTAGTGGACTTCGAAGCAGACTTAAACAAACTGTGTAGACTTTTAGACTACAGGGAAAGTATAGAAAGTTTAATATAGTCAATGCATATGCGTCATCTGAAAATAAAAATTTACATCTTAAAACTGATTTCTACGATGAAATAAACTTTCAAATAGAGATGATACCGAATTTTGATTTAAAACTAGTAATAGGAGATTTGAACTTAAAATATGAAGAGACTTACAAACTTGTAACAGGAAGAAAAAGTCTAGAAACAAATGAAAGCGGGAAAATACTAATAGACTTTGCAGAGCAAAGCAACAAAGTAATAAAAAGTGCAAGTGTTGACCACAAAAATGTCTATAAAGTAACATGGATCTCTTCAGGCGAAAAAGCAAAAACTTCAATAGAACATGTGCTTATAGAAAAGACATGGGACAGCCATAAAAGACGTAAGAAGATATCGAGGGGCTGACGCTGATTCAGACCACCTTCTAGTAATAGCAAAAATATTACAACAGTTACCTACGTTTAAAAAAGTAGAAAACAGAGAAGTACGAAAGATTAACATAAAAAATTTAGAAAGTGATAAAGTCGTCAAAGAGATACGGGGTAAGGTAGAAATAAAATTATCCGAAACACTGGAATCGGAAGATAATAGAATAAAATTGAGTATATGGAATAAAAGCGTTACAACAAAGAATAAAAACTGGTTTAATGAAGAATGTAAGAATGTATTGGCGCAGAGAAATAAAGCCAGAATCAACTCGTTAAAAGTAAACTCAGAGGCCAACAGAGCTAAAAAATGTAAAGACAAAGAAAAAAACGTATCTGATCTAAAAACTACAAGGAATTGAAGAACACTACTAAGAGAAAGAAATTAGAAGTTTCTATCAAGATATAAAAAGAGCATGAGGAAGAAGAACCTACTAGACCATTAAACTTCTGTAGAAATAAGGAAGGCCAAATAATAGAAGAGCAACAAAGACGATTGAACAGATGGGCAAAGTACTTTGATTAGTTGCTGAATAACACAAAGGAAGAAACAGAGACGGTGGACAATATAGCAGAATACGATAAAAACAGAGAAACAGAAATTCCGTCAAATATCGAAATAATAAAATTAAAAAATAACAAGAGTGGAGGTCAAAATGGAATAGTGGCTGCAGTCCTAAAAATAGAGGGGGCTGAATTACAACAAAGATTGGAAATCTAGTCAGGAGAATGTGGACAAAAGAACAACTACCTGAACAATGGAACAATACCACCAAATATATAAAAAAGAAAACAGGACTCACTGTAAACATTACAGAAGAATAGCATTAATAGATGTTACGCCTACAAAGTTCTAGCTAGGATCATTTGCAACAGATTAACAGAAATATAATATAATAACGAAATCTGGAAATACTAAGGGGGTTTTAGACAAGGATGAGGAACAGCCTACCAGATCTTCACACTAAAAATGGTACAAAATAACCGCCACAAATAAAACCCCGGACAACACTCACTATTTATAGACTTTCGACAGGCATACGACTCAATGTCAAAAAGCAAAATATATGAAACACAAAAGTACTTAGAAGTCCCACACAAGCTAATAAAGCTAATAGGACTAACCTTAAAAAAGACATCAATGAAAATAAAATCTCTCAAGCAGCTTTGCCTCTAACAAAAAATTAAAACAAGAAGACCCTCTCTCTACTATCCTATTTAATGTCGTGCTAGAATGGACTACAAGAGAAATCCATCTTCAAACCAATGGAATTATATACCATTGTAGTCATCAGATAATTGCATATGCGGATGACCTCACATGGTGACTAGATCCAAAAGAGCTCATTGTAAACTCAGAAAAAACCAAATATATGGTATTGGGACAATACCCAAATGAGGAAACAAGGCATACATTGTTTCGGGCAGACAACAAAATATACTCTTTCAAAAAGATTGATAATTTTGAGTACCTAGGAGTAATAATTGACAATAAAGCAGACAAAACGATAGAAATAGAAAATAAACTAGCAAAAAGAAGCACAGCAATTGGAAATCTTAACAATGTATTGAAGTCAAAAAGAATATAGAGATAAGCAATTATAAGGATATATAGAACAATAATCAGACTACTAGTACTCAACGGATGTGAAACGGGGATCCTGACACAGAAGAAGGAGGAAAAGATTAAGATATGAGAGAGAAAAACTGAACATACTGGAAGGTAAAAAGTTAAAGCATAGACTAATAAAGAACTAAAGAATGTAAATGAACATCCAAATACAATGCGCCATATAAAATCACAAAGAGCTAGGTGGTTAGGACATGTAAGCAGAACGGCAAAATGCAGACATCCTAGTAAGGTACTATTTGAAAACTCAGGAGGAAAAGAAAAAAGAAGCAAACCGAGAAAAAAATGATTAATCACTATTACAACGGATCTGAAGCTGAGAGGAATAAAAGACTGAAGAAAAATGGCGGAAGATAGAAAGACATGAAAGTCACTAGTGAAATTTGTGGAGGAATAAGAGCAAGACAACGAATCTCAAGGCATGGGCCCACCAGGCCTGTAGTCCGGTATCATATATTATATATAATATATATTTGTAATAGAAATAATTTAGTAATTTTTTTTACAAACCTTGTGCTTATTTCATTTTAGCAATTTCTAGCAAAAAACGTAACTTTTGGCTTAAGAAAACTATAAAGCTTATTTTCTTCAAGGATGGAAAAGAATTTTTAGAATTAACAAACGACAAAGTCAATCACCAAATACAATTAATTGAAATAAAGAGCAAAAATACCACAAGAACTAATTTAGCTGGATAGTAATTGCAACAATTTTTAAAAATTGACTAACTTTATTAAACTAACTGAATAAAACCAGTTACATTAAATTAAATAATTAGATTAATTAGACTAAATTATGCCGAATAAGTTAAACTAACATGATGTAAACTGAAAAAAAATGTCTAAATTAAACAATCTATATATATAAAAAGAAGTCGTGTTTGTTACAACACTTATAACTCGAGAACGGCTGGACCGATTGCCATGGTTTTTGATTTGTTGGATTTGTTTCCGTCCCGAATAGCAGAATACATCTTAAAAACAATGAAAACTCGATATGTGTATAGAATACTTAATCATTTCAATAGATGCTGATTTGTTTATTACATGTCAAACATTTGTTGTCCAATCCTGTCAAATAGTGTAACAACTATTTTTTTTTTGGAGCTTATGGCCTGGTTGCTGAGACCTTTAAGCCACAACTTTATTTTTTTCTGAAGATATCATGTGTGCGTTCAGAAGTTTATTTTTTGTAAAATGTCTACAAAGTTCAGGTACTGTTATATTTGTTTATAATTCCCGAAAGTAATACCTAAGATTTGTTCTACAGTAAAAACATAAAATCATCGGAAAGGAACGGAATTTAGGGAATAAAAAATCAGTTGGTAAAAGTTATAAGATTGAGGAAAAAAATCTACAGGTTAAATGTATTTTTATAGGTTGTCTATGATTTTTCTTGATAAGCTATTCATACGTAGTGGTTATATACTCTTTGAGCTATTGTCTATGTCTCGAAAGTTCAGGCACTGTTATCATATTTGGTGGGTTTATGCAAGTGCACATTTTAATAGCAATGCCGCGTCCTAGAAGATCTAATCTTTTCAAGTCAATTATCTGCAAGAAATTGCACGCGTCGATACTTAAAGGAAAATTTAAAGATTAGGAAGTTCTTATTCCAAGGATTCCGATGATCCCAACGGATATGCCCTTTGAGTTTAAACGAATTCAATTCCCGATTCGTCTTGCCTTCGCCATGACGATCAACAAATCACAGGGCCAATCCTGGACTATTTGTGGCCTCAATCTAGAAAATGCATGTTTTTCTCATGGTCAATTGTACGTGGCATGCTCACGTGTCGGCAAACCATCCGCTTTATTTGTTCTTGCGCCTGACCAAAAACCAAAGAATGTCGTTTACCACAAAGTGCTTGAATAAAAATCCTATTAATGAATTAATCCGAGTTTTATTTTGTTTTTCCCAATCTGCACAACATAGTTTTCAATCATTTTTTTCTGACATGAGTTTGAAGTACTTAATTATTATTTTTTGTTTTTTTTTATTTTTATTTTCATTCTGTATGTATGTTTTCCTCATCATTCATCATAATAAAATACTTTTTTGTTTCTATCTATATAAATATATTATTTTGTATCATTGTTTTACGTTCATCAAAGCCTAAATTAGTTCAGCTAAAAAGTCACACGACATTCATTGACTGTTAGGCGGTACGAAGTTCGCCGGGTCAGCTAGTTAAATATAAAAAAATTGATTTGAACTTATTAATACCAGTGAAACAAATCAAAATGTGAAAATAATATAATTTAAATAAAAATTGACAAATTTAAAAAATAACAAATTGGATTATTAATTATTAAATTAGAATAAATTATAAAATGTAATAAGTTAGTTCCAATACAAATTCAAAAAGATACTTTGGATTAAGCTAGGTGATAGTTCACTGGACTAAATTAAATTAGATTATACTAGCTAATCTAGACTAAAAAAGCAATTTTGGCTAGTGCTTAGCTATACTAACAAAACTGCATATAGTAAATGTAAAAAACTAGTCTAAATTAAACAATTATTAAATCTAATTTTAATTAAATTTGATTAAAGTAATAGTAAAATTACAAATAGTTACATAAATAGAAGTAGACGCTAAAGTTTTAGTTAAATTTTAGAATATAGTATCCTATGGTTAGAAACAAATATAAATAAAGTAGATTAAAGTGAAACACAATTATTAGTTTCTGTAATAGATATTGGATTGTAACAAAATTTTGTGCCAAGCAGCACGAATAATTAATAAAACACAAAGTCAATCAGTCAATGAAACCACCGAAAAAAAAATATATAGAACAAACAGAACACAATTTTGAAAATCAGATTTTCTCGCAATTTCTAAGCCCTAGAGAAAGGACAATAATTCGAGCGGAATGAATTCTCGGAGGGCACAATCACCAAAATTGACCTCCGAGATAATATCCGCCTTCCCAATACATCATGTTATAAGGCCGGAAATGTGTCCTTTCTCGAATTACTTTAGAAAATTATTACCACCAGATATATAGGTAATAGTTCCTTAATTAAATTTGGGCGGATTCTACGTAAATTTGCCGCTAGAGGAGTACCAATGGAAACAAATTCAGGACCCTGCTGAGCAGACCATTCCGACACCAGAGTTCAAAAGTAGCCGTAAATTATCTGTCAAGTTAATTAGATTAGTAATTAAATTAACGCCTTGAGTGAGGTTAATTTAATTATGATAGGATCGGCAATATTTTGTCCATTTTGCGGTCCATCGAATAGACGGGTTTTGGAAATTTTCTATCAAAACTCGATTAATTTTTGATATCTGATTGTCGAGTTGTCATTTAGATGTGTCATGATGGATGATTTGTGCAGGAAATGCATAATTCCGGAAGTGCAAATATACAATGGGTGATTTGATAAATATTTAAATGTTGAGTTAGTATTATGCAAATAGGCAACCATATCATAGCAATGCTAAATATAGAGACAAAGATTAAAATTATTATTATATAATTATGTATATAGTACAGAACATATAGAATTTTGTCTTGCATAATTCTAGGTACGTTATTTTTTTTTACAGATAAATTCAGTATGACGTAATGACATTAAAAACACAAAATACTTACGTGGAAGTGCCGCCATTTTGCGAAAAACCGTTTGAGCCTGAGGATCAGGACCACTTGAGGATCTTTATTATAGATAATTAAATTTTTTATCTAGTTTTTTTTTTATCAATTACCGTTTACGATTCATAATATTATTACTAGTTGTTTATTGACTTTTGTACCGATATCTCTTCTAATAATTGTTTAAATAATAATTTGCCAAAAATCAAACTTTTAAATCGATACATTTTCTAAAACTTTTAATTTTAAACTTTTTTTCCTAAAATAATATTTTCGAAATTATATTGCGTTAATTTCATAAATTCTATGCCTAAGCGTTCGACGCCAGTTTGGCCTGAACACGTAAAAACAAAAAAAATTAAAAAAATAAATAATGAAACAGCAAGAGAGCATAAACTGACAAATTAAATTAAGATACGCAGCACAGAAAAAGTGACTTAAACAATAAAGAAAGTGTGGCAATAAACAATATATGGCAGAAAAGAAGAATGCCAAATCAATATAGGATAAGTCTGGTTTTCTTTATAAATAAAAAAAAAACAAATCAAACAAACTATAGAAGAATAAGCTTCGTAAGCACCAAATACAAAAAAAAATTAGAAGAAAAAAAAGATTGAATAGAAGCATTATCAGATGGGCAAGCACAGAAAAAAAATATTTCGATAAGTAATCGCTGTTTTTTGCAGGTAAAAATGTAAATTATTTATTATTTATTATGTCAAGAAAATACTATAATTCATATTTTTTTCATTTTTATGCATATTAATCATGTACTCGGTTGTACAACATTGAACGCGTTATAACTTTAAAAATATTAATTTTAGAAAAAAGAAAATTACAATAAAAGTTGTAGAAAATTTATTGACGTAAAAGTTCGATTATTGGCAATATATTATTTAAACAATTATTAGAAGAGATATCGGTAAAAAAGTCAATAAGCAAACAGTAATAATTTTATAAATCGTGAACGGTAAGTGATACAAAAGCTATCCAACAAAAAAACAGGAAATTTAATTAACTGTTATAATTACAGACCTTAAGTGCACGGTTACGGAGATACAGACCCAAACGGTTTTTTTGCAAAATGGCGGCACTTCCACTCGCCTTATATATAAGCATTTTGTGTTTTCAACTTCATTACGTCATACTGCACATATCTGTAAAAAAAACTCTATTACCTGTACACTATAATTACTTTCGTTTTTTTTTATTAGATATAACCGGCAAAATCTTTAGAATTGCTGTTAGATATCTAACAGCTTTATGTAGCCTTGTACAATCAACATGGGAACGGTTCATTTTAATCTGGTTTTTTTAACTAAAACATTAACAAATTTTTATTAAATAGACTAATTTGATCTAATTGGACATATTAAACCGTTTGTTTAAGTGTAACCTGGCTAAATCTAGTTGTATCTACTTTTCACCGAACTAGTCTAGTTTGTCAGAGCTGTAAGATCAACGACAAGTAAATTTTCTCAATTTCTCTAATTTGTTTTAGTTCAAATTGACTATGTTTGCTTTCAACAAAACTGTCAGGTCAGGTCAGGTCAGGTCAGGTCAGCTTAGTTTGCTTAGAGCTCAAGATTGTCGAAGCAGAACTTGTGTAGCAGTTTACCGTTTAGGGCAAAAAAAAATTAAGAAGAACGACCGATAAGGCCAAGCAAGCATTTAAACGCTGTCAAACGTTTAATTTTCAAAATCTTCAAATTTTTCAGGTGACTTTTAATGATTGAAAATTATATTCTTAGCTTGGTAAGATATTTGAATTCCTGAACACACGCAATTATGTCACATGATACAAAAAAGTTTCAAACTTTTCGTTGCTTTACTTTGAGCGATTAACTAAAAAAGACGATTGACAACTGACAGGTTGCATTACCGTCTTGCCACTGTATTTTTTGCTTCATTCATTTATAGTCACTCGGTATAATTTGTCGTTAACATCGAGTTATTGTGACAAGTGAGAAAGTAACATTTGTAGTTTTTTAGCGTTTAAACATTTTTAAGCATGTTGCTTAAAGTTTTTCAGTGAGTAGCACTTAAAAAGTGGTTTTACTTTAGCTAAGTAGTTGTAAAGTAGGGTGGGCTAGTAATTAGGGGTGGCCTAAAATATTACATTATTATTTAACATTCTAACCTACAAGTATAATGTGCTTTTAGCGTTTTTGTAAATTACATACATTATGTATTTTCAAAGACGAGAAATTAATCGATCTTTTGATGCCATTGTCTTCAGTTATTTGTTTCTAAATTAATTATTTTTTTAATTTAAAATTAAATTATTACTTAAATATACAATGTTGTATTAATTAAATTTGATCCTTGTGTTTATCTTATCTTGCTTTATTAATTGCCGCACATCCTTATAAATCCTTCATGTAATTTATGTTATTAGTTATTCATTTACTGAACCAACAAAACGGAACAGTGTTGACTTTCTGCTAATTCTATTCAAGTTTTGTATTTATATTAAATAAATTCTTGGCTCTAATTAGAAAATTCTGTGCAAATTTGGTTGTTTTAAAAACCACCGACTGCGCCATGTTAAACACACTTCTTGTTGTATTATCGAAAAATAAGACAAAATAAATAATGAAATATTGCTTTTGTTTTGTAAAGTAGGTAATTTATTCAGTTGTTTGGAAGTAACGTTTTGAATTGAGTATTTAATATTATAATCCTTGACCTTTTAAGCAGGTGATAATTACGATAGAACATGAAAAGCTTAAAACTAGCTTTCTGGCATGTTTGATCACAAATCAAGTACAAAAGCTTTGCTGTTCTTTGACTTGATTCTATATATCTTAAGATTTAATACTTAGATATCAAAACGAGATCTAAATTGCGATTGCTCAGGTAGGAAGATTAATTACAGTTGAAGTGGCACCAGAAGTGGGATCAATCAACAAACTTACGAACCGTCAAATGGACGTTTTGCTAATACATTTTCTCATTAGTTTGTTTTTTGCTTTTTAAACTGTTAAGATTGTAATGCCGATAATTATTCCTAGCCACAAACAAAAAAATAACAAAGCATACAAGAATCTGACAACTGTCATTTTTAAGACAATTTTGTTGTAATAAAAACATCATTGTACAAATACGGACTCAAATCAATAATGGTATTATCAGTTTAGACCAATTTTAATTATACAATAAGACTAAATTTAAGTTTTGATGTGAACAATAGATGAAAATACCACTACACAATAAAAATATTGTCTGATAAAATATAACTTATTTTCGAGATATTTTAACAATTGTTCACTCATTTCAACTAAATATTTTAATATTAATGATTTAAATATTAGTTTAATGATAATTAAACTAAAATAAACTAATTATTAATGAAAAAATAAAACGCAAATTTTTTTTTAATGTTTTCTATTTTATTGTGTCCAGTCTAGTCAATCCCACTCTAAATTGTAACAGTTTATTCTAGAATATTGACATCTTTGTCAATATTCTAGAAAAGACCGAAAATGGAAAAGACCGCGTTAAAACGTTTCCCACTCTATCGGTGGATTCTCAGGATAAGTTTCGGCTCTAGCGTGGTCCACACGTCGAGTTACCGTGCCTGTTCTCACTATTATTTCACTGTTCTGATGACGCCTCCACCGATAAAGTGCGAAGATGTCAATATCTCAATGACTTTAGGCCGTGAAAGCCTTTCTTCTTTAGTTTTCTCAAGTCTGTAAGATATTTTTAGTGTAACACCAACGTATTATTAATAGTCATAAGCTTATCAGTAGGCTACACTCACTTACAGATAAGTAGAATTTGAGTTTAATTTTGACAAATTTTGACAGCTCAGTTTATTTGAAATATAACGAAAATGTTATAAACCAGAACGTTGTTAGCCGACGAGGCAATAGCCGAGTCTCGAGATGGTTTAAATGGCAAATATTTGAGTTATATTAACAACTTTATCGTATCGTCGAAGCAAAACGATACTTGGCGTTTCCGCACGTATTTTAAAGTCAGCCGAAAGTGTAGAAATACATTGGTTCTCAAACAAGTTGAAAACTCAATACGAAAAAGAATATTGTATTTTTTGTGAGTGGCAAGACAGGTCCGAGGTGCTAGAGAAACCGTTTTTTGTCAAAAATTGGTCAAAATTTTGTAAACAATGTTGTATACCAACCTAAAAAAACTTCTGTACTTCAAGTTCTCTACTGAACTTTTTTTTATGATAAAAGCAGTTTCCTTCATTGAACTTGCAGAACGAATGAATTGGTGAAGATCTCTACCGATGACGTTAAGATTTTAGAGAATAAGATAGTTGATACTGTTGGTGATTCAAAAACTTACAAAATAAGATTTTTTGCTATTGTGTCTGAGGGTAATGTCAATTCTCTAATTTTAATTTAAAAATATGCAGTGTTATAACCGGCTTATGTTACGCATAGAAGATTCTTTGTATCTTACAGAAATAGAAAGTCTACTTACTATTCAGCCATCTGGCATTAATTTTTTTTTCAAAATTCCTGGAAAAATTGCTACATATCTCAAACTTGAAAACTTGCTTTGTACACCGGCCACTGCATTAGGAGATCTGCTGCGACTATGCTTACAAACGCCGGTGGAAACATGTTAGAACTGCGTAGCAAAATTGCAAATAGGTATTTAGAAAAAAAGATTTTTATTGCGCAAAAAATTCAAATCGGGAGAGGCAATGGCGCAATTGCTTCCGGTAAGGCTTATTTGTTTTCTCTTAGCGGCTGTGACGTCACTAATCTGCGCGAACATTGACAGCTGATGGAATAAGTGAGCGCTGAAAACATTCGACCATCTTTTGAACCGCTCAAAATTAAATTAATGTAATTTATGTAATCTAAATTAAATTACTGTACTAATATGCTGTAAGTATTGAGGTTGTTCTATTTATATTAAAGCAAGCAAGCAAAGTAAAAAAATTAAGATTTAGCTGACGTTTTTAGTTTAGTTAGTAATAGCAAAAAACTACCAATTACAGCTTCTGCGCATGAACACGTGACCCGCCAACAGAAAACAAATAAGCTTTCTACTAAGGAATCACACATTCTTATGTGGAAGAGCTATAGGAGATGAGGCAATCAAGATGGATGAGAAAATGTGTCTTTCAGTTTTCATAATTATGACAATATTGAAATGTTCAAATAGAAGATATATTAAAAAACTATTTTTTTATAACTTGCGCCAATACCTCATATTCTTCAGGCTTCTTTTTAAAATTTGCGTTTTTTATAAGAACAAATTTATCTTCCAAGCTTTACAAAATTTTGTTGCTAACGGTTAGTAACAGCAACAAATCATTTGATTTTAAATTAAATTTAAAAGCTTCTGTTCAAGATGATTTGTTTTATTTTGAACAAAAAAATAACATTAGAAGAAGAACAGAATTTATATGTTCCAACCGAAATTCGGGAACTAGCCGAAATAACGACTAAAAATTTATTATCGAATATTTACGAAGTAACCTAACAATCCTGAATGTAGCAAAGTTTTCGTAGCAAACATGTTTTTACATTTTGGTTGTATCCACTTTGTCTCCAAGTTCAACCACTAAAGTTTTTGCAGAACTATTTCAGTTCAAAATAAATACGAATTTTTTTTTCAAAGCTATAGCAGTAATAATTTAAATGTAAAAAAATTATGACATTGACGTAATTATTTTTTTGACAGTTATGTATACCAACCTTTAGAAATTAAAAGCATCTGTAAGAGCAAACCACGAATACTCTTAGAAAGGTACACGTGAGTCATGGTGGGAAGCGTCAACTTGTGATGACGATAATCTTACGCTAATGGGTGATGCCCATCTGTGGACACAGTACCACTGCGCATCTAATGTGAATAATAAGCTGTCCCCATCTATGAAAAATCGAGTGGGTTTTAAGTGTAAATTTACAGTTTTTTTAGTATAGTCTATAAAATGTAAGTCTAAGGTGAAATATTTGATTTATGTTTTCTACAAACTTTCAAGTGTGACACAGGCATAATATTAGTGGAATGACATATTTTTGTGCCCCGCCCATGGGCATAACCTAGAAAAATAGTATAAGACTGAAACAATATCAGAAGCTTGTTGACATGTTTGGTAGACATTTGAATAAAATGTAAAAATGCTCTTCAAAGTCAATTGCTTTCAGCTTTTCGAAAGATCGAAGTTGCATGCATGGCGCGGTCAGCGAATCGTTAAGAAGAATAAAAGCTGCTCTAGAGAACTTTTGATCACATTTATTTCAGACTTTTTAAAGTTCAAACTAGTTTTGCTACATTACGCAAAAAAAGCAATTTAATAAAGAAAGTTTTTTACTTAAGTTGAAAGCTTTGCTTTTTTTTTAGAAAAGCTACGCCGTGGCCTAGATATTAAACAAAAAATGTAAAATTATTTATAAAGTTTATAAATCTTTTTTGACTGATGGCAACATGCAACTTTGATCAAATATTTATTCCTAGTTCAATGCTAATCTGACGTGAGAGCTAACCAGGTCAAAACCAGTAATTAGTAGTTTATTTCTGAACCATACAGCAAATGCAAAACGTGTGCAAGGCACGACCTTCCCTAATTTTATACTGATCAATACGGTGAAAAATGACCCTTTCATATATATAAAATTGATCTCTGTCAAACACCGTTTTTTACTCTGTCTACTACAATTTTATACCTAAAAATAAACTTAATTCTCCATTATAATTAACTGTGTTTTAATTATTAATTACGATTAAAAAAAACGCTGCTTACGTTATAAAAGCAAATAATTAATTTTTTATATCTATGATTATAAATATGGCTAGGTCAAAGCAAGTCTGCCAATATTAGGGTTGGCCAAAAAAAACTACTAATTTTTTTTCTTATTTACAATGAAAATATCGTTTGAGATGTCAAAAAAAATTTCCTTAAAATTAAGAGGTAAAGAGATCTGATTTTTGATTTCCCATCAAAATAACACAGTTTTTTTTTATAATGCACTCGAAATTTACCAATTTACCAAAAACATTTGATATCATTTTTTGCTAAGTCAACTCCTTTAAAAGTTATTTAAGGTTGAAGTTCAAACTCATCTTTTAAATGTTTAATTTTTCAAATTTCTGTATTCTATGGCTCAAAAACATAAAATATTATTTGTAATACTTATTGCGTAAAACCATAAAATAACTCACAAAATATCGATAATTTAAAGAAAATAATTTTTTTTGTACGTAATTTTTTAAAAAATTTGCAATTCTACTTTACCTGACTGAAAACTTAAGAAAATTAATCATTCTAAGTAAGAATAATAAATGCGTTGTTTACAGTTAGGCAATTTAGAGTAATGAAAGCAGTATTTCAATAATTTTTTATTGAAATAACATTTTTTTATTTATATTTTGTACTCCTTTACTTGCAAGAAATATTGCAAAATTTCTTCATTTCTAGTAAGACATTTTTTGTACGAAACTCCTTTTTCTGCACATATTTCACAACGCTGAGAGGTTTAATAGACAACTTTACACTACTTTGAACTTCTTATTTAATTTTTTTTTTGTTTAGATTTTTGAGACTTGTTTTTTAAACCTGATGAAGCTTCAATAAAGAAGCAAAACGTTGTTAATCTCAACGTTTAAGTTAAAATCTTTTTTGAATTAACCCTAAAGCCTCAACAACGACTTAATTCCAAATACATTAACAGGTAACAACATAGAATTTTATCTTATTTAATGTTTTATTTTTTAGTTTCTAGTTTTTCTTTTTTTTTTAATTATTTCATATGAAAAATAATTTAAATTTTTAAAACCAAATTTTCAAAACACACTGTCCACAATTAAATAATTATACAGCCAAAGTTTATAATCAAATATAAGATAAGTTTAAAAAAAATTCCTGTGGGTTGACGTATAGTAATGCTTAATAAAAAAGAAACATTAATGCAATAATTTAAAAAACTACAGAATGCTAGAAATTGCTAAAAACTACTTAGAAAAATAATTTGAAGTGTTTGAAATGGTTTAAAAAATTTTTAATAAGAAATTTAAATTATTTTAATAATTTTCGATTTAAAAAATTTTAAACGTCTTTAAAATTGTATTAACCTTTTTAATATATTTTGTAACAATTTTTTAATTTTTTTAAATAATTTTAAAAATTTTTTAGAATTTTCAAAAAAATTTTAAATTTTTTAGATAATTTAAACAAAATTAATTGAACTTTTTATATATAATTTTTAAAACTTATTAATACGTTCTAAAATTACTAAAAACTAGTTAGAAAAATTACTTCAATGTTATTAAATTACTTAAAAATACTTCAATGTTTTGAAATGGTTTAAAAGCTTTTAATAAGAAATTTAGATTAATTTCAATAATCTTCGATTTAAAAGATTTTAAACGTCTTTTAAAATTGTTTTAACATTTTTAAAATATTTTTAAAAATAAAAGGTTTTTTTAGATAACTTTAAGAATTTTTTATAATTTTCAAAAAATTTTTAAATAATTTGTAAGAAGTTTAATATAACATTTTATATATAATTTTTAAAATTTACTAATACGTTCTAAAATTACTAAAAGTAAAAATAAATTTCTAAAAACTAGTTAGAAAAAATATTTGAATGTATTGAAATGGTTTAAGAAATTTTAATTAAGAAGTTTAGATTATTTTCAATAATTTTCGATAAAAATTTTTAAACGTCTTTAAAATTGTATTAACCCTTTTAATATATTCTTTAACAATTTTTTAATTTTTTCAAATAACTTTAAAAATTTTTTTAAATTTTCTAAAAATTTTAAAATTTTTTAAATAATTTAAACAAAATTAATTGAACTTTTTATATATAATTTCTAAAACTTATTAATACGTTCTAAAATTACTAAAACTGAAAATAAATTACTTAAAACTAGTTAGAAAAATTACTTCAATGTTATTAAATTACTTAAAAATACTTCAATGTTTTGAAATGGTTTAAAAACTTTTAATAAGAAATTTAGATTAATTTGAATAATCTTCGATTTAAAAGATTTTAAACGTCTTTTAAAATTGTTTAAACATTTTTAAAATATTTTTTAAGGTTTTTTTAAATAACTTTAAGAATTTTTTATAATTTTCAAAGAATTTTTAAATAATTTGTAAGAAGTTTAATATCACATTTTATATATAATTTTTAAAATTTACTAATACGTTCTAAAATTACTAAAAGTTAAAATAAATTTCTAAAAACTAGTTAGAAAAAATATTTGAATGTATTGAAATGGTTTAAGAAATTTTAATTAAGAAGTTTAGATTATTTTCAATAATTTTCGATTTAAAAATTTTTAAACGTCTTTAAAAATTGTATTAACCTTTTCAAAATATTTTTAAACATTTTTTAAATTTTTTTAAATAACTTTAAAAATCTTTTTAAAATTTTCAAAAAAATTTTTAAATTTTTTAAATAATTTAAACAAAATTAAATGAACTTTTTATATATAATTTTTAAAACTTATTAATACGTTCTAAAATTACTAAAACTGAAAATAAATTACTTAAAACTAGTTAGGAAAATTACTTCAATGTTATTAAATTACTTAAAAATACTTCAATGTTTTGAAATGGTTTAAAAACTTTTTATAAGAAATTTAGATTAATTTCAATAATCTTCGATTTAAAAGATTTTAAACGTCTTTTAAAATGGTTTTAACATTTTTAAAATATTTTTTAAGGTTTTTTTAAATAACTTTAAGAATTTTTTATAATTTTCAAAGAATTTTTAAATAATTTGTAAGAAGTTTAATATAACATTTTATATATAATTTTTAAAATTTACTAATACGTTCTAAAATTACTAAAAGTTAAAATAAATTTCTAAAAACTAGTTAGAAAAAATATTTGAATGTATTGAAATGGTTTAAGAAATTTTAATTAAGAAGTTTAGATTATTTTCAATAATTTTCGATTTAAAAATTTTTAAACGTCTTTAAAAATTGTATTAACCTTTTCAAAATATTTTTAAACATTTTTTAAATTTTTTTAAATAACTTTAAAAATCTTTTTAAAATTTTCAAAAAAATTTTTAAATTTTTTAAATAATTTAAACAAAATTAAATGAACTTTTTATATATAATTTTTAAAACTTATTAATACGTTCTAAAATTACTAAAACTGAAAATAAATTACTTAAAACTAGTTAGGAAAATTACTTCAATGTTATTAAATTACTTAAAAATACTTCAATGTTTTGAAATGGTTTAAAAACTTTTTATAAGAAATTTAGATTAATTTCAATAATCTTCGATTTAAAAGATTTTAAACGTCTTTTAAAATGGTTTTAACATTTTTAAAATATTTTTTAAGGTTTTTTTAAATAACTTTAAGAATTTTTTATAATTTTCAAAGAATTTTTAAATAATTTGTAAGAAGTTTAATATAACATTTTATATATAATTTTTAAAATTTACTAATACGTTCTAAAATTACTAAAAGTAAAAATAAATTTCTAAAAACTAGTTAGAAAAAATATTTGAATGTTTTGAAATGGTTTAAAAAATTTTAATTAAAAAGTTTAGATTATTTTCAATAATTTTCGATTTAAAAATTTTTAAACGTCTTTAAAAATTGTATTAACCTTTTCAAAATATTTTTAAACATTTTTTAAATTTTTTTAAATAACTTTAAAAATCTTTTTAAAATTTTCAAAAACTTTTTAAGAATTTCTAAATAATTTAAAAAAAAATTAATTGAACTTATTATATGTAATTTTTAAAATATATGAATAAGTTATTTTTACTAAAAGTAAAAATAAATTACTAGAAAGTAGTTAGAAAAAATATTTGAATGTTTTGAAATGGTTTAAAAAATTTTAATTAAGAAGTTTAGATTATTTTCAATAATTTTCGATTTAAAACTTTTTAAACGTCTATAAAAATTGTATTAACTTTTTCAAAATATTTTTTAAGGTTTTTGTAATTTTTTTAAATAACTTTAATAATTTTTTAGAATTTTTTAAAATTTTCCAAAAATTTTTAAGAATTTCTAGATAATTTAAAAAAAATTTAATTGAACTTTTTATATTTATTTTTTAAAATTTAATAATACGTTTAAAAATTACTAAAAGTGAAAATAAATTACTTTAAACTACATAGTTAAAAAAAATATTTGAATGTTTTGAAATGGCTTAAAAAAGTTTTAATACGAAATTTAGATTATTTGCAATAATCTTCGATTTAAAAATTGTTTTAACCTTTTTACAATATTTTTTAATAATATGTGATAAAACAAAATTTTAACATTGCAAAAAAAATAAAAATTAGTCAAGAGTCACTTTTTTTTAAGGAATCAATTTTTTGTAATAGAAAAATTTAATTTTTTTTCTTTTTCCTGAATTTAGAATTTTGTGAATATTAACAAATTTTCGTGTAACATATATTAAGCCTATCATTTTCAAAACAAACAAAAAAATTCAAACATTTTTGTAGATATTGCAATCTTAAATCATTACCATTATTTTTAAATTAAAAAATATTATTATATTTTTTAATTTCTTTAGGTTACATAATATAAGTTTATTGGCTACAGTTGTACAACTATTAATATGACAAAAAAATAAAATAAAAAGAAATTAGAATGTTTCAATAAAATAGAAAAACAGTGTTTGGCCGCCTTAGAAAATTGAATTGAACTCTTGTATAGCTCCGAGTATAAACAACTACAAATAAATAAAAAATGCGCTGAAAGCACATCAGTTATAACAAAATTTCCAGAAAAACTTTAAAAGCATAAAGATTTGAATAAAGCTTTATCCAAACTTTTTTCATTTAATTAAGCAAAGAGAGTTTTTAGAAACTTTCTTATAATCAATGTGTATTAAAGGCAATTATTCAAATAAATTTTTAATGTCTGACGTCAATAGAAAAACCTAAGAAACCAATCCCGCACCATTGATTTATAAATATTTTTTTGATTATAAGCCGATTTAAAAAAGCTTTTTTTGATTACAAACCAAAAAATAACTTGAAAAACAATTTTATACAAATTAGGCAATAATTTAAACAAAATCTTTAGAGTTTTAAACAAAAATGCACCTCAAAAGTGCCACAAATTGCTCAGTTTTCAATTTCTATCAGTAAAATTTTTTGATTTTTGCATTATAAATATGTTTTTCTACGAGAACATCGATAAAAGTTCATATCAAGAGTGTAAATTGAATCATAGGAACCTACATTTTGTACTGAATTTTATTTTGCATCGATTGCTAGGCAAGTTGCTAGACAACAAATGCAATATGAAATATTTGCTGTTTTTGATAACAAAAACTAAGGTGGCTTAGAGAATATAACGCCAAACGACAAATGTCATCAGTTAGCAAATAATTTCGTACTTATTTCCAAAAAATCAGATAATTAATAAGGAAAGTAATAGTGATAATAATTTGGATAAATAAAATACGTAAGTTATTTCATAATTCTTCTTTTTAATTGGCTGAACACCTGTCCTGTGGCACTCTAATGAAGAAATAATTTCGTATTTTTATGGTCCAGCATATCCAATATCTGCATATTTGTTTTGATAATTGTTGTTGTCGTAGAAAAAGTATAGTATGCAACTCGCACAAAATAGCTATTTTGTGCTTGTTGCATAATATTCTTATCTCTTACTTTTTAACGTTTTGTGATAATGTTTTGTGTAGCTAGCCAATTTGTTTCCATAAAAATGCGGATTATTTGTTTTCAAATTGTTGTTACGCAAACTTTTTAAATGCGCCCAAATAGTGGTGTTGTTTCTGTAAGAATAAAACAAGTTTAAAGGTTAAGCGTTCTTTTTTTGGTTTTGTAGTTATCAAGAGGCTGAAGTCGTTTTCTGAGGAGAGACAACAAATGTGAGATCTAAGCAAGTAGCATTTATTTTTTAGTTTATTAGTTATTGTGACAATTAATGACTATTGGAGATAATTAACACAGTTTTAGCACTTACTGAAAACTTTATTATTAGATGTTGAGAGCTTTTTCAACCATCATGTGGTTATCATCAAGAGATGAAAAAAATTAGTTTTATAAGTTCCTGATGATGAGCACATGGAAGTCGAAAGAGCTTTCTAGATCTATTAAACAAACTTTTTGACAAGTGGGTAAAACTGTGTTAATAGTTTATAGTGCCAAAAATTCCAAAACTACCAATTATTAGAGACAGTAAAATAAAAGCGCTCTTCTGACTCTGACCTGACCTGATTTGACCTCTTGTCAGTTAAACAGAAAAATCTATAGTTTTTAAAAATACAATGTACCACCAATTAACAAAAACTAAAATTTAGCACTTTAGTATACGCTTTGTTGGTTAGGTTTTTTATTTTAACAAAAAATAGCAACTATTTTAAAATTTAACATTAAAGTAAATTTTCTAGAAAGAGAATTTTTTGCATTACTAATTTTTTTTTTAATTACATTTTTGCAATACAATAAAAAATGTTATTCCAATAAAAAAATTATTGACATACTGCTTTTATTATTTGAAATCATTTATGAATGTATTGTAAACAGAATATTTGGTGTTTTAGTAGGAATCGTTAAGTTTCTAACGTTTTTACGTTAGAAAACGTTTTAAAAAAATACGTTAAAAAAAATCAATTTGTATAAAATTATCGATATTATGTCAGTATTTTGTAAGAATACACGATAAGTTTTACAAATAATATAATATTTTATGCTTTTGAGCCATTACTTTGTGATAGAATAGGAAAATTTGAAAATCATTTATTTACAATGCGAGGTTGAACTTTAACCTTAAATAACATTTAAAAGAGTCGACTTAACAAAAAATTATATCTGAACGTTTTTGTAAATTGCTAAATTTTCTGCAAGAATAAATTTTCATTTATACTAGAGAAAAATTTGTTCGAGTGTATCCAATTAAAGAAAAAAACCTGTGTTATTTAAATGGGAAATCGAAAATCACAATTCGTCAGCTCTTAATATTAAGAGATCGAACTTTTCCTAAATTTTTTTTTCGTTATGTCAAACAATATTTTTATATTAACTAAAAAAAAGAAATTTAACTTTCTTTTTGGCCCTCTTTACCTAATATGCTTAGAAGCATACAGAAACTTATATATATATATGCTTTTTTTTTTAATAAAAATATTATTTTCTTCTATATCTTAGGTCTAAAACTTAAAAATAATGTAAGAAATTGATTTTTTTGCAGCTTTTTACAAAAATTTTAAAATTAAACATTTACATCAATTTCAAAAATATTTATGCATACCAGCATTTGATTTCAATGTTAGAATGATTGCTATTTTTTTTTTAAATAAAAAACCTAATTGACAAAGCGTATACTAAAATGCAAAATTTTAGTTTTTGTTAATTGGTAGTACGTTAAAAAATTATATTTTACTGTTTACTACACCACCTAAGAGGTCAGGTCATGTATAGTCAATCAAGCGCTTTTATTTTAGTATCTCTAATGGTTGATTGTTTTTGAATCTTTGGCAACTATTAACACAGTTTTACACTTGTCAGAAAGTTTGTTGAATAGATCTCAAGAGCTCTTTCGACTACCATGTGATCATCATCAGGAAACAAATAAAACTATTTTTTTTCATCTCTTGATGATGACCACATGATGGTCGAAGGAGTTCTCAGCATCTAATAAACAAAGTTTTCAGCAAGTGGTAAAACTGTGTTAACTGTCTCCAATATTTTTCAAAAAAAAAGTACAAGCTGCAATAACTACAAAATTAAAAAATAAAAGCTACTTGCTTAGATCTCACATTTGTTTGTCTCTGCTCAGAAAACGACTTCAGCCTCTCGATAACCACAAACCAACAAAAAAAACGTTTTAAGCCTTAGCTTAAATAATTTTTCTAATTGTAATGTCGAAAAAAACATTTTTCCGGAAATCCTCTTGGAAACAAGATTTTCCTGCTTATTGACGCGCAGGAAAATTGAGTTTTCTGGACTAGTACTGTAAAAACTTTACAAGACGCAAAATAAAAAAGATACTCTAGTAACTATAGTTGCCAACTATAATTGTTCAATTTAGCTCCTCTTCAGTAATCTGACATTTTCCTGACTTTTATGTAAATAACTATTATTGATAGAAATGGAAAACTGAGCAATTTGTTGCACTTTTGAAGTGCATTTTTGTTTATAACTCTAAACATTCTTTTTTGAATTTTTGTCCAATTTTTATAAAATTGTTTTTAAGTTTTTTTTTGTTTGTAGTCAAAAACAGTTTTTTCTAAATCGGTTTACAAACAAAAAAAATATTTACAAAAATTAATATTTATGAATCAATGGTGCGGAATTAGTTTCTTAGGTTTTCCTATAGACGTCAGACATTAAAAATTTATTTTAATAATTGCCTGTAATACACATTGATTATAAGAAAATTTCTAAAAACTCTCTTTGCTTAATTAAAAGCAAAAACGTTTAGATAAAGCTTTATTCAAAACTTTATGCTTTCAAGGTTTTTTTGCAAATTTTGTTATAATTAATGTGCTTTCAGGGCATTTTTTATTTATTTCTAGTTGTTTATATTCGGCGGCCAAACACTGTTTTTTTTATTTTATCGAAACATTCTATTTTTTTTTTATTTTATTTTTTTGTCATATTAATAGTTGTACAACTGCAGCCAATAAACTTATACTTGAAAAAACTAAAAAATATAATAATAATTTTTAATTTAAAAATCATCATAATGCTTTATTAACAAAAATTTTAGATTTTTTTTTTGTTTGTTTTGAAAATGCTAGTCTGAATATATGTTACACAAACTTTTGTTAATATTCACAAAATTCTAAATTTAGGAAAAAAAAAATTTTAATTTTTCAATTACAAAAAATTGATTTCTTAAAAAAAAGTGACTCTTGACTAATTTTTATTTTTTTTGCAATTTCAAAATTTTGTTTTATCACATAGAGCACCTTGTAGTTTATCAAATTATTGAATTACTATACCTCAACTTACAGGAATTGTTCTTTTTTTTTTAAATAGTGTGTTTTAATATCAAAATTGTGAACACAAAAGATAGTACGATGTTAGTGTAAAATTGATTTTGAAAGTTCAAGTTATTTTTAATATGAAATTATAAAAAAAAAACAAAGCAATAGAGCCATAAATTAATATAAAAAAAAGTTCAAAATAAATTTAAAGTTGTTTATTATTTCATTGAATAAGCTATAGCATGTTGGTGGTGATTAAATCAAATGTTTAATAAATTCCCACTTTTTTGTCGTTTTTAGTCATGGGAGATTTTTGAGAACATTAATTTTTTTGCATAATTTCATGGAAAAAAGTTTGATTTTAAAATCGAGAAATTTTGGTGGTCATTTAGCTAATCATCTTTTGTCATGTCATCGATTGCCAAATTTATTGTTTAAATGTCATAGAACATTTTGGCTAAAATGTAAAAACTCTGTCATGTTCGAACTACAAAAAAAAATCATTAAAAAATAGTTGTTATTTATCAATAATATTCTACGTTGACGTTCTACATTTTTTGCTCTCATCGCTCAAACATCAGTAGTTTCCGTTCGTTCCCAATGCATGTAAAGACAATTTTTCCACACTGCGGTGTTTTTTCCTTTGCAAGCGAAATTAGGGGAAATGACTTAATCAGGTTTGTATTGAAATCCAGAGACGTCACGTCAAACTGTCAATTGTCACACAACCATTCTACAAAATGGCTGTTTCTGATCACATATGGATCACATACGTAAATAATCAACACAAAAGATTTATTGCCAAATAAGTAAGAAAACGATTGAAAATAGTAAGTAATTGATTAATAACACAACGTTCCAAAAAGTTTATAAAATTTCGAAATTTCTACGTTATTCTTTACCATTAAGCAAAGTTTAAGCATAGAGTATACAGACCAAAGGGGTTTCTTGCTTTGATGTTGTTGAAAATATGCCAATAAGCAATTCTCGGTGAAATTTTTGATTTTTCCTGTTTTGCACCAATCTAAAAATTTGTTGTATGGTTAAAAGCCGCTCGTACCTCGAGCGGCTTTTCTCAGGAAGCAAATTTGATACTGCTCTATTTGCAGATTCTCTAATTCCAGGTGGAGTTAAAATTTCTCTATCGGAGTCGCTCATATTTACAAATTTGAAACAAAAATTCGCAGAAGAAAATGGCGGAATAAATTTTTAAAACAATCCTCTTTTATTTCAATAAAACCATAGCAACAAAACAATAAAACTATTTCAAATTTAAAAAATTAGATACTCGGCGTTTGGAAACGCTACCAACCAAAAAACAAGTAAAAAACTAAATCATTTATTATCAAAAAATTAGTTATTTATTATTAAAAAATTAGTTATTCGTTGCAAAAAAATTGTACCTAACTTTTTCGGAAAGAAATTTCCCTCATTCGCAATAGATGCAGCACGACCGAAGGGAGACAAATTGCTCATGTGGGAAATTTCACTTTCTGAATTCGTTAGGTAAATAACTATTACAGCAGACTATTAACGCATAGTTAAGTAATAAAGAACCAAATGCTATTAATTTTACAAAAATTTTTAACTTTGCTTAAACAACTACATAGTGTTTTATTTGACAAAACAATGTTTTGACAGAGCAGAAATTTTAAAAGTATTGTTTTTTGTAAAACTACACTGTAAAAATAGAAAATAAAATTAACATAAGCTTTTCTAGTTTTTATAAAAAAATTTATTACATTTTTTGTAATAAAATTGTAAAATTTTTTTTAGAAAAAAACTATAATTTTTTTGAAGATTTTTAAACACTTTAAATATTTTTAATATAAAAAAATTTATATTAAATCAATAGCGAACGCATAAGAGACCAATTCCACACTAATGACTGATTATGTATATAACAATTGAATTAAAATAAAATATTATTTTTGCAGACTATATATTTTTGTATAGAACTACAAAAACAAAAACAAGAATTGGAAAATAAATTTTTTATAAAATCTGTCTGTCATGTTTACATTTGTTCAATTTAGATTCTGTTTGTTTAATATTTTATAATGTAGTATAATCATATTTAAAAATTTAAAAGTAAATTGAGAGACCACTAATTATGCATTTACAAAATAATTGGTTTCGAAAATGTTTGAATTTGCGAGAACATCCAATGGCTATGCAAACTTATTTTTACTGTTAGAGTATAGAGATCAGATAAGTTTTTACCAAAAATCGTATAAATTTATTTAACGGGTGTTTTTCAAATTTAGTGTCAAAGTTTGCTATAAATTTTAACTATAAACTGTGAGCCTACTTTTGCCATCAAATCGAAATGACAGTTATTAATTTGACATCTGAATCTAGCCTCACTTTTAATTTGATAAAACGACAGCTCAACACGTGAATGAAGTTAAACTAAAAGCATGTTATAGCAAAAACGTTGTTACAACAAACGAAAAAATAAACTAGCTGAAAGTACTCGTCCACAATTGCATTGTCATGAAGCTGTGCAAAGAATGGCTGTAAGATCTCCTCTTGGTATCTTGCAGCAGTCAATGCTTCATTAAAAAAATGGTCCAATAATTCACCATCAACTCGGTGACCGTTACGAAAATATGATTCTACCACAGAAAACCATTTTAAATTCAAAAATTAAGAGACTTATTAATTATTTTGACATTTGAAGCAATTGTTTCAAAAATTTTGAGTTTTGTAGGCATGGCCGACTATGAATTCAAATTTTAAAAAACAGCCGTTAGTTTAATTATGGTAGGCAAGTTGCTTTTGTGCTTTAATATTTATAAAAAAAAAATTAAACAAGCAATGAAAATCATATATTAGTTTTTATAACGTTATTTTAGCCACCTAAAACATCAATTTGAAAATTAAAATCTTGATTGAAAAGTTTTCCATTTAAAATAGGCTTTACAACAACCAAAGTTATTAGAATGTAATTTCCAAAATGCACAAAAAGTGGATAATCTTTGGCAATATTCCATTACTAAGTGCATCACAAATTTCTGCCAAAAATAGCTCGTTTTAGCTCTTTCAACAATGTGTTGATGAATCTCTTATTGAATTTTAGTATTTTTTTTTGTATGACTACACATCAAAAGTTTAATTTTGGTGTAACATATTGAAAAAATTACACCAAGAAATCAGTGAAAAGTATTTCGAAATAAATAATTTACCAGATATGCTTCAAAATGTGTTGACAGCGTGGAAAAAACGTGCTCGACTATGTTTAAACGCAAATGCACCACATATCCAGCAATTGTGTTAAGTTTGATGTAAAATAGATTGTGATAAAACTTTGTAGCTTGCTTTTGTTTGGTAAGAATTTGTCACTGTCAAACCAAGACCAGGCAACTGACTTTTGGCTGTGGCTCTAATAACATGTTGTACAACAATTCTATGACTTGTCTCAATTATGTTTTTTTATAAAAGCAGGTTATATCAACTTATATTCAGTTTAATTAAGCTATTGAAAAAGTATTTAGTTTTTATTTTTGATATTAATTTTGGTTTAAAAAATCATTTAATAATTTTTAATTTATTACAGTTTATTAATGCGTATGCTGTGTTTAATGTAAATACGCTACAGATCTTTGTTTTTTAATTCAATTTACTTATTGCTGAGTTTTTCTAAAGCTATTTACTCCAGCATTTTTTTAAAGCATCTATATTGTTTACTATAAAGCCTCTTATAGACATAAAAATTTGATGATTGTTAAAACCACTTAACAATCATCAAGCCATAAAATGCGTATTATAAATTTAATAACAATCAGTTGATTAGAGACTTGATTTGCGTTTATGCAACATACATATTTTTATAAAAATTTAACCTAAGAAAATTTTGGTTCTATATTATTGTTTAAGTTGAAGATAAGTATTTTAATGATGAATTTCGATCGATAACTATGTGATGACATCAAATAAGAGCAAAGCGTGTCTTACATTGTTTACCATTTGGTGCCTTTAAAAGAAAATTAGAGAAGTAAAACAAACTTTTCTAGTTTTAATTAAAAAGACTTGAATTGTGTTGATGATTAGCCAGTTTGAGTAATTGAAAAATAGCCAACAGCAACCAGTAGAGGGGGTGAGCCAGCATTACAGCCCTAAAAACCATACTGTGTAATCAAAATGTGCATTGCGTTTTACTGAAGAGAGAAAAAGAAATTAATTACTCCAAGCAATTGAATCCGTTTTTTATCATTCGTGGCTTTTCTAGATTAAACATAGAAACGTTCTATCCTCAAATTTTATCTTCTTTTTTCTGTCAGTTATTTTGACTTTTTTTTTTTAAATTAATTCACACTTTTCTCACTTGACTAGGGAGTGAAAATTTTCTTTTTTAGCTACAATAATATTTTTCTTCCTTTTTCTCTCTGTCGGTCGGCTTTTCAACACGCCTATCTACATTCATTAGAAGGATACCAAATTTCAAAACCTTTGTGTACACGAAATAATCCCCAACTCTGATAAAAAAAGAGCATCCGACTAATTCAATTTACGTTCCATTTTACAACAAAAACTTTTCAGAAAGAGCTCAAATCCCGGGATTCACCTGTAGGCGTGCCAACCGAAGAATAAATCATAACGTAACGCCAATTTAGATGGAATTAATTACTAAATAATTGATGGCATTCTCCAGAGAATAATCTAACTTTGTGGCTGATTGCTATTAATACAAGATTATTAAGAAATTACTTGGGCGAATAATGAAGAAATTTTGAAAAACAATTGCAAGCTTTGATTCGACCAAAAAAACATTTTTACCTAGTTATGAAATTATTCAATTTAAGTTAAATTAAACACTATATACCAAGTGACTATGTATGAATGAAGCAAAAAAATAGAGTGGCAAGACTGAGTAAGTTGGTGGTAGTGCACCCTGTCAGTTGTCAATCGTCTTTATTTAGGTTATGTCACAAAGTAAAGCAATAGAAAGTAAAGACATTTTTGACATTTGTTTTGAATTTTTGTGTCATGTATTACATTGCGTGTGTTATCGTAACAATTTTGCCAACTAAAGAATTCAAATATCTTACCAACCTTAGACAATAATTTTCAATTATCAAAATTTCCCGGGTATCATTTTCTTAAATATTATCAAAGTCAACAGTTGAGTTTAGTCTGAACTAAACTGAACATAGATGAAAAAATTAAAATAAACACAGATTATACAAAAGCAAATAATTTGAAGTAACCAGGTAAAACTATACAGAAAAAAAAATTCAAAACTAGTTTGACAAAAAAATTTATAATAGAATTTTCAATTACTTAAAATTTTTAGATCAGTTTAAACTATTTGAAATTTCCGAATTAGATTACAAACCAAATAGTTTTAAGATAAGAAAAATGTTCTTAGACAAGACATTTATTTAGTTTTTGATATTTAAACTAAAATAAAAGAGTATAGTTTTTGTTAAAATAAACCAAAACCAGCTGGGCTGAAATAAGCCAAAAAATCTAAGTGAATTAATAGTCTACATTAAAAAATTGTGTTGAATAAAATTTAATAAATTAGAATTTAATAAATTAGGTTGAATTAGAAATTTAATAATTCAAACAAAACTTAACTTATAGTTAGTTAAATAGCGAATGTTTTTTAAAATTTGGGGTTAGAGTTGGCCATGCTCAGGAGTTTGCGAAGAACAGACGATAATTTTTAAAACAATTGCTTCAAATGATAAAATAATTAAAAAATCTATTAACTTTATTTTTAAATTTGAAATGATTTTCTCACAAGAACAGAAAATTTTCGTGACATATTTTTGTAATGACCACCGAGTTGATGGTGAACGGTCAATTTCGGTGTCAATTTTTTTAATGGGACATTGACTGCTGTAATATACCGCAAGGAAAATTTACAGCCATTCTTTGCTATTTTATGACGATAAAATTGTGAACGGGTAGTTTTAGCAAATTTATTTTTTTGTTTGTTATAACACTCCAAGTGTTTTCAAGCGCTTTTAATTTAATCTTATTAACGTGTTAAACTATCGACTCATTAAATTAGAGATGAGGTTAGGTTCAGATGTCAAATTCATAACTGTCACTTCGATTCGATGGTAAAGTACTGTTCAAAGTACATTCATGGCAAGCTGCGACGCCAAATTAAAAAAAACACTCATTATAATATAAACGTGTTAAACAATTTAATTTTGATACGTAAAACTCTAAGCAATAACGACGTTAAATAAATCTAAATTAAACTAAATTACTTTTAGATGTTTTAAGCTTTCAAATTAACTGTATAAGAGTATTCAACTTGAAAAAACCACAACTAACTAGATTTTAAATATTATAAACTAAACAGAATTATGCTAAACAGCAGTTAAGATTAAAAAAAATAATTAACTAGATTAAGTTAGGTGGGTTTTAAAAAAATACAAAAACAAAGTAAATTATAGAAAAATTAGAGAAAACAAGACTAAACCAGATATTTTTTTTTTAAATAAGTATTAATAAAATATAGCTAAAATATTAAAACTAATTTGAGACTAAACTAAACTAAGATTAAAAGCTAAAAAATTTAAATATGCGTGAAATCCCGTCAAAATATAAAAACTAATATATTGGATGAAAAAGTTAAACTAGTTTTTAAGATATGTAAAGTTAAGTGTAATTTTAAAAAGCTTTATTAGATCAGATAGAGCTATTTTTTGTACCTATACTAAAAAAGAACGATAAGATAAGTATAAATTGATCAAGCAAAAAACTATTTTCCCTTAGTTGAAAAATTATTTAATTTAAATTAATTATAATACTACGTATAATCTTCTTAAATCCTATTAAACTAAAATTAAAAGAAAGCAGTTTGAATAAAAAAAACTGCTAATTTTTTCTTACATCTATAAACTGACTTAAAAAAACTAATCTAAATAAATCTGAACGTACTTAAAAAGATTAAAATAAATTTCATATTAAAACAAACAATATGAAATAACCAAATAACTTTACGAGTTATTTATTTAAAATCATAAATTGAAAATTAAAACTATTTACCAAAAGTGATTTAACAAAAAGTTGGTTATAATCAATAATACAAAAGTTTTCATTGTGTTCAATATTTATATCAAGTCAAACCATTTAACACTATTAAACTAGATTGAAAACTGAATAACAATATTAAAAAAAAATCAATCTAAAAAACTATTTACTTTTTAAATATTATTAAACTAAGTTAAAAACGGTTAGCTTTTAGAGTCAACTGGACTAAAATAATCTAAAAATAAATATAATAAAATAAATTTGATTTACAGTTAGTTAAAATACAATAGAGAACGATTTCAGCAGTTATAAATTTAGATACTATCCTTAAATGCAATAAGCATCATTAGTTTAGATAAAACTATATTAGTTTTAGACAAAAACTGAGTTTAAATTAAGCAAACAAAACTAGATTTTTACTTATCACTAAATTAATAATAAAATATTTATGAAAACCATTGAAATGTAGACTAAATGTAGAATTATTTGTAATGTAGACTACTTTAAATCATACTGAAACAGATAATTTAAAGCAACTAGGTGACTTCAAAAAAAAAAATTCAAACTAGTTTGTCAGACAAAAATTTTTATTAGAATTTTCATTAATTTATTAACTTTAATTATTTAAAACTTTTATAGTAGATTACAAACTTAGTTATAAGATTAAAAAAAATAGTTTTTAAGCAAAGAAAATTTATTTATTTCTGATATGATATTAAACTAAAGTGAAAGAAAGAGGTTAGTTTTGGTAAAATAAACCGTCGAAATAAACTAAAAATAAAAAAAAATCAAGTCACTAATTATATTCAATTTTTTCACATAAATAATAATAATGATAATAAAACTTCAAGTTTTTATAATTCACCATAATACACCATAATATAATACACCACACCCACTTTGAGATGGATTATTACTTATTATTAAATAAATAAACTAGTTAATTCTAAGAGATGGTATCTTATAGTTAGTTAAATATAATATAAAAGTTTTAAACAAAAATTTATTTTTTGCTATATTAAGCTCTAAGCAGTACGACGTTTAATTAACTAAATGAAACATAACAAATATGAACTATATGGACTGCAAATTGTAGCGATAAGTGCTAAGTGAGGAATTTTTGCCCGTGACCTACTTTACGTAGATTAGTGCTGAGTGTGGTCCGGTGGGATTAAGCAAATAGGCCTCCGAGGGGTTGACCCGGGCAAATTCGAGGAAGTTCCGGCTTCAGAAGCGTAAACCTGTGGCGAGAGAGGCTAATGCACAAAGCAAGGCAGAGGTCGCTCAGTTGGGGAGAAGGAGCGCAAGGGCAAAGGAAAGAGGAAGAGGAAAAAAAGAAAAGGAAAAGGAAAGAAGAAGAAGAGAAGCTAGAAGAAACAGAAGTCTTCGCGATTAGCAAAAAAGTAATAAGATCCCCAAAAGAAAGAAAAAACATAGGAGAGGCAGAAATGAAAGACTTGGACCTAGTGGTAAGGAAATTAGACCAATTAATAGAAGAGGTCAAATTGTTAAGGCAAGAGAACAGAGAAATTAGAAAGGAAATAGAAGAAATAAAAGATGAGTTTAAAAAGAAAGAGAAGAAATGGGAGGAAGAAAAGGGTACAATGCTAGAGAGGATAGAAACTTTAGAAAAACAAACAGAGATAACAGATAAGAAAAATAGGAAAAACAAAATAATAATAAGTGGAATTGATGGAGGAAGAGAAGGAAAAGAAGACATTGAAAAAAAAATGAAAAAAGTGGTAAAAACGGGAATAAAAGAGTGGCACAAAATTGGGAAGGGAAAAGTACTAGTAGAACTCCAAGACTGGGAAGCGAAGAAAAGAATTATGGAAAATAAAAAAGAGTTAAGAAAAGAAGAAACAACTAAGAATATTTACATAGATGATGATTTAACAAAGAGGGAGAGAGAGGTTCAGAAAAAATTAAGAGAAATCGCAAAAGAAAAGAGAGAACAGGGAATAAAAGCAACGGTGGGATATGGAAAAATATTTATGGAGGGAAAAACATTCAAATGGAATGAGAAAGACCTGAAACTGCAGGTTTTTTAGGGAGAAAAGGGAGAGTTAAAAGAAACAAGGAAGAAGACACGGGCAAATGTACAATGGAAACTGAGAAGACTAATGAAACAAATAAAGATATAAGCAACGGGAAGAAAAAGATACTATTTTGGAATGTAGCGGGATTAGCAAAAAAAGAAGACAATTTCTGGGATTATGTGAAACTTTTTGACGTAGTAGGTTTAGTAGAAACATGGATAGAAGAAAAAAGCTGGGAAAAAATAAAGGTAAGGCTACCACCAGAATTTAATTGGGAGTGTCAAGGGGCAAAGAAAGAAAAAAAGAAAGGAAGGGCAGCAGGAGGGATAGTCACGGGAGTAAGAAAGGGAATAAGAGAAAAAAACCAGGAAAAAAAAGAAATAGAGGGACTCATGGAGAGAAATATCGAAATAGACAAACGATGGTGGAAAATAATGACGATATACAGCAGAGAGATGAAAAAGACAATAAAAAACATAGATGAAACAGTGAAAGAAAACACAGAAGAATGCATACTTATGGGAGGAGATTTTAACGGAAGAATTGGGGAAAGAGGAGCGAGAAATTGGGAGGAAGAAAAAGGAGATGGGAAAAGGAAAACCAAAGACACAAAAGAAAATGTGGAGGGAAAAAAGTTGATGGAATGGTTAGAAGAAAAGGGATGGGAGATACTGAATGGTAATAAACAAGGGGATGAAGAAGGAGAGTGGACGTATGTAGATAGTAGGGGGGAGTCGGTGATAGACTACGGAATAACAAATGAAGAGGCGTGGGGAAAAGTAGAGAACTTTAAAATAGGGGACAGAATAGAGTCAGACCACCTTCCAATAGAAATAAGCCTAGAAGGAAGAAATAGCCAAACAGAGGAAAAAAAGAAGATAAAAGTAGAGCAGAAAAAGGTAATAATTAAAGTGTGGAACGAGCAAGGCGTGAAAGAATACAGGAAAAAGCTGAAAAACGTCAAATTCGAAGGGGAAGAGACAGAGAAGATGGAAGTGGAATTAAAAGAAATACTAGAAAAGGCAACGACTACAACAGAAGTAAGCAGTAAAAGAAAAAAAGCAGAAAAGAGAAATGAATGGTGGGATAAAGAATGCTACCAGCTAAAGAAAAAAGCTACAAAAGCGCTAAGGGAATTCAAAAGAAAGCAAGTAAATAGAAGAGTCTTCTTAGAAGCAAAAAGAAAATATAGAAAAAGATGTATAAAAAAAAAGAGAGAGAAAAGAGAAGAAGAAGATAAAGAAATAAAAGCTATTAAAACAGAAAGAGAGGTGTGGAAGTACATAAACAGAGAAAGATTAAGAAAAGAAGCGGCGAGTGAAGAGATAACAATAAAGGAATGGGAAGAGTTTTTTGAAGATCTGCTGGAAGGAGAAAGAGAAGTAGATATAGAAGACCCAGCGATGCAAACGAACCAGACAGCACCATTAGGAACAGAAATTACAAGGGAGGAGGTAGAGAGACAGATAAAGAAGCTGAAGAAGAAGAAGGCACCGGGGAGGGATGGAATACAGAATGAACACTGGATGTATGGGACGAAAGGTGTGATAGACAGATTGGTAGAGGTTATGAATGGAGTGTGGAGAGGAGAGGGACTCCCGACAGGTTGGAGAGAAGGCATAATCTGCCCTATCCACAAAAAAGGAGATAAAAATAGAGTAGAAAACTACAGAGGAATAACTCTCCTTAACACAGGGTATAAATTGTATGCGTCAGTACTGAATGAAAGGCTGAGAAAAGATATAGAGGAAAAGAAGGCAATACCAGACAACCAAGCGGGATTTAGAGAAGGAAGGGGAACTATGGATAATGTATACATCCTGGACCACTTAGCAAATAACGAGATGAAAAAAAAGGGCGAAAGGCTGTATACACTTTTCATAGATTTTAGAGCAGCGTTTGATAAGGTCGATAGAAAGAAAATGTGTGAGAATATGAGAAAAAGAGGAGTAAACGAGTGGCTGGTGAGAAAGGTAGAAGAGATCTATGTAAAAACAAAAAGCAAAGTTAGAGCAGGGGAGAAAGAGAGTGAGTGGTTTGAAACGTCAAAAGGGGTGAGACAAGGGTGTCCTCTTAGCCCCTTGTTGTTTACAACCTACATGGCGGATATGGAAGAAATGTTTAGAAAGGCGCAAGCTGGGGGATGTGTGATTGGAAGAGAAAAAGTGTGGAGTCTAGCGTTTGCAGATGATGTGGTATTAATAGCAAAAAGCGAAAGGGAGATGGGAGAAATGATGACAAACCTAAAAAAGTATGTGAGGAAAAAAAAGCTAGAAGTGAATGTAAATAAAACAAAGATGCTGGTGTTCAACAAAAAAAAGAGGAAAGAAGAAAAGAATGATTGGGAATGGGAGGGAGAGAAAATAGAGAGAGTAAAAGAGTTCAAGTATTTAGGGTATACGTTTAATGAAAGAGCTACGAACAAAGCGCATGTCAGAGAGTTGGCAAGGAAAGCAAACAAGATAGTGGGATGTGTATGGGGAATAGGAGAGAGGAAGTGGGGAGGGGATTTTAAAAGGAGAATAATGATGTTTGAGAGCTTGGTGGAGAGCGTATTGATGTATGGGGCAGAAATTTGGGGGTGGAAAGAACAAGAGGAAATAGAGAGAGTACAAGTGAAGTATTTGAGGTGGGTCCTTGGGGTGGACAGAGAAACCCCTGGGTATATAGTAAGAGAAGAATGTAAGAGAAACAAGCTGAGAGTGAAAGCAGGGAAAAGAGCGACTAAGTTTGAGGATAGGATGAATGGAAGGCAAGAATGTAGAATATTGAACGAATGTTGGAGAGAAAAAAAAAAAAATTTGGAGATAAACGAAAGAGAAAAATATTACAGAAGAAATGGGTATGCAAGTAAAGAAGTGGAAAGATTAAGAACAGAAGGCAAGTGGATGAACGCAGAAACGAGCGAAAGAGACAGGGATGTAGATAAGCAAGAAAGAAGAGAAAAAATCAAAGAGTCCAGGTACAACAGGAATTATGAGAAATGTATGACAGAGGAGATCCCGGTGTACCTGGGAAGAGAAAGTGCGAAAGAGAGGAAAATAATGGCGAGGTTCAGGTGCGGAAATGAGGAGAGAGAGAATAGGTATTGGATGGAAAAGGAAGAGAGACTGTGCAGAATCTGTTATGAGGAAAGAGAGACAATAGAGCACATGTGGAATGAATGCAGTGAGATGAGGGAGAGAGAAAGAGCAGAAAGAAGAGAAATACTGAAAGAAAATGGAGTGGAGATAAAGTGGATGAAAGAAGTATGGGAGAGAAGGAAAATGAAGGACAAAGGAAGAACAGGGAGGGTAGAATAGAAAATGAAATAAATTGTAGATAGAGTATGTAAGCCGGTATAGGCAACAATAAAGCTTATTATATACAAATATGAACTAGATTTTAATAAACAATAAACTAAATTACTATAATAAGTTTATAATTTATTTAGTTTAGTTAATTTTTCTAATTATCTGCGTAAGATTATTGAACTAGATAAAACAACTAACTAGTTTTAAAATATTACAAATAGAACAACACATAACATTTACAAAGAATAATTAACTAAATTAAGCTAAATGAATATTTGATAAAGGTTAATTATTAAAAAAAAATAGAAGAAAAAACAACTGAACTAAATGATTTTTTAACATAAGTACAAACAAAATGACACTAAAATAATATAATTAAACAAATAAAAATTTAACTTTTTCTGGATGAACTGATTTTGATAATTCTTTTTTTAATCAGCAGCTTTTTCTTTTTAAGCAACAGTTTTCCATTTGGTCCCATTTAAATTTGATCAAAATATGACTAGTAGTTTTTGAATTATTCTTATTAATGCTTTTTTGGACATATATTTTTGACACTTTTATGACACAATTGATTAAACATTTTTGAAAAATTAAAAAAAATATTTGAATACATATAATATATAATATAAAATAATAATAGTAATAATACATATAATATAATATTATATAATACATATAATGAATAAATAAAATGATAATTAATCATATTGAAGTCGGTTTTTTCCAAATTTTTCTATCTAATTGTGTCAAAAATATATGTCGAAAAAGGCATTAATTCGAATAAAATAAAAACTATTGGTCAGATCATGGTCAAATTTAAATGAGTTCAAAAGGAAAGCACCAGAATTTCCAAATAAAAATCTAAAATAATCAAAATCAGTTCACCCAGAAAAAAGTTATGAGGTAACAAAAAAATACAGTTGAATTAAAAATTTTCTCTTTTTTTTTTGAAGTCGGTTAAAAATGAGCTTTAAAAATAAACTAAACTAAAATTAATGGAACTCCAAATTTGAAGATGCTTATCTAGATTAAATCTGATTTTGGTTTAAAAATCAGTCTTAATATAAATCGCAACAGATTGTTAGTTGAATATATTTGCAGTGACAATTTGGGCTTATATTTATCCAAGTTCCTATTACTTCCGTAATATGGTATTACGGAATTAAATTATTACTTCCGCAATAATTCTGACTTTGATGTAAAGAGCTTCTAATTGTAATAGATGTTGCTATCTAAAACTAAGTTTAAATACACATAAAGCAGTTTAGATAATCCTATATTAGTTTTAAGCAAACTGATTTTAAATTAAGTAAATAAAAAACATTTTTATCTAGTTATAGAATTTATGAATTTAAGTTAAATAAAACACTAGATATCTTGAATTCTATTATTAAAAAAATAAGTAAAAATTTACAAACTAGATTACGCTAAATTAAACTAATTTTATTAAAAAAATTGTCTAAATTAAACATAATTCAAAAAATTAAAGTAGATTTTAGTAGTACAGCATGGTGAACAATGACTGTTTGAGATAAGAATCTTACATTTCATTTTAAGATGATACAACTGCAACTATTTCCTGTTGTAGACGAGTGACTCTTTTGACCCTGACAACATTATTGACAGATGCCGATTAAAATGTTAGTCGCTGTGACATAACGTACAATTTGTTTTATGAGTGTTTTGTCAAATATATGTTAAGCAAGCGTATCCGGTTACAGTGTTAACTAAGCAAATAAGAAAAGTTCCTAAAAAGTGTTGCCAACTCAAACAGTCATGGTTGACCACGCTGTAAATAATTCGAAATAACCAACTAACAAGAATAATCGAGACATTAAATTTAAAAATACTTAAGTTTTTGTGTTAAATACTGATATTAAGTTAATCTCTTCAACACTATAAAATCGGATTGGAAAATAAATAGCATTTTGTTTAAAAAATATAATTGAATTGAACTAAAAAAATATTTATATTATTATTAAGGTAAAAATGTTTAATTTTTGGCAATTTGACTAAAATACACTAAACAATAGTAAATAAATTGAACAAGAATTCAAAAGTTATTTTTCAAATCAACGTATAACAATTATATTAATTGAAAGTAATAAATTAGAATTATTTTAATTTATAATAATTAGTATATTTTAAGCGGTTATAACTTTTTTTGCTATATATGCTGTAATGAGAAATAATATTCAATTTTTAGCGTTTTCAACTAATTAACTAGATTAAGCTGGATTCTAAAACAGTACTTAATTAAACTAAATTATAAAAACATTGTAGGAAAAAAATTCTAAACCAAGTATTTTTTTAACATAAATTTAAACAAAATGACGCTAAAACCACAACATTAGTTAAAAACTAAACTAAACTAAAATCTTAATCTAAATTTAAATATTATGTTTATTTCGATTAAATTTAATTTACGTATAAAAATCAATTTTAATTATATTATATAAAAGCGTTGAACTAGCGTTCTAAATATATAAAATTAGAAAAGTCAATGCAAATTATTTCAAACTAGATCCGTAGACTTGGACATGTTTTGTTCTTGTTAGACTTCTTCAGCGAGTCGCAACAGATTGTTATTTGAGTAAATTTGCGGTGACAATTCGGGCTTATATTTATCTAAGCTCCTATTAGTTCCATAATATAGTTTTACAAAATTAAATTGTTATTTCCCTGATAATTCCGACTTTGATGTAAAGAGCTTCTAATTCTAATAGAAATTGCTATCTAAAATTAAGTTTGACTACATAAAGCATCAGCAGCAGTGTAGATAAAATTATATTAGTTTTAAGCAGCACTAAATTTAAATTAAGCAAATAAGAAAAAAAATTTCTTACATAAAATTAAAAAAATATATATAAAGGCAATTTAATCAGTTTACTAAATAAATTATGTAATAGGTACATTTTATCTGATTTTACTACGTAATGTGTCATATTTCAAGACATTTTCTGGTGTCGTAATGACAGTTTTTACCGCACTAAATAATAATAAAACATTAATTTCTTTACTGCACTATTGCGGCAAAGTGAATAAATACTACAAATAATTTATAACTATTTATTGATATAAAAAACACAGTTTGAAACATTTAGAAAATAATTTGAAAGCTGCTCCCACATTTATACAACTGATAAGTCCCTTATTTTTGTTGCAATTATTTTCTTACATTCTGCTGCGTTACATGTAGAACCCACAGCAACTGAAGTGATCATTATTTCCGTTGCAATTATTTTTTTATTTTCAATACGTCTCCACATATCCCTCTGCAATACTGTCAGATTTCCAACCTCCATGGCGCTCCAGAGTATGCATATCTGCTCCTGATTCTGCCAGCAATGATGCCAAAGATCTCTGGTTCAGATAGTCCTAATGCAGCAGGTAATTTTCTACAATCGCTGGGTACATTTACCTCTTCTGTAGTTAAGAAAAAAGCAAGTTTGCTTAGTCTGACTAGGACGCAAGTTCTAGAAACGCAAAACTTTAGCTTAAGCATTATAAAAACCTTACTATAAATTCTACAAGAATGTACTGTTTTGTATTAAGAACTTTTTACATTAGTCGCTCGGTAGCCAGATGGCTGAAGATAGTGCTTTCCGAGCGTGGCCGAACAAATCGCATGAGTTCGAGACCCACCCGGCCGGGAGATTTTTTCTAAAAAGAAGATGGCTTTTGTCTGCTCATGAGTGTTTGTAAATGTAAGGAGAATAATAGATGAAATAAAATAAGATCACAGTGCAATATACCTGTTAATCTAAAGCTCAACCTTATTATTGTCAAAATATATTAAGACGTGTAAAAGCTTCAAAGTTACAATATTTTTGGCATAAATTTGATATCTTTTTTTTTTATTGAAGGATAGATTACAAGAAATATGCACTACGATTGGAAGTTTATAGCGCGAGCTTAATTTTGCTCAAATTAGGTTCGGTAACATCTTGACAACCGGGAAACGATATCTAATCGTAAAATCCTTATTTACAGAAAATGTAAACTTTTACAGATCGTGAATACTTTGAGTATTTGATTGGTTTCTTTGTAATCTTTTTAAGACTTTGTAAACATCCTAAAATTTATGAAACTAATAACTTTGATCAATGAAAGTCTCAATAAATAATCGAATAATGTCACAATCGACAAACTTTGAGACGTGGCAATAAAGCAGCGCAACGTCAAATTGTTATTGCATCCATTTGTCGATGAAATGAGGAAATTCAATCGTATAATACGTAATGGAATTGCATCATAAATGGCAAACAATCAGGTAGGTAACTATGTTACCGACCTAAGATAAATTTGGAGTGTCTCATTAGAAAATTTACTTTGTTTGCTATTTAAGCACACCGACTGATGTTTGTTCTCACTATTTATTACAATTTCGGAGATGTAATTAGCACGCCGCCTTGGCTTCCATTTGTTTTAAGCATGCCAACCACCCACCCTAAGTTGTAGAAATGATACCCCAGAGATTGCATTTAGGCATAGAAGCATATTTTATTATAAAAGCAAGAGCCAAGTCAGTGAAATACTTATAATTAAACGTTTTATTAGAAAAGAAGCTTTACAAATGTTGTTGATCTTCAAAAGTGATTCCCGAATACGACAACTTAATTTCTTGCTTCATGTCTTTACTTTATTAAATTCATATTTCTAAATCAAATCATTTATAGCATTCCTTCTAAATTAAATAGCTTCTTTCTATTATAAATACTCCTGTCGCACAGGGAATTTATTAAAGGTTCACGTTGGAACAATGCCTTTAACGTTTAAGAAATATAATATAACATGGCGCAGTTTGTAGGCATTCATATTACAATATTTAAAATTTAATCCGACTTTGATTAATAAATTTTATAAAATAATCACGCTCTTTTTCATCTCTGAAATACCTGTGTGAGATGCCAAAATGGCACTAATTACAGTTGACGTTACATCTTTATTATTGTTTGACGCTCTGGCAGCAATTAAAGTAAAAAACGAAAAGTTTAACATTGTTTTTCTTTTGCTTTCTAAAGCTTTGTTTCTTTCTATGCTATGATGGTGTTTCTGCAAATACAAGACAGGGTTGAAAGCCGCAGCCATAACATCAACGTCGAAAATGTTAGCTTTTTGTAACAACCCCCTGGTGATTTTTCTAAGCCAAAAGGCAGCTAGTAAGTTGTCAAAAGCATTTGAATGCGCTTTAGAGAAAGTTGAAGAAATCTTATAAAAAACTGAATTAAATAATTGGATAAATTATAAAAAAAAGGTAAATAAACAAGTTAAAAATTTAGAAAAAACGGACTTCAATATGATCACTTAATTATTATTTTATTTATTTAATTGGCTTAAATTGTTTTATAAACCAATATTTAATTATATTAAAACAATTTTTTGAATCTTTAATTTCTCACTGGTTTTTATAATCAATTAATTATTGTAAGTGTCAAAAATATTTGTCAAAAAAAGCATTAATAAAAATAGCCTAAAAACTACTAGACAGATTTTGATCAAATTTAAATAAGCCAGCTTTCAAATAAAAGAAGAGTCATCAAAATCGGTTCACACAGAACAAAATTATGAGGTAGCACACATAATGAAGTTGGTTAAAAAATGTGAGAAACGCTTACAGTTGAAAAAAAAAAACAAAACACAGCTACATTTAAAAAATTAAAAAATTGATTCAATTTATGAACTTTTATTGAAATGTATTAAAAATGTGAAAGAAAATAGAAAACTTTTGAAAACTTGCAAATACCGTTTAATTGAATTATTGAACCGAATTGATATTAAAATGAATTGTAAAAAAATTTTGAAAACTTTGATAAAAATACCAAAAATTCTTCAATTATCATAATTAAGAGCGTTAATAAAGAAAAAAATATATTCAAAGTAAGAGGTATCACAACAACAATATCAAAAAAAGAACCGACCAAAAACAAAAATATAACACACAAAACAAAACAGGAAAAATAATAAATCATTATAATAAATCCATGTAAGAAAAAAACATTTCAGGTAAAATAGAAAAAAAAATAGAGCAATGGAAAATCTGTTAAAACATTAAAAAAATACTTTAAAAATAATTTACAAGAAAAAATAATACAAAGAACATAACAATAAAAAAATGAGAAAATAAATAAACAAGTTTTTAAATATTTATTATTAGCATTGGAAAATAGTTAAATGTTAATGTAAGAACAATAAAAATTATAAGAAGAAACAGATTTATTAAGTAATCGGTAGAAAACTTTTTTGGTAGAAAAAATTAATGAATCAAGTTAAAAACAATTATGTTATAAGTTCATTCATTCAACACAAAAAAATATAAATTAAATAAACATAAATTTGTAAACAAAAAAATTATTAAAAATAAAATACCGATATTTTAAAGAATCTAAAAATGCATTTTTGATAGAGACAAAAACTATGTTAATAAAAATTAACAAAAGCAAAATAAAGTTGAAGTCAACAATGTTATAAAATTAAAAACAAAAAATAAAAACATATATTTGGCACATTGTTTGCGTAGACTTTAAAACAGCGTTTGATAAAATCACATAAAAATTTTAATTTTATAAAAAAGAATCAAAGAAAAAAGAAAAGCAATAAAAAAAAATAAAAAGTGTGTAGACAAGTGTGAAATAATCAAAGATCACCAAAGTGAATGATCAATTAAAAATTGCCAAAAAAACATAAAAAAAGGTAAAATACAATTACGCTAACAAAATTTAAAATTTACTTTAAAAAAGAAAAATATGAAAAGTTAGAAAAAAGTATTGACAAACACAAAAGCGTGAAAGCAAAGAAACAAATAAATGATAAGCAATTCTTTATAAAATTGAGTCATTAAACAAAATATTTCTAATTTTAAAAATGTTACTGGTTTGAGAGTTAATAACAATGTTAACAACAGATCTGTTTTTATGTTTTTTTATAGGTATTACTAATTATATTAAATATATATTCTTATTATATATATATAGTGTATTTATAAACGTTAGTAATAAAAAATATTTTTGAGCGTTATTACACATTCACAGTTTTTTGATTTGGTTTCTATACTAAATAAAACAGAATATTTATTTAATCAAAAGTATAAATTTAGAATTAAACTAACTTTTAAAAGTTACTTTAACTTTAGTTAGTTTAAAACGTGAAATTTAAGTTACTAAAAATAGATTTTGTTTTTAAAATATTTTACTGAAATACTTTAAATCTATATATTCAAAAAGTGAACATTTACGAGAAGTTATACAAAGAAAAGTCTTGCTTTTAAAATTTACTAAAAATGTTATCATTGTTTTTAAAATAATTCATTGAAATATTTTAAGTATATTAATTTTTCAAACAGTTAATTTAAAAAAATACGTACACTATTGTATTTTTAGTCTAAAAAAGCATTTTTATAACTAAGTTATTGGATTGAAAGCTGATAATAATATTAATTTGTGTTACTATAATTATTGATCAATTTTTAAAGTTATTATTAAGAGTCACTATATTTTTTTCTATTCGTTACAATAACTTTCAATTTATTTAAGTTAATGTAATTCTTGTTTTTAAAAGTTATTTTTAAGTGTTACTTAAACGTATTTTTTTATGTATTTAGAGTTATTATGATTTTTTCTATGGTAACAAATTTCAAATAAGAAAAAACAATACAGTTACTATTTATAATTGACTTTTTATTATAAGGTTTGACATCTATAATTGTGAAAAAGTTTCAACGGACTGTCAAAATTTTAAATAACTTTCAAAATTTGACAATAATGTGTTTTATTCCCTACATTTTAAAAATAAAAAAATTTATGCACTTTTTAACAAACATTTACACGATCTTTCACAAACATTATAATTGCTTTTGAACAATTATTTTTTCATAGTTACCAAAAAAAACTTTTGTTTTTAAAATATTTTAAATCTATTCATTTTGCAAAAAGTAAATTTAAAAAAACAAAAAAACTATTATTTTTTGTCTAAAATAATATTTTTATAATTTGATATTTGATTAAAACAATTAAACAAGTCAAGTAAAGAATTATAACATGATTCTTATTTTTAAAAGTTATTCTTAAGTGTTACTAAGACGTAAATTTTTTTTTTAATGTATTTACAGTTATTATGGTTTTTCTGCGGCAACAAATTTCAACTAAAAAAAAACACTACAATTGTTATCAATAAATGAGTTACTATAATTTGATCGTTTTTAAAATTATTAAGAGTTACTATATTTTTTTCTATACCTTACAAAAATTTTCAATTTATTTAAGTTAACGTGATTCTTATTTTTTAAAGTTATTTTTAAGTGTTACTAAGACATTTTTTTATAAATTTAGAGTTATTATGGTCTTGTTTGTGGTAACAAATTTCAACTAAAAAAAAACAATACAATTGTTATCAATAAATGTGTTACTATAATTTGATACGTTTTTAAAGATATTATGAAGAGTTACTATATTTTTTTCTATACGCTACAATAACTTTCAATTTATTTAGGCTAACGTGATTCTTATTTTTAAAAGTTATTTTTAAGTGTTACTGAGACGTAAATTATTTTTTATGAATTAAGAGTTATTATGGTCTTTTCTGTGGTAACAAATTTTAACTAAAAAAAAACAATACAATTGTTATCAATAAATATGTTACTATAATTTGATCGTTTTTAAAGTTATTATTAAAAATTACTATATTTTTTCTATACGTTACAATAACTTTTAATTTATTTAAGCTAACGTGATTCTTGCTTTTAAAAGTTATTTTTAAGTGTTACTATTACTAAAACGTGAATTTTTTTATGTATTTAAAGTTATTATAGTCTTTTCTGTGGTAACAAATTTCAACTAAAAAAAAACAATACAATTGTTATCAATAAATGTGTTACTATAATTTAATCGTTTTTAAAGATATTATTAAGAGTTACTATATTTTTTTCAATACCTTACAAAAATTTTCAATTTATTTAAGTTAACGTGATTCTTATTTTTTAAAGTTATTTTTAAGTGTTACTAAGACGTAAATTTTTTTTTATTTTATAAGAGTTAAGAGTCTTTTCTGTGGTAACAAATTTCAACTAAAAGAAAACACTACAATTGTTATCAATAAATGTGTTACTATAATTTGATCGTTTTTAAAGGTATTATTAAGAGTTACTATATTTTTTTCTATACGTTACAATAACTTTCAATTTATTTAAGCTAACGTGATTGTAATTTTTAAGTGTTACTAAGACATGATATTTTTTTATAAATTTAGAGTTATTATGGTCTTGTTTGTGGTAACAAATTTCAACTAAAAAGAAACAATACAATTGTTATCAATAAATGTGTTACTACAATTTGATCGTTTTTAAAGATATTATCAAGAGTTAGTATATTTTTTTCTATACGCTACAATAACTTTCAATTTATTTAGGCTAACGTGATTCTTATTTTTAAACGTTATTTTTAAGTGTTACTGAGACGTAAATTATTTTTTATGAATTAAGAGTTATTATGGTCTTTTCTGTGGTAACAAATTTCAACTAAAAAAAAAACAATACAATTGTTATCAATAAATATGTTACTATAATTTGATCGTTTTCAAAGTTATTATTAAAAATTACTATATTTTTTCTATACGTTACAATAACTTTTAATTTATTTAAGCTAACGTGATTCTTGTTTTTAAAAGTTATTTTTAAGTGTTACTATTACTAAAACGTGATTTTTTTTATGTATTTACAGTTATTATAGTCTTTTCTGTGGTAACAAATTTCAACTAAAAAAAAACAATACAATTGTTATCAATAAATATGTTACTATAATTTGATCGTTTTCAAAGTTATTATTAAAAATTACTATATTTTTTCTATACGTTACAATAACTTTTAATTTATTTAAGCTAATGTGATTCTTGTTTTTAAAAGTTATTTTTAAGTGTTACTATTACTAAAACGTGATTTTTTTTATGTATTTAGAGTTATTATAGTCTTTTCTGTGGTAACAAATTTCAACTAAAAAAAAACACTACAATTGTTATGAATAAATGAGTTACTATAATTTGATCGTTTTTAAAGTTATTATTAAGAGTTACTATATTTTTTTCTATACCTTACAAAAATTTTCAATTTATTTAAGTTAACGTGATTTTTATTTTTTAAAGTTATTTTTAAGTGTTACTAAGACGTAAATTTTTTTTTATTTCATAAGAGTTAAGAGTCTTTTCTGTGGTAACAAATTTCAACTAAAAGAAAACACTACAATTGTTATCAATAAATGTGTTACTATAATTTGATCGTTTTTAAAGGTATTATTAAGAGTTAGTATATTTTTTTCTATACGATACAATAACTTTCAATTTATTTAAGCTAACGCGATTGTAATTTTTAAAAGTTATTTTTAAGTGTTACTAAGACATGATATTTTTTTATAAATTTAGAGTTATGTATTATGGTCTTGTTTGTGGTAACAAATTTCAACTAAAAAGAAACAATACAATTGTTATCAATAAATGTGTTACTATAATTTGATCGTTTTTAAAGATATTATGAAGAGTTACTATATTTTTTTCTATACGCTACAATAACTTTCAATTTATTTAGGCTAACGTGATTCTTATTTTTAAAAGTTATTTTTAAGTGTTACTGAGACGTAAATTATTTTTTATGAATTAAGAGTTATTATGGTCTTTTTTGTGGTAACAAATTTCAACTAAAAAAAAACAATACAATTGTTATCAATAAATATGTTACTATAATTTGATCGTTTTCAAAGTTATTATTAAAAATTACTATATTTTTTCTATACGTTACAATAACTTTTAATTTATTTAAGCTAATGTGATTCTTGTTTTTAAAAGTTATTTTTAAGTGTTACTATTACTAAAACGTGATTTTTTTTATGTATTTAGAGTTATTATAGTCTTTTCTGTGGTAACAAATTTCAACTAAAAAAAAACACTACAATTGTTATGAATAAATGAGTTACTATAATTTGATCGTTTTTAAAGTTATTATTAAGAGTTACTATATTTTTTTCTATACCTTACAAAAATTTTCAATATATTTAAGTTAACGTGATTTTTATTTTTTAAAGTTATTTTTAAGTGTTACTAAGACGTAAATTTTTTTTTATTTCATAAGAGTTAAGAGTCTTTTCTGTGGTAACAAATTTCAACTAAAAGAAAACACTACAATTGTTATCAATAAATGTGTTACTATAATTTGATCGTTTTTAAAGGTATTATTAAGAGTTAGTATATTTTTTTCTATACGATACAATAACTTTCAATTTATTTAAGCTAACGCGATTGTAATTTTTAAAAGTTATTTTTAAGTGTTACTAAGACATGATATTTTTTTATAAATTTAGAGTTATGTATTATGGTCTTGTTTGTGGTAACAAATTTCAACTAAAAAGAAACAATACAATTGTTATCAATAAATGTGTTACTATAATTTGATCGTTTTTAAAGATATTATGAAGAGTTACTATATTTTTTTCTATACGCTACAATAACTTTCAATTTATTTAGGCTAACGTGATTCTTATTTTTAAAAGTTATTTTTAAGTGTTACTGAGACGTAAATTATTTTTTATGAATTAAGAGTTATTATGGTCTTTTTTGTGGTAACAAATTTCAACTAAAAAAAAACAATACAATTGTTATCAATAAATATGTTACTATAATTTGATCGTTTTCAAAGTTATTATTAAAAATTACTATATTTTTTCTATACGTTACAATAACTTTTAATTTATTTAATCTAACGTGATTCTTGCTGTTAAAAGTTATTTTTAAGTGTTACTATTACTAAAACGTGATTTTTTTTATGTATTTAGAGTTATTATAGTCTTTTCTGTGGTAACAAATTTCAACTAAAAAAAAACAATACAATTGTTATCAATAAATGAGTTACTATAATTTAATCGTTTTTAAAGATATTATTAAGAGTTAGTATATTTTTTTCTATACGTTAGAACTTTCAATTGATTTAAGCTAACGTGATTCTTATTAACTTGCGGAGGTGTTCCATCTTTTTAACACAAAATGGGATTGTAATAATTAATTAATTGTAAATTAAAAAAAAAACACAATATCTTCCCATAGATGCATTTATATAACATATGTTTCGGCTTGTACTCATTGTATGTATCTATGGGAAGATATTGTGTTTTTTTTTAATCTGCAAGTGATTCTTATTATTTAAAAGTTATTTTTAAGTGTTACTAAAACGTAAATTTTGCTATGTATTTAAAGTTATTATGATCTTTTCTATGGTAGCAAATTTCAAATAAGAAAAAACAATACAGTTATTATTTATAATTTACTTTTTATTATAAGATTTGACATTTATAATTGAGAAAAAATTAAAACGGACTGTCAAAATTTTAAATAACTGTCAGAATTTGACATTAATCTGTTTTATTCTCTACATATTTATAATAAAAATATTTATCAACAAACATTTACTCAAAACCATACTAACATAATTATTACTTTTGAAAAATATTTTTTTAAATGTTACTAAAAAATAGTATATTTGTTTTATAAATATTTTAATCATTTGTTTTTGATTAAAACAATTTAAATAAAACCATATAAAAATGATGTTTAAAGTTACTATAAGTTGATCGGTTTTTTAAAGTTATTTTTTTTTATCAAGAGTTACTATATTTTTTTTTATATGTTTCCATAAATTTCAAATAAAAAAACAAAAGCACTTATTGTATTTGACAAAATTCAAATTTTTCAATGTTACTAAAACCCCATATTTTTAGAGTATATTTACTTAGAGTTACTTATGATCTTTTCTATTGCAACAAACTTCAAATAAAAAAAAATGTAATTATTGAATTTGTTTGATAAGATTTGACATTTATAATTGAGAAAAAATTAAACCGACTGTCAAAATTTCAAAGTTTGACAATAATATATTTCATTCTCTACAAAACCGAATTGGCTTGTGATATATTCAGATAGTTTCATATTGATTTCCAAAGTTTTTTATTTTTTTCCTGAAAATTTTACATTAACTCAACTTTTTGAGAACAAAGCGCTGCTATGCTTGACTCTTAAAATAAGTAGATCAGTGCCTGACTCAGTCTACCCTTTAACGATCCTCTCCATCCCTTAAAGCTCTACATTTTTGTGCCAGAATTTATCCGAATTGTGTGAACTCAGAAGGCTTTCCAGTAAATATGATTTTCTAACGTTTGCACGTTTTTCTCCTGTTATTTCTTGGCTTATATTCGAACAATATATCCTGATTTCTGGAAGCTGGCAAAAGTGCTCTTTTATATTAGGAATAAATGGCGAACAATTTGTACAATATTTCACTAAATTTGTTCAAAAAGCTCATAAAAGAATTTCTTTTTTTTGAGATCAATCAAGAAAAACCAATTAAAGAAAATAAGTCTGTAACATAACCACACATAAAAATCATTAAAAAAACGTCAGACATATTGCAACAGCGTTTCGATTATATATTTACATAATCTGGAGTCAAAACTGCCTTAAATTGAAAGAAAAACAATATAAAACCGTCAATTATTGTTTATTTATGAACCAATAACGAAATTTGTCTATTGCTTTCTGTCGAATCCAATTTAAAGAGAGCTGAAAAATGCACGACTTTCAGCAATTTAACAGGACTCTGGTGATGTTTTTTTGTTCAAGAACAACACTGTGAAAACGATTTTCAGCTTATAACTGAAAAAAAAATTGATTTGGAATTCAATAAACTTGTCTTTTGAGACTGGCGATGTTGTAAAATAAGATTATAAAAAAACCGTTTTACGGTTATATAACGCTAAATATCAATAATAGTTATTTATGTTAACGGTTTTAGATTTAAGGTTTTTAACCAGTACAGTTTTAAATTGTTGTTACTTTTGTTAAAGTTTTAAACTGCTGTTTAAGTCATCAAGTCATAAGTTAGTAATCAAGTCGTTATACTTTATACGTTATATAACGCTAAATATTAATTGTGTGCATGTTAACAATTAAACGTTTTAAGTTAAACGCTATTAGCATCTATACTGTATTAATTGTAAATCGTAGCTAATTTAGTCAATTAGAAATTTCATGTAATTATAATTTACTTAAAAATGTTCAGCCAAGAACTAGTTTTTTTTGAAACAATTTTTTATTAAGCGCTAAAAAACCGACTGTTTTTTATCGTAAAAAAACTAAATCATAAATTTTTCAGTATTTTTATTTATTTATTATGTTTATTATTATAAAGTTTAATAAAGATTATAGATACACAAACGTTTTGTTTATTGTCAGAGATAATGTTTGAACATTTTTCAAAAAGTCTAAGAAGAAAAAATTAAATGTTATTATTTCAAAAAAATGATTTCGGTTTTTGTACGCTATACAAATAACGCTAGATTATTTGCATTTGTTTAACGCCTAAACGTTAAAAAATATTAAAAGTCAAACGTTATTTACTTGATAAAAAACTGACTAAAAAACTTTTGAACGACAAATAACACCAAAGATTAGTAATTGGATCAATTTAGAGTTAACTTAGAGTTAAACGTTGCATACTTTTGAAATACACGGTTAGTGAAAAAATTGAAACGTCAGTTTTTATAACGCTTAATTTTTATTTAAACTTACATCTACATGCTCAGCGTGCGCTTATTAGGTGCTATTTATTTATAAGGAACGTTTTATTTTATATGTTATAACTATGTATAACGCTAAACAAGAATTGTGGTTATTTTAAGAGCTGCGCGTTAAAAGCTACTAGATTATACACTGTATAAATGGTAAATCGTAGTTAACTTAGAAAATCATTGATATAAAAATGTTTAAATTTAAAACCATTTCTATGAAAAAATATTCATTAGCTGAGTGTTTCTAAAAAATTAAAATTTTAATAAGTCTAAGCTACAGCGTGGTCAACAATGACTAAGTTGGCCACAAGATTTTTTTGAAACCGGATCCGCTTGTTTGACTATTTGACATAACACTCATTAAAAAATTGTAGGTTATGTTATAGCAACTAACTTTTTAATTGTCATCTGTCAATGTTGTTGTCAGGGTCAAAGATGTTACCCGTCAACAACAAAAAGTGGTTGCAGTTGTACCATTTTAAAATAAAATGTAGAATTGCCAACTCAAACAGTCATTGTTGACCACGCTGTACTACTTACTTTAATTTTTTTAATTATGCTCAGATTAGATAAATTTTTTATTCAAATTAGTTTAATTTAGCGTAATCTATTTTGTAAATGTTTAGTTATTTTTTTTTTTTTAATTAAATAGAATTCAAGATATCTAGTGTTTTATTCAACTTGAATTTATTAATTTTATAACTAGATAAAAATGTTTTTTATTTACTTAATTTAAAATCAGTTTGCTTAAATCTAATATAAGATTATCTAAACTGCTGATGCTTTATGTGTATTTAAACTTAGTTTTAGATAGCAGCATCTATTACAATTAGAAGCTCTTTACATCAAAGTTAGAGTTATTGCGGAAGTAATAATTTAACTCCGTAATACTCATAAAAAATTGTAGGTTATGTCATAGCGACTAACTTTTTAGTTATCATCTGTCAATGAAGTTGTCCGATGATACAACGTTTAAGTATTAATTAAGGTTTGTGGAGACTAGAAAAGTTATATTTTGAACGTTATATAACGCCAAAAATTCATTCCATTAATTTTAATAGTTATTATTTCAAAAGATACATGTACAGTTTGTATTATTTTATATAAAAATTATCCATAAAAAGGTTTTGTTTATCGTTAATAAGAATCTTTGAACAGATTTTGAAAGCCTAAAATGTTATAAAATATTATTATAAAAAGATCAGTTAACGTTTATTGTACGTTATTCGCATAACGTTATATAATTTAACGTTTAAAATTAAAAGTTATTGAATTTTAAATAATACAACGCTGAGTAGTTTTTTCCTAATTTCAATACGAACTTATGCAAGAGCTTCTGCCAAAAAAACACAGCCGCCCTTGATTCATATTAACATTGTCCCCCCTATACTATTAATCTTATGTAACGAGTGTTTTTTAAAATTTGGCATAATAGTTGGCAATGCCGATGAGTTTCTGTGAACGGATCATAATTTTTTAAACAATTGCCTTAAATGTCAAAATAATAACTAAATTTTGCAATTTCCTAATTTTTGAATTCAAAATGATTTTGTCACAAGAACAGAAAATTTTTGAGGTGAAATCTTATTTTTGTAACGGCCACCGAGTTGATGGTGCACTAAATTCAAGCTTGTTTTCAACAATTCCGCCATAAATTTGCCGATGCAGTGTTGACATCGGAACATTTTTCATCCTATTGTAATAAAAATTTTTTAAAAAAATGTAAGGCAAATAATGGAAGAGGCGCCATGAACATATTTCCTGTTGATTATCCTGTACATGCAAATGTGGAATTCAAAAAAACCTAAATTTATTAAAAAGGTTTCACTGCACCCTAAAAAAGTGGGAGAATGAGCCGCTATTTCAACCAAGAAGAGATTTTACAGTCATTCTTTGCACAGATACATGACGATGAAAATGTGAACGGGTACTTTTAGCAAGACTTTACATACCACTAAAATAGTAAAGTAAAATATGATACAAAAATTTTATAATCGTCGAGTTATCAGCCAAAATACAGTCATAACTTACCCCTCAAGATTCTTCGACTTCACTCTATTTGACTTCTTTTTGTAGCCTTATTTAAAAAGTTTAACTTTGCAGTAACTTGTAAAATATAACCTCGATAAGTTTGGTCAGGCAATAAATGCCAAAATTGATAATCCGTAATTGTTGGTAAATTTTGATTATTTGCTATAAACCTTATTTCCTTTTTAAGGCTATTTTTTTTGATTGCCATAACACTACAAGTGGCTATTAATTTAATCTCATTAACGTGTGGAACCAATGATTTGTTAAAATGAAAGTGAGGTTGGATTAGGTTCAGATGTCAAATTAATAACTGTCACTTTAATTCGATGATACGTTCTCAATTCAAAGTTAAACATTCATGGCAATCTTCGACGTCAAAAAAAAGACCCGTTACAACATTTTGCAGTGGATATATTACATAAATACGCTTGATTGCTTTTATATTTAAATAATAAATCTTTAAGTGTTAAAATTGGTATCAAAATGAAATTAATTTTTTTAACTTTCAGATTTGTTAAAAATGACATAAATAGTTTGAATTTTAATCAGCGTTATTTTTTTTTGTTATTAATAAATTCGATGTAGGTATTTTAAAATAAATTATTAATTAAGTATTTTTATTGAAGCTTTATAATATGTTTTTTTAATGGGTGCATTAACAATTATTGCTTCAAACTTAATTACAAAGTTGCATGTTTAAAAAAATTAAAAAATTTTTTTTTCAATTCATTAGAAACATTGCATGATTATCTCACTTCTGATAGCAATGTTAGAACTAGAATGAAACTTATTCTGACACATTTTTTTTTAATAAATGTGATGTCAGCACATTTTGTAAACCTAAGCTTTCGTAAAATACATAAAATTTACGATACATTAAACTGTCTCTGAAACGTCTACAAAAATTATGTTAATTTTCAGCTGTCTTGACATAAAATCAATCTTTGAAGCAAATCCTACCATCAAATTTCCTGCTTTCAACCCTTATAAAAACAATATGTCTGTGACCAAAAAAGCCCCTTTTCAAAGAAAACGAACAGAAAACAATTAGAGTTTTTTGTAAAAAAAGCTGCAGCTGCAATCTTAAGACACTTATCCCATAAATCAAATCGGAAGAAATGATAGATTAATATTTGAGCTCTGCAAATCCTTTGGGACTCGGGATTTGTTTCGTTTATTGGTGTTAATTCGTTAACAAATTGCTGTGCAACCAATGTAAAAAGTCCTATTGTAAAACTGTTATGGGACATGTGATAATTTACTTGATGTAACAATGGTGCATCGGGGATCTATTGTTGGTTGCAAAACCAGCTCACTTGATGTTGTTTGTTTTCGTTTTCATCATTTGTTTTAATTACGGTTTGGTTTCAAATGTTGGAACAAGATTTTGTTTTGATATTGTGACTTTCAATTGGAAAAAGAATTGTCAATTATCAGAAGTGAGATACTTATGCCACTCCTGATTTTAAATTTTTATTGAACGAGATATAATTTAAAAATGATTTTTAAGCTGAATTGAGATTAAATTATGCTGTTTTGAGAATGTGGAAATGTTGAATATTTTCGAGAAAATTGTAAAAATGCTGAATGAGTTTTTAGGGGAATTTTCAGAAGGTAATCGATATTTCCTTGCGCTGCAAAATTTGAGCTTTCGCTACCTAGTTTTCCTTATCAACGCCTAATGTGACATGCAAGATGACATACCTACCACTTTTCTTTTCATGAATATGGAAAAGTGTGATTTCAGTAAATGTGGCAAATCATTAAACTACATAGTTTAATATTTTTTTTTAAATTTTCACATTCTTAGAAAAAAGCTTCAATAAAATTGACAACAAAAAGGCATGTGAATCTTATGAATAAATTTACTGTTTTATCTACACGAAGGGATTTAACTTACAATTCCCTTTAGGTCTGAATAAAATACGCCTACTGTGCGATACTCCGAAAAAAGTTGAATATAAATTGAAAGAAGAAGAAACAATAAATTGTAAATTTTTTATATTGTATACGTATCGATATTATAGATTAATTAACAACTAGCTGTCAATACTTTTTGACAGTTAAAAACAGAACATTCATAACTCTAACAGTCTAAAGAAGATTTTAGTTATATTTTACATGAAAAAATGTCTTTAACTAAACACCAATAAGTGCTCAAAGCGTATTAAAATAATAACAATAAGTTATTGTTAATTGGTTAACTTCAAACAGTAACAGTTATCACAGAAAAAATATTTTTAGTTATTAATTAATTAAAATAAAAGTTTAGTCTTGTGTTCTTTCAACTGCTGTTTAACACTAGTTAATATTTAACAGTTAATCCGTTACAACCTAATAGCAACAATTACATAAATACTCGAAATTTAACGGTTAATATTATAACAGTTAAACTACATTACGTTTGTTATAAGATAATCAACATGGTCATATGGTTTCCAGCAAGTGTATATACTGTTATAAATAATTACGTTTTAGTTGTTTAACATATTAACTGTTAAAATTATTATTCGACAAAAATGAAAAACATATTTTCGTTGTCTAATAAAAATAATCTGGACGTTTCTAGCAAATTTTTAATAAGTCCAAGTAATTTAACTTGTTACTAGCTTAACTTCAATCATTTTGTTACTGACTTAATTATACTCGAAGTAACTGTTGAAATTAGAGTATGACGATTTGAGTAAAAACTTCTTTGAATAGATTTTTTTTAATTTCATTATTGTGCATTAATTTTCTTAGTCATCTATATATATAAAAGAAAGTCTGTTAGTTACTCCACTTATAACTCAAGAACGGCTTTACCGATAAGGTTGAAAATTGGTGAGGGGGTAGCTTAGAGCCAGGGGACGGACATAGGATACTTTTTATTCCAGAAACCACCCTCTAAAAGAGGGGTGAAAGTCAAATGTGAAATGCGATGTCGGAAACGTTCGGTGAGGCTCGACAAATTACCGAAAAATTTAACGCAACCACGAAGAAGCGTTTACATTAAAATTTATTTGACGTGGCTCAAGAAATTTTCCCAAACTTGGATTTTTATATCAATTATAGTTTAGAGCCAGGAGAAGGACATAGGATACTTTTCATCCCGTTCGACAGCATTCCCGTGTGACTTGACATGAAACGTCAGTCACTATAAAACGTGGAATACCAAAACGCAAATGACAGCTATGTAATTGACGTATAATGACAGATATGTAATGACGTATGGATGACAATTTGATATTTGTAAGAAATCAATAATAAAACTATTTCTATTAAATAAATAATTAACAATTATAATGTAATGATAGTGCCGTTGCCCATTCGTAAAAAGTGAAGTGAACTATAAAACTCGGTATGGTTGAAATTTTTTAGGTGAAGTGAAGTTTAATTAATAATGCCGCGACCAAGACGATCGAATCTTTCCCGACAAAGCCGTGATGCAAGAAGAATACGAAATACTGCAAATGAAAGGACTGAAGAAGAACAAGAAATTGCACGTGAACAGCGCCGCGATAGTATGGCTCGACTTCGTGCTTCTCAATCACGAGAGCAAAGTGAAGCAGCCCGTGAAACAGCTCGGTTGGCAATGCAGAATTGTCGAGCGAACAACAGAGGTCAACAAATAGATAATTTGCGACGCAGAACAAGATATTTATCAAGTGCTGATTTGAATCGAGCAACGAGTTTATTAATATTAATAAATATTTAAAGATATTATTAAAATTTTTAATTAAATATTAATAATTATTTTAATATTTAATTATTAAATTAAATATTTAATTATTAAATATTTAAGAATATTTAATAATTTTTAATTATTAATTAGAAAAAATTAATAAAACTAAATAATTATAAACAGCTACTTTTTATTAACAAAAGGATGATAAGAGGAGGGATAGAGACAAAAATGACATGTATCAATATATAATTTTCAAAGATTTTGGTTTGCTTATTTTAAAAATAATATCTGTGTTTAGGCAGAACAAAGTTCGCCGGGCCAGCTAGTCTTTCATAAAACTCACTTATTAGCAAAAATAAAAAAAGAAGAAGAAACAAATAGAGATAGAAATGATCAAAAAACATTCAAGTCCGAATGATAAAGAAAAATTTAGATAATAATAATAAATAAAAAAAAAATTAAATTTGAGCTGAGCAAAAAACTTGCACACTTCAAAAACTTAATAAAAAGAAATGTTAGAAAGCAATAAAAACAGAAGAGATTACTATTAAAGAAAGAGGTGACAGAATAGAAGATAGAATGTAGAAGAAATCTAAAAAAGGAAAACAACGATGTGTGTAACTAAAAATAAGAGAAAGGATAAGGGCATAACAATCAAAAATATAATATAAAGTACATAATAAAAATGTAGTCTATAAATAAAAAAACAAAGAAATAATTAAAGGTAAACAAAGAAATAAAAGGTAAAGGTAAAATTCAGGTATAGTAAGTAATAAATTAAATAGAAGATAAATTTAGATTAAAAATTAAAAAAAAAATGTGAAAAAAAGGCAAAGAGGGAAAGATAAATATATATAGAGTCTATTTTTTTTAACATGAGTAACCATTAGGAATATTTCATAATTGCAATTGGTACCAAGTGATTCTGACTAGTTTAATTTGCTTTTATCTTTTTGGATAGTTGGTACTATAGACTCAAAATTGAGGTTTGTTGACAGCGAAATTTGAATTTTATTGTCACTTCTCATTCACTTCTTTCAGTTACTTGAATTTATAATAGAATAGTTGTGTTGTTCACAAATTGTTTGTTGTTCATAAATATTTCCTCTACCTCCATTTACAATAAATTTTTGTTCAATCTTTGAGTAATTCCGTTTTCAACATTAACTTGACAAGAACTGTTTTTGTTATTTGTGATTGTGACATTTAATAGTAATATAACCTCAATAATATCCTTCTTACAATGCAAAAATGTTCATAGTTGAAAGCTCGTGACACGCCATAAAAGTCACTAAAGTTACTAGATTTGGTTAAAAAAAAATAGACTATAAGATTGACTATAAAATTCCATTAAATAAAAGATGAAATAATCAGATTTTATTTATTATAATCTATTGAACTTCTATCATTCCGACGTGTAACAAATCTCTTAAACAAATTATTATGTGTTAAATTTAAACAAAAGCAATTTCTGTGCTTAATATTAACTTTAAGCTTATAAAGCTTGAATACAGGTAGTCAAAATTAATGATTTGTAGTAAATAATCTATTTAAACCAGTAATCTCAGAAATAGTCTTGTTAATAACACATAATTCGATCCAGAGAACAATTTCGCGAAAGCTGTTGTCTTCTAACTACTATATCAAAGTAATATTCATGAAATGTTTTACTGTTTAATTCAATTAGCTTTAATGGCAAAGCTAAAATTGTTTGAGCTAGATTAGAAAATGTCTGTCAAGCTATCAATACTTAACATCAGAAGTGGGATCTAAGCAATTATGTACCATTTATTATAGTTTTCAGATGATATAATTATTATTAGCTTTTAAAACTTAAGAATCAAGGTAAAACAACGCATTTTCTTTTGTGTGTCAGTTTTAGAACTTTGCTTTTAAGAGACAACTCTGCTTTCTGAATATTAAAATTTTTTTTCTAAAAATTATTTCAATCACGTACTTTAGGTAAGCTTTCGAGAACGGAAATTTAACCAATAATATTTAAAATTTGTAGAGAATTTAGTTCTTTTACAGTTTTATTATTATTTTAAGTTTATTTTAGATAATTTAATTTATTTCGGTTATCATCGTTACTTTTGTGCTCTTAATCTAGTTTCCGTATCTTAAATAAGTAAGTGAGTTTGGCTGCAAAGCATTACGTTATAACCGCTTATAATAACCGCACTAAGAAGTAATTACACTGCACTTAAAGATATAATGTTTCATATCTCCCAAGCTTTAGCGCTGCATTCAATTTATTTTTTTGCAATAAATAATCTAAGTTGATTATATAAGAAAAAATATAACCACAAAAAGCTCCACTGAAAAAAATTTGCACAGTTTAACTGTTGATAGTTAAATGATTAGTCGCTGAAAGTTGAAGAGGTTAAATCAAGTTAACCAGGTTAACTGTTAATCAGTTAAGTTTATAATAAATAGCATCTTTCACTTTTTCTAATTCAAACAAAGAGTTTTAGAAATTTATTACTACTTTTGGAAAACTTGCCTTGTTCTTCTTTTATGAGAATAATTTTTATTTTTTGTCACTATTTTTTTATGAGAATTTAACATGTGTGCTCGTATAGCGTCAGTTTTAAATTTTAGCTTTTAAATAGAAATTTACAACAATGTTTGTTTGTAAAAGTGTATTTATGTTCACTTTTAACTATCTTGTTGACGCGTATCCTACGCCATTGATTTATTAAATTGTTAAATTTTTTTAACAAAACAGCTCAATAAGTTAAATATCAATAAATATTATTTTTTCTTGTGTGATTTATTTTTTAGCAAAATGGCTCCTTTACTAAATGCTTTTCTTAATTTAAAAATTTTTTTAACATTTTTTGATTTTTTGCTAATTTTAGATTATTCTAATTCCTCACTAGAATTTCAAAAATGCAATTATATACTTTTTTTTTCAAATACTAAATGATTGATTGTTGAGAATTTCAGGAGCGAATAGTGGTAAGTTTTAACTTTTTTTTGTCAGCATAATGTTAATTTTTTTTTTAATTGTTTAAAAAAATTTGTAATCTAATTTTACTCAAATTAACCAATGATCTAATTTTTAATCAGGCTTTTGATTTTAAACATGATAGTTGGAAACTCCTCCACTGTAACCGTAGTAATTCCCTTTTGAGTTTCCAAGAGAACACGATTGCAAATTCGATCTTAATTATTCCCGAACATGTCATTGTAATACATGAGTCCCGAACAAAATTTTCGTTTCGCAAGGGCGACATGTTCCCGAAGGATGGGATAGGATAGGGAGCGAACGGTGACAAAATGAGTTTCAGGGAGAGAATTGCTTGCTTCTGTTAATATTCTAGACGAGAGGTCAGAGTTCTATGTTATTGAACGGACCATATATTTTGGTCACGAAGCCAGCGAAGGCTTTCTTAAGAAGCTTGGATAGATACGGGTATTTGACAGGTTTACGTTTTTATCTGTCTAATAAGAGAGGTTAGATACTTTTTAGACTTATTAAAAGAAAATCTATTGTATTACATTACTGCTATATGTTATTTTGTTGAAGTTTATTTAATATTATAATATATTATGACTATTATTTGTTTTATCTAACATTTATGCTATGTATGTATTCACTTGTTTTTTATTCCATATACAGGGTGTATAATATTAACATTAATCAAGAGCGGCCATGCTTTTTTGACAGCAAGTCTTAGATCGGTTTGTACTAAAGCCAGTACCAATCTGTAAACATAAAGTCGTAACGCGGAGATTATTGTGAATATATAAGTACATTTTACATTCAGAAAATGACACCGCACTGTATTCTGAAATGTCAATGTCAGTTGTGAACAGACACCTGCAATACCCGATCAGCTTAAAGTTATTTTCAAAATGGAATCAGGCGAAAAATGAAAAATGGGAATTCGATTAATCTGTGTCTTGAAGAAAAGCAGGCTGAGTGCATCCACAGCGCATATATTTAAATTCCCAAAAAACCGCGCCATTGCGTAAGCGACTTTATTTTCACAGATTGTTACCGGCTTTAGTACGAACCGATCTAAGACCTGCTGCCAAAAAAGTATACATATATGTTTTATATTTTCTAAAAGTTTTAAGTCTGTTAGGTTTGACTCAGGTTTTTTTAAACGGTAATAGCTGTTATTAACAGCTACACTTTAAATATCATTCCAACTTAATCAGTATTTTCTGTTGTTTTGGTAATGACAGTTATATGTTATATTTTAAATTTTTATTAAACCGCATATTAACTCCGGCATATTTTAACCTAAATCTTCACAATCTCTGACTTGTCACTTAAAACTGTCATAAAATTAAAAAGTCATTTCTAACTACTTTGTAAAAAAATGTAATTTATATAGTGAAAAAAATTAAGTTTCAGTCAAACTTAATAAATTGATTCAATATATTTTTTAATTTGTTAACAAATTTGATTTTGAGTTAATAAACTTATTTAAAATCTCTTTTTATATTTAAGTCAGTTAATCACACTGTATAATAATATAAAGTTAAAAAAAATGTGGTCGAATGGACTTGAAACTTATTTTCCAAAAGTTTAACTCTTAGTCAGCAAAGTTTAACGTAAAACTTTGGTACATTAAACTTGATAAAACTTTTTTTTAAGTCTAAAATCTTATTTATTGTCATTTTTTAGTGTTATTAGTTAAATTGAATTATAAATTACCTGACAGTTATTTTTTAAACGTTACACAAGAAAATTTTTAGATTGTCAAACATTTAACTGTTAACAAATAATTATTTTTAGTTTAAATAGCAAAATTTCCATCAAATAGTCAAACATCAACATGTAGTTATGTTTTTAACAATAACAATTGTTAACAGTTACAATGGTTATTGAGTAAGCAGATGGTTGCTTTCCCTACTCTCTTGTATAAAGAGTTGCCTGCGGTAATATGTAGAAACCTAAAAGGGTTGTCATCGGCAATCATAGAAAAATCGCTGAAAATATTTTTTTTTCTCTTTCACATTTTCTTTCTTTTGTATTTATTTTTCTTTTTTTCATTTTATTCTGTATATTTAATTGTTATTTTTTATCTATCTACACGTTCTTGAATTATTTTTATCTATTTTTTTTTCTTTTTTCTGATGTAGCTTTCCAATCTAAACATTTTGTTTTCTATAAATTTTTTTTAAATATTTTGCTCCTGCTTCATTTAACTTTATTTATGTTTATTTTTCCACAAATACCATAATTTTGTTTTTCTATATTAAAGTTGTCAAATTTTCTATTATTGTTAATTTTTCTTTATGTGGCTTTTACTTAAATTATCGCATATCTTTTAGTTTAACATTTCTTTATTTCTAATTTGTTTCATATTTCTTTTTTGCAACTACTTTTTTACATATTATATTCTACTTTTTGCATTTTTTTATTTAAATTAAAAAAATTAAGTCTTTGAAATGAAGTATTTTTTGTATGAAAAGTGACTTGCTGCTTAAGACCCTCATAAATTTGAATTCTGTATAACTATTTTGTAAATATATGAAATTGAGCATCTTACACATTAGTAAAAAATGCAAAAAAATGAGTTCTTAGTCTAGTTTAATAAATTAATTAACTTGAAAGTTTGCTAAAGTTGATTTTCCGTAATTTTAAATGTTAAAGTTATATTTTTAAAACTAATAATTGTTAACAGTTAAAATGATTATAAAGTTACTAATTTTTTTTAGATATTGTTTTTTACTTGATCCATTTTCTTCATTTTAATTAAAGAAATCAACTGTTATTTAAAAAAAAAACTATTAGATTTACAACTTTAAATTGTTTTACATTGAAATACTAAATTTAAATTAATATTGAATATTGTTAATAAAGATAATTAATAATTTAAATTTTTTAATTATTGTAAATCTTACCTTATTCAACAATTAATTGATTAATTAGATGTTTTCAATTAATTAAACAGTTATTTGAGTTTTTGTGAAAAAAGTCAGTAGATAAGTGGAAAATTAAACATTTATATTATTTTATGTCTTTTTATAAACAAGCTTACAAATGGCAAAGGCGCCAAATGCAAAATAAATTGTTTAATTAAGTGATATTTTATTCAATTAATTTTAAAAAATATTGAAGTTATTTTGCAAAAAATTCAGTAGATTAGTAGAAAGTCAGACATTTACATTATCCTATGATTTTTGATAAAAATATTTAGAAATAGGGAAAGCGCCAAATGCTAAATTTTTAATAATTTGTTTATTGTCAGATGCTATTGAATTTTTTTTAATTAAATTTTTATAAAAAAAGTTAGTAGATAAGATGAAATTAGATTATTTTATGGTTTTTGACAGAAACGTTCAAAAATGCACCATTTGCAAGATTTTTAATAAATTGTTGAATTAGGTGAGATTCTATTGAAGTAATTTTAAAAGCTATTGACGTTCTCATGAGAAGAAGTTAGTAAATCAGTAGAAAATTACACATTATTATATTATTTTATATTTTATACTAGAAATGTTTTAAAATTATGGAAGCGCTCAAACGTCAAATTTTTAATAAATTTTTTAATTTAATTTTAAAGTTTATTTAAGTTTTTATAAAAAAAGGTCAATAGATAAGTGGAAAGTTAGACATTTATATTATTTAATAGTTTTTAATAAAAATAGTGGAGACGCCATATGTAAAATATTGGTTATAACCAATATCTTTAGTAGCTAATAATTTGGCCGTTAGGTTTAAAAGTGTTATATCTATCTTCTTGCTAACAGTTAATAGACCAGATTCTGTAGTTAAATAATGTTTTATATAATTGTTAAATCATTCTTGTAACTAACTAACTACAGTTAATATTATTAAATTATTAGTAAATGTATATTGATAATAGTTTTTTCAAGTTTTTTTACCACTTATCAGTAGCAAAAAAAATTTTAATTAGTTTTAATCTGTAATTAATTAATTCAGTTCAGTTAAAACAGCTAAATTAACAGTTAATTAACTTATTATACAACAATTAATTAACTAGTTGACAATAATTTTTAGTTAAGTTTTCATTTTTAATTAGTTAGTTCTGTTATTAACAGTTAAAATAACACAAGAGTTAACAGTTAAATTTACAAATTAACTTCGTTAAATAAATCCAATTGTTTTTAAACACACGTTAAGGTAGATGTAATCCAGTCTTTAGCATTTATCGACAAATAAAATTTTCATATGAATCTATAACAAGCCGTTATCGTTATCCCTTAAAATATTCAACAGGTGATCCCAACGGCATGCATTACCCCAACGCCTGGTCTGTAAATTCAATACTATTCTATTACATTTGCATCCGGAATCCGGAAAAACTCCACCGGAAGATGTACTCCTTTGCGTTTTCCTGGACTTTAACCAAAAGAAACCCTAGACGGCTCAGAATCAGCGAATGCTGGAGAACTGGAAACGACAACAAAGCCAATTACTGAAACCAGAGAAGAATTATTTCTTTTCAAAGAGGCTTTCAAGACTGACATTTGAAAGACGAAAGGTGGCTAATCGGATAGTAATGTGATAAGACAGCAAAATGATAAAAAAGATTCAAAAACAAATTGTTATACTACAAATTTAACTGTTAATTATTGAAAGCATTTTAAAACAGTATCAAATAGAGGTTACTTCTGAGTTTGCTTGTTAAATGTATTATTTGAGGTTGGGTTATTTGGTATTTTAGTAACAATAATTATTTAGAGCACGTACTTTGTTGAACTTTAATATAGCTTATTTACTTCAGTTATAGGTGTCAACAGTTAAGTTCCATGTAATCTAGCAACTTAGCTTCTAACTATGCTGTGGAACAACAAGTATGTTGAATATCTAAAAATAGTTAATTTTTTTTAAAACAAGATTAAACGTTTAACTGTTAATTAACGGTTAGTTTCTTGGTTTTCAACAATTTAGTACTAACTAGTAAAATTTCACAACTATGCAAAAAATTTATATTAAAATATATTGAATTAGTTGCATTTAGCTGTTAATAGTTAATGTAACTAAATGTTATGTTTAATCATATAAATTGTAGCGTATGTTACACAACTGCAATTTATTGTTTGTAATGAGATAAATCCTGAATCTTCATTTTTGACATAAATGATATAAGTTATTTTTTTTATATGTTGCTGTTAAGAATAATATATAATTTCAAAACAATTTCAAAACGTCTTTTTAAACTCTACGTGTTTAAAAAGTACTGAGTGTATTTTAAAAAAAGGTTTGTTCTAGAAATTTCATTAATAAAACTGGTTAATTTTGAGATAAATTTCACTCTTATTGCTTTAAGTATTAAAATGGTTTAACAAAACATTTTTCTCTTACTTGGTAAGTTAATTCTACAAAATACTTAGTGCGTGTTGTTTAATAGCTATTAAATTAACTCAGTATTGTGGTTAACTGTTTAAACTAAATTTATTAACAATTAGTTGATAATTTTTACATTATTATTATTATTTAAATTAAAACAGCTTTTTAGCTTTCAATAGTTAACAGTTAATATTCAAACAATCACTATAAATTTTTGTATTTAAAAGTAGTAACAGCTATTAAATATAAAGATAACAATTTAACAACAGTTATGTTTTAACTGTTAACTTTCTGGTTATCACATTTGACAAGTTACAAATCTTTTTATCATAATTGTCATATTGTTACAGTACATATTACAGTGAACAGTAATATGGCTAAAAAATAATGCAGTTTTAACTGCAACTCAAATTTAGGCAGGAGATTTTAAATAAAAATTGTTTTGTGCTATATAAATTTGAATTCAAATTAATTAACAATTAGTTAATAAGTTTTATATAATTAAAATGAAAAATATGTTAATACTACTTGATAGTTAATTATATTATTAACAATTATTATCAGTAAGTTTCAAATATAATATGTTTTAGTTTATATATTTTTTTAGTTATAGATGTTAACTGTTAAAATTTAGATAATCTAGTACTTTAGTTAACAAAAGTAATATGTAATTAAAAATAACTATAAGCCATTTTAAGATTAATGTTTACTTGAAAATTATTATTCAAATCAAAGCCATTTTTTAGCTTTCAATGGTTAATAGTTAATATTTCAATGGTTACTATTAATTTTTGTATTTAGAAGCCTACGTATATTTTAACTGTGAATTTTCTAGTTATCACATCTTACAAGTTGTAATTTTTTTTTGTTATAATTGCCATATTGTTAATTATGATAAATAGTAATATAGTTAAAAAATAAAGCAGATTTTTCAGTTTTAACTGTTAATAATAATTCGCAACTTACATTTAGGCGCGTAATTTTAAATGGAAATAGCTTTGTACTATATAAATTTGAATGTAGAGCCTAATATTCATCAATATTCTGATCATTTATCTGATAATAACAGTTTGAATAGCTATTTATCGAGTCTAAAAGCTTTCTTTCCAGTCAATTCCCATCCATTGTTCATCGAGATAATCTTCAAAGTATTATCTCATTAATTAAGAGGCCTTTATTCGCTTCTTTCACCGTTCATGCTTTAATTAGAAACCAAAAATTTTCAGATAAAAGTGATTTTTATGAAGCAATAGCCTGACCAAAAGTGCTTTGTTTCGTTTCTGTTGTTTTGGCCATTATTACTGAAGTTGATTTGGTTAATTGTGCGGAAGGAAACTTTAAATTGAGTAAATGGAAGATAACCATTTGAGGGTAATGAAATGGAATGGAGTACGCAAATATTAATTTAATAATATGGAAACATTATATACAGTTTTGCAGTTCCAAACTAGTTTTGAAATAGTTTTGGTTTAATATCGAAACTAAAAAAAAAATTAAAAGGTGCTGGAGGGCGAAGCCTATTTTAGCTGTTATATAGTAGTTAAAACACAACAGAACATAACAAAAGTACATATACTTAAATTAGAAAATAATTTAACTAATTAATTTTACAATTTTAAATTTAAGCTTTATTTAATTTAGTCAATTAACTGTTGAAAGGCAAATTGCTTGAACGAAAACTGTGTAGAATATGTTTATAGCTATATAAACTTGTTAGCTATATGTTATTGTTAGCTATATGTTATTGTTTTAATTATTTTGATTTAAATTTTTGATTACCTATAATTTTTAACCATATATTGTTATAGTACTTATTATAAAATTATTTAGTGACAGTTAAATAAGTGTACTAAAAACTTTTGTTATTTATGTATAAACTATTTATACAGTTAATAATCATTCAACAAAAACATATTAAAATATTTTATAGTAATTCATCATTTTAACCATAATTGGTTATTTGTCTGCCAAAAATTAACTGTTACTAGTTTAAATCAGTTTAAAATTAATTAACTGTTAAAATGCAGCTTGCTTGAGCAAAAACTGTGTAGAATATGTTTTTAAATATGAACTTGTTAGCTTTATGTTATTATTTTAAATATTTTAATTTAAATTTTCAATTATCTGTATTTTTCAACTATATAGTCTTATAGTACCTACTATAAAATTAGTTAATGGCAGTTAAATAATTGTTATAAAGGCTTTTGTTATTTATGAACATACTATACATTTAATAATCATTAAACAAGAACATATTAAAATATTTTATAGTAATTCATCATTTTAACCATAATTGGTTATTTGTCTGCCAAAAATTAACTGTTACTAGTTTAAATCAGTTTAAAATTAATTAACTGTTAAAATGCAGCTTGCTTGAGCAAAAACTGTGTAGAATAAGTTTTTAACTATGAACTTGTTAGCTTTATGTTATTGTTTTAATTATTTTAATTTAAATTTTCAATTATCTGTATTTTTTAACTATATAGTCTTATAGTACCTACTATAAAATTAGTTAATGGCAGTTAAATAATTGTTATAAAGGCTTTTGTTATTTATGAACATACTATACATTTAATAATCATTAAACAAGAACATATTAAAATATTTTATAGTAATTCATCATTTTAACCATAATTGGTTATTTGTCTGCCAAAAATTAACTGTTACTAGTTTAAATCAGTTTAATTTTAATTAACTGTTAAAATGCAACTTGCTTGAGCAAAAACTGTAGAATATGTTTTTAACTATGAACTTGTTAGCTTTATGATATTGTTTTAATTATTTTAATTTAAATTTTTAATTATCTGTATTTTTCAACTATATAGTCTTTTAGTACCTACTATAAGATTAATTAGTGGCAGTTAAATAATTGTAGTCAAAGCTTTTGTCATTTATGGACATACTATACATTTAATAATCATTAAACAAGAACATATTAAAATATTTTATAGTAATTCATCATTTTAACCAAAATTGGTTATTTATCTGCCAAAAATTAACTGTTACTAGTTTAAATCAGTTTAGATTTAAATAACTGTTAAAATGCAGCTTGCTTGAGCAAAAACTGTGTAGAATATGTTTTTAACTATAAACTTGTTAGCTTTATGTTATTGTTTTAATTATTTTAATTTAAATTTTTAATTATCTATATTTTTCAACTATATAGTCTTATAGTACCTACTATAAAATTAGTTAATGGCAGTTAAATAATTGTTATAAAGGCTTTTGTTATTTATGAACATACTATACATTTAATAATCATTAAACAAGAACATATTAAAATATTTGATAGTAATTCATCATTTTAACCATAATTGGTTATTTATCTGCCAAAAATTAACTGTTACTAGTTTAAATCAGTTTAGATTTAAATAACTGTTAAAATGCAGCTTGCTTGAGCAAAAACTGTGTAGAATATGTTTTTAACTATAAACTTGTTAGCTTTATGTTATTGTTTTAATTATTTTAATTTAAATTTTTAATTATCTATATTTTTCAACTATATAGTCTTATAGTACCTACTATAAAATTAGTTAATGGCAGTTAAATAATTGTAATCAAGGCTTTTGTTTTTTATGGACATACTATACATTTAATAATCATTAAACAAGAACATATTAAAATATTTTATAGTAATTCATCATTTTAACCATAATTGGTTATTTATCTGCCAAAAATTAACTGTTACTAATTTAAATCAGTTTAATTTTAATTAACTGTTAAAATGCAACTTGCTTGAGCAAAAACTGTAGAATATGTTTTTAACTATAAACTTGTTAGCTTTATGTTATTGTTTTAATTATTTTAATTTAAATTTTCAATTATCTATATTTTTCAACTATATAGTCTTTTAGTACCTACTATAAGATTAATTAGTGGCAGTTAAATAATTGTAGTCAAAACTTTTGTTATTTATGGACATACTATACATTTAATAATCATTAAACAAGAACATATTAAAATATTTTATAGTAATTCATCATTTTAACCAAAATTGGTTATTTATCTGCCAAAAATTAACTGTTACTAGTTTAAATCAGTTTAAATTTAAATAACTGTTAAAATGCAGCTTGCTTGAGCAAAAACTGTGTAGAATATGTTTTTAACTATAAACTTGTTAGCTTTATGTTATTGTTTTAATTATTTTAATTTAAATTTTTAATTATCTATATTTTTCAACTATATAGTCTTATAGTACCTACTATAAAATTAGTTAATGGCAGTTAAATAATTGTTATAAAGGCTTTTGTTATTTATGAACATACTATACATTTAATAATCATTAAACAAGAACATATTAAAATATTTGATAGTAATTCATCATTTTAACCATAATTGGTTATTTGTCTGCCAAAAATTAACTGTTACTAGTTTAAATCAGTTTAATTTTAATTAACTGTTAAAATGCAACTTGCTTGAGCAAAAACTGTAGAATATGTTTTTAACTATGAACTTGTTAGCTTTATGATATTGTTTTAATTATTTTAATTTAAATTTTTAATTATCTGTATTTTTCAACTATATAATCTTTTAGTACCTATTATAAGATTATTTAGTGGCAGTTAAATAATTGTAGTCAGAGCTTTTGTAATTTATGGATATACTATACATTTAATAATCATTAAACAAGGACATATAAAAATATTCTATAGTATTAACTGTTAATTATATAGTATTATCATATTAAACCAAATTGGTTATTTGTCTACTAAGTATTAACTGTTACTAATTTAAATTAGTTTCAATTAACTGTTAAAATGCAAATTTTTAAGTATATAATTTTATAGTAACTACCATAACTAACACTTATAATATAATCTTGTAATAACTACTATAAGATTATTGTGTGGCAGTTAAACAATTAGTCAAGGTTTTTGTTGTTTATGCATATACTATAAATATACATTTAATAATCATTAAACATGTTTAAAATAGTCTATAGTACTTTATTATTTTGATTAATTTTTGTAGTCTGGCTGCTAAGTATCAACTGTTACTATGTTAAATGAGTTTCAATTAACTGTTAAAATATAATTGCTTCAACAAAAACTGAGTAGAATGTTAATTTTTGTAAATATTTAATAGTGTTAAAATGTGTTAATTATGGTTAATTAACGATTTAATATAATTTTTAAATATAATATCAAATTGAATAATGTATACCTAAAATCTTAGAATATTACAAAACTGTTTTCATAGTTAAATAACCGTTAGCACTAACCACGGTTAATTAATTAACTAGAACTTAACTAAAGTTCAGCTATAGCTGGAGGTCATATGAAGAGTTACATAATATAATTTTTAATTTTTTTTTCGATAAGAAGAAAAATAAAAGCTGCTACAGATAAAAATTAACATGAAATAATTAACTAAATAATCTAACGCTAAATAAATTGAGATAATTGTTAATTTTACTATTTAAAACTATCACACAGTTTTACCATTTGCCAAAAAGTTTGTTTATTAGATCTCAATCGCTAGCAGGAAAAGCTGATGGCGATCGAAGCTTTTGCCTTATTTTTATGAATTTCAATTAATTCACCAGCTTCCAGATTTCTATAGTTATTTATTTGCTTGACTAATTCTAAACTGTTAGTATTTATAATGATAATTGCTATTAAAAGCGTGCTTTGCTATATTCGACTTGTCCAATCGGCCGTATTTTAAGTGAGTTTATTTGTTTTATATTATTGCTTATTTATAATTTTAATTGCCTTACTATTTCTTCATTACATCCTTTAAATTAGCTACCTATACAACATGTTATTTTATTATTAAATTTTATTTCACTTAGAGAAAATGTAAATAATCTATTTACTAAAAAACTTAAACTTGCTATTTTATGTCAAAAACAATGATTTGAGTCATTAGGTATTTATCTTAAAGTACTTGTTTCTTTTATAAATATATCAAATTTTAAATCGCTTTTTTAATTACGTTTACATTTAAGAAAAATAATTTCTCATTAATTTTCTCTTTCTTTTTTCAATCAACTTTCTATTAATTAAAAGGAAACAAATATTTAAATTTGACACAAAATTTGTTAAACTTTTAGAATTATTAAAAACTGCAAAGACGTCGTCTACGTACCGTATCCACATTCTGGAAAAATATTGAAAACTGGCACTATTTTGAAAATGATGCATAAATAGCTCAGCCAAAAAAAAACATTATACATTGACCCATGCTGCCTCCTCCATTTTCATATATTTTAATATTATATTTCAATAATAATAATATATAAAATATTAAAAACTTTACACTTAAAAAATTATTATTATATTTAATAATTATAGATGTTTTTTGAAAAATACTAATTTAACTTTTAACAACTAAATTAATATTTTTTTAAATTTAAAAGATACTATAGTATCAACTAGCTAATTTTTAACTTCTTAGTAGCTATTTTTTGTATAATAGCAGTTAATAGTGAAAATTATTAATTACCCAGTTTTTATTTTACCAGTTTTAGAAAACGAACAGTCTAACTATTAATAATAATAAAGCACAACTTAATACTAACTTTTATGTAAGTTGACAAACTGATAAATAAATTGTTAACAATAATTTAACTTAATTCGTAAACAATTGAATCTTAAATAGCATTTATTTTTTTGTTTACAATAATAAGTTAATTATTCTAACCTAATTATACAGTTAGAATGTTAAAGTACTAACGTACTAATTTACACTATAGGCTGCATGTTAATTAAGTTAACAGTTAATAGTTATAATAGTGAAAAGAAATATTTGTTACAATCAAGTCAATATTTTAATGATTTAAAGCAAAATCCAAAGTATTTAATTTAACTACTAACTGTTAAAAAAGTGTTAAAAAAGATAAACATAAATTTTCGTTAGACTTCTAATTGAAAATTAATGATTAATTTTTAATAATTTGAAACAGAATTGATAGTATTTAACTATTAACAGTTAAAAATTGTAAAATTGCAATTCAACCAATCAAATAATCAAACCTGATTGTATGAAATTTAATTAAACAGTTTAATTTGAAACTAGACTAGAGTAACCAATCTTAACTTGATTAAACTAAGTTTAACTAATTAACTATACTAGACTAAATTGAAGCTTACAAGCTGCAAGCTTCAGTTAAAGTAAAAGTACTGTGCGTGATGACTTTTTTTAATACTGCCGTTAAGTTCCAATGACAAAGCTGAATAATTTTCGTCTTTAATTTAAAATGTAATTAAGTTAAATTTTGTTAATTACGACTATCGCATGTCGCTAGTTCATCCCTCTACGTGGTTTCAGTTTTATGTCGGAGGGATTGAGGGTTAATTGAGTGCGCCTCTGCTGATGGCGATTTAGTGGAACTATAAAAATTTGCATTGCAAATTGGATACAAAAGAGGAAAAGTGGAGAAAACGAAGAAAGGAAAGATAGCTGCTACTACCTTACGATCATATTTTATAAAATCCACTCTGTTCTAAAAAAAAAAAGAAGATAGAAATGTTTTCTTATTTTTTCCATTCTTGAAATTAACTTATGAACATTCTGAGCATCATTGTCGTCATGATAGGGTAGTTTCGAACAGTCAATTAGGTGAAGTGTCATTTGTTCGAGTCAAAAACCTTTTTCGTTAGACGATTATTCATAACTAATCGGTTTGTTATTGCTAGTGCTTTTCACTATATTTATGGAGTTTCTAGACCAAAGTCATAACCGTTTATTATGTTGGATTTCTCTTAGACAACTTGAAATAGGAGAAAGACTAATGAGCAAGACATACTCATTTTCTTATTTCAATTATGGAAACTTTATCTAATTTATCTTGCTTAAAAGTGAAATGACAAGATTATTATTTATCAAAATGATAAACTTGTCTGAAAAAGTTAACTGAAACTTTTTAATTAATCTAGTAATAATAAAGATAACAAAATAGTTATACTTGTAAACAAAATCATTTTCAAAGGTTTTTGATAATAATTTTTTCAGTTGAATTTAGAAATAACAGTTATTTGAGTGTTGGTTAACCTAATAATTGAATCAGTTCACAAAATAACGGTTTATTTCTAGTTTAACAATAATTTAAAACTACGCTAATCTATCACTAATAACTGTTATTATATAACTATCGCTTAGTTATATAGCTACATAAAAATTAAATTAAATTTCACCGTTAAACTTAATTTAAATTTTTTTAGCATTCCCAGCAAGACACGTGTAATTTTTTTTTTAACTGTTACATTTCTGACTTATTTTATAAGTCAGAAATTATATATATATAAGTTATAATTTTCAATTAATATTAAAATGTTATTCAACTGGTGCTTGTTTTGTAAAATTCATGACAGTATTAACAACGGAAATATTTATTAGTTAAAAATAAATATTACAATTTTTTTTTTCAAATAATTTTTAAGATAAAAGTTTAAGTAAACTAGTTTTAACAGTTAATCGGTAAAATAGTTTCAATTTTAAACTTTATTAATAATTTGCGGCCAGTTAACTGTCACTAATTATTGTTCAAAAATTGATTCATCCGGTAACATGACAATTAACTATTAATGTATTATTATAGTAATAATAAGTAGCTATTGCTAGTTAACTGTTTACAAAACTACTAAAAACGTGGACCACCTGATTGTGTAATTTTGTTGCTTTTTTTCTGAGATTTAATATTGATTAAACAGCTCGTTTGCTAATTTATTCTGTTAACTTATTAACCTTTCATGAGTTTAGTTAATAACTGTTTAAATTTTTTTGAATACGATAAAACGTGTTATATATTGATATATATTTAGCTGTCACTAAAAAGCTAATTAAAGGTTGCGTTGACAGTTGATATCAAGAAAATTTAAACAATAAATTTACTTATTGGCGTACTATATTTTTTGGCGTATGCAACAAAACCTTATATTTAAAAAAAAAGTAAAATCTGATAATTTTTTAATACTGATATTTAATTGGCAGTTAGTTAACTAGCACGTCAGGTAACTGTTATTGGTTGTTTAATTTAAATTAGTTAATTACTTGGTAAACTGCTTAGAGTTACTGGTACATAATTCTATAATAACAATTTTTAGTAATTTGTTATTTCTAAACTAATTTAACTTCAGAAAAGCTATTCAACTATAATTTTCTCAGAGATTAAATTTTGATTGGGAAAATATGCCAGCAACAGTTTGCTTTCCACTAATAAATGGCTTTTTTTTAATGAATTTTACGTCATATTTTTATTGTAACCGCGTCGCTTTACCTCCAGCTCGTATTAAAAAACCCTTGATTCAAGTGACTTAATGGCATCGAGTTGGCTTAGAAATCCAAAATAAAAGTCAATTAATTTATCCATATTTTCTCTTTATTTTCCAGTACTGGCCAAAATGGATTGGAGCGGCAATAATTTTCCACGTGTGCATGAGTGTGTCACCGCCATCCGACGATAATAATGTGCTCCACATTGGCGGCATTTTTCCCATCAATGGGAAAGGGGGCTGGCAAGGCGGCCAGGCATGCATGCCTGCCGCTCATCTTGCCCTCGAAGATGTCAATCGACGTAAAGACCTTCTGCCTGGATACGCTCTTAAGTTGCATAGCAATGACAGTGAGGTTAGTGATGCGTTATTTTTGTTCTATAAAAAAGGCAACACTGCTGGACGCACAATTGCCTACGAAACATATATACATACATCAGAAATATACAAGAAAAGTTTTTGACTCTATTAATAAATCAAGTATACAATAACACTACAATTTACTATTATTACAAGAAAAAAAATCTTGTGTTTATAAATAATGTTATGCAATTAAAAATAATAAATTTTTGTCAAAAAACTAAGTTTCTTATCATACAGTTTTTGCAAAAATCTAAACATTTCAAAGAGTTTCCGACACAAAAAACATAGAATGAAACATACTAGCAAGCTAAGAAGAATATTTGAGTGTGTATGTCACTGAACTCCTCCTAAACGGCTAGACCAATTTGAATAAACTTTTTGTATGCGGTTAGGCGTCACGTTTTAGATGGTTTAGATTCACAAATCAGCCTGGCAGATGGTGCTACACTTTGTATCTAGGTTGGGTCCGCTGGTGTGTGTATATATAAAAACAATCAATGTTGTCGACTAAAAAAAAATTTCTTGCATTTTAATTTTGCTTTTGTTTACCACTTATGCAAACTCAGCAGCTTTTTCTACTGTTGAAGGGTAGTGTCAAATTGCATTAACACCATCAGTTAAAAGCTACATAAAACCGCTATTGTTACATTCGAGAAAAGAGCTCATCAAATTTGATTCGATGTTATGTTTAATTTCCACAATAAAATTTATCTGTCTTAATTTTTATCGTCAATTTGACAGCGCTGTAAAACTGACGCTTTACTACAATTACCTGAGGATTACTGTAAATGTAATAAACGCGGTTTTTTGAAAAAAAAAAAGAAAAACTGTGACTCACTGCATTAGTCAAAATCATTATAAATTTTTATGCAAATTCCGATTTATGGTCAATATTTATGTGATGCAAAAACCAAAATAAAAGTGTTGGAAAAGGGCGAAAGCAGTCGCCCTTTACGGGTGCTTTTATCGTTTTTAACATAAACTGCTGAATATTCTAAAACACATGATGTGTGTCCAGCTTTTAAGCTGAGATAACCCTTGATGTTTTATATGAGAGAATTACAAATAGGTATTTTTAGCAGTAATTTTGCGCTTGACGCAAAAAATATAAAATGAATGTATTTATAGGATTGTTTCAAAGCTGGAAAAGCAATGTTAAATACGTTTTATTGTTTCAGCAAAAACACTTAACAGTTAATATTGAAGCTGGTGTAAAATTTAAACTGTTTTTCCGCAATTTATAAAATGTTTTTAAAATATATTTCCAACGATTTAATGTAAAAAAATCATAAAATATACTCTATACTGTAATAAAACTAGAACGCATCGCCGTCTGTAAATAGAAGATATATATGAGAAAAAATATTATTGAAACTTTTATCAACGCAAATAGCACCCAAAAATCTAGTGTTAAAATTTTTGACTGATTGTGTGCGTCTGTGCACGCAATCTCAAAAACGGCTGATCCGATTCAGATGTGATTTTTACTAAAATATTGTGGTATCCTTCAATTAACATTAAGAGTTAGTAAGTTGTACACGTCTTCGCGACTATATAAAGCGAGCCAAGAATCGCGCTGCCCCCTATAGCATTCAATTATTTATTTTATTTATTTATGTTTGACCTGTCTTGTTCTGACAGGTTATATAAGCAACGTAAGCGCAACTTCACACAAAAATACCAAAAAAAAAATTAAATATTGAGAAATAATTTAAAGTGGCAGTACAGTGTTAAAGAAAGAGTGAGGGTTGATGCAGCTTCAATATCAGGTAGGGTAGATAGAACTTATAAACACACAATAAAAGAGTGACAGCACTGATAAGAGGCTGACCTCCGACAAGCTGACCCGTTTCTTTCCGCAGTGCGCTCGTAGCAAATGAATGAACAGACCGTCCCAAAAACAAAGAAACATAGACAAAATAAAACAAATGGCTGTTCGAATAAGAGAACAACTGACACACATAGAACAAATACGGAAATAAGTAAGAAGCTAAAGAAAGAAAACAAAATGCTAAAACGTAGGGTCCATTATCAAGATAAAAAGCTAGAAAATATCGACAAAAAAAAGTTAAAATAAACAACATAGTGACAGAAGGAGTTACAAATAAAGAAGAGAACAAACAAAAAGTTTTTAACAATTAATAGGAGAGATATGAGCAAAAATTGATAACAATGATGCAATCAAAATGAAAAAATTGGGGATTTTTGGAGCAGGGAAAAAGAGACCAACTCTGGTAAAAGTGCACACAAAGGAATTAAAAGTGGAAGTATACAGACACAGTAAGAATCTAAAAGAAACAGAACTCTGGATGAATCATGACCTCTCAAAAAAAGTCCGGGAAACTGGAAGCTTAATACCATATCTTAAAAAGGAAAACCACAAGACCATCTTAAGATAAACTTATTATAGATAAGCAATTCTACAAAATAGAAGAGCTAGAAAAAAAAGAGGCTCAAAGGCAAAATGATAAAAAGAGAACATTTTGTGAAAGATCCTCAGAGCATGAACAACAGCTGAGGAAAATTACAAAGATCGATAAAACTTATAAAAACAGAAAACAATATGCAAAGTGAAGTCGATGACCAGGCAATGAAATGGACAAAAAATAAAAGTAACATAAAAAAACAAAATAAAACAAAAAATGTACAAAAATTAAGAACGTAGAATATAAAAACAAAACTAGCAACGAGAAACGTTGAAAAAGTCCACATGCAAATGACAGCATATAAGATACAAATTCTCGCATTACAGAAACTGAGATGAAAAGGATAGGGAAGAATTGATATCAAAATGGAGTGGAGTTTATGATCAGCCGAAAAGCAAAAGAACGCAATAGAGTTTCAAAAAATAAGTGGAAGAATTGCGTGTCTATGAATAAAAAACAAAGTTGCAAATACTACAATATTAAATGTGTATGCGTCCACTGATAAAGAGAAAGACACATTCTTTGAGGAATTAATAAATGTATGCAAGAAAATTTCAAACGTTGGAGAATTTAACGCCAAATTAGAAAAAGAAGAGTACATAAAGAATGTATCATGGAAAAAACCAATTCATAAGGCAACAAGTGGAAATGGCATGCGAGTATGTAATCTAGCAACAGAAATGAACATGAGCATAGTCAGTACAAAAACAAAAGCGAAAAGTGTATAACGAAAAAGAAAAAACAACTGGCGCAAAACAGAATATAACTATATTAAAAATAAGACAATATACCAGAAACAAAGAAAGTAGAAAACAAGAGTGAAAAAAGCAAAGATGCAATGAAGAAAAAACAAGTGGCTAAACTAAGTTGAGTGAATACGAGAAAGAAGGAAGATAAGGTGGTATATAACAAAATAAGAAGGAAAATTACCAATTTAGTAAAACAAAAGAGAGAAAACTGGATAGAAGAGATAATGGACAATATACAAAACAATAATAGTAACAACAGTGAAGGGTCGTAACATATTGAGTTTTATTCATCTCCTGATAATGACCACTTAGGTCGAGATTTATTAATCAAACTTTTTGGCAAGTGGAAAAACTGTGTATATAATATTAAATTGCAGTTGAAGCTTAAACGTATGTAATTGAAGAATTTGAGCGCTATTACATAAATAGCTATTGTAGGTTGAAAATTAGGAAAACATAAGCCTACTCCATCTGCAATGTAATTTAAAAAAAATCTTTGATTTGAAAAAAAAATTATTACTTTATTAAGAATATTAATCTATTTTTGAAATCTTATATTATTACGTTAAAAACAAAAGCACAACATTATGAGATTGAAAATCCACTGTATAGACACAGCTAGAAGCCTCATTAAAAGCTTTTTTCAAAAAAAGAGCTTACGAAATACTATCTGCTGTTTGTAACAAGACTATAATTGGTCAAAAAAACAAAAACATCAACATAAAAAAAAATGAACAAGAAGCCGCTGTGAAAACAAAAAAATGTCGTTGCTGGGACAATAAGTTTAGGAAACATTAGACACTATAAATTTTTCAAACTCCAAAAGGTAATTGGCAAATAGCTATATATTTTGTATAGTTTTTTTTTATAAAATAATTCTTATATTTGCTTGTTTAAATAAATCAATAATTAGTAGCATTTTTTACAAAAATGGCAACATTGCTGGAAGCAGAAACGGCAATACAACATATTTTTAAGTCAATTTCATAATTTTTAAACTATATATATTTTTTTTTAGAAATTTTTTCTATATGAAAAAATTAAGGTTGTTAGTATTATTATTATTATATAAAAATTTATACTGTTTAAGACATGCATTATACTTCAGGGTGTATAATATTAACATTAATCAAAGATGGCTTTGGAAAATAAAACTATTGACCTGGCTTGATTCAGCTATTTTATTAGATTTTTAGTGCCGGTAAGCTAAGCCAGTATTGCAGGTGTCTGTTTACAACTGATATTACCATTTTAGAGATTACCACAGTGCCTGCCGCAGTAAAATAAATATTTATGATTTAAAAAAAACGGGAAATTCTCAAACGGGATAAAAATATATTTCTTATTTTACAGCCCTCAAAAACCATCACTAATTAAATTATTATAAACAAATTCACAAAAATCTCTACGCTATTGTGTAAGCAACTTTATGTTTACAGTATGTACCCGGTTTTAGTACAAACCGATCTAAGACCTGCTGCCAAAAAACACAACCGCTTGATTTATATTAATATTATACGCCCTGTATAAACTTTATTAAACTTGCATTATTTTATAACGAGAGTATGGTTTCGCACCCTCCGGGTGCTTACCTACTCTCTTGAGTAGAGGGTTGCCTACGGCAACGTGTATGAACCTAGAGGGGTTGCCTTCGGCAACCATAGAACAAACGCACTTTTTTTTTTATTGGACTATTGTTTAATAATTTTTTTTATTTTAATAAATTTTTATTTATTTCTTTTTGTGCTTATTCTACTCTCTGATTTAGATTATTACCTGCGGCAACAATTTAGTATTATTTACCCTTAAAATGAATATTATTTATTATTATATTATATGATTTTTTATTATTTTGTGTTTTATATTACTATATTTTTATTGAATCTTTCTTTTGCTTACCCTACTCTCTTACATGTAAAGCAAACATAAAACAACCATATTTTGTATGTATTAAAAATCTTTTATTATATTTTATAAATTATACTTATTTTTTTTTATTATTTTTCTATCTTTCCCATCTTTTTTTTGTTGTAATAAAGCAAACATATTATTATTAATTACGATTAAAATTTTTTTTTAATTTTTATTGTAATAGTTTCCTACGGCAACATATATAAATCTATTATCATTTATATTTAACAAAAATTTTACTATTAATTATTATTTTATATATTTTTTTCTCATTATATTTTTTTATTTATTTTTCTTTGTATTTACCCTACTATTTTATACGTAGGTAAATTAGTTCTTGTTAAAAAATTTTATATCACATTTTCTTCATTATATTTTTTTTTCTTCCTTTTTATTTTTCTATTTTTATATTAAATATACTACTATAATTTTTAAAAATAATATTACTATTTATTATTATTTCATATAATTTTTTTCACTTATTATGTACATATTTTTTATTTATTCCTTCTTTTGCTTACCATACTCTCCAATATTTTTGCTTACCATACTTTCTTATATGTAAGATGTTGCCTTCGGCAACAATAAAACAACAATATTTCTTTTTTATTAAAAAAAATTGCATTATATTTTATTTAATATACTTAATTTTTATTCTTCTTTTTTTTCCAATTTTTTTCTTTCTTTCTCTTCTCTTTAATCTCTTCTAAAGCAAGTCTATTTTAATTTTTTTTTCAAAATAAAAATTGTTATTTTATATATTTTTTGTTGTTTCTATTATTAAATTTTTTCATTTATTCCCCCTTTTGCTAGCTTACTTTGCTCTCTTATATATATATATATAAGGTTGCCTTAGGCAACAATAAAACAACCATATTTTATTTTTATTAAAAAAGTTTGTATTACATTTTATTAATTATATACTTTATTCTTTCTTTCTTTTTTTTTCTATTTGTTTTCTTTTTCTAATTTTCTTAATTTTTTCCTATTTTCTATTTAATTTTTCTAAAATCATTCAATTACAATCATCCATAATCTAAAAAAAAATCAAAAAAAATTATTTATATTTTAGTTATATATTATATATCAAATTTAAAAAAACGACCACTCTATAGAAATTTGTACATTAAAATTGACAGAAAAACGTTTCATATTTCATGTTAGTTATAAAATATAAATCATTAATATTAAGTGATCACTTTGTATTTTTTAATTGATTATGTTGTAATAATAATTGACAATTGACATCGTATTTTTTTTACATATTTAATTGCTTATTTAAAAATATAAAAATAAGTACGTACGATTGAGAAAAAAATATATATTCTGTATAGATACTTTTCGAAAATAATTTTCCACTTCTATCTGATTTTAATTCATTTATATAAATCTTCTTTCATCGATTGGTCTCAAACACAACTTATTCTCACTTTTCGTATACATAATTATAAATTTTCCTACAACCACAGTTCTATATCTTATAAAATATAATCAAAAAAGCTCTTCTAGCCATTCGTATTATATTCCCATATTATAATAAAGGAAAAAATGTAAAACAGGCCAAAACAATTAGGTGTCTCTTCAAAAATTTTCATCAAACCTTGTCTAAAAAAAAAAATTATAGACAATGAGATTAAATAATTATTAAACTTACTTTATTTTAATCTTTTCTTTTATATTTTACAAAAAAATCAACACTTTTACACTTATTTTTGTAAAATATGTAAATACTTGAAAATTCTAAAAATAATTATTTTATTATTATTTTTTTTTGTTGCTAACAACAACGATGTCAAAAATATTAGAGCGGTAAATTTAAAATTGTCTCTCATTATTTCCTTTTCAAATACCACTTTCAGGCATGCTCTATCAAAAAAAGATTTTAGTATTTAATAAAAAAAAGTCAAAAAACATACCCAGAGCTTTTCTTTCTATTATTTCCTCTCTCTTTTCCAATATAAAAAAGCATTTTAATTAATTTGGGGCTCAATGTTAGAAGACCTATTACCGAAAGCTTTTCTTTCAGCCATAATAACCTTCTCGACTTTTTAATCTTTACTTATAACTTTTAAGGTTATGTTTTCTTATATTTCTTCTATCTTTTCCAATAAAAAAAAGCATTTCAATTAATTTGGGGCTCAATTTAGGAAGACCTATTAACCCAAAGCTTTTCTTTTCGCTCCAAAATACTCTTTAAACGTCGTTTCATTTAAATATTCATTGTAATTTCTATTGTATTAGCTTTACCCCTTTGACATTTCGGGGGGCATGCTCTATCAATATAAGATTTTAGTATTTAATAAAAAAAAGTCAACAGACATACCCAGGACTCTTCTTTCTATTATTTCCTCTCTCTTTTCCAATATAAAAAAGCATTTTAATTAATTTGGGACTCAATGTTAGAAGACCTATTAACCCAAAGCTTTTCTTTCAGCCATAATAACCTTCTCGACTTTTTAATCTTTACTTCTAATTTTTGAAGCTATGTTTTCTTATATTTCTTCTATCTTTTCCAATATAAAAAAGCGTTTCAATTAATTGGGGCTCAATTTTGGAAGACCTATTAACCCATTTTAATAGATATTTTATAGATTTTAGCTGTATTTTGGTAGATTTTCGCCAAAATTACGATACGACTGACAGGTTAGACACTGACAGGTTAGACACTGACATTTGTTGATGAAAATTCTTAGTGATATAGAATCTAGCCATAGTAAGTTTAGACTTTATTATCGCGATTTTGACACATTCCATCTCTTTCTCAAACTCTGCTTTCGATCCCTCCTACGTTCAAGGGGGTTATCAAATTTGAAAAAAATTTTTAGAAATTATTAAAAAAAACATTGTAATTTTTAGGATAGCTACTTTTTCATACAAAAACTCATTTAAAAAGGAAAAATTTTTTAAAAAATCTAAAATTTGTTAGACAGAGCAACTACATCGGGTTTTATTTGCATTATTTTATAATTAACAAAATATATCAGTACGTTGTAGTATTACAATGTAGCTTTTATAGACATTAGCTATTTATATAATTACATGTGTTTTTTTAAATTTGGCGTCGAAGATTGCCATGAATGTTTAACTTTGAATAGCAAACGTATCTTTATTATCAAAACAAAGTGACTAATAATTTGACATCTGATCCTAATCTAACCTCACTTTTAATTTGATAAATCGACAGTTCAACACGTCAATGAGATTAAATTAAAAGCACTTATGTTATAGTAAACGAAAAAATAAACTTTAATGAGGAAATAGAGTTTATAACAAATAATTAAGATGTCGCTTATTGACTTCAAGGCATTTACAAACTCTTTAAACAATTGCTTTGCGGACATTCACCAACATTTGAAGAATATTATTAATTTTATCAATTTTGGCAACTATTGCCTGACGCAACTTATAAAATGAAGTTTTCTAAATAGAGTCACAAAAAGTAGTCACATCGAGTGAGGTCGCAGGATTTTGAAGGGTAAGTTTTGGCTGTATTTCAGCTGATATCTCGAGGATCATCAAATTCTTGTATCATAATATTTAAGATCTCGTAAGTGGTATGTGGAGTAGCACCGTCGTGCTGAAAGTGGATACCAGTTCCGAATTTCAGCGTCATAAAACTGTGCAAAAAAAGGTTGTGAAATCTTCTCTCGGTATTTTGCAGCAGTCAATGTTCCAGAGAAAAAAATGACCCAAATAGCGGCTTACTTTTTCGGAGTGCAGTAGAACCTCTTCAATAAAATTAGGTTTTTATGAACTCCATATTCGCAGATTTTGTGAGTTCACATAACCGTGATGTGGTGGTTGATAATTGAACTTGTTGTGAAAGTTGACGTAGAGATGTCCGTGGCGCCTCTTCCATTATTTACCTTACAATTTTGATAACTTCCTCCGTTCTCTTTTTATTTAGTAATTATTTTGATATTTGAAGCAATTGTCTTAAAAATTATGGTCCGTTCACATAAACTCATAGGCATGGCCAACTATGACGCCAAATTATAAAAAACGTTTGTGATATGTATATCATAATAAATTATAGTATATATTAACGATGGCATTAATTATTAATTAAAAATATACTAAAATGTATTGTTTTTTTATGAGTCTTTAGGAAAAGGTTGAGAAAAATTCAATTTCAAAACGTCAAAATTCTTTCAAATTTATTATAAGAGAAAGATAAATCTAAAAGTCCAACGACCGCAACCCCGTTCGGTTATGACAGCTTCGAAAACAAATCTTTTAAAAATATTAAAAGTAGACCACTCGATCAGATTAGCTGCTCATAAATCTTGTAGAGAGTTTAGAGTATTTATTCGATTGTTATGGTTCATTTAGAATGTATTTGGACAGAAACTTAAGCATTTCCAGTTGGAAGCTTAAATGGCTTACGGAGGATGGTTAACATGTCCACTAAGTGTAAATGTATCGACCCTTTACCTCCGGATCGCTTTGCAAACTTTACCGCAAAACTAATTTGATTTTGATGCAATGTAAAGTTTTAATAGGAAAATTAGATTTGGGACTTGGGAGTTTTGATTTAATTTGAGAAGGATGCTAAGATTTTGACAATTGTTTGGGTGTCACTTAGCTAATGATAATAGAATCACACACTTAGTTAAGTAAAAATATATTTAGAACTTTTACTAAAAATTAATTTTTTAAAACAATCATTAGAAAAAGTAGACCTACATTAACTAGACTAGTTTCTAAGTTCAATTATAGTTTAAAACTTAAATAAACTAATTTTCATACACTTAAAAGATTTGCACAGCGATAGTATATTCAAGATTACTTAATTGAGTAGTCTGAAATGTTTTAAATAAGATTTGCTTCACGTCAAACCAATAATTAAAAAAAACTAGACAGTTTAAACTTAATTGAATATTCTTAATTAGATAACTAAATTTGTTTAGCTCAAGTTTAGGGTGCCTTTGAGCATCGAATACACAGCCCAGCATGTGCTGGGTTTTTTTTACTTAAAAAGACTATGAAAATATGTCAATAAACTATTTGTTTGTTTTGTGTTGTTTGACCCAGTCCATGTAAAAGTCTTTTCATACCGCTTGCGACTTTTTTCTGGTATTAGACTGTTTATAGTTTTTGCTGCAGCTTGCAATAACTTTGGAGCAATTAATTATGATTCACTAGAGTCACTATTAGACGTTTTTAAGCCTTTTCAAGTTTCCAAAAGCAAACACGACACTAACAATTTGTTCACTCATTTGAACGCGCTTACAATAATAATTATACTGACTTAAAAAGGAATATTATGAGTGATTGTGGGTAAAAAAACTTACAAACCTTGACGAAATGTTACATTTTTGTCTTAAAATAAAGTTGACCTGTCTCGGTCATTTCACAAAAATGCAACACTTTTCCGTCATGGTATGTAATGTACTATTTCTTGTAAATTAGTTAAACGAGTCTAAAGGGATTCAAACTAAACGAGTAAAATATTAAACCAGCTGGAAAAAATTGAAGACATTTAACTAGATTGATTAGATTTGATAAAATTAAGATAGACAACTAAATTACATTAAAAATAAATAATGGCTTCAGTCTGATTTGTTGACCAATTAATTAATTTATTTGAACTTTGAACTAAATTTTAGCTAACATAGTTTTAAATTTGGTAATGTTTAATACATTTGAGTTTTAGACTTCATTTTAATGTAGGTAGGATTTATTAGTCTACAATTAAATAATTTAAGAACTAGATGGCTTTATCGTTTAGTCTAACATTAAACCAAATAGAAAATATCAATATTTTCAAATTAAATTGGCTAAACTTGAATAATCTAAAAAAGCTGTTTAATTATATTTGAAAAACAATTTTATATCATTTTTATATTTTTAGACTAATAATAAGTAGTATTTAGACATATTTAATTTTCTAACGTTTTAAGTTTTAAACTAAACGAATACAACATCAAAGATACTAGAAAATATTAGACACAATATATTTAAATTTCTGATTGTATAAAGTTAAGCAACTCAATTATTAATTTAAAAAAAATGTTTTGTTTGATTTATTGACAACTGGATTATTTAAGTTAGTTTAATTCGCTTTAATCAAATTTTAATTAGGTAAGTTTAGAATTGAAACATAACCACACTATTTAAGTGCCAAACATAATTGAAACATAACCACACTATTTAAAGGTTAATAAACCTAGATTTAGACTAAGACAAAGAAGTCAGAGTGTCTAACAGCCTGGGTTAAGTGCCAAACATCGAAAATTAGATTACTATTTGACACAAGTTCGTTTTGCAAATTTGTTCACAGAATCGGACGAAAAGAGAAAATATCTGTCTATATTGTGAAGAAATAGACACAGTCGGGCATAAGACAAGGCACAAAAGGTGGCTTAGTGCAACTGTTTGAATTGCGGAGTCAACAATGACTGTTTGAGTTGGCAACACTTTTTAGAGACTTTTTTATTTACCTAGTTGCAACACTGACTGCAACCGGATCCGCTTGTTTGACAAATATTTGACATAACACTTATAAAAAAAATTATAGGTTATGTCACGGCGACTAACTTTTTAATTGGCATCTGTAAATAATGTTGCCAGTATCAGAGGTGTCATCCGTCAACAACAGGAAGTGGTTGCAGTGGTACCAGTGGTCGCACACTACCGACCATAAATTCGGTGTCCGTAATAGGATTCCACCCACACAAAATAATCGCTTGTTGACAATTAAATTATTTAATTAAGTTTTGTTTGCATTGATTTACTTTCTAGTTTATCAAGTTTAAAGTTGGAACTGCGTAGTCTAAATTAAATAGAATCACTGTTACCAACTACTAGAAATATATTTATTTATTTTAACTATTACTAGATAAAGTAAGCTTAAATTAATTAGACTAGTTTATAAGTCCAATTATAATTTTTAATCTAAACAATTTAATTTTATACATATAAGATTCGCAGAGGGATAGTAAACACTAGTTTTAGATTACCTAATTGAGTAGTTTAAAGTGTTTTAAACTTAGATTGATTTCACTTCAAACCAATTAGAAAAAAATAGACGGTTCAAGTTTAATTAAATATACTTAATTAAATTTAACTAAAATTATTTAATCAAGTTAATTGATTGGGTTTATTTAATAACGTTAATTAGTTTAATCTATATTATAACACAAATCAAAACTGGTTTAAAAAAACAATCAAACATAAATTCTTCAACGTTTAGATTGAACTTGCATGTCTTAAATTAACTGCAAATATGTAATTAACATAATTTACTTAAATTAAATTAGAAAACTTACATTGGTCTGTTTGTTATAGCGTATTTATTTAAATTTATAAGTTGATTTTTTTTTATATTAGATTTAGTTAATTAGATTAATTGACTTAACTGTGATCTGATTGTGTGAATTTGAATATAATCTACATTAGATTGATGAGCTTATATTAAGTATTGTTTAAATTTATTTGGTTTTAAATTAGATGAACGATGAAATGCTTAAAACTAAAAGAGTCAAATATTAAACCAACTGGCAAATTCAGTCAGGTTTAATTCAAATCAAATTAAGCAACTAATTTAATTTGAAAATAAGTAATTGATTTAGTCTGGTTTACTGACAAATTAATTAATTATTTAATTTATTTTATTTTACCAATTTTTAACTCATACAGTTTTAAAGTTGATGTAACACTAAAATTTAATTCAACAATTAAATAAACTTAAGATTAAATTGCTTTATGACTTAGCCTAAGATTAATAAAAATAGAAAATATGAATCTTTCAAAACTAAATTGACTTAAATTTGATTAATCAAAACTAATTGATTATTTAATTTGAAATTAAATAATTATATTAATGTAACGTTAGAAATATAATTAAAAAAAATAAATTATTACACACAATAAATAAATCTAAAAAGCTATTTATTTTAGTTTATTGATCACCGAATTACTTAAGTTAGTTTGACTTACTTTAGTTTAAGCTGGAATAGTTTAGGACCAGACAATTTAAAGATCGATAAACCTAAACATAGACGAATTATTATTATACAAAATAAGTAATTATTTACGTATAGCTTCCTAATAATTGAATTATTTAGTTTAATCTGAATTGTTTTACTTAAATATCAAGTCTAGTTTTATGTGACTATTTAAATATACTTACATAAATTTAATTAAAAAAAATTGTTGAAAGAAAACCAGAATGGATACAACAAGACTAAACAAATTTCGACAATAATTAATTCAAGATAATCAAAATTAACTGTCATTTTAAATAAAACTAGTTAGAATTGATCTATAAAAATATAAATTTTTGTTTAAACTTTGCTTTGTTGTAAGCAATGCTATTTTAGATATATTTAAGTTTGATAATTGACAACTAATTTAATTTAAAAGTAAGTAATTGGTTTAGTCTGGTTTACTGACAAATTAATTAATTATTTAATTTATTTTATTTTACCAATTTTTAGCTCATACAGTTTTAAAGTTGATTGAGTAACATTAAAATTTGGTTGACGATTAAATAAACTTAAGATTAAATTGCTTTATGATTTAGTCTGAAATTATTGAAAATAGAAAATATTAATCTTTTAAAACTAAATTGACTTAAATTTGATTAATCAAAACTAGCTGTTTAATTATATTTGAAAAAACATCTTATTTTTGACTTTTTAGACTAATAGTAAACATTGTTTGAACTTATTTGATTTTAAATTAAATAGTTATATTAGTCTATTGTTAGAAATTTTAGTTAAAAAATAAATTATTAGACACCATAAATCATTAATTTATTGAAAGCAAAAACTACTGGATTGAATCAACTTACACAACTAAATAAATTTAACAAACTATATTTTTTGACTTATTGATCACCGAATTATTTAGGTTAGGTTTACTTACTTCAGTTTAAGCTGGAATAGTTTAGGACCAGACTATTTAAAGTTCGATAAACCCAAACTTAGACGGATTAATAATATAAAAAATAAGAAATTATTTACTTATACCTTATTAACTATTAAATTATTTAGTTTAATCTGTTTTACTTTGTAGTTTGTGTTCAGTTCAATGTAACTATTTAATACACTTAAATAATTTTAATTAAATAAAATAATTGAAAGAAAACTAGAATGGGTACAACAAAGCTAAACAAATTTAAACAATAATTTTCGATAATAATTAATTCAAGATAATCAAAATTAACTGACGTTTCTTTTTTGTCATCTATATATATAAAAGAAAGTCTGTTAGTTACTCCACTTATAACTCAAGAACGGCTTTACCGATATGGTTGAAAATTGGTGAGGTGGTAGCTTAGAGCCAGGAGACGGACATAGGATACTTTTTATTCCAGAAACCACCCTCTAAAAGAGGGGTGAAAGTCAAATGTGAAATGCGATGTCGGAAACGTTCGGTGAGGCTTGACAAATTACCGAGAAATTTGACGCAACCACGAAGAAGCGTTTACATTAAAATTTATTTGACGTGGCTCAAGAAATTTTCCCAAACTTGGATTTTTATATCAATTATAGTTTAGAGCCAGGAGAAGGACATAGGATACTTTTCATCCCGTTTGACAGCATTCCCGTGTGACTTGACATGAAACGTCAGTCACTATAAAACGTGGAATAACAAAACGCAAATGACAGCTATGTAATTGACGTATAATGACAGATATGTAATGACGTATGGATGACAATTTGATATTTGTAAGAAATCAATAATAAAACTATTTCTATTAAATAAATAATTAACAATTATAATGTAATGATAGTGCCGTTGCCCATTCGTAAAAAGTGAAGTGAACTATAAAACTCGGTATGGTTGAAAATTTTAGTTTTTAGGTGAAGTGAAGTTTAATTAATAATGCCGCGACCAAGACGATCGAATCTTTCCCGACAAAGCCGTGATGCAAGAAGAATACGAAATACTGCAAATGAAAGGACTGAAGAAGAACAAGAAATTGCACGTGAACAGCGCCGCGATAGTATGGCTCGACTTCGTGCTTCTCAATCACGAGAGCAAAGTGAAGCAGCCCGTGAAACAGCTCGGTTGGCAATGCAGAATCGTCGAGCCAACAACAGAGGTCAACAAATAGATAATTTGCGACGTAGAACAAGATATTTATCAAGTGCTGATTTGAATCGAGCAGCGAGTTTATTAATATTAATAAATATTTAAAGATATTAATAAAATTTTTAATTAAATATTAATAATTATTTTAATATTTAATTATTAAATATTTAATAACATTTAATAATTTTTAATTATTAATTAGAAAAAATTAATAAAAGTAAATAATTATAAACAGCTACTTTTTATTAACAAAGGGATGAAAAGGGGAGGAATAGAGACAAAAAATGACATGTATTAATATATAATTTTCAAAAATTATGGTTTGCTTATTTCAAAAATAATATCTATGTTTAGGCGGAACAAAGTTCGCCAGGCCAGCTAGTTTTAAATATAACTAGAATTGATTCAGAAAAATGAGGTTTAGCTTTTTTAACATATTTAAATTTTGTTTAGACTAATTGAGACTTTAATAAATATCACTTTGCAATAAATTTTTGTTTAAACCTTTCCTTCCTAGACAATGTTATTTTAGATATATTTAAGTTTGATAATTATTTAGTAAATAATTACAATGTATAATTTACAGTAACAAACAAACAAAAGTTTGCAGTTTACAAACTTGTTTAGTAATAGTTAGTTGTTTTCTATCCAATTAAGCCGTTTTTTCTGTATCTGACTGTTAGTGATTCTAATGAGACCAGTTTTGTAAAACTTTATCAAATAAAGTTCACTCAAAGCGTCGCCATTTAGCTTTGACGCTAAATGTTTATAAAAAGAGTTATCCCAATTATGACAAATTACCTTTGCTCAACAACCCCAATTACTAAATTTCTCTGTTACATCTATCGTTCCGCAAAAAATGACATTTTTTAGCATTTAAATTGTGCACTAACGAGGTCTAAAACGTTAATTTAAAGCTTACAGATGACATTTCATTTAAATTAAAATCTAATCAATATCAAGTATTTAAAATAGATCATATTAAATATAACTTGACATTCACATTATCTTTCAATGACTGCCAATTTTCCTTTTTAACTTTTAATTGAATGACATAGTTAGCATTAAATAATAATTCAACTAAAATAAATTTGAACCGAACTTGAGATGTAGATGACGGTAATTAACAGTTGCTTTTTGCAATTTCATTAATCAATTAATTTTTATAATTTTCAATTGATGTGTAAGATTTTTAAAATGCGTACAACGTTTAAAAAAACGTTTATTTATATTCTTGCAAACAGGAGAGTGTAATAGAATAAATGTTTTAAATGGCAGCAATATAACGTTTAAACTTTTTTTATTTTTAAGCGTTATAGCGCCAAACGGAGCTGCACAATCAAATCTGATAAATAACTATGATAAAGTTCTTTTACCCTTTCCACGTGTGTAAAAGTAAGTATAACATTTTCAAAATAAACGTTGTAGTGCTTATTTTTATTCTTAAAATAACTAAAATTAGTAGACGCTTGGAGGCATTAATATATGCGTAGGTTTATATGATAACAAATTATAGATAACGCTTAAGTTTAAACTATTGCACATTTTAAGCGTTGCTAATCGTACGTTTAAACGCGTTAAAATAGCAAAAAAAAAATTCGCAAATTTAATATTTAAAGTCTTAATATATTATATATAAAATTGCAACGCTTACATATGTACGATTTATAAGCGTTATAGCAACAAATTTCATACCAAAAAATTGCTGAATTTAGGAGCATTTACTGATTAATTTCAATTTGACAATTAAAAGTGAGTTTTCTTATTTATTTGTTTTAGTAAACGTTTATTTTCTGCCTGTTTTATGCTAGAATTCAGCCCCAAAATCCCTAATTGCTTTCAGTTGTAATTAAAAAACAAACTTTTAATTAATATGTCAAAGTTGCTAGAAAAAAGCTTCTTAAAAATGATTTTCACTCTTTTCTCCTTCAACTCGGTTAAATTAAAAATTGGATTTTTATTACAGGCAAGCTTGCAAGTTGACTTTAAAATACTGTCTTCTAGATTAAAGAAGCAAATTTATAAGATGTTGTACATCTTAATCTGTACGGTGAGATATGGGGCTGAAACACGCATCTACTTGCTCTTTTGGATCTATTTACATAGAATTAAGGCTGAAAACAAGCTTGCTTTTAATTAAAAATGTGTATCTTTTAGATAACTTAATGGCAAATAAAAACAGGCTATAGCCTCATAAAGTTTTTATCAGATTGGAAATTCACTTAATCTTATAATATACATGGTGTCTCTAAAAAGAAAAGACAAGTATATAAATCACTTGTTTATAAAACGATTTCAACTGTATTTATATTATCTTAAATATATATAAATATTATTAGGTATGATCTATTCCTCGCAGTCCTGGATGTTTTTAAATTTGGTTGGATTTCGTGAGCATAGGACTTTGTTTGTAATTAAAAACACTTCTTTTGTTACTCGACGTTTCGCAGCTGGTTTGGCTGCTTCATCAGGAGCTACAAAATTTTTACAAATACAAAAATGATAATGAGAAATTGAAATTTGGATACATGGAAATAAGATATAAATACGAGGGAATTAAAATTAAAACTCACTGATGGACTGATTCACTGATGAAGCAGCCAAACCAGCTGCGAAACGTCGAGTAACAAAAGAAGTGTTTTTAATTACAAACAAAGTCCTATGCTCACGAAATCCAACCAAATATATAAATATTCTTCAACCTGCTGCTCAAAAAATATATAGTACAGCAGTTTAGCATAATTACAACGTCAAAAAAATTTACCAAACAAATTTTCTTGTTTTGGTTTTGTTGTTACTGATTTGAAAAAACTGTTTAATTATTTTGAGGCTATCTTATTTTACATACAAAATTTTTTTAATATATTTTTTTTTAATTCTTATATTCTATTAATGATTCTAAAGACGCAGTTGACTGTGAATTTTGAAAACACCGTTTTGTTGAAATGAAGTTTATAATTAGACAGTTTTCGCTGGTTCTATGATTCCCGCTGGTCATTAATATGTTTTGTCACCTGTCACCAAAAGTCGTCTGATACGTGTCCTTGAAGATTAAGTAAAAGAAACGGCACACTTCCTACGCCAACTGCGTTTTAGAATCATTTATAAAAACCCGTTACATTGTTTAAAAAGAAAAAAAAAATTATAGGCTTTTTTTGGCGACACCTTGTATATGGATGCTTTTGTACTTACTTAAAGATCAAGTGCAACAAACCTATGTAGGATAAGTAATTGCTAATGTATTTTTTGTCAAAATACTAAAAAGATTTGTTGATAAGTATAGCAAATTAGTACATCTATTTAGAAACATTGTCAAATTTTTTCTGATATATAGGAGAATCATGCTAATACAGTTTATTTTTAGTAATTATGTAGCTTATGTGTGACGCCAAATTTTCAAGTTTTTTTATCAATGCAGTAACATTGAGTGTATGTGTCACTAAATTGCCTAACATTACATTATTAAAGATTTTGTAGCATTGGTAATTTTCAAAATTTGGTTCTATAGCTACATCTGTTGTCAATATTGTAGTTTTGATAAATCATTCTGTTAAAGGCTTTTCTTCAATGTATTATATCAAAGTAGTAAATTATTGCCCAATTTGTCTGGTTTTTTGCAGTTTATTGGCAAGAGCCTAGTGTTTTAGTAAAATTTTAGTTATAATTTTGGTAATTTCTAACTAATAGTTTAAAATTTTGAAGCATTTGGAATTTTAAAGTTACCAATGTATCAATAGTTCTTTTTTAGTAGATTTAAATGAAATTGTTTCAAAATTTAAAAAAAAAAATGGCGAATTGAAGCTACATTATAGTATTTTTATAGCTTTGAAAAATTATATTCATTTTTTTTAACAAAATATTATATTAAAGCAATAAATTATTGTCAAATCTCTTTGGTAATTTTGTAGTTTTTGGTAGTTAATTGAGAAGACTTTAGCGTTTTAGAGTAGCTCTAGTTATTTTTCCAGTTTTGGTAATTTATAACTAATGACAACGTTTTTCAAGATTTTAAAACATTGGTTATTTTTAAAATTATCAAAGCTACAATAGTTTTTTTAGTAGTTTTAGTTATTTTAGTGAATTTTTCTGAAATATTAAAAAGATATGCCTGAATGGCAAAGTAAGGTTACATTTTTCAGCAATTTTATAAATCATTCTCTTAACAATTTCCCCTCTTTTTAATAACTTTTTTATTAAAATGTTATAATAAGTAGTAAATTATTGCCCAATTTGCTTGGTAATTTTGTGGTTTTTTGTAGTTTTTAGGCAAGACCTTGGTGTTTTAGTAAAAAATTAATTATTTTTTTCATAGAATTGTAGTTTTGGTAATTTTTATCTAGTAGCAAAGTTTTTCAAAATTTTAAAATATTGCTAAAGTTAAAGATACGAATGTTCCAATTTTAATTTTTTTTTGATATATTTTAGCACATTGTTTTAAAATAATTAAAAAATTTGTATCTACAATTTTTAGCAATTTTGTAAATCATTCTCTTAACAGTTTTACCTCTTTTTATGAAATTTTTTCATCAAAATATTAGATCAAAGTAATGGATTTTTCATAAGTGGTTAGTAATTTTGTTGTTTTCAGAGTTTATTGGCAACATCGTGACGTTTTAGTATAGCTTTAGTTATTTTTTTAATAGTATTGTAATTTTGGTAATTTTTAACGTATCTTAAAACGAAAAAAATACAGCAGCAACACTATAAAATAATGCAATAAGTTTCTGGTTTTACTTCCTTTTTAAACTTTTTTTTTATCAAAATACTATCAAAGTAGCGGATTATTGCTAAATTTTGTAGTTTATTGGGAATATCTTAGCGTTTTAGTATATTTTTTTATAGTAGTTTTGGTAATTGCTAACGTATCTTTTAAGACATGAAAAACATAGCAGCAACACCATGAAATATAATGCTAAATAAGTTTCTGGTAATTTTGTAGCTTCAAATTTATGTCAGAATATGCTAAAGTTTTTGTGATTAATGTATTTTGGTTTTAAGGGTATTGTAATTTTAGTAATTTTAAATATATCTATTACTAAGAATTTACTAATTTAAGCTATAGTTTTGCAACATTTTACAAAATTATGCTATAGCTTTTTGGTTAATTTGTAGCTTTTTCAACATTGATCAATTATGTTTTAAAAATACTAAACATTTTTTTAACTAAGGGGATTTTTAATAAATCGCAAACCTCACGATGGGGAAATACAATTAGCTATGCAACAAATTACCGCCGCATCTTTTTGGTAATTTTGTAGATTTAATAACATTGAATGTTGTTGTTACAATAATCTACAAATTATAAAATTTAATTGTTTTTGCAATATCTAAATCTCATATGAAGCTTTAAAGTTATACTTTTTTAGCAATGTATTAAAATTAGCTAAAACTGTGTAAATTTAAATTTGCTATTTTTTTTTGGTAATTTTATAGCTTTTGTACTGTAAAGCCAATGTTCAAGTGTTTCATCAATTTACTAACATTGAACATATTTGCCGTTAAAATGCCTAATCAACACTAATAGCCATAGTTTTTTTTAAGATTTAAGTAAGTTTTTCTGAAAAATTGAAAATATATGTCTGTATGGGAAATTAAGGCTACATCTTTCAACAATTTTGTAGTTTCGGTAAGTCATTTTTTTTTAATTTTACTTTTGTTTTAATTTTTTTTTAGCAAGATATTATATTAAAGTAGAAGATTATTGTTTAATTTGTTTGGTAATTCTGTAGTTTATTAGCAAAACATTAGCTTTTTGATATAGTTTTAGGTAATTTTTTCTCTAGTATTGTAGTTTTGGTAATTTTTAACTAATGACAAAGTTTTTCAAGATTCTGAAACATTGGGGATTTTGAATGTTACAATAACTTTTTTTGATAGATTTAAGTAAATTTTTGCAAAATAATAAAAATCGGGCTCTATTTTTTAACAATTTTGTAGGTTTGCATTTCAGTTCTTTTGAATGTTTTTCTTATCAAAATGTTAAAACAAATATTAAATTATTGCCCAATTTGTTTGGTAATTTTGTAGATTTTTGAAGTTCATTGACAAGACCTTAGCGTTTAACTATAGTTTTAGTTATTTTTTTTTAAAGTATAGTTGCTTTGGTGATTTCTAACTAATAGCAAAGTTTGTCAAGATTTTAAAGCTACTAATAGTTTTTTTATAAATTTAAGTTAATGGTTCCAAAATATTGAAAAAAATTATGTCTGTATGGCAAATTGAGGCTTCATCTTTCAGTAATTTTGTAGCTTTGAGAAATCAGCTTTACTTTTTAATACTTTTTTTTGTAAAAATGTTATATTGAAGTAGTGAGTTACTGCCAAATTTTTTGAGTAATTTTGTAGTTAATTGACAAGACTTAAGCGTTTTAGTACAAATTTAGTTACTTTTTTGTGTAGTATTGTAATTTTACTAACTTCTATAATGACAACGTCTTTCAAGATTTTAAAACATTGGTTATTTTTAAAGTTACCATTGCTACAATAGTGTTTTTAGAAAATTATTGAGAATTTTTCTAAAATATTAAGATGGCAAATTAAAGCTACGTTTTTCAACATTTTTTTATTATTTCAATCACTTTGGGCCGTAAAAGCTTTTCTTCTTCAATTTTTTAGCTTTGATATTAAAATGTTATATTAAGTAAATTATTGCCCAATATATATGTGGTAATTTTGTAGTTTATTGGCAAAACCGTAGCGTTTTAGTAAAATTTTTGATATTTTTTCTATAGTATTGTAGATTTGGTAATTTCTAGCCATTAGCAAAATTATTCAAGGTTTTGAAACATTGGTAATTTTAAAGTTACCAATGCTACAATAATTTTTTTTAGTAGTAAATTTTTAAAAAATATTGAAAAGATATGGCAAATTGAGGCTACATTTTAGCAATTTTGTAGCTTTGATAAATCATTCTATTAACAATTTTACGTCTATTTATTTTTTTTTTGTCAAAATAGTAGATTAAACTAGTAAATTATTACCAAATTTGTTTGACAATAATTGAGAATAATATAGTTTTTGTAGTGTATTGTCAAAGCCTTAGCCAAGTTTTACTATAGTTTTAATTATTTTTTCTATGGTATTGTGGTTTTGGTAATTTTTGACGTATCTCTTAAGACAAACAGAATAGCAGCAATACCATAAGATAATACTATAAGTTTCTGGTAATTTTGTGGCTTCATATTTATGTCAAAATATACAAAAGTTTTTGTATATAATGTATTTTCGTTGTAATAATATTGTCACTTTAGTAGTTTTTGATATATTTTTTACTAAGAAATTACAAAGTTAAGTTATAGGTTTTGTAAGATTTAACAAAAATGCTATTGCTTTTTTGGTTAATTTGTAGCTTTGGTAACATTGGCTATTTTTGACAAATAGTATACTTTATGACTTAAAAATATACCTAACTCTGTCACAAATTACCGCTGAATCTTTTTTGGAAATTTTGTAGATTTAATAGCGTTGAATGTTGGTGTTACAAATTGAAAACTTTATTTGTTTTTACAATATTTTAATATTATATGTGGCTTTCATACCTTAATTTATTAGCATAGCTAAAATGTAGCTTTAAAACTGTATACTTGCTAATTTTTTTTGATAATTTTATAGGTATTGTAAATTAAATTTTTGTAATTATTGTAATTATTGTAATTTTGGTAATTTCATATGTATTTTTTACCAAAGCATATAAAATATCAGCCAAATAATGCTAAAACTCTTTGCTAATTTTGGTAACATAAATTATTTAAAATTTTTGCCATTATAGTTTTTATCTTCTCTGCTTATAAATAAATTCATTATTATTTGAAAGTAATGATAGCTAACATTCAACGCGTCGTTTTTCTTATAACTTAAAAAAGTCGTACTTATTTCTGTAAATAAGCCAATGTTTGATTTTGTAGGTTATAAATTTTTAATATTCTAAATCAGGCGGCATAGGGGTAAATTTATTGTCAATAGCTTTCATGTTGCACATTAGTAGACAAATAATGTAAGCTTCTAAATCAAATCGAAGTTATACGTGACCAATTTGATCATTTTATTTCATGAGTGTAATCACCACACTTGACAAAGTCTTTTGTGTTTATTACACTTGTATAATAAGACGTATTGTCACACTTTTGTCGTGGTTTCATACAACATCTTGTTAAACTCGTATAATAATATACTATTAAAGCAAAATGTTTTTGTTATAATCTTGCAGTTTTGGTAAATTTAGCTATATTTTTTACCAAAATATAGCAATACAACAACTCTAACATATGTTTAATTTGAAAAAATCCTCTTATTAATACAATGTATTTTTTTTGTTAATTGCTTTATTGACTAATTTAATCAACATGATAATTACCTACTTCTTTTTATAAAACACTACAAACGTAATAAATTCAACAAGCAAATAAAAAAAATTGCTTTCCTTTCCTAATATTTGTTTTTCGAAAATGTAAAAATACAAACGGAAAGGAAAGCCGGGAAAACTTTTCTTTTGATCATTTATCCTGCTAAAAGATTTTTTTTTATTTTTTTAATGAGATTTGTAACAATGCAAAAACAATAGCTTCCTAAGACCGTATCATTTGTTTTCTGAATACTATTTATGGCAGGAGTTTTCCTTTTCTTTTGTTTATTTGAAGGAAGACTTAACCTTAGAGCGATTTATAGCACGGCGTTTTTCTATAAAAGAAGAAAGGTGAAACCTAATAGCGGAAAATCTCTAGTTGAATGCCTAACAACTTTGTTTGGAAGCTTAACTTTTGTTTGTTTTCGGTTCTATTGAGGTATTTTATTTAAATCGACAGACTATAAAAATTTTACTGATTTGTTATAATTCAACGCTTCAATTGACACAAATTAATTCTACACATTTCAAAATAATTTAATCGTTGTCAAAATTAAGTTTAAAGTAAAAAGAACGATTAAAAGTGCTTCAAGAGTCATTGAAACATTTAAATATCTAAACTGTCTATGTCGTTTTAAACCAACGTTGTTCAGGTAACGTTTCTTTTTCAATTTTTACAAGTTATTCTTTTGTTTAAATTGTTAGATTACTAAAATGTAGAATATTTAGCAAGTAATTAACCTATTATATATTAATCTGACGCGCTCGAGTTAATTCACTTATCAATTTTTTTACAAATTTGATCATCTGCTTTAGGCGCGCACTCCTATATTGACAACTAATATTTAATGAAAATATTTTAGAATGTCTAAAGAACTTTTGTATAATATGTTAATCTGACGTGGTCGAGCTACCCTTTTTTGGGTTTTTTTATTATTAATGCAGTACAAATTTCAGTTGTACAACTATTTTAAAGAAACAGGTTAAATCTTTAAAATTTTCAAGATTTGTTTAGAATCACTGTAAAAATGTCTAAATATTTATTCAAATTTATTCATCTTACAGCTATTGATAGTGAAATTAGAACAAACAATAGATTTAGTAGTACAACAGCTCAAGCAAATAATTGAATTCTAATACAAATGATTGAAAGCAAACACTTGAACTAGTATCTAGGTCAGGGTTATTTCAACCCCCATCGATTCCATATGTCGACTGAAATAAACCTTTCTTACGGAGACCCATAAATAAATTTATAGCTTTACTACTGCAACGTCTAAAAGAATTTGAGCGTTGTGGGATCCAAACAAATATTTTATAAAAATGTCATTAATCATAATTTTTGTATTGGTTGTGTCTATTACGTTACAAAAAAAAAACTAATGGTATCATCAAAATGCTTTACTTAAAAAAGCTCAAATAGTACAAATCTAGACGCTTTTAATTTTGTCAGCACACTTTTTATATTAATTTCATTAGAGAGCTGAATTACGAAAAAACAAACAAAAAATATTATTTACAAACTATTAGTCAAGCAAGTATTAAACAAATGCTAAGATCAAAGCAAATTCATTCTAACTTTATCTATAAACTTGGACATGTTTTGTTTTTATTGCAATTCTTCAGCAAGTCACAACACATTCAGATTCGAATAAATTTGCAGTGACAAATTTGGATCACTTTAAATAACAAAAAATATTAATAAATACAAATTGAAATAAAAAGTGTATGTCTGATTGGACAACCAAGTTTTTACGTTAGCGCTTTTTGTCTCAAACGTATATACAATGTAATCAATTTTTTTTGGTTAACTACCAACAAGTAGCATAACATAATCAATGCAAATTTATTCATCTAACTACATCTGTAAACTTGGACATGTTTCGTTCTTATGGAAACTCTTCAGAAAGTCGCAACAAATCGAGATTTAAATAAATTAGCAGCAATATGTTATTAAATAAACAACAAATGTAGTAAATAGTAGATAGACAAACCTACATATTTTTATAAAAATTATAAATTTTTAAATTGTAATAAATCAAAGTCAAGAAACATCAAACACAAAAACTCTTTGTTTTAAATTAATTTGTGCTCTGACTATAAAAAGTTAAAGTCAGAGCACAAATTGAAATTGAGATTGAAAACTAATTGAAAATTGTTTTAGCTGTTTATGACATCTGTTATTTATACCTTACACATATATTTATAACAAAAATATTTGTTTTCTTTTATTTAAAGCTAATGAAAAAATGGCTTATTGTCGGCTAAAACTGCAAAACAATTTGATGTAGATCCGTCCGATCCGTCAATTTAGTTCAATTTAACTATAATTAGCTTAAATTAGCTTAAACACACCCAACTTAATATTGATGAATATAATAATTATTACACTATGAGGTTGAATTTGCCTAATTTATTTCTAATGTTTAAACTAATTTAAACTAAACACTTTCGAGTCGTAGATAACATGATTTACAACAACTAAATTTGAATAAATTTAGTTTAAAATAAATATAGTTTTTATAATTAATTACATTTAATCAGGCATTTTTTTAATTAAGTATATAAAAGCTTTAGATTTATTTAATTATAGTTAAATAAGCTTGAATAATGAGATTGCTAAACTTAGAATCATCAGTTCCAGATTGCCATGATGGCCATCAAATATTCAATTATTAAAACCTATTTATGATTTGATGATTGTTAAATGGATTTAACTGTCATCAAATTTTTAGGCAGTAGGCTTGTAGTTTAAACTAATCTATTTGACTCTAATAATGTTTTAATTTAAATTTTAATTAACAATTTAATTAAATTAATGCCAGCTATTAATTAATTTTCATTTAGAATAAATATGTTGTATTTATCACATTTTGAAGATAGATTAACAAATTATTATTAAACTAACTAAAACTAAATAGCTTTAGATTTAACTACAGTTAAATGGGCTTAATTAACCAGGTTGGTTTTCAACTGATTACCATTTATTTTTTGTAAAGTTTAATTATATTTTGACTTTATTATTAATTTGAATAAATTTAGTTTACAATAAATAATTTAGTATTAATTACATTCGGAAGATGGATTTACAAATTAAGATTAAACTGACTAAAATCTAATTTTTTTAATGCTAAATGACTTCAACCAAATGGTCTTACAAACCTATCTGGTTAAATTTTATTTTATTTTGTATCATTTGTTAAATTTAGTTTAAAATAGTCTATTTTACTTTTATAATGTTTTAAATCTACATAATTTAAAACTTTTAAATTATTCGTTAAATATTCAGAACTAAATTAAATAAATTTGGTTCAGATTGAATAAAATTAATTAAATAAATGTAATTCGAATAATTTTATTGTCTTAATTATTTTAAACTAATTTTAAACCAATTTATCCAACACCTCTTTATTATGACGTTATAAAAACAATGTTTTTGATTAAATTATAGGGTCTATAAAACAAAAGTGGTTTTATAAATCAATAATACAACTGTTTTTATATAATTCAACAGTTTACAGAAAATACAATTTATTGAACATCAAAAAATACAATACATAAAATTACAACTATAAGAAACAAAAATCTCAGATAAATTTTTTTGTTGAGATTCACATTTATATTAAAATATAAATAAAAATAATAACAAAATCGGTCTACCTTCAACTTCAAATAATTTTTATTGGGTGCTTCTGCTAGAAACAGTTGAATATGCTCTCTTTCAAAAACTTTTGATTTTTTTGCACTTGTAATTTTCTTATTCTTTCTTTAAAAAAACAATTAACTTACCACATTGTAAAATATCTGAATTTTCGTGAAGCTTTAATGTCGATTTTAACATGCAGTATTTCGCCCACATTGAAGAGACCGCAAATCTTTTTTGGGCGTTAAAGAAGTAACCCAACAGCACATCACGTCTTGGCTTACCCCACTAACATCGTTGTCTTGTTTCCAGTTATTGAACTCACTCAATTCTTTGTAAAAAGCGTCCCTGGATTTCTGGGGTAGCAAACTCGATGTGACTTCTTCAACATCTTTTGCAATTTTTTCAGGAAAAAAACTCTTACAGAGAGGTGTTAGATAAAACTATGTATTGTTCTCGTGTCTTAATAGCAAAGAAAAATTACACCACCCAAGCAAGATCTCGTGGCTAAACATTTCTTTCGTGACTTATTTGCGTTATAAGACACTTGTATAGCTATAAGACAAATCTTTTTAATACTAAATAACTTTATAATATCTAACTGAAGCCAAAAGTGCTTAATTAACCTGGTTGGTTTAATTCGATTATATATTTTTTTCTTGTTAAACTTAATATAAACTGCTCTATTTTTTTAATAATGTCTTAAATTTACTTAAATTGAATCTTTAATTTAATTAATTAATTTTATTTAATGCTGACTTATCTTTAGTTTAATTAATTGAAAATATTTTGACTTGGTAAAATATTTTATTTATTCTAGTTTAGACTAATCTATTGGATGAGTTTCAGTTAACCACATATTCATCGAGATATAAATTGAAAAAAACTAAATTTAAATAAATTTAGTTCAGAAAAACTTTGTTCTTTTAATTATTTTTGAAGACAAATTCAAAAATTAACGTTAAACCAATAAAATCCAGTTTTTTTAATACTATATTTAATATTAAAAAATAGCTATTGCTTTTGATCTAATTTGAGTCTGGGTCATACTGATTAAACTTTTTTTTTGGTTAAACCATTGACTATGATACAATTTTAGTAATCAATGGTTAAACTTAGGTTATACTATTTATTTTACTTTAATAATGTTAAAAATGACTTAAATTAACAATTTAATTTAATCGATGCTAGCTTAACTTTAGTTCAATTAAATATATTTTGACTTAAAAATATTAAATTTACTCTAGTTTAGTTTAAAGTATAAACTCTATCTTAGCATAATCTATTGAATTAGTTTTAGATAAAATTGATCATCTATTAGAAGGTAGAATGCTCTAATAAGTATTTTCATAATCCATCTGCATAAAAATTTGTTTCTTAAAAAATTTTTTGATGTAAGCTAGCTTCTAATAGATGTCGCTTATTTTATCATACTACGGAAGTAACAGCCACTTGTTGGCAAAATAATCACTGCAAATTCATTCAAATCTGTATCTGTTGCAACTTGCTGATGAGTTCCAATAAGAACGAAACATGTTCAAGTTTACAGATATAATTTGAATAAATTTGCATTAATCTTCTTTAACATTAATCTAATTGAAACCAGTTTTTTGAAACTGAATGGCTTTAGATGTAACCGGAGTCAAAAGTATTGTAACCGGAGTCAAAAGTATTTGATTAAGCTGGTTGGTTTAACCAGATTAAATTTTTTTTTGTTAAACTTGACTTAAACTAATCAATTTTTTTATCATGTTTTAAATATACGTAAATGAAAATTTTAATTTAATTAATTTAATTTAGTTCTAGCTTAGTTTTAGTGTAACTAATTAAAACTACTGTAGCTTCATAAAATATAAATTTTTTATTTACTATAGACGAAAGTACAGACTCAATCTTAAACTAATCTATTGAATTACTTTCAGTTAACTACACATTCATCTAGGCATAAATTGAAAAAACTAAATATAAATAAATTTAGTTCAGAATAAATTTATTTGTTTAATCACATTCTAAAGATGAATTCACAAATTAATTAAAACCAGTTTTTTTTTAATATTAGTTTCGTTTACAATATAAAAACTTTATCTTAGACTAATCTATATTTAATTAGTTTTAGCCTAAACTAGTTTCTTTTAGTCTATGGTAATCTAAGTCGATTAATACATGCTTGCTTATGACAGATTAGTTTAAACCTCATTTGAGTTAGTTGAGTTAGAACTTAATCTAGTTTGCTTTAAATACGTTTAATTTGATATAAACAATTGAATAACTAAATATTATTTTAACATTTAATTAAAGCTGTTTAAAGTCCAACCAAAATCCTCCAATTGGCGATGACAAAATATAACATGGATCAATCTTGAGGGGTTGCTTAGTTTTTTGATTCAATGATATTGCAAAATTTTGGATAACATAAGCAACGCCAACTTTAATTTGTAAAATTCCAAATCTTAAACCTAAAACACAATGTGAGTAAAAAACGACACAGTTTTTGGTAAATAAAAAGTAACCTATACAAGCTCTTGGACCTTCTCCAAAAGGTAAAAACGTGCATTTGGTAATGGTTTCTTTATTTGTACCAATAAAACGTTCTGGTTTAAAAAGCTGTGGTTTTTCGAAATAGGCTGGGTCATTATGAAGAGCTTCTACTGGTATAACAACTGGAGTATTTTTCTTGATAGTGAGCGATTTTGAATTGTTTAAAACAAAAGTGAAGTCTTTGGTACATTTTTTTTGCAGAGCAAATACTGGAGGTATAATTCGTAAACTTTCTAAAAAAAAAAATTAAATTTTTTTGTTAATGTCAAAATTAATGACTTGCCATTAATGGTACCATCTAAATACGGTAGAACTTGAAGAATCTCATAAGGTAAAGTACCATTATTTTCTTCAGAAGCTTTAAGAATTTCCTTTCTTAAAATGGATTGGATTTCTTGATTTGAGGCTAGATGGTATAAAACAAAACTCATAACTATAGAGCTAGTTTCATATCCATCACCAAAAAACCCAGCAGCTTGAGCTGTCACATCAATATCAGAAAAAATATCATCGGTGATTGTTTTCTTCAATTGGATCATAGATTGCAAAAAATCGTTACGTACGATATTATTTTCTTCTCTATATCGAATAGTTTTTGTCACAATATCAATCAACTTATCTTCCACCGATTTTTTAGTAAACCTATCAAAAAATTTGGTAAAAATGACTAAAACAGTCTTGGAATCTTACTGCAATCGCAAATATTTAGTAATAGATGGGAATAATGTAGCTAAAAACAATGCAATATTAGTCCAAGAACCAGGCTCAAAAAATTCTCTTGCTAGTTGTCTAAAAAAGCTGTTTTCTTCAGCAAAACATTTGCTTTCTAGACCAAAAGCACAGCTTGCTACATTATCTAAAGTAAATCTTACACATAATTCTTTAGCTTCAAAACCACTACCATTCAAGCATTCTTTTTGATTTTTTACAAAATTAACCAAATTTTTGCCTGTTTCTTCCAATAGAGGATAAATAGCTTTCATTTTTCCACTGGTAAAAGCAGGTGTGATGTTTGCTCTCATTGTCTTCCATTCTTCACCTTTGAGTACAAACACATGACGACCAAATAACCGATCAACGTTTTTATCAACTTCTATGTCATTATCACGAAAATGAGAAAAGGATTTTGTGGTAATTTCTTTGATGAGTTCTGGATCACGGATTAGTAAAACCGGAGTGATAGCTCTAAATAGACCTACCAACTGCGAATTGGGATAATCCCTTTAATTATCGAAAATATATCAAAAAGTATTAAATAATTTATCAAAATACTTATAGATTTGGGTATATAGCTGACCAGGCGATATTTTCAGTCTCAAACATTGTCCTAGATTTCCAATCAAAATTGTCGGTGTGGGTCCTAAAATACCTTTCTTTTTCCAATATTGATAACGTAATTGGAAAGTATAATAGATTATTATCAATATACAAAATGTCAAGAATACACCTATCATGGTAAAAGATTTTTATCAACTGCGCTTCAAAAACAATTTGTTTATCTAAAGGTTGAATCTATTAAAGTGATAAAGGGTTAGAGGTCGCATACAACAATTGATATTAAATAATTACCTTAACCATTTGAAGCCATTTAAGATGATATTTATCTATGATAAATAAATATAATATGTACATTTATTAAGTAGACACACTTTGCTATAATTTCCATCTTTGCTTGTCTGAATAATTTAGAAGATTTATAATATTTTTCTTTATTCTATCTTTGATTTTCTTTGTTCTAGTCTTTTTTCCAATATTTTTTATGTTTTTTGAATTTAGCTGTTTTTTTTAACTTGTAATTTTTTTTTTATTTTGAATTTTTTCTAATGTTTTATATATTATTAAATATTTTTTTAAGAAAAGCGCACTGGCTGATCATTAACATATTAATCATTAAGCTTGTCTACTGTTAAAATGCAACAGTTTTTTAATTAAACGGTTGTTTTCTAATTTTTGTGACACGCTTTTTACTATTTGTTGTTTTTGGTATTTTTTCTAGTGTTTTTTCCGTTGTTTTTATTTTTTATTTTTATCTAGCTGTCTTTTTAACTTACATTTCTAATGCTGTTTAAGGAGAGTACTGAATTTTTTATATTATCAAATATTGTCTTGAGAAAAAACGCACTGACTGATCAATATAGTTGCGCTTGGGGTAGTATCTATAATTTATTTAAAAATTATAGCAATTATTTAGTTTTTATTTAATTTGTCATGCGTTGAGTCGTTTTGAATTTTTTATGGTGTTTAAACCAGCAAAATGTTTTATAAGTCTCTTAGATATAGTTTATAGTTTAATATAAAAAGCATTCATTTTGAATTTATCACTTCAAACCATTAATAACACTTAAAGTTATTACAGTCAAAAGTTTTATACAATCAAAGCTTCTTAAAGTATTTAAACAACCAAAACACTAAACACTGCAAAAAGTTTGAATCTGAATGTTTAAGCTTTTTAACTGTTAAAATGTAACGTTAACAGTTGTAGCCGTTTTTCAATTAAACTGGTGCTTTCAAATTTTTAGGTTTTAGTATTAATTTTTTGTTCAGTTTTTATTTACTGTCGCGTTTTTTACTATTAATTTGTGATTTTCTTTTTTTTAGTGTTTTTCCTCGTTAATTTTTTGTTTTTTTTATCTAGTTGTTTTTTTAACTTATAGTTTTAATGCTTTTTAGTCATGAGTTAACTCGTTTTAAATTTTTTAACGTATTTAAAATAGCAAAACGTTCTTTAAGTCTCTTATAAATTATAGTTTAATATAAAAATCTTGAATTTTCAATTTAACACTTCAAATGTAAATTTAATCTTAACAATTTTAACAGTTTTTCAATTAAACTGGTGTTTAATTGATTGTTTAAATTTTTATGTTTAGTTATTCATTTTTTGGCTAGTTTTTTTTATTACTGTAGCGCTTTTTACTATTAATTTTTTATTTTTGTTTAATTTTTTTTTAGTGTTTTTCCCCGTTATTTTTTTGTTTTTTTTATCTAGCTGTTTTTTTAACTTATATTTTTAATGTTTTTTTGTGAGACTACTGTGCTTTTTAGATCATCAAATAATTTTTTGAAAAAAACGCACTTTCTGATCAATATAGTTGAGCTTTTAAACTTTATTAAACAACTATTCACTAAACACTGTAAAAGTGTTAAATTTTAATGTTTAAGGTTTAACACTGTTAAAAGGTAACGTTAACAGTTTTAATAGTTTTTCAGTTAAACTGGTGTACTATGTTTTTCTTTTTTTTACTTTTTTTGTCCATTATTTTTATTTATATTTTTTAGGTTTCTTTTTGGTCTAGCTGTTTTGTTTTAACTTGTAATTTGATTTCATTTTTAATTATTTTTAATAAGAGTACTGAGTTTTTTATCTTATCAAAAAATATTTTCTTGAGAAAAACGGTTTGACTGATCAATATAGTTGCGCTTGCCGCTTAGTAGTATTTATAATTTATAAATAAATTATATTTTTTCATTTGTTATCAATCTTGTCGTTTCGAATTTTTTATGGTATTTAAACCAGCAAAATGTTCAATGAGTCTTTTCTAATTTATAGTTTCATATGAAAGTCTTCAATTTTGAATTTAACACTTCAAGCTGTTAAAAACGCTTATCGTAAATAGTTTTAAAAGTTTTACAGCTTTTTACCCTTTTTTAAAGTGCCAAAACATTAAATATTGTAAAAACGTTAAATTTTAATGTCCAATGGTTTAAACTGTTAAGTTATAAAGTTAACAATTTTAATATTTATCAAATGAAACTGTTATTATTTTATTTGTATTACATTTTTAAGCACAAAAATGTTCTATCGATCAATTTTAATCAAAAAAGCTTTAACACTTCTAATGCCAAAAATATCACTATCAGAGTTTTTTAGCAATCTCAAGCTTTTTATTTAAGTTATTATTAGGTTAGAAGCTTTACAGTTTTATACATTTTAAAACAAGGAAGATGTTTTTTTAAAAATTATTTGTTTAAAATTAAGTGAACATTATTATATTATAAATAATTTTTTTTTAATTTTATATTTGAAACTTAAAACCGTTAATAGCGCTTACTAAAATTTTAATAAACGTTTGAGAAAAATTTAGAAGTACATTGGTTTTATGTCATTTTTTTTATGTTTTATGCTTCCATAAGAATATACTTATGATACATTGGAATGTCAATTAAATTCAAAGCTAAAATAAACTATAAAAAAATAATTGTGCTATAATTTTAATATACCTATACAATATATACAGGGTGTAGAATTGGTTTTGAGACATAGGAATTTAACATGGGAAATCAAAAATTTGTGAATATGGCTCCGTTCATTATTTTACAGAAAAATGTTAAATAGAGTAATAAAAAACATATCCAAGTTTTTTTTTTTGTTAAGTTTTCAAGTGTGGAAATAGTACGAAAAAAAAAGAAAAGTAAAATAACATCTACAAAAATGTCAAAATGAATGTAACCAAAAGAATTATTAATTTGTCTGTTTGAATTGGCTCTAATAAGACTCTTTTAGTTATTCTAAACGCAATAAGAAGATAACAAATTGTTTAATAACTTGTTATTATTTATTTTAAATTAATTGTTTTTAAACTAGATGTTCCAATGAAACCCCGCTGACAGCTTAGCCGTATCCCGACCTATCGTAAGAGTTTCTTCTTATAGACGCTAATTGATAGAAACTTATTCGCCGCAATTCTGCTATTATAGCTGTTTTTAGTTTTTCTACATTGTAGTACGACTGTTCTTTGTGAAGACAATTTTGCAACTGTCCCCATAGAAAGAAGTCATTTGGCGCCAAATCAGAAGACCGAGCTGGCCAAAGAATTTTACCATCTCTACCAATCCAACGATTTGGAAATGTATCATTTAAATGCTCTGTCACAAGACGTGTTTTATGAGCTGGACATCCATCGTGTTGAAACCAGAATTCATATTTAATTCCCATTCCGGTCTTATCTTTTCCTGCAGTAAGTTTAAGTAACCCATGCCATTTAAATAATGTGGAAGATGATCCGGACCAATTATGTGAAAACCTAATATGCCAGCCCATACATTTACACGGTCTCAGTGAATATATTTGGATAGGATTTTTATTATTCTACAACTTTTATATTTAACATTTTCTTGTAAAATAATTAGGGGAGCCAGATTAACAAATTTTTGACTTCTCATGTTGATACCCTATGTTAGAAAATTAGGGCTACACCCTGTATGAATCATATGTATAATAATTACTTCACAAATTAAATCTTTCTTATTATAAAGTTCAGAATTCAAAATTTATGTTGTCATAATGAATGACATCATTTGTAAAATTGTAATTCATTCATCATTCACTGCATACCTAATTCGTTTGGGGGCCATGGTCTCCCCTAATCATAAATTTATTTGATATCTTAGTATATATACTGTGCGATTATAAATTATTCAAATCGACTTTTGCTATGAAATTTTAAACGTATGATAATTTTTTGATTATTTCATACACAGAAACAGGCGTTTTGTGTATTATTGGACAAGCTTTGACGTTTAACGTTGATCATACTTCAAAAGGAATAAAAGTCGGTCAAGCTAAATTGCACAGCAAGAGTTGATTTAGATAATTTATAAACACATGATGATATATAGGTATACTTACACTGACTTGGCTCACCCAGCTTACAAATTTAGAAGTATTTTAAACCTTTAAGTAATAAATATTTAAGAAAGCAATATATATTTCTCTGAAATTCTTTCAAAATAAATTTCTAGTCATTATTAGCTTGCGCTTCGTAAACTTTTATGTAGAACCAAAGACATGCTTAACGGATGATACGTCCTTTTAAGTGGTTGAAATTTATGGCAACTAAAGCACCGTGCCATATATCACCAATAAAATCTGTCTTTGATGTTTCCAAGCTCTTTTGGCACCGATTTGGAAACATAAACTAAAAATTACTAATTTTTTTCCAGACAATTAACTGCGATAGACGATGCGATGTGACGAATAAATAGTAATCGGCTTATTAATGATTTAAGAGCAAAAAGGAAGTTATTTCCGGAAATGTCAAGCACGTTTAATTATTTATTACGTATAAGTTTTATTTATTAAACTTTATATTCGTTAAAATATCGCATAGAAAAATACATCATATGAAAGAAAATAAACAACAAACGTAAGACAAAAAAACATTTATGTGAAAACAATACTTACAAAAAAATAAAGTCTTCTTCTAAAGTTCTTCTCAGCAATTTTTTTTTAATTTGATATCCATATCATGAGCTGCATTAAAAATAACTGATTAGTTTGCCATATTATATTTAAAATGACGTCAATTAGCTAACTATTTGATTATTTTTCATTTTATTGCCAATGTTGTTTATTTGTTTATAAAATTTTAATTTTTCTTTCATGACGCACCTTACTTTTTTTCTGTTTTCTTTTATTATTTTGTGCTTAAATTTTTTATTATTTTTCACATTTTTGTTTACTAGGCTTTATCTATTATCTTCTTATCATTATACATTTTAGTTTTATTTATTTATTATTATTTTTATAGTTATTCTTTTTGTAAGCAGCACTTTTACACTAATTTTTTCTGCAACTAGTATACTTTTAACGGTATTGTATTATTTTGCTTCTTAGGATTAATTTTTTCTTTTTTTTTGGGTTCTTTTTCAAGTCTCTCGTTTCCTTCTCGATTCAATTTTTTGTTTTTGTTATGCTTTTTATAAATTATTTTTTTGTTTTTTTTACTTTGTTCAATATATTTCTCATCATTTTTACTTTTTTTGTATGTATGATTTTTGAACATATGTTTTTTGTCGTTTTAGTGTACTGTTTCTTAAAATTTTAAGGTTTTTATTTGTTTTTTTGGCTGGTTTTTTTTAATTGCTGCGGTTTTTACTATTTATATTCTTTATCTTTGTTCTTTTCATTTTTTAGTATTTTTTGGCTATTTTTATTTATACTTAAGTTTTTTTTTAATCAAGCTGTTTTATTTTAATTTGTAATTTGCTTTGATTTCTAATTCTTCTTAGTGAAAGTATTGAAATTTTTATATTTAAGAAATTAGCAATCTCTTTTATTTGATACTCATATCATAGAGTTGCTAAAAAAATAACTGGTTAGTCCGCCATATTAGATTTAAAATGACGTCAATTAACTAACTATGCCTTTTCACTTGAAGTAAGCATGAATGCAAAATTGTTCCTCAATCGGCTAGGAATAACTGTTTCAAACCTTATTTTTTAGTGTACTTTTTTTTATTGATTTTAGTCTCAATAAGTTTTTAGTTTATTTTTTTATAACGCACGTTTTTTTAAGGTAGCTCTCTATACTTTTAACAATGTTGTATTATTTTGTTTCATAATATTGTTTCTTTTCTCTTTTTAGTCCAGTATTTTTTCAAGTGTCTTTTTTCTTTTTCTAATTTTTTTGTTTTTTTTTATGAATCATTCTATTATTATTATTTTTCTTTGTTTATTCGATTTTTCTGTGTCCTTGGCAGATTACTTGGAGATAGGTACGGCAACTTTTTTCTAGTTCCAGGAAGGTTCTCTTGTACTCCCTACATTCACAAACATACACACCAAACAAAAGCCAAAACACGACTCTAGGTGGCCTGGGTGAGAATCGAACTCCTCGTCAGACCAATTTCCTACGTACTTTTGTTTAGGCAACTAATCCACCGATGCCTCTCTGTGTTCTTACTTTTTTCATATGTATATTTTTAAATATTATTTTTTATCTTTTTTGATGTACTGTGTTTTTTTAAATTTTACGATTTTTTATTTATTTTGGCTTGTTTTTTTACCGTTGTTGTTTTTACAATTTATTCTCTTTATTCCTGTTTTTTTCTATTATTTTTTTTATTTATACTTTTTCATATTTCTTTTTGATCTAACGGTTTTTTTCCAGCTTGTGATATCTAAAAATTTATTTAACACAGTAATATTTTTGTTATTTGGTTTAATTATTAATTTATTAAAAAAAAGTGATATATATCTACAGTTTATAGATTTTATTTGTTGGAATACTGGAAGTTTCAACGTTATTGAAGATGTGTTGAAATATATATTAAATTTAAACACTTTGTATACGTTTCTAGAACAAAATAAAAAAAAAGCAAACAAATTGGTTTCGTGCGTAAAGTTTATCTTTTTGACACTTTTCTACACCTAAATTAGCTTCTAGCGTGAACTCCGGACTCACCTTAAATGTCTTATTAAGGCTTTTAGCCACCTGTTGATCTATTTTTTTTTAAACGGTAACTATTTCAACACAAACTAATTAACTTTTCTCAATTTTAATTTTTTTCAAATAAATTTTCAAGCGTTTTATTTTAAATTGTTAAAATAAATTTTATTCCACTCCTGATATTATGTAAATCTACAATATTTTTACAAAAAAAAACTTAAATTACATTATTTTAAATTTCAAAACTGATTGCTTTTTAAATAATAAAATTATAATTTTCTTGTTATTTTTAGCGTAGAGCTCTGAAAAGAAAAAGCAGTTTTTAAAAGAACAAACGTAGTAGAATGTTGTAAAAATAGTCTGTTTGTTAGTTATAAACCAACCGTTGTTACTTTAATATTCCAAAAAAAATATATTTATCCAAGTTAATTAAAAAAATAATTTAAATATAACTGAATAATAAAAGTTTTCTTGAATATTTTTATTGTTGTTTACATGCTACAGCTAATAATCACAACTTCTATTTTATTGAGTCATTTTCAGGTGACTGTCAATTATTTATTTTAGCAGGTGTTTTTTCAAATTTGGCGTCATATTTGTCCATACCTATGAGTTTGTAAAAACTAATTTTCAAAACTGTTGCTTCAAATATATTCTAAATATTTAAATTTCTTTATTGTTGAAAGTAAAATGGTTTTCTCACAAGAACAGAAAGTTTTTAGTGATGGAATCTTATTTTCGTATCAGCTACCAATTTGATGGTGGATGATGAATCATTATTGGGCAAATTTTTTTCAATAGAACATTGAATGCTGCAAGACACTGTAAGGGGTTTTACAGCCATTCTTTGCGCACAGTTTTATGAAAATGAAATTGTGGACGGGTATTTTCAGCAAGTTTATTTTTTTGGTTTTTATAACACTACAAATTCTTTCAAGTGCCTTTAATTTCATTAACGTGTTAAACTATCAATTCATTAAATTAAAAATAATGGTAAGTTCAGATATCAAATTAATAACTGTCGATGATAAAGGTACGTTCACAGTTCAAAGTTAAACATTCCTGGCAAATGTTTAGGTATCTATATAAATTAAGATTTAAAGTTTTTTGTCTAAAGTAAATTAAACTAGCTCAGACTAAACTAGAATAAGAATGGATTTATAGACATTTCAAGTTTTATGTTTATTTAGTTATACATAAAATATATTTTGAATTAAACTAGATTGCCTATTTTTAGAAAAGATGGAACTTATATCAACTAATGTATCAGAATTAATTTTTAATTAATGAAAATAAATCAAGTAAGCCATTTTCAAAATTTAGATGGAACTTAATAGAGTTTTTTTTTTAAATTAATTTAAATAAAAACACCACAAATTTTTTAGTAAAATTCTTAAAAAATGTATTACGTTAGATTAGGCGTAACTACATTAAAGTATTTTAATTTCATTACGTCAAACTAATCAATGCTGCTGTAAATTAAGTTAGTTAAGTAAAATTAAATAAATTAAAATTTGTATTTTAATAGCAAAATATTTTAATTACTAGCAATAAACTGAACAGTTATTGAATAAATATAAAACTAAAATTAGCTAAACATAACTAACTTAATTCAAAATTTAGTCAACAATACAATACAAGCATCCAAGTGCAACATAGCTTTACATATATATGGCCCAATTTAAATAATCAGTTAGCTAGATTTAGCTAAAAAAGTTTAGTTAATTTTAAACCATTTTATTTTTAAAATAAAATAATTTAATATTTAACTAATCGCAATAAGCTGAACAGTTATTGAAGAAACATAAAACTAAAATTAGCTAAACATAACTAACTTTATCAAAGTTTAGTTAACAAGACAATACAATAATCCAGATGCAACATAGCTTTACATACAGATAGTCCAATTTATATAATCAGTTAGCTAAATTTAGTTAGAAAAATTTAGTTCATTTTAAACTATTTTTTTTTTAAAATAAAGTAATTCAATATTTAACTAAAAACAATAAACTGAACAGTTATTGAAGAAACATAGCTGAACATAAACATAACTAACTTAATCCAAAATTTAGTTAACCAAACAATACAATAATCCAGATGCAACATAGCTTTACATACATATAGCCCAATTTATATAATCAGTTAGCCAAATTTAGTTAGAAAAGTTTAGTTTATTTCAAACAATTTTATTTTTAAAATAAAATAGTTTAATATTTTACTAATAGCAATAAAGTAGACAATTATTAAATAAACATAAATTAAAATTAGCTAAACATAGCTAACTTAATCCAAAATTTACTTGACAATAAAGTACAAACGTCCAAATGCATCATAGTTTTACATACATATTATAGCGTGATTTAAACAATCAGTTCCCTACGTTTAGTTAAAAAGTTTAGTTTATTTTAAATTATTTTATTTACAAAAATAATTTTAAACTTAACTAATAGCCATAAATTAGACAATTGTTAAACAAACATACAACTGAAATTAACAAGACATTATCAGTGTAATCCAAAATTTAGTTAACAATACAAAACAAACATTTAAATGCAACATAGTTTTACATAGATATGGCCCAATATAAATAATCAGTTAGCTAGATGTAATTAGAAAAGTTTAGTTTAAACTATTTTATTTTTAAAACAAAATAATTTGATATTTTACTAATAGCAATAAACTGAATAAACATAAATTTAAATTAGCTAAACATAACTAAATTAATACAAAATTGAATTAACAATAAAGTACAAACATCTAAATGCAACATTGTTTTACATACATATAGCGTGATTTAAAAAATTAGTTGCCTAGGTTTAGTTAGAAAAGTCTAATTTATTTTAAATTATATTATTAAAAAAAAAATTGAATATTTTACTTATAGCAATAACTAGACAGATCATAAATAAACATAAAACTTAAATTAGCTAAACATAACTAACTTAATCCAAAATTTAGTTAAGAATATCATACAAACATCCAAATGCAACATAGTTTGACACACATTAAGCGTGATGATTTAACAATCAGTTGCCTAGGTTTAGTTCAAAGTTAAATTTATTTTAAATCATTTATTTATAAAAGAATAATTTAATATTTAACTAACAGCAATAAACTGAAGAGTTATTAAATAATCATAAAACTAAGATTAGCTAAGCATAATAATTAACTTAATACAAAACTTAGTCAAAAATGCAATACAAACGTGTAAATGCAACATAGCTTTATATACATATGGCCAAATATTTATAAAAAATAATTTAATATTTAACTGATCAATGCTAACAGCAATAAACTGGACAGTTGGTAAATAAACAAACAACTGAAATTTAATAGCATAATTAACTTAATCCAAAACATAGTTAACAATAAAATATAAACATCCACTTTACATACATATGACGTGATTTAAATAATCAGATTGCTAGGTTCAGTTAGAAAAATTTAGTTTATCTTAAACCAAACAAGCAGCTATATCAAAGTAACAAAGTTACTTAAACTTGTTTGGGTTAAATTAAGTTAAGTCAGCAAAATTTATCAGTGCAATCTAATGACTTATTAATGACTTAATCTGTAATAGTTAGCTACTTATAATAGACATATAATTATGTTAGACTTATTAGCTATTTAATAGACTTAGCTACTACAAGTTAGATAATAAACACGTAGCCAAAGTATTTTTAATGATTTTCTATAATTTAAGTAGCATTACCAGCCGAATAAAATATAACTTGACGAAACAAAGATATGGCTTAAGCCATAATGCTCGAAACATCTGAATTTTTGATAGATAATTTTAAGTTATGTGAATCTGTCAGTTGTTGATTTTTGGTTTTACTACCATAAATATTGGTAATATTTGATTTGAAATAAATCGAACGCAAATAAAATTTGTAAAATTTTGAAAAATGATAGCACTGACACAGTTATTTCAGCTCCCAGGACAGGAGAGAGCTGAAACATCGATTTTTCAGCAGCATCAGCAGCAGCAGCAGAGAAATGCTTCAATAGTCTTAGTATTTGTTTCACTGATGAGAACAAATGGCATGTTGCTATTTGCATAATACAATTTATTGGTTTCAGCCTCTCATAAAAATGCTTTTCATTTTGCTTATTTTTATTCTATTTCTTAAGATGAATGAATAGTCTCTGTTTTCACTCTTTCTATTTCTGCTCAGATTTTCCCCAAGAAAATGATTATGAATAGAGTTTCTAATTGTAATTTTCGGCTTATTCAGCCCTTGAGTTTGTCACTTTGTGTGTAATGATTTGTAAACTATTTCAATTAGAACTTTAATTATGAAGGGTTTTTAGTATGAGTGTGTTGGTGTAATTGAGTTGTTGGTGGTTGCTGCTTTTATTCAAATGAAATTTTAAGGGGTAGCCCACCAGCTTCTAACAAACTCAAAACCATTAAAATATATAACTTCCAAAATGGGGTAATTATACTAAAAGGTTATTATTCAAGTACTCTCTAAAGACTCAAGTAACTCCTTTTTACACCATCATTATTTACTAAAATTTTAACATTATTTTTAATTAAGAAGCATAACTCCGGAAAATATTTTACACTACATCATATTTTGTAAATTTACAATTTTTTAGACAATAATTTTATAATTTAAAAGTATTCTAAATTTTATGTTTTAAAACTTTTTAGATAAAACTACAACTTTACATTGTGTTATTTACAAAAGCTGAAAAGTTGTTAAACTATTTACAATAGTTGTTTTACCAATGCAACTTAGTTAAATTTTATTATAATAAAGTTTAGCTTTATGTAAATTTAATGTTTTTAAATTAACACTTTCAACAAATATCTATTTTTGTTAATAGCAGCTTAATTTAAAAATATGCAATAATTTACAACAAATAATATACAATAATAAATAATAATAAAACAACAAATAATATACAATAATTTTTGCACGTTTAATTCATTTACATAAATAACTGTAACAATAAATTAATTTACAACATTACTGTACAAGAATTAAATCTTATTCGTATTACATTATTCGTATTAAAAATTACTTAAAAGATTACTTTTGCTCAGGTACTTTAGTAAAACTTTACAATTTACTTTATTATAAATAATTTTTAATATCAGTTTCTTTTTAATTAGTAATTAAACATTAATTATATTTACTTAAGGTTACAATGTTATACATTTTGTTAAACTGTTTAGATTTCTTGTCTTGCTACTTTCTAACAAACTGAAAATTATTAAAATAATTAATTTTGAAAATGGGGTAATTATATTACCTAAATGGTATAATTTAAACTGCAATATTTTGCAAATTTGATCGTAAAGTTGCCATTTTTTACACAGTTTAGACATTGATTTTACAATTTAAAAATATTTTAAACGTAAATATTTATTTTCTTAAACTTATTTGATAAATGCAAAACTACAACTTTGCATTGTATTTTTTACAACAACTTTTGGTAAACTTTTTACAATAGTTGTTTTACCACCACATTTGACTATGATAAAGTTTTGTTTTTATAAATTAAATGTTTTTTAATTAACACTTTTATCAAATATTAATAATATATTTTGACTGATAGCAGCTTTAATTTAAATATGCAATTATTTACAAATAAACTTTCTTAATTTACTTACATAAATAACTACAACAATAAAGTAATTTACAACATTATTGTACAAGTATTTAATTTTATTTAATTTAAGTATTTAATTTAATTATTCGTAATTTTATTACTTTGCTTGTGTATTAAATTTTTTTTATTAGAAATATATTTTATTATCAATTTATTTTTTTTAATTAATTGAACAATAATTACATTTACTAAAGGATTACAATGTTATTAATTTTGTGGAACTATTTACCATTCTTGTTTAACCATTTTCTAACAAACTCAAAACCATTAAAATATCTAAGTTCCAAATTTAATTGTGAGCTTGCAGTTTTTTTTTACAGTTTTGATACTAATTTTACAATTTAAAAGAATTTTAGACGTAAAGATTTATTTTCTTAGACTCATTTGAAAAATTTCATTGTATTATTTACAACTGCTACAACCTTGTTAAACTATTTACAATAGTTGTTTTACCAATTATAGTTTAGTTACATTTTACTAATTATTTATTTTAGTTTTATTTTTAGCAGCTTATTTTAAAAATATGCAATTATTTACAAATGAACTTGTTTATTTTATTTAAATCGATAAGTAGAACAATAAATATTACTCCACTATTTACAATTCTTGTCTTACCAATACAATACAACTGAGTATATTGCATTACAATGTAATTTTTGGTTTAGTTTGAATTAATTAAATTTCGATTACCACTTAACAAATACAAGTAATATATTTTATTTGCTAGGTTAGTTTACAAAAATATGCACTTATTTACAATGATAACGTAGATCTTAAACATGGCTACTGGTAGTATTTACAAAGCTAACTGTACCAATAAAGTACTCTAAAAAACATTTAACCTAGAACAGTTTATTTAATTTATTAGTTCAAAGCACATCACTTAAAACATTGGATTTGTTTTTGTTTCTAGTAAAAATTTACAATTTTTTTTATTGGAAATAAAGTTTTATAACAACATTTTTTATCAATAATAATAATAAGTACAGTATAGTGATCTTACAATTTTTTGTTTACTATAATAAATAAATTTTGTTAAACTATTTAGAATACTCACCTGCTTTATCAATGCAATATATTTGAAACTGAACTTTTTGTATTGTTTTAAATAAATCAAATGTATTTAGATAAACACTTTTAACTAATGCTGGTTATATATTTCAATTGTTAATTGAATTTACAAATATTCATAAATTTAAAATAATAAAATGCATCTTTAATATATTTTTACAAAACATGGCTATTGTTTACAATAACTATTAACTGTACAGTATAGTAGTCACAATGTTTTGTTTACAATGAAAAATAAATTTTGTTGAACTTTTTACAAAACTTGTTTTATCAACGTAACATACCTAATTATTAACAAATGCTAGTTATATATTTCAATTGTTAACTTAATTTACAAATATGCAGTTATTTACAATTGTTTTTCTTTATTTTTTTTCAGTGAACATTTTATCTGCATAATTGAATGTAGCAGTAATGAAATTTACAAATTATATTTATTCGTATGATGCATATTACTCTAAATATTGGTTTTGCTTGGATACTTTAGTAACACTTCAATTTTCTTTATAGGTTATAAATTTTATCAAAAATATTTCTTTCAATTAAATGTTAATTACAGTTAATAAATACTATACAAACTGTGCGGTATAGTAATTTTACACCTTTTTAACCGACTTCAAAAAAAAGAGGAAGTTCTCAATTCGACTGTATTTTTTTTATGTATTATAAATTTATGCTATATATATATATATATATATATGTTGTATGTTAAATATATATGTTTTAAGTTAAAAGTTATGTTACCTCATAATTTTTTTTAAAAAAATACAAATTTTTATAATTTTTTTTTATTTGGAAGCTGGTGCTTTACATTTAGTCCCATTCAAGTTTGATCAAGATCTGGTCAGTAGTTTTTACGTTATTCTTATTAATGTTTTTTTCACATACATTTTTGACACTCACAATTGATTACAAAAAACTGTAAAAAATGAAAAAAAATATATTTCAATATAATTAAATAATAGTTTATTTATGTAGTAATTTAAGCAATTTAAATATTATTAATTATGTTGTTTAATGTGTTTCATAATGCATTAATTACAATGTAAAGGAAAATGTCCACTTGATAAATTTTGCTTATATAAGCGCAAATCATAAAAAAGAATTTATATAAAATAACATCATCTAATTAAATATTAAATAAACAGTAAATTTTCTATTTTGAGATAAATGTTTCTCCCTTTCTTCGTTTGTCTCATTCAAACGAGGCTGTCTTATATTAACAGTGCGTTTATTAGGTCTACCCAGATTGAAACAAAATAAACAATAGTGACCGAATTCACCAAAAATCAAGAAATAAAAACAAAAAATTTTAACAAAAAAATACTAAAAAGTATAAAATAATTGATATATAAAAAATATAAATTTAAAAAACAATCAACTTATTTAGATGCAATAATGTACAATTATTGTTATATTTGAAGTCGGTGTTTATATATATTTTATATATATACATATACACATACTGATAATAATAAATTATATATTAGGATACACAATATTTAAACTAACGCGGGCGCTTCTCCTATCTTGTCTGGCACCGACTCCAAAAATAACAATAATTGTACATTATAGTATCCAAACAATATGAATGTTTTTTAAGCATACAAGTCTACGGAATTATACTATGTATATATTAATACTTTTCAGTTTTTTTTAAAATCTTTTAACGCTGCGCTTTTTTTTCGATAAATTTTTTTTTATGGTTTACAATGTTAAATAAACGTTTTTTAGAGTATTTACAATAGTTGTTCTACTAATACAATATATAGCTACATTTGATCTAAGCATTCTAAATTATAGTTTTATTTAGATCAAATGTATGTTCATCAAATATTAGTTATGCATTAAATTTATGTTATATAGTTTTTTTAATTACTATAAGTTTATAGTTATTGCAATATTTTCTTGTTTTTTGTAATTTTTAGCGTTTTTAAATGAAATTTGTATAATAAATGTTATTAATCGTATAGTTTTATTTACAATGTGATATATAAGTATAACAAAATAAATATTTAATCTTTGACAAACCAGAGTAAGCTAGCTTAATCAGCTATAATTTTTACTAAAGCTTAGAAAATATGGCGATTCTTCGTTTTGTAAATATAGCGATTGTATTGTTTACAAAAATAGTATAATAATAAAAAACATAATTAAAGTATTCTTAGATTTTAAAACTTTTTCTATTATTGTAAATTTACAATATTAAATGTATTAAAAATGTCAAATATAATTATATTTTAGGTTTATTTGTATAACATCTGTTTACATTTTATAGTTTACAATGTATTTACAAATCAACTTGGCCAATGGTCTATTTCAATAATTGTAGATTTTAACATTTAAACTATTATAAGTTAAAGTAGATGTTTGTAGGTCTGCGAATCAGTCTATTGCCTTGTAGCTACCAAATGGCTAAACCAATTTTGATCTAGTCTTTTTTATTAGAAAACTTAAGTAATCAAAAGTGTACTTCACTATAACTCAAAAAAACGTACTTATTCGATTAATAATTATCAATTATTTCTCTATTGATAAATGGATGTAAGCATGTTTGAAAAGTCTGATCTAATTAAACTTTGTTTTAGCGTGTTTTTTCATAATATTAAAAATAAATTGGAGTTTTAGAATTATGGTGAAACATTCTCTAAAATTTGCAAAACATTTACATAACTAAACCTTAAATAACTTGCAACAAACATATTTTGTTTGAGCTTATTGGAATGGTCTGAATCAAGTTTCAAATAAATTAAGCATTTATTATTTATAAAAACTATAGACAAGAAACACCAATTATTTTTTTACAAGAGATAAATGAAACATAAATATTTTAGATTTTGTGGTCAGAAGTGAGATAAAATAAGTTTATATTTTGATTGGATCTACAGTTTTTCAGTTTTTGAAAAGAAATTGTTCAAGTTGGAGAAACATGGAATACTTTACGAAAGATATAATAGATATTATCCTGTGAAAGTTTTATAAGGTGTAGCTGGTACAGATATTCCGGTTTTTCTGAAGAGATTTTGCAACTTTTCAAACTTAGAGGTTAAAAAAGATTTATGGAATCGATAAAGTTACGCAAAAGATTTCAACTTATTGTTATAGAAATGGATCAACATTTTAATAAAAAGTCTACCGTCTGTATAAAACGCCATTAAATTAATGCATACAGTAGAGTTTGAAACTGCACTCTCTTTGAAATTTATGTCTGGAACTTACAAAGTTGGTTGCCTTGACTTTTTCTCTTTTCAACTGTCACAGACACAAGATTCTTGTTTTTATGTATAATCTTAGATGTTTAATGTGTTTTAAAGCTTTATACTCTCTAGAATAAAAATTGCAAAAATTAATATAAAAATCGTTTTTGTTACCATTTTATTTTTATTTGCAGTGCGAACCTGGATTGGGGGCCTCCGTCATGTATAATCTTTTGTACAATCAACCTCAAAAGCTGATGCTGCTTGCTGGATGTAGCACCGTCTGTACCACCGTGGCTGAAGCTGCTAAAATGTGGAACCTTATAGTGGTACGTTACTCACTCTTTCTATTTATTTAGTTTAACTAAAAATTAAAAAAAAAAAAATTAGCCACATCTACTATTATTATTGTAACTATCACTATAAGCTAACTTTTAAATATAAGTCCGTAGTCTAAAAATAATAAATCAGTCTTTAGACTAATTTAATAAAAAAAGTTAAGTTAAATTTGAGTTAATTATTATAAAAAAAATGGTAAAATATTACTCTTCTCTTTTTTTTCGCCATTACTGTGCGTTCTTTTTATAATTTTTTTTCTACAAATTTTTAATACATCTACACAGTGATGTGCAACAAGAGGTTTTGAAATATATTAACACGTTTTGAAGTGTTTTCTTCATTATTTTCACTTACTTTTTTTAGTTAATTTTTTCAGGTCTCTATTTATATGTTTTATGTTATTTATAATGTGTTTACTAATTTTTTACTGTTTTATAGCATGGTTTGTTTTATATTTTTTTATTACGCTTTTTTTCTGTTTTTTGGATTAGTTAACTGCTTTTTATTTGATTTTTTTGTTATAACACATAATTTTGTTTAGGTTTTGTGTTTCTTTTACAATTATTTATTTATCTCATTTTTTTCGCGTATTCTTAAATTTTATTTATTTTAAAATAGCATTTCTATTTCATCTCATTTTACAGTTAAAGCATAAAATATGCAATTTTATCTAATTTTATTTGTAGCATTCTGCAAAATTTATTTTTTGCTTCTTTTTGAGTTTTATTGGTTTCATGTAATTTTTTCTTTTCTTTAGTCATTTTCTTTAAGTTATAGTGTTTTTTTGCAGTTATATTATCTTTTTTTCATCTGTTTATCATTTTAACCAATTTCAATTTTTTTATCTAAATATTTCTATTTTTCTAAATTTATTTTCTAAAATTATTTCAATATTTATATTTTTTAAATGTCGTTATTTTTATTTCTAAGTTAGTTTTTGCGTTTTTCTTAACAACTTTTACTTGTGTTTATTTTTTTGTATTTCATTTTTTTTTGTCTGTTTTTATCAATAAATATTGTTTCTTTTTGTCCATTACTAATTTTTAATTTCTTTTTTTTTTGATTTTGTATTTTCTATTTGAAATTTTTTTTTTTGAGATTGTGTTACATATAAAATAAATATAAACAGTTTTTCCAATTTCTAATACGTTTTATTTAAAAATAAATTATCTAGATTTTAACAACCCTGTTTGTCCTTTTCAGAAACAAACAAAATTATTCTGGAAATGACGAAATCTAGATAACTATTTAATAAAACATAGAATTTGGCAAGATTGTTTATATTTGTTTTATTTAAAACGCAATTTAAAAAAAAATTAATATTTTTATTTAATAAAAACTTTACAGATTACAACTCGAATAATTAGGCAAATTAAAAATGAGGAAAAACCAATTTCAATATAATTAGCTAATATTTTATTTATTGAATTAGTTCAAATTGCTTTTTGTTTAAATTAATGAAATAAATAAACTAATATTTGATTATATTAAAATCAATGTTTTTAAAGTTTTATTTTTGACAAATTGAATTTTGACATTTTGTGTGTGTTTATTGCTTTTTCTTTGATTTTTTGTCTGTTATAACTCTCAATTTTCTTAGTATTTTGAATTTCTTTGATAATTGCTTATCTCATTTTTTTCTTAGGTTTCTGCTGCTTTAAATAATTTGCTATAATTTTTAAAATAAAGTAATTATTTACATATTCTTAAAATGTATTTATTCTAAAATAGCATTCTTATTTTACTGTTAAAATATAAAATATATTATTTTATTTTATTATATTTGTAGCATTTTGCAAAACTATTTTTTTGCTACTTCTCAACTATTATTGGTTTTATGCTATTTTTTTTTTATTTTCCTGCCAATTTTGTTTAAAGTTATTGTTTTATATAATTTTTTTTTGGTTTTACTTTTTTTGCAATTACATTATCTTTATTTTATCTGTTTATCATTTTGACAAAGTTAAATTTTTTTTATCTAGATTTTTTTATTTGTGTTTTTAATTTTAAAAACACATTAATTTGTGTTTTCCATAATATCTTCAATATTTAATTTTTTTTTAATTGGTTATGTGTTTTTATTTCTATTTTATTTTTTGCGTCTTGCTGTATTTAAGTTTATCAATCTTCTTCATTTTCTCGATAATTTTTTTGCATTTTAATTGTACTGTTTTCTTCTATTTGTATTTTTTTACATACAGCTTTTTAATTTTTTGGTTTTTTGTCAGCTTTTTATCAAAAAATATTAGTTGTTTTTTTATTGCTATTTTTTTAAATTGTTTTTTCATTCAGAACTTTACAATTTTAATTTTTTTCCTTGTTTTTAATTGCAACTTAGTTTTTTTTCTTGTCTAATTTGTTTTTTTTCAAAATTCTCTTATTATTTTTTGATTATTTATTTTTATTTTTTAAAAGTTTTTTTATCATTTAGTTTACGCTTTATTATTTTTATTAGCCTTTGTTTCTATTCGAATAGGATGAAACAGAAGAGCAAGACGTTTGTTATTTGTTTTCTTATTTTTTTGCTATTTTTGTGTATAATAGTTTTGACAAAACATTAATGTTTTCTATATTTTCAACCAATCATTCTGTTATTTTAAGTAGTTTTAGGTACTTTTAAAATGTATTCTTCATTTTTGTTATCATTCTTATAGCATTTTACCTTTGTCAGATTTTCTTTCTTTTTTATTCTTATTGTTGCTTTAAATTGCTTGCTGCTGTTTGTTTTTAAGATTATTTTTGTAATTTATTTTGTTTTTCTTCTCTAAAAAGTTCCTAACCTTTGTAAGTATACTGTTTTTTTTTTCTTGGTTTCTTGATACTTGCAAATAATTTATTAAATATGCCACTTTTTGCATTTTTGGTTATTGTTTATTTGTAGTACAAAATATTTACAATTTCTCAGAATCTTCTAAGAAACTCTTTCTAATTATTGTGTTTTTGTTGTAATTTTTTAACATATCAATCATTTAAATTTATTTTTCTTTCTTTCATTCATTCCTTTTATATAACAATAATTACGAATTAATTTTCTTTTTTGATCAACTGAGCGACTTCAAGCTCTTGCTTCAAATTCAATAATGACATTAATAATTAAAGATAATTTAATTAATTTATATTAAAATTATAATTAAATAATTAATGCTAACTAGGGTAGATTACTATAAAATATCCAAACAGCTCTTTTAGTTTCAATTCTAGACAGCACTATTAAAAAGTCAATAAAAACCCTTAAAAAGAACAATGTTTTATCCGATTACTCAACGGTGATTTAACTTAATTTCCATATTAATCTCATGACTAAATCCGAAAAGAAAAACAACAAGGAAAAGGTTAAAATAAACGAGCGATCAAAGCGATACCAAATAATTAACATAAAATTAGATAAAGTAATAAAGAAAAATAACCGTGCCCGACTTTAGGACAAAGTATATATTTTATCATTGATTTTTTTCAAGCAAAAGCACCCCAACGTAGGTAGATATTTAACTTTCACCCCCATACAACAACAAAAACCATTTTATTTTCGCCTGTTTCAGATTATTTGTCTGATTTTCTACTTGAAAAAGAAAATATTTTATTTAGATTATTTTAGGGGCTGCGTCTGATACCTGTCATGTTTCTTTTTTTTTCTTCCAATATTTGCTTTGTGTTGGAGTGATATTTTCTTATTTTTAGAAAGCTTTTTATAGGTGGAGTGCCTCGTTCACAAAATTAAAAATAGGAATATCAAGTAAAACTCACATTTACCTTTTTTTTAAATGTGCAATTAACATATTTATTATTATAAAAATAACCATGAAAAACATAAATTTTTATTTTGTATGTGGTTTTCACATTAATTAGCTCTCTAGTCTAATAAATAACGAGTGTTTTTTTTAATTTAGCGTCATAGTTGGCCATGTCTATGAGTTTTTTGTGAACGGACCATAATTTTTAAAACAATTGCCTCAAATGTCAAAACAGTTACTAAATTTCTCAATTTGTTCAACTTTGATTTTAAAATGGCTTTCTCATAAGAACAGAAAAATTGTTGGTGGTTTTTTATTACCAAGTTGATGGTGAATGGCAATACTCATTTCAAGATTGTTTTCAAAAATTCCGCCACTCTTTCGTGAGACTGGCTTGCGTGATTGTAAAAAAAATTTTCCTAAAGGGAGAAAAGAGGACGTTATTGCAAATGCAAGGCAAATACTGGAAGAGGCGCCACAAAATTCTCTAGTCTTTTTGAAGACTACATATATTTGTTATCTTATATATTGTTATCTTACAATTTGTTATCTTATATATTGTTAAGCTTATCTCCTCATTAACGTTTATTTTTTCGTTTGTTATAACACTACAAGCGCTTTTAATTTAATCTCATTAACGTGTTAAACTATCGATTCATTAAATTAAAAGTGAGGTTAAATTAGATTCAGCTGTCAAATCAATAACTGTCAATTCAATTTGATGGTAAAGGTACGTTCACAATTTAAAGTTTAACATGGCAATCTTCGAGGCCAAATTAAAAAAAACAGCTGTTATAAAAAACATTTTCTTTTATCATAGTATTTTTTATTAAAAATTTTGTTTTAGTGTTATGTACTAGTTTATTGGACCTGTTAATCTTAATCGGTACAACTTAACAAATTACATTTTTTATTTATTGACGTTGTCTTGCTTAACCATTAATTAATTTATTAATTTAGATTAAGATTTTCGGCTCTAGATAGACAAAAACATCTATTTGTACATTTTTCTTTGATAAAACCTCTTAAAACCCAATTCTATAAAGTTTCGCTTTGTCTTATTGATTCTTGTGAAAGCTTTGTAAATTAGATTAAGTCTAACCTTTCTTCTTTTTTTTTTCGAAATTGGCGTAAAATTGGAAAGCATAGGTACATTAGGAGTGAAAAGTGACTTTAGAAGCCATTTACTTTAATTTATTGAAATTATAAGGGTTATCACAAAAGGCAGGACGTAAAAGGTCTGCTTTGCTCACAATCTGAAAGGTAATTTTAGAAATAATTAGGTTTTTTAGCGCTTTTTGTTTGGAACGCTTTTGAGTTCAGTCGACCAGTAAAAGCGTAATTTTAAAATTAATTTACGATTTTAGAATATTTTTCCAAAAAAAGATTTTTTAGTTTATAATGTTCGCCTGTAATTACATGTCACACCGTTAATATTTTACTAAAATAAATATTTAACAGTTGACGCCTTTGGTCTACGTTTTAATATTTTAATAAAATTGTGTCAATTCACATTATAGTTTTAAGCATTAATTCGATAGTTTTATTTTATAAAAAAATTTTATTTTAATTAGGTAGTAATCGCAAACAAAACAAGTTGTTTATGTTTCTATAAATTAAGAATAAATTATCTAGTTGTACGTCATAGCGCAATAGCGGTTTTGGCTTTGTTAGCTATCGTCAAGTTAGTTAGGTATAACGTGGACAAACAATTCCAGCTTGCAAAAAGCATAGCAACAATAAATAAAACGATTTAAGTTTTGTATTATTTTAATCTATATTTTAAAACTAATTCTTAGCTTATATACGCAGTTTTTTTTTTATTTTAATTTAATCTAAACAAATTACACTAATATTTGTTTATTTTGTTTATAATAACTTATGCTGTTTTTTAAATTAAGTACTGTTGTAACAATTACTTTAGAAAAAAGTTAATTATTTGAGGTAATTACTATTATTAATTAGTGATTTTTTAATTTGTATTGTTTAGCAAACCTAGTTTAGTTTTGGTTGACAAAGAAAAATATTTTTTCAAATTTGACTTTTTAATAAGCATATTAATGTTTTTAATTTAGCGTTTTTTATAGATCTATAAATAAATGTTTTTCCTTTTTAAAGGTCGGTATATAAACTTTTAACTGTCAGAAGAATAATTACGTCAGATGTTAATGCTGTCTAAAGATAAATTCTTTTATATCTGTGAACAAATATTCCTATACATTTGGAACCAATAGTGTTTTAAAAAGTGGTTCAGTGGTTCAAATTAGAGACAAAATGTTAATATTTTAAAAACTAATTTTGTTTAATTTATTCTAGGTGGAACTAATATAAATTTTTTCAAGCTACATTTTTTTATTAAATTTTAGGTGTTGATACTTACATGTTAAAAAAATTATATTTAACTAAAACTGGTTTAAACTGGTTTATTTATCAATAATGGGATCTAATACATTAAACTAATAAACATTGGATTTAATTTCAATATGGTTAATCTCAGAAGCTAAGATTGCTTTAGTTCAGCTAGGTTTTGCTAGTTTTATTATTTCACTGTAATTAAAATCTATTCAATCAATCAATCTGACAAAATACAGAAAAAAAATGTAGCTAAAAAATGTTACTTAGCCTCATAGTTTGTGTTTACTATACCGATGCTTAATTTACTGTAAATTAATCTAATTTAGTCAAGCGCTAAATTATCTTAGTTCAACCAAGTCTTAACTAATTTTGCTTGTTAAAGTTTAATATTTGTTTAAAAATTATTTTTATTTAAATAATTTTAACACTTAACATTAATAGTTTTTAAGAAACTAAAATAGTTTACAAAAAAAACTAAATCAAGTATATTCGAATTAGATCCTCAAATTTGGACGTGTTTCGTTCTTATTAGAACTCTTCAGCAAGTCGCAACAGATTCCTATTTGAATAAATTTGAATAATTTGAACAAACTTGAATGATTTTGAGTAAATTTGAGTACATTTGAGTAAATTTGAGTAAATTTGAGTAAATTTGAGTAAATTTGAGTAAATTTGAATAAATCAGGATAAATTTGAAATTGAAATTTTGCATAAATTAGAATTAATTTTATCCTCAACTAGTTCTGTGTAATTTAGTCCGAACAATTTTTTTAACTTTAAACAAGCTTTGAAACATTATATTCATTTATTTTAGATTTTTTACTATATTTTTGAAAAAGTAATTCTTATTTAATCCATAAGTTAAATCTAGTTTTAATAAACTTAGCTCAACCATATCTAAACTAAGGCTGCATGTCAAAATTTGATATTAAAATTGTTCTGAATTTATTTTTTTTCAATTAACTTTAACAGTTTTTAGTAAATTAGGATATATCTATAAAAAAAGAGCAAATTTATTTAAACTAGATTTGTGTTTCGTTCTTATTGAAACTCTTCAGCAAATTGCAACATATTCTAAAAAATTTGAATAAATTTGTAGAAAGTTGAAATTGAAAATCTGCAATTATTAAAATAAATTTTTACCATAAATTAGATTTTTTTTGTTCTGTGTATTTTAATCCAATCTATTACTTTAATCTTAAACAAGCACATATATTATATTTGTTTAATTTAGAATTTTTAAAAATTTTAATTTTTTTTTTATTTTTTTATTTATTTAAATTTAAATATTTATTTTAAATTTTAATTTTACTTTTATTAATTATTATTTAGTATGTCAAACTAATTGGTCTAACAGTTGCCTAATCTTTGATAGTTTGTTTAGTTAACTAAATTAATTTCAACTACCTTAATGCTTAACTGTAGAAATCAATTTAAACAGTTTTAATTAATTACTCTAATTAATACTTTTAATGCTGTTTTTTAATTTGTAGTTTTTAACGAATTAGCTCAATTTTTCTATGTTAGTACTTTAGCAAACATTAAAACAGTTAATTGACTTTATAAAACATTAATTTTAAAAATTTATTTTATTCAAGTAGAACTAATAAGAATTCATTTAAAATTAGACAATTGATTTAATTTTAAGTAGTTGGTTTTACTTTTGAATAAAATTCAATTAATTTAAATTTTAAACTATAACAATTTAGACTGGTTTTGTTTACTAATAAATTAGTCTAGCTTACTTCGTTAAAAATCATTTTATTTAATTTTAATTAAAGGTTTTGATGGTTTAATTTCAAAAGTTAGACTGCTTTAGTATAGTTAGCTTTTGCTAGATTAACCATTTAAACTAATTTTATCTAGATTACTTTAAACTAAAGTTTATATAATGAAAAAATAAAGTTTATAATTTGGTGTTCAATATTTGCTTAATTCAATTTTATCAAATTTTGTTTTGAATTATTTTAGTTTAACGAAATTCAAGCTAAACTTGCATGTTGAAACTTAAAATTAGTTTTATCTCAACTAATTTAAGTAACTTAAAAAAATTTTATTTGATTTAATCTATTTTAATATTTTTTTCTAAACGGTTTTAATTTAGACAAATCAGAAATATTTTGATAACTAATGTTTGGCTTATTCATTTAATTAGTTGAACTACATTAAATAAATCATTGATTAATTTATCAATTGTTATTACTGTTTTAGTATGATTAATTTTTTTTTTAAATCAATATGAGTTCATTTACTCTAAATAGTTTCTAATCTATTTTTGTTGTTTATTTATAATACGTTAATTTCAAATTATTTAAGTTAATCAAATCAAAATCTGTAATTTTTTGTTTAAAAACAATAGTAATGATTTAAATCAAGTAAGTAGTAAAGCAAGCATTCTTGTCAAATAAATATAGAAACACAAATCTGGCTGTGATAAATGACTACTAAAGTCAGAAGTGAGATCGCATCATTTCTCATCAAAACTTCGAGAAATTGAAAATGCAAGTCTCGCATTTTGGCTTTGTGATGTATAAATAAATTCAAGTCATACCCCAAGAGTGACATTAATATTTAAAAAGTTGGTACAATAAAATAGAAAAAAAAAACGAAAGAATGAATATATATTTCAACCCCTTTTGTAAACAGATCTCGGATCGTTCTAAATATAGCCATCACAATAGATTTCCTTCGTCAAGTAAACAGCCCTGTTGTAAATAACCTACTGTTGAACTCTATAAATTTGGATTATTATCTGAAATATTCTCAAAGCTGAAATCCTCCCCAAAAATATTTTATGGATCATAAAAAAAAAATGTAATTCTAGATTGAATTTTTTTTCTTTTTTAGCTAAAATTTTATTATTTTGTTTCAGCTATGTTATGGGGCTAGTTCACCAGCCCTCTCAGATCGAACTCGCTTTCCAACGCTTTTCCGCACCCACCCTTCCGCCACCGTTCACAACCCCACACGAATTAAACTAATGAAAAAATTTGGGTGGTCACGTATCGCTATTCTTCAGCAAGCTGAAGAGGTCTTCATATCGACCGTGGAGGACCTGGAGACGAGATGCATGGAGGCGAATATTGAAATTGTGACAAGACAGTCTTTTATGAGTGATCCTGTTGATGCTGTCAGAAATCTGAGACGACAGGATGCCAGAATTGTTGTGGGGCTCTTCTATGTTGTTGCTGCACGGAGGGTACTTTGTGAAATGTTTAAGCAGAAATTGTATGGAAAGTCACATACATGGTTTTTTATTGGTAAGTGAACTAAAAGAATATTTTTTGCTTTTGTTTTTAAAATAAAAATTATAATCTCATATCAAACATTGTCTAATAAAAGTTAAAAAAAAAACAATGAGCACTTAAAAATAATTGTATATAACTTCCTACGTGCGAACATAAGTAATTTTTAATTATGTATAAATTGAATAAAATGTATAAATAACGTGTTGAACTATCGATTCGATAAATTAAAAGTGAGGTTAGATTAGGTTCAAATGTCAGATTAATAACTGTCACTTTGATTTGATGGTAAAGGTACGTTCACAATTCAAAATTCTACATTCATAGCAATCTTCGACGCCAAATTTAAAAAAACAGTATTACGTTATTTAAGTAATGATTTATTAATTTTAAATTGAAAACTGTTTGTAGTTTAATTTATTTTATTACTAGCTGACCCGGCGAACTTCGTACCGCCTAACAGTCAATGAATGTCGTGTTACTTTTTAGCTGAACTAATTTAGGCTTTGATGAACGTAAAACAATGATACAAAATAATATATTTATATAGATAGAAACAAAAAAGTATTTTATTATGATGAATGATGATGAAAACATACATACAAAATGAGAATAAAAATAAAAAAAAATAAAAAATAATAATTAAGTACTTCAAACTCATGTCAGAAAAAAATGATTGAAAACTATGTTGTGCAGATTGGGAAAAAAAATAAAACTCGGATTAATTCATTAATAGGATTTTCATTCAAGCACTTTGTGGTAAACGACATTCTTGGTTTTTTGGTCAAGCGCAAGAACAAATAAAGCGGATGGTTTGCCGACACGTGAGCATGCCACGTACAATTGACTATGAGAAAAACATGCATTTTCTAGATGAAGGCCACAAATAGTCAAGGATTGGCCCTGTGATTTGTTGATCGTCATGGCGAAGGCAAGACGAATCGGGAATTGAATTCGTTTAAACTCAAAGGGCATATCCGTTGGGATAATCAGAATCCTTAGAATAAAAACTCCCTCATCTTTAAATTTTCCTTTAAGTATCGACGCGTGCAATTTCTCGCAGATAATTGACTCGCGATATTCCGTTGCCTAATTTCATTACGGCTTCGCTGGGAAAGATTAGATCTTCTAGGACGCGGCATTGTTATTAAAATGTGCACTCGCATAAAACCACCAAATATAATAACAGTGCCTAAACTTTCGAGACATAGACAATAGCTCAAAGAGTATATAACCACTACGTATGAATAGCTTAAGAAAAATCATAGACAACCTATAAAAAGACATTTACACTTTTGTTAACCTGTAGATTTTTTTCCCTTAATCTTATAACCTTTACCAACTGATTTTTTATTCCCTAAATTCCGTTCCTTCCTTTCCGATGATTTTATGTTTTTACTGTAGAATAAATATTAGGTATTATTTTCGGGAATTAATGTCTAAAACAAACCAATATAACAGTACCTGAACTTTGTAGACATTTTACAAAAAATAAATTTCTGAACGCACACGTGATGTCTTCAGAAAAAAATAAAGTTGTGGCTTAAAGGTCTCAGCAACCAGGCCATAAGCTCCAAAAACAAAAAAAAATAGTTGTTACTTTATTTGACAGGATTGGACAACAAATGTTTGACATGTAATAAACAAATCAGCATCTATTGAAATGATTAAGTATTCATTACACATATCGAGTTTTCATTGTTTTTAAGATGTATTCTGCTATTCGGGACGGAAACAAATCCAACAAATCAAAAACCATGGCAATCGGTCCAGCCGTTCTCGAGTTATAAGTGTTGTAAGAAACACGACTTTCTTTTATATATATAGATCTAAGTGTGGTAGAGAATAAATTGATATTAATCAAAAATTAATTTAATTAACTAATTATGTTTTTAATTAATTTTCTTAAAATCCAGCCATACACCTACAATCGGAACAGACAAAAGAAACATTTCTGGATCCATTTTTAAAAGCACCTGTGTTTTCTTATTCATTTTTATCTCAAAATGTTTAATGACATAAGCCAATCCAATTTTAATTTGCAAAAGTTCAGATCTTTTACCTGAAAATCAATTGATTAAAGATCAATAACTCATTTTCAAGCCAAACGGCTTTATTTTTTTGCAAAAGAAAAAGAAATAAAAATAAACAAAACGTATTTTTAATGAGATTAATAATTAACACAAAACAAAAACGTGTTGGGGGTCACCGGTTTATAAACAAAACATAGCAACAGCAAGAGAGAAAATAGAAAAAAAGATAAACAAAAATAATTGGTAGTGATTTAAATGCAAGCATAAAAAAACCACGTTTAATAAAAGCAAAAAAAGTTGAAATAGCAACAGAAAATAAATTTAAAAATAAAAAAAAAATTAAGGAAAAATGTTTTTAATAAAAAAATAGTAGAAAAACAAATAATAAACCGTTTTAATAAATCAATATTGTAAAAGAGCACTAAAATACAAAATATATACAGAATAATTAGAAAAAAAGCATCCTAAAAATGGTAAGTTATGAATAAGAGAAAAAAGAGACTGACAAATAATGTAGATAAAAATATAAAATTTGAAAAATAATTAAAACTATATGAAATTTTGAGAAAAATTGAAAAAAACTTTTAAGAAAAGCATCAAAAAAATTAATACAAAATGAAAAGTCATAATAAAAAAAGAAAATAAAAAATTGTGATGTTAGAAAAGTGCTTAAAAGTATGAGGAAATTAATGATGATAAAGCTTTAGATGTATTTCTCATTTAGGTCATTTCAGGTCTGGTCAGATCAGACGAATTTTTGACAAAATATCTGTGAAATTAATGTGAGGACTTTGTATGTGCTATCTACAAAATAATAATATAAATAAAAACACAACCACTCAACAACAAATCAAGTGTAGTTGTGTGAGTGCAAAAAACATAAAATAAAATAAAAAAGTCTTTGAAAAATAATATAAACAGAAAGGATTGATGGTAAAAATAAAAAAACAAAGAATAATGTAGTCCATTGAAATGTTACATTTGGGGTTGCGTTTTTTACAGAACGCAATTTTATTTTTTTGATGTGTAGGGGGGGTCAGGTCAGGTCAGGTCAGGTCAGGTCAGTCCATTGAAATGTATTTTATGTGTTTAAATTGCTTTTAAATATTATTAAAGTTTATTAAACGTAGAGTAGACTAAATAAAATTTATATTAGCTTAAATTAGACTGGATCAAGTCGAATTTAAGAGTCAAGATTAATTTGAAACGTAATTAAATAAGGGCAAAACTAAAAAAAAATATTGACTTAATATCTAAAGTTTTAAAAAAATAATATGTAATATAAAAATTAGCTAAAATAATTATTTTACAATTGTTAGAAAACTCGTTTTTATTATATAACATTGAAGTAAAATTAAACTAAACCATATAATTAGACTTTGCTTTTAATAATTAAAGATATTTACCTGTGTATTTAGAGAAGGGTTTATTTGTTAAAGTAAACTATAATCAAGTTTTTAGACTTTATTAAAGTTTGTCAGACTACATCTAACATAAATTTATTTATAGATGTAGTATAGATTATTTAAATAGAAATTAATCCTAATTTAATTATAATTCAAAATCTAATTACATATAAAGATTTAAAAAACTACAATATGGTTGATTAAACGTATATTTGAAACCTAACACAAGTCCATCATAAATCTAAAAAAAAAGAAACAATTAGAAGTAAATTTTAATTAAATTTTTTACAATAATATTGAAATACTAGTTTTTAATAGATTAAGCCTAAACTAAAGTTGAATTAGATAAAAAAATAGTTATAGTACATTTCACTGGATTGCTGGACTATACTTATATGAACTAGATTTATTATATTTAGATATCTGCCAGGCTTTATTAATTTAGACCTAATTATATTTAATTTTTAAGCATGTTTAAACTAGATTAAGTTTGGTTAAACTTTAATAAACTAATATTTAAAACTGAAAGCAAAAATTAATTTAAAAATACAATTAGTATTTACTAACTATTTTACAATAAGCTAAAAAACAGTTTTTCTTAAACATTAGTATAACTAAATTGAATCAAGCAACAAAATTAAGTTGATCAAAGCTCCGTTAATATAACTATTATTATGTTAATTGTCAAAGACTTTTTAAAAGTTTGTTAAAGTAAAATACCACTACTAAATATTAGTAAGTAAACTATCTGACTTAGACATTTAAACAAAAAAAGTTTTTGTCTAAAAAACACAGTCTAACAAACAGCGTAAGAAAATCCAAATTTCAATTTTTTTTAGACAGTTCTAATGTAACTTATTAACATTATCAGACTCTATTCTTTTAGATTTACAAAATTAGCAAAATCACATTTTTATTAATTAATTTACTTTTTTTGACAATTTCTTAGAAAAAACTACACCTAACGCAAACTAATTTAAATTAGTTTTTCATCATTGAAAATGAATAACTGATGTTACAAAACGTAAAGCACTAACTTGACAAAAAAATTAGACTCATAAATATGTGCGAAAATGACAAATATTTCCAGTAGAGCATGAAAGCATTAAATTTCACTATTCATAATTCTCGGAAACTACAAGTCACATAATTTTGTCAAACTAGAGAAAACAATAGCGGCAAACTGAGAACGTTGAATAATTTATTTGGTCATAGAAAGCATTTCTATAGTGTAAACCAGAATTTATGCGCGGTTATATAATATTTTTACTAGAATATGTAATTAAAATAATAGAGTAGTATAGTCTGCAGGTTTCTATGACACAAAAATTATATATATATATATATTACAGTTGAATAAAAATTCTTGCCCCGTTTAATTAGATTAAACAAAACCTTGTCTAAAATAGCTGTTTTTAAACTAAAAAGAGCAAATTCACTTGAGACTTTCGTGTAAAACCCAACAAATTGTCAGAAAATTGGCTACTGGACGTCGGAAACACATGTACAATTTAAATCTCAAGTGAATTTTATTCAAATTAACTTTGTTTCTGGGCATTACAATGCCACCTTCGTCAAATTGAGATCCAAACAAAATAAATTGACGAAAAAAATCTTTACTATGTGATTTTGTTTGAAAGTTAGAGTAATTGGTATTCAATCAAAAAAGTTCTAGAGATTTAGTGTTCCGGCGTAAAAATTTAATATAAAAGAGCGAAGTTTGGCAATCTAGAAAAAGTTTCAGCTTTACAATGTGAATTATAGACGCTAAAGGCATTATTTTGTTTGTTTTTAGGTTGGTATGAAGACAATTGGTTTGAGGTGAATCTTGAAAAAGAAAACATCGAATGTACATTAGAAGAGATGCGTAAAGCTGCAGAGGGTCATCTAACAACTGAAGCTTTAATGTGGAATCAGAATAAAAACGAGCGAACTATTTCAGGGATGACTTCAGAGGACTTTCGGTTACGTCTTAATCGGATATTAAGAGAGGATGGCTACAAGATCGATAGCAACCGTTATCCTGAAGGATATCAGGAAGCACCGTTAGCCTACGATGCTGTTTGGTCGGTCGCTTTAGGTATTTTTAATTTCTTTTTTTCATATCTTAAAAAATAATCAATTTTTAGCTTTTAATAAAACAATGGATAGATTGGCTAAATATGGAAAGAGCTTGAAGGAATTTAATTATAATAATAAGGAAATTGCTGATGATATTTATTCAGCTATTAATTCGACGCAGTTTTTGGGAATTTCGGTAAGTAGATTTTTTTCTTAAGGTAAATTTCATTTGATCAAATTTGTTGAAATTGTTAAACTTGTTTGTTAAACCTGTTAAACTTGTTTGTTAAACCTGTTAAACCTGTTAAACTTGTTAAACCTGTTAAACTTGTTAAGTCTGTTAAACTTGTTAAAATTGTTGAACTTGTTCAAAATGTTAAAATTGTCAACATATAAAGCTTGGCCAACATGTTAAAAATATTAAGTGTATCAAATGTGGTAAAACTGATTTTATTAGTTCAACATAACTTGTCAGTTTGTTGAATTTTAATTTTTAGTTAAACCAAAAGCATTTAAACAATATTTTAACAACGGTACCAAAAATTATAGAATTATATATACAAAAACCTAAGTTGTTTTAAAATAAAACATAAAAATAGTTTTTCAAGAATAAACTATAGTTTTGTGTAATAGATTAACATTGCTAAGAACGTCTATCACAATTTACAAAAAATCATTTTTTCCTTTTAAGATAAAAAATGAGTTATAATTGAAAATATTTCTTATCACTACTATTTTATTGACAAAGTATTTAACAAAAACATATTACTAAAGTTAGATAAAAATTTTGTTTTATTAATCAATTTCTTGACAGTTTGACAAATTTAAAATAGATCAAAAAATTGAATAATACGGAAGTTAAATAAAACTATTTTAGTTTATACAATCAAATTAAGTTTTAGTTTAACACTTGCGTTGTTAAATTTACTATAATAGTAATTTTTATAATTGTTAAATTTAGACAACGTTTTACTGTGGTTTCAAATTTTAGCGGAATATAGTTTTTCAAAGTTAGATTTACAATAAATTTAGAAACAAGTTAAACACATTAAATTTTTATTAAAATATATAAATAAAACCGATAAATTTTTAAAATTGTAATTATGTAATTTTTTACATAATTATAGCTTTGTGGAAATAAATTTAAAAAGTTTTATTTAAATAATTTTTTTCATTTTGTTTCTAATTAAACAATGATTTGTTTTGCAGTATTAATTTTTCTACTTAAAACAGATCATTTTAATTTTGTAAAAATAATACACTTGTTTAACAAATATTGTAATATTCAACGAAAATAACAAGTTTAACAAAACTGATAAAATAGATAATTATACCAAAATTGACCAACTTTTCAGCAATTTAACATTTTAAACATTTCAAAGATCTAAAAACTTTACTAAAATTATAAAATTTAAAATAAAATTTAAACTGAATGGGTTGAATTATTTTAACAATTAACTTTGAAAATTATTTAATAATAATTTTAACGGTTTATATCATAAATGCTCCATATATAACAAATATTTTTAAAAAACAAGTTTTTAACTGAAAAATAATATTAAAAAAATTAATTTAATAATAATGCATTTAAAACAATATTATTTTTTAAATAAGTAATCACAAATATTTATTCAAATTCGTTTAAAGGAACTAAACTATGTCAGTTTAATAAAAACGTTAAATAAATTATAATTGAATACAATTAATTTGATCCAAATTTTCAATAATTTTTAGAAATCTTTATACATATAATATATATATATATACATAAATTGTAAAACATAAAAATACATAATGGTTTTTAAATAAATAATTGTAAATTATAATATTTGGAAAAATAACAATATCAAGCAATAAACGTACCCAAAAATAAATAACTGCTAAGGTTTTTTTTAATAGTAAAAAATAATGGTTATTTTATATAGGTATTTCAACAGTTTGACAGTTTTAGATAAGTTTTCTCAATTAAACCGAAAAAATTAATTTTAATTTGTAAAACCTACTTAAATTGTTACTTATTTTAACAATTTGGTGAAATTGTTAAAATGACTAAATATAAATAAATTTGTTAAAATTTTTTTTAAGTGTTAAACTAGTTAAAATTAAATTTATTAAAATATTTAATAAATATTTTACTAATTAAAAAGAAAACTTATAAAATAATTTTATAACTGTCAACAAAATCTACAAATTTTGACAGTTTAACAAAATCAAGATCAACATATTAAAAACTTTTTTAATTATTGTAACTATTAAGCTATTTTTGGCAAATTTAAAAATTTTGTAGTTTAAACAAAATTTGTGTATCATAATTTTTAATTTTGCAGCTTATTTGTTTTTGTTTTTTCAAGTTTAAAAAATTCTCACAATCTATGACATGTGTGTTAACGATACTTTTTATCAATTTTAACAAAAAAAAAGCATTATAAATAAGCTGTTAGGATTAGAATTTTATTATAAATAATTAGAAAAATTAACAGATGAATTTAGGGTTTTTTGGACAAAACAATTTTAACATTCTAAATAATGTAAAAATAAATAGAAATTTTATTAGGTTTAACTGATTTAACAATTTTATACAGTTTTTTTTAATTCAACAAAGAAAATTTGAAAGATTTGATTACTCACATTATTTTAAAAGTTAAGTTAGATGTGCTTATTTTTTATTATAATAATTTGGTTAAAGCTCCTAAAGACTAAGATTGAATTAAAAAGTTTAACAATTTTTAATCAAATTTGTTTGAAAGTAACATCATTCAAAACTATTAAACTAAATACAAAGTTAAACTTGTCACTCAGCTTCATTTTATTGTTAAACTTAAACTTTCATCTACATCAATTGAAAAATAGTATTTATGATCTAAAAAACTTTCAGGGACATGTGGCTTTTAGTTCCCAAGGTGATCGAATTGCTTTAACACAAATTGAGCAAGTTATAAATGGTAGTTACGTTGTTTTGGGCTATTATGATACACAGTCTGACAACCTCACCTGGTTTGATCGAGAAGTTTGGCATGGTAAGTCAAAATCTTTTCAGTATTTATTTTTACACACAACATTTTAAATGTAACATGGCGCAGTCAGTAGTAGTATAATTTGTTTTTAATGTAAATTTATACGTTTTTTTTTAGTGCACGTAAATCAGAATTAAACAAAAAAGGGGTTGTACAATAAAATGTTTATGGACTGACGTAACAACATTCTCGTGACACATAAATTTGTCACTTTTAGAAGGGTGAATGCTATATCTTGACCACTAGCTTACCCTTTAAAAGTTTTATTTATTTTATTCAGAGCTGGATCAATAGATTTCAATTTATTGCATGTTTTGATATATGCCGGGAATATTTTATTATTTCAAAATAGGATTATATGATATTATGCAATTTTTAATACAATCAAGCTTATACAAATTTATAATTTTGTCGCAAACGTATTATTCTGAGGTGGACAATATGTATGTTTTTTAATTCCATAAGCTTTTACACAATATTGACATAAAACCAAAAACAACATTACAAAATCCACTTGAAAGCTTTCTCTTTAAAACCCAAATCTATTTTCTCTTATCACAAATCAATATAAGAACTCACAAAAAAACATATTAAAGTGATCAATCAATCAACCAAAAAAATTAAATAAATTATTTAATGACATAGTTTTTATGAGTAAACGTATCATATGACTTGTGGCATCAGAAGTGGGATTACAATTTTTTTGCAGAATGTAAATAAGCACTTATTATAAAATAAACTACCGACAAACTGTTAATAACAATAATAACAAAAAAACACAAACAAAGCGTTCTCCAACAACTATGATTTAAACTCATTTGATTATCAGTGGGTTTTCTATAAAGTATATGTGTCTAAAGAGCAAGCATTTTTTACATCAACTTTTATTGTTTCTTATTATGTTAGATAAAATAAAAGCAAATTTATTCAAACTAGATCCGTAGACTTGGACATGTTTCTTTCTTATTAAATTTTTTTATCAAGTCGCAACAGATTCTCATTTGAATAAATTTGCACTCTCATATTCAGCCAAGTATTTATTGCGCCGCGTTTCAGATGAAAGGCGCTAACGTTATAATTTGATTGTCGATATTGATTAGCGATATCTCTTTCGCCTCAAAATTATTTCTATCAATATCTATCATTTGACATGTAGAAACGTTTTCTGGACTTTAATGTAAGGAGCTTTTATATTTAATAGATGTTGCTATTTCTATTTTTATAATTATGATAAATAAACAATAAAATGAGCAAGAGCACCATCTTGTTAAAATAATTTTTTCTTGATACAAAATTCACTACCTATAATAGAATCAACAATTGGTCCTTAACGACAGCAGTAAATAATTTAAAACCTCATAAAATGAAACAGAATCATTTAATCAGTCAAGTGGATGGAGTTTTGTTTGTTGCTCATAGCTTTCTCTGATTAACTATTCCGAAATGACATTTGAACAGTTATAAATCTCAAAATAAAAATCACTTATCCTATTATTAATTTTAAGAAAAATGTTGATAAGTCATAATCGTTCTTTTTCTTTATATAAGTCATCATTAATTTTCATAGCCGCTCTAGAGTAAGATATTTTTGGGGTGTTTTGCTCAACAATTGCGTGACGGGGTACATAAAGCGATAGCTTTTCAGCCAATGCAATCAACAATATAGTTGAAGGGAAAAGGGTTTGTTCCCTTCAAAGATTTACTTTGCTTTCCTGACAGGTTTATATCTATGGCCATCACTCAAGATAAACTTTAGCATGTTCCACAATAAAACGTTTTGTTCTATTGTCATTTATATTGCTTTAATTGAAAATTATCTCACTTCTGATAACAATAAAAAATAAATTAAAATATCAACAACAAAATTTAATTTATGATAACAACATTACTACAATGTCATATTATTATGTTAAGTGCCTTAAGGATAATTTTATGAATTTAAGTTGAAAATATTACAAAATTATGACTTATATAATGCAAGTAACTAATCACATGCAACTTTGTGATTGAGCAAGCTATTATATATTAATCATGATAGATTGATTATTGGATATTTCTGCATTTTATTATTCCAGGTTTTGTATTACTGTATGTCTATATCATGACATAGTTTTCCTACTATATTCTAGAAGTGATAATTTTTTAATTTTTATAACATTTGAATTAGTTGTATAGTATTTTTTATTTAAAATTTTGTTTTATTAATGTCTAAATGTTTAAATTTACATATTTTTGATTTCTGATTTTGTTTTTGTTTATAAATATATAAAATTGAAGATAATTTATTTTACTTTTTAGTTTTACATCTAACGACTTTGTTTTAATTTTTCTCAAAAAATGTGCTTTTCTTATAGTGTGTATAATCTTATTATTTAATGTTCTAAATTATCTTAAATTTAGGTTTTTTTTTAAATTTTATTTTTAAATTTGTTTATTATTTGTTTTTAGATTTTATTGACTTTTTTTCCAATTTCTCAGTGTTTGTTTCTTAAATATTTTTTTTGGTTTTTCTATATACTTTTTTTCATAAGCTTATTAAAGTTGAAACTATAAAGTTATAGCTAAATTATTTAGATTTTAATAAACTTATTTCATATGTTTTTAATTTTTGATTTCATTCTAGATCTATCGACTTTTTTCTATTTTTTAAGAGCTAAAAATTTGCATTTTACCTAGAACTTTGTTTTATCTTATTATAGATAATGTTTTAAATAATAGACTTTAAATTTAGGTTACATTTTTGATTTTATTTTTAGATGTATTTCTTGTTTGCTGGTAGATTTTAGATCTATTAAATTTCTAATTTTTGTTGGTCTACGAGACATATTTAAAATTTATGTGAAATTTTTGGTTTTAGGTGTAGATATTCTTGCTTTTTTTCTTAATTATATTTTCCTATTTTCTTTTAAGCTTATTAAAGTTAAAGATGTTGTTTCTAACTTATTTATATTTTAACAACATGGTTTTATTTACAATTTTTTTCATCTCATTTAAATTTGTATCTATCGACTTGCTTTTTGAAAGTTATTTTCTTTTAAGAATTTTGTTTTATCTTATTATTTAATGTTTTAACTGATAGATTTTAGATAAAATTCATAATTTTGCTTATTATTTGTTTGTAGATCTAATGACTTTTTCTCAAATTTTAGCTATTTATTTCTTAAAGTTTAAAAGCTAAAGTTATAGATAACTCATCCAAATTTTAATAAAAACTTATTTCAAATGTTTTTATTAGTTTATTTTTTATTCCAAATTTGTGGACTTTTTTTAAAAAAATTTTTAAATCTAAAAATAGGCTTTTTATTAAAAAATCTGTTTGATTTTATATGATTTTAAATAATATTTTTTAAATTTATGTAACTTTTTTTTTTATTTTGAAAAATATTTCTACTTTTTCTTATTTTTTTCAAATTTCTTAAAGTTGTAAACGTATTCTACATCTAGAAATCAGTTTTTTTTTTGACTCTATTTGTTTGTCTACGAGAAATATTTCAGATTTAGGAAAAATTTTCTATTTCAGTTGTAGAGATTCATGCTTTTTTTCATTTATTGTCTTTTTTCTTAAATCTCTAAGCGTTCTAAATGTATGCTACATCTAGAATTCTGTTTAATTTGATTATTTGTTGTCTATAAAAAGTATTTTAGTTTCAGTTGTAGATATTCTTGGTTTTTTTCTTAACTACATTTGTCTATTTTGTCACAAGATTATTAAAGTTGAAATGTTGTTTTTTACTTATTTAGATTTTAGCATGGATTTTATTTTCAAATGTTTTTCTTGATTTTATTTTAAATCTGAATCTATCGTTTTCTTTTCATCTTTCCAAAAGAGATTTTTTTTAGAATTTTGTTTTATCTTATTATTTAATGTTTTAAATAATACCCTTTAGATAAAATTTATAATTTCATTGCTACAATGTTTGCTTTTAACTACAATGTTTATTGTTTGTTTACAAATTCTAGATCTATTGACCCAGTTTCTCATTTTCTTAACTATTCTACATCTAGATTTTGTCTTTGATTATTGGATCTCTTAAGCAAAATATTTTAGGGATAAGTACAATTTTTAGTTTCACTACTAGTTGTTTTTTTCCTAGATCTAGATCTATCTACATTTCTTCTTTGAGAATATTAAATTTAAAGAAGTTTCTATTTTGACTGTTTTATATTATGGTGACACTAGATTTTATTTTCAAATGTTTTTCTTGATTTTGTTTTAAATCTTCACCAATCGACTTACTTTTTATCTTTCTGGAAATCAATTTTTTTTTCATTTTTGAATTTTGTTTTATCTTGATATTTAATGTTTCAAAAAGATAGACTTTTTGATAATGATAAAATTCATATTTTTATCTCCACACTTGTTTTTGTTTGTTTGCAGATTCTAGATCTATTAACCTATATTCCTTAATTTTTAAGTATTCTACATCTATTTGGTTATTTGATTTCCAAAACAAAACATTTTTTGTTTCGGAACCATTGATTTTTTTTTCAAATTTGTTTGAGTCATAATTTTTCAAATATTATAACGTTTAAATTAGTTATGTGATTACATAAAATATAGTATTAATTTATGTTTAAAATAAAAAAAAATTATTATCAAAAATCTACAGCAATCTGTTTTTTTTGTAGGTGTAAAAGTGCCTCAAGATCGAACAATCAGACGAAAAGTACTACGTACGGTTACATTACCTCTTTTTGTTTGCATGTGCGTCATATCCAGCATTGGTATAATAATTGCTGTAAGTTTAATGGTTTTCAATATGTGGAATAATCATAGAAGGTATGCACTTAGTTTTTATACAGTACAAATCTGAGAATATTAATTTTAACAATTTTTTTCTAGGGTTATACAAGCGTCGCACCCTGTTTGTAACACAATAATGCTTTTTGGTATAATAGTATGTTTGACAGCTGTATTCCTTCTTGGTCTAGATGGTAGATTTGTATCCCCAGGTGCCTATCCAGCTATATGTCAAGCAAGGGCATGGCTTTTATCTACAGGATTTACTTTGTCATTTGGTGCCATGTTTAGTAAAGTGTGGCGAGTACATAGATTAACAACTAAAGCAAAAAGCGATCCTAAGGTTAGAATGGTAAGTGACTAGAGTTGTTAAAGTGTAACGTCACAATGTATTTTTTAGAAAAAAGTAGAACCATGGAAGCTCTACTCAATGGTTTCCGGACTTTTAGTAGTAGATCTTGTAATAATGTTGGTTTGGCAGCTTCAAGATCCTCTTCAACGACGTATCGAAACTTTTTCGGAAGAGAATCCGGAATCTTCTAGTGATGATTATAAAATAGTACCCGAATTGGAACATTGTGAAAGTCATAATCATAATGTATGGCTAGGTTTATTCTATGCTTATAAAGGTTTAGTTTTGGTATGTAAACCACAAACCATTCTACTTTATAAACTACTAAAGACTTTTTCTAGATTTTTGGATTATTTCTTGCTTATGAGACACGCTCTGTTAAAGTAAAGCAAATCAACGATTCACGATATGTAGGAATGAGTATATACAATGTGGTTATACTATGTTTAATCACAGCTTCAGTTACTATGGTTATAGCAAGTCAGCAAGATGCCAGTTATGCTTTTGTGTCTCTTGCCATAGTTTTTTGTTGTTTTCTTAGTATGGCACTTATTTTTGTGCCTAAAGTAAGTACTGACTTGAAGTACCATTTGATTTATGTTGACATAAACATATTTTTTTTTAGGTTATAGAAGTTATAAGACATCCTATGGATAAAGCAGAAAGTAAATATAATCCAGATGCGGGAGTTTCCAAAGAAGATGAAGAAAGGTATCAAAAGTTACTCAATGAAAACGAAGATCTTCAACGACTGATTTCTCAGGTATCAAATTATAATTTTACTGGTCTTAAAACTTAAACTCTACAATTTTTAAACATCTCTTTTTGTTGTTGTTTTTGTTATTATAAATCTTGCAGTTTTAAATGGAATTTTTTTAAATAATAAAGTTAAGTTGCGTCGTCCAGTATTTAGTGCCTTAAAGAAATAAGTAATCACAGATTATTATTGTTTTGAGGAATTATTTTTAGTTTTATATTTTTTTGATGTTCTAAAAGATAGCTTCTAAGCAATTTTTTTAATGTTAGGCAACGTCAAATATAATTTATTGTCTAATTTTATGATAATATTTTTATAAATTTTATTACCTCATATTTTCTACTGTTTGAGGTTATGGAAAATAGATTGTATAACCACTAAATAAAAGTAAAAAACTAAAAAACAAATGCTTTGCTTTGCTTTTTTTTTGAAGTTTTATATTCAGTGTTTTTAAATACTTTTTATAATCTTTTTTTAATTCTATTGTTTCTTCTTTATAACATTTTCATTACTTAGTACTTTTTTTAAGTCTTTTAAACCTTTTTTTATATCTTTAAATTTTTCTTTGTTCCTAGACTTATTAACTTTTTTTTTGTCTTTCTAACACTAGCAAAGTTTCTAAAAATTTGTTGTATTTTAATATATATAAATTTTAAATGATCTTAAATTTAAGTTTTAAATTTTCTTATTTTATTTTCAAAGAAATTTTTAATTTGTTTATTTATTATTTTATACCATGCTTCAAAATATTTAATTCGTGTAGATTTTTTAATATTATTCAAAATGTGTTCTTGTTTTCCATTTATTATTTTAAAATTTTTTTTTTGGTCTGAAGATCTAAAATGATTTATTTTCATTTGACTATTTGATAAGAATTTAGATTTTCGTAAAACATTATTTTGTTTTTAAATATTTTTGCTTTTTTTTTTTTAATTTTCGACTTTCTCTCTCAAATTTCACAAATTACAAATGCAAAACTTTATTTTCTATAAATTGTAAATTATAAAATAAATCAAATATTTCTTTTATTTTTTTTTAATTTTAGATCTATGGATATTATCTCTTAAATTTTCAAATAAAAAAAAATAAATGTTTATTTTATTAATTGTAAATTATATCTTCTAATTGAAATTTTGTTTCCTTTTACTATTTTTTTTAAACGAAGATTTAAGAATAAGCAAAGTTGTTTGTATTTTAAATCTTTTTTTTTGCTATTTTTCCTGTCTAGATCTACATTTTTAGATATATTTTTTGAATTTTTTTGTATCAACTTATTTTTTCTCAAAACTTTAAAGTTTTAATTAGGTTTTTTAATTAATATTATTTTAATTTATTCTTGACACTAAACAAAAGATTTGAAATTTAGGTAAATCAATTAATGGTTTTATCTAAAATGTTTGTTTGTATTATTGCTCTTAGATTTTTTTATTTTTTCTTTCAAATGTAGGGAAGTTCAAGACGTATTATTTGGTTCAGAAAAAATTGGTTTTTGGATTCATTTTCAAATATTTTTATTTTTTTTTTAGTTTTAGATATAATAGCAGTGTTCTTCATTTTATAATAATGCAGCTTGCTGTTCTTCCGGAAAGATTTTTAAATCCAAATATAAAGTTTTGAGATTTTTCCTTAATGATATGGGTACTACATCCACATTTGAAATAACCAAAAGTAAAATTTTTACCATTTTTGAATTCCAAAGATCCCTAATGGTCATCGAAAGCAGCAAATGTTTAGACATTTTTGTTATAAATGGATCAATAATATTACAAGAATTTAGAACAGCAATATCTATAAAATTTGCAATTTTAGTTTTCTTAAATACTATAACAATATTCGGCCTATTGAGTTCAATTTTTGAAGCAGTTAGTAAAGTTCGATCTCAGTATAATTTGTAATTATAGAAATTTTCCGGATTATAATTATAACATGGATCAACATTTTTGTCCAAATTAATTTTAAAAGCTAAATTTGAATGAATTATTTTTGCAACAGTGTTCTGTCTTTTTTCATAATGTTTATTAACTATCACTGAAATTATATTATTTATATCATTATTGTATCTTGTTATTCTATTTTTTGATCTGAACAATAGATTTTAAATTTCTAGAATTGTGTTTTTATTTCTAGATATACTAACATTTCTCTTTTCATTGAATCTATATGTGTTATTTATGTAATGTTTTTTTAATTCGATGTTCTAATCGATAAATTTTTAATCAAAGTAGAGTTTTGGCTTTAACATTCAAAATTTTTTTTTCTTTTTTTTTTTCTTAATTCTAGATCTATAGACTTTGTTTATATCTTTTTGCCAAGATGTGCGAGCTCTTTATTTAGTATTGTGTATTATTTCGAGATTTAATGTTCTAAATATAGGTAATTTTTTATCTAGATACTATGGTAATTGTTTATTTAAAGATTCTAGACTTTCGTCTCGATTTTACTTTTTAATATATTTTTTTTTATTTCTCTAATCTACATTTTTTTAACTTTGCTTTTCAAGTTTATTAAAGTTAAAAAACTATAAATAACTTATTAGGATTTGAATTAGATCTGGTTTAAAATGCTTTTATTTGTTTTTTAATTTTATTTAATTTTCTAACCTTATTTACATCTAGATCTATCGGCTTTTCTTTTTCTTATGGATGGTTCTTATTTTAGATATATTTTTTGTTAGTTGGTAGATTCTAGATCTATTATTTTTTCTTAGAATCTTTAAAAATTTTATAAAACTTCTATAGTTCTATAAAATCTTCTAGTTCTATAATTTTATAAAGAAAAAAAATTTAGATAAAGCTAGCATATAAACCAGCTTTATCTAGAATTTTTTTATTTGATGAGGTGTTTAGGAGGAATATTTTAAGTTTAAGTGAAATTTTTAGTTAATTATTTGCGTTTTTTTCCTTTAACTACATCTATCTACTTTTTTCTCAAACTTATTAAACTTAAAAATGTTGTTGTCTTTAACTTATTTAGATTTTGGTAACAGCTGACTTTATTTTCAAATTTTTTCTTGATTTTTTTCAATTCTAGATCTATCGACTTGCTGAAAGTAAAACATTTTATACATAGAATTTTATTTTATCTTATTATATAATGTTTTAAATGATAGATTTCAGATTTAGGTACAATTTTTGATGTTATTTCATGTTTGTTGACAGACTCTAGATTTATTCACTTCCTTTCACTTATTTTTAAAAATTCTACATCTAAACTTGATTATTTGATTTCTGAAGCAGAACATTTTAGGTTTATGTAAAATTTTTAGTTTCACTTCTAAACATTGTTCTTTCTTCATTATCTACCATTTGTCTTAGGATTATTGATTTTAAAAATTTTGTTTTTCTTTTAATCTATGTAGATTATGATGACACCTTGTTTTATTTTCAATTTTTTTGTTTGTTTTTTAGGTAAAATTTTCGGATTTACTTCTAGATATTTTTAAAATTTTTTTCAACTAGATTTATATAGATGCCTTTTTTTTCAAGATTGTCAAATTTAAAGATTTTGTTATATTTAATTTTAATTAGATTATGGTATCATTTATTCTCAAATGTTTTTCTTATTTCTTTTTTTCAAAATTATAGATCGACTGACTTGCTTTTCATCTGTCAAAAAGTTAAAAATGTGGTTTTCATCAACAATTTGATTTCATCTTATTATTTAATGTTCTAATGAGAAGATCCTTTATTTTTATATATGTTTCTAGTTGTAGCTTCTAAAAGTTTAACTTTTTTTCTCAATTTGTTCTTTTAAGATGTTATATCTTTAATTAGTTTAGATTATTATCATTTAGTGTCATTTTCAAGTATTATCCTTGTTTTTTTGCAAATTCCAGATCTATTGTCTTTTTTCTTCAATTTTTATGGTTAAAAATATGTTTTTCATCTAGAATTGTTGTAAACAATAGATTTTAAATAAGGAATGCGGTCTAAAATTAGTTTAATGTGGAGTCTGTTTCCAGATCTTGCTGTTATCTGAGTAAAATTAAGATAAAAATGTCAACTTTTTTTGTACTACCAACTGATTAAATTCTTTTTTTTTCTTGTTTGCAAATACAGAAAGAAGAAAAAATAAAACTCCTGAAAGAACGTCTAGCTGAAAAAGAAGCCGGAAAAGGTGGTATCACAAGTGCAACGATAACCCAAGGTAAGGACACCCTAATTGTTGCTGATTTTATCACGGATGCTGGTACATCTGATTCAGCATTTGGTGCCGGGATATCTGTCTATACGCGCTCATCTAGATGCAGTCAATCAGATATAGATTTTGAATTCAGTGAAAGTTATCTATAAATAAATAAAACAATACCTCTACCTTATACTTATCTATGTGCCTATCCACTGTATTATATAGTAAAAAAGGTTTGAGATATATCCGGCAGTAAATTTTGTTGCACTAATCCCTCAACCTGAAACCGCAGTCATTATTGGAGACCGTTCTGCATTCAAGGTAGTACTCAGCTACCCCACACTTTGGCTTGTAAATCTTTCTTTCCATTGCTGCCCTGTCCCTCTCATTACAAGCAATAAAATTTACTACGGAGTATTCCTACTATACTACGGTTTGTAAATTGTAGAAGTGGCTCATAGTGATTTAAACGATTTTCACTTCCCAAAGACTCTCGATCTGATTTGATCTTCAAAAAAATCAAAGTACTTGGGTTTGCGTCATTTCTATAAATTTAGGATCGTAGTTTTTAAGTTAATATACTGAGTGATCAGTTAATTTGTCATGTTAAGCACACACGTCTTCCAAATTAGAATCGACACACAGATTTTCGTTTTGACACTTTGTGTATATTGATCACTCTTTTACCTCAAGTAGACAATCTTAAGCACATATAAGAGTCAATTACCAAAACATTTTATTTGAGCTTATTAGCCAGGTTATATTAAGCACAAAAATTGTAGTGTAGAGAATCCAGCGCTCTCTATTGGTAAATATATAAAATAGCTTAGATTGTACTACACAATTTCACGTTGATTATAGGCCCATAACCTAATAAATACACAGTTTTTATTACTTAAGACTCTGCATTTGTGTTTTCTATACACTCTAAAACTAAATAAGTTTAACATAATTTAGTTAATATTAATTACTTAGTTTTTTTACCAACAGAGGACGTCAGTTTTTTTACTTAAGAATTGATTTGATTGGCTGCATTTTTTTTATTGCACTGTTATAGTTACGTTACTTAGTAGATTAGTTGAGTCTCGTTATAACATAAAGTACCATTGTTTTAATCAAAAAGAAACATGTCTTTTCTCCCAAGAATTTATGTTGTAACGAGATGTTTAGGCTATTTTTTCTATTTTTATTTTTCAATTTTTTTGGGAGTGAGATTTGATTTCTTTTTGACAGATACAAAAGATGAACGCATTTAATCATCGGCTTGGTTACTTTGGTAAGGTCTTGTGTAAACTTTTATCAATTTTTATTATTGTTAAGACAATATTGAAATTTAAATAATGTGTGAAACAAGTGATAAACTATTATTATAATAAACGTCAATTCTACACGAATTTTTAGTCAGGGATTTTTATTTTTGAATATTGTTTTAAGATTAGGTTAAAAATAGTCATTAATTAAAAAGTGACTATTATTTTTGCGATTTTTTTTCTTTTTCTTACTTTTGTAAGCTAAGTTACCAAAATAGTGAGAACAAATCGCTCAATGTGTTTTTTAGAAAATTAGAATTTTCGAATATTTTTGGCCGATTGCCGCCAAAACTGTTTGGAACCTCACAAAATTCTTGATTCCAAGCCTGCTTAAAGTCTTAACTTTGGTATGAAGCTTTATTAATGGAAGGCAAGTTTAAGTTTATTAAATGAAGATTTAAATTCTAAATGTTGTGATAGAAGATGCAGTGCTTGGACTGATTTTGTAGTGATTCTAAAGTCCAATTCTTGACTAATAAAAGTCAGAAATAATGGTTAGTGTTTAACTAAAAAATTGAGATAATAATAAATCTTCTAATGTTAGATTTTTAGTAGTTTAAATGTTATAACGAGATTTTTTTATTTAATGCAAGAATTCTAAAACTCAAAAAAAAATTGCGATGTTTTTTTTAAAAAACAAAAAACATCACAATTTTTTTAATTTTCATTTTTCAATTGCAATAGCTGTGACAATTAATGTACCCTATTAATGTTTAGCAATATTATTACGTGTTAGTTGTTAAACAAATCTCTAATTTTATCAAATGTTATTTTGTACAAAAAAAAATTATTGAAAAACAAAAAACATTCGAATAATTTTTATTTTATTGTGCCACAAACACAATTTTTAGATTATCCACCACTTCACCCGACACAAAATTAAATTTTTCCACTATTATTAGACGAAAATTTATTCGAATGTTTAGAAAACAACTCAAGATGGCAGTCGTACCTCATTACGGCTCAAAATGGGGTATGGCTTATCCTAGAATATAAGTACACTTTATGTTAGTTCAATAAAAGATGGACTTGTTTATTGTAAGTACGGAAAATAAGTATTGACTAGTACCTACATTGCAGTTTTACTGTCAAATATGTGTTCAAAAACCCAATCAGCTACCTAATCTTATGTCAAATTAAATTTTAAGTGTACGAAATGTTTGTTTTTTTTACTCACCCGTCTCTTCCTCGCACTAGTTGGGTCACATATTGTATATAAATAACAAAATCTAAGCAAAAAATACACTAAAAAGTTTTGTTTACTAATAAAGAAATAATAAGTATGTTTTTTCAAAACTTATACTTGAAAGTCTCTAATTACTTACTTGTTTTTATATAAATCTATTTTTTTATTCAAATATGTAAGTAAAAACACATTTCTAACATAACCTTAACAAAATAAAATTTCTAAACTATTAAAAGTTGACAATGTTTTTTTTAAATATCTTTTTCGACAATCCTCTTGATATTCAATATATCCACACGCAAATTAAGTGCGCGAAGTAACCAACTCCCGCACTTTTGCAAAAATTCTAACGCAAAAAATACTTGGTATAATTTTGTTTTAGTTTCGGAATAGCCGTCTTACCGTACTGGTTATGGAAATAGTTATTTTTCTTATTGGACGATCTGTGTAGCCTATAATAAATTCTATTATTTTGTGTTTGGTTTTTTACAGATGTCTGCTGTTTTATTGCCTAAATATGTTCCAATCTTTGTCACTTCAGACAAAGAAAGAATGGTGAAAAAAAAATAAAAGATTTAAAAAATAAAGAAGCCATACAGACAAGAATAAGAAAGAAAAAAAAAATAAGAAAGAAAAAAACAACTTAGAAAAAAATCATTTTTTTGAGTGTTATTGAAACAAAATAGGAGAAAGCGTTTTAGAGATACGAGCAAGATGTAATAAAGCTGAAGAAGATCCTATATGAAAAGATTGAAAATATAGAGCTGAAGGTTAAGTAAATAAAGATTATAAATAAATATGCACAAAAAGTAGCATAAAAAATAATGATTTAAGAAAGCATAATACTGAAACTATACAAAGAATGCTTCAAACTTACAGATGCTGATAAATAAAAAAAACTCGTAACTTGAACAGTATATGAAAAGTAAAAAAAAAAATAGAAAAAAAGGCTAAAAAAGAAGAAAGAAAAAAGGTTCCAATTGAAAAAAACTTTAATATAAAAATAGAATATTATGCATTAAGAAAGACAAACAAAAATTCATTTAAAGACAAAAATATAAATCAAAAAGATAAATAAACAAATAAAAAATTGTTAGAAATTGAAAGTAAAAAATATTTTAAGAAATTATAGAGTGGCTGGAAGTGTTAGGAATGGTATATACATAAATAAATCACAAAAAATGAAAGAAAATGAAAGAAAGCTATCGAAAGAATATAGATACAATGTGTATATTGCCCCAAAAAACAATAGAAGAGCAAACAAGGAGATAATAACAAACATAAAAATAAAAATTTAAAAATATAAAAAACGGCAAAGAAAAAAAACAGTGAAAAATAGCAGAAAATAATTAGAAATAGCATCAGAGACATTAAAAACAGCTGAAAATAAAAAAAAAGAAGAACGCATAAACCTACTGGTGGGGAAAGATTTTAATGTAAGAATATCAAAAAACAAAAAAAATATATAAAAAAAATGGTAAATCCCTGAAAGACATATAAAACATTGAAGAAATGCTATTGATCAAAATAACAAAAAAAACATAAGTGGGAAATTTGAGACGAAAAACAAAACGAGATTATGTGAAAGAGAGTTATCATAAAGCGGGGTTAAACAAGAAACTGCAATAGATTTTGACATAGTAAATCAATGTGCATAAAACAAAATACATAAATTATTTAGATCTACTCTTGCTGTGTAATTTAGTATAACAGATTTTTATTGTCTTTGACAGTATGATTGCTTACAAATGTCAAACAAACGTCAAAGCTTGTCTATAATCTCGTACGTTTTTCCATATGAAGTAATCAGAAGTTGAACATAAGTTCAAAACTCCACGGCAAGAGTAGATCTAAAAAAAATATGAACGCACCGTAGATAAATATAAAATAAAAAATTATATAATCAGATCATATACCATTAGAGCATCAAATAAATAAATAAAAAAAAATACAAAAGACAACAAGAAACAGAAATAAAAACGTATAATAAAAATGTGAAAAAAAGCTACAAAAAATTGTAGAAGTAGTAGAAACAGAGATAAAAGTAAAAAATTGTTGAAAAGCTGAGAAGTAAATTATAAAAGTTCGAGAATATTTGACTAAAACCAGATATATGTAAGGAAAGAAAGAGGAGAAACTAAAAAACATAAGGTAGTAAAAACAAAACAAAAATACAAATTTTAAATCAACTTAACAAACTTTTTTTTACATAGTCTAGTGTTTTTATTTATATAAAACCTTCAAAAAAGATTACGGGGTTGCTTTAAATATAAATCTGTTCCTTATAGGTTTTAATCTGACTAAAGTTAATTAAAAATAATTTGAAATAATTCAGTCATTCTGACTTTTATCCACAAAACTTTCTACTTCTCTACAGCTTAGTCAACAATTCCACCACCCATAATTGGTTACAGTGTTGCAACTAAGCAAATAAAAAAGTCTTTAAAAAATGTTGCCAACTCAAACAGTCATTGTTGACCACGCTGTATATTTTTACAATCTAGATGCGTACCTCACTATGAAATTGCTTTTATAAATCTTTACAACTAATTCATTTATAAACACACACGCTATACAATTTTTGAAATCTTACAGTAACACCGAGTGACTATAAAGGAATGAAGCAAAAAATAGAGTGGCAAGACTGAGTAAGTTGGTGGTTCAACCATGGGTTCAACCTGTCAGTTGTTAATCGTCTTTATTTAGGTTGGTATATCATAAAGTAAAGCAACAGAAAATAAAGACGTTTTAGACATTTGTTTTGCATGTCATAACTGTGTGTATCATGCTATCGATTTTGCCAACTTAAGAATTCAAATATCGTACCAACGTAAAAAAATAATTTTCTTTAAAAGTAAACCGGTAACATTGCAAAGCATTTGACAGTTTATTGCAGTTTCAGTCAAGTGCAATATATTTTCTGATTGATAATGTAAATCAAAAATTATACTCTCAAGTCAAAATTTTTGGAATTCTTAGACTTTTTATTGGTTTTTGTTATCAAAAAATAAAAAGATAAACAAGAAATATTTGATTGTTGCTTATTTTGTGATCAAAAACGTTAAAAAATATAATATCCATCAAGAACGGAGGGCACATACTGGCTGCTCTGTACATATGAAACAAGTGCGTACAGCCACAACTTTCAGGTACTCGCAGCTGATCGTGCTTATCTATCGCTTATTCCGCTTAGCTTAGGCAGGACGTAACGAGTCATAGGTTTTTGTGTGTGCTGCCACCGTTATATATTGATAAAACGTTATCACGTCAACTTTGACAATCATTGTCAGATGCCGATTAAAAAGTTAGTCGCTGTGACATAACCTACAATTTTTTTGAGTGTTATGTCAAATATTTGTCAAGCAAGCGTATCCGGTTACAGTGTTGCAACTAGGCAAATAAAAAAAATCTCTAAAAAGTGTTGCCAGCTTAAACAATCATGCTGTATGAAAAATAATGCTTTCTTATTCCAAATAGTGCAAATCTATACTTGACTTTTAAGAGAATCTGATGTCAACTTCTAAAACATCGGTAGTCTGGCAACCCTGTAAAGCGTTTTCCAAATTTAAATTTTTAAATTTTTGTAAACATTTTGATCTTCTTATTAGAGTTAAACTATTTTCTTGTAAAAATAACTTATTGTGCGTCAATAGCCTTTCAAGTGTAGATTTTAAAATTTGACAAGTACTAAAAAGAAGGCAAGCGTTCAACCAACGCAAACCGCTTTATGAAAGCAAAGCGGAAGCCAGGTGATTTGGTGAATGCACTCTTTGTTTATAAAAAATAAAAACTGTCATCTGTCAGTTCAAATTCATTTGAGTTTTTGAATATTTAATTTTGTGAAAATGTCCCGTAAATTGGACCCGATGGGGTTGTTTTCTTGTAAAAATGACCTTTCTCCTTATAAATGTTCGATGTGTGAATTTACAAATAATAAGACGGTTGTGTTTTTTCGTCATATTTGTAGAAGTAAATATAATCATGAAGAGGTTAAGTCGAAACATTGCGAAAAAGACAAAAAGAATAGCTTTTCGGTCGTTTGGCGACGTTTTCATGAGCAAAAGTGCAAAATCTACGCCAAATTTAGTAAAGAACAAAAATTTAAATGTGATCAATGTAACTATCAAAATGAAATTAGTTCAAATGTTTTTCGACACAAAAATAACGTACACGCTGGTAAAACAGTACAAAGTTGTTTTGAATGTGATCAATGTGATGAAAAATATAAAGATAAAAGATATTTAAATATGCATAAGCTAAGAAAACATATTTCTAGTAGTTTAGTTGAGTGGTTCAATTGTGATCAATGTAGCTATAAAACAATACATAAACATTACCTTAAACAACATTTAAAATCTCATAATGAAAACTTTAAATGTGATTATTGTTCGTTTAAAACAAATATTTTGTCTCATTTAAAACGTCATACGTTTAACAAACATACCCCTGATGAGTTGATTAATTGGCATAATTGTCAATTATGCACTTACAAAACTAAACATTTTAGTGGTTTAAGAGCACATTTATTAGCAAAACATTCATCTAAAGAAAAAAAATTCAAATGTAATGAATGTCCATATGCTACACACTTGGAAATACACTTAAAAAGACATAACAAAAGTAATCATTTACCGGAGTATAGCTGTACAAAATGTGACTACAAAACAAAGCATAAGAATGATTTGAAAAGCCACCACGGAAAATGCTTTTTCAAAACGGAACTTGATACAAATATTGAGGCGACTAAATGTATTCACTGTTCTTTTGAAACAAATACACAGGCTCATTTAAAACTTCATATTCGAAACAAACATACTCCCGATGATTTAATAAATTGGCAGAAATGCCTTTCTTGCACTTACAAAGCCAAATCTAAAGGCAGTTTAAAACATCATGTATTATTTAAACATTCCTCTGCAGAAAAAAAATACAAATGCGATCAATGCTCATACGCTTCACACTCAAAAACACATTTAAAACGGCACAACATAAGTAAACATTGAGCAAAAGATCAAATTCAATTTTATAATTGTATAAAATGTAATTAGAAAACTAAGCAGAGGTTTAATTAAAAAAAAACAAATCATTGAAGCATTAACTTGTAAAAGAAAAAGTTTATCATCGCAATAAAAACATCATCACAATGGCCAACATTTTTATTATAGAATGACATTTAGGAAAATAACTGAAAGAAACTATTTGGGAAGGTAACTGAGGCCCAGGAGAACTAAACCCAGTGTTTTGCCAAACCAAAAAAGTCATTTTAAATACTTTTGAAAGAATGAAAATATTGCAAGTCTGTACTTATATAAAATGAATTTCAATTAAATTAGAATGAAAAGGTGGCTGTGAAAGCTCAAATTTATATTGGCCTGTTTTCATCTAGCATTTAGCTTTTTTTTAAGTTTGCAGAATGATGTCAGTGAATTTTAATGGTTTAGACATGTGACAAATGCAGTATTCATTCACTCTCATTTAAAATGTGTTTTCACAATAATGGCCTATTCTCGAGCCAATTTAGTTGAAACTGTATTGTGTCTTATCAAGAGACCATTTATTATAATATATACCATGGAGCTATAATAGAATGGAGTCAGGATGTAGGCAATTTGTTTTGATGCAAAAAAAAAGAGCATTCTAAGCGCGAAGTATATACGTTGCCACACGCTCTTTGTTTACAAAGTACGTGGCTACAAAACAAAAGCGTGGTGCAGTATAAAAGTTCGTTGTTTTTGAAAAAACTCGCAACGGCCGGCAACGTCGAATTCAAGATTTGTTTACTATTTGGTGTTGCGGGGTACTACTTATATCATTTTTAATTGCGGGAAAACTAGTATTTTCTGAATGAACTCAACAAAATTGTCTTACATATAATAATAGAGATGTTAATAAAGCCCTAGAACAATGATTAGATTGAGATGTGATGTGTGGATCCAAAAAGTGTCCATATGAAAATATGTTATTGCTCAAGACCGATCTTTGTTGTATTTACATCAACAGAGGCGTAGAACCACAACCGCTAAATAACGTATTAGTTTATGGATATCATCCAACTTAAAGCATCGTAAACAACAAAGAACTAATTCCAGAATTTGTGACAGTCATATCTTTCATACGCTGTAGAACCACCAATCAAGAGAGCTAAACAAGGCTTTGGTCCAGCTGCCAAATACCACAGAACAGTTTGGGAAAAAACTGGCCAATATAATCCAAATTATCCTTCTAAACCACTCCAGAAGTGTAACATCTATTGAAATTCCCACGCAGAAAATGCCCTAAAGTACCTTTTATCAACAATACTTTACCAATTTTTTTCTAATTTTGGATGTTTTTAGGGTAATAATGCTCCAATTAGGATCATTTAAACCATGGCCAGATGCAATTGAGTCAGACTGGACAACGTACAATGGATGCCAGCGCTCTTTTGGAGTACTTTAAGCCACTGCAAAAGTGGTTGGAAGCGGAAAATAAGAAAAATAATGCTTTTATCGGTTGGGAAAAAGCTGATAAAATTTGTGTAAACACCCAAAAATCTAAATAAATGAATATCAATGAAAAGTTTCTTGTCTTTATAATTACACAATCAAATAGGTAAATAGCTTTTTCATAGATTAATATTTTGTAAATATCACTTTGTGCTTATTGTTTTTATTGTTGACATACTTTTTGAAGTTTTACTGCTAAAAGATAAAACCGGTCAAGGTGAGTCTTAACCAGAAGGTATTTACGACGCATAATAAAAATATTGGGCGTCCAAAAAAGATCAAAAGGCATTAAATTTATTTGACATGTCAACTTTCATGGCCTTCACGTTTACCTGATTTGTCACCTATTGAACATGTGTAGGATATGATTAACTTTTGTTCAGTTTTTCTTATAAAAACTAATACTTATTATTTGCAAGTGTATATATTTCCAGCAAGTTTATCGACAAATTGTAATTTTGGACCTAGACTAATCTACACAAATTACACCAAAGTATAAAAAACAAAAGTAAAATATTCAAAAAAAACTCAAAATTATGCAAAACATATCTCAATTGGCTATATGTGTACGAGAGGGGTATTCGAACCTATACTGTTTAAAATAAAGATTAAAATTATACAAAGCTTTTAAATAATCAAACGCAGAACAAAAGAAAAGTCTAGCTCTAGATTTGTACATGTACTATTTAAAAAAACACAAGCCAAAAAGTCCAACTACCAAAACTTTTAGATCAATCTAAACAATTAAATTGAATATTTCAAACAACTAAAGATAAAAATTCAAAAAATAGTCAAAAATACCAAAATCGAGATGTAAATTTGCTATAGGTAGACCGGAGTGGTGCAACTTTAGACATAAATATATCATTTCAAATAAATTTAGCAAAAAAAAACAGTACAACGTAGCAGGAAAAAAATTTAATCTACTTAAACAAAGCTGTTTATTTATAGTTTTAGACATAGACCGTTTAAAACAAATTGTACTAAGTTAAAAAAAAAGTATTATCCTATTTCAAATAAATTGCAACCTACCAAACCAGCTAAGAATGTGCTGTTGTCAGTTTAGGTCCAAAACTACCTCAGGGGTCTGATTGTGGACCTATTCTATTTCAGTTTAATACAACAATTAGACAATATCAATGTAATTCCTATTTTGTATCAAATAAAAATTACTTTATTTCAATTTTTAGATGTCTTAAACTTCCTAGTATAAGTTATAATTTATATATTACTCACAGTTTTGTTTAAAAAGCCATTTGATCTATGGAAGACTCACCTGTAACAAACAAAAAATTATTTAAAAAAAAAACCTTAATAATAATAATTTAAATATCAAATTTAAGTGAAATTATAACAAAACCTCATTTTAACAGCCAATCTAAACAAAGACCTCATTTTGCTTTTTCTTAATTTACGGTTTTCGTTCATCGACTTAAAAATTCTCTGAAAATTACCGATCTTTCAATAATAATTGCAAAACGTAATGATTGATCCTGTTATAAGTACAATGAGACAGGCCAATTATCCAGCATTGGCTTCGTTAAAATTTACCAAAAAATAATACCCATCAATTATCCTCCTTTTCACATACTTTAGTTTACATTGTAGCGATACATTTTGCAAATGCGTAAAATTTAAAATTTTCGGTAACTGTATCCCATAATGAACATTACCTATTGTAACTTAGTTAATAGTATTGAATTTTCATTACTAAAAAAATATCATTACATAAATGACACGATTGGCTCATATTTTGAGCTTATATCAGCCATACATATTTTTGTAGAATCACCCGAAATTAAAAACTTTTATTTGAAACATATTGATAATATATTGAAATAAATCATAAAAAGTGCCATGAAAGTCATGTGAAATATAATTCGCTCCTGTTTTGAGCTCATCAGCCAGTGATACTTCTACATAAACACCCCAAAACAACATTTCAATAAAAAATTTCTAAAGTGATATCAAAACGACACGAAACAGAGTAATTCAGCCCGCGCCACATGCAGACGCAGAGGAAAATATCGTACGTTATATCGCCGAATATACCGAGTGTTTAATAAAATGATTTTGAATCGTTACACAGCAAGACGCAAACCTTTTTTATAAATTTATTTTAATCAAAGATCCACAACATTAACCACCAGCAGCGACCTGGGAAAGCGGCTTTTTGATCTTTTGGCAGCCAAAGCTCGTCACGTTAAACAAACCCGAAAAATGACAGAAAAAAGAAAAAAAAAAGAAAACGGAAAATTCACATATACACAAAAATCAGTAATTTTTTTTAATGGTTTTCAAATTTATTCAAACTATATGTGTAAACTTGCACATGTTTTGTTCTTATTAGAACTTATCTATCAACACTGACAACTTCTTATTTAAAGTAAAAACTTTTTGCTAGAAATTTTGCCTCAGAAAATGGTTTGATGCAAGGTAGCTTCTAATATATGTCCCTGGTTTAAAATATTACGGAAGTAACAGACACTTGGGTAGATGTAAGCCCAAACTTGTAACTGAATCTGTTGCAACTTGCTGATGAGTTCCAATAAGAACAAAATATGTCATGCATTGATCTTTTTTATTTTACTAGTTGATGGCTAACCAAAGAAGATAGATTATAGTTTAGCTGAACATTTAGAGCGGTCACAACTTTGCCTATCCAAAATACTTTACAACAGATCAACCCCCAATTTGCATAAAGCTAGTGATTCTGGCAATTCTGTGGCTCTGATGAGTATATGTATCTAGCAACCTTGACATTCTGTCATTTAGAGTATAAGCCATGAGTAATATATACTTCGTGAGTAATATCTATAAAAATTAAAATTTGTCAATTGTCAGCTGTCAGTCAAGTGTCATTTTAATATTTATATATGTGTTTATAATAATGACCCAGACATTAGATTCGATGGGGTTGTTTTCTTGTAAAGATGACCTTTCTCCTTATAAATGTTCGATGTGTGTATTTAGAAATAATGAAAGAGTTGTGTTATTCCGTCATAATTGTGGAACTAAATATAACCATAAAGAGGTTAGACCGAAAAATTGCCAAAAGTGCAAGAAGAGAACTTTTTCGATTGTTTGGCGATATTGTCATGAACAAAAATGTAAAGATTCAGCCAAATTAAGTAAAAAGAAAAAATTTAAATGTGATCAATGTAACTATAGAAGTGAAATTAGATCAAGCGTTATGCGGCACAAAAACAACATACACGGAGCTAAAGAATTACAACGTTTTTTTGAATGTGATCAATGCGATGCAAAATATAAAGAGAAAAGATATCTAAATATGCATAAACTAAAAAAACATACTTCTAGTAGTTTAGTTGAGTGGTTCAATTGTGATCAATGCAACTATAAAACAATACATAGTCATTATCTTAGACAACATTTGAAAACTCATTATCATGAATTTGAATGTGATCACTGTTCTTTTCTAACAAATAGTTTATCTAATCTAAAAACTCATTATTTTAACAGACATACTCCTGATGAATTGATTAATTGGCATAAATGTCAAGTTTGCGCTTACAAAACAAAGCATTTCAGCGGTTTAAAAGCTCATTTATTAGCTAAACATTCGTCCAAAGAAAAAAAAATCAAGTGCAATCAATGCGCATATGCAACACACATGAAAATCAACTTAAAAAAACATCACATAAACAATCACTTACCAAAGGATCAAATAAAATTTTTTAATTGCACAAACTGTGATTATAAAACTAAGCATAAGAATGCTTTGAAATACCACCAAGAAAAATGCATTTTCAAAATGGAAACGGATTCAATTATTGAGGCGACTACATCTATTCCCTGTGCTTTTGAAACAAATACACACAAGCCCATTTGAAACTTCATATTCGAAACAAACATACTCCCTATGATTTAATAAATTAGCATATATGCCTTTCTTGCACTTAGAAAGCCAAATCTAAGGGAAGATTAAAGCATCATGTAATCCTCTAAAGAAAAAAAAACAAATGCGATCAATGCTCACACTCGAAAACCCGCTTAAAACGCCACATCAGATAATATTGAGCAAAAATTTTTTATACTTGTGTAAAATGTAATTAAAAAACTAAACAGAAGTTGAATTAAAAATCGAAAAAAAAACTAATCATAAATGCATTAACAAGAAAAAGCTTATCGCTAAAAAAACAGACCTACATTTTTATTATTGAATGACATTCAAGAAAATAATTGAAAGAAACTATTTGAAAAGACAACTGAAGCCCAGGAGGACTAAACCCAGTGTTGCCAAACAAAAAAGGGCATTTTAAATAATTTTGAAAGAATGAAAATACTGCAAAAGTCTGTACCTAATGTTTCAAAAACTTTTGTACATACCTAAATTAAATAATATTATTTATTTCAATTAAATTGAAATAAAAGGTGGTTGTGGAAACTCAAATTTATGTTGGCCAATGTAGTAAACAAGCCAAAATAAATAAATTAATATTAATGTTTTAGACATGTGACAAATGTAGTATCTACCTTTCACATTTGAAATGTGTTTACACAATCGTGGCCTATTCTTAAACCAATTCAATCGAAAATAAGTATTGCTTATTATCAACAGACTGTTTATTACAATATATGCCCAAAACTTTATTTCTGTTCGTCCACTCGATAAAATGTGAAATTGGCAGAACTACGTTTTAGTGATTTTTGCAATACAGTTGCCCGCCATGTTATGACATTTTGTTCTGAGAAAATTAACAATTATAAAAAGAACAGCAAATACAAAACAAATCTACTAATTTTTTGTTATATTAAGTGTGAACATACATCCTGACGCATTATAAAAATTAATTCCTGAAGTCAAAGGATCTTGAATTGAAAGTGTGGGAGGATTATTGTCAACATTATTTGTACGTCTTTTAGTAGAATTATAATTAATATCAAATATGTTGTGACTTGTGAGTTAAGTCTTCACCTAAAATCGGCCTTGCGGTTTTCGTTTTATTGAGCACAGATTCTTCAACATAAGATTCTGCAGTCGTGTCGCTTTTCCACTCTCCGTGGAAAAGCGTGGCGCTTTAAATTATCCTTACTGCCGTCTCTGCTGCGTTGGCAAAGAAAGTACGAAAACAATGTCCCGTATAAAGTGGTGGTTCTGGTAAATCCCAATAATTAGCAATTTTGCTTAGTACACTTTCCAAAGTATGGATTCCAACTGGCTGGACTGTGCATTTGCCACTTCTATAAATTAGGAAAAATTTATCAAGGAGCGTCTCTTTAGGACGCAGAGCTAAATATTTGTTAAATAATTCTATGGATTTTACTTTTCCTTCAAACACTGAAGTGATCACAAATAATCAAGGCCTGTTGGCCTTTGTTTAAGTTAGGTAAACAACTAAAATTGTTTTTTTGTGCTCGATGTCACTTACTTTTAAATTCAAATGTTCTTCATTACGTAAAGTCTCAGTAATGCCAAACACAACACGAATGTAAAATAATTACATTCATATAAAACTGGTATTGAAAAATTTGCATAAATTACCTTCATCACCAATAAGATTTCCGGTGCATTTAGTAAAAATTTAAGATAAAATTGACTTTTTTGGAATATGATTTCTTCCTTTTTATTTAAAAAAAGCCGTAAGTTTTTTATATATACTACGACCACACTGAAGAAAGAGAAAACTCTTTCGATAAAACAAAAAAATACGTCAGTAGAACGTTTTAACTATGATTTTGAATTTCTTATTTATAACAGTAGTATTAACATGTTATGTCAGAATGTTACTACAATTGTTGAAATGTGTAGAAATGATTCAAATCAGCATTTGTATAATCTAATCAGTGTACTAATCAGCAAGCTAGCGTATTACTATGACATTAAGAATGACAGGTGTAAAATGACGCTGACATGTTACCTATAGCCAACCAGAAAGCATTAAATTCCTAACTTTAAATTTGTTGCCAGCTTAAAGCATCAGATGCTGGTTCTTTCATTAAAAAACAAATACTACTTATAGTAATCCATTTGAGCAATAAGCGCAACCCTTTTTTTAAAAATTCTCCTTACTTACGAAAATTACCATGTAGTCATGGAGCTACAACAGAATGTAGTCAGGATGTAGACAATTTGTTTTGATGCAAAAAAGCAATCTAAGCGCGTAGTACATACGTTGCCACGCGCTCTCTGTTTACAAGGTACGTGGCTGCGTGGACAATTAATGTCATACAAAGCCAAAGAGTGGTGCAGTATAAAAGTTCGTTGTTTTTGGAAAAAAATCGAAACGGCCGGCAACGTCGAATCCAAGTTTTGTTTACAATTTAGTGGTGTGGGGTACTGCTTATTTCATTTTTAATTGCAAGAAAACTAGTGTTTTCTGAATGAAGTCAACAAAATTGTCTTACAAATAGTAATACAGATGTTAATAAAAGCCCTAAAACAATGGTTAGATTGAGATGTGATGTGTGGATCCAAAAAGTGTCCATATGAAAATATGTTACTGCTCAAGACCGATCATTGTTGTATTTACATCAACAGAGGCGTAGAAGTTTATATTTTGTCACAGTTTTATGGATTTTTCTCTGACAAAGTCTATAAGTCTAATAAGTGTCTGCCATTATTACATGTATCTATTACATCAATAAATACTCATAGCAATATTGTTAATTTATACGCAACCGCTAAATAACGTCTTAATTTATGGATAGCATCCAACTTAAGACATCGAAAACAAAAAAGACTAATTCCAGAACTTGTGACAGTCATCTATTTCAAACCAGTTACAGATTCATTATATACATGCAGTTTTGAACATAATTGGTTTTTCTCTGAAAACCGCTACTGCTTTTGTTCCTTTTATCGCACCAGTCACAATCTAATTGTCGACCCCCACAAACCGCTGAAGCACCCCGCTCCCCGTAATTTTGCTTCACAACAAACCCAGATTGTAGTGGGGAATCCTGACTCCATTCCATTATAGCTCCATGAAAATTACCAAAAGTATTTTTTTGATAAACTTGCTATCTAGGAAAAATTTATCAAATATAAAAACTGTCAGTTGTCATCTATCAGTCAAGTGTCATTTTAATATTTATTAAATGTGATTATAAAAATGATCCACACATTAGACCCAATGGGGTTGTTTTCTTGTAAAAATAGCCTTTTTCCTTATGAATGTTCGATGTGTGTATTTAGAAATAATGAAAAAGTTGTGCTATTTCGTCATAATTGTGGAACTAAATACAATCATAAAGAGGTTAGACCGAAAAATTGCCAAAAGTGCAAGAAGAGAACTTTTTCGGTTGTTTGGCGATATTGTCATGAACAAAAATGTAAAGTTTCAGTTAAATTAAGTAAGAAGAAAAAATTTAAATGTGATCAATGTAACTATAGAAGTGAAATTAGATCAAGTGTTATGCGGCACAAAAATAACATACACGGAGCTAAAGAATTACAACGTTTTTTTGAATGTGATCAATGCGATGCAAAATATAAAGAGAAAAGATATCTAGATATGCATAAACTGGGAAAACATATTTCTAGTAGTTTAGTTGAGTGGTTCAATTGTGATCAATGCAACTATAAAACAATACATAGTCATTATCTTAGACAACATATAAAATCTCATTATCATAAAAAATTTGAATGTGATCACTGTTCTTTTATAACAAATAGTTCTTCTAATCTAAAAACTCACATTCTTAACAAACATACTCCTGATGAACTGATTAATTGGTATAAGTGTGAAGTTTGCACTTACAAAACAAAATATGTCAGCCGTTTAAGAACGCATTTATTAGCAAAACATTCGTCCAAGGAAAAAAAATTCAAATGCAATCAATGTGCTTACGCAACACACATGAAATCCAACTTAAAAAAACATCACATAAGTAACCATTTACCAGAGGATCAAATAAAATTTTATAATTGCACAAAATGTGATTACAAAACTAAACATAGAAATGATTTGAAAAGTCACCAAGTAAAATGCATTTTCAAAATGCAATTTGATACGATTATAGAGACGACCAAATGTAATCATTGCCCTTTTGAAACCAATACACTAACCCATTTAAAAGTTCATATACGGAATAAACATACTTCAGATGATCTAATTAATTGGCATAAATGTCAATTTTGCAGCTATAAAACAAAGCAAGCCGGAAATTTAAATCCGCATATATTGGCAAGACATTCCTCGGAAGAAAAAAAATTCAAATGCGATCAATGTTCATATGCTACACACACAAAAACACACTTAAAAAGACACAACAAAAGTAAGCATTGACCGAAAGATCAAATTTAATTTTATAATTGCACACAACTGAAGTGGGATTCCCCCAAAAAAAAAATCAAAAATTATAGAAACTTTTTTTCACAGCTAGACAGTAGAATACTGTAGTTTTTGTGTAACGATCAGGCATCGCAAAAAGAAAGAAACTAAACGTTTTCTATAATCATTAGCTCATTTTTACCATAAAACAGCATTAAAACGTTTAAAAAATCAATGCGTTTTCGGCAAACAATTAATAAAAGCTACTTAAAGAAGTTATTGAGAAGTCCAGGACTGAAAAAGTACTTTTAAATTTTTTGTAAGACGACTGGAGACATTACTCTGATTTTTTATAAATTTTTGTACATGGATTAAAATGACTAAAAAACATTTACAACTGGTATATTATCTAAAGTAGTTGTTTGAAATACTTTATTTCGTTTTATTGTCAATATAAAGATTTGAACCATTAACAGTAGTATCTACATTTATGAGGACATTTCAATATAATTACGTTATGGCGTGTTTATAGTCACGTAATTTTGCTATTTGTAAGAGCAATGTTTTTCTAACATATTAGTTAATAGCAATATAACCTCAAAATAATATCCCTTTACTTTCACTAAAGTTACTAGATTTAGTTACTTATATTAAAAAATGTGTTTAGTACTTACATAAAAATTTCTAGTTGATAATAGATATCAAAAGTTGGCTATACCTACAAAAAAATCCCTGTCATCTGTCAGTTAAATTAATTACTAGTTTGGTCTTTGGTGTTTCTGTTGCAACAATAATGGAGGTGTCAAAGTCAATTGAACTGTTTTCTTGTGAAAATGATTTGTTTCGCTACAAATGTGAAACGTGTGATTTTTCAAATATTAAAGCGGTCAACAATTCGAATCATATTTGTGGTGAGAAATTAAATTATGAAGAGGTTATGTTGAAACATTGTCAAAAGTGTAGGAAGGGTAGTTTTTCTATGTTTTGGCTTCATTTTCATCAAATACAGTGCAGCGCTTCAGCTAAATCACGTAAAAATTCTAAAAATTTACGAAAATCTCTAAAAAAAAAAAACAAAAAACTCCAGATTCGCTTTGAATGTGATCAGTGTGATGCTAAATATAAACAAGCTATGTATTTGAGAATCCATATTTTAAGTAAGCATACCTCTCCTGACTTAGTAAAATGGTACAATTGCGATAAATGTTCTTATAAGTCGGTATATAGTAGAGGTCTTGTCTTACATGAGGCAAAGCATTTAAAAAAATTTAAATGTTATGATTGCAACTATCAGGCAGGTAGATCAGCTGATCTAAAGACTCATATTCTAACCAAACATACTTCTCATGATTTAATTGAATGGCATAAATGCTATATTTGTCCTTATAAGGCAAAAAAATCAAAATATCTACAGAGACATTTTGTAATGAAACATTGCCCGGAAGGGAAAAAATATAAATGTGATCAATGTACATATTCAACATACGAAATGGAAAATTTAAAGCGACATAAGATATGTAAGCATTTACCAGAAGATCAAATTAAATTCTACAACTGTACACAATGTGAATACACATCAAAACTAAAAGTGTATTTGAAAAAACATATATCAGAAAAACACATCAAAAAAATTATAAAATGTGAGGAGTGTCCTTATGAATCGAATAGCAAATATTATATGAAACAGCATATAGAAGCTAAACATAAGCAAGATGAAAACTTATTTAAACATGAAGAAAAAAATTTCAAATGTGATCAATGTCCATATTCATCTGTCAAAATGGCAAACGTAAATCGGCACAAAGTGTGCAAACATTTACCAGAAGATCAAATTAACTTTCACAATTGCACACAATGTGAATACAAAACAAAACTGGAAGTGTACTTAAAGAGACACATGTTAGAGAAACACACAAAAATTAAAAATAATTTGAAATGTTCCGAATGCTTCTATGAAACGTATAGAAAACATAATATGGAAGAGCATATAAAAGCTAAACATAGTAGCGGAGAAAAAGCTTTTAAATGTAATCAGTGCTCTTATGCTTGTCACACTGACAAATATCTAAGACGACATAAATTAAAACATCTTAAATAAAGAGGTAAAAGATACTTTGGAGACATCTATAGATCTAGACGCTATTCTTCAAATATTCTACAGATGTATGTAGATTTTAGATTGGTAATAATGTGTCGTATGCACTGCGACCATTTGGTCTATTGTGCTTTCCTTTCTTGAGCTATCGGGTAGGGTGGGGTGTATCTCAATTTATAGCTCTCCACCCAACTCCAAAATTCGATTATATTGTGTTTAAGACTAAGAAATCAATAAAGAAAAATATTAAATGTATTTTTGGCTTTCACATTATAACTTGTAGCACCTTTTTTTAATAAAACCGGTTAAAACGAGTCTTTTGTACATACGCGGTCGCGGATCATAATTACGTCAATGATCTAGTACCCCACTATGAAGCTTGGTTGTTTAACTTTTAATTGTAAACGTACTTTTACGATCAAATCAATATGACAGTTATTAATTTGACATCTGAACCTAATCTAACCTTAACTTTAATTTAATAAATCGCGAGTTTAACTCGTCTCGCTAACGAGATTAAATTAAAAGCGTTTCTCGTGCTATAACAAAAAAAATCTTTAATAATGAAATAAGGTTTATATCAAATTGTCGTCCATCGGTTCAGTCCAGGACTGAAAAAGTACTTTTAAATTTTTTGTAAGACGGCTGGAGACATTACTCTGATTTTTTATAAATTTTTGTACATAGTGTAAGACTCTTTTATTCTAATCTTACGTTTTGCAAAATTTTTTTACAATTAAATTGAATTAAATAACAGTTAACTCTTTCTCCATAATAAATTTGTCAGGATGTCTATGTTCTACGATTATTAGCCTTAATTATTCAGTCGAAAACAGTGTACAGAATAGCAACAGCCAGCTACATTATCATCAACAATCTACTTCAACTCACCCCTCTATATTCATTGTTAGAGAAACGCTTGAGCAGTCAGACGGATCGATTGGGCGACACATGAAACATATTTACACATAATGTACCTGTCAATAATACTTGTAAAGTAACTCACCGGGGGCTTTTCTCCCCCTCGCAGGATTTTCTTCCTCTTGAACTGATTGTGGAAGACATCATTAGACTCATTGGAATTGGACAACCACTCTATGGACTCGATTGACTCATTCTTCACCCCTTTTCTTTAACATCGTGTTTTCAATGATGTCTTCATTGTTTCGGTACCTCATTATTCCTCCGAATTCAGGGAGACAGCACTGAATTCACATTATTCCTCCAAATTCAGGGAGACAGCACTGAATTTACATTAATCCACCGAATTCAGGGAGACAGCACTGAATTCACATTATTCCTCCAACTTCAGGGAGACAGCACTGATTTTACATTAATCCACCGAATTCAGGGAGACAGCACTGAATTCACATTATTCCTCCAAATTCAGGGAGACAGCACTGAATTTACATTAATCCACCGAATTCAGGGAGACAGCACTGAATTCACATTATTCCTCCAAATTCAGGGAGACAACACTGAATTTACATTAATCCACCGAATTCAGGGAGACAGCACTGAATTCACATTATTCCACCGAATTCAGGGAGACAGCACTGAATTCACATTATTCCTCGGAATTCAGGGAGACAGCACTGAATTCACATTATTACCACAAAACAACATATGATCAAAAGATTAACACGTTAACTATCTTTCTCTTTTAATAAACAATTAACAGTTTAAATACTCATAATACTGCCCGTCCGACCGCTCTGACCTTTCTTTAATCTACCTTCTCAGCTGACTGACTGGCCTCTACCACCACCTTTCCTGGGATGCTAAGCCGATGTTCTCCCTCTTTTACTTAAGATGCCATATGGCTCTCATCGAGATGATTTAATTATACAAGCGATTTAGCGCCTTATTGGCTTATTTTTACTTTAGAAAATAACTATAAATTATTATAAAATCAAAAACTCTCACAATAGATTAAAAAGACTAAAAAACATTTACAACTGGTATATTATCTAAAGTAGCTGTTTGAAATACTTTATTTCGTTTTATTGTTAATATAAAGATTTGAACCATTAACAGTAGTATCTACATTTATGAGAACATTTCAATATAATTACGTTATGGCGTTTTTATAGTCACCTAATTTTGTTATTTGTAAGAGCAATGTTTTTCTAACATATTCGTTAATAGCAATATAACCTCAAAATAATATCCCTTTACTTTCGCTAAAGTTACTAGATTTAGTTACTTAGATATCTCAAAAAAACTCGTGTTTGGTACTTATATAAAAATTTCTAGTAGATAATAGAAACCAAAAGTTGGCAATACCTACAAAAAATCCCTGTCATCTGTCAGTTAATTTAATTACTAGTTTGGTGTTTCTGCTGCAACAATAATGGAGGTGTCAAAGTCAATTCACAAATCATTTTCTTGTGAAAATGATTTGTTTCGCTACAAATGTGAAACGTGTGATTTTTCAAATATTAAAGCGGTCAACAATTCGAATCATATTTGTGGTGAGAAATTAAATTATGAAGAGGTTATGTTGAAACATTGTCAAAAGTGTAGGAAGGGTAGTTTTTCTATGTTTTGGCTTCATTTTCATCAAATACAGTGCAGCGGTTTATCTAAATCACGTAAAAATTCTAAAAATTTACGAAAGTCTCTAAAAAAAGAAAACAAAAAACTCCAGATTCGCTTTGAATGTGATCAGTGTGATGCTAAATATAAACAAGCTATGTATTTGAGAATCCATATTTTAAGTAAGCATACCTCTCCTGACTTAGTAAAATGGTACAATTGCGATAAATGTTCTTATAAGTCGGTATATAGTAGAGGTCTTGTCTTACATGAGGCAAAGCATTTAAAAAAATTTAAATGTCATGATTGCAACTATCAAGCAGGTACATCCGCTGATCTAAAGGCTCATATTTTAACCAAACATACTTCTGATGATTTAATTGAATGGCATAAATGCCACATTTGTTCCTACAAAGCTAAAAAATCCAGATATTTACAAAAACATTTAGTAATGAAACATTGTCCCGAAGAAAAAAAATATAAATGTGATCAATGCACATATTCAACATACGAAATTGGAGTTTTAAAGCAACATAAGATATGTAGGCACTTGCCAGAAGATCAAATAAAATTGTACAACTGCACACAATGTGCATATACATCAAAATTAAAAAGATATTTGACAAATCATATATTAGAGAAACACAGTCCTGAAGAGAAAAAAATCAAATGTGATCAATGTCCATACTCATCTGTCATAATGGCAAACGTAAATAGACACAAGTTGTGTAAACATTTACCAGAAGATCAAATTAAATTCTACAATTGTACACAATGTAAATATAAAACTAAGCTCGAAACGTATTTGAGGTCACATATGTTAGAAAAACATACAAAAATAAAAAAAATGCTAAAATGTAACGAATGTTTCTATGAAACGCATAGAAAAAATAATATGGAACAGCACATTAAAGCCAAACATAGTAGCGGTGAAAAAGCTTTTAAATGTAATCAGTGCTCTTATGCTTGTCACACTGACAAATATCTGAGACGACATAAATTAAAACATCTTAAATAAAGAGGTAAAAGATACTTTGGAGACATCTATAGATCTAGACGCTATTCTTCAAATATTCTACAGATATATGTAGATTTTAGATTGGTAATAATGTGTCGTATGCACTGCAACCATTTGGTCTATTGTGCTTTCCTTTCTTGAGCTAACGGGTAGGGTGGGGTGTATCTCAATTTATAGCTCTCCACCCAACTCCAAAATTCGATTATATTGTGTTTAAGACTAAGAAATTAATAAAGAAAAATATTAAATGTATTTTTGGCTTTCACATAATAACTTGTAGCACCTTTTTTTAATAAAACCGGTTACAACGAGTCTTTTGTACATACGCGGTCGCGGATCATAATTACGTCAATGATCTAGTACCCCACTATGAAGCTTGGTTGTTTAACTTTTAATTGTAAACGTACTTTTACGATCAAATCAATATGACAGTTATTAATTTGACATCTGAACCTAATCTAACCTCAACTTTAATTTAATAAATCGCGAGTTTAACTCGTCTCGCTAACGAGATTAAATTAAAAGCGTTTCTCGTGCTATAACAAAAAAATCTTTAATAATGAAATAAGGTTTATATCAAATTGTCGTCCATCGACTTCAAGGCATTTGCGAACTCTTTAGACAATTGCTATACGGACATCCGGCAACATTTGAGGATTATCATTAATTTTATCAATTTTGGAAGTATTGCCTGACGCAACACATTGAGGCTATTTAAGCGTTGTTGGAAAACTGAGTTCTTTAAATAGGTCCAGAAAAAAAGTCACATAGAGTGAGGTTGCAAGATGTTGAAGGAAGTTATGGCTCTATTTCGGCTGATAACTGGACGGTCATAAAATTCTTGTATCATATTCAAGGTCTCATAAGTAGTCATCGTCTTGCTGCAAGTACCGGTCTACAATTTCATCGTCATAAAGCTGTGCAAAGGATCGCTGTAGAATTTCCTCTGGGTATCTTGCAAGTCAATGTTTATTAAAAAAATTTGGCCCAAAAATTCTGCGTCTTGAAATAGCGGCCCATATTTTGTGGCAAGTGGTGGTTGATAATTGAACTTGTTGTGGAAGTCGACGTAAAAATGTTCCATTTATTCTCTCTTCCATTATTTACCTTATATTTCCTTATAACTTCTTCTGTTCTTTTTTTAAGAAGACGACGACCCTTTTTACTTGAATACAATGGATTACAATATGATAAAAAGTCTTTGATGTCAACACTGCATCGAGAAATTTTTTGCAAAAATAAATTAAGAAATTTTGTAATTATTTTGACATTTGAAGCAATTGTTTTAAAAATTATGGTCCGTTTACAGAAATTCATAGGCATGGCCAAGTATGACGACGTCATTAGTCTACCTCATTTTTTAATTTGTAGAACAACTATAAGTGTCTTTCTTATTCTAATTTCTTCGTTTTTTCTCGCTCCATTTAACTTTATTTTTCATGTGTCTTTGATTTTAGTCCTGCAGAGCTTGGGTAGTCAAATCAAATTTAATGACATAGCAATCACAAATTTAAATAAACTTCTATCATTTTGTGTGCAAAATGTTTATTAAACATTTTTTTTAGACTACATAATTTTCTAATTTGTATAACAACTATAATATATCTTCCTTCCTTAATTCTTTACTTAAAAAAAAATTAAACAAGGAAAAACAGATACAAAATAAAAAAAATATTTCAAATAACAATAATATATATTACCAGAAGTAATTTTTATTAGATTATGTAATTTTCTTATTTGTATAACAACGATAATGTGTTTCTTTTTAATAAATTTCTTTAAACATAAAAAACAGATAAGTACCGAATAAAGAAGAGATAGGCTGCTACCTATAAAAAAAACCAACAGATAAAATACACATTTTTTAAAATTGTTGGAAAGAAAAAACAGTAAACCACAAAAAAAAGAACTAAGACAGTTAGATGTAGCAAAAGAATTGAAAAAAAATAGAAACAAAAAAAAAGAATAAAAATATAAATAATTTGTTAAATAATTATCGAGAGAAAAAAAACATAAACATAAAATAAACAAAAAAAAAATCTTTTAATCTGGCGGTAGATCGAGCCAGACGAATTAAAATTTTTGATACATAGCAGCCAAAATTCCCAGTTCAAAAAATATCTATCAGCTGTCGATTAATTAATAGTTTCATAAAATTGAAAATTTGATAAAAGAAAATGTGAAGACAATGTGTTCAATCTTCATCCCTACTCCACCAGTTTAGGAGAGGGTGATATGCCGAAACCCCAAATCTTACCCCAAAATCAAGAAGTTAGTATAGTAATAGTTTAAGAGCAAGCGAGATATAGCAAGACGAGAAGACTGTTATAGATCAAATTTGTAGTTAATTTATAGATAATAAAGGGTGTTATTTAAATAACGAATATTCTTTCAACGGGTTCAGTTAGCGCGACCCCGCGATAAAATCCATGGTCCTTCGCAGCCGGATTATTTGATAATCAAGATCAAGTTGTCCACGTATCAATCAAATTACAAGTAACATCAATCTAATCAATAAATCAGCTACGGATCAGCAACTGCTACAGTGAAACAAAAGAAGCAGCTATACTCCAGGGCACCGTAAAGGCTAGACTTCCGGAACGAATCTACCACGGCACCAACGCTACAGCAAGAATCGCATCTCACCGCCCAACAACAGAGGGAAAACCCATCGAATTCAAGGAATCAGCACCACCAGGTCAGTGTCTCTTTCCTTTTGTTCCACTATTATTTATCCTCAATTTAAATTTACAACAAGCTTCAATTGAATAAGATAAATTCATTAAAATTTAAATTATAATCATTATCAATCGATTTAACTAGTATCGCTCATATCATAAAGAGTCACAATGACACGTTTAGATGAAATAAAGGCAGTTCTAAACACTATTAATGATAAATTATTGCGAATAGAAAATTACGTTAATAATTACAACACTAATGGGGGTACGGTGAGTCGTTTAGAGGCGCGACAACAAATTCTAGAGGGCATAAGAAAAGAATTTGAGCAATCGCAGTACGAATATGAGACATTAGATGCAAAAAATGAGGGATCTAAAGATAGGCACCGCGAATCGCGAATTCATTTTGAGGACAAATATTGCGATATTATGGCTGATATTTTAGACATTATCAAAGAGCAAAAAGCGTCACAAATTAACGCAAACTCAACTCCTTCAATTTCTTCACATAATGTTAATATACAAAACAAAAACAATTCATTAAATTTACCAACAATCAACATTAAAACTTACTCCGGTCATTATAAAGACTGGACCAATTTTGAAAATTCTTTTCAATCAATAATAGGAGAAAATAAAACCTTGGATAACAGACAAAAGCTTCAATATCTAAAGTCATGTTTATCGCATGAAGCGGCGCGAGCAATTGGATCATTATCAATCAACGAAGAGAATTATGACAAGGCATGGGAAATATTAAAAAATCGTTTTCAAAATATGCGGCTAATTGTTCAAGATCACGTTTTTACTATTTTAAGCATCCCTATCATTAATAAACAATCATCAGGGGCTCTTAGAGAATTATTGGATACTTTAATTACTAACATGGAAGCTTTAAAAACATTGAATATTCCAGTAAATTCGTGGGACGCCTTAATAATTCCAATTATTAATGAAAAACTGGATTACAACACAAAAAAAGAATGGCAAATGACGCTTCATTCAAACATACCTACATACGGGGAATTTATTAAATTTTTAGAGCGGCGATGCACTATGTTAGAGTCGTTAAACAATATATCTAGTAAGTTTTCAAATCAAGTTAATAATAATAGCAACATTTCAAACCAGTCACATTCCAATAAGCGAAATGTAACAATGACAACCACAAATAGCGGCAATTCTAAACTTTGCGTAGTTTGCAAGGGCCCGCATTTAATTTATCATTGCACCGATTTCTTAAATTTAACAGTGCAAGCAAAAAACGATAAAGTTAAAAATTTAAAGTTGTGTATAAACTGTTTAAGAAACAATCACACGCTAGCAACATGTCGAAGCAATAATAAATGCAAACATTGCGCCAAAAAACATAACACGATATTGCACGCGGAAAATCGACGTGAAGAATCCGATGCACCGGAAACTGCAATCACAATTAATAATTACGGAAATCACCACGTCGAAACACTTTTAGCTACTGCAACTATTTTAATAAAAAATTCTCGTAATTATTATTCTCCATGCCGGGCGTTGTTAGACCCGGGAAGTACCTCAAGTTACATTACAAAAGAAACATGCGAGCGATTAAGTATTAATCTTATTCCCGAAAAATTTCAAATTAGAAGCTTAAATGGTGCGATTAGCACAGCGGCACATTCGGTGTTAATAAACATCAAATCAAGCGTTAATGCTTGGACTTCAAACAAAGTTAAATGCATAGTGGTAAATAAAATTACTGAAAGGTTACCACTAATTTCAATCAATCTTGCTGATTTAAATATTCCGAAAAATGTATTAGAAAACTTAGCAGATAAATCCTTTGGAAAAACAAATAAAATCGATATACTACTAGGTAGTGACCTTTTTTGGAGCCTATTATCGATAGGACAAATAAAACTACCTTCCGGATTAGTTTTTCAAAAAACCCAGCTAGGGTTTATTGCCGCCGGACCCTATTTTCAAGGAAACCATAAACAAACATCTGTTTCAAACACGAATGCGCTTTGTAATCTAGGCATAGATAATAATTTAAATGAGAGGGTCTCAAAATTTTGGGAATTAGAAGAAGCTGGTATACGACCACTTAACAAAAATTTATGGACGGAAGAGGATTTTAAAACTGAAATGCATTTTAAGAAAAGTACTGGGCGAAATTCTGAAGGCCGTTTTATTGTGTCTCTTCCGCTAAAGAACAATAAATTAGACGTTGGAGAATCAAAAGAAATAGCACTTAAACGCTTTTACGGATTAGAAAACAGACTTTTAAGAAACAAACAACTTCATAAAGATTATTCAGAATTTATGCGTGAATATATCGATTTAAAACACATGATCTTAATTGATAATTCACTATCATTAAACGGGCTATATTTGCCCCATCATCCTGTCTTTAAAAAAGACAGCATGGGCAGTAAAATTCGCATTGTGTTTGATGCTTCCGCGAAAACATCAAATCAGTTAAGTTTGAATGACAATCTCCTAAAGGGACCTATAATACAACGGGATTTATTTGCTATTATTCTAGATTTTCGAATTTTTAAATATGTCATTAGCGCTGACGTAACTAAAATGTACAGACAAATATTACTTGACCCGGTTGACAAAAAACATCACTTAATATTTTGGCGTAATCATCCTAGAGAAAATCTGCAAACATATCAATTAGAAACCTTAACATATGGAACAAAACCAGCAAGCTTCATAGCAACAAGGTGCTTACAGGAATTGTCTGAAACAAATAAAGACGAATTTCCAGCTGCGGCGAATGTTATTAAAAATCATTTTTATATGGACGACTTATTGGCAGGGGCCAATTCAATCAAAGACCTTATAAAAATTCGTGACGATGTAATTTTTATTCTGAAACAAGCGCAGTTCGAATTGAGAAAATTTCAATCTAACGAGGTTCAAGTTTTGCCAATAGACAACATAGATGAATCAACACTCCAGGTTCGATTAAATAAAGATGAACATATGAAAGTATTAGGATTGTTTTGGAACCCCAATTCAGACAATTTAAACTACAAAATAGATCTTGGAGAAATTCCAGAAAAGGTCACAAAGCGTACCATTTTATCACTAACAGCCCAAATATTTGATCCTTTAGGACTTATTGGTCCAGTAATCATGAAAGCAAAAGTTATATTACAGCATCTTTGGGGGCTTAAATTGTCTTGGGACGAAGCCGTTCCAATGTCTATACACACCGTTTGGTCTAAAATGTTATCAGAAATCAAGAAGCTAAATTGTTTAGCAATACCGCGACTTATCGTCGATTGTAGTTGTAATGAAATAGAACTTCACGGTTTTTCCGACGGGTCGCAACTTGGATATGGAGCAGCAGTATATTTGAGATCTATGGATAACAACGGAAAATATCAAACAAGGTTAATGTGCTCAAAATCAAGAGTAGCACCAATAAAAACAATATCTCTACCAAGAATTGAATTATGTGGATGTCTGCTGTTAGCACGGTTAATATCAAAAATAAAAAATAGCGAATCGATAAAATTTACAAAACAGTTTTTATGGACTGATTCATCCATTGTCCTAGCATGGTTAAACACTTCACCAAATACTTTAAAGGTGTTCGTAGCCAATCGAGTGTCGGAAATTGTTAATCTGACCTCTGTTAATGACTGGCATCATGTAAGCTCTAAAAACAACGCAGCAGACATCATAAGTAGAGGAGCCTTTCCTTCTGAATTAGTAAAAAATAAAAGTTGGTTTAACGGTCCTCAATTTCTTGAAAAACCTATTTCTATGTGGCCCAAATCAAATCTTAATATAAAACAAGTCGAAATTTTAGAAGCTCGTCCATCTCAAACTTTGTGCCACATAAGCATTGACAACACTTTATTTAATAAGTTTGCAAGTTTTAAGAAGCTACAACGGACTTTAGCTTGGGCGCTAAGGTTTGTCAATAACTGTAGAACAAAAAATAAATTAATAAGCCCAACTTTATGTACTCAGGAACTTGATACATCCTTAAAAAAAATTGTTCAATTGGTACAAAGGGAAGAATTTTACAAGGAGCTGGAAGCACTTAAAAATTCAAAGGATGTGTCATCTAACTCAAAAATTTTATCGCTAAATCCATTCCTCGACAACGAACATATAATTCGGGTCGGCGGTCGCTTAAAAAACGCCACAGTTAATGTTGATGCAAAGCATCCAATGATGCTACCAAAAAACCACATCATATCGAAATTAATTATAAAATTTGTGCATGAACAACAGTTACATGCCGGACCGGAAGGTACGCTAGCGGCAATTCGAAGACGGTTCTGGATCTTATCAGGTCGCAGTGCCGTACGCCAGGTTCTTCATTCCTGTTATTCGTGTTTTCGGGCTAATCCCAAGCCAGCCCAATTTAAAATGGGCAACTTGCCCGCTAATCGTGTACAACCTGCTAGGCCATTTTGTAACGTCGGAGTGGACTATGCGGGACCCGTCTATGTCAAAGAAATTAAAGGACGCGGAAAAAAGATAATAAAGGCCTATATCGCTTTATTTGTATGCTTCAGTACTAAAGCCGTGCATATCGAATTAGCATGCGACTTAACGACTCAAGAATTTGTTGCCGCCCTCAAACGATTTATTAGTAGAAGAGGTTTCCCTCTTAATATATACAGCGACAACGGAAGAAACTTTGTTGGCGCAAAAAACGAAATTACAAGTATAATTAATTTCCTTAAAAATCAAAATAACCAATCAGTAATTATTAATGAAGCGGCAAATTTAGGGTCACAATGGCATTTTATACCGCCAAACTCACCCCATATGGGAGGACTTTGGGAATCTAACGTGAAATCCGTAAAGAATCATTTAAAACGAGTCATTGGCAATGTTCGGTTAACCTTTAACGAAATGAACACATTATTAATTCAAATTGAAGCTTGTCTAAACGCTAGACCCCTAACTCCTCTCAGCTCCAATCCCAATGATCTTGAAGCCATCACTCCATTTCATTTCCTAATCGGAGAGACACATCAATCATTGGCTGAACGAGATTATAGCCAGGTTCCGATTAATCGATTGTCAAGGTACCATTTAATTGAAAAGCTGAAAGCACATTTTTATAAGAGATGGAGCCGAGAATATTTATCTAGTCTGCAGAACAGGAGCAAGTGGAAGAAGACTTCGACAAAGGCTAATCTTATAGGAAAGTTAGTCATTCTAATAGAAGAAAACGCACCCCCTTTGACCTGGAGGCTAGGACGAATCACTGAAACGCACGAAGGCAACGACGGCGACGTGAGGGTTGTCTCCGTGAAGACAAAAAACGGAACGTTGAAGCGCACATTGAAAAAGGTGTGCATAGTACCACAAGAACAACAGAGCTCAAGTGTGTAAAGTGTAATATGCAAGAGGACAGTGAGTGTAGTGCGGAAAAATGTTTGTCGATCTTTAGACTTAATTTAACGATTATAGACAATTTATTTTTGTTTCTCTCTTCTCACTCCATTGATTAAAATTCGTTAAACCTTAAAATTGTACACATAAAATTGTTTAGTCTTGGTTGTTTAGAAAACAATTATCAAGCTGTCTGATAATTTAGAAATATTTAAATTTTGAAGCAAGTTACTTCAAAGGGGGGACCATGTTCAATCTTCATCCCTACTCCACCAGTTTAGGAGAGGGTGATATGCCGAAACCCCAAATCTTACCCCAAAATCAAGAAGTTAGTATAGTAATAGTTTAAGAGCAAGCGAGATATAGCAAGACGAGAAGACTGTTATAGATCAAATTTGTAGTTAATTTATAGATAATAAAGGGTGTTATTTAAATAACGAATATTCTTTCAACGGGTTCAGTTAGCGCGACCCCGCGATAAAATCCACAATGTTTTTTTGACAAATCAATTAATAGCAATGTGAAATCAAACAGCATTCTTTTTACAATACAAAACTTTTCATAGTTAAAAAATTTATAAAAGTCACTAAAACTACTAGATTTAGTTACTTATTTGAAAAAAAATGACTTCAAGTATTTAGACAGGAGTTTTAGTGAACAAAAAATTTTTAAAAATTTTTTAAATACCTAATTTTAGTGAATCAATTTTTTTTATTTTATCATTCACTTCATCGATCTTTTAAAAGATAAAGTATTGGAACCGGGATGGCTACTCGTAAGCTTCGACGTTGTGTCACTTTTCACAAATACACCGATAGAAGAAACATTGGGCATTGAACAAGAACAATACAACCACCAGGACACATAATCAGTTTGGCGGAGCACTGCTTGAAAAATACATGCTTCATATTTGAAGATCAACGATACAAACAGACAGAAGGCGCTCCAATGGGCTCGCCACTTTCTTCAGTGATTACAAATCTGTTTATGAAGAATTTTGAAGAAAACGCATTGTCGTCAGCACCGCATAAACCAAACTTATGGCTCAGATACGTTGATAATATTTTTGTGATCTGGGGGCCGATTCTAACCACTATCGAAAAGCTTTTCGACTCGAAATCTGTCAAATTCAACCATTTTGGATAGAAAAACAACACGTAGCCACCTGACGGCTTTCACAGAAAGGTAGCATATGACGTCATGGATTTTCGATATCGAAAAGTACTTTTCAATATTAAAAACGTGTTGAATTCAAGAATTCGAGTCGAATAGGTTGACACTGTTGACAGTAGCACTGTATGACAGGCAGAAAAGTGACGTTCAAGCGGTTTGTTTGAGGTTAGTTTCATTTGATGTAAACAAAAACAAAGTAATTAGTAGAAGAATGGCTTTATTGTACGCGCAGTTTCTCCTTATTGAAGAATTAGAGCGAGAAGAACGGAATCGCACAAGATTGTTTCGACGAATGGTGCGGGATGCACAAGACCCCTTCAGGGCATCTAACAGGGACCCCCAACTCATGTGGGATGAAATAGATTTAGAGCCCCTGCCAGTACCCCAGATACAAGAGGGTAGAAATGCTGTTCAAGAGCGGAGAAGGGGACAACAATATAGAGAAGACTATATTAATCAATATTTGTAATATAAAGTTACATCTTATCAAATAAATAAATCATTGGTTCTAATCTTTTCTGTAATTAAAACATCCATTTTTGCACTCATCTCCTGCATCGTTGCACCCATCTTCTGTATTTGTGTGTTTAAAGTCGTCCTTATGACGGAAAATTGCTTTACAGGTTCAACTGCTTGGTTACCTGTACTACGCTTACGTTTCTTTCCTGCAAGGGTATCATTATATTATGCAAATTCTTTTTTACTTGCACACTTACTGGTAGGTGTCGTTTCCCCAAAGGGCTTGCTTTCGTTTGCGCCCTTCTACGCCGAGCAATTTGCCGGTGGCAAATTCGGGATGCTCCTCCATAAAGGAGACCATAACTTCTTTTTGTTCCAGAGAAATTCGCGAGTCGAATTTTTCCATTATTGTGGAAACAGCTGATTTTTGCACTACAAACGCCGGTAGATGGTAGAAATTAGAATAACAGTGACACCACAATTATATATTAAGTGCAGACAGAGTTTGTATTGAACATTGAACTTTTGGCATTTTATTGGGAAGATGGAAACGACAAGGTGCACATGTGCAATTATATACTGCTGTTTACCAACCTTTAGGGTGCAAAACTACCAACACAACATTTATTTGTCACTGGCATTTTTTGACATTTTTTCCACTATCGAAAAAGAGTGACGTCACATGCGACATCGCACTCTTTTCGACTCGAATATTTTCGATAGTGGTTAGAATCGGCCCCCTGGACACATGGAAAACAACTTCTTGACAAATTTTTGGATCATCTCAACAGTCAACATCCGAAGATTAAATGCACAATGGAAATGGAATCCAAAAATCAACTACCGTTCTTGGACGTTTTAATAAAGAAGAAAACCAATGGAAAACTAGGACACACAGTCTACAGAAAATCAACACATACAAACAGATATCTCCAGGCTGCTACACACTATCATTTAGCACAACTACAAGGAGTACTAAAAACATTGATCAAGAGATCACAAAGATTGATTGATAAGGACGGCTATCAAGAAGAGATGCTTATCTTACAAAAAACATTCAAACAAAATAGATTTTCCGATAGCGATATAAGAAGAGCTTTCCAAAACAAACCAAGAACAAAAAGAAGGAAATCAAGAACAAGACAAACAGAAAACCTACATACCATACATAAAAGGAACTACAGACAAGATTGCAAGATTTCTAAGAAAACACAACATCAAGACGATATTCAAGCCACACAAGAAGATGGACAGAATCCTTGGAAACCCAAAGACAAAAATTCCTCTGGAGAAACAAGGGGCTTACGAAATTCCATGTGCAGACTGCAACAAGACTTACATTGGCCAAACGAATAGAAGAATCAACATAAGAAGAGATGAACACAAAGCTGCTGTAAGAAACAACATGAAAACATCGTCACTGGCACAGCATGTTCAAGAAACATAACACACTATAGACTTTCAAAACACCAAACTAATAGCCAATATTGAACACACAGAAGCTCGAATTATCAGAGAAGCTATAGAAATGGAAAAACGACCAAAAAACCTGAACAATAGAGATGACACACAGCGTCTGCCTGCAGCTTGGAAACCGAGCCTAGCAATGAAGAAAATAGTGAAAGTGAAAGCGCCGAAGACCGTTGCCCCAACACCAAGCACTACCCCTTGCTCCTCATGCGCAAAGACAGCTCAAAAAAATAATTTTAAGAGGTCGCTTCAAATTTTTTTAAATTTCTAAAATCGTTGAAAATTAAATTCTTTTTTTTTAATTTTTTTTTTTTCGTTACGGTATAATTTTATAGACCAAAGTTTCAGTTAAAAATGGAGAATCTACCTTCTTATGTCAAGTCCGAGATGCCTGCTTGAGACCATATATAGCCTTTTTTAATTTAAGCACCTTACTATTATCTGAACAGGCATAACCAGCCGGTTTCTGCATATATATTGTCTCAGCCAGGTCCCCATTCAAGAAAGCGGTTTTTACATCAAGGTGAGTAACTTCTAGATTGAACTGTACTGACAATGCAAAAAGTAACCTAAGTGTTGTATGCCGCACAACAGGGGAAAAAGTTTCACTGTAGTCCACACCGTACTTTTGAGAACACCGCTTAGCTACAAGCCTAGCTCTATAACGCACATTATTTTCTGAATCACACTTCTTTTTAAGAACCCACTTGCACTTCACTATAGTTTCACCAGAAGAACTCCCAAGCATCGTTGTCCTTAAAACACTGAGGTTCTTCTTTTACCGCTGACAACCACTGGTCCTTTTCTTCTCCTTGTAAAGCCTCTTCTATTGACAAACCATTGGCATCATCAAAGTCCTCAGGGACACACATATTAGTCACTATGTACTTTTCTGGCTTTTTCTTTATCCTGGTAGACTTGGGACGTGGCGGCAAATCAGAAGCATCTTCGTAATCACTTGGTATATAGTCTTCATCCGATAAACCTAGTGTTTCATCAGTTATTGTGGTTTCATCCGCACCGGTGACATTTTCTAAGGTTGATGCCTCCTTATCTTCTATGTCTCCCACTGAACATGAGTTTTCCTTTCTCTCACTTTCAATAATTGGGATAGTGATATCTCTCAGATAGCACAAAGTAGTCCTATGGACGTACAGTGGACGTCCCTTCATGTACGATTGGACGTCCATTGTACATCTGTTTCCGTCTTATGGACGTCCAGTGGACGTCCATTTAATGTCCTTTTGTCACAACATTGGACGTCCATAAAATGTACATTACGGGACGTCCATAGAGCGTCTGTTACCGGACGTTTATAGAGCGTCCACTACCGGACGTTCATTTGGCGTACGCTACTCGTCATATAGCGTCGGTTACCGGACGTCCATATCGCGTTTGATAATTAAGGCGTTCATTATCGTCGTTTTTGAAAATTATGTTCATTCTTCATTTAGTTTCAAAACCAAAGTCATCAATTACAACAAATTTTTTTACAAATAATTAACGCACCTCCTACCATGTTACAGCACTTTGTAACAATAATAAAGAGACAACATTTAACATTTTATTTCAAACCGAAAGACTAACAATAATTGAAGAATAAAACTTTAAATTTTCAGAAAAGACAAACGAGTATAAGTGGTCAGTCTATTTATAAAGCTTTTTTGGTTTGTTTGAATAACTAATAGACTGAATAATTTTAGCATAATATTATATTATCTTTTAAAATACAAGATATGTTTTAACAAAGTTATTATTTTTCCATTTACTATTTAGCTATTCTTTCTTCGTACGTTCTGCGCAGCGCCGAAGCCATTTACCTATAGCCACTTCAGCTTCCTTTTCGGAACATTGAAGAAAAACTCGAATAGCGGCTTCTAAAAAACAAAATTATATAAGAATATATATGCACAGAACAACATTCTTACTTTTAAGCAATTCGTTTGTTTTTAATAAACAATTTTTTTGACGTCCAAAATAACTGTAGTTTGAAGGAAATTTATTTGTTATTCGTTTTTTGGTGGACCTATATATTAATTCGTATGCATCTTTCCTCCCATTCGTATGGGGTTTCGAAGGTCAATACACAAAACATGGTCTAAAAATAAATTTTTCTAATGGTTTTTTTGAGTTAGGGTGACCTAAATAAGCACACTTTTACAATAGGAACAAAAATTATGAAGTAATATTTTCCAAAACATGTAAGAAATCTCTTCATTACGGAGTCTGTGACTACAAAACAAGATCGAAAAAGAGAAAAGTTTGTACCTAATAAGTAATAACGTCGTATTTGGTTTCTGTTTATAAAAGTATGTTGAGACCATGAGACCCACAACTTTTACTACCAAATAATACAATAATAAAAAGTAATGAATTATGCGTACTTACCAATACAATTTACACACCAAACACTGTTCAAAAGCAAAAGCAACCAGTGAAACAATGTTATTGTCACACAATTATCTTCAAATAAATTTTATTCTCACCAAAGACTAGAGATTTTGCTTGTTCTTATTTTTCGATTTTTAATAATATATAAATAATAATATAATTATATTAGGTATGCAAACCTCAGCAGTACAAAAATATTGGATTAAATTGTGTAAAAAAGTTTTACAGTTCCTAGATTATTTAATTCAAAAATACTCGTAGAAAATGTTAATAAATAAAGAGAAGACGTCATATATTATGTACATTTCTGGAAAAATTTTGAGAACGTGTTGTTTAGAGCATTTGATATGTGTTTTTTATTGATTATAATTTATAAGTACAAAAATGTAAATGTCCACTACACGTTCATTTTTAGTCCGTGAACGAATGAACTAATATTGGACATTAAATGGATGTCCATAAAACAAACTTTATAGTCGTACATAGGACGTCCATGTATAAATGTCCATATAACGTCCACTCTTAGTCATTGGACCAATGGACTTCTAATGGACCTATAGCGGACGTCCATCGGACGTTCGGTGCTATCTGGGCTGGATGTTTATCTTTTTCCATGACAATGACCTCTCGGCTAGTTGTGATACACTTTGTCCTTGGATTATATATCCTGTATCCTTTGATACCATCAGGATATCCGACAAGAATGTGTTTTTCAGCTTTCTTGTCCCATTTCTGACGTCTTGCCTTTGCCACATGTACCATCACACTGCTACCGAAGATCCGGAGATGGCTCACATTTGGTTTATGACCAAACCAGACTTCATATGGAGTCTTATCATTCAATGATGGAAGTACTGTTCTATTCTGTAGGTACACAGCAGTATGTGTCGCCTCTGCCCAGAACTCTTTCCCTAACTTCGCATCAAACAATAAGCATCTTGCTTTTTCCACCACAGTACGATTATTCCGTTCCGATACACCATTCTGCTCGGGTGTGTACGGATTACTTCTTTGGTGTATAATACCTTCATTCTTGAGAAGTGAGTCAAATTCTATATTGCAGTACTCACACCCATTATCGCTTCTCAAGATTTTAATTTTCTTGCTCGTTTGCTTCTCCACTTTGGCTTTATATTCTGCAAAACATCAGAGAGCTCTTTCTGATATTGGTATGAAGTCGGTGACATATTTTCGAACAGTTTTCTCAACGATAATACCTACGCCGTGTTGGTGGTCGCCTAAAGTTGTTCCTGATGTTCATCTATTTGACATTGTCCTGAACCTGGCCATCTCATCTCACTAATACCCAAGATTTTTATATTTAATCTTTCTATTTCCTTAATGGCGCAGTGTATTTTTCCAGCTTGATATAGTGTTCTCACATTCCATGTACATATCTTTGTGGCTGACCCGGAGATTCTTAGCAGCCTCTGACCATTTAAGATCTGCCGGGGACTGAGGCCCATCGTTTGAGTGTTTTCAGCCATGAATGATTGTACTAGGGAAATTTAATTGGAGTGGTTTCCCGTTGCCTTCTCCCATTTTAATGCCCGAAAATGCTTTTTGTAAGTTGTACCGTATGCAGGGTTAAATGTGAGAAAAGAAACAATTGTTCTTTAGTAATTTACTTCTTTTATAATTTGTAGGTTTTGACAACTTTGGACCTGCTCGCACAAGGTTTATGCCAAAGTGTTTGTGGAAAAGAATTTAACAGTGCAGTGGCTCAGAGCACTGCAAGTAAAATTATTAATGTTAATTCGTTAATTAGTGGAAAAAAACTTAATTTAAAAGTGTTTTTTGTAGAAAAATAAATAAACAAATGTAAAACCACTTTCTTTAATTGTTAAATGAAAAAACATAGTGATAAACAAAGACTGAAATCACTAACCCTAAGAAATATACTACAAATATGCAACTCAAAAAAACATTCAAAAACTCCATTAAAATAAAACATCAAAAAATTATGCTAGATATTTATTTGATATCCTCTTTAAAATTAACTTTCTAAAAACAAACAGTATAAAATTTTGAAAAAATAGTCCTTATTTTGGTTTCCTGTCTCCATAAATTCAATCTTCACTTCTCTTGCTTTCTTTCTGGTCATCGGTTTTATTTCGTCAAAATAGCGTCGCTTCTAGTCATCGTTTTTTTTGTAGCTTTTATAAATTATTAATTAGAGCAGCCACTTGCTGCCACAAATAATTTGCGGTCTTTAGAAAATAAAACTTATTGTCAAAACAAAATCTATCAGTAATCTATTAGATTTAGATTCGTAGGACTTGGATACAGGCAGTACCCAACCAAACTGAAGATTTACACTTTGACTTTATGTCCCTGCATAAATTAACAATTGCCAGAAAGAACAAAACTGCAATTAGATCCGAGAGATAGAAAAAGATAACAAAGAAGGTACTGAAAATACCAAAACTGAGGTATCAAGGGCGGCAAGCAGAAATGTGCCCCACATGTTAAAAAAACTTTTTTATTTTACGAAGTCTGATTATTGAAACAAAATGTACGGAATGTTATGACAGTTTTGACGTAAACTTGACAAAAAACAATTACATTTGAACTACTCGTTATCCACTCAAGTAAGTGATTGCGTTTTAGTAGAGTGGTTGATTAACTTTTGATTTACAGAATACGAAATCTATCATAGATTCACGTTAGAGTGCTTAACGTGTGCATTTGAGAAATTAAGAGAATAGACCTTATAGGGGTTAACCCGGGTAGATTCGCTTAACTTCGGTAGCTAGGAGAGCAGCGCTGATGCGCAAGTCGAGGCTGGAGGCACATAGTCAGGGAGAAAGAGCGCAAGGCCGAGGGAGGGAAGAAGAGAAAGAAGAAAAAAGAAAAAGGAAAGAAGAAGACGTAAAGCTAGAAGAAGAAGAAGTCTTTGCAAGCAGCAAAAGAATAACAAGATCACCAAAAGAAGCAAAAATCAAGGAAGAAACAGATAGAAAGTCAGAGTTAGAACTAGTTGCAAAAAAACTAGATACATCAATTCAAGAGATTAAAATGTTAAGAAAAAACAACAGTGATGTTTAAAAAAAAATAGAAAACATAAAAAAAAAATTTAAAAAGAAAAAAAAGAAATAGAAGGAAGAGAAGGATAAAATGCTGGAAAGGATAGAGGTCTTGTAAAAAGAAACAGAAATAGCAGAAAAGAAGAGGAGGAAAAACAACATAGTAATAACAGAAAGACATAGAAAAAGAGAGGCAAGAAAAAATTGAAAAAGAGATAAAAGAAGTAGTAAAAACGAAAATAAAGGAATGGCATAAAATAAGAAAAGGAAAAATGCTTGTGAAACTCTATGACTAGAAAGAGAAAAAAAAAGTGATGATAGATAAAAAAAAAACTGAGAAAAAACTAATCAACGAAAAACATCTCCATAGATGATGACTTAACAAAGAGCGAGAGGGAGAGTCAAAAAGAACTAAGATAGATCGCGAAAGAAAAGAGAGGGCAAAGAATAAGAGCAAAAGTTGGATATGGAAAGATATTCATGAAGAGAAAAACATTCAAATGGAATGAAAAAGACCTAAATCTGCAATTTTTTTAAGGAAAAAAAAAATTAAGAACAAATAATAAAGATGACACAAGCAAATGGACAATGGAAATAGAGAAGACTAACGCAACAAATAAAGAAGTAAGCAATGGTAAAATAAAAAGTACTATTTTGGAATGAAGCGAAAAAAAAAGATGAGATTTTTTGGGAGTACGTAAAACTTTTTGATATAGTAGGTTTAGAAGAAGCTTAGGTAGAAGAAAAGCGCTGGAAAAAAATAAAGACTGGGCTACCAGTGGAATTCAAGTGTGAATGTCAGGGAGCAAAGAAAAAAAAGAAAAAAGGAAGAGCAGCAGGGCGTATAGTTACAGGGGTGAGAAAAGAAATAAGAGAAAAAAATCAGGAAAGGAAAGAAAAAGAAGAACTAATAGAGAGAAATATCAAAACAGACAAAAGGTGGTGAAAAATAATGACAATATACAGCAAAGAGATGAAGAAGACAACAAAAAGCATAGAAGAAACAGTGAAAGAAAATACAGAAGAATGTATACTTATGAGAGAGAATTGATTTTAGCGGAAGAATAGGTAAAAAAAGAGCTAGAAATTAGGAGGAAGAAAACGGGGATGGATAAAGAAAAACCAAAGATAAGAAATAAAATGGGGAAGGGAAAAAGTTAATGGTATGAATAGACAAAAAGGGATGGAAGATATTGAATGGTAATAAGCAAGGGGAAGAAGAGGGAGAGTGGACGTATGTAGACAGTAAGGGGAATCAGTGATAGACTATAGAATAACGAATGAGGGGGCGTCGAGAAAAGTAGAAAACTTTAGAACAGAGGACAGAATAGAGTTAGACCATCTTCCAATAGAGATAAGCATAGAAAACAGAAAACACCGAAAAGACGAAAATAGGAAACAAAGACAGATCAGCGGAAGATAATAATTAAAGTATGAGACAAGCAAGCAGTGGAAAAATACAGAAGAAAGCTGGAAAACGTCAGTTTCGAGGAGCAAGAGGTAGAGAAGATAGAAATAGGACTAAAAAAATTTTTTAGAAAAAGCAACAAAAAAAAATAAAAATAAACAAAAAGTTAAAATAATAGAAAAGAGAAACGAATAGTGGAACAAAGAATGCTAACAGCTTAAAAGAGAAGCCACAAAAGCGCTAAGAGAATTTAAAAAAACACAAATTAACAAACGCGTTGTATTAGAAGCAAATAAAAAAATTTAAAAAGAAAAATATATAAAAATAAAGAGACAGAAAAAGAAGAAGAAGTAAAAGAAATAAAAACTATTAAAACAGAGACAGAGGCGTGGAAGTACATAAACAGGGAAAGGAAGAGAAAAGAAGCGACGAGCGAAGAGATAACAATAAAGGAATGGGAAGTGTTTTTCATACAACTGTTAGAAGGAAAAAAAGAAGTAGAGATAAGAAAACCAGCAATAGAAACAAACCAGACAGCTCCATTAGGAGGAGCAAAAATTACGCTGGAGGAGGTAGAAAGACAGATCAAAAAGCTGAGGAAGAGGAAGGCACCGGAGGAGGATGGTATACAAAATGAACACTGGATGTATGGGACGAGAGAAGTGATAGAAAGATTGGTAGAAGTAATGAATAGAGTGTGGAGAGGAAAGGGAATCCCAGCAGGTTGGAGACAGAGCATAATATGCCCTATCTACAAAAATAAGAACAAAAGTAATGTAGAAAACTACCGAGGAATAACTCTGCTAAACACAAGCTATAAATTGTATGCGTCAATTCTGAATGAATTTATTTCATTCCTAGACCACCTAGCTAGTAATGAAATAAACAAAAGGAGGAAGGCTGTATGCATTATTTATATATTTTAGAGCAGCGTTAGAAACATTTTAGAACAAGGAGTAAGCGAATGGCTGGTTAGAAAGGTTGAAGAGATATACGTAAAGACCAAAAACAAAGTAAGATCTGGAGAGAAAGAGAATGAATGGTTTGTAACAACAAAGGGGCAAGACAAGAGTGTCCGCTCAGCCTCTTGTTATTCACAATTTACATGGCAGACGTGGAGGAAATGCTTAGAAAGGCGCAAGCAGAGGGATATGTGGTAGGAAGAGAAAAAGTATAGAGTCTGGTGATTGAGGATGATGTGGTAATGGTAGCAAAGAGTGAAAGAGAGATGAGACAAATGATGAAAATCCTAAGAAAGTATATGAGGAAGAAAAGGCTAGAAGTGAATGTAAATAAACGAAGATGATGGTGTTTAACAAAAAGAAGAGCAAGGATGAAAAGAATGATTGGGAATGGATATGAGAGAAAATAGAGAGAGTAAGAGAGTTAAAGTATTTAGGGTATACATTTAATGAAATAGTAACGGACAAAGCGCAGGTTAGAGAAATGGCAAGGAAGGCAAACAAGATAGTGGGATGTGTATGGGGAATAGGAGAGAGAAAGTGGAGAGGGGATTTTAAGAGAAGAATGATGATGTTTGAGAGCTTGGTAGAGAGCGTGTTGATGTATGGAGCAGAAATCTGGGGGTGGAAAAAACAGGAAAAAATAGAGAGGGTGCAAGAAAAGTATCTGAGATGGGTGCAGGTACATTGTACAATTCAGGTACAACAGGAATTGTCAGAAATGTTTAACAGAGGAAATTCTGGTGTACCTGAGAAGAGAAAGTGCGAAAGAAAGGAAGATAATAGAAAGGTTCAGGTGCGGAAATGAAGAGAGAGAGAATATGTATTAGGCGAAAAATAAAGAGAGACTGTGTAGGATGTGTTATGAGGAAAGAGAGACAATATAGCACATGTGGAATGGATGCAGTGAGATGAGAGAGAGAGAGAGAGATAGAGCGGAAACAGAAGAAATACTGAAAGAAAATGAAAAGATGTGAGATGAAGTGAATGAAAGATGTATGGGAAAAAGGGAAACAAAAACCGAAGGAAGAGAATACAAAAGAAGAACAGGGAGGATAGGACAAAAAATTTTTGCATAATTGTATAAAATGTAGATATTTTAAGCCTGAATAGGCAAAAATAAACCTATTAGTAGTAATATATTTTTTTTTTATATAATAAGCTTTACTGTTGCCTATACCGGCTTAAATAGCCTATCTACAATTTATTTCATTTTCTATTCTACTCTCCCTGTTCTTCCTTTGTCCTTCATTTTCCTTCTCTCCCATACTTCTTTCATCCACTTTATCTGCACTCCATTTCCTTTCAGTATTTCTTTTCTTTCTGCTCTTTCTCTCTCCCTCATCTCACTGCATTCATTCCACATGTGCTCTATTGTCTCTCTTTCCTCATAACAGATTCTGCACAGTCTCTCTTCCTTTTCCATCCAATACCTATTCTCTCTCCCCTCTTTTCCGCACTTGAACCTCGCCATTATTTTTCTCTCTTTCGCACTTTCTCCTCCCAGGTACACCGGGATCTCCTCTGTCATACATTTCTCATAATTCCTGTTGTACCTGGATTTTTTGATTTTTTCTCTTCTTTCTTGCTTATCTACATCCCTGACTCTTTCGCCCGTTTCTGCGTTCATCCACTTGCCTTCTGTTCTTAATCTTTCCACTTCTTTACTTGCATACCCATTTCTTCTGTAATATTTTTCTCTCTCGTTTATCTCCAAGTTTTTTTTCTTTTCTCTCCAACATTCGTTCAATATTCTACATTCTTGCGTTCCATTCATCCTATCCTCAAACCTAGTCGCTGTTTTCCCCGCTTTCACTCTCAGCTTGTTTCTCTTACATTCTTCTCTTACTATATACCCAGGGGTTTCTCTGTCACCCCTAGGACCCACCTCAAATACTTCTCTTGTACTCTCTCTATTTCCTCTTGTTCTTTCCACCCCCAAATTTCTGCCCCATACATCAATACGCTCTCCACCAAGCTCTCAAACATCATTATTCTCCTTTTAAAATCCCCTCCCCACTTCTTCTCTCCTATTCCCCATACACATCCCACTATCTTGTTTGCTTTGTTTGCCAACTCTCTGACATGCGCTTTGCTCGTACCTCTTTCATTAAACGTATACCCTAAATACTTGAACTCTTTTACTCTCTCTATTTTCTCTCCCTCCCATTCCCAATCATTCTTTTCTTCTTTCCTCTTCTTTTTGTTGAACACCAGCATCTTTGTTTTATTTACATTCACTTCTAGCTTTTTTTTCCTCACATACTTTTTTTAGGTTCGTCATCATTTCTCCCATCTCCCTTTCGCTTTTTGCTATTAATACCACATCATCTGCAAACACTAGACTCCACACTTTTTCTCTTCCAATCACACATCCCCCAGCGTGCGCCTTTCTAAACATATCTTCTATATTCGCCATGTAGGTTGTAAACAACAAGGGGCTAAGAGGACACCCTTGTCTCACGCCTTTTGACGTTTCAAACCACTCGCTCTCTTTCTCCCCTGCTCCTTTTTGTTTTTACATAGATCTCTTCTACCTTTCTCACCAGCCACTCGCTTACTCCTCTTTTTCTCATATTCTCACACATTTTCTTTCTATCGACCTTATCAAACGCTGCTCTAAAATCTATGAAAAGTGTATACAGCCTTCCTCCCTTTTTTTTTCATCTCGTTATTCGCTAAGTGGTCCAGGATGTATACATTATCCATAGTTCCCCTTCCTTCTCTAAATCCCGCTTGGTTGTCTGGTATTGCCTTCTTTTCCTCTATCTCTTTTCTCAGCCTTTCATTCAGTACTGACGCATACAATTTATACCCTGTGTTAAGGAGAGTTATTCCTCTGTAGTTTTCTACTCTATTTTTATCTCCTTTTTTGTGGATAGGGCAGATTATGCCTTCTCTCCAACCTGTCGGGAATCCCTCTCCTCTCCACACTCCATTCATAACTTCTACCAATCTGTCTATCACACCTTTCGTCCCATACATCCAGTGTTCATTCTGTATTCCATCCCTCCCCGGTGCCTTCTTCTTCTTCAGCTTCTTTATCTGTCTCTCTACCTCCTCCCTTGTAATTTCTGTTCCTAATGGTGCTGTCTGGCCCGTTTGCATCGCTGTGTCTTCTATATCTACTTCTCTTTCTCCTTCCAGCAGTTCTTTGAAAAACTCTTCCCATTCCTTTATTGTTATCTCTTCACTCGCCGCTTCTTTTCTTAATCTTTCTCTGTTTATGTACTTCCACACCTCTCTTTCTATTTTAGTAGCTTTTATTTCTTTATCTTCTTCTTCTCTTTTCTCTCTCTTATTTTCTATACATCTTTTTCTATATTTTCTTTTTGCTTCTAAGAAGACTCTTCTATTTACTTGCTTTCTTTTGAAATCCCTTAGCGCTTTTGTAGCTTTTTTCTTTAGCTGGTAGCATTCTTTATCCCACCATTCATTTCTCTTTTTTGTTTTTTTTCTTTTACTGCTTACTTCTGTTGTTGTCGTTGCCTATTCTAGTATTTCTTTTATTTTCACTTCCATCTTCTCTATCTCTTGCCTTTCAAATTTGACGTTTTTCAGCTTTTTCCTGTATTCTTTCCACACTTTAATTATTACCTTGTCTGCTCTACTTTTGTCTTCTTTTTTTCTCCTGTTTGGCTATTTCTGCCTTCTAGGCTTATTTCTATTGGAAAGTGGTCTGACTCTATTCTGTCCCCTATTTTAAAGTTCTCTACTTTTCCCCACGCCTCTTCATTTGTTATTCCGTAGTCTATCACCGACTCCCCCCTACTGTCTACATACGTCCACTCTTCTTCTTCATCCCCTTGTTTATTACCATTCAATATCTCCCATCCCTTTTCTTCTAACCATTCCATCAACTTTTTTCCCTCCACATTTTCTTTTTTGTCTTTGGTTTTCCTTTTCCCATCTCCTTTTTCTTCCTCCCAATTTCTCGCTCCTCTTTCCCCAATTCTCCCGTTAAAATTTCCTCCCATAAGTATGCATTCTTCTGTGTTTTCTTTCACTGTTTCATCTATGTTTTTTATTGTCTTTTTCATCTCTCTGCTGTATATCGTCATTATTTTTCACCATCGTTTGTCTATTTCGACATTTCTCTCCATGAGTCCCTCTATTTCTTTTTTCTCCTGGTTTTTTTCTCTTATTCCTTTTCCCACTCCCGTGACTATCCCTCCTGCTGCCCTTCCTTTATTTTTTTCTTTCTTTGCCCCTTGACACTCCCAATTAAATTCTGCTGGTAGCCTTCTCTTTATTTTTTCCCAGCTTTTTTCTTCTATCCATGTTTCTACTAAGCCTACTATGTCAAAAAGTTTCACATAATCCCAAAAATTGTCTTCTTTTTTTGCTAATCCCGCTACATTCTAAAATAGTATCTTTTTCTTACCGTTGCTTATATCTTTATTTGTTTCATTAGTCTTCTCAGTTTCCACTGTACATTTGCCCGTGTCTTCTTGTTTGTTTCTTTTAACTCTCCCTTTCCCCCTAAAAAACCTGCAGATTAAGGTCCTTCTCATTCATTTGAATGTTTTTCCCTCCATAAATATCTTTCCATATCCCACCATTGCTTTTATTCCCTGTCCTCTCTTTTCTTTTGCGATTTCTCTTAATTTTTTCTGAACCTTTCTCTCCCTCTTTGTTAAATCATCATCTATGTAAATATTCTTAGTTGTTTCTTCTTTTCTTAACTCTTTTTTATTTTTCATAATTCTTTTCTTCGCTTCCCAGTCTTGAAGTTCTACTAGTCCTTTTCCCTTCCCAATTTTGTGCCATTTTTTTATTCCCGTTTTTACCACTTTTTTCATTTTTTTTCAATGTCTTCTTTTCCTTCTCTTCCTCCGTCTATTCCACTTATTATTATTTTGTTTTTCCTATTTTTCTTATCTGTTATCTCTGTTTTTTTTTCTAAAGTTTCTATCCTCTCTAGCATTGTACCCTTTTCTTCCTCCCATTTCTTCTCTTTCTTTTTAAACTCATCTTCTATTTCTTCTATTTCCTTTCTAACTTCTCTGTTCTCTTACCTTAACAATTTAACCTCTTCTATTAATCGGTCTCATTTCCTTACCACTAGGTCCATTTCTGCCTCTCCTATGTTTTTTCTTTCTTTTGGGGATCTTAATACTTTTTTGCTGATCGCGAAGACTTCTGTTTCTTCTAGCTTCTCTTCTTCTTCTTTCCTTTTCCATTTCTTTTTTTTCCTCTTCCTCTTTCCTTTGCCCTTGCCTCCTTCTCCCAAACTATCCGACCTCTGCCTTGCCTTGTGCATCAGCCTCCCTCGCCAAAGATTGTTTTAGCTTCTGAAGCCCGGGTCAACCCCTCGGAGGTCTAATTGTTCAATCCCCCCGGAACACACTCAGCACTAATCTAAGTAATTTAAGTAGGTCACGGGCAAAAATTCCTCACTTGGCACTTATCGTTACAATTTGCAATGTTTCGCAATTAGATTTTGCACCGTGACAACAACCGTTCGCACCGACTGCTAACAAAGGAATCCTATTAGTAGTAATAGATTCACGTTAAAGATGAAGCTGAAATAAACAACACTGCATGATCACCTCGTGTTTGGTATCCTATGGTGGGATGGTATATAAATCATTAGATAAACCAGATAAAAGCGTAGCGTAAGTGATGAGACAAGGCCTGAGTAAGTACTTTTAAGTCATAGTTCAGTTTTGTTGTGAGAAACGTTATCAGATGACGCATAACATGACGAGCATGCACTCTTTGAAGACAACCTTGTAAGAACAGACACGCCTATTTTGTTGGGAGATCACGTAAACCGCGTGTGATTTCCCTCCTTGACATTAAGCTGAATTTTAAAGTTGAGTACTGGGTTGGTAGCGTCTCTAGCAGTCGTTGGCGATTATTAGCGCGCAAATTTCTGAAAGGTAGAGGGAACTATTTTTTAGAGCAGTTTAATATGAGTTTCATGTACATGCTTGACATTATGTTAATGGTCCTGTTATTGCTCCAAAAAACAGCAATTTGGTTGATTACAAAAATCATTACGGTCTTTGACAAGTAATCAGAATAACAATAATAAATTTTTAACAAAATAAAAATTGTTGACAAACAAGCTTACCGTTTGCAATAAGTTTAAAAACCAAATTTAAAATTATATTGAAAACAACAAATTATGTTTCAAGCTAAAGAAAAAACATAGGTTGTATTTTGAAAAATCAAATTTTTGAAACCAAACCTAAAATTTAGAAGTTTTTACTTAATGACTTGGGTAGGTAGAACATTCATATTTGAAATGACTAAAAGTAAAATTTATACCATTTCTAAATTTTAAAGATTCCTAATGGCCATCGAAAGCAGCGGACATTTAGCTATTTATGTATCAAAATTATAAATAATATTCTAAAAACTTCATAAACTTCTACAAACAAAATTTATGTCATAAGTCCATTTAAAACCCCTTCTCATTAACGCGTTATTGATGCTATGTTGAGGCGACCCTATAATTTACTCTTCAACACAAATTTTTTTCCCAATTTTTCTAAATTTTTTTTTTGTCTATGTTAAAATATTTTTATTTTAATATATTATCTGAAAAATTAGAAAAAAAAATCTTCTATAGGTAAAAAAAGTAATTATAATCTACAGGATAATGAGCTCAAGTAAAAACTATGGAAAAATCTTGAGAAACTAACATTTTTGTGCAACGCTTCAAAATGCATGTCACACATACGAAAGCTTTTTATCATAATTATTATTAATACTACTTCTAATAAATAGCTACTTCATTTATTGATCAACATAAATAATAAGAAAAATAATCAATTGGATCCCACTCGCTACTTAATACGGATATTTAACATAGGTTTTTAATTTATAATATAGTCTGCTAGATCAAAGTTGATTTTTTTTTGATACATTTTTTCATTCAATTTTCCTTTTATTCTAAATTTTGTTGATTTTTTTACCTCATTACCTTTAAATTGTTTTTTTTTGCTGTCAGGGTTTTAAGATTTTGAATCATTTATTTTAATTTAAATTTTTAAAGGAAGAATTTAAGCACAACCATTTGTTATAATAAGAACTTTATTATGTTTAATTAAAATTTTAATTCACGTTCAGTACTTGAAAAGAGTAAATAGGTTTTAAACATTAAACAAATTTAAATTTTTGTTCAGTTCACTGTTCTAAACCTCTTGTCACTATTGAAATCTTCGAAACAATTTGCTTAGAGGTGTCTCATTCTTGTCTTCTTAAACATTGCTTATAAATATTTTTTTAATCCCATTGAACCTTTTGTGTAATTACTTTGAAAAATGTTTTTTTGTGTGTAATCTAAGGTGATTTTCATCTATGGTTGTAAAATCACACTGATTGCATTGGAATTTCTGTCGTAAATTTTTTGAAAGATGCGTCAATTTATGTCTTTTTAAACTTCTGTTGTATACAGTTGTGAATTCACATTGATCGCATTGAAGTTTTGTTGAAAGATGCTTCATTTTATGATTTTTCAAGGTTCTTTTATAAATAGTAGTGAATTCACACTGATCACATTGAAAATGGAATTCTTTTGAAAGATGCTTCAAAATATGTGTTTCTAAGTTTTGTTTTTTTATAGTTGTGTATTCACACTGATCACATTGAAAATGGAATTCTTTTGAAAGATGTCTCAACTTATGATCTTTTAGGACAGGTTTATAAATAGTAGTAAAATCACACTGATCACATTGAAAATTAGATGGCAATTTAATCAAAAAGTGTTTCATATTAAAATGTCTGAAAAAGTTTCTTCTATCATTTGTTGAATATTCACATTTGTCGCATTGAAATTTTTTTCCAAACTCCTTTGAAAGATGCTTTAATTTATGATTTTTCAAGGTACTTTTATAAATAGTAGTGAATTCACACTGATCGCAGTGAAATTTCCGTTGTAATTCACTTGATAGATGCTTCATTTGATGTGTTTTTAAACTGCTCTTATAAATTGATGTATATTCACACTGATCACATTGATAATGGAATTCTTTTGAAAGATGTCTCAACTTATGATCTTTTAGGACAGGTTTATAAATAGTAGTAAAATCACACTGATCACATTGAAAATTAGATGGCAATTTAATCAAAAAGTGTTTCATATTAAAATGTCTGATAAAGTTGCTTTTATCATTTGTTGAATATTCACATTTGTCGCATTGAAATTTTTTTCCAAACTCCTTTGAAAGATGGTTTAATTTATGACGATCTAAATCATTTTTATAGATAGTAGTATACTTACAGTGATCACATTGGTAATGTAACTCTTTCGAAAGATGCTTCAATTTATGCCTGTTTAAGCAGAATCTGTCTATAGTTGTGTATTCACACTGATCACATTGAAAATGGAATTCTTTTGAAAGATGCTTTAATTTATGTCTTTTTAAGGTTATTCTGTTTACAGTTGTGTATTCACACTGATCGCATTGAAATTTTTTCCGAAATTCCCTTGAAAGATGCTTTAATTTATGATTTTTCAATTTACATTTATAAATAGTAGTGAATTCACACTGATCGCAGTGAAATTTCGGTTGTAATTCACTTGATAGATGCTTCATTTGATGTGTTTTTAAACTGCCCTTATAAATTGATGTAAATTCACACTGATCACATTGAAAATGGAATTCTTTTGAAAGATGCCTCAACTTATGATGTTTTAGAACAGGTTTATAAATAGTAGTAAAATCACACTGATCACATTGAAAATGGAATTCTTTTGAAAGATGCTTTAATTTATGATTTTTCAAGGTTCTTTTATAAATAGTAGTATATTCACAGTGATCACAATGTAACTCTTTTGAAAGATGCCTCAATTTGTGCCTGTTTAAGCCGGATCTGTCTATAGTTGTGTATTCACACTGATCACATTGAAAATGGAATTCTTTTGAAAGATGCTTTAATTTATGATTTTTCAAGGTTCTTTTATAAATAGTAGTATATTCACAGTGATCACAATGTAACTCTTTTGAAAGATGCCTCAATTTGTGCCTGTTTAAACAGGATCTGTCTATATTTGTGTATTCACACTGATCACATTGAAAATGGAATTCTTTTGAAAGATGCTTTAATTTATGTCTTTTTAAGTTTATTCTGTTTACAGTTGTGTATTCACACTGATCGCATAAAAAATTTGGTAATTTAGAAGGCAAAGGTTTTCTGTATTTTAGTTTTTTAAACAACTTTTGAAGATCTTTTTTCTTATTCGCCGGAGCTTGTACGGTTAGATTGTCATCATAATTACACTTTTTGCTGTGAAAGTACCTCCACACCTTCGAAAAACTACCAACTTTACAACGTTTACATTGTTTAAAACTTGCCTCGTCCAGAACGTGTACAAATTCACAATTGTGTTGAAAATAACAAACTTTTTCATTGGTTTCAAAGTTGCATAAACGGCATCTATACGATTCCAAAAAATCACTACAAGAAAAAACCGGAGACGAACGGAGACATTTAGAAAAAACGGACATTTCTACACACAAGAGCTCCAAATGATTAACATTCAATATTAATAAGAGATGTACAAATTGACATTGACATCTAATGATTGACGTAATCAAAGTTGTCAAATATAAAAAAAATTTCGCGAGTGACCGTGCTACATAACAAAGGTAACAACCAAAAGGTTTTTTTTTTCAATGTTGTCACAACTGTCACAATAATTGTGGCAAACATGTTACGGTTGCAGTTTTTTTTTATTTCTACAATATAAACTAATTTTACTTTATTTACTAATCCACTTAAAGAGATTCAAGCAAGTATAAAAATTGCACCAAAGTCACATTTTGATTGGCAGTGTTTTGACTTTTCTATTGCCAACATTTATAACCATAAAACAACTTTTAAAAAAATAACATTTAAATATGTGCAATTTTGAGTAGGGAACTTTGTAGTAACTTTAGACCGACGTTCTTCAATTTTATCTACCAAATACAATATGACAGATACACAGATAGCCATTGTCAACTTAAAGTAAATAAAAAAAACGTGTTTCGCTTTTATATATCCCGCTCTCAAAAAAGTAGTAATTTACTACAATGCACAAAATTACTTTGAAATTCAAAATTTCCATCAAAAATTTTATAAATATACCTATAAGATTTTTTTATTGGGCAAGGAAAATGACAAAATGATTTAAAACAAAACTGAGTTTCTTTGTATTTAGTTATATAATATATAACAAATGCCGCTTATGCCACTATAGAACCAATAATAAAATAAGATTGTTTAATCATAAATGTGAAATACAACAAGAATTTCATTGTAATCAATGTGATTATACAACTATTTATAAATGGCTCTTAAAAACACATAAGTTGAGGCATCTTTCAAAAGAATTACATTTTCAATGTGATCAGTGTGAATACACAACTATAAAAAAACTAAACTTAAAAACACATATTTTGAAGCATCTTTCAAGAGAATTCTATTTTCAATGTGATCAGTGTGAATTCACTACTATTTATAAAAATTCCTTGAAAAATCGTAAATTACAGCATCTTTCAAGGGAATTTCAGAAAAAATTTCAATGCGATCAATGTAAATACACAACAAATGATAGGAGCCACCTCATCAGACATTTGAATTTAAAACATTCTTTGACTATATTGCCATCTAATTTTCAATGCGATCAGTGTGAGTATATTACTATTTATAAAAATGGTTTAAAACGTCATAAATTAAAGCATTTTGCAAAGGAATTTGGAAAAAAAAGGTTTCAATGCAATAAATGCGAATATTCAACAAATGATAGAGGAGACTCTATCATTCATTTCAAGAGAAGACACTTTTTGATTGGATCGACACTTAATTTCCAGTGCGATCAATGTGATTTTAAAACTAATACAAAAAAAGATTTAAGAAAACATCAACAACAAAAACATTTTTCAAACGAATTACAATGCGATCAGTGTGAGTTTACAACTCTTTTTAAAAATTCTTTAAGAAATCATAAAATGAAGCATCTTTCAACAAAACTTAAATGCGATCAATGTGAATACACAACTGTATACAACAGAAATTTAAAAAGACATAAATTGACGCATCTTTCAAAAAATTTACGACAGAAATTCCAATGCAATCAGTGTGATTTTACAACCATAGATGAAAATCACCTTAGATTACACACAAAAAAACATTTTTCAAAGTAATTACACAAAAGGTTCAATGGGATTAAAAAAATATTTATAAGCAATGTTTAAGAAGACAAGAATGAGACACCTCTAAGCAAATTGTTTCAAAGATTTCAATAGTGACAAGAGGTTTAGAACAGTGAATTGAACAAAAATTTAAATTTGTTTAATGTTTAAAACCTATTTACTCTTTTCAAGTACTGAACGTGAATTAAAATTTTAATTAAACATAATAAAGTTCTTATTATAACAAATGGTTGTGCTTAAATTCTTCCTTTAAAAATTTAAATTAAAATAAATGATTCAAAATCTTAAAACCCTGACAGCAAAAAAAAACCAATTTAAAGGTAATGAGGTAAAAAAATCAACAAAATTTAGAATAAAAGGAAAATTGAATGAAAAAATTTATCAAAAAAAAATCAACTTTTATCTAGCAGACTATATTATAAATTAAAAACCTATGTTAAATATCCGTATTAAGTAGCGAGTGGGATCCAATTGATTATTTTTCTTATTATTTATGTTGATCAATAAATGAAGTAGCTATTTATTAGAAGTAGTATTAATAATAATTATGATAAAAAGCTTTCGTATGTGTGACATGCATTTTGAAGCGTTGCACAAAAATGTTAGTTTCTCAAGATTTTTCCATAGTTTTTACTTAAGCTCATTATCCTGTAGATTATAATTACTTTTTTTACCTATAGAAGATTTTTTTTTCTAATTTTTCAGATAATATATTAAAATAAAAATATTTTAACATAGACAAAAAAAAATTTTAGAAAAATTGGGAAAAAAATTTGTGTTGAAGAGTAAATTATAGGGTCGCCTCAACATAGCATCAATAACGCGTTAATGAGAAGGGGTTTTAAATGGACTTATGACATAAATTTTGTTTGTAGAAGTTTATGAAGTTTTTAGAATATTATTTATAATTTTGATACATAAATAGCTAAATGTCCGCTGCTTTCGATGGCCATTAGGAATCTTTAAAATTTAGAAATGGTATAAATTTTACTCTTAGTCATTTCAAATATGAATGTTTTACCCACCCAAGTCATTAAGTAAAAACTTTTAAATTTTAGATTTGGATTTAAAAGTTTTCACGGAATTACAGAAAGCAGCATTATTATGTCTATGTCATATTGTTCAAATTTTAAAAGTTAAATTTGACAATTTTGATAATATAATCGCATTTGCGTGGAGAAATTTAGCTTGACTTTTCAAAATACAACCTGTCTTTTCTTTGGCTTGAAACACAATTTGTTGTTTTTAATTTAATTTTAAATTTGGTTCTTGAACTTATGAAAACGATGAACAGTTTCTTGTTAACAATTTATATTTAAAAATAAAATAGTTTTGTTTCTCATTACTTGTCAAAGACCGTAATGATTTTTGTAATCAACCAAATTGCTGTGCTTTGGAGCAGGAACAGGACAATTACCATACGGTCAAGCATGTACAGTTGCGGCCTCTACAAACTCAGACGCCGACTTTTGACACATTCTGCCAAATTCTAAAATCTCTGTAATGTGTAAACTTGACTTTTTTATGTATGGCAATGTCAGTGTCAATTTTGTGAAAGTCAGAAGCGTACAGAATTTTTAAAATGCCTCAATTAAATGAACTGCAAAAAGCTATAATTAGAACTAGGCTGGAGGAGGGCATGAGCATTAGGGACATTGCAAATGAAATAAATGTGGACAAAAATATGGTACTTTTGGCAAAACGAAAAATTCAGGAATCTGGAACTATTATAAGAAAGCAACAACGTATGAATTTTACAAATCTTACCAGATTATTTTCAAATGTTGTTGTTTCAGAACGACAGAGAATATCGACCCCTGATGAAGATATGCGGTTAGTCAATTTTCTAAGAGAGCATCCTTTTAGTACCGCTATAAGAGCAAAAGCGAAAACCAATTTTCCTGGTTCTGTAAGAAAAAGAATAAAAAAAAGTGAACTACGAAATCGATGTGCGGCCAACAAGTTGTTTTTGTCGGAAGAAAATAAAGAAGAAAGACTGCGTTTTGCCGTTCATCAAATGAACAATAATGTCAATTTTTGGGAAAATGTAGCCTTTTTCATGAAAAAACTTTTCAATCGTAGTGAACGTTTTTCTGTGAATGTTTGGGACTGGGTGACTTCCCGTGGAACAGGAATGTGTGTTATAGTAGAAGAACGATTGACAGCATTAATTTATCGAGATATTCTGCAGCAAGCAATGTTACCTTCAGTTATACCCGTTTTTGGAAATAATTTTGTATTCTAACAGGATAATTGCCCAATTCATAAAGCGAACCTAATAAGAGATTTTTTGCAAACTAATGAAGTAACTACGTTAGAGTGGCCAGCGCAAAGTCCAGACTTCAATCCTATTGAGAACATTTGGGGAATCATGGCCAAAGAAATTATGTAATATAAAAATCTTGCCTCAAAATCGTCTAAAATTGATTCAAAGTATTTCGGATACATGGAGGCAAATATCTGTGGAGTGTGTCCAACGCACAGTTCTATCAATGCCAAGGAGACTTCAAATGGTCATAGCTGCTAACGGGGCTACAATAAAATATTAACTATTAAATTTGACTTTTTGCAATTTTTCCAATTTTTTATTCTACGCTACTGATTTTCTTTCAGTTGAGTGACATTTTATAAACTTCAATTTTAAAATTATGTTACAAAACAAATATTTTTTAATTGTCACACTGTCTGAGTTTGTAGGGGCCGCAACTGTACATGAAACTCATATTAAACTGCGCTAAAAAATAATTCCTTCTATCTTTATTCTAATCACGGGTCTACGACAAAAACCAATCTACTAAAGCGCAATCATAGATTTAATACACTAGATATAGCTATGCATGCTAAACATACTTCGGTTCTTAAAAAACATATCAACGAAATTGGTACATCTCTCCATTTCTTTCTATATTTAATAAAACACATCTTCCATCTTTTTTATCACAATTGTCGAATGTCGCACACTTTTTTATAGTGATTAAACAGAGACGAATACGCACAATTTTAGTCGACGATCGTCGCTGTCAATTTATTTGTCATATACAATTTTTAAATATTTATATTCAAAATGAGATCCTGTATTGTTTGTTCTATTCCATATAATCCTTTCACAAGCGAAAAAATATCTTTTCATTGGTGTGTATGCTTAAATTCGTTTATCAATTATATATATATTAATTATATATATTAAAGAAAATTAAAGTTGAGGTTAAATCTTAACAAATAAAATTACTTACAAATTATTAAATATTTTTCTTGACAATAGTTGTTATGTTTAATTTTTCAGAGATTGAATATGTTTTATTTATAAAAAACTGTGTTTTTTTGCAAAAATTGACACGAGGACAATGATAAATGTCAAAATAATTCAATTAATCGTCAAATTAAACGTCAAATAATAAATGTCATTTTGCGTCCACTGCTTTCTGCTTTGCTATTGGTAGGAACCTCTCTGAAGGTTAGCGCTATCGAATACTAATGCAGTTGAGAGTGAGGGCAATAGACGGTACGTCATGACGGACTATCACAGTGCATGGCTGTATCTTGTTATAGTAAATCTATGAGCGCAATCTCTTACTCTAGTGGATAACGAGTAGTTCAAATGTAATTGTTTCTTGTCAAATTTACGTCAAAACTGTCATAACATTCCGTACATTTTGTTTCAATAATCAGACTTCGTAAAATAAAAAAGTTTTTTTAACATGTGGGGCACAATTGTGCCTGCCGTCGCCCTTGATACCTCAGTTTTGGTATTCTCCTCAGTAGATTCTTTGTTATCTTTTTTTTTCTCTCGGATCTAATCGCAGTTTTACTTTCTCTGGCAATTATTAATTTAGGCAGACATGAAGCCAAAGTGTAAACCCTTAGTTTGGTTGGGTACTGCCTGTACCTAATGCTGGTATTCATAGTCGTAGCTTGCTTGAGTCAGACTTGAGCAAAGGCTCCGGCAATGTTCGGAAAAGCGTTTGCATGCGTTTTGAAATCGATTTATCGCTGATTCCGTCTCTTCGGCAATGTTCGTGAAATATGATATTCAAATCTTGAGACTGAGATCGGTCTTGAGCAAGGATGACTTTCACAGACAAATCTCAAGATTTAAATATCAAATTACGGTGTGAATAAGGGCGATTGTTGGGTGATCTTGGCTTAATGAGCAAGCGCAGTGGGTCCGTCTCAAGTCGGACTTGAGCAAGACCTCGACTTGTCTTGATACGCCATTTGCAGGTTATATGTCAATGTTTGACGTTTGACAATACGGAAAATAAGGTTAGGTGTTACATATCATAACAATGAATATTTACATGGTGGACGAGTTTGTGGAGATGTTCGACATATTAGACAATGAACATAATATGAGAGTGCCAAAACGATATGTGCGAGATGCTGCAAACCCATTGGAATTTTTTTCCAATTTTGAATTTAAGCGACGCTACAGATTCACAAAAGACAGTGTAGTGAATGTGTTGTTGCCTCTCGTAGAAATACCATTGCGTAAACCAAACTCCAGAGGATTGCCTATTGAACCTATAATTCAATTATTATCCTGTTTACTCTTGGAAAATTACGCTGCGTGACGGAAATGAAGCAATGGAACCGCAAGGCAATGTTGACAACAATCAGCTAGGTTGCGTTTTTAGAAGACAATTCATAAATAGACATTTTAATTATTAGTAATATGTTTATGGTGTTAACCTATAGAACAAAGTAATAAGTTATAAAATGAAATACAATTGATGGTTATTGACTAGCTATGTACTATGTATAGACTCAGGTACATTGTATGAATAAAAACTGACTACTTAATAGTTTACACACTATTCCTCAATCAAACAGAAACCTCAATATTTTAATAATGTCCCTCTTATTACCATATCACCATACCTTGACTACACTCGATAAACAGATATTAATATCTACGCTGTTAGTCGACAAATTACACCGCATTTCTTTGTTTCTTATACATAAGCAATTAAAATATGTAAATTTGGGTAAACATCTATTTTATTGTGGAATAAAGACATATTGGTAAAGAAATATCGTGCTAATAGGAAGCTTCATCTAATATTCGAGCGCAATTGCAAAATTTCCACAAAATTTTAACAAAATAAAAATTGTTGACAAACAAGCTTACCGTTTCCAATAAGTTTAAAAACCAAATTTAAAATTATATTGAAAACAACAAATTATGTTTCAAGCTAAAGAAAAAACATAGGTTGTATTTTGAAAAATAAAATTTTTGAATCCAAACCTAAAATTTAGAAGTTTTTACTTAATGACTTGGGTAGGTAGAACATTCATATTTGAAATGACTAAAAGTAAAAGTTATACCATTTCTAAATTTTAAAGATTCCTAATGGCCATCGAAAGCAGCGGACATTTAGCTATTTATGTATCAAAATTATAAATAATATTCTAAAAACTTCATAAACTTCTACAAACAAAATTTATGTCATAAGTCCATTTAAAACCCCTTCTCATTAACGCGTTATTGATGCTATGTTGAGGCGACCCTATAATTTACTCTTAAACACAAATTTTTTTCCCAATTTTTCTAAAATTTTTTTTTGTCTATGTTAAAATATTTTTATTTTAATATATTATCTGAAAAATTAGAAAAAAAAATCTTCTATAGATAAAAAAAGTAATTATAATCTACAGGATAATAAGCTCAAGTAAAAACTATGGAAAAATCTTGAGAAACTAACATTTTTGTGCAACGCTTCAAAATGCATGTCACACATACGAAAGCTTTTTATCATAATTATTATTAATACTACTTCTAATAAATAGCTACTTCATTTATTGATCAACATAAATAATAAGAAAAATAATCAATTGGATCCCACTCGCTACTTAATACGGATATTTAACATAGGTTTTTAATTTATAATATAGTCTGCTAGATCAAAGTTGATTTTTTTTTGATAAATTTTTTCATTCAATTTTCCTTTTATTCTAAGTTTTGTTGATTTTTTTACCTCATTACCTTTAAATTGTTTTTTTTTTGCTGTCAGGGTTTTAAGATTTTGAATCATTTATTTTAATTTAAATTTTTAAAGGAAGAATTTAAGCACAACCATTTGTTATAATAAGAACTTTATTATGTTTAATTAAAATTTTAATTCACGTTCAGTACTTGAAAAGAGTAAATAGGTTTTAAACATTAAACAAATTTAAATTTTTGTTCAGTTCACTGTTCTAAACCTCTTGTCACTATTGAAATCTTCGAAACAATTTGCTTAGAGGTGTCTCATTCTTGTCTTCTTAAACATTGCTTATAAATATTTTTTTAATCCCATTGAACCTTTTGTGTAATTACTTTGAAAAATGTTTTTTTGTGTGTAATCTAAGGTGATTTTCATCTATGGTTGTAAAATCACACTGATTGCATTGGAATTTCTGTCGTAAATTTTTTGAAAGATGCGTCAATTTATGTCTTTTTAAATTTCTGTTGTATACAGTTGTGTATTCACATTGATCGCATTGAAGTTTTGTTGAAAGATGCTTCATTTTATGATTTTTCAAGTTTCTTTTATAAATAGTAGTGAATTCACACTGATCACATTGAAAATGGAATTCTTTTGAAAGATGCTTCAAAATATGTGTTTCTAAGTTTTGTTTTTTTATAGTTGTGTATTCACACTGATCACATTGAAAATGGAATTCTTTTGAAAGATGTCTCAACTTATGATCTTTTAGGACAGGTTTATAAATAGTAGTAAAATCACACTGATCACATTGAAAATTAGATGGCAATTTAATCAAAAAGTGTTTCATATTAAAATGTCTGATAAAGTTTCTTCTATCATTTGTTGAATATTCACATTTGTCGCATTGAAATTTTTTTCCAAACTCCTTTGAAAGATGCTTTAATTTATGATTTTTCAAGGTACTTTTATAAATAGTAGTGAATTCACACTGATCGCAGTGAAATTTCCGTTGTAATTCACTTGATAGATGCTTCATTTGATGTGTTTTTAAACTGCTCTTATAAATTGATGTATATTCACACTGATCACATTGATAATGGAATTCTTTTGAAAGATGTCTCAACTTATGATCTTTTAGGACAGGTTTATAAATAGTAGTAAAATCACACTGATCACATTGAAAATTAGATGGCAATTTAATCAAAAAGTGTTTCATATTAAAATGTCTGATAAAGTTGCTTTTATCATTTGTTGAATATTCACATTTGTCGCATTGAAATTTGTTTCCAAACTCCTTTGAAAGATGCTTTAATTTATGACAATCTAAAACATTTTTATAAATAGTAGTATACTTACAGTGATCACATTGGTAATGTAACTCTTTCGATTTATGCCTGTTTAAGCAGAATCTGTCTATAGTTGTGTATTCACACTGATCACATTGAAAATGGAATTCTTTTGAAAGATGCTTTAATTTATGTCTTTTTAAGGTTATTCTGTTTACAGTTGTGTATTCACACTGATCGCATTGAAATTTTTTCCGAAATTCCCTTGAAAGATGCTTTAATTTATGATTTTTCAATTTACATTTATAAATAGTAGTGAATTCACACTGATCGCAGTGAAATTTCGGTTGTAATTCACTTGATAGATGCTTCATTTGATGTGTTTTTAAATTGCCCTTATAAATTGATGTAAATTCACACTGATCACATTGAAAATGGAATTCTTTTGAAAGATGCCTCAACTTATGATTTTTTAGAACAGGTTTATAAATAGTAGTAAAATCACACTGATCACATTGAAAATGGAATTCTTTTGAAAGATGCTTTAATTTATGATTTTTCAAGGTTCTTTTATAAATAGTAGTATATTCACAGTGATCACAATGTAACTCTTTTGAAAGATGCCTCAATTTGTGCCTGTTTAAGCCGGATCTGTCTATAGTTGTGTATTCACACTGATCACATTGAAAATGGAATTCTTTTGAAAGATGCTTTAATTTATGATTTTTCAAGGTTCTTTTATAAATAGTAGTATATTCACAGTGATCACAATGTAACTCTTTTGAAAGATGCCTCAATTTGTGCCTGTTTAAGCCGGATCTGTCTATAGTTGTGTATTCACACTGATCACATTGAAAATGGAATTCTTTTGAAAGATGCTTTAATTTATGTCTTTTTAAGTTTATTCTGTTTACAGTTGTGTATTCACACTGATCGCATAAAAAATTTGGTAATTTAGAAGGCAAAGGTTTTCTGTATTTTAGTTTTTTAAACAACTTTTGAAGATCTTTTTTCTTATTCGCCGGAGCTTGTACGGTTAGATTGTCATCATAATTACACTTTTTGCTGTGAAAGTACCTCCACACCTTCGAAAAACTACCAACTTTACAACGTTTACATTGTTTAAAACTTGCCTCGTCCAGAACGTGTACAAATTCACAATTGTGTTGAAAATAACAAACTTTTTCATTGGTTTCAAAGTTGCATAAACGGCATCTATACGATTCCAAAAAATCACTACAAGAAAAAACCGGAGACGAACGGAGACATTTAGAAAAAACGGACATTTCTACACACAAGAGCTCCAAATGATTAACATTAAATATTAATAAGAGATGTACAAATTGACATTGACATCTAATGATTGACGTAATCAAAGTTGTCAAATATAAAAAAAATTTCGCGAGTGACCGTGCTACATAACAAAGGTAACAACCAAAAGGTTTTTTTTTTCAATGTTGTCACAACTGTCACAATAATTGTGGCAAACATGTTACGGTTGCAGTTTTTTTTTATTTCTACAATATAAACTAATTTTACTTTATTTACTAATCCACTTAAAGAGATTCAAGCAAGTATAAAAATTGCACCAAAGTCACATTTTGATTGGCAGTGTTTTGACTTTTCTATTGCCAACATTTATAACCATAAAACAACTTTTAAAAAAATAACATTTAAATATGTGCAATTTTGAGTAGGGAACTTTGTAGTAACTTTAGACCGACGTTCTTCAATTTTATCTACCAAATATACAATATGACAGATAGCCATTGTCAACTTAAAGTAAATAAAAAAAAAAGTGTTTCGCTTTTATATATCCCGCTCTCAAAAAAGTAGTAATTTACTACAATGCACAAAATTACTTTGAAATTCAAAATTTCCATCAAAAATTTTATAAATATACCTATAAGATTTTTTTATTGGGCAAGGAAAATGACAAAATGATTTAAAACAAAACTGAGTTTCTTTGTATTTAGTTATATAATAAATAACAAATGCCGCTTATGCCACTATAGAACCAATAATAAAATAAGATTGTTTAATCATAAATGTGAAATACAACAAGAATTTCATTGTAATCAATGTGATTATACAACTATTTATAAATGGCTCTTAAAAACACATAAGTTGAGGCATCTTTCAAAAGAATTACATTTTCAATGTGATCAGTGTGCATACACAACTATAAAAAAACTAAACTTAAAAACACATATTTTGAAGCATCTTTCAAGAGAATTCTATTTTCAATGTGATCAGTGTGAATTCACTACTATTTATAAAAATTCCTTGAAAAATCGTAAATTACAGCATCTTTCAAGGGAATTTCGGAAAAAATTTCAATGCGATCAATGTAAATACACAACAAATGATAGGAGCCACCTCATCAGACATTTGAATTTAAAACATTCTTTGACTATATTGCCATCTAATTTTCAATGCGATCAGTGTGAATATATTACTATTTATAAAAATGGTTTAAAACGTCATAAATTAAAGCATTTTGCAAAGGAATTTGGAAAAAAAAGGTTTCAATGCAATAAATGCGAATATTCAACAAATCATTCATTTCAAGAGAAGACACTTTTTGATTGGATCGACACTTAATTTCCAGTGCGATCAATGTGATTTTAAAACTTATACAAAAAAAGATTTAAGAAAACATCAACAACAAAAACATTTTTCAAACGAATTACAATGCGATCAGTGTGAGTTTACAACTCTTTTTAAAAATTCTTTAAGAAATCATAAAATGAAGCATCTTTCAACAAAACTTCAATGCGATCAATGTGAATACACAACTGTATACAACAGAAATTTAAAAAGACATAAATTGACGCATCTTTCAAAAAATTTACGACAGAAATTCCAATGCAATCAGTGTGATTTTACAACCATAGATGAAAATCACCTTAGATTACACACAAAAAAACATTTTTCAAAGTAATTACACAAAAGGTTCAATGGGATTAAAAAAATATTTATAAGCAATGTTTAAGAAGACAAGAATGAGACACCTCTAAGCAAATTGTTTCGAAGATTTCAATAGTGACAAGAGGTTTAGAACAGTGAACTGAACAAAAATTTAAATTTGTTTAATGTTTAAAACCTATTTACTCTTTTCAAGTACTGAACGTGAATTAAAATTTTAATTAAACATAATAAAGTTCTTATTATAACAATAGTCCGGTCAATTTAGACATTCGAAGTTACATCAATCCTCAATAAGCTGAAAATCGGTGAAATCGTTCAAAATATGATTATAAACAAAATCAGAAAGTTCCCCATTCCTCCCCTTTTTGCAAAAAAATTTATTCAAGGTCAAAGGGCGAAAAAATGAGTTTTTCGCGATTTTCAGCAAAACGGTAAGTTTTATCATAAAAATACCTCAAACAAAAATTGTAGATCATAAAATTATCTACAAAAAATGTATAAATACTTTTTTTCCTACGAGCCACCGTTTCTGAGATATAACGATTCAAAAAGTTGTAAAAGTTGTAATCGTCATAATATGCACACGTTTGCACGCCACCTATGAGGTAGTGTACTTAGCGCGTTTTTTTTAACGTGGTTTCCCCAATAGGCCTATTCCACGGGTCAGTTATGATCCCGTTTAATTTGAAACTATTGCAAAATAATGAAAATCAGCAAAGACATCATTTAAACATATATTACAACTCGGGAGATGTATATACGTGGCGTACTCATTCAGCTTATTGAGAATTTATGTAACTTCACTCTTATTTTTTTGTCTAAATTGACCGGACTACAAATGGTTGTGCTTAAATTCTTCCTTTAAAAATTTAAATTAAAATAAATGATTCAAAATCTTAAAACCCTGACAGCAAAAAAAAAACAATTTAAAGGTAATGAAGTAAAAAAATCAACAAAATTTAGAATAAAAGGAAAATTGAATGAAAAAATTTATCAAAAAAAAATCAACTTTGAAACTTTGATCTAGCAGACTATATTATAAATTAAAAACCTATGTTAAATATCCGTGTTAAGTAGCGAGTGGGATCCAATTGATTATTTTTCTTATTATTTATGTTGATCAATAAATGAAGTAGCTATTTATTAGAAGTAGTATTAATAATAATTATGATAAAAAGCTTTCGTATGTGTGACATGCATTTTGAAGCGTTGCACAAAAATGTTAGTTTCTCAAGATTTTTCCATAGTTTTTACTTGAGCTTATTATCCTGTAGATTATAATTACTTTTTTTACCTATAGAAGATTTTTTTTTCTAATTTTTCAGATAATATATTAAAATAAAAATATTTTAACATAGACAAAAAAAATTTTAGAAAAATTGGGAAAAAAATTTGTGTTGAAGAGTAAATTATGGGGTCGCCTCAACATAGCATCAATAACGCGTTAATGAGAAGGGGTTTTAAATGAACTTATGACATAAATTTTGTTTGTAGAAGTTTATGAAGTTTTTAGAATATTATTTATAATTTTGATACATAAATAGCTAAATGTCCGCTGCTTTCGATGGCCATTAGGAATCTTTAAAATTTAGAAATGGTAAAAATTTTACTTTTAGTCATTTCACATATGAATGTTTTACCCACCCAAGTCATTAAGTAAAAACTTTTAAATTTTAGATTTGGATTTAAAAGTTTTCACGGAATTACAGAAAGCAGCATTATTATGTCTATGTCATATTGTTCAAATTTTAAAAGTTAAATTTGACAATTTTGATAATATAATCGCATTTGCGTGGAGAAATTTAGCTTGACTTTTCAAAATACAACCTATGTCTTTTCTTTGGCTTGAAACACAATTTGTTGTTTTTAATTTAATTTTAAATTTGGTTCTTGAACTTATGAAAACGGTAAACAGTTTCTTGTCAACAATTTATATTTAAAAATAAAATAGTTTTGTTTCTCATTACTTGTCAAAGACCGTAATGATTTTTGTAATCAACCAAATTGCTGTGCTTTGGAGCAGGAACAGGACAATTACCATACTGTCAAGCATGTACAGTTGCGGCCTCTACAAACTCAGACGCCGACTTTTGACACATTCTGCCAAATTCTAAAATCTCTGTAATGTGTAAACTTGACTTTTTTATGTATGGCAATGTCAGTGTCAATTTTGTGAAAGTCAGAAGCGTACAGAATTTTTAAAATGCCTCAATTAAATGAACTGCAAAAAGCTATAATTAGAACTAGGCTGGAGGAGGGCATGAGCATTAGGGACATTGCAAATGAAATAAATGTGGACAAAAATATGGTACTTTTGGCAAAACGAAAAATTCAGGAAACTGGAACTATTATAAGAAAGCAACAACGTATGAATTTTACAAATCTTACCAGATTATTTTCAAATGTTGTTGTTTCAGAACGACAGAGAATATCGACCCCTGATGAAGATATGCGGTTAGTCAATTTTCTAAGAGAGCATCCTTTTAGTACCGCTATAAGAGCAAAAGCGAAAACCAATTTTCCTGGTTCTGTAAGAAAAAGAATAAAAAAAAGTGAACTACGAAATCGATGTGCGGCCAACAAGTTGTTTTTGTCGGAAGAAAATAAAGAAGAAAGACTGCGTTTTGCCGTTCATCAAATGAACAATAATGTCAATTTTTGGGAAAATGTAGCCTTTTTCATGAAAAAACTTTTCAATCGTAGTGAACGTTTTTCTGTGAATGTTTGGGACTGGGTGACTTCCCGTGGAACAGGAATGTGTGTTATAGTAGAAGAACGATTGACAGCATTAATTTATCGAGATATTCTGCAGCAAGCAATGTTACCTTCAGTTATACCCGTTTTTGGAAATAATTTTGTATTCTAACAGGATAATTGCCCAATTCATAAAGCGAACCTAATAAGAGATTTTTTGCAAACTAATGAAGTAACTACGTTAGAGTGGCCAGCGCAAAGTCCAGACTTCAATCCTATTGAGAACATTTGGGGAATCATGGCCAAAGAAATTATGTAATATGAAAATCTTGCCTCAAAATCGTCTAAAATTGATTCAAAGTATTTCGGATACATGGAGGCAAATATCTGTGGAGTGTGTCCAACGCACAGTTCTATCAATGCCAAGGAGACTTCAAATGGTCATAGCTGCTAACGGGGCTACAATAAAATATTAACTATTAAATTTGACTTTTTGCAATTTTTCCAATTTTTTATTCTACGCTACTGATTTTCTTTCAGTTGAGTGACATTTTATAAACTTCAATTTTAAAATTATGTTACAAAACAAATATTTTTTAATTGTCACACTGTCTGAGTTTGTAGGGGCCGCAACTGTACATGAAACTCATATTAAACTGCGCTAAAAAATAATTCCTTCTATCTTTATTCTAATCACGGGTCTACGACAAAAACCAATCTACTAAAGCGCAATCATAGATTTAATACACTAGATATAGCTATGCATGCTAAACATACTTCGGTTCTTAAAAAACATATCAACGAAATTGGTACATCTCTCCATTTCTTTCTATATTTAATAAAACACATCTTCCATCTTTTTTATCACAATTGTCGAATGTCGCACACTTTTTTATAGTGATTAAACAGAGACGAATACGCACAATTTTAGTCGACGATCGTCGCTGTCAATTTATTTGTCATATACAATTTTTAAATATTTATATTCAAAATGAGATCCTGTATTGTTTGTTCTATTCCATATAATCCTTTCACAAGCGAAAAAATATCTTTTCATTGGTGTGTATGCTTAAATTCGTTTATCAATTATATATATATTAATTATATATATTAAAGAAAATTAAAGTTGAGGTTAAATCTTAACAAATAAAATTACTTACAAATTATTAAATATTTTTCTTAACAATAGTTGTTATGTTTAATTTTTCAGAGATTGAATATGTTTTATTTATAAAAAACTGTGGTTTTTTGCAAAAATTGACACGAGGACAATGATAAATGTCAAAATAATTCAATTAATCGTCAAATTAAACGTCAAATAATAAATGTCATTTTGCGTCCACTGCTTTCTGCTTTGCTATTGGTAGGAACCTCTCTAAAGGTTAGCGCTATCGAATACTAATGCAGTTGAGAGTGAGGGCAATAGACGGTACGTCATGACGGACTATCCCAGTGCATGGCTGTATCTTGTTATAGTAAATCTATGAGCGCAATCTCTTACTCTAGTGGATAACGAGTAGTTCAAATGTAATTGTTTCTTGTCAAATTTACGTCAAAACTGTCATAACATTCCGTACATTTTGTTTCAATAATCAGACTTCGTAAAGTAAAAAAGTTTTTTTAACATGTGGGGCACAATTGTGCCTGCCGCCCTTAATACCTCAGTTTTGGTATTCTCAGTAGATTCTTTGTTATCTTTTTTTTTCTCTCGGATCTAATCGCAGTTTTACTTTCTCTAGCAATTATTAATTTAGGCAGACATGAAGCCAAAGTGTAAACCCTTAGTTTAGTTGGGTACTGCCTGTACTTAATGCTGGTATTCATAGTCGTAGCTTGCTTGAGTCGGACTTGAGCAAAGACTCTGGCAATGTTCGGAAAAGCGTTTGCATGCGTTTTGAAATCGATTTATCGCTGATTCCGTCTCTTCGGCAATGTTCGTGAAATATGATATTCAAATCTTGAGACTGAGATCCGTCTTGAGCAAGGATGACTTTTACAGACAAATCTCAAGATTTAAATATCAAATTACGGTGTGAATAAGGGCGATTGTTGGGTGATTTTGGCTTAATGAGCAAGCGCAGTGGGTCCGTCTCAAGTCGGACTTGAGCAAGGCCTCGACTTGTCTTGATACGCCATTTGCAGGTTATATGTCAATGTTTGACGTTTGACAATACGGAAAATAAGATTAGGTGTTACATATCATAACAATGAATATTTACATGGTGGACGAGTTTGTGGAGATGTTCGACATATTAGACAATGAACATAATATGAGAGTGCCAAAACGATATGTGCGAGATGCTGCAAACCCATTGGAATTTTTTTCCAATTTTGAATTTAAGCGACGCTACAGATTCACAAAAGACAGTGTAGTGAATGTGTTGTTGCCTCTCGTAGAAATACCATTGCGTAAACCAAACTCCAGAGGATTGCCTATTGAACCTATAATTCAATTATTATCCTGTTTACTCTTGGAAAATTACGCTGCGTGACGGAAATGGAGCAATGGAACCGCAAGGCAATGTTGACAACAATCAGCTAGGTTGCGTTTTTAGAAGACAATTCATAAATAGACATTTTAATTATTAGTAATATGTTTATGGTGTTAACCTATAGAACAAAGTAATAAGTTATAAAATGAAATACAATTGATGGTTATTGACTAGCTATGTACTATGTATAGACTCAGGTACATTGTATGAATAAAAACTGACTACTTAATAGTTTACACACTATTCCTCAATCAAACAGAAACCTCAATATTTTAATAATGTCCCTCTTATTACCATATCACCATACCTTGACTACACTCGATAAACAGATATTAATATCTATCTACGCTGTTAGTCGACAAATTACACCGCATTTCTTTGTTTCTTATACATAAGCAATTAAAATATGTAAATTTGGGTAAACATCTATTTTACTGTGGAATAAAGACATATTGGTAAAGAAATATCGTGCTAATAGGAAGCTTCATCTAATATTCGAGCGCAATTGCAAAATTTCCACTGTCAGACCCATGTTAAAGCCATTCCCTCATCTTGGAGCAGGTTGCGAAACCACAATTTCCCCTTCTTAACAAATTCTGTCCTAGGAATAGTTGAAGGTACGCTTTAAGCAAATAGAGAAACAAGAGGAAGCTGTCAAAAAATAAAATTTGAAATTGAAATCGAAATAAACAAAAATACCTATCAATTATCATATATGTTTTTCTTATCGCTTTTTAAGGGATGAAAATAAGTTTACTCTTCAACTTGAAGGGGGACTATAAAACTTTTAAAAGACAAGGCAAAATACTTCTACTGTCACGTTGACGAAGCGTCGTCTGCGTCTACTTATTTCGGCTTTGCTGTAGGTGGGAACCTCTCTCGAGGCGATTTTTTATGCAGTTGAAAGTGAGGGCACTAGCGGGTACGTCTTCTTGGCGGAGTTTGTGGTTTTCCACGAGAGACGCCAACAACGGTAAATTATGTTTTCATTTTCGGTAAAATATGTTTTATCACCTATAATGCAGATTTTATACATAGTTATTAACATCGATCATCAAATATATGCGTACTCACCACTAGCCATTGTTTAAAAAAATTTTCTATTTGTTGTTATTACTACTTCCTCTTTGGAATGTCAATTGGAAATGGAAGTGTCGAACTGTCGACTGCAGTCCGTCAAATTTGTCAGATTGCAAACCTTACCAAACCAAAATCACTACACTTATTACTGCGGCAACACGCACGCACACGATTTCTCTCAAGAATTGCCGGAGTCTTTGCTCAAGAACGATTGATCTGGAGCAACGCTTTATTTCACGAGCATTACCGAAGTCCTTGCTTGAGATGGAATCAGCTAAAAACGCATGCAAACGCTTTCCCGAACATTGCCGGAGTCTTTACTTGAGTCCGACTCAAAATAAATTTCAAGGTCGATCTCAAGCTACCACTATGAATATCGGCATAAGTTCTACTAATTTAAATCTAATAGATTACTCATAGATTCGGTTTCTCTGCCAGAAAAAAACTCATTTTGACAATAATAAACCTTATTTTCTAAAGACCGACGAAGCAAATAATTTGTGGCAGCAAGTGGCTGCTCTAATTAATAATTTACAAAGGCCACAAAAAAACAGCATTTTCGGGCATTAAAAAAGGATCTTAAGTACGCCTTTGAATATTTAGCTCCAATCTTCAATTTAAATTGCGATTTTAACAATTTATTCATAATTAATCAAATCAATATGTACCAATTTGCCATTTTTAAAAACGGGTAAATCGAGCGAGTACTCGAGTTGTTATCAGCAACTTAATGGAATCGGATAAAAAAGAACAAGATGATCGTAATACTAATGACGGCAACAAAATATATAATTTATTTCAAAAAATAAGAAACGTATCGGTTGTTAAGTTTTTTTAAGTTAAGTATATTTAAATGATAAAATAGAACCAATTAAGGTAATCCTGTTGTCGAGAGAAGAAGCAGAATATGTTGTAACAAATTATAAACATGCAAATGGTGTAAATATAAACAAAGATCATACATCGATGCAACAAATGTATGCTTATAAAATACAAAAAGATTTTAAAGATAAAGTGAAAGGCGACAAAACTATCAAATTAATTTATAAAAATGGTATTCCCAAAATAATTTCAAAAAACCAATAACTACTCAACAGGCTATAACTACATTAAATGCCTTTCAACAAAACTAAAGGTTTATATACCAAATTGCTATAGAGAGGCTTAACTCAAAAATTGATAGTTTTTACATTAGTGTCTGTGCTTCTGATGTGCATATATTCTTGGTCACAGAAACACTGCTTAACAACTGTGTATTGTCTCAAGAGTTGCTTCTTAATTATTTTAATGTTTTTAGGAATGATCGTAAAACAGGACGTGGTAGGAGAGCACTGGTTGCTATAAAGTGCAAATATATGTTCGAAAATTTTAATTTCATATTTCCTGTTGCATAAATTGATTTGGTTGCAGTAAGGATTCTTATTAACAACATAAAACTAATAATAATCGTTGTCTATATTCTATCTTCACTTTCACTAGCTAGTCATATCCTGCTTTTTGAATACTTTAAAAAAATTATTGATTTTTCACAACCTACTGTATTTTAATATATCTGAGATTTATAAGTGTGTGTCTTCACTTTCACTATCTTCACTTTCACTATCTTCACTTTCACTAGCTAGTCATATCCTGCTTTTTGAATACTTTAAAAAAATTATTGATTTTTCACAACCTACTGTATTTTAATATATCTGAGATTTATAAGTGTGTGTTTAGAAATAAATCCACCCACTTATTTAGAGTATATTCACATTTTTTGTCAATGACTGGTTTGACGCAAAACATTGCTATATTTAACTCAAATAAAAGATTACTGAATTTGGATCTGTCAAAATAGTTATGTTGAACTTGAAATTGAGACCTACCGTTACCGTTAGTGAATGGAAAATTGCTTCACCTTTGATTATATGACATTTTATCATTTTATGTGGAAGTATATGAGACATTTGAAACAGGGTAGAGTTGGATTGCTGTAAGAAAGAGACCGGTGATTAATTGTCATTGAATGCGCAGTGGTTTGTTTACGTTCGGTTGCTAAGTAACGGCCGGATTTCATCGCATTCATTGGCGTAGGTATGAAGCTCGCGCATCTAACGATGATTCACCGGTCGCTTTCTTACGGCAATCCAACTCTACACCAAGAATTTTAATTTTAATAAAGCAAACCTGCAAGAATTGATTGGACTAAAATTGAAACAAATGATAAAGTCGAGAAATCTTGTTGAAAACTATAACATTTTGTACGACTTATTTATAAACTATGTTCCTGGAATTGAATTAAATTGATTTCTCATTCTCAGGGTATGAACCTAATAGCTTAACTTAACTTATCTTTTCCATTTTAAAATATGATGTATAAAATTTTTTGATATTTTAAGAAATAGTTGAATTCTATTAAATGTAAAATTACATAATTTTTTCTATCAAAATAACCCTTTATTTAAACATCTTATTTTAGATAGATAATAACAAACAGTTGGCAATACAAAAAACAACTGTCATCTGTCAGTTAATTTAATTACTAGTTTGATGTTTGTGTTGCAATAATGGAAGTTTGACACCTCCATAATAGATAATAGATACCAAAAGTTAGCTATACCTACAAAAAATCCCTGTCATCTGTCAATTAATTTAATTACTAGTTTGGTGTTTCTGTTGCAACAATAATGGAGGTGGCAAAGTCAATTGAACTATTTTCTTGTGAAAATGATTTGCTTGATCAGAAATGTGAAATGTGTGGTTTTTCAAATATTAAAACAGTAAACATTTCGAATCATAATTGTGGGAAAAAAATAAATCATGAAGAGGTTATGTTGAAACATTGTCAAAAATGTAGGAAAGGTAGTTTTTCTATGTTTTGGCTTCATTTTCATCAAATACAGTGCTGGGAATCAGCTAAAACAAATAAATATTCTAAAAAATTTCGAAAATCTTTAAAACACGAAAGCAAAAAAGTACAGATTTGCCATGAATGTGATAAGTGTAATGCTAAATATAAACACGCAATGTATTTGAAACTCCATATATTAAGGAAACATACCGCTCCCAGTTTAGTAAAATGGTACAATTGTGACAAATGTACTTATAAGTCAGTATATAGTAGAGGTCTTGTCTTACATGAAGCAAAGCATTTAAAAGAATTTAAGTGCTTTGACTGTAGCTATCAGGCGGGTCGACCAGCTGATCTCAAAATTCATATTTTAACCAAACATACTTCTGATGATTTAATTGAATGGCATAAATGCCACATTTGTTCCTACAAAGCTAAAAAATCCAGATATTTACAAAAACATTTAGTAATGAAACATAGTCCCGAAGAAAAAAAATATAAATGTGATCAATGCACATATTCAACATACGAAATTGGAGTTTTAAAGCGACATAAGATATGTAGGCACTTGCCAGAAGATCAAATAAAATTGTACAACTGCACACAATGTGCATATACATCAAAATTAAAAAGATATTTGACAAATCATATATTAGAGAAACACAGTCCTGAAGAGAAAAAAATCAAATGTGATCAATGTCCATACTCATCTGTCATAATGGCAAATGTAAATAGACACAAGTTGTGTAAACATTTACCAGAAGATCAAATTAAATTCTACAATTGTACACAATGTAAATATAAAACTAAGCTCGAAACGTATTTGAGGTCACATATGTTAGAAAAACATACAAAAATAAAAAAAATGCTAAAATGTAACGAATGTTTCTATGAAACGCATAGAAAAAATAATATGGAACAGCACATTAAAGCCAAACATAGTAGCGGTGAAAAAGCATTCAAATGTGATCAATGCTCTTATAATAGTTACACTGAAGCATATTTGAGACGACATAAATCACGTCATCATAAATAAAGAAGCTGTCTGTTTGCCTGCTTAAACTGTAGATGTAAGTAGATTTTTCATATGACAAGAGATTCTTTTGATCTACCTATTCTACAGATTCTGAAGCTATTCTACAGACAGCTATATAATACTACAGAGATCTGTCTAATTCTGAAATGATCTATATATTCTATAGAGATCTAGAATATAATACTGATACATAAAGGACAGATTTCAAAAAAACTAGCTTCTAAATAAAACATTTACAAAAATTCGGTTGCACTTAATAATACAATAATATAAAAGAGAATGATTTTTCGAATGTATCTGTTACTAAACACAATAAACTATATAAAATTGAAGCCACGAAAACTACTTGTGCTTGTAATTTACGCTGTGAAGCTTGTGTTTCTATGAGATGGAACATGTGCAAGCGAATTCATTTAGTCTGTATGTTTCAAAAAAATAAAACTCCAACTACTAAAAGTTGTACCTTGAAGGCGTATCTTGTGTTGAAATGTTTAATGACATTATTCCTGGTGCTGGTACTAGTAAAACAGAAGAAAATGCCATTTTAAGTGCAGTGGGTAAAATTAGAAAGGGTTGTTTCCAAAAGGAAAAGCAGCATAAGTCGCCCCTCTAATAGTAAATGCATTTTTAAAAAAAGAAATTCTCATTTCAAAAATTTCTCAAGAGCCCTTCAATAAAAAAATTAGCTTGCAAATGAGATTTTCTTTAACAAAAGAAAAGCAAAGAGAAATAAATCTCAATATCCTTCACAGACTGGGAAGATAGTATTGGGTTTAAAAATGGTTGGAAGAACGTACATCTTGAAATCTCGTTATTTGTCATGGGAAATGTTATTTTTTATTTAAATAACTTTTAGTTTGTTTTTTTTTCTTTTTGTAGTTTTATTAAGTTTTAATTCAAATCAATATTAAAAAAAGCGTAAGTTTTGATTAAATTTTTAATAATTTTAAAAAGTTTGCTCTGAACTTCAAACTTTCCATAATTTACATTCTATCTGACTAAAGTCATTTTTTATGCCTCTTAGCTGCACTTTTCAAATAAATGCCCGACAAAAAAAGAATAATAAAAACAAGCATTTATAGTCAATTAGTTTCATATTTTTATCACATGTCTAATCTCTTTGATAAGAAGTATCTTTTATTTTTTAGTCTATAAAACACGTTATATACAAAAAGAACTAGCAATAACTAGAAGAAAGAATTGTGTTACCCTTCTTGTGCTTTACTGATGCATTGAAATTACTTAAAAAGCAATTGATGTAAAATCAAAAAAAAAAAATTTACGCTTCCACTTTTTTAAAAAACCAGAAATTTGTGTATTGCAAGTATTTGCAGAGTTTGCCGCATTAGACTTGCAATCAAAATATTTTTTAAGAATCCAAAAAAGGTTAGACAGCAACATTTATTTAATTGCGATTAGCTGTACCAACCTCAGATGTAAGACATCTGAGGTTGGTATGACATTTAAACCATCCGCGGTATGTTCAAGATTTTATCAGTTTCTGTCGATAAAACTGGCTGAAATGACTTTTGAAACAGATGAATATAAAATTTCACCACAAATGGTAATAGGATAACTATTTCATCAATAAAGAAAAACAAAAACGACTTACAAAAAAATCTATTTACTATTATTTAAACATAACATAACTAACTACGAGAAAGGAGTTAGAATATGAAACTTTAAATTATGAACAAGACAACCAACATAAGTAAAAATAAAAAACCAAAGAGCACCAAAATAGGCTTCCTACAAGCTTGTAAAATATGCTTTTTTGCAATTTGCCTCCATTTTTTGATACTCCAATTGACTCATTAGAGAACGTTACGTCATAGGTTTTGGTGCGGTTAGAAGCCATTAGAGTCCGGAACTTATTTTCTAAGAAATTTTTAGGTTGGTAAAACTTAATATGACTTTTTACCTGTCTGTCAATAATATTGTAAATTAAAATTGCAATTTCAAAACAGCAAAGTGAAGTGAACAATTAGTGGAAAATGTATTTATGTGAAAAATGGCATATAATGGTGTAAATAATAAGTGCACTGGTCTAGGAAGAACAACCAATTCCAGAAAGCAAAAGTCACAGTTTATCTGTCACTTAATCTAAAAAGGTAGGTATGTATCTTAGAATAATAATAATAATGACAACAAGAACCATTTTTGCTATTTCACGGAAACTGACAGAATTAGGATTTTTGATAAAACAAAAGAAAAGACAACTAGATAAAATTTTCACTTTTAAAATCAAGATATTGCCAACCTACTCCAAAGATCTCTAAATCGCTTAAATTAAAAAGAAAATGCTTAAAAACACCATAAAAAAGCAAATTACAAAAAATAGTATAAAAAACTTTACATTTGACCTAAAAGCACTCTTAGAAAAAATTTGTGGCTTTGCCACTCGTTTTTTAAACTAGCTAGAATGCGTGCTTTAAGAGATGTCTTATGATCAAGGACTGTCTCCTGTCATAAAACTTCTGTCATCTACTCATCTGTCAGTGTCAGTTGATACAACATTTGGTACAACAATGGAGGTGTCAAAGTCGATACAAGTATTTTCTTGTGAAATTTCATTGTTTTGGCATAAATGTGAAACGTGTGGTTTTTCAAATATCAAAAAGTACAATATTTTGAATCATAATTGTGGTGAAAAATTAAATCATGAAGAGGTTATGTTGAAACATTGTCGAAAGTGTAGAAAGAGTAGTGTTTCTGTGTTTTGGCTTTATTTTCATGAAATACAGTGTAGTGCATTAGCTAAATCACACAAAAAACTACAAAAATCTTTAAAACACATAAGCAAAAAAGGAGAGATTTATTATGAATGTGATCAGTGTGATGCTGAATATAAACAAGCAAAGTCTTTAAAAATCCATATATTAAGTAAGCATACCTCTCCTAATTCGATAAAATGGTACAATTGTGACAAATGTACCTATAAGTCAGTATATAGGAGAGGTCTTATCTCACATAAAGCAACGCATTTAAAAGAATTTAAATGTCTTGATTGCAGCTATCAAGCAGGTAGACCAGCTGATCTAAAAATTCATATTCTAGCCAAACATACTGCTGATGATTTAATTGAATGGCATAAATGCCACATTTGTGCTTACAAAACGAAACAATCCAAACATCTACAAAGGCATTTAAAATCAAAACATTGTCCGCAAGAAAAAAAATATAAATGTGATCAATGCACATATTCAACATACGAAATAAAAATTTTAAATCAGCATAAGATATGTAAACACTGTCCAGAAGATCAAATTAAATTCTATAATTGCACACAATGTAAATATAAAACTAAACTGGAAGTGTACTTAAAGAGACATATGTTAGAAAAACACAAAAATAAAAGTTTGAAATGTAGCAAGTGCTTCTATGAGACTTATAGAAAAGATTACATGAGACAACACACAAAAGCTAGACATAGTAGCGGTGAAAAAACATTCAAATGTGATCAATGCTCTTATAAAAGTTACACAGAAGCATATGTGAGACGACATAAACTAAATCATCTAAAATAAAAGAGCTTATTTTGTCTATTTTAACCGTAGATGTAAGTTCTCACTTGTTTTGAGAAGCTACTCCATTGATCTAGAAGATATCTAATGTTATACAAATTTGATTATTATGTGTCTAAAATTAGAAGATCAATAAAGAAAAATATAAAACGCATTTGCGGTTTTTATATAATAACTTTTAAGGAATTTATGTCTACAAGCTACAAAAGAGCAAAAAAAACAAAAAATAATTTTAAAAAGATTTAGAAAAGCCGATTAATCAACCAGAAAAGTAAAACTTTTCATTGAATGCTAATTATTTTTTGGTGTTGTAGTAATTTCTCAGCAGTTTAAATGGCACTTAACATATAAACAGCATTTCATCACGTCATTGATAAAGTAGCCGTAGATGACCAAACACGTTTCCTGTGTTACTCTTTATACTCAGAACATAACCTCACAATTAACTTATAACAACACCTACAGAAGATAGATCTGCAAATAATAGAAACAAAGACTTTAAAAACACTGTACTATCTAGGACAGCCCAAATTTTCTTGTAGTCAAAAACTTACAACATAACGAAATAAGTTTACAACAATATCCAATTTGTTGTTAGAGTTTTTAATTTTATACTAATTTATATTTAAAGTACAATGCAGAAATAAAGCGGAAAATAACTATAAGCGGACGCCCTATGGCTTTTTAAGTTAAAGAGGGAGAAATTTGTCTCTAGCATCTTTGGAAAGGTTTTATACGTACCGCTTATTTTTGGACATTGGAAAAAATGTCAGTGAAATATAATTGGTACGTTGGCAGTATTGCCCCCTATAGGTTGGTGAAGATCATTATTTATGCTAAAAAATATTTTACCCGGGCCCTCATATGAGGACATTTTATATGAAGAGCTTCATTATCTAGTTAGGTCATTTTTACCGTTAAGCAACGTTGTTCTCATATTGTTACAACCACATATTGCATTCAACATATGCTGTGCTTTTTTTTCTCTATCAAATATGGCTGATTTTGATACAGTTCGAGCTGAAATCTTTTCTATAGTGAGTTAGAATCAAATATGTATAATATATGTTAATATACATATCCACGGCACAAACTATAGTTATAACCTAGAGTACGGTATATGTGGCGTTGCATCTCAGACTGTTTTCGTTGTACTTTCTTTACATCTGTAGACATTTACAGACTGCCATCTTGGCCCTCTACTTCCTCAAGAAGTGGCGAAGAGGTAGAGGGGTGAGCTGGAGCATGATTACGTTCCTGTCAGTGGATAACAAAGGATGTGAATTTTTCTTTTGCTGGAATGACAGAGTATTGCGTATTGTCCTTAAGCTCTTCACTTATTAATCTTTATTTTATAATTCGTCGCGTCTGACCAAATTTCTAAATGATTTTGCTTACTTATTTTAATGGGTTGCCGTCGGTATTCTAAACAAAGTTTTATAAAAGAAAATAAATTCTTCTGAAAGGATTTCATTGCGCCATCCTCTATAATTTCAACAACATTTTTTTGCTTCTCTTCTAATAGATAACATTATTATATATTTGAATTAAAATACTTGTAATATTATTTTATCTTGACGGAAGTTAAGGCATGCGCACAAAATTGTTTCAAATATTACAAGCCTATGCCATTAGCCTAAGCCATTAATATACCTATTAGGGAATTTTTGTTACACGAAAAAAGATTGGCAATGTCAAATTATCAATGCTGTCAAATGTCAGTTAGTCATTTTAATATTAAAGTGAAAAAAATGTCGTGCTTGTTTGAATCAATCCAGCAATTTTCTTGCAAAAACCCAATTGCCGCTTACAAATGCTGGACGTGTGAATTCACAACAAATGAGAAAGTTAACATTTTGGAACACAGCTGTGAAATAAAATTCAACGATGATGAGGTTATGTTGAAACAGTGCAAAAAGTGTAGCAAGCGTAGTTTTTCTGTTTTCTGGTATTATTTTCATGACAAAAAGTGCAATGATATCGATAAAAAGTTTGCATGTGATCAATGTGATTATAGATCTAAAATAAGAACGTATCTGACACAACACAAAAGAAATAAACATACACCTAAAGAATTACAAACGTATTTTCAATGTGATCAGTGTGATGTTAAATATAAACATGAAGTAAATTTAAAAATGCATAAAATCGGTAAACATACACCAATCAGTTTAACAAAATGGTACAATTGTGATCAATGTAGTTACAAATCAGTATATAGAAAACGTCTTAGTCAGCACAAGAGAAACCATTTGAAAAATTATAAATGCTTCGAATGCTCTTACCGAGCAGGTAGACCTCTTGAATTAAAGTTACATATGGTAAACAAACACACTTCTGAAGATTTAATCAAATGGCACATATGCCATCTTTGCGCTTACAAGGCAAAAACCTCTAAATGTTTAAAAAGCCATTTAGTGATGAAACATTTTGAGAAAAAAAAATATAAATGCGACCTATGTACATATGCATCACCCAGAAAAGCAAACCTACGCAGACATAGACAATATAAACATTTACTAAAAAATCAAATCAAATACGTCAATTGCACACAATGTAAATACAAAGCTAAGCAAGAAGAGTATTTGAAAAGACACATCTCAGAAAAACACATTATAATGAAAAAAACCATAAAATGCAGCGAATGCCTTTATGAGGCATATAGAAAACGTCATTTAGAAGACCATATAAAAGCTAGACATAGTAGTATTGAAAAGGCATTCAAATGTGATGAGTGTTCATATGAGGGTCAGATTGAAGCTTATCTAAGAAAACACAAAAGATATAAACATGGTAAATAGAAAATCAAAATGAAGTTATAAGAAAGCAATGTAAACAGAACCACTTTCTGAGACCAAACAATTAATTGCTCATCTATGAAAAAACTCGGCGTTGTCTAGAGCATCAAACGTATAGGTATACAAACTGTACTTATTTGTAATACAATTCAACGTCCAGAAGGTGTGTAAACTCTACACTAATGTAAACACTGTAATATTCACAACAAAAGAAACTTACTCAAATAAGGCAAGCTTATAGAAATAAACAAAATCTAAATTTAGCGTCTTTAGTCTTAATTAAAATACAAATGGAGACATAGTTTACATGAAGACAATAACTGTTTTGCAGATCAACAAAAAGACAAATATATCTTACATTATGATCAACATAAAAAAGACTTGACAGAGTGATGAAAAAAAAAAATTATTCTTAAATACCTATCTTGAATGTATGAAATTATAGGAAAAAAACTTAAATTTTGTTTCAATACACTTTTTCATAAGCAAAACAATGCTCGGTTATAAAAAATGTTTGCTTATATAATGTGAGTAAAGATATACAATATACAGACAAAATGTATATATTTGTAATACAATTCGGCGTCCGGAAAGTATAAAGCTATGGCAACTCTGCACTAATCTACATGCTATTCTTTTAATTATTTTGAATCTATAGAAATAGATAGTAAGCATAAGTACTAAATCATATTTCCATAAAAAAAAAAACTCAAATAAGGCAAGTTTGTCGAGTAATAAAAAAATTATAGATTAAAAATATCTTACATATATAAAATTACAAAAAAAAAAATTTTTTTAAAGCTAAACAATATTCGCCTACAAAAAGTGTTTATCTAATGTGTATTAAAGACATGCCTATTTTACATACAGGCTAAACATGCAATAATAATAATAGTTTCAAAGTGGAAAAAAGCATAATATACAAAAGCTTACACTCTATTATTAAAAATATTAAATTGAAAACAACAACAGTATTTAAAAAAAAAATCAACATAAATTAAGACATTGCTAAAGAAAGTGACTTAGGAGAGTGATAAAAAAACTTAAAGAAGATCAAATTAGATATCTAGATTGTTATACATTCAAGATATACTTAGAAGAAACAACGGACATTTTTTTTTTAGAAACGAACCAAAGTTAACAATAAATTTGAAGCAAAACAAAGTTAACAATGCATCTTAATATATGCTTGCCCATAAAAATGTTTGCTTATCTAATGTGTAACATATACAAATTGTATACATTCTTCACAAATCGACGTCCGCAAGATGATAACGTTGTCTTGTAACTTAATATTTAATTTTTTGACGAGGAATAAATATTTTTGACATCTACTTGCTGCTAGTATTGGAAACTCATCATTGAGATTAAAAATTTGGAAACGTAGATAATGTATCTAAATTATATATCTATATTTGTATATTCTTAATATAATGCGGCGTCTGAATGGTCCAAAATTTGTACTAATGTGATTAAAATATTAGATAGTGTTAATACGTCAGTAAACATACTAGCGATAAGATGAGGGATAGCAGAGAGAAAGCTTAGAGAAGAGTATAAAATCGAGATGATGATGTTTGACAGTCTTGTAAAAAGGGTAATGTTGTATAGAGCGAAAATTTAGGGATGGTAAGAGAAGATACAGATAGAAAGGGTGCGCAAAAAAAATATGAGATGGATGCTAGGGTTAAGTAGGAAGACTCTCCAGGTTATATAGTAAGAAAGGTAGGAAAAAGAGAAAAAGTAAGAATAGAGGCAGGGAAAAAAAATAGAAGAGGGTGTGAGATACTGAAATAGTGCTGGAAAGTGATGAACAGAAAGGCAGACAAGGGAGTAAGAAAAAAAAGAAAAGGGTTTAGTCTAAAAAAGATTGAAAGGAAAAGAGAAGCGAGGCAATGAATGAATGGAGAAATAAGAGATAGACACATAGTGAAACAAGAAGAAAGGGGAGAAATTAGAGAGAGCAGATATTATAGAAAATATGAGAGACTGATTGCAGAAGAACTACCAAGCTATCTAAAAAAAGAAAATGAGAGGGAGAGAACAAAATGAAAGGAAATGCATGATGTGTCGAAGAGAGAGAGAGAGTGAAACATTAGAGCACATGATGAAGGAATGCATGGAGGTAAAACATAGTATGGTAGCTATAAAGAGAACACTATGAAAGAAAAAAAAAGGGAATATAATGGACGAAAATAATAAAAAGACAAAGAAAAAATAAAAAATTGTGAATAAGGTAGAACCGAGAAGAAGAAAAGAAAAAAGGTATAAAAAAAGAAAGGAAAAATCTGATTAATTTTATATATTATTATAGTATTTAAAACACTGTATACTGGGGAAATAAAAATGATAATTAATTAAAAAAAATTAAAACATATTAGGTAAATAATAATACCTAATAAAAAAAGATACTCAAATACTCAATGTATCATCAAATACTCAGACATCATACATTAAATAGCGCCTTAAAGAAATAAATAAATAAAACTGGAGAATACAATTTAATAAGCCAGTAAAAGTAAAAAACTTAAAAATTAGTGATTTTTTAGAAATAATTGATAAGAGAGAAAAATCTTTTAAAAATTAAAAATTGCCTATCATTGGTCATGTCAAAGCACATAATTGGCGTTATTACGTCATTTGAACCCAATATCATAAGTGCAGTATATTATTTCAGATAATTTTTTCGACTGTATTATAGTAACTTGTTAATGGAGCAAAATGGAAAGAATAATTATCTGTTTTTAAAACACAAAAAAAAATTACGGAAAATAATAAATGCACGAATGGTATTCGGGCAGAGAATCCCATGACGCTTCCGAGGCTTTAAGAAAAAGTAAAATATAAAATTTGAAACTCTAAACATTATCGAAATCGAGTAAGTTTATACCGTAGTAATCACAAATTAAACGTCAAAACAAAAAAAAAGTCATGACTTTTTATTAATTATTAGTGGGAAAATGTTCTTGAACTATCATTCAAGTGTAGGTTTCAATTGTTTGAAAAAATTATAACTTTGTGATTTTCATAGAGAAGTCTTAAAATCTTAGTGTCTGATTGGGTTATATAAACGTCATGGGATTCTCATCACAATTTAAGCAAATATAACACTGCATATTTTAAAAACATTAAAAGTTTAAAAAAAAACAATACTTAACTGTTAAAAAAAAGCCGTGGAAAATAATAGTAATTTAACATAAGACATCTCTTAAAGCACGCATTCAAGTTTAAAAAGCGAGTGGCAAAGCCACAAGTTTTCTTAAAGAATAAGTGCTTTAAAGTCTTATGAAACAAGTTTTTTATATATACTATTTTTTGTAATTTGCTCTTTTTATGCTGTTTTTGAGCATTTTTTTTAAATTTGATTGATTTAGGGATTTTTGGAGTGGGTTGGCAATATCGTGATTTTAAAAGTGAATATTTTATCTATTTGTCTTTTCTCTTGTTTTATCCAAAAATTCGAATCCTGTCATCCCCAAAATACAAAAATGAAATAAAACTTTACATGTAGGCTTTCCGAAATCCGTAAAATAGCAAAAATTATTTTGATTTTCATTATTACTGAAATATAGCTACTTTATTAGGTTAAGTGACATATAAACTGAAACTTTTGCTTTATTGGAATCGGTTGTTTTTTCCAGACCAGTGCACTTATTATTTACACCATCATATGCCATATTTCACATAAATATACTTTATATCAATTGTTCACTTCACTTTGTTCGAAAATTGCAATATTATTGACAGGTAAAAAGTCAAATTAAGTTTTACCAACCTAAAAATTTTTTAGAAAAAAAAGTTCGGTGCTCAGTAGTTTACAACCGCACCGAAACCTATGACGTATCAATGTGGAGTATCAGTATGGAAGCAAATTGCAAAAAAAAATTTAAAGTTGGCAAAAAATATTTCGAACTGTCAAATTAAATTATCGAACAAACAAGTTTTACTTGTGGTAAATCTCACACCATAAATCATGTTCATGTGTAATGATGATCTTAATCTTTATAATTGTAAATTGTGTCAGTACGCTACGAATGTGAAATGTTACAAATCAAGCCATGTTTGCAATAATAAAAAAATAAGTGAGGTTAAGTGGATTGAATGTGAACACTGTAAAATTCCAAGTTTTTCTATATTATGGACTTTTCGGCATCAGATAAAATGTTTAAATATGAACCAAGTGGATGGAATTCCATCAGAAGTAAGAAAAAATAGAAATAAACCGAATACTAAAAAGCATTTAAATAAAGTCAAAGTAGAAAAACTAAGATTTAAATGCGATTATTGTGAATTCAAAGCCCCTTTTAAGTGCTTTGTAACTGAACATATACGAAATCGACATAAATCTTCCGACTTAATTACCTGGCACAAATGTGACCAATGTAACTACAAATCCAAATATTTATTCCCTTTAACAAAACACATGACTTCTAAACATTTGCAAAAAATTAAAGAAGAGTTCAAATGTGCTCAATGTAGTTATACAACACATACTAAACCGTATCTCAGTCATCACGTGCGCTATGTCCATTCAACAATTAACTTATACGAATGTGAAGAATGTGATTTTAAAACAAAATATCAAAAAAGCCTCAAAAATCATAATCTTTTGAAGCATACAAATAATGTGGAAAAAAAATACAAATGTTCAGAATGTTCATATCAATCACATATAGCTGGTCAATTGCAACAACATAAAAAATTCATTCATACTGCATATGATTTAATCGAATGGCATAAATGTGATAAGTGTGATTATAAAACAAAAAGAGCTTCATTATTAAAAAGTCATCAACGGACGGGGCATGAAATCGTTCAATGTGAGCGTTGTAATTATGCAACAAGAATAAAAACAGAACTCAAGCAGCATCTTTTTAAAATACATAATATAGGGGGGAAAATGTTTAAATGCACTGAATGTAATTTTGCGACTTTTTCAAAACAGGCGTCTTTGAACCGCCATATGTTGGCTAGGCATACGCCTGATAACCTAAAAATATATTTTAGATGTAATTTGTGCACTGCAAAGTTCAAAACAAATTGTAGTCTTCTAAGACATCTCAAGAAGATTCATCAAAAGTAATAGTTTTTCTGATTCTTTACTGTAGAGCTCGTGATAATACTTTTTAGCTGACGATATAATAATTGTATAATTATTATTTGTCTTTATTTAAATTAATATATAATTATCTAATAGCTTAATTATGTTTTAGTTAGATATAGAAATAGAATATCTAGTAATATTTATAAAATTTTAATAAAATGATTTCATATCTTATTTTTTCTTACCACAATTTAATTTTCAACTATAATATTGGATTTCTATAAATGATGTGCCATAGTTCAGAATCGAAAAAGAAACAAAAAACTAAAAAGGACCACTCAAAACTGAGTCGATAAAACATAGGTTTTGTAGTATAACAAGCGGGCTCCTAGGATACATGCCATCTAGTTCTCCGCCACCTTTAGCAACCCCTACTGATAAACGTGCTCTTGGATCATAGGTCACTTTTTCTGCAATGGGAGAGATTGGCAATGATCAGAAGCTACGTCACAGCGGTTGTCAAAGAAAAGTGTTCAATGTCTCGAAGCTGACATCATAGCGGTTGTTGAAGACTAATCTCTCTCTCAGTTGTAAATTACAATTATTTTTTACTAATTTTTGAGAGAGAACCTGACCACGCCTCAGGTGTGACACACCTATCCACCTATTACCCGACGATAACGGCGCAGTCTTCAACAACCGCTATGACGTCAGCTTTTGGACATTGATCAACACTTTTTTTAATAACCACTGTGACGTAGCTCCTAGTCATTGACCACCACCCCCAATGCACGAGAAGTGACCTACGACCTAAGAAGACTTTTACCAGAAAGAGTTACTGAAGGTGACATAGAACTGGAAGGCATGTGTTCTAGAACCCCGGATGTTGTACTACTTAGGTTACAATAACGCAGTTTATTAATCATTACACCTCAGAACATTATCGGTGAAGATATTATAGTGAGCTGTTGAAGAAGCTTCTGTAGAAAATTAATGCAAAATTTCTGCATTTTTACTACTTGTTGATACAACATGTTTCTTAAATTTCAATAATAAATGTTTAAAATTAACCAATGCTTTCGTTGTAATAGAAAATTGAAAGTGATGGAGCTTTTTTGTTTGTAAATATTTGTAGCTTATAACGATAGAAATAAGAATTATGTGTGTAAAGTGAAAAGTTACCGGACATAGTTTAAAAATACGTTCTTTTTTGAAGTTAGTTTTTTACCAGTCTTATCAAACTACATAAGTTCCATTATTTCAATTTACAAAATTAGATATTGCCTGACATTCTGAAGCAATTGTTTGCAAATTATTATTAGTTTAATAATCTATATTCATTCAATACAAATAACTTTGTGGGATTAATTAAGAGAAACTCTAAATTCTGAAAATGGCTTCCTTTAAGTTCCAAAAATGCTGTATTTAAGTTTTTAGTGAAATTTTTCTACACGTAAATTAACATTATTCCCAAACGCTTTTAAATCTTTTTCTACTTTTCTTTGTTAATTGTTTTATTTTTCTTAGCGACTAAACACTTTTTTCTACTTAAAAAGGTCAAAAAATCCCTGTGTTAATCTGACGCCAACAAGTTATTCTTCAAATAGCTCTAATTACAAGTTATTTTGCCAAACTTATTTTCGATCTTGGGTTTCCTTCAAAATAAAGATTTTCTTTTACCTAAAACTCAATATCAAATGGCACTTAACTATTCATACAGTTTTACCACTTGCCAAAAAGTTTGTTTAATCAAGTGGTCATCATCAAGAAATGAATAAAATAAACTTTTTGGCAAGTGGTGAAACTGTGTGAATAGTAAATGTCATTAAGTTTAGCAAAGAAAATCTATTTTCTGAACAAAAACCGCTAATATCTGGCCAGTCAATGCTTAAGCAAGAAAACGTCTGTAAACATCGTTAGTCTATTTTATACATCTATGAAAACAACATTGTCTTTGGATTCAAACACCAATCTGTCATCCAATGGTCAAATTATAGTAATAGTAGTGCTGTCAATAAAATTAACTAGACTTGTTTTTTTTTGGAACAAACAGTGTATAATCAATTATGTTTGATTGTAATGATGATATTCCGGATTATCATTGTAAGTTTTGTCATTTTCCTTTAAAAGAAAATAATTTCCCTCATACTTTATGTAACGTTATTAAAAAAAATGAGGTTAAGTGGAATGAATGTGAACAATGTAGTGTTCGAAGCTATTCAATCTTATGGAGTTTTCGTCATCAATTGCAGTGTGAATCCAAATCTTTCGAAAATAATGAGCGCACAATCAATAATTCAAAGAAATATCAATGTAAACATTGCACTTTCACTACGAATCATGCACAAAATGTAAACCGACATTTCTTTTTTGCCCATTTGCAAACTAAGCGATTCAAATGTGATTATTGTTCTTACAAAACGCACTCAAGCGATAATTTTAAGAGACACAATAAAAGCAAACATACTTCATCCAGATGGCATATGTGTGACCAATGTGATTTTAAAACGAAAAATATTGGAAATTTAAAAATACATTCTATTTCAAAACATTCAAAAAATCTGGAAAAGAGATTTAAATGTACTAAATGTCCGTTTGAAACACACTTTTTAAAAAGCTTAAAATCGCATCAAATTACTAAACACACTCCTGACGATTTAATTAATTGGCTTGAATGTGGTCAATGTAAATTTAAAGCAAAAATAACGAGAGATTTAAGAAGACACACAAGAATTATGCATAATTATCGTAGTGGAAATCGAAAGACTCGTTATCCTGCACCGCCTCCAATAAATGATAAAAAATATAAATGCACTGAATGTTTGTATCAAACACAACAATTAGGAAATTTACATTCCCATCAAATTTCAAGACATACTTCTCAAGATGTAATTAAATGGCTCGGATGTGACCACTGCAAATTTAGAGCAAAATGGCCCTCACTTTTGGCAAGACACATGAAAGATGTACATGGTGTACAGAAAAATACTGTTAAATGTGACCAATGTGATTATGTCGCAAAACATCATCAGTATTTAACGTTGCACATTGCGAACAAACATGGTACGCCGCTTAAATGTGCTGATTGTACTTATACCACGAAAGTAAAGTCGGAACTTATACAGCATATGTTGGTCGTACATAGAAGTAAAGAGATAAAGATTTTTAAATGCATTAATTGTAGTTTTGCAACCATCTCGAAAACATCTTTAGCACATCATAAGAGAAATAAACATAATTTAAACTAAAGTTTTACAATTCTACAAAAAACTCCAAAATTGTTTCATACAAAAAATTTTTAATACTGAAACTAAATATGATCTTTAAACATTAATGTTTTTATTATTTGTGAAATATTAGCAGTAACATTAATCTGTAGTAATTAGGAAATTGTTAAAGTTGTAGTGAAATAAAGATAACCTTAGTAATTTTTGCATTTATTACCAAATTCAGTCACTGAATGTCGTGTTACAGATTAGCTGAACATAATTTATGGTTTTATGACAGTATACAATGAATACAAAATAACTTCACTACTTTATTAAGATAATTACAGATAAAAAAATACAAAAAATAACTATATCAATCACGTGTTAGCAAGACATAATTGAATTATACTATGTTGTACAACAATGAACATATGGTGCAGCATATAGGATGCACTCAGTTTAATTCTCTTCACTGAAACACCTTCTGATATACGAAATTTTTTGTTTTTTTCAGCAGGCGCAAGAACAAAAAATAAAGCTAATGATTTTCCGACACGTCAATATGCCACGTACAACTGACCATGAGAAAAACATGGATTCTCTAAGTTGAGACCACCAACAGTCAAGAATTGGCCTTTGTAATTTGTTCATCAGATCTTCTTGGTCACGGCATTATTAATAAAATCGTGAACCGCCTTGTCTATCGAGAACAAATTACAAAATATTTATATAATACACTGACACTGACTACATTGACAGGGTAATCTGAAATGATTCAATGTTACCAATCGATTTGAAATTGTTTTTTTTTCAATTAAGTTTTTTGTTTAATTGTCATTTGTTATATTTTTAAGCAGCTTGATATTTTCCTTAGTTTACACAAAATCAATGTTTGACAATCACACATAAAGGTTTAACTGACGGGGTTGTTAAACCATAGATATCTCGGGTCTTTGTTATTCTGAGGTTTTTTATGATGTCTATTACCTCTTTTTGCGTAATTGCTGCTAAGAGGCACGATTTCATGAGATTTGCATTTGCCTCTCAACATTGCTAAGGGCTCTACCATTGTTTTTGGGATGGTGCTACTTGTGATGCTGACAATTTTCGAGAGAAGTAATCATTTAGCTTTTTTTTTCCTCTGCCCCTCCCTTCGCTTTCTCTTCCTCGCTTACCAACATAAGCCCAAGTAGCAACGAGGTCTAGCCAGGATAAGTTTCTCCTCTAGCATAGTTTACACGTAGATTTACCGGGTTTGTTCTCACTTTTATTTTCCTGCCCTGATGACGCCTCCACCGATAGAGTGCGAAACATCGACAATTTTATTAAACCTTTCGGCACGGTCTTCTACGAAAGATGTCCATATTTCAAAAATGTTCTTCTCTTATTATTAGCTTAGCTCTTATTCGCATCCTTATTTCAAAATGGCTTTATTTACACTGAAGAAACCCATTTCAAATTTAAATTGAAATAAATTTGGCGCGCTAAACAAAACATTAAATTGTAGATGGCGCCACCAAATTTCAACATTTTCCTATAGATAAATAACATAGTTTTTTTTTATTTAAATCTTTGGTTTACAAGATGTAGCTGACCCACGTTGTTGTCAATGAGTCGATTATTGTTAGAAGTTTCATTTATATCAATGTTACTCAAGTATTTAAATTATAAAATGTTAGTTCCAAAAAAACTAGAGATTTTGTTGACTGCTTTGGTTACATTGGCAATTCTGGAAAACGAGTAGGAGAAGGAGAAACTGCGGGACGAGCTTCGTGAGTGTTGAAACGAAAAAGAAGATAGACGTGCCTACCGAGAAATGATGTTCTGAGTTGTCGGAGCATTATTAATTGTAAGTACGCTAATTGTACATGTTATTTGTTTAGAGAAATCGTTATTTAGGTATTCTGTGTAAGTCGCGTTGTGTCATAATATATTCAATGTCGGTTGCGTTCGCGAAATAAGCCGAACTGTGTTGTGGTTAGAACGGCATAGTAGCTGCAAATATCTTACTCATCTAGAGCTTTAAGTATATGGGGGCGCGAGAAACGTGCTTTAATAAGGATTGCAATAATCGGGACGTAAATATTACGAATGCAAATAGGATCGTTGTCAAATTAGAGAAATTGTCTGTGTTGGGTACCTGGGGTTTGTTGGGGTAATATGTAAATCATCCTACATGTTAAAATCCTTGTCTATGTAATAATGGTCGCTCCCGACAATGTCTCTTGTTCTATAAATGAAATCTTGAAATCAAAATAACTCTAAGTGTCTTTGTGCACAATCTAGAGCAAGTCCAAAATTACGCTCGTACCAAGTGCTTTACTCATCTCCTTGTTTATATCAATTAAAGACACTTAATTCTATCTATCTAGTGAGTACCGATTGTATAACAATCGCAGTACTGTTCTGTTCATGTAGTATTCTGATGCTACCAAGATGTCTACCATTCATTGTTCAAAATATATCTTCCTGTTGTATTCGGTTTGTGGAGAGGTGGATGGAGGTAGGCTTTCCCCTTCCTTTCTATTCCTTCCCCATGGTTGTTTTGGTTAATAGGAACAAATCCATCTTTAAACAAAGGACGCCGATAGTTCAATCTCAGGACACCATCTTAGAAAGTACTTCAAGGCCAACCCAGACACTCCTCAAGGACGCCATGACACCAAATAAGATTTTCTTTCAGTGAGAATCGTAGCTGCTGTTCCTGTCTTGGAGAGAGCCCCTGGAAGTGACGCTGTAGGAACGAGGCCCTGGTCTTCTAGGATCCGATGCTCCAGGGAAACTGTCCTTGCCCGGTCACACAAATGTCTTGTTTATAAATCTGTTTATCGTGTTCATTGGAACTAATTGCATTGTTTGTTTAATTATTTAAGTAAATAGCGCTTACTTAGCAAAACTCGGTCAATCGAGAGGAATACTTTTGAGCCGCAGGCTATAACATATACTAACCGGCCTGAGAATTCTAGCTGTTGATGAGGAAATGCAAACTTAATTGTAGCTAATTTAAATAGATTGTCGCTTAATCTCGCTCAAGTAAATTATGTGAGCGGTGCTTAGAAATGGGCACCGCTCATTAGTTTCGGGAACCCGGGCAGGGATATCTGACTAGGATTGTCGTAGGCGCGAATAGGGGTTCAAACCGTTTTGGTTTGGATGTTCTTCTTCAGTTAGTCTTACCCAGGGTTAACTGAAGAATTCTCGTGTCCGTTCGAGAGATTTAACCTAGCTAGGGAGCGAGATCAGTTTGACACTATCTCGGTGACCAACCGGCCGTTCACTGGGGAGTGGACCGTTGTTTGGGCTTTAATCAATCGAATGGTTAATTAAAGAGTAGGGCCTCATGAAATCCATCGTGCATTTCTGAGTAGACGGTGGACATAACTTAAACTCTTTAGGGACATCCTCCTTCATCTCATTATTATAAACCTAGCTTCGCATCACGTGATGCACCCTGTGTTTTCTCGACTTCGTAAGAGGGTGAAAGACTCTGGCGAGAGGGACACAGGTTTTTTGACATGTATCTAGCTGGTCATGTAAAGTAGAGTTCACAGACTTGCTGTGTTTAGCCAGAGCGCACTCAAAAGTACAATCAGAGGATTTTTCCGCCTCTGACTTTTCGCAAAAAATGCTGCAGCTAGTAAGTTGTTATTTGTAAACAACTGCCCGTCATTTCGTTGCAGTAAAATCTGACAACCAGAATGCCATTCAGTTCTTATTTGTGTATAAATGTTTTATTTTGATGTTTGTGTCGTGATGTTGTTTTATGTGTTTGTCTCACTCGATTTCCTGTGTTGATTATCTTGTTTGTACTGATTTATGTGTATGCTAATGTATTTCATTTATTTATTATGTACAATTGCCGTACATTGTATAAACTGTCCGTATATTGTTGAAAACTTAAAGAATATATTTGTAGATGAAATATCTGTTTTATTGGTTCCAATAGTTCTGCAAACGAGCTCACATTCCATTTAGAATCAAGGTTATTTCAAAATCACAACGACAAAAAAAAACAACGTAGGGATCCGTCAATATAAATTTCATCTGTCACTTTTAAAATTTCAACTGTCAAACTAAATGTCACTTGTCAATTAAAAGGCGCAAAAATTCAAATATATGTAAAAGAATCATTACAACACATTAAGTATATCATAGTTATTTACGTTACTAGTACGGTAAGTTATAAATAAAACCGCGGACTGTAAAATGATTAACGCACAAATAATATTTTCAATTTTTTAGCCAAAGACTTAATTTTGCCAGTTTTTAAAATTCCTAAATTTGAATTGATTTGAGGTTGACAGCTCAAGTGCAATTAGTCTGTAGCCTAGAGCTCGATCGATGGTTAGCTAAGTACCACACCATAAAATGGCGCCGACGACGCCTTAAATTTCGCACCAAAAACATTAAATTGTGTTAATTTTTAAAATCTATATATCTTATTAAGTGCGGTAAATTGTCCTGGTATAAACAAAATATATTTATGACTAAACAAAACTTTTTTTGGAGGTCTCTAAAAGCAGATAATTTTCATGGTATTTTACAACAGGCCAGTGAGTCAAAGTGACAGATAAAAGCTCTGCATGTAAAAAAGTCTAGTTACCATAGAAGTTGACAAGACGTAAATATGCCGTTTACAATCGACGAGGCTAAAAATAACTATTACCTTATTTAGTAACTTGTTGTTACTGAGGAATCGATTGTGCGCATTCTGTTTACTGCGTATATTATTTGTCTTCTTTGCAGTTTCGGGAAAATGTTCAATGTATATGCTGAAGAATTGAGCGTATGCTGATTTGACATCCAAGTGTTGTAAAAAATCCCACTGTGTTTTCCTCAAGGCTGAGACGAATTCGATAATGCTATTGTTGCAAAAATGTCTGACTTTTTGTTTTCTTAGAGTACCTAATCTTCTTGCTATGTGATCTAGGATGTTTTATACAAAGGACTTGAGCTCTATTGTCAGATAAATGAGTCTTCATTGCTGCCGGGTGGCGTTCTGTGTCGTATGTGTAATTGGAACCTCTAGTGGGTTCATGGCAGGTTGCTATCATTAAGTTGAATGTTTTGAGTAGCTCCAAAGTGGTTTGATTTCTTCATTTAATTAAAAAAAAAATGTGTTGAAATCTCCTGCTAAAAATAAGGGCTTAGATGATGAATACTTGTTCTAAATGATTCTTAGTGCTTCTTCAAATTTCTCAAACTAAACCTTACAGTTTCCATACGATGATCTGTAAGTAGCTAGTATAATTGCATTGTCCATTTCAATCGCTGCAAATTCTGCTTCTGAGTGTTATGGTTTTATCTTCAATACAACAAAGCTTATCTCTTTTGTTTGGTTTTAAATAAAAACAATCTTTCTCTTTTAGACTTTTGATAATTTTTTGCATATTTCTGATTATATATTAAAAAATTATTAATTTGATTGGAAAAAAATAAATTTATTGAAAAAAAAATTTTTTAACAAAAAAATAAAGAAATTATTATATATGAATTTTTTGTGTCGTTTATTGCTAAATTATCAGATTTTTTCAAAGCAATTAATTATATATAAGACATGTTTTGAAGTCTATTTCTAGATTAAACAAAACACCAAAATAACGTTCAACGATTAAATCAAGTTTTGTACATAGATTTCAATCGGCAAGCGTTTGTTGAACACAAAAAACGTAATTATTAAAATTAATTATTATTATTAAACTTATTAAAATACGTAAGCAAAAGTACTTAAAAATCTCCCCAAATGTGCTAAATACGATTTGTTGGTAAAGCTGTGTAGACGAAGTGATAGAATCTCGCTAGCTAAAAATTTTAAGGAATCAAAAAAAAAAATAGAAATAAAAATTGTTTTTTTTTTTTGTAATTACTTTTACTTTTCACTATTAAATTATTATTATCATCCCAAACGTTCAACTATTTCGGCTTCATTTCTTCTATGGCACTCCAACCATCGTCGTAGCTGAACACAGGTGTGACTTTTACGATAGGATGCACTAATGAGACACCGTCAATTAATTGTTTATTTCATTGCATTGATAATAAAGGGGACAATGCTTGTTGCCCAGCCAAATTTTAAAAAAGTGCCCGAATTTTTTAAATTGCCGCCATCCTAATATGGCAGACGCGCTTGCGCTGAGCATTTGTCATTGCTGGGCCAATTCTGCCCCCCTTCCCATGCGTCAATAAAACTAAACAAAAAGCTAAAGTTTTAAGTTTATCAACCTATTATATCAAAAATCTAATAATTAATTATGTTTAATTGTAACGATGATATAATTTTTTATCAATTCAAATTGTGTCCATCCACCTCAGACGAAAAACAAAACAAATCCACACATATTTGCAGCGCTGTTAAAAAAAATAAGGTTAAGTGGACTGAATGTGAAAAATGTAGCATTGGAAGCTATTCAATTTTATGGAATTTTCGTCATCAATTGCAATGTGAATACAAATCTTTAGAAAATAATGAGCGTACAATCAATAATTTAAAGAAATATCAATGTAAACAATGCACTTTCACTACAAATCATGCAAAAAGTGTAAGCCGACATTTCTTTTTTTCACATTTACAAGCTAAGCGGTTCGAATGTGAGTATTGTCCTTATAAAACGAACTCAAGCTATAATATCAAAAGACACAATAAAAATAAACATACTTCATTCAGATGGCATATGTGTGATCAATGTGATTTTAAAACTCAACATATTGGAAATTTAACAGTACATTCTATTTCAAAACATTCAAAAAGTGTGGAAAAAAGTTTTAAATGTACCGAATGTACGTTTGAAACACACCTTTTAATAAACTTCGAATCGCATCAAGCTACAACACATACTCCTGACGATTTAATTAATTGGTTTGAATGTGGTGAATGTAAATTTAAAGCAAAAATAATGACAGATTTAAGAAGACACACAAGAATTATGCATAATTATCGTAGTGGAAATCGAAAGACTTGTTTATCCTGCACCGCCTCCAATAAATGATAAAAAATATAAATGCACCGAATGTTTTTATCAAACACAACATTTAGGAAACTTACATTCCCATCAAATTTTAAGACACAATTCTCAAGATTCAATAAAATGGCTCGAATGTGACCACTGCAATTTTAAAGCTAAATTGCCTTCACTTTTGGCCAAACACGTGAAAGATGTACATGGTAGTAGAAATACTGATAAATGCGACCAATGTGATTATGTCGCAAAACCTCATCAGAATTTAACGTTGCACATTGCAAACAAACATGGTACGCCGCTTAAATGTGCTGATTGTACTTATACCACGAAAGTAAAATCGGAACTTATACAGCATATGTTGGTCGTACATAGAAGTAAAGGGATAAAGATTTTTAAATGCAATAATTGTAGTTTTGCAACAATCTCGAAAACATCTTTAGCACATCATAAGAGAAATAAACATAATTTATAATAAAGTTTGCTATTCTACAAAAAACTCTTGAAAATTGAAGTATTGAATAATGAAATAAAAATGAGCTTCAGACGTATGACGTTAAAATCAATTTTTATCCGTTTGTGAAATACAGTATCATGATTATATAGGAAATAAGAAATTGTTACATAGTAAATGCCATTAATTATCCGACTTTGATGATTCTTCTTTTATTTGGAAGCTGGTGCTTTCCATTTGGTTATATTTAAATTTGATCAAGATTTGACTAGTAGAAGATTTTTAAGTTATTCTTATTAATACTTTTGTTGACATATATTGTTGACGCTTATAATTAATTGATTATAAAACACAAGTCAGAAATTAAAAATTTAAAAAAATGCTTTCAATATAAATAAATATTAGTTTTTAAGTAATTTGAGTCAATTAAATAAATAAAATCAAAATATTGAAGTCGGTTTTTTCTTAATTTTTAATTATTTATTTTTATCGATGTAGGGCTGTATACATTTGTCTCGACGAAAAAGAATCAAATTAAAATAATTTTAAATATTACATACTTTGGACTTGACAAAGCAAAATTTGCAAAAAATTTAGAAGAATACCTTTTTTGGCCTCCTGAAATGTAAACGTCAAATTAACATTCAAATGACATTTCTAAATTGGACGTGCGTAAAAATTGGCCAAATTGTCTACTGTTTAGAAACACTTTTGAAATGAAAATTTTTTTAACACAAAAATATACCTATTGAAATACCAGATAGGTACATGACTTTTTTATTGTTGAACGGTAGATTTTGAATATTTTAGGGTCATTTCTATAACAGGTCACTGCAAAATCGGTAGTGTCAATTTGTATTGACATTTCGGACCTCTCATAATCTAAATTTAGGTTGAGAATTGGAGGTTAAATACAAATCTTGTGCGTTAACTATTTTACAGCGCTCAATCATTAATTTATTTCGCGCTGTAAGATGTAACTTACCACACACGAATGTAAATAACTATTCAAAAGCTCTAATTAATCAACTAATTTACCTATACAGGGTGAAGGTGTTTTATTAATTCCATGAAAAAAATATTTGAGATTAAAAATGTTTTGAAATAATGTTTGTGTTTAAAATAGAAATTAATGCATTAAATTTTCTGGTGTAGTTTTGTTTAGGTAAATATGGCCTATCATTGAGACTGGTTAATTTAAAGTCATTTAAAGCTGCGATAAATTCATTTTCTAGTTGAATTTCAAGATTTAGATGATATGAAAACCCGTCAATTATTTTAATTTTTTCTGCATTTAGGACTAGACTGATAATGCTAAAATCTTCCGAAATAGAAGAAACTCTCCGACAAATCCTCTGAATTATTTGTTGTAATTTCCCTTCTGTCAATGTTCGAATTATTTGTTTCTAATCCGTCAGACTTGTCAAATTCTAATTTTAGTGAATTTATCACATGTTGTAAAATGTATCCATTTGTAACAATAGCCCGTTTGCGATCACATAAATTTTGAATAGAAATATTAATATTAGGATATTTTAGCATAAAACTATTGAAAATTTCTACTCTATAACCAGGAATTTTGTGTTCGTTTTCTGTAATCCGCAAGTATACTCACGAATAACAAACAAATTCATGTCATATGTCCATTTTAATCTTTTTGTCAACAGCATGTTGTTGATATTATGTGGAGACGATTCCATAACTTAAATATACATGTTGAATTTTCAAAAATTTTCTTGATTTTTTTTTTGACAAATATCAAATTTTTCTTATTTATTAAAATTATCGAAAAAATAATGAATTAATTGTGAAAATAACACTTTCTCTATGTAGACAAAAAAGTTAAGATCTTCAGGGTAATCAGCTCAAGTAAAAACTTAAAAAATATCTCGCGGAATTAACCCTTTTGTAGAGCACTTTGTAATTCACGTCACACTCAACCCGGCGGCTTGGTTTTTTTTTATGTTATTATTATTATTTGGAAATAGTTATTTACATAAACAACACAACACACACTCAACACAACGGATGCAATGTATACACTAGTATCTGAAGTTGTAAAAAATTTGAATGTTGGTAACAAATGTCTTGGTATTTTTATAGATCTAGCTAAGGCTTTTGACACTGTACGTCATAAAAAACTTCTTACAATTGTGAGAGTTTTTGATTTTATAATAATTTATAGCTATTATTTTAAGTAAAATTAAGCCAATAAGGCACTAAATCGCTTGTATAATTAAATGATCTCGATGAGAACCATATGGCATCTTAAGTTAAAGAGGGAGAACATGGGCTTAGCATCCCTGGAAGGGTGGAGTCCAGTTAGTAAAAACTGAGCCGGGCGTCAGAGCAGTCGGACGGGCAGTATTATGGATATTTAAACTGTTAACTGTTTATTGAAAGAGAAAGATAGTTAACCTGATGATCTTGTTGATCATGTGTTGTTTTGTGGTATAATTGTGAATTCAGTGCTGTCTCCCTGAATTCGGAGGAATAATGAGTAAAGTTATATTGATAAACATCAATATGTTAATATGAAATATCCACGGCAGAAACTATAGTTTAATACCTGGGGTACGGTCTATGTGTTAATTCATTTCAGACTGAGGTGGTACTCCCATGACGTCTGTAGATATTTACAGATTGCTATCCTGGTTCTCTACTTCCTCGAACAGAGGCGAAGAGGTAGAGGGGTGGGCTGGAGCCTGTTAACCGCTATGGTTATGTTCCTATCAGTGTATAAAAAGGTTGTGGATTTCCCTTTTGCTGGTATGACGGGGTAATGCGTAATGTCCTTAGGTTCTTCACTCATTAATCTTTATTTTATACCTTTTCCTATTACGTATTATTCTTGGCCAGTCTATTTCGCGTAATGTGATTGAGGCCTAGCGACACCGTTCATGTTGCTCCCGAACCAGGTACCAAAACAGTGAAGACATCATTGAGAACACGATGCTAAAGAAAAGGGGTGAAGATTGAGTCAATCGAGTTCATAGAGTGGTGGTCGAAGTCCAATGAGCCTGGTGATGTCGTCCACAATCAGTTCGAGAGGAAGAGAATCCTGCGAGGGGGAGAAAAGCCCCCGGTGAGTTACTTTACAGGTATTATTGACAGGTACATTATGTGTAAATATGTTTCATGTGTCGCCCAATCGATCCGTCTGACTGCTCAAGCGTTTCTCTAACTATGAATATAGAGGGGTGAGTTGAAGTAGATTGTTGATGATAATGTAGCTGGCTGTTGCTATTCTGTACACTGTTTTTGAGTTAATAATTAAGGCTAATAATCGTAGAACATAGACATCCTGACAAATTTATTATGGAGAAAGAGTTAACTGTTATTTAATTCAAGTTAATTGTTAAAATTTGGCAAAACGTAAGATTGGAATAAAAGAGTCTTACAAATTTCAGAAGTGGGATAAGAATTTGCGTTAAACCTCAGTAATTAATTAGCTAAATAGTGCATATTTAATAATTAAAATCAATAGCATCGAATGACAATCGAAATGTCCAGTTTGAGTAACTTTTTGGGATTAAAATCGTAAATATAAACAGCAGCTACATTATTGTGACTTTCTGCAACAACAACCTTGTACAAATTATTGTTTATAATTGGTATTTATAAAATAGTTGAATTTTATACATAAATAACAGTTTGCTAGCATCTTCATCTTGAGTATATTGAGACATAATAATGTCTGAATATAAAATTTTGTTTAAAGGAGTTCCTTTAAACAAAATTGAATATGAATTAATTTATTTAAGCTTACCTGATGATTAAAGTGTTCAATTGAAGTGATTTTATGTGTTGATAAGAAAACATTTTTGTAAAATGAATTTAAAGTTTTATTAGAGTTCTATTCTAGTTTTTGCGACAAACAATATTGCAAACTTAATTTATTGACAAAAAAACAAATTGCATTAAATTATTAATTTAATCCAAGAAAAGCAGTCGTATAGTACAGTTTTTAGATTTCTGTATAGACATAGTCTGAGTCTGGAGTTTAAAGGGTTAAAATGTAGTTATATTGATTTTTTGAAATGTCACATAGATTAAATTATTGATTACTGCGTTATAAATTATGACAATCAAATGAACAATCAAAGTGTCCACTTTTAGGAAAGATTTTCAAATAAAAACCAAAAACAAAAAGGGGTTAAAGTCAAATTTGCAAAGTTAGCTATAAAGTATTAAGTGTGATTGTTGTGGTGTAATCACTTTAGATAATTAGAAGATATTTTAAAGGTGACTGAAAAACCAATCGCCTTAAAATAATGTAAATATTTGATTTATTAAAAAGCTTGCTTAAACATTTAAAGCTGAATTCTTTAATATTATTTTTGCCATTTAAGAAAAACTCTAATTATTTAAATTATGGCTTTCTTTTTGGCGACACTAAGGCGACGGTTTTGTTTAAATTCGAACCATATGTTGAAAATCATGTACAGGTCTATTATAGATAAAATTGATGAATCTCAAATGTTAGAGTGTATGGAACCAACCCTTAATAGCTTTGACAGATTGATGTTTTTAGTTACATCTTTGGTTTTTGAAAATGTTAGTTGAATAGATTTCAAGTATGTATTTATGACAAACACATTGCCACATGTAAAGTAAAGCTAATGTGGGTATCAGTTTCGACGTATTAACGTATTTTGTTCTATTTCATCTCGACATATTTATGGGGGTTTTAAGTGTTCGACGAGAAACAAACTGACTTATTTAAAATCTTAGAATTCGTGTGAAAACACTTTAAGGGTGTTTAAATAATTGCTTACAAAACGTATTGTATGAAAGGGGACATGAACAAAAATTAGTAACAAGATTATGTAAATTTCATGAAGTATAGAGTAATCACCAATTTTAAAGAGAAAGCTTTAGTTAATATTTTGTTCTAGTTGATACTGAGTCACTATTAATTTGATAAATGTTGAATTAAGATTTAAAATTAATAAAATCATTAAAATGTTGAAAATGGATTTGTGTAAGTAGATTATTGCGATTTAAAAAAAAATATATATATATATTTTGTAAAGTATTTTTATGAAATTATATCTTGTCGACTCAGTCCATATGGTAAAGATAATTCTCTTTTGACAGCGAATCGAAAAACGAAATGTTTAAAAAAGCTGGCTTTTTGCATCAAATGGGTTATGAACTCCCAAATTTTCTCAGTCGTTCAGTAATGAATTGTTAACATTTATTCAAACTTTTTGGGGAATTAATTTGTGTAGGAAAATTAAATTTGCGCCTTAACTATTTATTAATTATTGTATTGACACATCTATAGCTTTTTGAGATACATGTTCTAGTTGAAAATAATCAATCAAAAATCTATTTATGAACAATAATAGATTGCATTGTTTACAAAACACTTCTTGGAACTTTTAATGTTGTGGTAACATCTACTAAGGCATTGTCTTTTAATATTAATAGCAAAGAGTTCTATTATAACAATAAATAATTGTCAAAAACCTAATTCAAAACAGCATAAAACCAGAACTTTGTTTATTTAGATTTTCAGCAAAATAGTGAAATAATTAGACGAAAATAAAAATCTGAAAAAAAAAGGTTTTTCAAAAATAAAAGGTCAAGGAATTCTTCAGAGGGCTTTCTAAAAAGGGCTTTTAGCAAAACTAATCGGTAAAGTGTCAACAGCTGCAACACAACTGAAAAAAAAAAAGAGTCATAAATTATTATTGTCAAGGGTGAAGGCAGGTTGAGATACTTACACAATTGTTAAAAAAAAAATTTTGAGAAGTAATAAGTTGCAAATACAGTTTTCTAAATTGTATTGATAATAAAATAACTAATTTGAGTAAATTAAAAAAAAAAAATACTTTGATATTTTAGTAACAAAACATTTTTGTAAATTGATCTTGAAGTTTTAAAGTTAATTTGGTTTCAATAATACAAAAAAAATATATAAATCAAAATCACAACACTGCCACTTAAGGATTAATATTTTTATAAACAAAAATTTTCGTACAGCAACTAATCTCATCTGGCAAAATTATACTTTTACAAGTCTAATTAATAAAGTTATGTTACTGTTTAAAAATTTAGTAGAGCTAAGTAAATAATAATTATAGTTTCTAAAATTCATAATTAATTATGTGTATTGGTACTTGCAATAAAATCCAGTATGAATTTTATAATCATTAATTGATAGTTAGCTGAGTATTCTAAAGCCGCAAAGTTTACAATTTAAATTCGATAGAAAAAAAAAGACATTTGGTTAAATAGTTAGTTTATTAGTTTAGAGTTTCTTAAAATAAGATTAGGTAAAAATTACTGAAGGATATTATCTGCTTTTTATATGTCTACCTGTCATTAAGTAATTTTGTCAAACTAACTTTAAGTACAATTAAATTACAAAAACCAACATTAAATATTCTAATTCATTAAATAAAAGTTGGTAGATTCTCTCACTAATACTTATCAGTTGCACCTAAATTTTTTGAAAATAGTCATTCAAGGCATTTTATATCATCATTTGTCATACATAAATTTATTAGTTTATTGTGAAGGGGTGAAACTAAACAAAAAAAATAAATAAAAAGAATCTGGAGCTGCCCCACTTGTTGACCACATGTTGTTATATATTGTCGCAGGCAAGCAGGTAGTCTTGACCGTTTTGGGTTTAAAGTGAATGCAGTTTATTCCATCTTTAAGGGTTATTTTGTGTCATGTCTGAGTTTTAAATTAAAGAAATAATATTAATATTAGTGGAACCTATTTTAATTCATGATACATAATTTATTTGTTTTACAATCAGTTTTGATTTGAATTCATAATTACAAAGAATCAAATTGAGAAATTAAGAGAATTGAATATTTAAATTAAAATTAAACCATTTAGAAATACATTTGCAAAAAAAAAAAATAATAATAATTGCTGACACACCAAAGTTAAAACAAAATAAAAATTTAATAGAAGTTAGTTTTGAGTATTAAAATTTCTTAAATTAATGTTTGACACTCGAAGATAATTATCAGCGATGAATGAAACTATAGCAATGATTGTTAGTTTAAAAGTCTTATTTTCAATTAGTTTTCTTCAAACAATAGTAGACAGTAAATAGGCAACTTGTTCTTTAAAAGCAATTATCATTTTTAAATTATTTAAATTATATTACAAAGTGTAGAAGAAAAAAAAAACCATCAAAACTAAATTGTTGTGATTGGTTAACATGCTAAAGCTTAATTTTTAATTTAGTCAGACGTCGTTAGTTTTAATTGAAAGTTAATTAAAAAAAAAAAATTAACAAAAACAAATAAATAAAACAATTCAAAAATAAAATTAAAGTTTGATTTTTTTAATCTAAAAGGTTTTAAACAAGAACTTAATTATATTAATGCAATAGTGTTTATCTCAAATATCTTATAAGTATTTCATTTTAATAGTTGGGTGACTTGACATAAAATTACATCAGTTAAGTAATAATTAACAACTTAAAAGTAAATATACGTTAGAAACAACTAAGGGTATTCATGACTTATAACTTTGACTATTGACTAAAAGAAAAAAAAAAACAACAAAAGAAGAAAGAAGAGAGAAGATAAACATGAGAAATAATTGGATGAAGTTAGCAACTGATAACGTGTGCACACAAATCAAGAAAAACTATAAGAAACAAAAGCAATTGCTAAATTACATCAAAGATTATAAATAACAAAAAAGGTATACCTTATCAACGATTATGAGATCTCAAAAATTAAAAAACAGCACAAAAATAAAATGAAGAAAGAAAAAAACTGAAACCGAAACATCTGTACAAATACAAGGATTGGTGATAACAGATAGAACTTAGAACAAACAAAACTTGAAGAAGAGACTGTTGACGTAGACAAACTCAAATGGGGTTAATTTTTATCTGCTTTTGATACAGTATTGCTATTTATTTAGGGGGTAACAACTATTATTATAGTTGTAATTGAACAGTAGAAAAATAAAAATTGTTACTCTTGTATTTGATAACTAGATATTGAACACGTTTTTAAGGTTTAAGCTAATGTGAATACAATTGGGTTAAAGTAAAATAATTATTGATAACTTTTAAATTAAAGCTTTTTATAATAATTTATAAATTTTATAATAATTTATAGCTATTATTTTAAGTAAAATTAAGCCAATAAGGCACTAAATCGCTTGTATAATTAAATGATCTCGATGAGAACCATATGGCATCTTAAGTTAAAGAGGGAGAACATGGGCTTAGCATCCCTGGAAGGGTGGAGTCCAGTTAGTAAAAACTGAGCCGGGCGTCAGAGCAGTCGGACGGGCAGTATTATGGATATTTAAACTGTTAACTGTTTATTGAAAGAGAAAGATAGTTAACCTGATGATCTTGTTGATCATGTGTTGTTTTGTGGTATAATTGTGAATTCAGTGCTGTCTCCCTGAATTCGGAGGAATAATGAGTAAAGTTATATTGATAAACATCAATATGTTAATATGAAATATCCACGGCAGAAACTATAGTTTAATACCTGGGGTACGGTCTATGTGTTAATTCATTTCAGACTGAGGTGGTACTCCCATGACGTCTGTAGATATTTACAGATTGCTATCCTGGTTCTCTACTTCCTCGAACAGAGGCGAAGAGGTAGAGGGGTGGGCTGGAGCCTGTTAACCGCTATGGTTATGTTCCTATCAGTGTATAAAAAGGTTGTGGATTTCCCTTTTGCTGGTATGACGGGGTAATGCGTAATGTCCTTAGGTTCTTCACTCATTAATCTTTATTTTATACCTTTTCCTATTACGTATTATTCTTGGCCAGTCTATTTCGCGTAATGTGATTGAGGCCTAGCGACACCGTTCATGTTGCTCCCGAACCAGGTACCAAAACAGTGAAGACATCATTGAGAACACGATGCTAAAGAAAAGGGGTGAAGATTGAGTCAATCGAGTTCATAGAGTGGTGGTCGAAGTCCAATGAGCCTGGTGATGTCGTCCACAATCAGTTCGAGAGGAAGAGAATCCTGCGAGGGGGAGAAAAGCCCCCGGTGAGTTACTTTACAGGTATTATTGACAGGTACATTATGTGTAAATATGTTTCATGTGTCGCCCAATCGATCCGTCTGACTGCTCAAGCGTTTCTCTAACTATGAATATAGAGGGGTGAGTTGAAGTAGATTGTTGATGATAATGTAGCTGGCTGTTGCTATTCTGTACACTGTTTTTGAGTTAATAATTAAAGCTAATAATCGTAGAACATAGACATCCTGACAAATTTATTATGGAGAAAGAGTTAACTGTTATTTAATTCAAGTTAATTGTTAAAATTTGGCAAAACGTAAGATTGGAATAAAAGAGTCTTACACAATTCTACAACATTACGGAATCAGAGGAAAAGTGTTACAGCTGGTTAAGAGTTATCTATCTGACCGATGCCAAATGGTTAAAATTAATGGCACTCTCAGCGATGGGATGAGGATAGAAATTGGTATACCGCAGGGCACAGTATTAGGGCCAATTCTGTTTATTACATACATAAATTTCTTACTACAATTGAAAACAGGTGGTATGACAATTTCGTATGCGGATGACACCGTTCTTGTCTTCAGTGGAGCAACATGGAATGATGTGAGGGATAAGGCCGTGAATGGATTTGAGATTGTGCAGCATTGGCTGCAAACCCATAAGTTGACGCTAAATTTGCTGAAGACTACTTACATAGCCTTTTCTTTGACGGCTGCCAATAGACCAGACTTCTCGCAAATAATGATAAATGGACAAGAGATAAAGGAGATGTCTCACACCAAATACTTGGGCATCATAATAGATAACCACCTCAAATGGAAACCACATATAGACTATTTATATAACAGAAGGCGGAAACTGATACATAAGTTCTACCTCTTGCAAGAATTTTTAAACAAAACAGTATTGGAAATTCTATACAAAGCTTTTATTGAACAACTATTGAGATATGGGATTTTAGTATGGGGTGAATTATACAACAATGCTCTTTATAAATTAAACATCATTCAAAAATGTATTTTAAAAATTATTTATAGAAAACAGAAATTATATCCATCGCATTTACTCTTCTCGAATAAAATTTGTAGCGTAAGGGTAATATATAGTTCGGTAGTAGTTATATTTATACATAACTAGCTGGCCCGGCGAACTTTGTTCCGCCTTAGTTTTGTTATTTTATTTTTTATTTTTTTTGTCATTTGTTTTGTTATTATATGTCAGATACGTTTACGTTTTATATTGTATGTCACGTCACACGGAATGGGATAAAAAATATTCTTTGTTAAGCTACTGGTTCTAAACAACCACTCCACCAATTTTCAGCCAAATCGGTCATAAATAGATATAGATTTTTAAAATAAACGACCCCAAAAACTATAAAAATGATACCCAAATTAATTATTCACATTTATTACCTTTATCACATTCATTTTACAACCCTCTTTAACTTAAATATCATTTTCAAAATCAACGACCTGAAATTCCTCGAAAATACCCATATCGTTTTCTTACATTTTTATCCCTAGAACACTCTCTTAATAATGGTACTTGTCATTTTTTGTTCCTATCCCACCTCTTTTTATCTCTTTGTTAATAAAAAGTATTCTATTCTTTTCATTCAAATCCAGTCATCATAATTTTCCATACAAACTTTCACCCAAAGTTGTTATATGGGAAGTTGTCTCATGGAAGACGATTAAAGCCGGCCAGTAACGATCCAACGGCGCAGTAAGACAAAATCGTACAATTCAGTCGCACCAAACCAACTTAATCGGTCATGCACACACACGATTCAATTCCATCAAATTCAGTCCAATTTCGTCGCTTCCAATGAAATTGTACTGCGCCGTTGAGTCGTCAGTGGCCAACTAAAGAGTGGGTAGTGCACTTAACATGTAAACGAACGGTCCAAGGTCCAACTTTGGTTGGTGGTGGGAGAGTGGATCGATTTATTTGGAACGGTAATTTGCCGAGCCTCACCGAACGTTTCCGACATCGCAATTCTAATTTTGATTTAACCCTTCTTTTAGAGGGTGGTTTCTGGATGAAAAGTATCCTATAGCAATCTCCTGGATCTAAGCTACCACCTCACCAATTTTCAACCATATCGGTAAAGCCGTTTTTGAGTTATAAGTGGTGTAACTAACAGACTTTCTTTTATATATATAGATAAAGAAAACTTATGAAAAAGAATTAGTCATGTTTATAACACTCGTGGCAGAACCGAAAAAAACATTATAATCCCAGTTAACTATAGTAGCATCAACTTACGGTTTGTAAACTACTTAGGACCCAAAATATATAATATAATACCAAACGAAATAAAAGATATTAGAAATAAGATTAAGTTCAAAAAAATATCTAATAAATTTATTTTAGAAAATTTTCAAGTACTTCAACATCTATTCGATTAGCTAAAAATATTTAACTTTTTTTTTTCAACCATTCAGTTTATACTACAAAGATAGAGGATACTGTAAGATTTATGTAAGAATAATTGATATCTATTAAGTTAAGATTTCGGCACATGCAAGTGTATTTGCACTTAGGTGCCTGTATACTCACTTAGAATAATGATAAATTTAAGAGACTTTGTATTATTGTGTTTTGTGTAATTACTTTTGTGTGTAATAATAATAATAATAAAAGTCAGGAAAATGTCACATTACTGAAGAGGAGCTTAAAATTGAAATACGAGGCACTTTGTGCCGAGTATTTTAAAGCTCCGAGTCAAGTAAGAGATTTTCCTGACGTGTTTTGTATTAAATTTTTCCGGAAATGGTAAAAAAAGACGAAATTTCAAACTTTTAGAATTTTTTTTGACAAATTTCACAAAAATCAAATTTGTCAATTTTGTTGGCAACTATAGTTACTAAAGTATCTTTTTTATTTTGCGTCTTGTAAAGTTTTTACAGTACTAGTCCGGAAAACTCAATTTTTCTGCGCGTAAATAAGCAGGAAAATGTTGTTTCCAAGACGATTTCCGGAAAAAGCAATAATAAACTAGCAGCTTACATTATTGAGTTGAGCAAATTTGTTACTTTTTCATGTTTTTGTATTGTTATATTATTTAACACCAACTTCGAGAAAAACTCAAAGTGACGGAGTTCTAATTGTTCTGTTTTTAGAAACACCCATCTTCTTCGATTGGCTGAATACTCTCCCAATTAATTAGACAACGCGTGGAGCTTCTAGTGCACAAACATTGGGTATAAATATAAGCGTGTTATGTGTAGAGTGAGTCGTACTGATGTAGTAGTTAAATATATAATAAGTTTTATTACAATAATTAGTTAATCCTATATTATAAAATCTACGGCATTTGCTAGTGTTTAAAAATAATTGACAGATTTCTCATTAGTTTTTAATAATTTAGTGTAACACTCGACCACTATATTAAACGGTAACAGCGCTGCCTGTATAGCCTCTGTCAATTGCCCCCATTAAGTAAACCAGTAAACTCATAAACTGTCATTATCACAAGAATGACTCCCTTAGAAAAAGTAGAAAAACTATTATTATGGGAAAAGCTTTTTGAGTGTAGCGACTTTCTTGAGAGTCATAAATGTATAAAGTGTAGTCTTTCCTCGTACCATAAAGTTATAATCTTAACACACAATTGTGCGACTAAATCTTCTAATGAGGTTATGTTCAACGAATGTGAACAATGTCACTATAAGACCAATTCTATTTTATCGATTTATTTACATCAAAAAGAGTGTTTTAATACCGAGAATAAATTACAAGCACTCTCGAATTGGTTTCAATGTGAACAACTAAGTTTTAATGATATAAAAAAATACAATCGATATGTGCAATCAAATGGATGGTATAATTGTGATAAATGTACATTTAAATCAGAAGAAATAAAACAATTTAAGATTCATAATGTACTCAAGCATTTTGTCAGAGAGAAAAAGGTTAAGTGTGATCAATGCAATTTCACAACATATGAGCGAGATTACTTGAATAGACACAAATTAAATATGCATCTTCCAAAAGATTTTATCAATTGGCACAAGTGCAGTATTTGTCCATTTATAGCAAAAATTAAATCAAATTTGAAATTACATATGACTAACGCACATTCAAGCGAAACCAAACAATACGAATGTGACCATTGTGATTTTATAGCATATGGGAACTATCAATTTAAATATCATCAAAAACACATTCATGGTATTTCATTAATAGGCAAATGTAATATTTGTGGTTATAAATCAAAAGATAAATTAAAGCGGCATATGTTGACAAAACACTCCACATCAAAAAACGGTTTCGAATGTGAGCAATGTTCGACGAAAACTTCTTCTATATATGCCTTGCAACAACACATAAAAAGAAGACATCCTAATTCAATTACTACCAAATATGAATGTGACAAATGCCAATACAAGACACGCTACTTGTTTGTTTTAAAAAGACATAATCTAAGTAAACATACATCTGATAATCTAATAAAGTAGCATAAGTGTAATGAATGTAGCTATAAAACCAAGTTTTTTTACGGTTTAAAACAACATATTACGCGAAGTCACTCAAAAACGTCCATAAAATGTCGGCAATGTAGTTTTGAGACACACGCCCAAGAGTATTTAGCTTATCATATAAGTACGCAACACACTTCCATAAAATTGCAAGAATGTGATGAGTGTCATTTTAAAACTAAATATCCAATTAGCATGAAACAGCATTCTTTAGTAAAGCATCCAAAAAATGTGGAAAAGAATTATCAATGCACTGATTGTTCATATGAAGCGCACAGTAAACGATACTTGAAATCACATAAAATATTCAAGCATACTCCCGATGAGTCTATCAAATGGAATGAATGTGATCAATGTAGTTTTAAGGCGAGGATTTTAGGTAGCTTAAGAAGGCATATACGACTTAAACATTTAATTAATTTCAAATGCGAGCAATGTAATTATACAACTTCTGGAAAGTTGGACTTGAAGAACCATGCTATAAGAATGCATGCAAACGAGGGATTAACGACTTTTGCATGTAATAATTGCAGTTTTGCTACTTATGGTGAGCGATCATTTAAACGTCATATGAAAGATAAGCATAATATGAAGATTGACTAAAGTAATTGCAGTTTTGTATAACACTGCCTATAAAAACAATTTTTCCCAACGACTAGAAATGTAAACAATATACGTACCTAGATTGCGGTATGAAAGTAAATCTCCAGCAGCGATCTCAAAACTTACTAAAATATAATTTATGATTGTAAGAAAATTTGTAGTAATTGAACCACACTGGATAGAAAAAATTATAAAATATGTTTCTATAAGACCTGCTGAATTATCCCGTTTATCTATAAGTATTCGTAATGGAAAGTGTGATAACCCACTTGATTTATTGAAAAAAATTTTTTTTCAGACATACTGTATAGTAATAACTTAGTATGTATAACATTGTCGTTATGCAAACAAATTTTGTTTGTAAAAATTATAGAAAACAAAATTGTAAACCAATAAATTAAATGCTTGGTATAATTAGCCAAAATTACTGGCACATTTGAGCCATTTGAAACCGATGAAGGGCCACCCTTGGAGTACCTGCCATCGACAAGACTTGTGATTCAAAGTAGCAAAATTGTTATTCTTATAATTCAAAATTGTTAATTGTAATTGTGTTATTCACAATTGGAAACAATTACATTATAAACAAATAGGCTTAAGTACGATCCCTCTTAAAGTAGAACACTATATTAAAACTAAGACAAATTAGCGCTTCTAAACTATTAAAATATTATATTTAGAATAAATAAAAAGACTTTCACAATTGGTACCGTGAGAAAGATTTCAACATCTATTGTTGATTTACTACGGTCACTACCATAAAAATGCCACCATCATGTGCAAAGTGTTGAAGGTCTTTTGGTCTTTTTTACAAAACTTGGTCAAATAAAACTGTGACAAATTTTAGGATAAAATGTGTCACTCCTGAAATAAAACCGGACCACCAATTTAGCTCTATATTTTATGATCTTATGTGTCAAAAATATTTTAGGGGAAAAATTTCTAACGCTGTAATAAAAAAGATGAGCTGCCAAATTCAACCTAAAGCCAAGGGAAGAGCCCGATAAAAACAAATCTCTTATCGAGTAAAGATCAGAAGGCTTTCTATCCTAGAAATCTTCGTTCTATAGCGACGTCCAGCAACATAGTTTTGCCTCAGCCTGGCAGCCTAGCCGCTTGAGCTCTATTTTTCGACTTACGTAAATCAGCATCTGACTGCATAGTGTTTTCATTAACAACTTTTCGAGCTTGGCCGCCTCGCCGCTTGAGCTCAAGTATCTTGCTAATTTGCACAGCATCTATCACTTTACAGTAGTATTGTTTTGCGTATTTTGCCTAGTACGAGCTTTGCGGCCTAGCCACTTGAGCTCTATTTTGCAACTTAGGTAAACCAATAGCCTGCTGTTTACTGTTTTTATCAACAACCCCTCGAGCTTGTCAGCCTAGTCGCTTGAGCTCAGAAGCTCTGTTGATTTGCACAGTAGTGGCCTCTAAAAAAATAAGTATTGAGTTGTGTATCTCGCTTGATACGAGCTTGGCAGCCTAGCCGCTTAAGCTCTTTTTGCGATTTATATAGATCAGTATTTATAGTCTAGTATTTCTATCAACAACTCCTCGACCTTGGCAGCCCAGCCGCTTGAGCTCAGGACCACTGTTCGAAACAGAATAATCTTATCTTTTAATACAGTAGGCAGTGTGTACACTGATTCTCTGTATGGTAATTTCTGATATCAGTCTCCTTTTACCTCTGTTTATATATATGACTTGTGTTTTTGCCTCAGATAATGCTAGCTCCAATCCCCCCAAAGCCATGTTGAGCTTGCCAATCATATAGTCTGAATAAGAATCAGTTATAGCTAAAGCCAAGTCATTAGCATACTGAAGTAGTAAGACATCAGGAGGGATAATCTCTGTAAGATTGCTTGTATATATATTTTAAAAAATAGAACTCATATGGGATCTTTGGGGAACGCTTCTATTGCTCTTTACGGGACCTAGTATCTTGTCCGTTTTCAATTTCTTAATAAAAGTCTTCGTGTCTACTAGCAACTGGTATACGGCTTCGATTATCTTTCTCGATGCTCCCAAATTATTTTTTTTAAGAATGCTAGAGTTAACGTTATCATTTGTCCCTTGAATATCTAAGAGAACCAGCAGAGTTGATAATTTTTTGGACAATTCTATCATAATTTTTTAACTTAGGGTTGATATATTATCCATTATCCCCGTTCCTTTTCTAAATCCGAGTTGTGTCAAGACTAATTTGTTTTTACTTTTTCCTTATCCCATTCAATACGATTCTTAATGGCTGTCTCAAACACTTTAAGCATATACGATTGCAGCATAATATGTCTATAGGATTCAGGTAGCATTGGGTTCTTAAGAAGTTTAATAATTCGAATATTTTTTTATGTTTAAGTATAGCCAGGCAAGGGTCCACCCATAATAATAATGTGGTTAAAAAAATGACAAATGGCGCTTTTGATGTTAAGAGACTATTGTTCTAAGACATTGTAAGGGATTCTATTCCCGTACTCGTATCTGGTTTAGTTCTAAGAATTACTTCCAGTTCTTCGACAAAGATCGTCAGCAGCTGTTCGTCATACTCAGGAGTATCTCTATTAATGTTACTTACAGTAGAAAATTCATTGAAAATCTTTTTTTCTATATTCCTATTTACCAACGTATGAATCGACGAGGAGGTAAAAGCGCTTTAATTTTTTTCCAAATTTCTGGTATACGAGTGTCAGGAGACACTTCTTCGCAAAATTTCCAGAAACTTGCTTTTTTTCTCTCGAAGCCCGCGTCGGCAAATAGCTCTGGATCGGCGCATTGAAATATAATTATCCATTAATGGACTAACAACATACTTACAGATAGCTGTAACTATGTGGTAAGTATGTAGTATTCTCTTTTCTGTCTAATTGGGTCACTGCAGAACTGGTCCTACCAGGGGATAGATGGTTAATCCTTTCTAATTCTTTTCATCGGAATTAGAGCGTCAACTGATCCAAGAATAATCTGTATAATATTTTTATTAGAGGATTGCATATTTAAGATTTTTTGCTCTACGTGTTCATTCAGTTCCTTCCAATCAATCTCATTTTAATTGAATTTACTTCTACATCGACTTTCTACTTGAGTATTTGGAATGGTACCACAGTTTATATAGACCAAGATAGGAAAATGATCGCTTGACTCAGATACTGAAAGGACATGAAATTCACTTTTTGAAATTTTCTCAGAGAGCGACATGGAGCCTATGACGACGTCAGGAGAGCTATAGTTTTGATCTGGTACAGTTAATCTAGTAGTAGTACCGTCATTAAAGATATTCACGTCATGGGTTTCCAATATCTATTTCAATACTTCCCCGTTCCGATTTTACACTCCAGACCCCAGAGTGGGCTCTGTGCGTTTAAATCGGCTGCAATGATTACTGGTTTATTATCAAAAGTTGAAAATATTTTAAGTGATAATTTTTTTTTTAGTGCCCCGGATGCCGAAGCCGGTAGGGTATCATTTATTACATAAACTTTTCAATTTCGGGTAACTCATTCATAATTAAAGATAATGACCGTTGCATATCAGTTGTAAAATTAGCACAATTATCAATATCGTTTATTATGCCATTGGAAAAAGATTTATTAAGTATGTATGGGGAAGAAAGCAAGCCACTTGCGTTTATAACCGCTCGCGATCTTGACCACACTCTGTAATATGTCAAAGTTCTAAACTCTTAAAAAATGACAAATGTTTATACTCGACTTCAAACTTTTTAAGTTTTTCTATAACATTTTTTAACATTACATTATATTTTGTGGTCGAAGAAAAGATTACGTAAAAATAAGCACTCAATAAATTGTAAGGTTGGCAAAGCTACATTCTAGTAACTTCTGTACTACAGTTGGCAACGCAGCGCACGCAGCTTTAATCAGATGTCAGACACTGTCAGTTAGTCAGTTGTCATTTAAAAACATAATCTAAAAAGCCCAATCGAAATAATATTAAAAGCCAACACATGCCTTGCTCATATTTAAGCTTTTCACAAGAAAAAGGTCTATTTAACTGCAGTTTACCTGTAGTGCCTTACGCATGTGTAACATGTTCTGAAACCACTCATGAAAAGATTCAATTCCTGAAACACCGATGTGGCACAAAATTCTATTCAACTCGCGAAATAATCTGCGAAAAGTGCAAAACTTACGGATGTTTTTCGAAATATTATAAGCAGCGGCACGCCTTGCGATGCAAAGTACTACCAATAATACCGCTTAAAATAAGCCAGTGGTACGAATGTGATCAATGTAACTTTAAAAGTGGCCTTGAAATGGCATTTAAAAATCACAAAATTCAAAAGCATCCACTAAAACAATATCAAGATCATTATTATTGTTTAAAATGTTCGCATAAAGCTGAAACGTTAAGAGATTTGAAATTTCATACATTTCACAAACATCCAGTTTACGATGAATTCAAGTGTGACCAATGTAATTTTGGGACATTTTCAAATTTTGATCTACAAGAGCATAAAAGTTTTATGCATAATTCTTTAGACGCCCACGATTGGTTTTGTTGTCAATATTGCGATTATCGGACTAAATCTTTATCAGCATTAAAAACCCATTCTACAATAACACATATGATTGGTAGGATAAAATTTAAATGTGACCAATGTAAGTTTGTTACCACTAAAAATATTTACTTAATTAAACATCAATTGAGTGTTCATACCACACCTGAACCGAAAAGCCAACCGTCAACCTCAAAAAAATAGAAAGAAGATGTGTAAATAATAGTACATAGATCATTTTTTTTGATGTATATATATTTTATTTACTATTCGCTTATTTCAAAAGTCATTATATTATTTTTTTGATTGTTCTCCTTTGTTATTGACAAGATATAATTTTTAATTAAATTTTCCTTGTTTAATCCCATTTCTTTTAAAACTACAGGGTGAATCGCGGAATTTTGTTGTTTTAACGTTTATGCTGTGGCGGTTTTATTAAAGCACTCCGCAGAGCGTCGTACTTCATAATTGAAACCTTGCGCTGTAAAATGAAACTTGCCGCACTTCTAGCGTAAATAACTATTATGATGCCATTTTTTATCGACAATTTTGCTTTGACATACCTAACAGCAATACACAACATTCGCATTCAACAGACTATAAACGTTATAATTTCAACTTTCCACTATAAACCGTTATCAAACACTGGAAACGCTGTTACATTACTGCTAAATTAAGAAAAATAATCACGTAGTTGTTTAATATAAGTAATTTTATTATTAAAAAAAGAATTAAACTAAGAAAAACTTAGCTTATTCTACAAACTTGAAGCAAACTATACAAAAAAAAATCAATTAAACTAAAAAAAATATATAATTTTCTCAGACTAGTCTAGATGAGACTGAATCTATACAACTACACTAAGCTAAATTGTAAATGACTTGACCTGGCCCAGATTAGAATAGCTTAAAGATTTTAAAACCTAAAGGTTTTTAGTTCTGATTGCAAACTTACGATGGCGCTGAATGACTAACACTAGCCTAAGTAAGAACTAACAAGTATAGTTGCTGGTGTCAACATAATAATGACGTTCCCTTTTACTTTACAGTTTAGGAAATCTATATTCAAATGTAGAGATTCTCTAGTGCTGTATCAATGTCTAAGATGTGACTATTCTTCAAATGAAAAAATTAAACAACTATCACACACTTGCGGTGCGTTGAACAAAAGTGAGGTTAAGCGGTCAAAATGTGATCAATGTGGAATTGGTAGCTATTCTATATTATGGACATTTTTGCATAAAAGAAAATATAAAGAACATAAAAATTCTAGAAAATGTATGAGAATTCAAAGTCAACAATGTAGCTGGCTTTTAGAAGAAAATAAACCGGCTAAAAGCGAAAAATTTAGACAAAATTGTGTTGTAACAGTAAACCAATTTCTATGTAAAGATTGTTCATTTCAGACAGTATCAAATGATTTGCTTAGCTATCACGTCAAACTAGTACATGGTGCAGGTAGTCTACAAAAGTTCATATGTGGAACATGCGGCTACAAAACAGTATCATTAACAAAATTTAATTATCATACAGCAAGAGAACATTCAATATATAAATGTCACTTATGTACATTTACTACATATCGAAATTACTCCTTACAACGTCATACTAACTCAAAACACACCCCTGATGCACAAGCTATTTGGTATGAATGTGATCAATGTACATATAAATCAAGAAGAAAAGAACATCTACAGAAACACAACATTGCTAAACATTCCACTAAAGATAAACTAAAATGTATAAAATGTTCATTTAGTGCAGTTACACGTGACAAATTGAATCTACATGTTTTAAGGAAACACGTTCCAAAAGAATTGTTAGAGTGGCAAAGATGTGATGAATGTTATTTCAAGACTAAATGTTGGGGAGGTCTCAAAAAACATATCAAAAGGGTTCACCCCACCTAAAATATAAATTTTAAAAGTTGGCTGTTTTCTATATATTGTCAAGAATTATTTTTAAGTGCGATTAAATAATTGATAAATTGTTCATAAGATAACCTTATATTTAGATCAACGATTGCTGCTCAATCTCCAAGTGTAATGGCGTCTGTTCCTTCCAATAATAATCAATTTTCTTCAATTGTAATGCCTAATTGGAAGCTACTTAAAATTATGGCTTTGCAGCCATCAGAAAACGTTTGATGATAGCATATGAATATCATGTGATAAGTGTGATTATGTGCTAAAATTTACACAATCATATAATCACTCAACATGATGAAAATCCGTTTCAATGTGATCATTGTACATACACAACAAATCGAAAAGAACAAATAAGAGTTCACATAATCACATGATTTAAATGTGATAAGATCTGAAATGTGTTAAATTTTGTTTTTGATGCATTTAAAACAAATTTAAAAAATCTCATTCAATATAAACATAGCAAATGAGCTGATTAAATGGTATAATTGTGTTTCTTGCAAGTATGTATAAAGTTAAAATAAAATTAACGCATGAAAAACATAATAAAGTAAAACATTTAAATTGAAAATAGTCTAAAATTTAAGGACGGAAATATTTTTTATGTGTGTTATTTTAGTAGAATAAATATTTATAAACCAATATAAACGGTTTTATTTTGTAGATGTTTTTGATTTTGTGTACTATAAAAATAAATACTAAAGTTGAAATATCAACATACTTTTTATAAATTGTTTTTTTTATTGTAGGCCGAGGAAAATAATCTATTTGAATCATAAAACAATATGTAACTTTAGTATTAAGGTGTCAATCAAAAAATAAAATGTACTGGGTGACTTAATAATTGAAAATTATTTTATTACGTTGGTGAGATAATTAAATTTTTAAGTTGGCAACATTGTTATCATGACACAAAAATTCAAAACCAATGTCAAAAATGGTTTACTTTACGTTGCTTTACCTACTTTGTGACATCACCTAAATAAAGACAACTGACAGAGGTTACACTACCAGCTTACTCAGTCTTACCATTGTATTTTTTGCTTTGTTTATTTATAGTTCCTTGGTATATAATATAAACAAAACTCCCTGTAAATCATAAGCATAAATTTGTCCTTACGTTCTTTCAAAAATGTAATTTTTGCACTCTATATTCAGTTTGAAATATTAAATAGTAAAGGTAGCCGTTCATAATAACATAGATATTCTCTGTGTGGTCTATCAAAAATACGCTTCAATTGTGGGAGATAGGTCAAATATAATGTAAATAAAAATGACCTTTGGGCCTTGAAAAGTGTACTTTAAGGATTCATCTGTCACCGTTCACAAACTCTTACGTTAAGTAAGGTCTTTAGACAATTTCAGATAAAAAAAATGTTTTGCCTTAAATAAATCTAGTAATAATCTTTAGACATTATTTTAACAAAATAGAACACCAAAAAAAAACCAAAAAAAAAAGAGATAGAAAAAGCAGCAACAGAAGCTCTAAGTAAAAAAAGTATTAAACAACAAATAAAAATACTAGCAAAATAATGAAAGAGTTAAAATGAGCCAAAAATACATTTCAAAGATAAAAGAAAAGAACGACAATAAAAAGCATTGAAGAATCTGTAAGAACCAAAAAAAAGCCAAATAAAGCCTTGCTGAAAAGCAATTTTAGAAGCATCACAGAAAAGTATGAGAAATAACAAAAAAACAAAAATTATACGAATAAACACCACGAAACAATCAAAAGAACACTTTGCACCAGTGTATAAAAAAAAAATTATGATGAAGAAATGAGAAAAACAGTAACAAAGTACAAATATCAGAAGATAAATTAACCTCAATAATATGACAACTAAACAGCAAAAGAATGCGGCCTTAAAAGGAGAACACAATAAGCTAACAAACTGCGGGAAAATATTTCACAGTATAATAAACAACAATAAAACAGTACCAGAAGAATAGAAAATATTCTAATTTACATCATTCGAAAAATAAATTAGAAAAATATGAGAGGGCATTAGCTTACTGGATAGTACATTGACACAACACAAAATTAGGACACAAGCAAAAGTAAATAATAATACGTCGAAAAAACAACTAGATTTTAGAAAAAAACACAGTATAATAGACGCAATATTTATTATCCAACCAATAAAGAAAAATAATAATATATACTTTAAAGTCTTCGTTGAGATATAAACTGCTTTTGATAGGATATCATGAGAAAAACTTTTAAAATAATTAAAATCAAAACGTTCGCTAATCATACTTATTAATGATATAAACACAAAAATAACAAAAAAATCAGAATGGCAAAAAGCAAAACACAATATATATAGATCTAAGAAAAAAAATACTACAGGGAGACTCACTTAGCTCAACATTGTTCAATATGATAATGGATCTAATGCCGAAAAATACAGAATGGTTGCTTACAAGATTACTGTTACATGTTATGCCAACCACGTAGTTTTGGTAAACAATAATGACAAGAACTGACAAAAAAAACTGTACATAAATTCAATGCCAGCAACAAAGAATACAACAAACCCGCAAATTTTAGTAACAAAATTACTAGGGTAAACAAAAAAATCCACAAACATGCAAATTACAAATAAAAATAAATAGCATAAAACAAGTAGTTCCAAACTACCAAGAAGCTAAAATCCACCAGTGATAGAAACTCAACAGCAAAGGTAGAAAAACAAATTTAACGAAAATTCGGCCGTTGACTGAAACACCCCATATAAAAACAAAAACTGACAACAGAAAATTTCATATAAAAACATATTATAAAAGGCAACAGTGAGATACATTTTGAAATAAACAAAACACAAAAAAAATAACAAAAAATAATTAACAAAGAAGCAAAAGTATTAAAATCAGTAATAATAAATCTAACATAAAAAGCGCTTTTCAGTTGAAAAACATGTTTTTGCTGAGCTTTGCGCTCAGTTTAATTTCTACAAAATTAATGACAAACTTTTCTACTTTCTAGACGTCACATTTGAGCTATATTTTGAGTAATCTTTTAATAACCACTTAAAAAATTACCGTTAAACAGCTATTTTGTATGAAGGGCCTAGAATAATGTTTTTTAACGCAATTTCCAAAGTAACTGCTAGTGGTTTAGAAAAAAAACGGTAATAATACAGAATCCTACTAATATTAAAAACGTGGAAGCTTGTATGTATGGATATATAGATGTTTGTTACTCTTTCCAGCAAAAACTACTGAATAGATTTTAATAAAACTTTACAATAATATAGCTTATACATCAGAATAACACATAACCTATAATTTATAAACATATTGTGTAAATTGTCCAAAAAATTACGATAAAATTTGCTATCTGCGAACTATTCTGGCGTGCGCGAGCAATCAGACGCTCGGCGGGCAGGAGGTGAGAAAAAGAGTAATGAGTGAGAGTGCGAAGTGTGAGTCAGTGCGCAAATCGAACAGACGCGTAAGGCCAGAAATCATTACCGGATGTGTCCGCTTTTCGACGGGATTTACGAGATTGATTTCATAAGAGAAAAAAAAACTTTATTTTTAACTTTACAAAAAAATGACAAAGGAATAACATTTTTTTGGCCTCTTTCATTTTAAAGTGATTGTTTCACATCTGTTTGCGTCTACTGTAACTTGATGTTTACGCATGATGCTGTAAAATGACAAGCGGATGCGGTAAAATATCAGAAAACACTGGGCATTTAGAGATATTTGAGAAACCAATTATTTTTATGATAATTAAGTTTATGTGATAAAATACTTGTTACTGCAAAGACTTTGGGCTTTAATAGATTAAATTAAAATTTATAAATGTAAATTGCCACCTAGTGTCCATTTAGAAAAGTTAAAAAATAAATGTCAAATTTCAAAATCCCAAACATGGCGGTTAGGGCACTCTATTTTATGCACTTATGTTTTGATTTTTTATTTTTAACTATAATTATTTTCTAACAAATTTATCAGCCAAAAAATTTTATACAAATCTCATGCGTTAAGCCACTTTACAGGACTCCAACTAATAAAGACAACTTAAACAAAGTTGTCGTCCTGTAAAATGTGTCTTACCACATTTGAATGTAAATAGCTATTACTTAATTCAATATAGATAAGTCTGCACTTACAACTTCAATATTACTGGTATGTACTCTTGAAATCTATGATTTTATTTACATCAATTTTGTAAACGTATATACCTAATGGCTATATGCTTCAGCTATTGGCAAGACGAATTGGGCATTTTTGGAATCGTATTTGAAACACTATTTTTTTATTGGTTAAACAAATGTCACGTTTACACCACACAGCTTTATGAAACAGCGATGTCAATGCTATCAGCAAGACTTGTCAATGTATTCAAACCTCACTTTTGCTTGTCAAACAAGATTTTTTCTTAACGGCGTGCAAATCCTGTCTTGTTTAGAGCGCAAAGGTTGGTTTCCATGACAATTTTCCTACACTATTGCGACTCTTTAAAGATTCCGGTACTAGTGAGAAGTTATGTAAATATAAACAATTTATTGATACTGACAACACTATTGACAGTTGAATTTGCAGTAGATTTCTGCAAATGCACCGGAAATTCTACGAGATTTAAAATAAAATGCTTCCTGAACTTTCGTTTATCTAAATTGAAAAAAAAACCTTTTTGATGTTTTTATACAAATTAATTAAAAAATTCAAGTTTCTGCTATCTTTAGATAAATATTTAGTTGTAATAAAAATTATTTTTCTATTTTTGCAACCTAGCATTTGCAACCTATTAAGCCATTAGAATTTAAAATTTTATTTTATTATTTAAGCTAAATGTCAGCTGACATTAATCTGTCAAAATCAACGCTAACTTTATAAAATCTATTCAAACTGATCGACGATCTGAAAAATTATGAGAACTTCACGTTATAAACCACCCCCAATAAATAAATAGCCACTTACCCGATTTCCAACAATTTTTCCCCTAAAAGGAACAATGAAAAAGCATTACTTGACAGTGTTTCCACCATTAGCCTAACTTACGTGATCCGTTTTAGACGCTGAAGCAATTCCTTTTCTTATAAAACACTATTACTTGAACACTTTACAACAGTCAAATAAACATTTTTCTCTAATGATAGTTATTTAATTTAATGAAAATCCGTGAAAAATTGAGGAAGATCAAACAAGCTGCGGTTTTCAAACAACCCTTCATGGCTTGCTGCGATTGGCGCGTTAACGGCAGCAAGTGACACTAATGACAGATAAAACAATAGCAAGATATCATAAATAATTTCAGCATTACAATTTCAATCAAAACTCATGTAATAATTATTAAAACTGGATCATTAGCTATTAAAATGTAGTGTTCACATAAACAAACTGGTGCGCACTTTAAAAATAACCTTATTTCAATTTTTTTTTAACATTTTTATGTAAAGTTGGCAACTAATAATGACCAATCGGAGAGCGGCTTTTTGACATAATAAAATGATGGTCTTTTTAACGTTGTTTGCGGCTTCTCTAAAAAGATTTTGCAATTTCTCGGAAATTTAACATTAAAAATGAGAAAAACTCAGTTTAAGTATTGTGAAGTGTTATTGTGATGGTGTCTCATAAGAAACGCAGAGTTTTTAGCGTCTAAATTGAAAAGTGTAAGTTAGAGTGGCGAGGGAAAACATGTTGATCTAATTCTTTTTTCTTGTTGTTTTTAGAAGGAAAATTACTGAGAGTTGGGTAAGTAATATTTATTTATTGTAAGCGGTCTAAATTGGTCATTTTTCATAGTTTTTTCGGCTCTGCTAAAGCAGTTTGAATACATTTTAGTAAGCAGGCGTTGATTTTGACAGCTGTCGCTGTCAGTTGTCATAAATGATTGAAAAAAACAACTAAGTATCTACTTATGGCTTAGGTTGCAAATGTTGTACATAGCAATGATTTATATTGCAAAATAGATGTTATTATATTTATCTCGTGGAGAATTGGAGACAAAATTTGTTGAGTTTTTTTATTATATATATAATTGAATATCTTATTAAACAATTGAGTTTATTTAAATTTTTGAGAAGGACGATTTTTTATTAACAAAACCATTTTTGGTAATTTTTTTTTAACGAGTTAAGCAGGTAGCTACGTTTTTTATTTCTTGGAAATTTTGCTGTATATAAACCTATATTTTTAAAACGGGAAAAACATTTTAATTTAAAAAGTTTAAATGTACTTAATAAAGTAAGATTAGGTAGCACCACATCTTAGGCAACTAAACTCTATTCACTTGAAAACAAATGCATGCAGGCTCCACGTGATTACATTTATAGAGTGGGAGATGGTTGACGATTTTTCAAACAGAGCAGGCCGCGGAAAAAATCGTTTATTCTATTTCAAAACAATTTGTTTTCAATTCGGTTTAAATATATTTAAATTCAATTTTTTTTTCACTACTATGTAAGCGGTTACGTTTAGTCTTTTTCTGGGAGGATTAAAAGTTCTGGGATTAACCTCAATTTCTGTTTCTGTAGCGACATTTTACGATAGGATAGCACACAGAAACAGCAACGAAACAAATGCACCTCTGTGCTTTAGAATGCCAGCTCCGGCAAAATTTCAAGAACTTGGTAACACGTGTACCTTATAAATTGATAATGCATTGATCACGTCCTACACACTGTTTACTAGTATTTACTATTACTTTTTCTTGAATTTAAACAGACTATAATAGTTCACAGAGTTCTTAGATACCAAACAACCTGAAATAATTGTTTGGTGGCCTACTTTCAACTTTGTAGAAACTGAAATTAACATTTTATGTGTATTTGTAGTAGTTGCGTAGGATGTGGTGCCACCTAACCTCACTTTACCACACGTGGTGGTATATTAATGTTGCACTTTTCTAATTACAGTCTTCAATATTGACTCGGCATAGAAAATAACATCACAATACTTTGTTTATATATAACCAAAAACTGCCCGAAACACTCAAAATGTTGCGTCAACGAAATTTTACTCTTAATTTAACAAAATTGTGTCAAAATTTTTTTAATGAATATGCTTTGACTTATATACCTTTGAACTTTTTAGTAACAAAATCATACTCTTTTACATATTTTATTTATTCAATCTACAACATTTCCATTTTCTGTCAATGCTAATATAGTAACATCTGCCGTTGGCAACTCTAGAGTAGAAATGCAAAAACTTTGTCTCTCGGCCTTGATTAATGGAGGAGCTTCCATTGTTATATATAACATTTAAGGCCAATTATGTTGTTTACGTCAGTTTACACCTGAAAAACCAATCACTTTGCGGCTTAAGCGCCGCATAAAAAGTAAAAAATCATTTAATGTAAAATACATATTTTATTTTAAAAAAAACTATTAAAAAATTTATTACATCTTGTTAATAAGTGGATATTAAGAAATGTCAATAAATATATTATATAACAGCACGAAAATAGCGTGCCAATTGATTAAAAAATAAAATTGTTCCTATGGCTAACGATCTCATTACAGTCGAAGTAGTAATTACATGCCCTAAAATTAAAATAAATTAATTATTGGTAAATAATTAATAATTAGACGTACTAAAATAGTTTCGGCATCAGCATCATCTTCCTCTGAGACCATATCTTTCTGTTGCAATTGCTCTAATACCATTTTAATACTATCAATCTTACTCAAAGAAGCCTCTTTTTTGTCATTTCTTTTCACATTTATCGATGTATTCGTAATATTAACAGAATCATTAATTACAATTAATTTATTGCCATCGCTGAGCCGCTGTCTTTTCGCCCCTTTCGTCGTCCCCTGTTTCTCATTCAAATTCAAGGAGAGTCGCTTCCGAATCTCGGCATTTAAGGGGGAATCGCTTCCATTGGCACTTGTGGCGTTGGGGAGGAATACAGTAGGGACAGTATTACGTTTTAGCTTGAGTTTACCCCCTGAGAGACGGGCATTTAAATCTAAATAATCATCGGCGACGAAATGATTCGAGCAGATTCTTTGACCTTTTATAGCACTCGGAGACTGACCCCCAATGCCACAGGCCGTCATCCACGTCTGGCATAGAACCTTGTTGGTTGGAAAACTACAACAAATTTGGGGGTTGTTTATTACCGATAGTATGAAAGAATAATATACTCTACTTGTGCAAGACTGGAGGATTTATAAATGAAGAGGGTGTAGAAGCCGACGTAGAACATAGGAAACACTTCATCATTTGGTTAATTTACTAATTAGCGCCGTAATTTGGAAAAGTTTGTTTAAACGATATAAATAGTTCAATGACTGACAGAAATGTCAAATTTGATAAGTGCATGGCATTGACAGTTACACCATCGACATTAAATCTAGACTACGATCTTCTATAGTTACTGAATTCTTTAATTTTATAATGATGTGATCTGAAACAATGTGTTTTAGTTTTAGCCAAAATCATAAAAGCACCAACACTGCTATTTTTTAAGCAATTTAACTGTCAATTGTTAGTTCTTTAGGTAATTGACATTTTAGTTTGACATAAGTAACAAAAAATGTTAGGTTAGATTCCTGCAACAAATAATAAATTTAAAGATTTATATGCAAGTTGTACAAAGGTAATATTGAAAATTTTATTATAAACAATTTAAGCATTATTAAATTTTTAGCGCTTAAATCAGTTTTAACAAATTTTGGATTTATAAATGTAGCCATTGTAAGAACGTCAAAGTAACCAATAGTGTATTTTTGCTTAAACCAACTTAAATTTATCAGATAATAATATACATAATTATATATTTGCATATATCTGATGTAAAAACTAAACTTATACTATGTCTTAGTTTACAAATTGAGTTTGAATAAATTTGCTTTAATTTTTATTAAGAAATAAAAAGATAGACGCTAGAAAGTAAAAGAAAAATTATTCAAAAAAATGTGTAAAGAAAACAAAGATAATATGACAATAGTTTAAAGAACAGAAAAAAAACAAGATACTGAAAAAACAAATTGAATAAAAAAGTACTAAAAAAGTAAAAATAATAATATAAAATAACAAAAACTTATATTAAACCCTGGAAAACGGAATGAATTATTATTTTGTAATTTGATAAATAGTTAATTATTTATTAGTTTACTATTTAATAATTTGATAATATTGACTGATATGTGCTTTAAATCGCTCAATTTAATATTTTTATTGCAATTATTTATATAAAGTATTTAAGCATATTTTTTTTTGTTCTATTGAGTTTAGCGTTTTTTTTCTCATTTTAAGATGGGGATTGACGTGCCTGAAATATTACATTGTATTAGATTTATTTTCACATTTTAATCATTTGTTTTCTTTTTTTTTACGTTGTGGCAGTTTTAAATTATTTTTTTTATATTAATGTGTCAAAATAAAAGCTGGTTTTGAAGTAGATGATTCTTGATTTTTTACTACTGATATGAAAAAATGCTGTAAAGAACTTGTTAATTAATATAAAGTGGCAATACTTTTGTTGTAAACTTCAAATAAGTGAAATTGTTTGTGGTTTATGTGTATTTTGTCTTTTACTGTTTTTTTAAATGTTCACTTTATTAATGGATGTATGACAAATTACACTACTTAGCAGAAGCGAGTTTTTTGAGGTTAGGTGCGGTTAGTCGCATTGTTTTGTAGTAATTTTGTGGTGTAAGCGCCATTACAAAATTTGTACCGTAACTTAGGTAAGTTAAGAATTAGTTAATGTAATCTGAAAGTCATATCTATCTACTTCTACTATGGTCTTAGCTGAGTTCACTGCCACAAGAGACCATAGACCCACTAACGCTGTTGCCAAGTTGATGGCTTGTTAAATAGAGACGGCTGTGTATGTACTAATAAGAAAACATTTTCTTCAATATTTTTACGTATTTGAGCTTTTTGGTTTAATTTTTTGTTTTAAATGGGGTTTTTTTAGGATCGGTACGAATGGCTGAAAGTAAATTAGTACTGTAAGTTTAGACCTTTAGGTACTAAATTTAGACTTTGTAGATGTTGTTCTTTTTGGTATACATTCTCGAATGGGAATTAAGTATCAGCATAAAAAGAATGCTTTTCGAATCAGTATTTTTAGATAGATAGATCATTTGAGTACCACTTTATAGAAAAACAATATCTAGATTGATATTCTTGAGAACTTGATTTTTTTTAAATGAGATTTTTTTTGAATTGATACCTAAAGAAAAAAACGAATTAGGACTATATAATTATAAAGTTTGCACTTTTAAGTAAGTTACTAAAATCAGACATCAAAGATTTTTTGTATTGATGTTTTTCTGAAATGATATCCAATCTCACAAAGACTCTGCATGTACTAGTTAGAAAAAACTTTTATTTTTTGAATCAGTTTTTTTTTTAGATTAGTATTCATAGCCTAAACCAGTATTGTAGTTTTGGACTTAAGTAGTAAGTATTCAATCTAGACTTTCTGGATTTAGGTTTTTTTATGTTAATATTTTTGGAACACTAATCCTCTCAGAGAATATCAGCTTAGAAAAAGCATTTTCTAAATCAGTTTTTTGAGTTTGAATATTTGAGAACTACCTAATAGAAGAAAAACACTTTCTAAGATTGATTTCTAAGAATTTGGATTTTAATCTTTTGTATTAAGTTTTTTTTGAATTGATATTCTAAAAGACTGAAAGTAAATTACATATAGTATTGTAAGTTTATACTTTAAAGTACTAAATTTAAACTTATTAGTGTTTTTTTATTGTATTTTTTGGAATTATTAAATTGAAAGTCTCAGATAGCACGTTTGGAAAAATCACTTTTTGATCAGGTTTTTAAGTTTAGATATTTGACTTATGAAAAAACTACATTTCTAGTTGAGATTTTTATGAATACAGACTTTTTGGTTTTGTTTTTAAAGGTTAGGCGGGTTTTGGATTGGTACTCAGAGACTGGAAGTAAATAAGTACTCTAAGTTTAGACCTTTAAGTACTAAATTCAGACATTGTAGATTTAGTTTATTTGGTTGGATTTTTCGGAATGACATTCAAACAGAAATATTCAAAAAGTACTAGTCTAGAAAGTACTTTTTGAATCAGTTTTTAAACTTATTTGAGTAAGTACTAATGAAAAAACAACATTTTATAAATTATTAATTTCAAAGTTAGGACTTTGTGCTTAACTTTTTTTGAGATTCTTTTTTTTTATGTTGCTATTTAAACATTGAAAGTGAATTAGTATTTTAAGTTTAGATTTTTAAGAACTCAAAGGAGACTTTATGAATTTTGTGTTATTTGGTATAGTTTCTGGACTAATATCTGGACAGAGACTCTCAGAAAGTACCAGAATAAATAAAGGCTTTTTGAATCGGTATTTTTAGATTAAATGTTTGAGTACCACTTTGTAGAAAAACAATATCTAGAATAATATTTTTGAGAACTTGATTTTTTTAAAATGATATTTTTTTCAATTGATACTGAAAGACGAAAACGAATTAGTACTATATATGAAGTTTGCACTTTTAAGTAAGTAACTAGATCCAGACTTTAAGGATTTTTTTTATTGATGTTTTTCTGGAATGATATCTAATCTCACAAAGTCTCTGGATGTACTAGTTAGGAAAAACTTTTTTGTTTGAATCAGTTTTCTTTTTTTTTTTAGATTGGTACTTATAGACTAAATTAGTATTGTAATTTTGGACTTAAGTAGCAAGTATTCAATCTAGAATTTGTGGATTTAGGTTTTTCTATGTTAATATTTTTGAAAAACTAATCCTCTCAGAGAATATCAGTTTAGAAAAAACACTTTTTGAATCACTTTTTTGAGTTTGACTATTTGAGAACTACCTAATAGGAGAATAACACTTTCTAAGAATTTGGGTTTTAATCTTTTATATTAAGTTTTCTTTGAATTGATATTCTAAGACTGAAAGTAAATTACATAGTATTGTAAGTTTATACTTTAAAATACTAAATTTGGACTTAGTGTTTTTTTATTGTATTTTTTGGAATTATTAAATTGCAAATCTCAGAAAGCACATTTGGTAAAATCATTTTTTGATCAGGTTTTTAAGTTTAGATATTTGAGTTAGTACTTATTAAAAAACTACATTTCTAGTTTGATATTTTTAAGAATACAGACTTTTTGGTTTTGTTTTTTAAGGCTAGGCTGTTTCTGTATTGGTACTCCGAGACTGGAAGTAAATAAGTACTGTAAGTTTAGACCTTTAAGTACAAAATTCAAACTTTAGTAGATTTAGTTTTTTTTGGCTGAATTTTTGAGAAAGAAATTCAAACAGAAATATTCAAAAAGTACTAGTCTAGAAAGTACTTTTTGAATCAGTTTCTAAACTTATTTGAATAAGCACTAATAAAAAAACAACATTTTCTAAATTATCATTTTCAAAGTTAAGACTTTGTGGTTAAATTTTTTTGACACTGTTTTTTTTAAGTAGCTATTTGAAAATTGAAAGTGAATTCCAATCTTTAAGTTTAGATTTTTAAGAACTCAATTAAGACTTTGTGGATTTTGTGTTATTTGGTATAGGTTCTGGACAGAGACTCCCAGAAAGTACCAAAATAAAAGAAGGCTTTTTGAATCAGTATTTTAATTTTAAATGTTTGAGACTAAAAGAAAATCCTATATTGATATTTTTAAAAATAAAATTTTTTTGGCTAAGTTTTTTCAGATTGAGTTTTCTTGTGAATAGTACTCATTGACTGAAAATAAATGTAAGTTTAGACTTTTAAGCATCAAATCTTAACTCTGTGAAGTTGGTTTTTGTAGAAATTTTCTTTCAGTTTTAGATTGAATCTATAAAAAACACTTTTTGAAACAGTTTTTTGGTTTTAATTATTTGGGTAAATTTTTTTGCAAAAACAAGACTTTTTTAGATTGGTTCTCAAACAGTTAAAGAAAATTAGTATGGTAAGTTGGGACTTTTTTAAAGTTCTAAATCTAGATTTTGTAGATTTAGTTTTATTTACTGCTGTAATATGATTTTTAAACTATAAATTGAAATAGTACCAGGCTAGAAAGAGCTCTTTTAGAATAAATATTATTAGTTTAAATTTTTTTAGAGCTTTTAGAAAATATAAGATTTCTAGATTGATAATTTTAAGAATTTGGAGTTTTTTCGATTTGAGTTTTTTTAGATTGGTTTGTTTCATGTTGGTATAATATTTCGAACTTTCTCTGAAACTGAAACTTTCAGAAAGCACTCATCTAGAAGAAACATTTTTTGAACCAGTATTTTGAGTAGGTATATATTGTGCGAGTAGGTACTAAATGAAAAACCTCAAAATTTGGTTTTTTTGAATTAGTTTTTTTCATATTGTGGTTCTCTTTGTAAGAAAATATATTTAATAATTTATCCAAAATATTTTTTAACAATTGTTTGCTATTATCATTACAATTTTTTAATTTCTTTGTGTTTATCAAGATACGATTTATAGAAAAATCTTGCAAAAAGTATAAAATAGCTGAGATACATGGCAGCACAGCATTTAACATTGAAAAGAGTTACACTACATTCTTTATTATTTTTTAAATATTGGTAGACTTTTAAATTGACCATACATCCAATTACCATTTGGACAATTTGTAGGCTTGTAATTACCATTGCCAATTGTCTTGGTGGGTTAAATTTCATAGCTTTTAAAGCATAATATGTATACATTACTGTATGAACACAATAGTTCATCACTACAAACCATCTTCCATTTCCTGTTAGTTCTGAAAAAGACATCCAAGTGTACAAAAGAACAGTAACATGATGGTACCAATGTAAAAATATCAATGGTTGTTTTTTGAGAACTATAAAAAATGTATCTCCTAGTTCCAATAATTTACTAAATGCAAAAATACAAGACCAGAAGCCTGATACTTTATCCTGGGCAATATAGCTTGGCACACAAAGAGAATGTTGCAGACCATGGTGGCTTAGAATGGTGATGAATTCTGGAAGGGTACGAATAGTACCCAAAAAACTAAAAACTGCTAAAAGAATATTCCATATAACTAGTAGACTTTTCACTTCAAATCGGGATCTTTTTTTCATACAGTGTTGTACCCAAAAGATGAGACTCACATAAATAGCAGTACAATAGACACCAGTCATAAAATTTTCTCGAAACCATGCTGCAGGTACTCTATGGTCAAAATTTGACTCAAAATCAAAAACAAATGAGTAATTTGGAAGAGTAACTGGACGGTGGTACTTTAGCATTTTGTCAGCAAAATACTATAATAATTAAAAAACAATAGAATGTTTGTCTATAAAAGAGTACTTACTATGTTTGAATATTCACCAAATTTGTGACTTTTGACATTGTTTATTATTCGATATTTTAATTGATGCAAATTAATGTAATAAAGGTTATTCGACTATGCCTACAGGTACTTATTACAATATGTGTATTATTTATAAACGCATCGGCAGTTCCTGAATAAAAACTCTAATAAGATATTTTGCAAAAAAAAATGTTTATCCAAAATTTTATCTGTTAGCCTGGATATCGACTATTTTAGACGTTTATTGCCGTAGTTTAATCTGCATTACATTTCGACAAGAACGTGCTTAATCGTTGTTTTACCAAAATTGGTTTTACTGTAGTAGATATAGAGGAATTGTGCTTAAAACAATACAGGTTTTGGTTCTACAACAATGCTCAAACCAATATGACAAATTTTCAGCAATATCTATATCTCTTTTAACAAATTTATGTACAAGCATAGTGTTATATGCTATAAAATCAGTTTTATTGTAATATTCATGAAAATAAAACAAGGCAACTTTACCAGTTTTAAGTCAGAAGAAACCTAACTTAAAATATTATATTCAGGAAAAAACCAAACACTGCTAAACGGACAAAATGACAAACCTATTTGTTTTAAATCAACTGCAACGTTTGGCAAGGCATTAGCCCGGGAAGTAGTTTTTTTCAGTTCATTGGTTTCTGCAACGGGTTAATTCTTGATGTGCAGAATTAAATTTTTTTTCAATTTTGCAAATATTTCACGGTAGGGTATAAATATCATTATTTTTTTTTGGCAAAAAAAACACATTTATAGATGTAGTAAAAATATACTTAACATAATTTTTGAATTTTTTACAAAAATTGTCATTAAATGTTTTGGTTTCAAGCATAAAACTCGTCGAAATAATAACAAAAAAATTACACAAACATAACATAAAAGACACAAATTTGTCAGAAACTGACATTTGTCAAATTGCCGATATGGCACATTGGGTTGTACAGTAAAATTGTACATGTCTTAAAAATTTTAAGACTAAATAGGCTTAAAATCTGTTTATCCTTCATAAAACAAGTTTCACATTTTTAGTAAAAGTGACAGATATTTTCAGTACTAATTGTCTGTGAAATGGATAAGAATAATTTAACCCTTTTTTTGCAGCAAATTAAAAAATAAACATTGGTAGACTTTCTCTTGGAGAATTTGTACTCAATCCTTCATATTCAGCAGACTTATTATCCTTATTCCAGATTTTTAAGTTTGAATTGTAATAATCTAAATCGTGTTTTTCTTCTGTAATCCACATTTTTATGTACGCTTTTGGAGCACATAAATTCGAATAATTTTCAAAAAATTCGTTATAACCACCTTCTAATAAACAAATCTCTGGATAACGCAATGGGGTTGATAGTTTTTTGTGTAATAAAAGATCCTGCTCTCGTAAATGGTGATAACTAAAATCAGAAAATTTAAGTATTTAAAATTTACAGTTCTACCGTGCGATCAAAAAGTCTTTCTTTCAAGTAGGCACTTAACCTCAAAACAGAGCACCTTTTACATACGTCAGATTCTTTGCTTTGCTAGCTTAGTTTGGATGTGTGCAAGAAAGAATGGTACTGTTATCCATACACTTCGAGACATTATTTTCAATTTTTTTTTAAACATTATAACATATCTTTCATTCAACGCCTACTTGATAGAAGGAGTTTTTGATCGCACGGTATAACGTTTAAACTGTAAAGTTAATGCGCTGCAACGGCTGTAGCTATTATTCTAATTAATCTGATACATGTTGTTATAAATACTTTAGTTTATATAAACTTAATTGCTAAAACTTGTATAGACGTTGCAACGCACAGCGAATAAACAATTTTAGCCAAGCGATTATAAACATCAATTTATTTTTTAAGGCGCTTATAAATTAAAAAAAAAGTTTAAATACGTGAAGTTGCTACGCTGCAATAGCCAGCTAATTAATAAATGTCGTTATTAACGTTAAAACATTTTAGTTTATACGCCTACTTGATAGAAGGAGTTTTTGATCACGCGGTATAACGTTTAAACTGTTAAGTTATGCGCTGCAACGGCTGCAGCTATTAGTTTAATTAATCTGATACATGTTGTTATAAATACTTTAGTTTATATAGACTTAATTGTTAAAACTTTTATAGACGGTGCAACGCACAGAGAATAAACAATTTTACTAGAACGTTTATAAACATTAATTTATTTAACCTAAATGTTTCAACGTTTTAAATTAAAAAAAAAATATTTAAATACGTGAAGTTGCTGCGCTGCAATAGCCAGCTAATTAATAAATGTCGTTATTAACGTTTAAACATTTTAGTTTATACGCCTACTTGATAGAAAGACTTTTTGATCACGCGGTATAACGTTTAAACTGTTAAGTTATGCGCTGCAACGGCTGCAGCTATTATTCTAATTAATCTGATACATGTTGTTATATATACTTTAGTTTATATAGACTTAATTGTTAAAACTTTTATAGACGTTGCAACGGACAGAGAATAAACAATTTTACTAGAACGTTTATAAACATTACTTTATTTAACCTAAATGTTTCAACGTTTTAAATTAAAAAAAGAAGTTTAAATACGTGAAGTTGCTACGCTGCAATAGCCAGTTATTTAATAAGTGTTGTTATTAACGTTTAAATATGTTAGTTTATACAATCTTAAATGTTTAAATTTTTGTAATAACGCTAACAGCGAAGTTTAAAGTTGTTTAACGGCAATTTTATTTAAAGTTTTTATAAACATTTTTAAATAATTTATTAATTTACTTTAAATAGTTTAAAAATAAAACTGTAAATGGTTTATACGTGTTACAAAGAGATTATTATTGATAACTAACCTCACAAATGCAGCGTTTAAACGTTTACAGTTTGTATAACGCTTAAATTATTTAAAAATGCTAAAACAATATTATAATTTAGAATTTAAATATTTTATCACTTTTGGGTTGATATTGCTACACACTACTTGCAAAAACCTTTATTTTTAATGAATATGTAGTGTTAAATTGTTAAAAAAAACTTTTAGTTGATAACTGTCAAATTTTTGTAGCGATAATAAGTTTTAATCTAATAAAAGCTAAAATGTTAAGATTTTATTAATCTTAAATTTATAATATTTATATTTAAATAGATAAAAATTTAAAGTTTAAAATTAAAATTTTTGTTAAAACAATACTAAATAGTTTAAACTGTAATCGTTATTTTTGATATTATATTTGTTTTTGGTATATTAAAAAATTCTGTTTGCGCAAATGATAGAAACTAAAATTAGAATATTTAGAAGAAACTGCAGCGTTTATAATTCAATAACAAAACATAAAATATATAATTCAATAACGTTTAAACTGTAAAATTGTTACGCTGCAAGATGTCGGCTATTGAATTAATCAATCTGATAAATGTTGTTATAAACATTTTAACAATTTATTTTATATAAACATGAGCGTTTGTAAAATATTGTAAACGTTGACAATAACAGCGAATAAACAATTTAAAGTTCTATAACGACAGTTTAGTTTTATATCGATATACAATTATTATTTTTATAATTTAAGAAATAGTGTTTAATTTTACAAAAACGCTTATTTGTATAGCTTAAATATTTGTAGATATTGTTACTCTGAATCAAGTTTATCAACTTAAGCGTTTAAAAAGTTATTAAACATTCAAAAGTTGTATAACGACAAATTTAATTTAATATTGTTTCAAAGCGTTTATAAACATTGTTTAATTTAATCTAAATATTTAAAAGTTTTAAAGTTAAAAAAATATATATAATTTTTTTAGCAATCTAATGATATTTTAAAAACCTAAACATTTGGTTTTATACAAATTTAAACGTTTAAACTTTTGTAATGACACCAGCAGCAAATAAATAATCTAATATTGTATAGCGGAAGTTTTATTTAAAGTCGTTATAAACATTAATTTTGGTAACAGCGCATAAACAATTTAACGTTTTATAACGACAGTTTAGTTTTATATCGTTGTACAATTTTTAATTTTAAGTCTAATAAATAGTGTTTAATTATTTAAAAAACGTAGTTGTATAGCTTAAATATTTGTAGTTATTGTAAATTTGAATCTTAGGTCTAAAAATTTGGATCTTATTAAAAATATTTTTAAAAATTTATAATTTTAAAATAATAATTTAATATTTAAATTTAGTATTAGTATTGTTAAAGCTAAGCTACTTGAAATAGTTTAAACTGTAAACGTTAGTTTTTAGACAAAAAACATTTATTTTTCGATTTGTTTGATTCAGATTGAGATTTAGATTTTGATGATCTAATATAATTATTAAAATAGTGAATTTAATCAATCTGAAAAAATGTCACTATAAACGCCTAAAATCTTTAGTTCATACAAATTTAAAAGTTTGAAAGCGTTTACACTTTAACTACTTTTTGAAGTTTGAATAATGGCAGTTGGGTTTAATATTGTTTAAACATCAATCTTTTAAAAAACGTTTAAACCATATTTAAACGTTTTTAGATTTTAAAAAAATCTATACTTAGCTTTAAGACTAAGCAGCTAAATGTGTAAAACGTTAACATGCTACGCTTGCCATTTATAGACGATTTACAAAAAAAAAATTTTGTGAAAGAAAAATAATAAAAAAGTTAGAAAAAAACTATTTATTTTAAGAAAGAAACAAAAGCAAACAGATAAAAAAAAATTTGTATATTAAATTAAAACAGCTGCTATTAACTGTTAACTTTTTTATAAGTTTCATGATATAACAAGAAGAGAGAGAGATGCAAAATAAATTAAGAAAAATAGTCAGAGAAAAAGAGAGAGAGAAGACAGACATAGAAACCAAAATAAAATATAAAAAATGTTTCTAACGTGTTTTTTTACTGTTACTAACCATTAATGTCTTTGTGTTCTGGCAAGAAGATAAAAAAAAATACTAAAAAAATTAAGAGAGGTAGAGGAGAAAGGGAATTCTAAAGTGAGATAGGAAAAGATTAATGTAGATCGAAAAAAATTTATTTAAGTTAAAAAAAGAAAATGAAATATATTAAGTTGTTTAAGTGTAAATTTAAATAATATTATACGCAGAAACGTACAATTTTATAGACGAGCTTTGACGTTTGATTGACATTTGTCGATACTAACAAATACAATAAAAATTTGTCAACCTAAATTACACAGCCAAAGCTGATATATTACTAAGAATGTTTGTGAACATTGATGTTTTTAGAAATTTAAGGATCTGACAAGAAGAAAAAGAAAAGAATTTCAAAAAAAATGAAGAGAAGTAGTTAGTTAAAAAATCGACACAAAATAGATGGCAGACCAAATGATTTTTGTGAAAAAAAATAAATGTTAAAATAGAAGTTGGAAAGAAACAATACATTTAAAGAAAAAAACAAAACAAACAAATATGATAAAAAGATTGGGATATTAAATTACAACAGCTATTTATTAACCGCTAATTTTTTTTAAGTTTTATAAGTTGACGATAAGAGAAAGAGAGATGCAAAAAAAATTAAGAAAAATAGTGAGAGAGCAAGAAAGAGAGAAATTATAGCGGCGAAAATGGAATGCAAAAAATTTTTTGTAAAAGGAAAATATTAACGTGAGAAAAAGGAAGTAAAATTTAGTTTTTTATTTTTAGAAAAAAAACAAAAGCAACAAAAACAAACAAACAAACAAAAAAGTTTGGAATATTAAAAAAACAATAGAAAAGAAAATACTTACAAATTTTGGCTTCGTCTAGTAGAATATTCGCTATACAAAATTAAAGTGGTTGTTGTATTTTCTTCATATTTTTTTTTGTATGAGTTAAATAGATTAGTTAGACATTCATCTTTAGTGCTTAAATTTATAGCTCCAATTATATGTCCACCATTATATTCGTAAGGAAATCGACAATCAATAATTAGAAATGAACTTCCATCTTTGTCATAATTTCCACAAATCAATTCTGCCAATGTTTCCGATGGTATTGTTTGTAACTCTTGATGAAAACTTTCTACTAAAGGCATGGAGAAAAGTTTTGGTGAATGATTAACATATTTTGATTTGTTTGGCGATTCTTTAACATGTTTTTTACGAATTAATTCTGGTGTGGGACCACGAAATATCCAAAAAGGTTTTTCAATTTCAAAAGAGAGATCTTTAGCTTCTGTATTAATACAATTTATTATTTTAATTTCATTAAAAAGATTTTTTTTTAATGTAAAATCTAAGGATTTATTTTTTATTTTTTTTGTGGTTTTAGGTATAGTGTTTATTAATTTGAACGTGTTATATTTTTCTAACCTGAAAAAGAGGCTAAATTAGGAACAAATTAATCAAGCTTTTGGTTTAAGCGTATATATATATATATATGAAGGTAATATATATATATATATATATATATATATATATATATATATATATATATATATGCCCTTAGTACAATGTGACGTCCGCAAAGCATAATAAATTATGGCAACGCTGCATTGTACGACTGTTTCTAAAAAAAAGACGAATCTATAGCTCGCTTATAAATTGGCCGATTTTAATTATTTCAATTGATTTATAATTAAATCTCGTTTAGCATTAAAGACTTTACTGTTCGAATTACAACATACACTTTTTTTTGAAAATTCTAATAAGGGTTTTTATTCGGAAAACAACAATGCATCACGAGTATAGGCTTACATATGAAAAAAATTTAAAAAAAATAAAAAATACTATTTAGCTTTGTGAAAAAAAATCACTTTATTTGGAAATAAATGACAAACAAACTAAAATGAGTATAGACAACTTTTTTTTTTACTCTTACGTAAATTTTTTCTTATGTAAGCTTATAATAGTGAAAAAAAAACACTATATTTGGAAATAAATGACAAACAAGCTAAAATGAGTATAGACAAAAAATTTTTTTTACTTTTTTTTAATTTTTTTTTATGTAAGCTTATAATAGTGATAATAGTCCTATTAGAATTACTAAAAAAAAGTATATGTAGTAATTTGAAAAAATATTTTTTGAGACTTCAGTCTCAAGTCTTTAAGGCTCTACGTGATTTTATTTGTCAATTTTTTGACCCATTTATAGCTATTTAATTTGGTCTATAAATAATTAAAATCGCCCAATAGATAAGCGAGCTATGGATTCGTCTTTTTTTAGAGTCTGTATGTGATTTAAATTTTTTTATGTTGAAAGTTTTGTGGTAAATTGAAAAATTACTAAGAATAAATATTAAATAACTTTGAAAGAAATAAAGAGAGAACCAAAATAAAAACAAAAAATTGAAAAACATAGTCAAACCTGAAAGATTTTACACCTACAATGGACAAAGGTTGTAAAAAATTTGAAAGTTATAAATTAAGAAAAATATTAAAAGGACAAATGTTTTTTAAATTAATACAAGTTTTCAGAAGAAAATTAAAGACAACTGAATTGGGGCAAAAGTAAAAGCTATTATATAAATAAATTATCAAATATTATAAACATTTTAACTAACTAACAATAAGAAAAAAGCTAGAAATTAACAAAAATTAGATTCTGGTAAAAATGTTGAAATAAACATAAAAAATATATAGATTTTATTTTACCTTTTATGGTTCTTTCCTGAACTGTGCATACTGCAGTTTAACATTGTGGATGCAAATTTAAAAAAAATAGTATAATTTCACTAAAAAAGACACAAAAAATAAAATACTAGGTCTATATAGTGTTATATACTGTATAATTTGGCAGATTTTCTACAGTATTTATTTATTTTGAATGGAATTTATTCGAATTCAAATGGATCTGCCAATATACTACCATATTTCAACAAAGGGTGTCAAGCTGTATGAAAACACTATAAAAACTAGGCTAATCAGCTTCCAATCTGGTTGCCATGTTTTTTTTTCTTGATAGCTTACTTTTAAATAGTATGAATTTTTTTCTGATTTTTTGAAGATATCAAATTTGGTAAAGATTGAGTTTGGTAAAAAACAATAGAAAAAAAAAACTAATTATGGCTGATTGTTTTAATGAAAGATAATTTTTGTTTACCGCAATGGTATTTGTTTATGGAAAAAAATAGGTTTTTCTTGAGAAAGGAACTGTAACTGAGGATAAAATTTAGTTTTCTAATCGAAAGTTATATTTAAGTATAGATAATGTTCAAAGAAAACATTATTTATAATTTTTCATGTAAACAAGTAGACATTATTGATTACATTGCGACAAAATATTGTTTAAAAATGCTAAAAACTCTGGAATTTTTCGAAAAAAATATAATAAACCAAAAATTTTTTAGCTTTAGTTTTATATTTTAACAGCTGTTTTTTTTTAATGAGATTACATTAAAAGAACTTGTAATGTTATGACAAACTAAAAAATCGGCTGTATTTCGGCTGATAACTCGACCATCATAAAATTCTTAAATCATTTAAGATATTGTAAGTGGTATGTGGAGTGGCACCGTATTGCTGAAAGTATCCGTCTACAATTTTATTGTTATGAAGAAGGAGTTGATGTGCTGGTGGCAGACGACAGGGATACAAGTGAATATCTTTTTTTTTAATTTGGTTGCAAGTGATGGTTGACATTTGAACTTGTTGTGAAAGTCGACGTAAAAATGTTTGTGGCTCCTCTTCCATTATTTGCTTTACATTTTCGATAACTTTTTCTGTTCTGTTTTTAGGAAGACCACTATCTTTTTTACCATCACACCATCACCGGCCAGTTTCACTAAAGAGTTGAATACAATGAGTTACATTATAATGAAAAGTGTTGGATGTAAATAATGCATCAGGAAATTTTTGGCTGAATTCATAAAAACAAGATTGAATTTAGTATTGCCATCAAGTCGGCGACCCGTTACGAAATTAAGATTCCACTACAAACATTTTCTATTCTGGTGAGAAAACCATTTTAAATTCAAATATAAAAAAATTGAAAAATTTTGTAATTATTTTGACATTCTTTTAAAATTATGGTTTATTCACACAAACTCATAGGCAAGGCCAACTATGACGCCAAATTTTAAAACGCACTTGTTAAAACTAACTCATTGTGCCTAGTTTAAAACTTAGTTTAATTTGGTTTTTATTTTTTTTTTTTAATAAGCGTTTACTTGTAGGAAGCATAAACTTTGTTTTTTACGTAAGAAATTGCTTACGTATCATTGTTAGTGGAAATATAATGAATATAAAATATTTAGTGTTATTTAAAATTTTAGATTAATAGGCTTACTTTAATGAAAATTTTGGTAAAATTTTAATGTGGTATTTGTTAATTTTTTAAAATACTTAGGGTAAGTATTACACCCTACTCCTTTTATTAAAATTAAAATAAATTTGTTACGTGATTGGCTGAATTTGCAGGAATAACAACTATTTTCAAACATCTTAATATTGATCTGAGTTTCAATAAACTAAATTACAGTTTAATTTCGTTTCTGTAAGCGCATTTTCAAGTACGGAAATTCAAAATAATTATGGAACTCTATTTTACATATTTATAATATTTTAATTAAAAAATTATAACAAAAAAATAACAATTGTTTTGTTTATTGCAACAAAATAAACAAAGAAATTTTTTATATCAAATTTACTCCACGCCCATGCAAATGAGGCGGATCTTGCAGAAACAAGAGACCAAATTGCATAAGAAAAAAGACAAAAAAATTTAACTACAAAATTCAAGGATTTTTTTTTTATCTGCATAAGGCATTTGATTGTTAACTATAACTTTTTTGCCCGAGGCGCGGCCGAGTTCAAATGTTTAATTGATAGTTGGAGTATGAAGACAAAATTGATTTTAATTTTGTTTTGGTTTTTTGGTATTTTATTATAATCTTTTACTTAAATTTGGATTATTTGGTATATTTTCATGTTTTATATGCATTTTTTTATATTTATATAGTATCAATAAACGATGAAAAATGTTTATTTTAATATTTGTTTATTTATCATAAACAAAATATATGCTTTTAACAATTTAATTTTGTTTATTTGTCCAAGCCTATGCAAATTAGATTCTAGTTGCTGCTGAAATAGTGGACCAAATTGCAGCAGAATATAGAAAAGGTGACAAAAAAAAAACTAATAAAAATGAGTATATATAAACCAAAATTTGTATTTGTTTAATCATAAGTTTTTTGACTCTACAACAACAACAATCTATCAACATGAATTGGGTTGTAAGTACAAAAATTAATAACTTTGTTTTGTTAATTATTTTGTTTATTTTGTTTTAGATTGCTTTTGTTTTTGTTATGGCTATTGTTGCCTTAGCCGTTGCTGACCCGAAGCCCCAATGGTTAAGGTCAGGAGTATCTCCCTTGTGGGGAAACGGCTGGGCAGCCCAACCTTGGGGTGTTTCTCCATGGGGAGGTGTCGCTATTATATAAATAAAAAGTATGTGTTTCCTATAAACATACGACACTTATAAACCATGTGAAGGATAATTTTTCTTAATCACACTGTATAGTTTTGTAAATAAAATGAATTTAATATATAAAATTTATTATTATTTTTATTTTTGATTTCAAAAATTATTAATGATGCTTTTTTATGGTTTATTTTATTTTGAATGCTTTAAAAATTTTTAAATTTTAAATTTGCTAGTTGGCCATGCTTTGTAATTTATTAAAAAACATAATATATTTTGTTATTCCAATACCTAACATGCCAAATACGCCAGTGTTTTACCTAATTTACTTTTTTTTTCATTTTTAATGTCTTTTACTTTTTTTTTAAATTTTTTACATTTTTTTATTTGTCGTACGTTTTTTTCTATTTCTCTCTTTTACAAAACATTTAACTTATTCTATTTCGTTTTTTTGTTTTTTTATTTTTTTATCGCACGTTAATTTTTTTATTGTTATTATATCTTGATACTTATATACTCTTTCTCTTTTTGTGCTCATATACATTTTTGTCTCTCTTCTTTGCTTTTATCTAAACTTTTTTCTGATTTTTTCTCTACTTTTTATCTCTGCCCTGCTCTATTTACTTCTCTCATAGCAATTTTTTCTAACATTTCTCTTTTTAAATATTTTTGTAAAAGGTTTTTGGTATTTGATTAGAAGTTTTTTAAATTTAAACTCTTTTCGTATTCTGCTTTTTTCTAAGAAAATGTATTTTGGTGTTTTTTTGTCTAGTGTTACTAGTAACTTAAAAAAATTACTTTTTTGTTTTTTTTACATTTTTCTAGTTCGTTCGTTTCTTTCTCTCTTTCTTTCTTTGCAACGCATTTAACTTATTTTATTTTGTTTTTTTATTGACTTTATTTAGACACATAAACCTTGCAATCAAAGATTTTTTTTTTATCGCACACTGTTTTTTTTATTGTCATCTGCCTTAATATTTGTTATTATATCTTGATATTAATATACTTTCTCTCTTGCTCACATACATTTGTGTCTGTTTTTTTTTGCTTTTATCTAAAATTCTTTTCTGATTCTTTCTCTACTTCTTTTCTCTATCCTGCTCTATTTACTTCTTTCATAGTAGGTTTTTCCAACATTCTTTTTTTTAGTTTTTTGTTATTCTGTTAAAAAATTTTAAATTTAAACTCTTTTCTTATTCTTGTTCTGCTTTCTTCTAAAAAAAATTATCTAGGTGTTTGTCTGTCTAGTCTTAATGGCAACTTTTGAAAAATCTATTTTGTCTTTTTTTAATTTCTTTCTATATTTTCTATCCGTTTATTCTTTTTTCCTACACTATATAGCACTACATTTTTTACGAAAGTTACAAACAACTTTTGTAAACTAGTATTTTTCTTAATCCTAATACTTGTACTATTAACTTAATTTCTATTTCTTACTATTTTTTTTTATAAAACAACTTTTTTGTTTCTCATAAACTGTGCTAATGCTTTTTAATTAATTTGAAAGTTGTTATTTAATATTTTCTATAAAATACCTTATCTTTGTTTTAATTTTTGCTGTTTTTGTAATTCTCAAATAATTTAAAAAGTTAATAATTTATATAAAACCATCTAGTGACGTACTTTCTATCAGTTTTTGTTTTAAACAATTGTCAGTGTCAAAAATTTTAAAATTATGTTGGCATCCTGATTTATAACCATAGAAATCTGGCTCTTGACATTTACCTTCAAATGGCGTTGCCAACAATAAAACTGTTTGACAATTGAAAATCAGAGCGTTCAAAGTGTAATGTTCTGTATCTCTGTACTGTTCATCAAAAAAGCTTAAAATATCTCATAAAAGTTTTACGTATTATGCAAATTCTAAAGAGGAAACAGCGCTGTCTTTAGTATTTTGCAGAATATACAAATCTTTTACAATATATTTTTTATATACATATTATAAACTTATAATTAATATTGTATAGCAACAATAGGTAATTATAGCAAAACGAGCTGCTATAATGACCTCAGTCTGTTATAATGCTTCCTTGTTTGTTTTTGTCTGCTTTGTCAGGAGTTGTTTGCGACACGAGCCGAATGCGAGTGTTGCAATTCAAACGAGGTCTGAAAAAAAACCAGCAAATTTGGCGCTTTAATTAATTTATTAATAATACAAATGTAAAAATTAGAAAATACTATCTGATCTATATTACATTTATAAATAGTGATAAACTTTACAGAAGTTCAAGTGTTCAACTGCACAGTTTAGGCTATCTTCTTTCGGAAATTTTTTTGACTTTTGAAGATTTGAGGTGTTTGCGAATCTGTAATGCTCAACTTCAAAGTTTACTCTATCTTCTTTTGGGAAATATCTTGAATTTTGTAAATTTGAGATATTTACAAAGTTCGGATTCTCATCGCTATAAAAGCTTATAGAATTTTCTCTTGGAAAATAACTTGAATTTCGTAGAATTGAGATATTTTCGAAGTTGGAATGCTCAACTGTAAAGTTTCTAGAATTTTCTTTTGGGAAATATCTTGAAGTTTGTAGATTTGAGATATTTGCGGTGTTTAAATAATCAAATGCGTTGTTTACATTATTTTGTCTTGGGAAATATCTTGGACTTTTTAGATTACTGTTTAGTGCAAAATTCAGCAAAAAGTAATCTTTTTTAGGCAAGTTTTTATATATTTTTTCAATTCGATCGTCTTGTTGAAACATTGTACTTGGAAAAAGTACAACGGGGTGGGAAAAATTGGTAGCAGCTGATAAGTGTTCCGACGCTTGTGATATCTTTTCTAGCGATTTTTCTCTGTTTTCGTTCGTCGGAAAATGTCTGATGTTTATTTCAGCTTTATCTTCACGTTGTCCATAATATGTATTGTTATCATATGGATAAATCGGATAAGGATTATAAAGTTGCGTTGTTATTTTGGGCACTGGAAAATACATTAATTTGGACAGTGAAAAATTTTGAAAAGTTTGGATAGGATTAAGATAAATTGGACTAAAATTAGACAAATTCATTATTTTAATAGCATTAGGATCAATATAGATTGAACTATGATCAGAAAACATCGATAGTTCAGATAAATTTTGAAGTTGGTGAAGATTAGGATAAATTGAAGTAGAATTGGAAGAGTACGCTATTTCAGAAACTGGTAAATTTTGAGGTTGATGAAGATTAAGATTAGGAGAGATTGGATTAGAAGACGATGCTGTTTTGGACACTGATAAATTTTGAAATGAAGTAGCATTGATTTGTTCTGGTCTCTCATCAAAAAGACAACGTTTCACTTTTTCTCTTCCTTCACGGGTAACATAGATATGCGCCGGAAAATTCAGAGGATATTCTGGAGTCTCTTGATTATTCTTCGGGAACTGCATTTTATATTTCTATTTGAGCTTCTAATATTTTTTTTTCTAAAATTAAAAATATACATTATTAAATTGGAGTCATTGCGGATTCTATATTAAATCAATATTAGAAATGTTGAAAGATGCATAAAGTACATCTTTGTCACCCGTTTCTGTGTCATTATAGAGCACTTGAGAAATTTCAATTGTATTATACTTTTTTTAGGTGAACTCACAAAAAATAAGGTTAGATCCGTAGACATGCATATGTTTTGTTCTTATTGAAACTCTTCAGCAAGTCGCAACAGATTCTTATTTGAATAAATTTGCAGTGACAATTTGGGCTTATATTTACCCAACTGCCTATTAGTTTCATAGCAACATAAATCTAAGACTACAAATCAAATTTTATTTTTCTATCTATTTGTAGAAATCTGTATAAAAATATATTGATAAATAATATCATAGGTATGCGTTTGAAAAGAGAGACGCTAATGTGATAACTTGGTTGTCTAATCAGCAATATACTTTTTGTCTCAAATTATTTTTATCAGAACCGATATCTGTCATTTGGAGTGAGCTATAGCGTCATATATAGAAGCCTGCTTTCTCGACCTTGCTTGTAATTCTAATAGCTGTCGTTATTTTCAACGTAAAAAAAAGCTTAACAGATTTAAGTCAGGTGATCTTGCTGGTTATTTAAATGTGTTTTTCCTATCAATCTATTGACTAAGACATTATTTGTATATAAATTATCTTACAGTAATAAAAGCATAAGCAAAAGAAATTCTTTCTTACAAAAAATGCACATTTAATGTGGTTCTTATGATTTTTTAGTATGTACATCTGTTTTAATAAAATCAATTGTATTTTTTAACAAATTAAGATAGCGTTTTAAGTATCTTTTCATGCATTTCTCGGATACTCTTGCCTAAACAGTTTAAAAAGTTTTAAGAAAATTTAACAATTTTAAAAAATTTTGTATAATAATTTAAAAAAAAATAGCATTTAAGAAGCTATTACGCCAATCATGTATCCCTCTCAAAAAAAATTATTTGTTTTTGCATTTTTTAAATTTTTTGTTATAAATCTTTAAGAACATTTGGACGGGAATTTTTTTTTTGCCAAAATAATATGATATTGAAACTGAAATTATTGGCAACAGTGACAGCATAACGAAAATTTCAGTAAAATTGGTTTTACTACATTTTTATTTAAAAAATGAATGTATGTCTGTCAACAATAAATTACTTTCTAGATTCGAGAACAATTGTTAATAGGTTGTCATAAATTTGGTGAGGCTAGAGACTATGGAATTTTTGGTTGAAAACAAAAACATCGTAACTATGTCAATAATTTAGGTTAAGTCGGCTTATATCAAAACTATTACATATAATAATGACTTCAAAATTATAAAAGGTTAGTCATTCTAAAATGAAATTATAGTTGAATAAATAAATAAATTTTTAAATTTTTACTTTATAATTTTTTTTTTTTAATTTTAAAAAAACCTTTATTAAGGTTTGTTATCTTGGAAAATTAGTCTGTGGCTCTTGCTAAACTAGCATTGTAACAGCACTAAACACATGTTTTCAAATGTAATACAGCGATATTTTTATAACATTGCCAAATCGCTAATTTCTTGTTAACTGGTAGATGCTTTTGATTTGACAATCAATTTTGGTTTCTGGCGACAATTAATGTTGTGCAAAAAATATCTCAAATAATTTTTGACAGATAATACGTCAACTGTCAACGTCAAGTTTACCTAACCTTGAACATTCAAATTACTTTTAAAAATCTCTGTTAATTGCAACTTTGAAAAAGTGATATGTCTATCATTTTGAATCATAGGAAAGAATTTATTTTTGACACGCACATGACCCGCACTTTATTATTGTATATAATATAAATGTTTAAACAGACACTGCTAGTGACTTTCAACTAATTGCTTCTTACTAAATAGTGCTGTTTTTACGACAGTTTCAGCATGATGATGCTAATAGACACTAGATGGTGCTGATATTAAGACAGCTGTAAAGTCCCTACCATGATGTCAACAGTCACCATCAGGGTCATAATTGAAAAACTTTTATTTAGGTACATTGTTTTACCAACCAGACTGCAACTTTCCGAACTAACAATTATTAATTGAAAATTAAGAAAAAGATTGAAAGTCTGACTAACTTTACTAAAACACAAAATGATGATAAATTTCTTATTCCAAGTGGAACGAAAGAACAAAAAATGATAATGAATTTTAATATATTAAATCTGATAGCTACGAATTTACATTGTGTATGCTATTTTAACAAATGTGAGACATGTTTTTCTTTTATTGGAACTTCTCAGCCACATAAAGTTCGATTAAGTGAACGATTTTTTTGTTCTTTTTAATGGGAAAATTCGTATAACCCAAATAGTTACTAATATTACCTAAATTATTTACACTATATTAGTTCACCTTGCGTAGATGCCAGCACTGAATTACAAAAATTGTTTTTATTTTGGGAATATTTTGCTGTTATTTGTGTCAACAGCTTTAGTTCTTATTGGATGCTTCAATAAAAAAACGTTGATATTAGTATTATAAAATATAAAATTTGCCATTTTGGTTGTAAATTGTTTAAATGAAAACTTGCTGTTGGAGTTTTTGTCGTTTAGTGCCACGGTAATCTCATACTGTTTGAATGCTATTCTGTCAACTAAATCAATCTAAATGCCGATAAATATAGGTAAATAGTAAATAGATATAAGCTTGGAAAACTGTCTGTTATTTCGACTTTTAATATTTGCTTTAAAATAACGATTTAGAGTAAATAAATTAGTAATAACTTTAAATTCTATTGTGAGTAATACGTAATCAAATATTTAATTAAGTAACTATTTTGAGATAACAATATGTGTACATAAAATTACTAAGAAAATTTAAGACAATAATTTATCATGATCAAATGATTTTGATGTTTTAATTTTTTTTAGGATTATTGTGTATTTATATGTTTTATTAATGTAGAGACATTAATTATTCATTAATGACTTTTATTAATACAAAACAAAATACTGTCAGTTGTCATTTGCACAAATGTAATCAATGTAGTATAATATGTATGTTTTTGATATCAAAGAATTTTAAGTAATAATTTAATTTTAGATTTTATATTCGGTGATGAAAAAATATTGTTAATAAAAAATAATAATATTAATATAATCTGATTAATAAAAATAATAATTGTAGATAAAAATGAATATTAATTAATTAATTAGTTATAAATATTAATTAGTATTATTAAACAATAAAACAAGAATTTGTTATAGTATAAATACTAGAATATGCTAAAATACGCAAGATTCTTTCAAGATATCTACAATAGAATAGGTCTATTTATCATTTACTTTTTGTACAGTACGAAACTGAGGTTTCAACTATGAAAGATTTCTGTTCTTGTCTGAATAGTAGTAATTTAGTACTAATAAAATATAGTAATTTATTGAGAAAAAAGAAAACTTGTAGTAATTAAAGTTTATACGTTAATTTTTTTTTACAGGTACGATTTTTTTGCCGGTTATTTGATTTTGATTGTTTTAATGTTTCAATCAAATACATGCACGCATTCTCTAATATGTAAACAATTTCTTTCTTTGTTATAAATAAACAACATTAAACAAATATTTTCTATTGAATATTACAAAAAAAAATTAAACCAAATGAAAACATTTTTCAAGTGCGAATGTTATTATAGATGTATCTAAAATAGTTAATTAATCATTGGTAACTGAACTTTGTCTTAATAAAAAATAAAGAAAAAACAATTGATATAATATTAATTTCTTTGAAAAGTAGACAATAGAAAATTTAAACGTACCTTTTAGAAATATTACAAGAGGTTATTGGATTTATTGTAAGGTTTTGTCACTTAGCTGGTCAAACCACAAACACTTTTAATATACTAAAGATTTTTTCAGATAAATAGACATTAGCCCCTACCCTAGCTAGACAATATTTACTTTTTAAGAATAAATATTAGAAATTTAAATTTTCCAATAAATTTTTTACATCTACGTAATTAATTTACACTTTAGATGAGTAAAATCACCAAGTTGTATCTAAAGGTAAATAGATGATAGGTAATTTGACAACCAGCGGTGTTGTCATTCGGGATTTTTTAATAATAATAAATATAACCGTTTTTTTCTATTTGCAAATTCAAAAATTGTTTTTTTAAAGTTACTTTGTCATTAATTTGTGTTTAATCAGTTCAATATACTTTTCACTATTTTTTGTTAAATATTGGTTATCTAATTATTAGAGAACATTTTATAAAATAAGTTTTAATAATAATTATAAGTTTATAAAACAACTTTTAATAATTTTAATTTTATGGTCTTAAACCAAAGACACGCAAAGAAGTGGTCGTTTTTTGGTATACTATATTTATGTTTTGAATAGATATATTTGAAGATTATGTGTTAAATTGAAAAATCAAAACAAGCACACAGAACACAGTTGGAAACAAAAAGTTTTTAGAAAAAAATTAAAAAAATATGGTGGAAGAACTAAAAATAAAGGTTTGGAAAGCGAAGATTGCAAAAAAAGTTTAAATTAAAAAAGGAAACAATAAATATATTAATGAACAATGTAAAAAGAATTAAAAAGAAGATAATAAACATGGAGAGATAAAAAGGGACCAAAGGAAAATTTACATGAGAATACAAGAACACATGCGCAGAACCAAAAAAATAAGAAGAAGATAAACCGATTAGAATAAAAACAATAAGAACACAAAAAGATATATAAATGAACAGCAAATGGAAAAAAAAGAGATAACAAACAAAGTAATAATAGACAAATTGCTAAACTATTTCACAAAACTATTAGAAGGAAAAGAAGAAAAAGACACACAAAAAAAACCGGAAAAAGTAGAAGCAGAAAAAGAAAGAACGGGAAAAAAGAACAACAGAAAAAGTAGGAAAATTCTTAAAGAAACTGAAATGAAAAGAAAATCACAAAAAAACGGATGAAATACCGGAAGAATCATGGATATGTGGGAGTGAAAAATACTGAGAGTACTGTTAAACAAAGTGTGGAAGAGAAAAGAGTTTTTCCAAAAGTTGACGAAGTGGAAAGTTGAGGAGGAAAAATAATACCAATTCACAGAAAAAGGGCAAAAAGATAAAGCAAGTAACTACCGGAGAATAACCCTTCTCAATACGATGTACAATATGTGAAAGTGGGAGGATTACCAGGTTGACAAGCGGGATTCAGTCTGCGGAGAAGGCCAATATAAGTTTTCAACAGTTTTTTCTTTAGTTGGAGGTTTTTTGTTATTCCTTTCTTGTTTCTTCTACTTTTTTATGGAATATTTTTAAAAAATAAGTGATTTATTTTTGTTCAAAATACCTTCTAGAAAGAAATCAGTCTAAATATTTTTATAAAAATTAAAATTAATTTATTATAGGGTTGATTAAACTTGAGACTAAAAATTCTAAAATAACTTGATAAATGCTAAATTAAATATTTAATTAAAATTGAACATTTTTATTTCTTGAGCGTGAGTGAAATTATAAAGAAACATTACTTTGAACTTAACTGCAATTTATTTAATTTTAAATTTATTTATTGGTTGTAATGTTAAATTTAAATGCAATTAATTCAATTTGGTTTTAATTCACTTTCGGTAAACCTACTAGGCCAAGATTTTGTAATTAAACGAACTTCTGACAGGTTCAACCTTCAACAGAAAGGGCTTTTAATTGGTTTTTCTAACTTGACTGCACATTTAACAATTTTCTATACCTGCACAGCTGTACTTATGGGCCTTTGCAAAGTGAAGGATATTTTTTGTATTTTGGTAAAATAAAAAATAGAAGCTTTGTCTTGTTTTCAGAAACGACAGATGGTTGGCCATTTTTAAGCCAGACACTTAATAATAATTTACAACTGGACAATTAGGATTATGAAAGTGTTAGAAATTGACAAGATTATTAGTATTTATGACTTTTCTGACGCCAGCAGATACCTGAACGGTCACATAGACTTTTTGAACATTGTGGCTCAAAATTCATTTCCAAATAATTTGTTTTATGAAAGATTAACAATGCAACTGACATTTAGTTAATTATAGATTAATTATTAATTAGAATTAATAATCTAAATATAAATCTTTGATTTTTTAAGCTAAAAAATAGGATTGGTTATGCATTCAAAATTATATTGGCAACATTGATGGTTGACAGTTGGTTTTATATTTGAACTTTGTAACCGATGTTCAATGAAGTTTTTAATTTTATTATCTTTTATATTAAATAAGAATGTAAACCCAAAATTTTTAAGTTTTTGTATTAAAATTGTATTTTCGATAGATCATTAGAAAAACGTTTCAAAACCTTTTTAATATTTTCTAAGATAATAAATTTGACAGAAAAGACACTGTTTTAAACAAAAAAACAGCATAAACCCAAGAACAAGGATTGTGATAAAGCTTTTTTTTGCGTTTTATTACAAAAAAATCCTACAGATCTTGAGTTTAATTATTTAAACATTATTTAAAAACAAATGCTTTTTGAATACTCATTTGTAAAAGGTTATTGTTAAAAGAAAGTCAAAACAAATGTATTTAAACTAAGATTTGAAGCTTCAAACATATTTTGTTTATATTGGAACCCTTCAGTAAGATTCTTGTAGGAATAGTTATTTAATGATTAAATACCGTAACTAATAAATAAAATATATTTAATGTAATTTATAATTTTTTTTTAATATAATAATTAGTTTTTTTCTCCGGAAATGATTACAATCTCATGTTTTGTTAATTGAAAAAACATGCAAACACATATCCTCATAAACAGTTTTTTTTAAATGTAAAGTTCTTTAACCGACTTTAAAAAAAGAGAAGTTTTCAGCAGAATCTTTTTCTATTGGAACTGATTTTGGTAATTCTTTTTTTTTTAATTTGTTGTTTTCCGTGTGATTCAAATCATAGTTTTTAAGTTATCCGTAATAATGCATTTTTTAACAGTTACAACTGCTTATAAAAACATTTTTTTCATGTACTCAATTAATTGTAAAAAATGTTATCAAAAAAAAAACATTAATTGAATTAAAACAATTTGATTAATTTTAATCAAATAATTATACTAAAGTCGGTGTTTACCAAATTTTGAATGTTTTTATTAGATTATTAAAAGTTGTTTATATGAAAAATAATATAAATGTTGAATTATTGTTAATTATTTTTAAATTTCATTACTTTTTTAATATGTTTCTTAAAAAAAGTTTGACGGCACTTAGGTATTTATTTTTTCCAAAATAGCTTATAAAAGTGGATTTAAATAATTATTAATCAAGATTAAAACTAATTTATGACAGGATTAGTTGAACTTGAGAAAACAATTAATCAAAAATCTAAATTGAATTTATAAATGCTGACTTTAATATTTAATTAAAGTTTATGGCACGCCGTTTTACTATTTAAACACTAAAAACAAAAAATGATCATAATAATAAAGTGACGAAATTTAAATAATTTTAGTATGTGTCGACATATTTGAAATAAAGAAAATTAATTAAAAATAAATAAATAAATTTTATTTAAATTAATTATAATGCAATAATATAATTAAATAACAGTGAATTTAAATTATGGATTGGGTTAAACTTTTATGTTTCATGATAGTGAAAAATATCAGTAGTATTATTATGTGGGGGCATAATTTTAATTAGAAATTTTTATTAAGCGGCGACATAAAATTGAAAAATATTTATTTTTATTTGCAACATAAATGTTGGCAAAGTTTGAATGCAATTGAATTTCAAACTTTAATTGAATTTGAATTTGAATTATGTACATAATAGAAATTCCAAATCAAAATTATGCACAGATTAGAGATTCCATATTAAAATATAATAAAAATGTTTTGATTAAAGCTATGTACAACATAATAAAAATTATGTACATAGCGGAAATTCAGAATTAATATTATGTATAAATAATTTATAAAAATGTTTCAATTAAAATTATGTACATAATAAAAAAATCAGAATTAAAATTACGTACACAAAAGGCATTCAGAGTAATAATTATGTACACAATAAAAATTCTAAATAGGAATTCATAAATTATTGTAATTAATCGAAATGCTAAAATTGAAATTATGACTTACAAAATTATTATTTTTAAGGTAAACAAGTTGAATTGAAATGATTTTTTTTGATAATTAAAATTTGTCATCGATTTTATTAATTATGGTAGGACACACATTTTATTGTGTGCTATCATTTTACATTATATTTTTTTTGATAATAATAAAATCAAATATTTGTACACAACAATCTGCGAGAATGTACAACCTAGTTTTAACCAAATTTGTCATAATAGCCCTGATGAAGACTAAAAATAATTAATTAGTCGAAACGTTGGCTTGCAACAAATAATTTTTGTGTTATTGTCTAACCACCCGTGAACAATTATAAATTTATTATAATTATATATAAATATAATTTTATGCAGAAACAAAATAATATTGCGATGTTACATAGATAAAATTGACTTATAAAGTTTGGTTTTTTATCAAAAAATATTTATGATTTTATGTAAGAATATCTTGCGATTAAATAGTGTAAAACAGCGTACCATAAAAATAAAGGTTTATTTCCTAATAAATAATTTAAATAATTAGTTACTTGAGCAAAGAATAGAAAATCGTGATTTTGATTGCAATTAATTCAATTTTAAATGAAAATAAGCTTTTCAATCTTGATTTAAAAAACGTTTGATAAGTGTCGTTGGTAATAGGCATTTTTGTTTTATATTATTACGTTTTAAGAATGAATTAATATTTATCAAATGGGTGAATTGACCAAAGTGTCAAAAATTTATAATTCCATGATTTTTTTAGAAATAAACTAATTCTAATTTTTCAATGATTTTTGTCACATTTACAAATAATTTGTACTTTAAAAAGATGTCAGTGTTGAGTGGTATAAATTAAAACCAAAGCTTTAATCGCTGATTGGACAACCAAGTTATCACGTTAGCGTCTTTTGTCTCAAACGTATATTAGAGATATATATTATAAGATAAAGATATACCTTTATATATACAAAACGTATATACTCTGTTTTAATTTGTGCCTATCAAGGCTGACATCTTTTTAGAGTACAAACTATGTGTATTTATAAACATGTAGACATTTTTTTTTAATTGTTTGATGCTCTTAATAGATGGCGCTAGTTTTATCTTATTGCGGAAATGATAGGACCTTAGGAGTAAATATAAGCCTAAACTCTAAACGTATCAATGCAAATTCATTCAAATCTGGATCAGTTGCAACTTGCCGATGAGCTCCCATAAGAGCGAAACATGTTCAAGTTCACAGATGTGATTTGAATGAATTTGCATTTGTTTTTTTTTATTTTGGTTATATATGCCTTAACATTTTTTGGGTAATATATTTTGGTGAATTTTTAAAGTCGCCGACGGTTAATCTCGTTTCGAGAAAAGACGGATGTACTTAAATAACAATTAGGATTATGAAATGCATTATGGACAGTATTGAAACGCAGTAATTGGCGAGAAAATTTATGACTTTTTCGACGCCAACGTATACCTGGACGGTAACGCAGACTTTGAAACATTTGAACATTGTAAATAAAAATTCAAACAATTTTTTTTGTAAACTTAGCTAACTTTAAGCTAAAAAATTAGAGATAGCTATGTTTTTAAAATTATATTGACAACACTGATGATCAACAGTTTGATGAATATATTAATTTTGCAACTGACGTTTAATAAAGTTTTTTTAGCTTTTTTCACTTATATAAAGTGAAATAGATTAATAAGAAAAAATCTAAATTAGCCAAACTGATATGTTGATTATTTTGATTAAAAACAACACATTTTTTTGATTTTATATTTTTAATTTGATAATAGTTTTTAAATTAGAAGAAAAATCTTTCATGGTTTAAGCGTATTTTCCTAATTTTTGTAAAAGTTCGGTGTAATCAAAACTAAAAATTAAAATAATCTTTGATCATGCAGATGCGAATTTTGTGACATATAAATTTTCATTGTTTCAATGGCTCAGTCAAAGTCATGCAAAATATTCAAATGTTTTCTCTAATCTGAAAAATTATTTGCTCACTCGTTACAAGTTATCTAACTGGCAATATTTGAAAAATTAATGAGGGCTGTTATCAGTTTATAACCACACCTGTCAAAATTAAAATAATAATTAATTAATTGCTAAACTAAGACGTAAAGAACTTAATGAATCTTCTTGAAATATTTCGCGTTTGATTGTCAATCATGTTGTTTTTATTGATTCGTTTCTAATTAAAATTTGCTAAAATTGCATCCGATGTTAATGAATCTTCTTGAAATATTTCGGGTTTGATTGTCAATAATGTTGTTTTTATTGGTTTGTTTCTAATTAAAGTTTGCTAAAATTGCAAATTAAATGTTTCAATAATTGAATTAAATTTAAGTTGATCTTATACCACTGTAAAATTTTTATTAACAGAAATGAGAAACAAAATCATCATCTTTTTGTAAATGTTAAGTTTATTTAATAATTTAATAATTGAATTTAACGATTTTGGTTTACATTTAAAACAACCACCAATGCAACCTTTCTGTGCAATTTTTATAATATCATTTTTAAATGGTTACCAATTTAATCTTTGATGGATGATGTAAACAAAATAATAAAGTTAATGCAAATTTATTTAAACTAGATTCAGACTTGAACATGTTTTGTTCTTATTGGAACAAACAGATTCAAAGTTGAATACAATATTCAAGTCTACGGATCTAGTTGGAATGAATTTGCATTGATCTTATTCTATTTGTTGGTAGTTACAAAAAAAGATTGAGCTTATTGTATATCATAGGTATGCGCTTGATATAAATGGCGCTAACGTGATAACTTGGCTGTCTAATAAGCGATACACTTTTTATCTCATTTGTATCTATCAAAATCTATCATTTGGAGACACCTAAACTGATCTCTCCAAATAACAAAAACTGGCTTCTCAATTTTTTTTATGTGAAGTTAGCTTCTAACTTTCGGCAAACAAGTTATGAGTCTATAGTTTGATGGATTTTTTGCGTCATTTTCCGCAGCTTTTAAATAGGTTATAACGATATTTTGTAAATTTTTTGTTTTTTTTTGTAAATTTGCTAAATGATGTAAACAATATTTTCGTAAAATATTAAATTTATCAAAAATTAAGATTTTTGTTTTTTCTGGCGATTTTTCATTAATTGTGTTTTACAATGTTTTGTTTATCATTTTTAATGATATTTTATAATTTCGTATAGGTCTAATATTATTTGAAGAAGATTAACTATTGTTTATCAAATTATCAAAATTATAATTAAAATAATGGGCTCATGACTCATCTCAAAAATTTTGTAATTTTACAATATTTGCTAGAAGATTGTTATTTTTATTTTTATTATGATTATTAATTTTGATTATTATTATTCTGCTCAACCCTCATTTAAAAACAATTCAAAAATCATTAGGATTTTTGACAAAGTAATGTTAATGACAATATTATTTTTTCAATAGTATAAAAATTGTTGAACAACAAGCTCTTAATTTTTAATTAGCGTATAAACCACTCTAAAATTAAATTATTATTATTTTAATTATTAATTAGAAATTTTATTCTAAGATTGATCTTTTTTTTTATTTAAATAGCATCGACTTTAAAATATAACTTATTTGATAAAGAGAAGAAACTGTTATAATGTTGAACTTTCTTAAAATGAATAAATGGAGACTATGTCATTTTTAATATTCTTTTTTTTTAGTTTTATTCTTGGGGCTGATGTTTTTTTCTCAACTGGGGTATAACTTAATTATCTAAGAAAGTTGGTAAATTTGGTGGAAATGTAACGCGATATAAACAAAAGAATAAATCTACAAAAAAATTTAATAACAAAAACAAAAATATCAAAAAAAGTAAAGCACTTTCTTCTTTTAAAAAACAGTTTTTTTTTTGTAAAATTTGAAATGTTTCTTATTTTTTGTAACTCTAGGCTATACAAAAATCAAAATTTAAAAAACATTGCTACAGCTTTAAAATCAAAAATAAAAACGCTCTGGTCATTTAACTAATAAAATATATAACCAAACCGCTAATAAGTACGTTAATGCTGCAAGTTTTTATAATTCTTTGCGGTGTTGCTGTTTTTTTAAATAAAATTTTGCTATAGTTTTTTTTTGTATTAGACTTAATTTGATAAAAGTATTTTTGTTTATTTTTGGTAAGTTGGTTTTTTCTTAAAAATTAAGACTTTTCACATCAAAGTTGTTAAATCTTTTGTTGTAAGCTTAAATACCTAGTTAAATATCGTTTATTTACTAATTTAGAAAACAAATAGTTTTGACTAGAATTATTTTTGTTTACTGTTTCACTTTGTAAGCTAACTGATTTTGTAATATTTGAGGCTATCAATTAATTTTTTTTATTAATAAAAAATAATGTATTTTTTGTTGGACTTTGTTGTTTGGAACCAATCTGATCATGTGGTTTCAAAAATCGTCAATTTTTATCTATAGGATAGTATACAAGGCGATGTTGAACACAATCTGTCACAAGTATGTGGGTAACATAACCTCAAACTACATGATTTTGTTTAGATTAATCAATCTTGTAAAGTTTATAGAACTTCTGTTGTGAATTAAAATAATCAAATATGATTTATTTAAGATTTAGTAAGATAAGTCTTGACTACTACTTTTTGTTTATTTTTTTAGGAAAATAGATGTCAATTTTTAATTCTTATACCTGTTTGACAATAAATCATAATACTCTTTGAAGGTCAGGCATGTATTTCTTTGTAGCACATTGTTTCTTATAACCTAAGATGGATAATAAAGCGGAAGTTTATTATTTGCTAATAGGCAGATCCTAGAAAAAAGATTTAAGTAAAAATAAGGGTAAAAGGGAGTGGGATGGTCAGTTTGAAAAATTTCTTAAATACAGAAAAATTTTAATTTTTTTATCACTTTGCTGAAATTACTTGAAGCATTTGAAACTTTTTGTATTAAAAAAAAACAATATGGCACCAAACCAAAAAGCTAGTGGTACAACTTCCATGTACCTGAAAAGTTCATCATTAGAAACGTAAGTTTTACTTTTACTTTTCGTAATTTATATTGTACGTTTTTGAAAAAAGTTCAATACTGAAATTTAGAGTTCTGACAAAAAACTAGTAAAGTAGTTTAAAAAACTTTTTATGTTCGACTGCATCATATTGATAAGGTTTTTGACATTGTTTAGTGTCCAAAATCTACCACTTTTTTGGACTAGTACCTTTTGTTTATTTTTTTGGACTCATCTGTCATTGTCAAGTATAAATGTCGAACTAAATAAATAATTTATTTTCGTCAAAAAATTACAAATATTAACAAGAAAACACACTGCTCTATGAGTGAGGATCAATTAATTAATTTATGTTCGACTGCATCATATTGATAAGGTTTTTGACATTGTTTAGTGTCCAAAATCTACCACTTTTTTGAACTTGTACCTTTTGTTTATTTTTTTGGACTCATCTGTCATTGTCAAGTATAAATGTCGAACTAAATAAATAATTTATTTTCGTCAAAAAATTACAAATATTAACAAGAAAACACACAAGCAGTCGAACATAAAGCTTTGTTTGCCACTCGTACATAATCTGACTTGTTTTGGACTCGTCTTTATTATGGCCGCGCTTCGCTTGGCCATAAACTCGACTCGTCCAGAAAAGTCATAGATTATGTACTTGTGACAAAAATAGCTATTAAATAAACGCTTGATAATAACTTTTTAAATATAAAATTTAAACATTTTTTTTTTATTCAGTTAACTTGCATAAAGAGAATGTAAAAAAGTAATTCCTCACTTTTAACTCTAAATACTTTCATAAATTTAAATTTTACTTTAATATTTTAGATCTTCTTTTGTTGAGATAAATTTTTTAAATGATTGATAGTATTGAACTTTTTGTTTTGTTTATTTAATAAAACTTACTCAATTTTAATTTTCAACTTTCGAAATTTTAAGCTTATTTCCAAAATTTTTATAAAATAGTGAAAAAGTAACTTATTCTTAACAATTCGCATTACTATAGATAGATGACATGGTGGAAGAAATTTTATTAATTAAATTTTTTTATAAAAGTTTATTACGAATCTACGCTATATAAACTTTATCATTTTTTTAAATTTTTTAATATAGAACGTTTTAAGTGCTATGAATTATTCATATTATTATTTTTTATTAGTTTTAGTTTTTCACTGTTTTTTTTTATTCTTAATTGTCAATTATATCTTGTGTTGGCAGTGCTGAGTGTTGCTAGAAATTACCTTGTGACAGTCAGTAGCGCCAATATATTGTTGGCTATTAAATTGTATTGTAAAAGCTTACCAGATACCACCAAAATTCAAAATTATTTACAAAAAAAAGTACTTTATCAAAGATATTAGTTATAGGTTTTTGTATATTTAATTTAATTATCTAGATCTGATTAGAGTTATTCTATTTATTTTTAGACAAAATATTTATTTAGTTGCTTGTATTTTAAAAAATGTTTTCTACCTTGTTCAAAATAATAATTGTGTTTTCTAATAATATTTTAAATTTAATGTTGGCGGCACACATGATTTTCGAATTTAAATGTCATTTCAATAATAAAAAAAATTAACGTTTATTTTTTGGATGGGTTCTTGTGGCATATTTTTTCAATAAATTTTTTAAAAAAGCAAATAAGAATCAAATATTGTTTTGCGTTTTTAATTTGATTATTTATTAAAAATTATATTCTTAAAAATATTTTTTAAATTAATCGTCAGATCAGCTTAAAAAAAGCATTGCATGTTTTATATATTTTTTTTTAATAAATTTTTATTGAAAGAAAATTATAAATTACAAATTACTTAATTATCAATATACTAAATTTTGTGTTTTAAACTTTTTTAAAACAATGTATCAAGCTTCAGCAAATATTATTATTTAATACATTTCGAATAAAAAAAAAATATATTCGAATATTTTTTCTTAATAATTAATATATTTAATTTAACAATTTTTGTTTTTTGATAGACGAAATCATAGGGATCTGAAATAAATAATAAAGTTTTTCAATAAATATTTTAAGATTTACAAAAAATACAATAACTTTAAGAAAAAATAAAATATAATTTACAAGTTTTCTTATAAAATGTTTATTATTCACAAAGTTGTTATATCTCCTGATGATGACTACTTGGTGGTTGAAAGACCTTTCAAGATCTAATAAACAGATTTTCGGCAAGTTGGTAAAACTGTGTGAATAGTTTATAGTGCTAAAGATTCCAAACCAATAATCAATACACAAGATTTGGTTAAAAACAAAAAGAATGCCTTAAAAATAAGAAAAGTTTGCAACAATTTGGTAAAAACCTAAACAAAAAGTTTCTAAAAAATTAATAAGAGTTGTTTTTCTAGTTTTTAAGTAATTGCAAATTTAAAAAATTATATATTTTTTTTTGAGCTTATGCAATTTACTACTTGTTTTTTTTTATTATAGTTAAATTTATTTTGAATTTTTTGAAATTTGGTCAGATGTTATTTGTTAAGTAATAACTTTTTAATAAAATTATCAATTTTTTTGAACATAAAATTGTGCAATTTTTTTTAGTTTGTTTTTTTTCAATTCTTTTATTAACGTTTATAAATTTTGTTTAAAAACAAAAAAATGAGAAAAATTGACATAAATCTACGTAAATCTGTAGAAAAACTTGAGCCGTGAATGTACTAAAAGTTAAAACATTGTGTAAAATGTTATTTGTAACAATTTTATTTTTTATATAAAAAAATGTAATTTTTTTTTAAACATTTTTAATATTGTTTAGTAGCTTCTTAATATTTACGTCAGTTGTTTTTTAAATATTTTTTTTTCTATAATTGTTTAAAAAAAATCAAGATTATGCAAAATAATGAATAATTTTAAAACAGAAATCTGCAAATTTTTAATTATGTTAAAATTAAGTAAAAATTAGAAAACTACAAAATATTTATATTTTCAAAAAATTAACTAGTGACATTTTTTTTTAATTTTTAATTCAAGTTTCTCAAAAAATTTCAATTTTTTTAAAATAAAGTGAATTTATGAAAGTTAGAAATTTGAAGAACAGAATCTCTAAATAATTATTTGATTATCACCGTTAAAAAAACTGTTTTTAAAGTAAGAAAAAAACTATTATAAAAAAATTATTATAGAAAATTTTTGTTTTGTTGTTATTGTTTTGAAAAAATGTTAGTTTAAAAGAGGGCATTTGATTCAAAATATCTATATACATAGTGTGTAAAATTTGAGTAAGTTTTATTTGTATTTTAAAAAAACTGCCTAATTCATATATTTTTTAATTTTAAGGTGTGATTTATTATTGGATTGGCAGTGTTCTTGTATGGAGCAGTAAGTATTTTTTTATACTTCTAAATAATTATTTCTTTCACTGTTTAGATTTAGATGTGTTTTTTTACTCTTTTGTATTTTTTTTTATTTTTATTTTAAAAGGTCAATCTATTATCTAAAATTAGATTTAATTTATTAAAAATTTTTTCATACCTTTTTTTTTTGGTTTATTTATATGTTTTCAATTCTTTTTTTTTAGCCTTTGTAGTATTTTTTATTTTTGTTTTTTTAAAAATTGTTAATTTATTTCCTAAAATCACATATATTTTTTATTAAATCTTTTATATATATATATTTTAATACATTTTCAATACTTTTATATTAGACAACTTATGCGGCATCATATTAGATTAAGAGCCAGTTTTTAGCCGAAAAAAAACAGAAGGGGCTCAATTCGGCCGTTTTTGTTCATGTTTTTGATGATTCTTTTTTTATTTCTTTTTTTGACTTACATTGTTGATTATTTTGTGTTTTTTTTGCTTACTGTTAGCTTTTTGGCACAGTTTTACCACATGCCAAACACTTTTTTCTTTACTTAAGAGCTTTTAAAAACTTTTTATATATATGAGCATCAAAATTTTCAAAAAAAATGTCTTATAAATGAATGTAGTCAAAAAACTCTTACGATTATATTTAAAAAAATGCCATGCGGTGCTACTTTATGGTTCCAAAAATTTCAAAGCAATTAATCTAATCAAGTTTATTTTTTCAAATTTTGTTATTTTAATTATATTTATTTTAGGGTGACAGTTTTAGGGCCAGTTGAAGATCCCAAAATTATAGACAATAGGCGGCCAAATGAGCCAAATAGAAACTATAGACGACAACAACAACGCGAAAAAGAAATTGATCCTGCATCAGGGCCTTGCAGGCAATTATTTTTTGGGAATATTCGACGGCGCTCATTGCATTGACTTTGAACCCGTAAGTGTTCTTTCTATTTATCATCATCTTTATTGGACTTAATGCTTTTTTTATGTTTTTTTTTTATTTTGTTGGAACTGTTTTTCAAATAAATGTTACTATTTTATGCTTTTATAGTTTGTTTTCTTTATTTAGCTTTTTTAGTTTTTTTATGTTGAAATTCTTTTTCTAGTTTAAGCCTCTTCTAGTTATTAGTAAACTTATTTCTAATTGTAGTTCTATATTTACATTTTTTTTTGTTGATTGTGTTTTTCTATGATTTAAGTTTGCTTTGTTCGTTTTTTTTCCTAAAGTTTTTTCACGTTTTTTTATTTGTTTTTAAACTAATTAAATGGTGTTTTTATTGCACTAATTTATTGTTTTTTTTTTATATACTTTTTCCTCTTTATTATTTTCTTAATTTTATCATACTCATTTTAATTGTTCCTTTATTGTTTTCTTAATTTTATCATACTCATTTTAAACATTGAAATTCTTGATATTAAATCTCAATTGTTTTGTTTTGATCTGGAATCATATTCGCTATTTTTTTACTTTTCTATTAATTTAATTGATATAAATTACATTAATTAATCTTGAAGTGACGTTAGGTTTATGCGTTTTCACTTATCAAGTTGATTTTTTGATTAAAAATGTTATGCTATCACCGTTAATTAGCACAGGCAACCCCGCAAAATGCAGCCAACATTGATAATAAAAACGACACCAGGGAGAACGTATATTGTCTATGTGATCTTGTAGAAATTTTAGATTTTGATGTTGGCATTATAACTTACTTAGTTTTTTATGTATTTTTATTTGTCCGATAGTCCGTTAACTTTATTATATTTTTAAATTAGATAACGGTTTAATGATTATTAGATTTTTGCTTTCATCAAGTATGGCATAATAATTTTGTTTTTTTTCTAATTGTGTTTGTTTTTTAAGTCAAACTGGTGTCTTTCATTTTTCTTACGTTTTTATTTTAGTTTTCTATTAATTGTTTTATAACTTTAGATTATTTTTGTGTTTACTTTCAATTTGTCTAAGTCATCTTCTTGTATGCATAGATATTTTTTTTTTTTTTTGTATAATTTTTGCTGTTTGTTTTTCTTATCATTTACATTAATTAGTGTGTTTAAAATTTTTTTGCATTTTCACTTTTAGTGCAGTTGTTTACTAGAGTTTTTTGTTGTAAACGGTTTTTTTTTATTAATTGTTTTGCATTTTGTTGCTTTTTTTTTAAATAAAACAATTTACATTCAGTGAATTTTTGTGGACAATTTTTTGTTTGTTTTAAAATCAGTTTTTACAATTTTATACAATTACTAATTAGATAAATTATGAAAATTAAATTAATAATAATATTGAAATTAAAATATTAATATTAATTGTATTCTCTTTGTACATTTCTATAATTAGTTTTATAAATATTTTTATTAGTTTATTCAACATGTTATCTTTTTAATTTTTTTTTTACTTTTATTTTTGTTATTATTTTATGTTTAGCTTTATTTTAAAGCGTTAATCTTGTTATAAACTTTAAGAATTCTTAACATTTTGTTTTTCTTGTTTCAGATATTCATCCAATGAGAATTAGGATTATCAAGATTTTTTAAGTGTAGCATTCATAGGTTTGAAATAAAAACATTTATAAGGAAAATCTAATTTTGTTTTGCATTTGTTTATTTTGTTTGTCACTATTCTTGTGCAATTAGATGTTCGATCGCAAAAAGTTGTCGAGTATCTCCATCCTTTACGCACGCACGGTTTTGCCAGATCTGCGAACGGTTGCATGTTTTAAACGCATGTCTAGTGATGGCAACTATGGCCGAATTCTTATACTTGAGACTTTAAATAATAACAAAACACATCTTGCCACTAGGTGTTTTGGTGACTCTTCACATTCTCTCTAGACCAAAAAAAAATGAAACTCAGCTTACTTCAAGCGCTCGGTCTATATGCGCCTTGTGCTGTTGAACAAAAGCACAAAAGAATGCGCTATCTATTGTTACGAAAATCAACTAATTTCTCAAGGAAAACAAAGAAATTCTTATTTAACTTTGCAGTGCTGTTTTGGTGAATAAATATATTAAATTGCGGCTTTCTAACTATTGGTCTGATGTTAAATAGTTTTTCCGCATTTTAAGGTGCCTAGTAATTCAAAATCTTATTGTTCAGTGTCTCAGTGCAATAATGAACTCCATTAAAAAGTTGCAATGCTCTGTTATCCCTGTCAATCTTAACCTTTATTTGTTTAAAAATTAACTTTAAACAATTCTATCAAGAAACAAATTTATTTGATTGGTTTAGTATCTTCTAAAACAAAGAAATTTTGAAATAAAATATGTTTAAATTAAGCTTTTAGACCCCAGTTTACTAAAGTTTTTAAAAAAACTAAAACTTATTTTTGTACGATATTTTGTTGTAATTTTTTTTTAGTTAAAAACTCAATTCTGTAAAATTTTACATATTTTTAAATTTAAATATACCGTAAAGGGAACTGTATATTTAAACTGTAAATACAATAATCTAATTACCTCTACTATTGTGAATACCACCTCTCTTTTTTTAAAGTGACGTCAGAAGCAGTTCTACCACCTGACGTCACTTCCTCTATACAATTTACTTGTGCCTCATGTTTGAGATTGATTATACCTAACTACAAGTGCTTACTGTGCAAGTGTATTTTTTTGTGCCAAAATGTCTTATACTCCTAGTAAAAAACTGAATCAATTTTTTGAAAAGTAAGTGTTGTTATTTTTTGTATTTGTTACTTTTGTAGTAATTTTTATTTTCATATGTTTTTAGACATTTTTGTCTTTTTGAAGACAAATTTCACTATGAACTTATTCAATTTTATTTTAAAGTTTGTTAAACTTTTTTAAATAATTTAAGCTTTATATTGTACAAAATGTACAAATTCACTATTTGTTTATTCCCAACTTTTTTAAGATTTTTCACTATTTTTAAAACTTTTATTACATTTTATGTTTATATGAAGTTTGTGAAGATGAGTTTATCGCTAATTTGTTCTAATTTAGTAAAATTTAAAAATAATTTTCAAGTTTTAAAGATTGTTATACTAGCTTTTTTTATATAAAATTGTTAGTAATTAAATCCAAAACACAACAATTTTACTAAATTTTAGGTTAAAAGTATCAGAAGATCAAGAAGAAAAGCCTTTTTCTAAAGATGAAAACGAAGATAATCGAAAATGCACGCCAGAACAATGTTCTCGCTTAAGTCATCTCTTATTAGAACATCGGTCCATTAAACTATCTCATTTTAAGTCTAAAGTGAAAAGTCGAGTGGTCAGGAATTTATCTAGTGAGATAAAGTCATACATGTCTTCTGAAAATAATCTAGGAGTTGTACCTTTTGACGACGAAATATTTCAAGAACCTTTTATTTATAAGATGACATCTATAATAGAAGAGGGGAAACTTGTCGACTCAAGCAACTTGGCAGCAAGATCTCCTGATCTTGATGATTCTGAGAATGTAATACCGTCAACAGATGAAGAAATTGATAGAGCCATTGAAAAATCATTGAGACACACCGATTTAATTGGGGATTTTAGTAGATCTACTTGTCTCTCTCTAATTAAAGGGCGACATCAAGATTTAAATACAATACCTTCAGAAGCGATGGCCAAATTGCTCAATGGTGAATTTAGTCAAATTATAGAATCGTTTATAGTAATTGACTGTCGTTATCCATATGAGTATACAGGGGGGCATATTCAAGGAGCCGTTAATTTCTATACGAATAAACAAATTTTAGATTTGTTCAACAGCGCTCAAACTGTTTCTGCTGATGCTCGAAGGACCAATATTTTAATTTTTTACTGCGAGTTTTCTTCGAAACGAAGCCCAGATTTGTAAGTACTTTTTTCTTGTAAAACGATTTATTGTTATTTATTATATTTGCAATTTAGGCGTTAAAATATGGTTAAGCGTTGTTTGAACGGTAAATTGTTTAGAAATAATTGTAAACTTTATAAACTATTTATATAATTATCGAGTGTAGATATTGACAAGTTTAATCAAGTTGTTTGATTTTTGTATTATTTGAAGACACAAAGATTTAAATTTAAAATATTTTAGTTGATTTTTGTTTATTTTAGTTTATTTTAGCTTTTTTTAGTTTATTCTAGTTTATTTTAAATTATTTTAGTTTATTCTAATTTATTTCAGTTTATTTTAGATTATTTTAGTTTTTTTTAATTTATTTTAGTTGATTTTATTTTATTGTAGTTTATTTTAGTTTATTCTAGTTTATTTTATTTTAATATATTCTAGTTTATTTTAGTCTCTTTTAGTTTATTTAAGTTTATTTAGTATATTTTAATTTATTTTAATCAAGTTGTTTGATTTTTGTATTATTTGAAGACACAAAGATTTAAATTTAAAATATTTTGTTACTTAAAAAATGTTACAAAAAATATTAAACGCTTAAACAACATTAAAATTGTACAGTTAAATAACGTTTAAAATGGCTTTAAGTTATTTTTATTTAATCGTTAAAACAATTTTTTTTGCTTTTAAATACTGTGAACGTTAATTATTGTTTAAATATGTTGCTTTGACATTTAGTGAAATAATAAAAGACTAAATAATTAGTTACCGATTAAAACGCTTAACGAATTTTATAACGCTTAAATAAATCTAGACGTTTAAAGTTGTTTTATAGCAACGTTTATATTTGTTTAGAAACTATAAAATATGAATTTTCAGACACTTTTCCTAATTGTTTTCATTTTAGATATCGTTTTTTAAGAAAAAAGGACCGTTTTCTACACGAAAACGTCTATCCTACGTTGAAGTATCCGGAAATATATCTTTTAGAAGGCGGATATAAAGACTTTTTTGAAAACTATCCGCATTTGTGTGATCCAAGAGGATACAAAAAAATGTTGGACGCCGAAAGCAAAAATGAAATGTCTTATTATAAGTCACAAGTCAAAAATGACAGCTGGTGATGCTACAAATTAGAAATGTTAGTTTTAAGTTGGAGAATTTCTAATATTTTTATTAAAATATTAAGATTTTTTTTTTATAAGTTTGTCAATAATTTTTATTTTATTATATTTAATAACGGATAATATTTTAAATGTGATTTCAAGTTTTAATTTTCATAAGAGATTTGAAAATGTTCAAATGTTTTTGTTGTATTACCTATATAATTACATTAAAAAATGTATAGTTAAATATTTGCAAATACATTATTAAATAGAACTTTAATATTTTTGTTTTTATTTATAAGGAATATTTTTTTAAGAAGCAGTTTAGAATTGCATATATGGGCTTTTACTGCTCATCATTTCGGTTTCTGTAAAGGCGGAAGTTTTGGCAACAGCGCTGGATGCTCAATTAGCGGACAAATATATATTATATACCATTTTTTTAGCAATTAACAATTCAATTGATTAAACATATTTTTTTTTGTAAAACGTCATAATTTTAATAAACTCCAAAATGCAACGTTGTCATTTACCTATCTTATCACTCTTTTACTTGCTTTTGACAAACAAAGCCAAGTTAAGTATATTTATAATTGATTACTACTTATTTGTCAAAGAAGACACATTGTATCTCAGTGATCGAAGCTTTAAGCATGTCAACTTCAAGTGAAGAAAATTTAAACAAAAGCTTCAAAAGGTAAAATGTTTTTATTTATTTTTATAAAAATAAAACTTTTTGAAGTTTTCTCCTACATTTTTATAGCTTTGTGTAATCATAACTCAAATAATTTATTAATTTGTTTTTTGTTTACTATTTTTTTGAAAGTATTGGATTTAGTTAATTTATTTTGTAATAAGTAATATTATACTGTGCTTTTATAAATTAGTTAGATCAACTTTTGCTGCGCAATTTAGCTTGATACATTTTCATTGTCTTTGATAGTATGATCGCGCCGTCAAACGTCAAAACTTATATATGACACGCCTGTATCTCCGTATGAACCAATCAAAAAATTAACATACGTTCAAAATTTCATGACAAGAGTTCATTAAATCAGTTTATAAAACGTATGATAAGTAGTTTGAAATGATTTTTTCTGATTACAAGAGAATATCTACTTATTTTTCAGACTTTGAATGTCAATACTATAATCATATTCAAACAATTTTACTATTGTTTTCAATATTTCTTATTATCTTAAAATGTTTACAGTAAATATTTGTTACATTATATATTAAACAATATAGCTTGAAATTACTTTATATCTATTTTTTTTGTGTTTACTGTAAAAAGAATAGTTATTTTTAAAAGCAAATGAAGAAATCTAAGGGGATATCAAAAAAAAATGGAGAGTCTCTTAAAAATGATATTATGTATATAAATAAAAAGTAGAAAAAATTTTCTAATTTGGCAAATGCTATAGATGCCAAGTTGGCGGTGTTTTAACTATTTTTTCAATTTAATAATCTTATTAATACTTTTGACTTGAAGTATTTTAAAGATATCTACAAAAGCACTAGTGCTCTTATAGATATGTTTTTAAAGGTTGGCATACATAACTGTCAAAAAATACTTACGTCAACTATAAATTTTTTTTTGCCAATTTTCAAATTTTTAGAATTGTTTTCGTAGGCTATTTTGGATTTAACAGGTAATAAATATTTATTTGGTATTTCGGTTACTTTCAAATTTTAGGTGGGATCCATAAACCCTGTTCTTCTCTATTATAATATTTTTTTGTAAAAAATTAAACGAATTATGTTAACCAAAAGTTTTAAATTGCAAATGACTTGTTGCTGTTACCAACCGTTAGCACCAAAATTTTCCAATGCTTACAAATTTAATCTTTTTTATGTTAGTTTATTTTTAGTTTATTTTAGATTGTTTTAGTTTATTTTAGTTGATTTTATTTTATTTTAGATTATTTCAATTGATTTTGGTTTATTTTAGCTTATTTTAGTTTATTCTAGTTTATTTTAGTTTAATTTAAGTTATTTTAGTTTATTCTAATTTATTTCAGTTTATTTTAGATTATTTTAGTTTATTTTAATTTATTTTAGTTGATTTTATTTTATTGTAGTTTATTTTAGTTTATTCTAGTTTATTTTATTTTACTTTAGTTTATTCTAGTTTATTTTAGTCTATTTTAGTTTATTTTAGTCTATTTTAGTTTATTTTAGTCTAGTTTATTTTAGATTATTTTAGTTTATTTTAATTTATTTTAGTTTATTTAGTATATTTTAGTTTATTTTAGTTTATTTTAGTTTATTTTGGTTTATTTTAGTTTATTTTAGATTATTTTAGTTTATTTTAATTTATTTTAGTTGATTTTATTTTATTGTAGTTTATTTTAGTTTATTCTAGTTTATTTTATTTTACTTTAGTTTATTCTAGTTTATTTTAGTCTATTTTAGTTTATTTTAGTCTATTTTAGTTTATTTTAGTCTAGTTTATTTTAGATTATTTTAGTTTATTTTAATTTATTTTAGTTTATTTAGTATATTTTAGTTTATTTTAGTTTATTTTAGTTTATTTTGGTTTATTTTAGTTTATTTTAGATTATTTTAGTTTATTTTAGTTTATTTTAGTTGATTTTATTTTATTTTAGATTATTTCAGTTGATTTTGGTTTATTCTAGCTTATTTTAGTTTATTCTAGTTTATTTTAGTTTAATTTAAGTTATTTTAGTTTATTCTAATTTATTTCAGTTTATTTTAGTTTATTTTAATTTATTTTAGTTGATTTTAGTCGATTTTATTTTATTGTAGTTTATTTTAGTTTATTCTGGTTTATTTTATTTTACTTTAGTTTATTCTAGTTTATTTTAGTCTATTTTAGTTTATTTTAGTCTAGTTTATTTTAGATTATTTTAGTTTATTTAGTATATTTTAGTTTATCTTAGTTTATTTTAGATTATTTTAGTTTATTTTAGTTTATTTTAGTTGATTTTATTTTATTTTAGATTATTTCAGTTGATTTTGGTTTATTTTAGCTTATTTTAGTTTATTCTAGTTTATTTTAGTTTAATTTAAGTTATTTTAGTTTATTCTAATTTATTTCAGTTTATTTTAGATTATTTTAGTTTATTTTAGTTTATTTTAGTTGATTTTATTTTATTTTAGATTATTTCAGTTGATTTTGGCTTATTTTAGCTTATTTTAGTTTATTCTAGTTTATTTTAGTTTAATTTAAGTTATTTTAGTTTATTCTAATTTATTTCAGTTTATTTTAGATTATTTTAGTTTATTTTAATTTATTTTAGTTTATTTAGTATATTTTAGTTTATTTAGTATATTTTAGTTTATTTTTGGTTATTTTAGTTGATTTTATTTTATTTTAGTTGATTTTTGTTAATTTTAGCTTATTTTAGTTTATTCTAGTTTATTTTAGTTTATTTTAGTTTATTTTAGTTTATTTTAGTTTATTTTAGTTTATTTTAGTTTATTTTAGTTTATTTTAGTTTATTTTAGTTTATTTTAGTTTATTTTAGTTTATTTTAGTTTATTTTAGTTTATTCTAGTTTATTTTAGTCTATTTTAGTTTATTTTAGTCTAGATTATTTTAGTTTATTTTAATTTATTTTAGTTTATTTTAATTTATTCTAATTTATTTTAGTTTATTTTAGCTTAATTCAGTTTATTTTAATTTATTTTAGTTTAACTTAGTTTATTATAGTTTAACTTAAGTTTATTTTAGTTTATTTTAGTTTATTTTAGTTTATTCTAGTTTATTTTAGTCTATTTTAGTTTATTTTAGTCTAGTTTATTTTAGATTATTTTTGTTTATTTTAATTTATTTTAGTTTATTTAGTATATTTCAGTTTATTTCAGTTTATTTTAGTTTATATAGTTTATTTTAGTTTATTTTAGTTTATTTTAGTTTATTTTAGTTTATTTGAGCTTATTTTAGTTTATTTTAGTTTATTTTAGTTGATTTTATTTTATTTTAGATTATTTCAGTTGATTTTGGTTTATTTTAGCTTATTTTAGTTTATTCTAGTTTATTTTAGTTTAATTTAAGTTATTTTAGTTTATTCTAATTTATTTCAGTTTATTTTAGTTTATTTTAATTTATTTTAGATGATTTTAGTTGATTTTTTTTTATTGTAGTTTATTTTAGTTTATTCTAGTTTATTTTATTTTACTTTAGTTTATTCTAGTTTATTTTAGTCTATTTTAGTTTATTTTAGTCTAGTTTATTTTAGATTATTTTAGTTTATTTTAATTTATTTTAGTTTATTTAGTATATTTTAGTTTATTTTTGTTTATTTTAGTTTATTTTAGTTTATCTTAGTTTATTTTAGATTATTTTAGTTTATTTTAGTTTATTTTAGTTGAATTCATTTTATTTTAGATTATTTCAGTTGATTTTGGTTTATTTTAGCTTATTTTAGTTTATTCTAGTTTATTTTAGTTTAATTTAAGTTATTTTAGTTTATTCTAATTTATTTCAGTTTATTTTAGATTATTTTAGCTTATTTTAATTTATTTTAATTTATTTTAGTTTATTTAGTATATTTTAGTTTATTTTTGGTTATTTTAGTTGATTTTATTTTATTTTAGTTGATTTTTGTTAATTTTAGCTTATTTTAGTTTATTCTAGTTTATTTTAGTTTATTTTAAATTGTTTTAGTTTATTTTAGTTTATTCTAGTTTATTTTAGTTTATTTTAGTTTATTTTAGTTTATTTTAGTTTATTTTAGTTTATTTTAGTTTATTTTAGTTTATTTTAGCTTATTTTATTTTATTGTAGTTTATTTTAATTTATTTTAGTTGATTTTATTTTATTTTAGTTTATTTTTAGTTTATTTTAGTTTATTTCAGTTGATTTCAGTTGATTTTATTTTTATTTCATTGCTTTATTTTTTTTTAAATTTTAAGAAGTGACGCAATTTAAAAAAAATAGCTTAAGGAGCACGTTTTATAAAAGGTATTGCGCACGTCTTCTAAGCCTGAGACTTGTGCGCTAAATCAACCCTTATAAAACTAGTTTTTTAATATACAGGGTGTAGAATATTAACATGAATCAAGAGCGGCTATGCCTTTTTGGCAGCAGTAGGTTTTTGATCGGTTTGTACTAAAGCGTGTAACAATGTGTAAACATAAAGTCGCTTACGCAATGGCGCAGAGATTGATGTGAATTTCTATATCTCAATTTAATTATTTTGCGTTATTGTTGATTGAAAATTTTCCGTTTTTTTTAAATAATTAAACATTTGATAGATAAATAGATGAATGTTTTATTGTCACTAAAAATTTTATGGACAAAGTTTTTAAATAACAAATTTCATTATAATTAAATAATGGGAAAAATACACATATAAATAGATAACATAAAATCATAACAAAATGAACCAATAATAATAATACTTATTATTGGTTATAATAACCCTTATAATAATAATAATAATAATAATAATGGGTTTTGTTTTCAAATTAATTCTTAAATTGGTTTTTAAACTAATTGAAAACTAATAACTTGTTTTTCAAAAATTTGTATATTATTGAAAAAGAAATTTTGTCATCAAAGTCCGTAATGATTTTTGAATCCAGCAAAATTGCTGTGCCTCTGGGAAAGGAAGGGTTGAACATAATAATTATAATAATAATTATTGGTAGTCGAAGGAACAAGTACAACATAGATAAATATCTAATAAAACAAAACAAAAATTAAATCAAAAGTCTACCAGGTCTAGAGAGCTAAATATTTAATTATTTATTACTTTGATAATAACTTGGTTTATAATGTTTTAGTTAGAAAATAGCGCAAATGCTTGCGGCCTGGCTTTTATGCACGGCACTGTGCTCAAATGTCAATAATACCGGCTTAGCTTACCGCCGATGATAATTAATTAATTAATGTTATTTTCTAAATTAAATAAGACGATAAAATAAAGAATAGAAATATGTGATTAATTTGTGTCTTCAAGAAATGCAGGCTTTTAGTATCCACAGCGCATCGATTTGGATTACCAAAAAAGTTTCAGTGTTTTCAAGTTATTCTACCTAATTTTAGTACGAACCAATCGAAGACTTGCTGTCAAAAAAGCACAGCCCCCTTGATTTTTTAATTTTTTTTTTATTTTGATTTTAGTAATTTATATATCAGTTTTTTTATTCGTTTTTTTAAAAAAGAATCACTATGTTAATTTATAAAAAAATTATAAAATAAATAGGGTTATCTTTTACATTCAAAAGAATGAGTTGGTCACCAACTTTTATCACCACATGAGTCGCCACTGATAAACATATTTTTTGCTGAAATGTCTAATTTAAGACACTTAAATTTTAAAACAACATTTTGCTTTTATTAGCCTGAAAAACATCTTTTCGATTTTTGGTAATTTTTCTAAACAACAATTGGACCGGATGGATTTTAATGATTAACAAGTTTTTAAGTATAGTGCCTAATTTCAGAGAATCAGAATATAAATAATATCACTCAAATTAACACAAATTTTTCGATAAAACAAAAGATGAGACAGCATTTTTCATTTGTTTTTTTATCACTCTGTAATCTTAAAAACAATATATTTTTATCTTGCTTTTTGATGTAGTTTATTAATAATCTTTTACGTAGTGACACCTATCGAATGTTTTTCTAATCGAGGATGAAAAACTAAGCTGCCACGTTTCAATATTATAAGTTACTGAACAGGATAGAATGATAGAAATCATAATCAGACATCGAAACGTAAAAGCTTGACTTTTTAACCTCAATTAACGAACTAGCAACATCTATCAGAAGCTACTCTACATCAGAAATTGAGAAATCAGGTTTCTACATGTTTTAATGCATATAGGGCACTCTAAATGATAGATGTCAATATTGATAGACACAAGTTGAGATAGAAAGAATGTCGGTGATTATAGCGAAATAAGAAAAAAACAAGCGCGGTAGAGGTAGAAAAGCTTGCGCCAAACTTTTTCGATTTATATTTGAAGAGAGACAAATTATTTTTTTTTTGTTTTTAGACAAGGAAGATTGACAGATTGTTTTAGTTTTGATGCACCCAGTATAAGTTGCACCTATTCCTGCAACTTTCAAATTTATCAGTGGCCTATCCAAGCAACACATTCAAATTTTCAAGAAGTGGACTTTATTCCAGAAAGAGTCGAACTTTCCAACAGAATTGACAGTGATTTTTTTCCTGTAGCTTCAAGTTCTGGCAAGACAAAAAAATGTGCTCCTGTAGGAAGGCCAAGAAAAAGAGTTTTTAAATCTTTTAAAAAAGTTTGGCTAAAACGTTACAGATCTTCTGAGGGAGAAAATTTACGTAAAGCTGAAGATTCCAGTTTACCAGTAATTCCCGGACGTGTTCCGGGATTTGAAACAATCGCACAGGAAACAATTGAACAATTGCTAAAAGGAAAATACAATAATAAGATTGATAATTGTGAAATTGTTGATTGTCGTTTTCCTTATGAATATGAAGGGGGGCATATTCAAAAATCCGTCAATGTGTTTACGCGGGAAAAATGTATGAATCTGCTGGGCAAATCAGAAAATGACAGAAAAGCAAATACTTTAATTTTTTATTCCGAACTTTCGAGAGGCAGAGGCCCGACGTTGTAAGTAAAATTTTTTTTTCTAATTAATTTAGTTGTTTTTTAATGTTTACAGATTTTTTTAATTTTTATAAATATTTCCAATGTTTTAAAGGAGGTTATTCGCAATTTTTCTGATTATGTACTATAATAACTTAAAACAAGTTTTAATTAACTTGTTTTTATTTTTGAGGTTATGAATTCTTTACTTTTTGACTTTATTATATAGTAAACTCAAAACTGTAAAATTATTGGAGGTTGGTAGCGTTGCTCCTGCCGATTATCTGCTGTTTTAAGTCCAAAATGGTCTCATTGTTTGGTTGCCATGGTTTTATTGAAATAAAAGAACATTGTTTCGAAAATGTTTCTTTAGTTTCGGCAACAAAGTAGAAAACACCGTGGTGCGGGAAAAATGTTTTTTCATGCATTGGGAACGACTGAAAACTCTCTACAAGTTAGTTTTCATTTATAAAAAAATGTTTAAAAACGCTTTAAAATCGTTAAAACAAAAATTATGAATTATATAAATTGTTTATCTATCAATTTTCAACCGTAAAATTTATTACTATCACTAATTTATTATTTTTTATCATTGGCGCTTTTTGTAGTTTTACATCTTTTATTTATTTTATTGTTAACTGTTTTAGAAAAACTTCAAAATTATTTAAAATATTGAAAACGCTTATGTTTTTGGTCTAAAAACTTAACGTTAGCTAATTAACAGACAATTTTTTTTTATAATTACATATTTACTACGGTTTTGAAAAACTAGCGACATCTATTAGAAACTATCTGTACGTCAATAAGTTGAGAAACAAGGTTTCTAAATATTTTAATGCATATGGATCACTCTAAATGACAGATGTTAATTTTGATAGAAACAAATGAGATAAAAAGTATATCGCTGATTGGTCAATCAAGTTATCACGTTAGAGCATTTTGTCTCAAGCGCATATCTATGATATGCAATGTGCTCGTTTGGTTTTGGTTACTACTAACAAATAGAATAATGAAAGCCACGGAAATTTATTCAAACTGGATTTGTAAGCTTGGACATGAGTTTTGTTCTTATTGGAATTCTTCAGCAAGTTTCTTGATAAGTTTTCAAAATAATTTTAAATATTAACAACGTAAAAATCAAAACTATAGACTTTGAAAACTGTTGAACGACATTATTATCAATTTTTATTTGTTATAACGCTTTCTTAAAATAAAAACTTCTTTTAGCGTCGATCAGAGTACATTTTTTTACTTCTTCAATGGCGTTTTTGTAAAATATTTACATGCTTTTGAACGTTAAAACACTTTAAAAATTTTGAATTTTTTCTAAAATTATTGAAACAGATTCTAATAATTAGATTTTAATTTTTGAGCGTTGAAACGCTTATAATGTTTACCTTTAAAAATTTGATAATTAAATTTTACTTAACGTTATTTTTTTTTTTTTTAATAATCTGTTAGCGCTAAACAGATATTTTTTACGTTATAACGGTTTAAGCATTAAACAGTTTTTATTCAAAAATTGTGTTTATTTAAAACTTTTAATTTTTAAATAAACATATTTTTGTAAATTTTACATGTCATATTTATGTTCATTTTAATTTATAAAAATATCTTTAAAAATAATTTAAAGAAGCTAACAGTGTTTAAGTTTGTGATGTGAAAGTTTAAAAAATTTAGCGCTATAACGTTTACAAAACAACGTATTTATTTATAAAAAAATATATATTTGCATTAGTATATATCCCAATTTTCTAAATGTGTTTAGCCTTACTATTTGGTTAAAATAAAATCATTCATAAATAGTAAGCTTGGTATTGTTTACCGTTTAAAAAAAATTATTAACATTAAACATTTTACGCTCAGAAATTGAAACTAATCATTAATATTAATTAAAATTGTATTTATTAAATTTAACAAAAAAATAAAAAAGTTTTTCCAGGTTCTACATTTTATATTCAATAATTATTTTAAAAAAAATTAGCTAATTTAAAATTCTGGCAAAGATTAAGATTTCGATGTAAAAGTTCACCGTATTTTAACGCTATAACGCTTACAAATGTACGTTATAACGTCATAAAACATGTTAGATTTTATTAGTGGCGTTTTTTGTCACATTATTATTATTTTGCTAATGTTATATAATTAAAAGAATACAATTTTCAAAATCTCAACAACAGTATAGTCATTTGTTTATAAAATTTATAACGCTTATGAAAATTAATATTTAACGATAAAATAGGCGTTAACACTTATGAAAACGTCAGCTCTTAAATATAATTTTATAAACATTCAATGATTTTTATCAAGTTTAAAAAACGTGTAAATCATATAAACAATAATAATAGTTTTTAAACGTTATAAAATAAAAAAGCAAATAAACATATTTTTAAATTAAATAATTAACAAATGCACTTAAGAACTAATAACTTTAGTTTATTATTTATTTAAACTATGTTTATATAAAATAAATTATCAACAATTTTAAGAATGTTTTTTTAGAATTTATTAAAGTAGATTTTAATTTTTAACGGTGGCTTGAGCAACCAATTTTAAATTTATTATTTATTTAAACGTTAAAATTGAGCTTAAAGGTTGATATTAATATAAATTTTATTTGAAATTTTATTTTATTTATACTTTTAAGATCTCAACATCTTATGTCTTGTGTCTTAAACATTAATATTGCTTTTAAACGTTATAACGCTTATAAAATACAATATATAACAAAAAAAAGTAGACGTTATTACTTATAAAGACATTATGTAAAAAATTAGTTTTTTTTTAAACATAGAAAGCTTTTTAATTTTTAAAACAAAATTTTTGCTTGAATTTCTTAGAATTTTGAGACAAAAAAAAGTAAAGCACTTAAAATAAAGTTACATATCTGAAAATGTTATGATTGAAATTATAAATTTAATAAACAGTCAACCTAGGCAGTTTTTGATTATAATCCTTATAACGTTTATCTGTTCTAAGTTTTCAAAAAATTAAAACATGTCATCGCGTTATTTTTTATTTGAACGTTATTTCTTAAAAAATTAACAAAATTATTTGTGGACTGTTTTATGAAGGGCAACATTAATAGCTTTTAAATGTTATAACGCTTATAAAAACTGATTTAACAAAAAAAATAAGCGTTAATTGAAGCGCTTTTAATTGAAAAAATAGGTTTCTTGAAAATCACTAAAATTATTTCTACATGTTAATGTTACATTTTATTATATTATTAAGAGATTTTTTATGTTATAATAATTTTGTTGATGTTATATGATTAAAAGAAAACATTTTCAACAACATTATAATCACTTGTTTATAAAATTAATAACGCTTATAAAAATCAATATTTAACGATAAAATAATAACGCTTATGTAAATGAATATTTAACGATAAAATAAGCGTTAACACTTATTAAAACGTCAGTTCTTTTTTAGAATGAAATTATTTAAGCAAAATTATTTAATGACTATTTTATGGAGGGCGACATTAATAATTTTTTCCAAATATTTAAAATTATTTATACATGTTACATTTTATTGTTTTATTAATAACTTTTTTGTCATGTTATAATCATTTTGTTAAGGTTATATGATTAAAGGGAAGCCCATTTTTTAAAATCGTAAGAACATTATAATCATTTGCTTATAAAATTTAATAACGTTTTTATAACGCTTCTAAAAATCAATATTTATTGATAAGATAATAACGCTTATGAAAATCAATATTTAACGAGAAAATAATAACGTTTTTGAAAATCAATATTTAACGATAAAGTAATAACGCTTATGAAAATGAATATTTAACGGTACAATAAGCGTTAACACTTATTAAAACGCCAGTTCTTAAATATAAGTTTTTTCTAAACATTTAAGGAGTTTTATATTATAAAGTTCTAGAAACTTTATAAATCGTCGAAGCATGACAATAATAATTGTTAAACGTTGTAACTTTCAGAATGAAATATTAAATAAATATATTTTTAAAATAAACAATTAATAAATACATTGAAGAAATTAATAACTTCAGTTTATTATGTATTTAAAATTGTGTTTAAAGGTTTACATAAATCTAAATTTTATTTAAACATGAAGCATTAAAAGTAAATATTTTATAACTTATTTTTATTCTAACATTAAATGTTGATTGGTTGAAAAAAAATCACTTTTAAAATCTCAACTATAGCTTTTAAACGTTATAACGCTTATAAAATACTATATTTAGCAAAAAAAAAATAGGCGAGTTACCATTTATTAACAAATTACTTGGAAAATAATAAACATCTAAAGATTTTTTATTTTTAAAACAAAATTTTCTTTGGAATTTATCACAATTTTCAGACCAAAAGAAGTAAAGGCTCTTAAAATAACGTTAAATATCTAAATTCGTTAAGATTATAACGAGATTATAACGTTAAGAAAATAACGCTTTTAAATGTTATAACGTTCATAAAAACTGAAGTATTTTTTTTTTAAAAAAAAGTACATATTTAACAAAAAAATAAACGTTAATGTTTATTGAAACGTTTTCACTTAAAAAAATATTAAGATCAAAACAAATTCATTCAAACTAGATCTATAGACTTTGACATCTTTCGTTCTTATTAGAACTCTTCAGCAAGTGGCAGCTTACTCAGATTTGAATAAATTTGTAGAGTGACTTGAATAAATTTGCTTGTTTCTCAAATTTTTGATGTAAAATATCTTAATAGATGTCGCTTGTTTTACCATATTACAGAAATAATAGGCACTTGGGTGAAATATAAGCCCAAATTTATCATATCTGAATAATTATGTTGCGACTGGCTGAAGAGTTCCAATAAGAACGAAACATGTCTAAGTTTATGAATCTTTTTTGAACAAATTTGCATTGATCTTATTATCTTCTTGTTGGTAGTAACTAAAAAAGATAGATTACATTGCATATTATTGATATGCACTTGAAACAAAAGACGCTAACGTGACAACTTGGTCGACTAATCAAATATACGTTTTATCCCAATTTGAGTCTATCAGAACTGACATCTGTTATTTAGAGTGACATATATAAATGCATTAAAACATGTAGAAACCTTTTTTCTTAATTTTTTGATGTAAGACCGCTTTTAATAGATGCCGCTTATTGATAAAAATAAATAAGTTAGAAAGGATAAATTTATAAGATATCTAAGCAAGATGGTAATAATTTTTAAACGTTGTAACATAAAAAAACCAATACAATATTTATAAAATAAAGTAAAAACTAAAAATTTTGATTTGATTATTTGTTTAAAAGTTATTTTTTTTAAAATAAACAAAAATCATTTATTCTCGCTATGTTTTTTTATAAAAAACGCATTTTTTGTATCTTTACTTTGGTTCTAGATGTCGCTACTTGCAGCAACAAGATCGGTTAATACACCGAGGGGATGTTTCTCCCTTGACCTATCCAGAGGTCTACTTACTGGATGGAGGTTATAAAGAATTTTATGACAAATATAAAGACCTTTGCTGTCCGGAATCTTACAAAACAATGGCGGATCCTTATCATGAAGAGGAACTATTTTATTATAGGCTAATTGCAAAAACGGGCGAAAACGCTAAACCGTCCCTTATAATTGCAAACCAATTAGTAAATAACAATTGATCAATTTTCTAAATTAGTATAGTTTGTCTATCGCTCTTGTGTGATTATGGCAATGTTTTAGTTCTCAAAACAAATGCTCTACAGAAGAGTATTTAACTTTCATTAATTTTTATGAGAATTTTTTGAGGTTTTTATTTATTGCTGGAACTAAACTTTTTGGAAAACTTACGTGAAAGTTAAATAGCTTATTGTTCATAAGTATTTTACAAGACAATAGGTACCCTAATTGCGAGTGATAGACAAATTATTGTGAGGTATTATGCTTTATTATTTTAAGTTTATAAACATTAATCTAATACAAAAATTTTATTTTAGAAAATATACCCTTTCATAAGCGAAGAGTCAAAAAGAACATTAACATAATATATAAAACAAATAAAAATACAAGTAAAGAGTATACAAAAACAAAAATAATTTGTAAAAAAGAGAATCATTACAACACCGTTTTATTTATTTTAAACCAAAAATATCCTATTAGCACCATTGAAATTCTTAACTCAAGAAGTTTTCATATGAGAGACATCTGACGGCTGAGCCTTTCAGTTATAGACTTTACATATTTTTCAAACGTACAGACGCAAATTACTTTAGTAGGTAAAATCTTTTTTGTGCAGATTTGTACCTCATATGAAGGCCCCTTTAAATGATATTGTTAGTAAAGTTATATTACTGATTTTTAGATTTTAATGTGTGGCTTCTTATGGCTCTTCCAAAATAGGTGGTATAGAAAAATCTAGCAAATAACATGAAATAGCTAGCATACATAATAATAGACAATTGAATATTTAGGAGATTTAATCGACAATCTGTTTGGCTTTGTAGCAATTGATAAGCCTTAAGGTTTATTATACATCCAATAACCATTTGTATAATTTGTAAGCTTGTTATGACCATCGCCAATTGTTTTGGTGGGTTAAATCTCATAGCTCTTAGGGCATAATATGTGTACATTACACCATGAACACAGTAGTTCATCACAATAAACCATCTACCATTTCCTGTACGTTCAGCATAGCTTAACCATGTGTATAAAAGAACGGTAACATGATGGTAATAATGTAGAAAAATCAATGGTTGCTTCCTTAAGACAATAAAAATGGTATCACCCAGCTCCGGTAGTTTACTAAAAACAAACATACAAGTCCAGAAGCTTGCCACTTTATCGATTTCGATATGACTTGGAATGCAAAGAGAAGACTGAAAACCATCATAAGTGAGGATGGTTATAAATTCTGGAAGAGTACGCAAAGTCCCACAAATACTAAACGTTGCCAAAAAAACATTCCATATGATTAGTGGACCTCTCAGCTCAAATTTGGGCCTCTTTTTCATGAGATATTGGCCTCCAAAGATTAGTATTATGTAACACCCACAAAGGTAAACACCTTTTACTAGATTGTTTTGCATCCATGTGGTCGGACCATGGTAGTCAAAACTTGACTCAAAATCGAAGATATGGGTGTAGTTTACAGCTGTTGGCTGCCACATTTCAACAACACAACACTACTAATAAAAATACTGGGATTTGCATTTAGGTTTCCACTAAGGTAGGTACTATTTTTTGATAACAATAAACAACAATGAATATTTCATGCACGTAAATATATAAGTGGGTAATGCCTTATCTACATTTCTTATAAATTTTATCGTAGATTTTTTACAATAAAATCTTATTTTATGAAGTGTGCAAAGCCATTTTATTATCATATTTTAGATAATTAACACTTTTGCGTATGTTAAGTGAACCTTGAACCTTGATTATAATATAAAAATATCAGTCAACCAATGTAGTATTTGTTGTAAAATTATTATTATTATACGGACATGGGAAATACATTTTTGATTTTATTGTTTTCATCAATATTTCATTTCGTCACAAATAATTATAATTTATTTATGACGTATGTGCAATTGAAATGCGGCAAAAATGTTGATTATAACACATCAAAATATATTTATATTATCAATAATTTGCATATTTATAGTTTTTACAATTTTTACAAAAAAATGAACGTAATAAACATAAATTTTAATATTTAGACAAACAACATTAATTTTAAGCAAGATTATTATATAATACAGAAAGTTTCAAGCTTTAATTTTCTATTTTTTCTAAAACTTTTGTTAATTTCTTTTCTGTTATGTAGGAATTTTAACATTCAGTCTTATAATCAATTACTTTCTAGATTTAGGAATATTCGTTGATAGGTTGCCATAAATTTTGTTAGGTTGAAGATAATGGGATTTTGGCGATAAAAAAATATTATAATCATGTCAATAATTTATTCTCAAAGCCGATTTATTGATAATATATTTTTTAATGGTAACAATTTTAAGGTGTAGTATTTATGTAAAACTGAGATTATAATTTAGTGCATTTAAGTACAGCGTTGTCAACAATGACTGTTTGAGTTGGCAATCCTACATTTCATTTTAAAATGGTGCAACTGCGACCACTTCCTGCTGTTGACAAGTGACATCTTTGACACTGACAACATCATTGACAGATTAAAAAGTTAGTTGCTGTGACATAACCTACAATTTTTTGAGTGTTATGTCAAATATTTGTAGTGTTGCAACTAGGCAAATAAAAAAAAGTGTTGACAACTCAACCAGCCATTGTGGACCACGCTGTACATTATTATTTTAAAGTCAATTGAAAATATATAATATTTGTAACTTGAACTAGCTTTGGAACATTTATAACCTATGCTAACATTAAATATTTTTTTACGTCAAAGTTACTTTCAAGATATCAAATAGATGAGAGCAAAAGAATAATTTGAATTTTAATTTAAATAATAAATTAGTGTATTTAATGTTTAAGCCGAGTTTTTGTATTTTTTTGTTGGTACGCTTTTGTTTTGTATCAACCAATCAGACAGTTTTCGCTGACATCTTCTCAATTTAGCAGCAGTTTGATCTGTGTCAACAACAATTACTCCAATTTTTTCGGTATTTTCTTCTATTAATCGGCGAAAATGTGTAAAAAATAAAAAATTGATTTAAATGTTGTGAACTTATTTTGTAAAGTTTTAACGAATAACCTTTAACTTCTTTAACAAATTTTGTGACTGGATGGAAGAGGAAAAGTGATTAAATCCTGGATTTTCTCTACACTACTGAACGGTAAATTTTTCAAAGTTTTGTAAGTAGCTCAATTTTTATTAAGAATGATGATTAATAATTGGGACGATTTCATGATTTTTTCGTAAAAATTTTTAATAATTCGAGTTGGCGGTAATTTTGACATGAAGGCTTTTTTGACATATGTCATAATAGCCAATAAAAGTGATAGTAGCATAGGTTGCAAGTGATACAGCATAGAAATACTTATTTATAGACAATTGTTATTAAAATGTTTTAGAATGACATTTTACAGGACTACTGGGCAATTACTCATTTCTACCATTGAATGACTTCAAGGTCTTTTATTAAGGGAAAAATATTTTGACGCAGTTATTATAATTTATCTTTAGTTGTCAACAAAATAAATTGCCAAAAATATAACGGGTGTTTTTTAAAATTTGTCGCCATAGTTGGCCATGTTTATGAGTTTGTGTGAACGGACCATAAGTTTTAAAACAATGGCTTCAAATGTCAAAATAATTACTCAATTTCTTAATTTTTGAATTTAAAATGGTTTTCCCACTTTGTGAGAAAACCATTTTAAATTCTAACAAATTTGGGGTGGAATTTTATTTTCGTAACGGCCACCAAGTTGATGGTGAATTATTAGGTCATTTTTTTTAATGGAACATTGACTGTTGCAAGATACCGAAAGGCGATTCTACAGCCATTCTTTTCACAGCTTCATGACGATGAAATTGTGACCGGGTACTTTCAGCAAGACGGTACCACATTACATCACTTATCAGCCGAAATACAGCCATAGCTTACCCTTCAAGATTCTGAAACCTCACTCTATGTGTGGCCTATTTAAAGAACTCGATTTTCTAGTAAAGCTTTAATAATCTCGATAAGTTGCATCAGGTCACTAACGCAATTGTTCAAAAAGTCCGCAAATGCCTTGAAGTCGGCATTTTGATTATTAGTTGTAAGCCTTATTTTTTTGTTTGTTCTAATACTACAAGTGCTTTCAAGTGCTTTTAATTTAATCTCATTAACGTGTTGAACTATCGATTTATTAAATTAAAAGTGAGGTTAGGTTTAGATGTCAAATTAATAATTGTCACTTTGATTCAATGGTAAACGTACGTTCACAGTTAAACATACATGGCAAGCTTTGAAGCCTAAAAAAACATCCAATATTGTATATATCATGTTAAAACATAAGATGGTTATAAAATTCATTTAATTATTAGAATGTTTTATAAAAATAAAAGTTACTTTTGCCTAAAACATATTTTATTTTTCTATATTTATATAATATATATATAGAAAAATAAAGTATGTATATATATGTATATATATATATAAATATATATATAATTTGATCGATAAAAGTAGATGTTTTTTTTGTGTGTGGGGGGGGGAGTTAGCTTTTTTAGTTTTTTCCTTTTTAGACACCATTCATGAACTAACCATTAGAAACTTTTCACATGACGTTACTATTTTTTTTTTGTAATAAATTTTTTTTCTTTTTCTCTTTTCAATAAAAGTTCTATTGAAATTATTTGATAGTTTTTTAATAAATCATAAACCAATATACAGGGTGCCTTTTTTTTCTATAAGCGAAACACTTTAATATCTTTGAACAGAAGAAAAGTTTTGAAATTATTAGAAACAAGTCAACTTTTATGCATTAGGGGGGGACATTATTTGAGATAGTTTTTCAGTTGTTATCTCTCACCGACTTAGCGGGGTGAACAACCCTTTAAGCGTTTTACATGGAACTACTGATCTTATGATACATCATTTGAAAGCTACATTTTCATAAGGAATTGTTTCATGTAATTGCTTTTATTACTCCGAGGCTCACTTACGAAATAACATTATCATTAAAAGCTATGATGCAAACAGTGACTTTTTGGAACTAAATCAAACATCCCAGACGAACACAAAGTAATTCTCAAGTTCTCAAGTAAAATATATAAAAAAAGAAAGGTGGCAGTCACAAGAGGTGCCTAAAATAAAAGTGAACAAATCAAATTCACATGAGACAACATCTGGTGTATAAATCTAATATGGTTACAAGAACTGCTCAAATTGCGCACCATCCTTTACCATACAAAAGTAAAGATGGTTTTCAAATTTATGCCGCACTTTTCGGAATGCTCCTGCACTCGTTAATGATTCTTTAACGTAAATTTTCCAAGCTATCGAGCTGTGTTTGATAAATCACGGACTACAGAAAGAAATCCAAGGGGGTCAAGTCCGGTGGCCGTGGTGGCTATTCAATGCTTCTTCGCCTACCAATCTAGTGATCGGGAAACCGACTATTTAGCCAATTTTGCACTTGAACGGCATAATGTGGCGGGGCTCCATCCTGTTGGAATAATAACCAATCCTCGACCAACATTTGATTTCTCTAACCGTTGCGTTGATTCTGTAATTAGAGGGTCCATTACGTTTTTCAACATCTCTAAGTAAATCCTGCCATTCAACGTCCCGTCCATAAAACATGGTCCTACAATTGCGTTAGGTGTCATACATTAAGTGTCTCACGGACTTGTGTATGATCTTTTGAATAATATGCGGATTTACATCACTCTAGTATTGCACATTGTGTTTATTCCATCTAAAGAAACTGTGCATTCGGTACTGAAACAGATATTTTTCACGGAATTTGGTTTAAGAATTAGGTTTTCGCTAACAATTTTGCAGAATTTCAGTCTTCTGTCGTCCTAGTTCTTGGACAATCTTTATCTTATAAGGGCGATATTTGAAGAGTTTAGTCAATTTGCGTACAGACTAATAAGAAAGACTACGTAACGGCAGCAGCGCAATGCTTAAAGCTGGTTACAGTCATACCGAAGTTGCTAAGTCTTTCAATTTGGACCATTTTATCAATCATCCTGTTTCGTTTCCTTTTTTTATTTGCCACTGATCTTGTTGCTTGAAATTTTTGTACCAACTCAATTACATACTTTGCACAGACTTTCTTATTAGGTAGTTTTGCGTGAACCACAATCACAGCCTTCTCTACTTAACAAGCCTTGAACATCAACTTGGCAACAGCGTTAGTGGGTCTATGGTGGCAGTAGGCTCAGCTAAGACCATAGAAGAAGTAGATAGGTATGAATTTCGGATCACATTAGTCACTATACAAATTTCGTAATCCCGCTTACAGCACAAAATCACCATAAAACCATGCGACTAACCGCACCTAACCTCAAAAAACTCGCCTCTGCTCAATAGTGCAATTTTTCATACACCCACTAATGAAGTAACAAATTAAACACTTGAAAAACAATAAAAGACAAAATACACATAAACCACAAACAGTTTCACTTATTTGAAGTTTGAAACAAAAGCATTGCCACCGGAAAAATTGAATAAACACACTTGGAACGTGAACTAGTGAATGCCAATAAACCCACTGGCAGCGTTGCCACATTTCGCCGTTTACGGCTTGTTAAGTAGAGAAGGCTGTGGCACAACTCTGCATGAAGTTTATTCCAATCTCTCCGCAATCGAATAAACCATTGTCACTGATGGGACTGCAACGCTGTTATTTTTAAAACTAACGCATTTTAATCTTAACACCATGACTAAGTTCCATTTAAAATATTTAAAAAGATGTTCTCTCCGCTAAGAGAGATGACACCTGAAATTGTACTCTTCTCTCAAATAATGTGCCTTTTTGCATATAAGTTGCCTGTTTCTGAGAGTTTCTAAAATTCCGAAATTTGAATTGACATGAGGTTGACAGCTTAAGTGCAATTAGTCTGTGGTTCAGAGCTCGATCGATTGCTAGCTAAGTACCACACCACAAGATGGCGCCAACAGCGCTTTAAAATTTGCACCAAAATTATTAAATTGTCTTTGTTTTTAAAATCTATAGGTCTTATTAAATGCAGTAAATTGTTTTGGTATAAACGAACTATATTTATGACTAAACAAATCTGTTTTTGGTGGTCTCTAAAAGCAGATAATTTTCATGATACTTTACAATACGCCAGTGAGTCGTCAAAGTGACAGATGGAAGTTCTGCATGTAAAAAAGTCTAGTTACCATAGAAGCTGACAAGGCGTTAATATGCAGTTTACAATCGAAGAGGCTAAAAAATACTTTAATCAGAAATTTGTTGGAATACCTAAAGCGATGACAATAAAACCGCTGAGATTGAATTGTGTCAACTGACATTTTAGCTTTGAACCTCACTTTTTAGTTCAACAATTCACTTGTTTCAATTTGAACAATTTACTTGGGGTATACACCCACTTTACAATCACAGGCTACCAACTGTGATCTACTCAAAAACAATCTAGGGACTTTTCTTACTAAAATGATTTCCCGCTGAACGAATAATCAAAAGTAGTTGTGTTGTGGTTCTCTGGCCAATAACTTTAAATTTCTAAATGGCTTTCTTATTTAATAATTTAGAAAATAGAAACATGGAATATTTCTATTGTAGTGATTTTGTTTTGCCATACAACTGCACAAGTTGTTCTTTTTCGACTAATGAAAAGATTACTTCTTCATTTCACAACTGCGATAGTGGTGATATATTGTGCAAAAGACAACAGAACGATACTCAAACGTCATTTCGTAAAAAGAAATATAAAACAAACATAAAAAATAAACAATTGAAAAATGGGGAATGGCTTGAATGTGATCAATGTTTTTTTCAAACTCACAATAAATATTATCTACGTTTTCATAAGAAAAATATGCATACTCCAGATGATTTGATCAAATGGTATTTTTGTGATAAATGTGATTTTAAATCAAAGCAGAAAGCTCCATTGAGGATTCATACAGTTACACATTTAGATGCTAATTCGATTAGTTGGTTTGAATGTGATGAATGTAATTTCAAAGCTAAATCTAAATGGAATTTGAAAAGTCATAAAGCAAATAAACATATAAAAGATAATAAACATTTTAAGTGTGATGATTGCACATATCGAACGCATTCGAATTATCTTTTAAAAACTCATCGATTGAGTAAACATACACCAGATGATAAACGGCATTGGTTTACTTGTGCTGCTGATGATTGTCATTATAAAGCGAAACGTCGAGTTAACTTAAATAGCCATATTAGATCGAAACATTCAACTGCAGAAAAAGAATTCAAATGTAGTCAGTGTACTTATGAAACCCACGCACAAGGCGACTTAAAATCACACAAAAAAAAGCAACATACTGACATACAATGGCATCTCTGTCATTTTTGTTCGTACTGTTCAAAAACTAATTCTACTTTGAAAATACATATGGCTCGTAAGCATTCTGGTGGCGAAAAACAATTCAAATGTACGGAATGTAATTTTCAAACTACTACAGAAGTTGGGCTTAAGTATCATATAATAAATAAACATCCATCGGATGACCTAATCAAACAGAAAAAGTACCAATGTGATCAATGTCCTTTTCGTGGTCTTTTTAAAAGTCAATTAAAGTATCATGTGATGGCTAAGCATGGTCTGAGTGGCGGCACATTTAAAGGGCAAGATTCTGTGAATTAAAGCTAAATGTTGCGATGTCTTTGGGGTTACTATTTTAATAAACAATAATAAATAAGTTTGCTTACTTTGATTTATATGTGTGATTTAAAATATTATTTACTCACAGGAAAGGCTGCCACGTGGATATTGCTACTAGTTGACGTTTTAAAATTTTATTTCAGTAATGTAATGGTGGCTATTTTTGGCTGTTGACATTATGGATTTTACATTATTAATAAGGTCTTCGAACGTTTTGTTAGCAGTAAATTGTCAGATTTTGTTACATGAGGAGAAACAATATTTTATTAGAAGGGCTTAAGGAAGCTGACTTTTAATTTTTGCAACTTTTTTTTTTACAAAGTTGGCGATAGAAATGTTGGCTATGCTGCCTACTGATAGGTGACAATACAATAAAAAATACTGAATATGCATGCCAACATTAAATTATTTTTTAGAAATTAAATTTTTAGGGGAACTACCTTTGCCACGTAATGTTATACGAATTTTCAAATCAATAGTATATTGTTATACGAGTTGCACAAGACATGTGTTTGTGGCACGCATGGGTTTGAATAAACGCCACAAACATGTCTTGTAAAACGAGTGTAACATGCTATTTTTTTCATTTCGCTTTTATTAATATTTATAATTCAATATTAAGATTTTGAAAATATAAAAAATCCATCTAGTGAGTTTTTTTTTCAGGCTGGTATGACTAATATAACTATTAATATTAATTAGTACAATGACAGTAATGTCATTTGCATCACAACTACTAACTCCTACCAACCCACAGCAAAAGTCACTAAAAACGATTACACAAATAGTATATTACGACCCTAGGCCAGAAAGTTGGATTTCCTGGCCGATGTGATAGAAGTGCCGAGGCGAAGCCGAGGCTCTTCTATCACATCTGCCAGGTTATCCAACTTTATGGTCGTGGGTTGTATACTATTTTTCTTGATCCTACGCCGAAAGTTAATTAAAATAATTTATATTAAAGTAGTAGCACGTTCCGAGGCGAAGCCGAGGTGGGGTAGAGGGGGCGGGCCCGCCCGACTTTTGCAAAACTGAGGCGAAGCCGAAGTTTTTGCTGGTCGGGGCGGGCATTCAAAAATAAATATATTAATAACTAAAATGAAAAATTGATAAAATGGCATTGACAATTACAAATTTTCAAAAACTAACAAATACATGCAAACTTTATTGTATTATTTAACTTTAAATATTATAATTAAAAAAATAATCATAATTCATATAAAATGAATTCAATAGTACATTTTTTCTTATCAAACAATTAAATTGTTTTCTTCTGAGGAGGACATGAACTTTTATTATCCTCTCGCCACTTTTTATAAGTATTATAAACCAAAAGATAACGATCACCAGATTTTTTTGGAGTTCGAACAATTATTTTAGCCTCTGTATCGAAATTTCTTATCGTTGCGCATACGAAACAGCGCACTCTAGTGAGAACGCCTCGTACCTCGAGCCGTCCACAAAAGTCCTTCTTTCTGGACGTTGCGAATACGAAACAGCGCACTCTAGTGAGAACGCCTCGTACCTCGAGCCGTCCACAAAAGTCCTTCTTTCTGGAGTGAACTGCGGCCCGGAAGACCGTACTTTCGGCGGGAGGAGCAAGAAAATTCAATTTTGTATAACTACTTTTTTTAGAAACAGTGTAACAAAATCGTTATTTTGAACGTGAAATAGAAAAAATTAATTTTGAATGCGTAACGTTTGGTTAAACTTGATGACAGTTGACGTATTATCTGTCAAGAATCATTTGAGAGATTTTTTGATGAATATGCTGCTCTAAACCAAAATTGATTGCGAGATCAACAGCATCTACCAGTTAGCAAGAAATTTGGTGCATTACATTTAAAACATCTGGAGTTATCGAAAAACTAAGGAGATTATTTTTCGTAGATGTTTATTAAGTACCAAAATAGTTTTTATAATTTTACGTTTTTATAAAAAAATCGAAGTTTCTTTAATGATGAAATCTTGCAAAACACTAGAAAGTAGGAATTTATTTATTTTTGCAACTACAAATATTTTATTGTGTGACACAAAATGTTATTTCAGAATGTACCATACGAACCTTGTATGATTTTACGGTAATTGTGAGTTAAACAATAATAATAATCGTAGTTTTATAATACCGACTGACTGTAAATAAATGAAGCAAAAAATACAGTTGCAAGACTAATGAGTAAGTTGGTAGTGCAACCTGTCAAAGTAAAGCAACACAAAGTTGGCAAAAGGTGTTGCCAACTAAAGAATAAATATCTTACCAACGTAAGAAAATAATTTTCAATTAAGAGTAATGTCACAAACATGGCAAAAGATGTTGCCAACTGAAGAATAAATATCTTACCAACGTAAGAAAATTCAATTAAGAGAAGTCACCTGGTATAAGCCTACTTAATTAAACTATGGTTACAATGTCTTTTTTTTGCTACTGGAGTCTCATAGTCTTCAACCTTATCAAATTAATAGAGAATTATTCTAAATCTAGGAAGTAATTTATTGTTGACATATGAATGTCCTTTTTTTAATAGAGCAAAGTTTCTTATACATACTTTTCTTGAATACTATGTTTTGATGATTTGATGATTGTATTATACTAACTTGTTTTATATTTTTTAAAGGTTTTTTTGACTTTTAGGAAGAACGATTTTCAAGAATTTATGATTTTTTGGTAGTTAATTGATAAAAAAGCTTAAATTATTAAAATATCAACAATTATCAACAAAATCTAGAATAGCTTTATGTATTTAGTCTAGAACATTTTTTGTGAGTTATAAAAACTTTTTAAGAGAGAAATGCAACAATGGATTATAGAAAGATGCAACAATGGATTATAGAAAGATGTCATAGCGATAAATGAGAAGTCTGTTTTTTTGACATGGATAACTTTTAGGAATATTTCATTATTGCAATTGGTATCAATGGATATTGAGTGTAGTTTATTTTGTTTTGTGGTTTTTAGGAAGTTGGTACTAAACATTTTAAAGAGATTTTTGTTTATAATGTTATTCTTGCTTCTTTTAGCTAGTTTGGCTTTATTTATTTATATTTTTTTGAGAAAATGAATAGAAATAAGTGCTTTCAAGCAATTAGACTTGATACAAAACAATATATTTTCAAAGTTTGAAGAAAAAAAACCAAATTTCTTACAGTGGAAAACTTTCTATGGCAGAAAAGTAGCTAGATTGATACTCATGCTACAAAAATAGACTTACGCTACGTTATATAAGCTTATATGAAATTATCCAGATTAAATATTTCATATATAAATAGATCAATGCGCGTTGCGAGAAGAATTATAACTATTAATACCAAGTAAGTGAAATAGTTTAGAAAAAAAATCAGTCAGTTATTTCTAAAATAAAGATTTTTAAATCAGACAAAAAGTTAATCGGTTTTAATTATTTAATTTTAAAATATCTGATTACTTGACTGCCAAAAAATAGCTTACTTACAGCAGCCAAACAGTTTATAGTTATTTCGAAAATAAATAATAAATTGTTTAAAAGTAATTTAAGTAAAGAATCAATGTCAATTAACTTGAAAAATAATTCAGTAAGAAATTAAAAAAACTTAAGAATTAAACAGAAGCTTAAGAAACAGTTATTTACGTTATTAGTGCGGTAAGTTTCATTTTACAGCGCAAGGTTTTAAGCGCAGAGGGCTTTAATAAAACCGCGGACTGTAAAATGATTAACGCACGAATAATGTATTCAACTTTTTAGCCGAAGACTCAATTTTGCCTGTTTTAAAAATTCCGAAATTTGAATTGATTTGAGGTGGTTGACAGCTCAAGTGCAATTAGTCTGTGGTTTAGAGCTCGATCGATGGTTAGATAAGTACCACAGCACAAGATGGCGCCGACGGCGGCTTAAATTTCGCATCAAAAATATTAAATTGTATTTATTTTTGAAATCTATATGTCTTATTAAGTGTGGTAAATTGTCCTGGTATAAACAAACTATATTTATGACTAAATATGTAACACTTTTTTTGGAGGTCTCTAGAAGCAGATAATTTTCATGGTATTTTACAACACGTCAATGAGGAAGCTCTGCATGTAAAAAAGTCTAGTTACCATAGAAGTTGACAAGACGTGAATATGCCGTTTACGTTTTCAATCGACGAGGCTAAAAAGTATTTTGACGAACATAAAGAAAATGCTTATTTAAAAAGATTAAAAGAATAAAAAATCAAGCCGTATTAAAAGGGATAGAGAAAAATGAAGCAAACAAACTCACCTTTTCTTAGAAAGCTACCTATAAAAAAGTGAGAGCACATATCATCCAGACGAACGCCATAGCGCAATACTGGGTTTAGGCTTATTTATCTTGTCAGTTGCACATAATGAATAAATACATTTTTTGGTAATCGTTCATAATTACATTTTGAGCAAATATTAATGTCATATAGATAGAAGAATTCCTGCGATAGAGTGAGCTAATGAATTTTCAATAAAAAAGAAACAGCGCTTTTTTTGGGATTTGCAGCATATATGAGACATCGTAAGATCTTACCTTTTATGTGTTAGAAATTTAGAATGGTATAGAGTGCATTGTGCGTGAACACTAATACCAATTACATTTAATATGATCACTAATGCTCATTTAAAACATCGTAATGTAACTATGACTATATGATAATAATTCAATTAGGTCACGTAAGATGTCGCGCTAAAACATTTTGATAGTTTTGGGGACTTTTGTACCAGAATGTTTTTCCTCTAGTTTAGCAACCAACCGGCTATCAGTGGACTATAATCTCTAATGGCATTGCTGTTCAATACTTTACAAAATATAGAAAACAATGGATTTTTCTATTGTAGTGATGTTTTTGTGCCATACAAGTGTACAGAGTGTTCTTTTTTCAGTAACGAAAAGATTAATTTTGCTTTACACAAGTGTAAAATTGATTTGTACAAGAAAGAGAAAACTGTTGATGCAAATGTCAAAACATTGTCTTCACGTAGAAATAAATTAAGGACAACAATAAAAAAAGAACGATTTAAACATTTAGATTGGCTTGAATGTGATCAATGTTTCTATGAAACGCAAAATAAATACCATTTAAGTTTTCATAAAAGAAATATGCATACGCCTGATGATTTGATTAATTGGTATCGCTGTGAAAAATGTAATTTTAAAACGAAACAGAAATATTCACTACAAACTCATTATATTACGCATTTAGATGTTAATTCTGTCAATTGGTTCGAATGTGATGAATGTACATTCAAGGCAAAATATAGTTCAAATTTAAATTGCCATAAAGCAAGTAAACATGGAAGAGGTAATAAACAATATAGCTGTGATGAGTGTACGTATAGAACACATTCAAAGTATTATTTGAAAAATCATCAGTTAAATAAACACACACCAGACGAGAAACGGCATTGGTTTACTTGTACTACTGATAATTGTGATTATAAAGCGAAACGTCGAACACATTTAAACCGCCATTATAAAACGAAACATTCCAATGTAGAAAGGAAATTTAAATGTGATTTTTGTTCGCATGGAGCACACACAAAAGGCGATCTAAGAGCACACGAAAAAAAACAACATACTGCCGTAAAATGGCATCCGTGCGATTTATGTTCGTATTCTTCCAAAGCGGCTGCCAATTTAAAAAAACATATAGCACGCAAACATTTCGGTGATGAAAAGAAATTCAAATGTACCGAATGTAGTTTTCAAACTACTACAGATACTGCACTTAATTATCATATAGTAAATAAACATCCGTCAGAGGAGTTAATCAAGCAGAAAAAGTACCGCTGTGACGAATGTCCTTTTCGCGCCTTTTTCAGAAGTCGTCTTAAGGCGCATGTGGCTGCCAAACATACCTTCATTCTGGAAAAATATTAAAGTGATGTGTAGTACTTATATATCTTAATAATAATGATTTTTTTACTGTTTGTACGCCATCCATTTTTTTATATTTGCTATTTGAGGCTTGATAACTCATTTATCTGTTTATTGCTAAACGTATCGTGCTTTCATAAAAAAAAACATAATTTAGGCAAGCTGTGGAAATTATGAAATTCATTTGTTCCCATAGCGTTACTTTTAGCCATCAACGTCAAAAAGTTTTTCATTCAAGATGGGTTTTGCAATAGAGCAAATATTTATTATTTTCAATAAGAATTTATATCAGTCATTGTGACTATAGCTAAATTACATCTTGAAGACAAATGATTTCCACGGCTTACCTAAATTGTTTCTTTTTTCTGAAAGCACGTTATAATTTATATATTATGGAAGGGCCGGTAAAGTAGTTAAAATAGAGAAATATATTGTAAAAAAAGATTCTAATTTATTAGTTTAATAAAATGTATTTTGCTAAATGTTGTTTATTTTTTCAACAAGTCAAAATATCAATAACGCTGCTGAAAGAATCAATCTTGTATTTAATACTAGCTTTAACGGATTTGGATTTAGACCTAAAGTCTAATTATTTACGCAAAATGTAGTGAACAAAAACTTTTCCAACGAGTTAAGGTCAAGAGACAAAATTATTAGGTTTCTATAATCATTGCTGGCTTATCAGATAATAATAATTATAAGCATGTCGTTTAACCATGATACTTATTAAATAAACGTTTCTTTGTGTGAGACGAACATTTAAAATATACAAAACTTTTTATTATGTTTGGCTTTGTTTTTAAAAAATCATTACCATGGCCTCCTTGCTCTCCAGACTTGTCGCCAATCGAACATGCATGGGATTTGATTGGTAATCGACTAGGTAGATTGCCTCAACCGCCAAACATTCTTCTTGATTTTCGGCACCATATTCAGGATGACATTTCTCAAGATGACATAATTTTCTTTAATTTTAGATGCCTTATTAAAGAGTTACCGATTGCATAGGAAACCAAAGCGGACTTATTATTAAATATTTTTTCTAAGTTTTGAAAGCAGTATAAACTGATATTTTACGACAACAATTTCAGTGACATCTGTGCTCGGAAAGTGTTTTTGTTTTCATTTTGATAGTATTTTAATCAACTTTTTTTTCTAACTCATTTTCTTTTACCTCTTATTTTGTTTTGTCATCTGCTTTATGGTCTCTTTTTTCTTACTTTACGCATTCTCTCTATGTTTTTCTAACTAAAACCGTTCTTCATTTGTACATCTAAATCTACTTATTTTTGTATATCTTTGTCTCGCTGTGTTTGGTTTAAATTTCTTCTTTTTCTTAGTACCCTTTACTTTTTATTTATTTTTCTGCTCTACCTCAGTTGTTTGTTCCAGCATTTTTTCATGTTTCAACATGTATTTTTTACATTTGACTTAAAAAAAAAGGTTTTCCAATTCAACCGTATATATGTTTTTTTATGTGTGTTTGTCGATAAGTTTGTTAGTTATAAACCGATTTTGAAAATTTTTTGTTGGAAAGGAGATATCTCAAGGGTGGTACCATGATAAGGAAATTAAGATCTGATAATGACATTCTAGAGAAATAGAGAGAAAGCTTTAAAAATTGTAGCGGCGCCTTGTGCGTTTCCAGTTTCCTCTTTGAAGTTTTTTTTTTCTGTTAAAAATGATTATTATTATGTTTATAGATATTAGCCCTTTTTTGTTTTCCTTCAAAAAATTCATATTTTTTTTTCATTATATTTTTCATTTTGTTTAAGCTATTGCGTTCTACCTATCTGCGTCTGTTTTTCGGCTCATCTCAATTGAATACTTTTCTTTTTTAATATTCTTTCATTTTTTACTTTTTTCTCTTCTCTATTCACTCGGTTTTTCTAACATTTTGTTATATTTTAACATGTGTCTAACATTCTTTTCTATTTTGGTTTTATATTTGTTTTTAATCTACCTTGTGATCCACAATTATATAGAAAAAAGGGGGTTGTACAAAACAAAATCAATCTCTTAGCTTGATTTAAGTGCTATCAGCTTGACATCCGCTTTGTGAGTCTTCTCAAGGCGCAAAGATTTTGTGGGTGCATCATGCATTTGCTGCTCAACATTTGCTATCACCTCCTCTGTCCTGATTGTTGGCCTACTAGCACCTTTCTTGTGGCGCAGAGTTGTCTTTAAGACTCAAAACAGGAATATCTAAAAAAAGGTGCAAAGATTTGTAGAGCGAAACATGTTTGGCTCTACACCCATTTTAGAACTTGACAGCAAAGATTCAAATCAGTTGTGTATCGATAACTCAGCTGGGAGAATCAATCTTGCATTTACTACAACTTAAACTGGTTTGTATTTAGACCAAAGTTCTATTATTTACGCAAAATGTAGTAAACAAAACCTTTCTAATGAATTCTCAAAGTTTATAATATAAACTGATACCTTACCAATTTCCTGACGACAAAGTTAGTGGCATCTGTCATCGGTGACTTTCGGTTTTTTTTTTTCAATTTTGATAATCAACTTTGTTTTCCAACTCAATCTTTTTCACCTTTCGTCTTTTTTCTTACTTCACACATTTTGCTTTTTTTTTGTAAATTTATGTCTTGGTCTTATTTTTATAAACTGTTGTTTTCTATCTTTTTTTCTGTGTTTTTCGATTTGTCTAAATTGAGTACCTATCTTTGTTTTAACATTTTCTTGTTTTTTTTTTATTATATTTATACTTTATCGCTTTTTCCTGTTTACTTTCAAAAGATTTGTTGTTTTTTTTATTTTTTTATTATGGTTCTGTTGCGTTCAATCTATCTCAGCTTTTTTCTTTAACATTCTTTTATGTTCGAACATGTCTTTTTCTTTTAATATGTTTATTCTATTTTGCTTTTTTCCTATTTTCTTTCAAATCAATTATTTTTTATACACTACTCAGTTGTTTTTTCCACAACATCTTTCATGCTTCAACTTGTCGGGCTTAAAAAAACAATAGCGCAAAATAATTAAATTCATATATGATAAGTCACAAAAATCTCTCCGGCATTGCGTAAGCCGCAGATTGTTACCAGTTTTAGTACGAACCGATCTAAGACCTGCTGCCAAAAAAGCAAACCCACCCCTGATTAATACACCTTATATATTAATCAGAAGTAAAATGGATCACATTATTAGAAGCATTTCTACGTTTGTAGACACATTAAGTTATAGACTGATATTAACAAAACATGAGGAATAGAGTGAGCCAAAAACTAAAAAAAAAATTTTCTAGTCTTGGACTAAAAAATGTAAGTTTATAATGTTTTAAAAGTTTTTTTTCAAACGGCATGTCAAGAAAAAACTTTTTGAAGTCAAACAAATTTTAAAAATTTCTAAAATAGTCAATAATCCATTTTTTAACGTATTTTTCTATTTTTTCTATAAGAAAAATGATAAAGATCCTGATAATCTTGTATTAAAAACTGAAAAGTTTGGACCGACGTTTAAAAATCAATATTTTTGACTTAAGATTTTCAGGATCGAATCTTTATCATTTTTTTGACGATTTTAGAAAATTTGGATTCTTCAAATTTTTTTTTTGGCCTGCTGTTTAAGTGGGTCTTTTACAACATTGTAAACTTACATATTTTGGGACAAGTTTTGGAAAAAAGTTTTTTTTTTAGTTTTTGGGCCACGCTAATAAGGAGACAACGTATTATAAGTCGGAGTGTCTAATTTTCTACAATTATTTATAAACATATATTAATAAAAACTCATTGAATTTGAATCATCATTATAAAGTGCCTACATTTCAATATCAGTCACTAAAATAAATGAAAAAAGTACCTAAGGGGTATCAAGCTATCATGGTTTAATGCAAAATTATTTGCTATTATTTTTAAATTATTATAGCCAGAACCAAATTGATTGACACCAAAAATTTAAAATATTTCTATCTGCCATCGCTTAAATGTCATCGATTGACAACTCATCATCATCACCACCGTCTTTGGCGTGATCAGTTAGCTTATGAATCTGAAGAAGTCCTTGTGTTGGACATATTATGTCACATTGATCACATTCAGCTTCTTCTAATTTATCAAGCCCATTTGGATGCTTTGTTGTTATATGTCTATTAAGATCACCCATTCGTTTAATTTTCATATCACAATAAGGGCACACTAGCCATTTGATTTGATCAGTTGGCGTATGTTTGTGATAAATATGAACATTTAAATGATTTTTAAAACTTGCCGCATAGTCACAAGAAGGGCATTTGAAACGCGCCTTTTTATGCTTACTGCTCATATGGTATTGTAATGCCCTTTTGCGGACTGTCGAATATGGACATTTCTCACATTTGAAATATGTTGAACCTTCCATAAAATGTTTCAACAGTTTATGGTCATTTAATGTACTTTCCTTTCGAAATTTTTTATTACATTCATCACAGTCGTACCATTTATTAGATATTTTCCCACATTCACCATTATATTTTGTTAAATGAAAATACAGCCATAGAATTGAAAAACTTCTGATCCTACAATAAGGGCAACGTTGGAACTTAACCTTATTTTGCTTGAGTCTGACATGACATTGATGATTTAGTAGAGAAACTTTTAGAAATGATTTATATTTACAAAAATTACATTTATAACTTGGAAAGGACGTAAAACAACAATATTCTTGAACAGCAAATAACGATTTTAAAAAAACCATGTTTATATATTTTTTTGAAATGTCAAATGTCAATCTGAACGTCTTGTCATATTTGTCAATTGTCAAGTTGAAATGTTAGTGCAAGGTTGCCATGCGTATGTAGCTCATTTCGATTTATGAATTTCTTATTCTAAAAAAAAATAACGAGAAGAAAGCAAAACATTTTTTTTATTTACAATCGAGATAAACATATAAGAAAAACAGCTTATTTTTTTTAAGCAAAATACAAAATTGTTACATATTTGTTATTAATCATAGCCGTCTCCACGACTTAACAAGCCGTGAACAGCGAAATGTGGCAACGCTGCCAGTGGATGTATTGGCATACATCAGTTTAAGTTTCAAGTGTGTTTATTCAATTTTTTTGTTTCAATCTTCAAATAAGTGAAACTGTTTGAGGTTTATGTGTATTTTGTCTTTTACTGTTTTTCCCAGTGTTTAATTTGTTACTTCATTAGTGGGTGTATGACAAATTGGACTATTTAGCAGAGGCGAATTTTTTGAGGTTAGGTGCATTAGTTTATTGTTCAGATTAGTCGCATTGGTTTGTGGTGTAAGCGGGATTACAAAATTTGTGCTAAGATAACAATTAGTTAATGTGATCTGAAAATCATACCTATCTACTTCTTCTATGGTCTTAGCGGAGCTTACTGTCACAACAGACCCACTAACGCTGTTGCCAAGTTGACGTTAACGGCTTGTTAAGTAAACACGGCTGTGCCCTAATTTGACATTCATACCAGCCGTTTAGGTAAAAACAATTCATAAAAAGTTAAAAACTTACAGAAAATTTATAAAATTTCAAGAAATTTTAATGTTTATTTTATAAAAAAAATTACTTAATGACTTTTTAAATTATCTAAACATTTTTCAAACGGTATGTATATTGAAGAAGTAATAGTCTAATAAGGATTTTGGCGTACAAGTCTTAAAAAGGAGCCGCAGGCACGTTTTTTTTGGAACAATTTGTCTCTAATTTGAAACACTGAATTACTTTTTAAAACATTTTCGGTTTAAAATGATAATTTATCATCTTTCAGACATATAACAGTAATAATATGTAAGTGAAATCTTAAACATCAATTATAATGACATTAACATTTGACATAATTTCTTTTTCTGACACTTATGACCTGACCAACTTTTAAAATCATATATATAAGAGCACTAGTGCTTTTTTCTATAAAAGACTCCAATTGGTGAAATTTTTTTCAAAAACTTCTGAATTTTGATAAAATAATCTAGAAATTTTTAAAAACTTTTGTAAAATGACTTTTAAATTTTTGTTGAACATTTTTTAAGAATTTCTTAAGCTTGTCTAGAAAGCGTCTACAGTTTTTTAAAATATTTAATTTTTTAAAAAAATTAAATGTTTTAATTTTTTAAAAATAGTATATCAAAAAACAAGTTTCAAAAGACATGTCTTAAAGCACGCATTCAAGTTTAAAAAACGAGTGTCAAAGCCACGAGTTTTTTTTTTAAAGAATAAGTGTTTTGAGGTCTTAAGAAACGAGTTTTTTATACTATTTTTTGTAATTTGCTCTTTTTATGGTGTTTTTAGGCATTTTTTTTTTAATTAGATCGATTTAGGGATTTTTGCAGTGGGTTGGCAAAATCTAGATTTTAAAAGTGAAAATTTTATCTAGTGGTTTTTTCTTTTGTTTTATCCTAATTCTTCAGTCCTGTCACAAACGCAAAATACAAAAATGGAAAAAAACGTGTTCGTCCACCGAAATCCGTGAAGTAGCAACAATTATTTTGGTTTTTATTACTATTATTATTATTATTGTAAGATACCTACTTAACTTTTTAGGTTAAGTGACATTTAAACTGTGACTTTTGTTTTATTGGAATCGGTTGTTCTTCTCAGACCAGTGAACTTATTATTTACACTATTATATGCCATATTTCACATAAATATACTTTCTATTAATTGTTCACTTCATTTTGCTGTTCGAAAACTCAATATTATTTACAGACAGAAAAAAGTCAAGTTAAGTTTTGCCAACCTAAAAATTTTTTAGAAAAAAAAATTTGGTACTCTATTGGCTTATAACCGAACCGAAACCTATGACGTAGCGTGCTCTAATGAGTCTATTAGAATGTCAAAATGGAGGCAAATTGCAAAAAATTAAATTACGATACTTTAACTTTACTAATTACTCACAAGATTGAGTTAAAAAAACATAAATTTTGACTCGAAATCAAGATGTTGAATAAAAACATTGCCACAGATTTATAGTTGATTTAGTTCCCAGAAATGCAAATTTTGGCCACTTGGGGTGCTGTGTACACTTTCAGTGACAGTAATATTTTAGTGCAAGTAGTTCCCGGTAGAGGTCTATCCAGTTTAGACAATTATTTTTCTATAGTTTTTATCTTGTATTTGATAATGGGCGATTTGAGGAAAAAGTTTTTCAATTGTAGTGATATTCTGCTTGAACGTCAATGCAAAATATGTAATTTTTCAACAAACGAGAAATTATTTTATTTTTTACATAAATGTGAAGTGCAGGGGAAAAGTGAGGTTATATATTATGAATGTGATCAATGTACTGTTGGAAGTTATTCTATTTTATGGTATTTTCATCATCAAAACACTCATTTACAGTGTGATATTAGATCATATAATCAATTTAAATGTGATCAATGTACTTTTTCGACGTTTAAACAAAGTTATTTAGGGCGTCATAAAAAAAGAATGCATTCATGTAGTGATACAAAGATGATGTTTACATGTGAAACGTGCAAATGGAAGACTAATTATGCTCATAATTTGAGAAATCATATAATTGTTAAACACAACAGTTTTTCTATAGAAAGAAAACTACATAAGTGTACTGAATGTGATTATCAGGCATTTGCAAAATCGACTGTGAATCGTCATATAAGAGCTAAACATACTCCAGATTATTTATTAAAATTACATAATTGTAATATTTGTTGTTTTAAAACAAAAGATCGTAATAGTCTATCGCGCCATATCTATATAAAACATACACCAGATGATAAAGTACTTTGGCACAAATGTGACATTTGTAGTTTTAAATCGAAAAACCGTTCTAATCTAAAAGCTCATTTACTGTCTAAACATTCGACTGGGAATACCAAACATAAATGCCAAAAATGCGATTATCAAGCATTTGTCAGAGGAAAGCTTCGGCAGCATATAATCTTGAAACATACGCCACATGATCAAATAAAATGGTACAATTGTAAATTATGCAGCTACCGATCGAAAATTGCTAAAGATTTGAAGAGACATACAGTGAGTATGCACACAATTGATGATAAAAAGAAAAATTCAATTGAAGAATATATATGTAGCAATTGTACGTACGAAGGGAAAAATCTATTCGATCTTAGAAATCATTTGAAAATCGTACATTTGATACGTCAAAAACGATTCGAATGCCATCTATGTCTATATACTACAGATATGGCATGGCATCTAAAACATCATATTAATTCAAAGCATTGCACTGATGAACAAGCAACTTGGTTTTTCTGCCAGGAATGCACGTTTAAGACGAAACGTTGTAGTAATTTAAAGATACATAAGCTTTCAAGACACTCAATTGATAATAAAGTTAAATGTGTAGAATGCTCATTTTCTGCTATCAGTTCAAAGATTTTGAAGCAACATGTTAATGATAAACATACGCCAGAAGATCAGGCCACATGGTACAATTGTAGCAATTGCACTTATAAATCAAAAAATCAAGGGAATCTTAGAGCGCATTGCAGTCGAAAACATTCTGCATTAGATAGAAAATAGGATTTTTGAGCTGTTAGATAATTTTTATTTATAAATTGTAGTTTCCATAGTTTTTAAGATGCTTGCTTGAAATGTTTAATATATTGAAATTAGTATTAAGTATTTTAAAATTTGTAAATAGATTTAAATAAAACAATACTAAAAAGGTGTAAATTCTCAGTGAATACACTACCACAATTTTATTTGAAATTTTGACATATTTTATCGTCTATTATATCATGTAAATAAATTGTCATGTATATCTTGTTTAATATTTAAATTAAGTGCTCTATCTATTGCCTGATGAAGGTAGGATCAGTAACCGAAACGTTGCAAAAATTGATCTAAACATTTGACGTTTGTTGCTATTGTGCTTTGACCCTAGAACCACAAAATTACCTCTGATATCATGAGTTAAGGGCAACAACTAAGTTAAGTAATATGGTTAATAAAAAGCTTCATTTTTGAAGTTTTGTCAGTAATACGACAAGTAAATAGAAAATTTTGCATATCTTAGCTATGCGTTTTAGATAAAAGCGCTAATGTAATAACTTGGTTGTCCAACCCGGCGATTTGTTTAGAGAATTTATCTTAGATTAGTGTACTATCTTGATTTTTTGCATCGAAATGTGGAAGCATGAGTTCTTAATGTTGATATAAGTAGCTTATTCTATAAGATTATATTTTACGAAAATAGTAGGCTCTTGGGTCAATGTAAAACTCATCTATCATAGCAAATTTATTCATACAATTGTCGAGGCTCACCGACAGTGTACAAGGTATGATCTCTGAGTGTACAAATCTTGATTTTGAATGAATTTGCTTTGACATTATTAGTAGAACTAGATTAAACTTAAAGAGTTGTTACTGATTAGAAATAATAAGCTTAACTTATGCTTTGCTTTAAATATGTTTGTTGAAACTTAGTACTTTTGTTGTTTTAATCAGTATTAATAAGGAATGATTTCTTTTTTCCAGGTGCTTCACTGTCTTTTGTCGACAAGATTCCAGGCTAGGAGTGAAATTCTTTCTGGCTGAACTTTTAAATAGTACTATAAAATTTTGTTGATTTATGTGTTTTTAAGATGGCAGAATATTTGTGTATTAGAATGTGAACATTAATAAATTGTAAAAATTGAGTAAACATTAATAAAGTGAGTTTTTTAAATTTTTTTTGTTTAATTTTTTACTTAAAACATTTAAAATATTAAATCTGAGAATTGAAAAAATGAAAATTTTAAATTATATTTTTCTTAAAAAATATGCACTTTTTTTATACACAAAGTGTATTGTTGGTTGCCTAATTTTGTATTAGGAGCACCTAAAGACCTCCTTGCATTTCTGTGATCCTAATACAAAGTTATAAAATTTTTTATCTGAAAGAAATTTTTAAATTATATTTTTCTTGAAAAATATGCATTTTTTTTATACACAAAGGTGTATTGTTGGTTGCCTAATTTTGTATCAGGAGCACCTAAAAACTCCTCGCATTTCTGTGATCCTAATACAAAGTTATAAAATTTTTAATCTAAAAGAAAATTTTAAATTAAATTTTTTATACACAAAGTGTATTGTTGGTTGCCTAATTTTGTATTAGGAGCACCTAAAGACCTCCTCGCATTTCTGTGATCCTAATACAAAGTTATAAAATTTTTCATCTGAAAGAAATTTTTAAATTATATTTTTCTTGAAAAATATGCATTTTTTTTATACACAAAGGTGTATTGTTGGTTGCCTAATTTTGTATCAGGAGCACCTAAAGACCTCCTCGCATTTCTGTGATCCTAATACAAAGTTATAAAATTTTTAATCTAAAAGAAAATTTTAAATTAAATTTTTATACAAAAAGGTGTATTGTTGGTTGCCTAATTTTGTATTAAGAGCACCTAAAGACCTCCTCGCATTTCTGTGATCCTAATACAAAGTTATAAAATTTTTAATCTGACAGAAAATTTTAAATTTTTTTTTTCTTGAAAAATATGCAATTTTTTAATACGCAAAGATGTATTGTTGGTTGCCTAATTTTGTATCAGGAGCACCTAAAGACCTCCTCGCATTTCTGTAATCCTAATACAAAGTTATAAAATTTTTAATCTAAAAGAAAATTTTAAATTAAATTTTTTATACACAAAGGTGTATTGTTGGTTGCCTAATTTTGTATTAGGAGCACCTAAAGACCTCCTCGCATTTCTGTGATCCTAATACAAAGTTATAAAAATTTTTATCTGAAAGAAATTTTTAAATTATATTTTTCTTGAAAAATATGCATTTTTTTATACACAAAGGTGTATTGTTGGTTGCCTAATTTTGTATCAGGAGCACCTAAAGACCTCCTCGCATTTCTGTGATCCTAATACAAAGTTATAAATTTTTTAATCTAAAAGAAAATTTTAAATTAAATTTTTCTTAAATTTTTTATACACAAAGGTGTATTGTTGGTTGCCTAATTTTGTATCAAGAGCACCTAAAGACCTCCTCGCATTTCTGTAATCCTAATACAAAGTTATAAAATTTTTAATCTTAAAGAAATTTTTAAATTATATTTTTCTTGAAAAATATGCATTTTTTATACACAAAGGTGTATTGTTGGTTGCCTAATTTTGTATCAGGAGCACCTAAAGACCTCCTCGCATTTCTGTGATTCTAATACAAAGTTATAAAATTTTTAATCTAAAAGAAATTAAATTTTTTATACACAAAGGTGTATTGTTGGTTGCCTAATTTTGTATTAGGAGCACCTAAAGACCTCCTCGCATTTCTGTGATCCTAATACAAAGTTATAAAAATTTTTATCTGAAAGAAATTTTTAAATTATATTTTTCTTGAAAAATATGCATTTTTTTATACACAAAGGTGTATTGTTGGTTGCCTACTTTTGTATCAGGAACACCTAAAGACCTCCTCGCATTTCTGTGATCCTAATACAAAGTTATAAAATTTTTAATCTAAAAGAAAATTTTAAATTAAATTTTTCTTAAATTTTTTATACACAAAGGTGTATTGTTGGTTGCCTAATTTTGTATCAGGAGCACTTAAAGACCTCTTCGCATTTCTGTGATCCTAATACAAAATTAAAAAATTTTTAATCAGAAAATTTTAAATTAAATTTTTCTTAAATTTTCTATACACAAAGGTGTATTGTTGATTTTGTATCAGGGGCCCGATTCTAACCACTATCGAAAAGCTTTTCGACTCGAAATCTGTCAAATTCAACCATTTTGGATAGAAAAACAACACGTAGCCACCTGACGGCTTTCACGGAAAGGTAGCATATGACGTCATGGATTTTCGATATCGAAAAGTACTTTTCAATATTAAAAACGTGTTGAATTCAAGAATTCGAGTCGAATAGTTTGACAGTATGACAGTAGCACTGTATGACAGGCAGAAAAGTGACGTTCAAGCGGTTTGTTTGAGGTTAGTTTCATTTGATGTAAACAAACAAAGTAATTAGTAGAAGAATGGCTTTATTGTACGCGCAGTTTCTTCTTATTGACGAATTACGAGCGAGAAGAACGGAATCGCACAAGATTGTTTCGACGAATGGTGCGGGATGCACAAGTCTTCAGGGCATCTAACAGGGACCCCAACTCATGTGGGATGAAATAGATTTAGAGCCCCTGCCAGTACCCCAGATACAAGAGGGTAGAAATGATCTTCAAGAGCGGTGAAGGGGACAACAATATGGAGAAGGGGACAACAATGTAGAGAAGACTATATTAATCAATATTTGTAATATAAAGTTACATCTTATCAAATAAATAAATCTTTTCTGTAATTAAAACATCCATTTTTGCACTCATCTCCTGCATCGTTGCACCCATCTTCTGTATTTGTGTGTTTAAAGTCGTCCCTATGACGGAAAATTGCTTTACAGGTTCAACTGCTTGGTTACCTGTATTCTACGCCGAGCAATTTGCCGGTGGCAAATTCGGGATGCTCCTCCATAAAGGAGACCATAACTTCTTTTTGTTCCAGAGAAATTCGCGAGTCGTATTTTTCCATTATTGTGGAAGCAGCTGATTTTTGCGGTAGATGGTAGAAATTAGAATAGGAACATACAATACAATACATATACTGCTGTTTACCAACCTTTAGGGTGCAAAACTACCAACAAAACATTTATTTGTCACTGGCATTTTTTGACATTTTTTCCACTATCGAAAAAGAGTGACGTCACATGCGACATCGCACTCTTTTCGACTCGAATATTTTCGATAGTGGTTAGAATCGGCCCCCAGGAGCACCTCGCATTTCTGTAATCTGTATTTTGTAAAAATTTAAAATTTTTTCTGTAAAAAAATTTTAAATTTTCATTTTTCCAAAAATTTTAAAAATTTGTATCAGGAGCACAGAAACGCAAAAAGTTCTTTTGCGACTAAAAGACCTCTTTCCATTTCTGTTATCCTAATACAAAATTTTAAATTTTGTTTATCATTATTTATAAATTTTTAAAATTGTATCAGGAGCACAGAATTTTTGTAAAGCATGCAACTTGTCATACACCTCAATGTATTGTTGGTTGCCTAAATTTTAAAATTGTATCAGGAGCCGAGAGACGTGAAAGAGTATTTTGCGACCAAAAGACTTCTTTGCTTTTTTGTGATTCTAATACCCCAATTTTCAGTAAAAAACAAAGCAAATTTTTAAACTTTACTAGGCTTTAAATTGTACTAGGCTTTTGGAAAAATATAGAGGTACGTAGACCATCAAAATGTGTAATTTATTTTTCGAATTGAGAACAAATTTAAGCAGAATTAAAACGAAGAATGTAATGGTTTTAAGCGGTTTAAAAATAATATAACAAATTGAATAAACACATTTTATTAAATACAAAAAACTGAGACAGCTGTTGAAATATTTATATAAACAATAAACACTGATAGGAGGATGCAGGAATATTTTTTTAGCAAATTGTCAACATTTTTTTCAAACTCTTTGTTTTAGAGCAGTGGTCCGTTAGTTGACCATTAGCAAAATAATTCCAATAGCCACTTGAACTTAAATTACTTTTTGTTAAAAATGTTAGACTCCGGGAAACGGCCATTACCTACTGAGTGAAGTGTACTTCTTCGATTTTTAACTTCTCCTGAATACGAAGTAATTCCCTGAAAACAAAATTAATTTCAATTCAAATTAATAATTTACTACAAGTTTGTTATTGTGTAATCGACAACACAACTTGTTATATTTTAAATTGCAAATCTCATCTAATATTTATTTTTATTATAAATCATTCAAGAAAAGCACGGAAAAGCCATAAGCGGCAATTTTCAATGCACCCTTGTTTATTCTACAGATGTTTATCTTTTTTTTAACTATTTTCAATTTCAAACAGTGAAATGCCACCATAAAGCAATTAATATTATTTTTTTCTTGCTTAACAGTACAATTTAAAATACGAGAATAACCTCAATTATAGCTTTCCTATTAACCTTAACATGCTTTGCATTCACATAATTATTACAATTCAAATTTGAGTATTAAAGAAGCTTATTATACAGCCTTTTACAACTGGTGTTTTTTGAATTTTGGGTCAAAGATTGCCATGAATGTTTAATTTTGAATGGTGAACGTACCTTTACCACCGAATCAAAGTGACAGTTATTAATTTGACATCTAAACCTAATCTAACCTTACTTATAATTTAATAGATCGATAGTTCAACACGTTAATGAGATTAAATTAAAAGCACTTGAAAGCAGTTATCAGAAACGAGCAATTAAACTTTATTGTATTAGAAAAATTAGAAGATAAGGTTTAATTTTTTCTAATCTATTACATTCCCTGTCTTGTTTATGTTATATAAACAGTTAAATTATATAAACAATCAAATAAGAATAAATATAAATAACATTAATGTTAAATTATAATTTTTTATTTCGTGCAAAATAAACATTTTTTATAAATTAAAAAAATAATCGCAATCTCTTTCAGTTACTCAAAGAATATTTTATTTAAGCACTCAAGTTAAACCTTTTTTTAAACATAATAATTTTTAAAATATAATAAAATGTTGTGTTTATATTTATTAATAATAATTATTCTAATCCCACATCTCATTCTATTGTGATCAGTCTGTGGTTTGCATATGTCATTTATATCATCTGTCAAATGTCAGTTAATTTCAAAAATAATGGCGTCTATTAGCTCTTATATTTTGCAGAAAATATTCTTTAATTGCGGTGGCCCTTTGGATCTGTATCATTGCAAGAAATGTAATTTTTTTACAAATGAAAATATAAATATTCTTTCACATAGATGTAATGCGCAAATAAAAAGTGAGGTTATGTATACTGAATGTGATCAATGTGACACTAAAAGTTATTCAATCTTATGGCAACTTCACCACAAAAACCACCATTCGCTTAAAAATTATAGAAAAAAAATTGGAATATTTTACAAATCTGGTAGGAAATTTGAATGTGATCAATGTACATTTTTGGCAACGAGTCAATATGATTTAGATAATCATAAATTATCATTTCATAAAACGTTTTTTGACAAATTTAATTTGTTAACGTGTCAATTTTGTAATTGGAAAACTAAATATAAGCGAAATCTAATTAATCATACAATGGCTAAACATTATCAAGGAGAAAAATTACATAAATGTGCACAATGTAATTATCAAGCACATATAGAACACTATTTGGAACGGCATATGAAAATGAATCATATTGCCATAAAAATTCATAACTGCCTCTTTTGTCCGTATAAAACAAAAGATCATAATCATTTAACTCGACATGTGGAACAAAAGCACACACCATACAAACAAAAATCTTGGTACACATGTGATATTTGTAAATTTAAAACGCCAAGTTGTGACAATTTACGGCGTCATTCAGTAACCAAGCATTCTGCCAACTGGAAAAAAATATACAATGAATGCAATTATTACTCGATTAATAGACAACGTCTAATATCTAAACATCCTCCAGATGTTTTAATGAAACGATATCATTGCGTCACTTGCAACTACAAATCAATACGATCTGATACCTTAAGAAAGCATATGAAAAGAAAACATCCAACAATTAATCCAAAAACTGGCGAACAGATAATCGAAAAATATATCTGCAGCTTATGTTCTCATAAAACAAATGATATCCTAGATTTTAGAAATCATTTGAAAAACGATCACACAGTTGTTTCCGAAAAACAATTCGAATGTAATCATTGCTTATTTACAACAAATAACAAATATTATTTAAAACAACATATTGACACGAAACATTTTGAAAAAGAATACTCTGGCCCTCAAAAACAATTTAAATGTAGTGATTGTTCATTTATTACAAATAACAAATATTATTTAAGACATCATCGTAATCGAAAACATGTTTAAAATGTTCAATGCATGTGTACAAAAAATCTACAATGTGATGATTGTTCATTTACTCCGAAAAAAAGATTAATATTTACACAGCAAATTGACTCAAGAGAGATTGCTGACAAGTCCACTAGTTGGTAATATACGTATGAATCAAAACGTCTTAATCAATTCAATAGGCTTATAAACTTGAAAACACCAATATAAATAAAATCATTTAATCAAAAATGAAAAAAATTTGGATTTAAAAAAAGCAAAAATTCCCTAACCTGCACCTTATAAAGTTATAATAAAAATGTGCCATTGTACTAAAGATAGAGTTGAAATCTTGTGCTTATTTGTTTGGAGTATGTACTTGGCAACGATCAACATTTACTAAGTTGTGGTATCATTTTAACGTTTTTTTTATTTTATAAGCTATAAAATAAATTTGGAAACTAAAATAATAGTTTACCTACTGTTACTACTTGAAAAGATTATAAAAAAAAAAAATTCCATATAATAAAAAAAACAAAAATTTGACTGATGACATTAGAATGAAAAAACGTTTTAGTGGCCGTCTTACCAGCATAAAAGTAGAAAAAGTGTTCTATAGAGAACATAGAACTAAACTCCAACCGTAAAATGACAAAACAGTTTTAGTTGGCTAGCAGAATTAGTTTGATATATTGAAAAAATTTAAAATGCCGAATAAAGCAACTGAAAAATATGTATCAAGAAAAAGTAGCATTGTAAAAATATGTACTTATGTGCTAACTGAAAACGAATAAAATTAATATTACTAATTTTGACCCCATCAGTATTGTAATTGAATAATAACAAACCTGTAAAAGGTAGGTAATGTGGAACTTCACTCTCTAGGGCAAAAAAACCTAGCCTACTTGAAGCAACCCTGTGGCGCAACTTATATAATTACAAACAACGATCTATGGTTTCAAACCTTCAATTGTTTTAATATTTCGAAATGTCAAATGTCAAAATAATTATATTGAATTAGAAAAAAATGTTATTATGAGTGATTGAGGGTAAAAAAGTATACATACCTTGACGAAATGTTGCATTTCTGTCACGGTATGTAATGTACTATTACCCCCAGTCAGTAATGTAATTGAATAATAACAGACCTGTAAAAGGGAGGTAATGTGCAATTTCCCTTTCTTGGGCAAAAAACCTAGCCTACTAAAATACACTGTATCTTTGGTACCGTTATGAAGCGCAGCCCATATAATCACAACGATCTATGGTTTTATGATGACCTTCAATTGTTTTAATATTTCAAATGTCAAAATAATTATATTAACTTAAAATGAAAATATTTATATTAAATTAACAAGGAATATTATGAGTGATTGTGGGTAAAAAAAGATACATACCTTGACAGAACGTTGCATTTCTGTCTCGAAATAAAGTATATTTCGACGCTTTGCGTCACGGTCAACTCCTTATTTTCTCGACAGAAATACAATACTTTCCGTCACGGTATGTAATGCACTATTAAACATAAGTTTGATAGTGTGTAAATCACAGCAATGTGTTGGCGACTATAGAATAACCAATTACATCAGAACTTTAGTACAAAATGACAGTATACTTCTTTTTTCAATAATTGTTTTCTGATAAAATTTGCTTCGAGTTTGAAATTTAAATTTATTTTACTTAAACCTCTTTGAATTTTCTTATAAACTTAGCAATATGCACAGAAACCAATTTATTAATTATGAAAATAATGCATTAATTATTTTCAAAATATGATGAATTATCCTAATTATTAAAACTAGAACATCCTTCTATCAATTGAAAAACTTTAAAAGCACTGGAAAATCTACATTTTTCTTATATTTATTCTAGAAACCGGAGAGAGACAACACCAAGTTTTACAAAGGTGGAAGAGAGATGACAGTGCTCAGAAAGTGCGAGAAGGTTCAGTGTTTTCAAAACGGGCATAAAAATAATAAGTTTTGAACAGTAGTGCCGAAAGAAAGATAGTTGAGTGATACAAATAATAAGTCAATTAAGTTAAAAATGATTAAAAAGTGTTGATTGAAATAAGTTGTACAAAATGAAGCCTAAAGTGTGGAAGTATAGTTTTTGTTCCGTGTGATTAATTCAAATAATTGAGGTTTTCTTCTTCTTGAAAGTGTTTAGTTTCTAAAAGACGATTAGTAAGCAACTGAATAAAGGTCCACCAAGGCTACAGATTAGTCATTAGTAGATTAAATCTTCTGAAAACAAGTGAGATTGTAGATTGTAGATTGAGAAGGGGTCGTTTGGCGCTTTCCACCTTACAGAACTGCGACCATATTGATCTATTGTTCTTGAACCCTACGCTCATTGTTTCCCCAGGAATTCTAGACTTTTTGTAAAGCCGAGTATATTCCTAAGTGGCTTGTTTTTGACTTCGACAGGCGTTAGTCTCGCACTGTCTAAGTAGGTCAGCCTTTGGGACGCTAGCGCACCGCAATTACAGAGTATGTGCTCAGCGGTTTCACTTTCCGATTCACATAGTCTGCAGTTCTCATTGTCCACCAGACCCAGCTTTTTAAGGTGATACCTTACTGAGCAGTGTCCAGTGAACAGGCCTGCAATGATTCTTATATCATTCTTCGATAGAAGAAGAAGCTTTTTTGCATTCTCTGGCGAATATTCGATGAATTTCTTCGCCTGTCTTTGCCCAGGAGTATTCTTCCAGTGGCGCATTTTAGTTGCCAATTCCCACCTAAGGATCTCCGTCCGTTCATGCGATTTCGTTAGTCCACAGAACGGTTCGGGGCCTATTGGAGGAGCTTTCGAACCTGCTTTCGCTAATTCATCGGCAATTTCGTTTCCTTCAATTCCTTCATGACTTGGTACCCAAATGAGGGCAAGCTTGTTGCCCATTGCCAAGTTTTTGAGGGACTGTCTGCATTCCCAGGCCATTCGAGACTTAGTGTTGTTTGCACTGACAGCTCTTATGGCCGCTTGACTGTCAGACAGAATGCAGATCTTTTTGCCTTTAATACGCCTTCGCAGACATTCTTGGGCAGTTAGATCTATAGCAAGTGTTTCAGCTTGCATAATTGAGGGTGTGCTACCTAGGGCTATTGTTGCTCGGTATTTTGGACCATAGATTCCTATACCTGTCCCTTTAGTTGTTTTTGATCCATCTGTGTACCAGATAGAGGAGTTCACGCCAATTTGTGCGATTCGACTTCGAGCCGCATGACGGTCAGTAATGACTGTTTCCAACGGGGTTTCGAAGTCATGCATTATTGACATGACGTCCCTTGGTTGTTCAAAAAAACCCGGCTGCAGAAGGTCAAGTATCTTGAGGTGACCTGTTCGGTCTCCTAATTTGAATTTCTTTGTTTGGGCCAGCCTCAGAGATGCTTGCAAACTCTCCCTTTGCACCTGTAGGTGAAGGGGCGTTAAGTTCAGCAGCACCTCTAGAGCGGTAGTAGGAGCCGTGCACATGACTCCTGTAATGCCCAGGCACGCAAGCCGCTGCAATTTCTGCAGCTTGCTTTGTGTCGTTGTTTCTCTGGTTTTCGTCCACCATACAAGAGATGCGTATGTGACGATGGGTCTTATTACCGTAATGTACAACCAGTGTATCATTTTCGGCTTTAGACCCCATGTCTTGCCAAAGAGCTTTCGACATGCCCAAAAGCAGCCCGTTGCTTTGGTAAGAGTCTTGTCGACGTGGGTGTTCCATTTAAGTTTACTATCTAGGGTTACTCTTAGATATTTCACTTCGTTGGAAAATTGAATCGATAATCCTTCCAGTTGCGGAGCTTTAAGGTTTAGCTTCTTGCGTCTGGTAAATGGGACTATGGTGGTCTTTTTAGGGTTAACACAAAGTTCCTCCTTATCACACCATCTTTTGATTGTGTTCAGGGCGTTCTGCATTAGGCTGGAAATGACACCTTCATGCTTGCCTCTGACTAGAATTGTGAGATCATCTGCATACCCTAGTACGCAGTGACCCCTTTGCGTTAACTCACAGAGTAGATCATTCACCACTATTGACCACAGCAAGGGCGATAAAACTCCACCTTGTGGACAACCTTTAACCGTGATCAGCGAAGTGTTTTCTTCTCCCAATGAGGCCGTTATTATGCGGCTTACAAGCATTGATTCAACCCAGCTTGTTACAGCTGGTTCAATGCCGTGTTTTTCTGCTGCCAGCTTTATAGATCTAAAGGAGGTGTTATCGAATGCACCCTCTATATCTATGAATATGCCAGCAACTATTTCTTTTGCCTCGATAGTTTTTTCCACTTCTCTAACAATATAGTGAAGCGCGTCTATCGTGGATTTGCCGGGTTGGTAGGCAAACTGTTTGGAGTGTAACTGTGCTCCGTTGTGGAGCACGTTCCTCATGTGGTTATCCACAATTTTCTCCATTGCTTTGAGGAGAAAGGAGGATAAGCTGATTGGGCGATATGATTTGGCCTCGTCCGGAGGCCGTCTGCCCGTCTTTGGTATAAAAACTACCTTTACCTTCCTCCAGGACTGGGGAATATACACTAATGCAAAACTTGCCTTAAAAATGCTAGTAAGGCAAGGGGCAATGACGTTCAGCCCTTTTTGCAGTAAGGCTGGAAATATTCCATCGCCTCCGGGCGATTTGTAGGGCTTGAAGCTGTTTATAGCCCATTTTACCTTTTCAAGGGAAAAGATTTTCCCTGCCAGACGTCTGCTGTCTCTATTTGAGTGTTGGTGTACAACACTCGCGAGAGCGGGGCTTGTCTGACTAATGTTGCGTGTCTCTATGGAACCCGGAAAGTGGGTCGACATCAACACCTGTAGACTTTCTCGGGTATCCTTGGCGAATTCACCATTAGGCTTCTTAATAAGCCCTATTGTGTTTGAGTGGTCCTTAGACAGCACCTTTTGAAGACGCACCGCTGGGGCGAGCTCGTCGATCCCCTCGCAAAAGCGCTTCCAGGACTGCCTTTTGGACCTCCTCAATTCTTTGTTGTATTGTGTTAGGGCTTGTTTGTAGTCCTCCCAGAGTCCTAATCTCTTGGCCCTATTGAACGCTTTTCTAGCTTCGATCTTAAGCTTGGCTAGTTCGGCGTTCCACCACGGTACGTCCCTAGAAACAGTACGCTTCCTTAGAGGGCAGCTGGTTTCGTATGAGGCTATTATTTGTTGCCTCATATGTTCAGAGGCAGCTTCTAACTCCTCTACCGTGGATATTCCGTAGTGAAGGCCTTCGAATTCAGTTCGCAGTGTCTCTGTGAAGAGGCACCAATCCGTTTTCTTTGGCACTCTACACTGCACTTTCACCACTTTGGTTGTTTCCAGTTCAAACGCAATGGTCGCGTGATCCGAAAACGATGGTTCATCCATCACTTGCCAGTTTTTGACAAATTGCGTCATGAACGGACTTGCCAGCGTCAGGTCTAGAACCTCTTGGCGAATTGCGTTCATAAAGGTTGGTTTGTTGCCGCGATTAATAATGTCTACATTGTTAGCACAAATAAAATCTAGCAAATCCTTACCTCTTTGATTATTGTCTGAGCTGCCCCATACTTCATGGTGCGCGTTGGCATCACAGCCCAGAATAAGTTGTTTGTTCCCTTTCCGGCACCATTCAGTGAGGCGTTGTACTTCCTCTGGTGGTGCACTGGTCCCATCACCGGGAAAGTAGGCCGAGGCTATAACTACACTCCTCTTGCCTGTCCCAATCGGCAGCTCGACTATAGCCGCCGTTAGGTCTCCCGTGATGAACTCTGGAATTGAGACAAAATTTATATCTTTTCTGAGCAATAATGCTGCTCTTGGTCTTACATGACTGAAGTCAGCTAGAAGGCTATGTGTCCCTCTTGGGAGTCCTTTGATTGCGCCGTTGTTCAGCCAGGGCTCTTGGATTAGCCCTATGCCCACTTGTTCTTTGACAAACCTCCAGAATAAGGCACTAGAAGCTGCCTTTGAGTGCTGGAGGTTTATCTGTATACATTTGAGACCTAGGCCGTTTGGGCTTTAGTCTCACCCTTTTTGGGGTCGGTTTCTTGACGGGGCTTTGAGGCTTTTTGTTTACCTTTTGACCCTGCCTTGGCCATTGGCTTCTTGATCTGAGGCTTCAATGCAATCTTTCCCTCTCTCCGTGGTCCCGGCTGTGAAGCCGGCAACTCGGGAAGAGAGATCGATTCCACCTGCTGTCCACCAGAACCGGAGCTTTCCAGCTCCTTGGATGTTGAGCTGTGCAGCTCCTTGGAGTCAATTTGGGCGTTAGGGATCTTTTGGCCCCTCTTCGAACGCAGCTGGATTTGTCCGAATCGGTAGCCAACCCTATTTCCCAATTTTTTTAGATTTTCGGCAGATCGATGATCTACCGAAAATGCTACCTCTAAAGTTGAAGCAACCGGATTCCTCCGGAGAATTCTCCAGTTAGAGGTTTTGAGGTCCTTATTTTGGCCCTCTATTAACTTCAGGATTTTCTCGTTGGAGTAGTCCTGACTACCTGGCAAATACCCTATAAGGATTTCTGTATGAGGCATTTCAGCCTCTTCTACAACCTTAAGGGATGCCCCTTCCCATGGCTTTAGCTCATTCTGTATGCATTTTAGCCACTCCGCCGTCGCCGCATCAGCACACAGAAGCGCTAGCCAACCCGGGCGATTGTAGATGTGATGGAATTGAGGCTTGATAGCCTCTGACATCATGTCCACAATTTTGTCCAGTATCGCCTCCTGAGTGGCTGCAAGTTGTTCCACTGTCAGGAGCGTTTCTGGATAGTTGGAGGGTATTATTCCAACCCTTGTGCCAGTCAAAGTTTGAGTAAAAGACGGCTTTTTAACCTTGGTAGGTTCAGCCGTTTCTTCTGCCCTCTTCTGACGTTTTTCCCCTGCTCCAGCCTTGGGAGGAGTGCTGCCATCAGACCTCGCTCTTTTGGAGCTGCCTGTGGGTTTCTGCTCCATAGGCTTGAGGGCAAGTTTTTTGGCTTCTTCAGCCGGAATACCCTTTTGCAGAAGAAATCTATATCTTTTCCGTGCAGCTCCAGAAAGGCGCACCTTGGTCGCCTTCGAGTTAAGGCGTTCCAAGGCGTTTTTAGCCTCTTCGTCGCTGCTTTCGCTGTGACTTTGGAGAAGTATATTCTCCAAGTTTTCTTCAACGGTTTGGCTTGGACCTTCGCCCAATTCCATTGACTCTATTAGGGGTGAGTCAGCCCCTAGATTAATGTTTTTTGTGTCCATAGAAGGTCCCACGAAAAGCTAGGGAAAGAAAGGTCACCTGCAGCAGAGCCCCGCATGCCACAGGAAGGCTATTTAAACCGGAGGTCGCCTGGTATCCGGAGTTCGCATATTAGTGGCTAAGATTACCCTCTTAGTCATACAGAATTCGGCATATGCTGTTCCACCTTAACTTTGGGAATTTTTTATAGAGGCTGTTCTCCTCGCGGACCGGGCGGTGAAGCCAAGCCCCCCGTGCTGCTTCAGCTGCAGCCCTCTCTGCGCCTTGTGAGGGTTTGTTGCAGCGGAAGTAACCTACGGTGTTAACCAGACAAAATGGCGCATGTTTGTCTGTGGCTCAGGTACCTCGGGTTTGCCCCACCCGTACTCAAGTTGCAAGCAACTGGAGCCCTTGAGGGAGAAAACAAGTGAAGTGTCCTACATCATCCAAGGCTATCGGTAAACATTTTTAAGAAACCAGAAAGCGAGCTACTCATCCAACAGCTAAGTCTTAGTTCACTAATTAATCAGTTATAAAATAATGTTCCAAATTATTGTAAAATATCTTGGCGCCTAATTTTTATTTGTGCCTTTCTGTTAAACTTCATCTTTATTAAATATTGTTATTTTAATTATTTGTTTAATTAACACCTCTAATCTCTGCATAGAAAAGTTCTGGATAATTTTCATTGCAGATTGTCCGTTTTGCTTGTTCAATGAGAGTCTTTATAGTATTTAATAACGGGTTTTTATCTCCATGGTTTTTATAAATGATTATAAGGACGCAGTTAACGTAGGAAGTGTGCCGCCTCTTTTACTTTGCACATAGATCGTTCAAGGACACGTATCAGACGACTCTAAATGACAAGTGACAAATCACATTCTAAATGACAAGTGACAAATCACATTAATGACCAGCTAGGGGATTCCGAACTCACGATACGATTGACGACGACGACAGCAAATTCTATACGATATCGTGAAGCAAATGGCGGCTTTTGCGATTCCGGATGACTATCGTCGGAAACGATCGGCTTTCGGTGGGCGTGACTACATTTTCGTTCTAATGGGATGAAAATTATAACTAGCGGCACTATTTTTTTGACGACTTTGACGTTGACACTTGGTTGACAGTAGACTTGTTTTTTTTTTAAGTGGTATTTGAAATCTGTCCATGTCTGTACTTTTTTGAAATGTATGTTTATAATTATTGCCTTCTGCTCAGTACCTATTTGCATTACATATTGAAAAATAATTTACATACCTTTTGCCATTTTTCCGGTGTTCTGATTCCAGCTCCTTCGGAATTTAAAATATTGCGTAAATTGTCCCACATCTTTTTGTGGGTTTCTCTTGCGCTTGCACTATTTAAGCGACCTACAGCAAAATCTTGATGCTCTTCCATATAATTTATTATAATTTCCCAGTGGGAATCGCTAACTTTAAAAGACATCGCGCTTTGACTACTTTCTTCTTCGACAATTTTTCTACAAATAAAATAAAATTGCGGTGCACAAAGCTACCTACGATACCCTCGGTTTGCCCCATGTGTTAAAAAATAATGGTAAGCTACCTAGAACTCCTTACGGTTTATCCCATGTGTTCAACAACTGGTGAAAATAACAAAATTACTTTTTATATTTTGGTAGATTTTTGCGAACCGCGTTTGTTTGAAATAAAGTTTTTCTACTTTGGTGTCACAATTAGTTTATTGTGATACTAAAAACAGTTTAACAATTAAAACTACTGTTGAACGTCTTTTACTAAATATTTTAAAATAAAAAAAAAAAAAAGGTTTCAACTGGAATTGAGCCGGAAATTGCTTGCTTTACAAGCTGAGACTTTAATCATCGCGCTATAAACGGATCCGTAAAAGTTTATAAACACTTTTCAGGTATTCTAAATATTGATAAAAATAATTAAAAAAAAATATTGTAATGAAAAAATAGTATATTAATAGAACGTACTTTTACACTCCCTTTTTTATTAAAACATACAACAATAAGGCTTTGTTTATTAAACTCGTAAAATAATGTACTATTAAAGGGACTTTTAGCGGTGGCTAACAGAATAAACAATAATAATTATTTATTATAATATGATGATTTATAAGAATGTTAATGAAAGCTAATTAAAGAATAAACAATGATAAACGAAGACGATTTAGAGACATTATATTTCATTTTAGTTGGCAAAATGATATTATGCGCATGACAATTCCTTCAACGATACTGTGACGATACCTCTTGAGTTGTCGTCCAAATCGTCGCCTTTTCCACGATGCAATCGTCTGCCAAATCGTGCTCGTCGCATACCGGAATCGCTGCTATCGTCGTCTCACGACACACTTCTATCGTATCGTCGCACCAGAATCCCGCTGCAGCGGGAATCATAGAATAAGCAAGAACTGTCAAATTATAAATTTCATTTCAACAAAGCGGTACTTTCAAAGTCACAGCCAACTGTGATGTGTAAAAATTGTAATTTTGACATAAATATTTTGTAAAACGTCAGATTTATGTGCTAACGTTATGTCAAAACTATTTTATAAAAAGTAGTGTTTCAATAAAAATGATAAAAGAGGGACGACCTTTTTGTTCAAAGAGACGTAAGACGTAGATATATAGTCTTTATTTGTTAGGAATCTGTGATAAGCATCTTAAGTTGTCAATGTCAACTGTCACTTGTCAACTGTTTTTAAACATAATGGCGACTGGCATTACTAGTTGCTCTTGTTTGTCTTCCAAAAAATTGCTTTTTAACTGTAACGAGTTTTTAAATTTGTATATGTGTCAAAAATGTGATTTTTCGACAAATGAAAAAGTATTTCTATTTTCACATAGATGTCAAGGGAAAATTGGCGAAGGTATGAATGTGATCAATGTATAAGTTATATGGCTGCCCTCCGGCAAAATGCTTTTTATCGCATTCTCAGAAGCTAACACTTGCATTTATGTTAATAAACTAATTATTTCTTGGTTTATGCCTGTTTCGACAGGGCTGTATAGGTTTAATTCTGCAGCACATTTGCACTGGCAGCAGCACTTGTGTTAGGGACAAGCATCAAATATTCGCCATTTAAAACAATTTATTTTAGATAGACTTGATATATGTATTTTAATTTATTACGATGCCAAGAAAACATTCTATTATTTAGATAAGCGGAGGCTATGAAAAAAACAAAATTAGTTTGTTTGACTTTTGTTTCTTAACTTCTCAAACTAACAGCATCTATGGGAAGATATTGGGTTTTTTTTTTAATTACAATTAATTAACAGCACTGAATCAAGCTAAGACTCTGATTTTGTTTTGCACAGCCCTCCTTATCTAAATTATTTTGGATCACACGATAGTTTTTGGATCTGAGATTCAGATATTCGATATCCAAAACAGAACTTATTTTACTATACTATTTGTAAAATCTCGCATTGATAAGCATAAGTACAATAAATGCTTCAAAGAGAGTAGATTTTTGAAAAAAAAATACATAACGGGTAATCAAAAAGTTTTCGCATTAAAGATGGCTTTGATTGAAACAATAATTGAAGTTCAAATGTCATAAAATTCGGACCTATCAAAATCTATCTAAAGAATAACTGTTTTAAGGTCTTATGGAACGAGTTTTTTATACTATTCTTTGTAATTTGCCCTTTTTAAAAGTTTTTTTAAAGTAAAAGTGCTTTAAGGTCTTATGAAACGAGTTTTTTTATACTATTTTTGGTAATTTGCCCATTTTATGCTGTTTTTGAGCATTTTTTTTTAATTTGATCGATTTAGGGATTTTTGGAGTAGGTTAGCAGTATCTAGATTTTAAAAGTGAAAATTTTATCTAGTTGTCTTTTCTTTTGTTTTATCCAAAAATTATGTAATCCTGTCAGCCCCAAATTACGAAAATAGAAGAAAACTTTACATATAGGGCCCCCGAAATCCGTGAAATAGCAAAAATTATTTTAGTTTTCATTATTATTATTATTGAAATATAGCTACTTTTTTAGGTTAAGTGACACATAAACTGTGTCTTTTGCTTTATTGGAGTCGGTTGTTCTTTCCAAACCAGTGCACTTATTATTTACACGATTTTATGCCATATTTCACATAAATATACTTTCCATTAATTGTTTACTTCACTTTTCAAATTTTAATTCACAATATTATTGACAGACAGGTAAAAAGTCAAATTAAGTTTCACCAACCTAAAACTTTTTTAGAAAAAAAAATTCGCTTCTCTAAGGGATTATAACCGCACCCAAACCTATGACGTAGCGTTCTCTAATGATTCTGTTAGAGTATCAAAATGGAGGCAAATTGCAAAAATTATTTTTCCAAACAATTGGCAATAGAATAGGTTTACTTTTCGTGCATTACCAAACTAAGCGTCAACTATGGAAGATTTTTCACTTTGACACTTATCAGTACTTAATGCTTTTTGTTTAAATTTGACAAGTACAAACTTTGTGACATTTAAATTTCAATTGTTTCAATCAAATACATGCCCAATTTTTCCAACGCCTTCTTTAATTCGAAAATGATATGCCCACTTTTTATGTTTTATTTGGTCAGCGTGGTCAACAATGACTGTTTGAGTTGGCAACACTTTTTACAGACTTTTTTTATTTGCCTAGTTGCAACACTATAACCGGATAAGCTAACACTCATAAAAAACATTGTAGGTTATGTTACAGCGACTAACTTTCAATTGGCATCTGTCAATGAAGTTGTTAGTGTCAAAGGTGTCACTCGTCAGCAATAGGAAGTGGTTGCAGTTGTACCATTATAAAATGAAATGTAGGATTGCCAACTCAAACAGTCATTGTATAATGAAATAATTAGAAAAATAAATGTTTTTATCTTTAGAATTAGAACATATAATTTGGTCAGTCGAAAACAAGTGATAGATGTGCTTCTCTAACTCAAAAAAAAATCAACTCGTTAAATATAGCTGTTAAAAAAAAATTTACGCATCTTCTTAATTATTTATGTCTTTATTACTGTGTAAAGTATCATTTTCGAATTTGAGTCTTTAATAAGTTTATTGTTTTCAATTTGGAGTCTTTTATAGTTATGTTTTTAGTTTTGAAGAGTTGGTATAGCATAACTGTCATAATTACGTCAATGTCATTATTTTTTTAATTACGGAACATTACTGTTATATCTTTGGAAGACAATACGTATTCATTTTAAACCAAACATATTTTGAAAAATATTCCAATGGTTTAAATTAGAAGACAAAGTGTCTTCAAGCATAACTGCGTAAATTTTTTACTAGATAAGTAGACCTCGTTACATTCAGAATTGTCAAACTATTTCGGATTTATCAAGTAATAAATTTTTAGTTGTTGCTTCGGCTTGTTCCCAAATCTTGAGTGGGGTACATAATCTCTGTTCTTCATTATTATATTGCTTTTTGATAAAAAATTAGACAAATTATATCAAACAAATGTTTTATATTAAACCGGATTTTGAAATTAAATGGCTTATTGCGGCTACCAACCGTTATCAATATAATTTCCAAAGCAAAAATTATGATTTTTTTAAGTCAATTAAAAAAACGCAAATTCGAAAAAACGGCTTAAAGAACACGATGTATAAGGGGCCGAAGCGTCCCATAGACAACTTGTGCGCCAAATCAACCCATAAGGTTGATAAATAATTTTTTAATAATAATTTTTAAGACGTTGAAAAATTAAAAAGTTAATGAGGCTAATGACAAATTCATTTGTTTTTCAAATAAATCGAGTAATTCTTATTGAGAAAAAAGTGCAAAAAAAATAATACAAAATTTTTGAATGTTTTTCTTCTATATTGTTTTTTAAGATTTGTTATAAACAAATATATTGTTTAAGAGATAACAAAAATGTCTGCTATTAATAGTTTTTCTTAATGGAATTATTGTTGGTTGTTAAATAACTAACTAGTGCTGGAGGTCGGATACTGATAATTTTGATTTGTTTTATTGGTATACTCTATAAAGTGATACTTTTACTTTTGTTAAAGTGGGTTGGTACACATGACGACCGTCCACCATAAAAAGTATTTCCTTTAAAATTTGGTGTGAATTTATTAATCAACAATTTAATAAATCTACATAAAAGTTTTATTAAAAAATGTTCATAAACATTAAGAAACATTTTTTGAGATGTATATTTGAAAAAAAATTATGCATTGCGTATCAGTGCTTGGATTTCTTTCCTGTCGCAGAGCTTAATAATGTTAAACATTAAATTTAATAAAATATTAGGCATTCGATCGTAACCTCCAAATACTACAATTATCATTGTTGCATCTTACCGCATAGTTCCGTATTTAACTCGTTATATATCATTTAAGAGACTGGCGCAAGTCTTCTAAATTAATAAATTATTGAAAAGTCCCTTTACGTTCCGATTTTGTCAAAAATCTGTCAGTTGTGACTAGAAACGGGGCTATCAAAAAAGTATCAGTGTATAAAGTATATTTGCTGTATTTTGTTTTTTTTTCTAAAATATTCTAAGATAATAAATTTCCAGATTTGACAAATGAGAAAATCACTATTGATGATACACCTTGTATGAAACTGGCCCTAACTCGTGTATTTTTAAGCGAACAAGCAAAACAAATCTGTTTGAATGTTTATCAAAATCTATTGAAATCCGAAAATTCGGGCGACAGAAGTATTATCAGAGACGCTGCCGAACTGACAAATGTTCAATACCGGACAATGTGCAAAATAGTAAAGAATGGCATTGTGACGAGAAAAAAAAGATCGGATTTTGGAAAAAAACGACGTTAAACTCAATTATGACGTAAGTTTTTCATTTACCATATACATAATCCTACTTTAAATAGTTCGGTCACTAAAAAAAGTTCTGGTCAAGAGTGCGTTCCAAGCATTTGTCATTTTGTTTTATTTTTTTAGGTAATTAATTCAACGATTAATGTCTTAATTGACCTGGTGCTTGAAAGCTTCGCCATGGAGCTGCTATGTCTAAAGTTGCTACGTAAAGAATTTGTCAAGCGAAATGACGAATAGTCGATGATCAATACCTACTTGCTGTTCATTGTTTGATGACATTAATTATGGTGAACAATATGGCGCATAAAGTACAATTACTAGAGTTATCCAAATCCTAGTCTGCCTTTATGACACTGCAATAACAATGGACTTTGTTGTGACGATCTCTAAGCAAATCCGACATAAATAAAATTTTAACCAGTCGATTCCAAAACTGTAATAGTATTACTGTTTTTTCGAATAACGCAATACGGTTCTGGGTGAAATCGTACCTGTGTTTTTACCTGGTCAGACTGCTATTGTAAATACAAATAACTTCTACACAATAGACACACTTATAAAAACAAACTAAGATTTGGATGACTATACATAGCATTAATTTTTTTAATATTTTGCTATTTTTTTTATTTAAAGCATAATTTTGTTTTTAATAATTAATTTTTATTCAGATGTTTTTTAAATATTTTCAATAATGTTAATTTAAACTATATGTAGTTTGATGAAATTAATTTTGTTGAATAAATCAAATTGTCTTATTAATTATTTCTAACCTGTTAATATCTTGATTCTTATTTATTTTTTCATTCTCTCAAGCTTCTCTACATTTAAATTAACCAAATTATTTTAATAAAAATGTGTTATTAAGTTACATAATTATATGCAATCTCACTTTTAATGATGATTGCCGAAACTGAAAGAAACAAGCTGAATTTGTTGTTTTCACCAAATTGCAAATAATCTCATAAGCACATGAGAATCCTATAAGTAAATATCTGATTTTATAATCAAATTAGAGATTCTTAAATAAATTGGCAATTACTGAAATACTTTGAATTTTTCAAAGAATTCAAAATTCTATTGATAAACTTGATTTTAAGAAGTCATTGCAGCTGTTACAAACTCTTACAACACGTGATATTAATCACAACTGAAAAGTCAATCATTTTCAATGTGGGACTATAACAAGGGGGGCTCTAAATCATTCTGCAAAGCAATTATAATGTAATAAGCGCTACAACGCATATTATGCCAGTGCGTTGTACGAAAACGAAAAAACTGAATCTTTTCATCATTCAATATATGATTTGTTGTTGAATGATCGTTTAAATTGTCTTTGTTATTTGTAAAAAAAGGACATAGATCACATTTGAATTTTTCATATAGTCTTGATTCATTGTTATCGATAAATTTTTGATTTTTATAATATTTTGAGAATCATATAACTACCAATCACACATTCATCGTATCTAACTTCACTTTTGTTAGAAGTTCCGCAAGCACTATGCGACAAATATGGAATTTTTTCATTTGTAGTAAAATCACACGTTTTGCAGCAATACAATACTAGTAAATCACTACATTTGAATGAATTGTTCACTACATAGGTATGAACTAATCGAAGACATCATAAACTATAATAGATCGAGAACTTGTCAAGGTTGGTAGAACTGAATGATTTGAGCTGATACAGAGAAAAGTAACTGGTGACGTGAGCGAAACTAGGAAAAATTGATTATTTTAATACAAGTCAAATGATGCCACTAGTAACTGGCGAAGTGAAAATTTCAAATATGCGTTTAAATGTAACCGAAACAACCTCTAATAAGCATATTAACAGTAAATTACTCTCTAAAATTTGGGGGAAATTACCTTTTTAATGTTGCAATCAACAGGGTTTTCATAAATAATTTTGAATGCTTAAGGTTGTTTAAACTTGATCTTGTCAGTCGACGTATTATCTGCCAACAATCAATTGACAGATTGTTTGCGCAAGTGCAATATGTGCCGCCAGAAACCAAATTTGTTTTCTATAAGTTGACATTGTTTCTTAAAGATCAAAATATAATTTTTATCTCTTTATAAAAAAAAGCAGTGTTTAGTACTCTTACAAAGCCAGTTTATCAAAGACCAAAAATTAATTTATAAAAACAAGTTATTTCATATTGTATATTCTGTGACACAAGATTTTCATTGTAGAATGACAAACCCTTTATGATAATTATGAGTAAAATTTAATGATAAGAGTTTCAAACTTAACCTAAATTATTGACGTGGTTACGATATCTTTTGTTTTTTCACACGAAATCCCAAACTCTCCAACCTAATCAAATTTATGGCAACTTATCAACGAATATTCCTAAATCTAGGTAGGTAGTAATCAAAATGTAGTAATTTATGGTTATCTTTCATATATATAAAATAATAAGTTCTACCAACCTTGGAACTTGATATGAATAGCCTTTACAAATAAAGCTTCAAAAATATAAGTAAACAGCTTAGTTTCAATTAATAGCAATGTTGATAGTAGTAGTTGTAGTACTACAAAAGAATTAGGTACTTAATTTAAGATATACAGTATGATTCTACAAGAAAGCTTACAATAATTAAACTTCATAAGCGGTGTTTAAGAAAATAAAAAAAAAGTTACCGTGTACGTCATTTAGTGCACAAACAGAGAAAATAGAAGAAGATAGAATTGACATTTTTTTCTAAATAAAGTCACTAAAAATGCGCAAAAATTGTAATGACGTCTCTTATATAGCCGCATAATTGACGTAGCTTAGTTATCAACTAAATTTGATTATTTACTTGATTTCTTTTCACAAATTATGCTTAGGTAAGTTTAAGATTAACAGAGATATTGTACTGCAACTTTTTTAATCTATTGTGCTTCCTATATTTACAAACACCCATGACCAGACAAAAGCCATCTTCTTATGCTTAAGTATCATGCAATACGGAAAAATAATAACATTTACAGTTTTTCATTTTTACAAAGAAAGTACTTTAAAAAAACTAAAAAAATTAACTTGAAATATACAGCGTGTTGTATAAATGTATGAAAAAAAGAGGAAGAAGCAGATTTGGTAAAGTAAGAAGCAAAGTGGATCGTAGAGTTTGACTTAAATGAAGCCTAAAAAACATTTCCTCGTTTAAATTAGTCCTAAATCCAGTTTGAAAATGTAAAAGACGTAGGTTGTGTGGTGACCCATTTTGTTATCAGACCGACAAACTGCGCCTGGTGCTCTGTTTTTAGTTTAGTTATCATGAGACCTTTTAAATAAACTCTGAATTCAAAGACCTACATTATTGGCATCTGCGCTCAAATTAAATTTCCCGTTTTTTGTAGAGCCCCCTTTCATTTGTTTGAAAACTTTTTAGCCTTCTATTTTTCCTCTTGGAAACTTGTACATTCTTTGTAAGTTTTGTTAAAGATTTGACAATCCAGAAGCTTATTTTCAATTTTACATGAACAGTCTCAAGAAACGTTGCCTCTACTAGTTTTTTGTCAGCTTCACTTTGCTACCAAGATCTTCATAGCAGTCATATAAATACAAGTAGAAAAATAACTTTTATTTTACAATTTATCTAGCTTACTCTATCTACAACAGTATGTTGACTTCGTTTACAATGATTTTTAAAATTTTTGACATTTTTCGATTTATAGTCACAACTATTGCAATGATACCATATGGCCAAATTATCTGGCGTATGTTTATCATTAACATGTTGTTTCAACAAACTAGCTCTAAGAGGAGAATACGAACACTCCGTACATCTAAATTTATTTTCATCAGAATGTTTTTTAATCTTATGATTTTTTAAATGAATATAAAGTTTTGCTTTATATGTGCATTGATCACATTCAAATCGTTGCCCAGACAGTGAATGTACTTTTTTTACATGGCGTCTAAGATAGAAAATATCGTCTGCTTCATAACCGCAAGCATTACAATTCAAATTATTAAACAAATGCATTCTTTTTAAATGCATTGTTAAACCATTTAAAGCTTTAGATTTATAGTTACAATATTTACAATTATACCATTTTCTTACATTATCTGGGGTATGTAAAGCTCTTATATGCCTCTTCATATTACTCTTCAAATCTGTTAAATAAGTACAATGATCACATTTATGCGATTTTCGTACTTTCGAATGTTTACTAATCATATGACTTTTTAAATTATGTCGATATTTAGTTTTCCAATCACATACTTTACACTTGTACCAAATCACTTCATTCGCAGGTGTATGCAAATATTTTTTATGCGAATCCAAAAAAGATTTAGCACGTGTAGAAAAATTACATTGATCACATTCAAATTTCTTATTTAATCTCGAATGTATTTTAAACTTTTCATTATTTAAATGTGTGTTCTTGTAATGAAGAAGCCATAAAATAGAATAACTTTGTTTGCAGTCATCGTCCTTAACCTCACTTTTGACTTGCTGTTCACAATAATTATGTAAAAAACGGTTAACTTTTTCGTTTGTAGAAAAATTACATAAATCGCAATGATACAACACTAAAAAATCACTACAATCAAAGCCGTTTTTCTTCAAAATTGATGAACTCATCATTTACAACGACAGATGACACTGATGACAGTTACGAAAGAAAGATAAAAATCATCCATTGCCAACCTCTTAAAACTAAAGATACTTAAAAGAAAATTTTTAAACCATTATTAATTCCATAGAATGGAGTCAGGATTCCGTTTCCGATTTCCGATTATAATTTCCGTTTGTTGTAATGAAAAATTACAGGGAGCGAGGTGCTTCAGCGGTTTGTGGGGGCCGACACTTAGAAAGGAAAAGCAGTAGCGGCGCAGATTTTCAGAGAAAGCCAAATATGTTTAAAACTACATGTATATATAATAAATCTGTAGTTTGTATGAAATCAATGACTGTCACCTCTATTATTATTTGCAAGAAAATTTTGTTGAATTCATTCACAAAACACTAGTTTTCCCGCAATTAAAAATAATATAAGCAGACCCCTATAAACCAAATAGTAAACAAAACTTGAATCCGACGTTGCCGGCCGTTGCGATTTTTTTCAAAAGCAACGAACTTTTATACTGCACCACGCTTTAGCTTTGTAACCACGTACTTTGTAAACAAAGAGCGTGTGGCAACGTATATACTCCGCGCTTAGAATGCTCTCTTTTTTTGCATTAAAACAAATCGCCTACACCCTGACTCCATTCTATTATAGCTCCATGATTATCTAAAAATGATATAAAATCTTAATTTTCAAATCAAATTATAATTTTAGAACCCCTTGTCAATCCTCAAAATAAAATTTGATTCATTTATTGATGGTTGATCGCTGATGTAATAAAAACAAAAATTAACAGTAAAAAGATGTAAGAATTTTTTGCAAAAACTGCTTGATTTATTATTAATAAATTTAAATTTGTACTTTTTAAATAATTTCAACAATTTTTCAAAAAACTAAAAAAACTTTAGTTCAATTAACATAATGTTAACTCTCTTATTATATGCTTAGGAAACGACAAACATTAGCTTGAAATTACCCAAAATAAAACTAATTTGCGACTTGCACCACAACTATAACATGTTGTTAGTTACTTAGTTAATCTATGGTTAGTTATGTCATTAATGTCAACGTATCTACTATAGAAATTTATAAATTACTTAGTTTTATTATTACTGATTTTGAAGATTATTTTTAACTATTACGGATGCTTCTTTGAATTTAGCGTCGAAGACAGTCATGAATGTTTAACTTTGAATTGTGAACGCACCTTTACCATCGAATCAAAGTGACAGTTATTAATTTGACATCTGAACCTAATCTAACCTCACTTTTAATTTAATAAGTCGATAGTTTAACACGTTAAGAAGATTATCTGAAAAGCACTTTTAACAAACAAAAACATAAACTTTAATAAGAAAATAAGGTTTATAAACAAATAATCAAAATGTCGGCCATCGACTTCAAGGCATTTGCGAACATTAACTAGAATTTTCGAGGTTATTTAAGAGTTGTTAGAAGATGGTTTCGTAACGACCACCGAGTCGTTACGAAAATAAGATTCTACCACAAAAAATTTTTGTTCTTGTGAGAAAAACATTTTAAAATCAAAAATAAAGAAATTTAGTAATTATTTTGACATTTGAAGCAATTGTTCTAAAAATTATGGTCCTTCCACACAAACTCATGGACATGGCCCACTATGACGCCAAATTTTGAAAAACACCCATTACATTTTGATCTCAGCTTATTAAAAAACTTAATAATAATTATAACCCACCTTACTTTCAAGCAGATTTCGATTCATACCACAAAAAAAAATTTTTGAATTTTCATTGATTAAATCTCACGGGGCCGTCGCGGTCTTAGAAATTGTAACACACTCATTAAACACATCACATACTAAGCAATTAATTCTTTTCCGACATTTTTTACATTTATTATAAAGAAAAATCGTGGAAAGTCGAAAAAAAACGCCGGCAAACCTCAGAATTCAATTCACAACTGTCATTCAATGGGGCGTTTAATCATGGCAAGCTTTAATTCGATTTTAATAATAGTTAAAAATTTGTTAGTTTTGTCTCCCTTGCATGATTTTACAGTTTTTCGTTAAGTTAGAGAATAAAAATTGTTATCAAGTGTAATAACGCATTCTAATAGTATATTACAGTACAAGGGACAAAAGTTGAATTTTCGGCCCTGCGCGCCATAATGCCAGAGGCGAAGCCGAGGGCATTATGGCGCGCAGGACCGAGATTTCAACTTCTGTCCCGCGTATTGTATACGATTTTTCTTCATACCTCGCTCGAAAGTACGTACTTTAATTTTATTTTTTTAACTTTAAATGCTATATTTTTTATGCTGACAGTTTTTGATGCCTGCCGCGACATTTGCGGCACGAGCGAAGCGAGTGTTGCTGGTCATATAACATAGTTACGAGTATAAATAAACACGATGAATTCTTTTTTCCCGCTATTATAGGGCAGAAAGAATTTCATCTTACAGGGACTAAAAGTTAAACTTTTGGCTCTGTTATTAGGGCCGAAAGTACGTACTTTCGAGCGAGGTATGAAGAAAACGTACTTTTATTCATAAAAAAATTGAGTTTTCAAGTAAATTCCGTGAGTGAGATTTTGACAGCTGACATCATATTTTTCCATACAAATAAATGTGCATAGTATCAGCATAGGTTGCAAATATCGTACAATAATAAGTTTAAAATAAATAGGGGGGCTATGTGCATCTACTTCCGACCGGGTGTTTTGTAAACCGTATTGTACATGAGACTTATTATACTTTTAGCAAAAAAAGGCAACTTATTTTTTTCCATACAAATGAACATAGTACTAGCATAGGTTACAAATGTCTTACAGTAAGTTTAAGAAGCAAAAATTTCAATTATTGCTTATATCACTGCTTATCCTTTAGTATTTTTTTGTTTTGGTAGTCTCTCTTAATACGATTTTTTCAATGCTGCTTTCTCTTTTTATTTCTTCTAGCATATCTACACCTGTCGTATTCTCTTATTATATTCCTCCCTCTTTTTAAGCTTTTTTGTAGTGTTTTATACTCTAATCTTACTGCTTTTTTAATGTTTCTACTGTTTATTTGTCTTTCTCGGTTTCTGGACGTTTATTTTTAAGCCCGAAAGAAAGAAACACTTTCTTAATTTCTTATGTAAAAAACTCTTGAATAATACTCGTCTTTTTGAATGTATATGAGTTAAAGACGAGTTTTCAGGAGAATCTGTTTCAACGTGTTGCCATTTTTTGTTAAAAAATGGACAAAACCCATAGCAAAAATTGGTAAATGTCATCTCTAACGTAGCCAAAAAAAGCTTTATAAATTTTATAAAAAATTGTTTATTTAAAAACATTTTTTTAGTTCATAAAAACAAAAAGATCAATGCAAACTCATTCAAACTACATCTGTAAATTTAGACATGTTTCGTTCTTAGTGGAACTCATCATTAAGTCGCAGCAGATTCAGATTTGGATGAATTTGAAGTGACGAGATTTGGCTTATATTTACCCAAGTACGCGTTACTTCTGTAATATGGTAACACAAGCGACATCTATCACAAGTTAACTTACATTTTCTCAAAAATCGTTGAAAAAAACCTATGAATAATTTTTTTCTCAAAAATGTTTGATGCAAGGTATCCTCCAATAAATGTCGCTCGTTTTATAAAAAATCTTTATAAACTGCCTTTCATGTAAACCAAAATAATTTTCATTTGGTCGAAACCTGTTTCTTCTCCCATAATTTCAGTATTTTCTAACAAATGATAGACATCAAGTACCTCGCCTTCATTCATTTTCAACACTAACTTATCAAAAGTCTCTTTTTGATTACGTAACAGCTTTACGCCAATGTTAATGATAATGACAGCAAAAATGTCAAAAGTTTTTCATGACAATTTTTTTCTCACACAAAAATGCAGCTTTCTCTCGTTTCTAGTGAAAAATGACCGCTTCCTGAATTTCAAAAATACAATTTTTTGATTTTTAAAAAAAAATCTCTACAGTAGTTTCTGTTTGTACACACTCAACAATAAGCGTCCTGCTAGGACTTTGTTGTCTAGAGTTCTTTTTTCAAAATCTAAAGCCCATCTTCAATATTTCCTGCAACCAGCTTATCTGGATTGCAGTAAAATACAATTTATTTATTTCATTATATTATTTTTCAATTTCGAATGAGTCCGTCTGCAATGAGCTTTAAAATTAAGGACATTTTTAGATCTATAGCTGCAGTCATTACAATTATACCATATTGCCACATTGTCTGGCGTATGTTTATCCATAATATGTTGTTGAAAAACATATTGTTTATTAGTGCGAAATGAGCATTGCAAGCAACTTAGTTTCTTTTCCAAAGAATGTTGGTTGAATATATGCTTTTGTAAATGTTCCGAACGCTTTCCCTTATATGAGCACTCCTCGCAGGAAAACCAAGTTATTTGATCTTCACTTAAATGATTTGAAGAGATATGGTATTGCCAAAGAAACTTTGTATCTGTTTCAAAGATACAATGTTCACATTCAAATCGCTTACCAGGTGCTAGATGTTTGCTTTTTTTATGTTCTCTAAGATCTAAGAAACTAGTCGCGTTGTAACTACAAATGTTACAATTAACGTTTCGTTTACATTGATGATTATCCAATCCTTTGCGACGTTTAAATTTCACGTTACAAGTATCACATACGAACAATACCATCTGATCAGGAGCTACATGAGTAGTTTTCATATGATTAATTATATAAGAACTACGTTTAGATCTAAATGTACAAGAATTACAACTATGCCATTTGATCGAATCATCTGGAGTATGTTTCGAAACCATATGTTGCTCTAAATAGCATTTCTTCACAGTTTCATAGTTGCATTCATTACATTTATATTTTGATGATCCAATTGAATGTTTTGCTCTTAAATGACATTTCATACTTTTCAAATTTTTTAATTTTGAATTGCAAATGTGACATAAAAAGAACTCTATTTGATCAATTGGTGTGTGTCTTGCTTTCATATGACTTTTAAAGCAGTGGCGGTATTTTGATTTGAAAGCGCAAAGCTTACAATTGTACCACTCGAGTAAATCACTTGGGGTATGTCTAGCGGTTAAATGACGCTTTAGATTGTGATTCAAAAATGTTTGGTATTTACAATCTTTGCATTTATAGATCTTTCTTTGCGTCAAAGATCTGCTAGATATTCGCTTTGGATGACGAAGTCTTTCATGGAATTTAAGATGATACTTAGTACTCGCAGCAAAAGAACAATGATCACATCTAAATGGTTTTTGTAAAGCACTAAAATTTGTCCAATCTTTTTCTTCTAAATGTTTGTTGTAATGATGGGCAAACCATAATATTGAATGACTTTCAATGCCACATTGATCACATTCAATCGATTTAACCTCACTTTTTATTTCTTTCTTACAAATATGATTTGATGGATTAATTTTTTCATTTGAGAAATAATTACATTGCTGGCATTTATGAAGAATGAGAGAATCACAACAATCAAACATTTTATTCACTCAAAATTCAAGAAAAACACAGCCACCGTCAGCCACTCCACACTACAAATGATTGGCAACGGTGTCTACAAATGTCAAAACTGTCATTTGCAAACAGCGTTGCAAGGCACGTTTAATATAATAAATGTGCCTAAAAACCAAACATTGCTTCATTGCAATACATACTAAATTCAACAAAAAAAACTTTTTTATGATTCCACTCTCTACTGTAAATAATTGAAATTTGAGTGGTGTGAGCGGAACTTAAGCACCGTGCTGCCAACTGTATTGCAAAAGTTCCTAGAAAGTAGCCAACTTCACTTTTTATTGAGTAGACGAGACGGATAGTAATGAATTTTAGTGTATATTATATTTCAGCCAAAATTGTTGCTTCTTCAGTTGTCAATTATTATCATGAACGCAAAGACTGCGTCTATGATAGATACATTAGTGTCTATTCTTGGAGAGCTGTCAACTGCTAAAGAGTGAATCATCTTATTTTAATTCAAATCTTGGGCAACCAATATTAATTGTTTTGTAAATAACAAGTTTTTAATAATCAGAGTTGACTGAAAAGTCGGTGTTTTGTTTAATAAATGACGCCTGTGTTGGTGAAGCTTAAAAGTAGCAACTAGTGTTTTAGCTTTAGCCAATCAGAGCAAAGTTGCCGCCTACGTCACAGTAGTAGTGAGTGACAGTTAATCAGGGACAAAACCTCAAAATTCAAGTAAAACACAGCCACTGTCAGCTACTTTACACCACAAATGACAAAACTGTCATGACAAAACTGTCATTTGTAGACAGGGTTGCCAGCAGACTTAGAATAATAAATGGTGCCCAAAACCAAACATTGCTTTTTAAAATAAAAAATCTACAGGAAAATCACAGCAAAGTCGCCGCCTACGTCACAGTAGTAGTGAGTGAAGCAGTGAAGTATACATGCTAAAAGGAAATACTGGCAAGAAACAAAAGTGGTTGAAACCAGGCAAAGCCATTGCTAATACTCCATAACAAAAGTAGTAATGCAGAACACGTGTCTAATGTATAATCAATTTATAAAAATAAATCACTGCTGACAAAGTAGTGTAAAAACCATACTTTCCTGTCAAGAATATACTAGAATCGTCTTTTGTTCTACAACAAAAGATGTCGCTGATAATGCCGTCTAAAATGATGAACATTTTTTGTTGTATTCGGTACAATTATGCAATGCTGCCAAATCATCTGCTATGTATTTATACTGTACATGTTGGCCTAAAACATATCGTCAAATGTTACGCCTCTCTTCAACAGAATGTTTTGCAACTGTATGTTTTCCCATATGTTTTCCCATATGTTGACGACGTTTTGCCTTATATGAGCATTCTTTGCATGAAATCCAAGTTATCTCAGTAGAATGCATTGCCTTAACGTGACGCTTGAAATCTTTATTTGCATTTGTAGCATATTTACACTGATCACACTTAAACTGTTTAACAACTTCTTTGTTTTTATGCATCCTCTCCATATGAGTTTTGATGTAGGTAGACCGTTTTGATTTGAAGTTACAAATACTACATTTGTACCATTTTGCTAAATGATTTGGAGTATGTTTATCCATTTTATGTCGTTTCAAATCGTAAGTGTTAAATGTTTTAAACCTACATTCTGTGCATTGATACAATTTTCTTTCTTTCCCTTTGGTATGCTTACAAACTATAGGGTGCTGTGAGTGTGGTATAGTTCTTGATCTCCACTTGCATATTTTACATTCTACTTGAATCATTTTATAATCAGACTTATGCTCTAATTTTAAATGGTTTCGTAAGTACTTTTCCACACTAGTAGCAAAACAGCATTGACTACAGATAAATTTTTTGTACAATTTTTGGAGTTCTTTTTCGTCACTTTCTGACCTATGGTTCTGGTGTCTGCTTCGATGATGTTGAATATATAAAATGGAATGACTTCCAATACTACATTGGTCACATTCATTGTATATAACCTCACTTTTGTCTTGAACACCACAAATATGCGACAAGTGACGGGTTTTTTCATTGGTATCGAAATCACAGAGTTTACATTTGTATAACACAAGGAAATTATCACAGTTGAACCGGTTTTTTATCGATAAAAGCATTTCAATTTTAACAATAAATAACAGATATTAATAGTTTGTAAATATTTGGATTTTAGCAGCGCCGCCTGCTAGTTAGTAGTTGCATTTCAAACCAAACTAACTGAATGCATTGTCCTTATCAAACTTTTTTATTTGGTACTCATAATGGTTTTTTGGGAAAGACGTTTTACATCATGCATCATTTTGCTTATTACAATTCGAATGATCTTAGATTTAAAAAATATTCGACATAACCTCAATTTAAAATGGCGTTAGTTTTTTGTTTATACGTCTAAACCTCAAAGTGTCATGGCCTCTCTGCCGAATAGTCTTGATAAACCATTTTTTTTCAATTGTAACGCTGATCTAAATGAAAAAAATATCAAGAATAGTACCTTTTTCCGTTGCAACAGATGTCTCATTAGAAGCTACTCAAAATTGTGGCTTTGCAGTCACCAGCAAACGTGTGAAAATGGGAAATGGATATCTTGTGATGAATGTGGTTATGTGACAAAATTTAGAAAACGATTACACAATCACATAATAACACAACACGAAGAACAAAAGTTTTTATGTCATTACTGTATATTCACAACAAGTCGCAAAGATAAATTGGAAAGTCACATAACCGGCAAACATACCGATGTGACGCTAATAAAATGGTATCAATGTGATCATCAGCACTGCACTTTTAAATCAAAATATCAATCTAATTTCTTAAAGCACATAAAAAACAAACATTCAACGGATGAAAACAGATTAAAGTGTACATTTTGTGCTTTTGAGACGAAAACAAATGATATATTAAAATATCATATAATGGCAAGGCATACATCGCCACATTTAGTCAAGTGGTATACGTGTGATCAATGTAATTTTTCTAGTCGTCATAGTTGGAGCTTTCTACGTCACATTTCACTACACAACCCTAAAGCGCTACAATTCAATTGTGATTTTTGCCAATACAAGACAAAACATCGCGGTAATTTGAGGCATCACATAATAAGTCAACATTCATCTATCGAAAAACGCTATAAATGTGATCAATGTTCTTTTGCCACTCATTTAAACAAAAGTCTAAAATATCACATTAGCTCCAAACATACTGCTGAGGAATTGATCACATGGTTTAAATGTGATCAATGTGATTACAAAACTGGGATAAAAAGAAATTTTGATCGGCATAAGGGGGTACATTTAAAAGATCTAAAATGTGTTGAATGCTCTTTTCGGACGCATTCCAAACGAAATTTAAGAAATCACATTCAATGTAAACATATAGCAAATGAGCTGATTGATTGGTATCAATGTGAGTTTTGTGAGTATAAAGCTAAACTGAAAAGAGCTTTAGAAAGGCATACTAAAAAAAAACATTTATTAAAGTGAAAAAGGTTTTAAAGGGGGTCAACGCCAAAAACTCGATTTATAAGATTCTTAAATAATAAAAATATTATAAAACGGACTTTTTTTTGTTTAGTTATATTAATAGGCCTGATGACAAATTTTGAACAATTGTTTGAACAAAACCTTGCTAAAAGTGCATTATTATAATACATCAGCATTAAAAGTGGATTAGCTTTTGACAGTACTACCATTTATGTATTATGATTGTTATTTCTCTCCGTCGTTGATGTTTTTATCTATTTAAATTTTAATCATAAATTCTATGCATGTCACCAATTAATTACTCCTTAGGATTTGAACTTTTAGGAACATTACATTTTTAATGTTGCATGCAACAGGAGTTTTCAAAAGTACTTAAGTTGCCTAAGGTTGGTTAAGCTTGATGGATAGTTGACGCACAGAACAGTTGACGTATTATCTGTCAACAATTAATTGAAACAGTAAGAGAATTTTGGCGCATGTTTAATTAAATATATCGCCAAAAACTGATCTGAAAACTAACGCGAATATTTTCTTAAGTTGACACTGCTTATTAAGAACTAAAATATACTTTTTAATTTCACGTTTTTACGGTGTTTAGTACTACACAAGATTATTAATTTACCAAAAACTAGCTTATAAAAATATCGAACCTTAAAGTCAGATTTGGGAAATTTTGATGCTAACGGTTGGTGACAGCAACAAGTCATTTGACTTAAAATTCAATTTAAAACTTTTGGTTGACATTTTTAACCAAAAATTAATATAATAGAGAAGAACAGAATTTATGTAGCCTACTCGAAATTTGGAAACTAGAAGATGTAACAGTAAATAATGACATTGACGTAATTATGACAGTTATACTATACCAGCCTTTAAAAACTAAAAACATGTCTAACCGGTGTTTTTTTTTTAAATTGGCGTCAAAGATTGCCATGAATGTTTAACTTTAAATTGTGAACGTTTTTTTATCATTGAATCGAAGTGACAGTTATCAATTTAACATCTGAACATAATCTAACCTAACTTTTAAATTAATAAATCGAAATATGTAGTTCAAACGAGATTAAATTTAAAGCACTTGTAGTGCTATAACAAATAAAAAAATAATCTTTAATGAAGAAATAAAGTTTAAAGCAAATAATAAAAATGTCGTCCGTTGATTAAGGCATTTGCGGACTCGTTGATGAATGTATGCGTTACTGACATTTGCCGGTATTATTAATTATTTCATCAACTTTGGCAAGGTTATTGCCTGACGCAATTTATCGAGATTATTTGAGCGTTGTTGGAAAACCGACTTCTTTAAATATGGCCACAAAAAGAAGTCACTTAGATTGAGGTCGCAGTATCGAAGTAAGTTATGGATGTATTGTGGATAACTAAACGATCATTTTCAAGGTCTTGTAAATGGTATGTGAAGTGGCACCGTCCCACCGTTATGATGAAAGTAGCCGTCCACAATTTTGTCGTCATACAGCTCTGTTAAGAAAGGCTTTAAAATCTCCTCTTAGTCTCTTGCAGCAGCTAATGTTTCATTAAAAAGAAATGGCACAATAATTCTGCGTTCAGAGTGCTGTGGAACCTCTTCAATAAAATTAGGTTCACATTAGGTAATCATAATCAAGTGAAAGTCGACGTGGCGCCTCTTCCACTATTTGCTTTATATTTTTGATAACTTCCTGTGTTCTCTTTTTAGGGGGGCCACTATTCTTTATATGATCACACGAGCCAGTATCAAGAAAGAGTTAATACAATGCGAGTTACATTATGGAGAAAAGCGTTGGATGTCAACACTGCGTACCCGCCATGAAAATAATATTTCACCAAAAAATTTTTTGTTCTTGTGAGAAAACCATTTTTATATTCAAAAATAGAGAAATTTAATAAATATTTTGATATTTGAAACAATTGTTTTCAAAATTATGGCCCGTTCACACAAACTCATAGGCATGGCCGACTATGACACCAAAATTTAAAAACACCCGTTAAAAGAGAACTAGTGCTTTTATCGATAATAAACACTCCAAATTGAAAACATTATAGTATATTGAAAAACAAGTTTCATAAGACATGTCTTAGAACACGCATTCAAGTTTAAAAAACGAGTGGCAAAGCCACGAGTTTTTTTAAAGAATACGTGCTCTAAGGACTTATGAAACGAGTTGCTTATACTATTTTTGGTAATTTGCCTTATTTTTAGGCATTTTGATTTGAATTTGATTGATTTAGGGATTTTTGGAGTGGGTTGACAATATCTTAATTTTAAAAATAAAAATTTTATCTAGTTGTCTTTTCTTTTGTTTTACCTAAAAATTCTAATCTTATCAGCCCCAAAATACGAAAATATGTAGAAGAAAACCTTACACGTAGGCCTTCCGAAATCCGTGAAATAGCAAAAATTATTTTGGTTTTCATTATTATTGTAAGGTACCTACTTTTTAGGTTAAGTGCCCGATAAACTGTGACTTTTGCTTTATTGGAGTCGGTTGTGTTCTTCCTACACCAGTGCACTTATTATTTACACCATTATTTGCCATATTTCACATAAATATACTTTCCATTAATTGTTCACTACACTTTGTTGTTCGAAAATTGCAATTTCAAATTTTAATTCACAAGATTATTGATAGACAGGTAAAAAGTCAAATTAAGTTTTACCAACCTAAAAATTTTTTAGAAAAAAAAGTTTGGTGCTCTAGTGGCTTATAACCGCACCGAAACCTATGACATAGCGTTCTCTAATGAGTCTATTAGAGTATCAAAATAGAGGCAAATTGCAAAATTAAGTCTATTAAAGACTCAAACTCGAAAAAATGTAATGTCAACAGATAGTTGAATAAAAAAAACTTATAAGAAGTACAGAAAAATACTGGCAAATAAGAAAAACGCAGAAAATCAACTCCAAAACTGTCAACAATCTATTACAACTCACTTTTTAACGTTTAATTAAAGACAAAGTCGGCACAATACATACACTAAATAACAATGTGAATTGATCAAGTACTTTCTACACTAGTCGATTACATATTAAAGGTTAATAGGCATAATGTAAAAAAAGTTGGATATTTGTACAAAATTTAAGATTTTTTTATCTAAAGACAACGGCCAGTAATACCAGCCCTATTACAGTTCATCAAAAGCATTTCAGATTGTTGGCAAGCCCATTTACACTTCTATGAAAGTTGCTCATAATCAAGCTTCATTAATAAGGAAATTTTAACGCGAGAGATAGCCAGTGTGCCAGGATTATAAAGTAGGTTAATTTAGAAAAAAAAATTGCATTTTAAATATGATTTATTTTTAAAATACATATCGCATTCATTCAAGCGTACAAAAATATATTATTAACACATGTACACATTTTTTTTATTAAATATAATTTACAATGAGTTGCAGTAACAGTATCCATATCACGTACAGAACTAAAACTGTGGGATTTTCATCATCACCCATTCGTTGTAACAATAATAAAAAAATTATGAAACTTAATAACAAAAAAAAAAAAATAGGAGAAGAAGAAGTCAATCTGTCATTTATTGCTAAATGGTATAATTGTCATGTATATGGTAAATTAAATTAAGTACTTGCTAATCCCACAGTAGAAATTCTATAGTGTTGTGAAAGTAATAAAGTGGTTAGTTACCAGACCTTATAAAGTCTGTGGCTACAAAATTTAAACTAGCAGCCTCTCATATCAGACTTTTCGGTAAAAAATAATAACAAAGAATACTAAATAATTAATATCAGATGGACATACAACATACATTATAGCCAAATATAAAGCATAAAAAAAACTATTTAACCTAAAATGCCCTGAGACATAACATAAATAAACATGTTACAATAACATTAGGAAAAGATACTTAAAAATTATTGTAATAATCTATAATATTATAATAAGTGAGGTAGATGTTTTATATTTAATGAATAATAACTATTTGAACAAGTGGCATTTTTCATTATGCTCAATGTCATCCATCTCAAATCGAAACAGTAAATATTTTTCCTCTAAAGGTATACTATTGCTTTGTTTGAACATTATTTTGTGGAATGTAGTAAACTGCAGGCGTGTTTTCTTTTTTATCTTTTTTCTACTCATTAATACTTAATATTGTCAGAAAGGAATGTTCATTATGTGGTTGTCCCTTTTTATGTTTGCAAATTGTGCCTCAATTGAGCGTGTTGTCGTCGTCGTCATCATCATCATCATCCATCGTCAGAAAAAATACAACAATAGTGCTGATAATTAAAATATAGGTAACTCTAAGAGGAAAATAATAAACCTTATTAACTATATTTACATTATCAATCATTACAAAACAAAAAAATAAAACAACAAAAAATCGTTGTTTTTGTACAATATTATAAAGGCACACACCACATAAAGTTGTGACTGAATTATAGTAAGAGGATAATATTTCATTATAAACAATTTTGTACAAGAGTTTTTTTTTCTTCTTTAAACAATGGAATAATTATCTTTGGATATATAAATAATAAATATTATGTTTTCTTGGTAACGTCAATGAAAAACAGTTAACATTGTAGCCATATAACATATAATAAAACACTGTTAACAATCAGAGAGAAAGAGAGAGAGAGAGAGAGACACACACATAAACATCCATTCTCTGTTCATCCATTCAGTATACTGTACAACAACACTTTATTTACGCCTATTTATTTTTATATGTAATTGTTGTCAGGTACCTGTTGTATTATGCTAATTAAAAATTAAACTTTGCAATAATCCCTAAATCCCGGATTATTGCCACCCCGTTACACCAACACATCCCCCATAAAAAGCATATTGGTGTAATAAGGCTTGAACTATACAGATTAAGATTGAGCAATTCATATTTTCATTTCGCAAATAAGTGGTGCCAATTAATTTGATTCTTTGTTTTCGTCGCTTTTTTTTATCTCAGTTTAATTAACTATTTATTTGTTTTCTAAATAAAAAAAAAATGGGCGAAAAAACCTACTGGGTTTAGCCGTTTGGGCCTAAAACCGGCGACATTCGTTTCTGATGCATCATAAACGAATTGTCTAAACATGTTAGCTGAGTTGCATTTAAAGATGTCTCACTTGAACTGCCTCCTGAATTTATAGATTCTTTTGATTTTTCATTCGTGAGATGATTGCACTGATGGGTATTTTTCATTTTTGAGTTTTCAAATAAATGCTGTAGGTCGTTAAATTTCGATGTTTTTAGATTTGAATTTGAATCTTCCTCATACGGTTTTGATTTTTTTTCGATGTGACCGTTGCTACTATCAAATAAATGATACTAAAACAAAAATGAAACATCAATTAATTAATGTTAAATCAACTTTTCTGCTAGACAGTCAAATTCAAATAATTTTTTTATCAAGCCTTTACAGATAAAATGCATTATTTCGGCCGCTTTCGAAAGATTATAAACTTATTAACTTGACAATGGTATCGACTTCTAATGGCCGCAAGCCATTATCGACCGTTTTGCAGGATCAAAATCGACCGGCAGCAGCAATTGCTCGGCCTAGTACTTACAAAAGAGACGTTCGTTTGAAGTAGCAGCATTTATTCTTAATTTTTTAAATATCAACAAGCTTGGCAACTTTAGCGTATGGAGAAATCAAAACCAGGCATTGCATGAATAAACAAATAAAATCTGTGAGTGAACAATTTTTTCAGTTTATCTTTATGCAGATGTGATCAGGTAATGTAATTATATAACGAAACAATTGTGTGAGTTACACGTTCAAAAATGTTTAGCAAGTGTTCGTGTTGCTATGCCACTCCGCAATACCACTCACACTTGCAAAATATCATTTTCTGGACTAGTGATTCAAGTAAGTATTATGACCGCAGGTAAAAAAATGCAAAAAATCTTATCGTAAATGTTAATTTAGTTTCGCTTACCCTTGGATTTTCGGTTATGTGGACCATACCATTTGTTATATGCCCATTGAGGTAAGGTTTTACAGACCCATTTATGTGCCCATTCGGCAAACCTTCCACCCCCTGTAAAAACACCGTAAACAAAACGCTTTAAGGTATTATTAATACTTTACTTTAGTATCTAAATGGATAGGTGCCGATGCTGGTATATGAGTGATAGGATCCTCATTCACCAAATGTTCAATTTCATGCATTTCAGCTGAACATGGATTCTCCAGTCGAACTTGAACCGAACTGCCCTCAGAAGCGTAATGAGCTACAGCCGGGTAATAATTATTAGAGGCCAAAGCGGATCGGTTGAATGAACGCGATTTAAGGCATTTTTTTCTAACAAAAATGCAACTTATGCACAGTATTATACAGGCGAGGGACAACGATACACCCATTGTAATACCTAAAAAATTATTTAATATAATGTGACTCACAAAATCAGATTCATTTTAACGTTTTAATACTTCAGTTTATCAAGATTTGGCACATTTCGTTGCATTAGAGGTGCAAAAAATTACAACATTTACCTTTTTTTTGTGACAAGTTTTTCAATCAACCTACAACATCACAACACTATCTCTGAAAAGCATTCAATTTAAATGCCAATTTAGTGGTATTTTGAATACATTGAAAAGACGCTTCAAGAAATGGTGCATCAAATGATGTGCGTATAGTGTCCTTTTGTGACTACGCAGCCTACATCTTGCTAAACGTTGCTTTTTTTTTAAATAATCAAGTTTCATTTGTTTACAGTTTTTGTTTAAGACCCCTTACTTTAGACCACTCGCTTTTTATCAGTCATTTGCTCCATACTCCAGAGGGCACCAAAAAGTCCTGATTGTTGGATTAACGTTAAAGACAAGTGGCATTCACAACACGTTCTTAATAAGGCAGAGAAGTACTGAATTAAAATATAACTTTCGTTCAATCGCGGCGCTAGGAAATGTCTTACCCTCAAGATATAAAAATGAGGATTTATCTGAAGAGATTTGCGTCAAAATGCTCAAGTCTGGACGGCTAAATTAATAATCTGCCGTATAAATTTATGCCACGGACTATTAAATTAAGCGTCCTGAGCATTTGTGCGCCGCATTCAGATGAATACGCATAGTTTATCTGAGTTCGTTGTTCAGTCCTGGTTACTACCAAATGATAATATTTTTTGGGCAATTCCGTGGAGTGCTAACCCTCTTAGTTTACGTCTCAAAGATAGGGGTCGCTGTTTCGATATACTGCGGCAAGACTCTGGTAAACCTAAACGGTTAACAAGAGTCGTCACATACAGGTAACATCAACTGATTCGTTGTTGTTTAAATTTTCAATTCCAGCCCCAGCCTGATATTTGTGCCACCCAAAAACAGTGTTTGCTCAAGAAGAATGCTCAAATTTGTTTTTAAGCGCGCCAGAAGTTTTAAGAATATCAACAAAAACTTTCTGATAGAGAAAAGCATGGCGTAAGGATTAAATTCTTAAAGCATTAAACGGGTTCAAAATAGTTGCCATATGATTATACAATTGAATAGTTCGCTTAAAAAACGTAAGATGTCGCTTTACAACATTTTGATCGTTATTATTCCTCCACTCTGTTTTCCTAGTATAGACTGTGCAGATAAGTATTTTTAAATAATACAAAAATATAGATTAAACAACTATTTTATTATTATACTCAGATATTCCATTCTGTCGATTCGATATAGTATATTAGTATTGTTAATTTTTAGTAGAATTTCTTAAATTTACTCGCCTGTAATTCAACAAAATGTGTCAAAACAGCCAAACTGACTTCAACAAAGCTTCTTAACATCTGATCTCTAGTTTCTCTCCGTTTAAAACTTACCAAGTTTCTGGTTGTATTGAACATCCTCCTCAACGTCTTCACTATCCTGTGTTATAAGCTCTTCCTCATTTCTAAACTCGTTAGTATTGATTTTGATTGGAAATATTGGATTGCCTAATCCAACTTCCGAAGCTGCTCTAACATAAACTGTATATTGGAATTTAGGATCCAAATCAACAAGTAAAGTGGACATTGTTTGATCGTCGTTTTTCGAACGCGACCAACATCCCTAGTAAAAAAAACCACAAATCAAGTTATTTTATATAATTTTTTTAATTAAAAATCTAAAAACTTCTGCTGCCATAAGGTGGCAAAAGCACAGCTGATTTTACGCCCTCCCATTTGGTGTTAAAATGAACGCAGACCACGCCCTATGTCCCTTAGCCGATCCGATGACTCTACTTACTTTTGATTTCTTATTTGTGATAGGCACAGATTTATTGAGCCAGTCATCTAATGGCCAATCGGAATTAGGCGTATACGAAACCAAATACTTTGTCAATTTGCCATTTTTTCGTAACGGAGCATCCCAATATACACAAATAGCGGTTTTATTAACAATTTCGTAATTTAAATTTAAAACTTTCGAAGGCACTGAAAATAGAAAATATTATTAATAATAATTTAGGCAATTGTATACTTTACCATCTGCATGAGTTCGAATTGTAATTGAATCGGAAAAAGGGCCATCATAATCTTCAAAACTATGAGCTTTAACTTTAAACTCATAGGTGGTATTAGCACTTAATTCGTTAATTTGAAAACTATTTGCAACACTTTTTAATATATCGCCATGTTCACAATTATTATTATTATTAGTATTTGTAGATGAAAAGCAAATTATATAATATTTAGTATTTTCATTAGTATCAATCCATGTTAAATTAATACTAGTGGCTAAAATTCGGCTAGCCTGCAATTTTTCCGGGGCAAGTGGCATAAAATCGGATGAATTCGTAAAGTTTCGGAATCGTCCGTCGATTTGAGGAACAAAAGTCACCCATGGTGAGTTGTCGTCACTATTCCAGAAAGGAATTACGCGAAAATCGTATTCGCTTGAAGGTCGAAGACCTAGAAAAAAATTCATTATATAAATAATACTATTTTTCAGTTTGTATTCGACAACACCAAATGCAATAGATGGCGCTCTTTCAAACGGCAAAATCTCAAGGAAAACAAAAGTCAGCTGTTTCTGACTTGCTTATCACTGTCATTAGTGTCAATTTCTTTGTTTTGTAAATGCGCTTTTCGAATTATTATATTATTTTTACTTTGTCAGATCTATCAACTTATTCGGAATAAGAGAAACACCTTAAAACTACAGATCTTAAAAATTATTTTTTTTACCTAAAATATAAAAAAAACGCATGTTTAAAAATCGGCCCAAAAGCTAGGTTTATAGAAAGTAATGTCGCACGTGTCTCATAGAAAACTCGCTTGTGAGACTTGTGCGCCAAATCAACCCTTATAAAACTAGTACTTGAATATACTATTATTTACCAAACCAACAGACCAGAGTTAAATTAAGCAGCAATTTATTTCTGTTCCTTGAAATATTAGTCTATATTTGCAGAAATAGATAGCGCACCTTTTGTGCTTTTGTTCAATTAAATGTAAGAATGTACAGTGTAAAGTTCAGAATGTAACAAAATCTAATTCCTTTTGAGATTTGGAAACCGATGATAGAATTCTGTTTTATCTCTTTAGCATTTAGAAACACAGCACTTGGACATCACGAGTAACAGTAACACCATCTATCTGTGCAAATTTCAAATAATAACTAGTTCTTTAAAACGCGCTTTCACAGAGAATGATTTTCCTAGCTGGCATATACTTTGTTAGAGCACAAATCGTTCAAGTGGCTTAGCAATAAAATACTCGAGAACATGATGAAGAGGGTAATGCTGCATGAGCCGAAAAACTGTCTTAAATATCTTACCAGAAATAACAAATGTAAAATCTTCTGTACTATTGCTACTAATAGCTGTCCGTCCTCTCCGTTTCCACTGTACTTTATAATAAGGTTTTGTACCATTGCAAGGAACGTCGGTGCTTACTTTGGACCAAGTTAATTCTACTGAAGTTTCATTAATAGATATCAATTGAAGGCTTCGGCGACCTTTCACACCTAAAAAAGCAATTTTTCATACAATAATAAGTGAATGTGACAGCTCTTCTGTTGCGCCACCTTATTTGAGTAAACACTTTACCTGTTTGACAAGTAACTTTCTTTGAACGATCGCTGGCAATCTTCGAATATAAACGTATATAAAACGTATAATTTGTACTAAAATTAAGATCAGTTGCCAAATGATGAGTGTCCTTTATGATATATTCAGGTCCATCTTTTTCAAGTCCCATTACTGAAAAAAAAATTTATAAAGAAAAATTAAAATAGATTCGTAGAATCCATACCTGTATAATAACAATAGATACTATAAGCTGCAACTGAAGTATTTTTTGGTGAGTCCCAGGTTAGACAGATACTTGTGTCATCAAACGGTCGACATTGTACATTATAAGGAGGACTAGGAGTATCGGAAAATGCCGAGACAAGTTGAGCAGCTGCCCATACTTTTCCAGCCGAATTGGTCGCTACACATTGGTATATTCCTAAAAAAAATATCACGCCATGATAACATCAACAAAAGGAATTTGCCCCAAATTAACAAATAAAAAGTGACGAAATTGAATATTGATTAAATGATAAAGTTCAATTTTCCCGAAATTTCATAAAAGGCGATATAAGGAAGTTTATAGTTAAGGGGAAATTACAAAGCTAATATAATTCCACTTTATTTCGAAAACACTTTTATATTGCTACTCGAACGTCATATCAATATCAACTTCCAAGTTTTTTATAGAATAATAATAATAAAAAAATTGAATTGCTTCTTTAATATAATTTATATGAAGCAAAAGGATATCGAGGCGAATTAAAGACTTTTATTAATTTTGTATAATCAAATGTATCATAAAAAAAAATAATATTTTATTTATATTTTTATTATTTTTTCTTGCAAAGATTTAAAAGCAGCAAGCTTGCTTTCAAAGCACTTGGTACATAGAGAACAAATCTTTTAAACGTAATTGGTTCAAAATTAACTTTCGAGACTGGCAATTCCTTCGCCAAACAATTTCATTGGCTATTCAACGAGGAAACTCAGCCAGTGTTCGGATTACGAGCTTCTTGAAAGAAATATTTTCTATTCAATTGTTATTGTCAAAAAAGCTTCTTGTTTTAGTCATTTCTTTTTTTTTTTCTAGGAAATTAAGAAAAATAACAATTGAAATCTTGAAAATTGATGTAAAAACCTTTATTATCAATGAAATAAAGTGAGACCCAATACTGTACCTCATGGAATACCATATTCTGTGGTAATCATCACGCATTGGATTATTATATACACTACGTTTATAAATTATTTAATTTTATTGATCATTGTCATTCTGTCACCTTGCTCGGCAAGCTGATTTTTTATAATTAATAACACGTGAAAGGTTTATTTCTAACATCTCACATAGGTCTCATGTATTCACTAAATATTACAAAACTCACCCAAAAAATTGTTTATTATGTAAATTTGCACTTTTTTTAAATTTACCGGAAACAAACATTATTATTAGTTTTATTACTAATTTTAAATAAGAGCAAAAAAAAAATGAATAATTTATATTTACTAATTATATTTTTTACGTTGCACGAAGCAATTTAATTCATGCTTCATTCATAAAAATAACAACACAATACGTCTTTTCACGTTTTTACACATAAATATGTTATTGTAAAATGAGATAAGATATCTTGACTACAATGTAACGCAAATTGGGTGAGTCTAGATTAATTATCAGTTTTTTTTACTTTTAAAACCCCCCATCTTTGCCGTTAATAAATAAAATCAACTTCTCTCATCAAAAAATGATTAGACAAGACTTATGCAGACTATGTGGAAATAAGAACCAACGATTAAGCAATACAAAACAATAAAGAAAAATTAGAGAAGGGTAAAATACACAAAAAAAATTAAAATAGTAAACAACATAAAACAGAAAGAAAAAAGTAACAGAAAACAAAAAAATCTGTCGAGTATTAACATTTTCTCAATATGTAAGATGTGAGCATTATCTGCATGTGAGAAAGCCACTTTTAAATTAGAAATTTCGAAAGAGATAGTCGACCCTAACTATTGAATTAGACGAGTCAAAGCCCAGATCTCAATCCCATCGAAAATATGTGGGAATCGCTGATTAAAAATATAAAAAAACCGCGTGAATTTTTTCAAAATAGAGTAGATTTCCTGCCCACTATTACTAAATTAACTACTACTATACAAAAAGTTGCGTCTTTCCATTCAATTAGTAAAAAGCCATATACCAAAGAATGACTAAATATTAAAATTTTCCATAATAAACACATTAAAAAAAAATAAAGAGAGAGATAAAACAATATCGAAAATGAAAAAGATTCAGAAAAAATCGAAAACATAAAAAAGTAAACAGAAAAACAGACGAAAGAAGTGACAGAAAGCGAAGGATTCTCTAATTTAAACTTTATAAATAACTATTTTTTCGATACTTAACATGTGAACATATATGCATGTGAAAGAGCAACTTTTAAAGTAGAATTTTTGGAGAAGAAATAGTTTATCCTCACCATTAAATTAGCAGAGTCAAAACCCAGATCTCAATCCTATTGAACTTATGTGGGAATTGATTGAAAATATAGATAAACGGCGTTCAGTTTTTTAAAATAGGGGAGATTTCTTGCCTATTAGTACTACAAAAAAAAACTGCGCCTTTCCATGCTCATCTAATTAGATAAAAGCCAAATACTAGAGAATGAATAATATATTGAAAAATATCATAATAAAAATAAAGAAAAATATTAAACAATATAGAGAATGAAGAAAGATTAGAGAATATTAAAAACACAAAACGGAGTAAAAAAACAGAAGAATCTTTAGTTTCAACTTTATAAATGTTATATATTATACAAGATCGTGCAAAAAAAAGAAAACGGTTAAATATTTTTAAAAACTACTCATCAGAATAAAATAAAATTTGGCACATAAAAATTTATAAAAAAAATCTATTAGCTGTAATTTTTTCATAAAAATACGTTCATTTGTTTCAAAGATCTCTATACCCAAAAGCCTTTTTTTTAATAAGAACACGGGTAAAAAGTTACATTTGCAAAAAGTATTTTTTTTTGTTTTATCAATGTGATATATAATGTGATATATGTAACAAAAAATGTGGGAAAAAAGTTTTTTCGAGCACCAAAATTTGAGGTGAAACTTAAATGTATTTAGCTGCTATTAAATTATGCAAAGTCATTGAAAAAACTGGTTGAAATAGTTAAATTTACTTTTGTTCGTCTTTTTAGATTTTGCAAAAAACAGCAAATTTCATAACCAACTAAGCTTTGTCGTTGACACGTTATTAAAAAAAAATTTTTTTTTTCACATATTGTAACAAAAAAAGGTAAACATTGTTACAATCTGAAAAACATGTTCTTTTTCAAAAAGGTAAAATTTTATTCCTGTTGCTATTAAAAACAAAAGCAAGCTGGTCTTGAATCTTTGAAACAAATGAACGTATTTATCTGAAAAAATCACAGCCAATAGATTTTTTTATGTCCCAAATTTTATTGTATTCTGAGAAATATTAGACCGTTTTCATACTTTTGCGTAATCCTGCGTAACGCTGTACAGTTAGCAATAAACAGTTTTTCTGCATGTGAAAGAATCGGCTGCGGAATAGTTAACCCTCACCACTAAATTAGCCGAGTCAAAGCCCAGATCTCAAGCCCATCGAAAATATGTGGAAATACCATATTGAAAATTTAGAAAAACGACATTTAGTTTTTCAAAATATGATTGATTTCTTGCCTGCTATTATTAAATTAAGTACTACTATTAAAAATTTGCCATGTCCAATTAGAATAAAATCATATATGTACTAAAAAATGACTTTTAAAAAAATCCATAATAAAAAGTAAAAAAAAATGAAGAGATATATTAAACAATTAAAACAGAAAACAGAATGAAAGAGACGAAAAAAGTATCGAAGACGAAAAGAAAGAGAAAGAATCTTTAATTTAAACTTTATAAATGTTGTACTGTGAGCAATAAATACGTATCATCTGAGCATATCAGGATGTGAAACCGCGACTTTTTAATTAGAATTCTCAAAAGATGACCATTCACTTAGCCGAGTCAAAGCCCAGATCTGAATCCCATCAAAAATATGTGGAAATTGCTGATTAAAAATAAAGAAAAACAGAATCTATTTCTTGCCAAATAAAAAATTCCATTGTATTGTTACATTTTGATTCTCAATATCACAATACATCTATACTATGGCACAATACATACTTATAATATCCTACCTGCATCAGAAGTAAAAGTATGACTGATGACCAAACCAGTTGGATGTTTTTTAAACCGAGCTTCATCCGGTATAGGTTCGCCATTTTTCATCCAAGAAATTTTTGGTTTAGGAACACCTTTCGCTTGACAATCCAAACGTACAGTTTTAGCAGGCGGATAAATTTTGGACGTTGGTGTAACATTAAAATAAGGTTTATGCAGTACGTCTATTGTATATTTCTGAGTGATACGTCCACCAGAATTATGCGATATACATATATAAGTGCCAGCATCTTTCAATGTTATTTTACGGAATTGTAAGACACTTGAATTACTAATAACAATATTATTATCTAAAAATGATAAATATGTAAATCAGAAGTGAGATTATTTAAAAAATATATAATTACTATTAAGCCATTGTACTCTAGGAATAGGCCAACCTGTCACAGCACAAAATAGAGTTATGTTGTCTCCAAATAAAACAGTGGCATTCGGTAAAATATTAAGAGGTAGAAATGTGGGTGCCACAGTCTTCGCAAAGCTTGAAGAAACTGTTAGCTCAACTATCATACTATCCTTAGTCTTATTAAGTAAAATATTTGTTGCTATACATCTATACGGTCCTGCATCCGAGGAATGAGTTTCTGTTATTAATAAAGCTCCAGAGGGGAGAGGAACATATCTATAAACACATTTACCAAAAATTATAAATCTTACCATTAAAATAATAACACCAAATACCTTATGTTGTGAGGTAGTGGTTTACTATCATATTCCCACTGAATATGCGCAGTAGGAACGGAGTGAATATCGCAGAAAAGTACTGCAGGCTGAAATTCCGATACACTGAGATTTTTCTGCTGTTGAGAAAATTCTCCAAACGCTATAACACAAATTATAAAGTACAAAATTAAAACTATTTTTATCCGTATAATTCTCCAGAATAACAACCAACTAATATTGTTTTTGTTTTTACATCAGATGTGAGATTAAATTAATGTTTGGTTAATGCAATAGGGAGGAAAAGCAATAATAATGATCTTTTCAACCTTGGTATATAATACACTATTTGAATTATTGCTATGTTGCTCGTAAACGATAATACTTACATGAAATTTTCAATTTCGCTGAATTTGATAGAATCGAAACATTTTGGGTAGTGGCTTTACATCGATAATCGCCGGTGATTCCCTTATTTTTCTTTCCACTGCCAATTTTCGGAAAGAAAAGTGAGCCATCATCCCGCACATATCTTCGTGTATCATTTGTTTGAATGGGAATATCATTGTGTAGCCAAAGTATTTGCACAGATTTGGAAGGTTTTGTGTCACATCGCAAAGTGGCCGACTGCCCTCTTCGAACTGTCACATCCTTGGGATCGCTCAACCGAAGTGAGATAGAGATTTCAGGTGGTACACCTGAGGCCCCAGCAAACGCTAGAAGAGAAGAGAACAGATTTTAATTAGTGTTAAGTCTTAAACTGATTGTCTAAAATTAACCAAAGAAGTTTTTAAGACCATGTTGCTGCAGAGAATTCTGCATACAATGAATCTGTCTCCATAAAACATTACCAGATTAACAGTAGCGACTTGATTATGCTGTTTATTTCCTTCAAAAAGCAGAAAAAATCATTAGTTTATTCATAATAATTTAATTCTAAGCGGCGAAGCCCATTTCCAATTAAAAAAAGTGTTCATTAATAGACAAAACTACAGAATACAGACTACGGAAAACCCAAGAGTAGTTCAACAGCGACACTTACACCCACTTAAGTGTACTGTTTCAAAGCCAATCGTGCAAAAGCATTCGCAAATATGGTTCCAACAGGATGGAGCCACATCGCACACAATGGTTTTTTTGGTAAACGAATTATTTCGTGTACAAGTGATTTTAATTGGCCTGCGCGTTCACCGGATTTTACCGCTCCAGACTTTTTCTTTAAAATTATTTGAAAAGAAAAGTCTATATTAATAAGTTTGGAGCCACCCAGCAATTGAAAAATAATATACCAACGAAATCAATTATAACATAACATCTGAAGTTTTGCGAAAAGTTATGGATAATATTTTGGAAAAAACACAATATATGAAGCAGAAACTTGGTAGATATCATTTTTCATAATAAAATTCAAAATATTCTTCATTAATATATATATTATGTCTTAAATAAAATGAACTCAAACCCTTTAGGTGATTTCGAGCCACTCTATATATAAATTTGAAGAAATTTTATTTAAATTGGTCTCCTAAGATCAAAATAGAAAACAAAATATTTATATTTGATTTTATAGTCTCATAGCATTAGCTAGCCTCATTTATTCTCAAGTTTAAAAGCTCAAAAAACTAAAACAGAAACAAAATAATAAAGTTTATTAAATTTAAAATTAAATGTTATTAAAACTTTAATTTTAAAAAAATTTTAAATGCACTAAAAGATATTTGAAATTAAAACTAAATATTTTTAAAAAATTTAATTGGTTTTAAAACAGGTACAAAAAACTTTAAAACTTGTTATAATTTAAAATTAAAAAAATTAATATATATTTTAGTAAACTATTGACAGTTATAAAAATTTTAAAAAAAATTTTTTTAAGTCTAAACAATTTTTCTAAAATATAACAAACACATTTAAGAATTTTTTAATTGGGATAAACAGGTTCTAAAACATTTAAAATAATTTTTAAACATTTCAAATTGGTTCCAACAATTTTTATTGAAAATTCTGGATTATTTTCGATAAATTTTTTAGAAAACAATCAGAAATTAAAATAAAAAATTTTGTTAATTTTTGTTATCAATTGCTTTGAAAAAATTGTAAAACATTTATAAAAAATGTTTATCATACGTTTAAAAAATGGTTTTAAGAAAATTAAAAACATTTTTAAAAATGTTTTAAACTGCTTTGAAAAAATAAGAAAATTTTATCAAATTTTAAGAAATATTAAAATTTTTTTGAATAAATATTGGAAAAAAAAACCACAGATTTTTAGAAAACTATAATGAATTTCAAATTTAGTTTATGTTTTTAAAAAATTTAAAATGTTTCAAAAAAAGTTGACTAATTTGATGTAAAGTTTTAGAATTTTAAGTAAGTTTTAAAACATTTTACATGATTCTAAAAATATTTACACCTGTTCAATTAAGTACCGCTACTACAATTTTAAAAAATTTATAAAAACAATTTAAAAGATTTTTAAAAAACTGAAAATTTTTATATGTTTTAAAATAAATTAGTATATACAATAAAAACTCCAAAAATGTTTTAAAAATAATTTGAACAGATAATAAAAAAGATATTAATTATTTTAACAAATCTTAAATTTTATTTAAAATATTTTCAAAAAATCTTTAAAAGACTGAAAGATTTTTGAATTATCATTAAATAATTCTAGAAAAGATGTTTTAAAAAAGTTTAAATAGTCTTAAAAAGTATATTAACTAATTTTAAAAATTCAATTTTTTATTTAAATGGTTAATCAAAATAATAATAAAATAAATACTTATTTTTTGATTAATACATCTATTAGAAGCAACCTTACATCATAAATTTAAGAAAACAAGATTTCTACATGTTTTATAAGTCACTTTCTTATTATATTATTATTCTATTTATTGGTCGTAACCAAAGAAAATAGCTCACATTGCATAATATTATTGATATGTGTTTGAGACAAAAGATGCTAACGTGATAACTTGATTGTCCAATCAGGGATATACGTTTTATCTCAATTTGTGTCTATCAAAACTGCTAGATAAAGATGTAAAAACCTAGTTGCTCAACTTTTGAGGTGAAGTAGCTTCTAGTAGGTGTCGCTAATTTTACCATATTACCGAATTAATAGGCACTTGGGTAAATATAAGCCCAAATTTGTCACTGCAAATTTATTCAAATATTTTCAATAAAAACGAAACATGGCCAAGTCTACGAATCTAGTTTGAATGAATTTGCTTTGATTTTATTATAATTATTTCTTGATAGCAATATCAAAAGAAATAAGATTAAAAAAAAGAAAAGTTAATGTGATGAGCCTCCGACAATCGCATTATTCATGAAAACATTTTCGGTCAAAACCGACATCTATCGTCAGCGATTGTAAGTAATAAAAATTAGGAAGTTTTGTCTCACAACTTCGATACTATTTCATATCATTTTTCGTTATAAAACCCCATTTCAATTGTTCAAAAAATCTGAAAATTGAAAGAGAGCATCTGGAAGTGTCAAACTGCATTATAGTAGGAAAAAAAATCAAAAACAAAAGTTTAGATAGAAATTTATTAATTAGTTATTAAAGCTATTGAGTTTTTTTCTTCTTCTTTGTGCTTCTGTGTACAGGAGGTCATGAGAAATTTTAATGCTAAGAAAAGTGAAGTTTAAATTCATGATTTATGGCTAGTAATAGGAATTGAAATTTTGTTTAAGACAGGACCCATGGTGATGACGATAGACTTCCGTCTTATAAATCCCAGTCTTAGCACTTTTAGGTGCCAATAATAATTAATAAACTCATATAACGGAACTCTTGTATTTCACTCACTTCGCGACCCCTTATAAGTTCGTGACCCCCATTTTCACAAATGCTGACTATAATAGATCATAATGTAATAATAATCATTACTCTTGTTTCCTTTGATACAAAATAATATGTTTTGTAAACTTTTTTTTTTGAAAGGAAATTCTGATATTCGCGGTTTAAACTTTGCAATGTGCTCTGTAAGCACTGCTGGTATAATTTTTCAATGTCAATGTATTTCATTCACACACATATTCATTTCTGTTTATTCTACAGAAAAAAATACATTGTTTTTAATCTGCTGATAGTAATTTAATGAAAAATGTGCTAAAAGCGGAAGAAATGGAATTAGAGGGAATTTTCCAAAACGATAAATAATGGAATATAATCACACTAAAAAAAATGAAAAAATTAATTTGGAATGAAACGGAAACATTAAAATGTTAAATCGTGAAAATGCATTAAAGTGTGATAAAAAACAATATAAAATTCTAATTTAATTAGGGATAGACTAAAAAATTTAGACTATATTACTTAATTATTTTTTTAGTCGTTTCAGATAAGATTAGATTTTTCTACAGTTAGTAAAAGTCCGTTTGGCTACAATTATACTCCCTCCAGTGATCCAAATTTGTAAAAATATAAAAGTTTTTTTTCTCATTTGATAACCACGTTTTTTTGAAATCCTAGCGGGCAATTGCAACTTTCAAAAAATTGTAAAATACCAACCTTTTTTTACTTTTTTTGGCGATAATTACTGAGGCAAAATAGAGACATTATAGGATTTTTGCCCCTTCTTATTGAGAAATATTTTTTTTTACCTGTCGCCCTTTTTCAAAACTCCCTCATTTTTGCTTAATTGATTATATAAAAAAATGTCCATCTTTATTTCATTTATGAACAAAAAAAACCGCAATGAATTTATCTCTCTGACATCCGAAAAAATTAGCCCAACATTTTGCATCCATTTTTTCTTAAAGATATTTTTTAAACTTAATTTGTCAACAATGTGTCAGTGTATATTCCATACTGTGACAATAGAGTTTATGCACATTTTAATTAAAAAATTAATTCTGTTCAACTTTTAACTTATCGCTTTTTTTCAAAACTCCCATTTTTGCCCAATGAATAATATGAAAAAAATTGTCTATTTCATGTGTTCTCTATTTTTAAGTCTTGATCTTATTTTAGTGTCAAAACTATTTGACTATAAAACCAAAAAATTTTTTTTTCAATAGTTCTTCTGTAAAAAAAGTTTAGGAGATGATCAAATTTAATGCAAAAAAAAGTCTGATTTTCGTCAAACTAACCCCTTCCGAGTAATCAAACTTTTAAAAAAAGTGTTCTACTACATAAATTTTTTTAATTCTAATTTGTCAACAATGTGTCAGTGTATATACCACATACTGTGACAATAGAGTTTTTGTATTTCAAGTTCACAATGACAATTTTTTGACACTGTTTCTAAAAAAAGTAGCTAGACAAAATTGAATTTTGTGCGATCGTTTTTAGGGACTTTTGCCGTGGGTTGGTAGAATTAGGAGTTGTGATGACGATGACATTGACATTACTGGCATTATAATAATTAATTTTAATAGTTATATCAGTCATACCAACCTAGAAAAAAACACACTAGATGGATTTTCCATAATCTTAATATTGAATTATACATATTAATAAAAGCGAAATAGAAAAAATAGCATGTTATACTTGTTTTACAAGACATGTTTTGAAGCACTCGTTGCTGCGCAGCTTGTGCGTCAAACCTATGCGTGCTATACTATTTTATAGCGCTTTTGCACCTTTAAATTAAAAAATTAATTCTGTTCAATTCTTAGCTTATCGCTCTTTTTTAAAATTCCCATTTTTGCCCAATGAATAAGATGAAAAAAATTGTCTATTTCATGTATTTCCTATTTTTAAGTCTTGATCTAATTTTAGTGTCAAAACTATTTAACTATTGAACCTAAAAAAATTTTTTCTCCTACAAAAAAAAGTTTTTGTAGTAGATTATCAAATTTAATTCAAAAAAAGTCTGATTGAAAATTCTCGTCAAACTAATCTTTTCCGAGTAATCAAACTTTTAAAAAACAACTAATGTTTTTTGATCTTATTTTAAAAATTTTAACTAACAATTAAACCAATATAGGAAAAACTACAAAAATGTTTCTTAAAGTAAAATTAATGCGTTACAAAAAAAGATCTGATAATACTTTTTCATAAAGTACTTCCTTCAGACAATATTTACAATTTAATTTTTTTTTCAACTTCAATTGCGAGTAGCTTCTGAGGGAAGTACTTTATGAAGAAGTACTATCAGACCTTTTTTGTAAAGCATTAAATTTACTTCAAGAAACATTTTTGTAATTATTTACATATTGATTTGTTTGTTAGTTGAAAAAATTCAAAATAAAAAGTAAAATTAAAAAAACATCAGTTTTCAATGCTTGATTACGCGGAAACGGTTAGTTTGACAAAAAATTTAAAATCTTTTTTCCAAAAAAATTTGTTTTCTTAAATTTCTTTGACTCAATGATTCAACAGTTTTAAAGTTAAAATAAGATCAAGACTAAAAAATAGAAAACAGGATTGATAAACTTTTTATTTTTATTAAGAACTTACACTTTTACGGTATTTTTTGTCATTCCAAAAGATATTTTCAATATAATATTAAAAAAAATGGGTATTTTTTTTGCCACATACCTCATACTGATACGAGTTTTTATAACGTTTTCAAAATTCCCATTTTTGCACTATAGTTTATATAAAAAAATCGTGTAGTTTATTTCATTGATAACAAAAAGAAAACCGCACTAAATTTATCTCGGATAAAGTTTGCCCTGACTTTGCATCTGGATAAAATGCGACTATCATTCTATAAATTATCCTATCGAATTGCGCTCGATTTTTTCTCCGAGATATATTTTTTTAACTTTAATTTGTCTATAATCTGTCAGTGTATACGCCATTCTGTAGCACAATTGAGTTTTGATAAGGTTTGGGCACATTTTAATTAAAAAATATATTTTTGTTAACGTTCTTTTTAAAAATTCCCATTTTTGTCCCATGGTGTTTACAAAAAAAGTCTAAGTACCTTAATTCATTCATAAAATAAATCAAACCGCAATGAATTTATCACTTTGACATCGGATAAAGTTAGCCCCAACTTTGCATCTGTAAAAAATGTGTTCGATAAATTATCTCATCAAATTAAGCTCAATTTTTTCTTCTACATATATTTTTTTTCAATTCTAATTTGTCAACAATTTGTCAGTGTATGTCCCATACTGTGAAAAGAAAGTTTTTATAACGTTTTCTCACTTTTTAAATAAAAAAAAATAGTTCTGTTCAATTTTTAACTTATCGTTTTTTTTTCAAAACTCCTATTTTTGCCCAATAAATAATATAAAAAAAATTGTGTACTTTATTTCATTCATGAGGAAGAAAAACAACCAGCAAGAGGCACAAGGTTTCGACACATTTCAATTAAAAATATATTTTTATCAACGTTCTTTTTCAAAATTTCCATTTTTGCACCATGGTTTATGTAAAAAAATGTCTACTTTATTTCCTACACGATGAGCATCTGCTTGAAAAACGCTTAGTTTTAGAAAAATCGTCAAAAAGATGATTAAAGTGTCAAAAACTTGAGGTTTTCTGCAATTTTAATAATTGTGAAGGCAAACGTTAAAAATGGCGTTTTGAGCCTCAAATGAGTGGACTATTATAGACATTTTTTGTTATTATACAATAATAGAGCAATTATTAATAAAAATATAAATTTTCAAAATGACATCTATTCATTAAAAAACGTTTTACTCGGGAGTTTAATAGATACATAGCACATCATTATTTTATATCCGGATAAAGCCAATAACCTTTTTAACCATCATAGCTTGAAATGCTTCAATGCTTTGACGTAAAATAGTCATTCAATCTATCTCTAAATGGATTTTAAATGAAAAAAATATAAATAAAAAGTTCAAGATTTTGGGAATTCCAAAAATAGATGATCGACTTATTGAGAATCAATAGAAAAAATATTGAAATTTAATAGAAAATATTTGAAATTCTTCACAATTCTTCATTAAAATTATTCTCGTTTCAATTAGTAATTGATGAAAAGGAAGTTGTTTGAATTAAGTAGCGTGACATAACTTGAAAAAAATTGTAATGTAAACATAATTATCACATTATTTTAACTAATTAAAAAAAAATCTACTAAAAACATCAACATATACCTGTCAATGCATACAAATAATGCAAATGTAAACAAAATAAATTATTAATAGATAATTTAACAAAAGAGTAAGGTCGCCTCATAAAGATAAAAAAGGAGAAAAGGAAATAAAGGAGGTGATTAGAAAATAAATTTTTCAACACATATAAGTTTAAGGCTAAACGTTGTACGTAAAAATGTAAATGAGATCATTAACAATTTTATATAATAAAAAAACATTTTAATAAGTTTCTACCAGACGATCATTTAGAAAAAAGCTATTTTTCTATCCCTCAAAACCAGTAATTCTTCAGCAAAATCAGTCAAAATATTATGTAAAAATTTACTTCAAAATCTGATTCTTATTAAATAAATAATATGAACAATTAAAAATAATACCTTATAATCATTTTTTTTTCAAAATTGAGCATTTTAATTTTTAGAATATAACCTGAAAAAATTCTGTTACGCTTAATTAAAAAAATCATATCTTGATTTCTGTACTTTTTTTTTAATTCAAATAGTATGGTTCTTGAAATATGAACTATTTAATAAGAGAAAATAATCTGATTTTGACACCTGAATTAAAAAATCACCCTCTATTTCTACCCCCCCACACAAAAAATTAACAAAGTGATATCCTCTCTCTTTCCTTCGCATAAAATCAGTTAAATGAGCGAGAACATTCATAAAGATGTGAATGTTATTATACACAAGAATTGATAAAGAAGTCGATACAAGAAAAAAGTAAAATATCGGAAAAAAGTGGTCAAAGTGGAAAGTAAAAAACTTGTATAAAATAAAGAAGAGAAAAATAGTAGAAAAACAACAAAATTAAGATATAGAAAAAATAATAGAACGTAAAAAAAAACATAAAACATTTGATAATGATACAAAAAGAAAGAAATAAATCAAATAAAATTGATTGATGTAGCAAAAGAAAAACAAAAAAATATCTCAAAAGAAAAAAGTTTTAATGAAAGGAAGAAAAGACAATATAAAACACACAAACGAAAGATTAATAAATGTCAGAAAAATTATTGAACCTAAAATAAACAAAAAAAACAGGATAAATTAAGAGCCTATAAAACCTTTTCAACAAAAACAAAACGACGAATAAGAAAGGAAACTGAAAAACAAAAAATAAAAACTTTATATTACAAAATATTAAGCCTTCAGAAAAGAGCTGAACTGAAAAACAAACGATAAAAAAAACTTTTTAATATAGGTCCTATACTAATGTAAATAATTTTGAGTCGGCGCCAAATAAACAAATAAGCACGTATTAGGCTTTTGTATATAAATAAATATCTTTGCATGTTTAAAATTATAGATCCTATATATAGAGTGCTTGATAGTAGTAGTGACTGTCGCCAACCCTAACTCAGAAGATAAACATGATACATAGTTTGTTTGTATACTGCCAACTCAAAATTATTTACATTAGTGTAAGACTTGGACTAAAAAATTTAGTTTTTTTATTTTTTGCTTTTCAGTTTCGTCTCTTTTCTAAAATTAAATTTTATTTGTTGTTGTTGTTTGAAATCGCTTGCACTATAAACAAAATTCACTAATTTTTTTTTTGTAATCTAGGCTTTTCCCGAAATCTCTTTCGATAACAAGGTTATCATCATCTTAAAGACCAAAATAAAATTAATATTATTCAACGGATTCTACGCTCCCTGGATGGTTTTACCCGTTTATATTGCAAATAAGCCAACTACGCAGAAAGCAAACTAGTACCTGTTTAGTACTAGTACTATCTTAGAACTAATTTCTAGTATAAAAAGCCAGTACTATTTATTATCTAGTACCTTTAACCATAAAAATATAATAAAGTTTAGAAAAAGTTTACATTTTTGACCTTATCTACACTTTTCATTATTGTGTACCTTTCTCTAGTACTGGTTTAAAGCCTATTTATAATTTAGTACTCTAGCACTAAAAAATGTAATTAATTATTGAATCGCTCGATTTTTTTGTTTTCTCTGAAACTGCCTTTTGCTGATAACAAGGTTATCATAATCGGAGACAAAAATACAATTGTCAAAAAATAATTGTAGCAATTTTTTTTTTGTATTCCTCTTTATTATATCTATTAATAGCCCTAACAGACCAACTTTTTTCCACTTTCTCTTTTCCTCTCAAATAGCTCACCCCCAATTTAATGTCAAGTTCAATCTACTACTAGTACTATCTAGGATTAATTTATCATTAAGCACCTTTAGAACAAAAAATAATTTTATTTTGTTTCAGTTTCTCTGAAAATTTCTGATGATAACAAGGTTATCACAGTCAAACCAAAAATAAAATTGTTCAAAAATACATCATCATTCATACCTTAATGCTCCTTGAATAGGTTTAAGCCAATTTATTATTTCACTTTCTGTTTTTGTCTATTTCTGTCTACCTCTAGTCTACAATCTTATCACTTTAGTCTACTATTAGGTTTAAGCCCATTTATTGATTAGCAGTATTAGTACAAACAAAAAACATTTAAATAAAAGAAAATTTTGTTTTGTTTGAGTTTTTTTTGTCTTTTGATCATAGGACACGAATAAAATTATATTATTCACTTTATCTTCTTTCTTCTCTGGGTTTTTCTTTTCCATTACATAAAACTTACCATCATCAAGAACTGTTTAGAGGTACCATTGTAATGTTTATTCTTTAAAATTCTCTAATTATTTTTATCTTTGATCATCAGAAAAATTGTAACATCTTATTCAAAACATAATTATTACATATTTTTTCTTTACTGGTAAAAATAGTCTACACTACTACGTCAATGAAATGTTATCAAAATTAGGTTGGTAACACCTAGTAGTGTTGTTTGTTCTATATGATGGCATCATTACTTTGTGACACTGCCAAGTGACGTAAAAATCAAAACTCAAATACTATTGTCATAAAATTTAAAGATATTGGTCGTCTGGATCTTGTGTTGAAAAAGTTGAAACACAAAAGCTGTCATTCTAAATTTAAACTTAGCCATTAAGTATGTCATTTATGATTTGTCCAAATTCTCTTCATATCATCATTTTTTCTTTTTAAATCACAGGAAGTTACCTATCCATACCATTTACAAAAACTGACACAAAAGCGTGATTTTCAATGATAGCTAAAACTATACTTAATGAATGACATTCGTTAGTTTTGAGCGCTTTTTACTAGATTCTAGATATATTTAATTCTATGCTGGAAAGAAAAGAAATACGCGAAAAATAATATAAAAGAAAATGCAAGAAATGGTATGTAAAGAAATTCAACAAGCGAGACTGTAAAGACGACAGAAACAAGAAAAAAAAAACATCGAAATATGATAGCAAATACGAGAAGATAATAACAGTAAAGATGCCATCATCTTTAAGAGAAAAAAACTAGAATAGATAAGAGCTTTAGATGTAAAAACCAAGAAAAAAATGTGTACTTGAAAAAGAGAGAAGAAAGAACGTGGGAACTAGCAGAAAATAAAACGTAACATAAAATAGTGAAAATAACAAAAAGAAAAGATACTGGAAAGAAATATTAAATAAAAAAGAAAGAAGAATAGAATGGATGAAGATCCTGTTAGGAAAAGAGAAAAACTTAAAATGCAATCTTTGGAATCATTTTCTCACGCCGAAAAGTCCAGAAATGTTATAATATAACTTCCCAAATCAAGAAGGTAAGTCTTTCTGCAGAATCCTATATTCTTGATGGTAACAATGATTCTAACAAAGCACCGAAAGGTAAAAGATAGTATACTTAAGATACGACCAAGATCTACCTAAATTTAATATATTATTTCTACTAGTAGAGCATAATACCACAAACTTTATGGTTTAAGGCTGAAGCCACATTTTCCACACCGAATGGTGATTATGCAATTCTGAGAGAAATGTTTATTGGACAAAGCTTTAGCCTCCACGCTCACCAGATTCAACATCATGACCTTTTTCTTGGAGATAAAACTAATATTTATCAACTTCAAAACCCTTAAAGATGATAAATAAAAACGCCCAAAATTACTGCCTAAGTTAAAGTCAACCAGTAGAGGTTGTCGTTTGAGAGATATTTTTTTCAAATTCAAAGATTCTAACTAAAATGATATCAATTTTCGTATTTATAAATAAACAAAATCGGTTGTTATCAGCTTCCCAAATAGATAGGTCTTTCTGCAGCATCGTTCTTTATTGATGGTAATAATAATTCTAATACAGCACCGAACGGAAAGAAGTACTTATAGTACCAAAATCTATATTTTGTTCTTTTAAATTGTTGCCATATTAACCTTCTTTAATCTTAATTCCATAACCCTAAAAATGTGATGAGAGGAGCATCATAAGAACTTTAGTTTGAAAAGTTTTCTAGTAGCAGAACATAGTACTAAAACATTATTGAGTTAAGGCTAAAACCACATTTTCCCTACAAAATGATGATGGTACAATTCTGAGAGAGATGTCTTCTGGACAAAGCCTCCATGCTCGTCAGATTTAACGCCATGTGACTTTTTTCTCTGAAACTATATCAAAACTAATATTTCTCAACTTTAAGATAATAAATAAAAAATGTCCAAAATACCTGCCAAAGTTTGACTCAACCAATAAAGGCTGTCATTTGAATGCTATTTATAATACCTAAAAAGATATTAATTTTCCTATTTATAAACAAAAAAAAGGTCTTTATCAGCTTCCCAAATCGGAGAAGTGGTTCTTTCTGCAATATACTATTTTATTGATGATAATAATTAATTTAATACACCACCAAACGAAAAAAAGCACTTATGAATGATTGAGTACCTAAATCTATATTTTGTTCCTTTAAATTGTCGCCATATTAACCCTCGGCCAGGTAAGGCTCTAATGTCTTTAAGCATAATTACATACATACTAATAAAAAAAACGATGAGAAGGTGAAGGCTGAAATAACATTTTCCCTACAAAGAGCGAGATGTTTATTGAACAAAGCCACAGCCTCCACGCTCGCCAGATTTAACGCCATGTGACCTTTCTCTCTGGAGCTATCTCAAAACTAATATTTATCAACCTCAAAAGCCCTTAATAAAGATAATCAAATCAAGAAAATGCTTAAAATAATTGCCAAAGTTCGACTAAACCAATAAAGGCGGCCATTTGAGTGATATTTTTTTCAAATTCAAATGACTTACCTGAAATGGAATTATCTTAATTATAAATGAAAATATAGGTTTTTCATCCGCTTTCCAAATCGGAGAGGTAAGTCTGTCTACACCTCCTTCTTTATTATGGTACTATAAATTCAAATTCAGCAGTCTGTCTACACCTCCTTCTTTATTATGGTACTATAAATTCAAATTCAGCACCGAACAGAAAAAAAAAGTACGTAAGAAGCACTAAAATCTGTATTTTGTTCCTTTAAATTGTTGCCATATTACATATGGTCTCTAACCATAATTACATAACCCTAAAAATGTGATGAGAAGAGCATGATGAGAACTCCAAGTTTGAGAAGTTTTCTGGTAGCAGAACATAGTACTAAAACATTTTTGAGTTAAGGCTTAAATTACATTTTTCCTACAAAATGGTGATTGTGAAGTTTTGAGAGAGATGTTTACTGGATTTAGCCTTAGCCAGATTTAACGCGATGTGACCTTTTTCTTTAAAGCTATTTCAAAACTAATATTTATCAACTTTGGAAGTCCCTAAAGAGGCCTTAAAGATAATCAATTAAAATGCCCAAAATAACAAAGTTAGACTCAATAAAGACTGTCATTTAAGAGATTTTTTTTCAAATTCAAATAATCGACCTAAAATGGTATTAATTTTCCTATTTATAATTAAAAAAATAGGTTTTTATCAGCTCTCCAAATCGGAGAGGTAAGTCTTTCTGCAGCATTCATTTTTATTGACGGTAATAATTATTCTGATACAGCACCGAACGGAAAAAAGTACTCAAAATAGTACCAAAATCTTTATTTTGATCCTTTAAATTGTCGCTATATTAGTTACATAACCTGAAAAATGTGATGAGAGAAGCATGATGAGAACTTCAATTTTGAGGAGTTTTCTGGTGAGAGAAATTAAGGCGGATTTTTCCTATAAAATGATGATTGTGCAATTCTGAGAGAGGATGTTTACTGGAGTAAGCCTTAGCCTCCACGCTCGCCAGACTTAACACTATGTGACCTCTTTCATCTAATCTTTATCAACTTCGAAAGCCCTTAAAGAGGCCTTAAAGGTAATCAATAAAACTGCCCGAAACAATGTAGAACTAAGACTCAACCAATAAAGACTGTTATTTGAGTGATTTTTTTTTTCAAATTCAAATGACCCAAAATAGCACTTATTTTTCTATAAAATTTTTCATTTTATTGATAAAAAAATAAGGTTTTATCAGCTTCCCAAATCGGAGAGATAGATCTTTCTGTCATACCCTGTATTATTGATGGTAATGATGATTCTAATACAGCACAGAACCTAGTATGGAAAATAAAAAAAAAAATCTTCCGTTATTCTGCTGTATATTTTAATACTGAATTTATAATGTTGTAAAATGATAAATAGCAGAAACCCGATTATTGATCCTTCTGAAGAAACATCGTGGGTGAGCCGTTTGACGCAATATTTTTATTATAATAATAGGAAACTTTCCGCGAGGTTTCTAATTTGAATCTATTAGCCATTAAGGAAACAAAAAAAAATCAACAACAACCTTTTCTTAGGGTAATAATTTATAGATTGGCCCCAATAATGATGATCATCTTCCAATAATGTCGTTAATAGATAGATCTAGAATAAAATATAATTTGACCGGAAACTCCCCCCTTGCAATAAGATCTAATTCATTTTAATTAATTTTTCAAAATAGCTGAACTTATTTATTGAGATCACGTACCATATTTAGTTATTCAAATAAAAAATAACGGTTCATTTAGAATTCGATTATTTACCTATTATCGTCTACCTATCAAACATTTTTATTATTATTATTATTTTGATAAGAATGACCATTAAAATAATACAAATTAATATCAAAAAGTGAAAATGGGGGGCCTTGAATATTTACTGTATAGTATGTATTTAATAGCGCATGAGCTTTCCCAACTTTTAAGATTCAAGTGTATCAGTCGTTCGTTCGTTATTAAGTAAGAGGTGAGCCTAAATAGGGGCCCCTTATAGCCTTGAACGTCAACGCATTACCGAAATTAGCACTACGCACTAAAAATCTTTTACTTCCTACGCACGCCCTAATGAAAAATTACGAAATTTTCGGGCCTCTTATAAGAAAATTTTCGAAAAATCTACAAAAAAAATCGTCGATTTTTTTGTTGTTGTTGCTATTATTGTTTTGATTAGGAAACGATAAATAAAATCTCTTCAATTTTTATCCCATTTACTCACAAGTGATACAGAGTGATCATTTTGTAACTCTCCCAATAGGAGACTTTAATGCATGGGATCACCTACTATATTAGTCTGTAGTACCGGGTGACCGTCGATGACTAATTAATCACCACAAAAAATTGCAGAAAAACTAACACATTACCTTTTATTAGGCATTATTATGTTCAACCCTCCCTGTCCCGGAGGCACAGCAATTTTGCTGGATTCAAAAATAATTACAGACTTTGACAAGTACCTAATGATCATGACAATAATATTTTTTCAATATTAAAATGTTTGAAAAACAAAATATTTAATTAGTGTAAAAGCCAATTCAATAGTTAAATTAAAACTAACTTGGCCACCACCAATTGTGTCCAAGCCAAATAGAAAACAATTAAAATATATACCTCCCAACGCTATCCTCCCAAGTATTTGAATTGTCGGATTTGACATTTAAAAACATTCGAACAATATGACATGTACATAATAATACTCCTTTCTGCACCCATATTTGAAATAACTAAAGGTAAAAATTTTAGCATTTTTAAATTCTAAAGGTCCCTAATAGACACCGAAGACAGCGAATATTTAGCCCTTTTCGTATTAAAAATATGAACAATATTACAAGAATTTGGAACAATATCTTGTGCGTTCATATTATTTAGATCTAATATTACTGTGTAATTTAGTTTGACAGTTTTTTGAATTTAGCTTTTTATTCTTTTTGATAGTATGATTGCAGACAATTGTCAAACAAACCCCAAAGCCCGTACGTTTCTGCGTATGAACTAATCAAAAAATAAGCATACGTTCAAAATTCCATAGCGAACGGTGCGAATTCCATATAAACGCACCGTACTATAACAATAAGCTTCAATTTTTGAAACAGTAAACTTCAATGCAATTATCATTTTCCGGAAATTGTCTTGGAAACAACATTTTCCTGCTTATTTACGCGCAGGAAAATTGAGTTTTCCGGACTAGTACTGTAAAAACTTTACAAAACGCAAAATAAAAAAGATACTCTAGTAACTATAGTTGCCAACAAAATTGACAAACTTGATTTTTGTAAAATTTGTAAAAAAAATTTTAAAATTTGTAAATTTCGTCGTTTTTTTCGATTTCCGGAAAAATTTAATACAAAACACGTCAGTAAAATCTCTTACTTGACTCGGAGCTTTAAAATAACGAGACACTTTTTTAGCTCCTCTTCAGTAATGTGAAATTTTCCTGACTTTTATGTAAATAACTATTTCCAAAAAATTGCATGGAGTATAGTAATTAAAATATTATTCAGCTTTTTTCAATAAATTAAAATAAACAAATTTGAAAAAACTATTTTTGCAAACGCGTATTGTCTTTTTTTATAAGCTCTATTAACTAGCACTGAACCAGAAGATAAAGTGTTCCATTAAAACAAAATTTTCGACAAATTGAAACAAAAAAAATTAAAACTTAGAATATTGTCATTATCACTACTTGTCAAAGAGCGTAATGATTTTTGAATCCAGCACAATTGCTGTGCCTTCGAGGCAAGGAAAGTTAGATATATTACTATTTTTATAAAAATGACATTAAAATAATACAAATTAATATCAAAAAATTAAAATGGAGGTTTATAATACATATTTGAAATAAAATTCTCCAAAATATAATTAGATTTTGAGATATATTCATTTCATAAAGTGAATAATTTGGCATTTATTAAAAATTTCATAAATAAACAGCTTAGAACAAACCCATTGTCGACGCAAATGACGGCCCTTTACCTTTATATCATTTCCCTTTACGGCCATTTTCTTATTATCTTATGTTCTTATTATCTTAGTTTTCCGTTTTTTCCTCGACAATGTACCTATTATGTTTCTGTCTTTCTTGTTCCTTCTTTATTAGATCGTCTTTTTCCTATGTGTATTTCTCCATCAACACATATATACCGGGTGTTTAAAATATGAGACTTTCGTAGTTGTCGAAGAAATTTAATTTTTTTTTAATAATCCTCTATTGTTATACTATAAAAATGCTTTTTAAATTTATTTGATCGGAAGAATGTCAAAACACTATAAAATAATAGAAAAATAAACATTCTTTTTTGTTGTCATTACACTCGTAATCCCTTGTTAAACAAGTTTACAAAATTAAAAATTCGACAAAAATTGCCGATTTTAAGTTAAAAAGAAAAAATATGCATAAAAACTGGTTAAAGATCCACATTACTCACCATAAATCATGAATTTATTTTAGTTTTACTTTTCTCTCCATCGCGTGCCTAGGCCAAGAAAAAATCTTAATGTGACATTTGTATAAATTGCTGCCAAAGTCTATTTTTTTATTTCTTTTGTCTAAATGTTTTTTACCATAATGTAGTTTAGTAATTCCAGAATTTTTTAGAAAATTGAAGACCCCTCTTTTTTTGTTATTAGATTTAAAGATTTTATCAGGAAAAGCGTTTAATTTAAAAAATGTCATTATATGAAATAATTTATCGACTACTTGCGGGAAAGCATTGTGCAATGTAAAAAAAATGATTTAAGTGTAAAAGTAGAGAGAAAACCGAAAAGACAAAAAAGAATATTAAGAAATAAAACAACAGAAATAAATTTTAGCATAAAAGACAAAAAAAAAGTTTAAGACAGACCGAAAAAATATATAAACAAAAGCAAAACACAAAAATAAAAGCTAGAGAATAGGATGAACAGAAAAAAAAACAAAATAAAAAAGTACAGAACATTAAGATTAGAGAGACCAAAAAAGAGAGATAGCTGATAGCAATATACTAATGAAAATAATATAAAACACCCATTATCCGTTTTATTGAACTTGGAATAATGAATGTGCAATATTTAAGAAATAAACGAGCAAAAAGCTAAAAAAAATCAAACAGAGCACAATAGGAAAAAAGTACAGGAAAAAATCTGAAATTTAAAGACGCAGAAAAAAATATGACCTAACGTAAATAAAAACCAAAAAGTAGAGAAGAAGATGCTCTGCTCTTAAGATAAAAGAGGCAAAAAAATCATTTTGCTTCAACATCCTTAATTTTTTCCTTAAGATATTTAATTAATTAAGAAAACCATTTCCCCGGTATTTTTTACGGGCTTTGTGTTCGGTAAATTTATATTTTTTTCAACTATCGGTTATAATATATAATTTTTTTTCTTTCAATCCATACTTTAACAATTCTAGCAAACAAATTACGATAGGTTAAAATATTTCTTTTAGAACGACGTTAGCTTATGTGGACGATATTATGATGATGGCGACGGACAAAATCATAAAATATGCAGAATACATTAAAACAATAGATTTAAAAATGATGAAAAAAAAACCAAGAAAAGAACAAGAATAAAAATGAGGAATAAAAAAAGAATAAAAAAGGTAAAATAATAGAATGAATGTGAAGCACAAATAAAAGAGCTGTCGCAAAACAGAAATAAAGTATGTGAAGTAATGAGAGAATATTTGGAGAAGACAATAAAAAAAGAATAATAATGGTTGACTATTTGGCAAAAAGCGTGATGTATAAAGTGAAAATACATAGATAAAAAAAAAGAAATAGAAAGAGTGCAAGAAAAGTATAGGATATAGATTTTGGGGTTAAAAAAAAAAACCACCAGGCTACAAAAAAAGAAAAGACTGCGTATTATAAAATGAAAGAATATAGTACAGTAGAAATTGAAAAAATGAGATATTAATATTTGGAAAAGTAAAAGAGATCAACACATGGATAGACAAAAAAGAGAGCAGAAATTGCAAAAACTAGATGTAAAAAGAAGCTTAAAAAAACTACCAAAATATTTAAAATGAAAAATTAATCTTAATAAAAGATCTAAACAGGATTCCCACTGTCAAGAAATTTAAATATTATTTAAACAATACATGATATTAAAAAAATTATAAACAATGACGTCAAACAATAATATTTTTACTAGTTGTAATACAGTTCGAGTCGTAAAAAGCTTTGCAAAGAAACAATTTCAAGTATTTTTTTATGTTTCTATACGTAATTCGCTAATAAATATGTATCTCTTCATAGTATAGTACTGACCTATTTAATGTTTTTGTAACTTTCCCACGAATACAATTATGTAACAAAGAAAAGAAACATAGGCAAAGCTGTAATATAAGTACAATAATCATATAAAACAATCATTATTTAAGAAACAATATGATCATACTTTATATCTCTTTTGTTGATTTCTACAATGCTGCTGATTGTGTGCCATTGAAATTCTTATATTCCTAATATTGGCAGAATCTATAACAATGTTTTTTTTGACTTCTAAGAAATCATATATTTTTTTAAATCTCCAACCAACTCATTTCTAGTGTTAGTATCTATTGTGCTATTAATTTCCCAAATGAGAACGCTTTATAAAAATCTTATTTCGTCTATAGTTTTTCGTGTCCACATTTTTTTTTTAATTTCTTCGTGCGCAATTGGTTCTTCTTGATATTTAATTTGTCGGAGCATCTGTTATTAATCTACACTATCACCCATTGTCTATCTGGATCCTTAATTCCACTTTCATCAATACATTTTCTTCTCTGTTAAGTTCTTCAAAAATTGCTTCTAGTTTGTTTTTGCTTCTTCTTCTTTCATGCCTTCCATTTTCTTCATATTATTTTTATTTCCTTCGGTCATTTAACTATTGTATATAGAAAATGATGACCACCTCCAATAAGCGAAAAAGATGATAATCAGACAAATCTCGAACACGAATTAACGATACCTGTTGGAGATTATTATGTGACGATACAATTAAAGATACTTTTCAGTTGTACAATAATTATCAAAACGCACTAGCGACATCTCAAAATAGGGTCATATATCTAAATATAAAAACTAATTTTTCATTGACTACAGTGTTATTTATTGTTTGCCTTTTCCTTTCTTTTATCTCTTTCATCCATTTTTCCTTCTGCTCAGTATCTAACTCGTTTCCGCACCTGAATCGTGCCATCAATCTTCCTCTTCTATCTCTTATTTTCATTTGATATTCCTTTCATTATATCTTGAATCTTTTATTTTTTTATTTTTTTTTTGTTCTGCACATTACGATTTCTTTATTGCAGATCTTAACACGTCTTTTTCCCAATTTTTCTTAATCTATCCATTTTCATGTCTTTGTGATTTCACAGATCCATTCGCTTTTTTATCAAGTTTGCACTTTCTTACATTCTTCTCCGTTCATTTTATCTTCATACTTTGGTTTTTTTGTCCTCGTTTCTATTCTTAATTTTTTTTTTTTACATTATTATACTGAAAGCTTCTTTTTCTTCAGTAAAAACTAAAGTTCCTCAAAATTATAGAGTAAGTAGAGTACATAAAAAAATCAATCTTCACTCAGTAGACAAAACAACACAAAAAAAGCAAAAACCTGACACACAGGAAAGATAGATTGCAGATGCGGTCCTCGTTTTGAAACGCACAACTTGTGGTTACAAGAGCGAACCAAGTAAGGTAGTAAGTACTTAAGTATAAAGCTAAGATAGACAACATCTATTGGAATGGATACGAACTAAATTCGAGTAACTACCAATCATAGTCTTAAATGAAGCAACTAAATACCTATTATTTCACGCTTTATCTCCCTTCCCTTAGCCATAGTACTAGTACTATAGCAATTGTACTTAAACACGGTATAACTTGATGTTGTTTTCCTAAAAAAAACGGCTACAAGGCTTCTGAAAATTACAGAGATTGTCTAGTACATAATAAGATAGAGGATGGGTGGGTGGTATTCACCAGACTAACCCACCCCAGGAACAAAGCTAGAACCAGACAAATTTCAGTGAAATCTGAACAAATGGCAGATTCTATTTTAACTTCAAATTGTAGAACTAAATTGTACAGACCAGACAAACTTTAGAACAATAAAGTAAAATTTCAGATTCTGCTCACACTTTGAATTGCATGACCAGTGCTAGCTATCAGAATACACCTAGTAAGGTAGTACCAGGTATGACGGTAAGATGGAGCACCTCGTATATCGGCCTGAATAGGAAATAATTCGACCAACTCTCAATTTTAGTCTTAAATGAAGCAACTAAAGACCGATTATTTCACTATTTATCTTCCGCCCCTTCGTCTTAGTTCTCGAACACGGTATAGCCTACTCTTGTTAAAAAAAACTATAAGATTTCTGAAAATTATAGAGTAGGTATAGTACATAATAAGAGAGAGGGTGGGTGGTCAAACCATCAACAATATAATCTCTACTAGCCAAATTTCAGAACAATATGAACAAATGACACATTCTGACAAACATTAGTACAATAAAAGAAGATTGCAGATTTTACTTTCGCTTTATATTGCACAAATATGCTAGCAACCAGAACAGACCTAGTACGGTAGTACTTAAATATGAAGATAAGATAGAGAACAGCATCTATTGGAATGGATAAGAACAAAATTCGAGTAACTAACTACCAAGCTTAGTCTTAGATAAAGTATCTAAATGCCTATTATTTTACTCTTTATCCCCCTTTCGAAAGTACTAGTACTATAGGAATTGTACTTACACCCTGTATAGCTGCTTCTAGTTGAAAAAAACTACAAGGTTCCTAAAAATTATATAGTAGGTATAGTAACATAATTAGATAGAGTGGATGAGTGATCAAACGATCAACAATGTAATCTAAACCAGACAAAAACATCTTAGCAACAAAGCTAGGACCAGACAAATTTCAATACCACCATTATGAACCAATCACAGATTCTGTTTGACATTAGATTGTACAACCATTGCTACAAACCAGGCAAACCTAGGACAATAAAAAATATTGCAAATTCTTCTCCCACTTTACAATGCATAACTATTGCTAGTTATGTAGATTAACCTCCTTTCCTCAGCCAAACTACTAGTACTATAGCAATTGTATTTAAACACAGTATATCTCTCCCTCTTGTTCAAAACAAACTACAAAGTTCTTAAAAATAATAGAGTATGTCTAGGACATGATATGATAGAAAGTAGGCGGGTCGTCAAATAATACACAATATAACCTCCACTAAACAAAACCACCCCAAAAAAAAAAAACAAAGGACCAGACAAACTTCACAACCATATAGAATAATGACAGATTAGGTATTAAATTATTTATTATTGTACAAGCAGAGCTGGCTAGCAGAAAAAAAATAGTACAACAGTACTAGCTAGGTATGAATGGAAAGCCAACTATTGTGACAAATCGGCAGTAATTTGAGCAGCTTTTAGTCTTAAATATGCCCATTATATAACTGTTTCTTCTGTTCTATGTATTTTATATTCTTTTTGTATAATAGTGTTGCCTATTCTTCTTCAGTTGAGCCAAGGTACTGGTACTAGTATTATAGTACTGAAACACGGTATAGCTTCCTTGTCTTCAATAAAAACCAAGGTTTTTGGAACTTATCAAACATAGTAAGATAAAAAACGAGCTTCAGTCACTAGACAAAACAACATCTCGAAACAAGCGAGAGCCAGACAAATTTCATCAGAATAGAGATAACAGATTCTATTTTGACTTTAAATTGTACAATCAAAGTAGTTATCAGAAAAAGAAATGTAGCTTAAAAAGGAAAATAGCAATCTTGGTAAAAACAAGTGAGAGTCTATTAGAAGAAGAAAAAATCGACTGTCTAGTCAGTGTAACAGCCTGAAAAATAGTTGTTTTCGTAGAGGGTTGTTACCCCATGATGAAGATATTTTATAGATCTAAAGTAGGTGAAATGGTTAATTGTGATACTAGAAGAGGTAGAGACAATAATTTCTAATGGCGTATTTATTATGGTCTGTAAAATTTCCATATGTATGTTTGAATGAGGAAGGTTATGGTAAATCTATAAATAATGCCAGTCCAAATGATGAAATAAGTCTAGTCTAGATCTTTGAATACTTCCGCATACGTAAAGCAGTTATTATTATTTCTCTTGTTTCTAGAATGACCACCCAAAGAATAGGGGGGGTGTACACCCGTCAGACCCATCAATTGAAAAGAATCTAGTTTTGGCTTTGTTTTGGGTTTTTTTTTTGTCTTCAAATGCAACTAATATTTTTGGTTCGTTTGAATTGCATAACATTATTAGTTGTAAAGTCCTTGAGACGTATGAATGCTTCACATTCGTTGGTCTTGGTCCCCGTCAAGTTAGCTAGCTGCTGGCTGGCTTGTATATGTTTTTAATGCATGACCCTTCCGTAACAATAATACAGTGTCTGGGTCAGTAACGAAATCCAAAATATAAAAGAAGGGAGGTCAGGTTTATTGCAAACCGTTGCACATTTGCACACTCTTTTCAATATTGCACGTAATCAGATACCAACTCAACGGTACGCTTCGACAACAGTATTCTTTTATTACCTTTTGCATTATTATCTCGTTTTTGTCGTTGGCATTTTTATTATTGAAATCTTTTGATAGAAGCAGAGAATTTCTGCATCCGCGCCGGTTTCTTGTTATGCAATTCTCTCTCCTTTGTCTTCATTCCTAACTGTTTTTCTTAGAAATTGTCTCTTTTAATGGAATTTTGTTTATGAACTTAAAAAAAAAAATAAATTGCTTGAAGGTTTTCTATAAAATGTGTTACCTTGAAACTGTCAAGCTTAATATAGGGTTTTGAATGATGTAATCAACAATTTAAATATTAATAGATGTTGTGGAAAATATTCTTTGTTTAAACGTACCACACATACGATGAGATCACTTAAATGCCTAATCAAACACCGAATCCTCATTGCAGATCTTACAAGAGAACAGTGATCTTCTTCTACAGCTCGTTAGTGTCATCAGCATAGGTACCAAATCAACAATAATAAATAAAAAGCAGATGTCAACAGTATTTATTAAAGAAAACCAAAATTACCGTTAGATATTAAAGTACAGATTTTTCTACTTTGATCATTAGTGTCATCAGCAAAGGTATCAATTGTAACACATATAATACCCAGTAAGAAGCAGTGGTCAATAGTATTTATACTATAAACCCAAAGCCAAGGTATTGCTTACACCTCAAATTTGTAGAACTACCATTAGAAAATTAAGTACCGATTATCTTTCTTTGATCATTAGTGTCATCAACAAAGCTACAGCAAAAAAAAACTGTCAACTGTTTTTATAGCAGAAACCCAACGATTACACCTAAAATAATAGCTTAAATTTGTAGAATTATTATGGGATATTGGAGAACCGATTTTCCTTCTTTAATCCTTAGCATCATCAGCAAAGGTACCAATCGTAACAGGCAAAATACCATTAAAATACCTAATAAGAAGCAGTTATTAGCAGTATTTATACCATAAACCCAAAACAGTACATTGAGCTACACCTAAAATGATAGCTTAAGTTTAAGGAATTATCATTAAACATTAGAGTACTGATAATCCTTCCTTGCTCATTAGAGTCATCAGAAAAGATAGCGATTGTAACACGTACAATACTACTGTCAACCGTTTTTATAGGGGAAACCCAGGACATTACAGCTGAGATATTAACTCAAGTTTGTACAATTATCACTTGTTGGAGTTTGAATTATTAGAGTAGAGATTTTCCTTCTTTGATCAATCAGTATCATCAGCAAAGGTACCAATAGTAACACGTAAAATACCCAATAAGAAGCAGTTAACAAGATCATTTTTGGCATAACCCCAATACAAGACCTTGGATTGCACCTAAAATGATAGATCAAATTTGTGGAATTATCATTAGGCATTGAAGTACTAACTATACTTCTTTGATCATTTGTCTTATCAGGAAAGATGCCGATTGTAGCACGTAAAATACTACTGTCAAACGTTTTTATTACCCAGGGTTACACCTGAACTGATAGTCCAAGTTTGTTAGATTATCAGTGGAATTCATGTTTAAAAGCAATGAATGTCACATATTTTCCAGTGTAGAAGCTATTCAAATGAAGTACCTCCTAGGCAACAATCAGATGTCTTCTAAACTCCTCGAGGTTACACTTGAGCCATTCCTGTAAGACGACAACAGTACTCATAGTGAGAGATTCAAGACCAAGACTTTGCGTTACACCAGAACACAAATGTAAACCTGGCTAATCTAATGATCGATTCTATGCTAATATATTCTATAAGAAAGTCAAATTTTCAGGCATTGAAGTACCTTCTAGACAAAAATCAAATATCTTCTGAACTACCAACTCCTGCGCCTTGAGGAGTTGAAATTTAATTTTTGGAACACACAATGTGCTAGAAACTAGATGATAAAAATTTACTCTAAGAGGGCCTAGTCAATCTGTCAGATTCTATTGCTGGGCAAGTTTATGGTTATTCGCCACTTTGTCGCTGCTGATAAGATTCTCTTGTCAGTGTCACGTTCCTTTGTACTGTCAGATTTGTCAGTTTGACGTTTAGTAATGATAGCGCAGATTCTTCTAAAATTGAAAAATTCTTCTCGATGCGTAAATAAACCATTATCTTTTATAACAACAGTGAAACTTTACACACCACCATTACCAGAAAAAAAAATTGTTGCAAACTTTTGCAACAAAGCTAATTATTATAATTTATTACTATATATCAATATGTACGGGGTGTTCCAATAAGAAAGACCTTAGATATAGCCGGTGACTATATGTAAGAAACCGCTTGTTATAGAACTTAAAAAAAAATATTAACAAAAGTGAGAAAAAAAATATTTTAGAAATTATTTTAAAGTTTCTACATTACAACTAACTAGAAAAACCAATTTTGTTTCGTTATAAGACTAGGGAAAGCTGCCAAAAATATGTTTATTGCAAAGACGAGACAATTTTGCACAAATTTGATGTGACATTTGTTCCTCTAAACTTGTCAAATGTGCGTAGGAAAGGAATTGAGGTATGTTATCCGAAAAACGTCTACAATTTTGGCTTGCCTCAACCATTGTTGACACAAAATTGATTTCAAGAGAAAGATATTTTTTGTTTTATTTGATGGTTAGTAAATTAAACAATTCAACTTTTTATTTTTCAACTAAGTAGCAGTGTTTAAATTTTTTTAAACTTTTAGAATTTTCTCTAGAAATTTAAATGAATCGGTTTAAAAGTCTTGAAATAATGTTAAAGAAAATTAAACAACAAGTGCAAATTCGAAAACCGCACGTCGATATCTTTTTTGCAACAAAAGATATAGGTAGAAAAATGAAAGGAGTATGACAGGTATTCCATTTTTAGTAATACATTTTATAAACTGAGAATATTAGACTAACATATTTACAAAGTTAATTATCAAGAGACAAATTTTTGATAAACAACTTAATTTAGTTTAAATAAACATGAACAACAAAAATAACAAAAATGCACGTAAAATAACTAAAGACAAAAGAAATTAACAAAAGTACTAGAACCTAGTAGTTTATCAAATGTTTAAATTGATTTCCGTTATTTTGGATGCAAAGAACCAATCTTTGGTGTGTGGAGTTTACAGCTGCTTTAACTTCAGCGACTGAAATACTTCAAAGTGGTGCATTTTTTGTTCTTTTGCACCATGTCTTCTTTTGTTGTCGGTCAAGTAAAGTACACTGAATCTTTCGCCTTTTACCACAAATATAAATCTAAGCAGGTCAAGTTTGGAGATCTTGGTGGCCATGGAGATACCCTTTCTCTTCCAATCCATCTTCCAGAATATAGCTTCTAACATTTACTGAAAAATAATACTCCTTTCACTTTTCCACCTATAGCTATTGTTGCGAAAAAATTTGCATTTGTTGTCTAATTTTTTTTTTAATTATATCAAAGACTTATAAACCGTTCCATTTAAATTTTCAAAGAAAATTGTAAAAGCTTAAAATTTTTAAACAGTCCTATTTAGCAATGAAAAATTGAGCTAAATTATTTCATTTATTAAGCATTAAATAAAACAAAAAAATTTCTTTCCATTGAGACCCATTTTGTCAAAACTGGTTAAGGCAAGTCAAAGGTATAGACGTTTTTCCGATTGCATACCAACAACCCTTTCTTACTCACATTTGACAAATTAGAGTAACAAATGCCAGATCAAATTTGTGTAAAATTGTCTCGTCTTTGCAATAAACATATTTTTAATTATCTTTTCCTAGTTTTATAACAAAAAAAATTTTTTTTCTAGTTAGTTATGACAATTTCTCCCTCTGGCGGCTAATCTAAAAACTTGAAAATAATTTCCAGCAATTTCTTTTTGCCACTTTTGATGTACAATTTTTTATTTCAAAGTTTTATGGCAAGCGATTCGTGAGATATAGCCGGTGATTTTTCTTATCGGGACACCCGGTACATGATTTTCATCATATAATTTATTTTTAAACAGAACGTTCTCAATTCGATCTGAATATGATTTGTTTTTCTGGTTTTATGTATGACCACGCACAACTTTTTCTAGAAGAGTCCGATTTTATCAAATCTTTTTATGTTGGGTAAATTTTTCTTCAAAATTGGTATCATAAAAATTTAACAATAAAATTCGGCCTTTAAGTGTAAAAAATAAGGAATGATTGATTGTTCCACCCACAAAATTCCGATTTTAGCCAACTCTTTTTACTGAAAAAGGTATTTATTTCTCAAAAATAGTTCCATTAAATTGACAACAAAATTCTAATTCTGCTTTTAAGAGTAAAAAAATAAGAAATGATCGATTATTCAGACAAAATTTTAAAAAGGGAATAATTGATTATTCAGACAAAAAATTTTCAGCTTAAACCGATTCTGCTAAAAAATGACATGCATAATACATAATTTGTAATTCTAAGCACACCATAACATAACAATCTGAAAATGTGTATAAAAAAAAATAATTAAAAGCTTTTAAACCAAAAAAGAAGCAAAACTAAAAAACAAAAAAAAAATTCCGGAAAAGAACGAAACTGAAAATTATAAAATCAAAAACCTTTTAATCTATGTTCTACACTAATGGAAATATACAAATAATTAAAAACCGGCGCAAAAATAAAAAATCTTAAAAATATAGATGCGTAAAAATTTGTATAAAAGAGAATTTGACAGCTGTGACGACCATACAAACCCCAATTCAGAAGATGAACATGACATACTAGTTTGAATGGCGCCGACTCAAAATTATTTATATATTTACATCAGTGTAGCACATAGATTAGAAGGTTTTTTATTTTATGCTTTTCACTTTCGTTCCTTTTCGGACTTTTAATTTTTTTGTTAAAAAGTAATCTTTTTTTTTTTAATTTATACTGGACACTACTGAACTTTGACTATTTTAACGTTAAATTGGAAAATATATATATATATTTTTTAAACCAGCCATCTAATTTTTTTCATCAAGGATAAAAAATTAATTCTCTCAATAAAGGTTTTTCCTTTAAATTATTTTTATTTTTGTTTTTAAAATAAAAATTATAATAATTAGCTTCTTTCTTATTTTTTTTTATAGACAGACAAATTTTTTTTGATATTGGTGGTGTGTAATGTTCCTCTATTGTTATGAAATATAATAGACTGATTTACTTATTGACTGATCCTTGCAGATATTTCCAATACAACAATTAATTTTAAATAATAAATTATTAAATCTATTCTGTCTATATATTTATTCAATAAACTGGAAACTATAACAAGATTATATTTGGTTTTACTTCAAAATAATGGAATTTAAAGTTTATAGAAGTAATTTAGAATATAATATAGCAGTAATTGATTAGACATAATTAGTTATGAATAATTCTAGAGACAGTTTTAGTAATTTTAATTTTTATCATTTCATTGATAAATAAACTCTGTAACATTTTATATTAATTTTTCTTTAAAATAGTGCAAAAAACGATATAATAATAAATTTTAAACTATGTATTCAATAATATTCTAAATTATTAAAACAATATTTGAGCGAATATAAAAAATTGCATTGCCCTTAAATTTTCGGCCAAGGGTCTATAGACGTAATAAGACCCCCTAATATAATTCGACACTGACAGTACTCATCAGACCAACCCAATATTTTTGCATTGCAACAGAATACAATTCCAAATAAAGCAGATACCAACAGTAAAACATTTAAACCTGTTTCATAAATAGATTCTATAAGTTGTGCATTAAAGGTATCCAAATTTTGAATTATTAAGCATGGTATAGTAAAAACGTTTGAGATATACCCAGCAGTAAATCTTCTTGCACGAATCCGTCAAAAAGGTCTAAAAAGCCTCTCAAAACCACAGTTATTAATTGAAGATCATTTATTGCAGACCGTTGTCTGTTCAGGGGAGTACTCAAATAGTTTTTAAAATCTATTGCCCTTCATTGTCAAATTTTCTAAACTGGGCTTGCACCCTATTTTTGAATTTTTAATCCGATTAAATTAATATAGAGCGACTAACAAAGAAATATAATAATTGCCACAAAAGTTCGTCAGCAATTGCAAAATCTTATTAAAGAATAGGTAGATTTAATAACACAAACACCAAATAAAAGTATTATAAAACTAAATGATTTCAATTTTGCTAAATTTGACTTCAAACCATTTTTAGCAGACTTCAAAAAAAAGAAGGAGGTTTTCAATTCCTGTTACCTCATAACCTTTTTTTGGGTGAACTGATTTTGATAATTCTTTTTTTTTTATTTGAAAGCTGGTGCTTTCCATTTAATTTTGATCAAGATCTGACCAGTAGTTTTTAAGTTATTTTTATTAATGCTTTTTTTGACGACACTTATAATTAATTGATTATAAAATTGTAAGAAGTTAAAAACTTAAAAAATTGCTTGCAATATTATTAACTATTAGTTTATAAGAAATTTGAGTCAATAAAATAAATTAAATAATAAGTACATAATCAAAATGAAGTCGGTTTATTGTAAATTTTTAATTTGTATCCAAATCCATTTAATTGTTGCTATGTAAGCTTGAATAGTACCTATATTGTACATATTGTATAATTTCAGTATACAATAATGTTCTTGTTTAATATTAGTTCGCTCGTTTCGAAGAAAACGAGGCACGCTACACTTTATGTTGTAAATCTTTCTCACCATTCTATACCTGTCATTATTAGCAAAATCATTTATTGCTAGCTATATCTCAGACCCTTTAACTATACAAAAGTATTCTCCAGTGTAAAAGTTATTATACAGCTTTCAAATAAAGTAAGCTTATGGGATATCGTCTGAACTCATAGGAGTTACACATGTAATACGCTAAGAGTACTTACAGTAGAAGACTCTAGACAATATCTTAAGTTACACCTAAAATAATAGCTTAAGAAGTTTGTAGGATTATTACTGCTTTCTTTAAATATAAACCTAATTAATCTTGTAAAAAATTCTATGCAAATATTGGATTAAAGAAAACAAATTTTAAAGCATTAGTACACATCAAATCTCTAAATCAGAATTCCTTGTCTGATGATCCATAAAAATTTTAACTGAGACCTTCACTTTTTATGATATTTCTTAATAGCCAAATAATACATTTTTAATCAGTTGATACACTTGGAAAAATAATAAAAAACATCAGTTTAAGATCAAATCCCTTGCCTCGTGTTCTCCAAAAATTTCAACTGTATCCTTTCTTATTTGATATTGCTTAAGAGATGGTGAAGTATTTTGCAGTAGCTCATAAAATTTAAAAGATCCTGTTCAAGAAGATGTTTTAATGAAATTTTCTCGACAAGTGTTCCCTAAAGATCTTAACTGGGACCTTTACTTTTTATGATATTTTTTAACAGCCAAATAATAAATTTTTAATTAGCTGATACACTTGAAAAAAAAATTAAACATCAGTTCAAGATCAAATCACTAAATCAAACCCTGTTCAAGATCAAATCCAATCTATAATATTTTTCAAGAGATAGCCAAGAATCAAATGTTTCATTAGTTCATGCATTTGTAAAAAAATTTAATTCAATCAGATCAAATTCAAATCTTTCAATGAAAAATTCTATTCAGGTAGTTCATAAAGATCTTATCTGGGATGATACTGATATAGCCGAATATTAAATATTTCATTACTTTATGCATTATGAAAAAAATTTAACATCCTTTTCCAAATCAAGTTAAATCTCTCAAACCAAATTCTTTGTCTCGTGTTCCGCAAAGATCATAACCAGGATCTTTTCTTTTTATTATATCTCTCAATAGCCAAATAATAAGATTTTAAGTAATTGATACACTTGGAAAAAAGTTTATATTTCTTAAAAGAGTCAAGCATTAAATTTTTCATGAGCTCACCGATGTGGAAGAAAATTTAAAGATCCTGTTCAAGATCAAATCAAATCTCTCAAACAAAATTCCTCATCTGGGGTTTCGCAAAAAATCTTAACCAGAATCATCACGTTCTGTGATATTTCTCACTAGCTAAATATAGATTTTTAATAGTTGATACACTGATACAAAAAAATCATGTCAAATCAGTTCAAGATCAAATATCCAAATCAAATTTTTTTGTGTGGTATTCCGCAAAGATTTGAACTGAGATTCCATTGATTATATTTTCTTAAAAAATCGCCAAGTATTAAATTTTTCAGTAGTTCATGCATTTCGAAGAACATTTAAAGATTCTGTTCAAAATCAATTCCTCGTCTGGTGTTCCCTAAAGAATCTAACCTGAGATCGTTATTTTTTAAATAGTCTACTTAAATTTTTATTTGATATATGCATTTGGGAAAAACTTTAAACATTAGTTCAAGATCAAATCAAATCTCTCAATCAAATCCCTCGTCTGGTGCTCCCTAAAGATCTTAACTGGAAGCTTTACTTTTTATGTTATTTCTAAAGGGATAGCCAAATTTCAAATTTTTCATTAGAATATGCAAATGGGAGAAAATTGTATCATCTGTTCAAGATCAAATCAAATCTTTCAATCGGTGTTCCGCAAAGATCTTAACTGGAACCTATTCTTTTATAAGATCTTTTAAGAAACAACCAAATGTTAAAGTTTTTATTAGTTCAAGCATTTGGAAGATATCTTTAAACATCTGTTTAAAGTGTCCTTTAAGAGTTAAGTTTAACGTCTGCTTAAGAGTGTTTTAAACCCGTGATGAAAACAGTGTTAAAGAGGTTTACTAGAAGTCATCCCATTGTTGTCATCGGAATGTAACTAAATTTTAACAAAATCCTCATTTCAGACATCTTTATTGAAAAAGCTCGATTTTGTAGGTGTTGTAAACTTTAAAATGTACATGGAAGTGTAAAGTGTACAAAAATAAAAAATCGGCATGTCTTCTACACAACCCCTATCAAACCAAATTTTTCAGAAAATTCACCAATTTTGTCGGCTAGCCGAGTGGTCGGTGTGCGGACAAAAACATAACATCTGGAGGATATTCGGAAGCGACACTGTCTACCAGTCATTAAGTGAATAACAATCGAGTAACTAGGGGATAAATTGTTATTTTCTAACTGAACATTTTTTTTATTGAAATTTAAATAATAAAGAAAATTCTATAACTTTTCACGAATAAGTTGATTTTTTGGAGATATGAATTTTGAAAGCTCGAAAAATCTCAAATTTGGGTACTTTTGACCCATAAAACGTATTTAGAAAAAAAGAATAAATTTATTGTTTGTATAAGATTCGTTATTTGGAGATCGCCTGTTGTCGGAACTATTTACGGTTTTATATTTACTATATATTTACATTTAATAATTTATTTTAAGTTTTTTCCTTTCAATCGGTATATATATGCAGATTAAATTTTTTTGCGTGATTAGTAATTCATCAGTTTTTTATTTATAAAAACCAATACTTTTGTTTCATTTGTTATCAACTTTTTTGCAGTTTTATGTAATGCTTTTCTTTTGTTTTCAAAAGAATTACCTACGTAAGTTTAATTCAAGACTTCGTGCCCTTTGCCACATATATTTGTGTCTCATAATAAAATAAGAAATATATTAATTAAATTCTCGTGTTTGTGATAATTATTGTAAAGTGCAGTGCATCCTATTTTGTTTCCTCATTGTATCCATGGGGACTATATCCAGTATTTCAATATACAGAGTGAGCCAGTTTGCAATTATATGACAGTTTATTTATAAACCGATGTCAATAATTTTGGTTTTGTTTAAAAACAAATATTTTAAGGGTGGTCTCATAAAAACTTAGTAATAACCTGCATAAAACTTTTACGAAATTTTGAAAAAATCAAATAATTTTGCATTTTTGTTTTCAATCGGTACTTAGAGGTATATTGAAATTATCTGTTTGATTAGGTAATTCAATTTTTTCTTATAAAAACCAATGATATTATTCTTTGTTATCAGTTTATTTGTCGTCTTAATGTTTTCCTAATCTTTTTAAAAGTGGTCTCTCCTTTAGTGTAGTTCCAAACTTTGTGCTGCAAAAATTAAATGAAAAATAATATTCCTTAGTGTCATAAAAAGTACACGCTATTTAGCTTCTTCATTTTGTTTATAGGCCCAATGTTAAAAATAGAGTGTAAGTCAGTTCATAAATTATGAAAGAAATAAATAGAGTGAGTTTGTTTCAGCGTTATTAAATTGTTTTCAGACATAGTTGTTTTGCCAAAAAAAAAAATTTAGAAATCGAATCAATTTTGCTGTTCACAGTTTTTCTTTTTATTAATGGAAACATTTGCAGTGATTGGTGTTAAATGTATACTTGTCACTCTTAACTTTGTTTGGCTCTGCGTAAGTGCACGATAGTCCTCATTGAGGAGAGTATCAAACTCTGACCCTTGGTAATCCGAGTGTGCAAAACTCGTTGAGAGTCGTTAAGGAGTTAGGTATAATAGTGTTTCTTATAACGATTGTTTCTTGCTGCGGCAAAAAGGAATCGGCATGGCCTCTCTATGAATATGTCTTGTACATACATATGTGAGGGCATGTGAGGGGAGTCTGCATTGTTGGGTAATTAATATAGATTTGATGCTGATTGCTGTTTATGTATTTATTGATAAAACATTGTAAAAAACAAATGACTTTTTTTTCCATAGATTGCAAACGCGTTTAATTTATAAATATTTTTTTGAGGGCCTGTTACGGCATCTTTAAATATGTACATGTGAATATTAGCTGTAGAAAAACCAAACTCGTTAAAAGTGAAAACAAAAATATCAAATATATACATAGTCACAAACGAAAAGTATGAGAGCTGCAACGAACAATATGGAAGTGGACTCTAGATACAAAAAGAAAATGAAAACAAAAAAATAAAAGATAAAAATTGTTTAAAAACTTATATATTATTAATATTTAATTTTAGTATGATGGGTATCCAATTATAGCATTTATTCTGAAGTGTCATGAGATAATGACTATGACAAGATAGCGTCTAGAGATAATTAATTCACTATTTTGAATCAAATAAACTTTTTTTTACTGATTATTGCAAATAAAATTGTTTTTTGTGTTAGATGTTTCTTTTTTATTTACTTTTTTTGACGTTTTGTGATTATGTGTTGCGAAGCTTTATCTATAAAAATGCGAAAATTTCGGTCAGGTTTTAAAATGCGCACAAATTACTCATGTCGTTTTCTGAGGGGAGAAAACGGATGTGAGATCTGAGCAAACTGCGTTTTTTTTTAGGTTTTGTAGTTGTTAGAAGGCTGCTATTGTGAGATTGCAGCAGACTCAGATAATTAGACCTCTTGCCCTCACTTACCACTATTAATGTACTGTTTTTAACTGCAATAAAGACGTCATTACCATTATTACAGAAAAAAAATTGATTATTGTTTATAAAACTTATCGTAATATACAAAATCAAGCTTTTTTTTCTGCCAAAAAAAGTTTGTTTGGCCGTGGAGTTCTTATTTACGTAAATAATAATATTTACGGTTGAGCCTTGGCATTACTAATGAATATATCAAAAGATGTAAAATGTACAATTTTATCATAACCCTTCCGAAGATCGATTTTATTCAGCTAGACGAGAAAAAAACGATGGAGTGACTGAAATGACACAGTTCAGCCCCGCCCCTCGGCCGCCGTGTAAAATCATGAGGGATAGCGAGAACTGAATTGTGTTCGACTTTAAAACGCTCTTAAGATCCAATCCAAATTTTTAATCCGAAGTTCCACAAAAATTTCTAGATTATTTATCTATAAAATCTAAATTAGATAGATACTAATAGATCATAAAATTATCTCTAATATCAGTTCAAGACCAAAAAATCAAATCTCTCAATCAAAATTCCTCTGCTGTTCCGCAAGGATCTTAACTGGGACACATTCCTTTTATTATAATATCTCTTAAGAGACCGCCAAGTTTTAATTTTTTTTTTAGTTTATGCATTTGGAAGAAGTTTTGGTTTAAAGTTTCTTTGATTCTTTAAGAGTTATGTTTAAGATCGAATCCAATTTTTCAATCAAAAATTTCTTGTTTGGTGTTCTGCAAAGATCTTAACTGGGACCTTTACTTTTTATGATATTTCTTAAAAGATAGCCAGTAAATATCAATTTCATTTATACACATCTAAGAATTGAAGTGCTTTTTTCTTAATTTAGTCATTACATCTTTACACAAAATTCAAAACTAAGACAAACGTCTTTAGGTACAAAACTCTCTTTTGTTTCGCCAAATCACGATAAAAAATAAGCGGCATGGTTGATATTAATTATATCAATCTAATTCAAATATTGTGATCAACATTTATAAAAAAAAAAGTATTCTTCAATGGTTTACATTCGATGTGCAAAAAAACCACTCAAGTGAGAATTTAAGTTGTTTAGATTACGCGACTAGAGTAAATGTACTTTTAATACTTTATTTATTTTATTAAAAAAAAAACAAGTTTATCAAAATATTATAAAATAATGGATGTCTGGCTAATGTTTATTCTAATCGTACGATGTCGAAACTATAATTTTTTCTTAGCAATTGTTCTACGCTTTTCATGCAATAAGAGTCATTGTTTACTTAGAAAAAGCAGTTTTCATTCATATGAAGCCATAAATTGTTTAACATAAGCGATTCCAAGATTTAAGAGATATAACGCTTATGAGGGTTTCTACTATTTTCTATATACCCCAAGAACAATCAATCGAAAGTATTTTATCAACTGTATGGTCAAGCAATAACTTGTTGGCTAATAAATACTACAAAATGCAGACTTAAGAAATATCAAAGATTACATTGGGTGTTTCATAAGGTTCAGGCTTGGGACCATCACTATTTTGTTACTATTCAATATGACACATTTCATGCTTATATAGTAGAAATTCACTTACCATTTGTAGAAACTTCAAGTTCCTAAAAATAGGTTATCTAGAATTTCATTTGAATATAACTAAATGCAAAATTAGATATCATTCTTTTATTTGTAAAATCTCTAGAATGTAAAGACTCTATAGATATATAGTCTAGTCAGATTTTATTCTATAACCTCAAACAGTTTAACCTTATCGAATGCCTTTCTAAAATCTAAAAACTGACTTCTACTATTTACTCACAAAGGAATCCTAAAACATTGATTCCTAGCTATCTATCGTTGAATGCTTTTTATAAAATCAAATTTAAAGAAATAATTACATTAGGTGTTTTGCAAGGTTTAGGCTTGGACTTGAGGCTTAAACTCTTTTAATGCTATTTAGGCATTACTTCGTAAAAATTCACTTACAATTTGTAGCCACTTAAAGTCCTAATGATATCTATAAATATATTTCAAACCAAACAAAATCTAGTCAGATAACACCTTAATCCTGTAAATGGCTTTGCAAAATCTTAAAATCTGATTTATACTGTTTATTGACCAATTTTAATCATAAATCCCTTATTTTCTAAAAACACTTCTATTAATTTAAAAAGAAACTATTTCTATGCGTTTTAGCTCTAGTTGAATGCTTTTTAGAAGATCAAGTTTGGATGAATAATTTTTGCAACTACATTTCAATTCATAGAAAAAAACTAAATAATCGAATTCATTTTGATTTTATTGAATATTTACTTAAACAATCTTTAGTAACAATTGATTTTCATGGGTTGTAAATAGTTTTATATCATCCATATTAAATTAGATGGGCTAATGTTTATTTCATTAATCTGTAACTTATAGTCGTTATATTTTATTACGTATTAATAAAAAACCAATAGAATTTAATGAATCTTTATTTTATTATCATTATTATCTTACTGGATGGGATGTGTGGCTTCGCTCGAATTTAGAATTATAATTAATTGCTTAAATTTAATATAATTAAAAAAAAAGAAGTTTCGGGTTTTCAGTGGTATAAAAATGTTTTAAAGATAAATGATACTGTTCTATATTTATACTCTATGTCTTTTTTAAAGATAAATATTCTGATATAGTATCATACTATTATAATATAGACTATTCTATATTTATACCCTATGTCTTTTTCTGGACCTCTGACAACGTGTCTGCAAAATTTCATGATAATTGGTTAGATTGTTAAAGCGGGAAAGCGTAACAAACAAACTCATACACGACAAAATAAGTTAATCGCCTCTAGCGTGGTTCACACGCCGAGTTACTGTGATTGGTCTTGTTTTTATTCCCTTGTCCTGATGACGCCTCCACCGATGGAGTGCGAAACGTCGACAATTTCATTAAACTTTTCGAAACGGTCTTTTCCGAAAGATGTCAATATTTCAATAACTTCAGGCCGTGAAAGCCTTTCTTCTTCACACACGTATGTTATAAAATTAGTTGAGGTTATAAAACATTTATAGATACCAGAATTAAAAAAAAAATTCCGTTTTTTGATTGTAAATTCTTATTTTTTTCTTATTTTGCTTCTCGTAATTTTTTGTTATTTTAAAATAGGATGGTCTGTTTTCTTTTAGTATGTATATAATAAAAATTGTGCTTAATTCTTAAAGTCTTTATTAAATTTAGAAAAATGAGTTAAATGACAACAACCACTGATAGTCCCAACACTAATTGAAAGAATACATAAAATTCTTGCCAGTCTTTTCCACTGTGAAATTCCAGAGAGTGTGTTTTAAACAATGATCACATTTTTATTGACGAAGGTCGATTCCACCTTTGAAGATTTGTAGCTCAACAAAATCTAGAATAAACGTGCTTAAATCGTTTATTTTTCTTAAAAAAGTGTTTTATCTTCTTTTGTCTTCTTTGGGACAATTTTTTAGTAACGGTTATGGAGGTAAATTCACAAAATCTTAGATAATATTAATGTTTTATTATTTTTTTATAAAGCTGATTTGAAAACAAAATTATAATTAGTTTATAAACGGCAGACTTACTAAAACATATTTTTTTAGATAATAATATCTAGAATTTACAATTTTTAGCGACAAACCCGATTTCCACCTTTCAGAGTATGTAAATCCACAAAATCTAAACTTAGGTTAATTTACTTTATTATTTTTAAATTGAGTTAGTTAAAAACTAAATTATAATTTAATTATCAGCAATTTACGAAATTAGTTCTTAGAAAATCTGATTATAAATAATTATATCTAGAGTTTAAACATGTTTTTAAAGACGAGCCTGGATCTGGTTCCATCTTTCAACATAAATTTACAAAATCTTAAATGAGGAAAATATGTTTTTATTATTGTTTTATCTAATTAGTCAAAAAAAATAGAATTTTCATTGGTAAGAGAGACCTTTTTTAGTGACAAACCTGGTTCCATCTTTCAAGAAAAATTAAAAAATCTAATTTTTTACTATTTATTTATCAAGTTACTTAAAATTCAAAATTATAAGCGACCTACGTCTTGGGTTTTAAAAATCAAAATTATACCTAAGCGACCTACGTCTTGGGTTTTTAGATACTCTAATTAAATCTGGGATTTAAACCCGATTTCAGAGACGAGCCTGGTGCCATCTTACAAGATAAATTTAAAAAATCAAAAATAAGAGAAATCTGTTCAAGAATTAAAATTAAAATTAATTAATAAACAGCCTACGTCTTGAAAACGAACCGAAATTTAAAAATTTAAGTGGGGTAAATCTGCTTCTACTATTTTTCGATTGAGTTAGTTAAAAATCAAAATTATCATTAATTAATAAGCGACCTACGTTTTGGGTTTTAGATAATTTCACAAAATCTCAAATGAAGAAAATGTGTTATCATTATTATTTCTATAAAAGTGCTTTAAAAGCAGAATTATGATTCATTAATAAACGACATACGTCTTGTGCTTTTAATTGTAAAATAATTAGATAATAGATATTATATCTCAAATGTTAAATTAGAACAAATTTTAGTGACGAACCTGGTTCCAACTTTCAAAAAAAATTTACAAAATCTAAAATTAGGTAAATGTGCTTTTAATATGAATAATTTAATCTAAATTTTGAAAAACTTTTAGTGACAAGCCTGTTTCTATTTTTCAAGATGGAACCAGAAATTTTCTACAAAATTTTAAAAGCAAAATATGTTTTAATTGTGTATTTTTCTATCAAGTTGCTTTAAAAACCAAATTATGATTTATTAATTAAAGACCTACGTTTGGCCTTTTTAATTAAATTTAAGATTTGAGCAATTTTTTAGACTCGAGCCTGACTGTATCTTTTAAGATAACTTTAAAAAATCTTAAATGAGGTAAAGGTATGCTTGTTATTATTTTTTTTAAGCAAAATTATAGTTCATTAATAAACGACATACGTTTTGTCTTTTTAGATGAATAAATTAAATACATTTTTTTTTAATACAAGAGTCTTTTAGTGACAAACCTGGTTCTAACTTTGAAGATAAAATCCCAAATGAGAGTAACGTGTTTTTTATTATTTTTCTATCAATTTGCTTCAAAAACAAAATTACGATTCATTAATAAACAACATAATGTCCTGTATTTTTAGATAATTACATTTAGAAGTTACTGAATTAGAAAGAACAATTTTTTAGTGACGAACTTGGTTCCAACTTTCAGGATAATAATTATGTAAATTACAAAATTTAAACTGAGGTAAATGTGTTTTATTACTTTTTTAATAATTCAAGAAATAATATCTAGAGTTTACAATTTTTAGCGACGAACCCGGTTTCCACCTTTCAGAGTATGTAAATCTACAAAATCTAAAGTGAGGTTAATCTACTTTATGTCAAAAATAAAAAAAATTAAATTAGAAAACCTAACCTTTTACTATTTACTTATTAAGTTGCTTAAAAATCAAAATTATAATTAATTAACAAGCAACCGACGTCTTGGGTTTTTAGATACTCTGAATTTAAACACTTTTTCAGTGACGAACCTGGTTCCATCTTTCAAGATAAATTTAAAAAATCTAAAATAAGATAAATCTGCTTAAAAATCAAAATTAATTAATAAACAGCCTACGTCTTGTTTTTTTAAATCATAATATAATTAAATCTAGAATTTAAACACTTTTTTAATGATAAACCTTGTTCCATCTTTTAAGTTAAATTTATTTTTCTATAAAGTAGCTTAAAGAACAAAATTATCATTCAATAATAAACAAGATACGTATTATCTTATTTGTACACAAATTTATTATATCACAAACATGTTGAAATACTTTTTTTTAGTGACGAAACGTGGTTCCGTCTTTCAGAGTCAAAAATGAGGTAGCTAAATGGTTGTTTTAGAATTATGAATCATTATCTGAAATGATGTAAATGTGCTTTTTTATTTTTCTACTTTGTTGCTTAAAGACCTAAATTTGGCAACGTTTGGTTCTAGTGACGATTCTGGTTCCGTTTTTCCGGATCAAAATCAAAAATGAGGTAAATAGTTTTCATTATTTTTTAAAATCAGAATTAGGATTTATTAATCAACAAATTACGTCTAATCTTTTTAGATAATTAATTATGGATAATTCTATAGAATTCCAATTGGTATAATTTGTAAACAATCCTTAAAAGCAAAATATGACAGGTGCTATTGACAATAATTAAAAAGTATAAATGATCGTATGGTACTTATAATCCATAGATGAATAAATTAGATAAAAACCCTCACAATTTCTACGCACTAATAAAAATTCCGATCTTTATTTGATTAACAAAAGAAAGGTCCATGGTCACCCATGAAAAATTAATTTCAATAGAAAAATAAAACTCAAAAAGCCGTATTATTACGTCTTTCGTGAACTCTTGTGAAGAAAAAAAAACGGCAAGAAGCGGAATCTAAGCAGGTTGTAGACACCTATGAAATAACAATCGCACATCGAAACAAACCAAATCTTGACAACCTGTCCATTGATAGTTTTAATTATTTTCATTTTGAAGCCGAAATCGATAAAATAAATAAATCTTTTGAAAGAAACCAATGAATGAATATTGTGTATTATGAAAATAGGTAATGTTTTGTGGAGATCATCTAAACACAGCCCGCCATATTGGTACACGATGTTCCGATGTTTTCCTCCTCCAGTGGGAACTAGATTTTTGTTTTGCAATTTTTTTTTTATTATTATTACTTACGTGATGCAGGGCCTAGGTAGTATCCTATTGCAAACACAATGCCGAATTGAAATATTCGTAACGCCATAAATAAGTACTCATTTGGATATTACTCTGACAGGTTTAGTAATAATAATAATGAAATAGACACTTTATGAAACACAGTCACACACAGAAACTGATGCGAGTTCAATGTGTTTTCCGACGACAAACACCAATGAACATTGTTTAATAAACTTGAAAAAACAATGAATAATAACGAAAAAGGGACTAAATATTATTAATGATTAACGACGCACTGAACGGCACGACGTACTCTGACAGATACCACCACAAACAACCGAAACCGACGAATATTCATTCCGTTCGTTCTTTCTTTCTTATTACTCCTCGCCTGTTCCGGAGTATGGCAAGCGAATAACCGACCATTTAGCATATTATATACGATTCTGTCATGCGCACATTCTTATCTAACATTATTTACTATTTTTATTTTTTTTTTTTTTCAAAAAAAAAACATTTTTTTTTGAGAGGTCAAATCAGGTATTTGCGAAAAAACCAATATTGTTCTAATTCAATTAAACAACCATAGATGTTTAAAATAGATCAATCAGTCTCAACCCGGACCACCCGGAACTATATTTCTACAACTGTAAATAATGTTTTTATGAATGGACAGCTGATTTCCGATAAGAAATAATACACAATAATAATAATAATATTTATTAGATTAAAATAAACAATGCAATGTTTTATCAATTACTAATCAGACTTGTATCTCATAAATTTAATCATTGTTTTTATTTATTTGATAATATTAATTTGTTGATTATTATCAATTGTTTGCTGCAGTTTTTTTTAAATTTTATCATTATTTGATAAGAAAAGCAGGACAAAAATCAATAAAAAAAAGTAAATTAGGCAACTAATATGGCACTTAATAACATTTTTGATCATAGTGTGCTTGCGCTACTTCGAAAACTTAATGACAGATTGTTTCTTTGAATAAATTAAAAAAATTTTTTTTTTAAATAAAAAAAAATTTTTAAACTTGTTTTTTAATGTCAATTGTGTTATTCAGTCTTTTGACTAGATAATAAAAAGATTACAAGAAATCAATAAAAAATGTAGGTTAGGCAACTAACATTACAGCTGGAAGTGCTTATAATAAATCAAGTGTCTCATTTATTACACAGTGTGTTACTAAAAAAACTTAAAAAACATGGTTTTCTATTAACTTTCTTAATTTCATAAAATTGTAATTTTGTTTTTTGACAATCTTATTAAAAAAGTAATAAAACACATTTACCTCAATTTAAATTTTGTAATTTACATATTATCCTGAAAGTTTGTCACTAAAAAATTGTTCCAATTAAGTAACTTTTAAATTAATTATCTATGTTCTAATTATCTAAAATTTAAAAACATTACGTTGTTTATTGATAAATTATAATTTTGTTTTTGAAGCAAATTAATAGAAAAATAATAAAAAACACAATTTTCTTATTTAAGATTTTGTAAATTTATCTTTAAAATTAGAATTAAGTTTGTTACTAAAAGACTGTTTATATATAATTTATCTATGATCTAAAAAAACAAAACGTATCTTGTTTATTAATAAATCATAATTTTGTTTTTAAAAAAATTATAAAACTAGTAAGAAGCACACTTTTACCTCATTTAAAATTATGTAAAGTTATTTTTAAAAATAAAGCTATTATCGAGTTTAAAAAATTATTCAAGGTTTAGATTTTATTAATCATAACTTTATTATCTAAAAAAACCAAACGTAGGTCTTCAATGAATAAATCATAACTTTGTTTTGAAAACAACTTAATCGAAAAATATTTTCTGCATTTAAAATTCTTGGAAGATAAAACCAGGTTTGCCCTTAAAAAGTTTTTAAATTTTAAAATTTATAGTCTAATTATTAAAAAAAACAAAGCGTAGGCTGTTTATTAATGAAATATATATAATTATAATTCTTTTAAACATCTGAATTAAAAAATATTAAAAGCACATTTAGCGAATTTTAGATTTTGTAAATTTATCTTGAAAGTTAGAACAAGGTTTGTCACTAAAAATTGATCTAATTTAACAAATTTTAGATATAATTATTTATTATTTGTTTATTTAAATACACAAAACGTATTTTCTTTATTTATAAAGTAATTACTACTAAACGCAGTTGTTTTTACACATGCTATTTTCTGTTTTTTTTTATTTTTTTTTGACGAAGTCAATATATTTTAATTTTAGTAAATTGTCTAGAAAATATTAAAAAATATTTTTAAAAATTAATTTTAAAAATATTATTTTTTATAGATAGAAAAAATAGTTATAATTTTTAAGATAACCAGCTCAAGTAAAAACTTTTAAAAAATAAATTAACGTTTTGTTATTTTTATTATTTTTAATTATTGTTTTTATTTTATTAAAATTTTGTAATTAATTGCATTATTTGTACATTAATTGCAAAAAAAATGTTTTTAGTTCTAGAATTTAGTTTATCTTTTTGTTTAATTTTTTAAAACCAAAAATTTTTTGACACCTTGTATATTTGTTCTGATTAAAAAATGGTTTTTATGTCTATGGTGGTAAAGTTTGAGCTAGTTTTCTCTGATATTTTATTTTGACAGTTTGACAGCTTTATAAAGTGACAAGTTGTTTACGTAATATAACCTCCAAATCCATAACCTTTTAATTTCCAATTATTTTTGGAATATTTATAAAAGACCGCCGGAGCTGTGATAGGGTATTCATTTGGAGGTTAATTATGATAAGTTTTTGAGATAACGAAGCATAGTCATATAAGGTAATTAGTGAAGTGAATCTTGTCATCAACCTCTCCTTTTCGACCTCAGAATCACCTTGACTCACTCCAATCTTGCAGATAATAGGTATTATTAGTATTACTACCTATTAACAATTAATTATAATAATTATGTTTTAGTTTTTCTAAATAAATGGCAACAGTTAATCCTAAAAATATGTTAAACTTAGCAACGAAAATCTTTACGAGACGTCAGTTTTCTACCTCAAAATTGTTAGGGGCTCAGCAAATGACAGTTCGAGATGCTCTTAATTCAGCTCTTGATGAAGAAATGTCACGAGACGATCGTGTTTTTGTCATCGGCGAAGAAGTAGCAGAATATGATGGAGCCTATAAAGTCACTAGGGGTCTTTGGAAAAAATACGGAAACAAGCGTGTTATAGACACTCCCATCACCGAAATGGGTTTCTCAGGAATAGCTGTGGGGGCTGCCATGGCTGGTCTTCGTCCAGTCTGCGAATATATGACTTTCAATTTTGCTATGCAAGCTATTGATCAGATTATAAATTCGGCTGGAAAAACCTTTTATATGTCGGCGGGCCGAGTAAATATTCCAATTGTATTTCGGGGGCCAAATGGTGCTGCTTCAGGCGTAGCAGCTCAGCATTCACAATGTTTTGGAGCCTGGTACGCACATTGTCCGGGTCTAAAAGTTATTTCGCCATATAATTCGGAAGACTGCAAGGGGCTGCTAAAAGCAGCTATTCGAGATCCAGATCCAGTTGTGTTTTTAGAAAATGAAATCTTATATGGAGTGCAATATCCCATGTCTGATCAGGCGTTGAGTACTGATTTTGTGTTGCCAATAGGGAAAGCCAAGATTGAACGAGCCGGTAAGACCAATCAAGCTATTTATAGACTACACTGTTTTTTTAAAAAAAAACACAAAATTTTTTAAAGAAATTTTCACTAAAATTGCTCGAGAATTGCAGACTTTGTTGTATTAGTTCAGTTTTCTAAATTTATTGTTTGGCTTGATGACACAACAATCACTATACATCTGCTACACGAGAGCTGATAACCCGAGAACTGTTTATGTTTCCCGTTCTCTTAGCTTTTTACAAATATGGCCAATTTTGTGTTTATAGTGGGCTGATAATTAAAACATTTTATCAATAGTCTGTTGAAGAACTAGTTTTATAACGATTGATTTGTCGCACAAGTCTAAGGGTACATAGTACACGTGCGCCAAAACCCTTACAAAATATGTTTTCAGGCTATTTTTTTGAATTTGCGAAAAAAATTAAATTTTTAAGCTCTGACAAATTTTGTTGTTAAGGGTTGGTAACAGCAACAAGTCATTTAATTTAAAACCTTTCTTTTACATAATTTGTTTAATTTTTAACAAATAATTAAAATTACATAATTTAAAGGCGCTTCACGAAATTTGAGAATTAGCCGAGACAACTACTAAAAATTTATTACTTGATAAATGCGAAAAAACCTAACAATCCTGAATTTAGCGAGGTCTTTGTAGCAAACAAACTTTTGCAGCTTTGCTTAAGTTATTATGTCTTTAATTTGAACTGCTAACCACTTGTTAAACTAATTTCGGTTGAAAATGAATACGAATTTTATTTTAAAGATATGATATAACAGTAAAAATTCGTATGTAAAAAATTTATGACATTTACGTAACTATTTTTACGTAGCTATGTCTACCAACCTCTAAAAATTGAAAACATTTATTGGCGCACGAGTGCTTCAATAGATATCTATAAAAGACTTCAAATTGAAAACATTGATAAGCTTATCAAAGATTCAAATTTGAAAGAATAATATTCAAGATCTGGTATACATTTATTTATAGTGTTTAAGAGAATGTTAGTTTCCCAGTATGTTTAGTCACATAATTGGGTGGTATAGAATTATAGATCATTGAAATTTAACCCAGAAGTCATAAAATGCAAGTTGAGAGCTTGGCGGGCATATCTGATGAGGCCCAGATAATAACACTAAAACTAATTTAGTCTTATGCTATGAAATTGTATTTATTTTTTGTTTTGTTTAGGCAAACACATAACCATTGTAGCCCATTCTCGTGCTGTAGAAATCGCATTACAAGGTGCAAACGAACTTTCTGCGAAAGGTATAGAAGCAGAAGTAATCAATCTACGTTCTCTTCGACCATTAGACATTAATACGATTACCGCATCGGTAGCGAAAACGAACCATTTACTCACAGTCGAACAAGGTTGGCCTAGCTGTGGTATTGGATCTGAAGTTTTAGCGCGAATAATGGAAAGTGAAGCGTTTTTCCATTTAGATCAACCTGCCATTAGACTTGCCGGAGTAGATGCACCTATGCCATATACGAAATCATTAGAAATTACAATGTTGCCTGTAGCTAAAGATGTTGTTGATGCGGCAAAAAAATTGTTAAAAGTTAAGTAAAAACTTTGTTAACTTAGGTCCCATTCTATGTCTTCATTTATTTCAATTTTTAAAAATTGATAGTCAAAAGTAAAGCTGATTTTAATTGTTTGTATATAATTCATTGCATTTTTGCGAGGTCATGCAATCGTTTTTGTTCCTGTTATACATTTCCGAACGTTGTATAGAATAGAGTGGCAATAAATTATTTTACTTTATTTGTTGGATTTTTTATCAACCTATACAAATTGTGTAAACAAATTTTACATTTGTTTAATAGAAATAAAGCGAAAACTGCAATATTAAGAGTTATTTTTAAACACAATTATTTCTGGAATATTTAAAATTTTGAATATGACAAGCAGTGTCGACACCATTGTAGAAATATTTTTTTCTAACGTTGAGGATTTAAAAATTTCAATATATGTGTGATATGGCAATTAAATTTGTTTATTCAAATGTAGTAATTATTTTAGTATACAACAGTGCATTTATCCTTGAATCATTTCTTTATTTAAATTTTAGAAAGATAAATAATTAAAATATTGATGACACATCTGTCACTGGTCAAGTCATGCGCAGTACCAACCAAATACAACAAAAACAAACTGTCAACCGAAGTCGAAAATAAAAATAATAGATTTATTGTGAAAGGTACTCATTTAATTTATAATAAATAATTGATTAATTTTTCAAAATACATAAATAATTGCTTATATTCGTTGTCATTCTAACACAATCAATAATAAAAACACTAAAAATCCCTGCTGCTGAAATTCATTACGTCACCACGACGGAAAATGGTGGATGGTAATGTCGGGCGTTGTGTCAAATCTTGAATAAATCGTTAAAAAAGCCTCTTAATACTCATTAATCCATCGTGGATTTTATTAATTTGAGTCAGTTATCACCAAAACTCGCCAAGGTCAGTGAAACCGGTGTGGGATGTGATTTCTTTGTATTTATTTAAAATTTCTCTCTTAGATTTCGGCCAAGATAAATCATCCAATGATGTCTGATCGTCGGGCAGAACTGGAGCGAAAAAAAGCCAAATTACAGGCTTTAAGAGAAGAAAAAGATCGAAGGCGAAGGGAAAAAGAGCTGAAGGATGTTGAGGAAGCGGCGAATAGGGTTCTGCTGGGTACAGATGGCGATCGGAAGGAATTGGATGAAATGTTGAGTTCTCTAGGAGTCGCCCCAGTTTCAGATGTTCTGTCTAGTATTAGCAGTGCTAATTCCTTAACCCCTGAACAAAGCAGAAATCATACACCGGACACTTCTTTGCAGCATAATAGTTTACCTAATAAGTATGTACTCATTTCGTATTCATTTCATGTTTTTTTTTGTCTATTGGATGACTCAGATTATACATTCATGGTTTCTGGCTCCCTTCAATGTGTCGTGTAACGAGACATTGATTTTTTATGTCTTTGCTCTAATAGTTTGTTGCGCACTCTGAACTATTGAAGTCTATCTCAAAGTTCAAAGTTAAATGTTTTTGTTAAATTTTATCAAAATATATAGTGTGATCATTTAGATTTCTTATCTAATGTTACACTTTTTTCAACTGTGATCAATGTTGCTAATTAGTTGAATTATTAATAATGGTTTACACGTTGGCAATTTTTCAAGTTGTTAGACATAAATAAATATGGGACGTACATTTTTGAAAGGATTTACTATACAGATATCAGTATATTTGTTTCTATAATAACTGTTAGCATCAAAACTTTGGGGTTTCTTTTGATATTATTTGGGGACCCTACAGAATTTATATTGGTGTCTCTGGTTTCTAGTAACTATTTTCTAACTCAGAAAATGAGGTTTAGTAACAATGCCGGATTATCGTTTATGTAAAAACAATTTGTTTGCTTCGAATTTTATTACTGTTTTTTTTTATCTACTATTAGGCCAATTGCAAAAGAAGCCCTATTCGATTTTGAAAAAAAATGTTTTTAAGGGTGAAAATAAGAGATGTATGTTATAAGAAATTTAAAACATAATTATTATGTACGTACATCTAAAATTAATTTAAATAAAAACTCTATTTTTAAGTGTGGTAAAAAGTATTGTATTAAAGTTATTATTGAATATTTTTGATATTGCTTTAGATTCGTCTCGGCATAAAATTTTCATAGAAGGGCATAAAAAGTATCTTGAGGGTCATTTTTGGGAGTCTGTCAATTATTAGATCTAGAATGATGTTACTTAGCTTGCCGTGCATTGTAATCCAAACTAAAAATTTATGCCAAATTTCAGCTCATTCGGTTAATAATAACTGTTTTCAAATTATATTGCAAGATTTGGCCCATACTAAGGACGCATATATAAATAAATATACGTCAAGTATACTGTATTAATTATTCTTGCAATTTTTATTTGAATAATTAACATTGTGTTGCGTTCAATTATAAATAAATAATAATCATAATTCTTTTTCATGTAAGACAGCGCAATAAATTAAAACTTTAATTTTTTAAAAACTTACTTGAAATATGTATATGTACTTCAAAAAAGTATACATATAACAACCTAAAAATAATGTTTTTTTGAAGTGAAAACTTTATTTGAGCAAATTGGGATGGAAAAAAACACAGAACTTGACAGAACAAAAAAATGTTTTGAAAGAAATTTTACATATTTTACATATTATTGTAGACATCAAGACATTATTTTTCAAATTTCGCGCTCTTCTATAGACCGCTTTTGGTGTAGGTATAAGTATGTGCGACTTTTAATGATTGAAAATTATTTTCTTACGTTGGTAAGATATTTGAATTTTTTAGTTGGCAACATCGTTACCATGACACCTGCAATATGACACATGACACGAAAATTCAAAACACAAGTTTTTATATTCTGTTGCTTTATTTTGTGACATAAACTAATTAAGGACGATTGACTGACAGTCTTACCACTGTATTTATAGTTATTCGGTATTTTTATTAGATAAGCTGCAGTACAGTTCGCGTCAAAAGTATGGAATAAATTCATTGAAAATTAGAAAGTTTTTTTTAAAAAGAAATATTAAGCAATCATTTGTTTCTCATACTTGATTTTATTCGTTATAAAACTTATTTATTCCAACTTTTATTTTTTCTCAAAACTTTCCTTATGTATAATAACAAAATTTTCATACTATCGTTTAGACAATTAAAATCACTTTCAAAATCAAGAAAATAAAATTAGGGGGTTTCTATTTTATATGAAAAGTTTTATCTCAAACGCCTCATAGAGGCTCCTTGCACCATGAACAGCAGGATGCATTAAACCTTTATGAGACATTTTAGTTGTTTTGGAGCATTTTTATCCACTCTAATTATTTTCCATTGTGTTTAAGATTTTTTCATATTTAATGTTCTTTATTATTTTTTCCATTGTTTTTTTTAAGCTACTAACATTCTGACTTTTTTCATAAAAAATGTTTTCCTAGTCTTGTTTTGACGCCTAAACTTTTTTGTTTTCTCTGTTTATATACTTGGGGTGTTCTTCTTTACTTTTCATCATACAAATTTTCTTGTACATCATTGTGTTAAGATCTGTGAAAATATGATGCAACTGGATTTCGTCAACTGATATTTGTTAGTAATATATTAAAGGTTCTGTCTCAAATGTTCTATGCACTTTGCAAATCCTAAGGACAGCAGGATGCATGAAACTTTTATGAGGCAGTTCTGCTCCGGTTTTATCTGCTTGCTTTTTTCAAATAGTACTTTTCTTTTCAGTGTTAGTTCGTATAAAAAAAGAACTCCCATTTTAAGTCTGGTCGCTGTACAATCAACAAATATTCCACCAAAAGAGACTGTCGTTTATACAAAACAAACTCAAACATTAACCAGCGGCCATGAGAGGGACGGTAAGTTTGTATTTATGATTATGTTTTATCAATAATTATTATTGAGCATGTTTTATTTTTATATTAGTATTATTAATATTTATTTTTATTTATTTGGAAACGCTATAAAATTAATTAATTTGCATGATTTAATAGAGTATATTTTAATTAATTCTTTAGTTAAAGAAAAATACGTTTTCTTCCGGATTTTTAAAATTGTTAAAGATTTTAATGTGAAGCAAAATCCCATCAAATAGTAGGTTTTTCTTTCTAATTTTTCGAAAATTATTAAAAATAGAACGTCACTTTTATTCACAGTTACGTAAGGAATTAGAATTAATTTGAGGATTATCATTCAATTTGTTATAAGTTCTCATTATTTTGATATCATAATCATAGCGGAACGTATAGAAATGTTTATTAGTAACTTATATTTTATGGGATATTTCTTTATTATGATAAAAATTATTACTAAGAAATCAGCTTCAATGAAGTTTTGCGAGGGAAGGAAACTTACATATTTATTTTTTTTTTTAATTTTTTGTCTTAATTTGGCTGCACGCAGTTGTTTTAACATTCCATTTTTTTTTATATAATATAATCTTTCCTAAACCTGTGTATGTATTTTTCCAGCTTTTTTAAACGCTTTCAATTTTATTTTTTCCTGTAACACCTTTGTTATAATGATATAGGGGAAAAAAAAGCCTGATGTAAAGTGAATAAAAAGTTAATGAATTAATTTGCAGACTTTTGTGGTTTTGGATATTCTTCATGGAAAAAGTGTGAGTAAATGTATATAATATGATGTAGTTTTTTTTTATTGATTTTGATCAGGCAATTTTTTTATTGGTTCTAAATTTTCCTTCTCCTCTTTTATAATATATATTTATTCTGTTTTTGTTTTATTGAACGGGTGATTTTGAATGATTTTAGAATAATTATTAGTGTAGTTAGTATCTTAGGGCATATATTATATGGACTGGTAATTTTAGTTCATGTTCAATAGATAGAGGTCGCTATTTCGATATGCTGCTTAAGATCACTGGAGTAACACTCTACGTGTTGAGGTAGCACTGTTAGTATTTTATTATGTCTACGTTGAAACACTGCTGCCATTTTGGCGAACGAAATATTCTAAAGCTAGTGACCTCTTCGTCTCACTTACGACATTTGAATTTTCCATCCTTTGTTAACTGTAAATCTAAGTATAAATGTGTCATTTTCTAATGGCGCTACCTGAAGACGTAGTGTGTTAATCAAGTGACCTTAATGCTGCTGCAGTAAGTAAACATACAAATCTTTTTAAGATGCCGTTTTTTATTGGCTCACGGTGATCTTTACCATTCTTATCTTTGGGACGTAAGCTAAGAGTAATTAGCACTTCATGTAATATATGCTCTAAGATTCAATGCAGTATTTTCAAAAATATTTAAGACCTTACTGTAACCTTACTTATTATACGTTTATGAAAAAAATATTTTTCTACCAACTTAAATTAGTTTAGTTACATTTTTGAATATATTGTATTAGATTTGGATATTCAACACCAACTCCATACTTCCAATTTATATTTAATTGTGGAATGCCACACAATATATAAACAATTTTTATATGTAGACAATCTAGAGTAATGCCAGGCCAGAATGCAGCAATTTCAAAATACTTTGAAGTTACTGAGTTAACGTCTTTTTATGTAGAAAGAGGTTTTTAATTTAGGGACTTAATATGTTTAGGGTTTTATATGTTTTTCTCGGTTGTATTATTTATTCTATAATGTATTAAACCGTGCGATTAAAAAGTCTTTTTATCGGTTAGGCCATGATATAGAGAACGTATGTCTAATGACAGTTCTTACTTATGTCAAAAAATAAATTACAAGAAGTAGTTTTTTAAAGTTTGCAATTGTTTTGAGTGTTAAAAATGGTCCTAACAAGTGGACACAATTTTTTTTAAATAATATCTCATTACCGTATCTGTATTCGTTTGGACATTCATACTGTAAAGACAATAAATAAACATACTGTATTGCGGATTTTCAGTCAGTCTATCCTGAGCAGGCTATTATTCATGATTAAAATTATTTATTCAGGACCATCCAATAATCCACCTAACGTGGAGCAATTATTTAATGGGGCTGAGAAGGTCTCATTAAATCGTCTATCTACGCAGTGGCAGACCTAATATAAAAGTATCAACAATATTCGAGGTATCATGGAAGAACATTCTTCAATTTCAAATAAGTAGATTTTGTCTTTTGGAACTTGCATTTTTTTTTAACCTTATAACATATAAAAATATTTTTCGCCAGTTTATCATCGACATACGTTCTTTATTTCAACGCCTACTTGGTAGAAGGATTTTTTAAGTGTAATTATTAGTTTGTGTATGCACAACTGATAATTGGCAAACAGTTTTTTAATACATGAAAAGCTATAGCTTAAAATATCTCATAAAATTTTTATTTATCTTGCAAATCTTGAGGACAACGCTGTTTCGTTCTGATTAAAAACTCATCAGGTCACTCTATTGGAGGAGTTATTTTTCTTTTATAAGATCGGTATTTAATATTTTTAGATTTTTGTACAAACAAGGTTTACAATAAGAGGTTATAAGGTATCGTGTCATGTAATCTGCCGTTATCAAAGGGTTTTAGCCCAAAATTTAATTGCATTTTTGGTCGGTGTATAAAGATGACACGTAGATTAAGATCTATTATTAAATGAAAATATCCTATTTAAGTAAATATTGTCGGCATTCTACTTGTTTTACTATGATTTATGTTCATCCTATTTTGTTGCTTATAATGCACTCACTATTGATTTTTTTGATTATAATATAAACATGTACTATAATATTTGGAATGAGTTGTTATTGAATTTATCCACCTATGACATATGTTATATGCGTTGCTAACAAGGATCTTCTTCATCTTCTTCCCCACTTAAAGGCTACATGGAGGATTGGTGGAGGCCACGCAAAGGTATGGTGCACGTCGATGTTTATTATTTTTTTTAATAAATGATTATCTCTAACAGCACTGTACACTACCATAAAAAAACACTACCATTGCACTAAATTAGTTTTGTACAGTAATTAAGCAACAATAACATAAATAGAGATTTGAAAGAGGAAAACATGTGCACCAACCCTTTATTATGTTACACACTTCTTTTTTTAAATTATTGCAAGGTGATGGCTTGGCTATATTTATTATTATGTATTATATTAAGCGTCGTGAAATATTCAATATTATAATAAGAAACAAAAATGTAGGTTTCCTTCAATTTATTAATTTTTGTCAATACGCTTTTATATCGTTCTTTCATAAAAAAAAATAATTTAAGTAAGCCATAGAAATGATGGAATTCATTTGTTTGTATAACGTTACTTTAGCCACCTAAAACGCCAAGTTGAATAGTATAAAACGTCAAAGAGTTTTTATCTCAAAAAGGGCTTTGCAATAATCAATTATTCTCAATAAGAATTTATATTTGTATCTGTCACTGTCAAACCAGTACTGGTCAACTGACTTTTGGTTGTGACTAAAATTACGTTGTGAAAACAAATGAACTTCATGATTTCCATCGCTTACTTAAATTATCTAATTTTTTTTATAAAATACGTTACATTTTTTTTTATTTTCTTTTATAATTCTATATTTTAATGAAATATTTTTCTTCCTTTCCTTCCCAGCTCATGCAACCGATTACTACGGTAAGTTTATGATTTTTTTTCTTAAAAGCTTATAAGCGTTTATCCACAATCACATTCATACAAAACGTACATCCTCCCCTTCGTTTATCCGAATTTATTTATTTATATAATTGTAAATTATTGGAATTTTTTTTTTATAATTTTTGGTGAACTTTCTCTTTCAAAAAGGGCACATGTTATGGAATTATGTACTAACATCAAAGCTATTTGGTGAGGTATTGCTTTTTATGTTGAGGTTTTGGAAAATCATGTACAAAATGCGAATATGTAATATCGTGCTTTCGACAAGAACTGACGTCACGTGGACCGTCAATTAAAAAACGTATTCATTTTCATCTTTAACGTGAAAATAGTCTAGTAATGAAGAATTGAGCTAGGTCATCGTTTTTTTAATCTATGGCTTACTTGTTATCGATTTTTGTTATATTCGAAATTACGTAACGGTCAATTAGTCTTTTTTAATTATCGGTTTTCGCTTTTTTGTTTTTTTTTACAAATGACTTGGTTATAGTTTGAAAAGAAAATCTAGTTAGATGTTTATAAAGTTAACTAACGTCAGATATGCAGTTTTATTACTTGCACTATCGGTTTAGTACTATTATACGCTTTGTGACATTTGATTGTTCTCAATTTTTTTTTATCATTTTTTAATTGAACCGATTAATTAAAAAACATTATTTTCCATTACTTAACATCTAACAACTTTAACAGAACTCACCTCCGCCACTGACAGCATGTTTTCTAATTACACAAACTGGGATGGTGGCATGTTTAAATATAAAAAAATATATTATTAGTTCGTTTATCGTACTTTTTATTTTCTAAAATGAGTAAATTAAAAAAAAAATACAAGTTTTGTTGTTAGTGCAGCCAAATCATAGACAACCTTTTTTGTATTTTTCTAATATCTATTCCTACTGATACATGTTTCTTTCCTCTTAAGACGAATACAATCTAAATCCGGGTTTAGAATGGGAGGACGAGTTTACAGGTAGGTGGCTTTTCCAGACTCCCCTCCAGAAAAAAAAAAACAACAAAAGACTAGTGCACTAAACGTTTTTGTTTTATTAATTGTTTTTTGATCGTTGACTGAAAGTAGTTTGAATATTAATCGAAAAACTATTTTAAAAAGTTAAAATACTTCAAACTACTTTTTTGGTAAACAAAAATAACTTTTTTATTATAAGTGGGGAGCTTTAATTTTAGATTTTGCATCTTAATAAATAATAACAAAATGTAGTTGTGTAACAATTGAGGCATGATTGATTTGGTTTTAATTAGAAGCATGTGACGTATTATTTATTTATTTATTTATTTATTAACTATTGACAATAAATCAATTATTCTTCCTTACTCTTTTTTCCTCACCTAATTTCATATTTCCTGGCAATGCTATTTTGTCGCTTGGTGAATGTTAACATGATAATCTTCTATAGAGTGCCATCTCTTGGAGAGAAAAGATTAAATTTTGACGTTCACAGGAGCTTTTTACTAGATTTAATTTTAAATCAAAATGTGTTACGAATGTGGCATGTATGTATGATGGGTGAAAGGGTGGTTAGAGCGTACTCCTTATTCACCACAGTTTTGACGTATGACGATGGACAAGGTGAAGACGAGGAGAGCAGTCTACCTCATTTGGGCGGTTTTGGAAGCAAACTACCACCTGGCATTCTACCGCATGGCCTTCCACAAGTCAAAGAAGTACAACCGGCTGTTACTGCACTTGAACAAGAACAGGCTAAGCAAGAGCAGAAAGAAGGTAAGTGTTTATTAATATAAACGGTAAAGCTAGCGAGTGTATTTTAAAATTTGGTGTCATAGTTGGCCATGAATATGAGTTTGTGTGAAGGGATCATAATTTTTAAAACAATTTTAAATAATTCTTCAATTTCTCAAATTATTTATTTTTGAATTTAAAATGGGAAATTTAAATTGTATCAATTTGATATTAAAAATAATCATCAAAGGTAGACGAATGTCAATAAGACAATTGTTTAAAGAGTCTGTAAAAGGCTTGAAGCCGATGGACGATATTTTGATTATCTGTTACCTTATTTCCTCATTAATATTTATTTTTTCGTGTGTTATAACACTACAAGTGCTTTCAAGTGTTTTTAATTTAAAGTCATTAACGTGTTGAACTATCGATTCATTAAATTAAAAGTGAGATTAGATTAGATGCAGATGTCAATTTAATAACTGTCATTTTGATTTCATGGTAAACATATGTTCCTAATTCACAGGTAAACATTCATGGCAATTTTCAACACTAAGTTTAAAAAAACAAATAAAACAGTACTGCCATATAACCTTATAGCTTGAGCCTTACTCTATTTTTATTGTTTTATTAAATTTTTAGTGAGAGAGCTGAGTGAAGAGGAAAAACAGATGATTATTTTGTCAGAAGATTTTCAACATTTCATCGATAAGGCAGGAAGAGTTATGGAACGAGTTTTATGTGACAGTGTAGATTTCTACACCGATTATAGTGGTGGTTTGGGTGAAGAAGGACTGTAAGATCTAAAAAACATTTCATCTTTCTCTCTAGCTTCCTATATAAAACTAGAGAGAGAATATCAGTCAACATTTATTAATTTCTGGATTTCAGTGACGAAAAATGTCATCAACGGTTGTCTTTGAATCGTAGCTTTTTTGATGAAAGATGGTCACGAAATCGTTGTGTTACATCAATGGATTGGTCACAACAATATCCAGAATTATTATTAGCTTCATATAACAATAATGAGGATTCGCCAAATGATCCTGATGGCGTTGTACTAATTTGGAATACTAAATTTAAGAAAACCACTCCAGAATATATATTTCATTGTCAAAGTGCTGTACTATCGGCTAAATTTGCAAGATTTCATCCGAATTTAATTTTGGGAGGTACTTATTCGGGACAAATTGTTTTATGGGATAATAGAGTACAGAAGAGGACACCTATACAGAGGACGCCATTATCGGCAGCGGCCCATACAGTAAGTTTTAATAGAATATTAAAGAACTAGTTTTATAAGGGTAGATTTGGTTTCAGACAGACATTTTTGCTTTTTACTGTACATATACTTTTTTATTTGTTTACAGCATCCAGTGTATTGCTTAAGCGTGGTAGGAACTCAAAACGCACACAATTTAATTAGTATTTCAACAGATGGTCGTTTATGTTCGTGGTCTTTAGATATGTTAGGTCAACCACAAGAAACGCTTGACCTACACCGAATGCAATCGAAACCAGTGGCTGTGACTTCTTTAGATTTTCCACATTCGGATGTTAATAATTTTGTTGTTGGTAGTGAAGAGGGTGCAGCTTATTCGGCTTGTCGTCATGGTACGAAAGCCGGTATTACAGATACCTATGATGGGCATCAAGGACCAGTTACGGGGATAAGTGTAAATGCGGTGCAAGGTGGAATTGATTTTTCTCATATGTTTTTAACGTCATCGATTGATTGGACGATTAAATTATGGAGTCTTAAGGTGATAATTAAATTTTTTTCTCTTTTTAATTTATAATTAAATTATTAATATTTCAGGATTCTAAACCAATATACTCATTTGAAGATAATGGAGACTATGTTTTGGACGTAAAATGGTCACCAGCTCATCCGGCATTATTTGCAGCTGTAGATGGTAGTGGACGATTAGATTTATGGAATTTGAACCAAGATACAGAAGTACCAGCAGCTAGTGTCACTGTCGAAGGCAATCCAGCTTTGAACAGGGTCTCATGGACGCCTTCGGGGTTACATGTGACTGTAGGTGATAATCAAGGAAAGATTTGGGTCTACGATGTAGCAGAGGTAAAAATTCCATTTTCTTTATGTACAGAGTGGCGCTATGCTGATGACTACATTTTATCATTTGCTCTGCGCCACTCTGTATCTATAATCAAAATTTTAATATTTTTCTTTTAGAGTTTTGCGCATCCTAGACATGATGAATGGAACAAATTTCTCTATACAACACAAGAATTAAGAAATAATCAAGTTGATGAAGAATTAGAAAAATTAAATTTCTCAATGTCGAACACTTCATTACCTAGTATGAGCTCCATAACTACTATTCCACTGCGATAATTTATATAATCGAATTACTAGCTTAATTACTAATTTCATTACTGAAACTCTTATATAATTTGCAGATGCAATCTGGAACAGTGATTTTGGTATCGAGATCGACGCGTCTTACATTGAGGGGTTTTATTAAGAAAAAAAAAAGAGAAATTATTTATTTTTTAGCCAATTATAGTGAATGTGCTTTATCAAATCTACAATGGAAGCTCATAATTCCACTGCAATCAGTATTTAATCTGACTACTCCATTCATTTATTGGCTACTTAAATAATTAGCCTGTATATATAGCTAACTTATTCGTCTTATTATTTTTTTAATTTCTTTTTATATTGTTATTTTGTAATATACGATGTAACTATTTATTGAAATTTAATTTAATAAAAACAATTTTTGATGACTGACTGGTTTTTAATCTTTCAGTGGATTTATAAGCTCTGTGCTCAAATAAAAAACTATTTTATTATTATTTGCTTTATTAAAAAAATTCAATCTCCATAAGTAAATGAGCAGTAATAATTAGCTTGGATTATCACTGGGCTTATAATGATAAGCACCACTAACAGTCACTTTAGCTCCAGCAGTTGCTTCTTTTGGCAGTTCAGAAATCAAAGCCTAAAAATACACATGTCACCCAATTCAAATACAGATCGTAACAGACATACCGAAGGAGTCTCATCCGTAATTCTCATAAATCCAATGCTCATAGATTCAGTTGTATGGCCCCATAAAACTGCAGATTCCCCAGTTTTACTATTTATGTGCAAAACTAGCGCTCCACATAGCTTAGAATCAATTCCTTCCAAATACCTTGAACCTTTAACAAACATTGAAATATTCTTAACTATTCTACTACTCCAAAATATATTAAGAAACGTGGCAACGTATTAAAATTTAAATGAATTAAGTGGGAATATATAGAATCACACTGTATATTTACATCATGGTTTCCAATTTACAAAAATTAATTATTTGTTTATTTAATAATAAAAACAATGTAGAAATTCATTTAAATATTCAAAAACTTAAACATTAATAAGTGCATCAAATTTAAATGATCTTTTTGTATATTATTCATTTTTCAGTTCGATTGCTGCACCTGCTTGTCATTGTAATTCATTTGTTTTTAAAACTTTTGGGCCAAAATTATTTTATTAATTCTCTATTTCCAACAAACTACAGCCTAATTATAAAACGAATTGAAGTGATTTGTGAATAAAATTGTGTTGTGTTAACTATTCGACAAAAACCCGCATAACCGGTTAATTAAAAATATATGTCTCATTGATGTTTTCGGTATGTAAAGATTCGATATTAATAAATAGTGTTTACTAACATTATCTAACATGTGATATTATCAAAAATTTTCAAATGTTTCATAAAGATGTCTTTAAAGTTTTAATTTTACTGAAAATTAAAGATGTGATAAATTTAGCAACTTTTGATTAGTCCAAAAATTTAGGTTGGCAACGCTTCCTCTCAATGTTCATTTGTTTTTAAACGCGTGCATCAAATTCAATTTCTTTGTGAATTAAAGAAATATCACAGCAAATCATTAGTAATTATTGATGAATTAACAAAAACTTAATATTCAAAAATTGCAATTTTCATTTAGTTCACTAAAGAAATGTGGGTTTTGAACATCAAACGAGTTGGCGGTGTAAAAAAAGTTGATAAAACTTGAAGTCAGTGTTTCATTTGTTTTTAAACGACGCGTCCCATTCGAATAATTTGTGAATTGAATAAATCTTGCTGTAAATCCTTAAATTAATTTATAATAACCTTTTAATTAAACTTAAGTGTTTGTGATGGGATTGTAAGTGCGATAGTGCTAGTTCGCAGAATTTTTATTAAACAGAAAGTCTCAAAATACAAATTTCAATTTTTAACTAACTTTCTAAAAAATGTCTTTTTTAAGTACAAAAAAAATTGACGGCGGTAGCAAATTTTCACTTTTCTTTAATCTTGATTTGACATAAAAACCCGCTTTCTGTTGAATAAAAAATTAAATTTTGCAACTTTTGATTCGTATAAAAAGTTAGGTTAGCTAAGGTTGTTGCCAATGTCTCATTTGTTTTCGAACGCGTCCCATACAATCTTTGTGAATTAATTTATAATAATATTTTTTTAATTAATATAAAGTGTTTGTGATGTGATTGATTGTAAGTGAGATAGTGTCGGGCAACATTCCACCCTTCGCTTCAACAAGCTGAAATTGGTAAGTTTTCTTGTTTTTTACTAATAAAAAAAAAGGCTTAAAATTTGATCTATTGTACATTTTAGTTAGTTTATAACTAAAAAAATTTCGATTTTGAGTCCCAAAAGTAGGCGACGGTAGGAAATTTTCAATTGTTTTCACTAGGTTTGACAAACAAAGCGAACTGTTCAAAAACTAGCCCTTATAATTATTACTAATAAAAATGTTTATAGTCTATATCTAAATGACTTTAGAAACAGATAATAATATCATATAGAGTGATTAGAATGAAGAATAGGTGTAGTTTGGTTACACAAGATGTCGCTGCAGTAAGCAATTAAAGTTGGGTTATGTTGCATAATTGATAAATTTGCAGTTTAATATTGTAATTAAGTAAAAAAAATAGCATGTGCAGATACCTAAAACTGTTCGTTCTACTTAGCATACTTACCTAAAAACTTATTTGTAATTGATTCACTTAGCCCCATAGTGGGGCACGAGCTGTCTTTGATATCATCTGCAATTTCTTTCGCCAATTGCGTCCTAACTAAATGTTCTCCACATCCAGACGTACAAACAGCGACGGAATTGTCTTCTTTGCGAAAACTATCAGCCCAAACGCCACTAGCATAAAGAGCCCCTTGCCCAACACGACCTGGTTTCTTTAAAAGAATGCCACCAGAACTACAGCCGGCAGCCACCACACCGTTACTATCGACACATACAGCCCCTACAGTATCCAATTTATATGTTTTATTGACTGCTTGTACCAATTTTTTATAGTCTTCGTATTGTTTTACAGCCCTTTCGCAGATCAAAGTTTTACTTTTGACAACTTTTAGACCAATACTTTTTGCATACACTGTAGCCCCTTTGCCGACTAAGAGAGATGGTGGTGTTAAACCTAGTGGTAATATCCCATTTTGTTTAATACAAAGATCATAAGCTAAATGTATCGGATGTTTAACGTTTTTGACAGCACCGCAGCCCCCATACGTTAATGTTTTTCCATCCATTATTGAGGCATCGGTTTCCACTAGACCATTATCAGCGAGATTCGATCCATAACCAGCATTTGTAAGAGGATCATTTTCCAATATTGAAATAACAAGTTTAACAGTCTCAAGCGCAGTGCCTCCATTTCTTATCAGTTCTATTCCTTTTCGGCAAGCTCTCTTTGATAATCTCTTATAATTCTTATGCCAAGACAGGCCATGAGTGCCAGCTCCTAAAATATGAATAATACAACTCAACTAAATTAAATGTTTTTTTTATTGTTTACCACAGTGAACAGCTACAATTGCAGTCATTTCTTTGCAGTCTTCATCACAGAACACTCATTATAAATAAGAAATGAAAGATGAAGGTCTTCAAGGTCTTCAACTTCAACTCTTCATCATGTCTTCTTTTCTGTGGTCTTTACTTTATATTGTCCAAAGAATAAAGGTTTTAACAGAATAGCCAACTCTCTACAAATATCACTCGACGTATTGTCGCGCACTCTTTGAATGCTTGACAAAACTAGATTAAAAAACTGCTGGTTATTTAAACCTTGACACAGCGCTACGAGTATATTTTAAATCGCAGGGTTATGTTAATTTTTTTCAAAAATGTCTGCTGCGAGTTGAAAAACAATATCAATTGCTGGAATACCTAAAGAATTCGCATTCAAATATATAATCAAAAATTTAATATTAGAATTAAAAAACACCCGTACTTATGACGGGTGTTTTTTAAAATTTGGTGTCATTTAGCAACGGCCATTAAATTGATGGTAAATTATGGGTCAATTTTTTTTAATGAAACATTGACTGCTGGAAGATGCTGACAGGAGATTTTACAGCCATGTTTTTGGACAGTTTTATGACGATGAATGCAATACGGTGCTAGTTCACACACTACTTAAAAGGCATTGAATATAATACAAGAATTTTATGATAGTTGAGTTATCAGCCGAAATACAGTCATAACTTACTTTTCAAAATACTGCGACCTCGTTCTATGTGACTTTTTTTGTGGCTCTATTTAAAGAATTCGATTTTTTATTAACGCTGAAATAACGCGTTAGGCAAAAGTTGCCAAAATTAATAATAATTTTTAAATGTTGGCGAGTGTCAGCAACGTAATATAGCTCCATGAACGAAATTGTTCAAAGAGTTTACACGTGTCTTGAAATCAATGGACAGCATTTTGATTATTATTTCTAAATCTTATTTTCTTAATAAAGTTTATTTTTTCGTTTGTTACAAGTGCTTTTACTTTGATCTCATTAACGTGTTGAATTATCGAATCATTAAATGAAAAGTGAGGTCAGGTTCAAATGTCAAATTAATAACTGTCACTTTGACTTGATAATAAAAGTTTGTTTACAAGTTGTGAGAGAAGTAATACTTGTACTAAACTGGCAAACCACTGTTTTAAGTAGTTAAAAATTCTTATTTTTAAGATAAATATGAAATATTTAAGGTTTTACTTAACAGTGGGCAAAACCAATTATTATTAACAATGTACGTGTTTGACTTTCAACCTCAGTTCTCTAGTGACATGCGCTTTGTGTGGTTTTGTCTGTGGGTTTTATAGAGCCATAGAATATGTAGAGCTGTCATGTTATTAGGGAATTTTTAATTATAAACGCGTATTAGATTGGTATCAAGATTTTTAAATTTGTAAACATATAAGGAGATTGTTTACGAAAAAAGGAATAATATGGTCTGCGTATGAACTAATCAAAAAATTAACATGCGTTCAAAATTCTCTTGCAATACTTCATCTAAATAATTTATAAACGCACAGTATTTAAAAACACTTTTTACTTCATTAAAAATTTAATAACTTAAAATTGAAATATCTATTTACAAAAAAAAAGTTGTCGCTTCACTTTTCAATAACCATATTTTTCATTCAGAGACGTACGGCCATCTCCCGACTGATTTTGAGGTGGCACCCACATATTATAATCTTCTTTTGCAGCATCTTCTTGGTAGCCTTTTTGTTTTTGAATCTCTGCTTTTTCTTGTTTTTGTTGTATTCTTCTTTGATTTTTTTTCTTCCTTTTTTCGTCATTGTCTTTCTGTGAACATGATGTGTCTATTGATGCCATATTTTCTCCAGGTTTTGATATTGGTTTGTCGTTAATTGTATTTTTCTTGAGTCTGTCTTCTTTTTCATCATTCTCATCCTCATCACTTTCTTCTTCTTCTTCTTCCTTTGAAGTTGTTTGAGATTTTAATTCTACTTTTGGCTTTTCTACTTTTAGTTTAAGACGCTTTCCAAACATTGGTAATTGTACATTCTTCTTCTCATGAGCTGTAGATGATGAAGCAGTTCCATAATTAGCCACCAATGGTGGCAACGTTGCAGGTTTAGCAATGTTTACTAAACGGATAACGTTACTGTGCTCTTGTTTTAATTTTGTAATGTTCAATTTTAATTTATTTATGGATTGTTTTGTTGGTCTTGATTCTTTTAATTCTAGCATGAAAGAATCCAAAGAATCAACTTCTTCACTTGTTGATCCTTCGTCCATTTCTAGTTTTTTCTGGGCTTTACACAATTCCAATTCTAATTCGTTAACACAAGCAGCAAGTTTTCTTTCTTGCATCAACTAAAAATAACATTATTAAGTACTACATAAAATAGAAATGAATAATAATTAGACTTATTGACAGTCATCAGTGGAACTTAACAGGTTAAGTCCTAATGATGCTGGTATTTATAGAGACTTACTAATGTTTCATATGTTTCTGCTTTTTGTGGTACTTTTGTATTCATTCTCATTTCTCTCTTTTTTTCAATAGTACCTGTCCGATCTAAAAATGTGTCATCATCACTATCATAATAATCATTTTCTTCCCAATTCTTTGGTTTCCGTTTTCGCGATTCTGAAAAATAGAAAATTATCAAATAAACTATTAGAAGTGGGGAGTTTTCACCGTGAGTTGCTTGACGTAAGACTCCATGCCGATCAAGTATCCTACAGGCTTCCAAAGCACACTGTACCACAGCCTCTTTCTTCTTCCCCTTATGAATAACTTCGGCGAAAATTGATCTACCCATTTCATCATCCAATGGAAGTTCCACTTTACATAAAAACTGCCCCATACCTTGTTCACTACAATCATAACACAACTCTAAACCTTCTCGTTCAAAAAAACCACGTAGAGCTTTTTTAGGATTTTCCAAATATAATTCTTCATTATTTGTTTGGGCGTATGGATTTTCAGAGAGATCTGTTTCTTCGTCAGCATCTTCACCCAAGCCCCAATCCACTCCTCTCGCTTCTTGTTTCTTTTTTAATTCTACTTGTTTATTTCTCTCTTGTTCTCGCTGTTGAAGTTCGTCGTAGCGTTTTTGTTTTAGTTCGGTGATGGTAAGTTCTGATTCTTCTTCAGCATCATCTGTGGGACCATTTAGGATGTAGGTACGTGTGCTGCAGCCTAATTTTAACATGTGACCAACCTAGAACAAGTTAAGTGTTATATAAATAATTTGTTAAAAAGAAATGTGGAATCTCTTATAATAAATAGCTTTCTATGCACATTTGCGAAAATAAAAATTCACAAATGACTTAATTAAAGAAAAAATCAAATCGATTGGTCTCGCTGAATTATTCCGTCAATCCAGTCAGAGTCAGTCATTATTGCGCCTGATAAGAGAACAAACAATTTCTTATATCACAAGGTACTTCAATGAAGAGAATTAAACCGAGCGCATGCTACACAATTTAATTCAATTTTGTCTTGCTGAGACTCAATTGAAATACTTAATTGTTGTACTTTTTTATTTAATTTTGTGTTATTATTTTAATAAAGTAGTGGATTTAATATTTATTTTGAATCCATAAAATAAATAAGTTAAGTTCAACTAATCTATAAAACGACATTTAGTGATTGTTAAGTGGTACGAAGTTCGCCGGGTCAGCTAGTACTAAATATATGAGAGTAAACATGAAACTATAAAATCAGCAATTCTTTTATAGATATTGAATGGTAAATTGCATCTTTAATTAAAATAGATAAAGGTATAGATAGGTACAAGATGGTGGCGTTATAGAACATCTTGTTAAGAATTCTTTTCTATCGTTGAAACGTTTATTACACACTGCGTTTTACTCTTTACTCTATATTTATTAAAATTTTTCGTTTAGATATGTATAAATGGTAATAATAGAAGCTCAAGTTTTTTTTTTATTTTATATTTATAGAATTTAAAGATTATATAAAGGTAAGATTTTCTTGAGGTATTTTTTTAGAAACATTGTTTTTCTTTAAGTAGTATTAGGTTTTCACATTATCCAATTGTATCATAATGAATAAATACGATGTAACACTACCACAAATCTGCAACAAATATATTAAAAAAAAAAACTACATAAACACAAAAAAAATACCGTAAAAAGTAGGTTATTGTCTACTTGAAAAAAATTACACGCTTGAATTTGTAAAATATTTCGTCCAATTTTTAAGCTCGCCAAGAACACCTAAAAATTTTCGAGTACTAATTAAATTTGTAAATTAATTAATAGAAACCCTTTCTCGCTCTTCTTCTTGATCAATTCTAAGTCGTACTCCTGCAAGAAGAAATTTAGAGAAGTTCGCCTGAAAATTAATAATTTAATAATCGAAAGGATGGCCAAATAGTGCAAGACGCCACTGCGATTGACCTTCCCTCATCGCGTTTTCGTAAGTAATCAACACGTAATAGGATTACCGTTTCCTATCCCTTGTTGTTTTTAAATTAAATCTCAATAACTCTTGCAATACCTGCTTCGTAAGTCAACGTTGAGACAAATATTGCACACAGTAAGCAAGACTTTTTTGACACGTGCCGATTTCTAATGTCATGGTTATCTATAGTAATATTTTACTTAAAGTACCACATACTAGTACTGTAAGTAGTATTAAATACCAACGTGTGGTATTCATGATGTGTGAAGGAATTCGACCAGGGAAACCATCTTATGATCATAAGAGCCAAAATAAAGTAACAAAATAGACGTTTAGCATTTTAAGCTAAGCCCGCAGCATTGTTATATCTATCGCACTCAACGTAATTATGTGTAGAAAACTATATGATTAATAGTTGAGAAATTTTGTTTTATAAATATTGAATTAAAAACAGCTTCGCAAGCATATGGAACATCAACCCTGTTATGTTTTGTTTAATTACATATTGTATTTCCGAAAATGTTAATTTTATGTAAAAGCTCGATGAGGGTAGTCAGCAGAAGCGACATCTTAAACTAAAACCGAAACTTACTTTACTGCAAAGTTTTGATGTTAGATAAGTAACAAAAAATAAATCCATGACGTAGAGAAAAATATTTTTCGAAACAAAACTAATGAAAAACCAATTTTCCAAAACTTTTCCACTACGAAATTCATATAAAACGCTAAATAAATCACCAGTAAGACCAATTGTACTTGAGCCAAGCCATAAAAATAAATGAAGAGACCATATAGAATTAATATTTTTACACACATTAATTAAATCTTTATGAATATCAAGTATTTCTTCTATTTTTTCTGTGCAAGCAGTATCAAAATGTTTTTTTCGAGAATATTGACCAAATGAGAAAATTTCTTTGTTAATAATTTCAAATCTTTTACATAGAAAGACAATCATTGCGTAATAACATAAATTAATCTGATATATTATCAATTGTGGATAGATGTAAACCACAACTGTTGATATGTGGAATGAAAATATTACTAAACTTATATAGGCGTAAGTAATAATAATAGAATTGTTAATAATATAGAAAAGAATAATTAATAGTCGTATTTTTCGTGATTTTCCCTCTATTTCATTTCTATACCCCAACTCTAATAACGTTGAATCAATTCTCTCTATTTTTTGTCTTGTAAAAATATATCTTTTATATTTTGAAATACCATTATAAAATGATAGAATCATAAGCACAGTACGTAAAACACTCCCAAATTTTAATAAGAAAGTAATCGTGGCATTCCTACTCAATGTAGTTGTTAAATATGTAGGATAAAAATTTACTACAGCAACAATAAACAATAGAGAATAAATAAAAAATTGTAAACAACGCCATTTTGAGAGAACAACACAATTATGTTGAATTCTATAAACACTTAAACCTAAAATTTCTGACACATAGTGTATTGGAGTAAATACTTCGGATATTGTCACAGTCATACTACATAAATCATAATGAAATTTTTTTTTAAATTAAAATATACTATATCTTTTGTAAGTAATTTCCTTAATGGAATTTCGATAATAGTAGTTAACCATTTAATCAATCAAACGTAAATTTTCTTTGTGAAAATATTATTTTAAAGGTACTTTATGATTGAACGAATATTTAAATAAAATCATCTTTCATATGCTGATTACCTTTCTAAACAGAAGACGATGATTGTGGCTATATAGCCTTATAGCTCTTGGAAAGCTTCAAGCAGATGCAATAGTTATTTGAATCACAAGGCCAGAAACTGGCATTTTAAAAGGCGAGTAATTTTGGAGGCCCAGACCGAAGGCCGAGGCCTCCAAACTACGAGCCCTTATAAAAGCATTTTCCGACGTGTGATTCACAAGATTTTTTGTGCCGTCGTGAAAAAATCAAATACATTTTTTATCCAAAAAAAAAATTGTTTATGTTGGCAGCGCTAGTAACACTGATTTGATTTGAGATGATTTTCAATCAAATCTCAAATCATTTACCATTTCAAAAATTATTTGTGTTCTGAAAAAGTGAAATTGTTGTTTTCTTAAAAAAATCGATAGTCCAGCACACATTAACAGGATCCGTGTAATAGTGTTACCATTGTTTATTACTATTTCATGTTTTAAAAGTGAAGAAATCATGCGACCATAGGTTATGTCTTCAGAGTATGTATAATTAGTGTTTATAAAAACTAACTCTAAAGGTAAATTTATCAAAACATATACAATGCTTGGTTGTTGGAGTTATACATACTAGAATGATTAACGAGAGAACGGTTCTTAAAAGCCCGTCAGCGAGCCTCGAAGGGCCCTTCGTAGGGCACACCAAATAATTGTCACTCACGGCGTTTGTGGGGCTTACGGCTTAAAAGCTTTATACTATATAATATTTTCTACAATCAGAGTTCTTGAGTTATTTCGGATTTATCAGGTAATACATTTTGCAAAAATTAATAAAACTGTTAAAAAAACGTCCTATTTCTTTGCTAATTTTTGAACGTCTAATACGCCTTTCCATATCTAATCCAAGATTTTCGAGAACCAAACTGTTTAGAGCTTGATTGGCTGTATTTTAAACCTTTTTACCATCCATAATAAAATCGACCAATTCAATTTTCTTATAATATCGACCACATTTCTCATTACAATTTGTTTAGTGACTAACTCGTTCAATTGCCGGCCACTGATATTGACCCAGTGGACCAGTCGTAAACTGTTCATGTATATGCAATGTTCCAAAGATAATTAGGCGGTGCTAAAAAAATAATCACCCCAGAGAAGAAATTTTCCGATTGAGCTTACTATATTTTGAAATGTAATATTGAGCATACTTCGAATGCTCGAATGCGGTATAATTATAGCTATAGAATTGTCAAAAAAAAAAATTGATCAAACATGACCTTAGCGACCCTGTCAAACAATCTAAAAATACATAAAATAATCTTTCAATTTAGTTATACAAAAAATGGGATCAATATCAAAAGAAAAAACAACAAAAAACTACAAAAATCAAACTCAAAAAGCAATTATTAAACCCGTTGAAGACAATACTTTTTTACATTTACGAAATCTTTTTCTAAAAACGGAAGAAATGCGAATGAAAGCCGAAACAGAAAATGATAAAATAGAGAATCGATTGATAGAGCTTAAAAAACGTTTAAGTACAACCACTGATTATATAAACAATCTTAAAACAAGGATTGATGGTATTAAGTTTCCCTATTCTTGCAAAATGATTATGGAGGATATACCAGAACGGAATAAGGATGAAGTGGAATTGGAAATAATAGAGCTTAAATCCCGTATAAGAAAAGCACAGGAGCAAACTCAAACTGAAAATAAGGTACTAGAAAATTACCAAGAGGCATTTAATGAAGTTCTCGCTGGTTTTCAAAAAATTTAAAACTCACATGAACTTTTATGTAGCTCCTGGATCGTATTCGATTCTTATTGAGAAATGTACCATGAGTGCTCTCTAAATCATAAATGTAAAAACCAGGCTTTTCTGCAGTGCCCCCCTGACTTCTATACTGTAGCACTGCATGATGCCTACAATTCACATTGTGTACTAAATAAATATCAAAAAAATGTAGTACTTACCTTGATATTGTAGGGTGTTGCATGCATACATCCGAATTAGTTAACCTTCCAAAAACCCAATAAGACTGCTTCATCAAATTGATTGTATCTATAATTGATCCATTTTTTAAAACCTCTAGTATATAATCTTGTTCACTAATTATGTTAGGCAGGCCACCCCAAGGAGGCTCCGTGTATGCTATATCTTTCACTTTCTCCACTGTTAGATCGCTAACAATCTCTTCTTTAGGGGCCTCAATCGGAATCACTGTTTCTTGCTTTGTTTCTGGAACATCAGGTGGCTTTATTTGATTCATACGCTTTGGAAATTTTCCAATTTTTCCAACTAACAAGGGCTTTTTAAAATTTTTATCGGGCTCTTGCTCTGGGGGCTCTGCCATGATAACGTTTTTAATGTTTATGGAAAATTAGGAATGACCGGTTAGGACTTTTAGAGGTTATATTATTGTATTGTAATTCGAAATTGTCAAAAATTATCGGTAACAAGCGACAAGATTGGCAATTAAATTAGTAGATAAATGTCAGCTGACATATGTCAATTCTGAAAAATTGTATGTCAAAAATATTAATTTTTGGCCTTCTGTATTTTAAAGTGATTCCAACTATTTTTATGATAATTAAGTTTATGTCATAAAATACTTGTTACCTAAGTTGTTATAGCAAATACTTCGGGCTTTAATAGATAAAATTAAAATTTATGAATGTAAATTGCTACCTCGCCACCTAGCGTCCATTAAGAAAAGTTTAAAAATAAATGGCAAAATTTTAAACATAGCGGTTAGGGCACTCTATTATATGACTATATGTATGTTTTGGTTTTTTATTTTTTACTATTATTATTATTTTCTAACAAATTTAGCGGCCAAAACATTTTATACAAATCTTATGCGTTAAACCACTTTACAGGACTCCACCTAATAATACACTCGCCCCCGTTCTGTAAAGTGTGTCTTACCACATTTAAATGTTTGCTTGTTATACCACACTACGGAAGTACCAGACACTTGGGTAGATATAAGTCTAAATTTGTTACTTCAAATACATTCAATCAGAATCTGTTGCAACATGCTGATGAGTTCTAATAAAAACAAAACATGTCTAAGTTTACAGACGTAATTTGAATAAATGTGCATTGATTTTTTTATCATTTTTTTCTATATTGTTTTTTATATTTTATTCTACTTTATTTATAAATATTGTGTTTTATACATGGGGTAAAACACGGAAAAACTTATTGTCGGTCTAAGTATATTCTATGGTCTATGTTACTTTTTGACAATTGACTACTTTTGTCTTTTTGACAACATAACCTCTCTCTAACCTCTAAAAGGATAGAATTAAAGAATATTGCCAGAATGATAAGTGATGAAAATGATAAACAAGGATTTAAGTAAGTAATAAAATAGATTTTTTTTATTACATTGTTTCTAAATGATTTTTTGTAGGAGGAAAGCATATGTCCCTCCTGAGGGTGTACGATGTCAAAGATGTTTGGAATATGGTCATTGGTCCTATGAGTGTACCGGACAACGAAAGTACCTTCATCGGAGTTCCAGATCTCAACAGTTGAGAAAACGAATTAAATTAATGGCAGAAAATGCAGCAGTTGTCGCTTCAAGTACGCGGAATTCTAAAAAGGAAAATAGCAGCAGCAGTTCCGAAAGTAGTGATAGTAGCAGTGACAGTGATAGTAGTAGTAGTAGTAGCAGCAGTAGCAGCTCTGACTCAGCTAGTCCTTATGGTAGTTCAGTGATTGAAGTCATGACAGGAAGTCCATAACCGAATTCAGATGATTAGATTCGATATTTATTATTAATACGTATTTATTAATAATATTTATAATAAAATTTTGCATATGTCTGTCATTTTTCAAAAATAAAGTGTTATTTTTACATAAATATAAGCATTCAAGCGTATTAAGACAAAATTATTTATTAAACAATTTACATCTACTTCTGAAATATCAGAATTACTGGACAAGTTCTTTCAATTTATTCTCCAAATATTGAACTCTGTAAATTAATTTATCTGTAGGTTTAAAGTCACTGTATGGGACATTTAAAATTCTGTAATTCAAGGTCTCCAGAAGACGAATAGCTAAAGCATTCGTTCCAAGCGGAACCCACTTGCTTCCTTTGCACATATTATGATAGTCATGTGCCAAGACAGCAACTCTGCAAACATTAAAATGTATCAGGTAATCAAATTTTAAATAAAAATTACCTTGTAAGGTTGCTAGAGCCACTGTCCTCTTGATTTAGAGGTAGTGGATTGCATTTTTTGTCCAATAAGCATTTTATATCTGAAAAAGAAAAAAAAAGTTGAGACAAGGAGCAAGAACAATACATTTCAGAGATCGTTCACATAAAAGGTACATATTATGGTGTCAACCAGCGCAAAGACGAGTTTATAGTTATTATGACACGTGATATAACACAATAAAAAAATTGAAAGCCTTTAGAATGTGATATTTATAATTATGAATAAAAAAAAATAACGTGCGTTCATCAACTCCTGCTGTGTAATTAAGCTTGACTGTGATTTTTATTGTATGATTGCCGACAAATGTCAAACAAACGTCAAAGTTCGTCTACAGTATCGTAGGTTTCTGCGTATGAACTAATCGAAAAATGATCATGCGTTCAAAATTTCATAGCAAGAGTAGATCTTAATAATTGATAAACACACAGTATATAAAATAAGAAAAATTCAAAACACGGGTTATGAGATAATAATAAATATCAACTATACGTTACCAATAAAAACACCCATTTCAGTATTAATATTCAATCCCAAGCAATCGTCCGGTTGGATTAAATTTTTCAAAGCCGTAACAACGGAATCAACCATTAGAATTTTTTCTTTTGTCCTTCCCATATCCAAATCAAATATACTGGATGTAGAAGGCAGAGTTGGACCTGAATAATTCGGGAAAAGACGTGTGGCAGCCGCATTGATATTAAGCATTTTTATCTTAGAAAAAGGGTTTAGGTCCCGGCTGTCTGCGATCTTGTCAACAAAGCTCTCTGTTAAAACACTAGAGATGTGTGATGAGGTGGCTTCATTTAGTACAAGTAATGACCATACTATATTTAACCAATCCGAAGCTTTTTTTGTATCTGATGCTACTAATTGTGGTACTAAAACCTAAAGAAAAACCATTATTTAAGGTTCATCGCAAATGTTGGTAATGGACAAGTAAATAAAATGCCATAGGTATATAAATTGAATGTTAAATTCTTATAGATACATAACTAGTTAAAGTCAACCAAATCTAAGAACCATCCACACCCAACTTCAATAATGGCTTAGGCGAGTATTGACTCTCTACCGTACTTTAAATACTCTATTTATTGAAAACAAATTAAGAGCAAATGCTTTAAAAGAATGAATAGAAAGAAGTCTTGGATTATTCTTCAATCTTTAACCCACCGGCTTCATTCTCCTTCATAAAAATGCAATTTTCATTAAATATTGTTGAGGCATCAATATTATTAGCTTGTCTATACCATCGTTGTTATTAATTAAACTCACTTTAAAAATCTCCTCAGAGTTGCTCGGAATATAATTAACTGTCGCTAGTGTAATAAATAAACTTTGTATATCACACGCTCGGCAAATTGAATGATTTTGCAAAAACCAGTCGCTTAAAATATCCAATGTATCTGAAACACAAACTACTGTAAAACTAGAAATATATATTTATTGTAACTAACCAGGATTTCTATATTTAAAAAGTCCTAAACTGGTTGCAATCGAACCAACAACGGAACTTTTAGCAACACCTTTATCTAATTCAGAGACCACATCTCCGCAAATCTTTTCCACTAAATTATCGTCGGGAAAACTTAAAGTACACATGCTGTACAACAAATCTGCGCTTTGTTTTATGTTAAGAATGTCACTGCTTCCTGTGATATTATACGACAAAGAGCGTAAAAGCGAAATAGAACGACGCTTTTTTTGAGAGAGTGATACCATTACCTGAAGAACATAAATCTTATAAAATGGCGAAACGGTGAATTTATTTACGGCAGGCTCAGCTAAGGTCTTACAAAATTTTATTACATTTTAAAATCAAATGGTTTAGTCGTTGGAGAAAGTAAAATTGTGAATAAATCATTCGAACAAGCATCAGGTAACGCCGTACTTATGCTTTCTTGTATTGGGAGCTTTCTATTTTGACATTAAATAAAGTAGTATCACAATAAAAGAAACAAGGTAATTATAGAGGGTGGTCCTAACAAAGGAAGGCTGTTGGCAGCAGCTTTAGGCAGATTAGAATTGCCGTTATTGAATTGTAATGAAATCGATGGATGCAATAAAAACTTTATGAAGGGTCAGCTGAGCGCCTTGGCTATTATTATAGAAAGTGTGTTACCTTGACAGCTTGAGGTAGGCTCAAATTGGCGACCAATCTTGCAGCTTCATCATCAGCTGTGATATTCAAAACAGTTGTCAAATCTTCACTCTTTGACAAAATAGTGTTGTCAATACTCTTACTTCTCGTCAAAATTCTACAGAGTCTAAGAAACCTTGAATCATGCTCAAAATCACTTAATTTGATTTTACCCGCCGATGACCATTCAGCTAATATTGACACAATTTTTAATGCAAGTCTCCTAGATACCCCACTGCCAGTAGAAATATCCAGAAGCTGATTTACGGTCTTTGCTTCGGCAAGTTTTTCATCTGTTATTGGTGTTCTAATATCACCAACACTATCAATATTTGGTTTAAGAGCAGCAAAAGCTGCCGCAACCATGCCGGACTGAGATTTAAAATATCTAGACTTGGAAGGCTCTTCATCTTGAACTTCATCGGATTTTGCTTCTGCTATTCGTGATTTTAAACATTTTTGAAATGTTATAATACTGAGTGAACGATTGCTACTTCGTAAGGTATTTACAAGGTTGCATGTGAGTTTAAACATTTTTTTAATTGGCGAAACAGGACTATATAAAGCGCACAGTTCAATGTGACATAATAACCTAACCTAAAAAGAATAGTTCCAATTAAATAGTCACAAAACCTGGTTTATATAAAAATTGAAATATTTTATTTATAGTTTATTAAATAGTATGGTTTAGTTTTTTACCTTTAGTGTCTAATTTTAATTATTTCTATTTGTTTTTCACTTTGAGGTTAGGTAGGAAATTGAAAAATTATGTCAATGACATTTGAAATGACAGGTGACATATATGAGCATGACATATCAGCACAACACAACCATGAACAACACCTGCTGATTGAAGGTTTTTTTATAAATATAGAGGATGTGTTCGGTTTTTCTTCGTTAGAAGTAAATTAAGTTTTATCATGGAGCTATAGTAGAATGGAGTCAGGGTGTAGGCAATTTGTTTTGATGCAAAAAAAAGAGCATGCTAAGCGCGGACTATATACGTTTCTACACTTTCTTTGTTTACAAGATATGTGGCTACAAAGCTAAAGAATGGTGCAGTATAAAAGATCGTTGTTTTTGAAAAAAATTGCAACGGCCGGCAACGTCGGATCTAAGTTTTGTTTACTATTTGGTTTGTGGGAGTTTGCTTATATCTGCTGTCAACAAAATTTTTTAGCAAATAATAATAGAATTGTTAATAAAAGCCTTAAGACAATGGTTCGATTGGGATGTGGTGTGTGGATCAAAAAAGTGTTTAGATGGAAATATGTGACTCCTTAAGGCTGATTATCGTTGTATTTACATCAACAGGGGCGTAGAAGTTTATAATTTGTCACAGCTTTATCAATTTTTTTTCTGACGAAGTCTATAAGGCTAATTATAAGGGATAATGAAGTGTCTTTCATTATTACATGTATCAATTTTATCAATAAATATTTATAGCAATATTGTTAATTTATACACAACCGCTAAAAAACGTATTAATTTATGAATAACATCCAACTTAAAGCATCGTAAACAACAAAGGACTAATTCTAAAATTTGTGACAGTCATCCATTTCATACAAGTTACAGATTTATTAAATACATGTAATTTTAAACATATTTGGCTTTTCTCTGAACATCTGCGCCGCTACTGCTTTTGTTTTTTTAATTTTACCAGCTACAGTCTAATTGTCGGTCTCCACAAACCGCTGAAGCACCCCGCTCTCCGTAATTTTGCCTCATAACATAGACTACAATATTAGTCAATGCTCATAACAAACGCAAATTGTAGTGGGGAATACGGAATACTGACTTCATTCTAAAAATAGTATTTTTACATGGAGCTATATTTTTACATAAAATAAAAACTTTTATGATAATTAACTTTTGATAGTAACATTAGTAACAACAATTTATTATTTATCTTTAAACTTTATAGTTGACCTAGTCAAGCGCGGCAACGCTTAATGAAGCTCCATGTATATTGTGATAATTTTAAAGTTTATTTATTATAAAACATTATTGCAGTTCACAAATAGTTGACAAAGATGTTGACTGTCAACAACAAAAGTGTAAATGATCGGCTATGGTGGGCCTGATCTGACCTGACTTGACCTGACTTAGTTATTTTATGGTATTCTGGCTTATAAAAGAGATACCGTCTCTAGAGAGCATGCGTCAAGACAACATTCAAAGACGTCAAAAAAGTTTTTGAACGATAGTCTAATAAGTTTAGAACAAATCTCTAAATATGCGGGAAATTTCAAAATCTAACCTGTAAATTAAGAGTTCGTAATTTAAACATAAAACGAAACATGTAATTGAAAAGAAATAAAGAATATCTATTTAAAAAAATTTTGATGACGTCATAACTCCAAAACAAATGACTGCTTGGAATTTAATTTGGCACAAAAATATGTTTTTATAAATAAAAATTAACCCATTTAAAAATTTTTTTGAAAAAAATATTGTTTACTTATTAATGAGCTTATTCCATACTTTTGACTTTTTTTTTTCGGTTGATTGAAAAGAAAACAACAACATACGAAACAGAATTTATTACAGCTTTTTACAAAAAATTACAAATAAATATCTAAGTACATTTATGTCAGAAGTATTAAGATTATAAAACAATTTACATCTTTTTGTAAAAATTAAAAACTGAGTTACAAATACTATATTGATAATTGTTTTACTATTTTACTGGTTTCCACACCATCTTTGAGAGGTACAGTAATTGGTGCGCTTTTTTTTATAGTGGTGTCCCCAGTAGGCCTAATCCACTGTCAAAATGAAAAAGCGCTAAATATTGTAAAATCAAACAAATGTTTGCTGGAATCTCATATCCGTTTTCTCCCCTCAGAAAATGATACCAACCACCTAACAACTACAGAACCTAAAAATAAACGCTGTTTGCTCAGATCTCATATCCGTTTTCTCCCCTCAGAAAACGACACCAGTCATATGTTAAAATTTTTAAAATTTGACCGATATTTTCGCATAAAAATGCGGAAATAAATAAATAAATATATATATATATATATAATAGAAATAGATCAATAATCGCAAAACCTTAATAAAAATAAAAAACAAACATCTAATACAAAAAACAACTTTATTTACAATAATCAGTATAGAAAGGTTATTTGGTTTAAAATAGACTGTTACTTACGGTTAAGCACTTATAGTTAATTAATTATCTCTAGATGCCATCTTGTCGTGAAGATTATTTTTTCAAAAATGTTCTGGATTTGACACTTTACAACAAATGCTATAATTAATTGGATACCCATCATACTAAAATTAAATAATATTCATAAACAAGCTTTTGAATAGTTTTTATCTTTTATTTATTCGTTGCCATCTTCTTCTTTGCATCCCATATTATTCGCTGCAGCCCATCTTCTATATGTGACCATATTATTCTTATTTTGGTTTTCACTTTTAACTAGTTTGGTTTTTTTACAGCTCACTCATATCAAATATACTCAGCCAAAAATATATATATATTAAAAAAAATTACGCGTTTGCAATCTATGCAAAAAAATCCTTTGTTTTTTTAACCGACTTGAAAAAAAAAGAAGGATTTTTAATTCGAATTTTAATGTGTGTTCGCGGATAAATTTGTTATTTATAAACCGATTTAGATAATTTTTTTTTTGTTGAAAAAGAGTTATCTCGAGGGTGGTACCATAAGAATTTGAGATTTGATAATGACATCACAAAGAAATTGGGGAAAGCGTCAAAAATATAGTGTTGATTTTAATAATTTTTTTTTTGTTAGAAAAGAGATATCTTAATGGAAGTACTATAGTAAGGAAATTGAGATATGATAATGGCATTTTAGACAAATCAAGATAAACTTTCGAAAATTGTAGTGGAAAAGAAATACATAAATAGCAAAGAGCATTAAATCTATATTAATTACCCAACAATGCAGACTCCCTTAACATACCCTCACATATGTATGTACAAGACATATTCATAGAGAGGCCATGCCGATTCCTTCTTGCCGCAGCAAGAAACAATCGTTATAAGAAACACTATTATACCTAACTCTTTAGCGACTCTTAACGGGCTTTGCACACCCGGATTACCAAGGGTCAGAGTTCAATGAGGACTATCGTGCACTTACGCGGAGTCAAACAAAGTTAAGAGTAACAAATTTACATTTAACACCTATCACTGCAAATGTTTCCATTAATAAAAAGAATAAGGAAAATTTCATATAACAAAAAAACAGCAAAATTGATTTGTTTTCTGAATATCTTCTTTAACTAAACATCACCTATGTCTTGAAACAATTTAATAACGCTTAAACAAACTCACTCTATTTATTTCTTTTATAATGTGGGAACTGTATATGTAAGATGATCACCATCAAAACAAAAGATTTAGATCTTATTTTAAAAAAACCTAATAATTATCTAATCATGCAAACAATTTCGATCTAAGTATAGCGATTAGAAAGAAAAATCCTGAACATTTGTTGCAATAAATACGATGTTTTAAACTACACTCAAATAGATAACATTTGAAAAAACAACAGAAAAATCTTCTATAAGACTAGGAAAAAATGATAAAGAATATAATCATTAGTTTTTATAAGAAAAAATTGAATTATCTAATTCAGCAAATAATTTCAATATTTAGGTAGGTACTGATTGAGAAAAAGAATGCAAACCTGACCTGCTTGATTTGCTTAAAAATTTTATGCAAATTATTACTAAATTTTTCTAAGACTGTTCGTAAAGCATTCATTTTTAAGCTAAACAAAAGTTATTAAAATCGGTTTTGCAAACTGACTCACTCTGTATATTAAATCAGTGGACATCGTCTCCATGGATAAAGTGAAGAAGCAAAATAGCAGGCACTGGACTCCACAATAATTATCACGAAATATGAAAATTAATAAGTATTTTATATTTTATTATCACAGAGGAAACATTCGTGGCACACTCTACGACGTTGTAAACTACACTAAAGTAGATAAAACTTTTAAAAACGACAAGAAAATCTTACATAAGACTATAAAAAAGATGATAACAAAGAATAAAACCATTGGTTTTTTTCTTTTTAAACAAAGGAAAACTGATAAACAACTTATGCAAGTACCTTGAATATATACAAATTCTACTAAATTGTCTGCAAATTTTTAAGCATAATTCTTAAGATTTTTGCAAAATTTGCTCTAATTTTTATGAATCCACCTCTAAAGTTGCATGTTTGCATCAACCTTCTCTTCCACAAAGAAACAATTATTAAAATGGGGTAATAAACAAAGAAGTTATGCGCAAATATTTACGTTATCACAAAAATTTGTGTTTTTTTTTAATCGATTAGTATTTGAAAAAAGAATGAAATTTCATTAAATTTTCGAAACAACCCTTAAGACACTTTGTTTTAAACCAAAAACCGATAGTTTGAATAAATTTGCATTTACATGTTTTGTTATTTTACAAATAAATTAATTACTTTAGATCAATGACTATCAGATTTAAAATATGTATTAATTAAATAATTATATTTCTACTATTATATTTATAATTACGTTACTTTTATTAATCTTTGGATGGATCATAATAGAAGACAACAGATTTTTTCTCGGCGCTTCCACTAAATTTAAATATTTTCTATAAACTACAAATCATTTTTTTATTTTTATGTAACTACAGAAATTAGAAAATAATTTAAAAAAAAGGTTTTTTACGAAAAGAATGCTTACCACGATGACAATCTCTATTAAGCGTACTATAGAAAAGTAGTAATTTATAAAAATAAAAAAAATTACGTTGGCAATAACTAATCGTTTTAAAACTGCTCGGTTTTAAATCAAGCAAATGGCATTTTTTTAAATTAAATTTTTGACTTTTTTGTGTTAAAATAGTTTTTTTTTCTAATAAGTTGGCTATTTTTTCGATAGCCTACGTAACTTAACCTGAAATGCAACATTATAATACAATTATTTGTAGCAAATTTTTTTTATAATTAAAGCTACGACCAAACCAACATCAAAATTTGAAAATTTTTGTTTACTTTACCCTTTTTGCTGTCCTCGTGGTGAAGCAAGCTCGGTAGTTCTCGAAGGAGCTCTCAAAGTATTTTCACGGGAGCACTAAGCGTTTTTGACCCAAAATTAAAAAAAAACAACTACACAGTTATTCAGCCTGGAAATGAGTTTTAAGACAGATTTGTTATCTCTTTTAGCACGAAAATCAGTTAATCGCCCGTATTTGAAATAAGCCATAGCGTCACTTTAATTATAAAAAAAAGATATTAAACTTATGTCATAAGTCATGGCCTACTTGATTCAAAAACAATCGCATTAATTACAGCTTGAATGGTTACAAATAATTCCTAAATAAAAAAAAAAACAGTTATTATCTGTTTTTTTTTCTTCATTACTAAACATCGATAAGTAGGCTTTGCTTTATTAAATAATAAAGAACATTTTAATTACACAACTGTACCTACATCAAAATGTAAAAAACTATTATAAGCTGCAAGAAAAGATTATGAATATTGAAAAAATTATCCTAAAACCGAATAATAATTCATTTCATTCAATATTAATTGAAAAATATTAATTAAGTATTAAAATTATTTCGACTTTTTTTAAATAAAAATTTTGATAAATTAAAATTAAAATAAACTTTTTGGTATAAATTATATTCTCACTCAAAAACACTTCCACAAATCGTAAATTTACTTTAAAAAAAAAAAAAACTTGAAAATTTAACTACGGTGGCGCGTCATTTCACCTTGAAAGCTAAATAATTACTAATTACAACAGATAAATACGTTTTATCCACAATTACCTTATAATTGAAGTTTTATCCACACTCACAAACCGTATAAAGTAACACTTTATCCACTAGTGGAATAATGAAATCACTTTATTCCACTAGTGGAATAATGAAACAATACATTCTTAAATATATATTCAAAACATTTTATAGACCTTTATAGCGGCCTTCAGCATCGAGTACTTCGACCACATGGATGAAATTGCATACCTCTTCTTCAAATTTAAGAAATACGATAGCAGAACTTCCTCATTTATTGTCATTACCTCCCGTTCTTCTTTCCATTCATTAAATTCTGAAAATACTTTTTCATAATGTTCCCTGGACTTCGCAGGCAATAACTGGCGAGTCGCTTCTTCAGCTTCCTCAAGAATTGTGTCAGGAACAGTATCACTTTCTTCCATTTTCACCAACTTGCACAGCGTTTTATACAAATGGAGTCGATAAACAATCGAAAATAAATAGCGACGATTCAACACCTCCCCGGTTTTTTAGTTAATTTCAATGATTTTTGAGGTGACATCCGCTGTCAGAGTGTAATGTCAAATCATTTTTTGATTTTAAATCGCTGTAATTGTGGATAAAACGTTATATTGCATTCGTGTTTCACTCGCATTTTATCCACTTAAGAAAATTAAACGCTCGAGCAAGCTCTCGCGTTTAAACATTCTTGCGTGGATAAAATGCTCTCTGAAACACTTATACAATAAATTACTATAATTCCCTGAAAAAAAAACCACGAAGGCTTTGGAAAAATAAATAAAGGTTTTAATATCTAAAAATAACAAATGTTAATTTGAAAAAACAAACTATTTTTTAAAAGTAGAAATAAAAGCTTTTTTTTCATATATAAATACATTAATAGTTTTTTATTTTATATATGCATGTTAACAAACTTATTTTTTAGGATTTAAACTTAAAAAAAATTATTTTTTTTTGTAGCATGTAACTAGAGTTTTTAGACATAATTTTGAACGCTTACGTTGGTTATCACTTGATGTTGACAGTGAGCGTATTATCCGTCAACAAGATTTTTTGCGGAAGTCTTATTAAATATGCCGTCAGAAACTAAAATGGAATGTAGAATCAAGAAATATCTACCAGTTAGCAAGAATTCAGCGGTTTGCAAAGGGTTTAAAAATGCTGCCGAATTACATTTTAAAAGATTTTTAATTATTGAAAGACTAATGCAAATATTTCCTATAAGTAAACAATGCTAATAAAAAACTAAGATATATTTTTTTATTTTGCGTTTATGTAAAAAAGGCGGTGTTGCCACAAGGTTAGTATCTGCATCCAATACAGATTTTTATAATTATTATATTTTACAAAAACAAAAAGCTGGAACCTGGGAATATATTTTTTATATATCTAACTATTTTTGCAACAATGTCATGGCAAACTTTTTATGAGTTTAGGCTGTGATAGTTATTATAAACCGACTTAACCTAAATTATTGACGTGGTTACGATAATTTTTGTTTCTCACTAGAAACTACATAGCCTCTAACCTAGAGGTTCTCGAAGTTTAGTGAGAATTGTTAATTATTTAATTGATTGTGCTGGAATTTGCAAGCTTTTACATGTAACAGTCCCTGAGTCGCAATTTCTTGTATATCCGGTACTGCAAACTTTTATTTTTGATGTTTTCTGGTTTTTTACTTATTACATAACTTACTGTGCTATTCAATAACAAAAAAGTGTTCTAAAATAAATAAGTTTTCTTAAAATTAAAAAATGCTAATGCGTTAAATAAAAAATTTTATTGTTACTTATCATCCACATCGTTATTTACAAAAAAATGTCTATAAAATATTTACACAGTTCACTTTTATTTACATTGTAAATATTCTTAATAAAAAGCACCACATTAGACTTTTATAACTATGCATTAGATGCAAAAATAAAGTTAGGAACACAAAGCATACAAGTCTTTTTTAGAAAGAGATCACACCTCTTGGGATTCGATTGTTGTGTAATGAACTTTTCGAGTAAGAGCTTCGAGAACAGGTCCAAATCGGCCTTTAATTTTATCTTTCTTGAGATAAGCAAAGGCTGCTAGTAGTGTTAGGAGAATAATGACTAAAATCACAAGAAGCACTGTAATGGCTTGTGAGATGCGTTCGTGTTTAGCTACAGCTAGGTTTTTCAAATTGACTATATATTTTGTTCCATATTTTGCTTGGTGGCACTGTAGACGGTCTTTATCTCGTACTTCCGTTTTTGTTTTTTGAAGCCAATTGTAAAGAAGCTTAATGGCTTGGTCACACCGGAAAGGATTTCCTTCTATTTCGATAACTAAATTACTAGATCTACGAGGTTGAGATAAATAATCGAAAGAGTCTAAATCATATTCATCAAATTTGGTAATGTTGTTCTTTTCTAAATCTAGATATCTTAATTTTGGCAAACAGCGAATGTTGAAATTGAGTTTGGGAATTTTATTATCACCGAGGTATATATCGTGGAGATTTGGTAAATCGCAAAAGACGTTACCATCTTGAAAATACTTAATCTCGTTTTGTTCTAAATGTATTTTATATAATTTTGTCAAATTACTTTTGACAAAAATGTCATGTAGATCAATGGCTAATTGAGCATCTGTATTATCGGCAAATGCATTTGTCAAATGCAGTTCTTCTAAATTATACAAATTTGAGAAGACTCTAGGATGATGAAAATTACCTTCTTCATTCGATATCGATATATTATTATGATTCAAAATCAATCTTTTTACATTTGGCACATGATGAAATGCTTTACCTTTGATTTCTCTAATTCCATTATTACTCAAATCAATTACTTTCAATTTTGTTAATTCTGTATCATCACCGAAAACATTCATATCAAGCATCGACACATGATTTCCTGTAAAAATTAACATTTCGGTCTCTTCTGGAATTTCTTCAAGCATGTCAGTGTTGTCAAAACCAAGGTTTGTGCAGTTTACGGTGAAGAGAGTCTCAGAGTTGATGTAGACTTTGCCACAAATGCAAGATTTTAGTAATTTGGAGGGACCACATTGGTTTACATGAGCGGTAGTGATGATGATCATCAGACAAACTAGAAAAGTCGATCTCAAAAGATGCATTCTGAAAAGAAAATAAAATAGTTACTAAAAAACCAACAATGGTTATGAAAGTATATTTTTTATCTAAACAATGAGGTGAATTATCATTCAAGCTTAAGGTAGATAAAGTTGTTTATCTTTCCAGCATAATGCATTTGCACACATCTTATTATTTATATCACTAAAGTGGCATATAATGGCAATCAAATTAACAGATATTAATAAGGATTTTAGCAGATGTTAAAAAAATAGATAGTTCTTCTCTCAACAGTGAGAAGAGAACGCAAGTGAGAAAATTGATAATTCTTTAGCATAAACCTGTTACTTGGAGAAGTTTAGCTGCTTTTTTTTAATTTTATGAAAAGCAGTACTACACCTGGTACTACTTGGAAACATTTAAGCTCTTCTCACTAGTTCTCACAGACGTCATCACTAAAGTAGTCTATTTTAAGCGTCTAAAATGTTGAATTCCTCAACATACTGCGGGTTGTAATAATATATTCAAATAAAATACAGTCATGTTAATCAACCTATTAAAATATGTTTTATTTTTTACCTATACCAAAAAAAATGCGAAAGAAAAGAAGATTAAAGTAAATAAACAACTGTTTCTGTAGACTAGAAGGTAGACTTGTTAGATCCAAACAAGAACTCTGGTAAGGCTTTATAAGTAGATCCTGAGAAATGAAGAAATTATGAAAGTGAGTCTGCAGACCGATCTGGTGTCTTATGTTTAGGTTTATCCTTTGAACAGCCCACTTTCTAAATAAGGAGTTTTCAGTCTTTATCTGTGATTTTTTTTAAGTAATATTAGATTTATTAAAAAAACAATTTTGAGTATTTATTGCTTTTCCTTCAATTAAGCTTTAAAAGAAACTTTCCTCTACAATAAACAATAATAAGTTTATCTCGTCTGTTTGCCGTTTGTCTATAGTATAAAAAAAAATTTGATTTAGTTTTTTTTTGTTTGAAAGTTGACTCAGTAATTAAAACTGTTTTTAGATATTATATGTGTTTAAAAATATATGTTTAGCCGTTTAAGAGTTATTTTTTTTTGGTTGATGGCTAGATGTTATTATGTATAATTTTTAACAGGTCTGATTAAGTCGAAATCTGGTAACACGTTGCTTCAATAAAAAAATAATAAATAAATAATTAAAATAATTAAGTATGTTAAAAATTATTTCTCAAAGAAGATGTTTCGTTAAAAAATACCATATTTATTAAAAAAATAATTTTTTAATCTGTAATATGTATAACATAACTCTAAAATAAATGTCAAACGCGTAATTGTAAACTAGTTATTTAAAAAAAATATCTTGACAACAATTAAAAAAAGAGCACAAAATTGGTCAACTTCATTTCAAAAATGTTTAGTCTTAATTATGGATATGATGCCAGATTTTTTTAGACCAGCTTGTAATCATCTATAAAATCATAATTATTTAAATCGTCTTATAAAGAAGCACTTTATGAACTCGTTTTGTTTTTTAAGCACCCTGTATCCATATTTTGAAGTAAAGTGTTAGTATTTTTCAAATATTTTGTTTATCCAATACAAATTTATAAGTGAGGTATTATTTTTGAACTATAATTTCTAAATGAACTAAATTAACATTTTTGCTTATATAGGTATGAAATTGGTAATTATTTAAAAAAATTCTAATTTTCAAAATTTGTTCTGAATATAATACAAATCTAATAATAATGATGAAAATAAATAGATATTTTTGAATTATGTCCTTTTATACCGTTTTGACGTTCTTCTATAATTTAAATAATAAATTAAATTAGCTATTTTCTAGTATAAGATAAACATAATATTTATAGATTTTTGGCGGAAAAATTAAATTTTTTTTGACAATTAAAAAGGTGTTTACTCAAAGGTCAAAAATGCTTTTAATATAAAATACCTGGAATTAGTATAAATTCAGAGACTTAAGGGCGCTAAAAAGAATGTTTTTAAATAGTTAAATGATGAGTATTGTAGTGTAGGCATACATATGTCCCCCAATTCCCAATACAGTATGAAACAAATATTTTTTGTTTTAAAAAGATCAATTTTCCTGTTTTCTCTGCTACTAAAAATCAAAAAAGTAATAAAACAAAAATATTGTGACATATGGTAAATAATTTAATTTTTAAAACATCTGTAAATGAAAATGTTAAATATTTTTTGGGTATTATTCTGTTAACAGATTTGAATTTTTTCTTTATAATTGGTAATAATACAAAAGTAGAAAGTTAAGTAGTAACATTAGATTTTCGTTAAATAAACAAAAGATATTTACCTTGAGTTATAAAATTTAATAATGTTTCCTATCCACACGTTAAAATCACCAAACTGCGAATAGACAGAAATGAAAATTTCCAGTAAAATATGGCAAAAGATACGGGAAAACCCAGGTTACAGTTAAATCCTGATCTGTTTTTTCCCAAATATGTACTCACGTGTGTAAAAAACATCCAATTACGTAGCCAGACGAGACAATTATTCGATTTATCAATATAAGAAATTAAATTCACTTACTTTTGTTAATTGAAAAACTCTTCCTTTTTATTCTAAATAGATCAAGATGACTTAGAAATGCAATTGTTTTTCTTAAGAAGCTCGATTGTTTATTTAGGAAAGACAACTTCACAAAGCAACATTTTTTAGGGATAGTCGCTTTGATGACGCACAGGTGGGAGAAGAAATAAGACAGTCAAGGAGAAGAATTTGAAGAGCAACAGGTGGTTTTCAGTCAGTGATTTGTTGGTTATCTATGCTTTATTATAGTTAAGGACCTTATCGACAAAAAATTATATTTTGAAAAAATACCAAAAATATTTTTTTTGTTGTTTTAAGTAATTTAAATACTTACTGTATTTAACAAAACTCTTCAGATGAACTTTCTAAACCTCAAAATGAATAAAAGTTATATAGTGAACAACGACAACTGAAAAAAAATCATCAAAAATCGCCGATTTTAACTTTAGCTAAAAACTGTAAATAATAACATTGTTGAAATATGACAGACTTTTTTAATAAAAATGAAAAAAAATGCGAAAAGTAAAAGTAGGAACATGAACAATAAATTCTGGACATTAGTTTTATTACCTATTAAATCGATCATATTTTAAAAAACAATAGGAAGATTAAATTGAAATTTTTTCTAAAGCTTTTTTGTTGAAATTCAAAAAGAATTGCAAAAAAATATATGTTTTTAAAAAACGTAAATGTTAATAAAATGAAATAAAATTAGTAAAATAAATAAATATTAAGCTTATTCTAAAAAATTAAAAAATATTTAAAATTAAAATGGCAATAAAATAGAATTTGACAAAATTATCAAAATAGATTAAAGTGGTGGTCTATTTTAAATACAATCGTAAAGGATTTTCGTTTTAACCGACTTCAAAAAAAAAGAAGGAGGTTTCCAGTTCGACTGAATTTTTTATGTGGGTTACCTCATAACATTTTTTTGGGCTAACCGATTTTAATGATTCTGTTTTTATTTGGAAGCTTGTGCTTTTCTAATTGGTCCTATTTAAATTTAATCAAGATCTGACTAGTAGTTTTTAATTTGTATTAGGTAATGCTTTTTTTGAAATATATTTTACATTTACAATCTATATATATAAAAGAAAGTCTGTTAGTTACTCCACTTATAACTCAAGAACGGCTTTACCGATATGGTTGAAAATTGGTGAGGTGGTAGCTTAGAGCCAGGAGACGGACATAGGATACTTTTTATTCCAGAAACCACCCTCTAAAAGAGGGGTGAAAGTCAAATGTGAAATGCGATGTCGGAAACGTTCGGTGAGGCTTGACAAATTACCGAGAAATTTGACGCAACCACGAAAACGCGTTTACATTAAAATTTATTTGACGTGGCTCAAGAAATTTTCCCAAACTTGGATTTTTATATCAATTATAGTTTAGAGCCAGGAGAAGGACATAGGATACTTTTCATCCCGTTCGACAGCATTCCCGTGTGACTTGACATGAAACGTCAGTCACTATAAAACGTGGAATAACAAAACGCAAATGACAGCTATGTAATTGACGTATAATGACAGATATGTAATGACGTATGGATGACAATTTGATATTTGTAAGAAATCAATAATAAAACTATTTCTATTAAATAAATAATTAACAATTATAATGTAATGATAGTGCCGTTGCCCATTCGTAAAAAGTGAAGTGAACTATAAAACTCGGTATGGTTGAAAATTTTAGTTTTTAGGTGAAGTGAAGTTTAATTAATAATGCCGCGACCAAGACGATCGAATCTTTCCCGACAAAGCCGTGATGCAAGAAGAATACGAAATACTGCAAATGAAAGGACTGAAGAAGAACAAGAAATTGCACGTGAACAGCGCCGCGATAGTATGGCTCGACTTCGTGCGTCTCAATCACGAGAGCAAAGTGAAGCAGCCTGTGAAACAGCTCGGTTGGCAATGCAGAATCGTCGAGCGAACAACAGAGGTCAACAAATAGATAATTTGCGACCCAGAACAAGATATTTATCAAGTGCTGATTTGAATCGAGCAGCGAGTTTATTAATATTAATAAATATTTAAAGATATTAATAAAATTTGTAATTAAATATTAATAATTATTTTAATATTTAATTATTAAATATTTAATAATATTTAATAATTTTTAATTATTAATTAGAAAAAATTAATAAAACTAAAAAATTATGAACAGCTACTTTTTATTAACAAAGGGATGAAAAGGGGAGGGATAGAGACAAAAAATGACATGTATCAATATATAATTTTCAAAGATTTTAGTTTGCTTATTTTAAAAATAATACCTATGTTTAGGCGAAACAAAGTTCACCGGGCCAGCTAGTTGATTATAAAAATCGGTTAAATAGTGAAAAAAATTAATTTAATATAATTAAACAATAGTTTAATTATTTAATTAATTTAAACAATATGAAAATTAGTAATTATGTTGTTTAAAATCCTCTTGATAAATTTCACTTATATAAGCGCAAACCATAAAAAGAATCTATATAAAATAGTATCAATTAATTAAACAGTATATTTTTTATTTTCAGATCAATGTTTCTCTTTTTCTTCTTTTGTTTCATTTCTCATATTAACAGCGCGTTTAGTAGGTCTACCCATATTGAAACAAACAATAGTGATCGAATACACTAAAAATTAAGAAATAAAAAAAAATTCAACTAAAAAAAACTACTTTAAAAAATCAAGAAATGCACTAAAAAGTATAAAATAATTTGCGTAGACTTGTATGCTTAAAAAATAATTAAATTATTTGGATACTATAATGTACAATTATTGTTATTTTTGGAGTCGTCAGTCAAGCTAGGTTTGTATAAGGTTTTAAGGGGTATTATAAGTAGTATATATATACATACTGATCATGATATATTCTGATATACTAATGATAATATTAGCATGCACTGTGCATTCAAACTTACCGCACGCGGTGCGCAGACGAGCAGACTGCCTACCTTGACTGACACTGACTCCAAAAATAACAATAATTGTACATTATAGTATACAAATAATTTGATTGTTTTTTAAACATACAAGTCTACGCAATTATTTTATACTTTTTAACTTTTTAGTGCATTTCTTCATTTTTTGAAGTTAGTTTTTTTTTGTAAAAATTTTTTTTTTTATTATTTTATTTTAATTTTAGACGAATAATAAAAACAACAACAAACCAACATAAAGATTGAAACAAAATATAAAAATCACAGAGATTTACCTATAACTTTTCCTAAATGATTATTCGTCATTTTTTTAATGCTGAATTGTTAAAAAGAATAACAACAGCAAAATAAAAAAGTAAAAGTTTAATGTACAGTACGGTTCAAAATTACCGAAGGGGTTTAACTTTTTATTTAAGACATAATTATTAATTTTTATTTTAAATACATTATATCAATGGAGAACATTTTAATTTAATTTTGAAAAGTTATATCTCTTAAGTGGAGGCAATCTTTCGCAAAATGTTGTTCATTTTGTCGCGTACATTTTTTTTTAATTACTAGATAGTTTAAGGCTTATTGATACTAACTTTTCTTTTTAAATATTCTTAAAGAAAAAAATCTGGAGCAAAAATAGGCAACTAGACAGTTTATTGTTAAGCCTGAGGATTCAACTCGCACATTAAAATAACGATGATAAGACGATATGCATGTTGAGTTAAAACAATTCCTTGATTTGAGAAATAAAGTTTAACGATTTGGGCACTATGTTTAATTGTGTACCGGAAAAATTGCACAAACACAAAAATAAAGATATTAAAATATTTTATTAATAAAATCTGTTGACAAACTATTGATACTTAAATGAAACGAATAATGAACACAAATACACAGATACAAATGTTGAAACACAGCCTTCTACTACAAATGGTCTTACTACTTATAGATAAAACAGTCAATATTAAATTTGTACTATTGCATTTCTTTGTTTCTACAATCTTCTAATTGATTCTATCTTCAAAAATCATTTGAACTGGACCTTTAGCCGCCAGCAAAAACTCAAATTGCAGCTCTAAAGGTTCTGTAGATTTGATGGTAAAATGTTTTACAGTATGATCTAAAATAGTTGGCAAGATTTGTTCAATGAAACGTTTTCCTGGACATATTCGTCGTCCTGCGCCAAATGGTGCCAGCACCAGAGACGAGTGAAGACTATTTTGAATTTTATCTTCATCTATCCAGCGTTCTGGAACAAATTTGTCGGCATCTTTAAAATTTTCTTCATTATGGCATGCTATTCCGGTCTGGCATATTACAACAGTGCCTGCTTTTATGCGGTAACCACTTAGATCCATATCTTCATCTAGGATGCGTCCTAACGAATTGGCAGTAGGAAGCAATCTAAAGGATTCAGTTAAACACGCTTTGGAAAAGGCTGAATCTTCTAGGATTTTATTTTGAATTCGGGAATCTTCACCGACAAGGTGTAGTAGAAAAACAAGACTATTTTTTAAAGTATGAATACCAGCTATTATAAAATCTATAATAGTCGCAATTTTTTCTTTATGATCTATATCTGCTTTGAGTACAGATTGAAATACTAAACTGTTTTTCGATGATTCACTAGCAGAGTTGATTAGTTCTAAAGTAAGTTCATAGATGATTTCCTCATTATAGATTAATCTTCTATAAGTAGATGTGGAAAAAAATTTCCAAAATGGTAAACCATAATAGGTGTCTCTTGTGGCCACAAAATGTTCTCGAATCGCTTGTGCTAGTTTCTTAGCAGTTTCAGATTGATTTTTTGGCCTCAAGAAATCCATTCTTCTTCCAAGAACCAACGCACAGGTAATCTCAAACCCTAAATAATCAACTAAATCTTCTAGTTGCGGAATTTTATTATCTGAATCTCTTGTTTCTTTAATTAAGGTACACCAGTCTTCTGCGATTTCTTTTACTGTTGGTAGGAAGTCTGAAATGGTTTTGGGACTTGTAAGAACTGGCGTTAAAGCTGTGCGTAGGTAATGCCATGATTTTCCTAAAAAAAATTAAAGATAGAATTTTAGTGTATCTATAACGTGATTCATTGTGGCAGTTTTTGACCCAAAGTTAATGGAAATCATTGTTAGATGACTATTAGTTAGAAACTAAACGTATTTATTTAAAGATATTTGCTTAAAACAAAAAAAATTGGGTTTGATAGGCGATAAAGAGAAAATTATACCATCAAACAGAAGTACTATATTTTAGGTCACAAATAACATACAAGATTATTTAAGAGGAATTTGTAATATTAAAGAAGCGAACAATTTTTAGATTTTTGAGAAATCTATTAAACAAATTTTTTATAGTATTTTCAAGTTGAAGACTAGGTGGAGATAAACAAAATCACGTGCTCTAGCTTATCTGGCCAGCCAATCAACGCACTCTGTGCTAAGTCATGTGATGGTTTAACCAATACATGCGTCTCCTTTTGACTACATCCATTTTACGTAGTCTTAAAAATACTATAATTTCTTCTTACAAAAATGGTAGGTAGTTCTTATGCGATCGGCCGCTCTGCTTAGTTAATAAGAGTTGTTACAGTACCAATTACATTACAAATCCGTCATTACTATTAGTAAAGACGGGTATCATATAGTGTCGTTTTTTCTCCTGAAAGAGAATTCTTAAGACGAAAGTCGTTAAATTTTATTGGTTTGACCTTGTTAGCTCTTTTTTCTAAATTACATAAAACCAATTCGAGATGTGTCTGTTAGTACTGTAATTAAAAAAGTAAGAATGGCTTAACTGTTTCGAACGTTAATTATAGAGATATTAAAAACCGTTTTATCTTAGCAGTAATACGCTGTTGAGTATTTCCTGTAGCAGCACAATTTTTTTCTTTAAACTAAAGCATCCTTCACGCTTTTGTTGATTCAAAATTAGAATATTATGTCGAAATGGAAGATTTCAGTTTTTTTTGATTTTTTTAATTGGAAGTGATTAAAATGTCTTTATCTAATAATGATGTTTTTAGTAGACCAAGGATGTTAAACAAATTTAACATTTTGTAATTTTGGTGTTATAATGGGGGGTACTGATATATTGGGAAAGGAAGATTTTTTTTCTTATCAATGCTGACCTTGCTCGTTGACTAGACCCATTGTAGCATATCTGTCAGGCCTTGATTTTCTATAATAGGCGACAGCTTCATTTGGTGGTCTTAAAGGGTACTTTCCTCCACTTTTTAACACTTTAATAATATCCTTCTTGTCAAAAAGACTTATAATTGGTATGTTGGCCAGGTACTCCTCTTTCATAATAGATCCATATTTTTTGTTCATTTCCTGGTAGTATTCGTGAAGCTTATTAAAGGTATAATCGCCGAAATAAAAAATCCAAGTGGTTCCAATGCCAGGTAGAGCATATGGACCTGGGATTAATTTGACTCCTCCATTACTACAATCGTTTGATTTTCGGTACCACCATGGGGGCCGGTACTCCAAAATTAGAAAGAATATTGCGACGATTAAGACTGATGTGATATTGACGGAGTGAAGGAAATATTCTAGCATCTAGAATTTAAAATAGTAATTAGTGTTAGGCAGTACACCATTAATAAAGATTTTCAAACTAATATTTTTTTTTATTTTCTTAACGTTATATTGAAAAACTACGAAATTTTTAACCTTGATTTGAATAAATTTGGTTTTATCAATTTTGATAACCCGGGCTTGAGATTATATTGCCCAAAATGACTTATGGTACCATAATATAGAACATTTCTAGTGTCTTGTTTTATCATTCTCATAAAAATGTTACTATCAATTTTAAAATATCTATAAAATCAAATATTCTATTAAATAAAAACTTATTTTTTTTACATAAATTACTACTGTATATTATTTACCTTTTTTTTTGTTATACTTTAGGTTCTGTAGTTTGGCACAATACACTTTCAAGATTACCACTTTCTTCCAATTTACAGAACATTAAAATATTTATACCTTATTTCCTAATCTTTTCTCATTATTAATATAAGAAATAATGATAACATTATTTCTTATAAATATATAGATTGAATTGTTATTATATATTATTATGTAAGTGCATTGAGCCTTTTATTATTTTCTGCGATTTGCCTAAATTATAGGTCTATTGTTAGCATTAATCTTATTGATAAACAAATTCTTAGGATTATTAACTTTTTAAGCGGACACTTAAGATAATGACACATATAAGCGTATCTTTATATTCCAGAATAAAAATTAAATATTTTTGACATTTATAGTTTTTTTATCATTATCTTGGAATAATGTACTAAACCATAGTAAATTAATTCATTGTTTTAGAATCTTTGGCACTATAAACTATTAACACAGTTTTACCAGTTGCCAAAATAGTTTGTTTATTAGAACTCTTTTGACCATTAGAAGATGGAAACTTTTTTTCTTCTCTTATTCATCTTCTTATAAAGTTTCAGTCATCTCTAAATAATGACCACATTGTGGTCGAAAGAGCTCTCAAGATTTTAAAACCGAAAAAAAACTATTTGTCAAGTGGTAAAACTGTGTTAATATGTTTTTTATGTCGCTTATGTGACAATGTGGCTTGGCCACCTGATGCAAAAAATTCACATCATTACTGAAGTATCTGTAAGCGGTTAAAATTTCTGACAAGCGCATTATAGCCGTATATTTTAAAGCATAATTTAAAAAATAACAATAAATAGGTTTTTACCTGTTATGAACCACATATATGTGTGTTTTTTTTATTTTATTGTTTTCTATAAATGTGGTTATAATTAAAATTGTATTTTTTGTTTGGTTAAACTTTACAAACTCATCACATTTTAATGTTTAGCATCTTTTGTTCAGAAATTTACCGCACTCTTTTTAAATTTAGAAATGACAGCGTTTTAAAATCATTCACCTCATTCATTTAAAATCATACTTGGAATAAAAATTGACTATATATTTATAGGTTTTACTTACATTACCAGCTCAGTAAAATAATAGTACCGTACAATAATCTCTATTTTAACAATGAAAAAAAAATGTATAAAAACGTAATAAGAAAGAATTAGGCAAGAGATAACAAAAGAATTTAAAACAAAATACATACATAGTTTGAAATGAGCAAAAAATAATACAAAATAGAGAGAGTGTAAGCAATAGTAAGAAGAAAGAAATTATAAAAATATTAAAAAATGTATAAAAAGTGATAAAGTAGGATAATAATGAAATAATACGGCTAAAAAAACACATAAAACAAGTAACAAATAATTAATTAAAAATTTATTTAATTAAAAAATTTTTTTTTGCACTAATTGCTCAAAGATCGGTAGCTTCCGATCGTTTCTCATGCACCAAACACCAAAAAACGAGCTTTTCACATTTCGGTGTTTTTTACTTTGCAGTCAAAACTAGGAGAAAATTTTCGAAACAATGTTTTTTTATTTCAATAAAACCATAGCAACCAAATGAGACCATTTTAAATGTAATCAGCGGGGACAACGCTACCAACCGACAAATAAGAAAAAACTAAACAATTTAGTATTAAAAAATGTTGGAAAAAAATTTTATCTAACCATTTCGGAAAGAAATTTTCTTCATTCGCACAAAGTGCTCATGTAAAAAGTTTTACTTTTTAAACTCGTTAGGTAAATAACTATTATGCTTAGTTTGTTGTCAGTGTCAAAAAAAAAACTCTTATCAAGAATAAAAATTGTTTTTGAGGTTTTAAAGTTAGTAACATAAAAGTTAAAACAAATTTCAGAGCATATTTATGGAATAATACAACGTTTTGTTTAAAATATTAAATTCGTCACGTCTAAAAACGAAAAAAATATTGCACATTTACAAATTATAGATTAAAGTAAATAATTACTTACATTGTCAATTGGTGCTATAAAACAAATTTAAAATTAGCCTGAAACAAAATCTGATATTGTTTCATTAATTTATATAATAAATTGATTTAAAGAAATATTGTTATTTTAATTGTAATTTAATTTAATGCTGAAATTTTATGTTTTAAAATTTCAGCATTAAATTAAATTTTTATGTTACTAGGACAACTTTTATGTTTTTAGCTCTAGAATTTAAACAAAATTATTTTCTATCGAAATTACAATATATGGTAAAATCAATTTATTTAAATTATTAAGAATAACCTAAAAACTACTATTTACATCTTGATTAAATTTATGAGATTCTATGCGAAACACCAGCTTTCAAATTAATAAAAAATTATTAAAATTGTTTACATAGAAAAAAGTTCTGAAGCAGCACATATTAAAAAAATGCAGTTAAATTGAATACTTTTTTTTGAAATCGGGTAAAATAAACAGTATAAAAAAATGTTAATAAAAAATGAAAATAAAAGAGACAGAAGAAAAAGATATCAAAAATAAAAGAAATAACCCAAAAAAAACATTTAAACCAGAGAGGAAAGACAACCACAAATATAGAAATATATATTAAAGAAAAAAACTTACCGAAAAAAGTATTAAAGCAGAGAAATAATTAAGAAAAAGATAAGAAAAGCAAAGATGCAAGTTCTGAAACCAAAGACAACGCGCTTTAGGAGAAGATGAGAATAAGAGTAAACCATAGAGAGAGGTGGCAGAAAAATAAAAAACTGCTAGTAGAATGACGTATATATGTATTAAAAACTATAGAAAAAAACCGCGTATATATAGACTACATTGTTTATAGCCTGTCTATATTCAGCCCGAATGATTATAGTATGATCATAAAAAAAAACTTACAAAACAATGATTTTAGAATTTGAGAAAAGACATACTACATATTGTAGCAATAAATAAAACAGTTGGAAAAAAGAGAAGTGCAGATTTGAGAATAACGTTTGATAGTAAAAATAGAAAAAAAATTAAAAAAAGATGTAGGAAGAGCTGAGAAAGAGTATTGACAATATGTATAAAAAACAAAAAATAGAGTGAAAATGCTTTTATAGGACTAGAGGATGCATATTTAGTCTAATCTTGTTTGCTGTATATACTGTGCGTTCATGAATTATTTAGATCAACTCCTGCTGCGTAATTTAGCTTGATACATTTTTAATGTCAAACGTTGTATTACGTTTGTATCTGCATATAAACTAATAAAAAATGAATATGTGTTTAAAATTTTAGAGCAAGAGTTGATCTAAATAAATTATGAACGCGCGTTATTTGTGACCCAGATGAAGATAAGTGGAAGAAGATGTAGTAGGCTAAGAAAAAAATTAAGCTTTAGTGTTTGCAGACGACATGACAGTGATAGTGAGACAAAATAAGATGACATAAGACATATAAAAAGGAAAGAGTATATTAAACTAAAGTAATATTATACACAACAAATATATACTGAACAAAAAATAAAAAAAAAGAAAAGTAGAATGGTGAAAAAAAGGGATAGTGAAAATGGTTTATTTAGTGTGGTTAGGGTATAAGTGATAATAATTAGGAAAAGATGCAAGTGAAAGAATCAGTAATAAAAATAAGTCAAAGTAGAGCACGTATAGATTAGGTAGAAAATATTGATAAGTCTAAAATTGATTCTTCCTGAAAATGTCTGATAATTGAAAGATTTAAATCTAAGATTTTATTAATTTTTTTTTGGTAATTATGTTTAATATGTTTTATTTAAATATTATAAAAGTTTTTTCTCAGGGTTACATTAATAGAAATTTGTTTTAGTTATTAATAGTTGAAATCATTAGATTATAAATATTAATGACATTAGTTTATTATATTTTTTTCACTTATCTCTATGGCTGTCCTTCATTATATAATGATCATTCAATTAGAACAAATGGTTAAATTAGGTTGGCTAAATTAGAATTAATGTTTAATATATATTTTTTAGGTTAGCAATTTAAAAGATTTTTTTTATGTCTTTTAATTGATTTGATATAAATAATAAGAATTATATTGGTTATATAATTCTTAAACTAAACAATACAATAAATTGATTTAAATTATTAATGCTTTATATAAAACTATAGGTAATTAAAAAAAAACTATCAAAATTATGTATGAGTAACTTATAATAAAATTATTACTTCTAGTTCTCATTCACTAATTTAAAGTATAGAGTAATTATCAAAAAAGTGTTTTAATTTAATAAAATTATAGGTAGGTACAACATATTAGTAATATACAAGTTTAATTTTGTTCTATTGTTGTAATTATCTTAATTTATAATGTACAAACAATTAAAACATTAATTGAAACTCTAATATTTTGTTTGTATAAAATGGCCTATGTAGATAATTAAATTAATTTTACAGTTGAAACTATACTATGAAAATTTCTAAATTTCTAATTATCTGCGGTTGATCAGATAATTAGAAATTTAAATTTAATTAGACTAAATAATTTCTTAACAGGAATTGCTACTGAATTAAATTATCTATCTAATAATAATTACATTATTTAGTTTAGCAGCTTGTGATGTTAAATTTATGTCAGATTGCTTATTAAGCATTTGAAATCTTAGATTGAGCAATTAATTTTTAGTAATCTTTTTAGATAAAAAGTTTTCAAAGATTCACTTTATAGAAATGCAAATTGATCACCATCAAGTAATAGTTAAATTATAAAATAGTATAAAAAATGTAGCCTAACTATAAAATACAGTTTTAATTAATTTTTTTAATTGTTAAACTACATTTTGCAATTATTTAATTAGAACCAATGATTTTAACGTTAATGGGTAATTGTCAGTTAATGTTTAATAAAGCTTTAATGTAACGAAAACTTACAGTTGTAAGTCGATTGTAAAAATTAAGCGCTTCTAGAGATGATGAATAATTAATCTTTTTCTAAACTTTTTTTATAAATAATTCTGTTAGGAAATTATGACGACGAAACTGAACTCCATTCTAAATAATTATACCTAAATTTGGGTTGGAAGATTAATATTAAATTCTGTTATTGTAAATTAAGTTTGTAATTTTAATTATTGAAATTAAATTTTACATTAGAGTAAGAAATTAATGTTCAGGAGTTTTGACATTTTGGCTTATGTATCAAAAATGTTACATATATATATATTATGGAGTTTTTTTTTATACAGATTGCGTCGACTTACAAATAAGCCTATTTACTTGAGCTGGCAAAATCATCAGAATAAATCTGTAGAAGAAGATAAATAAAAAAATATATGATTTTGTCACACGTAACAATCAAACGATTTAATTAGATTTCTGACAGATTAATAGTAAAACTTAAGAGTTTTGTGGGTTTAACATAAATTTATGTTGGTAAAAGTAACTAAATTTTGAATGACATTTTTTTTAAACAGTATGACATTGCTTTAGTGTATTATATTTATTTTTGACAGTCAAATTAACAACTATAGTAAGTTGAGGCTATATGAAAATTAAATAATTACATTTTAGTAAAAAAAATAGTTTAATATTATGAAATTCACAAAATATTTAGTTAAAAAAAGTTTTATCAGCATTCAATTATTATCTTAAATTTGTTAATTTTTGTACTCTGTCTATTATCATTTGTTATTACTTAATTTTTGATAGACTTTGAAAATGATAGTTTAATTAAACAATAGTAGATCAAAGTAATTATTAAATTGAATGTAATTTATTTAATTTTGCATTTTGCTGCAATAAAGCAGCTAGAAATATAATAAGATAACTGTAAAAAGATGTAAAACAACTTAAAAATAAATTGGCAATATGTATAGAAAAAAAAGTAATTAAGACGAGAATGCGGAAATGAACTTACTGTAAATCTTTCGAACGGACTACCAAATTGCAAAAAATAATAATAATAAAAATATCTTAAAATAATAAAAAAAAAATTACTAACCTTGATAAATGGTAAACTGTCACATAAAGTTTCAATCACTTGATAACCCCCGTTTCTTGATTAAAATAAATTCAAGATTAAAGGCACGAAGTGTTATTATTAGTTAGTTTGTATATAATGTAGTGCTTTGCTTGGGTCTTTTGTATATACTGTTGAAGAATAGTTCAACAGCCGCATCTCTGACATTCCAGACTCTTAACGGAAGTTAGTCTGCCTCTGCCATCTTATTCCTTGTTTAATTTTTTTATCAAAAAAAAATTATAGTCTTAGTAGGCGTAGCTTGGATTTGATGAGGGTGGCTTAGAAGACGATGTTCTTTTATTTACAGGTCAAGGTTAACGTCTCGGGGTGTTAATTTACATTAATTATTTGTATCTCACGTCTAGAAAGATTGAATTACTTATAGTAAGAGATATTTTTACAGTAGATATAGCAAATATTTATTTTTTATTAAAATTGTATAAAATAGTACTTGCGTACTTTCACTACACGTGTGCAATAGCGGAGGATAATATTTACATAAAAAATTTTTTCTAGTCTGGCAGGTGTAGGGCTTTTTTTATTAGTCTAACAAAAAGCAGCTGCTTTTTTTATTTTTATTCTACGTCTTATACCTACTAGATAATGAAAAAATTATTACAAATAGAGAGGCACAAATATTAGACATGCTTGACAGATTATTAACTTTCACTTAAGACCCACTAGAGATAGCATAAAATATGAATCTATTGACATAAGTGATCTATCAGAAAATTATTATCGATCAAAAAAGCGATATGCTTAATTTTTATCTTCAAATTACAGTACCTCTTATAAATGTTTGAAATAATATTCCGGATTATAGAAACATCCGGATTATAAAACACGAAACAATTGTTTAAAATTTTTATTTTGAATTTTACAAATAATTTTAGTCTGCATTATTAAGAAATTGGTTTTCAGAGAGACTTTTTGGAGAGTTTCGAGAGCTTTTAGAATTTAAGTATTTTTTTTTAATTTCCATTAGTTCTTCAAAGCGTGACAGTTCAGAAATTCTTCTTGTCTTGTAAATTGGCGTTTTATATCACTAGTGAGCCATTATTAAACTCTTACGCTCAAGACTCACGGAAGTAAAACGCACTATTTACACAACAACGAGCCTTCTAAATTCCAAAATGTTCAAAATTTTTAAAAACAGTTTGAGGTTTGACGTTTGTCAAAGTTTTTTGAAGTTTTTAGATATTTTATATGTTTTTAGACACCGGAATTATCCGGTGTCTAAATAATCTGAAATCTTGACAGTGTCTTACAAGAAACATATTATTTAAAGATCATTCATGTTGTTTGGGCATCAGAGAAGGCTATGAGAGTTTTGCTTTTATATTGGCACTAAAGGTGAAGAAATACATTATGTTTTTTTCTTAAATTTGAGGTTATAAACCGCGTCAATGTGTATTGAGATTTAATCTGAGTTTGGGAATTTTCTAGTTTGCATTAAAAAAAAGTACTAACATAGTATACAAAATTTTTTAATCTGTACTATAGGTATAGTAATATTTTTTATAAGGTTAATTTGTGTGGACTATTCAGAAGTCTCGATTGAGAGAAGTTTGGGTTTTCTATCTTTTATTGTATAATTTTTTGGTTGTAGCAGTATAAGTTTTTGTTTGAAAAATTAAAAATAAACAATTGACAGCTAATGTATACATACCTACTTGTTAAAAGTTCAAACGTATTTTATTATTTATAAACCTAACCTTTATTTTTTTTTTCAAAACTTTCTTTACAGTATTATATAAATTAACTATTTTGCTTTATCGGTTTTTAGTTTTTTAAGTTTCTATAATTTTATTTTTATGTAACCAATTTGTTTTTTATTTATTTAAATTTTTTGTTTTGTTATTTTTTTTTTACGTTATTTTTTCTCTACATATGCTCTTACAACACATCTTTCTAAGACATATTTAAGTATTTTTTGTTTTAGATTGTTAATTCTTTCTCTCTTCTCTTGTTTATCTATTTTTGGTTTTTATATACATTTTTATTTGTTTTCTTTTGTCTTTGTTTCAGTTTGATTATATATCTCACACTTTGATTATATTTTTCAAATTTTTATCAAAAAATTTGTTATCATGTAAATAAGTTACATTATTTTCTGTCATTTATTGTCGATTTATACTTTACTGTGTCATTTTTGCTGTTATTATTATTTAACTTGTTTTGCAGTTTTTTCTCGATATATGTATGTTTTTTTATTGTTTCTTGCAGTCTCTCAATGTTGTTTGATGTGCTTTTTTTTGTATTTTTCTATTTTTACGCTATATAGCAAAATACAATATGATTGGCCAATATAATAATTTCTTTTTTATTGAAGTAAAAACCGTAGTTTTACAAATTTAATATGCCAAAATTTGAATAAACTTAAGCGAACACGATTTTGCTTTGAAGTAAAGAATATATTTTTAAAAATTTTTTTTTGATGCACGGCTAAAATGAATATTTATTTTGGCTTTTGCTTAATATTATGAATTGTGATAATACTAATATTTATTTAGTAGACCAATCATCAAAAAATATCTATTCTACACTGTGGAATGAGACTAGAATTATTTATTGTTTACGTATTCTAAAATTTTTTAAACTAAATATCAGTGATAAACAATGCATTATTAATAGAAATTATATTATATATTTAAATAAATATTATTTTAAAACGGCCTATTTAAAAAGGATTATTTCTAGACTAGTAAATGTACGATCAATGACACTGGTATAATAACATATTTGTTATAGCTATAACGTCTTAAGTGATAAGAAAATTAATTATTCTTTTTTCAATGGTGTTTACAGACAGTGTGATTTTTTTATCAGTAACATTAAATAATTTTGTTTATAAAAGTAAAAATATTAGAAAGAAATTTTTCAACAAAAGATAATGCCCGGTTGCTGCATATTTATCTTCTTAATTTCCCTTTTGTTCGTAGATTATAATAAGAGACTGTTGTGTGTGAAGCGGGAAGTGGGCCAAGGACAGTTTGGGCACCACAGGAAGACATTGACTTATTTTATTCGCTCCATGGCCCTAGAGTGTTGTAATAAAAGCATCATGAATCAACACAAATTATGACTTATAAATAATTCAAATTTTAATTAAAATAGAACATTCATTAATGTGAGTTTTTTTTTTGACATTTAATAATTAAATATTATTTATAAATGAAAAAAAAATTCTGAAAATTTCTTAAATATTTTTCGTTTTTATTCAATAATTATTAAACAGAAGAAAATTTACATAAAATGTTAAAATTATACGTTATTTATCCTTTTTAAAAATAATAAGAGTTGATTTCAAATAAAATGATAAAAAATGGTGGATGCGCCAAATTGTCTTTGACAAATAAATCTGATTATAAAATCATAAATATTAAATTTCTGTTTACTGCTGTAAAGTTATTTTTCTGGGTTACTACAATTTTTGATTTTTTAATTTAAAAAATTGAAGATATTTAACTATTTAAATATTTTTCACTTAGACAAATATATATAGTTGTTCGGTAAATGCAGGTTTTAATAAGATAAATGTAACAAAGCAAATGTTTTTTTTTTGTTTTTGATCATCACTGAATTTTGCTTTTCAAAATGATCTTTGTATGATTCATTCAGATTCAAGTCTATTCTACTTTTAATTAGAATCCGACACAAATGTTGGGTTTCTTGGCATCGCAGATGCAAGATTAAATTAGCAAATAACATAGTATTTAATTAAGGTCTAACATATAAAAACTCATTAGGGTACATAATTTTGAGGTCAGATTTAACATTTTTTTTTTCTCCAACAGTTAGTTTAGTTTTTATTTTGTGCAATACACTTGTTAAACTATTCCGATTATTATTTCCTGGCTTGAAAACCTCGCTTAGAAACCAGTAAAAGAGCAAGTTTTGAAATAATTTGGAATGTTGCATTTTTAAGAACGGTCATCACTTGCCACGACGCTTATTAAGATGTTTGTTTAGATCTACTTTTGCTGTGTAATTTAGCTTGATAGATTTTTATTGCTTTTGATGTATGATTGCCAGCAAATGTCAAACAAACGTCAAAGCTGGTCTATATCTTAAGTTTCTCCGTATGAACTGATCAAAAATTAAACATACATTGGAAATTCTATGGCAAGAGTAGATCTAAATAATTTATGCACGCACGGTATTTTATACCGTGCTTTTATAAATTATTTAGATCAACAGTTGCTGCGCAATATAAATTGACAATTTAGACCAAGCTTATCCAATAATATGCGACAATAATATAGGCCTGTATTTGCGCATGAACTAATCAAAAAATTACTATTATGTTCAACATTTATTAGCAAGAGTTAATCTAAATAATTTATGATTGCCCCTTATTTTGCTAACTCTATATTAAGACCAAACAAACTCTATGCAGTACATTTTTTTGAAGTTGTTATACAGTTGTAATAAAGACACTAAAAAATTATACAGAGAATTTCAATTTAATGGTCAGGCTGCTGCACTTTAATAATCTAATTATGTTTACGACAAAAAAATAAAAATAAATTTGTAGTAAAAGCACTACTACAAAATGAGCGTGCAGCAATGAGACTAAATATATCACTACTATCAGTATCACTTTTGATGCAACACGAGACGTTATTATTATTATGAAAATGATCAAACGATGAGATGCAACCTGAAAACTATAACAACATATTGAAAAATAATTGTCAACAATATGATGCAGCTCAACATTTTTATGATCATATAAAGCAATTAGCTAGTTGCTGTAACCAAGATCATTTTTTATTTTGTTTGTAATTTTAATAGAATTATTACGTTTAAAAGTATAGTAATTATTTTTTTTTATTTTAATTGTATCAGACAATAAATGATAGAATAGCAATAGAAAAGATATTATCTAAATATTAACTTTTGAAATTTCAAAGAGTAACTTTAAAAATATTGATGCAAGCACAAAGTATTCGTAATGAGAATTTGATGCAACAAAGAAAGTACTAAATAAAACTTCAATAGTTGAAATGTTAAAAAATAAACTTTCAAAGCAACCAAGATAAAGCGCGTTAAAATTTTTAAAAGTATAGTTGATGCAATCTAAAAAATTATCAAACATTAATACAATGGAAAAATTATAAAACTGTGAATTTTTTCTATTTTTGATAATTATTAAATAGTTATTGATGCAACATAATAAACAATAACTTGGAAAATTATACCTAAAAAAATTACTATTTTGATTTTGTCAATTTATAAATATTACTTAAAAAAAATAACACAATATATATTGAGAAATAATAACCACATTTTGACTAATGCAACTGCCAAACGCTAATATAGATACAACAAAAAGTAATTGTTATTTTAATAATAATAGAACAAATCAAACAGTAGTAGTAAAACTAACTGCAGCTTTAAAAAATACTATTCTATGTATGATATATAAAATTTCAGTAGAGAAGCAATATACAGGATTTTAAGATGATATTTCAAAGTCTAGCCACTATTTCAGAGACTAAATATTTTTATAGTTGAAAGAGATATAATTATACAATAATTATTCATATGAAACTAATTAATTATAATATATCATAGGAAAGTAGTAACAATGCTGTTAATAACAGTAATATCATGCAACTAACCCATTTAAGTGTCATCATATAAGTAAAATTCTAAATTAGTCTGTTTTACAGTTTATCTTTGTTTATTGGTTTCTAAGCTAGAATATGACAACAGAAATAATGTATTCTATCGAATGCAAACTGAATTAATTGTCTTTTCAAAAAGTAAACATTGAACTTGATCTAAAAATTATGTATTTAATGAGCTTACATACTCTAATTTAATCTTGTATTTTAGATGTCTAGATGTTTATAATAATTAAATAATAGCCTAATTACAACATAAAAGATCTTTGTGATAATTGTGATGACACACTAATGATGATTTTAAAAATTTTGTAAAATTTGCATCTGCTATTTGCTAGTCTGCAGATAGTAAGAATAAAACTTTATAAAAAAATGCCTAATAACTAATGCTTAAAAACTTGGTATTTGTAATAATTACACAAAAATTCTTTTCCAAAAATTAGAACCAAAATAAGTGATTTACAAACTTATAAAACTGCTGTTTTTACGGTGTTATTATTAAAATATATATAGTTAATATAAGTAACTTTTTGTTAAAGTGAAGCTCTTCCATGAAACCATTGAGCCAAAAAAATTTATAAATATTTTTTGGAGGAATACAAATTTTCTTCAGAAAAAGTTTGGGTAAAATTTTTTGGCAGACTAACCGTTTCCGAGTAATAAAAAATCGAGTTTCAAAAACTGATATTTTTTTAATTTTACTTTTTTACGTTGCAATTTCTCAACTAACAAACAAATCAATGTGTGAAACATTATTAAAATGTTTAATGAAGGAAATTTCATGTTCTACAAAAAAGGCCTGATAATTTTTTTTATAAAGTACTTTCTTTATAATTTTAGTTTGAGTTTTTTCAACTTTAATTGCAAATGTCTCCTAAAGGAAGTACTTAAGTAAATAAGTTGCTAGTTAAAACATTTTTAAATAAAAAAATAAAATCAAAAAAACATATCAGTTTTTAAGGCTTGATTACTCGTAAACAGCTAACTTCACAAACATTTTTAATTAAATATTTTTTGAAGAAAATTTGATTTTATTCAAAAGTATTTGTTGATACATTTTTTTGGGTTAATAGTTTAAGAGTCTTGATCTGAAATAAGATCAGGAGTAAAAAATAGAAAACTTTTTTTTTATTATTATTAAGAACTCAAACTTTTTTTTGACATTCCAAAAAATATTTTCAATAAATGTTTCAAAAAACAAAAATTTTTAATTTTTAGGCCTAGTCTAATGTATATAATTTAACAAGCTCTCTTTAAATTGTGATAATGGACTTGTCTTTACAGTTGTTCGAAATTGCGATTTGAAACAAAAAAATTTATTGTGACTTTTTATAGTGATATATTTTCTGTGTTTTTTATCAAAAATACGAGTAAGTTAGGTTATGTATACATAAAAATGACATTTGAGTCTTGAAAAGAGGTACTTTTTAAACTTATTTGTTATACTTTACCGACTTTTAAGTCAAACTTTACGAACGATTTTGGAAAATGATTAATTTTTTATTATTTTTTATTATTTTTTAAAATTTTTATTATAACTTATATACTATTTGTTTCTATATGAAACAGATTTGTTGATTTATTTTTAGTTTATCGTTTTATTATTTATAAATATTGGAAAAAGTTGTATATGGTTTCAAAGACGATTATTGCTTTTTTTCTTTATTTTTTTGAGCGTTTGCGTCTTTTAAGAAATAAACTTGATGAGTGAGTGATAATGATAGTCTTTTCAACCTTGGTATATGATATACTATTATTAATTACTGTGAAATTTTTGACATTTAATAATGATTAGCAATTTTTTTATTAAAAATGTAGTATAGTATAATTAAATAAAACCAGTTTGTTTGAACAATTGACAACACACAGATAATTATGATAAAAAGTATTTTTGAAAATAGTGATTAATAGCGTAACTTGATTAACATTTATAAAAAGCATATAATTTTTAATTAATTATTGAATATTTGTGTAAGATGATATAATATTAAATTGTCAATTATTTATTATTAATATTTAAATTGTTGACACTAAATATAAAAATATTTATTATCAAAGTTGCTTCGAAATGAATATGTTTGCTTTAATTAAATAAAAAAAAAGTGATTAATTTTAAAAACAAAAAAAAATTATCGAAAATATGTTGTTTTCTTCGAACAAAATTTTAAAAATAATATAAAAATTATAAATAAAACTCACGTTAGAACAAATTTAATACAGCACACACTCACTCAGTTTATTTGATATTAAGCATGTATTTTAGAATTTCAAGGGTGAACCATGGAAGAAGGCTAAAAAAGTGATCATGAAAGTTGACCTTGATAATATCTACAATATTTATAATTTTGGTATTATCGGATGATACTAAACGATTATTATTAAAAATAAAAATATTATTTACCTCTTAATCTTCTTCTGCCACTATTCTCACTAAATAAATATCCAAATCTGAAGAGCTACTTTTTTTCTTCTTAACACCAAATTAAGATAACTGAATCTTGAGTTCAATGTTCATGACGAAGTCAACTATTCTTTACTAATTTCGGTGACCGATAAGAAATGTCCACTTATTATTGTTTTTTACTTATTTAAATATTGTAACAAAAACTAATGGATGACGTCAAAATAATGAATTTTAAAGTGCAATAGAAATGCTTTTGGTATAATAAACTATTGTTAATTATTTATTCAAGCATAGACTCTTTGTTTTCAATTTTTTTATTATTTATTAAAATTGTATTTTTTTCTGAAAGTAGTTGCACACTAAAACCTTTTGTGCAACTTTTTTGGTAATTGATCATTATTGAAAAAATGTTCTGAACATGGGGGGTGAAAGTCAAGTATGATACTTAATACACCGTAGCAGACTTTACAAATTGTTATAAAAACTCTATAAATTTTGTAAATATTTACAATTATAATCTTTTTTTACAATATTTTTTACAATAAGAAAACAAAGTATGTTTTATTAATATTATTCTAATAAAACACTCGTGTGACAATAGAACGTCTTATCAAACTTGTGTAATAATATACTCTATTATATACCAAAGCTGTAAACGCTATGATTATCGCCCGATCACCAATATTCTTGTAATAATGGCAAAAATGTGTAGAGGTCACAATAAACTGTGACCTCTATCCTTACTGCAACAGTCTCTAATAGATGAGCAAAAATGAAAATGCTCTACAGTTACAGAAAATGAAAAAAAAATGAAGAAATATATTAAAAGAAGTATGTCTATAAATAAAACAATGAGAAATTAAGAAGAATATTGAAAAATAAATAATCGCTCTATAAATAGAAAGTGAGATGATTAAAGCATAATATAGACGATATTGGAATCAAAAAGTGTTACAAAATAGAAGGAAGAAAATTAAAGTAGAATTGAAGGAATAACAACAAGTCATAATAAAACACAAACAAGAAGTAACAAAAATATCAACAGATGAAGGTCTAACTCGTAAAGAAAAGAAATTCAGAAAAACTACTATCAGTAGTTTAAAACTACTACTGCTACTACTACTACTAGTATTATAGTTAGAAAAAAAAACTACAGTTTTTTTAAAACGTTGAGTAAAGAAAACAAAGATAGAAAAGACAGAAATAGAAAACCGCCAAAGCAATTTCATAAAGAAGAAGAAAAAAAAATTTAAACAGAAAAATGTATCAATGAAACATGACTAAAAAAAAAGCAAAACAAGATAAAAGAAACAATCTAAAACGAACAAGAAGCAGTAGAAAAAATAGAAGATATCAAGACTATATTTTGTAATGTAGCAAGTATAAAAATCTAAAATAAAAGTGTTTAGAGATACAAACACATATATATCGTGATAGAGCTTCTAGAAACACGATAAAAGAATAGAAGTCTAAAACTTGGAAGAGAGAAGGAGAGCAAAACATGAGTGAAAATATGTAATTTTACAAAAAAAAAGTAAGACAAGAAAAAAACTGTCTTTCTCTAACTGACACAACATTGACAAATTACAAAAAAAAACTAATGTTTCTCTAATTCGCTTTTATTATATTAATATAGATTATATTAAGTAGAAAAGGTAACATATTTGATATATACAAAATTATTTATACTTAACAACTTTTTTTATAAAGGAGGACTGTGACTTTCTGGTCTTAATTGCTTAGTGTGCATATCGTCATATGCTATAGTAAAAACGCTTTTCTTTTGCGCTATTGGTAATCGTGTTAATGCGATTCCTGAATCTGTATCTTCTTCTGGTTTTCTCGTTGGATATTGTACTTCAAATCGATGTTCGGAATGTTGAAGAAGAGGATGCTCTGGACCAAGAGCAGCTTTTTTATTAACTTTTTTCTTTGAACTTGATTCTGTTTCTTTCATTAGTCTACTTGTTGTTTTTTGGTTTTTATTTTGTTTTGATTTAGTTTCTTTAGGTTTAGCATCATTGAGTTTGGTTTCCATTTTTTCAATTGCTTTTGGTTGGTTTTTATTGTACCATTCCATATATCTAGAAGCACGTTTAAGAGCTTTCTTCTTATTTGGTTTTTGATTTGTGTCTGTTTTGGCATTATTTAAATTTAGTTGACTGTGAGATTCAGTTTTATTGATTGTCACAGGCGAAGGAATACGTGCTTCGGAGTCAGAATGATATATTTGCTTATTAGAATCAGTAGTTTTTTCTGAACGTGGGCTTATTTCATTTAAACTATCAGATGAAAGAGCCTCTTCTTCTTCTTCTTCTTCACTAGGGCTTCGTTGCAAAGATGCTGATATTTCTTGTAAAATTTCTTTACGTATAGCTGATCGTGAGCTGGAAGATAAAGAAGATGCTTTTTGCTGACGCATTTCACTCGTTTTTGTTTGTCTAATATAAGGTCCGTTTGATTTTGCACTTGTTACAGCTTTTTCTATTACTTCTATTTCAGATTCTTCCTGAATAGGAGTTTTGATTTTGCGTATTGCTTTTCTACCATGTCTTCGCCTAGCTCTTGCTTTAATAAGAGCTATTTCTTCATCGCTACCATCAGTGTTATCATTATCGGATTGAGTTTGTCTTTTAAAAACAAATGGTTCAGTTTGCGTACCAGCGTCTTGATCTGTTTGAGTGCCCGCTGGAAGCGATTGAGTTTCTAAACGAAGATCTCTTTCTCGTTCTAATAAGATTTGACGAAGAAGTGCACTTTGTTGCTTTAAAGATGCTTCCAATATCTCGTGCTCTGTTTGAAGTTTATTAACAGCATTTGGTAGATTAATTTGACCTTGGCTTTGCTGGTCTATATAACGTTTCATTAGAATATCTTTACCACTATCGGCAATGAAATAAGCTTGATCTTGTCTTTGAGTATCATTTCCACGTGTTATCAGTCTTAAAATATCAGCATTACCTTCACGAATATATAACTGATCACGTGATGGTTCTCTTTGAAGTTGCCGAACTTTTCGGGCTTCGGTTCTATCGGAACCACGTTCCTGTTCATGTCTTTGCAATGATTCTGCTTCGTTATCTGGAGTCCATGCTTCACGGCGGCCAAACCATTCAGCAACTTGAACCGATTTACTCTCTCGTCCATGTCCAGAACCTCTTACAACTTTTTCGACGTGACTAGATACAACTTTTCGTTTTTTAGGTGGAACATATAAAGGACATCCTTGACATATACAACACAAAATTAAAGATAGAATTAAAAGTAAAGCTAAGATAATTAGTAAGATCAGCAACCAAAGTAAGTTACCAGTGGAAGATTTTTGCACTTTTTGGCTATCACCATATTGATTTTGATCAAGAATTTGTTGAATTTTTTTTACATCAATATAACCATCATCTGCTGATACGATAACAACGGTCTTTGCACCTCCAGAATCTTTATTAAAATCATGGATTCCATGTTCATTTTCTATATATGGTCTTACATCATGAATCACTACTTCAGATCTTGTCAATTTTTGCAAAGCTTTTTTTAGTTCATCTAAATTAGGGTTTCTACCGGGGACAATTAAAGCTACTCGATTAGATTGCCTATCAGGTGGATAAATTCTAATTTCACATTCACTAGATAGACGAGGCACTCCACCATCCCACGCTCTTGCTTTAACAATAACAATTTCATCTTCTTGCCATTTTTGGGTTAGAATAAGTTCACCTGTTTTTTGATTTAGATGTAAATTTTTGATAGGATCAATCAATTCATAATGCACTTCATTATTAGGTGAAGTTAAATCATTATCTTCAGCTCTAATAAATGCTTTTGTTGTAAACGCAGTACGTTTATCATTCAAAATAAATTCATAAACATTTTTCTCAAATTTTGGTACTTCATCATTAATATCGACAAGATTTACAATAATCGTCGCAGTAGCTGTTTGTCCATTGCCATTTTCGTCTGCGGCTTCAACAATAAATGATATCTGTGGAGATATCTCAGCATCCAACCCATCGGAATTTGCAACTGTTATCAACCCACCTATAGGCTCCAAATCAAAAAATTCACTTCCTAAACCAGTTAGGCGTGTGTATTTGATTTTTGAACCTGGAGCTCTATCTACATCAACTGCTTCAACGATTACAACACTTGTTCCAACGGGAGCGTTTTCTTGAATGGTCGCTTGATACTCAGTTTTTGAAAATATCGGTGTATTATCATTTACGTCATTTAGTAAAACTTCTAATTTAGCTTGAGTTGAATAATTTCCACTGCCTAATTCTTTGGCAACAATAAAACATTGAACAGAGTGCCATATCTCATAGTCCAAAAGCTTTGGATCAAGGACTTTAATTTGAAATTTACCTTGACCTTCAATTACTTTAGGTATGATATCAAATGTACCATTATTGTTCATCAAGTCTAAAGTCACTACATTTCCTGGCTCGGCAACCACTTCTGCTTGTGCTAAACTCAGAATTGTTCCTGCTGGTGAGTTCTCATCTAAAAGAGTTGAATATTTGTCAGCTCCAAAAGTTGGAGTTCCAGGTCTGATTCCAGGTGGGATAAGTGCAATGTTAATTGTTGAAGATTGAGCGGGAGCTTCTTCTGAATTTGTTCGTACTTCTTCGGCAATAACAGTGAGAATTATGGGTTGGCCCGTATGGGAAATGGCTAAGATGTCACTGAGAGGCCGTACCAACTTGATTTCACCTATAAAAGTATTATCAAGAACATCTCTTATTATCTGACAAAATAATCTACCTGATTCTTCAGATATAGTAAAAAATGACGTGAATGGATTTCCTTCTGGTACCAAACCATATCGAATGTCTCGTGGTTTACCTCTATCACCATCTTCTGCATGGATTCTTAATATTGGATCGCCTTCTTTTAATGTTGGACTTAAAGTTGTAGTTGGTGGTGCAAGTGTAAAAATTGGAGGAGTGTCTTGTTCATCTAGCACTGTAACTAGTAGAGGCCATCCTGCTATATTTCTTGTGTCTTCATTCAAATTTGTCCAAGGGTCCTAAAACTGTTAGATTAAGTAGAACTAGATGGTAAAGAATTAAATTGGTATAAGCGTAGGACTGATAATTTAGCTATGATCGCCAATTTTTTTGTAATGAACGCAGTTTTGAGTGGGGTAGCAATAAATAGCTAGAGCTGAGTGATTATAGAATTTTTCAACATTGTGGTGTCTGGCGCTCGGTATATTTGGCCACCGAATCTAATAAAGATTTCCAAAACCTGTCATGTATACTGCGACAAACCAAATAAGAGCTAATAAAATTTTGTGAGCTTTACACCTTTACATAAAACTTTTATAAGACCAACCAAGGTAAACAAATTTGGTTTGAATTCTTTGGTGATGCATTGGTCATAAACTACTTTGAAAAGGAAACAGTTTTATATAGAATATTAAGGTCAAAAAATTTTTACTAGCCCTTATTTGGTTTGTCGCACTATACCATAAGAGAGTATTTAATTAAAGTTGGCACAAAAGTGAAGACAACGTTAGATCAACTTTAAAGTAATTATTATGAGATTTGATCTGTTTCAATTAGCAAATGTTCAGGCAAATCACAATGTGACAAATAGAGCATTAGTTTATTATTATTGAGTTGATATTTTTAATATTCAACTTTACAGTAAGCCAGAGATTTAGTAAGAGCTGATCAGAAGTTTTATGTTTCTCGATGTGTCAGGAGCGTGATTGGCTTTGAGATTTTTTCTTTCATCATCTAACATGCATATTGCTTTTTTGTTTTTTCTTTTGTTTAGATTAAACGTAGTATTTTTTCAATTTTTTTTATCGGTTTTGATTTTTGTTGTTTCCTAACATTATTATTTTAGACTTGGTCTTCATTCTATCCTGCTATCTTATATGTTGCTATACATATTATTTCTGTTAACATTTTTTTGTATTATCCTGTTACCAACTTATTTTGTTACAAAGTTTTTTTGTTATTTTAATGCATGTCTTTTGTTTAATATTTTGTATTTCTGACTTTACGTTTTTATATAGATACTTATATTTTTTTGGATTTCTTGTAACTTGTTCAACTTGTTTTTCTGTTGTTTTTTTTACTTAATTAGCTTTTATACGTCTAAACTTCTGTCATTTTTATTTGTCCATTCTAGATCAAATTCTTTTGCCGCTTATCGCATTTTGATAAATTTTTACTCTTAAATAATCTTTTAATGTTAGTTTATTTTAATTAAATGTTTTTATCTGTCATTGTTTTTATAATAATGGTCTCTTTATCTCTCATTGGGTTTGTCTTTATTAGACTTTCTGTATTTTTTTTATATTGCATGTCATACGCTTTATTACTCTTATTGCCTCTTTGTCTTTTTACGTAGCATTTTTGTTTTGTTTTATCTCTTATCATTAGTCACTTTTCATTTGTTGTTTTGTAGTAGGTACTATTGAAGCTGTTTTTAGTTCTATTTTTCTTAAAAAAGCTTGTTTATCTATTATATCTTGTATATCTAAATCTTATCGACTACTAATGTTAAGTTGCTACTAAAAAATGCTAGGATTTTCTACTATTCAAGCTTAAGATTCTTTTAGTTGCCGGGTCCTTTAGTGTTTTGACCAATTGTCCAGCAGTGTACTACTCAAACGCCTTTAATGCGTTTGATACATAGATATCAGTAAAACATTTTAAAACCACCAGATCACATAATTTATTTTTTAACAAAAAATATTTGTTGTTAGTTTAATAATAATCAATTGTAATGATAAATTATTAACTATATAGTAAAAGTTAATTGCACCGTGCTTAATTATGAATATATTTAGACAATCAACATTCCCGACGAAGAAATTGAAAGTAGATAGTAAAATTCCAAAATATAAACTTACATTAGCTAATATGGTCAAATGATGCATGGTTTTGGTCTCGTAATCCAGTGGCCCTAAAAGAACAATAGTAGCTTGGGCATCCCTATTATTAATCAATTTCTGGTATAGTCCAAACTCATGCGCACCCCACAATTCCAATAGGACGCCATTGGATCGTCCGGGGTTTCCCCTAGCAGTGATGGTTCCTAGTTCAACATTTCTTCGAGCATTTTCTGAAACCATTAGGAGAGCTGGAGCTCCAGGAAAAATTTCATTTATTGGTGTAGTCGCATTTGTGGCTTGAAAAGAGCAATTCAAACTGGAGAATTCGCCTCTTTGATTGGTGACAAGAACTTCAAAATCGTAGAAACGGCCTGGCTCAAGACGTTTTCGTAGAACGACATTTGCTTGACAGATAGAGTTGAGACGCGAGCAATTCAAACTGTTAATTGAAACGGTTGTGGGTTCTTTACGAAGAGAGAAAATTAGTGGATAGGATATGGTGGGATCGGAGGCACGTAAGCGGAAAATAATTGAATTGACTGCAGCGTCAGCTGGAATTAAAATGTTTTGGAGAAGGGCTGTAGGATCAAAATGTGGAACAGATAAGATTAAAGGAGAAACAATTAGAAGTAGACTCAAGCAGTAGTAAGATTGGATCATTGGAGATCTGAAACAAAAAGGTTTTTTAGGCTTGTCACGAAGGTTAAATGTTCTGACCAGACCTGACTTAGTTAAAATTATTTATCTATAATATTTTTAAGATAAAAATGAAAATAAGTAGAGACGTATGTGGAAGACGTGATTGGGATTGCTATTGCTTATTAAACTATCACATTATTTAGCACAAAGTGCGTTGATTGGCTCGCTAGACAAGCTAAAGCGCGTGATATTGTTTAGTTTTACCTTGCCTTTAACATGAAAATACTATAATACATAATTATCGCATAATTTGTTGATTATTAAGTTTATGTGGGTAAATAATGACTAATGACAGTTAGTACTATTATCAGAAATTTAATGGAATTATATAAAATTACTTAATTGTTACGTCTAAACTAAATTGTAGAGCATTAATTTGCCTGGAGTAAGTGTAGGCAAAGTGTAGTTGTAAGAACTATTATCTATTCAAATGATTGCTAATAGCTCGCTTTGCCTAGTGACTCGCTACGCTCGTGGTGCAGTTTTTCTCATTGTGAGTAATAGTTATCAACACTCATTGAATAATATGCTATTATATAAAGTAAAATGATTAATAATCTTTAGTAATTTTTTTGCATTACCCTGTATTCTGGAGCAGTTCTGAACTTATTTTTTTCTCATTTTTTACTAAAAAAAATATGCTAAGATTTAAGATTAAATAATTTATTTTTGTGGACAAGTAGCTAGCTGAAAACTTTAATTATTTAAAAAGTTTGAACATTAATTAGTATACCTATGGTTATTTTGAGAAGATTTTTTTCTAAATTTTTGTGTTTATTTTTAAGATTGTTTTTGAACTTATTTTTTTTTGAAATTTTACGATTTAGTTATTTATTTCGGATAAATTTACCGGTTTAATGTGTCTACAATCTTAAAATGTTTATTTATATATTTGAATTTTTTTCTAAGCTGTGCCAGATGTTTTTAAGTTTTTTAAGTTAAGTTTTCTAATTTAGCATTGTTTGAAAAAAAAGGAAAATTTGTGTGTGTTTTGATTAATGACGATTATTATTATTAATTTAAAATTAATCATTAAATTATATTAATAAAATAATCAAATGAAGATTATTTTATAATAATTTTATTTTATTAAAATTAATAATTGAAATTAATAAACGTGGTACGTCTGGAATTAAAATAATGTAAAAAGATGTCTTGAAATTAAAAATCGGTTAAAATTGTTTTATTACATTTTTATTACATTTTGGTTTAGTGTATATAAATATGAAGTAAAAATATAGAGAAAAAAAGCGTTAGAAACTGGAAAGAAAATAAGAAAAGAGAAAAAAGCTGAGAAACAGCAAAAATACTAATATTTAAAATTCTGAAACTAGTTGGTTAAGCAATTTTTAATTATTTAAAAAGTTAGAACATTAGTATGTATGCATATTGCTTTTTTCAATAGTTTTCTTTTTAATTTTTGTGTTTATTTATAAAAGTGTTTTTGAACTCAATTTTTTGATAATTTTAACGTTTAGCTTTTTATTTCGGATCAATTTATATTGCAACAATTTAAAGTATTTATTTTTTAGTGACATGATATTGTTGATTTTCGTTATGGATACGATATATGAAACGTATCTCATATCTCCCTTGGGACTTTGTAAAGTTTTTCACCCTCAAACACATGGTTACCATGCATTTGCAGCAATTATACATTCATGCATTCTCGGATGTTGTTATTTTTCATATAATTTTATTAAGAAAGCAGTAATGAAATGCTAAAAAATATAGATATTTATGCATTAAGGGAGATATGAATGTTTTTTCTCCGAGGTTGACGTGTTACAGACCAAGGGCCGGAGGCCCGCGGTCTGTAAGTCTACCGAGGGTGAAAAACAGAATATCTCCCGTAGTGCATTAAATATTTTATTTTTTAGCAACATTATATTCTTTATTTTCAACATAAAACGTAAAAAAAACATTCAAAATTTGAAAAAAATGTGGATATCAAAGGTGGTTTGACTGTGCCGTTGCTACGATAGTTGCTACAGTAACATAAATTTGTTTTTCAATGAAATTTTTCAAAAAAATGTCTGGAAGCAGCAGCGTTATTCCTCACACTGTGATTATAAAAGCGGAAAAAGCCAGTGAGTTATTGGTTCCGAAGAAGTCTGAACATTTGTACATCAAAGAATATGACCGATTTCATGTATGGATGGTGAAAAATGGGGTTACGGATATAAATGGAACTGTAATGTTAGTCGAAGTTCTGCAACATTGGCGGCAGATGGTGGATTAAATATGACAAAGTTGAAGCGACTAGGAGGATGGAAAAGTTTTACTGTTGCTTCAAATTACTTGGCGGATAGTATGGAATCAAAAAATAATATATCCCGTGTGATTGCTGGGGTGGAAAATATTGAAAAACCAAGATCGTTGGCTGCTGAAAAAGCTACAAACTCATTCAAAAGCAACCAGTTTAGTGGAAAGTTTGAAAATTGTACCTTCTATTTGACTCGTGAACAGGCGCAGGAAATTGAGGAAGAAAAAAGTATCAAAAATCCCTAGGGAGTTATGACTATTTTTTCATGTATTGTATCTATGTTGAAAATAAAGAATATGATGTTACTAAAAAATAAAAATATTTAATGCACTACGGGAGATATTCTATTTTTCACCCTCGGTAGACTTACAGACCGCGGGCCTCCGGCCCTTGGTCTGTAACACGTCAACCTCGGAGAAAAAACATTCATATCTCCCTTAATGCATAAATATCTATTACACATTTAATAATCTGTTATTCTGTTAGCAGCTTAAACGTCCTTATTTTAAAATTTTAATTGGCAAAATCCAAAATTTTATTTGTTAGGTTAAACAGGCTTTGGTGTCTTTTAAATTACTGTGTAAAGTCGAAAGTCTTAAAAATTTATGAGAGTTATTATTATGTTCAACCCTTCCTGCCTCGGAGGCACAGCAGTTTTGTTGGATTTATTTAAAAATTGCTACGATCTTTGACAAGTAATGATAATGACAATATTACTTTTTCAATAATACAAAAATTGTTGTAAAACAAGCTTTCAGTTTTCTATTAGTTTGAAAACTAATTTTAAATGGTAAATTAAGATCAAAAATTATAAATTGGGTCTTATGTTAAAGAGAAGACATAAGTTTGTTTTTTGAAAAATGGAGCTAAATTTCTATATCCTCACGTATCTGAGATTATATTACTTGAATTGTGAGATTTAATATTTAAAAACATTCGAACAATATGATTGGCACCAAAAGCAGCGAATATTTAGTTATTTTCATTTAAAAGTATCAATAATATTACATAAAATATGCAATTTTAATTTTCTTAAAAACTATAACAATATCCGGTCTATTGGCTTCAATTTTTGAAGCAGTTAGAAAAGTTTGATCTCAATATAATTTGTAATTATCATTTTCCGGATTATAATTACAATTAGTTTAACATTTTGACTAAATTAAGTTTAAAAGCTAAATTTGAATGAATTATTTTTGAAATCGCCTCATGCCTTTTTTTTTAAATGTCATTAACTAATTGTTTCTTAATTATAAATTTACAATAATTTTTAGCGTTGATTACTTGCCTTGAATAGCAAAAACAAAATTTTCAGTCTCTGGAAAAACTTGTTTGTGTGTTAGAACTCGAGTGCTCTTTTGACCACAATTATCATTCCCTGATGACGAAAAAGTTTTCGACATCTAATAAAGAAACAAACTTTTTGGCAAGTAGTAAAACTTTGTGAATAATTTATAGTGCCAAAAATTTCAAACCAATCAATTAATATATTGTACTGTTTAGATATTGTGCATAAAGGACATACAAATAAATATTGTAGTTGTTATAAATAAAGATTTTGTAATAATTAGTGATGTGAAATAATTATATAAAATTAATAAATAAAATAGTGGCGTTTTGCGCAACAATAAATTAAGCAGTGGCGTGGTGCCAATGACTAGATCTAAATAAAGATTAAATTTTAAACACTATAAATAATTATTATAGCAAAAATTTAGTAATTTTTAATTATTTGGTAAAGTGTGTTTCCAGAAATAAAAATAACATGGTTTTAAATTCCACGTGACAATCGATATTTATCATTAATATCTAATGATGAAGATAATCACAACGATGTCGGACATTTGTAGAAATTATTATTAATGGTTCTATGAATGAATTAACCTATTTTTATCAAATATTCTCATGCAACAATTTAATTATGCGAAACCTTATCACACATTACCATAATTCGTCTCCCCCTAATAATTTGAAATTTAAATCACCTTTTTTTTTCTTATTTTATGAAATAGGTCGACTAATTTTTTTCACTTTTACATTGCATTGTATCTTAATTTTTAATAAAGTTTTAATGGAGAAAGTTCACCTTCACTGTATTCTAATAAAGTTATTTTTTTTACTTTCATAATATCTAAAGCAAAAAAAAAATTAAACGAAAACGTAGAAAGCATTTTTTTTGCAATATAACCATTCGTATGTAAAATTAATTTATTTAAAAAACTAGACATTTTTTTAAACTCATCTACATAAATATGTTGGCAAAATTAAAATTAATTACCTATTATATCATGCGATCAAATAGTTTTATCGTTAGACTTTTGAATATTTTCGGAGCAATTATTTAATCGGATATGTAATACAGAGGGATTATTTAAATTTATGCTATCAATTTGAATTGATAAATAAACAATTTTTTTTACAAATACATAGTTTAAAATCAAATATTTTGAAGCTTTCAGTTGACAATTGAAATTTTATTACATAAATAAACTATAAAAAACTTGATATTATAATAATAAATTATAATTAATAAAAAAATGTATTTAATTTTTATACTATGTCAACAAAAATGTAGGTCGTGAGATGAGTGACTTGACAAAACTATGACTTGAATTAGTAACATTACTGTGTTTATCAACATTATTTATTAATGATAATAATCAATCAATCAATACCTTTCACGGAAATTTACCATCAATTTCTTAGAAATATAATATTTTTATTTAATTTTGTCTAAGTAGATTATATTATCTAGATTACAAAGTTTTTACTTTTACAAAATAATTAATTGGCAAGAATTATTAATAAACATTTTAGTATTCTATACAGGGCTATTTACATTGTACACAACTCTTCACTTTCTCATCAGTGGTTCATAACGACAGTTATTCAACCTTAATTGTTGTTAATTATATCACAAAAACATTTAATGGCAAAATATATAAATAAAAATTGAAGGCAATAAGTGCAAATTGTAGAAACGTTTGAAATATACCCAGCAGTGAATGAGAGAGACAGGCAAGAAAAGTGAAAAAGATTTACAATTCAAAGTGTCGTGTGTTTTGGGTTTATGAATAGAACCAACCAGCTAGCTGTCAAACTTTATCAATTAATGCAATAAAATTTACTATCTGGTAAATCTCAAACGTTTTTACAATACATGTAGTTCTTACTGTATTTTGGAATGTTATATCACAAACATTTTAATAATAAAAATTGTGTTTCATACGTGATTTTCTTGTATTTTTAGTGTTATTTTAGTTGTATCGTACGGTTTTTTTTTTATAAAATAGGATTCTGGGCTAGGTTAACTTAAATTTAAATCACACAAAAGGGCGTTTAGTATCTTACAATTGTCTTTTAGCATTTGTAATATCATAATAGACAACTAATAGATATCTTTTGTGTTTGATTGATTTTTTTCTCGACGTTATAAGAGATGTTAAATTATAAATTATTTATTTGAGTTTTGTTATCATTTTTAAGTTTTGTATTAAAACGTGCATTTATAAATTATTTAGATCTACTCTTGCTGTATAATTTTGATTGACAGATTTTTATTGTCTTTGATAGTATGATTGCCGACAAATATCAAACAAACGTAAAAGCTTGTCTATGATATTGTACGTTTCTGCGTATGATCTAATCAAAAAAAGAGCATACGTTGAAAATTTCATAGCAAGAGTAGATTTAAATAATTTATGAACTCACAGTTTCATACATAAAATCATCACTATAAGAACTATTAATTTTTTTATTTACAATGTGCAACACTCTGTATGTGGTGTTCGGTAATAACAAAAAATTATTTTTGTTATTAATTGATTATTTATCTTAATTGAAGTGTGATGATAAAATTATGTCTTTTATTATTGTCAACATCTAACAATATTTGAAATTTGTAAAAATGTTTGGTTAGTTTGTCACACACTAGATCTTCTTGTTGGAAAAATTGAGCCACAATTACTTTAACACGTGACTAATGTGAGATTTTAAAAATGATTGTAATCTGATTGAAAGAATTTTTTTTATATTTTTTAACAAGTTAATTCTACAAATCATCTCGAAACTTAAGATGATGTTTTTAGAAACTGTTATTTTATTTTTATTGAAATGATGATTAATTGATAGGTTTTAAATCTTGGGAACAATAAACTATTCACACAGTTTTATCACTTGCCAAAAAGTTTGTTTAACAATCTCGACTATTTTATTCATTTCCTGATAATGACCACTTGGAAATTATGTAAATATTAAAAATGATGGGTTAAACTTCAAATATTCTTTTAATTACTGTTTTTATTTTCTTAGTGACAATGTATATATTTTTATTGAATATACATGATTGATAGCTTTGTTGTCATTGATAATGTAACAAGTTCAAGTTTACAAAAAAACATGCTCATTATGAAATATTGATAAATAATTTTGCACAAACATTTTTATAAAATAAAAATAGCAGGAAGGCCACGAAAGCTATTACAATTTAATAGTATTAGGGTAAATAACCGATTGCAGTTTATTGTAATTAGGACCAGAGGCTTTGTCTTATGCGTTTAATTATTTTTTCTATTTCTCAAAAAATGTAATGGCTTTCATAGGTTTTCTACAAATTTTATTTTTAATATTTAAAAATTTATTGTACAGGGTGTTTAAAACATTAAACTTTTATATTATATTATATTATATTATATTATATTATATTATATTATATTATATTATATTATATTATATTATATTATATTATATTATATTATATTATATTATATTATATTATATTATATTATATTATATTATATTATATTATATTATATTATATTATATTATATTATATTATATTATATTATATTATATTATATTATATTATATTATATTATATTATATTATATTATATTATATTATATTATATTATATTATATTATATTATATTATATTATATTATATTATATTATATTATATTATATTATATTATATTATATTATATTATATTATATTATATTATATTATATTATATTATATTATATTATATATTAATAGTATATTACTATTTTTTGTGAATGGGATAGAGTCAAGGTGGTGCAATAATTGCTCTTACCTTTGATATTTGTCAAAATCAAGTAAGTTCAGTAAAAAAATATGTTTTTTTTAAGTTCTATCATAAACTTTCACTTTTTGAAAACACAGCCAACTGTTAACGCCCAAGAAGCTTTTATAAAAATCACAGCACATTTCTCTTTCGTACTCGAAAAGTTAAAGTAGGGTAGTTTTCCCTCATAGACGTTCGTGACGCCAGTTAATGTATGGGTATGGTAATAAAGGTATTGGTCATTCTGGTCATAGCCGTCGCCTGGAGACCTCTACACATACAAAAGAGATCGATCCCCCAAGCAAGTGGACTACTTCTTGAAGATTGTTCCGCTAATAAATTCAAATTCATTAGAGATAACATCTCTTCTGTTTCTTAAAAATACCGGAGATACAAAAGAATAATTGAACACGCATAAGATAGGGCTATAGCTGCTTCTTCTAAATATTGGGGTTTGTTTGATTGTTTGTTTGGGGTTGATTCCCAAAAGTCCAAAGGTGCTAATTGGACAATTGTATGAATCAACGAGATTGCGTGTTTGTTTCAAATAAAATCTGGTTATTATTTAAGCTGACCGATAAGTTATTAATTTTGGAAAAGGCACCTCTTTTATGAGAGGTTAAAAAAACGATTAAACTTCTTCCGGGTTGAACTTTGTTTTTGTTTACTAAATGGCTTTTAGACTTTTGGCTATAATTTAAAGCTAACACAGCTAATAATAATAATTTATTAGGATTTAGGCTAATAGGTTTAAGTTTGGGAGATGTGGTAGAGGAGAGTTCATTATTCTTGTTTTAATTTTTTATCATTACATTTATTATTTAAGTGATCTTATTATCCTACATTTTAGAATCCAGTTGTCAGAAATAATTTTTCTAGAAAGTAGATTAATGAAATCTAGTTTTTTATTTATAGAACCAAATTAATAACAGATTATATTTTTTTTTCAATCGATTAGAATATCTTGTATTTAAAATTTGTCAATGATTAAGTTTTGACTTAAACCCATCAAGCCTATCTAGATACCTAATAATAATTCAACACTGTTGAAATAATAAATAATTTGAATTGAAATTCTTATAGAATCTGCAAAATTCTCAAACACAATGTTTGAAATAGCAATAAGTTTATTCATTACAAAATATAACTGAACGCAATTTTTAATTTGGTGAAGAGAATGTGTTAGTTTACAAGCATAATATTCAGGATGTCTTAAAAGTGACGTCTTTAGAAGAAAGATGAATAAAGAATGCACCTGATTAGAAGTATTTAGTTTTATAACCTGAAGATGATAATAGTATAATTGTCAAAACTAGTGGAAAGATAATAAGGAAATGTTACCGTTTGCTGTTGCTTTTACATATTTTTAAAATATTAGAAAATTATTAATAACATTATTTGTTAGTTATTATTTGTCAGTTAATCATACATTAAAGAATGGACCGTTTAACTAATTTTTAAACAGTTAAATATATATTATTGGTTGGTTATAGTTAATATTATTAAATATTAAATTATTGTATATTATTAAAATGTTAAATTGTATTAACAAATTTTTGTTTTATGTAATTAGTTAACAGTTATCTGTGATTTTAAGAATTAACAGTTTAATTAAGCAACAGTTAAACCAATTTAATTTTTTTATTAGTATAATTAAATGATTATTGCTAATATTTTATGGCAAGACTACTAGGTGGCATTATTTTGCTACTAACCTGATGCAGTTTAACATTAATGTTCAATAATATTGTTAACAAAATTTAACTATTATTTGACAGCTAAGTATATTTTATAATTGAGTACTATACTTTTACTATTAATGCTAAAATATATCGTTAAAATAAAATTTTATTTTCGGCTTATTAATAATTTAATTTAACCGATAAAAAATGATATATATGTTATCAAATTTATTAACTGTTAATAAATTGATGGTTTCTTATAATTTGTTAACAGTTAAACATAATTTAAGAATGGACAGTTTAATTAATCTTTTAAACAGATAAACTTTAAAATTTTAATTATTATCTAGCTATAACAAAGAATAACTGTTGCAAAAATTATGTTTATTCGCACACTTATATGACTAATATTATAATTTTATAGTAAACATTAGTGTGTAAAAGTTTTTGCTATTCATTTGATGCAGTTTAACAGTAATAATTTTAAAATCTTTCATTTGATTATTATTTAATAATATTATTATGTGCAACCCTCTCTGTTTTGGAGGCACAGGAATTTTGCTGACATTGCTGCCTTTGACAAATAATGATATTGACAATGTTATTTTTTCAATAATATAAAAATTGTTGGAAAACAAGCTTTCAATTTTCAATTGAACCAGCTCAAATATTGAATTAAAATTAAAACCATAAGTTATTGCGATTATTGTTATTGATAATAACAATAATCTGACCTGGCCTAGTTTTAGGCAATTTTTTTGTGATTTTTTTTTCAGCTATTTGTTTATAACTCTTTACTTTTATCAAACACCACGCTTTTGTTTTTTAGTACTTTTTTAGGGGTTTTTGTTATAACTCCTTTTTGTATATAATGTGTAATCAAGTGTCTTAATTTGTCAGCCCATCAGATGCTTTATTTTCCAATTCTTTGCGTTATTTCTTGTCTTCATTTGAGTGACAGAAGATGATAAAATCTACCGTTTATTCGGTTTTTTTTTATATCTTGTTTCTTTTTTTGTTTTTTAGTGTAACTATTAGCTTTTACATTAAAAAGTTTGAAACTTTTTTTTTTATTCTCTCTGTAGCTTTCTTTATTTTCAAATTATTTCGACTTTCTAAAATTTTGTTTCTAAAATGTGCTTGCTGTTTTAATGTTTTTTTAATATGTCACTTGCTCTTTATCTTGCTGAAGTGTACAAGCGTTTAGTTTATGTCATTTTAAAGCGCTTATGTATACAAATCTAGTTAGCTTTAATTCAAGGAAAAGTTTTTCTAATGAAGCGTTTTGCATTTATATTGTTATAGATGTTTATAAATTTAAAGCACTAAACATTTTAGGTTGTAAACCTTTTTTATCATTGGTTCGCTGTTTCTTTTTTTATGAGCAATAAAATTTACTGTTGGGTATATGTCAAACATATCCACTTATTAATATATTAAATTCCGTTTTCGTTTTAAGTTTTAAGTTTTAGAAACATTATACCTATAGCATTTTGTTTTTGCATTCTAAGGTCAAAAAAAACAATTATGTATAAAAAACAGACAAACAGTGTATTAACAAAAGATAATAAATATAAGTACAACAGTCAAAATCTTAACAAAAACAAAACTAGTAACGTTTTGGTTACTAGTGCTGATCCTCAGTCACTTCAGGTACAAATCCCCATTTATACCCTCCGCCATCTCCACCACTTGAGTCATCTTCACTAGCCCGAAGAACATCACTATACTGACCGTGATCAAATGCTACATAGCCACCATGATCCCCATCGGCAACTTTATGGGCAATTCCTCCATGTCCTTCATATTTGGCCGATGCAACAAAACTTCCTCCAAATGGTCCCGAATGACCACCATCGCTTCCATGATGTGTTAAATCAAAGGTAACACCTTGGTGTCCATCACCACCACCTCCAGCTCCTACGATGCTCACACCATGATGGAAGTCACCCCCATTTGAATTACCATGACCGCCACTGCTACCCCCTTGAGAACCACTACTTCCATGGTCACTAACTTCGTAACTGCTTGGACCACTATAGCTGCTGCCGCCGCCTTCATTGCCACTCTCAAGACCAAATCCACCGCTCAACCCATGGCCCCCATTGTCAAAGCTTAAACTGCTACCATGGTTTTCACCCTCAAGACTCAAACTACCAATTCCACCACCTGCACCGGCAAAGTGGCCTAGACCTCCAGAACTTGAAAAATCACCACCACTGTCGCCATGTGCTGAAACACATTTTAAATTCAATAAAAATTATATAGCAGAAGACTAATTACTCACAGCTAATTATGGTTGGTTCGCAGGCGACAAGCCCTAGGGTTACAACGACTGCAACTATCTAAGAAATAATAAACATTACACACGTGCTGTTCCATGCGACAAGTACCCTATTACTTACTTTATTCATCGTATACTAAAAAAAACCCAAAAGAAGAGACTGCTGTCGGAAGAGAACTGTAGTCTTTAAAATGGTGATGGTACTATTTTATAGCAATAATTCCACCACTCACCAAAGATTGGTAAAATACTGTTAAAAGAATTAGCGAAAGTCTTTCTCTATCTACCTACATGTGCGATGAGAGGTATCTTATTATCAAAATACGATCTACTTTCCGTTTCTTGAACCAAATAGAGTAATTTGTCTTTGTTCTTTCTTTATCCATATCTATTGAGACATTTTTTCTTGCTTTCATTTACTAATTTCTTTCATATTGCTAGCTCAATTTGAAGTTTAACTATATAATTTCAAGTGTTTTTCATGCCCCAATGCTCTAATATATGCGGAAAATTGTTACGTCACATTAAGATGTTTTAAGTTAATGTTTAGAAAGTATGAATAAAGAAACAAAAGTAAATGAATGACACTATATTAATCAATTTATGCTCTCAAAGAATTTAATTTGATTAGCTAATTATTATAAAACATTAAAAAAATGTTTAATTTCTTAAGATACAATTTTCCAGATTTTTTTTTTGAATTGTTCAATTGAATTTAGATTGTTGGTTTGTTTGTATAGAATATAAGAAAGTAATATGGAAAAAAAAAGATTTTTTTAAAAATGTTATAATATAAGAAGGGAAAAACAGAATAAAAGAATAAAAAAGCTGGAATCATAATAAAACAAACAAAACTATATTGTTTGTTAAAAACATTCAAAGGATGTAAAGATTGGAATCAAAACAAGATTAAATACAATTTTGGAAATCTGGCAAAATGTATAAATAACTATAGTTAAAAACGAGGAAAATATATTGGAAGCGGCTATGAAAATGCGTTTAAAACTTATTATTAAAAAGAAAATGGAAATTTTTGAAAAAGCTATGAATTTTTTACAAAAAACTAGAATTGGTTTAACCGTTTTAGGTATGAATGAAAACATTTGTAAAAATAAGTGTTTAGTACTTGGCGTGTACTAAAAACACTTGCCTCGGAACTATTACGGATGAGTCACATACTTTTTGTTTAAAATTTATTTATTTGTTTAGATAGTATTTTTTTAAAAATTGTCATTATCGGTTTCAAATTAAATTACGATTAGTACATTGTTTATATTCTTAATTTTTCTATCGCGTTTTTTCTTCTTTTTATCTTTTTTTGTTCAAACTTTTTTTTGTCTTCACTGTTGTTTTTATTCAACTCTGTTCTATTTTTCTATTTTTGATTTCTGTAATTGATGTTTCTTTAAATTCTTAACACTGTTTTGTCAGTCATCAAATTAATTATTGCTCTTTTCTTTGCACGTTTTGCATTTTTTAATTTTTTCTCATTTTTGCATCTATATCTGGCAATTATATTTAAATCTTTTTTGTTTTTTTAAGCTTTTGTGCTTTTGCTATTATTATATTTTTATATGCCAAAAATATAGAGGGCTTTTTGATGTGAAACACAAAGAAAAAAATGTAAAATATTGCAAAAAAATTATGAATAAAAGTTTTTGAAATTTCTTAAAGTATTGATAAAAATCGCTTCAAATCTTCTAGAAACTTTCTAAAACTCTTTAAATTATGAAGAAGAAAGGCTTTCACGGCCCGAAGTCATTGAAATATTGACATGTTTCGGAAAAGATCGTGTCGAAAAGTTTAATAAAATTGTCAGACAATTTTATTAAATTTTTCGATACGGTTTTTTCTGAAAGATATCAATATTTCAAGCTTTAAAATATCTTTTAAGAATTTTTTTTTAAATTCTTATAATCTTTAAATTTTTTAAAAGTTTTTTAAAACTTCTTCAAAAGACGGAAGACTAAAATTCAAAAATTTTTTAAAACTATCTGAAAATGGTTTAAATTTTTTTCAACTTTTTAAATCTTTTTTAAAATTTTCTGAAACAGGTCAACATATCTTGAAAATTCTTCTGAATCTTCTGAAACTCTTCAAAAGATTTTATAAAATTTTGTATAACTTTTTTAAAAACTTTTCTAAGAACATTTTAATCTTTTTTAAAATTTTTTAAAAACATTTTTAAATTATTTTAAATTTTAAAGTCTTAAAAATCTTCTGAAATTGTTCCAAACAATTTTTTTTTAATTTTTAAAACTTTCTATTTATCTTCTGAAACTTTTTAATTTTTCTTTTTAAAACTATTTTTTTTTGAAAACGTTTTAAAAATTTTTTTAAAAACTACTAATTTTTTAAAAACCTTTTAAAATTTTTTAGAAAACCTTTTGAAATTATTAAAAGCCTTCTAAAGTTCTTTAAATTTTTTTATAAATTTTTACCAATTTTTTATAATCTTGAATTATGACTAAATGATGATGACTACATAAAAAGAGAAAAAAGTCTCAAAATTAAATAAAAATTTTTTTTTTGATTTTTATAAAACTTTATTATAGTTTATAGTGCTGAAGATTCTAAAGCAATTAGTTAACTTTAAAAATCGTCCAAAATTCTATTAAAAGTCTTTAAAAAATATAGGGGACAAGATATAAGTTTTCAAAGTTTTAGCTGTTTTTCGGCTTATCTATTGATCTAGATCTTTATACTCATTTTTGAGTTCTTTGAAAAAATAATATTTTTTTTACCTTTTTTAATCTTTGTTGTGCTAAATACTTAAAAACACTTTTTCTTATTTTTCACGAGCGAATGGTTTTTAACAAAATTTTAAAAAACTTATAAATTATTTTATGATTTCAAAAGATTGTTTGAAGATTTTTAAAAACATTTTAGAATACTTTTAAAAAATTTTAAAAGATTTTAGATAATTTTTTTAACATTTTAAATTATTTTAAAATTCTTTTAAAAGACATTTAAAAGTTTTTGAAAAAAGTCTAAAGAAATTTATAGATTTTCAAAATATTTCTAGAACTGTTTCAAAAAACTTTAAAAAAAGTTTTAAAGGATTTTAAAAGATTTGTAGATATTTTTTTGAAAATTTTAAAATTTTAGTTTTCAACCTTTTGAAAGAGTTTTAAAAGTTTTACAAAAAAGTTTTAAAGAATTTAAAGAAGAAATTTTGAAAAAATATTTAAGAGTTTGAAAGATAAAAAGTTTTAGAAAGTTTCTTAAAGATATTCAAAGGCTTTTGCAAAATTTTTAGAAGACTTCAAGGAATTTCAAATGTCATTTTTTCCAACACAATCTTTTGCGATATTTATCTAACACTTCTTTCTTTGTGTTACACGTTTTTTTTTTGTTTTTTTACTATTCCTATAATTTTTGTGTGTGGGCGTCTCTATTCAGCTTAAAACGCACTAAATGAGTATATATGTATTTTTAAAGCTGCTCTTCTAATTTTAAACTGTTCAAGGATTAATAAAAAAGATTTGTTGACACTTGAGACACACTGTGAGAATAAAAAGAAAGGTAAAATAAACATTGTATGACAATAGAAAAACTTAAACTCTTAAACAGACTTCTTTTTATCTTTATTGTTACTATGTTATTACAACGCTAATTCGAATTAAACGCAAAGTATTATTTTTGTCTTTTTGTTTTGTAGCTGTTTTTAATAATGAAAAATATTTTAGTTATGGTTTATAATTGTTTTTTGTTTAAATCTTTTTATTTTAGAAGCTTCACATAATTTATTGAATAAGTGATTCTCTTGTATAGACAACGCAAATGTTTGTTAACATGTATTTTTAGTAATCTATACCATTTTCTACTGTTGATAATATTTTTGATTGCAATTTAAATGGTCAATACAAAATTAACAAATATATGGGTTTCATGATGGTTTCAGATCTAGGAATATAATAAATTGTTTTTTTTTGACGTTTGTTACAATTTTTTATGTAATATCATAAAACAAAAGTTTTGATCATTACATTAATAAAGTTTTTCTTACAAAAAAAATCAAATCATAAAATATGCTTGTAATTTAGATAATATGGAAATATCCACAGTTAGGTTTCACACATTTCAAATTTATTTATCAAATACGTTTTTGCAAATTAAGCAATAAATATTTATACTAAAATACATTATTCAATAATAGCCATTTTTGCAACACAAAACTTTGTTAGTCGATAGTTTTATTAATAATTATTTTTGTTTTTAGCGGCATTAAAATATTCAAAGTTATTAATTTGTTTACCAACCTTAAATTTTTTAGAATTAACATTTTAATTTTTCTTAAGCTTAGAGTTAGCCACACATGATTTAGCATTTTAAATGAGCCATACATGTTTTAAATTTAAACTACAGTAACTTAAGTGTTTGTCCTATATTAGATTTATCACAATTTTTGCAACTTGTGGCCTAAACTTTAGACTTTTTCTTGATATTATGATGTTCGGATTTTTAAACCGCATAGTTAACTTTTTAATTTTGTAAGTGAGTAAGGAGTTCCCACGTGAGACAAAAAAGAATAATTGATAAAAGATTTTCTAATCCATAAAGCATGGACTAAATAAAATAACTAAGGAAGTATAGAAACTTAAATCTAGAGAGAATATTGGGTTGCTGTACAAATAAAAGTCAAAAAGAAAAAGATGAAACAAATATAAATAAAAGAAACTAAAAAACAAAAGATAATAGTAGAAAACAAAACAACAAAAATTGTGAAACGTTTGTTAGGTTAAATAAAATGAGAAGAAGAAAGTCAAAAGAAAGACGAAACAAGACCTGCTGAAAAGTAAAAAAAAATTTACAAAAAAAACTTTGTATCTTATCTTAACATTTAGCTTCTGATACGTTTTCTTAATGTCGCTAAGAAAAATATTCTAAAATTTAGTTCAGTAAGCTTATTTCTCAACATTATAAGTATCTAAAGTGGACAATCTTTTTTTATAAATAAATCTGACTTAATGATATAACAATCAATTATGGACAATTAGTATACGCAATACAGATTTGTCTACCACCTGCTTACATTACAAGTATTTAAATTAATTATGCCAAATACATTTGATAAACACATTACAAAAACGTACTCACATCATAGCAGGTACGTTTTTTTCTACCACCGCACCTTCAACCTTAATATAATACCTCCATTTATCAATTTCGTAAGTTTTTTTTTCATATATTCAAGTGGATTACAGTTGACAGTTCATACCGCATATTAAATTCACCAAATTGCTCAATAAGCGCACCAGAACGGAAATTTTGCAATAAAATATGTCTCATCTTAATATTTTTGAAGAAAAAAAATATTACCAGATTATTGCAAAATGCAGTGTTCGTGAGGAAAGGGCTTGTCTTCTATACTCGTTGTTTATAGAAAGACAAAAGAAAAATGCGCGATAATAAAATTGTTTAATGAGAGGCTGTGGAAGATGTGTGATTGTTTCGATAACAAATGAAGGTTGTGCTCAAACATGTTTAAATAGCTATATTACCTAATAAATTATTGGGACAATAATAATTAAGGTAATAGATACAAGAAAAAAGTGCTAATTGTTTATTGCATTAGTGAAAAATTGGGCAGATTTCCAAATTTTCAAACACGAATTATAAAAGAATACATTTTGTTGTGTTTATAGCTTACAGTACAGCGCTTATTTTAACGTGAGCAACTTAGTTTTCACGAGACGCTCAATTTTTATTTAAGCTTATTTTTAGTTGCACTTAGACTATATCAGTTGTCGTCTTTATATCTTTAAATTTATTTATCAGCTGAAAGCAAATTAAGTTTTGTCCCAAAGTTTACCAGTAGATGCTTTGCTTGGTTCAAATTAATTTGCGTTCCAATTTTTGGTAGCACCTATGCTTCCTGTGGAATGATCACCTATCGTCAGTAAAATTTAGTTTATATGTATCTAGTTTCCGTTGCTGTAAATCGCCCTTAAACGCAGTGACGTCACAGTTAGTTGATGACGGTTGATTTGATGTCTCTTAGGACTTTAGAACGGTAGTTTTTGGCTTGAAAACTATAAGTATACTTTTATCTAATGGGAAAGCAATTAAATTGAAATTTATTTCATCTGAGAATAAAAAAAATATTTTAATTTAAATAATTAGACAATAATAATAATATAATTTAAATGCTAACTAATTTCTATTGTCAATACGTAAATGTTAGCATTCAATTAATAAATTTATTGTCATTTTATGCAAGACTTTCAATAAAAAATTTGTTTGACATATAATAAAGATCGGTAAGGATTGTTCAAGGTGTGTCTATGTATAGAGATTCTTTGCTATAGATAGTGTTCGACTGTCAGATTATACTAAAGATATTTTAAGATAAGGAAATAATTTGATAAATTAAGCCATTTAAGTCTATTTGTAGTGAGGTATAGAATAGCGCTATTATTATTGTAGCGCTTATAAATAATCAATGTTATACAGAATAATATTGTTTAGATAAACAAGTACACCCTATTTGATAATTTAAAGTGTGGAAGACCCACATTATACAAGAGATTACTTAAAAAAATAGGTTTTGCAAGTGATGTATGGATGGCTCTAGGCTTATTAATATAGAGTTTTTCTTCTAAATAAAACCAAAGGAAAGCTCTGGAGCGTTTAATCCGATGAACGCGGAGGCCAGTTAAAATCGCTTATACGCGAAATAAGTCGTTTAACTCGTTTAACTCGTTTATCTAAATTACCGCGGAAAAGAGCAATTGTGTACACAAAACAGTACATTTAAGTGGGTGTAATTGTTGCTGTAAAACTACTATCTTGGATTTTCTGTCGCTTATATCTTTCAGTTTTGTCTATTTAATTGAGTCTTCGTCGCTCATAATAATGATGAAAAAAAATTATAAGTTTCTTCTGCTTTTTACCGGAAATAAATTGCATAATCAAGTCGTTGCTGGTAATCCTTTGGTTGAAATTCTTGAATAAGCAGAGTTGCACGGAAAGATTCTTATTGTATGCAAAATTCTTTGTAGCGACCCTCGTCAGAAGTCAAGTTGTATTGAACGTCTTTTATTTGATGTTTTTCTATCTTTTTGATTACTTGTTTAATTTTGTTTTCCGTGTGCACAGTTTGTTGTGTGCGGCACTAGGAAGGTCTCTTACGGTCACTAGATTAACACAATAAGTGTTCAGGTAGCGCCAGTAGTAATTTTTTATATCTATTTTTGTCGCATAGTCAATCAAATCTGGTCTTAAACAAAACAAAGTGGGCGTTTGAAAATTCGAAGTATCATTAATGGTCAGTAATAATTTTTCCATATTGTTTCTCAACTTTTATTTTACCAGTTGTCTCGTTAAATCTTTGTTGATTTCGTATTGTCTCTGCTTTCAAAAATAATTTTATTGTCGAATCTCTACTTTTACGTCTATTTCTATTTGTCAAAGATTATTGTTAATTTGTAAAATATCTGCTGTCAAAGTGACATATATGCATAATTAAATTTTTTGACGCTAAATGGCATTCTACAAAACACAATTTTTCTAAAATTCGAAACTTTTTTGTTCCACTTACAACATTTGCATTTTTCATTCTTTGCTAACGACAAATTTTAGCATAGATGTATGATTTTGTAATGGCGCTACCTGAACACGTAGTGTGTAAATCTAGTAACCTTACTCTTACTGCCTTGTCCTGTCTAGGGGTTTAACCTGCACATTAAAATAATGGTAATTTGCACGAGTCTAATGATAAATTGTGGGTTCAAATAAAACACCAGAGCTAGATTTTTGTATGTGTGTATTCCTCAAATGCTTGGAACAAAGTAAACATACAAAAGTAAAATGAGAATATATTAATATGGGGAGTGCGACAGACACTTACAACTGCTTCATCGATTAAAATTCCTCTTTTAAAGTGAGGTACTACAAACGTATTTATGGTTTGTTTATGTCTGGAGATAAAAAGACATTTCAAAGAAAAATATATTATTGTTAGATTTAACTACATAAGTAATGTTTAATTTTTGTATAATAATATGCCTTATTTCTCATATGTCAACATCCAAGCAATGGATCGTTGATTTGAGAAATAAAATTAAACAGTTTGGGCACGTTGTTTAATTGTTCACTGTTTCATATCAAATTGTCTAATAAGTCTAAGAAATGAAAAAAATTATAACTAAAAAGTCAAAAAGGAATTCAAACACCTTTCTTTCATTTTGAGCCACTTTGAATAAGTGGTGCGTTAATAAAATTGTGTGTAAAAAATTAATTTAAACATTATTAAATGATTTCTGATGCCAGCTCGACCAAACAAACAAAACAAAAGAAATTTTGCAAATTTATAGTAGAACTGTCGGTGACAAACAACCAACTTATCGTGATTTTGAATTAATACATATTCAATTGATTTAGAAAGATTATTATAAATAACGGTGCAAATTTAACATTAAATGAAAATTTATCAAAGTTGACTGAACAATGTTTTTCTAATTAGGTCGTAGATAATATATATTGTATGACAAACATGTGTGAAAAAGTGTTTTTGCACTCATTTTTGATCCAACAGAAAAAAAATTTAAAAAAAACTAAAACAAAAAATCATTTTGGGGAACTTTCAAGCATCAAAATGAGGAAGCTAAACTTTTACGTTTTAATGTCAAAAGTCACTAACAAGAAATCTTAATTTGACAGAAAACATTGTCAGACATTAAACAAGATCTAGCCTTAGATCACATTAGCGCTTTTCGTCTGAAACGCGCATCTAAGATCTGCAATATTATATATTTATAGCACTTAAGTGAACATTGCGACAAAACTGCAGGTTGTAAATCTAATAAATATTGGACTTTAGATCAAATATTCTTCAAAAAGCTTGATTTGGGGAATTTCCTTAATTTTTAATGACTGTGATTAGTTTTCATTGTTAACAAAAATTGCTGGCAATGAGCAAAGTTTTTGTGGGTGTATCCCCTACTTTTAAGAAAAAAACATTTTACCGGTGTTGGGAATATTTCCAATTCAGGATGTTAGTTTATGGGTACAATTATTTCTAATTGCATTTTAATAACTAAAATACGTCAGTTTGGCAAACAAAAATCTATGGCAAATGCCAAGAAATGTTATTTTTAAGTATTATAATTTAATCAGTGTTGAGTTATAATAATATATTTATTTTATTTATATTCTTTGATCACATGATATGGCATTGTATATCTTTAAAATTTACAACACAAACTGCATTTTTCTCATATTAACAATTCTATTCAAATTTTTTCGTGTTAAAAGCCTTAACCTTAAACTTAGATTGAAGTCATAACCAGAACATAACGAGATATAATTTTGAGGAAACCAATTTCCTTAATTAATTCAAAGCAGCAGCAACAACAAAAACAACAACAAACTGAGAGTCTATTAAAAAAACAATTACATAAAATCTGGCGCCGGATCTACATCAAATATTTGCACAACGTCAAATAATAAATAATTTGGCTATTTGTTTTTCGTGTTGTAATCTTTTGTCGTAGGTGATTTTAGTTCAATAAAATTTAATTGTATTAAATAGACAAAAATCAAAAAAATTTAAAACAATTTTTATGAAAAGTCAATACGACAAAGTCAATAATAATTTGGTTCATGATGTAATCTATTAGCATTTGTATTCTTATTAAATGTAGGTGGCTTTATTGTTACGGTAAATATGAAGATAATTTTGAGTAAATATTTAAATTATCACAATGTTAAGAGACGACAGTAATTTATTTTTTGTTAAAACTTTACAAACCAGATGATTTATTATTAATTTCATAAATTAATTAAAAACAATTTCTTTTTTTAGTTTTTATAACACATGTCTTAATATTTATTTCTAATTAATAAAATTTTTTGGTCCTCTTCGTTCCGGAGACACAGCAATTTTGCTGGACTCAAACATTATCACGGTCTTTGGTCTTTGACAAGTAATGAGAATTACATTTTTTTTAATAATTTTTTTTAAAAACAAAGTTTTAATTTTCATTTAGTTTAAAATAGCAACTCAGGAATGAATTAAAAACAAAAAACAAAACTACAAATTGCGTTTCAAGCCAATTAAAAAACATAAGATGGGTGTTTGAAAAAAAAAACTAAATCACTATCTCTCTACCCATCTGCGATCATATTCTTTGAATTGTTAAATTTAACATTTAAGAACATTCGAACAATATGACATAAAGACAATACTGCTGCTTTCTGTATTTTTGCAAACCTTTCAACATCCAAATCTAAATTTTTGAATGATGTAACTACAACAGTCACGTTTGAAATAACTAAAAGCGGAGTTTGTATGATTTCTTATTATTATAATTTTTATTATTGTTGTTTATTTATTTTTTTCAACCCTTCTTGTCCTGGAGGCACAGCAATTTTGCTGGATTAAAAATCATTGCGGTCTTTGGCAACTAATGATAATGACAATAATTTTTATGAAATAATGTAAAAATTATTGAAAAACAAGCTTTTAATTTTCAATTAGTTCAAAATCCAATTTAAGAATTGAAACAAAGACAACAAACTGTGTTTTAGACTATACAAGCTTGTTATTGGAAAAATCAAGCTAAATTACTATCTCCCCACACATATGCGATTATATTATTTGAATTGTTAGATTTAATATCAAATTAAATTATTAAATTTATTATTATTTTTATTATTTTTTACAATTATCAACAGGCATAAGCCTAATTATTACAGATAAATGGTATAATGATAATTCAATATTTTGTAAGTGAACAAATGACCAAATGTAACGTAAAATTTCAATACTTCAACAGTTTCTGCTTAACACATTTTTTGGTAAAGCATTTTTCAAAAAAATGGCAACTTTTTACACGATTGGAAAATGAAGCTTAGAATGAAGCAAAATTGTAACAATTAAATCTAACCGAATCAGTATTTATAATCAAAGCTCAAACTTACGCTTAAGTTGAAAAATTTTAGTATTAAGGTGAGAATTGAGTTTAAGCTTTGACTATAAACACCGACTTCAGACACAGAAGCAGCGATTATGGACTTGTGTAACAAAAAAATTTAGCTAAAGTTACATTAATTATGTATTCTACTACTTAATTTCAATCTTTTGTCATGAAATGAAAAATTTTTTTTTCAGATTACAAAAACTTTATACAATTTTGGGTAAAAAACGTTTTAATATGCAATTTAAAAAAAAAAATAAAAACGCAAACCAAAATTTAGGTTTATTAAAAAGGTTTTTTCTTTGTTGTAAAAACGTAAACCAACAGGTAGTGAGCATTTGAAAAAAAATATATCTATATTGATTTATTTTTTAAACGTTATTAGAAATAATTAGAATTTCAAACTGAAATTTGTTTCGAGAGCATGTTCAACAATTCTGACTGACATATAAGCCACACAGTGTTTGGATTAATTGGTTTTGAAATTTACGTATTTTTGACAAAACGTCAAAATATTGATAAACTTATCAAAATTGTGAAAGTTTTATTATTGTGACGATTATTTTGATGTGGGTGTTTTAATATAATACAATATTCAATGATTACAATAGTAATTGCTAGATTTAAAAAATATATTTTGGTCAAACATTTCAGACGATTTGTCAGATTGAGAGTAAGCGATACAGTTGGAAGTTTAACTTTAAATTGTGAACGTACCTTTACTATCAAATCAAAGTGACAGTTATTAATTTGACATCGGTACCTAATCTAACTTTTCTTTTAATTTAATGAATAGGTACTTAAAGAGTATATGATATTAAGTTAAAAACACTTGAAAGCACTTGTAGTGTTAGTGTTATAATTATAACTAATGAAAAAATAATCTTTGATGAGAAAATAAAGTTTATAGCAACTAATCAAAATGGGAAACCACTCCAATTAAAATTTCCCTAGTAAAATCATTCATGGCCGAAAGAATCAGCCAGAATGATCGCCAACATCCGGACCGGATAGGCACTATAAGAAGAAGAAACAAAATGGCGTTTATTGACTTCAAGACAATTGCTGGCTTTTAAAACAATTGCGTTACTGACATTCGCTAATATTTGAGGATTATTAACAATTTTATCAATTTTGACAAATATTGCCTGACTTAACTCATCGAGATTATTTAAGCGTTAGTGGAAAATTGAGTTCTTTAAATAAAGCCACAAAAAGAAGTCACATGGAGTGAGGCTGCAGGATCTTGAAGGGTAAGTTATGGCTATATTTTAGCTAAAAACATTCAAGATATTCAGTTAAGATAAATATTCAAGATTTTGTAAGTGGTATGTGGAGTGGCATCGTCTTGCTGAAGTACCCGTCTACAATTTTATCGTCATGAGGCTGTGCAAAGAACAACTGTAAAACTTCCTCTCGGTATCTTTCAGCAGTCAATGTTCCATTTAAAAAAGTTGGCCTAATAATTCTGCGCCTTGACATAACCGTCTGAATGAAACAAGGCCTAATCTGTAAATAAACTTACGTTTGACATTATTTACATTAAATGTGTTGATAAACCAACGACAATATTGGACACGTACAGGATAATCAACAGGAAGGAGTTGATGTACTGCTTGCAGACAATAATGTAGAGGTTTGAGAAAACCATTTTAAATTCAAAAATAAAGAAATTTAGAAACTCAGTAATTATTTTGACATTTGAAGCAATTGTTTTAAAAATTATGGTCCGTTCACACAAACTCATAGACATGGCCAACTATGGCGACAAATTTTAAAAAACACTCGTTGTATTATACAATTGTTTTTTATTACAATACCTAAATACATATTTCGAATGTTGATTATATAGCTTTGATAGACAACTTGTAGATTATTGCATTCGGATGCAGTATTTCGTGATTTCGACACGTTTATTGACAGCTTAGAAAGTGATTCAATTGTCAAAAAAAAAAACAGAATATCGATTCTGCGGCTTTTTTAGTAATTTTTTATTATTTTATGTTTAATTAGAAAATTGTTTTTAATTTTCCATATTGAGTGTTGAAATTTAATATAAAATTTTGATATACAATGAAAAATGGAAATTTTTTTCAAAAACTATTTATGTAAGTTTTTTTTATACTGTATATAGCTAATATGTGATGAAAATTATGCTTTTAAAACTAGCAACCTATTGTTTTTTTATTTTGCGCATTTTTAAACACCCATAAAACCCATCGTGCAGTAGCGATTGCCAAGGCTATAAATTATATTTTTATAAGTATATAAACATTCTTTCAACAATACTGCTCGTGTTCAGAATAAAAATCAACATAGATTACCTAAATACAAATACTAACAACAATATGGAAAATTTTTTTTATAAAAATTTTTTGAATTTTTTATTTCTGTTTATATTCCATCATTCAAATTACTAAAGCAAAGAAGAGTAAACGAAACAATGAAATGTGTAAATTTTTTAAATAAAAATAATTGTTTGCGATAAATGACGCTAAATAACTTCAAGCCTTATGGTACAAATATTAGGCAGGAACTTTGCTTTAATTATCTATGGATGAGAGAAGATGTTTTTGTTGTATACAATGTGACTTTCAATGCTGTACGCTATTATGGGTTTTCTCTGAGTCATGACTAATTGCACTTTTTGCTTTTTAAATAAGACTCATTTTCTTGGAATAACAATAACATATTTTATTTTGTAAGTTTTGAAAAAAAATTATGAAAAATGCGTTCTATGGCCTAGATATGTTAGAAATTTAATTTTGTTTATTTGAAAATTGTCAAAACATATTCATTTGTTTCAGTTAATATAGACAAAAACAAATTTTACGCTTTATTTAGTTTTAACAGTTCTAGTTTAACCACATGATTTGTAAGTTTGGCAGTTATTTTTATTAGATTTACTGTTTCGGTTATGTTTCAGTTAAATTCTTTTATTTAAATTTTTGTTAGTATTAGTTTTTAAGCTAATTAGTCAAGTTTCTATGTTTTGTTTGAAATAGGTTATTAAACAGTTTTTATCAGTTCAGCGCTATTAATATGTTGTCATTGTACTTTAAACAAGCTTCATTTTTAAAAATTTAACTGTTTCAGCTAATTTCCTTGGTTATTTCTTTCTTTAAATAATTCAAAACCTTAACATTTGAATCAATTTAACTCGGTTTAATCTCAATCTATTAACGACTTTTTATATGTTTTACTTAGGTTTAACAGTTTTTGCTTAATTGAGCAATTTTTAAATTGTGTTCAGTTACAACTATTAAAAGATTTTACTTGATTTAAAATAGCTACACCTTGGTGATTTAACTGATGGTTTACCTAGTCTTAACAATCTTGAGTTTATTAATGAGTTGAGTTTATTAAAAAATGCTAATTAACAAATAGTTTTATTAGACTATTTGTTAATTAGCATTTTTATTATAATATTGGAGGTATACACTGTCTTAATTGTGTTTCAGTTAAATTCTATTATTTTAAATTTTAAAAAACAACTGGTTATAGTTTAGGGAGCTAACAATTTTAATAAATACATAAATAAACAAACAGTTTTAGTTGTTTTAGTTGAATAACTTTTTCGATGTTTTACCTATTTTTAACAATTTTAGTTTAATCAAACTATTGGTTTACTATTTGTAAGTTAACTATTTTTAATATTAGAGTTAACTGTCTCAGTTTTGTTTCAGTTAAATTATAAAATATTAAACTTTAAAAAACAAGTGATTAGTCCGCCAAGAATTTCTAATTAAGTAAACTGTTTAATAATTTATAATTTAATTTTAAGTAGTGTTAAGTCAAAGGAGACACAACTACAGCTCTATTCCTTGTATTTACATTGTTATTGACATTAAAATTATCTAGCTACATTTCTTAGTGTTGTCTCAGTTAATTTTATGTAAAGTTAAATTTATCGAGTGTTTTTTTTTAATTAATGCTATTAAAAATCCATACATAGTATGTTTTTATCTTCTAAGAGGTACTTGTTCTCCTCTGTTTTATTTGTATGCAGTCTCTAATGCTTCTTTCTTTTTTTTTTAGTTTATATATAACTTTGGCTGATTTTTGGCGTGTTATGGGTTTTTTAAATAAAACGAACGAGATAGAGGTAGTTGAGGAATAGAAAACAGTCTTTTTAGTTTATGGCTGTGGTTTTGAGTGTCAAATTTTCTGATGAATTAGTGCAATAAAATTTTTGCAGCGCAAGATCTTGTTGGAATATTATAATTTCTTAGTTTTATAGAAAAAAAAATCGACTTTGTTTTTTTTTATATTGTTTTATGTTATATATACATATTTGCATAATAAATGAAGTTTTTGTTATAAAAAATATAAAACCCTGACTTAGGTCAAGTTAACACGATTTCTTTGACAAGCTTTCACCTTACGTTAAGTTTAAAGAATCTTTTTCAATAATAATGAGACTTTGAGGTTGGTCATCAAGATAAAGGCGTGATGATGGCAGGTGCACGGTATTTATACAAGAATCTATGTTAACTATCTGAAAATTAACTATATTGGTAGCTGAAAAAGTAAGTCTTTTTTTGTTTTGCTAGAATGCCAAGCTGTCAAGAATCGAGGATAAAAAAGAGCGCTGAAAAGATTAACTATTCATTTCTATAATAGGTATTATTTTTGTGGCGTTTGTTAAAAGTACAAAGGTGAAATATATGCAAGTGCTTATTAAAAATTTTTATCTTAATTAAATCTTGGTAAAAAGAAATTATTACAAACAGAAAAAGCATTTAAATTGACATTATTTATATCTATACTAAAACTACTTTAAAAACGTATTTTTTTTAATTAAACAAAAAAATTTTTTTAAAAAAGTGAAACTTTTTACAAAAAAAAATCCATGAGAAAAATACTTGCTTATTTTATAAGATAAAATTCAAAAAATTCTCAGATGATTTTTTGTTTGACTTAAAACAAAACAAAATTACGTATTCAAAAACGAAACAGATTTTTTTTTATAAAATATTGCATTATCACTTTTACTTATTTGAGACAATTAAAGCAATAATAGCGAATAATTATTGTTTATTTCTATTCTACTACAACAATTCTTTTGTGCTAACTTTTTTGTTGACTGAATAAATAAAATTATTTTGTTTTTTCCCGTAGGTAGTTATTTTGCTTCGTTTGTTTTTAATTGAATAAGATATGTTTAGCACCATAGCTTAAAATTTAAAATATAAACAAAATAGCTCATATTTAATAATTTACCAAATTAACAATAATAAATTCTTTGGAGATGACGTAGTTAAGTTCAAGGTTTTTTAAATGCATTTTTGTAAATATTTTTGATTTGAGTTTATGCATAATTTATGTAAACCTTTTCTAAATACTATGATTATTGAAAGGAATGTATATTAATTAAAACAAATTGTGAATAAGATGATACTTTTAATGCAACAGCAAATTGTAATTATTAATAATCACATTCAATTTTGACCTATTTTGACTTTTCAATAGGTGCACCTCTTTCAAACCTTGAAGCCTATTTTTTTATAGATATTTGCTTTAGTTAAAAAATCTGTAAATATTATTCAATTAGCTTTTGATAAAAAAGGGTCAGAATAATTTATACGAATATAATAAGTTTAACCACAAGGACAAAGTTACAAGAAATGAAAGCTTTAAAATAAGACTAAACACAATAATAGGTATCTGATTATTTAAAATTAGTTTATTTCAGCTTTCAAGATTTTTTTAAAATTTAAAATTATTAAGCCTTGCAAGGCTTTAAGCAACTGGAAAAATAATAAATAATAAATTTGATTATTTTTTTCATACATAGAGAAAACCGTAGTTGCTTTATTTTTTTTGGCTTTTACATCAATTAAAATCGAAACTTTAAAATTTAATTGATCAAATGAATATGTGTCAAAATTTAATCGCTTCTTAATTTTTGCAACCTTTATTCAAAGATTTTTTTGTTTAAAATAATTATTTTAAGGACTACGCGACTTTAAAAACAGTTTTACTTAATTTTGACGTTTTTTATTGGACCGTTTTGCTTAAAATTGAAATATTTTTCTAGAATTTTTTACTCGAAATCTCTTGTGTTCACGCACGTTATAAATAAAAAAATTGTTGGATCTATTTTACAACAAATTGTTGTGTTAAAATTTAATCGCTTCACAAATGGAAAAACATTGGAGTTATCTTTCTCCTTCATTCTCCGCTTTACTTAATTTTTTTTTCTTTTTTTTATTGTTTTTTCAGTTTGCTTTCTTGTACTTCCAGGGATTCTATCATTGTGTGCTCTACGGTTTGTTTCTCTTATTTTCTTCTATTTAAAATCAATTTTTTCTCTTTCTTCAATTTCGCATTCATATTTTGTATCATCTTTCTCTGCTTCTCTATATTTATATATATTTTTTATACTTGCTCTCTCTAAATTTTTCTTTTTTTTCTTGCAATTCTATGTTACTATTTTTTGTAATGGGTGTATATTGAAAAACCTTCTATGCGGTTTTTTTTCATAATATTGTTTCTCTCTTTACTTAGACTTTTATTTGCTTTTGTGCTTAACACTTTCCAGCACTGTTGAAATATCTTACATTTTTTTCTTTCTTTTATTTTATTCTCATGCTTTACCACTTTCTTTTTCGCTCATTTTTGTTTTTTTTTTTTGTTTTACGGTATGTTCTGTGGTCATCATCAAGAGATGAATAAATCTTTTATTTTATTTATGTTTTGATGATGACCACATTGTAATCAAAAAAGCTGTTGACATCGAATAAACAAAATTGTTGGCAAACTTTAACAACGACATCTATTAGAAGTTTCTTGCATTAAAGTCGAGAAACCATTTATCCAATAACTGATGTCACTTTTTGCCAAAAAATAAATTTTAAGACTGACAATTTTTTAACAGAATGTGTTAGAATAACAAATAACAAATAGTGGAACGAGACTATGGGGAATATAAATGTCCGGGAAAACAAGAGAAAGATTGAAAAAGCTGAAAAAAAAACAAATATGGAAAAAATAATGAAGAGAGCAGAAACCAAAATATAAAACGATAAATCAAAAATAAATAGAAAACAATTTTTTTTAAATAAATCACGAATTAGACTTGAAATTTTTTCTGATCAACACAGTGTGCAGAAACTAAAATATGTTCTAGCAATTAAGTACGTCATCAGCACAGAGGCGTAAGTGAAATCATTTTTATGCTTAGTTGTCTGTTTAATTTATTTAAATAATTTTACACTTTTTTTATATTATTTATTTGCCGCAAAAGTGACTCATTGTGTTGATCTGAAAGTGTTCCTACTTTACCAGTTAAAGTTAACCTTAATCAAAATTTTGCATTTCTAATAATTTTAATATTAGTTGTTTCTGATTTTAATGACACTAAGCCATCTTTTATGTTTAAAAAAGTGTGAGAGAATGGATCATACAGATAAATGCAATAGCGCAATGTTGATTTTGAACTTTTCAGGCCTCGTCAGTTGCACATAATCGCAACTCTTACTCTTTCTACTTTTTTTTTATTGCTTATTTTTACTTTTGGTAATGTTTCACAACACATTAAAAAGAGCATTGTAGTCTTTTTTCGTCCAATAGTTAATTTATTGTGATTTCTACATAGATCAGTCACAAAGTTTCGTTTTTTACTTATTTTTGTATTCATAAATCTAAATAATTTAAAAATAATTTGAAAAAGCTAATAATATATTATGAATAAATAAATTATTACGTATGACTGGCATTTTGACGGCTATTTATGATAGAAGAAACAAACAAAAAAAAAGGATTCTCACGCTATAATAAATAAACATCCTGCATTTGAATCAACGTATTATAAAATAAATTGTTTAATTTTTGCATATTATGCAAAGATATGTGCTTATTCTATAATTAAGAAATTTCTTATCACTTCTAATAATAAATAATTATGTCCAATAAACCGTGTAAAGAGGTAAAAATGCGAGAAAATCTTATCAGTTGTTTTAAAGCTTTTAGCTGAACAATATTTTTTATCAATTTGTGAAGAAACAGATTATAAAAATTTTGCACAATGGGTGAGTATTAAATGTTGATTATATTTCAACACAATATATCTCAATACTAACTGAAGTTTATTTATTATTACTATTGATGAAGCCTCTTGACTCATATGTCAATCCAAATAAAATTAATTTTATATAACATCCGTTTCTAATTTTGAATTGTGCGAGACTATTAATTCTAATTTAAATTGTTATTACTGTAGCTGCTTTCGGCAAATAAATCTTGTTTGCAATAATAAGCACGTAATTATTGGTTTTTTAAAATTACCCATCGTGATTTAAAGCTACACACTTTGCTGCTGCGTATTATTAAAATTTATTTTAATTTTAGAAAAAAGAGGAAATATCATGTGGATTTATTATAAAACATTTTGATTTGTTTTTGAACCTTGAAAATTACAACAAACTTGATGAAATTACCTGATTTATATTTATTTTCTTGTGTAGTGTCATCATTATTTAAATAATTTATTTCAAATACGTACAAGATTTATATGGAAATTAGCCTGAGATTTTCTAGAGGGACTGATGCATTTTATTGTTGTTATTTTTGTAATGTTTATGCAAAATCATTAAAATTTGTAACGTACAAAATTTAAATTTAAAACTTCTACTAACATGTGCATCTTTTTAAGAAAATAATTGATAATTGGTTAATATATTTTTTATTTTTATTTTTTTTATTTACAAATGTTTTTTAAATAGTTTTATTTTTTTAATTAGAATCGTTTTTTGAAGAGTTTTCTAAAAATTAAATTTTTAAAATTTTATTGATGTAAATATCTTCTGAATTGCCATCTGAAATTTTTTTGTAATTAAATTTTAAAAATCAATTTTTTTGCAATTTTATTTACTCTTTTGTTGTTTGGTTTGAAAACGTAAAAAAATTGAATTATGCCATAAGCGTTTTGAAGAAATTTTGATTATTTTTGTTCTATAAGTATTTTATGTATTTTCGGAAAAATTTTTACAGTTTTAAACATTTTTAAAAGTTTTTAAAATTTATCTAACGTCTAATAAAATGAAAACAAGTCTAAAACATTTGGTAGAGTTTTGAGGTATAAAAAAGTAAAACCTTTTTAAATATAAAGTGTTTTTTTTTCAATGTCTAGATCAGTGGCGGCTCGTGATTTTTTCTCACGGGAGGGCACCGGGGGGTCTGGGGAGTCCGCGCCCTCGGAAATTTTTTGCAAAATATGCTTCCAAAATCGATCGATTCCTCAGGTTGAGGGCAATGAGCGAGATGTCCCGGAGCCGGGAGCCTACAGACCGCGACTTTTGAACTCGGAATTACAAATTAGGTATTTATATTAATTTATCTGTGGGGGGGGCCCGGCCCCGGTGCCCTCCCTGCACCAGCCGCCACTGGTCTAGATGTGTTTGATTTTCTATAATTAAGAACTAGATAAAATAAAAAAATTAAAAACAAATTGAAATTGAAATACGATAAAATAAAAATTATAATAAAATTAAATAAAAAAATAAGATAAAAATAATTTTTTTAATTATAACTAAATGTATCAAAACACTGTTTTAAAATATGAATAATGAAAACACTTTTATTTAATACATGACAGAAAATAAAGCAGATTTTTGGAAAATAAATTTACTTTGTATTTTTTTATTTCTGTAAAAAATTAAAGTTGAATTTTTGAAATTGTTGAAATTTGATTTTTTTAAAATATTTAAATTTATTTATGTAATTTTATTCAAAATATATTTTTTATAAACTATAAAATTACAAAAATACAATTATTTTATTTATCTTTTTTTTTTAATTATATTATTATTTTGTTTTTTAGGTCGTTCGAGGAACCAGGATGATCAGGGTGAGTGATTGTTTTTAATGTTTATTATATTTTAAATATATCTATATTTCAACCAATACTTTAAATATTTTTTTTTAATTATAAACTTTACATTTAGTAAAATATTAATTGTGGTTGAGAGCTACGTCTATAACTTTATTTGTTACGTTAAAAAAATAAAAAAAATTGGCAAAGTTTCAAAATAAAAAATAAATAAATTTATTCTCAGTATTTAATATTATAAAATATATTTAGACTTATAAAATATTAGAATTATTGTTGTTTAGGGTCTTACAGATTTTAGGATAAAAAACAATTTGATGAATTTTAAATTATTTTAAAATTTATAGTTAATATATTATTTATAGTTAATATAGAATATTTTTTAATTTTGAATATTTTTTTAGTTTTTTGAAACAGTTACTTTTTATTATTTTGTATAATCTTAAACTTTACATAGATATATGTTGACAATCTTCTACTATTTTGAGAATTGGTTACTTGCAATAAATACGATATACAATTACTTTTAAAAATTTAAACATTTAAAATAATATTGTAAAAAAAGGTAAATAATTTAGTTAGATTATTTTAATCAAAGTTTGGAATTTGGTACTAATCTAAACAATCTTTTGCCACCCAATTTTTTTAAGTATTTATTGAAATTGAGGTAGTCATGGTCAGACATATAAACAGAAAAAAATTTTGATTTTAAAAACTAAAACAATAGTTCAACAATATTTTTTTTAGATTCAATATTTTGTTTTTCAATATTTTTATAAAATACGTCAAATAAGTATATTTCAATAAGAGTAAAATACAATAATGCTAAAATTGCAATTGAATGCCTAGGGCGTAACAGACATCGTTTACGCACGCAGTATTGGTAAAAACTACTTATATTGCGCAGAAAAGCTGTTTAAATATTTATAAAATTTTACAAAAATGTTTTGAAATTTTAAACAAAATGTTAAAAGCAACATACTGAGTTTATGAATTTAGTATATTTGTCATGGCAAATAGGTAGTATTTAAACACGGTTTAATAATAGCTCAAATAATTAGGACACATTTTGTATGTATAAGATTGTAATCTACATTTTTTAATCCAAATAAATGACTTCTGTTAGTAACAGTTTACTTAGATTTATTTTTAAGGTAGCACGTTTTAATTTCACATAATTGCGGTCAGTTTTTATTATCTTTCTTAGTTATTAATTATCATTTTACCGTTGTGGAAAATAGTTTTGGTTACATTTCCATTTGTGCAGTTTATAAACAAATGCAAACAATATGGTGCATATTGTTTTTAAAGGTAAGTTCTTAAATTTTTATTCTGTCTTTTGTTATATTTTGTAAATTTGTTTAACTTTTACTTTTTACTTTTTATTTTTTTATTGTGATACTTGTGATTCATTTCTCATTTTTTTCTTAAAAACTTTTTTTGCTTTATTTTTTTATTAATTTTGTTTTTAAATTTTTTTTTAATTATTTATTTTGAGATAGGGCAGGGTTTAAAAAAAGCTTTAAAAACTTAAAAAAAAACGTTTCTGTTGAAAATCTTCTTCTTTTATTGCAGAAAGTTTTTAATATATTATCAATTATTGTTATACCAACTACTAAACCTGTCAAATTTATGTCAAACATTTTTTGACAACTTAGTCTAATACCATTGTGCCTATAGCAGATTTTTTTAGGCCCACTTGTAATCTATTTCTAATCATTTATCATATAAACGTGCTAAAAAAAGCAAAATATGCGTTTTATTAATAAACGCTGTACTAACTCACTTTTTCTTTTGGCGACACTTTGTATATTTTATAATTTTGGTAATTTTTTTTTATTTATTATTGCTTTTGAATATTTTTTCTTAATAAATGAAGAGGGAAAAGATTAAAAATGAATGAACAAAACTGAAATACAAAAAATATAAAACCGGCTATGCGAATACCTAAATTTAATTATACCTAATAGAGCATTAGAAATTTTAAATATTATTTACTTGATATTTGTTCAGCGTTAAACGATTTTTAAAATCTGATTTTATTAATAACACGATGTCACTTGTTAAGAGTTCTATCCTGATTACGTTCTATTTTTTATTTTAATTATAATTCTCTTCCTTGTGTACGTACTATAATTATTTTAAGTGGTTATTGCCAATTCAAAATTTAAACTTTGTTAATTTAAATGACAAAAATTTAATTTTTGTCGTATTACAATTAATTGAAGATTTTAATTTGTTGTTCTGTCTTAAATTGGTGGAATTTTCAATATTATATTTTGGTTTTATCAAATTAAAGAGAACTTTCTTAATTGAAAAACTTTTGTTTATATTTATAAAATTTGTTTTATTTTTCTAATATTGCTAAATAAATTCAATTAGTATAGGAGCCAAACTGCATTAATTTATTGTTAATAATTGATGGTAATCTGAAGTTGAGAAATATCAATCTGTTTCTAGCAAATTCTTTTATCCATAGACAATTTGATAAAAAAAAATTGCAATTTGTTTTTAAAAGTAATTTTAAAGTTATATTTTTTCGCATTTAGCCTAAAATTAAGTTGGATATTTAATATAAACAATAAAACAATTTGCAATTGTTACAACTTATTCTATAAATTTTTAATTTTACATAAGTTGTTATTTGTGAGTTAGGTCAAATTAGTTTTGTAGGTCAAAATTTAATTGTTTTGTAATGAATTAAATGAATTAAGAATTTATATCAAATTTTGATAATTGTCTACCTGTTATAAATCAAACCAGATTCAAGTTTTATTTACTTAGAGAGAAAAAAATAGAAGCTCCAAGATAACAATACTTGGATTAAATAAACTTGATACTAGAATAAATAGTACCGATCTTGTTTAGTACTTGTTAATACAAAATCCTTTAATCTTAATAAATGTTTTTTAAATTTTTTGCGATTTCCCTCTCTTTTTTGCAATGCAACTTTATTTTTCTATACCTCCTATAACCGTACGAAACATTTTGTGAACGATTCATTCAGTTCCACTCCTGACCGACATTCGAATCTCTTGAAACTTGTAATAAGAGATTTTCGATTTGATTGATCGACAAGACACCAAGTCGCGAGATAATATTGAATTGAAAAAAAAATCTAAGTTTTATTTATTATTGTGATATTTACGTGAAAAGTAATATTTTTGTGGTTGCAATATTAAAATCAGAATTTTTTTTTTGTTGGATTAAAGAAGAAGAAAAGTGTTACAAATGGCGACTAAAGAGTTAAAGGGTGAGTTTTAAAACCTGATTTTTTTTCTAAACGCAAACAATTGATTCTAATAGATAATATTATCAGACACATGTTGTCAATCATGTATAACACTTCATTCAAGTGCTTACTACATGTTTATTTATCTCAATACATTTTTATTAAAAATATTTTGCCTACAATAAAAATGTGTAACAAAAGTAAAAGCAACAGATTGTTATCAAACTTGTTTATAGATCTTTTAAAGTTAATTGACTGTCAAACTATCAGTTAATGCAAATTATTTTTTCTATATACTGTAAACTTGTTCAAAATTAAAAAATTATTAGACGAATTATCAAGGCAAAACATGTAAAACAACAAGAAAGTGTAACCTTAAAAAATGAGATTAAAATTAGATTATCAATTAATTAGGAATTTAAATAAACATGTAATTCAGTAAAGAAAGTACAATAAAGAAATTACGAGAATTAACTCGATTTACAGCTTTCTGTAAAAGAAACAATAGAATTTATGGGTTTTTTTAAGAGTCGGTATTAGGACCTGTTTAATTTATAACAATGTATCAACTTTTTTATGTTTTTTTTTTATTCTATTTTTTTATGCACAAAAACAAAGCATAATTTTATTTATTTAATTTAATGATTATTACTGAATTTGTTTTATTATTATTGTTTACATTTTAAATGGCTATTAGATATATACCTAATTAAATATGTATGTTTTACCTATTTAAGAGTTATGACAATCGCGCTTTATAATTTTCTGAAATATAAAAAAAATTACTTTTTTTTCTAATTACATTTAGTTATATTGTTTCCAATATTGAAAAAAATGGTTTTTCTTATAAGATTAATCGGATCTCAAAGTATTATATTTTAAAGTTTGAAAAGTAAGTAACTACAGTTAAAATTTAATCGGTCAACAATAGTAAAAAATCGAGTTTGTAAATAAACATAAGCGGTGAGTAATAAGTCGATTACCTACTGTTGGCGTTTCAGTGACCACTACTCTTGAGACTTGATTATTTACGCTAATTAGTAAGTAGTAGGTATAGTAAAATTCATCATTAAACAAAAATTATATAAAAACTTAATTAGTTATTTTGTTTTGTTAAATGTTTTTAATATTTTTAAGTCATAAATGTTATTCTGCCATAAATGTTATTGTTGAGACAAACATAAAGTCAATACCTTCTTCACCTCACACCACTTCAAAAATTCCTCGTCTACCAAGTTTTTTTTGTAAATACCTTTTGATGGTAACATGTTTTGATGTTTTGATGGTTTTTTTGTGATATTTTTTGCTGCTGGTTCTATATCAAATGGAGAATGATTTATTTTCCTATATAGCAATTTACAACACTTATTTTTAGTCTTTCGCAGAGTAAAAAAAAAACGTTTTGTTAATTCAATAAACTTGATTGATTTTTTTGGAATTTAACCAAACATCGAATTATTGTAATTTTTTTTTTATTTTATAAGCAGGAATTTTCGGTTTGTCTACTTGTTATTTGGTTTCTGTTGTTTTTTATAACTTTTGTTTTGTTTTTGGTCGACTTCAAATTGGGTTTTTACGCTGTGATTTTTTTTTATAAATGATGTATGGTCGGTCTAGCCCGATCATGCTCTGGTGTTAGAGTTGTTATTTTTTTCATTTTAATTTTTTAATATTTTTTGGCTTTAATCTTTTGTTTTTGTTTTTGCTACATATGCGTAAATAATCTTTAAGTGAATCTCTTTGTCATATTTTTTTTAGATCTATATATTAATGTGTTTTGCATATTATTTTGAATTTTGTTTTGCTATGTGTGTTTACATTATCAATTAAGCTAATTAGCGCAATGTTTTATTTATTTTGCTTTTAATATTTTTGAAAAATTATTTCACTATATTACATCGATGGCACTTTTTAGTTCAACTAAGCATTATGTGTGCAAGCTTGCTATGTTTAATTTATTTTTCAACTATTTGTTTTAATAAACGTAATTTTAAAAATTTATTTTCTTAATTAGTTATTGAGAAAATAAATATTGTTTATTTTTTTATTTTTAATGTTAAGATATTATTTTTTTGAACATTAGTAATTTTTTTTGTTTTTTGTTATGGTAATCGATAGTTTGAGTGTACTATACGTTACATTAGATTTTATCTATCTTTTTCCTGCATTGAAATATATTATTTTACTTTGTTCGTATTTTTTCGTAGTGTATTAGGTATGTTCTTAAACAGTTTTTGAGTCTATGGAAATGATGCTTTTTTTTGTCTTTTATTTTTTCTGGTTTTAAAGCTGTCTTTAGTTTATTTTATAATATTTATACTTTATTACTATTGTTCCTACTGTTACTTTTATTTATACAATGTAAAGTGTTTTTAATCCTTTTTAGTGATCGATCATGATTCTTTGTATGATTTTTGCTTTTTTACTTTTTTTTGTGTATTTTTTTGATGCTATCTACTACTTATTCTTCTTTGATTCTCAATGATTTTTTGGGGCTTAAAAATGCATTTTTTTACTATGTTTAAAATTATCATATGATGAAGTTATATAACGGTGTTTGGCACTGTCATTTGCTGCTATTTTGTTTTCTTTTACTTAGTGCTTTGTTACCACTTTTAAATGTTTTTTTTAATAGTTTTTATATTTTTGTATGTTTTCAGTCTCATGGGCTCAATTTCTCTATTAATCTGGTACATGCTTTTGGACTTATTATTTTCAGTATTGTTTTTAGTCTTAGATGTTTGTGTTTTTTAGCTTGAAGAGTTGTATTTATTTTTGCTAACATAAATTAAAGGTCTGATTTTATGGAATCTGAAAATAGGGTATTTTTTGGGTTGATTTTTCTATGTGCTTGTGACGTAATTTGTAGACCTACGGTTTTTAATACACTCTGTATCTTCTAATTGTATTAATCATTAAAATCTCGGTAAATAGGTATTAATCATTAATGCTAAAATGAGGCTTATTTTTTTTTCTTTATGTGTTTTTTGAAAATTTTTATAGATTTTTTATTCATTTTTTCAAACTTTTTTTAAATTATTATGTTTTTTATTTTTTTATTGTTTAAATACTATTTAAGTTAATATATGGCTAAGTTATAGAATGAAAAATATTAAAAAAAAAACACAGAAATAATCTAGACTTAAAAATAAAAATATAAAGTTACTATGAATTTATTTTTTCTATAATTATTTATCAAAATGAGTTTAAAAACGCATTTTAGTCAAAGTTATGTTTTTTTCATAAAGCATGCAACTTTATTTGATAACCCGCTATAGCATCAACTCTAGTGGGATAAATAGATGTAAATTATTAAGTAAAAGTTAACGAACTGATTCAATAGAGTGAATTAACTGCCAAAAGAATGTTTTACATAATTTTATTATTTTTTTAAATTATTTTAGTTTGGGTAAATCACACCACGACTTCTATGCTTTTGTTAAATATCACTTTTGTTATATATTTCACTTTAAAAAAAATGTTATCGCTAAATTTAAAGTTTTTCTAGATATCAGGTGACTTTTAATGAATTATTTTCTTACATTTGTAAGATATTTGAATTCTTTAGTTGACAACATCGTGACTATGACACACGCAATGTGACAGATGACACAAAAATTTAAAACAGATGTTAAAAATGTGTTTACTTTTTGTTGTTTTACTTTGTGACATAACCTACAAAAATGTCGATTGACAACTGACAGGTTGCACTACCAACTTACTCAGTCTTGCTTTTGTAGTTTCTGCTTTATTTATTTATAGTCACTTGGTATAATATATTTGTTTAAAACTTTTAAGATTTTTTTTAATGCAGTTTTTGTTTGTTTTACAAGTAAATTTTAAGCCCAACCAAAAGATTTACATTCTACATGAAAAACCAACGTTGCAACAATTACAAAATTTTTAGCTATAAAATTATAAATCAGCTATTTAAACAGTTTTGCTAAAATTTTAAAGAAATTGGTGAAAATAAATAACAGTTGTGTAAGGTATTTGACAATGGACAACTTCAATTTTGACTTATTGGCTGCCATTGTTGTGAAGAGTATAGTACAAGCACATTTAAACCTTTTTCTGCTTTGTAAAAATCAGCGATAAGAATAAAAGTTATCAGTATTATACCGAGCGATTAATGACAGGAATTAGAAAGTTCAATTACAATGTTGTCACGATAAAAAAACAGACATATTCACTCTAAAAAAAAATGTTGCTTATTGAGTTTATAATGTTAATAAACTATTAGTAATTAAGTACATTATTTTGATGTAAACTCGTTCAAAATTAATAGACTAATCAGACACATTATCAAGGCAAAACATATAAAATACAAATCAAATTTTGCAAATTCAAAATCTTGAGAAAGTGTAACCTTAAAAAAATAGATTAATTGCCGCAAAAATAAGAGAGAACTTTAATAGCACTAAGATAAAAATCTGATAATATTAATTATTTTTCTGCTTCATATAAATAAATGGAGAAAACTATTAAAAAAAAACAGATTAAATCAAAGTGCTAATATTTTGAGATTATTGCCCAATAAAAGTTAAAGTACAAACAACTGTTAAAACTGAATATGTTACGGTGTTTTATAAGATTCAGTGATAGGACTCAATTAACTTCCAATACTTCTAGTGTTAACCAATTAGTACGTTGAATTTAACTGAATAAAAATACTGAATTTGTTTAGTACAAAGGATTGACATGGCAAATAAAATAGTTTAAGTACTTTGACATGCAGAACTATTATTAGTACTTTTACTTACGTATTGGTTTAAAATAATATCAAGTCCTAATACTGAACCTTACAAAATTCCATAATTCATATTCATTGTTTGACATATTAGACAAGATAATGTCATAAAATAATTAATAAATTGCTTGCGTTTTTGTAAAAAAGAAAAACGATTATAAATTAATTCAAAGTTTGTTAAAACAAAATTCTAATTATATAATAGAAAGTAATAAATCATTAGGATACGTCTATAATTAGATATAGGTACCCTTGAACTAGTAAAAAGCATAGAAAATTAGCTGCTTCATTGTTTAAAATCTATTCAAGAGCTACTTTTTAAATTTTTCAATAAATCCTATTTAGATAAACTCGAAGCTTATCATACGTTATTTGTAATTTCTTTAGTTAAATGTTACAAATCCATGTCAAGGTAAGACAATATAATATAGTACAAAATTAAATAATTTTCTTATTCGATTCATTTGTTTGCGATATTACTCTAATTTCTATTAGAAAGTATCTATGTAGATAATATGGAACTAGAAGTCATCTTTCCCATGACTAGATACTAAATAATTGATTAATTATTGCATTAAAATAATAGATGGAAGAAGGTGTGCACTTATATTTGCAGTTAGAAGAGATGGTAATGAAAGTTACCTATGGGGCTAACACTTTTTACAAAGTTATTTTACGCTCTCTTTACCATTTCTTCATTTCACTTTAGAAAAGATTAGATTTTTAATGTTGTAAACATTTATTGATGCACTCGATGTGATACACTTTTGAATGACATTTATGTGAGCTAAAGCATCAAGCTGTTTCGGGCTTTTTTACTTCAGCAAATAATAATATTATTTTGGTCAATATAATTAATTCAACGATATAATATAAATAGGCAAAAATTATTAAAACTCTAACAAATAAACAAGAATTAAAATTTATTTCAATACTGTTTAAACTTAATATAATATATTGTGTTCAAACATTAAGGATTTAGAGCAGTTAATCAATCAGGAGAAACATTAAGAAAATAGTTTGGAGGTCCAAAAAATAGAACATCATTTCTAGAAAACTCTACAATTTACCGAATAGGATGTAATAACTGTGACAAATTTTATATAATCAAACGTGTAAATTAATAAACTGGCTTATTTAAAATACGGCAGATTAGACAAGTCAAGTGTAGCCGAGTACGCTTTCAATAACAGCTGAAACTTAGACAAGCAAATAAATAACTATAGATAGACATCTGGACAACGCCGATTTTATTAAAATCTATAAAAGGCAAATGCTTTTAGGAAAGATAACGTTTTCTTTTCAGTTTCTTAGCCGGATTATTAAAAAAAAAATTGATTAATCTAGGTAAAAATCAAGCTTAAAAGCTTCTAACTCTCAAACATAAAAATATTAATTAAGTTATAATGGTAGTCAAAAGAGCTTTCTAGATTTAATAAATAAAAAATGTTGGCAAGTGGTAAAACTGTGTTAATATTTTATGGTGCTATAGATACTAAAGCAATTAATTGATATGTATAGTAGCTAATAGATTTATTAAAATATAAAAAAAAAGGTCTTGGTTGGTAAGACATAGGAAACTGTTTCATTTGCCAAAAACCGGACTAAGTCTAGATGCCACTAAAATCTTTCATATTTTTATTTTAATTCTAGAGGAATCAATAAACTTTGTATTATGTAAAATTGTATTGTTTCTAACTATTCTTAGACGGTTATCAATACTAATCAATCTTTTAATATATTGCAATTGTTAATTTTGGCTGCATTGCGTACGGCTCGAGTTTTATTAGAATATTGAACAAAATTTGTTTATAAATTATAAAAATTATTGTTTTTTATTTACATCAAAGGTAAAGATTAGTATGGTTTACACGTAAAGTGTCTCGGCGCGCATTTGATTGGTTTTGACGACTTACGTCAGCTTGAGCCAATGATTTTCCTAATTTTTCTTGCGTTCTATGCTTTATGTTAAATTCTGTTCGTTTCTGCTGCTTCCGGATATATTAAAGTTATATGTTTATTTATTAAATTGCAAATATTAACAAATAGATTAATAATTAATTTTAATAAATTATCTAATAATTAATAAATTAAAAGTAATTACATATTTAAAATTTATTTAGGAAAAAATTAAATAATAAATTTTAACTGGTTTTAATAATTATATAAAAAAGCAATTTTATGAAATTTGTTAGAAAAACGTTTTGTATTGGATTTTTCTAAAAGTATTTATTTCCTATTTTAGTTAAAATAAATTTGTGATATTTACGGAAAATATAAGAATTAATGCATATTTTACACGTGAAACGCGCATTTTGCTGATTTTAACAATCTCTCTTAGGCCTAATGTTCTATTCGTTTCTGGTGCTGTCGGTTATATATTTATTTATTAATGCTCAAATTTTAATTAAAAGATTAATAATTAATTTTTAATAAATTATCTAATAATTAATAAATGAATAATAATTACTCAAAGTTTATTTAGTGAAAGAATTAAATAATAAATTTTAATCAGTTTTAATAATTTATATACAGTAAGCAAAATTATGAATTTTGTTTAAAAACGATTGGTTATAAATGAAATCTCATTAAATATTTATTTTTTATTATAGTTACGAAAATCTGTGTTAAAATTTATGGAAAATATAAAAATTACTACTTATTTATAATAAAATTAATGCAAAATTCAATTCAAACTAGATTTTACTTATTATTTTACTTGTTGGTAGTAACTAGAGAAGATATATTACATTGCATATTATTGATATCCGCTTGAGACAAAAGGCGCTAATGTGAGAACTTGCCATATATTATTTAGAGTGACTTATATACATTAAAAAATGTAGAAACCTTGTTTCTCAAATTGTTGCTTTTAGTAGATGTCGCTAGTTTTACTTATTTATAGACTCATAAATATGTATGTAATATGACTTGTGTAATAATTGTTCAATTAAAACTATTTTTAATCATATTATAATGTTTTCTAATGATATAATCAATTACGATTGTCAACTTTAGTCGTGTGGCTTTAAGCACCCACATTTTTTTATATCTCGATTGCGCTATTAACAGATATTTGGATATAGATAACAATAAAAAGTAGTAAAGTGAGATTTTTTATGGAAGCTTATCTACTAATAATAATTGATGTAAGAAGATGGATTAATTAACCGAATTAATGTTGATTTATTAATTATAGGTACAGATAGTATACTGGGTCTTTCAGAAGTGACAGAAAATAAATTAATATGGCGAATGGTAATTGCCGAATTTCTAGGAACATTATTATTGGTATTGATAGGTTGTGGGTCTATAGTAGTAGGCGAAACAAATTTTCTACGAATTGGATTGACTTTTGGCTTAACGATAGCAACATTAGCACAGGTAAGGTTTTTTTTTATTTATAAAAGCAATTTATTTTATCAATGTATAGTATAATGAGTGTTTTTTTTGTAATTTAGCGTTGAACCTTGTCATAATAAATGTTTAATTTTAAACTATGAACGTATATTTACCATCGAATCAAAGTGACAGTTATTAATTTGACATCTGAACCTAACCTTACTTTGAATTTAATGAATCGATAGTTTAATACGTTAATGAGATTTACACTTGAAAGTACTTGTAGTGTTCTAAGAAACGAATAAATAAACTTGATGAAAGTACCCTTTTACTATATCATCGTCATAAAACTGTGCAAAGAATGACTGTAAAATCTCCTTTCGATATCTTGCAGCAGTTAATGTTGTATTAAAAAAAATTGGCTCAATACTTTTACATTAACGCCACCACAAAAATTTTCTATTCTTGTGTGAAAACGATTTTAAATTTAAAAATAAAGAAATTGAGTAATTTAGTAATTATTTTGACATTTGAAGCAATTGTTTTAGAAATTTATGGTCCGTTTAGACATGGCTAGCTGTGACGCCAAATTTTAACACCCGTTAGATAATTATCGTTAGATAATTATGATTTGACCAAAATAAGTGTCAGTAGTAGATTAACAGAATGATAAAGATTGTGAAATTACTATAAAATATTTAGAATGGTTTATTATTCAATAATAATTGTGTACAAAGTTAAGGTTATTTTATTTTGCATATCGGGTTAATGCAAATTTTTAGTATTTTGTCTTTTATAAAAATCATTGATAATAATTTATAATTAAGCACTTGACCTATGGTGAGGAGACAGTTCATTTATGTTTATGAGACCTACACATTTCTATGAGGAAGGTTATTAATAAAGGTTTTTTTGATATGTTAATGGTTTGGGATAATTTAATATTTTTTTAGAGGTTTTGATTATTTGGTTTATGATTTGAATTTTTCATCTAACAAACTTTCAAACAATTTGAAAGATTGATTTTGAGAATTATTTGTAAATTCTTAAAATAGATCAAAATTATTTAATCATTTTTAACCGACTTAAAAAAAAGCGGAGGTTATTTTTTTTGACTGGGTGATCCGATTTTGATGATTTTTTCTTTATTTAAAAGCTGATGCCTTCCATGTGGCCTCATCTAAATTTGATCAAGATCTAATTTTCAAGATGATAGTTTTTAAGTTATTCTTATTAATGTTTTTTTCGACATATATTTTTGACGCTTACAATTTATTATAAAAATAAAAAAATAATTAAATATTAGTTTATTTATTTAATCAATTTAGACAAATTGATGAAAAGCATTTTGAAACAAATAAATAAATAAAATAATAATTAATCACATTGAAGTCAGTTTTTTTTTCAATTTTTACATTTTTAATTTGCTTCAATTATTAATTTTTTGTCAAATAAATTTTTGAATTTAATGAGAAGAAAAATGTGATTTTTATTTGAAAAATTAGAACTTTGGAAATTATTATAAAAGAAAATAAAACAAAAATGTTTGAGATAAAATTTATCAATTTTTTCGTGAATAAAAAAGAGTCTAGTTATACTTGATAAGATAATTTTCGAAGCAAAACTTAACTAAGTGATTATAAATAAAATTTATCTTTAAAGATTTAAAAACATGTACAAGATTTAAATATGTATGTACTCTAATATTTAGAACAACTATTTTCGCATGTTTTTTTTGCCATTTTTATATATTATAGATTTGTAATTTTTTTGTTTATCAATGTAACGCGAAATTTTATTTTTTTCGTCTAATTAAAGTGTAAATTTCAAATAATAACTCAAAATTGTACATAATGATTAAAAAAAAATGATTTTGAGTTTTTTTTTGTTTTTAGTATTTTCTGAGAAAATTTATCATAGTAGTGTAGGTATTTATTTTTTCTACATCATAAAACACCATTTTTTTTTAAAAATAGATATTTTAGCGACAGTTTTGATTGAAAATTAGGATGTTTTTTGGATATCAAGTCTAAATAAGGTAAAAAAATTAATATTTTTAATCAAACAAATTACAATGTATTTGGGAAATGATCAGATAGATCAGTTTTTGTTAAATTTTGTAACAAAACTTTTTTTTTTGTAAAAGATAAAAATAAAAAACTGAATTTTTCACATACATTTTGGAATAATGTAAAAAAAATAAAGACACAAAGTTGTAGACCATTTTCTTACCTACAACTTTGCTGTTCCACTTTTTTTCAAGAAGTCAAGATAAACCGTTTTTTACCCTTATTATTTTTTTTTATTTTTGTTTAATTTTTTTTTCCAATTGAGTCTATTCTACAATTATTTTTTGGTTACAAAAATTATCTCTTCTGGTCTATAGTTTTAGTTGCAAAGTGAAAAACACATTGAGAATATTTGGAAAAAACTGATTTGAAAGTGAAAAGTACAAAAACTCTTTTGTCGACTTTTAACCCGCTATAAACTAATATGACAACTAATACAGAGGAAAACTTAAATTATAAGAGAAACTCTGCTTTTTGTGTATTTCGAAAAGCTTTTGATTGAACAATATTTATATTTGTAAACGCTAATCTTTCAGAAAATTAATTACAAAAATTGTTTTATGAAGTGCTACAGATCTGTGACTCGATTAAAACAGAAGCATTTGGGAGTAGTTTGAGGAAGTGTCTTAGGGCTTATTTTTTTTGTATATTTTATTTTTAAATTACGATGAAAAATTGCGACAAAAAGTGGTGACACTGAGTTGGTGTTTCTACTAATGAACACTATATACACATAATTTGGATGTTTGCAATAATGTAAGAAGCCTAATAAACCATATATTACTACAGGAAGAGAAAATAAATTCTTGCGAAAATAACAAAATTATACAGTAGTCTACCTACGAAAAGCCATCAGTGCAAAAACAGTGAAAACATTTATTTGCACAGGTACCACTATTTATATATTTATTACTTAATAATTAACATCTTATAATGCAATTTGTGAGAAAAAAAACAGCGACATGTACACATGAAAACATATTGACATTTCGCAAAGCTTAAAAAAGCGGATTCTGTAGCAAAAACCCAAAATCTCTGTTTAATTATCATAGAAAATACTTGTTAACCTCATTTTAACTGTATTTAATCCTGACATATTGTACAACTTCTGAAATACATCTCGTAAAAACTATTAACAATATAATAATTTTTATTGCAAATATAAACACAGAGACAGAGAGAGAAAGAGATACTAACTAATAGATTATATCGAATGAATGACCTAGATTAGTATTTTTTTGGTTGTCTTAATTATTAAAATAGTAAGAATTATTATTGATTGTCAATTTGAGGCAATAACTCATCGATCTCATCTGGGCCTGATTGTGACTGTATGTGTGTGGTTCTTTTTTCCAAGGTGAAGAATTTCGACACAACGACACAGTTTTATTATAGGTTGAGTAGGAGTTGCCCTAGGACATGATTGTTGAGTTTAGTGACTTGTGATTCTAGACATTAAGGCACCGCTAATCAAAGCTGGTCACTAAATCGGTTGAGAAAGACAGTATCTGGTTAACAATTATAGCTTTTTTTTCAGATCTCTATTACACATTTTAAGTACCAAACGTTGCTAAAGTAAAAGTATTGCTTTATCTTTCCTAAATTACATTTTAATTAATATAGTTTTTACTATTATAATTGCTAACGATTATTAGTGATTATAATTTTCTATTTTATTAAGGGGTGCACTGTACGAATTTTTGTTTTTGAGTATTTTAGACAATCTGTATAAAATGTCCTACTTTTATTATTAAGAAATTTGTCATAAAAACATATAATGCCGTGGTACCAATCTAGTTTTAATTATTTTAAAACTTAAGAAAAAAATTTAATAACTGGGTACAAGAAAGCAGCGATCACTATCTTTGAGCTTTCATTTTTTTTTTTGTAATAAGTCATACTGTAATTATTGTAATTATGAAATTAGCCTCTAAATCAGTGCTTATAAATGATGAATTTTTATTTTTCAATTGTTTGACCAACCCACCTATTATATTGAATAAAAATAGTAGATTTGAAACACCTACAGACCATATTCGTTATAATACATATTATACCATTTCGAAAATCGTGCATAATAACGACCTCATTATTAAATACAGTAAATGTCAGAATTATTATTTTTTTTATTTGCAAAATATATTTATTTTAAAGCAATAAATCCATAAATGTGATTAATTTGCGATTTAATAGTACGCCACTGGCAAGTGAGCTTTTTTTTTTCTTGATTAAGTACTTATATATTGCATTTTTTGACTATTAAGCTTTTTTGACTACCCTCTCTATTATTTTTCTAAATAATTAATGGTTAAGTATGACATTTCAGACGATATTGTAATTAATTCAAATTAGCGAATCAATTTCAATTTGGTCAAGGTTATAACCTACAAAACAATACAATACCCTTAAGGCAAATTTACACGTATTTTATACAGAGTGTCTATAAAAATAAAAGACACAAAGTCATGTTTACCTATTTGATTTCTAACTATTTTGAAATTTAAACTTTATCTGTAAAATATATATAATATATACAAATAGAAGTGATTAAAAACAATTTTCCAATATTTAAAAACATTTAAAACATACTCTTTTATCAGAAAAACGGTATACGGCTTGCCATTCAATCAAATGATTGAGTGGCAACTATCTACCTCTGGGCTCTGACACCAAACCCTCGACACTAAGGGCAATAAAACAAAAAGCGATTTTGTTACTTCTTCTAAATTTGTCAACGCTTTGGCATGCTTGGCCAGTAAAGCACTATCTAATTGTTTTCAAACTCTTACTAAAGATTCTCCTAACGTCTGAAAGTGAGCGAATTTGCTGTCTCAACCTGTTCCGTATATGTCCAATGGGATTGAGATCGAAACTTTTAGCAGGCTAATTTGCAATGACAATGTTCACTTTATTAAGAGAACTTCTAATCACATTACGTTGTACGTGTTTTTATTTTTATGTTTTCTCATCTCATAACCAATTTAACTTCAAAATTTACCGTCGGTTGATGGTTTTTTTGAGCATAACTTTCTTCCTTCTGTAGATTTCTAAGAGACTTATAATAAGATAATTGCTAATTCATTTAAATTAGATCCGTAAGTTTGACTATGTTTCGTTCTTAGTGGAACTCTTTCGGCAAGTCGCATAAATTTGCAGTGGCAAATTGGGGTTTATATTTACTCAAATGAGCAACATCTATTAGGAAAGGCGCTAACGTGATAACAAAAAGCGCCAACGTTATAACTTTTCAATTGATATATGTCATTTAGAGGGACCTATATGCATTAAAACGTGTAGAAATCTGGTTTATCAAACTTTGATGTGAAGCAGCTTCTAATAGATGTCGCTACATACTTGTTAGAAACAAATTAACGAAATTTAGTACTATCTGTAAACAGAATGTTGTTTCGATTACTATATCTTTAATATGTTTGGCAAGTTCTAAACGTATTTTACAATGGTGTTTAGTAAGAAAAGGTTTTTTAAATTTAAGTGATATTTTAACAGCCTGTTTGGGGGTGACTTTGTAAATATTTATGAACTTAATGATGGTTGAGAGATGGAAATTTTATGTTTTGACAACATTCCTAACACTTTTGATACTGTTTGCCGTTTAAGCGACTATTTCAGAGTTTTTTCATTACTCAAATGACGTGTCTGTCTTTCTCGAGGATTTATTTTGACATATTTTGAAAAAATGACATCTTTTACTAAAAATTTTAAATTCAAAAACTGTCAAACTTTGTTTGTAAATTTATAGTCAAAAAAAGAATGAAAGACTCAAATAAAAGGTGACTGTTTTTTAATTTAAACTTGTGCCGTAGTTAACTTCAAAATGAATTTTAAACACACAGAAAAGAATGATTATAAAACACAAAAAATTAAATTTTAAATAGGTAAAGAAAAAAAGTAATGTAAACAATAATAATAAAAAGCAATAAAAATAATTAAAACTAAAGAAAAAAACTTTTGAAGACAGAAAACTGTAAAGAAATACTAAAATACCAAATGAAAAAAAGCTGAAAAAAAGCTGAAAAAATTAATTTTATGGTAAAATAATAGAGAAAAAATTGACAAAGTAACAAAATATATTAAACGAAGAGAAAAAAAAAACAGTAAATAAAGCACAACGAAAAACTTCAAACAGGTCTGACAAAAAAAGATAAAAAATTTATTTTAGAAAAAAAAATAAAGCCGATTGGTATAAGGCATAATAGAGAAAGTGAAGCAAACAAAAATTAAAACAATAAGTGGAACAAACAAAAAATAATATTTAAAAAACATTCCTACACTTTTGCTACTGTTTGCCATTTAGGCGACTATTTCAGACGTTTTTTATTGCTCAAATGACCTGTCTGTCTTGAGAATTTATTTTGACAAATTTTGAAAAATTTACATTTTTTACAAAACTTTATAAATTGAAAAGCTGTCAAATCTTGTTTGTATGTTATAAAAAAAATTGTAAGCTCAGTTAAAAAGTGACAGTTTTTTAATTTAAACTTGTGAGGTATTCAATTAAAATAATGGCAATAAGACACAAGAAAGAAAATTTTAAATACGTAAAGAAAAAAAGCAATGTGAACTAAAACAAAATGAATAAATAAATCTATAGAAAAAACTATTGAAAAACTAATGGAAAAAAATACTTAAACACCAAATGAAAAAAGCCGACAAAATCTAATTTACAAAAAACTTTAAACAGATCTGACAACGAAGTTTATTTTAGAAAAAAAAGACGGTTTAGAAAAAAGTATAACAGAGAAAACAAGAGAAAAAAAATTAGAACAATAAGTGAAACAAACAAGAAAAAAAAGAGACAAAGATGGAGGAGTTGTGTTTAATACATGTATTTCAAGTACTTATCGTAAAATGGAAAGATGATGATTAATTTTCTTATTAAATAATTTAATTAACTTTTAATATTAGTCATCAATTTTGAAATAATCAATTACTTTTGATTAGAAATCTTAAGTATTCTCACATTAAAATTAAGTTTCATTTACAAACCTAATCGATTTGCAGTAGTCAAATAAGAGGAGAAAAATCAATCACATATCCACAGGTAGGTACAATTCGTTGTACCTGTCAAAAATTACGCAATCCAACAAAGGTGTTAGATTTACATTTTATTTAGCACACAAGGTGCGGTTTTGCACTCGACAATATTGTTTTAATTCCGATGACATTGCAGATTTGTTTCGATCTCTTTGGATTTTAAAGTTCAATGGGTCGCAGCATCCGATAGAGAAAAATGAGAAATGTACAATAATATCTAGATCTATGATGATGGTCGACGAATAAGGAATCTGTTTCAATGTTACACCATCGGCTTAGTTTATTGACGTGATCAGATTGTAAATGTACATTATTTTTCTACGCAATGCTCCTTATTAATACAGTATAAAGTGAATGTTCAATATTTTACATATTTTTTAGAATTTATTTATTAATTGAGGTAATGAAGGAGATAAATGTATATTCATTTGTTACTGTCAAATAGGGTTGGGTCTATTTTAATAAAACTAAATAATCAGTAAATATCTAAACAGATTGCAAAACTAATAATAACAAAATAGCAGAGGTCCAAAAATAAAGCTTTAAGAGACTCCAGATTTTTGAAAAAAAAAGAGCTTTAACAGGTACATCAAAAATTAATACAGTATAAATATAAAGCTTGAAATTAATATTTAATTCATTTTTTAATTGAGCTAATAAAAAACTAAATGTATATTTATTCGTTTTTATCAAAAAGTGTTAAGTCTAATTTGAGAAAACTAAATAACTGAAAAATATTTTAAAACATTATAATGTTTAATAAAAAAACATGAACTTTAATATATTATAAAGTGAAAAGTTAATAATTTATTATTTTTTCTTACATTTTTTTTTAATTCATTTAATAATTAAGATGATAAAAGAAATAATTTTTAATTTATTGGATTCGGTCAAACAGAGCTGGGCTTAAAGGGTAAAACTGGCTCAAAATAAATATTTTATTTGTTAATAGAATAAATAAACTATTCAATACTTATTTATTTAAATATATAGAAATACACAAAATCAAAAAATATCATTCAATATCGCAGATATAGGATATTTGCTATTGATATTGACCCAGTGAACCAGTCCAACAGTATACAGTCGAATACTGTTTACGTTTATGCACAGTTTTATTGCTTGTTTGGATAGGTAAATAAGCGGTGCTAAAGAAAAAAACAATCGCCTAAGAACAACCATAGTGATTGAGCCTGCTATACCTATTTATTTGTTACTGCCAAGTAACAAATAAGTAAAGTAAACTAGAAAATATGTTAACATTACAAAAATAGTAAATTAAAAATAGTAGAAGTCGAAATTTAGAGCTTTGAGAAACTTCAAACATTTGAAAAACAATATGAGTTTTAATACATCATAAATTAATACACTATGACGAGAATAAATAATATTTTAGTTATTTTATGTAACTCATTTAGATAACAAAAAAAATAAATATATATTTTATATTTATTTGTTTTTGTCAAATATAATTAGATTTAATTTAAAAATACTTTAGAAAATATCTTATTAGATTATAAAAATTAATAATATTTAATAAAATAATATTAAAACAAATAATGGTTTTGCTAAAGCCACTTTGTCTTTTGATTTGAATCATTGTTTTACTTTTCAAAATACTTTTGGTTTAAAATAAATACGTATTTTTAACAGACTTCAAAAAAAAAGAAGGAGGTTCTCAATTCGACTGTATTTTTTTTATGTGTGTTACGTCATAACTTTTTTGTGAGTTAACCGATTTTGATGACTTTTTTTTTATTTGGAAGCCGGCGCTTTCTATTTGGACCCATTTAAATTTGATCAAGATCTGACAAGGAGTTTTTAACTTATTTTTATTAATGCTTTTTTTTGACATATATTTTTGACACTAATTCTAAAAACAAGTGAGAAATTAGAAAATTGTTTTCAATAAATATTAGTGTAAAAGCTATTTGAGTCAATTAAATAAATAAAATAATAATAATTAAGTAATTATATTGAATCAATTTTTACTAAATTTTTAATTTGTTTAATTATTTTTCAAAGATATGACAGTAATAATTCGTAAGCAAAAAGTAATGATAATAACATTGACAATTGGTGTTATTTTTTTTTGACAGTCATGTATACTAACCTTTAAAAACCTATCTATCTTTTATAAAAGTATAAAATACTCTAAATTGAAATCATTAATAAGCTTATTATAGACTCAAATTTAAAAAAAGGAAAAAAATCATAAAAAGAAACAATACTGGAGTCCGAGCGTGTCTTTGTTAACAATGCAAAAAAGAAAAACTATATAAAAAGAAAAAGACACAAAATTATGCATTTACAGAATGTAAAATACAACGAGATAACTAGACGACATACAGCATTAAAATTATTAAGAACATTTAACAATAAAACCTTTTTGAGAATTTAAGTGGAGGATTGGTAAAAATAAACAAAAGCAGTAAAAAAAGCAACATTATAAAAAAGTCCTATATTACAAAAACAAGAATCAAATAAAAATTAATAGTGAGATAAAGATTGTAAGATTCAATAAATGGAAAAAACTTTAAAAAAATTGAAAAGAGATGCGGGAAAAAAGCTTAATTACAAGCAAGCAATAAAGCTTGTATGCTACAAAAACAGAAAAAAAGTGTAAAAAGAAATAGAGAAAAATAAATAATTTGAGAAGCAGAAGAGGTAGAGTACAGCTAAAATAAAAAAAAAGAGTGTAAAAAACAAATAAAGAATTAAAAAAAATCGAGAAAAACAGTATAATAAAAACTAGATTTATTGGAAAAAGAAGAAAGTATAATAACAAGATTTATATGTGGAAATAAAACAAATGAGAATGAGAGCTGGTCAGAAAATTAAAGCAGAGTATGTAAGGTTTGCTGGGAAAAGAAACACTTATCACTGGAAAATGACTAAAATAGAGGGAAAAATTTGATAAATGAAGGAAAATAGGAAAGGTAGTATTAAAGTAAACAAATGAATATCTAGTTGTTCAAAGCCCTTACGTTAGGACCAATAAAGCATTATTTGTTTTTATTAGGTAATAATTGTATTACTATTATTACATAGAATAAACAGTAATGAATTAATTTATTCAAAATTTTTCTTTCATTATAAAAAAGTTGGCAAGAAAAAAGAATTAACATTGATCCAAGGGTAGATCCTTGAGGAACTCCAGACGCAGAATAATAAATGCTGAATTTATCAATGATGATTTATGAAAAAAATATAAAGTACTGGGTACTTGGTATTTTATGAACTTAGATTAGAAGTAATTCTAATTAATATAATTGATAAAAATGCCAAAAAATTTGATAAGATCTAAAATATTAGCATTATCAATTGATCGGTATTTTTATTTTACAGCAAAATTTATACACTCTGTGACCTTTAATCTCATAATGCAATTTAATAATTTAAATTTATTTATGACTTTACTGTCCATTTAAGGGATCTAACCATCACCAACCAACCTTTTATTTTAATTACGGCTATTACTATTAATAATAAATAATTTTTAATAATATAACTTGTGCAAAATCTGTTTTCTTTTTTTCTCTTTAATATCGTATCGCTTATGACCGAATTTATAAAGTTGAAGGCTATGAGAACTTAAATTAAATCGTGCGTGTTGGCTGTCAAACGAATTGTAATTAACTTTAGGGTATAGGTAATAGTTTCATCATTGTAACCGATAGAGCGGATATGTCGCAAGTGTCCCCCATGAATGAGAGAGACTAGTTTTTCATAAAGGGGCCCTCGCTCCTTATGACTTTTTGCGATCATACGGTATATTATTGTAATGGGAATGGTACGAAATAATGAGTTGACAGGTAAAAGGATGCCGAGAGAAGAGTGCCCCTCAAGCAATAAAATAAAATTGCCTTAGGCTTTTGTTTGCGGACATTCACATTTGCAATATAGCCATAGCCTAAAGGATTACGAACTATTTTTTTTTATTTTCTATAAATTAGATATAATTTTTTTTCTTCAGAAATTATGTCAATGATTCATTAAGGTCAGTTTTTCTATGGGTTTTTACCATAAATTTTTCTTATTATGTCTATCTTAAATGTTATCATAATGTTTGTTTTAGAAGATGCAATCATATTGAAATTTCAAAGCAATTAAATTTTCGACATTACCATGAAAACACTCATTTAGCTTCTCTAAAATTTTTGCAATCATTCATTATAATGTGAATTATTTTGATTATTTTTTAGAGTATTGGACATGTCAGTGGATGCCATATAAATCCAGCTGTCAGTCTAAGCCTTTTTGTGACCGGAGACATCAAATTAATTAGAACACTTTTATTTATTGCTGCCCAATTAATTGGGGCCATAGCTGGGGCTGCTTTGTTAAAGGTAAGTTTAAAAAAATTGCATTTCCGTATACGAAATCTTTGAAAATTCGCATGAACACCACGTCCCAGCCATTGAACTTGGTGGTCACCGGAATGGAAAGAATAAGTTGAGGCCAAACTATCCATAGTCGATATGCGTGACTAACCTTAGCGGTCATGTTCAATTCAAGAGTATTATTAGCTTCATCGGGTGCCAACCTTATTACAGTTTTCGCACAAATTTACATTAAATTAACGGTTCTCGGACTAAACTGCTTCAACTTTTTGGTAGTACCGTTTCGGATTTTTTTTGAGGAATTTATTTACTTAACTGTAACTCACATAAAACATTTAATAAAATTAGCAAAAAAGTAAACACTGCTTTCTTGAACACTCTTACATAAGGGAAAGTGATGGAATCGACTACTTTTTGGACAAATACTCTAACAGACATAACGCGCTTTGTGCAGTGCTCTGTTTTTACGAGAATTACACTCAATAAATTTCTTGCATCAAACCAGATAGTGTAGCACTAGAAGTGCAGTGTGGGTCTATTATTAAAGTGTTGTATAGAACAGTGGTATCTTGTCATATACTAGTCCCAGTCAACTAACGTTATGTGGCCAGACTTAAAATTCTGCTACTACAATCCCCTATTACTGAGCAATACAGTTAATCTTTCAACTTGTGCCGTTTGTCTAAAGGGTGAAAGCTGGAGATTTATAGTGTTTTCAGTAGTCTCATTGCAACAAAGGAAGGATCATATAACGTAATTCTTTTTGGGCTAGTATAACTAGAAGTATAGTATAGCGCCATGTTGATTTTTGTAGGGACAAAAACACAAAACAAAAAGTGCAGTGTAATGAGTATGTAGAGCTGCAAAGCTACAAGTACGGTGTGCAAAACCTTTAAAATTGTAATCTTTTTTTTTGCATTTTTAACTCATATAATGATAATAATTTATTATGAGAATCTATGTAAAAACCTCTGTTTTTAAATTCAAGTTCGTTTTTTTTTGCTGTACATTCCTGAAGATGATCTCAAATGAGCTCAAAACATAACGTTTCGCCTAACATTTAAGCTTCATCAGGTTTGTCGCGTCAATACGTGATGAACAACCATAACATATATTTGTATACAGTTTAAAATTACAGTAGGATTAAAATACCATAATTTTCCTAGTATTAAAAAATTGTCGTGTACCTAGATAATTATCGTATTTTTGTTCTATTGTAATTTTAAACTGTTTACAAATATGATATGGTTGTTTAGCACGTATTGACGAGACAAACCTGATGAAGTTTAAGTTTTAGACGAAACGTTGTTTGTACAATATAAATCTTCTTAACAACATCTTTTTTTCTAACCCTAATACCTCACAAACACATTTTTGCAAAAACGTAGGTTGAATTTTTTAAGTATTTCTTTAATTATTCTAATGCCTATTCTAATAATTATTTAACTACCCCACTTCAGGAGGATGATTAAATTACTATAAATAACGACTAATTAGTATTAATTACCATTGTATATTTAATAATTAATTAAATTAAAAGACTTCTTAAAATGAACAATGTAAATCTCTGTATAATAATAGAAAATTGTTTGTGTTTATGACTCACAATAGAAGTGGAGCTCGAATACTCTTTCTTATAGATACGCTAACTCCGGAGTACGATAATCTTACGTCAATGAGTGAAGCCCACATGTGCCTTCGCTTAAGCAACACAGATGCTTTTATTTCCCGTGTACCACTGCGCATCTAATGTGAATAATAAGGTGTCTCTATCTAATAAGAGAAACCGTATTCTAAAAACATCAGGTTTTCACTCATCTTGCTTGTACTTTTGATTTGATTTGTTGTATTTTTTTGGTTATGTCAATTTTTTTTTCTTTATTGAAAAGATTTTTATATTTTATCTGTTTCAAAACTAATTATTACAATGCGTACATTGCTTTTTTATTTATTCTTTGTTTCTTTTTGTCGTATTTTGATTGGTTTTTTCTATTTTTCGATCTTGTTTTTCTGTAAATTATTTTTTTTAATGATTTTGTGTCTTTTTCTTTTGAATCATTTTCAGCGGTTTTCAATCTTATTCTCTATTTTATCCAATGTTTTTTCTGCTACGTCTTTTCTTATTTCTTTGTTTTACATAAAAAAAAAAGATCATTAGTAGAATCTCATGAAAAACGTAGCTCATGTTCCACGTCAACAAGCTACACTTTTAAAGAAGCCAAAAAAAATAAAAATGCTTATTTCTTGAACAATTATTTAATTAAACAAACATTGAAATAGGTTTGACAGTGATTTTTTTATTTTAAAGTAAAATTTAAATTTTCTACATAATAGGAATTTTTAACTTTTTATTTGTTCTTTGTCTTCTTCTTTTTTGTCTATTAATATTCTTTTCTCTAATTTTTATTTATTTGTTTTTTTATCTTAATTGCTATGCTGTGCTTTCTTTTTTTGGTTTTTTTATGTTTTTTTCTGTTTGAAAATGTATATATTTTTTTAAATACATTGTCTTTTAAATTCGTCTATTATTTTTTTTGTTTTCAATATTCCACGTCTTTGCTATCATTTTCAGTCGTTTTTCTTCTAGGTGGGCCAAATTAGTGATTAAAGCTAATAAATCTAAAACATGTATAAGCTTTATATGCGTTTATCTGATAACGAATATATAAAACCTGTCTTAGTATTTTTGCAAACAATAAGAATTTTAAATAAATTGTTAAGCTTGACATTGACGTAATATTTTTGTAGGTAATAGTTCCTGATGGTAAAGCAGGTACATTAGGAATTACAAATATAAGCAATGGCGTTACAGATGTACAGGGCTTTATCATGGAGATCATTCTTACTTTTTTGCTTATATTTGTCATTCATGCAGTATGTGATGGAAGACGAAGAGACATTAAAGGATCAGCCCCTTTGGCAATAGGATTAACAGTGACAGCTTGTCACTTATGTGGAGTATTTTACGACATTTATACTATTTTAATAAATCTTCTTATATTCTACATTTTTAGATTCCGTATTCAGGTTCCAGCATCAATCCGGCGAGAAGTTTTGGTCCAGCTGTAATCATCGATGCGTGGGAAAATCACTGGGTATATATTTTTAATATTTTAGCAACTTATTTACCAAATGACATTTTATAGATTTACTGGGCTGGACCAATCCTAGGTGGTCTTCTAGCTGGACTTATCTACAAATTCATATTCAAAGTTCAAAAATCCGATGCTGATTCTTATGACTTTTAAGAAAAATCTCATTTTTACCAAAAAATCATCCCAGTATTTCAAAAACTCTAACATTCATTTGAAATATCATAATTTCCTAATTGTTATTATAATAATATGTGGAACCTACAGTAGTATTCTTAGTTTTTAATTAGATTTCATTGTTGATTCTAAATTTATTGTTAACATTGAATCGATTTTAATAAATTATTAGCCAAACAGAGGCCTTTTATAATATAATGTATATATGTTTATGAAAATAATAATTTTATGAAAGTAGTTTTAATTTATTCCAATTATTATATCAAATAACATTTGTTAATGATACTCAAAGTTCTATCCTTTTTTTAACAAATAAATTTAAAAAATTTTATTTATGTAATAAATTTTTTTTTTCTATAGTAGGCTTTGCTCTTGTCATACTCAAACTGCAAAAGCTAGCTATATCATTGCCACATGAGCATTTTGTCAGGTAGTTAAAAAGTGTTAATTTTCAAAAAATCAGAAGTAAATTATATCAAAAATTGTTTAAAAGGAGATTTTAATCATTAATTTTTGTGAATAATCGATTCATTTTTGCTTTTTAAGTTAATCACAACGTGTATAGTGAAGACGTCATTAAAATAGGAATTAATTTGAATTTTCTTGAATTTCCCGAAGAAAATATAGTGAAAAACCGGTGTGTACCTTTGTAAAAACTGACAACAGTGACTTTTTACTGATTTTCAATCTATTGGATTAATTTGGAAAATTTATATTTATGTCAAAATTATAGCCAACTTAACACGTGAATCAATCAAATGCGGGAATAAAAGAGATTAAAGGATTAAAGTACTGAAAAAATTTAATTTGTTGGTAACAATGATAATAACAAAATATGAATGATTTTGGGACTTCTGCAGCTTTCACGCATTTCCTGTTGTCAGTTCTAAGTTTGGACAGTCAAATTTGCCAAGTTTTTCCAATTTTGGGGAATTCTTTTGTACAATGCCAAACGTTTCAACTTTGTTTCGTTCATGACCAGATTTGATTTACTCTGTGACAAAGGCCACTAGATTAGCACACTACTTGTTCAGGTCGCGCCATTAGTAATTTTTTGTCTATCCTTGTCGCCTAAGACCAATCTGGTGACACACAAAACAAAGTGACGTTTAGGAAGTGTCAGTTTAAAAAAAACATATATAAAAGTGTCAAACGTTCTGTTTAGAAAGAAGCCTAACGTCAGATTACTGACGTTAGTCACTAGTATCAGCTGGCTATGTAATCACAGTCAAAAAATATCAGCTGTCAAGGTGACATATATACACATAACTCCAATTTTTTTGAGGTTGAAACACGGTTGCCATTTAGGGAAACGAAATTCTCTAAAGCTAGCGACCTGTTCGTCTCACTTACGACATTTGCATTTTCTATCCTTTGTTAACGGCAAATATAAGCATAGATGTCTTTTTCTGATAGCGCTACATGAACACGTAAGTGTGTTATAGACCATAATGTTCTATCGTGACATCTTACGTGGTCTGAGTTAACTACTGAATATCTTAAAATCACACAGCGCATTGAAGTTGTTCATTATTATTTAATTATTACTTATTTTGGTTCAACATTTGGAAGTTATTTTAAACACTTTGCAGCTTTAAAATTTTGGTGTCAAGTTTCAGAGCCTAATTAGACTTAAAAGATTGTCCTCTTAAGTCACTTTTAGCAATCGTATTTGAACAATAAACATATTTTATTGTAATGAAAATATAAATTAGGATCATAGAAAGTTTAATAAAACACCTTAGAATTAAAATAATTACATTCATTGACAATCAAGTGAAACAAAGCACTTGAAAAGTCCTCTATGTATAAATTAACAACAAATCAATATACAAATAAAAAAAACCTAAGGCGTGTTGAACGTAAAAATACATATGCGTTTTTTTATTCAACTAAAAAACTATTAATAAAATAAAATTATAGAAAATTATGTTTAACAAACTCAGTCACACATATATATGATAAAATATTCTCTTTAAGCTTCATTAGTTTCTTCAACGAGTCCTTATGCAATTTCGAGTGGATATTTTTGTAACGTAAATGAGGAACTTTATCCAATAAATAATGAAGCCATAATATATTTGTGAACGGTTGATAATCCCGCCATTTGTTGCTAAAAATAAAAAAATTATTATCAAGAGTACACGATAAAAGACACAAAATAATTACCAAGTAGCTTTTTTCATTAATCTATAGATATCAAATTGATAATCACCAGTGGCAGCAAACAATTCGTTGTCCAAACTAAGATCGTTAAAAATGACAACATCGTCGATTTCCACTCTTGACAATGTAAAATCAATTATTGTTACTTCTAGCCCTTTACTATCCACAGTGAATTTATCACCATTAATGTAATAATCATGTTTAGCAGTTGTTCTGATAGTTTTCAATAAAATATTTCCCCAATGAAGATCGCGATGTTCAAATTTTAATTGATTTTCGGCCACCGCCAAGGCACAGGCAGTCTAAAACAAAAATGTCAATAACAAAAATTAAACCAATTCGTAAAAAATTACTTGTTTAAACATTGAGTACGCTTGTTGTGCGTTATTAAAAACAAACGATTCCAAATCTTCACCTCCATTTGATAATTCCAAAACAATAAAAACCTGGTTGTCTTGAAACATTTCAGGTGAGTCATTTTCCGACCCTCCATTTTCATCATAGAGATTCCATAAATCTAATAGTCTCTCTGGATAACTGCCTCGTGTACATCGCACCCGCTTCACTTCATTAAAAGCGGTGGTTTTATTTTCTTCACAATTTCTCAAATTGCTCAATTCCCTAAAGAGTATTTATAATTAGACTAATTTACAATATTTTTAAATAATATTTACATAGCAATAACAATTTCTGATAATATTTCCTCATATTTCTTTTGATGTTCGCCATTAACGATTAGGTCTCCCTCTATTGGCATAATCTTCATTACTGATGTTCCCCCATTTGGATCTCGAAATAGGAATACTTCGCCATAAACACCTTCTCCTATTTTTCGACAGTGTTGAAGCATACTGGAAACAATACATATTTTTTTTCATTTGGAAATACGTTATTAGGTCAGTGTACTTTAAGAAGCTGACCAATTATCTACAGTCTACAGTGCGCTCATAAATTATTTAGATCTAAGTCTGCTATGGAATTTTGAACGTATGTTCATTTTTTGATTAGTTCATACGGCAAAAACGCACGATATTAAAGACGAGCTTTGACGTTTGTTGGACATTTGTCAGCACTCATATTATTAAAGACAATAAAAATCTGTCGATCCAAATTCCACAGCAAGAGTTGATCTAAATAATTTCTGAACGCAGACTATTTATCTCTTTTAACATCTAATATTTTATTTTCTTACACAAAAGTCAGACACACGACTCTCGTGAAAAATTCCAGGTCACGTATCCAAACAAATGACCTTAATGTTTAAGTTTTTTAAAAAAAAGAGAACAAGTACTGTAGTTAATTTATCATGCAAATAAATAATATAGCCACTGGTCACATACATTCAAGATTTTAATTCTTAAGATTTGATAATCTCAATAATTGAGTTTCAATCAATATTTCATATAGATTACTTATCTGTTACATTTAGATTACTACCCAAAAGACCTGCTTGACAAATTTTCAATAGTCTCAGATTAAATATTTCAACAGATAAAATTATATAACATTTATCTAATAAGTCGTTATCACTGCTTACCGTTATCAAATTTATAATTGACCGCTTATCGTCTTTTTTTTAATCGATTAAAATAAAAAAAGAAGGAGATTCTAAACTCGGTTGTATTTTTTTTAATCTTTTTTTTCTACGACAATGTTTTTGATTTCAAAAACATTGAATAGAGCCCGAAATCACTCTGTCATGCAGCCCCCAAAAAATAACAATTCAACTTAAAGTGTAGCAACAGGTTGAAAGAAATGCAGAGATAGGTATCCCGATTAAAAAAAAAGACGAGATGCAACAGACAATGTTTGCTTCCCAAATCATATAATAGACAAATTAAAAAAAGAAGAAAGAGGGGGAACGGTGTGCAACGTTGAAAGAAGAGACAGGAAACGGGCTGCCGGAAGAATAACCATAAATAACACAAGGATAAAAGGGACGAAGAGCATGAGCACTATTAATATACCTAAATACAGGATTCAATAGGGTAGGCGGAGGAAAGTTTTAAAAGTTGATCAGAGAGGCAGAAGTAAATAAAAAATCTAAAGAAGGGTGAAAACTATATAGATAATCAAAGCGGAAATTGAAGAGTCGAAAGAGCTCACTTATGTACAGCTGATTTCAAAAAAAACTGATACGACTCTTAAAGCACGTTTTTTAAATATTTGAGCAGTGTATTCTAGGGCACCAGTCGCCGTCACTGTCAAATTAAAAAACTTGTCAGAATTGTCGATTAGAAACAAATAACCGCGCAAAAATAATAATCTTTAAATGGCTCCGCACACGAACAAAGAGCTAAAAGCAAGAATTGTATCAGTTTTTTTTGAAATCAGCCGTACATGAATGGAATTTAAAAAAAGGCCTAAGAAGGAAGAATGAAAGTAGTGGAAAGAAAGGTATTCGCATATAGTACCAGCAAAAAATTAATGAAAACAAATTATAAAGCGAACAAAAACAATATTTAGTAGAAGAAAAAAAAATAAGAATGGAAAAAACAGAAAATAAAGCAGTAGCAACAAGATTCAAGAAAAAAAAATAGATTTAAGCAGTATGAAGAATAGGAAAGAAAAAATTACAACGCGATTACAAGAGAAGAATAATGAAATATATACAATGCAAGAAATAGAAAACGTAGAAGTTTTAGAGAAAAATATAAGGAATAAGCAAAAAATTATGAAGAAGGAATAAGAGAAGAAGAAGATATTACAAGAATGATAGTGTAGAAAAAAAAGTAACATGTTAAAAAATTTTCAACAGTCAATGTTGAAAACGTATGGTGTAGCTTGAGTATAAGGTTTAACCTTTGATTTAAACGAACTGAAAAAAATTAAATTAAAAAAAATGGTTAGCTTTGCAATTAGCTGTCATAAAAATTTTGACAAGTTATTAAAAAAGTGGTTGAAATTGTTGAATTCACTTTTGTTCGCCTTTTTAGATTTTTCGAAAATTATAATAACAACAAATTTCATAGCCAACTAGGCTTTGTTGGTGACACAATTTTTTAATAATATTGAGTTATTTATTTTTTGATAATATTGAGTTATTTATTTTTTGAAACATTGAAACAAAAAAATGTTAACATTGTTAAAAATCAGAAAAAAATTTTTTTTTAAATGTAAAATTTTACTCCTGTTGCTTTAAAAAAAAAAGCAAGTTGACTTTGTATCTGTGTAACAAATGAACGAATTTATTTGAAAAAATTACAGCTAATAGATTTTTTTTAAATATTTTTTACGTGCCAAATTTTATTTGATTCTGATAAGTGGTTTTAAAATATTTGAGCCTTTTCATACTTTTGCGCAACCTTGCATATTATATTTTTCAACTGTCAAATTATATGAAGATATTTTCGATACTATTCTTACGTAGCTGAGCTGGGGCATGTCTGATAAAGCCTGTTTTTGTTTATAAACCAACGATATAGATGATTTTGTGTGGTAAACGGTGGGAATATCTATGAAAATTGCCGTAATTATTGTATTCAAATTTACTAACAAAATGTCTTTTTTCTAATTTCAAAAGTTATAAGGTTAAATATGTTCTCATAATATATATATAAATAATTAATTTGAATTTATTTGTTTAATAAACAATGTTCTCTCCTTAATAAATATAATATGAGCCCTAGAATCTTTTTTGAATTTTGAATAAACTTATGAAATTTGACGCAAGAAATTGTTATATTCAAATTTCCCGCCATTTCTTCTAACACAAGAAAATGGCTGCCAAGATAAAAATGGAGAATTTTATGGAATTTTACTTTTAAACTCTCATTTTGCAACAATATTAATTGAAAATATAATTAAATTGTTCATTATATAATCTATTATAATAAATATAAGGATTGTTAAGATTGATTACAGTAAAAGTGTATGATTGCGTAACAATAGAAAGTTCCATCTATAATAATAATAATAATAATAATATTAGTGCTTACCTCGGTGAATAACATTGTTCGAAGGGAATTGGCTCTATTTGTCCACATCTTCTCAATACAATATCCTTAGCAGTTGGATCCTGCGATATTAATCTTGTAGATGAGGGTGGTGGCGATAAGATTAAATTTGTTTTGCCTAAGGACGACGAATTTAACGAAAGATTTCGTACACTTTCATCCAATTGCTCTTCTTCGAGACTGATATTTTCTGTTGATATTTCTTGTACATAACCTGGTAATGATTCATAGGAAACAGTGGTATTGATAATACACATACAATTCCTAATATTCCTCTTTTCGAAAATGAATTTTTCCGACAGCATGCAAAAACCAAAATTAAAACAAACAAAAACGAGACACTATTACACGAATCCTCAATTGATTGATTAAATCAAAAAGAAAAAATAATAATAAACCAAAAAGAAATATTTCTATAACGATTTAAAGAAATTTCTTATTATGATTTTATCAACCGCTCGGCACACAACAATATCGGATACTTTTGTGCGACCTGCGCAAATGTACAGGAAATAAACCATTTTGATAGGTCACGTGGGGTTTGTTTGTATCATCTGATTGGCTCAGCCATTGGCATGATTCATTCAAACTTTTATCATGAGTAGTGCACTCCGAGGAAAAATGACGTATGATTCCGGATATGAATATTCTACTTAAAATATAAATTTGTCATCTATTATCAATGTCATTTATTTTTAATCATGATCTCTCAATGAACAAAGGCTATAACGTATTTTTATTAATAAAACTGTCATCTGCTTTAAATTATTTTTTAAATTCTAATCAAATAGCCTTTTGCTATTAGTCAATTGATGACGTATTTTGATCAATTTATATACAGCGTGGTCAACAATGACTGTTTGAGTTGGCAATCCTACATTTCATTTTAAAATAGTACAACTGTAACCACTTCCACGGGTGACATCTTTGACAGATGCCAATTAAAAAGTTAGTCGTTGTGACCTAACCTACATTTTTTTATGAGTGGTATGTCAAATGTTTGTCAAACAAGCGTATCCGGTTAGAGTATTGCAACAAGACAAATAAAAAGTCTCTAAAAAGTGTTGCCAACTAAAACAGTCATTGTTGACTACACTGTAGTAACTGCTGTTTTTTTAAATCTAGCGGTAATTTTGCCGATAATGCATTATGCTGTTTTCCAAAAAAAAAAAAATGTTGCGGACATTAATAAAACCTTATGACTAAGCATATCATACTGATAAAAGTTGGTTCAATTAACAAACAACCGGGATAGGGAGTGAAAAATGGGTGCTTAGGTGGAGGACATATTTATAGGCACTATATATATAAAATATGCGTATAAAAAGCGTAAATCACTAAAATATAAATTAAATATAATTACTACGCATGAGGCATGCCAGCATCAGCTGCCAATACCAGATGTGGTCCAATAAATTACGCAGAAAAGTATTTGAAATAAATAATGAGAAAAACTCACCAAATAATATTAATGCACTATAACTAAGGCAAACGCACAATGAGAAAAGCTCACCACATTATTCAAAAAACAGAAAAACGCTGAAAACACAATTTTTTACACTCTAAAAACCCTTCAAAAGATCGACAAATAATGAATAGAATAATTAAACGTGCAGTCTACACGGTATGTGGATGTTGGTATGTTTATTAAACAGAGATAAGAACATTCCATGAGTTATTTAAATACAAACTGAGATCATTTACGTCGGTCAAGAATTATTTCGTTTTCTTTTCAGGGAAACAAAATCAAATTACGAGAATTTTATGATCGTGGAGTGATCCACGATCATAAAAATATAGAAATATGGAAGTATGGAAATACAGTCATATCCTGCAACCTCACTCCATGTGACTTCTTTTAGTGGCCATATTTAACGAACTCGATTTTTCAGCAACGCTTAACCAATCAGAATGAGTTGCGTCAAGCAATGGTTGCCAAAATTGATAAAATTAATAATAATCCTTAAATGTTGGCGACTGTCAGTAATGCAATTGTTCAAAGAGTCCGCAAATGCCTTGAAGTCGACGAACGGCATTTTGATTTTTTGTTGTAAACCTTATTTCCTCATTAAAGATAATTTTTTCGTTCTACAAGTGCTTCCAATCCAACTGCCTTTAGTTTAATCTCATCAACGTGATGCACTATCGATTCATTAAATTAAAAGTGAAGTTATTTTCAGATGTCAAATTAATAACTGTCACTTCGATTCGATGGTAAAGGTACTTCACAGGTCAAAGTTAAACATTGATAGCAAGCTTCGGCGCCAAATTAAAAAAAAACACCCATTATATTTTATAAGGGCTATCCCAAAAACACATTTGAGTGTACCGCTATTTGTGCGGAAAATTAGAAAAACAAATAAAATGTTTGACAGCTGACAGCTTAAATTTGTATTTTTCTCAATTAAGGAAAGGTGAATAACGAGCACCAACCCTGTGTTACAAAAATGTTTTTTGAATCACCTCAAATAAAAATAGCGTTGCTGTACAAAGCATACATTACTGTTTTAAATGATCTAAAACAGATAACTTCAGATCATAAACTCCTCTACACTACCGCCATTTTGGTCCCTTTCATTGTGGACATTTTTTGAGTCAAAAGGCCATATAAGAGGGTGCTGCTTATTTCTACTCCCATAATACAAAATTAACTGGTTCGCCATATTAAGTTTAAAATGACGTCACATAGACATGTCATCTAAACTAAACATATTTGCAAAATTTCAACCCAATCGTTTGAGAGATAAATCTTTAAAAGTTATTTCTCAATTACAGGATTACACTGATTACAAAAAACTGAACAAAATTATAAGTTCTAAAGCAGACAACTTAAAATTTAAAGAGAAAACTCTTCAGTTTTCGAAAAGGAATAATAGAACTTTCCGATAGATGTGATAATAACTTACCTAAAGATTTCCTAGCAAAATTTCCTAAAACACTTAAATTCTCGTCTGCAATCGCTACCATACTCATTGATCTTCTTAAATTAATTGTTTTTCTTTTTAGTATACATTTCCAGCATGAGCAATCTATAAATTAAAATAGTAGAAATTTTATTTATATTAAAAGGATTTAATTACTTTCATCGTGCTTCTCTACTTCATTAATTTGTACCAAAGCCATAGTTTTTCGTATTAAATTCAATGAACGTCTATATTTCTTTCCTGCTTTTAAAATAATCGGTTTTACTAATGAATTTTCCTGTATTTCTGCACATTCTGAACATTCGGAACAATCTGAAACTGAACCATCTGAATCTGCTTCTTCATTTAATTCACATGTGTCTTCAACCAATTCTATTTCATTTTCATCCTGACTTGATTCTATATTGAAATACGAGTGATCATGTAAGATATCAATATTAGGTCTTCTGACACTAACTTCAGGTGTGGGATGATTTGGTGCAGTATTATCATCACTTACACTAATCACACTAGCTTCAAATATATCAAAATCTTCAAGATCAACAGTAATTGATTTTTCGTTAGATGTTTCATGATGTTTTATCGAACCATCTGAAAGAAGTTCAAATTCGTTCAATAAACTTTCGGTACAATTAACTTTTGTTGGTGATTTAAAAATAGATGTTTTTATTTGTCTTACTACATAATCATTGATTCTCTTTTTATCTATATATATTTGTCTAATAATCAGGTTTCTGTCTCTTGCAATCATTTCCGACTGTTCAGAAATATATTTTTTTAAATTTTCACTTAATGTCTGATATTCATTTTGGTCCTTTTCGTTATATCCTTTAAAAAGTATATCATTTGGTTCTAGTGAAATTATTGGTAAATTTTCTAGACGTGGATCTGTTGTTATGTTTTCGATATCTGGTGAACATACATAGGACAGTTTTCTTTTTGAACGGCGTTTTAAAAACTTTGATGATATAATTTCTTTATGAGAAGTATCAGACAATTTTATAACATCAGGAAATTTAGAATCCCATTTACGAATTTCATCATAAGATTTTTGTATTAAGTCGGCTGATCTTAAATCTGGAATAAAACACAAAAACATTTATACATTTTTATAATAGAAAACAATTTCTTTTATCTTCAGAAGCATTTTAATATTGAAAAATTTCTCTTTCAGCAAATCAGAGTGAGCTAGCTGGCTGAAGCGACATCTTTCGTGGCCTAGGTGAGTTACTGAACTACGTATAGTCAAATAGTGGTCAGGTCAGTGATACATTTTTCATTTATGTCAGAATTCTCGCTACTTTTACTTTGTGATTAGATTCTGTCATCAAAAAATCAAAAGATAATTTAAACGTCAAATAATTTTCAATTAATGCTTATGTCAAGTCTTTGTAAACTTTTGAACAAACTATCACAATATAAAAGCCATTCAAGTAAAATTTAACAGCATTCTTAATTTGTCTTTTTTTTTATCACTTTGTATTTTGATACCAAAATAATTGATTTGTTTACTATTTTGAGCGTTATTATTTACAAAAAATGAGTATTAATAATATTAATTAAGCAATTAATACCCTATATGGTAATATAATTTTTCAATGTATTTAGACCCAGACAACAATACAAAAAACTTTAAAGCTCGAGGCTAAAAACTGGTGTACCAAAGGATAGTGTACGGAGACATAATACTACAGAATCAACTGCAAAATTGGAAATTTACATTGAAATATGAAACGAAACTTATTTTTATAACCTAAGATCCAAGTAGCAATTTGAAAGATTTTAAAAGGTTTTGTTAGTTTGATTAAAGAAATTATGAATTTATCGCTTTAAAAAAAAAAGGCTTAAACGTTTGAAATCTGCAACTTTTCAGATAAAAAAAAATTATTGTTAAACTTGCCATGTAGTTTAACAATTGGTGAAATTTTATCGGCAACAATTTTCCTCTTGGGAGCTTCCAGTAATCGTGGGGTGCTTGACGCAACGGTATGCCTTTCCATAAATGACTCTGAAAACAGTTGATCACATCGTTTATCCAAGAACACTCCACACTCTCTCATATTTGGTATTTTTATATAACTCAAAGTGTTATATTTGAAATGGTATGACTTTTTATTCTCTCCTTCGATAGATAAACTTGGCATTTTGTCTGAGCTTTTTGTTTTACTTTCAACAATTGCTTCTACACTTTTTGTTTGATCTGTACTCGAGCCTGTCGTAATCAAGCGCTGTTTCATTCTTTTTCGTGTCATAATTGGAGAAAAAATACTACTATTGACTTTGTTACTACTATTAGAATTTGTCGATTGAACACCAGTTTTTTTAAGTCTCGAAATCTCACTATCTGAAGAAATAACAAGTGGGGCCTCATCTTGTTTTTTTACTTTAATGAACACAGTCCCTTTTCTTAATCGATCAAATGTATCTTCAAAATGTGGCTTCACAAGCGATTCATCAGTTAGATAAGAAGTTACACGAGATGGTAATTCTTTTATCTTAAGTTTTGGTTTTTTACGTTTGCCAATAAGACGTTTTTTTAAATTTTCTGCAAATAAAGCATTCACTGCTTGAACCGAATTAATTCCCTGTTTTGATTGACTTCTAGTTCTTTTTTCATAGGTTCGAAGCGTTTTTTTGCTGAGAGATGGCATTTCTATTGATATTGACAAATTTTTGGATACTTTAGTTAAAATTTTTACTTTTACAATATCTTTTCTAGAAGTTAAAGGTTTATTTAGGTTTTTAAAGTAAAATTGTGACATTTGACAGATCAGTTGTTGACATATGACATATGCTGTGCTAAAACCAGAGATTCGAACACAGACAGTCAACTAGCATAAAGTATAAAAAAAATAGTGTGCTACTTAACAAAAAATTAAAATGGAAACTAATACAAATTGTTTTAAATATTTTAATTTAATACTGTTTATTTTTGAAAAACATACATTAATTGTTTAAAAAATATTTTTTTTTTTTTAAGTCACATATTTGACAATTGGCTTAATCTTATATTGTAAATATTTTATTGTTTAGTTTTTAAAAACTAATAAACTTACAGTGATTGGTCTCAACAGTTTAATTACGTTTGATATTTACTTTAAAGTAATTATTTGAATAAATCAAATTGGTTTACAAATTTTGGATGTTATTTATTTTTTTTTTTCTTAGATGACATTGTTGAGACTATTATTATAAATTTAGTTTTCAATTAAACTTGTCTAAGATTGTATAGTTTTGGATTCCAGAATGATATTTGTTGTTTTTATGTGATAAGAAAAAACACTTAAAATATTCACAGGTCAAGCATTTTAGCTTGATGTTTGAAATGTACATGCGCAGTAAACTAAACGACTTGCATCGCTATGTTTTTAGTGTTTTTGTTAGATTTTAATTTAAATATTTTATGAATTAAATAAACATATTTAATCTATGCGTACGGTTAAACCAGAATCCACAAGTAGTGGATGTGTTACATTTGTCTAATTTATGAGTGGTTAGAGTAAATGATAAGTTTTTATGTGTAATTAATTAGGTAGGTTACATTGGCAATTATATATTTGTATTTATCATATACAGCGTGGTCAAATAAGACTGTTGGCAATCCTACATTTTATTTTCTATGTTGTTGACGGGAGACACCTTTGACACTAACAACATTATTGAACGATCTAGTAAAATTTTACCAGTATTGGCAACTCTTTTCGCCGGTGAGGGCGCCACCGGCGGTTCGATTAGCTGAGGAGCAGAAGAGTAGCCAATGTGTTACCGTAAATATTGTAACGGTGGTGATATAGATATAAAATAGAATAGTCTTTCTACAGAAATAATAACAATATTTCTTCAGAATAGATAAAACAGGCAGTAAAATTTATAAACTTAAGCTAATTTTCTCCTGTCAACTTTTTATTTTCTTCCATTTTTAAGTTCTATAGCAACAACCTAGACATTTTTTTTAGGAAACAAATAAAAACTTAAATCTGGCCTTCTGTACGCAACACTGCTGCAGTTAACAACACAACAATATGTCTTACACTTTTTCTTCACTTCTATGATAATAAACTTTAAACTAATTGAGCTAATAAGCTGTAATAAACAAATTAAATACGACAAACACGTGTAATTACTTTGCGGGTGACTCTTTTCCTTTAGTGCGTCAAACGTCTGCTAGATGGCGTATTCAAGAGCAAGAGTTATATGACAACTAAAGAATTCAAATATGTCACTATCGTAAAAAAATTGTTTTTAATCATTAACAGTCATCTGGTATTTACGATTAGCAAACAATTAAAAATTAATTAAAATAAAAAAGTGCACTGTTTATGTGTTCTGCTGTGCAGTGTTATTCTTACGCCAGAAAATTATTCTTTAAGAAGATGTGATCAAAAAATCTCGGTAGATTTGGATTTTTAATTATTAATTCAAAATACAACTTAGAAAAAGCTAGATTTTCTTATAGTGAAACATCCCAGTTTAAAAATATTTTTAAAGTACTAATCGTATGATTATTAATTTTTAGCTTCAAATTGTGTTTTTCAAGAAAATCAGCAAGAATTTTCACATAAAAATATTAATACCGATAGGTGTATATTAAATTAAAACAAATTAGAATATTGAATTACTGTTATCAAAGTTATTGTCGTTGTTAATGTTGTTGAATAATAAATAAATGAATTTTACTGATTGGGTGCTATCTTATTGATCTACACTTTTCAGTAATGTATTTAATAATTACAAAATTTGTGAGCATTTTTTAAATAATTATTAAAAATTATGTTCCTCAGCTGTTGCAATAACTATAGAAATAAGTTTAACACTGATCAATTGGGAAAACGATTATGATTAGAAAATAAGTAGTTAGTGCAGCTAAACTTTAAAACAGTGAGCTAAAAGCAAAATGTTTTGATGGATCACTAAAATAACTTAAGTAAAAGCTTGCCGATAGAATGCATTGAGATTTTCGGCTTTGTTTTAATTCGAGAAGCGTTAAGCGCCGAAATTTAAAAAGTTCGTTTAATTGGCTCAGAAGAATACTGGCTGTCGGCATAGCGTGGTATAGGTGTCTAATTCTACTTGTCTTTTTACATTTCTTTGCAGTTTGTTTAATAAAAATTACCAATACAAAGTATTTTTCTTGTGCTTTATAAGTAATGGATAGATTACGTAATTATTTGTAAATAAAGAAGTTTATTACAAAAGAAAAAACTATAAATATACCGTAAAACCTAAAAATAAATTCAAAATTTCTGGTTAATGGGTAGTAGATACTAAACACATAATAACCCAATTTATTTCCTACAGTCCTTCCTTTACTGTATTTTCTTTTCAGATAAGATAAAGTTGTCACACGTCAAGCTTTAATTTGTTTAGAAAACTTAACCTTTTCTGTTATCTAAGTTTTAAATGATAAACCAGTTATAAAATAGAGTCAATAAGTCTTATCTTAATCACAGTTGTATAAAAAATAGATATAAATTTGCGCACCCCTCTTTTATTACAGTATTTCTATTATATACAGTTCAATCAAAGTCCACAAAACATTCAAAACAAAAAAAAAACCTTATAAATAGTTAAAAAAACATCAAAATCTAAGCTATTTGAGATTAATATTTAAGGGTTTTCTCTCGGTAAAAAAGTTCTTTAACACAAACACCTGTCCCACTGCTATTGTTATAACAGCAACAGTTTCCATAACCGACCACCACAAAACTCTTTCATTTAAATCTTCGGCACGCTTTCGGCTTTGAGCTTCTCTCAATCGATGATGGGTTTGATAGTCTAGAATTGTGTTTAATCCTGTATGAATGTCCTGTGCTGATGTCTCCAACTAAAATTAATTTGATTAGGATGATTGAGATGATTTTATCTTAGAGAAAACCTGTGTCATAACTGTGACATGTTCTCCAAGCCCCGGCAATGGGGCTTCGTCGCCAATTTGGAAATCCATATAGACTAGTTTATGTGAAAATGTAGAAAATTCATTGCTGAAGCAAACTTTATAAATTCCATGCGATTTAGATGTAAACGTATGCGAATCAAATTGAGTTTTAATTTGTTTATAGATTATTTCTCCTTGAGGATCTTCCAAACTCACATCGACATCATATTGTCCACCAGTGACCACCTGTTGACACAAAAATTATTGAAACCATTGCAATTTTATTGCCCTGACCTGAAATTCGAGTGTAGATGATATATTCTTCTTTATTTCTTCATAAAAACACTCTTTGGCACTATCGGGCAATTCAAATGTTAACTCAGTGGCAAAGCTATTATAACTTATTAAAACTATCAAAAATAAATACAAGGTGTACATTTTAGCTAAATTGAAATATTTGAACAGCCGGAATCAAATATTATTGTTGAAATTGCCTTCAAACATAGCAAATTAGACCTTTTGACATAACCTAACGTGGCAGACGTTTGACGTTGACACTTGACGTGTTGATGCGTTGCCAACCCTGTAAAAATAAATCTTAATAATCCTAATACAACTTTTTTTAGACATTCTAAAATATTTATTAAAAAACACTGTTAAATGCGTTTTTCAAAATTTATATAAATTGTAGCTAAAAACAACAATTTTAAATAAAAATTCTTCAAAATAGGATTTATTTTGAAATAAGGAAAAAATTATTTTAAACTATAAAAGCAAACAGATTTAGGTTAATTTATGGTCAACACAATTTATATATACATATTCTCCAATTCCTTATATTTAATAATAAAAATAAATAAAGTATAAAAAATCATCAAAAAATACTCATTATTTGGGTAATTTTTCAAATGTTGGTGATCCTGGCCTAGTTGATTCAAAATGTTAAGCAGTGGCGTAGATTTTTGCATAACATACGTGGATGTTTTTTATTTGTAGAAAAATCATTACTATTTTTTATGCAATTTTGCCATAACAATTATCAAATAGCTTTCTCTATGACTGCTTTGATAAATCCAGTCAGAGTGATTAAATAATGATAAATTAATTAATATTATTAATTTTAATACCACAATTTTTACACCAGCCTTCATGATGCTTTACTGTTAAAAAAACAAGGTCAGGTCAGGTCATAAGCGCCTACAAAAATGTTTCGTAAATCCTGATGGATTAGGTTACTAAGAAAAGTAGCAATATTCATGGGGAAAACAGCAAATGTGTTTATAGCAACAAGTAACTTTATACACCTCTGTATCCTAAAAATAACCGTCTACTATATACTGGCGTTATTAGAGCAAAGGGCAGCAGATTTTCGAATTAATTCTAACACGCTAACTCTATCAATTCCGCCTGACTTAATAAAACATTCTCTGAATATTTTTGTTTTAGTGTTTGTTATTAGAACATGGAAGCATTGTTCCTGATCCTTGACATCTTTTAAAAGCATGTTGGTAAGTTCTTGAATCCTACAAGCTCCAATAATTAAAACAACCTTGAAATTAACATTACTTAGTTGGGATTTTTTATGCATAAAAAGAATACAGTACCTTCATTAACAAAAATTTATCATTTGCTAATTAATATTTTGTTTAGTGAAGTTATAGACTATTTATGAATAATTTAATAGGTGCTTTCTTAATTAATAATGCTATATAGTTTCTAGTCTAGTCGAGATAGACATTAAAATTAAAGTAGAAAAATTATGGGCGGTGATTTTTTTTAAACGTCAAGGTGGGTGCGTGGAAGTCTAATCTCGGTTTTCGAAACAATCCCGCCGCCGTGGTCGTCGCCATCTTGATTTAAAGTTCAATTTTTTGTTTTTTTTCAATAACTCGTTAATTTACGACTTTAGAGCTAAAATAAACTCATTCGAAGTTATTGGAAATTTAATTTCCTACAAGTTTGGTTATTATCATTTTTACGCTAGAATCAATATTTGCAGAGTTATACTATTAAATTTATTATACAATTTTTTGTCAATAAACTACATAATAAACCAAAAATAAAAAAAAATTCACTTCCAATTTGAGTATGAATTCAAAAACGTTGATCTTAGTAAAAAAAGTGCAAGAACCAAAGTTTTAATAAATTAACGAGCTATTTTAGAAAAACAAAAAAATGTAACTTTAAATTAAGATGGCGGCGGGATTGTCCCGCAAATCGAGATTTAAACTTTCAACCCCCTAAATTTTTCTATTTAAGGCTATTTTTATGTCTATCTCGAGTGGACTATTGAGCTTGTCAAAGGCACAAACTCCTTCAATCCCAAAGTAAGAACGCACACCCTATAGTACGGGTTTACGTGCTGGTGCACTTGGAATTACATAGTACACGATGAGTTGACTGATAAATACAACAACTGAGCTTATTTCAAGTCACAAAACATTCAAATTTCACAATATATGATTTATTTTTTCTATTCGATTTGGCTTAATAAATTTTTAAGATTTTAAATAAATAAAACATGTATACATTATTACATTGAAAATTTCATTAAACATCATCAATAGAGACTTCTTCATAATCTTTTTCCAACATAGCCAAATCCTCTCTCGCTTCAATAAACTCTCCCTCTTCCATGCCTTCATGAACATACCAATGTACAAATGCCCGTTTAGCAAACATTAAATCAAATTTCCTATTTAATTTATTCCAAGCTGAGTCAATTGCTGTAGTGTTTGAGAGCATACAAGCTGCTCTTTGTACTCTTGCTAAATCCCCACCTGGTACAACAGTAGGTGGTTGATAATTAATACCAACTTTAAATCCAGTGGGGCACCAATTGACAAATCTAACATTACTTTTCGTCTTCATTTGGGCAATGGAGGCATTGACATCTTTCGGTACGACATCGCCACGATAGAGTAAACAACAAGCCATATATTTGCCTAATCGTGGATCACATTTAACCATTTGATTTGATGATTCAAATAGCTCTGACGTAATTTCTGCAACTGACATACCTTCATGGTATGCCTTATCGGAAGATACTACCGGGGCATAGGAGGCAAGAGGAAAATGAATACGAGGATACGGTACTAAATTTGTTTGGAATTCAGTCAAATCAACATTTAAAGCGCCATCAAATCGTAAAGATGCAGTAATCGAAGACACAACTTGACTAATTAAACGGTTTAAATTAATGTAATTAGGCCGTTCAATTCCCAGCTTCTTCCGGCAAATGTCATAAATAGCTTCATTGTCGACCATAAAAGCACAGTCGGTATGTCCAAGAGTTGTGTGTGTTGTCAGAATTGAATTGTATGGTTCAACTACAGCTGTCGAGACCTGAGGAGCTGGATAAATGACAAACTCCAGTTTACTTTTCTTGCCAAATTCATCAGATAACTTCTCCATAAGAAGAGAGGTAAATCCAGATCCGGTACCGCCTCCAAATGAATGGAATACTAAGAATCCTTGCAAACCCGAACATTGCTCTGTCATTTTTGATAATTTATCCATTACCACACCAATCATCTCTTTTCCAATTGTATAGTGACCTCTAGCATAATTGTTTGCTGCATCTTCTTTGCCAGTTATTAGCTGTTCTGGATGGTATAATTGTTTGTATTTTCCTGTTCGTACTTCGTCTGGAAATATCGATTAGAATGGTTTTTGATGACAATTTTAAAAAACTTACCAACCACTGTTGGTTCTAAATCAACCATTAAAGATCTAGGCACCATATTCCCATTTTCAACCTCATAGAAAAACGTACCATAACAATTATCAGACACTACTTCAGTTTCAGCTTCTAGACTTCCATCCGGTTTAATTCCATGCTCTAAACAATATAATTCCCACGTGGTATTCCCAATTTGGACTCCAGCTTGACCAATATGAACCGAAATACATTCCCTCTGATAAAATTCGATGAAAATAAATAGATCTTTTAATGGGAGCTTACCATTTTTAGAATTTTGTAATCACCAACCCAACGAAATACCAATGATTTACATCAATTTTGTAAAAAAATTAAAAAATGTAAAAAAAGTTTGGAGAATAAAAAATTGTGTATTTTTCTTATTCCATGGAGATGAAATTATTATAACAAACTTGATTTATTTATTTTAAAATTTTTAAAAAATAATCATAATTTTAATTAATTAAAATTAAAGATGATTCGTTGAATTTAAGGGTATAACCAAATCAAAAATTAGAATAGATTTGAATTTATAATAAAGATCTCTTTAATGAAATTAATTGTTATAAATACATTTAATAAATTAAAAAAATGTTAGCCTGCTGTTCTAATTTCTTCTGGGGCAAAATATCATTTGAAAAAGCTAATCAGCTATAAGAACAGTTTGGGACCTTCTAGAAAAACAAAAGATTATCCGAACATGTGTTTTTGTAAATAAATAATTAAAATTGGTCTAATTTTACATAAACAAGTGTTATATTAAAGTTAGTTTGATAATTGATTCGTTTTATTGTTCTGGTAGATCTGTATACTTGGACGTGTTTGTTCTTATTGGACTTCTTTAATAAGTCAGAACAGATTTTATTTTTAGCGGCTAATGATTCAAATATTAATATTCGGTCAACAGTCAGTCCAGTGACATAGAGAAACACGTCAAAAGTAAAATAAACAGTCTATTTCGAGCAAAATTCTATTAGCTAATGTAGAATTACCAAAACTTGAAAACAAAAGAAAAACAATCCACCTGTTATGTATTTATATTTAACAGTAAATTAAAAAACAATAATAGTAAATTATTTATATTTGTCTAAATTTCATAAATTCAACAAAAAATGTCAACCACTATACTTATTGCAATATAAGTAACTCTGTAAACAAAAACGTGTTTTTATTAGAACTCTTCAGTAAGCCGCACCAGATTCTTATTTTTAACGTCTAACGATTCAGCCTCCGCCAACAGTTATCCAGTGGCGTAGGGCAAAACGCCGTCGTAAAAATTGTTAATTCAAAAAAGAAACAACAATCCAGCTGTTATATATTTATATTCGTCTAAATTCCATAAATTCAACAAATTTATTAAATACTGTAAACATTGCAATATGTTCAAACACACACAGTGAACGTAAAAAAATATAAAACAAAACACTTACAAATAATGTAACCATTTCATTGTTCAATAATTTAACTTAAAACAAATTCCTGCACATTGTAATAATACCTTTATTTGAAGACTTAGGATTTTAATAATTTATTTAACCTGTCAATTTCTTGTCCTAGAGTGTCAACACTTTCCTAAAAATATTATAAATAGTAATTTCGACTGAAATTTATATATTTATTACCTTTAAAGTAATATTTTTAAGCAAGGCATCTTCAAGTACAGCTTGTATCTTTCGATTGATATCTAATGATAATTCTAGAGTTAAACTATCGTCAGCCACTCGAGAACTGTACACGGATGCCATTATTCCATTAAGTTTGGCTATGTTCGCCTAAAAAAGTGTTTCAAAATTAATGTTACACAAACATAACAAAAATTGATATCATTGGATGATAGCAGAAAAATTCAAAACTACGTAATCTCTCTAATGTCACAATAAAATTAATGTATACTGCAGGGTGACGCGCGGCAGACGCTTAATTTTGAATAAGGACCCTATCTCTCCAACAATCGTAAAAGTGTGAAAGATATATATTTCGACAAACGTCCAGGAGAAGTTAATAAAATGAGAACCTGCCAGACAGATCTCGTTCAGTCATCCGCCTGCGTTTGAAATTGTTTTTTTATTTGACAAACCAGATTTTCATCCCAGTGCATGTGTCAACAACCAGAATATGAATTATTGGAGTGATACATATTCCAGAAGATCTCACCAAACATCTCTGCATTGATGAGATAAAGTTTGAAGACGTGTGAACGGTGAACCCCAGCCCTCACAGCAAAGGTATGAAAGCCTTTTTGAGTGAGCGTTATTTCCACAAGAGGAGCATTGAACTGGCATACGCGCTCTTGTGATTTAAAACCTTGTTAGTTTTTCGTATAAAGATATGTAAAATCCCTTGTTGACAACAATCGACGCAGGAGAATAAAGCCTTTAGAAACAAAATTGAAGCCCAAACGGTTTTATTCTATAATGTCTGCCGCGCGCCATCCTCAACTATAGTCTATCTACCGTGAGCACAGTTTACAATCAAACTTACCAAAATTTTGAAGCCTGTAGCACAAAGAATAATTATTCAAATGATTAAATTGGCAAATAATACCAACAATTAATATAAATACCTTATTATTATCCATAGTATTAGAAGTAAGAGTCCCAGACTGATCTCTCAAGATATAACCTTGTAATAAACGAGTCTTTTTCTGTAATTCAAGCACCAATGTGTTAACATGTTCTTCCAAAAAGTCTAATTTCTCTGATTTCTTCGCACTTATTCGCTGAAGTTTAACGATATGTTCAATTAATGTTTGCCTATCTAGGCCGCCATCTGGTTGAATAACCTGTAACAACAACAAAAAAAAAAACAATATAAAAGTCATTTTTACATACTAATATATACCTTGACTTGTTCTGGCGATCCTACACTTAACGACGAATTCGAACTACTGCTACTTCGATTTTCTAAAATTTCAAAATGTTCTAGTTTTTTTCTACATTGTTGTAATTCCTTATTTACTTCTTTCAAAGACAGGTCATATTTTCTTTTCACTAGATTAATTTCACCTTTATGATCACTGGCCTCTTGTCTAAATTTATCACAAGCTATAGTCTTTTCCTCTAAGTTTTTCTTTAAATTTTCTATTTCTTCTATATTTTTTACACGTTCTTCGGTAATTTGAGCCGATGTTATCGCTGCTCTCGTTTCATGTTCTTTCATCGAACGTTTAAGTAATGTTTGTTCGCACGTTAATTGTTGCACTTTAGTCTCAAGTGCGGTAAATTCCGATTGTAATCTTACGTTCTTATCGGTTAATTGTTGGGTGAAAAGTAGCAATTCAGCTTCTCTTTCTCTACACGCTCCAATGTCAAATTCCAATTCAACATTTCTTTGTTTCAATAATTGAATCTGTTCATTACAAACATTAAACTGCTCTTGTTCATTCTTCAATTGTAACTTCAATTGATCTAATAGAGCTGTTTTTGCTTGCAAATCGGCAAAATTCTGTCGCTGTTGATCCGCACACGCTTTAAAGTCGCTCAATTTCTGTTCGATATCTAAACGATCGCGCTCTAAATACTGTACTTTAAGTGATAGATCATTATTCTCTTGTAACATCTCTTTTTGTTTCGTTTGAAACTTTTCTACTTGTTGATTTAATGTTTTGATTTGCTGTTCTTTTTCTTCTTTTTCATGACGAAGCAAAATCAAATTCGCTTGTTGCTCTTTTAATTGCTGATCTAAGACATACGCACGATTCTCTTGCGATGTGTGAAATTTTGCAATTGAATCTTGAGCGTCTTTCTTTGATTGCTCTATTTGGTCGGTGATTTCTTGAACTTTTGTGGTTAGTGATTCGACTTTGGTTTGACTATCCTATAAAAAAAAGGACTCTTCATTGGCGGAATAAACTTATGACTACATAGTTTCGTGCTTACGCATTCATCAGGTAAGACGAATTATTTAAATAAAGTCAAAACATTTTCATACAAAACAAAGTTTTTTGGAGACTAATCAGTGAAACTTATCTCTAAATAACAGTTAAATAAACCAATCTTGTTTGAATAAATTTGCTCTGACTATAATAGGTTTACATTAATCAAGCGCCTATTAATAACATAAAACCCATAGATGTAGATGTAAATCTATGATAAATAGACACCTCACATATGACAATCAAACATTTTTTTAATCCAATTTTGCAAGCTTTAATTAAACAGCTTACATGGTCTTTCACAACCCAAGTTATAGCAAATGACGTCACTGAGAAATAACTAATGTGAAAAGTGACAGTTGCAATTGTGATTAACGATGCTGTAGCAAATACAAAACGTTAAAATGACAAATGAAATGTGACAGGAGATTTTTTTCTCTGTAGCGCCAAAACGGTAAAAAATGGCTATGTGGAATAATCTCAAAAAACCATGAAATCGGATAGTTTGACTAAGTGACAAGTTGGTGGCTATTGACTCACTTTATGCAACTGAATTTCTGTCTTCAAATTGGTCTGAGTCCACTTAAGCTTCGTCCCTAAAGCGCTAAAATCAGCTTTAAGTTGCTCTAATTCTTGTTGTGAATTTTTGTGTTCATAACGCTTATTATCTAACATTTGGCAAATTCGTTCCTTTTCTGAAGACATCATCTGAACCTTATGCTGCATTATCTCGTTTTCAGCTCCAGCATCTTTGAATTTCTTCTCAAAGTGTTCCTTTTGCTGTCTCATTTCTAAGAGGTTCTTCTCTCCAACGGCAAATTTCATGACCATTGCTTCTTTTTGTTTGGTTAACTAAAATTGCTACAAATTATTAATGTTTTTATATAATTTAAAAAGTACCAGATCTAATTTGTTTTCCAATAAAGTACATTTTTCTTTAAGTAACGAGATCTCGTCAGCGTTTGCAATTTCTAGAACAGTCTTCGGTTCTTTTTGGTTTTGGATACTATTCACAGTCTCACTTTGTACCTTGTTTTGATTTTCATGTTTAGGGGATGATTGTATAAGCATACGGGGCTCTAGTTGAATATTACAATTTTGGTCATCCATTAGTAAACTACAAACGAATTATCTTTCCATTAAGCATATTTTCTCTCTACTATCACTTTAATTTATGTAGAAAATACTTCGTTATTAGGTTTATAATAAATGGATTTTATTTATTATTCATACGGTGTGGGTGACATAAAAAGACAACACTTTGAGTTTTGACACTAATGACAGCCATGACAGCTGGCATTTGAGGTTAACATTTGACATGTTCTACCATAGAACTGTTCTACAGTACATTAGAATTTAGCATAGGTAAAGCTTGTTGACAAACTTATGCTTTTTATAGAAAATTTTGTAAGATGTAGGTGGTAGCCACAGGCACATTGCAAGTTTAAAGCGGTTTAAACTTCATTTTGTTGTTTTGTTTTTTTTACAAATAATAAATCATTTATGTGGAAATCAAAAGCTTCAAATACACAGGATCACCAAAGAAAAACAGCGCTTTTTAAACTATTTTATGGCATTTCTTTTTAAAAAAAGTTCTGTGGTTATAACTGTCAAGTGTCCAAAGCTTTAGACAGTTATATGACAGTTATTAAGACATCAAAGCCAGCTGTTTGAGAGTGGTTATCATGGAAGTGCAGTAAATATAAATTTTTATAGAGGAGTTATATAAAGTTTATTAAAAAAAATACATAGTTACCACAAAATGGCATCAACAGCTACAACATCAGTAAGTTTTTTTTTTTAGAAAATATAAATTTTCCATAATGTTAACAAATGACATTTTAGACTGCTTCTCCTGCTGCTGCGGTTGCTTCTTCTTCTTCTTCTTCATCGTCGTCAAATGTACAAGAATACACAATTAAAGTTCCCAAAAATATCCAGAAAAGACATCATGTAATGCGCTTTAATGGTGTTTTGGATGTTGATTTTGGAAAATGGTCGCAAGTGAAAATGGAAAGAGAGAATAATATGAAAGAGTACAAAGGCATCGATGAGGAACAACCAAAGTAAGTATTGATTCGATATTTTTATAGTATTTTTGCTTTAAAAATGCAATTCCATTTAGTTTTGAGGTTAGGTTCGTATACTGTTTTATTTGTTTACAGTTGGCAGCTTGTGTCTGTGTGTTAACATTGTGTCAATAAGAAAGCACTATAGATATTATATATCTATATATTACAGATAAATAGATACGTTACATTTTGTTTGAACCGTGTAAGATAAGGTTACTAGATTAACACACTACGTGTTCAATTAGCACCTTTACAAAATGACACATCCATGCTGGAATTTGTCGCCAACAAGAAAAATGCAAATAGAAGTGGAACGAAGAAGTTTCGAATTTTAGGGAAATTTTGTTTTGTAGAATGCCAGAAATATTTTAACGTCAAAAAATTTGGTTATGCATAAATATGTCACTTTTGACAGATATTTTTACAAGTTAACAACAATCTTTGACATATATACTCGAAACTATTTTTAAAATCAAAGAAAATACGAGATCAACAAAGAGTTAACAAGACAATTAGTGAAATAAAGCTTTAGAAACATTATGGAAAAATTATTACTGGCATTTAATGACACTTCGAGTTTTCAATCAAACGTCAACTTGATTTTGTTTATCACCAGATTATTTACTATGCGACAAAGATAGATATAAATAATGACTATACTATATTCTTCGGCTATTGCCAATACAAAAAGGACATCTTCAGCAAGTTAAAGCAATCTCCCGTTTACACAGTACAATTTTATGAAAAAGCGGTGTCAGCCAGGCTTGTCATTTTATCCTAACTTCAATTTTGGCTGTCAAGCAAGATTTTTTCTAAAAGGAGTTCAAATTCTGTGTCGTTTAGAGCACAAAGCTTGGCTTCCATGGCAATTGATGTCACATTTTTCTCCACTATTGCAAGTCTTCAAAGATTTCGGTGCTTGTGTGAGGTTACGTAAACCTAAACAATTTATTGACACTGACACTATTGGCAGCAGTTTCCTGAAAAATCACCGAAAGTTGCTATATTGTGTGCAGGGTTTTTCCCAATGCGCGCGCATCCGCCTCTGCAAAAAAATAGAGTATAGTGGCACGTAGGTGTTAATCTAGTGCAAGTTAAGGTCACTCGATTGACTCAGGAAAATCAATGCAAATTTATTCAAATCACATCCTTATTGTAAACTTGATATGTTTGGCTCTTATTGGAGCTCATCGGCAAGTTGCAACTGATTTGTACTTATTAACATTGCTATCTTTTAAAATATAAACTATTGGTATTTATAAACATGTAGAAAAAAGTTTGTATGTTAGCGTTTTTTGTCTAAAACGCATGTCTATGATATGCAATGTTATTTTTTTTTTTTTTGGTTTAGAAGAAAATACAGAAAGTCATTTTGTGTGGTGCTTTTTCTATACTGGTTTGTGGATACAAGACTATGTATGAGTTCATGTTCCTATTTATAATGAAATTTTTGTATTTTTTTGATTACCTTACACGTTCTTTTTCCAGGTTTGGTGCAGGTTCTGAGTTTGGTCGAGAAGCTAAAGAGGAAGCTCGTCGTAAAAAGCTAGGCATTGTGGCGAGAAAATATCGTCCGGAAGATCAGCCTTGGATACTTAAAACGTATGGAAGTGTTGTAAAGAAATTTAAAGGGATTCGGGAAGGTGGCGTTTCCGAAAATACAGCATACTACGTTTTTACTCATGCAGCTGATGGAGCAATCGAAGCATTTCCTTTACATGAATGGTATAAATTTCAACCGATTCAACGATATAAGGCTTTAACTGCTGAAGAAGCCGAGGAAGAGTTTAGTAGGAGGAATAAACATTTGAATTTTTTTTCATTGATGTTAAGGAAGCGATTGAAGGGAGAAGATGAAGCAGAATTAGATGAAGGCGAGGAAAAGAGTAAGAAAGCCGGAAAGAAAAGCAAAGAATTGAAAATTTCAGATATGGATGAATGGATGGATAGTTCGGAAGATGATGGTTCAGAAAATGAAGAAAAAGAGGGTGAAGAAGAAAAACCTGATAAGAAAAAGAAAGTTAAAAAACCCGATGTGAAGAAAAAGAAACGTGATACAGATGGTGAAGCATTCGAGGATTCAGATGATGGAGACGATGAAGGCAGAGAATTGGATTATATCAGTGATAGTTCCGATAGTGAACCAGAAAATACTAAACTAGAAAGCGTTGCTGAAGAGAAAGCCTTAAGAAAACTATTAACTTCAGATGAAGATTCTGAAAATGATTCAAATAAATCAGATAAGGAACAAAGTAACGAAGATGATGAGAATAAAGAGAAAGAAGCAGAAAAACCAGAAGAAAATACCGAAAAAGATAAAAAGAAGAAAAATAAAAAGAAAACAAAGAAAGATGTGAAAAAAGAAGTGAAGAAAGAGAAGCCTGTGACAAACAGTGATTTTAGTTCAGATAGTAGCACAGATGAAGATGCAAAGAAAAAAAGTGATAAAAAGGGGAAAAAGAAAGAAGAAAAAGAGGCTAATAGTGCAAATAGTTCAAGATCTGCTACACCTACAGATAGTAAAAGAAAATTAGTCAATGATGCGCTTGCGGGACCTTCGTCGAAGAAATCTAAATTAGATTTACCTAATTATATTGCTGGGGCAAGGTAAGTGTTACAAGTTAGTTTACCATTGAAAATGAACATGTTTTGTTAGTTATTTTCTTTGTAAACAACATTAGAGGCGCTCATTGTAAGGTCACTACACACTACGTGTTCAACACGTAGTGTGTTGATCTAGTAACCTTAGCTCATTAACGGTGTGATTTAGAAATTTTTTGGATTAACGTTGTTTTTTTTTTAGTGAATGTGGAATTACTGAGGATGCTGTTCGAAAATACTTACTGCGAAAACCAATGACCACCACAGAATTATTACAAAAATTCAAATCTAAGAAAACAGGTTTATCTAGTGAACAACTAGTCAATATTATGACTCAAATATTGAAGAAAATTAATCCTTCTAAACAAACGTGGAAGACGAAAATGTATCTTTCTATTAAAACGTGATTTGTTTTAAAATAATGAGTCGTCTTTGACATAATAGATTAAGATTCCAACTTAGGTCGATTGTAAATGTAACATTCTAACAATATAATGTATCAATAACTTAAACTTTATTCCATCTAATGCTCTATATGGTCAGATAATAGGTTTTCTTAATGGATACATCATATTGTTAAAATTTAAGTTTTATTGGGAAGCTCGATATGCCTAAGTCAGGTTCTTAAATCTACAAGTATAATTTATATTTTATCAAAATTATGGGTGTTTGTATATTTACAGAATTATATCTTGACTAGGTTAACAATAAACGCTTTTTAATTTCAAGGTTTTTTTTTATTATCACAACAGTGTCAATAAATACAAATAACATTCTGCATTGTCAAAACTTGAAAAAAAAATCATAAGTGCCTCAAACACTAACTCTTGATCGTAGCCGGGATTTCATTAAAACACAATTTTTTGAATCCATTGAATGGTATATATTATTTAAATGTTGCTTGCAAAAGAAAAAATAATTTATAGAAAGAAAAATAAAGTTATAATGGATATCCATTTTCAAGAATCCAGTCTCAAAAGCTTCGGTTTCATTTAATTTATTAACAGATAATAGTCATTTTGACATACTAAAGCATAATGTAGGTTTGTTGTAACATTCGTTCATAAAGAAAAAACGAATCTTACAGTAATTTAGCAAGCAATAAATTCCTAAATCGATTAATTACTTAATTTTTAATGTTATTACATCATAGAGTCTGAGTTATTAGATCTCGAATGAGTAGGTCTGGAATTTTCTGAATAGCTTGAAGTGCTACTTGACGATGACGACGACGATGATGATGATGACGATGATGCATTTTGGTGTGGCTGAAGAATATGTCTAATGGCATTCAAAGTATCATGACCATTTCCCCCCGAATCTTGATTATTATCACCATTATTTTGATCATCCGTAATTAAATTCTGCCTACAAATTGGACATGTTCCATGCAATTCTAACCATGGCCTTATGCAAGGCTCATGATATATATGTGTACATGGCAATTGTCGAACGGTTTCACCCAGTGTAAAATCTTCCCAACACACTGAACATTGCAGCTTTGCATCTACATGTTCTCTTGTGACATTTATTATTGGTAGCGCGTCTATGACTTCTTTTGATACAGGAGGGGGACCTAGAAAATTAAATTATTACAAATTATAGCCCGATTTTTTGTTTCTAACAATATATAATGTATCAATAAACAAAACTTGGTTTGGTCTACAGCGTACAGCCCATCGATAGCAGTGCAAGGAAAAAGTTGAAGATGTCAATTTTATTGGATAAGCGCGACAGAGAAAACCGACTCAATGTATAAGTATATGAGCTATAGCACCTGCTTTAGGCATCTTTCTCCAGACCATATAATCATACACTGATTCCATCTCTTTGACATCCTCGACATTTTATTAAAGATAACCTTGAAGGAATATTAGCTATAAGTCAAATCAAGTTTTTATTGATACATTATATTGTTAGAATCTTAGTTTCATTGGAAAACTCGATGGGTGAATAAGTCGGAATCCTAAAATTATAAAGTGATTGTCTTAATAATAATTAATATTTCTTGTTCTAATAAATTATTTAGATCTGGTCTATAATATCGTAAGTTTCTTCGCATGAACTAATCAAAAAATTGCTTGTACAGACTAATAGTCCTATTCTTCGATAGAAAAAAAATTAAAGTTAAACTACTAAACTGAATACCTGTACTATCCATTTGATTTAACAATTGCGTTACAATAGCATCTAAGCCTTCTCGGCCCCATGCATAATCCCCTGGGTTTCCCAAGAATAATTGCATATTCCCAGCAGCACCCCAATTCAGTCCAACTCCCAAATTTACAATAAAGTCTTGAATTAAATTTTCAACTGGAACATTTTGCCGAAGATTGGACGAAGCAAGTCGTGTTAGAGTTCTGAAAAATTATTTATTTAATAATATAGTCAACAATTAAACTGGTGTCGGCGTAACTTGAACCAAAAGTTATTAAAAATTAAAAGACATAAAGTATATCTCCGAATATTGTCTTATAACTTCGGAACCGCAGATCGCATGCTCGTACGCCAATAAGATGACAGCGCACTTATTTATTGACTACACTCAGTACCGTTTTATTGACTGCAATAGCTTCTCAAAATAATTATTACTAAAGTGCCGTGTTCTAATATATACCTAGCGGTTAAAGTTGCAGACACCAGTTTAAAATTACCTTATTTATTAACAGATTAGATCGTGTTTAATAAAACTGAAAATGTCACATGTTGAAGAAACATATTTATGAGATTTGTAATTGTACTGTAATTATAATTAATTCGTTACGTGATTAATAAGCTTAAAATTGAATGTCCTTAGATTCTTTACTTTTTAAAGTTGATACAATTCTTATAGGAATGCTAATAAGAGTTTTTAAAAATTTGGTGATCAAAGATTGAAAAGCAAAAGCTCAGAATTTGAACAAATTTAAATTTTTACAACCCCAATAAATGAAAGAAACGACTGTCAAGAGATTATGTCATAAATCTTTTTCAGTATTTTGTTCACTTAGACGAAAATATAAGCACACTATCCATCTATTGTACCACGAAGACCATCATTATATGCCCATTGTACCTCTAATACCTTTATTATAGGCCCATTGTACTACTAATACCCTTATTATGGCCTACATAATTTTGTACAAGTACAAATGTAAAGAAGCCGATTTCACCAAAATAGGTACGTTTAAGATATACCTGGCAGCGAACTTTATTGCTCATAATGAGAGGGACAAGGCAAGAAATATTAACAACCCAAAATGTCGGGTGCTCTGGGTTTATGAATACGACCAAACAGGTAGCTCAGTACTGCCCTGAGTAGAAAACTTCTTCTTTAGTTTACGACTGTGGTTTCGAGTGCCAAACTTTCTGATAGGTTAGTGCAATAAAATTTACTGCCGGTATATCTCAAACGTTTTTAGTATATAAAGACCAACTAGTGGAATGCAAGTCTATGTCTAGGACGATCTTTTTCTACTTAATTTCTTTGATATGTTGACGGAATCAAACAGCGAACATTTTAATATCCACTAAATTTATGTTATAATAAAATAAAGTTGGCAATGACGATCAGCATGAATGACGTAAGATATGAATGAGCTATTGGAATTTTTAAGATGTAGATCCTAGGTTGATAAATATAGCAAAAGTCGTCTTAGAAAAGTTAAGGCCTCAATTAAGCTATGACACGTCTAAATAAAATATCACACTGTATATTTTTCGAGTATTAAAGATATTCGGCATTTTTCAGTTTTATCTTTGCAGTGTTTAGAAGAAAAAGACATGCTAGAGAGAGGTGGTTAAAAGGATCCAACCTGGGCCGTACTATCCTCGGACGACTAAGTCCATACCTTCTTCCTGAACCTGTACGAAACCCATCTGGTCGACTGCTTCGTGTCGTCCTTAAATCATCCATTGTGGCTTGCGTTAATACAATTTCATTAATATCCATCTAAAATTTTGAAAAACGTTAAAATGCGGTAGATGCCCATTTCGATAAATTAATTTACATCGCTGCTATCTTCATCTTCGTCTATATCGATCACTGGATCTCTATTTTCCGGACTTTCTTTCAATTCTTCAATAAATCCATCCGAGCAATGGGGGCATGTGAAATTCTAGAAAAATCCAACAAAATCGGTCACTTTCTGAATCGGTGCTGAAACTAATTTACTATACTCACAGTTGAGGCGTTCTCAAATTGAACATTACACATATGACAATAGAATTTCTGATGTGGCCTTTCCTCGACTGCAGCTTCCGCCATTATTTTCACTATTTTATCTCAAATCTAATACTTATTTTAAATGATTTAAATGGTTTTCACGACAAATGTCACGACGACGACCATTTTACATACTACAACGAATTTAGCCGCTTTATGAGCTACAATACAAACGTCATAAAATGAAAATTACTATAACCGTCAATTATTTTTTATTTTTAATCCATTTATATTAAATAATTAATTTAAATACGTTTTTAAGTAAAATTTAATATATTTAATAATGTAAAATTAATATTTTCTTTGCAATTTGTATGATTGAAGTATTTAGGTTGGCAACAATACATGGGTGTAACTGATTTTTAGCTTTTGCTAACTTCAGTTTGTTGACCAGCAGACCAGTAGATGATTTCATTCTCTTAAATAATGGATCATTTTTTCTAAAATTAACAGAAATTTCTAATTAAAAATAGTTTTTTTTATGTAAAAAGTGTAATGCTGTGATGGAAATGATTCAATTATTCTTATTTTCTCTGCTGTCTGGAAATCTTGTTATCGCAGGTAAAGTGTCACTTTTATTATTGAAACAATATTATCGCCGATAAGATAAAAGGCATATCGGTAAATATTAGAAAATCCCACGATGAAAGTGATAAAATGTATTATATTTGAATTATATATATAACAATTAATAAAAAAGATTAGTCATTGTAAATGTCACTCCTTCATTTAGCCGTTGATATAACGAGTGATCCAAATAATTTGTAAACGAGTCATCCTTGCTTTCGAAAACGTATGTCTTCAAAATAAATGTCAAAAATGACAGCTAATAATATTATTTTATTAAATTGTTAGCATAAATGTAGAAAATGGACCCCATTTTGCTGTAAATGTGTAAATATGATCTGAGTCCACTTGTTTTATCATAATATAAAAAATGTCGTTTATAAATAAATATGTGTGGCTCTGGTACGCAGTGGCTCAGATTACAACTTTGAAGTTTGATTCAAAATTGAAATAAAAATAAATATATTTTTTAAATTTGATTCTAGTTTTTGAACAAAACATAATTTTACACACTATATAAATTTCGAAAGACATACGTTTTCAAAGTCATGGATGATTCGATTATTTTAATTATTTATTTTATTACACATACAGGGTGATTCATAAAAATAAAATAACTTTTTTCTTATCTCTTGTTTCAGAAATTTATAATTATTATGAATGTAATAATGCTCTTTTGGAAAAAGCTGAATTAAAAGCGACATCTTCATTGCCTAAGCGTGGTCCTGAAAACGCTCTTCTTTATGGTAAGAAATTATTGATATAATATTTTTCTTATAAAATGACAATTTGTGTTAAATCAATAAGCTATAATGAACTCACGCAACGCTCGTAAAGTTTGAAATTAGTTTTCTTATTTATATTTAGATAAAGTGTGATTGTTTTTATTTGTAGTTAGAGTAGGCTTTTAGTACGTCATACGCTATAAAATTAAATATAAATTTTAAATAGACGAGAAACATAAAAAATAAATGATTAATATAAAAGTATTAAAATCAAAATCGGTTTTGCATGATCAACGTAAAACTCGAATTAGGCCAGGGGAGTTTCCAAACAAATTAAAATGCATGCTCAAACATTTATACAGACACGCAACAGGTACGATGACACAAATTAAAGAATTTAATTCATTGTTTCCACTGTTTTTTTTCCAACCTGTGTTTATGAAAAAATTGTGACAGAGTGGAAGAAATATAAAACGGAATTCACAATAGAAAGAATTATAAGTTTATTATACAGAATCCATTGGAATACTCTGCATTAATACCAATAATCAAAAGGACAGATATTTTGATAACAATCAAATTTAATTTGACATTTTTAAGACATTTAAAAACATAAAAAAATAAATGATGAAATTGATGTTTAAAAATTATACACGATCAACAACAAAGATTACGAAACAAAAAAATTATGATCTTAACTAAAAAAAAAACTGTAAAATTTTAGAAAAAAAAAGGAATGAGAAAAACTTGCAAAAATAGTATTGTATGATATAAAATATGTAAAACAATGGCTTCAAATGTCAAAATAATTATTAAATTCCTTAATTTTTAACTTAAAATGGTTTTCTCACAAGAACAGAAACTTTTTGTGGTAGAATATTATTTTTGGAACGGCCAACGAGTTGATGGTGAATGGCAATACTCAATTTAAGCTTGTTTTAAGAATTCCATTACAAATCTCCCGATGCAGTGTTGACATTCAACACTTTTCTACAATCATAATGTAACCCATTGAGTTGAAGGAGTAAAGGTACCCGGAAGGTACTATTTTATTCATGGATTTCTGGGATTATTGGGTCTTTGTTGACTTTTGTAGAATAAAAATAAAATTACTAGAGTTTTATTATTTTCAATGATATGCTCTAAAACATTTTGATAACTATAAAAATGTAAATATTACAAAGACTGCAATAAATAAGACCAAGATTTTTCAGATATTTTTTCAACCTTATTTTATATGTCAGTTTTTTTTCCAAATTTTTGACTAGTTTTTTTTGCGCATTTTTTTTTTGACTGAGCGTTTTGGAGAAATTTAAGTTTTTGATTCTACAAGCTTAAATCTCGTTGAGTTCAAATTTATTGTTTAGATTTGTTGATTTAACATGAATTGAAAGATATCATGGAATGGTTTATAGCGACTTTTTTGATTCAGGTACCAATTAAAATGTCACAAAAATCAATTTTATGGGTATTCAATTTAAAAAAATGGAACCCAACTCAAGCCGAAATGCTTTTGGCAACATCCTGTATTCAAATCGAAGAAAAAGAACGTCTTTCTCGATTTGTATTTAAAAATGATTTTAAATCATCTCTAATTGGTCGATTATTAATGAGAAAATTTGTTAATGAAAATACAGATCAAGCGTATGATGCAATACGATTTTTACGTGATGAGAAATCTAAGCCATATTTGGCTGGTAATAATGATTTAAATGTTAGGTTTAATGTTTCGCATCAAGGGAATTATACGGTTTTAGGGGGAAATATAGAAGGGTTTAAATTAGGGGTAGATGTAACAAAATTTGAACGTCCCAGAGGGAAGTCATTAGATGAGTATTTTAGAGTTATGGGGAGAATTTTTTCGGTTAATGAGTGGGATACAATAAAACAAAGAGGAGGGTATGACGAATCTAAGCAATTAGAAATGTTTTATAGACATTGGAGTTTAAAGGAAAGTTATTTAAAAGCAATAGGAATAGGAATAACAATTAATTTACAAGATGTTCGTTTTGAAATTCATACACCCGATTTAAAAGTTAAGGAATGGATTCGGGATACTATCGTCTATTTTCGAGATGAAAAACAAAATTGGGAATTTCAGGAGATGTTATTGGATGAGGAGCATTGCATTGCAGTTGCACTAGATCGTCTAAATAATCAAATTGAATTTGAAGAATTGAATTTTAGTGATTTAATGAAGAATTCTGTATCTCTTTTAGAACAGGACGTTGAATATTGTAATGATTTTTTTAAAAAACAAGACAAATAAAGATCTATTTATCCTATACCATTCTATGATATTCTTTCTTGTTGTCCCGGATTTAGCTTAGTTTTAGTACCAGTCGTAGTATGGCACAGTGCATGGTATTTTTTTTGTGAGTGTATCTATTGCATGCTAGATTTTTTTTATATTTTGAAGTATTTATTAATTGTTATTTTAATATTTATAAGTGTGTTCTAGAATTCTACAATGTTTTGTGCATTGTATTGTCTGAACAGCAATATTTTAAAAATTATGTTATTTGAGGGGTATAGGACTTTAACAGCTGTCCATTATTTATATCCTAACCGAACTGCATTGACACGTAACCTAAAAGTGATGTAGAATTTTAAAGCTTTTACTGCATATTAGCACGATATTTGGGATAGTTTTTAAAAATTTTTTTATTAAGTCGTTTTTAAATCAATTGATTAAATACAGAGTGATCATAAAGAAAACAAATTAGGAGTTGCAACCTTATCTTTTGTTTTATCGAAAAGTTTGTCTTAGTTTGAGTCGTACGGATAAATAAAAAAAAACATTTTAAGATTCTTTGAAATTAGGTACTACAATTTTAATACACTGATAAACTTGTTGATAATTATTATCAAATTATAATTCCAACGTGTAAGATTTATGAGATATGATTTATTATAAAGTAGTGTTTGACACCACAAATTGTCTACGCAGAGCGAACGCTTATTTGCATAAGATTTCACTGTGACATGACCGATGATTTGCAACGTCTACTCTTATTTGTGCTCTCTTTGATCAGAGTGTAGTTGTAATGATAAAGAGACTAACGAATGAATAACAAATCAAAGTTATTTATAATTATTTGTCATTAGTTATTTAACATTTTAGATAATTTTTGAACTTTGATTATGATTTTTGCATGCTGAAGTAATCTAGAATGACACTTATGTTGTAGATGATTTCGTCATAATTTCAACTCAAATTTTTTTGGAATTTACAGTCAAATGTAATAATTTTTGGTCGTCAATTTTAGTAAAACTATTTATGTAAGAAGGTTATCACATCCAGAAAGGCTGGAATTAATCAATTGTCGATTTCAATTTATACTTTATTATTATTGATAACAATGCATAAATTATTATGGTAACGAGATGATAAAAAAAACAATTTTTTGTTTTGTTTTTGGAACCCCTCTACTGGACATAATTTATGTATAAAAAAATACTGATTTAATTGAAAATTTTCTTTTTTCTGTCGGTTGAAAAGAAAACAACAATATACGAAATAGATTTTGTTATATATAGCTTTTTACAAAAATTTTAAAATAAATAGGTATCTACATTTATGCCAAAAGTATTAATGTTATAAAATAGTTTACACCTTTTTGTAAAATTTAAAAACTGAGTTGAAAATACTATATTAAAATGTAAAATTTCAATTATTATTCTGCATTGTTTTCCACACCACCCTGAAGAGGTACAGTAAATGGTGCGTTTTTTTATAGTGGTGTCCCCAGTAGGCCTAATCCACTGTCGAAATAAGAAAAAGAGCTAATGTTTGCAAAATCAAAAAAATTTTTGTTATCTCACATCCGTTTTCTCCCCTCAGAAAACGATACTAACCACCTAACAACTACAGAACCTAAAAATAAACGCTGTTTGCTTAGATCTCACATCCGTTTTCTCCTCACAGAAAACGACACCAGTAATTTGTGTGCATTTTAAAATCTGACCGAAATATCCGCATTTTTATATATAAATCATCGCAACACATAATCACAAAATCTCAATAAAAATAGGAAAGAAACATATAATACAAAAAAAAAACAACTTTACTTACATTAATCAGTAAAAAACGTTTATTTGATTTAAAATAGTTCGTTACTCACGGTTAGGCACTTATAGTTAATTGATTATCTCTAGACGCCATCTTGTTATAGAGATTATTCCTTCAAAAATGTTCTGGACTTGACACTTCAAAATAAATGCTATAATTGGATATTCATTATACTAAAATCAAATATCATTAATATATAAGTTTTTAAACAGTTTTTATCTTTTATTTTTTCGTTTCCATTTTTTTTTTGTATCCAGATTCCATTTCCATATTATTTGTTGCAACCCATCTTCTATGTGACCATATAATTGATTTTTTTTTTCACTTTAAACTAGTTAGGTTTTTCTACAGTTAATTTTTACATGTACATATTTAAAATACATAAACAGCAAAAAGCATCAAATCTATATTAATTACCCAGCAATGCGGACTCCCCTAACATGCCCTCACATATGTATGTACAAGACATATTCATAGAGAGGCCATGCCGATTCCTTCTTGCTGCAGCAAGAAACAATCGCTAGAAGAAACACTATTATACGTAACACCTTAACGAGTTTTGTAGGCTCGGATTACCAAGGGTCAGAGTTCAATGAAGACTATCGTGCTCTTACGCGGAGCCAAACAAAGTTAAAAGTAACAAAAATTCATTTAACACCAATCACTGCAAATGTTTCCATTAATAAAAAGAAAAACGGTGGACAGCAAAATTGATTCGATTTTAAAATTTTTTTTTTTTACAAAACATCAACTATGTCTGAAAACAATTTAATAACGCTAAAACAAACTCACTCTATTTATTTCTTCCAGAATTTATGAACTGACTTACACTTTATTTTTAACATTGTGCCTATAAACAAAATGAAGAAGCTAAATAGCAAGCACTTTTTATGACAATAACGAATATTTTTTTCATTTCATTCTTGTACCGAAACATTCGATCCAAACAGCACGAAGTTTGGAACTAAACTAAAATAGATAGCACTTTTGAAAACCTTAGGAAACTATTACATAAAACTAAAATAAAAACTGATAACAAAGAATAAAAGCATTGGTTTTTTTCTTTTTGAACAAAGGAAAACTGATAAACAGGTTAATTATGTAAATGATTTGAATACAAAATATACAAATTGTACTAAATTGTCTGTAAATTTTTAAGCATAACTTTGAAGATTCTTGTAAAATTTGCTCTTAATTTTTATGGATCCATCTCTAAAAACTCTCTTTCTCATTCCCAAAAAAAAAAAAACAATCATTAAAATCGGTTAATAAACAAAGAAGTTTTGCGCAAATTACCACAAAAATTTGTGTTTTTTTTTGTAAATCGATTAGGATTTAAAGGAAGAATGCAATTTCACTTGATTTTGGAAACTACCCTTAAGACACTTTGTTTTAAACCAAGAATCGATTACTGAAATCGAATCGTAGCTACCATTGGTTTTTTGTGTTTTTAATTAAGCAAAATGTACACAATTTTAGCAAAAATCGTAAATATTTCAGTAATTGGCAAACATTTTTTATAATAATTTTTCAAGATTTATTTAGAACGTGTGTTTTAAATATCTAATAATTATCTATTTTAATTTTATATATAAATATAGTTATAGAAAAAAATAAAATATTGAGTACTGAGTGTAGAATATTTAGTTTTTTACATAAGTAATTTTTTCTATTTTCACACCTTTAAGAATACGCAGTATTTGTTATAAATAATTTTTTATAAATAAAAAAAAGTTTTATAATAAATAATAAAGACTTTTATTATATAAATTTTAGAAGAAAAAAAATGAATATTAACATACTTAAATTACTAAAAAAAGAATAAAAAAATTAATAAATGAGCTAATTTTCACTTCTTTTAAGTATTTTGTTTAATCAGAATAATTGTTTCTATTTCAAACAAATTTTTTACTCAGGATAAAATAGGATTTTTTTGTGTTTAGATTCATAATTGAGATGATTTTTTAAAATATGTTTGTTTCCAGATAAACTTTTGAGGAAATGTTACAAACAAATTTTTAATTATGAAACTTTTTTTTGATCAAATAGTGACTTTTTTAATAAAAATTACTTCTAAAAATGTTCGATGTATTTTTTGATTATTTTCTATTTATGATATTATTAATAAGAAATAATAAATAATTTTATGATCTATTATATTTTTATTAATAAATATTTTTTATTATTTATAAATATATAAGAGAAATTAAAATGAAATGTTGAGTGTAAGAATATTAATTATGAGAAAAAATTATTTTTTTTACAATTTTTCTTGAGTTTATCAGAAATTTAAAAAAAGTTAATTAAATAAAAGCAATGTTATAAATTGTTTTATTAAATATAATTTGGAAAAAAATAGAAACTTGAAAATTTAAATTAGTGAAAAAAAAAGAGAAAACTAATATGTAAATAAGCTAATTTTTACTTATTATAAGTACATATTTTGCTTAAAAAGTATAATTTTTTCACATAATTTTTTACCCAGTTAAAAAAAAAGAAATTTTTTGCTCTTAAAATAATATTTTGGTTGATTTTTTAAATTTGTTGGTTTTCAGATAAACTTTTGAGAAAGAGTTCTTTTCCACTCTTAAAATTCTTTGATTTATTTTTGTATTATTTTATCAATTGCACAATTTTTTCTAGTTTTTTTTTCTTTTAAATAAAAAGAATTTTTATCAAATGTTTAATGTTTCAATAAAAAAGAAAGAAGAAAAAATTTGGCTTACTTTATGATATTATGTCATTTATTGCAAAATAACACAATAAAAGTTTAAGTTTAAACCCGTAAATTGAGAAATTTAAATAAAAAAATTGATAAATTTTTTACAATTGGAAAATTTCCGTAATTTTATTTTTAAATCTATAAGCATTTGAAGACACAAATAAATTTTGTATTGTTTTTGTTAAAGAAAACGAGTTTTGAAAAAGATTTGAAATAAATCAAAGTCTTGACAGAATAAAAAAAAATAAATGTCGATAATATGCGGTTTTGTTTTGCTGTTTTTTTTTTATTTCTTTTGTTTTGTTTTTGATTAGTTTTTTGATGTTTAGTTGTTTTCTTATATTTTTCTTTGTTTTGTATTGGTCTGTTTTTTCAAAATTTTCCGTAAAAAAAGGAAAGTTGTGTTATATTCATCTCAACAAATACCCAATGCCACTTTCGGATTTGGTTCCAAAGCGATTTTCTTGATTCATTTTTCAAACGTCAATTTTTTTAGATTTCAATCAATTATCTATTTCATTTAACAACATAAACAAATGCGTTAGTAACGCGATTTTTTGCCGGAAAAGGAGACTTTTTTTCGCAGGAAGACGCAGTTTTGAAGACGACTTGTTATTTTTGCGATATTCGGAACGCTATTGACTGGTATTTAGTCAATGTTACTGTTATAGTGTGTGGGAATTTGTCAAAACAAATAATCTAGAAAATATCAACAAAAATTAATAGATGCATGATTAAACTAATAAAACTTATACTGGTGTTGTTATTTGGTTGTGTTTATGGAATCTGATGATTAAACTAAAAATAAAATGTATCTAATAATGAATTTTATGTTAAAATTGGGATCTTGGAAGAAATTTAAATGTTTAGCAATATTGTCCAGAACATTTAATTTGTGGTCAACGGCTGTTCAAAGACACAAATCTGAAGTTGCTAACGATACGTGGGGCACAAACGGTTGATCTTAGTACAATGTAAAATGGTACATTTTTCCTATGATAACTTTTAAAAGTAGTTGATTTCATGTTATATACCCTACACGAAACAAATATTAAGTTTTATATATCCTCTAAAGGTCGAATCTAATTCAGTGATTTCATAGCTGATTTGAATCTTGATCTGTGAAGTTACACTAATGAGAGCTAATGAGTTCAACAGGTTTATAAGTTTATGAGTTTTCTACTGGATGTGCTTTGATTTACTAATTGTTTATAAGTTTTATATCCATTAGCATTCCATTGTAAAAAAAGCTGGTAATATAAATTACGGCTTTAAGAGCGATCTGAGTGGGTAATGATTAAGTTTTCTTTTGATTCTTGGTATAGTTTTGTTTTATTGCACTGATTAACTTTAAACACCCTCTCTTAGGCACTACAAGCCAACTTTCAACTTTCGGGTCTAGGCTTTTTACAAATCAGCTCTCTTCTTTTCCTTAAATTGTCTCCAATTTATATACACGAATGAAATTATAAACTTGAATGCTTTCTAGCTTTAGATGTGCGTTGGGGTCTATGAATACACGAATTAAAACCTTTAAACGCGCTTAAAACTGTATGCAAAAATAAACACTCATTATTGTTTTGTTTATTAATAGTAGTTCTCAAAATAACAACTGGAAGCGTAGCGCTTATGAGAAACCGCCAATGGGATAGGTTATACACTGTACAGTATCTATTTCTAGAGTTTTTATAGATGGCAGCACTTATAGCCAGCTGTAATAAACCTGTGATTATAACCGTCCTAAAAGTGATTCTAAGATATTCAGTCGACGTTTGGACATTCACCTATCTTTGTAATTTCGATAACTTGCTGTTAGATGGCGCTACATGCCGAACTTTCCCGTCAATATCAAAATGATTGACTTTCGATGCGAATTGAGACTGCTGTAATCGTAGGTTTAATAAAGCTAGTTATGCTAAAACACGATATTTGGTTGAGTTTTGAATCTATAGTCTTAGTTAAAAATAATATAACAATGTTGATAATTTTAAATAAAAATTGAATGATTGTGCCTCGCTGCGAGTGATACTTGAAATCATAATTGATTTATAAACTTAATAATAAACAAGGTGGCAATGCATGGAGTTCGGAAGAGAATGATTTCGGCCAGCAGCTTATTATTGACTTAGGTGAAATAATGAATGTAACAAGAATATGGACACGAGGTAGGCCTCATAGTAATGAATATGTGATGGAATATAGTATTAGCTATGGTACAAATGGTTTAGAATATGCAGATTATAAAGAATCAGGTGGCAATACCATGGTAAGTTTTCTTACTTTCTTTTCTCTTTTTTTTTGTTGCTTGATGTGTTCTATGTTGCTTGTATACTAAACGCATGCGCATTACTAACTTTCATTCAATTAACTTTCTAAGCTTATTAAATAATATTTAGGAAATTCTGCTTGGAGCCCAATCGAGAGCACGTATTTTCAATTTCTAACATTGGATTTAGGGGGATATCGTGAAATTAGATCTATAACGACGCAAGGAAGGGCAGGGTATGATGAATTCGTTACAGAATACATTGTACAGTATTCTGACGATGGAGAAGGATGGAGAAGCTTTTCAGATTCACAAGGAGAAATTAAGGTGCTTTTAATTTATTGTGGTTGTGTAGTAGAGGTCTTTTAAATGAATTGATTATGGGAAACGCAAAATTTGCATGGTTATCGCACAAACTCACTTGAATTTCAAATTAAAAAAAAAATCATTCTTTACTATAATTGTTAATCAATTCTTTTGCAATTTAACTAATAACTAATCTAATATTTTGCTTGGTGTGAGATTATAGTTTGATTTTTAGATGTTTACGGGGAATTCGGATGGTGATTCTATTCATAAAAATGAGTTTGAAGTCCCTATTATAGCACAATGGATTAGAATAAATCCGACAAGATGGAGAGATCGTATATCATTGCGAGTGGAGCTTTATGGATGTGATTATGGTAATTAGATGGAATGTTTTATAGCTTAGTCAATGTTTGTCAAAATCACTTGTCTAATATGATAACTAGTTGACCTGGTGGAATAATTGCACGTGAAGTAGCTCACCGCGCATTTTATTATCTTTGACGTCAAATGTCAGCTTGTCTTTTCCTTGGCATTGTGGAAATTTTTTAAAACGGAACTGTTTTTATAGTCATTCAAATCGGTGGAGAATTTAAAAACATTGAACTCCTCAAAATAAGTTTTTTGAGAAATGGCTGTATGACGTACATTAAATAGTTTACTTAGAGAGAATTACCATTTTGACATTTGCTAGTACTTTCTGCTTTTTTCATAGCCCACTACTTGTTTTAGGTTTTATATTGCTAATTAAAAATATGTAATAAGCTGCAAATAACGTTTACCCAAAAACTATAGACTACCTACCTAAGTGATGACGTATGAAGAGCTTAAATGTTTCTAAATACAAAAGTTAGATTATGTCGAGGAAAAATTGAAACTGTTGACAGCGAAATTCTTGTTATAGTGTGAACGCTTACCTCAAATGCAAATCGGACCGCTTTCACCTGTTTTTACGACTACGTTGACGGGTTCATTTGAAAACATCAGTTTTCCACTCTATGGGCCGTGACGTCAGGCTTGGGTAGTCTATTGGTATAAGCAAATGTGAGCATGAACGCAGTAGTATTGAAAAAACCAATCTAAATTAGGCAAGTGTTTTTGATTTGAAACTTTGGCTACATTTTTGAACCAGAATAGTACTTTTTATATGCTCTATATCGTGCTTTCATAAAAAAAAATGTAAGCAAGTCATGAAATTTATTTGTTTTCATGGTGTCACTTTAGCCACCTAAAACGTCAAAAATTTTGACAAACTGTAATCAAACTAAATGGGTTTTACAACAGAGCAAAAGACAAAATGTAAGAATTGTTTTTGAACAGAAAAGACTGTTGATTGTGTTTGACAATGTTCTACGCTTGAATGCCTTTTCTTGTGCGGTCTTTCAATTTAAATAGTTCTCAAAATGTCATTTATGCTTTAAAATATCGGCAGGGTTTATAAGAAGAACTTGATTTAATGTTTGAAGTCAAATAGACCGTATTTCCAGCAATTGTGTATATTAACATTTTTTTTTAAATTTGTCAGCTGTCACTTCACTGTCAAATCAGCACTATACTATATTTTTCCTGCAGAGGCGAATGCGCGCGCATTGTAAAAAACTCACATACAATATAGCAAATTTGAAATCTCGCAGGATTTTCGTTGCACTTTCAGGAAATAATTAGGAAACTGCTGCAAGTTGGGACTATACCAGTAGATACCACTTTAACTGTCAATAGTGTCAGTGAAATTGTTTACATAACCTCACACAAGCACCGAAATCTGAAGAGTCCCTAATAGTGGAGAAAAATGTGACATTAATTCCCATGGAAACCAAGCTTTGTGCTCTAAACAATACAGGATTTGTACGCCGTTGAGGAAAAATCTTGTTTTATAAGCGAAAGTGAGGTTAGGATAAATTGATAAATCCTGCTAACACTGCTGTTCTATATATAAAATTGTGTTGTGTAAACGGAACATTGCTTTTAACCAATGAAAAAAGAGTGTTTTAAATGCGATTTAAAGATTTTTGACGATGCGTGGTTCGTCTTTCCAATAGCCGAAGGATATTATAGTATAGTCAACTGATTTTTGGTTGTGACGCCAATGTTGACAATGTAATTCTATGGCTTGCCTAAATTATGTTTTAAGTACGTTAGTTTCCTCTTTTTAATTAGGTTTATATTTCAGAGGCTGATGATTTATACTTTAATGGTACCTCTTTACTTAAAGTCGATTTACTGCGTGATCCAATCGCAGCGTATCGTGAAAGCATTCGATTTCGATTTAAAACAGCTGTTGCAAATGGTATTGTTTTATATAGTCGAGGAACACAAGGCGATTATATAAGTTTGGTTGTAAGAGATAATCGAATGGTGCTTAAAATCGATTTAGGATCGGGAATTGTTACAAGTTTATGCGTTGGAAGTCTTTTGGATGATAATATTTGGCATGATGTTCTTATTTCGAGAAATCGACGTGATATATTATTTTCAGTCGATCGAGTTGTTGTTCAAGATAAGATTAAAGGTGAATTTAATCGACTAAATTTAAATCGTGCTGTAAGTATCTTTTTATATACATTTATAAAGTATAGATTTTTAAGATCATTGTATTATATAGTTTGAGATCTGACTGACGATTGAAGATTGCGCGCTCAAGTATGCGCAGTAAATTTTTTTTTATATATAAATGTCAACAATAAATTACAACATTTGCAAATTGCTATTTTTTTGGTAACTGATGGAGATGCTTTTGATTTCACAATCAATTTTGCTTTCTGGCGGCATATATGATTAGACTAGCGCAAAAAGTCTCCCAATTAACTGTTGACAGATAATATGTCAACTGTCAACATCAAGTTGCACCAACCTTCAGCATTCAAAATTTTTTTATATAATCTCTATGACATGCAACATCTAATAGGTATGTTTTTTAAAAGTTAAGATATTAAGGAGTAATTTATTGTGGACATGGAAATAGAATTTTTCCCGGGCTTCTATCTGAAGAGAAAGATTTTTTAAAATACATCTGTTTTTCTTGCTGATATATTTTTAAAAGTTTCACTCTGTTGTTACAGATTTATATCGGTGGTGTACCAAATATTCAAGAGGGTCTAGAAGACGTTGTTCAAAATTTTACTGGCTGCGTTGAGAATCTGTACCTGAATGGAACAAATATAATTCGTCAAGTGAAGAATGCTTATGAAAGTTACGATTCTCTTCGATTTGAGAAAGTCAATACGATGTATTCATGTCCTGTAATTGTTATTCTAAAAATGATTTAGAATTTTTTAATAATTTTTGTTATTTTATTAGGAACCTCCTATTACACCGGTGACATTCTTAACAACAGATTCTTATGCTCGATTGAAGGGTTATGAAGGAATGAATTCATTAAATGCATCATTTGCTTTTAGGACTTATGAGACAACTGGTTTATTGTTTTTCCATGCGTTTTCTTCTACTGGACATGCAGCTGTAAGTATACTGCGTGGGGTCTTCATATTAATAACTAATATTTAAAGATGGTACTTGTCTAAGAAACTCCTATATAAGTTAATTTGACGCGCTCGAGCTTCTCTTCAAGTCTGCTATTGAGCTTTTTTATTAAATTATGTTTTTTTTGCAGATATTTTTGGAAGATGGCAAAATAAAAGTTGAATTAATCACAACAAATGTGCCAAAAGTAGTATTCGATAATTATGAAGAGCCAATGAATGATGGCCGATGGCATACAGTTGTATTGACAATATCAACCAATTCTATGCTTCTTAGTGTTGATTATCGACCAATGAAAACAACACGTTTATTGACAATTGTGACAGGTGGGAATTATTTTATTGCTGGTGGTGTAACATTATCGGTTGGTTATTCTGGTCGACCAATGCCTGGTTTTATTGGTTGTATGCGTACAATTGGTATTGATGGTAATTACAAGCTACCTAGTGATTGGACACAAGGTGATTATTGTTGTCCAGACCAAGTTCTTGTTGATGCCTGTCATATGACTGATCGATGTAATCCAAATCCTTGTCAACATGGTGGAACTTGTCGTCAAAATTCTTTAGAGTTTATATGTGATTGTAAAAATACTGGATATGGTGGTGCTGTATGTCATTCATCTGTCAATCCCTTAAGCTGTCAAGCCTATAAAAATGTACAAGCTGTAAATCAAAGAGCTGAAGTTAATATTGATGTTGATGGTAGTGGACCTTTGTCACCGTTTCCAGTGACTTGTGAATTTTATGCCGATGGACGAATTGGGACAGTTTTACGTCATAGTAATCAAGATGAGACACCTGTTGATGGTTTTCAAGAACCAGGCTCTTTCTGGCAAGATATTCATTATGAAGCAAATGACGATCAAATCGCTGCTCTTATCAATCGTTCATCGACATGCAAACAACATTTACGATACGCCTGTAAAGGCTCAAGACTAATGAACTCACCGTCGCCTACAGAGAATTTTAGACCTTTTTCATGGTGGGTTTCGCGCCATAATCAAATGATGGATTATTGGGCGGGAGCTTTGCCAGGATCAAGGAAATGTGAATGTGGTGTGGCTGGAAATTGTTATGATCCGACTAAATGGTGTAATTGTGATAGCGATCATGTTGATTATCACACTTGGTTGGCTGATGGAGGGGAAATTACTGAAAAGGAAAATCTACCAGTTAAGCAGTTGAGATTTGGGGATACAGGTAAGGAATTCTGGGTTTTATGCTTTTTTTATTGTTAAGTTTGACTTTTTTATTACTAATACTTATTGACTATTAACATTAAGCATGCGATCCTAGCGAGAAAATATTGAAACTACGATAAATGACGTCACAACTGGTCACCGGCTGGCCAGTGGTAAATACATTATTAGTTGTGGAAACGACTTTCAATTTTACAAATAATAAATTTTTGTATCATTGATACAGAATGTCAGAGCAATTAAACGAGCAGTTTGGTCGGCGAAAATGCGTGTTCAACACCAGCTGTTGTGTATACGGGTGTAGTTCTGTATAGAAGAAAAATCCCAACCTTACATTTCATTTATTCCCAAAAAATTAAAAAAAAATTATTCTTCTGTCATTAGTAAACAATTGACTTACCTCTCAAAATAATTAAAACGCAAATAAAGCTGGAAATTGCGCAACAACGCACCGTGATTGCCACTTTGAAACAGTAAACAATCGCCAAAAATGACAGATACTTAACGTGACGTCAGAATTGAAGTTAACTGTATTACCGACAAATTAATGTGAATTGCCAATAGTCGAGCCATCTAACAGCAATTGAAACGCCTACTTTTTATATATTTGATTAAGACCTAAATGATCGTTTTAAAATTATTCTTAATAAATTGTTTTTTTTGACATTGATTTTTGGCACTGACGTTCAATGATTGAAAATAATTTTCTTACGTTGTCAATTTATTTAAATTTTTTTGATTGGCAACATTGTTATTATGACAACCCCAATGTGACATTATGAAGCAAATGTTAAAAATGTCTTTACTTTCTCTTGCTTTGTGACACAACCTAAAAAAAGACGATTGACAACTGACAGGTTGTACTCAATCTTGTCACTGTATTTTTTGCCTTTAAAAACACTACAAGTGCTTTTAATTTAATCTCATTAACGCGTTGAACTATCGATTTAATAAATTAAAGTGACGTTAGATTCGGTTTAGATGTCAAATTAATAACTGTCACTTCAATTCGATGATAAAAGTACAAAGTTAAACATTCATGGCAATCTTTGACGCTAAATTTAAGAAACATCTATTATAAGTTCTGATAAGACACGATTTTACAAAAAAAAATCTCTTGGTCTGACAGGTATTGGATAATATGAGAACGTTGTAAGCTTAATTCACGTTCTAACACTGGTCCTAGCACACTTTATGTTACACCAGGGGCTTATGTTTTTTTTGAGGCTTTTAATTATTATTTTTACGACCTAGTCTATTTATTAGCGTCTCTGTTCTTTTATGTTGTAATTAGCGGCTGATTTGAAAAATAAAGTGATTTTTTGTATGTTATAAAATTATTTTTTGCAGGAAATGCTGTTGACGATAAGGAAGGTCGCTACACTTTGGGTCCTCTGGTTTGCGAGGGTGACGATCTCTTTAATAACGTTATAACATTCCGTGTGACTGATGCTGCTTTGCGGCTTCCAACATTTGATATGGGCCATAGCGGTGATATCTATTTTGAATTTCGTACAGCATCAGAAAATGCGGTTCTATTACATTCGAAAGGGCCCAGTGACTATATAAAACTATCAATTGTAAGTGGAAATCAGTTACAATTTAAATATCAGGCCGGCCATGGTCCTATGTCTCTTATACGAGAAACTGCATATCCTTTGAGTGATGATCGTTGGCATTCGGTATCGATTGAACGAAATCGTAAAGAAGCAATGATTATTGTCGATGGAGCATTAAAATCTGAAGTTCGAGAGCCACCCGGACCAGTTCGGGCATTACATTTAACATCTGAATTGGTTTTGGGCGCCTCTGTAGATTTCCGAGATGGATTTACTGGATGTATGAGAGCTTTATTGGTTAATGGGCGTCATATTGATTTGCGTAGCTATGCCAGGCTTGGTTTATATGGTATTAGTGAAGGTTGTAATGGTAAATGTGAAAGTAATCCATGTTTGAATAATGGGACCTGTTTCGAGAGATATGATAGCTATTGGTGTGATTGTCGATGGACAGCTTTTAAAGGTCCAATTTGTGCCGATGAAATTGGTGTTAATATGCGACAAACATCATTGGTTAAATACGATTTTATGGGTTCGTGGCGTTCGACAATTGCCGAAAATATACGAGTTGGATTTACTACAACAAATGCTCAAGGGTTTTTATTGGGTTTTTCATCGTTGATTTCGAAAGAGTATTTAACAATAATGGTATCGAATTCTGGACATTTACGTGTCGTATTCGATTTTGGTTTTGAACGACAAGAGGTTGTCTATCCGGAGAAGCTTTTTAATTTGGGACAATATCATGATTTGAGATTAACGAGAAAGAATGGTGGCGCCACACTTGTGTTACAAGTCGATAATCATGAGCCGAAAGAGACACATTTTACTATTAAAGCATCAGCCGATGCACAATTTAATAATATCCAATATATGTATATTGGGAGGAATGAATCGATGACTGAAGGTTTTGTTGGATGTATTTCAAGAGTTGAATTCGATGATATTTATCCGTTGAAGTTGTTATTCCAACAATCAGGACCTGGAAATGTCCACTCTTTGGGAAGTAAGTGTTTTTTAAATATTTTTTAAATTATATTTTTTTTTTTTGGTGTGTTATACCCACCACTTATGGTCTGTCGGTTTTTGTAATGTAATCTTCAAGATTTCGACTTACATAAATGCGCACATGGTAAATCGATTTTTAATAAACTGAAATTTTTTAAACAGTTAGGTTCAGATGTCAAATTAAAAATTGTCACTTTGATTCAATGGTAAAGATATGTTTACAATTCAAAGTTAAAAATTCATGACAAGCTTTGACGCCAAATTAAAAAAGAAAAAACATCCGTTACATTAAAAAAAATATATAACTTTTTACTTGCATACATAAGTACACAAGCGATTATAATTTGTTGTTGTTTTAGCACCTTTGACGGAAGATTATTGTGGTGTTGAACCAATCACTCATCCACCCGATATAGTTGAAACGCGTCCACCACCAATCCTCGATCAGGATAAACTGCGGCGCGCTTACAATCAAACGGATTCTGCTATTCTTGGAAGTGTTTTAGGCATTCTCTTCTTAGCTTTAGTAATTCTAGCAATTATTGTTGGTCGTTATTTGCATCGCCATAAGGGTGAATATCTCACACAAGAAGATGCCGGTGCGGATACAGCTTTAGATCCCGATGATGCTGTAGTGCATGGTACAACAGGTCATCATGTTCAAAAGAAAAAAGAATGGTTCATATAGACTTAGCGAATTTATTGAAAGAAATGGGCCTAAAGTACAATTTCGTAATCGATTTTTGTTAATATATTTAATTATTTTTTTTTATTTGAATTATTGATTATTTTGTGTTCAAAGAGCATAATCTATGCAGCTGATACTAAAGGCTAATTATTCTAGTTTGTTTTGTCCGTCCATTGTTTTTTTTATAGATGATGTTTTTTTTAATTATTTTCTTTTTTTTATTTATTGTACATTCCATATACTTACATCAGATATATATTTCGTATTTTAATTAGAATGTTTTTTAAATAAATTGTTCTTCCAAAAAGAATGATAAGGTAGATTTTTGCTAGGAATAAGTGCCTTTCGATGGCGTTTTTCTATTTGCACTCTCTTTTATTTTTTTTTGCTTTTAATATTACAGTGTTAAAGAAAATAAATCATGTATTATATTAATTTTACGGTAGATTAGATCAAATATTGTGTACTTTTTTTACAATAAATTTTATTAAATGTAAAACTTTGTAATTTTATTAGAAAGTAGAAGGGGTGACCATCGAAATTCAGGAGTTTCCTTTATTTTAATTTGGTCATTTTAAAAGGTATTTTGCCACTAAAAGACCTCTTTGCGTTTCAGCTATCCTACTACAAAATTTTTAATTTTGATTATCATTTTTTAAAAATTGTATTAGGAGCGCTGAAACACAAAAAGGTCTTTTGCGACCTTTGCGATTTTTTTTTATACACAAAGGTGTATTGTTGGTTGCCTAATTTTGTATCAGGAGCACTTAAAGACCTCTTCGCATTTCTGTGATCCTAATACAAAATTATGAAATTTTTAATCTAAGAAAATTTTAAATTATATTTTTCTTAAAAAATATGCAATTTTTTATACACAAAGGTGTATTGTTGGTTGCCTAATTTTGTATCAGGAGCACTTAAAGACCTCTTCGCGTTTCTGTGATCCTAATACAAAATTATAAAATTTTTAATCTAAGAAAATTTTAAATTATATTTTTCTAAAAAAATATGCAATTTTTTTTTATACACAAAGGTGTATTGTTGGTTGCCTAATTTTGTATCAGGAGCACTTAAAGACCTCTTCGCGTTTCTGTGATCCTAATACAAAATTATAAAATTTTTAATCTAAGAAAATTTTAAATTATATTTTTCTTAAAAAATATGCAATTTTTTTTTATACACAAAGATGTGTTGTTAGTTGCCTATATTTGTATCAGGAGCACCTAAAGACCTCCTCGCATTTCTGTGATCCTAATACAAAATTTTTGATTTGAGAAAATTTTAAATTATATTTTTCTTAAAAAATATGCAATTTTTTTTTATACACAAAGGTGTATTGTTGGTTGCCTAATTTTGTATCAGGAGCACTTAAAGACCTCTTCGCATTTCTGTGATCCTAATACAAAATTATGAAATTTTTAATCTAAGAAAATTTTAAATTATATTTTTCTTAAAAAATATGCAATTTTTTATACACAAAGGTGTATTGTTGGTTGCCTAATTTTGTATCAGGAGCACTTAAAGACCTCTTCGCGTTTCTGTGATCCTAATACAAAATTATAAAATTTTTAATCTAAGAAAATTTTAAATTATATTTTTCTGAAAAAATATGCAATTTTTTTTTATACACAAAGGTGTATTGTTGGTTGCCTAATTTTGTATCAGGAGCACTTAAAGACCTCTTCGCGTTTCTGTGATCCTAATACAAAATTATAAAATTTTTAATCTAAGAAAATTTTAAATTATATTTTTCTTAAAAAATATGCAATTTTTTATACACAAAGGTGTATTGTTGGTTGCCTAATTTTGTATCAGGAGCACTTAAAGACCTCTTCGCGTTTCTGTGATCCTAATATTCCTAATACAAAATTATAAAATTTTTAATCTAAGAAAATTTTAAATTATATTTTTCTTAAAAAATATGCAATTTTTTTTTATACACAAAAATGTGTTGTTAGTTGCCTATATTTGTATCAGGAGCACCTAAAGACCTCCTCGCATTTCTGTGATCCTAATACAAAATTTTTGATTTGAGAAAATTTTAAATTATATTTTTCTAAAAAAATATGCAATTTTTTTTTTTATACACAAAGGTGTATTGTTGGTTGCCTAATTTTGTATCAGGAGCACTTAAAGACCTCTTCGCATTTCTGTGATCCTAATACAAAATTATGAAATTTTTAATCTAAGAAAATTTTAAATTATATTTTTCTTAAAAAATATGCAATTTTTTATACACAAAGGTGTATTGTTGGTTGCCTAATTTTGTATCAGGAGCACTTAAAGACCTCTTCGCATTTCTGTGATCCTAATACAAAATTATAAAATTTTTAATCTAAGAAAATTTTAAATTATATTTTTCTTAAAAAATGTGCAATTTTTTTTTATACACAAAGATGTGCTGTTGGTTGCCTAATTTTGTATCAGGAGCACTTAAAGACCTCTTCGCATTTCTGTGATCCTAATACAAAGTTATAAAATTTTTAATCTGAGAAAATTTTAAATCAAATTTTTATACACAAAAGTGTATTGTTGGTTGCCTAATTTTGTATCAGGAGCACCTAAAGACCTCCTCGCATTTCTGTGATCCTAATACAAGATTTTTATTACCATTTTTCCAAAAATTTGTTGCGACTAAAAGACCTCTTTGCGTTTCTGACATCCTAATACAAAATTTTTAAATTTTGATTATCATTTTTTCAAAATTTTTAAAAATTGTATCAGCACAGAATTCCTGTAAAGTATGCAACTTGTCTTACACCTCGGTGTATTGTCGGTTGCCTAAATTCTAAATTTTTATCAGGAGTACAGAAGCGCAAGAGGGTTTTGGAAACTTTTCCTTTTTGCTAATTTTTATATAAATATTAGAATCATTAGTTTAGAATCATGATCATAAGAAGACACCAAGATTTTTTCATACACTTTTTTTAAATTTCTGCGACCCCAAAAATTTGAGTACGTAATAAGAAAAATTAGGAAAACAGAAAAATAAAGTAGATAATTTAAAAACTTTTATTTTATGATCGATATAAAGAAAACAATTCGTTTCTTATTAAAATATATTAATCAATTTCATCTCATCTTATTTGTATTCTGCAGTTAGACATCCCAATCTCAGTAGTCGGCAGTTAAGCACGAAGTTGTTGAATCTTCTGAAAGAGAAAGTTTATTTATTATTTACATTAACATATTCCACGATTTGAAAGACTTTTATTCAACATTAATTAATAATAAAATTTGATAATTACCTTATTTCACCTCAAATTAAAAATGCCACAATGAAACAGCTTGTAGCCATAGCTTTCCTCTTTCCAAACTCAAGAAAGTTGCATCCTAAAATCTTTGTTTACGATGTCAATATCCGTTCCATTTAATTCTCACTGAAATCCACAACATTAAATTAATGATACAGTTATCTCTATCTAGGCATTTAATACTCATAAAAATCATAAAAACTATAAAACAGTTATTCATGTGTGAAGGAAATAAACGGTCAGGTTAATCCGGCGGCCGTAGTGATGCTAGAACGTGAGGGCATTTTCAGCCAAAGGATTATTCTCAAGATGCATAATAGTTTCTTTGCAAAATACGGAAGTGACAATTATAAGAGAAAATGATTTCTGGTTATGATACGGTCTAAGTATAGGAAGCTGGCGATTGTCAACAAAACAAGTTTGTTTACGTGTAAAAACGGTGAAATAGAAAAAACAAAATTAATAAAAAGTAAATTGATATACTTATCGCTGTTGCTGCCAATTTGCTTTTATAAAAGTCAAAAGATGTGTATAAAAACTATTAAAAAGGCTTACCCACAATATTTGAATTGTTATGATTTCCTAAGAAATAAAGTACCTCATTTACTTACTTACTTATTTTCAAGTATTAATTGAAAATAACGCTTTACTTTATTCCCAGTCAAAAAAAAACTTATTTAAATACAAATACAACGAAAAAATAAATAACTTTCTTAATAACAATGTTAGTGTATCATAAATTAATAAGAGGATATACAACCACTAATACACCTTAGTGTATAGCTCATTGCATACTTAACACAAAAATTTTGTTTTTGAATTTAGATTTTAAAACCGATTTTTCTTTATCAAAGTAGTAAATTAATACAAAAACTAAAATAAAATGATTTTTTATCAATAACCAACACCAAATTTGTTAAGCTCATCACAACACAACCATAACCTCACTTTTTAGATAGTTCTAAAAAGTGAGGTTATGTTGTGACAAGCAATGTTAAATTAGTATTTTGTGTATTAAAACTGCAAACTGACAAAATTTCGAAATAATAAATAAAGATTTAAGACTAACCTTTGCTAAAAGTATAATATTCTTCCAATTTTATCATTTCCTTCAGAGCAAAATTTCTAGAAAAGTCAATTACTAATAAACATATTTAGCTGTAGAGTTGTTTAACACAAGTAAACAAAAATTTATAATAAAAAGTCTCTCTATTAATAGCAAGTAACACAAAAAAGTTCTAAAAAGTAGTACAACATAACCCTACTTTCATATTAATAATTAATTTTAAATCATTAAATTTCTCACGTTTACATTAGTCTAATATGTTGTTAAAAAAAATAAAAAGAAAACTAGAGACTCACAGTGATAGTATTTATTTTTTGTCCAAAATAACTTTTAATCAGAAATTTCAACTCGGTGGTAACTGTCAATTAGTCAACTGTCAAGCGAAGAATCAAGCCATAGAATAGTCAAAAGCTGGTGGTTTTATTATCAAGTAGCGACACAATTTGAAAAGTTGCTTTGGTAACGATTTATTGTCCGGTAGAGAGCGTTGTAACAATTTATAATATTTATTATAAAGTTATTAGTGAGGTTGCAGACACGGATTTTCCGTTAAGTTATAACATAATTTTTGCTTATCATGTAACGTAACGTAAATGCATCAAATATACACGATTGCAGTTAACTCAATTTATAAAAATAAACGATACGTTATGATGACAGATGACTTTTAGTATGTAGTTGTATTTGAACCAAATAGTGTAAAGAATGTTCTTGATTTATCGTTTTTTGCAAAAAGCTCTACAAGCAAAGCATCCATATTGTCATAAAAACAAAAAAAGCGTTTATTGAGATGATAAATGACAAACGACAGTTGACAATGACAGTGGGAAGACAAGGATTTTATAAGAAATTAAATTCTGATTGGCTCCGCTATTTTTAGATATAGTGGTTTATACCGTATAAATGTATCTACGTTATGTCAAAATCAGACGTCAAATGTTATAACGAGAATTTTTATAACGGAAAATGACTCTCCGCAACCTCACTATTATTTATACTTAGTTAAAAACACGAAACAACTGACATCACACATCAACAACTGAATTAACATAACTAGAACCGGTAGTGTTCTGTGGAACCGGTATCAATAAAAAAGACACCGTGCCAACATAACCTTTTCATTTGTTTACGCCGTACACAGCGCCAGTGGCGTATCCTGAATTTATAAAAACGCAAACACAAAATATCAACTGATTGTCTAATGTCAACACTTCGCTGAGCATCCACCAATCACAGCCTGTGTCTGCAGTAGACAAATGTGGAGGTTATGTTAGATGCAAACAATGCTATTCCAGACCGATTCTAGTTGTTAATTCAGTGACACCAACACTGAAATCAAGAATAAAATTCAAATTTGATTATTTTGTGTCAAGTTGACAAGTAACGAGTGACATTTGTGTATTATTTGACGTGTTATGTCAAAATAAACATGACAGCGCCCCTACCGACAAATAAATCGTTACCAAAGCAGTTTTTAAATCGTGTCGCTATTTTTTAAAAAATCAACCGGCAAAATGTTCAACTAAAAATTAGTTAATGTAAATTTCTACTTTAAATAGGTAAATACTAATTGTGTCACGTCACTTTTTTACAAAAATTTATCTGTTAATGTAAAATTTAAATAATTATATTACTTTCGATAAAAGTTCAAAAAATTATTTTATACTCAATTTTATCGAATATTTTTTTTTGTATACAGAGTGTGTCATGTAAGACAAATGTAATAAACGAGTAAACCAATTCTGTTCAGTATCTAAATCAGTCTATTGGCTCATGTCTATTTTTTGATTAGTTCATACGCAGATACAGGCGTGTCGTGCATTATTATATGATTAGATCGCGCCATCAAATGTCAATGATGACGTAATAATACTATCAACGATAATAAAAATGTATCAAACAAAATTAAATTGCGCAGCAGGAGTTGATCTAAATAATTTATAAACGCACAGTAATTTCTTTGAACCTTTTAGTCATACATCTTATAAACATCTATCTTTTATGTCATGCTTTACAATATATCAGTTTATTATCGAACACTTTGCATAATCCTACAATTTCAATTTTGACAGTTGTCCAAATGTCAATAAAATTAGTGACATTTTATTTTTGATCTCATTGTAAGCACTCTAGATCTTGTTTTAATTTGATAATTTGTCCTTGTTTCGGTTCCTATCTGAGGAAAATGAACTAACGCTGTTCCAGATACAGGGCTAAAAAATTCAGATAAAAAGTCGGATTACAATGTTCCTCATAATAGAAGCGATTTTCTTGACATTTTTCCCGGTCATCCATTTTTATCAGTATTTGACATGCTCTCTTTAAAATTTTTAATTTTTTTCAAATTAGAAAGTTAATTAATATTAATTTTTTTAATTTTGACTTGATCTATTATGAATAATTAGGTAGTTTTCTAATTTTATGTTGATAAGTTTAAAAATAAAGCCAACTATAGGTATTATCTGCAAAAGGTAAAAAACCTTTTAATTTATTCTTCGTTTTAAATAAACAACTGTGGATTTATTTATTTAAGCGATAATGCAATATTTAACATTTAAAGAAGAATAAATAACTTTTTTTTTCTCTTTTATGGTTTCGTTTCCGTTCTTTGGTTTTGCAATATTTATAATTAATTTATTAGATTTTGTGGTTTTCCTTTCTAAATTTTTATAAACAAATGCATATTATTTTACCGTATAGAATAATAAAAGTCAAATACCAAAATTTGCATTTTTTAATAATTATTGAAGAATTTAGTCATTTCCGGTTTCTATGCATATATTTTTTTTTATTTTCTCCACGTAAACGCACGCGGTATACAATTTTCACACAATCAAAAAACTTTTCAAGCACGTCCTCTACAAGAATAATACAGTTACATTACATTACATTACAGCAATTATCTCTTTTGTTAAAGACCTATCTATGATTGCAATGTTTACAGCGGAAGCCCCCTTCTTTGTTGATTGTCTGTTCATCCATAGTGTTCAGTCCATTGCGGGTAAACGTACTACGTAACACTTTTTTACCACCAAAAACCCATTGATATAGTTTTGATTATCTAAAAATAAACAAAAAAAAAAATGTGCGAAGATGATAAGAGTTTAATGATGCGTGGTTTTGAGATACTGGATTTGACCGAATCATCATGTGACCAGTGCTTTTTAAAACGTTCAAATGCTATCAGAAGACGGAAAAAACCCATAATTTTCAAAAAAAATGAACATCATGAATTTAGAAATGCCACAATAAAGAGAAAAAAGTAAGATTTTTCCTTTTTTTAATTATATCACAAAAAAAAAAGATTTGAACCAATAAAAAATTGTTTTTTTCTCAATTTTAAAATACCCTCAAATGTCAATTTGGTAAAAAAAAATACCTTGAAAAGATGCAGATTTTTTTTTAACGATGATAAGAAGTTTTCAAAAAGTAAGACTTTCCCATTTTTATTTATACCACCAGAAAAAGATTTGAACCAATAGAATAAAATTTTTGTTTCTTAAATTTAAAATACTCTTAAATATTGTCAATTTGATAAAAAATTAAATTACCTTCGAAAAATTCAAATAAAATATATTTAATTTTTTCTTTAAAATATGGTAAGGAGTTTTCTACGTGTGATTTGTAAGACTTTTTGCAAAAAAAATAAACATCATGAATTTAAAAACACAATAAAGGCAAAAAAAGTTGAAAAATTTTTTCTTTTTCAATTTATAACATTTTTCTTTTTCAATTTTTTTTTAATCTAAAATACAGTGCTTCCAAACACACATAAGGACCGGAAAATATGCGAACTAAATTAGCAAATTCTGGAGTAAATGCAGATTAACCAATCAGAACCTCAAAAAAAATAAAGCAGAAAGACTCCTAGATATTGTCAAGTTTATAAAAAAAATATATTAATAATATAATATATATAAGTTATAAACTAACAAACTAGAATTTATTAAAAATTATATTTCATTATCCATTTTTCAAAATTTTATTGAAAATTTTAGCATATTTAATTTTTAAAAAATGTTCGCAAAATATTACAAAAAATAAAAAAATAAAATTCTTTTAAGCCAATTTTGGAAAAGTTTATATTTTTTTTATAATAATTATTTATACCATGAGTGGCTAATTAGACTTTTGCGAAGAGACAATTTTTAATTTCTCAATTGAAAACTTCAATAATCTTAATACTCTATCTAATAGTATATTAAAAAACAAGTTTCATAAGACAGTTTAAAAAATGAGTGGCAAAGCCACGAGTTTTTTTAAAGAATAAGTGCTTTAAGGTCTTATGAAACGAGTTTGTTATACTATTTTTTGTAATTTGCCCTTTTTATGCTGTTTTTAAGCATTTTTTAAAAATTTGATTGATTTAGGGATTTTTGGAGTAGGTTGGCAATGTCTTGATTTTAAAAGTGAAAATTTTATCTATTTTTCTTTTGTTTTGTTTTGTCCAAACATTCTAATCCTGTCAGCCCCAAAATTCGAAAATGGAAAAAAGCTTTACATTTGGCCTCCCGAAATTATTTTAGTTTTCATTATTATTATTATTATTGTAAGATATTTACATTTTTAGGTTAAGTGACCAATAAACTGTGTCTTTTGTTTTATTGGAATCGGTTGTTCTGCCCAGACCAGTGCACTTATTATTTATACCATTATACTTTACATTAATTGTTCACTTTATTTACGGTTTGAAAATTGCAATTTCAATTCACAATATTAATGACAGACAGGTAAAAAGTCAAATTAAGTTTAACCAAACTAAAAATTAAAAAAAAAAAATGTTCGGTGCTTTAATGGCCTATAACCGCACCGAAACCTATGACGTATCGTTCTCTAATGAGTCTATTAGAGTATCAAAATGGAGGTCAATTGCAAAAAATATAGTAAGATTCATTTTTAAAAAATGGTAAAAAGTTTATTACGTCTGATTTGTAAAAGACGTTTTGTAAAAAAATATAAACTTTATGGATTTAGAAATGCCACAATGAAGAGAAAAAAATAAAAAGTTTACTTTTTTAATTAAAATTAAACCACTAAAATTTTTTTTTTCTAAAATATGAAATATTTAAAAAATTGTCAACTTGATAAAAATTGAATTACTTTTAAAAGATGCAAATAAAATATATTTAGTTTTTTTTAAAGATAGTAAGAAGTTTTTTACACCTGATTTGTAAGACTTTTTGCAAAAAAAATGATCATCCTGAATTTAGAAATGCCACAATAAAGAGAAAAATGTAAGATTTTTTCTTTTTCAAATTATAACACAAGAAAAAAAATTGAACAAATAAAAAAATTATTTTTTTTTTAAATCTAAAGTACAGTGCTTCTAAGCAAAGATAAGCCCCGGAAAATATGCGAACTAATTTAGCAATTTTAAGAGTAAATGCAAATTAACCAATCAGAAGCTCAAAAAAGATGAAGTGCTGTGTGTACATGAAAGTTGCAGCGCCCTTGGACCACGCCCCTCCAGGGCTTATGTTTGCTTGGAAGTCCTGTACTTTTAAATATTGTCAAGTTTATAAAAAAAGTTAAATTACCTTTAAAAGATTCATATAAAATATATTAAGATACATTTTTAAAAAATGGTAAAAAGCTTCTTACGTCTGATTTGTAAAAGATTTTGTAAAAAAAATAAACTTTATTTATTTAAAAATGCCACAATGCAGAGAAAAAAGTAAAAATTTTTCTTTTGTAATTTACAAAACTAGAAAAAAATTTGAACCACTAAAATTTTTTTTTTCTTAAATCTAAAATATTTTTAAAAATTGTGAACTCTATAAAAATTAAATTACATCAAAAGGTTCAAATAAATGATATTAATTTTTTTTTTGAAAGATGGTAAGAAGTTTTTTACGCCAAATTTGTAAAACTTTTTGCAAAAAAAAACAAACTTTTTGAATTTAGAAATGCCACAATAAAGGAAAAAAATTCGATACATTTTTTTTTATTTATACCACAAGAGAGAGATTTAAACCAATAAAAAAAATTTTTTTCCCCTTAAATTTAAAATACTTTTAAATATTGTAAACTTTATAAAAAAATACATTATCTTTCAAAGATTCAAATAAAACATTTTATTAATTTTTTTTTAAGTTGTTAAGAAGTTTTCTACGCCTGCTTTGAAAAACTTTTTGCAAAAAAACCTACACACACAATAAAGACAAGAAAGTAAGATTTTTCCTTTTTTAATTTATTTTATAACCCAAGAAAAGGAACTAAATACATTTTTTTTCAAATATTGTCAAGTTGATAAACCATTAAAATACCTTTAAAAAGTTCAAATAAAATATATTAATTTTTTCATAAATCTAGAAATGCCACAATAGAGAGAAAAAAATAAATTAATTTTTTTTTTAGATATGGTAAGAACTCTTTTATGCCTGATTTCTTTCAACAGTAGTACAAGCCCAAAATACAATATTTATTATAAAAATATAAATTATATTTTTATAGTATTTTTTATTTATTGCCTTTACTACTTATATAATTGTTTATCTACTTTGCGCTATAAATAAATTTATTATTATATGAAAAACAGTTTAATAATGAATGATATTATTAAACTAATTTTGGTAACATTTAGTTTTGTTATATGACAGCTGACATCTGCCATATCAAGCAGGGTATAGATAAATTCATCGTTTTTCGGCGTCCATGTTAAATATTACCACAGAAGCAATAAACATTTTTGAATTTTTTTAGGCTACTAAATTTATACTACTTTACAAATTTAATTACAAAAGATCAAATTTAAATATCATTACCAACCCGTCTACGCAAAAGTCCCTAATCTAACAAAAACAAAAGCAGTCACAATTTTAAGAAATAAGTAAAAGAAAATATGTAGTACATTATACTTGGCTACTTATTTTAACACTCGTGTGTTAAAATAAGGTCTTATCAAACTAGTATAATAATGTACTATTTTTTCTTCTTCCCAAGATTCCAGTCTTTTTCCCATTCATTTCTCATTTTTTACTTTTCTTTTTCTTGTTTGTTTCTTTCTTTAACTTCATTATTTGACATCATCATTCATTTGTAACATACACAGCTACTATTTTTACTCTTTTTCTATTGCCTTAAAATACCTTTATTTAGTCTTCCCTCTTTATCTATTAACTTTTCTCATTTGTATTGCTCCGTGTATTTTTGTCATTTTTCTTTCACATGTGATCAGTTGTTAATTTTTTAAACAGTTTGAACGTTTTATGTCTTTTTTTTTATCATAAATCTCCTCATCTTTTTTTATTCCTAACTTTTTATTCCTGACCTGACCTGACCTAACCAAACTTCTTTTCTCTGTTTATCAGTTTTTTAGATCTGCGAGTACGTTCTTCATCTGTCGATATATTTTTTTTGTAAATTTTGTTATTTAACTTCTTTAAATCTTTATTTTTTTTTTTGAATAATGGAGATATCTATCATTTTTCTTATTTTTATAGTAATTCTTTGTTGTTCTTTAAAAGATTTATAAAAATTTCAATCACTAACGTAGATTTATTAAGAATCATAATTTGAACACCGCATGTTTTTATTTTTTTTTTTTTGATAAAAATTAACAGTAATATTTCAGCAACTCATCATTATTTTTTTTATTCTCAAATTTGCTTTTTTGTTTTTTTATTCTCGTTTTAATTCTTTTTCTTTGAAGTGAAACATCTATAGCCACTGGAAAACTCACCGCATTCTGTCGCAATGCATTTTTTGGTTCACTCGCGTCAACTCGCTCGCAACACCGAGCGACCGAGCTTGGATACGTCAGTCGTTCACTTATCATCGAGCAATTGTCACAATAATACCGCCAGAAGCAACATTGAATATAACTATTACTGAGGCACTGATGAAAACAATTAAGTTGGCGCAATTGAAAATAAATTTCTGAGTTTATAATTTTTGTATTTATTGATATACAAAATAAATACAGCTATTATTTTCAGAAAAAAATTTGTAATATTTTATTTTTTCATTAAGCTATATTTAGTTCCTGTTGTAATTCATTCTTTCATGCTTATTACTTGTACAAAATAATTTTGTTCTTCCACATCTGCCAGGCGTCTCGTGACGGCTCACATTTTTTTTATTTCATTATTTATTATATCAATTTAATGACTCTAAATGTCTTCTCCTGAGTTCTCACTATCTTTTCCTGAGTCGTAAAGCTTTCGACCTTTTTTTGGCTTCTGCTCAATTCTTTCTTTGCCTCTGAGGATTCTATCTCATTTTTTAATTTTATCTATGCCTTGACTGGCTAAGTAAGTGTGTTTTCTAATTTTCTTTTTTTTTTGATTTTTCTATTTTATCTCTCTTTAGCTTTCCTTATCATTTTCATTCTTTTCAACTTTATTTTATTATCATTCAATTTTTTTTGTAAATCTATTTTTTTTCATCTTTTATATTTCATTTGCTTTGTTCTATTATTCATACACATTTTGCACTTTCTTAATTTGTCATTCAGACAGAAATTCTCTTTCCTTCAACATAATTTAGCTATAGTCTATCTCTCTTTTTCTTTTCATATACTCTAAATGCTCTTATGCTTTTATGTTTTTTATATATTTTGCCTTTATTATCTCCTATCTCTGCTTTCTTTTTTTTTCCTCTATATACTCTGTTTTTATTGTGTATTGTTATTTTTTTATAAACTGTATCCTTTCATTTTATAATATTTTTCTTGTCTTTCAACATTATTTGACATAATTTCTCTCTTATTCGACAAGACCTGATTCCTCAAAGTAAATTTTTCTATAAGAGTATTTCTCAAACTTTGACAAGAAAATGTCAAATTTCGATAAATTCATCTCTAAAACCTGTTTTTATTTTTTATTTGTTTTAAGCAATTTAACGGTGTTAGAAATGCCAGTAGACTGCTTTTTTCCATAAAATTATATAATAAAAGTGTCGTTTACATATCGAATCTATATATTGTAAATATGACTTCGTATATTAATGTTATATGGCAAACTGTCTCAGTTTCAAAAAGCTTTCTGACAAGAGAAAATAAATGCCATTTTTGATCATTTATTGAAAAATAGCATCTTTCCGGAAAGACCAAATGTTTGAAAAAATTGTCGACGTTTCGCACTCCATTGGTGGAGGCATCAACAGGACAAGAAAATAAGGGTGAGATAAGCACAGTAACGCGATGTGTGAACTACGCTACAGGCGAAACATATTCTGTTATTATTATCATTTAGTTTTTGTTGCTAAATTTCCAAAGTAAAGCCCAGCAAAAATTCAAAAATTGTCAAAAATTAAAATAACTCATTGGCGGCGATAAAATACATCTTGACGAATAGATCAAAACTCATATTTTTGAAAAAATGTCTAATAATAATTTAATTTATTTTCAAATAATTTTGAAAAAATTTAAAAAAGCTATTTTCAACCAAATTTAAATTTAATTTTAAATTTTTTTAAAAATATGTTTAAATAATAATTATATGTTTTAAATTTTAATTAGAAATTTTAGATTATTTTCGATAATTTTACGAGTTTCTTCAAGAACAATTTAAAATTTTTATAAACCTGTAGACAATGTTTCAAACATTTTTAAATTCTAGCAAATGTTTTTAAATTAATTAAAAAAATCATTAGTAATTTTTAAAAAGTTTCATAAAAATAAAATTTAAATTTCCTTAAAAAATTATTAAAATTATTTAAGTTTAATTCAAAGCAGCTAAAAAATTTTAAAAGATTGGTTAAATAAAAAGTTTTTTAAAAAATATCTAATCATAATTTGATTTATTTTCAGATAATTTTTATAAAGCTCAAAATGTTTTGAGCTTTATATTAATTTAACTTTTCTTCTAAAAAGTTTTAAACATTCTTTAAATAAAATTCGTAAGCTTTACCATTTTGAAAACTATTTATAAATAATATTTTAATATTTTAAAAATTTTTAATAACAACTTTAGATTATTTTCGATAATTTTATATATTTTTTAAGAAACAGTTTAAAATTTTGGAAAAAAATTCTGAAACCGTTTTAAATATTTTTCAAAGTCTAACAATTGTTTTTAAATTAATTTGAAAATTTATTTGTAATTATATATTAATTATAAAAATTAAAGTAAAATTAAAAATTTTTACATTTCATTTTTAAAAACTTTTAAAACATTTAACATTTAATTGGTAGTAAAAATGAGCTTATTAAAATTTCTTAAATTAGCTAAAAAAAATTGTAAAATTGGTTATAATAATTTGAAAAAAATCAAAATGTTTCTTTAAAAACGTCTAATAATAATTTGATTTATTTGCATTTAAAATTAAAACAATGTTAAACAAAATTCATAATTAGGAATTTAAAATTTTTTAAAAAAAGTTTTAAAAATTTTGCAAATCAGATAACCCTTACAAATAATATTTAAATGTTTCAAATTTCAAAAGTTTAAAATAAAAACAATAGTTATTTACCCAACAAGTTTGAAAAATAAAATTTCTCAGAAAAATCCCTTTCCGAAAAAGTTAGACACAATTTTTTTACAACACATAACTTTAAATTTTTAATAAATGATTTTGCTTTTTACTTATTTTTCGGTTGGTAGCCATGCTTCCGCCGATTATCTAATTTTTTAAATTTAAAATGGTCTAATTGCTTGGTTGCTTTGATTTTATTGAAATAAAAGAACATTGTTTCGATCGTTTTCCCCTAGTTTTGGCAGCAAAGTAAAAAACACCGTGGTGCGGAAAAAACGTTTTTTGATGCATTGGACCGACCGGAAACCAATGCCAATCTTTGATCGATGAGTGCAAAAACATTTTTACCTTTAATTTTTTCCTTTTTTTGACCCTCCCTATACGCTGTTTTTATTATGTTTTTTTTTTGCTAATTTTTTCCAAACTGTAAATTCCCATTTTATAATATTTTTTCTGTTTTTCAGTATTATTCGACACAAGATTGGATTCCTGAATGTAAATTTTTCTATTATTTTTGTACAAAATTTTATGACTAAATTTTGACAACAAGATGTCAAATCTTAATAAATTCATCTCTAACCTCATTCTAATTTTCATTTGTTTTAACCAATTTGAAGGTTTCCAAAATGCCAGTATTTATTGAAAATTTGACATCTTTCAGAAAAGACCGTATCAAAAAATTGACGACGTTTTGCACTCTATCGGTAGAGGCGTCATCAGAACAAGAGAATAAGCACGGTAACTCGATTTTTGAACCAGGCAAATAGATCAAAATTCACAGAAGTTTTAAAATAAAGCAAGCACAAGTTAATAGTTCTCAGTAGGTACAGAAAGTTATAGTTCGGTTTTCTAAGCCCAACAATAAAGCAATAATTTCACAATTTTACCACTTGCCAAATTATTATTTATTTATAAAAACTAGAAACAATTATGATTGATAATAATATAATTTCTCGTATTTATTGTGTATAAAGCCAAATATTTATACTTTATAATTATAAAATCTCTGAATCACTTTTTTTTCTAAAAAAAATAGACAAAACCGTAGAGAAATTATAATGATAGTTCCACTACAGTTACACGGTAATTTCCTAAATGCAATTAGGGCATGAGTCACCTGAGTAAAACCATTTTTTGTACGAACGGCACTGGAGCGGATAGACCATCCGGAGTCAAAGCTCCAGTGGCTTTGCTTCCTCTGAGATGACAAATTATTTCGAATTTTTAAAGTATTTATAAAAATTTTTAAATAATAATATTTAATTAATTTTTTTTTTCAATTTCAGAAATCTTAAAACAATAAGTTTAGCAAAAACTAAATTAAATGGACGCCGAATTCAAGAATTTCTCCAAAAGAAAATTCTATCGTACGATAAAACTTCCACATCGATTCCGAGTTTTCTTTTATGGAAATATCGGAAAATTCATCCCTTAAGGTAAGACGCATGCGTTTTCCTAAAATATAAAATCGTTAAATTGATTTTATAGTTGTTTTTTTGACTTTTTAAAAACAAATTCTATTAATACATTCTCGAATTATTGTCCGATAAAATCTATTTTTCTTCTAAATTATCACTTTTTATTACAAATGTGTTTTTCTCAGTCGCAATACTTAATAATTGTTTAAATTTGTGACAAAATGTTGAGAAAAAGGTGAGTTTTTCTTTGTATGACCTCTATCAATTAATACCCATATTATTATTATTATTATTATTATTATTATTATTATTTATTACAAAATACCATCTCTACTCGACTCTCTTATCTTTTGTTGATAATATTTCAGCGGGTATTTTCTGCTGATCTAAAATTAAACATTAATATTCTAACAGTTTAATAAAAATGTTCCACTCGATAGGATCTTCCTTCATTGGATCATATATAATAATTAATTAAATAAATTGTGTTCATTATTATTAAAATAAATATGAAAAGTTTATATGGTAAAGTGAGAAAATCAGTTGATCTGTCCAATGTAAGGTAAGTCAATTTTAAAATTTTTTTTATATACAGGGTTATTCACATTGTTTTGATATCTTTTTGCAAAAATTGAGAGTTTATGCCTGTCAAAATTAATTTAGCGCATTACAATTAACTCAACAACACTTGAAAATTAATTGAAAAAATGTTATTTTAACCATAAAAGTTATTTCAAATTGTTTTAAATTTTTATCTGTCAAAAATTTTAGAAATGACAATGTAAGATGTATTTGAAAATATTTTAAAAACGTTATTTCAGATGTAAAATACAGTTCTAATTTAAATAATTACTTTCTAAAATTGTTTAAAATTTATCACATTTTTCTAAATTTATTTAAACTTTTTAAAAAATTATAGCAAATGACAGATTAAGACTTACACCTGTCAAAATAATGTCAAAATTAGTTTTCAAAATTTTTTAAAAACCAAAATTTGATAAAATTATGTAAAATTTATCACCTTGGAACAAATTGGGACAAAATGGGACTTACTGTAACATTCTTTTTAAATTATTTAAAAGATTTCATTATGAATGTATAATATAGTTTTAATTGCAATAATAAACTTTTGAAAATTATTTAAAATTTATGATATTTTCTAAACTTTCTAAGGTGAAAAAGTAAAACTGTCAAATATATTGTAAAATTATTTATTAATTCTAAAAATGTTATTTACAATTGTAATAATAAACTTTTAAAATTGTTTGAAATTTATCACATTTTAATTACAAGTAATATTTAATTTGTTAAATTTATATACATGTTACAATTTATTTGTAAATAAATCACACGTAAAAGTGAAACAGTAGATTATATACCATAACTGAAAAGTATTGCATTTCTGTCGAGAAAGAAGACGCGAAGCGTCGAGGTAAACTTTATTATAAGGGTATGTATCCCTTAAGGTATATATACTTTTATACCCACATAATCCTTTTTAATTCAATCTAATTATTTTGACATTTTTATCATAAAACCATAGATCGTTGTTAGCGATTATATAGGTTGCGCTTCATAACGGTACAGTGTATTAAAGTAGGCTAGGTTTTTCCGCCCGAGAGAGGAAAGATGCACATTACCACCTATTACAAGTTTGTTATTATTCAATGACAATACTGATTGGAGGTAAAATTATGAATTTCAATTTATTTGAAAATAATAAAATGAACTGTAAAACTCTTTTTCAATTATTTAAAAAGTATTGTTTCAAATATATAATAGAGTTTTAAATGTAATAATATTTTTTTTAAAATTTTTTTTAAATTTATGAAATTTTTATAAGCATTTCTAAAATTTTCAAAATTATTTTAAAATTTCTTTACAAAAATCTGACAAAGTAAAACTGTAAATATATTGTGAAATTCTTTATAATATATAATATTTATTAAATAATAAATATAACATAAATAAATAAATTTGCAAATAATAAAGTAAAGCTGCAAAAATATTTTTAAATTGTTTAAAAAAATTGGTTCTAAATATATAATAGAGTTTTAAATTTATAAATAACTTTTAAAATTTATATTTTCCAAAGCTTTTCAAAAAGATATTTTTGTTTTTTTTTACAAATACTTGACAGGATAAAACTATAAATAAAAAATTGTAAAATTCTTTTTAATATATTTTTAAAATGTAATTTCAAATGTAAAATAAAACCCTAATTTTAGGGCTGAACTTTTAAATTATTCAAAGTTTATTACAGTTTTCTATATTTTTGCAAAATTATTTTTTTGCAACTAATAAAACAATACTCCAAAAATATTGTAAAATTATTTAAAAAAAAATAATTTAAAAGAAGACCGTTTTAATTTTAATGATAAAGTTTTAAAAATTGTGTATTACTAAATATTGGAAAAACCTGCTTTAAATGGATTATAATACTTTTGAAAATTATTTAAAATTTAATATTAAAAAAAAGAGTAAAAAAAACAAAAATTTCTTGAAATATTTTATGCTTTTTTTTAAAAATTAGCACATTTTCTTTAATTTTTTATGAAATTTTACAAAATTATTTTAAAATATTTAAAAAACCTGTTTTAAATGTATTATAATAAAGTTTAAAGCTTCTGGAAATTATTTAATATTATATAAAAAAAAATAAAATTTTCTGAAGTATTTTGTTTTTTTGAAAATATCTCTGACAAAGTAAACATATTGCAAAATTCATTTTAATTTATTTTAAAACTATTATATACAGATCTAATTTTGTAACTTTTAAAATTATTTAAAATTTAACAAAGTTTTTCAAACTAATCTTCTGTAAAATTATTACAAACGGTAAAGTAAAACTGTAAAAATCTTTGTTAAATATTAAAAAAATATTGTTCCAAATGTTTAGAACAGTTTTAATTTCAATAATAAACTTTTAAAAATTATTTATATTTTTCTAAGCTTTTCTAAAAAATTTTAAAATAAATTTAAATTTTTTTTCACAAATGTCTGACAAGGTAAATTCATAAAGATATTGTAAAATTCTTTGTAATAAACTTTAAAAAAATAAGCATTAATTTTAATCTTAAATTTTTAAATTATTCAAAGTTTAAAAATCTTTTTTTTGACAAAGTAGTGAAAAAAATTTTGAAAAAATTATAATTTGGTTCTAAATATATAATAGAGTTTTAAATTTATAAAAAACGTTCAAAATTTATATTTCCCAAAGCTTTTCAAAAATTTTTAAATATTATTTTGTTTTTTTTTACAAATACCTGATAGAATAAAACTGTAAATAAATAATTGTAAAATTCTTTTTAATATATTTTTAAAATGTAATTTTGAATGTAAAGTAAAACCCCAACTTTAAAGCTATACTTTTAAATTATTCAAAGTTTATTACAGTTTTCTATATTTTTGCAGAATTATTTTTTGCAACTAATAAAACAATACTGCAAAAATATTGTAAAAAAATTAAAAAAAAAATTTTAAAATGTACAAAACAATTCTAATTTCAATGATAAAAGTTATTAAAATTATTTATTGCTAAATATGGAAAAAACCTGTTTTAAATGAATTATAGTAAAGTTTAATGACTTTGCAAATTATTTAAAATTTATTACATTCAATAAGGAAATTTAAATTTCCTGTTTTTTTTTGCAAAAGTTAGCAAATTTCTTTAATTTTTTATAAAAATTTTCAAAATTTTTTTAAAAATGTTTTTAAATAATAAAGTTTAAAGTTTCTAAAACTTATTTATTATTAAATTTATAATGTTGTACAAAAAAAATTAAAATTATCTTAAATATTTAATGTTTTTATGCAAATTTCTGAGAAAGTTAACATATTCAAAATTCATTTTAATTCATTCTAAAACTGTTATATCCAGATCTAATTTTGTAACTTTTAAAATTATTTAAAATTTATCAAAGTTTTTCAAACTAATCTTCTGTTAAATTTTTACAAACGATAAAGTAAAACTGTAAAAATCTTTGTCAAATATTATTAATTTGTTCCAAATGTTTAAAACTGTTTTAATTTTAATAACAAAATTTTAAAAATTATTTAGCTTTTCTAAAAGATTTTAAAATTAATTTAAATTTTTTTTCACAAATTAATGTCTGAAAAGGTAAATTTATAAAGATATTGTAAAATTTTTTCTGATAAACTTTTAAAAATTAAGCATTAGTTGTAATCCTAAATTTTTAAATTATTCAAATTTTAAAAACCTTTTTTTTGACAAAGTAGTGAAAAAAAACTTTGAAAAAATTATTTTAAAATGTTTAATATTATTAGTTTTATTATATAGTTGTAATTTTAATGTTAAAGTCTTAATTTTTTTTTTTAAATTAATCACATTTTCCCAAATTTGTCAAAAATTTTCAAAATAATTCCGGCTTATTTGCAAATGACAAGGTAAAACTGTATCCAAAGAATAAGGCTATCACATTTTTCTATATTTTTTCAAAATTATTTATTTGCAAATAACGTAGAACTGCAAAAACATTGTATATTTATTTTTTTAAATTATTTTTATAAAACTCTTTATTCACAATGAACAGGTATTACAGTTAATATTTTTGCCAAAAAATTATTTTGAGAAATCTTATTTTAAATTGTCCAAAATAGATTACATTTTCATTATTACTTTAGTTTACTTGCAAATAATAATAAACACATTTTAGATAATACAAATTATTAGTTTGTTTACAAATGACGCAGTCAAGCTGCCACAAGATTTTAAGACATTTTGTAATATTGATTGTTGATTAATTTGCAAAATAAAAACAAGAGAAATGTGTAGCTACTTTCAGTTTTAAATCAAATAATTATTATTTCAAACTAGTTTTCACAATATGTACTCCTTTTGCAAATTAAAAAATTATTACAAGTTTAAAAATAATTATCATAGTTTTTTACGTAGTTTTTTTTTTTAAAAAATTTTTTTAGTTTATTAGTTGACAAAGTAAAGCTGTAAATATGTTGAAAAAAAATTAAAATTAAAAAATTATCTTTATAATAAAATTTAAAAATTGAATAATTTGTATCGTCGCATTTTGCTAAAACTGTATTAGTTTTTTACTTTATATTACATTATTATTAAACTTATTATCAGAAATTCAAAATAATTGAACATTAGGTAAATAATCTATATTAATAACAAAAATTGACTACAATGTTGTCAAAAACTTGTTTAAAATTATTGCATAAAACCGTCATAAAGTTGCTAGATAATTTTAATAATATTGTTTTTACAACTACTGTTAAATTTTTAAAATAAAAAAAAAATAAATTAAAGATGTTTGATCAAAAATGTTAGAAATTCAATTTTTTAGATGACATTAATTTTTTTTTTAAATAGCACATCAAATTTATTATTGCACAATTTTTTTATTAAACATAATATTGATTATTTTTCTAAATTTTTTAAAAATTTTTAGAAAAAATTTGAAAAAAAAACTGAAAAATATTTTAAACAATCTAAATTCTGTTTTATTAAATTTAGAAAACATTAGACAGTTTTAAAAGATGTATAATTCCAATTAAGTTTTAACATAAAATTTAAATAATTTTATTATTAAACTTAAAGTAGAAAAATATTTTGTTTGACTATATAAAGCTTGCTTTAATTTTTTTACAAATAATTTTAACAGTATTCTAATAATTTAATGTAGAATATGAACTAGTTTTAAACTTTAAAGTTATGTATCTAAAAGTTTGTTAATTTTTCTTAAGCAATTTCAAATAAGTAAACATTGTTAAACGTAAGTCGTAAATAATTATGTTTTTGGCTTTTATTTGAAAAAATACCTCAATGTCATTATTAAAATTTATTAAATTATCCATTTCTCAAAATTTTATTGAAAATTTTAGCATATTTAATCTTTAAAAAATGTTCTCAAAATATTACAAATTATTAAAAAATAAAATTGTTTTAAACCAATTTTGTAAAAACTTATTTTTTTCTTATAATTATTTATACCATGAGTGGCTAATTAGACTTTTGCAAAGAGACAATTCTTAATTTCTCAATTGAAAATTTCAATAATCTTAATACTCTAATAGTATATTAAAAAACAAGTTTCATAACACATGTCCTCTCAAGTTTAAAAAATTAGTGGCAAAGCCACGAGTTTTTTTAACGAATAAGTGCTTTAAGGTCTTATCAAACGAGTTTTTTATACTATTTTTTGTAATTTGCCCTTTTAATGCTGTTTTTAAGCATTTTTTTAAAAAATTTGATCCATTTAGGGATTTTTGAAGTGGGTTGGCAATATCTTGATTTTAAAAGTGAAAATTTTATCTATTTGCCTTTTTTTTGGTTTAACCAAAAATTCTAATCTTGTCAGCCCCAAAATACAAAAATGGAAGAAAACTTTACATGTAGGCCTTCCGAAATCCGTGAAATAGCAAAAATTATTTTGGATTTTATTATTATTATTAGATACCTACTTTTTTTAGGTTAAGTGACAGATAAACTGTGACTTTTGATTTATTGGAATCGGTTGTTCTTCCCAGATCAGTGAACTTATTATTTACACTATTATATGCCATATGTCACATAAATATACTTTCCATTAATTGTTCACTTCACTTTGTTGTTCGAACAATGCAATTTCAAATTTGAATTCACAATATTATTGACAGACAGGTAAAAAATCAAATTAAGTTTTACCAACCTAAAAATTTTTTAGAAAAAAATGTTCGGTGCTCTAATGGCTTATAACCGCACCGAAACCTATGACGTAGCGTTCTCTAATGAGTCTATTAGAGTATCAAAATAGAGGCAAATTGCAAAAATATTATTAAAAAACTTAAAAATAACAATTAAATTGTTGATAATTATTAAAAAAAAAACTTTAATTTTTAAAATTTAAATTAGAATAAAAATTGATAATAATTAATAATATGAGATAAATCAATCGTGTTTTTTAATTATTAAGCTATTTTTTTTAGTTAATTGAATATTTTGAGCACAATTTGAAAACATTTATTTTAAGTAAAATAAACATTCTTCTAATTTTAACAATAAATTTTGATTAATCAATTTGTTGTAGAATTTTGAAAAGTTTTTCAAGACAATTCAAATATTTTTTAAAGTAGCAAAATAAAGCTCACAAAAATTCAAAATTGTATTTTTTTTTTGAATGAACTCAAAAATATAAATTATGCAAAATTAATTTAAAATTATATTTACAACTTATAGGATTATTTTTGCCTCTACAGGCTTCAAATATACATATATTTTAAGGTTATAAATATAGATAATCACAAATATATTAAAAATTATATCAAATAATTAAAAAAATGTTTAAAATAATTGAAAACAAAAAAACAATGGTTTTTATACTATTAACAAATTATTCGATAATTTTTTTTTAATTTGTCAAAAACTGTTTCAAATAGATTAATCATTTTAAATATACCATAAAATTTTAAATGTTCTAGCATAAACATTACAGCCAGCAAAATTAATGTTAAAATTAATTCGTTACGTGATTGGTTGAATTTGCGAGCACAACCAATTGAAAATCTTAATTTTGTATTTAATTGAAATTAACATAATTTTAATACATATAATTAATTTTTTTAAACCTGTAAAAAAATTTTTAAATTTTAATAATTATTATTACTAATTTTTTCGATATTTCAATAAATCTGAAAAAAAATTCGAAATTGTAATAAATTTAAGAGACAATCTCAAAATAATTTTTTTTGAATTTTATAAATTTTATAACTTTACTAATTTTATAGCAAATATATTTTTTTATTTTTTTAGATAGTTTAAGAGTTGTGAGCTGTTATGGATATTTGAATAAATTGATTGATTTTTTTATATAAAATTAAAAAAAAACAGTTTTGATTGATTTCCACTAATTAATTATTATAAGTTTTTAATTAAATTAAAACAAACCAAAATAGACTTAAACTAATAAATAAAACAAAAACCAAATAATTTTAATGATAAAAATACATAAAAAAATTATTTTTGTAAGCATCTATTCATAATCTATTCTTAAAACCTTTATTATAATCGCGGCAATGTTTTAGATTAATCAGCACACCATAAGTGAATCAATCATAAAAAAATAAATAACACATTAAATAAACAAAACAATATTGTTTAAAAAAATTAATTAAAAAAAATTGCAATTCTTTGTGTGTAAAATACAAAAGTACTTAAAGCCTTTTTTTTCCTGATTTGGAAATGTACAAATACGATAGATACTTAAATGTGGGACACAAATATTTAATCTGGATAAATTACTTGGAAAAATTATTTATTTTTTAATAAATACGATATAAAGAGTTTTAAATTAATTAAAAAATATTGTTTCAAGTACATAATAGAGTTTTAAATTTATGAATAAACTTTTAAAATTTATATTTTCTAAAGCTTTTCAAATATTTTTAAAATTATTTTTGCTTTTTTTTACAAATATCTGACAAGATAAAACTGTAAATAAATTGTAAAATTTTTTTTAATATTTTTTTAAAATGTAATTCCAAATGTAAAGTAAAACCCTAATTTTAGGGCTAAACTTTTAAATTATTCAAAGATTAGCACAGTTTCCTGTATTTTTGCAAATAATAAAACGACACTGCAAAAATATTGTAAAATTATTAAAAAAAAATATTTTAAAATTTAAAATACAATTTTAATTTTAACGATACAGTTTTTAAAATTATTTATTGTTAAATATTGAAAAAACCCGTTTTAAATAAATTATAATAAAATTATAATGCTTTTAAAAATTATTTAAAGTTTAGGTTTAAAAAAAAATAAAAAATTTCTGTTTTTTTTTTCGCAAAAGTTAGCAAATTTCTTTAATTTTTTTATAAAGTTTTTCAAAATTATTTTAAAAAAATTTAAAAAACCTGTTTTAAATGTATTATAATAAAGTTTAAAGCTTTTGAAAATTATTTAGTATTTATAATATTATATAAAAAAAAAATAAAAAAATAAAAATTTTCTGAAACATTTTATCTTTTTTTGCAAATGTTTGACAAAGTTTGTTATTTTTGGAGTCGGTGTCAGTCAAGGTAGAATGAGCGCCTTTATTGTATCCAAATAATTTGATTGTTTTTTAGGCAAACAAGCCTACGCAATTATTTTATACTTTTTAGTGTTTTTTCTTTATTTTTTGAAATTAGTTTTTTTTTTGTTGAAATTTTTTTTTTATTTTAACAGTATTCTAATAATTTAATCTAAAATATAAATTAGTTTTAAATTTTAAAATTATGTATCTAAAAGATTATTATTTTTTTTTAAATAATTTCAAATCAGTAAACATTGTTAGACGTAAATAATTAAGTTTTTGGTTTTTACTTAAAAAAATACCACAATATCATTAAAATTTATTGAAAATTGAAATTTTTATTCATTTTTCCAAATTTTATTAAACATTTTAGCAATTTTAATCTTTAAAAAATGTTTCATAACATTACAAATTATTAAAAAACAAAATTGTTTTAAGCCAGTTTTATAAAAAAAATATTTTTTTTTCAATTATTTATCTCATGAGTGGCTAATTAGACTTTTGCAAAGAGATAGTTCTCAATTTCTCAATTGAAAATTTCAATAATCTTAATACTCTAAATATTATTGAATGACATAAAAATATTATTGAATGACATAAAAAATCACAGTTGATTTGTTAATAATTATTAACAAATTATAAAACTTTGATTTTTAAAATTTAAATTAGTATAAAAAATTGATAATAATTGATGATGTGAGATAAATCAAACGTGTTTTATATTATTAAGCTGTTTTTTAAATTAATTAAATACAAATTTCCAATTTTGAAAGCAAATTTGAAATTTCTTAAAACATTTAAAAACATTATTTCAAATAAATTAACATGATTCTCATTTCAACAATAAATTTCAAAAAATCTATTTTTATGTAGAAATTCAAAAACCTTTTTAAAACCACTCAAATATTTTTTAAAGTAGCAAAATAAAGCTCACAATAATTCAAATTTGTTTTTCTTTTTGAAAATGAACTTAAAGTCTAAATAATGCATAATAAATTAAAAATTATATCTACAACTAATAGGCTTATTTTTATTAAGGTTATAAATATAGATATTTACAAATATATTAAAAATTATATCAAATAATTAAAAAAATGTTTAAAATGATTGAAAACAAAAAAACAATGGTTTTCATACTATTAACAAATTATTCTATAAATTTTTTGTTAATTGGTTAAAAACTGTTTCAATTAGATTGATCATTATAAATATACCATAAAATTTTTAATGTCCTATACAGGCTTAAAATATAAATATATTTCAATTAATTAAAAAATTGTTTAAAATAATTAAAAACAAAAAATCTTTGGTTTTTAAACTATCAAAAATTTTTTTTTCAATTTGTTAAAAACTGTTTTAAATAAATTGTTCATTAAATATACCATTAAGTTTTAACATTGAGTTTAAAATTAAAATTAATTTGTTACGTGATTGATTGAATTTGCGAAAACAACCAATTAATAATCTCTTGATTTTGTATTTAATTGCCATTAATATAATTTCAGTATTATTTATTTTTTGTACCCCTGTAAAAAAGATTCTAAAATTTTAATAATTATTATTACTAAATTTTTCGATATTTTAATAAATCTTTACAAAAATCTGAAAAAAAAATTCAAAAGTGTTTTAAATATATACTATAAATTCAAATTTTCTTGTAATAAATTTTATAAAGAAAATCAAAATATTTTTTTCTATATTTTAAAAATTTTATAACTTTACTAATTTTATAGCAAATATATATTATAGATAGTATTGAAAAATTTTATTTATTTATTTTAATATAAGTTTTTTTAGATAGTTCAAAAGTTTTTTTTACTAATTATATATTATTAGTTTTTAATTAAATTAAAAAAAAATAAATAAATAGGTTAAAACTCTGAGCCTTTCGGATTGATCTGTATCCAGGGTCAACAAAATTATTTCTAACCCCGTATACAGTCTGCACTAATAAAAATCAAATAATTTAAATGTTAAAAATACAAAAAAAAAAATTTTTGTAAACATCTATTCATAATCTATTCTTAAAACCTTTTTTATAATCGCGGCAATGTTTTAGATTAATCAGCACACCATAAGTAAATCAAACATAAAAAAATGAATGACACATTAAATAAACAAAACAATATTGTTTAATTAATTAAAAAAAAATTACAATTCCTTGTGTGTAAAAAACAAAAGTACTTCAAATCTTTTTTTTTCTGATTTCAAAATGTACAAATACGATAGATAATTAAATGTGAGACACAAATATTTAATCTGTATAAATTACTTGGAAAAATTATTTATTTTTTCATAAATACGCTATAAAGTGTTTTTAAACCTGTCTGAGATCTAAAATAACAAAATTTATTATTGAATTTGTACAAAGTAGCTCTTTTGTTGACTTTAATAACAACTTTAATATAGACATTTTTGATTAATTTATTTAGACTATTTTTTTCAAAAAGTTTCGGACAGTTTTAATGTGACTTATTAGCATAAATAAATTAGCGCCATTTTGGCACAATATTATATACGGTATGATTTTTTTAGTTTCTCCTCTACCAATAAAATAATTGCTTCTACACAAAAACAATTTTGTAAAAAAATATATTTAATTCCTATATAATTTTACAAAAAAAGTTGTTTATTTACAATAATTAATTATTCATAACACGCATATTATTATTGATACTAGTATTTTCTTTTTTTTACCTTGACCATTTAAGCTTTTATTTAGAAGTTCTTTAAACCAATTTAATTACCATCTCAATATAAACAAACCATAAGTCTTGTAGAAACCCAATGATTCATGAATTGAGGAAGGAATTCCCTATCGGAATTTTGCGTTTGACCCGAGGATAATAAATTTTTCTAAATAAATATTTGTCCTTCATTGCCATAAAAAGAGGTAAACTTTACGTCATTAAGATCAGTCTTAATAAATACCTTTGACCAGAACGTAAATTCCTCATTGATAACAATGGCTAACTCAGATTCACATAATTAACTTAATAATGGTTAAAAACATGGAAAACCACATCTTCCTATTTATGAAGGACGGAAAATTAGTTTAATAGTGGAGTTGATAGAGTGGAGCAGGGAATTGCGTTTCAAACAACAAATAGTTGATAAACTTTGAACAGAGTGTTTGTGACAAAGAAAACAAAATGAGCGTGGGAAAAGAAGAAATTGTGTGGAAAAGAATTTCTATTAAACTAGAAAAACAAAAATCAGAAGACTATACTCGTACTCCACATGAACTACAGTAAGTAGATAGATAGTAGACCAAATTTTATAGCAGGGTTTAATAATTATTGTGTCAAAGTTAATCGGTGTGAACAACTTAAAATCTGTAAGTTGTTCAATAATTTAATAAATCATCCCTTATTTCCCCCTTTTTGAAAACATTTTGCCCTTTTCTATTTCCACTTTTATGGTAAATTTAAAAATAGTATCATTTTAGAAATATAATTTCTTCATTAAAAGTAAAAAAATCTGGTTATAATATTTTAATAATTAATCATCACATATTTCATATCTAAAAAAAGTTGTATTTTTTTTTAAATTTAAATGAGACTCTAAAGTATATAAAATCTACCCAAAAAAATTGTTAAAATCTCTTTGCGCAGATATCAGAAACCATAACCTTTTTTTTAATTGAAGTCGGTTAAAAATTTAATTCATTATTTTTCCGGAAATCGTCTTGGAAACAACATTTTCCTGCTTATTTACGCGCAGGAAAATTGAGTTTTCCGGACTAGTACTGTAAAAACTTTACAAGACGCAAAATTAAAAAGATACTCTAGTAACTATGGTTGCCAACAAAATTGACAAACTCAATTTTTGTAGAATTTGTAAAAAAAATTCTAAAATTTGTAAATTTTGTCTTTTTTTACGATTTCCGGAAAAATTTAATACAAAACACGTCAGTAAAATCTCTGACTTGACTCGGAGCTTTACAATACTCGGCACAAACTGCCTCGTATTTCAATTTAGCTCCTCTTCAGTAGTGTGACATTTTCCTGACTTTTATGTAAATAACTATTAAAAACAGCCTTTTATTATTTGGATAATTTTTTCTATTTATTAAAAACAATTATTTTCTTGCAAAACATCTACTTTTCATAAAAAATATATTAAAAAATGCAGATTCTGTATTTTATAGTTTTTTTGGTTCATGGAAAAAACCGCCTTAGTCTGTCAATTTTGTCATTTGAGCATTATTAAATCCTACTCTTTTAAACTTGCTTATTTTTTTCTATTTTGTTAATCTCTTCTGGTTTGTTCCTATAATTTTCCAAGTTCTTGACATTTTTTTTCACAATTGCCACTTCTCTTACTTTTTCAAAAAAAATCCGACTCACAATTGATCACTTTTAAATCAGACGTCTTTTAATTTAAAAAACAATTTTAGTATAGTAGAAAAAAATTATCAAAGTTGTAGCAAAATCAAAAAAGAGCTCAAAAGTGGTCGGTTCAACATGAAATTATTCATAAAATATTTTTGATTTATTAATTTAGGAAACATTAAAATTCAAAATTCAAAAAATCCCAATCTAAAATATAAATATTTATTATTAAAATTTTTGAAAGTAAGTAAATAAATAAATGTAAACAAAACATCTGATTTTGAGTTTTACAAAATTGACTAGTTTTTTTTAACAAAACCGCCATAGTTTGCCACATTTCTTGTATTTTTTTTTCACTGCAAAAAAAACATTCATGATTTATATTTAATTAAAACTGCCAAATTTTTTTTCTAATAAATAATATAAATTAAAAAATTGGAAAAAACCGACTTCAATATGATAAATTATTGTTTTAGTTATTTATCAATACTTCAAATCAAGCAATTCAAATTGCTTAAATTAATTAAACAAATAGACTATCATTTAATTATATTGAAATATTTTTTTTAATTTCTCACAAATTTTAATAATCAATAATTAAAGTGTCAAAAATATATGTCAATAAAAGCATCAATAAAAATAACTTAAAAACTGCGATCAAATTTAAATGGGACCAATTGGAAAGCACCAGCTTTCTGATTGAATAAGTAAAAAATCATTAATATTGGTTTACCCAAAAAAAAAGGTATGACATAAAAAAAATACAGTCAAATTGAGAATCTTCTCCTTTTTTCGAAGTTGGTAAAAAACACAGTTTTATTAAAAATAAGAAAAATCCTATTTGGACTTTTTTTTAGTTTCTTGAGAATAACCATAAATTTCTCAAAATGAAACATTTTTAACCCGGTTTTTTTTAGATTGATTAATTTTTCCTATAATATTGTATTGTGTTAAAAACGTTCTAGAAGAATTTTTCACAAAATAAAAAAAAAAAAATTTTTTGTCTAACTTATAAAAAAATTCATCTTTTACTATGATTTTCCAAAAATTGACCGATAAAAAAAAAGATTTTTTTATTTTTATAGAAAACTTAAAAAAAATAATTTAAAACCGTCCACTTTCAACCCGAATCTGTTTTGAATTTGTTAATTTTCTGCTACTCTACTAAAAATACTCACAACTTCTTAAACTTTTTTTATCCAACCAAAACAAAGTAAAATTCTTCCAAAAAAATTGGTCTTTTCTATAACTTTTTAAATAATTGACTGATTAATTTTTTTTTTGAAATGTACTTAAACGAATAAATAAAAAACTCGATTTTGAGTTTAATGCTTTTAAAAGTAGTCAATTTTAACTTTTCAACCTGTTTTGAATCTTTTTTGATTTGGCTAATTTTTTACACGATTGTTTACTTTTTATCAAATATGTTTTTATAACTTTTTTAAATATTGAGTAATTAAGATAATATGTTTCTAATTTTTATACATTGGTTGTTAAATATACTTAAAAAAGAAGTACAAATGTTTTTTTATTAAATTGATCTTTTTTTTTAAAAACACAACTTTTTTTTAATAAAGTAATTTTTATATCGTTTACCGTTCTACTAAAAATATTGTTTACAGTTTTTGTCAAATTTTGTTACCCACCTAAAGAAAATTTTTTTTTCAAATAAATGGCTCTTTTTCTTCAATTACCTATTCTATTTTCAATAATTGACTGATTAAAATATTAATATTTAAAAGTACTAAAAAAATATAAAAAAAATTTTAATTTTCTGTTTGATGATTTTTTTTATTTTTGGTGGCCTCTACCCAAAATCAAAAATTTTTGTTAAATTTTTTTGAACCCTTTTTGGCCACTTTTGAACCCAACTTTTTTTAATTTATTTATCGTTTTCTAATCTATTAACCAAGTTTTTCTAAATTATTTAAAATGGTTTCACACACCCCTATAAAAGAGTTACAAATTTTTCAAACAAATTTCATTTAAAATACAGTTTTTTCAAAAACTTTAAATATACTTAAAAAATATTAAAAAAATGTATTAATTTTAAATTTTTTTCAAGCTGAATATAATTATCTAGATTTTTTGGGAAAAACCTTTATTAAACCAAAAAAGTTAATAACTAATATTAACTATTGTCACTTTTTTTTTATAAGTGCCAAAACAGACTGATCAAAATTTTTTTTTTTATAAAAAGTACAATTTTATCTAACTGACCTGACCTGACCGATTGTTTATGAATATATTTAAGAAAACTACAAAAATATTTAAAATTTCGATCCTAAGATCAATATAATATTCTTGACTTTTTTGGAAAAAAACATCATACTCTGTCAATTTTTTTAGTCAAAAAATTTTTTTGATTTATGAGTAACATAAGTGTCAAAAAAAACTAACCAAAATTTTTTTCTAAAAAATAAAATTTCATCAAAAACGAGAAATGTACAAATCGTATTTTGAACGTTATAAACTGTTTAGATTTTTAATAAAAACTAAAAGTTTATCAATTTTTTTCATTTCCAACCAGACTGTTTTTGATTTATTTTATAATTTCTAATTTATTGCAGAAAAAATAAAAAAAATTTTTTTTACAGCTAAAAAAAAAGTTTTTATAGTCAATTTTAAGAAAATTTTTTTTTCTATCTTCTCCCTAATTGCTCCTTAGTTTATATTCTATTATTTATAAATGTTAATTCGTTTTAATCGCTTTTTATTCCGCTTTTAAATCAAACACTTATAAGCTCAACTCTTTTTGATTTTGCTCATTTTTTTATCTTTTTTTACTCTATAAAAAATATTGTTCACATTTTTTTTAACAAATCAAAAATCAATTTTGAAAAAAAGATTGCATTGGACTATTTAAATACCTAGAAAAAAATGGAGATATTTTTTTTTAATTGCAACAAAATTGTTATTTTCACAAAAATAAAGCATTTCACTAAAAAAGTTCATAAATGTTCTAAAAATTGTGATTTTTTCAGTTGGCTCATTTTGCCGTTTTTTTTTTATAAACCAACTTTTTCCTATGTTATTTTCTGTTCACCAATTTTGTAATCATCTTTTCAGTAATAATGTTTATATTTAAAATAATTTGTTTTTTTATCAATAGCAATTAAAGAGCTATCAAAGAATCCTCATTTATTAAAATTTTAAAAACCGTTTTGATCCGTTTCATGCACAAAATGCAAAACTGTTATATCTAAACATAAAATGCTCAAAATTGTTTAACTTTTTTTTTTTAATTATGGACCTTTTTTTATCAGAATTCAATCATAAATTGTGGTTTCAACATTTCAATTGTTGATTATTGCTCATAATGTGTTGTTGGCTGTAAAAACATGAATTCCACATAAAAAAAAATTAAAACCTGAATTATTTATATTATAGTTTAATTGGTTTTTAACAAAGTGGTAAGCCATTTTATTTAAGGCAGCCATTCAATCAATGCCAGTGGCGTGCCATAATTCATTAAATAGACTAAGACATTAAAATGTGACATAAACTCGTAGGTTTTAACAAAAAAAAATCAAGTCAACAAAAGCTTTAATCACAACTACATTATTTATAAGAAATAATAGAAAATTAAAAACATCGCGATAATAAAAGTAATTATTGTTGTTTTTAAAGTTGTAGTCTAAAGTATACTAGAGACTTTGACCGCTTTCTAAGTAAGGTTACATTGTAACGTGAAAGCTGTACAGTTAGTATTTATATAACTTATTTACAGACTTTTATATTTATATACTAATATGACGCTACTAATTTTACACTAATTTATATGAATTATCAATATTACACTATTTTATATGAAGTTTGTTAAAACACTTTGTAACTATCAATTTTTATTTATGTCGATACACTCGTGACGTTGCTTTCTCGATTGGATATTAACTTTTTTGGACTTGAACTCAAACTTTCACTATGGCTTGCTGCTCCTTATATCATACAGTCTGTAACCGACTGGAAACAGTCTAGAACTTTCGATAGCTTCTTGACTTTGTAACTATCAATTGTTATTTATGTCGATACACTCGTGACGTTGCTTTCTCGATTGGATATTAACTTTTTTGGACTTGAACTCAAACTTTCACTATCGCTTGCTGCTCCTTATATCATACAGTCTGGAACCGACTGGAAACAGTCTAGAACCTTCGATAGCTTCTTGAATCTTCTCTCAATGGTTCTCAAACCGTTACAATATGTTTTTATTGTTTGCACTAGGTATTCGAACCAAATTGTCACAAAAGTGGTATCTTGTTATTGTTTTAGTAGTTTTTACGTAGGATTGCCCAGGTAGGGAATGTAACATTTTGTTTAAAAACACTATAGTGACTGGAGTGTTCAATTATGTTAAGATTAACAAAGAAAATTGCACTGCGACATTTTTCTATTGTGCTCTCTACCTTTACAAACACCCATGACCCGGCAAAAGCCATCTTTTTTGTAGAAAAAATCTTCCGCCTAAGTGCAAACTTAAGCTTACGCCACTTATTCGGCCAGGCTCTAGAAAGCACTATCTTCAACCGCTTAGCCACCGAGCGATCTTATTTAAAAAACTTTAAATAATTTATAAAAAAAAACTATTATTTTCAGGCGATAAAAGTGATAATGAAATTTAATAAACCAAAAATCTTCAAAACAACTCAAAATTTTGCCAAAAAAATACTCCTTCTATGAATCACTGCTCTATTTACCATTAGGTGTAAACAAACAATACTTAGAATAATTAATGACAGGAAAATGAAACACAAAAAGAACATCTAATAATTGTGAAGGTCAGAAAATTATAAATTGCAAAGAGTAGGAGTACTTGCTTCACTCTATATTTGATGAAACAGTGGGGAAAACACAATTTAAAAGTGATGCTGTAATGTAAGCTATATCAACCTTCTAAATTAAACCAAATTTTAATTTAAAATAGTGCAATATTTGTTTTTAAATAAATAAAAATAAGTAAATAAATAAAAAATGGATATGGAAAGTGAAGACCTCATGTGGAAATCCATCTACACTAAGCTTCAATCACAAAAATCAGTAGACCATACCGAACATGAATTAAGGTAAATAAATTATTATTTTTACGAAACAAGAATATTTTATCAACCGTGACTCTTTTTTTTTTTAAATATTAAGAAATCATGAATGCGGGTGGATTATTTTTTACCAATGGTATTTATTACAGGTGAAACAAGTGAGAGAGTCATTGCTTCAGATCACTGTTAAATTTAGACATGGCACTGCTTTCATACTACCTAAAGTTAAAAATAATCGGATTTGTTAGTACAATGACTAATCTTTTTCTCAAAAAGAAACTCATTATCTATTCATTTGTTATAAAAAAACACTTTTTTAGCACATGGCACTTGATAAATACTGTCACAATTGTTACAAAAAAAAAACTACACAGGACACTGTTTATTAGTATCAATTTAATAAAAAAATTAATTTGTTGATTTATAATAAATAATATTTACATTGCAGCACCAGGGTATTTTTCTTAAATATGTTTAGAATTTATAAAGTTAGGGAAGGGGTGGTTTAGCACGAGACAGTTATGTAATTTCATTTCAATTTCGGGTTTTAATCATCTTATGCAACTTGTGCCATTTCATGTATTTTTATCACAAATAAACATTATTCTATTCTATAATAATAACATATTATGTGTCTCCAAACTGGATTATAATAATTTAAAATTTTGTACGCTGCTAATGTCTCATTGTGTGGCCAGGTGGCTGAGAAAGTACTTTTAGAGCCTGACCAAATGAATAACGTGGGTTCGAGCCCAACCCAGGCAAGAATTTTTTCCCAAAAAAAAAATTACTTTCGTTCGGCTATGGGCGTTTATAGATCAAAAAAGAGCGCAGTGAAATATCCCTGTTAATATCAACTTTACTATCTCATTGTAGAAACGTCTTTAGAAGATACCTCAGACACAGGCATTCCCAACTAATAGTACTTTTTATGAGTACTTGTACCAAGAAAGCCATTTCCTGTACTTAGTTTTTGTTTGAAGTCTTGCTAAATGTGTGCTGCATTTTCATTTGGTTTTTTAACTACGAGACATTATCGCGTAAAGAGATGAAAACTCTCCTTAAGAATTTCCTTCACACGACAAGATATGAGTGGTTGCCCCATCTTGCTGAAACCACATATAGTTTTGTATATGCTCACCTAATTTAAGCTGAACAAAATTGTTTGGTAATTTACAATACAGTCCGCTACCTGTCTTGCATTGTTGCCTTTTCTCAGTCTGTAATGCCTTTGTTTCTGCATTTTTGCTGTTTTTCTTTTCTTCCTGTACACGTTTATATATTTTCAGGTGCTTCACATTTCTTGTTGAGTCATTCTTTTTCTGCTTTTCTTATGCATCTTCTGTTATATTTGTTTGTGTTTCGTTGTCACAAACTTTGTTCTTGTTTTGATATTTCCTTCTATCAGGTCAAAGATATTATCTGTTTTTAGCGGTTGAATCTTCTGTCTCGTATTTCTAGAACGCTGTTTTTTTAAAGAATTTTGTTTGTTTTTGTTTATTCTGTTAAACTGATTGTTTGTTTTTTCTTCTATTTGTAATTTTGCTGGTTTTTTAGCTATCGGGCTGTGGTCTATCTTTGTTCCTTTTCTATTTGTGTTAACACTTCTCAGTTTGACATTTATGATTGGTTGATGATGGCTCTCGAGCATGTAAAGCACCACAAATTAATCAAAGCATTAAAATCTCTTAATCTCAATGATGTTATTACAGAATAGAAACTCACAAAAGTAACAAAAAAAAACAAATTTAAAATATGATGTTATCCCAAAATCTTGAGAATTCAAAGAAAGACTAAATAATGAATAATGCGAAAAGAGAAAGAAAAAAAATAAGAGAAGAAAAATAGCTAAAAAAAAAGCTATTTTTATCATATAATGTTAGAACAACAAATACGAAACTTTACAACTAATTATTAAAAAACCAATAAAAAAAACACTATTAGTAAACAGAATTGCTTGACCAAAAATGCGCAAAAACCTAGCCTAGATAGAATTATTCCAAGCAGTTGATAAATTAAAATGAAATGAGCAAATGTAATTGCCAACGTCTTAGAAAAATACAACAAAATAAAACAAAATGAAAAAAATTATGATAAAAAGTTTTTTCAAATTTTTGTGATAAGTTTGTTAGTTTTTTTACCATCATTTAAAAATTAAAACTATATTATTATGTATTTTGAATGCCGATACTTTTTAAAATTCTTGATTTTCAAAATTCTGGAAACAATCATTTGTTTTCTTTATTTTACCATATCAATCCGTTGAGAAGTTATAAAACGTCAAAATCAGAAAATATAAATAGAATTTGATAAATAATAAAGTTAGATAAATAACAAAATAAAGAAGATTTAGAGAAGATGCAAAATACAGAGAACAAATACTGTTAGAGAAAATAAGAAATTGGGAGTTTAAAATACTAAAACGAAATGAAAAAAAAACGTAAACAAGAGCATAAACTATTAGAGGTGAAAATACACCAAACCAAATAGTAAATAAAAAATCATGAAAAGGATGGAAGATATGAGTCAGATTACATAACAACGGAAAGACACCAATAAAAAAAAAATCAAGAAGGAGAAGTAAAAAAGAAAGAAATAGAAACTGGTAAATCAGAACAAATGAGGGGGGCAAAGTTATGCAAGACGTAGAATAGAAGAAATAATAAAAATAATAACAAAAGTCTTACAAAAGTAACAAAAAAAAATTAAAAATTTAAAATGTGATGCTGATCTGAAAATATTAAAAATTCTGTTTTATGAAGAAGCCACACTACAAACAATGACGCTTAAAATCGCATTGAAAAAAACAGCAAAAATATGTAATAATTAGAAAAAAAAAGAAAAAAAAAACAAAGAAGAAAAATAAAATAGTTGAATAAAAAAGACAAAAACTGTTTAACGTAATATAATGCAAAGCAACAAATACAACAAATTATTGAAGAAAACGTTCAAAACAAAATAACCCGTTAAAAGACAGAATTTATGGCCAAAAAACGTACGACATTGGCAAACATAACCTCGATAAAATTGTTCCGAGTAGTTTATAAAGTAAAATGAGCAAATGTAATGGCCAACGTTTTCAAAAAAGAAAAAAATTGAATAGTTATAAGATTTTGTAAATTTTTGTGATAAATTTATAGTTTTATCGGCATTATTAAAAAACTAAAACTATATGAAATAAGACTGCAGATATTTTTTTCAAAACCAAATAACTCTTTACAAACACTTGTTTTCTTTATTTTACCGTTGAGAAGTTGTAAAATGTCAAAGTAAGAAAAAAAAGAATAAAATAAAGAAAATGTAGACAAGATATAAGACACAAAGAAAAAATATTGATAAAAATGATAAAAGAACCGCAGTTTGAAATACTAGAAAGGAGCATAAACTATTAGAGGTGGTAATATGCCAGAGAGAATAATAAATAAAAAATATATAAAAAATAACAAGAATAGATAAAAAACCAAATTGTAATATTTTTTTCAAAAAAACGTTTTATATAATTATTAAAAAAAACATTCTCCTGTTAAAAAATTCTTTTTTATTGTGTTGGCACTTTGCTGTTTAACTCTTACGTCGTCTATTGAATATGTAGAATAATAAAGATTATTATACAGATGTAAACCTACTTTTCATTTAAAAGTTTTAGCAACGCGTTTGATTGAGTAAAACACCACAAATTAATAGAAACACACAAAAATAACAAACAAACAAATTAAAAGCTCTAAAATGTGATGCTCTTCCAAAATATTGAGAGTTTTAGTTTATAAAAACGCCACACTACAAACATTAACGTCTAAAATCGCATAGAAAAAAAAACAGCAAAAATAAATAATGAATGAAATGAAATGAGAAAGAAGAGAAAGAAAAGAAAGAAGAAAAGAAAATTAGTTGAAACAGATACTAAAAAAACGTAGGACATTGAGCAAACATAACCTCAACAGAATTGTTCAGAGTAGTTGATAAAATAAAATGAGCAAATGTGATCGCCAACGTCTTATTAAAACACAAAAAAATAAAAAAAAAATAATTAAAAGATTATGTTAATTTTTGTGACAGATTAATATGTAGTTCTATCGCCATTATTAAATAAAAAAGTAAAACTAAAACTAAATAATAAAAAAAAATTATTTCTCTGTCCTGATGCCGCCTCCACCGATGGAGTGCGAAACGGCGACAATTTCATTAAACTTTTCGACACGGTCTTTTCCGGAAAGATGTCAATATTTCAAAAAACTAAAACTATATGTACTAAGATTGCAGATGTTTTTTTAAACCAAACTCTTTACAAACATTTGTTTTCTTTATTTTACCATACCAATCCGTTGAGAAGTTATAAAATGTTAAAGTAGAAAAAAAAAAGAATAAAATGTACAAGATGAGTGTTAGAAAGAACAAGAGTTTACAATACTAAAAAAAACTAAGAAAAAACCTAAAAAAGAGTATAAACTATTAGAGGTGACAATACATCAGAGAGAATGAATAGTAAACAAAAAATATGAAAAAAAAAACTAACAAAGTTAAAAGAAATGAGTCAGGTTAGATGACAAAAACAGAAAGAAAAACAAGAAGTAGAAGTAAAAAAGAAAGAGATAGAAACTGGTAATTTTGAGTAAATGAGCGAGACAAAGTTATAAAAAAATACAAGATGTATAATAGAAGAAGAAAACCAAATTCTCATCGTTTTCTAAAAAAAAACATATTATTTAATAATTATTAAAAAAAAACACTCTCATGATAAAAAATGACAAATGAATTTTAAAAAATTACCTATTTATTATAATTTTAATAAAAAAATTACTTCTTGGTTTGATATTAAATAATATTTAACCATAGTACCATTATTTATTTTTTTTGCAAAATGTTCAGACATTATAAAATCACTATTATTAAGACATTAAATCAAGGCTGAGGTAAAATCCCACATAATCTTATTTTCTACAAAAAAAAATAGTTAAGTTTAGAACAATATAATTAACAATAATTTATCTGCTTAGCAAAACATTTTATTAACATACACTAACATAGCTTTACTAATAACTTTTCGTAATATTTACTAAATAAAATATCAAATAAATAATTATTATATTGTAATCAATAATTTTAAAGGTCAATTAGAAACAATTATTTAGTATAAAATCGATAATAAAAACTGAAAATTCGTATTCTGATTGTTGTTCAATATTGTGTTGTAGTGTCACGTAATTTTGTAAATACTCTAACAATAGAATGTCCTTCTAATAAAAGTACCTACCGTAGGCAATTCAATTTTAAACGCATTAATACCTAATTTAAACGCTTAATTACAATTACGATTAATTAATAAATATTCATAATACATATTCTCAAAAAACAATTCAATACACATAAAATTATTAGAAATAACACGAAATTACTGATTTCCGTTTTCGTTTCAAAGATCGCTTTTATCAGAATTGCTATTTACACAATTGTATGTCAATGAAACAATTCAAATAGAAAATAAATACTAAATTACAGTCTTCCAAAATCAGTGCCATGATAATTTTGGACTAAAACTGGATAAAAATCTGTCCTAAATAGTTTAAATTCTATCCTAAAAATAGTTAACAATTAATAGTTAAATTTTTTTTATTTTATTTATTGTACAAGGTCTGTAGAAATGCAAAAGATCAAAAGGTACCAAGAGGAATACTAAATTTTTGACAAACTATTTGCTTAAATCAGCGTAAAACTTTACTTTTTTTACAAAAAAATACATAATTAAAAAAGTTAAACCTCCAATAGTAATTTAATTTTACTGATTTTTGAATGATAATTACATTGTAGTTAAATAACTCTAAAAATATTGCAAATAGTACCAACTGCATTAAACATAAGTATATACCGTTTTTTTTACGAGATTGGCAATAGCAAAGTTAGTTATATATGCTGCCAACTGATAAAAATGATGGTATTATAAAACATTTAATAAATGTCAAAATGGCCGCCACCGATTTGATTTAAAGATCACTGTTGTCAAAACAATATTTCCAACATCAACTCTGTTAAATAACTAACAAACATGAAACGTTTTATTGATATGTCTACAATTACATGATCTCATCGTTTAAATGCAAACCTCACAATGACACTAAGGTAATCGCTCTGTAGCTATTAGACAGCTCATAAATTCAAAATGTCAAAAATGTTATCTAAAATGTTTGTTATAACAATTTTAATAATGTAATCAAATGTTTAACCGAATTTGAACAACCACAAACATTTAATATGATTAATTAAACAGATAAAGATCATAAATAACCTTGTTGCTATTTACTATTAAATAAAATGTTGTAATAAATAAACGTATTGTGTATTTTATATTACAAGTAATATTTGAATATTATTAATAATTAGATAATAATATTAATAAAAAATAAAATAGATAGCGACATCTAGTAGCCAATATTAAAACATACAACTTGAGAATTTTATTATAATTGGCTTTCTGTAATAAGAATTTACATTACTTTAAACATTTAGATTTTCACTTGTATTTATTGTTTGTAATTAATTTGAAAATTATTTTGTATTATTAATAACATTTTAATCTTGGAAAAAACAGTAAAATCAATAATTGCCTTTGTTCCAATTATAAGGTTGGCATCCCTCATTTTCTAGTGTCAACCAACTGCCAACAATGTCAATGTCAAATCTGACATTTAGCTAATAAAAACTTCCCTTTATTTTTGAATCAATCTTCAATTAAATAATTAGACACTCAAATCAGTTTAACCTTTATAATGTCCTAAATCACCAGATAAATCTCCAACATTCAGATTAAAGGTTATAAAATGTTATCATCATTTCGACAAATTCGTAAAATGCACCTTCTCCAAAATAAGGCTTTCGTCAACGGCGAATGGGTTTTAGCCCAAAATAATAAACTGTTTAATGTTTTTAATCCCGCTGATGGTAAGATTATTGGAACCGTCCCCGATATGGATGGAAATGATACACAAATCGCTATAAGCGCAGCTTCGGAAGCTTTCAAAACATGGCAGGATACTACCGGAAAAGAACGTTCCCTATTACTGAGAAAATGGTATGATTTATTAAACACAAATCAGGAGAGTCTAGCAAGAATTTTGACTCTAGAATCTGGAAAACCTTTAGTGGAAGCTCTAGGAGAAGTCAGCTATGGAAATTCTTTCGTAGAGTTTTTCTCTGAACAGGCACGTCACATTCATGGGGAAATTATACCAAGTTCGGTTCCTACAAAAAAAATTCTAGTCGAAAAGCAACCAATTGGCGTCACTGGCTTAATAACGCCGTGGAATTTTCCGCATGCGATGATTACACGTAAAGCGGGCGCGGCTTTAGCTGCTGGATGTACATGTGTGATAAAACCAGCGGAAGATACCCCTTTAACTGCATTAGCATTAGCGGGATTGGCACAGGAAGCAGGAATTCCTAAAGGAGTTTTAAATGTGGTCACAAGTGACCGTGCAAATGCTCCAGAAATTGGTAATTTATTATGTGAAAGCCCCCTTGTGGCCGGCATCTCATTTACTGGCTCTACTCAAGTTGGGAAATTATTATATAAGCAGTGCGCTGGAGGGGTTAAACGAGTTGGTTTGGAGCTGGGAGGAAATGCACCTTTCATTGTTTATAAATCAGCTGATTTGGGAAAGGCGATTAAAGGGGCTTTAGCGTCAAAATTCAGAAATTGTGGACAGACTTGTATTTCGGCAAATCGATTTTTTATACAAGATGAAATTTATAATGATTTTGTTCGAGTTTTACTTGAAGAAATTCAGAAATTAAAAATGGGGAATGGAAGTGAAAATGGTATTAATTTGGGGCCTTTAATTAATCAAGCTCAATTCAATAAAATCTCCAATTTAGTCAATGATGCTGCCTCTAAAGGGGCTACTGTACTGCTTGGCGGTAAAGCCGCCCCACACTTCGGTCCACTATTTTACGAAGCAACTGTCTTAACAAATATAAAAGAAAATATGAAAATCTACAGAGAAGAAGTTTTTGGTCCGATTGTTAACATATTTAAATTTAGTACGGAAGAAGAAAGTATTAAAATGGCTAATAATACAGAAAGGGGGCTGGCTGCTTATTTATTTTCTGAAGATATAGCACAAGTTTTTAGAGTATCGAGAAAATTGGAAACTGGAATGGTTGGAATTAATGAAGGAATTATTTCAGCTGCTGAAGCCCCCTTTGGGGGTGTTAAAGAATCGGGGGTGGGACGAGAAGGGTCCCATCATGGGCTTGACGATTTCACTTATATTAAATATATTTGCTTAGGGGGATTGTAAATTTATTAATATTAATTAGTTTTGATTTCATTCCTCTATGATAAGGTTAAATAATTTTGTTAATTTCATAGACATTTATGTAATTGTTATTTACTTTTTAAGATTAAGTTATGCAGGTCATGATAATTATGCATAAATTGGAAACAATTAGAATAAGATTCCTAAAATGCTTATGAGTTTAGGCTAGGTTCAAATAAAGCTATAGTACAAACGTTTGAGATATAACCGGCAGTAAATTTTCTTGCGCTAATCCATCAGAAGTTTGACTCTCGAAACCAGTCATAAATTAAAAAAGACCGTTTTTTATTCAGGGTAGTCTAGTCGTCTAAAAAGTACTTTGTGCAATAATAATTAACTTAAAGGTAGCAAGCTGTGAACAAATCTGTCATAAATCACACTTCAACTGTTTCTTTGACTAACAAAATACGGTTTTGTATAAGACCATAAAAGTATCACTCCACTCTGGTGATACTTTTATTTATGACTTGACTATGGTTAGCGGCAACTCTCTATTGTGAATACTATCAACTTCTACACAATAGACACCCTAATAAGAACAAAATAGTTCTTGAACGACTATACACGGCTACTTGGCTGGTTCTATTAATAAACCGAGCCACGAAACACTTTGGATTATACATTTTTTTTACTTTTGTTGCCCCGTTCCTCTTATTATAAGCTATGAAGTTTACTGCCGGGTATATCTCAAACGTTTCTATTATACAAGAATTGAAATCAGGAAGTGACTTGATGATTGAAGCATTTTCCACTGTTGTAGAGTAAGTTGGCTTTCATAAACTATTGTCAATGTTGCCAACATCGTATGAAAAGTCACTCATTTTAATTTTATTTACCAGCTAGTTATTGAAAAAGAAATGCTATCATTAACCTATCCTAACTTCATAAACAACAAGCTATCAAAGGCTCAAATGTGTTTGAATAGAAATGATTATATATTAAAAAAAGTCTTCCAATAATGTCTTCCTCTTAAAATATCTAGAACTTATGTATGTGATAAATTGTAGAAAAAACTATTTAAACAAATAAAATTAATAAGAATATGTTTTTGTATTAATTCCCCTACGCTACGCCCTCACATGGTAATTTTTTTTGTAAACACTATTGAAAAATCTAAGCAAAAGATGCGGTTGATTGCTAATTTCCTTTGTTTATTGATGTTTGATTTTCCAAATAAAACACATTAACAAGTCAATTTTCTCTGTTTATAGAACCTTGTCAAAATTTTCTTTACAGAATTCAGCAAATCGATGGCGGTTTCTTCGAGAAATTCGGTAATCTTCTTCGCGAACATGCCGAAAATGTTGAATTTGAAGAAAGCAAAGAAAAAGAGAAGGTTGCAAAAATTGCGGCTCGTCTTCAGAATGATGAATCGTTAGATGAGGAAAGTGGGCCGGAAAATACAGCGGATGCTGATGAAAAGAGTGTATCTTCATTAGATTCGGAAGAGGAAAAGGATAAGACTGAGTTTATTTCGGCAGCGTTTAATGTGAGTATGATTTATTGGTTTTTCTTTTTCGTAGTTTTGTAAACATTTTGTAATGGGAATAATATTGACTATAGTTCAAAATAGCTTTCGTACACATGTGCTTCGTATTACATCGTTTATGTATATTGAGTTTTTGTCAAGATAGCATCAACCAAGGTCCTAAATTATTAATAAACTTAAATATTTAACAACTATATCATTATCTATAGACACTTCATTAATCATCTGTAACACTCCAGGCGATATACTAACTAATATTACAAATTAATTGATTGGTTCGGAATCTTTGACACAATAAACTATTCACACAGTTTCACCACTTTCCAAAAAGTTTTACCAATTAATTAATCAAGCTGACTTCACTGTCACAAGAATTAAATCAATATAATAAGCTAAGTAGGTACTAGACTTAAGTTAATTAAATAAACAAATTAGAAATTAAGCCTTTATATAGTAAACAAAAAGTATGACCGAATTAAAAACGTACAAACTCTACAAAAAATTAACTCATAGATTAAGTAACATTGAACACAAGCAGTAGACTGAATTAAAAAAAAAGCTTATTGTAGCTCAAAAAAAATCTTTATCTCTGGGTAAAAACAAAAAACTTAGCACTATTGGGCAAGAATCGATAAACATAGTGGAAAATCAATCATCTAAATCTTTCAATAAAGCAGAATTGGTTCTACTTAATAAACGCAATTTATCGTAAACGGCGTCCTTATTCCGCAATGGTAAAAATTCTCTAAACAAATGCACAAATCTGATTAGTAAAGAGCTTAATTAAAAATTGCAGATTTCTAATACCATTGCACCTAAAATATATTGTTTACCAAAAATTCACAAAACAGGTAAAAAACACTCTGACCAATTGCTTCAATGATATACAGTCCCACGTTCAAAAATCTGCAGCATTGGTGATTGTATAATGCCATTTTGGCATTTCTGAGTTATTTATGCATCATTTTGAAAATAATGCAAAAGGCAGTTTTCAATATTTTCCTAGAATATGGGTAAGATACGGAGACGGCGTTTGTTTCAGTTTTTAATAATTCTGAAAGTTGCGCGAATTTTGTATCAAATCTAAATAATGGTTATTTTTCAATTAAATTCACTTATGAAGAGGAAATTAAAAACAAATTATCTTTTTTAAATGTAAACGTAATTAAAAAAGCAACAGGCGATTTAGAATTTGATATATTTAGAAAAGAAACAAGCACTTTAAGAAACATACTTACCTAATGACTCTAACTATTGTTTCCAATATAAAATAGCAAGTTTAAGTTTTTTAGTAAATAGATTATTTACCTTTTTTTTTAATACAAAAGTACAAAAATTTTTGATAAAAAAAAGCATTTATTAAAAAAGTTGCTAATATTGAGAGATATAATGAAGAAGTAGTAATTAAAATTTATTTCAATACCCTTTGAACCTAAGATAACCAACGGACTTGATATTGTGCTTAAATATTCAGGATTTAGAGCAGTTTATAAGTCAGAATCAAAATTAAAAAATTTGTTATGAGAATCAAAAGACAAAACAGCATTTCTAGAAAAGTCGAAAATGTTATATAAGGCAAACGCCTAGATCAGTTGAAACTAGACACAAAAAGCACTTAGCTCACGAAAAATACGGCAGATTGGACAAGTCGAGTATAGCCAAGCACGCCTCCAATAGCAATCATCATATTAGTATTAACAGTTTAAAATTAGTCAAGCAAATAAATAACTATAAAAATCTGGACGCCGCTGAATTGCTCTTAACAAAGATAACGGTCTTTTTTTCAGCCCTTTAGTCGGATTATCAAGAAAAAGCTACAAAAATTCCCAAACCAGGTAAAATCAAGCAAATAATAATTCTGTTTTTATTCTCAAGATCTAATAAACAAACTTTTTGGTAAAACTGTGGGAATAGTAATATTATAAAAACCATTGTATACACTATGTCAGTGGTATAAAAAAAAACATAGAGCATCTATCATTCAGAAAATAATGTGCTGTTTCCGCAAGAAAAAAAAACAATATCAATTATTTACTAAGCGTTACATTAAAATTTGTAAAAGATTAAATATTTTGAATTATTTTCAAATAATTTTAGAACATTTTTAATGTTTCACTATATTATAATTTAATTTTCAAAAATTATGCAAAAAAGCGTTGTAGAGACGCCGATATATTTGAATAAAGAACGATGGAAAATACTTACTGTAATTCTAGAATTGGTTGGTAGTCTTGGTGGCCAAAAATAGTGTTCTGAAGCTGGGCCATACGATTGAAGTGGATTCGAATTACACACAGACAAGAGTCTTGTTCTAAAAAAAAAAGACCGTGTAAAAATAGAGCATAATAGATCAAATAAATATTGTTGTTCTATACAAAGTGTATGTTTAGCTTATAAAATGATCAACTTTTGTTTTATCTTGCAATAATTCTGATTTAACTATAGCATAATTCGTAGATTATGCGATGATCTTCTCCAGCATTTTTGTACGTTTTTTCATAATGTTTCCATAAAACACTGCAAAATTTTTTTTCCTTCTGATTCTGCTTTCTATAATTTCTTGTTTTTTGTTTTTTTCTCCTTTATCTTTTTTTTTCTGCTTTTGAACTTAGCTGCCATTTCCTTTGAGTTGTTTTTTGCAAAACTTGCATTTTTATTTATATTTCTTAGCAGGTTTTCTACTCTTTTTTACAGTAATTATGTTTTTGAAAACTCTGTCATTTAGAACTCTGCACGTTCTAAAATGCTTTTATTTTTGATTTCTTCAACTGTTTTTTTAAGACTTATTTTTTTTCTAGCTTTATTTTTCCTCAAGCTGGCGACGTCATTTCTATTTTTTCTCTAGTTTCTCTGTTGTTATGTTTGCATTATATTTTTCTCTTATTATTTTGTTTGGTTTTTCATTGTTTTCTTTCTCCCTTGATTCTCCGAATAAAAACCTTCTCCTTTTTTTATTCATTACCATTTTTGGTTTTTGTGCTTTCTTCGTTTTCTTTAGCTTCATCAAAAAAATTAATGTTACAGTTTCATATTTGACTAAATTATATTACAATGTTCTAGAATCCTACATAATAAAATTTCCTTATACTAACGGCTTAACCAAACTGTCAGATTTCATTGCTTGTAGAATTTATGCAATTTTGCAAAATTTCGCCGTTTTGTCGCTAGTGACAATAACTTTCTGTCACATTTAATTTGTCAATTTGACCTTTTGTGGTGTAATTTTGAAAATCATGCAAAAAAGCACTGTCCCAACATCAATAATATGCTAATCTTTCCGTTTAAATTAAAAAAATACATTACTTATAATACTGTCATTTTCTGTTTAATTATAAAGCTATTAATTTTTGTTTTATCTTTTAGTCTATCGATAGCATAATCATTAGATTATGCGACAGTCTGCGAATAATCTACTTGAGCCTCTTCATCTCAATGTTTTTTTTTATTTTGTTTTTATTTTTGTTTTATATATTGTAATTTTCTTGCTTTGTTTTCATTCTACTTTCTATGATTCTTTCTTTATCATTGCTTTCTTGTCATTTCTGTTTTTCTTTTTTCTTTATTATTTTTCTAATGCCACCATTCCCATTAGCAAAATTTTTTCTTTTTGTTTTTTTTTGTTGGTAATTTAATTTAAATTTTTTACTCAACGTTTTCCACTCCTGTAACCATGCTTTTGGAAAATTTACCACTTTAAATCGGGTACTTCTAAAATCTTTATTTTTAGCTTTTATACCGGTTACATTCCAAAATACCTATTGATCCTACCTGTTTTTGTGTATATTTATTATTTTTTGCGATCTTGTGATGCCATTTTCCCTCTTTTTTTTGTTATTTAAGTACTTTCTTCTTTGTTATTTATGCATTTTATCGTCTTGTCTTCTATCGTTTCTTTTTTTTCTATTTTTTTTCTTGTCATCTTTTTTTTTATTTTCTGTAGCTAACCCAATTTTTTTAGCTCGGTTCTTTTTCTTGTAAAATCAAAATGGCTTCAATGTGATGAATGGAAGTGTATTGTCATAATTTATGGTCAATTTTTTTTCTTTTTATAGCGATTTAAGATTGTTCAATATAACATTAAGATTTCATACCAATCTTGTTTGGAAAATCTACCATTTAAATTTTGAATGTTATAACATATAAAGAAAATTAAGTTTAAACATCAAGTATGAAAAAATTTTCAAATCCACTTGGCTACTTAATCCTACATAAAACTGGAGCCTGAACGCTGAGCTGTCTTCCGAAGCCATTTTGGTAGTATGACATATAAATATGTAATGAAATGCCATCTAGCGTCATTTTCCATATTTTCAAAGTAACATGCATACAATGCTGTAATAAATCAGACAATATTTTTTTTTGTACAAAGCCGCGTTTCTACAATAATTACAGTTAGACAAACAATCTTAAAAGCCAAAACTCTATTCAAATCCAAAATTTTATCTAAATCGTTAGAGCCGTTCTTCAAATACAGGATTATAATAAAGCAGCGCACAAAATTCATAAAATGTGCAGTGATTATTTTTCAACAAAATTCAAAAATACGCCATACAGTCTTTTTTTTTAATTTCGAATTTTCTGACATTAAGTTAGATTATCTACTTGACATGTCTGACATTAGTAACCACAGTTAAAGACTACAAAATTTTAAAAAGTTTGCGTAATTATGACGTTTTGTTGTTCTAATTTTTCATAAACTCCATAGAACATAATTTGAAAAAACTTATTATTCTACATTATTAAAATCTAACAAGAATTAATATAATCAAAATTAAAACTTTTTATTGAAAAAAAACATAAGTTTGACAAATTTGACATTTATTTCAAAATATCTGAAATTAAGGCATTTTATTGAAAAATATTTTTTTTTCGTGTCTTTTTTTTATTTTCTCAAGTTTTTTTCAAGTTGTCGTTGACCTAAATGTTTTTTCCTTATTATTAGCTTTTGTTTTAGTTAATGTTATAGTTTTCCTTAATTGTTGCCATATTCTTAAATTGTGGCAATCTTTGACCTAAGCTTCCAGTATATTTCCTTCAAAAATTTTTCCGATCCCTTTATTTTATTCTTATTCTATTTTTCTTGTATTTACATTTGTTATTATTACTATATTATGTTTTTTTTATTTTTTATACGTTGTTCTTTTTTTTAGTCTATTGCTTTTGTTGAAATTTTAAAATGCTTTCAATGATCAATATTTGATGCATTTTAGAGTTTTTATAATATATAAAAACTAATTTTTTGATCAAAAACATTTCTAATACGTCAAAAGTTAATCAGACATCATAGGATTGTTGCAAGTTTAGTAACCATGTTACTCAATCAAATCGATGTCGCTGAGGCTTTTTTTTTTTGAATGATTTAAAAATAATTATTTAGTTATTTTTGATTTATTTATTAACGTCGATTTACTATTTTTATGTGAATAAATGCAAACATTAAAAAAAAACATTATTTCGTCAAACTATAAGCTACTTGAGACCAGAAAAAATCTAAATTTTTCTGACTTATGGTGAAAGATTTGGTGGGACTCACCAAAAAAAACACAAAATAGGTCAATTAATGTCTAAATTGGCTCATTAAAAAGAAAAAAAAAAGAGCTGCACTGAAAAATAACTTTGGTCGGCTATTTATAAACAAACGTCTGTTTACACTCATCTACTAAAACCACCACTTCTCTTTGTAATTTAATTGAAAACATAAAATTTTCTCAATTGTATAAATATTTCATTTTAGAATTTGAAAATTGATTTTTTAAATCTCTGATTGCGCACTGTATAGATAGAAAAATATGTATTAATGTCAGTCACGCAACTTTGACCAGAATAGATTTGGCACATCTACGTTAAACTTGATTAGTCGCTCGCTACCCCGACTTCGGTTATTTGGTGTATTTTTGTTGCTATTTTGGTGAAATGTGTTTTACAATTTAATAATATTCCTCCAAAATAGAAAAAAATGTTAAAAGCAAGTACCTCGGAATGCACTTTAAATGGCATCGTACGCAAATCACAAACGAAAATGTATGGAACACTTCCGAGAAATAATTTTCGAGGAATCAAAAAAGATGAGTTGCGAAGACAAACAAGCATGTATCTGGCATCATTAACTGTAATTTGATTTTTTTTATTTATAATTTTGTAAAATAACAAAATAGCTTTATCAACTTGTATCCATATAAAACTATCAACGTTTGACGTTATCAACCTTAATTTTTTTTTTCAGATTGATGAATTATATACCGAAATACTTTTCGAAATCCTCCATAATATTGGCTGTGATGTGTCCTGCGAAATCGGACAAACCGCCTTAATTTCTTACGCACAAGATGCTTTTAAAATTCCAAATCATAAACATAGTCAATTGCTGGCTGAAGCCGAAAAAAAAGAGGCGCCAGAGATTATGATTAATGTTGAAGTAATTGAAGCCAAAGATTTAAAACCAAAGGATGCAAATGGTCTAAGTGATCCATTTGTTACTTTATATCTAGCCAGTAATACAACACATCGATATAATACTTCAGTTAAACCAATGACTCTGGCACCAGTATGGGAGGAACATTTTGCTTTGTAAGTATAATTTTTTAGTGATTAGATTTTATTTGAGCGTTAACATTTGTTATATAACAAGAGAGAAAGACAAAATCAAAAACAAGAAACAAACACAAAAAATGTCTGTCATCTATTTCTTGTTCTTCCATGTTCTCTCATTTTTGCATTAAATCCCTCTTTCTAGAACAGATATTTTTTTTCTTCACACTGTATCTTGTCTTCTATCTTTTCTTTTTCTTCTTCAATTATTCTGGCATTAAAGTCTCCTTTGATGAAAAGGTATGCATTTAACCCACGTTGTCCTATAGATGGTGTAAAACAAAACACGCAAAACAAAAAAAAATGTGATAAATCTTCTGGTTCTTCATTTAACTGTTATCTTTTTCTTGTTTTCCCATGTTTTTCATTCCTTTTTTTTTAATTTTTTGCATAAAACTTTTCTCTTATGAGCAGGTATTCTTTTTCTCACGCTAACGCTGTATTTTCTCTTCTCTTGTTTCTTTTTCTTAATTCTGGCATTAAAGTCTTCTCTGATAGAAAGGTATGCCTTGTCATTGTCATATAGATGATCTGAAACAAAAAACACAAAACGATCGCAAAAAAAATTGTAATAGATCTTCTGTTTTTCTTCGTTTGCATGTTTTTCCGTTGCCATTCTATGCTCTTCCTTTTTTTTTGTTATTCTGGCATTGAAGTCTCTTGGCTTATAGATGGTATTGGACCAAAAACATAAAACGGGCACAAAAAGCAAGAGAAATGTAATAAATAAATCTTCTGTTTTTTGTTGTTTGACAGGCAACTGTTTCTTGTTTTTTTATCCTCCTTTTTTTTTCATTTGTTTATATAGGCAAGGTTTTGGTTGTTCTCACGATATATTTAGCTTTTCATTTTTTTTTATTCTGGCATCAGTCTTTTTTTATGAAACCTATATTATGCGTTATAGATTTTCTTGTTTTTGGATTTGTTCTAGCATTAAAGTCTCCTTTGATGAAAATGTATGCATTTTCCCCACGTTGTCCTATGCTATAAAGCAAAACAATCAAATAAGAAAATTGTAATAAATCTTCTGCTTTTTCTTTTTACTGTTATCTTTTTCTTGGTTTTCCATGGTTTAATCTTTTTTTTTCTCGCATTAAAGTTTTCTCTTATGAGCAGGTAGTATACATTTTTTCTAGGTTGTATTTTGTTTTCTCTTGTTTTTTCGTTTCTTAATTTTGACAATCATGGAACGGTCCTTGTCATATAGATGGTTTAGAACAAAAAACACAAAACGATCACAAAGAAACAAAAAAAAGTAATAGATGTTCTGTTTTTCTTCGTTTGATTGCCATTTTTTTTCTTGTCATTCTATGTCTTTTTATGTTTTCCTGTTTTGTAATAAAGTTTTCTTTTATGAGTATTTTTTTCCACCACGTTGTATTTTGTCTTCCATCTTTTTTCTTTTTCTTTATTCTGGCATTAAGTCTCCTCTGATGGCTTATATATCGTATACGATCAAAAACACAAAACGGTCACAAAAAGCAAGAAAAATGTAATAAATAAATCTTCGGTTTTTTGTTTTCCTATGCTCCTTTTTTTTTTCAGCACTGAAGTTTTTTTTTATAGAAAAGGTTTAATTTTTTCCACGATGTATTTAGCCTTCCATTTTTTCTTTTTTTATGCAGGCATCAAAGTCTCTTTTATAAAGCCTATATGCCCTATAGATTTTCTTGTTTTTTTATTTGTTCTAGCATTAAAGTCTCCTTTTAAAAAAATGTATGCATTTTCCCCACGTTGTCCTGTGCTATATAGCAAAACTATCAAAACAGGAAAATTGTAATAAATCTTCTGGTTTTTCTTTTTACTGTTATCTTTTTCTGGGTTTTCCATGGTTTACTTTTTTTTTTCTCGCATTAAAGTTTTTTCTTATGAGCAGGTATTAATTTTTTCTACGTTGTATTTTGTTTTCTCTTGTTTTTTTTCTTAATTTTGACATTAATGGAAAGGTATGCCTTGTCATAGATGGTATAGCACAAAAAGATCACAAAAAAAACAAAAAAAAGTAATAGATCTTCTGTTTTTCTTCGTTTGATAGCCCTTTTTTTGTCATTCTATGTTTTTTTATGTTTTTCCTCTTTTGTAGTGAAGTTTTCTTTTATGAGTAAGTAATTATTTCCCTCACGTTGTGTTTTGTCCTCCATCTTTTTACTTTTCCTTTTTTCTTCATTGTGGCATTAAAGTCTCCTCTGATGGCTTACAGATCGTATAGGATTAAAAACACAAAACGGTCACAGAAAGCAAGAAAAATGTAATAAATGTCTCCAGTTTTCATCTGATCGTTTCCCTTTTCAGCACTTTCTTCTTTTTCTTCTCTCTGGGTTTTAAGAATTTTTTGTAACATTTCCACATTCCGCAAAACTCGTTCTTTTTATTATCTTTCAAATTTTTCTAGCTCTTACTTTTTTATCTATTATTCCAAAAATTCAATTTTTTTATCCATGATACTTCTTTAGTTTTTTTCACTTTTTTTTCAAACGCTTGTATTTTCTCTATCATATTTTTTTCCTGTTCCTATTTTTTCTTTTGTTTTCAGTTTGATTACTTTTTTTTAACGTTTTCGTTTTTTGTTTTTCTCACTATCAAACTTTTTTTCGAATTTCTGTTTACCCTATCTCCTTTTTCTTTTGCCGCGATCTTCCTACATTCGTTCTTTTTTGTTATTCCCTTTGTTTTCAGCCAAACATTATTTAATTATATATAAAATGGCTTGTCTTCACATTGCTGTTGAACGAAAGTTCTATTTGGCTCCCACATCCGTTTCATTAGATCTTCTTTTGTTTTCCAGACTATACTAGGGCTTTGTTGATTTTGACTTTTGTTAGTGTCTTTAAAGTTCTAGATTTTGATCTCAGAAAACACTTTCTTTTATTTCTGGAGTTGATCTTCTTCTGTTGCCAATATTTGAACGTCTCTACTTCTTATGAGTTTTTTTTTTTGGTAGATGTCTTTTGCAGAGTTTTTGGCGTCCTCGTTTGCTGCAGTTAGATAGAGAGTACTCCTCTGTTCTGCACTCTAACGTGTGTTGATAATACCAACACAACTTTAATATTTTCAAAACTCTGCTGGTTCTTGCTCTAATTTCACGGAGTCTAAGGATTGAGTACTTCATTTGATACTGAGGTGAAACTCACTTGATACTGAGATGATATAGATGCCTTGCCAGTTTATTACAATTGGTTCTCTTTTCTTTGGTAACTTGACAACCAGATCTTATTTTCAGTCCTTTGGTAGTCCTCCACTGTCCTTATTTGGTTGATTTTGACTTTTGATAGTGTGGTTATACCAATACTCTGGTGATCTCAAAAAAATCTTTCTTCCATTTTGTGAGTTGATCTTCTTCTGCTGCCAGTATTTAAACTTCTCTACTTCTTACGAATATTTTTGATAGATGTATTTCTAAGATTCTGGTTATGTTGTAGAGTTTTTGGTATCTCCTTTTGTTGCAGCTTTTTCAGTTTTTGGGCTTGTTTGTAAACTCACAGTCTCTGATCGATTCTGACAGTTCTGTTTACGAAATGTGAGTAATTGTGTATTCAGTTTGTATTCAAATATTTTCTTATCCTATTTATTTATCACCATTCTTTTCCATGTTTTCTCATACATCCAAATCATATTTCAAATTCCAATAGACTTCAGCTGAGCCTAAATACTTTCAATAATAGATTCCTCCGTTTATACGCTCTATGTCTTCATTTCTGCCATTAATTTATGTAATTGAATCTCTCATAACAATCAATACGTCTTCTTCGTAGGTTTTCCTCCAAGTCTTCTTTAGAGATGTTTTTTTTTTTAATTCAATGCCTGAAGTTTCTGTTCTCTTTCATTTAGACTAAAACTAATGATCCCCGATATAAAAATCTATAATAAAACCATCGTAGGTATATAATAATAAAATCAACTCCATTTTCTATGAATATAAAAAATTTCAAATAAACACATTATTAATTTCGTGCTGAAAAAACATTAACTCGTTACATTTTTATTTGCAATCTATTTCTGAAGCTTTTAACGTTACGTAATACCCTGAAAGCATGAATGAAGTGTAAGTATGCTCTTGAATTTTAATTGTTTGACGTAATGTAATCTAATAAGAGAATTATGTGTAATTTTAGAAGCGACTTATTTTAATTTTGACTTTGTTTCCAGACCTGCTTCTAATAATAATTGTTGCAACGATAGTCTATGCGTGGAAGTATGGGATTTTGATCCGGCGGAATCAGTAAAAGAAAAATTTGGTAAATTTTTTAATGTTAAAGGAGTAAAAGGAATGCGAAAGTTACTTAAAGAAATAGCGGTAGCAGCCGCTACTGGACAGCATGAAAATGAACTCATCGGTATGGCAAGAGTACCTTTAAATTCCATTCCAGCCTCTGGTATGACCATGTGGTACAGTTTAGATAAAAAGAATAAAGCCAATCGTCAAGGTGTTGTTAAAATTCGAATTGCTCTTAGTTCAGAACGAAATCGGCAAGTGGCAGAACAAGAACATAGGCATATGTTAAGAATTATACTATTGTATGAGTTGGAAATGTCAAAAGTAGTACCGTTTTGGTGGTGTGGGAATTTCAGTCCATTGGGCGAAGCCCTATTAACACAACATATAGCACAATCGGGGCTAAATCAAATTGAAGTAGCAATGTGTCAATGGTCGGTATATGCTTCCGTCCATCAAAATCATTCACTTAGTTTCTCACTTTTTACGAATCTATTGGAAAAAATTGCAAAACCATTACAAAGTGGTACTACCATCTCTGAAGAAGATACAAAATTATTCTGGGACGCTACAAAAAAACTTCTTCCATCATGTTTTTCCATCATTCGTAAACTGCGGAAAAAAGATTTCAAAGACAAAATGACGCTACAACAATTGACACATATCTTAGATATCTTTGGTATCATAAAAACTTTAGAGGTAACATTTATTATAGAAAAAAAAAATGATAACTATAATAAAAATTTGCATTTTAGATACCACCAGGTGTTGATCTATTCCCTCAAAACATGTACCATTGGCTTTCTTTCAGCGAATCAACAAAACGCGATCTTCTATCAGTAATCGATGATGCTGTCACACATGGTGCAGATGATTGGTTCAATCATATCATAGAAAACAATATTCAAAACAATTCCCAAGATGATGACATCGCCAAACTCCGATACCTAATCCAAGCCATTCAACTCGTCCGAAGCGATCTTCAGAAAGCTTTAGAATTCTATGACAAACTCTTCCAAAAAACTGTCAATTTCCAATACGCAAAAGCCTTATATATCTTTTACCAAGCGAAAATTTCCGCTTTTGCCGAACCGGAAGTTCGAACCATTTGCAAAAATTTGAAGAAATTATCATTTACTGGAATGAATCTCAATGAAAATGAATCTGAAGAAGCGCTAGCAGGAGGAACAACACTCTTTGAGTTATATTTAGCATTACATCGATTTAGTACACTTGGAAAAGGTCTATGTCCAGTCGATTTTGATACTTTCCATGTGAGGAATTTTCATCAATGGTTTCATGGTGGTGTTGCACAATGGTTAGATATTGCTGTATATAAAGCGTTACAGAGAATTGAGAAAGCTGTTGAGTTGGATGCATTTGTACCAGTTAGTTCAACTCTTAAATATAGCTCATCTGCTGTTGATACCATAACTATTTTTTATCAGGTACAGTACCATTTTTTTAGTCTGTATCTCACTTGGTCTTGATCTCAATTTATCACCATAGATTGAAAGATCTACTTTTATCAGTCTCAAGACACAAAAGTTAGTGGCAACCTGTCCGGAGCTCAATTTATGATGGTCTCCCATTGTCTGTCACCATAGGCAATGGAAGATCATCATAGATTGAAGATCTACTTCTTGTTAGAGTCAAGACAAAAACACTTCTCAAATTTTAGTGGCAATCTTTTATGGCCTAGACATTGTTACAATTCCCAGGGCTTTCCTTTGACAAAAACATCTTACAAAATTTGATATTTATCGCCTTTTGGTCATTTGATCAACATCTATTCTGTTACCTATGCAGTTTATAAAAATCAAAAATATAAATAGTTCGAGGTTAGAGCCCTCGGAATGTTTTCATTAATCATACACCTTTACAAATTTGTTCCTTTCCAAGTCATTTTAAGTTTTTGTTTTATTTTAGGTGAAAGTATTTTGGCAGCAGCTCAACTGGCCAGACGTTGAAGGTTGCTATACATTCATTGCCAAGATAATAGACGTAAGTAATGTCATTTTCCGGAGTTCAGGAACCTTAATTAGCAAAAACATTGTAGGATATCTGTCGTTGCTGTGTCTTCTATGCCGAAAGAATGGCAATGCGTGTAGAAGGAATGGGAGAAAAAGAGGATATTTATGAAAAAAAATTCGAAGTTACAAATGAATGGTGTTTGGCAATTAATAATATTGAATATGTACGTCAAGCACTGCAGCCATTTACTGAAGAGCTTGATATGAAGACAGTAATTGAACAATTATCCGAATTGAAAAGTACGATGGAAGCTGAAAGATGCCAAGCGACATTAAATAATGTCATTGCTAATGCTATTGATACTGTAAAAAATGAAATTATTACACTTTTGGAAATAGTTGTAAAAAAGATGGTTCCATCAATGAAACGATTATTAATTGAAGGTGCTGAATTATTTAATCAAGATAGCAACAGTGTTGATCGATTAATGGTATATGTTGATAGTAATCTAACAACATTGCATAATGAATTAAATGAGGAAAATTTTGATCGAGTACTAGAGATAGTTTGGGAAAATGTTGGAAAAAGCTTAAAAGAAATTATGCAATCGAATCTAGAAAAACGCCGTCCACCTTCTTTCTACGCAAATCTACATAAAACCTTAGATCTTATGCTTGGTTCATTCAAAACTGTAGACGATTACAATTGTGATGAATTACGAATGACAGAAACAAAATTAAAAGTGAATGGATTAGAAACTAACGAATTAATACATCTGGTTCATCTAAATCTATACGATGAATATAAATTATTGACAGAATCAAAATATGGAGAACTTGCCGTCAAAGCTAAATTTGAAGGAAATAATCTTAAAGTTTCTGTTCTAAATGCTCGAAATGTAAAGGCAATGGATTCAAATGGTGCCAGTGATGTTTTTGTACGAATTCATTTGTTGCCAGAGAATAAGTTTGCCGGAATTCCAAAACCAAAGACACAAACGCAATACAAGACTTTATTTCCTCTATTTGATGAAAATTTTGTGATGTAAGCTGTTTTGACCTATTCATCACTTTTGCTCAAGTTTTTCCTGTTTTGCTACCACTTCTTGCAGTATCTTTTGTATTTTTGTTTCCTGCTAAATCGTGATCTTTATAAACTTCGTAGTCTTTTGTTTTCTTGTTCTTTTTTCGCAATCTTGGTGGTTTTCTGTTTTTCATTATTTCTTCTTTCTTCTCAAAGTTTGCCACTTTTGCTCCAAAGCGTCTCTACTCTTTGCTTCTAGGTTCTTTTGCACAAGCTTGTATGTATAATTTGCCTTGTTGATCTTTTCTTCATCCGTATTTTCTTTTCTTCCAAATTTTTAACTCATTCTTCTCAAATCGTTGTTTTCTCTTATTGGTTTTTGGAAGCCCATCGGCTTCTATTTCTTGGAAATCGAACCAAAACCATGGTCTGTCCTTAAAAAAAGGTTAATTTTTTTAGAAAATCTAGTACAACTTTGCACTTGTCCAATAAACTGATATCATCGAATGTTAAAATTTTTGCTCAAAACTATCAACTTCTTCTCATCACTTTTTTTTATGTATCTCATTTGAATCTTCTGTTTTTATTTTTTTTTATTTTCTTGTTAAATTGTTTCATACATTTGGTTTGGACTCTTATTCCTTTTGTACAACTGTTTTTTTTTCTTTCAAAAGTTTTCGACTTTTAGCACTGTTCCAATTTTGTTCTTTTTCATCTTTCTACTTTATCAATTTCTCTATTTCTTTCTTCCAATATCTTCTCACGTCTACCAACCTTGAGTGGCGGTTATGAAATGGTATTAAGATTAACTTTTTGTAACTTATCATTATTTTCATTTCAGATCAATGCCTTCAGATTTAAAAGATATTCAGCATGGATTAGTGCTATTTAGTGTTAAGGATAAAGATATGTTAGGTTATAATAATCAATATATAGGAGAAGCTCTCCTACACTTTAAAGATATTCCATCAACAGATACTCCACTTAGTGATTTAGCCCAAAACTATTTATTTTTAGGAAGACCTACAAGCATGCGTACGTATATCTACAGCTTTGCTGACTTTTAGATAATATTTCTTCTTTTCAGATTCTGAAGCCATCACCGCTCTAGAAAACCGCCAAGGTGATAAACTTGCTAAGGAGTTTCTTCGAAGGCTTAAGCAAAGAATGGGAACAGACAAATAAGACTGTATTTTTTAATTTTTTTTTCTTTGGAAAATAATACTTTTTTTTTCATTTGTGAACAGTATTTTTTGAAATGTAACTTGTAAAAAGAAAGCTATTAATAAAGCTTGGTTTAAATGATTTTGTTATAAGCAGCACATTGTTTGAGGTAAAGAAGAAAATCTATGTTGATAGATGCCTACTACTCTAGTTTTTGTAATCTATCAAAAGCATTTGATTGCATTTTACATATAATTCCTCCAACAAGCTGAGCTTCTCCCAATTTTAGATTATTAATACTTTAAAGATATTATCAATTCCTTACAAATTCGAAAATGTTCCAGTGTTTTTTTCTCTACCCAGCAAACCCAACAAAGTCTTTTTTCTTTTTTTAATTAGTATTTGAAAATAATTCGCTCTATCCTTGCATTTAGAATTCGCTCCTTGTTTTTTTATTTATACATTTATTTACTTATCGTCTGTTGCTCTTTCTCTTCTTTTTGTTCTATTTGAACACACCATTATCTAATTCTCTTACCTGCAACTACACTACTTCTCTACTATTTCTTCTTCTTTTTTCCTATTCAATTCGATGCACCCAAATTTTTTTTTCGCTACATTTATTTTTCATATTATGCTTTATTTTATGCATTATTGTGACGTTTTTATTTTTTCTCTGTCTTTTTTGCCCGCTTTCACTCTTTATTTTTTCCTTTCACACTGTTCTAACATTATGTATTCAGATGTTATATGTGTTTCTCTTTCCAACCATAACATTCATCTTGATATTTATCCTTTATCTTTTTGTTGTTTCTAATCCTTCATAAAAATTTTGAATGTCATAATCTTTTTGACATTACCTCTTTCAAACAACTTTTTCTTTAGTTTTTCAGTTTTTCAATATGTCTGTTCTTCGTATTTCTCTGATTGAAATGAAAGCTAGTTTCTTCAATTTTTTTCTTCACACTACGATTATTTTTTTACTTTTTCCGTTTTGTTTTCTCAAAAATAATCATCTTTGTCTTCTCTACATTCACTGTAAAAATCTTCTTCATCACGTAATTTATCCTGCATCTAATCTTTCTTTGTATCTCTATCACACTATTGGCAACCATTTTCGTATCACTAGGATTGACTAACGTCCACCTTTTCTTACCACTATTTCTCTCACCTGTGTGCTTTCTTCAATTTCTCGTCTTGCATAAATACTTTCACTCATTTTCCTTCTTAACTTTTGTCCCATGACAGTCCAAAATTGCTCGATGAGATTAAGATCTGGACTCTTTGCTGGTTAATATGTAGTCTAGTCTAATATTTTACAAATATACAGTTTACGTATTTAACATACTCCTCAGAATTGTAATCTTCTCAATTTTCCATCTATATCACTAATGTATAATGAAAACAGCGTCGGGCTTAGTAGACACCTTTGCCGTATTCTCCTACTTGTATAAATACTTTCCTTCATTTTTTTTTTCTTAATAACTTTTGTCCCATAACAGTCAAAAATTGCTCAATGAGATTTAGATCCGGACTTTTTGCTGGATAATATGTAGAAAGTATAGTTTAATACTTTACAAAAAGACTTTTTACATATTTTACGAAGGTAAAAAATTTGAAATCCCCGGATCAGATTTTGATGCAAATTGCTGGAAAACCGATAAATACCAATATTAAACAGCCCCTACGTCACTACAGTAAACAAGTCTGAAAATTACAAAGCTACAGTTCTAAGAGCAAAAACAAGAAGTTGAACTATAAGCCATGAGATAAGAATGATTCTTGATGAGTTTAATGACAGGAATAAATGTGATACTGAAGAAAGTTCCAGTAGCAAATGAAGACTAGGAAAATAAAAATAAGGGTAAAAATGTTTGTTTAGATCTGTCGAGAAAAATATCTACTACTAAAAAAACATAATTAAAAAAACAATGCCAAAAAGATACAATAAAAAAGCGCAAAAAAACCAAAAAACTGAGAAAATTTAACATATGAGATAAATATGTGATTTGAAAAAAATATAATAAAAAAACAAAAGACTAAAATTAAAAGCAGTATTCAAGAAACTGCTAAGCTACATAAAAATTAAAAAGAAAAGAGAAATAATAAATCGATGCAGAGAAAGACAAAAGTAGCAAAAAAAATAATGACAAATATTAAAAATTAATAATAATTCCGAAAGATGTCAATATTTCATTAAAAATTAAATCGGAAAATACGTTCAAAAATTGAAGAAGTAAAAATAATGAACCAAAACAGTGCCAAGACAACAAGGAAAAAAGTTACATACTTAGTACATATGCTCTACTATCTCCAATTTTACAAAAGTTTAAAAAATATTTTGAAAAAACTCTAATAATAATCCTATTTTAAAAAAATCATCAAAGTTGCCAAAGAATAGATACCTAATAAACATGTTTGAAGAGAACGGAGAATTAAGAACTATACTCTATTTTTTCAGTTGCCATAACAAAACAGGATTTGCACGCCGTTGAGGAAAAATCCTGTTTGACAGGCAAAAGTGAGGTTAGAATAAATTGATAAGTCCGGCTGTTTCATAAAACTGTGATGCGTAAACGGGACATTGTTTTAACCAATAGAAAGGAAGTGTTTTAAATGCGATTCCAAAAATGCTCTATTTCTCTTGCCAATAGTCGAAGCAGATAGTATAGTACTAAAAAACTAATTGATTCACAAATAGTAGAAGCACAAGTATAAAATATCTGACCTAGATTGAATAACAACAAAGCACCACGGAAAAACCAACCTTATGAAATGTCTTCAAAACCTTTTTTAAAATCTCAAACACCAAAAAAATGACAAAAAATATTGTAAGCAGAGTTAGAAAGATTAGACATCTTAAAAGAAAGAAATTTTGACTACTTAGAACATGCGATCAAAAAATCTAAATGTTGTAGCAAATGTTGATGTGTAATATAGACAAAAAAAGAAAATTCAGAAAAAAATCACAATCATGATCCAAAATCAAAAAAAAATCGTTCAACACATCAGACATAGAAACCTTTCCAAAAGAGTAGCTTACCACAACACCAAACAAACAGACTTAGCAGCTGCCGGAATATAGCACTGCAAGAAAAAAATTCATGGGTACCACTAGAGTAGAAACAGTATCAGAACACTACCAAAATTACACTAATACTACTAAAAAAGAGCACCAAAACTCATATAATGAACATTGAAAATACATAAATTGATAGAACTGCACTGGTTTGACAAATTAGATACTATACCCATAATTACTTATACTCTAGAAAACTGTCAAAAAATTTTTACCTGAAATACCTAACAACTCGGAGGAAAAAAGCAGTTTATGAGTGAGTACCAGTTGAGTAGAAACAGTACCCAAATATCAAAATACCAAATTGATACCAAAACACTATCAAAATCACACCAATGGTGGGAAAACATCAAAACTAATATAGTATACATCTGAAAAATATAGTTTGACAAATTAAACACTCTTCATAATTATTTATATTCTAGAAAACAGTAGAAAAATTGTACTTAAAATACAGAGTTTGACGCTCCCAGCATGACACTTAAAAAAAAAATTCATAAGTACTAATAGAGTGGTATTCTAGAAAACTGTCAAAAAATTTTTACCCAAAATACCTAGCAACTTAGAGGAAAAAAGCAGTTTGTGAGTACCAGTTGAGTAGAAACAGTACCAAAACACTATCAAAATCACACCAATGGTGAGAAAACATCAAAACTAATATAATATACATCAGAAAAATATAGTTTGACAAATTAAACACTTTTCATAATTATTTATATTCTAGAAAACCGTAGAAAAATTGTACTTAAAATACAGAGTTTGACGCTCCCAGCATGACACTTAAAAAAAAGAAGTTCATAAGTTCTAATAGAGTAGAAGCAGTACCAAAATACTGTCAAAATTACATCAACAGTTGTAAAACACCAAAACTAATTTAACAAACATTGAAAAAAAAAATTGCTAAGACTACACTGGTTTGACAAATTATACATTTCTCATAATTATTCATATTCCAGAACACTGTAGAAAAATTTTACTTTGAAATACAGAAATTAAGACTGAAAACATAACAAAAAAAAGAAGTTAGTAAGTACTAGTAGAGTAGAAGCAGTACCCTAACACTATCAAAATCACACCAATGATTAAAAAACATCAAAACTAATATAATATACATCAGAAAAATATAGAGCTGCACTGGTTTGACAAATTAGACATTTTTCAAAATTATTTCTATTTTAAAAAACTGTAAAAAAAATTACTTAAAATACAGACCTAGACGCTGCCAGCATAATATGTCACTTCAAAAAATAAAAAAGTTCATGAGTACCACTAGAGCAGAAATAGTACCAAAATACTACTAAAATTGCATCAATAGTTGGAAAATACCAAAACTAATATAACATACATCAGAAAAATATAGACTGATAGAACTACAACACTGGTTTGACAAATTAGACTATTAGAGTTTGAAAATAGTAATACTATTAGAGGTAAAACAATACTGCCAAAATTACACAAGTAGTTAGAGAACTAAAACTAACACACTAAACATCGGAAAAATATAAATTTATAGTACTAGATTGGTTTGACAAATTAGACACTTTTCATAATTATTTATATTCTAGAAAACTGTAGAAAAATTGTACTTAAAATAGAAACCTTAAAGCTGCCAGCATAATACTTAAAAAAAAAAGTTTGTAAGTACTAGTAGAGTAGAAACAGTACCCAAAAACTATTAAAATCACACCGCTGATTAAAAAACTTCAAAAATAATATAATATACATCAGAAAAATAAAGAACTGCACTGGTAGAATACAGACCTAAAAAATGCCAAACGCAGCATTTAAAAAAATATATGAGTACCACTAGAGTAGAAACAGTACCAAAAGACTGCCAAAATTACACCAATGATGGGAAAATACCAAAACTAATATAATATACACTGGTTAAACAATTTGAACATCACAAAAAATTATTTATACTCTAAAAAACTAAAAAAAAATTACTAAAAGCACAAACCTAGACGCTGCCAGCATATAAAACTTCAAATAAAAATAAAGTTTATGCGTACCAGTACAGTAGAAACAGTACCGACACTATCAAAACCACACCAATGGCTGACAAACAACAAAACTAATCTATATATATAAAAGAAAGTCTGTTAGTTACTCCACTTATAACTCAAGAACGGCTTTACCGATATGGTTGAAAATTGGTGAGGTGGTAGTTTAGAGCCAGGAGAATGCTATAGGATACGTTTTATTCCAGAAACCACCCTCTAAAAGAAGGGTTAAATCAAAATTAGAATTGCGATGTAGGAAACGTTCGGTGAGGCTCGGCAAATTACCGTTCCAAATAAATCGATCCACTCCCCCACCACCAACCAAAGTCGGACCGTGCGTTTACATGTAAAGCCGGCTACTGACGATCCAACGCGCCAACGCCGCAGTACGACTGTGGCGTTGGATTTTGGATCGTCAGTGGCCGTCTTTAATCGTCTTCCATGAGACAACTTCCCATATAACAACTTTGGGTAAAAGTTTGTATGGAAAATTATGATGACTGGATTTGAATGAAAAGAATAGAATACTTTTTATTAACAAAGAGATAAAAAGAGGTGGGATAGGAACAAAAAATGACAAGTACCAATGTTAGTATGATTTTCAAAAATTTTGGATTGTTTATTTTAAAAATAATATCTATGTTTAAATCCGAAATTTTAGAAGTAAAATATTATCATTCCTTGATAGGGCGGAAAGAGGGCAAAATGTCTAAAGATTGATGTCGTTTTCATAATTTTTCCCATAAATTGCCTAAGTTCTCAAAAAAAAATAAATAGGTATGTTTCCTGCTTTCTAAAAAATTACTCTTAGGAGGATGAAAAGAGAGTGTTCTAGGGATAAAAATGTAAGAAAACGATATGGGTATTTTCGAGGAATTTCAGGTCGTTGATTTTGAAAATGATATTTAAGTTAAAGAGGGTTGTAAAATGAATGTGATAAAGGTAATAAATGTGAATAATTAATTTGGGTATCATTTTTATAGTTTTTGGGGTCTATATCTATTTATGACCGATTTGGCTGAAAATTGGTGGAGTGGTTGTTTAGAACCAGTAGCCTAACAAAGAATATTTTTTATCCCATTCCGTGTGACGTGACATACAATATAAAACGTAAACGCATCTGACATATAACAACAAAACAAATGACAAAAAAAATAAAAAATAAAATAACAAAACTAAGGCGGAACAAAGTTCGCCGGGCCAGCTAGTATAATAATAAATTGAAAAAACTGCACTGGTTTGAGAAATTAGGTATTACCCGTAAAAAATACGAACTATGAGTACCACAAGAGTAGAAACAATACCAAAACACTGCCAAAATTACACCAATAGCTGAGAAACATCAAAACTAATATAATATACATCAGAAAAATATAAATTAAAAAAATTGCACTGCTTAGACAAATTAGATACTACCCAAAATTAATTAGATTTTAGAAAACTACAGAAAAATTTTATTTAGACTTAAACGCTGCTAGCAAATGACACTTCAAAAACAAAAAAGAAGTTTATGAGTACCAGTAGAGTAAAAAAAGTACCCAAACGCTATCAAAATCACACCAATGCTTGAAAACCACCAAAGAACTGTATGGTAAACATTAGAAAATCTGACAGAACCACACTAACCAAAATTATTGATATTTTAGAAAACTATAGAAAAATTTAACCAAAAATAGTACCTATAGTATAGCAGAAACACTTGCATTTGATTAGTTTTTGATTCCAAACCCCGACCTACCGTCAAGTCTTAAAATAAATTAAAATAAAAATAAAATTTGCCACAATTAATAGCACCCTGGAGCAAAATAATTCTAATTCATACAGTATTTTCCACTATATTTTCCTAAACGTTCTATTATTCTGTATTTACTAATGTCTGAGAGTAAATACAAAGTAAAAGGATTTACAATTCGTTTAGATGGGTGGGCTCGTCTTTTTGGCACTGTTTCACATCAGTCTAATTTTAATTCATACGTTGTTAAAAACAGTGAGTGGTACACCACAGCAATGACGTCGGGACATCTATAAACGTTCATAAAAATCACGGGACAATTATTTGCATAACATAGTTTTTATATGTCTTCACAATCAATATGTGCTTTCAAGATAAGCAAGTTAGAATAAAATTTATTGTCTTTATAGTGTGGTTATTTTTTATTAAAACGGTTAGTGCTTCGCCTGCGAAAAGGGCAATCGAAGAGGTACGCGTATTGGCAAATGAAGGAGAAACAGTGACCTTATTATGCCATAGTAATGATGAAAATCATAATTTTCTTTATTGGCATTTCAATGGTAGGAATATCATTATTGGACCTAGTAATGAGTACGATATCGGAAAATTTCGATATGAAATACTATCTGGAAACCTAACAATCAGGGTAAATATATTCAAAAATACTCCTAAAACATTTTTTAAAAAATTGCTATTATTTATAGACCGTGTCTAAAAATGAAGAAGGAATTTATGATTGTGTATCTAGAGGTGTACGAAATGAGAATGTAAATATTCGAGCTATTCGAATGATTGTTGAACAAGATATAGAAGTAGTATATGAAACAAATGCAAACGTAAGTTGATTTTCAAAAATCTATGACAAATTGTTAGCCAATGGAACCACTCCTATACTTGATTCTACATCCTTATTGACGCCACAACACAGTCAAATAATAGAAAAATACAAAAAAATTACATAAAATTAGTAGATTGTAAGTACGTTGAAATCTAATTTACTGTGATGTGACGTCACAGCAAGTGTATAAACTTGCAAATATCCTAACCTATTTATTAATCAATTTGGAGGCATCTTAAAAATTGATTTACTCTGTTGTGATGTCACAATTTGCAAGTTATTTATTAGTACATAAACTTCTTAACATTTTAAAAACTGATTTACTGTGTTATGACATCATAATTTGCAACTTATTTGTTTAATATTATTAGACAAACATCATATTACCCAACCTAAGCTCACACTGTGAGTGTATATTTATATTAATTTTTTTTTTATTTTAGTTGAATCTATTTAGAATCATTATTGCCCTATGCTCCCTTATAATCATCTCCGGCGTAGTATACACCGCTTACAAAATATGGAAAAATAGATTTAAAAATCCGGGCTATCTAATGGCTTCAGAAGATGAAGCGGACAGTGATGATGAACTTTTTAGAACACCTGGTACATCACGAAGCGGACAAAATTTAGGCACACATAATTCGACAAATGGTTTTGAAACACCTGGTATAAGTACTGATTTTAAAAGTATTTTAGATACGGCTAATAATAAATAGATAATATTTTATGTAGGTTATGGTTAGATAAATAAATTTTTAGATTATTATCTTATGGTTTTTATTATATGTAATTGTTGCTTTTATATATTTTATTATAAGTGGAGATATCATACATAGTGAGCCATTAGTGTGGGATGGTTCTCTTTGAATTAATATAAATTCTATTAACGGAATAAATTACACTGCTAAGACCCTATTTCCTAAAAATGTGTCCTAAACATGTTCAGGGTTATATAAAGAAAGTCCAAATTCAAAGTCAGACTAATTTTTTTGATTTTTACAAAAAAATAACCGTCAATTTTTTTTATTTTATTATTTGTTTCATCGATTTCTACACAGGTGTATAATTGTTTTGTAGCTTTTGATTTATAATTTTTTCCCCAAAAACTCTTCAAAAACAAAGTTTAGAAAACGTAGTTTTTAATCTTTTTAAATTACTTACAAAATTCTACTTTGTGTGCATAGCAAAAAAAAGTTTAGATAAAAATTATAAGATTCAAAAGTATTAAAAATTTTCATAAAAATAATTATAATTTTTTGATATTTTATTCCTTAGCCGCTGATATTGTGCTGTAAAATAACTGGATTGGCAAGCAAGGCTAAACTAGGTTTCCTCCTAAATCGCCCGATCTTACAAAATTCAATTTTTTACTGTAGATTTATGTAAAAAAATTAGTGCAAAAAAAATCTCCCAGAACTAAAGTAAGAATCAGTCAAGCATTTGATTTAATCACCAACAGCATGCCTATCCATTACAAAAATAAACAAATTTATTAAAGTCCATAAAAGCTACCATAAGCGTCTTATTTAATTGTTAATTTATAGTTTTCTTTTTTTGTTCATTGTTTCTAATTTTTTTTTTGCTTTCGAAAATCAAAAGATACGGTAATTTTGATTTCACAGCATACTATCTGCGGTTAAATTATAAAGATAAATATTAATTGTATTTATAGTTCATTGATAAATTTTGAAAAAAGTGTTAAAAATCTCTAAAAAATCATTTCCGTAGGCTAAGCATAATGAAAAAAATTTAAAAAAACAATTGAATAAATTAAGACACTCTAGAAAAGTTTAAACAACAATTTTTTTTTCTGTAAAGCAATACTTTAATAAAAAAATTAAAATTATAACCGGTACCTCTAATCCTTCTCTTGCTATACAAAAAAAATGAAAATGTTGTAGACAACATAACAAATTTCTATAACATTTTTTGTATACCAAAAAATTTTTTTAGATATAAATCATAACTTGTTTGTAGTTATTATAACCTAAAAACAGTCAAGTATACAATTTTCAAAAAATTGTAAATGTTCTGCTTAAAAACAAAAGTATGAGTCTGACCCTGCAAAATTAGGAACTTTCATATAACCCTAAATATTTTTTTACTTTAACTTAGAAAATAGACTTTATAAAAGTGCTCAAGAACTAAATACCTTAATAAAAAAAATCAAAACAGGGTATTAAGTATTTTTCATAAAAATAAACTGTTATAAAAATGCACTGTATTTTAATTAAGCATATTTAAAAACCACGACAAAATAATTATTTAAAAAAAAAATAGAAGTTATATTGAGAAGAGTAAAACAGCAGAGTAGAAAAAGTGTATCAAGAATTAAAAAAACCTATACAAACAATAAAAAAACTCTTCATATTAAAAAAAAAATATCCTCGTTACTTGCTGCTTATTATAGATATTAGATAAATAGTTAGAGATACGTTTGCTGACTAGCAAAAAACATTATTGTAATTTAGATTAAGTGAAGAACAGGAAGGGCAATTTCAACAAAACATTTTGACTATAAAAAATGCACTTGAAAAAATAACAAAAGTTTCAAAAAAACATAATCCATCTTAATTCATATAATCTCTTAAGAATTGTTTAAATTTCAACAAAACATTTTGACTATAAAAAATGCACTTAAAAAAATAACAAAAGTTTAAAAAAAACATAATCCATCTTAATTAATCTCTTGAGAGCTGTTTAAATTAAAGCTGTTATTGTTATTTGCAGCTAAACATTCAATTTTGTATTCAATACATCTTATTGTTTCATAAAAAATGTCAGAAAATTTGTAAATAAGCATATTTTTTATAAAAATAGATTGTTATAAAAAATGCACTGTATTTTAATTCATCATATTTAAAAAACACGACGAAATAATTATTTAAAAAAAAAATAGAAATTTATTTCACAAGCCAGGATAATTTAACAGATAAGTTAAATTAATAAAACACCTGGTTTTCAGCAAAAAAACAAATTAACTTTTAAAGTATTTAAAACAAGTACTGTTAACAAATAGCACCAATTACAACCATTAAATATTAAAAAGATTAAAGAATAGAAGAAATTTTAAAGAATTTCCCATAATATTGAAAAGATGTAATAGATTGCTGATGATAATAATAAAACCCGTTTGTTTACAATATTTACACATTTAACATAATGAATTTTCTAAATTATCGATTCTAATAAGCAACTACTTAATGAGGTGTTGTTACACGCCCTGTATAAAAGTTAACCTGACGTAGCCAGGTATAATAAAAAATGGCATTCTTTTTATAATTTTGTTCTAATATTGAAAATTTTTATGATTACCATATGAATTGTTTTCAATATATAGTAGAGTATGTTGTAACACACCCTGTATAAAAGTTAAGCTGCCAGGTATAATAAAAAATGACATTTTTTGGATGTAGTCAGGTATAAATTTGACAAAAATTTCAGTCTGCAGTATATCACACAATATGTCCACAAATTGATTTCACAAAAAACAAAAAAAATTTTGATTTAAGAACAAAAAGTCATCTTTTATACATTTTAAGTTTTTGCTTGTCAAAATAAAATCATATGTACAGTGTGTTTACAAAAGTAAGAAAACCTAAAAATGCTTATAGACCAAAGTTATTCTATGATATAATCTTTTAAAATTTGTATCCTAATAATAATTTCACTATAATTTGCAATCGTAAATAAGAAATTCATTTTGCAAAAAATATAACAAAAACAAACACAATAAAATTAAACCTTCAAATTTATGTATTTTTAATTGCAAACAGCGTTCTTTAATACAAATTTTGTTTAAAATTATAATTAATAACACTTCTTTCTCTCTTGAAGCATTTTACGTTTTATTAAATAATAGCTGACCCGGCAAACTTCGTGTTACTTTTTAGCTGAACTAATTTAGGCTTTGATGAACGTAAAACAATGATACAAAATAATATATTTATATAGATAGAAACAAAAAAGTATTTTATTATGATGAATGATGATGAAAACATACATACAGAATGAGAATAAAAATTTAAAAAAAATAAAAAATAATAATTAAGTACTTTAAACTCATGTCAGAAAAAAATGATTTAAAACTATGTTGTGCAGATTGGGAAAAAAAAATAAAACTCGGATTAATTCATTAATAGGATTTTCATTCAAGCACTTTGTGGTAAACGACATTCTTTGTTTTTTGGTCAGGCGCAAGAACAAATAAAGCGGATGGTTTGCCGACACGTGAGCATGCCACGTACAATTGACCATGAGAAAAACATGCATTTTCTAGATTGAGGCGACAAATAGTCAAGGATTGGCCCTGTGATGTGTTGATCGTCATGGCGAAGGCAAGACGAATCGGGAATTGAATTCGTTTAAACTCAAAGAGCATATTCGTTGAGATCATCGGAATCCTTGGAATAAGAACTTCCTCATTTTTAAATTTTCCTTTAAGTATCGACGCGTGCAATTTCTCGCAGATAATTGACTCGCGATATTCCGTTGTCTAATTGCATTACGGTTTCGCTGGGAAAGATTAGATGTTCTAGGACATTGTTATTAAAATGTGCACTCGCATAAAACCACCAAATATAATAATAGTGCCTGAACTTTCGAGACATAGACAATAGCTCAAAGAGTATATAACCCCTACGTAAGAATAGCTTATCAAGAAAAATCATAGACAACCTATAAAAAGACATTTACACTTTTTTTAACCTGTAGATTTTTTTCCTTAATCTTATAACTTTTACCAACTGATTTTTTATTCCCTAAATTCCGTTCCTTTTCGATGATTTTATGTTTTTACTGTAGAATAAATCTTAGGTATTATTTTCGGGAATTAAAAACAAATATAACAGTACCTGGACTTTGTAGACATTTTACAAAAAATAAATTTCTAAACGCACACATGATGTCTTCAGAAAAAAATAAAGTTGTGGCTTAAAGGTCTCAGCATCCAGGCCATAAGCTCCAAAAAAAAATAGTTGTTACACTATTTGACAGGATTGGACAACAAATGCTTGACATGTAATAAACAAATCAGCATCTATTGAAATGATTAAGTATTAATTACACATATCGAGTTTTCATTGTTTTTAAGATGTATTCTGCTATTCGAGGCGGAAACAAATCCAACAAATCAAAAACCATGGCAATCGGTCCAGCCGTTCTTGAGTTATAAGTGTTGTAACAAACACGACTTTCTTTTATATATATAGATGTCAACACCCTGTATATTTAATGTCAATGAGATTGTTTTTCTTCTAAAGTAATAAAAAGTGTTTCCCTCCTGTAAACTCAATTTGTGAACATACTGTAAACAGTATACCTACTTACGTGAGAATTTTCTTAATTATTGTATGACAGTTTTCAATTTACAGATACATACTTAAACACACCCTGTAAGAAAGTTATTGAATGTAGCCAAATATACCCAAAAATAACAAGTTTTTTAAAATTAGGTATTAATTTGGCAAAATTTGTAACCTATATAGCCAGGTATAACCGAAAGTACCCAGGTATTTTGTTATATATTTACACTCAATTTGACATAATTTGTGCAAATGTTTATAATTATTTTAGGTAAGTTTGTAATCTATACCTCCACATTTTCATAATCATCGTATAATCAAATCTTGTTGTGACACTCACTGTTTAATAGATAACCGGACGTAGGGTTATGCTAGGTATAACCTAGAACAGTTTAAACGTTTAAATTGGTTATAGTTTGTAATCTATACCTGTAAATCTTAATAATTATCCTAAGAGTTGTTTTCAACATCCGATAGTTAAAGCGCATTGTAACACACCCTGTATAATAGATACCTAAATATAGCTAAAAGTGGCATGTTTTGTTTAAATGTTACATAATTTGTAATATACAGGTTGTTTAATAAAAAAACAATTCAACTTCAATATATCAAAAAAGTATTCAAATGATAAGATGAATTTAAATTAGTTTAGTTTTTGACAGACACTTAATGTTAAACCAATATCAACAATGTTTTTTTAATTAAATAAACATTTACCTAGATGTTTCAATTTTATTTCTGGTTTCAATAAAGTATGACATCTAAAAATAAAATTAAAAAAGCAAAACACACAAATATGTTTAATTAATATTAAAGGTGTTATTTATAATTTAACGTCACAGTCGGCCATATCGATGAGATTGTGTGAACAAACCATAATTTTTAAAACAATTGCTTCAAATGTCAAAATAATTACTAAATTTCTAAATTTGTTTATTTTTGAATTTAAAATGGTTTTCTCACAAGAACAGAAAAATATTGTGGTAGAATCTTATTTTCGCATAATTTAATCTCATTAACATGTTGAACTATCGATTCATTAAATCAAAACTGAGGTTAGGTTCAGATGTCAAATTAATAACTGCCACCTCGATTCGATATTAAAACTGCGTTCACAGTTAAAAGTTAAACATTAATGGGAAGATTCATCAAATTTAAAAACCATTACTATAAAAATCACAAACTGACATTTATTCCACATATTTCAATTTTGTTCAACAAAAAAAAAAGAATATTTTTTTAAACCAAAAATTTAAATTAGAAAAGGGTCAAAAGAAGAAAACAAATTTGTTATCATTTTCAGAATTATTTAATAATTGAAAATGATAATAATTATAAGTTAGAATGAAATGTTACATGGAAAATTTTCTGTCTCTATTCTAATTCAATTTTAAACAATCTCAATTCTAAAATAAAAAAAATCTCTTTCAAAATACAAATATAAAAAAAAGTCTGTCTAAAAAAAAAGTTGTTTTTTTGATATTGAATTTCCGCCAAAAATAAATAATTTGGCTTGTAGAACCTTATCAATTTAATCTCATTGACATGTTAAACTATCGATTCATTAAATCAAAACTGAGGTTAGGTTCAGATGTCAAATTAATAACTGTCACTTCGATTCGATATTAAAACTGCGTTTACAGTTCAAAGTTAAACATTAAAGGGAAGATTCGCCAAATTTAAAAACCATTACTATAAAAATCACAAACTGACATTTAATCCACATATTTCAACTTTGTTCAACAAAAAAAAAGAATATTTTTTCTAGACAAAAAAATTAAATTAGAAAAAGGGTCAAAAGAAGAAAACAAATTTGTTATCATTTTCCGAATTATTTAATAATTGAAAATGATAATAATTATGAGTTGGAATAAAAGGGTACATGTAAAATTTTCTGTCTCTATTCTAATTAAATTTTAAACAATCTCAATTCTAAAATAAAAAAAATCTCTACCAAAAACAAATACAATTGTCTGTTTACAAAAAAAAAGTTGTTTTTTTGATATTGAATTTCAGCCAAAAATAAATTTAGCTTGTAGAACCTTATCAATAATTCAAACACTTTTTTGAATAATCAACATCGGATTATAAATAACCGAGATTTATTTTGAGGACTTTTTCTCATCAAACACCCAGAATACGTTTAATTTTTTATAATTACAAGAGTGGTTTTCAACATACAAATAGTTAAAGCTTTATGTGACACACCTTGTATGAAAAATAATTGAGTATAACCAGAAATAAAATACATTTTTAAATATTTTATTTAAAGTTGGCATAATTTTTATTCTTCACCCTCTGATTTTCAGAAATATACAGAAAGCTAAAGATTAACGTGACACAACCTGTATAATATTTGTTCTTGTTTATATTTCCAATAGCTAATTAGTTAACAAGGGTTAAGTGGCCGTTAGCTTAACCGTTGTCAGCGCAAACGTTTATTAAAACTGTCAGAATGTATAAATAGTTACAAATTATCCCGGCGCCTCCACCATTCTCCACATATCAAACCCCATAAAAGTGTTAAGCTTACCGCACAAAGTTTATCATTTGAAAAAATCGGTTATTTATTCTTTTGTTTTCTTTAAGTTTAAACAATTTTTTTTCAAAAAAATGTAGATTTTATACTGCATAAATTTTTGATTGTGAATAAAAAAAATTATGAAAAATAATTGATTTATTTGTGAATGTTGAGTAATACTTTTGGCGGATGCGCCGGGAAAATAAAATATAAAGTAGATGCCCCAGAAAATCCTGCAAACTTCCTCATAGTCGATTTATGAATGGATGAATCCTGCATGATTCCCGGCACCTTGCTGGAAGCGCGCAGCAAGCGGTAAACCTATATGATATATCAGAGTAACGCGCCGACTCCTAATCAGGAAGACTAGGAGCAGGAATAGAAGCGGACAGGATTTCAACCCTTATAAATGCGCTGTTTCAGCACGCATTCTCGTATCATTCCCGATTTCAACCGAACACTTCGTTAACCCAGAAAGAACGGGTGCGGACCGAACGACCGAAACGAACCAAGAAAACTTCTTGTCGTCGTCGTGCTTTTCTTTTGTGTATTAAAAATTCCGTGAAAATGTGCCGAAGTGTGCTGGAGATGTGTTAGGTTGTATTTTGAGTGTTTCGTCGTAGCTTAAGGACGAACACCACTGCCAGCACAGCTACATCACACGATGACGGCGGCCACTAGACGAGGTCACGGCTGCTGCTTCACTCCAACCCCGATCACACAGTAGCACAAAATGGAGGCATGCTGCTCTAGGCCTTCTCTGACTAAACAGGTGAGTCTATTTTTCCCTATCATACTTATCTCAAATCGAATCTATATCTAATCTCAAAACATTGATTCTAGTGACCCATATAATATTATCCTTTTTAAGACAAGGCGCGCATTCGCAATTCCTTTTTAAACTATATTCTCATTTTCTAATACATATTTTATATACTTTTTTTTATTCTTTTATTCTCTCTTTTTTCTTTTCCTTTCATCAAGCTATATATTCAATTGTATGTCTGACGACCTGTCACTTTGACGTTTCTTGAATGGTATATCAAACGTCAACACAAAGGATTCAAAGTTTATTGTGTTTACGCAGAGGCATTTGTTATTTTCTGACATTTGAAATTATCTGATGAACAGTAAAATAATGAGTTAACACATCTTTTTATTATTAAAATTATTATTATTATTATTATTTTTAGCTGACAGCTTTTCATAAAACCCATTTTAATCAATGGAAAAGCACACAACGATCAAAAATGTATGATAAAAGCTTCAAAATTAAAATAGATATAGGGAGGAGGATTTAAAATTACCCATTGGTAATGGGCAATTTTATAAATATTTAATTATTATGTGCCTCACTATATTGTATTTATTTAAAGCTAGTATTTTACTAAAACTTGATTTTAAGCAACAAAAAAGACTATGCCTATTTTCCCATTATCCGATTCGAACAGAAAAATTGTGACACCATTGGCAGTCTTTATGTCTGGCAAATCAGGTTAGTAAGATAATTGAATTAATGGGGTATTGTGGAGCGGAGCATTGATTGCGATGACCCATAAATGAGGTAATAGGGTTGACGGTTGTCAAAGAGGTGATCAGAGCCACCGTTTATACAGTTGTTCCTTTAAATAAAAATTAAAAATAAACCTTTTAAAACGTCAAACAAAATATCGATAAACGTAACATAAGTAGAAAAGATGAATAAAAAAAAACAAAAATTAATGTCAGTATTCTTTTAGAGAAATTTTTAACAAATAATTTTATAACAAATTTTCGTTACTGATTTGTATCATTCAAATCCAGCAGTTTATAAATATAGGTCCTATTTTATTTTGAATCGCGTAACCTGTGGTTTACTAACTCAATTTCGGCAAGTAATGACAGTTATTACCGTTGTCAATTATTCAATTGTCACGTCAAAATTAAATCATTTCTATTATTTTGACACAAATGTTGTCGATGAATGAAGTATAGCATGTAATGGTTATTACCAACTCAGATTATTGCACCACTCGCTACGCTTGTAGCGCAATTTTCATCATCATTGTTCCTAACAGATATTCTCACAGAAATTATACTATATAATAACACAAAAAAGGATTATAAGACAAAAATTTATTTCTGATTATCGATTATTAGCAATGGGTAAAAAAAAACATTATACAAAAATAAAAGCAGAACATAAAAAAAGAATATAATAAAGTATTGGAAAAAATAAAAAAAATGAAAAATGTTCTATACGAAACAAAAAATTAAACGCAGTAAAAATTTGAAAAAAACCAACTTGAATATGATTAATTATTATTTTAATTATTTAATGACATAAAGCAGGCAACAGAAAAAACCTACCGTCTCTGGCAACAGAGATAGGAAAAAAGAACAAAAGAGCGTGGATGATTCATTCAATTTGTTTTTGCTTCATTTTTATAAATTAATTAAATAAATAAACTAATATTTAATTTTTTTTTCACTGATTTCAAAAAGGAGTAGGTTTTGTTTGACTGTATTTTGAATTTCTCATAATATGTTTTTATAATCAATTGTAAGTGTCAAAAACATATGTCAAAAGAAGCATAAACAAAACAACTTCTATTTAGATGTTAATCAAATTGAACCACATGGAAAACATCAAATTTTAAATAAAAAAAAATCATCAAAATCGGTTCGCCCAGTCGAAAGTTCTGAAGTAACCAACATTAAAAAATACGGTCAAATTGAGAACCTTCTCTTTTTCTAAAGTCGGTTAAAACGTAAAATCAAATTCAGTAGAGTGTTAATCATTATGTTGAAATATTAATGCTAATGAGTTTGGCAACTTTTTACCTTTTGTCCACTAACATCCCACAAATGCTCAATAGGATTAAAGTCCAGTCTCTTTGCTGGCCATCACATTGTTTAAATTGCTACACCCCAAAGAAATATGTAATCCTAAAATAATCTAGCAATCTGCAGTTTAGCATTATCATAAACAAACATAAATTTGACACCAATAAAGAAGTAGAATAAAAATTCTAAAGTATCTTATTAGCATACACCTGCTTATATTCATGCATTATAAACCATTTCCTAAATACTCTTAACCATCTTTCTAATTATTCTTCTTCCACATTAATTTTCTTAGTGTCCACACGAAAAAACAATGCTAACAGCTCCAAAAACAAATAGTGCCAAATGTATATTGTCTACTGTTCTCTGATCTTGTTAAAACCCGTCTAAACAAACAGTAGTTTTTTCCTTGCATTTTCTTTCCAAATATTTTTTATTAGAATTATATTGTGAGTCGTATTGTGCATTTCATTAATTTTTATAATTAATCAAATTTGATAATTTTTCTATAATTATCTACTTCTTCATATAATTCTTTCCATGGATGAAGCATTAAAATCTCTCTTTTCATTCTTAAAAAATCTATTTCCGTACTATAATACTCCATTTAATACTTCATCCAACTTCTCTCAAATCCGGTTCATACAATAATAGATCTTTATTACTACAGTTTTCTTTTGAGTTTTATTTATTTTTCACTCTTTCTATTATTTATTTTTTACGTGCTTCTTATTAGACTGCTCTCTTTTCTTATGTTGGTCTTTCTGTCCTTGTTCTCAGCTAATTGTCTAATTTTTCTTCTCACATTTAGATTTCTGATTGTATCTACCATATTTGTTTATTTCTGTTTTTTGTTTTATTTTTGATTATTTGCATTTTATTTTGTACCGTTTTCAGTTTGTCATGTACTTTTTTTTTGAAACTGTGTTTTTCCTTATTATTTTTAATTATTTATCAACTATCATCTTTCTTTCTCTACATTCTTTACCCCATCACTCATTATTCTTTTTTTTATTATCTGCATTTATTTTTCAGGATCTTTCACTATTTGATCAGATCAAATTCTTTTCTTTTTTTAATTTTCTCCAAGTTTCTTTTTTTTTTGCTAAATTTTTGTTTAATTTTCTTATAATGTCTACGGTCCAGCTATTTTGTTCTCTTTTACATTTGGTTTTTTTTTTGATTTATTGCTACTATTATTTATCTTTATTAATTTATTCATTATTTATTTATGCTTTAAAATCTAAAAAAATTTTAAACAATTTTAATCATTTGCCTATTAACAAATAAAGATATTTAATTATTATATCAACATAAAAATAATTTTTTTTTAGAAAAAGCTAATTTTAAAGATTATTATAAGAATATAGTAATAAAAATAATAAATAATGATGAAAAGGAGATTTAAATGGATCTATGACATAAATTTTGTTCCAAATTCTTACAATATAAATTTATATATAATAAATAAATTTATATCATAAATTCAATTAAAAAATAGCCAAATATTCGCTGCTTTCGGTGAACATTAGAAATCTTTAGAATTCAAAAATAGTAAAAATGTCACCTTTAGTTATACAAGTGAAAATCTCAAAAATTTAAATTTGGATTAAAATTTCTTGCGAAAGTACAGAAAGCAGCATTATTATGTTCATGTCATATTGTTCGAATGTTTTTAAATGTTAAACCCTACAATTCATATAATATGGTCGCAGATGCGTAAGGAGTTAGCAATTTAGCTTGATTCTTGAAAAATCAAACTTTGTTTTCTATTTGTCTTAGAACTTAAATTGGTTTTAAGACTATTTGAAAATTGATAGCTTCTTTTTCAACAATTTTTATATTATTGATAAAATAATAGTGTCATTACTTGTCAAAGGCCGTAATAATTTTTGACTGCAGCAAAATAGCTGTGTCTCCGGGACTGGAACATAATATTGTAAATAATAATAATAATATTTTTCTCTATAGACTGTAAAACTTACATCGCAAACAACGAAAATTCGACGTCTATTCTAGAGTTTTAAAAGTATAAAAAACCATTTTTAAGAAAAATAAAAAAAAACAATTTAAAAATACGAAAAAACCGCTTAATCAAAATTTAGAATATATTCGAAATAGAAAATAATTTACCAATGATTTAGAAATGATCTAAACATGATCTACCAAATATTGTAGATTTAAATTAATAATTAAATTAATGAATAATTTTAATTACAATTTTAATAATTTGTCAAAAAATATTAAACTTTTTCAGATAATATTGGATCTATAAAAAACTATAAAATATTATTAGAAATAATAATCAAAAGTTTGACAAATATCTGTCAGAAAAAAACATCAGAAAAATCAAAACTCACTATTTTAAACAACTTTTATATCATTGTCAAAAGATTAACAAAAATCTAGATTATTTTCCAAAGTTTCTTGACGAGGGAATAGCCTATTTAATGCCTACAAAGAAAATGACACCCGAAATCCATCAAAGTATTGACCTAAAACTTGTTTGCCTACATTATACAAACTGTTTATATCATGCATCAAAGATCTAAAAGATAACCTTTGCATAAATAATAATATTATAAATATTGAACGAAAAGGTTGCATAAGTGGTTCTTTTGAATGGAAAAAAACAATTAATTATTGATTCGGTGGTAACGGATCCAGCTCGATTAAATAGCGTAACATCTAAACTGCTTTTATGGATTATACAAAAGCTTATGATTATGTTCCTCGTTATTCATGGTGTTGACAAAAATTTTATTTAAACATATTATGCAATTTTGACACATTTCATATTGTCAAAATCAATAAAATCTATAGAATTAGATGGATAAAAATCTATAATTTTCATAGATGAAAATAATCAATTTTTTCCAGAGACTGACTAATTATAAATTTACGCTTACACTAGTTTCTTAAGTTTATAGTTAAAAAGTAATTAATGAACAGCATTTAAAAAAATTGAACACATTTTATTTTCTTGCTCAATGCTAGTTAATAGAGATTATAGAATAAGACAAGACGCTGTTGCAAAAATAATTCATTCAAATTTATTTGATTTGATAAACTATTTTAAGCCATTTTATAGCTATAATTTTCGAAATAATAGTTTCAATAGACAAAAACAGATTTAGAATAGTATTCAAGAAAACTAGAATTGCGCTTTTTATAGATATTTCTGTTCCAAATTCTTGTAGTATTATTTATGAAAATAGCTACTTGCTGCCTTCAGTGGCCACTAGAAACCTTAAAATTTAAACAAAAATAAAAGTTTTACTTTTAGTTATCTTGTTACAAATATTGTGTTGTATACATTTCAATAAGTAGCAATCTCAAATTTTTAATTTTTTTGAATTTAAAAATCTTTGCAGGAATAGAGAAAGTAGCACTACTGTATTGATGTCAAATTGTTCGAATGTTTATGAAAGTTGAATTCAATCATTCAAATGATATAATCGCAGATACATAAAAGAATAGTAATTTAACTTGATTTTTTCTAAAACTAACTTATTTCTCTTGTTTAGCGAAAATACAATTTCTAGTTTTTGCGTTTAATTTAATTATTAAATTAATTTTTAAGGTAATTCAAAATTGAATCTTTGCTTGTCAACATTTCTTATATCATTCAATAACATTGAGCTTTTTTTGGTCATAAACCATAATAATTTTTAGATCCAGCAAAATTGCTGTGCCACAAAAATTATTTTTGCATAGTAAAGTTTTTTAATTAAGACATTGACAAACTTCTTGTTTAAAAGTCGGAGACATAATTCAGCAAAACAGCTTTGTTTCTCTAGGTAGAAAAGCTATTGTTTTTCAAATTATTATAACAATGCCTTAAAATTATTAATATATATTTTTTTAAAGTTACTTAAACTGTGTTTAAAACGATTCAATATTTTTTTAGTTTTTGCCTATCGTAATCGACATAAAAAGCCATTAATTAATTTTTAGAGAAATGCTTACAATAACAAAAATTTTTTAACCACGCCTTTTTTGTGATCTCGCTCGCGACACCGGGCTCGCATACTTTAGTCTTGTGACAGTAATACCGCCAGAGAAAGCATTGAATATAACTATTACTAAGTACCTGATTAAAACAATTTCAATTGGCAATTGAAATTAAATTTTTGTATTTAATAAAATTAAATGACTATTAAATAAACAACTATCATTGTCAGGGAAAAATTAGTATTACTTAATTTTTATTTACTAAACAGTTCCTGTCTGAATATGTTGTTTTTAATCTGTTGTGCCAGGCCTCACATTTTTTAAATAATTTGTGTCACATCTTCCTTGCTAAACTTCTCAAATTCTTCAACTTTTAAGATATTTTCTTTATTTTTCTTTAATTATCAATTTTGCTTACTAACACCATTTAATCGAAAAAACACTTATATCTTGTAGAAAAAAAAATAAAAATTTTTGCAAACCATACCATAAAACATCTATTTTTTAAGAGACAAAAATATAAAATAATCAGTGTCTTATTAGTAGTATTTTAAGATGGTTTACTCTTATAACTGATGGATTTGCAAATAATGAGAATTGTAGCAAACAACATGTCCATTTTAACAAAATGAAACTTTTTTCTATTATGCTGTGGCAATAAAGTAATTTTTAAATAAACAATATCCTAGTCAATAGATTGATAGAAGAAGAGCTATTGAATAGTCAGCAAGATCACCTGATTTCAAACGATTCTTTTTTATTACTTCACCTAAAAAGTGTGAACTAATAAAAAATTGGTACTAAAATTTAAATACTTTTATTAAAGCTGACTATTAAAAGCTTACTATCAATGCAAAAATTTAGCGTGACGGAGCATCCACCATCTTGCCAGAGAGTCATTTATCTTAGACCTTGAAAAAAATTGTGTATATATTTCGAGTGTAAATAGCCATTTTCATACATGCGGTTGTTTTTTCGTACCTCGCTGGCGCTCGGCACATAATCCGCACCCTAACACCAAATAGGCTCTCTTTACACACTAAAAACAAAAATGACACTTTAACACTGTTACAAATAGCAAGCAATGACTTCTTTTTTTTTTAATCTAAAAATAATCAAACAATTTAACTCGATAGACAAAATTGAATAATTGATCTCTTATCTATTTATATTAGTGGGGTAAGTGTCAGACTCAAAGATTCATTCCTTAACCAAACAACGTTTCTTTCAATTAAAATTATCATCAACTTCAGTTTCTTTGAGAAATCCCTGTGATAAGATAATCGAATGTTTGCAACATTTACCCCTATCGACTGCATTTTATCGACCAAGTGTGGTAAGTTCTCGTGTTTACTTTATTTTTAATAACACCTAATCATTTTTATCAAAATTTCTTTTATAATATCTCAAAAAAAAAAAAAATTAACCCTCACGAAAACCCGATTCTTATCGGCACTAAATACGAAAAAGAAAAAAGTCCTTTCAATGACGCATAATAAACCAAATGCAAACAATATTATTTGTTTACAGAATATCGAAATCGATATCACAACTCTCTTTTTATATAGTTTAAACACTTTTTTTTTGCTTCTCTTCTCTCTAATCCAATTACAGTCTTTATTCTACAACGACGATCAATATCTGCTGGTGAGTTCCCTCTTTAGAAAACGGAAATCGTGCACTTTTCATGACTATTTCCGGGCATTAGGGACAGATTTAAATAAGTGGAGGAGAAGAAATCGCGACTCATTTATCGAGGATAATTATGGCAATTATACCGAGTGATCAAAAAAAGAATCTCATCTATTCGGACATAAAATTGGAAATAATCCAATCAATTATTGTTTTTCTATTATAATTCCTCATTAATATTGTTATCTTATCGTCTAAACAGCAAAATAGGTACTATCACGTCATTATCATGCAGCTCGTAAAAGATATATTACAATATATCAAAAAGTGAACGAAGATTATTTACCAAAAATGTTTTAATTCAATATTAATTCTTCGATTGATCCAAAATGTAAGTATTTATCTGCCACTTTTTCTGACGAACACATTTTTCATTTGCGAAGCGCTGGAACGTTTCAGCAAAGTTACAAAAAGCCACTTTTAATCCGAATTCAAAATGCTAATTTTTCCGCAACCGAAATCAAAGTTTTAATTTAAATCAACACTTTTAATCCTAGGATTAAAAGTGACAACTTTAGCTCTTAGGATTAAACGCAAACCGTTTTATTGTAAAGATACTATTTTTATAAAGTGTCAACTTTAGAAACTAAAAAAATGTCATTTTGTGACAGTTGGAATAAATGTTTTTTCGTTAAGTATTGTAAATCATTCAAAAATCTATCTTGCGTGTTCCTGTTCATGTTGATAAGCACTATTTCTGGAAAACCAATTATAAAATCTGCATAACTGTTAAATCATTAAAAAATCTATTGATCTTTTTTTAAAAAGAAAAAATATCTTATTGGAATATTATTGGTATTAGTTTTAATGCGCACGCCACTGCTCCATTGAACCAATTTGATCCTTTATTTCTTTGTATCTGTAAATTTTTCACCAATCCCAAACTCAAATTTTAGCAATAATACTGCACTAGTGCTTTTTTATTATAATTAAAACCTAATTTAGTTCTATTAAAAAAAAATACAATTTATAAACTATAATTTAAAAATAAAATTGTATAAAAACCAGATGATGACTAGGTTTCAATAGTTTCCATCATTTTAATTTTTTTTATTCAATTTTGTAATATTTCTGATTTATAATAAACAAAAATGTTTATCATTGCCTCAACAGTTTGTCAATGCTTCTAATGATTTCATATTCTTTTTCTAAAATATGTAAATGTTAGAAATAATTATAAAATAATTGTAACTGTTAAACCATCAACATTTTAAAATGGGCTTATGCAAAACGAAATATTGTTTTTAACCTGATGAAGCTTGAATAAAGAAGCGAAACGTTGATGTCAACAATATACGTTTAATTTAACAGATTTTTTGAATTAACCCCAAACTCTCAACAACGACTTAATTCCAAATACAATAACAAGGGTAACAACATAGGACGTTATAAATTGTTATATTGATTCCAAATCTAAGGGTTTATGTAAAATATGATCAATAATTATTAATTTATTCCAATAGAATAATAATATGCTGTTTTTTTTTATGTGCAAATCTTGTGAATTTGCAAAGCGCTTACAAAAAGGCAAACATGCTAATTTTTTTCCAATCAAAATGAAAGTTGTTATTTAAATTCTAGGATTAAAAGTGACAACTTTAGCTCCTATGATTAAAAGTGAATAAATACTTCTGTTGTTAAGATACTATTTTTTATTGCCAACTTTAGAAAATCAAGACAGATACTTTTAAGACCGTTAAAAAAATTTCTTTTTAAAATCGATCTATTTCTGCCAAATCAATTATTATAAACACTACACACATCTCCATTAACTGCAAAACCCTCAAAAATATCTATTAATCGTTTTTAAATAAAAATATCTTCTTATTTTTATATTTTCTTTGCACAACTGCTAGTTGCGCAACGGCGACGCTTGTTTGACAGATAACCACGACAGGCAGCGCATCGGAGAATCACAGTACTACAGGAATGAACAGGGCTGGTATACGTATGATGTATCTAGTATTTTCATTTAAATGACACCGAGTGTGCCAATATTTTGACGTATTGGTTGTTACCGTGTTTATGCTTGGGCCATAGCCCCATAGAACCAGCGATATTTATATTTAATTAACTGAATTGTAATATACTTATTATTTACTAGACCTGACAAACTAATTGCCTTTGATCAGCCAAAAAACTGCTTTAATTTTGCATTGTTAGAAGTTTGTGTTTACTGAAGTAAATCTTATGTTGTTAATTATTATTTTTACGGCCTTGTTGTTTTATTAGAAACCTTTTTTTCCCATTTTGCCCTTGCCCTTTCTAATTTACCACTATATCTGTTTAGCAGCTCAACTATAGTGTCTAATTTTCAACCATTTGGTTATTATTTGTTTATATTTCAAAAAAAGCAAAACTTTTTTGAGGTTTATATGATGCTTTCATAACTTTTTGTCGTTATTTTGCTACTAAATTTTGGTTTTTTGAACAAATTTTCTTGTGATGTTTATTATCTACTGGAGGTAAGCTTCATTAGAAAATCCAGTAAATTTAATGAAATTTTTTGAGTTCCGAACCGCAAAGTTATTAGTAGTAACTTTTCAACTTTTGTTTCATAACTTACCATAAATGCTCGACGAGATTGAAGTCTGGTATTTTTGCTGGCCATCTTTTTTCGTTTGGTACAAAACATATGTTTATTGTAAGCCATTTACCATTGTAGTGGTTACCTTTGTAGACGTGACAGTAGAGTTTGTTGGTAGAGCTCTTTTCAAAAATGTCACTTTTCTGTCATAAATATCAGTCTGATTTAAAGTCTGTTCTTGAAAAATATAACTAAGTGTCTCTAGCAACAAATAAATTAATTTTAACATATTGATTCTGACTGGTGAGAGCTAATAAGCTGGAAACCTGTATCAATCTATAAATTCTCGGTTTTGGATTTCATCATTAATTTATTTGCCTTCCTTTCGTTCCTTCTAAATATGTTTATAATACTATGTTTGGGTAACTTAAGTTATCAGTTACTGTTCCCCAAAAAAGTTGTTAAAAATATGTTTTTCTACAATAAATACATTGTGCGTGCATTTGAAATATTTTCTGATAAACCACGTGCGACAAAATGTACAGAACGCTTGTTTTTTATTTTATAATAACAAGCAAACATCCTTTAAATTAAACGCAAACAATTTGAATTCGCAATTTTGTAAACAAATATAACGTTTTTAATTATTGCAAAATGTAGAAAAATCTTATGTGTGATGCGAGCCTAAGATTTCTTGCCGATTTCGAGAGATTAACGCGCCCCTTCATGGCCTGGCAATACTTTCTCTCTTTCAATCGACAATGTATATCATTTTGCTCTCTTTATACATAGGTAAAATGCTATTTTTTTTTTGTTTTTTTATTATTCTTCTATTGCATTTTCCAAAAATGTACCGTTATTTTTATTCTTTATAAAATTTGGATTGCTTTTTCTTTTCTGTTTTTTATCTTAAGGTCAACTTTTTTCGGTTTAAGTATTTTTTATTTTTATTCTTCATAAAGGTTCCCTTTTGAGAAGCATTTAAAATATTTTAATTTTGTAGAAGTTTTTGTTATAAAAATAATTGCTCTTGTTAATCAAAAACCTTTAAATTTAAATCACCAAGATGATTTAAAAAATTTACTACAATCTATAGTGCTAGCTGATTGCCTTTTTAGGTTTATAAGTTGTTCTAAATCCATAATAATCAAATCTATGGCACCTTTAAGCCAAATTGGTCTTATAATTTTTGCCATTATTGGACAATAATTCTATTTTGAAGCATTGTATAAAACTTGCAATAACGTATATAAGATAAAAAAAATTCGAACCGTTATATATAGTTCTTGTTAGTCTTCCAATTTAAATTAAAGAATGTATTATAAACTATATCGCTTGATAAAAATAACGCTTAAATTTATAGTTTTTTAAATGTTCTTTTTACAAAAGTAATAAAATTATTTATCGTTTATAATAAGAATATCTTAAATTATTAAAAAGTTTTATTAAATTTTTATAACTTAAAAAAATCTCAAATTGTTTAAATAATGTTTTTCTTCCTATTTGGAGTATAAATAGGAAATAAAAAAAGTATTATAAAAACTATATGACTTAGTAGCAGTGACGCTTAAATTTATAGTATTAAAAAATTCTTATTAAAAATGTAATAAAATTATTAATAGATTAAGAATATCTTAAATTATTGAAAATTTGTTTAAATTTTTAAGTACCTAAAAGAAATACTTTTAAACCGTTATAAATAATCTTTTTTGCCAACTAGCATAAAATAAAAAAAATATTATTAATCATAAGGCTTATAAGATTTGACGTTTAAATTCATAGTTTTTAAAAGTTCTTATTAAAAATGTAATAAAATTATTTATCGCTTAAGAATGTCTATTAAAAACTTGTGTATTTTTTTAAATAACTTAAAGAAAATTTTTAAACCGTTATAAATTTTTTTGTTCCAATTTCAAATAAAAATTTTTTTAAAAATTATATGGCGTATTAAAAATAACGCTTAAATTTATAGTTTTTAAACGTCGTTATTACAAAAATTAAAATTATTTATCGCTTAAAAATGTCTTAGTTATTGAAAATTTGAAATAACTTTAAAAAAAATTTCAAATCTTTATATCTAAAAAACTCGTTTTTTTGCCTTTCAATTAAAAATAAAAAAATGACTTGAATAAAAATACATAAATAATTAGTAATGACATTTAAATTTTCAGTTTTTAAAAGTTCTTACAAATCTAATAAAATTAATTATCGCTTAACAATATCCAGATTTATACACGATTTTAGTAGCTTTTTCAATAGATAAAAAAATTAATAAACCGCTATAAATATTTTTGTTTGTTTTCCAATTTAAAATAAAAAAAATACTATAAAATTATACTTAGAAATGACGCTTAAACTTATTTTTTTATTACAAGTGTAGTAAATTTTTAATTTTCATCACAAATGTAATAATACTATTTATGGCTTAAGAATGTCTAAATTTATTAAAAATTAATTATAAAATACATGAATTATTTCTTAGAAATGACCCTTTAATTGACAGTTTTTAAAAGTTCTCATTATAATTAAATATAATAAAATTAATGATTGCTTAAGAATATCTAGATTTATTAAAATCCTTTAATTTTTAAACAGCTTAAAAAAATTTTAAAAGATCTTTTTACAAATTTAATAAATTAATTATTGCTTGAAAATATCCAGATTTAGTAAAATTTTTAGTAAACTTCTAAAAAACATTTTAAGCCGTTATACATATTTTTTTGTTTTTCAATTTTAATTAAAGAAAAAAAATATTATAAAATATATAACTTACTAGCAGCCCGTCCCGGCTTCGCACGGGGTAGACAATTATTTATTTTTGGAAATTTGCCCCCCCAGTGCCCCCTCCACCCCGCCCGCCGCGATGCCCGGCGCGCTTTTCAGACTGCATCGCAAACAACGACCACGGCGCTATGGCGGTTTTGTTTACTGTTTGAATTTTTTAATTCGTAATATCTTTTGAATGGAAAGTCCAATTTAAATAATTTAAAAACTATTTTATAGGTCTTGACCATAAAATAATTTATTTGGATAAGGATTAATATAAACACATAAACAGCATGGTTTGAATTTGGTTAGCATTTTCATTAATGTTTAAAATGAAAAAAGTTGTCGTAGTGACATAACTACAATAGTTGGACATATGCTACCGGGGAGTTTTTTGTAGACATTATGATGTTCTTCAATATTGTTCTACATTATTTTGTTATATCGCTAATAGTTTCGGCAGCGCATTCGACGAAAGGCATTTTAAGACTCATTTTTCTACACCTTCGGTCACATTGTTCAAATTTTACCAAGGATCCCTAATTTTTTTCAAAATGAAATGTAGCTTATGTCAAATAGGAAGAATGTAGCATTCTATTGGTGAAAAATTTTTTTAAATCGGCCCAATACTTTTTGAGCCTATTCATTACAAACATACAAAAATAGGTACAAATCTTTCCTCTTTATAATACTAGTGTAGATTAGAAATTATGCTTTAACTTATGGTTTTTAAAAAGTTTGGTTAGAAATGTAATAAAATACTGTTTTCGACGGTCACCTCTAAAACTGACTATTATAAACTCACTATCAATGCAAAAATTTAGCTATTCATTAATTTTTTTCTCTGGTACCCATTTTAACATTGCAAACGTAAACAATAATGGAATGTTGTAACCATTGTAATTCGGAGTTGTCAAAAATTATTAGCAATTAGATGACGGCGCATCCACTATCTCTCTAGAAAGTCACATATCTTGGGCCATAGAAAATTTTTGTGTGTGTATTTCGAGTGTAAAGATCCGTTTTGGTATGCGGGTGCTTTTTCGTACATCGCTGGCACTCGGCACAAAAACGCATCCTCATACCAAAATGACTCTCTTTACACATTAAATACATAAATAACTATTTTGCTCAAAAACAACTTAATTATAAAATATTTTTGTATAAATTTCTAAATAGCTTTAAAAAAATTTCAAGGCATTATAAATATTTTTTTTTTAAATTTGAAATGAAAAATTTATTATAAAATATCTAATTTATTAGAAATGACACTTAATTTTATAATTTTTGAAAACATTTAATAAAATTATTCGTTGCTTAAAAATGTCTAAAATCATAAAAAAAATTGTTTTTTTTTAAAACTTGAGAAAATTTGGTCAAAGCGCTATAAATGTTTCTTTTTTTTGTTTTCCAAATTGAAATAAAAAATTTGCTATAAATTAGCTGATATATTAAATTGAGGTTTAAATTTATAGTTATTATATGTTCTTATAACAAATGTAATAAAATAATTTAACAATGTTTAAAGTTATTAGAAATTTGAAAATTTTTTTAAATAACTTAAGAAAAATTTTCAAACCTTTATGAACATTATTTTCTTCCAATTTGAAATAACAATCTTGTTATAAAATATATGACTTATTGAAAATAGCGCTTAAATTCATAGTTTTTAAAAATTCTCATTAAAAACGTAATAAAATTATATATTTTATTTTATATATAAACGTAATTGAGGCGTAAGAATATTTTAAATTATTAAAAATTTTTATATATTTTTGAATAACTAAACGAAATCTTTAAAACTGTGATAAATACTTCCAGCATTAAATAAAAAATTATTATAAAAATATAAGTTATAAGAAATGACGTTTAAATTTATAGTTTTTAAAAGATCTTATTAAAAATGTAATACAATTCATCGCTTAAGAATGTCTAAAAATATAAAATTTTGTTAATTTTTTTAAAACAGTTTAGGGAACATTTTTTAACAGTTATAAATACTTTCTTTCTTCCAAGTTAAAATGATAAATTTTGAATTATTAAAAAACTGTGTAAATTTTTAAAAATGTTGAGAAAATTTTTCAAAAAGTTATAGATAATTTTTTTCTCAATTTGAAATAAAATATTTATCATAGAATATCTAACTTATTAAAAACAAGTCTTAAATTTACAGTTTTTAAATGTTATTATTAAAAATATAAAAAAAATATTTATCGCTTAAGAATGTCTAAGTTCATTGAAAATTTGTTAATTTTGTAAATAACTTGAGAAAGATTTTTAAACCGTTATAAATAATTTTTTTCCAATTTGAAATAATATCTTGAACTATTAAAAATTTGTGTAATTTTTTAAAGAACTTGAGAAAACTTTTTAAAACGTTATAGATAATTCTTTTTTTTTTCTTCCAACATGAAATAGAAAATTAATTTTAAATATCTAAATGTCTAACTTATTAAAAATGAGGCTAAAATTTACAATTTTCAAATATAATCAATTAATTACAAATATTATTATTATTTTTTATTAATACAAAAATGTAATAAATTTATTTATCATTTTAGAATGTATAAATTAGTATATATTTGTAAGAAACTTAAAAAAATGTTTCCAACCATTATAAAAAAAATAAATTTTTGACTTTCAATTTAAACTTAAAAGTGAATTATAAAATATTCCGTTACTAAATGTAAAAAAAATAATTATTGCTTAAGAATATCTAGATTTATTAAAAAAATTATCAAATTTATAAACTCCTTAAAATTTTTTTTTTTGTATTCCACTTGAAAAAAATATTATAAAATATATAACTTGTTGAAACCCACGCTTAAACTAAATTAATAATAAAATAATTTTTTGCTTAAGAACATCTTGGATTTTAAAAAAATTGTATAAATTTTAGAAACTAACAGAAATCTTTAAAATTGTTATAAATACTTCCAGCATTAAATAAAAAAAAATATTATAAAAATATAAGTTATAAAAAATGACGTTTAAGTTTATAGTTTTTAAAAGTTCTTATTAAAAATTACAATTATTTATCGCTTAAGAATGCCTAAACATATAAAAATTTGTTTATTTTTTTAAAACAATTTAAGGAACATTTTTTAACAGTTAGTTATAAATACTTTCTTTCTTCCAGTTTAAAATGATAAATTTTAAATTATTAGAAAACTGTGTAAATTTTTAAAAATGTTGAGAAAATTTTTCAAAGAGTTATAGATAATTTTTTTCTCAATGTGAAATAAAATATTTATCACAGAATATCTAAATTATTAAAAATGAGTCTTAAATTTACAGTTTTTAGATGTTATTATTAAAAATATAAAAAAAACATTTATCGCTTAAGAATGTCTAAGTTTATTAAAATATTGTTAATTTTTGTAAATAACTTAATGAAGATTTTTAAACAGTTATAAGTAATTTTTTTCCAACTTGAAATAAAAAAAATATTATAAGATATTTAACTTATTAGAAGCAACGCTTAAATTTATAGTTTTTAAAAAGTTTTAATTAAAAGGTAATAAAACTCTTTTTTGCTTTAAAAACATCTTAAATTATACAAAATATCTCTAAATTTTTAAATATTTAAAAAAAATATTTAGTGTTGAAAAAAATATGTTATTTTTTTTTCTTTCAATTTGAAATGATAAATTTATTATAAAATATCCAACTTATCAGAAATGACTCTCAATTTTATAGGTTCTCACAAATTAAAAAAAATTATTTATCGCTTAAAAATGTCTTAAATTATTAAAAATTTGTGTAAATTTTTAAATAACTTGAGAAAATTCTTTAAAACGTTACAGATAATTCTTTTTTTTAATTCCAACTTGAAATAGAAAATTTATTATAAAATATCTAACTTATTAGAAATGAGGCTAAAACTTACAGTTTTCAAATGTAATAAAATTATTACAAAAATTATTAGTATTTTTTATTATTACAAAAATGTAATAAAATTATTTATCGCTTTAGAATGAATACATTAGTCTATATATTTGTAAGAAACTTAAAAAACGTTTCAAACCATTATAAATAAACAAATTTTTGACTTTCAATTTAAACTAAAAAGTAAATTATAAAATATTTCGTTACTAAATGTAAAAAAAATAATTATTGCTTAAGAATATCTAGATGTATTGAAAAAATAACAAATTTACAAACTCCTTAAAATTTTTTTTAAATTGTTATAGAAATTTTTTTGTATTCCACTTAAAAAAAATTATAAAATATACACCCTTAATCAAAAATAATAATAAAATAATCTTTCGCTTAAGAACATCTTAGATTTTTAAAACTTTGTATACATTTTTGATTAGCTAATAAAAATGTGCATACCGTTATAAACAATTTTTTTTGTTTTTCAATTTGGAATAAAAAAATTATTATAAAATATATAACTTATTAGAAATAACCGCTAAATTTATAGTTTCTAAATCATTAATACAAATATAATAAAATTATTTATATCCATTTTTTAAAGTGTTACAAATCTAATAGCATTTTATAACGTTTTAACGTCAGTCTGTAATTTAAAAAATAATAGAAATAGCCATTTTGTAGCATAAATAAGATTAATGTAGCTTAGTGACAAAAACTTAAGTTATGTTTAATCTCAAAAACGCCATAATATAAAACACTCCATATAACCTTAGAGAATTTGGAATACTATACTTTTATACAATGTGATCATTTAAAATTACTACTAGTAAACTATGTTTTTTACTTAATTAAAGACAGAACTAAAACGTATATTGCTTATTCATGTTACAATAAGTGCTATTTCTGAGAAACCAATTATAAAAGCTGCATACATTCTCATTAATTGCTGCAGCTGAATCAGCAAAAAAACAATCTATTGATCGTTTCAAGCAAGAAAACCCTATTAACCTTAAAAATAAATCTATTTCTATTATCTATTTACATTATTATAATTATTAGTAATCTGTTGCATTATCTCTCTCCCCCCCCAACCCCCATAGAATCAATAATTTTCATCAAAAGTCTATCTCATAAATAAGATTAAATTTTCTTTTATTATACCTACTTAGGTATAGCTTTTCATTGAAATCTTTTTTGTAAAGAGATAAAATTTATTGAAAAACAACTAGAAATGAACTACAATTAGCTCATCACGATATCCCGGTACTGCAGTTACTCTTATCGATTCTTAGGCGGCTGACGTCACGTGTTATCATGGCGGTTGTGACGTCACTTTTGCAGCTTTCTGCTTGGCCTGGAACACGTGTTTTTACGGTCGGTCATGTTTTCTTGAATGAATGGAAGCTTTTAGATATTTGTTTTAGAAAATATAGATATATTTATGTTAAATGAGCTCAATTTTGAACAAAAACCCGCTTATATACACGCTTATATAAGTTGACATTGACGTATGAAACGCAATTAACTGGTTTTATATTGCAATTCAAAAAAAAGATGTTTCTAGAATATGTCAATAGATTAGCAACGTTTTTTTTTCAAACTGTACAGTTGGTAACTAAATTAGATTATCTTAAAGTAAAATTTAATCTATAAAGTAATTACTTGTCTGTGTACCATAAAAAACTTACTTAAAAATTAATCAGCATTTTACTTCAAATGTCAGCTATAAATGAAAAACAATCAATTTCGATTCGTACAAAGTTTCGATCCATTTTCATCTAATGAAAAAACTGCTGCTACCTGTCCATGGGTAAAAACTAATTAGAAGATTCTCAATGCGTATATTATCCAAATTTCATTAAGAAAAGTTAATTTGATTAAATTTTGCAGAATCAATACGAGTCAATTAACTCATTCTGCTAATGTTATGACATGGTGCTCCATCTTGCTGTATCCACATGTATCTAATTAGTTTACAAAAATAATTCGGTTTTTAATAAAAAAGTTTTTCTTTTTTTTCCAGGTTGGCTGCAGCGCAGAAGGCGGCGGCACAGGCGGTGCAGCAGCAGACGGGGGAGGGCGCAGCTGATATAATGGGGGGCGCCAGCGCGGCAGGAGGGCAGGGGCCCAGCTCGTTGTTCCTGTTCTCCGAGGAGAACTTTATCCGTAGATACACGCGCTTCATCATCGAGTGGCCATATCCTTTCATACAGTTCAGTTTAAAACGCATATTTTAAATTATACTCAAATCCAAAATATTGTTTACATATAAGCACGAAAAGAAAAAAGTATGGACCGAATACGCTACCCTAGTAAACTCCATATTATGAGATCCGAGTTCTAGCAAAAACGTGCTAAAAAAATTAAATATGTTCCAAGCTCCAAAGCAATTTCATAAAACTACATAAAAATTAACTATTTATTTAATACTAATTATTTATTTACAATCACAGTGATCTTTTTTGACATATATTTAGAAAGCTTCGTTCATAGCAATTCATTTAGTTCAAATATTTCCAATTGCGGCCGGACGATTGCTTATATGAACCCTAAGGTAAGGTTCCAGAACCATCGTTTCTGGAACTTTACCCACTTGTTTGTTTCCTCTTCAGGAAATTCCTTCTAGAATTTCCTGGTTGATCTAGTGACCCATTAGTCAAAAGAGTTTTAGTATATTACAGTTTCAGTTAAAGAACTGAAACTATTTAACTGAAACTATAATATACTAAAAGTGATGAAAAAACAAATTATGAAATAACAAAAAAAAGAACATCAGAAGTGATGTTCTCTTTTTAGAATTTTCAACTTTGATCTTTCTTTCTCATACTTTAAAATTCAATTGTTATTATTTCTTTTTCACATTTTCTTATTACTCTACCCTTTATTGTTACATGTCAGTCCAAAGATTCTCTCCAAGAAGATGGGATCTTAGTCAAAGTTTACAAGAATCTGCCAAACCAATGTATTTTTATTAATTAACAAAATTATTTATAGATATACTCGGGCGCGCAAGTTTTAACAAAAGAACCTTCTGTTCGAAAACTAAGTGATAGTATTAAAAAGTCTAGAAATGAAAAAAATCACCAAGTTGTCGTTAATCTCGGCAACTAAATCTGTCAAAAACATAAACTGTTCTGATAAAACTTTTAATTATTCATTCAATACTTTAATTTATTTTTATTAAATTCGAGTCTTCAATAAGTTATTAATGTTTTAAATTTGAAGTGTTTTATAAACATCTATTAAAGCACTCGTTTTATAATAGATGTTTTTAATTTTTAGAAAAGAACTATTCATTTTACACAGAAATTGTTTTGAAAATTGATTAGTGGTTCCAATTAGAGACAAAGTGGCTTCAAGCAAAGCTGTAAAAATTTATTGTTTTAAATTTGAAGTGTTTTATAGATATCTATTAAAACACTCATTTTATAATAAATGGTTTTAATTTTTAGAGAAAGGTTGGTGTTGAGATACATAGCTGTCAAAAAACCCTTACGTCAATTTCACATACCGATTATCTTTGAAAGAAAATTCCTATACATTTTAAACAGAAATTGTTTTGAAAAATGGTTAGTGGTTCAAATTAGATTCAAGCAGAGCTGTAAAAATTTATTTGCTACGCTACATTCGGAATTGTTAGGTTATCGAGAATAAATTTTTAGTCGTTGTTTCGGTTAGTTCTCGAATTTCGGGAGAAACACATAAATCCTGTTCCACTTGTAATGTTAATGTTTTGTTAAAAATAAAACAACTTATGTCAAGCAAAAGTTTTTAAAATGAATTTTTAATCAAATAATTTGCTATTACCAACCGTTAGCAACAAAACTTTTCAGAGCTTATAAAACTAGTTCTTTAATATACAATTTTTTTAAATTTGGGTAATATTCAATCTAAAAACAGTTCAATGTCAGTTAAAACATTGAAATTGGTTCAAAAACCAACAACACAATTCATTATTTGTGGCAAAACAACCTAAAGCATATTTTTGTGTATTCAATCTATATATATAAAAGAAAGTCTGTTAGTTACTCCACTTATAACTCAAGAACGGCTTTACCGATATGGTTGAAAATTGGTGAGGTGGTAGTTTAGAGCCAGGAGAATGCTATAGGATACTTTTTATTCCAGAAACCACCCTCTAAAAGAAGGGTTAAATCAAAATTAGAATTGCGATGTCAGAAACGTTCGGTGAGGCTCGGCAAATTACCGTTCCAAATAAATCGATCCACTCCCCCACCACCAACCAAAGTCGGACCGTGCGTTTACATGTAAAGCCGGCCACTGACCGCAGTCGTACTGCGGCGTTGAATCTTTGATCGTCAGTGGCCGTCTTTAATCGTCTTCCATGAGACAACTTCCCATATAACAACTTTGGGTGAAAGTTTGTATGGAAAATTATGATGACTAGATTTGAATGAAAAGAATAGAATACTTTTTATTAACAAAGAGATAAAAAGAGGTGGGATAGGAACAAAAAATGACAAGTACCAATATTAGTATGATTTTCAAAAATTTTGGATTGTTTATTTTAAAAATAATATCTATGTTTAAATCCGAAATTTTAGAAGTAAAATATTATCATTCCTTGATAGGGCGGAAAGAGGGCAAAATGTCTAAAGATTGATGTCGTTTTCATAATTTTTCCCATAAATTGCCTAAGTTCTCAAAAAAAAAAAATAGGTATGTTTCCTGCTTTCTAAAAAATTACTCTTAGGAGGATGAAAAGAGAGTGTTCTAGGGATAAAAATGTAAGAAAACGATATGGGTATTTTCGAGGAATTTCAGGTCGTTGATTTTGAAAATGATATTTAAGTTAAAGAGGGTTGTAAAATGAATGTGATAAAGGTAATAAATGTGAATAATTAATTTGGGTATCATTTTTATAGTTTTTGGGGTCTATATCTATTTATGACCGATTTGGCTGAAAATTGGTGGAGTGGTTGTTTAGAACCAGTAGCCTAACAAAGAATATTTTTTATCCCATTCCGTGTGACGTGACATACAATATAAAACGTAAACGCATAATAACAAATCAAATGACAAAAAAATAAAATAACAAAACTAAGGCGGAACAAAGTTCGCCGGGCCAGCTAGTTATAAATAAAAAGAACTGTAGTATAAATAAATAAACAAGCAAATTATTGATAGTTGATTAATTAATTCAATTGATTAATAATTAGTCGCTAATCTATATAAACTTTATTTAACAATTAAAAGTCTGTTATAATATGATTATTAACAAGATAAGCTTTTCTAAATAGCTAAATTTATTTACTCGATTGCCATTTAAATAATAAATAGCGGCTATTTAATCAAGAAGCTATCGTATACAATTAAAAACAAAGCAAGTCTAATTAATGTCTTACGTTTTAAAATTTTCATTAGCAGTTAATTCCATAAATAGTTTTATGCTTGAATCATTCTTTCAAAACTAACAAGACTAAATTGAGGTGATATTGTGGTGCAAATATAATGGTGTAGCGGTTTGTCGTCAGTTTTATGTTAAGAAAATATCATTAATTTATAATTTATCAAGTTTTTTGTCTTTTCAATTAATGCTTCTTAAAATACTTCTCTTATATCAAACTTCAATTACTTTTATTTATGATCTTCATAAGGCTTTTTGTTAATTTTTTGAGTTGCTACGGCAAGACACATAACATTTGCCCCAAATGTTAGCATATTGTGAATGATTGAAGACAAAATAGTTGTTGACATCAATTTGTATGTGTAACAGGAAGTTAATAAAAAAATATATTATATGGTTTAAAAAAGTTTTATATAATAATTTCAATACACAGTCTTACCACGTACCAATTTTTTTTTATTAGATCTTGAGAGATATAAATAAAACTGAATTCTTATGTGCTTAAATTTACCTAGTTTGTGGAATTTTTTCATTGTTTTCAACATAAAATAGCAAGTTTAAGTTTTTTAGTAAATAGATTATTTCCTTTAAGTCAAAAAAAGATTAACAAAAAAAAGAAATTTATCAAAAAAGTTGCTAATATTAATGGATATAATGAAGAAATAGTAAATAAAATTATAAATAAACAAAAATTATAAACTAATATCAAAAATTGCACAACTTTTCAAACAAATAATCAAGAATTAAAATTTATTTCAATTCCCTTTAAATCTAAGAACTTAACATTGTGTTTAAACACTTATGATTTAAAGCGTTTTATCTCTGACAAAAGTTATATAGGGCAAATGCGTAGATCAGTTTAAACTAGATACAAGGGATACTTAGCTCACTTAAAATACGGCAGATTAGACAAATCGAGTATATCAGAGCAAGCCTTTAATAGCAATCATCATATTAGCATTAAAAGTTTAAAATTAGTCAAGCAAATAAATAATTATAGACATTTAGACGCCGCTAAATTTATCAAAATTTATAAAAAAAAAGATAAAGGTCCTCCTGTTAGCTCCTTAGTCGGATTATTAGAAAACACCCATAATTCAGTTTTATTCGTCTCCTGATGATCACTACTTGGTGGTCGAAAGAGCTCTCGAGATCTATTAAACAAACATTTTGGCAAGTGGTAAAACTGTGTGAATAGTTTATTGTGCCAAAAATTCTGAACCAATCAATTAATAATTTAAAAATGCAAATTTTTGCCAAAAACTTTACTACTCTTTAAAACTATATAACTACAATAAACCGCCAAACTCTCTCAACCTGAAACCTTTATTGCGATCTCGTATAATTTAGCCAATTTTTGACCGACTTCAATTTTTTAATAATTCTCAAAAGGTATTAAGCAAAAACATCGGAAACAGCTTATCGCTGATTAATTGTGGGCTTAAAAAGCTTTAAAGCTTAAGATGGCTTAAAATAGTAAAAATGACTTTGACTTTTTGCCACAATGTTGAGATGATACTGATTGGTTTCGAATAAGATACAATACAGATAAAGTTAATCCAACAGCCAAATGTAGAAGTTCAAAAATTTTCTTTTCAAAGTGGCTGATGAATCCTTCTGAAGAAGCTGAAGCCACTCTTTTTCCTTAGTCAGCAAGATGTCCCGACCTATCCCCCATTGAACATGCTTGAGATATGTCAAATCATAGGCCTATTCATGTTCTCATAATTCAAATACCTTTGTAGTTTTTGGATCCGAATTTTTTTGGTAACTTTTCATCTCTAGACTCACTGGTGTTTCTTCATTTCTTACCGTTTTCTTTTTGTTTCATACAATTTTTATCTTTAGCCTCTCCATTTTTTGCTGTTTTATTATAATCACCTCTCCATTTTGAGTTATCCCGCGTTTCTCCCAAAACATCTCCCAACATCTGATAGGTTTGCTAAACAGATTTTTCTGAGACCTACACAAACGAGCTATTTTTTTTCAAAAATGTAATATAATCTTTATTTTAAGCCAACATGGCTTAAAATGACAAAAATAGCTTTAAAATCTCGACTATGTTTGACTTTTTGGTCACAATAGTGAGATAATTCCGATTGATTCGGAAGATAATACGGATAAAGTTAATCCAGCAATCGAATGGTGTTTCCAATGCAGAAATATAAAAATCTTTGCTCAAAGTCGGCTGCAGCCGATAGTGGGCCTATGAATGCTTTTGAAGAAACTAAAGTCACTTTTTTTTCTTGGCCTGCAAAATGTCCTGACCTATCTCCTATTGAACATGCTTGGTGTATGTGATTTCATCGGCTCATAAATGTTTCCATAATTCAAATACCACTGTAGTTTCTTGGTCTGAATTCGCTCTGTCCACTATTGAGCACTATATAGTTAAAACATTGCCAATCGGTTCGCTGAAGGTTTCCATACTGGTTTTTCAACGTTTTACCTTGCTTCCCACTATTTTTATTTTCCTACTCCAATATTATCATTTTTGGTGTTTGATAGTCTCTATTTCTTCTTGCATTAACCAGATCCTCACTTGTATCTCATACAGTACCTGATATTTGATTAATGTGCTAGAGACTTATTTTCTTTAGATTCAAGCAATAAATTTTGAATACAGGATTTTTGAATACCCGTATAATGTAAATATAATTTCTATTCACTAAAAAATTGCCGGTTTTGTAGTGAATTTAGAATGTAAAAATAGTTCACAAACATATCTCCTCAAAGTCGACTGCAGCCGATAGATTTTCATCGTTTTATTTTTGTTTCTTTAAACTTTTTTCCAGTTTGAGTCTTTAATAAGGTTACTAATGTTTTCAATTTAGAGTCTCAAATATCTATAAAAGCACTTGTGCTCATCTTATAGCGATGTTTGGATACAGAATTTTTAAATACCTGTATAATGTAAATGTAATTTACTATTCATTAAAAAAATAGCTGGTTTTATAGTGAATATAGAATGTAAAAATAATTTACAAACATATCTCCTCAAAGTCGACTGCAGCCGATAGTAAGCCCATGGTTTATGTAGAAGAAACTAAAGCCACTTTTCTTCCTTGCCCTGCAAGATGTCCTGACCTAGCTCCTCTTGAGCATGTTTGAAACAAAACCATGTTTGAAACATGGCTAAATTGGCCCTCGTGTCTACTAGAGTTTCATCGTTTTTTTTTTGGTTTCTCTAAACTTTTTTCCAGTTTGAGTCTTTAATAAGCTTATTAATGCTTTCAATTTTGGAGTCTTAAATATATATAAAAGCACTTGTGCTCCTCTTATAGTTATGTTTTCAGTTTTTAAACGTTGAAATAGCATAACTGTCATAATTACGTCAAATGTTAATGTCATTATAGATTATAATTATTTTTAAATTTATTCTTTACAGATTATTACTATTATATCTTTGAGAAGCAATACATATTTATTTTAAGTCAAAAAAGTGTTATAAAATGTAGTTTAATCAAATTTGAAGACAAGTATTTTCAAGCAGAGCTGCAAATTTTTTTTTGTTTCTTACATTCAAGACTGTTCAACTATTTTGGATTTATCAGGTAATAAATTCTTAGTGGTTGCCTCGTGCTAGTTTCCAAATTTCAAGTAGGCACATAAAGTCTGCTCTTCCTTATTATATTAATTTTTGGTTAAAAATTAAACAAATTATATTGTGATCAAATGGCTTGTTGTTGTTGCCAACCGTTAGCACCAAAATTTAACAGAGCTTAACAATTTAATTTTTTGATATATAATTTAAAAAAAAAGACGCAAATTCTAAAAGATACCCTGGGACTTGTGCGCCAAATCAACCCTTATAATACTAGTTCACAATCACCTCTTTTTCCTCGTTTTTTTTTAAAGTACGTAACATTTGATTGGTGTGCTGAAGACTTATTTTCGCTAGACCCAAGCGAATGTTTTGAATTTCATTCTTTACTATAACAAAAAAAAAAAGTTTAATTGGAACGATAATCTTCATTTTATTATACACAGAGAGTCCAAAACATGTAATAAACTATTAGTTTTGACTAATTTCTGAAAGTCTTCTAGAATTTGGCTAAAAATAATCCAATTTTCTTTGGAATTTTGGCTTAATACACTATAATATCAGTTTACTTTCCTTAACAAATAGTTTACTCCGTTTGAATATGCCGTGCTTTTGACAATCATAGCCAACTGTGTGGTGCTGGCGGCGGAGGAGCACCTGCCCAATCAAGACAAGACTTTATTAGCACAAAAACTAGTAAGTTCTTTATAGTGAAAGTTGGTCGACTGAAATTTGATTAAACATTTTTTTTCTTTTCTAGGAGGCAACAGAAGTTTACTTTCTAGGAATCTTTTGTGTTGAAGCTTCTTTAAAGATTTTAGCGTTAGGTTTTGTTCTACATAGAGGCTCGTATTTGAGAAACATTTGGAACATAATGGATTTCTTTGTGGTTCTCACGGGGTAAGTGTTTTGTATATTTTCTCATTTATAATCTATATTATTTTGATAACTATAGTAGCAATAGTGTGTATATGATATATATATTTATTATATAAAATTATAGAAAAAAAATATGTTTCTGGTGCAAAGTGAAGTCTGATTTATTAAAAATGGCAACATTTTGCTTCCAGAAAGAAAAAAATTTCTTCCAGGCATTTTCCAATGATTAGTGGTTTATGTATTATATGTGTAATCTTGTCAGGTCTATGACAGTTTTTGCCGAAGCGAACGTTGACGTTGATCTACGGATGTTAAGGTCGTTCCGCGTGTTGAGACCTCTCAAGTTGGTGTCCAGGATCCCAAGTAAGGGCCGTCTTCGTTATAAAAATCCCATCAACACTCTCTAACTGTCTAGTTGGGCCGCCCGTTGCTGCTTTAGACCAGACTAGACTATTTAGACGGTTTTAATTTAGATTATTTTTAGATTTGTTTAAATCATAGATTTAGTCACTGAATACACTACATTTTTATACTATTGTTTACAATTTATACTATTTTAGGTAGGATAGAAGAATATTGTTTTATTTTTGTTTTTTTTTTATATAGAGGTTGGTTGGTTGGTTGGGTAATTGTCGATGTCTTCGTCTTTTCAGCAATTTTTTTATTACTCTAGTCTACTGATTGCGCCGCGGTGTGCATGACTGTTTTATTGTAGGTAGACAGTGCTCGATGCATATTATCAATACTGAGTGACAAAAGCAAAAGAACACCAAGAAGTATTCCATTTTGATATCTTATAGCTAAGTGTTCAAAACAAAAGAACAATCAACATTTGAAACCAAACCAAAAACACTACAAAATAAGTGCTTTGCACGTCCTGACATGCACTCATCAATGTTCTCTTGAAGCATTTTATCCATGCCATCTACTTTTAGCGAGATAAACTGCTCCAACGTTGGTCCATCATGTACCAAACATGTTCAATAGGAGGTAGGTCAAGATATCTTAGAAGAAAAGCAACTTCTTCAAAAAAAAAGTAATTTTTTATCTTTGACAAGTTCCAATGCTGCGGATCTAAAAATCTCCCCTGCTATCTCTTTCCTACAACCATCGTCTAAGATAAATATTGTTTTCACGTAGTAAAACGTAGGATTTTCTAATACCTGTATATAAAAACTTCTGTTCTTTGATCTTTTTTAATAACTCTTGTTCCTTGTTAATCTCACTTAGTGCCTCCGAGTTGGTTACTTTTTTAGCTACTAGAGGATCTTCACCATGTGACAAAAGATGTACATTTTGAAAGATTCAATCTTTTTGTCGATAGATGACAGCATCACACAGAAGCACCTAAAAGATTAAGACGCTAAAGTCTTGGTTGATTGAAGAACATTTTGATTTATACAGCTTGTTCAATTTGATAATGCACTTTTATATTTAAGACATTCTTTCTAGATATTTAATGACCGACACTTGTTGTAGGTACTAATGTGCCATCAATTAGAAATGCAAAAATTTCTGACGTTTTACAAAAGAGTTCGACTTTTGTTTTGAGAATGTTCATCATCAAATCATAACACTCGCTATAATTGATAACAAGGCCCATTATGTTTTGCAGAGATAGTGGTAGTTTCAAGTGGTTCTTTGAAAACAGCAGTGATAAAGCACAACTTTGTCTTCTTAATAGTTACCTCTTCAGACGTAACGTTGTCAATTTTGATCTTTGTTGTCTGATTCCAATGTAGTAATGCGTAAATCTTCTTTGTCTATCTATGTCAGTCTTCCTCAATATCTTTACAAATTAATGATGAGATATACAGTCAAACGTCTTTTGATAGGCAATAAAACATGCGCAAACATCCACATTCACATCCTTTCATCGTTGTGTATAAATATTTAAACTGCATATTTCCAACGTTATATTTGCATTTTGCATAGACTTGGATGTCTACAATTTGTAAAAACAACTTATAAAGCTGATTGTTCGATATTTATCTCAGTGAGAAGCGCTGTCTTTAGCGACAAAAACTAATTTTAGCCAATCTACAGGTATATTACCACACCTGTAGAAACCTAAGTCTTCACCATCATTTTAATCCATTAATTTCAGTGTCTCGGTTTGAATCCCATTTGGAAAAAAAGTCATAATAATCCTGCTATTATCATCAAATGTTCAACAAAGGCTTTGTCCATTTAAGTCCAAAGTTTCTTTCAAACTCCAGTTTTCTCCTGTAATTAGCTGTCCATATTTACAGTTATTTTTTAGTGTTCTTAGTTTCTATTACATTTTTTTGTATACAATACATGTTCTTTGTAATTATTCCACCAACGCATGCCCATTTCAATTTTAATATTTTTATAAAATTGAACAACATCAAACCTTCTTTGTTTTCTCTTTATTTGTCATTTCCGTTTTGGCGACTTCAAGACATTCCTCAAGTTCATTTTCTCAAATTTTTTTGAGGGTTATATCAGGTATTTTCTCCGATCAAAGAGTTAAACCCTTTTTGTCTTTTCTTCTATTTTGTTTCTAGTTCTATGACGTTCCATCAAACGTTTTCAAATTTAGTTTTCAATTTTTAGATTGTTTTGGATAAAAAAATGGAAGGTCTCTAGTTCTCTCTTTACCGGGATAACAAAACATATCTGCCCTTTACCCCAAAGAATCTATTCGATATCGTTTAGTATTTATGATAACACAAGCAAACACCAAAAGTGATCTACTACCAAATTCTATTACTTTGCACCCTATTGCTTTGACAGCAATGTTGTCAAAGCCAAAAAATGTAAATCTACTCATCCACGACCATTGCTCATGCCCAAACAAAAAAATCACTAAAAACAATTCTTCTGTATCTTTTTTTTTGGCACAACTCTAACCAATCCCTTTTGTGAACAGCAGAGATCCAAAACATCCAAAAGATTTTAGAGTGAAACCTGTAACTGGTTCTTTTAGTTACCCTTCTGTCATTTTCTTAAAACCATTAATCTCTAACAGAAAGCAGCAATTTTAGGGAACGCTTTTGAAGTGCTGTTGTCTGCCACAGACGTCCTGAGCGTCTGGCGTGTTTTTCTCACTTTTTCTTAAACCAAGTGTGATACAATTTTTTGAACTATGTTTTTCTCTCTTTATCAAAATTGCAAAGAATCTCTTAACCCTTCTCTGACCGTTGCTCATGCCAAAGCAAAATGATAACCAACTACTTCTTGATGTCGTTCATGTGTAACTTTTTTTGACAGATATCTAATCGCTGTTTTTTGTGAGCAGCAATAAGTGGTAACAGAATGTGCGGTAGGTAAGATATGTGTCCAAAAGATCTTGAAGTGAGGTCTATAACCAGTTTTAGTGGCTATCTTTCTCCAATGATCTTCAGTAGAACGTGTCATTGCCAAACGGTCTTTCAGAGCCAGCAATCTAAAGTGACGGTCTTGAAGTGCTTTTGTTTTATAAAACGTCCTAAGCGTCTGCTTCGTTGTTTTTACTTTTCTTTGAATCAAGCATCATACCATCTTCTAAAGGTAAATTTGACACTTTGTTGTCTAAAAATGTCTGTAAAATTCCGTGCTCTTGTGGAAAAGTTTACATTGGAGAAAACAAACGTACCATATAAAGTTTCGATTTCTGCACATAAAAGATACATAAAATCGGGCTTATAAACTCACTCTCCATTAACGGAACATCAATTATATACCAGCCATAACATTGGTTTTGACCAATCTTCATTGATTTGTAACTCAAGATTCCTCTATGATAGAAAATCCTTAAAGCAATAGAAATTGTAAAACATCCTAACAATTTCAATCGGGACTCGAATTACTATCTTTCTAACGTTTGGAAAACCTTGTTCACCAGCACTTTCTCTTTGTCTACTATAGGTTTGTCTACTATATCGTTTTTTCTTTTCCTTTTATCCACAGCTTCCTCTTCACTACTCAGCAATGTAAGCCCCAAAAAACAATGAGGTCCAATTAGGAAAAAATTTGTCTGTAGCGTGGTTTATAGGTTGAGTTTCCGTGCTAATTTTCACTTTTATTTTCCTGTCGTAGTAAAGTTTTCTCCGAAAAACGTCAATTTTATTTTTCAATAACTTTTACAAAACCTTTTTTGTTCTGGTTAAAAATAAACTCTCTTTTTGAAAAAAAGACAATTAAAATGATAAGCTAGCTCCACATTCCGCGCCAACTTCCTTTTTATCTTACAAAAAAGAAAAAATTGCTAAAACTACCAAAGGAATAGAAGTAAAACTTTAATCATTAGTCGACTTTATTTCAGTCAACTGCAAAATTTGGTAAAAAATAATTTATTCTAGGTGTTCTTTCACTTTTGTTTCTCAGTATATTTCACTTTTATTTGTAGAATTTTTAAAAGTAGTGATTTTTTTATTGGACGCTTCATTTGTATGATAGAAACAGTGGCCTGTATAAGTTTCCTAAGCTAATAGTAAAGTATATTGTTGTCTCTCAAAGATTGATTATTTAATTGTTTAAAAATGATGATCATTTAGAGCAACTCTGATAAATTTCCAACATACAGATGAACTCTAATATCAAAAAATTAGACCATGAATGTCTTTAAATGTTTGTATATACACGTTCGTAAAGTCTTGAATGTGTTAGTTTCGAGCATTGTTTATCATTAGTAGCCGATTTACTACACAACACACTTTTATTATTGTTTTTTTATGTACAAAAAAAAAGTTGAAAAATTCAACTGTATGGACCAGTTTAACAAAAAAAAAATCCAACCGTTTTCTTCTTTAATTTTGCTCTGTGGTGTGTTTGAACTATATTATTTTTGTTATTTTTATTTTTCAGGTCGCATCAATTATTTATTATTAGTATTAAATTGTTTTTTAAATAGTGTAAACTTAGTGGTATTTTTGAAGTAGATGAATGGCTAGAGGCTAGTGTTTTGCAGGTGTCTGACGTTGTTCCTTCAGGATTTCGTAACGGTGGATCTACGCACATTGCGGGCTATTCGAGTGCTAAGACCTCTCAAGCTAGTCTCTGGCATCCCTAGTAAGTAGATGAAAAGTAGATGTTTCCCGAGCTCAATCTATTGAGTTTGGCCACCAATTATCACAGATCTAATAGTTGTTCTTTTTGTAGAACAACAATAAAATCTGCTGTTAATACAGTTATAGTCATACTAAATTCAAAAATATCCACTCTTTTAATGTTTTTGTACTTATTAGCCTTCATCAGTCATCAGTAAAGATAAATTATTGTTTCAAAAATTTTGCAAAAAAAACTGGTGATTGCTATAAAGTTTAGCAAACCTATAACCAATCCTTTGATTCTACAATGTCTATAAGTTACGGTGGTGTTTATAATTGATTATCATTTTTATTCTTCTATAACTAAAATCACTTATAAACCATTTATAACTGTTTTAACTTCTTCTGGTGTGTCAACATAGATTTTCGCATTTAGATGACAATGTAAAAGTAGCATCTATATGATTTGAATTTTTTTTTCTAGTTTAGGAAAAGCTTAAAACTGGTGCTTCTTACTTCTATCACTTTTTCTTCTCTTTCTCTTTTGTGTGTGTGGTTTGAGCAAACACAACCTCCTATTTAAACAAAACCAACACTTTTAACACATCCATTGTATGTGTAAATCATTTTCAATACTAAATATTTCTACCTATAGGTCTTCAAGTTGTGCTGAAATCCATCATCAAGGCTATGGCACCATTGCTCCAAATTGGATTATTAGTGTTATTTGCGATTGTCATCTTTGCGATTATTGGATTGGAATTTTATTCTGGGGCTCTTCATCGAACGTGTTACAGCCTTTATGATATAGGTTTGTCATCTATTCTTCTCTACCATCAAATCGTCTAAATCTTTTAAATTACAGATGAAATATCAAAAGAAGGTGATCAAGAAGTGCCATGTAATACAGATAATGAAACACAAGCCAAAAGTCAAGGTAGTAATTGGTGTAGAGATGGTAATTCTGTTTGTTTGGAAAGATGGCAAGGACCCAATAATGGCATTACATCATTTGACAATATTGGGTTCGCTATGCTTACTGTCTTTCAATGCATTACAATGGAGGGTTGGACAGCAATTCTCTATTGGGTATAAAACAACCCCATTATCAATATTTACCCTAAAACACATTTTCCATAGATGAACGACGCAGTAGGCAGTACATTCAACTGGATGTACTTCGTTCCACTCATAGTATTGGGTTCTTTTTTTATGTTGAATTTAGTTCTTGGTGTTCTTAGCGGGTGAGTATTTCATATTTTTTTATTGTTAATCGTTTTAAGTCTATTTAAACCAATAGAGAATTCAGTAATGAACGTCTAAGAGTTGAACGCAGAGCCAAATTCTATAGAACCAGATCAAAAAACATATTTATAGAAAGTTTTGGCCGTTATTTAGAATGGATAACAAAAGCAGGTGAAAGCTAGAATTCATTATAATGTATTTTGCTAACAACTAACAGCCACCCATCTGCTTGTTTTCCTAGTGCTAACTATAATATTGGTATTACTTGTTGTCATAATGTGCTTTTAATCATACCACCTTTGCTTTTAATGTAGCGAATTTGCCAAAGAAAGAGAAAAAGTAGAAAATAGGCAAGAATTTTTAAAGCTAAGAAGAGCAGCGCAGCTAGAAAGAGAACTCAATGGTTATGTGCAGTGGATATGTAAAGCAGGTTAGTTAAATGTCTAGATCTATCTAAATCACCCAATAGTAAATATTTATACTTTTGAGCTGTTCATTTATATATTTTTTTCTTATTTTTATTTCATGTAGTATTTTAGTTTTTTCTTCTTTCTGAATTGTTACTTTTACTTCTCTTACTTTTCCTCATTCAAAATTGCTTTATTTTTTTTCTATCATTTTCATCTATCCTAGATCCCTTCTTTTCTTTCAGTAACTCTTTTCTTTTCACCCTCTGTTAACGTCCTCACGTTCTTCCATCATGTGCTCTAATGTGGGTTTTATTATTCCACACATCTTACCCCGTCTTGTTCCTTCTTCCATTCAAAATCTATTTTTCCTCTGCTTGTTTTCAAATCTAAATCCAGAATTTTTTCTCTCACTTTCTTTTTTATAAATATTCTGACAGCTCCTGTAACTTTTTATTGTGCTAACTCTTTCAAATTTCTGTCCATCAATCTTTTTTCACATATCATTCACACTATGCTCTATAATCATAATCATGTCTTTTTTTCTTTTTTTGTTTCTGTTATATTATCTCATCCGGTGTTTTTGCTTCTGCTTTATTCTTTTCTTTCTCCTTGACTTATTGGCTCTTTTTATAACAAATACTCTTTTGTTATCATATTCATTCATTCTAGACCCTCTTTCTTTCCATTTGGTATCTCTGTTTTTTTCACTTTACTTTTTCTTACGTTCTCAGGTGCTCCTTTCTACGCTACACATCCTGCTCCTTCTCTGTTTTCCCTCCATAAGATTCCCTCTCTTTGTTTCTGTACCTAAATCTTGCAATCATGTTTCTTTCCTTCTACTTTTTTTTTAAATATTTTGATAGATTCTGCAATTCATTTATCATATTTCTTATTGTGCCTAATTTTTCAAAACTGTGTCCATCTTTTTTGTTTGTTATGTCTAAGTCTCGATATAACATTTTTCCGTGCACTTTCTGTTCTAATTCTTCCATTAACGTTTTACATTTTTCTATCTTTTACTTACTCTTCTCTCTGTTATACTATTTACTCTCCAGTTATACATTGTTTTCTCTCCTTTATTTTGTGATCAAACTAAAACGCTTGCTGCTTTTAAGTCTTTATTTTAATTTTTACTTTACTGTTTTCTTATGTTGCTATATACGAGTATTTTAGGGTGTCTTTGCTTAATTCTGTTATCCATCTCACACATTTTTGCTTTCTTTAAACGTTTACCCTCTTTGCTCCATCCAACATTGTATTGTTTACTCCGCTGTCAGACATTAAAAAATTTCTATTTCTTACTATCCTTATGGTTAATTTCCCTTTTTTTACCAGTTTTTTCACCGCACCTTATTTCTGTTTCTCTCTTCAAGCATGTATTTTATGTATGTACCTGATGTCCCTCTATTCTTTTACTACTAGTTTTATTTCATTTTGTCTTCACTTCTGTTGTTGTTTTTATAACACTGTAATTCATATCTTCTTTTTATTTACTTCTAATTATTTTTTAGGTATCTTCTGTTTATTTTTCATTGTTTTCAAAAGTTACATACACAAGCATTCAAACTTCTCTTCTCTCCTTAATGACTCCGTTCTCTTGTCTTTCTGGCTTTTAATTAATATTTTTTCCATATCGCTCATATTATATTGTAAACAAAAATTAACTTAAAAATCATTGTTACATCAAGCCTCTTTCTCTATCTCTCTCATAGAATCTCATATTGTATCTCGCTTCTTTTCAATTTCTTTATTATTATCTATATATTTTTTGTTCTTAATGCTTTTCCATAACTTTTTTTTTGTCTACCATGCCAAAAAATGTTCCTAAATCTACAAACATCCTCCTTTTTGCCTTTTGTTTTATTTCTCCCCACACATTCTCTTTTACTCCTTTTGTTCTGCATCTCTTACTCTATTGCTCCTCAACGATATGCTGTAACCTTCTTTTATCTTCTCCTACCTTGCATGCTTTTTTAACACATGCAAATATTTTCATTTCTATTTTTTCCAACTGTATTTTTTTTTCATTTTTTTTTGTTTATATCTCCTTCAACTCTTCACACTCCATTATGGTACTTTTCCTGCACTTTTCTTATTTTCGTCTAAATGAAAATTTTCTGCAAAACTATCTAACAACGTTATTATACAGTAATGTTCTATCTTAACTTTCTCCCGTTTTTATATATAGAGGAAGAGAAAACTCTTTTTCTTCCCGACTTTATTTATGACACATTTCATTTCTTGTCTCAATCTCGCCCGGTAATTTTTGTCAAGTATTTTATTTGGTTTGTCACTACTTCCCTGTTTCTCCCACATTTTTCATTTCCCTTTTTTTCTCTTCATTTGTTTGTTTCCCCTAACAGTTTCACAAAATGTTTATTCCACTCGTTGCGTTTGCACTCATATTTATTGTTTTCTTTTTATTTTATGCCCTAACTTATAACATCTTTGTATTTCTGGATCTTATGCTGGATCTGAAGCAGTTATCTCTCTGCTTTGTTTCTTGTCTCTTGTGTTTTTCATGTTAGCAATAAAATCAATACATATTGTTTATTTTTTTTCCATTTTCTTTATTTTTTTGGGAAGTAAATCGTCAGCAGTTCAAATTTTTTTTGCATATTTTTCTATTCCATTTTGTTTTTTTTCATTCATTTTTATCTCTTAGAAACAAAATCTCTATCCAGTATTTGTTTCACGACCGTTATTATTCTTTTTTTAAGCTTTATTAAGTTTTTTATCATCCCTTTTCATTATTTTTCACTTCTTTTTTTTGTATTTTTTTTCTTTGTTATCTTAATCTTTTATTTGAATGTATCTTTAACACATTGAACGCTGTCTATTTTGAAATTTATTTTTTTTTTGTTATATTTTTACGTTTCGCTTTTTTTATTTTTTTTTCTCTTGATTTCGTTTATTTTTCCGTTACATTTTGTTATAGCCTTGCTTTCTTCATACATTTTGTTTGCTATAGTTACTTTATTTATCAATTACAGAGGAAGTAATTCTCGCCGAAGAACGAACAACAGAAGAAGAAAAACTTCACATAATGGAAGCAAGAAGACGTGCTGCAAAAAAGAAAAAACTGAAAAAAATGGGCAAAAGTAAAAGTACAGATACTGAAGAGGAAGAACAAGAAGAGGAAGTAGGTGAAGATGGTAAGAATTTCATTTTTTTGTTTCTTTATCTTGTTCTACTCTTATTGTTCGAATAGATAAGAGAAATAGGAAGAAGTGTCCGTTTTAGAATTATACTTTGCATGATTCGTTTTTTTTCAAATCTATACACATTTGTAAATAAAAATTTTTCCTTTATTACAACACATCATTTATTCTTTGATTTATTTTTAATGATATTCTGTTTTAATCCACAGTATTTCTTACAGAGTCTAAGAAAAAATTCAAAGGTATGCGAAACTGATGAAAAACATCTGTAAAATGATATCATTGTTTTTAGATTGAGATGTTATTATTTATTTATTTATTTATTGTTTTATTATTTTTTATAATGTTTGTAGCGCTTATTCTGCAGGTTTCCTTTTTCTTTCTTGCGGGGTAAATAATCTTTTTAGTTTATTTTTTTTTTCAGTCTTTATTATGGTTTGACCTGTGGTGCTGCAGGTTTTGTTCTTTTTCGCTTTGTTTATGTACGTTATTATTTCTTATAATAATAAATACAGACAATTTCTAAAATAGTGGGAATAACAGTTGTTTTCCTCATACATTTAAGTTTCTTAATCTCAAATTTGACAAAAATGTCATATCAATGTCACGTCATTTAACCTCAATCTAGTAAAATTGACATGAATGTCAAAATAGCAAGCTGAAAAGCGGAATATCGTTGTTTTTGCAGGATTTCATAACTTACTACAACAGGACATAATTACTAAAACACGGTTTATAACATCATAGAATAAAACATCATATAAATATTCTAAATATGAATAACACGGTATCTTTAAAGGTGCTCGATTATTGGTGGCAATGCACTGTACATATTTTGAAACAATCATTAACTTTTTCTGTTTTGTCTTTGTTCATTCTTCTATCATATGTTCTACACTTTTTCCTATATTCTGCATCTTGGGAAAATTTTTTCAGCTTTTCTTCATACCAAATCTGCTTTTCTTCGTTTAATTCTCTCATTATGTTTTGTTGTTCTCTTTCTTTCTGAACCTTTTTCTGTTCTCATATACTTTGAAACTTTGTCTATTATTATGTTTTTTACTTCTTGATATACGTTTTGTTATTGAAAGATTTACTTTTCCTTTTTTCATCTATCAACCTGACATCAGTCTCCAACTGGTTTTTATTTCCATCTCTCTTAACACTTCTATCATCTTTGAGTATTTCTAGATCCAAAGAATAGTTCTAATAAAATACTCTTTTTTTGCAATCTTATTAGTAATTCCTATTATGTCCAAATGAAGGTTTAAGTTCTCTGTTCCAGAAATACCTTCTGGTTCTCCTTCACGTCAAATCTTTTCTGATTTGTTTCATTTCTTCATCTAAATCTTATTATCATACTCTCTTAATTTCTTTCTGTTCTCACATACTTTAATCATTATTTGTATTTATTCTTTGTTATGTTTCATCTTCCAACAGATCTACTTTCTATTCTTCACTATATTTCAACCTGGCGTCTTTTGGTTCTAATTTTACTTTCTAACACTTCTAACATTTTCAAGTATTTCCAACTGTCCTAGTTTCATGTTTTTCCTCTTCCTTTTAATGTTTAATAGTCTTTGAAAGTATTATAGTCACCCTTTAACAATTTTTTCTTGCACTCCAACTCAAGATTTTTCATGTTTTCTAAATGCTGCTTTAGGTTGAAATACCTTTCTATTTTTTTCACTTCTGATAAAATATAAAATCTGTTAATATATCACTTAAAGCTTCTTGTCCAGTGTTTTCTTTTATTACATCATTTTCTTCTGCATCATCTCTTGCTTATGATTCTGCAATTTGTCTTATACTTATCTTCTATTAAAGCTTTTATACAAGAATCAATTTTTGAACTGTACTAATCTACATGTTAGGATGCAAGACCAAGTGCTGAGCATAGATCATAGATGATAAGTCAAAAGCATAGATCTTGCTTTTTCAAAAAAATAAATTAACAGAAACACTTCCGCATTGTTGCCAATAATCCAAAGATTCAAGTACTTAGTATATCTTTTTTCTTATACTTAAAAACTGTGTAATCTATTTTGCTCATGTTTCTTTATCCATTTATTTTTCTTTACTTGTTCTTTTGCATGTTTCTATTAGTTCATCCTTTTACAAACTATTAATACAGATAAATAGAAACGAAATTCTAAATTCTATTTTGTATAAAAAGCTTCACAGGTCAGCAGCTTTGGCTGAAATCAGTTGCGCATCAAAATTAGATAATTTTTTTTGGAAATTACTAGATTCTTAGATGCTACATGTATGTAGTAGGCTAGTGTAGGATAAAAATGATTATAAATTCAAATGTTTTGTTTGATCAAAATTATATTATATAACACATTTTTATTTATTGCATAATCATATGTTCGTATTGTTGCATGTTTAAGTTAGTATTGTTAACAGGATTTGGTCGAACATCCTACTTAAAATCCAGAGTACAGGGTCAAGGAGGCTGTGCGCGATTCTGGAGAGCTGAAAAACGACTGAGATTTGGTATTCGTCATATGGTGAAGACACAATGGTTTTATTGGTCTGTTATTGTTTTGGTTTTTTTTAATACGTTTTGTGTGGCTGTGGAGTACCATGGTCAACCGGAATGGTTAAGTGACTTTTTATGTAAGTACCATATGAATCTAATATCATCTGATATTGGATGCAAAACAACAACGAGCGACAAACAACAGTCAAAATTGTGACTACTCTTGTAGCCAACTTGCTCCAAAGTTTTATCATGACACGACATAATGACAAATTTGGTACTATCTTTTCACAACTAATAATACCTTAGGTACAAATCTGCCATTAGTATTCTCCTTGGCTACCTTTTACTATGCCTTTTGTTAACAATCTGCCAATAGAACATAATCTATGCTTCCATGAGTTTCTTTAGTGCTTCTTAACCGTTAAACTGAGGATAATCTATATAACAAAGCAGACCTTAGATTAAGAAAAGATCTAGGTGAAAAAACTCTAGGTCAAAAAGTCAAAACAACTCCTTCGTATGTATCCAACAAAATGGCGTACTCACCAAATAGAAAAAAACTTTTGACCGTGCAGAAAAATATTCAACCAAGATCGTCATTTGGCACCTACTAAAGTTTAAACCAAAGACCTAACATCCCGAGGTCGCTGAAAATCGCCAAAAACTCAAAAAACTTGTCTTGGCATAGCTTGGGCTCATAGAACTCTAACAACTTTCTAGATAAACCGCCCAATTATTGCTTTTGCCTTTACATTAAATTGTTAATCGAGTCTACACAAGAAAAATGTGGCTCAAATATCAGAAGCTAAATTTGTTACTTAACCTGATCAATATCTTGCATCTACTGTTGATTGGGTACACTTACAAAATACTTATACTAACAAGACCTGATCAAACTAGATTAATATTTGAGCATCTACTATTGATTGTGTACATTTAAAATAATACTACTGACCTGACCTGATCTGACCAAACCAGATCAATATTTGAGCATCTACTATTGGTTGGATGCATTTAGAAAATACTAATACTGACCTGACCAAACCAGATCAAGGTTTTGCATCTACTGTTGTTTGGGTACATTTGTCGTGCAACACTAACCGATTTTTTGTTTCAGATTGTGCCGAATATGTATTTTTGGGTCTTTTCATGTCCGAAATGTTTATAAAAATGTATGCTTTGGGTCCTCGAATCTACTTTGAATCAGCTTTTAATCGTTTCGATTGTGTTGTAATTAGTGGTTCAATTTTTGAAGTGATTTGGAGTGAAGTGAAAGGTGGTTCATTTGGATTATCAGTTTTAAGAGCGTTACGTTTATTACGAATTTTTAAAGTAACAAAATATTGGTCGTCGTTACGAAACCTTGTTATTTCACTGCTCAATTCAATGAGATCTATCATCTCCTTGTTGTTCCTTCTCTTCTTATTCATCTTGATTTTTGCGCTGCTCGGTATGCAGCTTTTTGGCGGACAGTTTAATTTTGAAAATGAGACACCTCCGACCAACTTTAACACGTTTCCGATTGCACTTTTAACAGTATTCCAGGTATTTATCCTATATCATTTGTTATCCCCTGTTAGAAAATGTACTTATTCTAGATTTTGACCGGTGAAGATTGGAACGAAGTGATGTATTATGGAATTGAAGCACTTGGCGGCCATGAAAATGGTGGAATGGTTTATTCATTATACTTTATTATTTTGATGCTTTTTGGCAATTATACTTTGCTCAACGTTTTCTTGGCTATCGCCGTTGATAACTTAGCGAATGCCCAAGAACTGACAGCAGCCGAAGAAGAACAAGCTGAAGAAAATAAAGAAAAACAAGCGTTAGAATTGGGAAAAGAAATGGAAGCTTTGCAATTGGATAGTGTTAATCCTCGAGTAGAAGTTAGTTCTCCAAGTCCGATTAAAGGTCGACAGAAAAGAAAAGAAAAACCTGCAGAAGAAGAAGAAGAAATTGGTGGTCCAAAACCAATGCTTCCGTATTCTAGCATGTTTGTTTTGTCACCTACAAATTTGTAAGTAGATGATAAATCCAAATTTGTAAATCTAATTTTTTTGCTTTGTTCCATTTTAGAGTTAGACGAGGTGCTCATTGGGTGGTAAATTTACGTTATTTTGATGCTTTTATTATGGTTGTAATATTGCTCAGTTCGGTTGCTTTAGCGGCTGAAGATCCAGTCAATGAAGATTCGGGCTGGAATTTAATTCTAGACAAGATCGATTATGTCTTCACTGGTGTCTTCGCAATAGAAATGCTTCTTAAAATTGTCGATCTAGGAGTTATATTGCATCCAGGATCATATTTGAGAGAATTTTGGAACATAATGGATGCCGCTGTGGTTATCTGCGCCTTAGTATCTATGGGATTCGATTTTGCGTAAGATATTTCTAATATATCATTTACTTTTTATAATAATTTTGTTTTCTTTCTATTTCTCATAGCCAAAATAAGGCCGGTGCAAACTTATCAACCATCAAATCGTTGAGGGTGCTTCGAGTGCTAAGACCTTTAAAAACAATTAAACGAGTGCCCAAATTAAAAGCAGTCTTTGACTGTTTAGTGAACTCATTAAAAAATGTGATAAACATTCTTATAGTGTACATATTATTCCAGTTTATATTTGCTGTGATCGCCGTTCAATTGTTCAACGGAAAATTTCGTCATTGTACTGATGAAAGCAAATTTACAGAAGCTACGTGCCAGTGAGTTTCTTTTATTCTTAAAGAAACAATTTGCATTCAATGCAGCAAAGCAATAAAAATAGTAAAATTTGATAATCAACTATCAAAATTTTTGATATCTGATAATTTTAAGCTATTGTTATCTCCTCTCTACAAGCTGATTAAGATTTTCTTGCGGACAAATTTACCAAATAACTTTTGAAAAAATGATCACTGAAGTGATCATTTTTAAAGAGTAGCAAGCCATTGTTCAAATGAATTTGAACAATAGCTTGCTACTCTTGTCCAAAATTAGACAGCTAAAGTTTTCAGTTCCTTTCGTAATGTCAGACTGAAGAGAAAATCAATCGTCCATCTTCAATTTATTGTCTCTTCTGTTAAAAATTATATTTTAGGATAACCCAGATTTCATAAATTTTTCTGATATTTTTTTTCTGCTTTATAAATGTTACATATCCCATCACTTATCAATTTTTGACTAACACAACCATGGTTTTTTAGTGGAGTTTTTTAGAAAAGTTTATTATAACTTGCTTCTACTCAAAACTTTAAACGATTCTAATATTTTTTAAAATTACAGTACTTTATCATTTTTTAAGGGTTCTAAAACCACGTAATGCTCATTATCCTAATAAAAATCTTGCTCAGAATAAGGCAATGAATGTTTTTCGTAATTTTTTTCAACGTCTGATTTTAGAGATTGACAATTCATAAAATTCTAGCCATTATCCCACTTTTGATATCCGTAGAAGTTGAGAAGAGTTTTGTGAAGTTATCAACTTCTTTACTTCTAACTCCTCAACTTGCAACAATTCTAATATTTCTCCAAACTAAAACACATTTTTCAATAACATTTTTTTTATATTTTAGAAATCCTTCCCAAATTTTTTAAAATTCAAGAAAGGCTTTGGCACTTTTTCTTATTTTCTATGGTACGATGTGTGTGAGAGAGGCAACGAGACAATTTTTTTTATCAATTAGGGATTTTTTCTTTACTTCAAATTAGTTCGTTTTGGCATTTAGACACCAGTAAAATCATTAATAACTGACCTGACCTGACCCGACCGACAAAACTTCCACTATCTCGCTCTTGAAAATCGTCAATTATCAATTTCTTGCGATTGCTTTGCTGCAGAGCGGCTATAATTTATATGATCTAAACGCCAGATAAAAAAATCTGTATATACTCCAGGGGTCAGTACTTCGTTTTTGAAGAAGACAGTGATGTGCCTCGAGTAGAAAAAAGAGAATGGAAGCTACAAAGTTTTCATTACGACGATGTACCTATGGCTATGTTAACGCTGTTCGCTGTTCAAACAGGTGAAGGATGGCCTCAGTACGTTGTCTTCGTATTATTTTGGCTAAATCTAATACGTTGCAATTTGTTATAGGGTTCTTCAACATTCAATGTCTGCCACCTATGAGGATCAAGGCCCTATACAAAATTTTCGAATAGAAATGTCCATTTTCTACATTGTATATTTTGTAGTATTTCCTTTCTTCTTTGTAAATATATTCGTTGCCTTGATCATTATCACATTTCAAGAACAGGGTGAAGCCGAGTTACAAAGTGGTGAAATTGATAAAAATCAAGTATGTGAAAGAAATGTGTAAAACGCCGTCTTGTTAAAACAATTTGTTTTTATTTTTAGAAATCTTGTATAGACTTTACGATTCAAGCTCGCCCTTTGGAACGGTACATGCCAAACAAACGAAACAGCTTTAAATACAAAATTTGGAGGGTAGTGGTATCTACGCCCTTTGAATACTTTATAATGATGCTGATTGTATTTAATACATTACTATTAATGATGAAGGTAAGCGCTATTTTCCAATTTCCTATCTCTTCACATCAGCGAATTAAACTAAAGCCAGCATTTGATAGAAATTATCAAAAATATTAAAATTTCTATCATAAACAAAAGTCGGCAGTGTAGGTTTAGTAAATATGAAAATAATGAAAGACAGCAATACACCAATATTTTATGCAATCTGCACTTGGATGGGCAAAAGCATTTTGTGTTTTGTTATTCATGGAAATTTGTTTTTATTAAATTGCTTTGAAACTAATCAAACACGCTACTAAGTAAATATTTGTTTAGAAGTAAAAAACATAGGTTGAAAAGCTATATATGAAATCATACCATTTGGTACATAATAACAATCAAAAAATACCAAACGGATGCATTTTATATAATCAGCTGACAAGAAAAAACTTCTTAGTGTCGTGCAAAGTCAGTTAGCATGTTATGTGGTTTTGCAATTGCTTTAAAATGAAAAAAAAAACAAACCAAAATGTTATGAATAATCTCTGACTGACTTTAAAAATCATCTCTATAAATAATACAAAATTGTTAGTCTTGAAAAACATTGCATTCACTTTAGCATGTTTTATGTGTAAATGTTGATCGAACCAACAAGTTGACGTATTTCAATTGGCACAAATGTGAATGTTTATCTTTTTTTTGTTTTTAAAACCTGAGCTGTTCGTATTTCATCCTGGAATATTTCAACAAAACAATTCAAGGATTGTCTTGCATTGCTCTGGCTGCAGTGCACTTGTACAACACCAATCCTTGTAGTTTTATAGATTATTACCCACATCTTATGCCCTTCCCATCACATTGTTTTTGTGTTCAGTGTCAACCAAACGTACAACTCTACCAAAATAGAAGAAAAAATTTGTTCACAGTAGCTGAAATCGCAGAAGATTACTCATTATAATCCAAAATCACTTACAATAAGCACCTGGTTAAAAATTTGAGCCTTCTGTGAGAGATACAGAACCTTTTCTTTAAAGATTGCGCCAGTAGGTGTTTACTGTAAGCGTTTTTCAACCAAAATGACAAATCTTATATTTATTTCAGCTACCTTTCTTCTATTTTTGTGCACTCTTTAGTTGTGTTAGTACAAATCATTGTTAATATTCAAAACGCTTTAAATTGTTAGACCATTTTGGATGTTTTCTTATTCGTGGTAGCGTGTATAAAACATGTGTTAGTTGCAAAAGATCCAGACCAAAGTCAAAATTATTGGTGTGCTATTTACTAATCCACAGTGTAAGTCAGAGAGTTCTAATTGAGACCTATATACATAGAATTCCCTAACTTACCTACTACAATTAGATTATAGATTTAGAGTAATTGATTGGACAGTCTGGCCACGTGTTGTATGTGTTTTAACAGTTTGACAAGCAAAGCGAGCTCCACACCAAAACGCTTAAGTACCTCAACTGGGGCTTTACTGGCATGTTCACAGTGGAGTGCATTCTCAAGATCCTTGCCTTCGGCGTCCGGGTAAGACCAACTGTAGTATACGACATCCATCCATTTTTTTGCTCTCTCTTTTTCTCTTCTGTTCACGTACCGAATACATCAAATGTATATAATAATAAATTGTATTCCTCTACCATTCCAAATCCTTATAAGCTAGAACACTATGCTTGGGCATGTTTAAAATTTTTGCATGATTGTTCAAAATGGGCATGTCAAAAAAAAAACTGCATGATGGTCACACAGAGAAACACAGTACACCCACAGGACATGGAAGCCGCCATCACTGCGTGCTTTTTTCAATATTTTTTCTATTTTGATTTAGAAGAGAAAACTATAATATAACAAACAAAAAAACAAATACTGGCTCTGCCGACTTTTTCCAAGAGGTAGGCAATATCGCTTGTAGAGTAGTAGGCTACATTTTGTAAGTTGTTGTAGTACCACGAGTCACCGCCCTTGTTGTCCGACATCCTGGCAGCAATGAACATTCTATTTACCTTCCTCTTCCTTTGTGAGACTGTTCTCAAGCTCATCGCTTTCGGCATTAAGGTAATCTATTTCTAACCACTTTTACCTCTGACTTTTGCGAAGACATGAACACTTTTTTTTAGGTACTAATTTATCGTATTGTGGATCTTTTATTTTAGGCAGTTTGGCACGTGGTCATTTGAGTAGTACCATACTGCACTATTTTTCTTTTCATCTCTCTAGTCTAGTGATATATTTTTTAGAGGTAGTTTAGAGTAGTTTGTTAGAGTTCACCAGTTTATGCTACTGTTTCCCATTTGACGAGAAAGCAGTTTTATTTTTCATTTTAACAGTCTTAGCTTTACTAGAAGCATGGTAAATATCCTATATCCTTCTGTTCCCAATATCCTTTTTTTTTGTTTCTTCCACATTTCTTATGATTTTATCAAAAATACTAGTTTAGATCGAGAATAAAGTGTTTGAACTCTCAAATGATGTTTTGTTAGCAATGAAAGGGTGTTTTTTAGGAAGAAAATAAGTTTCAGTACTTTATTGCTCATTTCTTAGATTATGAATATTTTAATTCCATTTAAACGTTTTAATTTGTTTTAGAAACAGGAGGTAAAATGTTACATTATAATTAAGTGTCGTTTTAAGAATTTCTTACACAGCGCTTTAGAAATATAAAATATTAGCTGTGCTTTATAGATCATGCTAAGACTTTTGACCTCTGTCTACACAAAATATGAAATGAGTTCGAATCCCAAAGTAAGAGAATCATTGCAAGCTAGAAAGCATTCATAGAACTCAGAAACTCTTGGGCTAACGCTTTGAAAATCCAATCTAAAATCCAAAAAATGCCTGTTATGCCATTGTTACTCAAAAAAAAATTAGGTGAAATGACAAAACAAGAAACACCATTAGATATGACATTGACATTGTCTTACTAGATGTCAGCTTAGAAAAGTTAGAGAAAATTGAATATTAAGTGAACTTAAACCATATAATTATAAATAAATAAGCCCCTTAATCAACACGCAGTGCTTTCTAGTCAAAACAAAACAATCAAAAAATTTACTTCAGTTGAAACATCAAACAATTGTACAGATACTCCAAAGAGATGAGTGAAATTAAAAAAACAAAGTAATGTTTACATCAAAAGCCATTTCTCCGCTATCAGAACCTCGTCACAACAACATAACATAGAACTCAGAACTTTGAAATGTAAATGTAAGAAATTCTAAGAATTTTCTGATTTAACAAAGTCATTTACAAAAAAATTCTAAAGAAGATAAGTTACAAACAGACAAACTGATTCACATGCACAACATAAATAAAAAAAAAACAGTTTTGAGTATTTAGATTCTATCATAAGAAAGTCCGTCAACAACCACCTGTTGCAACTGTACCTGTAGAATAAAGAAGAAAAAAAGAAGGTAAAAAAGAAAAAAAAATCTTGAGTCGGCAATTCACAGAAGTTTGGCGAGACATATATATCTAAAAGAGGGACACAAAAATCCAAAAAGTAAGATAATTTGTTAAATCAGCAAAATAAAAAAATAAATCGCCAGCGGCAAGAAAAGTCTTTATAGTACTTGGTGGTAAAAATTAGTTCACAAACAAAGAGTTCCAGAGTGGTAAATAAGGGTAGAAAAGAAATTGTAAACCTAGCCTAGACGTCTACCACAAACAAATAAAGTGACCAACCTTAGCCTTAAAGACCGTAAAAACAATTGTTTACATAACAAAAAAAGTTGAGTAACGCCTCCGATAACTTTACCATAGAAAATACAGAAAGATACTTCGAGCTGCTTCTACCACGCATCAACAATCATACATTCAGTATTAAAACCTCTTCACAAGCCACAAAAAACCTATACTATACTCTATTTTTTCGGCAGAGGCAAATGCGCGCGTATTGGAAAATAGTATATTACACTACAAAAGCAGAAAGTTGAGATTCCTGCACTGCGCGCCACAATGCTCAAGGCGTAGCCGAGGGCATCATGGCGCGCAGTTCAGGGCTCTCAAATTTCTGCCCGGGTAGTGTATACTAGTTTTCTTGCTACTCCAGTCGAACGTACGTGGTTTCGGCTGCGATTCCACGGCAGAAAGTGCGGGAATAAATTTTTACTCCCCTTTTTCCACAGGAGACGCGCGGATAGCTCTACCAGTGCATGAAAGATACACTTTCTGCCGTGGAATCGCAGCCAAAACCACGTACTTTCGACTGGAGTAGCAAGAAAAATTCTATACACAATATTGCAACTTTCGGTGCATTTTCTAGAAACTTAACTGACAATAGTGTCAGTTTCAATAAATTGTTTAGGTTTACATAACCTCACACAAGCACCGGAATCTTTAAAGACTCGCAATAGTCAAGAAAAGTGTGACATCAGTTGCCATTGAAACCGAGTTTTGTGCTTTAAACGACACATGATTTGCACGCCGTTGCGAAAAAAATCTTGTTTGGCAGACCAAAGGAAGGCTAGGATAAATTGACAAGTCTCGCTGACACCGCTTTTTCATAAAATTGTGCTGTGTAAACGGGACATTGCTTTAACCAATAGAAAAAAAGTATTTTGAGGGCGATTTTGAAGATGCCCAATTATTCGTCTTGCCAATAGCAGAAGAATATAGTTTAGAAGTTTTACTCAACATTTAGCTTCGTCCAATACATATGATAACGTAGACTTCTGAACATGGAATAGAGTATAATCAAACTCGTAAGTTTATCTATTTGGCTTTGCGATACCATCTTAAGTCAAATTTGTACAACGTTAAGCTAAATGGAGTACAGTAATTTTAACCTTTGCTTAACAAAATGTAGCCAACACCCAAGTACAGTTAGCCCAAACGCTGAAGACAGAGATTTATACCCTTCAAGACACTTTCAAAAGTGGAACAAAAAACTACCCCCCGTGGATTGTTACCAATAAAAAAAACATGATTAAAAAAATCGTCCAGAAAAATAAGCATCACGCAACTTCTATCGCTTGTTTGAAAAAAAAATCTTCGATTTTTTCTTACAGTAAAATAAACAATTGCTTACTTGATCAGAGAAAGCTTGGGCTTAAGTGTCGTCTTCTCCATAAATTTTTTTACACTTCTTTTTGTACTTCGATGAGAATTGGGAAGAGGTGAATAGAAATACAAAAAAAATTGAGACGAGATTGTTTTCGGTTTCTGTAGCAGCTCATTGTTAAGAATCATCAACTAGACAGTTAATTAATTTGAAACATATGTCTGATTTGAATTCAAATTTATTTTGGTTTATTTCGTTAAAAACTCACATAATTGGTTTAATAAAGTGACGTAGATAACTGTCACATTAAAGATTTCAGTTTATATTTGACATAAATTTGTGTCAAAATAAATAAATAGCGTTACTGTGTGTTTCTTTTCGTGTTTTTTAATTGAAAATGGAAATTAGAAAACAGTGAATAGTAATTAAAAAAAATATTTAGTAAACAATGTATTTGTTCAAAACCAAAAAAAATTACAATTTTTGTAGAAATGTCAACCGTTTATAATTGATGGAGAAAAAACATAGCCACCACTATCTCGCTTTTGAAATTCATCAATGATCAAAGTCTTCTTGCCTTTGTTTGAAATCAACAGCAGTAATTTTAACCAAAAATGACAGTTAAAGAGTTCTATTTAAATATACTTTCTAATTAATTCTATTGACATTTTGGTAAATTACAAAAAAAAATCGCAATTTAGTCAATATTTGCATTAAATGCAAATAAACAAATGTGCCCTATTTTTATTTTATGTTTTCCAATTAAAATACGTGACAAATAAGATTTAAAAACACCCTACTTCTATAAAAAAAAGCTGCATTACTCCAAAAAGACTTGAAACACTTATTCTCCAATTTTTAGTCAAATTTAGTTTAGATAAATTATAGAAATTAGTATCAATTTATTTCGTATTTCCACCTAAATTACCACTAATATGATCATAATAATAATATTTCTTATTTCTTAGAACTTCTTCAAAGATCCATGGAATACATTTGACCTAATCACCGTAATTGGAAGTATAGTCGACGCAATGGTCGTCGAATTTGGTGTAAGTGTTCTATTATTTACATTTCTAACAAATAAAAACACACAAAAAAATCACAAATTTACACACAGATTTTTCTCATGTCTACTCAGCAAGAAAGGTATAGGAAATGGAAAAAAAATATTGCACAAAATAAATGAATGTTTTGTTTTTTTTTTTTGATTCTCTGCACAATGTCCATCCATCTTTACTAATCAATGTTTTCTGTTCGCATTAAGGAAAGAGCGGCAAAAATGTCAAAAGAAAGGGTACGTTTTAGAACGTTTAAAAAAAGCATATGACTCTTGTGTGTCTTAATAATTTTTGAGAATAGGTTTAGATATAGATTAATCAATAGCTAATTAAAAGTGTTTTATACAGTTGGGTAGACCTCAAGATTCTCTATTAGGACCCTTCTTCTATATTTGAGAATCCTTGTATTTTAGCGAAGGTTAGTTTAACTAGTAGTAGTGGTAGTAGTAATTTTAGTTAATTATTTTGTAGATTTATGTCTTGTGTGTTCCTTTTGACTTTCATTATTGTCTATTTTCAATCAGATTAAGTAATAAAAATACAATGAAAATCAAAAATAATACACATTATATTAATATAGTTCTAGATTGAAACCTCTTCCTTTTTGTAGTCTCGAAAATATGGAGAAAAATTAGGTACCTTTGATCGCTTCGCAAAGTGGATGCAGGTACATAATTTAAATTTTTAATAATTTATTTATAATTATAAATATTTTATTAAAATTAATGATGATAAGCATGAAACGCATGTAGTAAGAAAAAGTACAAAGCAATTAGTGCCTTTGTGGTAAGTATTACTCTACCACACATCATAAAAACACAAACAAATTACATAAAATAGTTTTATAAATTAGATAGATTTGTATTTAAGAATGTAGCTTAAAAATATAGTGTAGAAGTAATAACAGTAAATGTCTTTTCTAAAACAAAAAAAAAAAAAAAATAAAAAAATCCAAAAAAATTCACTTTCCTAATATACAATTATAAATAATTACAGGAAAATTTTATCAACGTTGGATTTCTAAGATTATTTCGTGCTGCACGATTGATAAAACTGCTACGACAAGGCTACACCATACGTATTCTTCTCTGGACATTTGTTCAGAGTTTTAAAGCTCTTCCATACGTCTGTCTTCTCATAGCAATGCTATTTTTTATATATGCCATCATAGGAATGCAGGTAAAATACTTTGTAAATACATTAATTTTGGAAATACTTTATCAATTGACAGTCTTCTGGGTTAACAGAGTAGTCTAAAGCATTATAGACGTAAAACAAAACTCTAACTCTGTCATTTGTTTTTCTGACAATCAAGCTTACATATACAGTATATACTCTATATATGTATATATTTTATAATATCTATACTATTGTATTTTTTGCTCTACGGTTAGAACTGCCATTATGTGCAACTGATTAAAACTAACAAGTCTGAAACCGGTATGCTCTATAAACAAAAAATGCTCCATCCTGTCATAATTTTTATTGCCCTTGTCCCTTTTGCTCATTTCTTTTGATATTATGATTGTAAATTTATTTGTTTTATTTTATAAATTTTATTCGATAATTACATTTACTCTTTATTGTGTGTTTTTATTTTGTCTAATTAATTGTTTTTTATTACGTTATAATCGTTTCAGTTCGTTCTTATTTTGTTTTCCTATGTTTCTTTGCGTTTTTATTTTCTCAGTATTCGCTAATATATTGTAACGTGAAAGCTGTACAATTTATTTTTTTCATAATCACGCACACAATATATAAGCCACTTGCTGGTCGCTTATATACTGCGTGGGCACCGAACAGTCTGAAATTGTCTAGATGAGTTCTCGCTATACAATATTTTTAATAATTTTTCATTTCAGATGATAAAAAATTCTCTGCTCTTTTTATTTTTAAAAACGTTTATCTTCTAATTTTAAGTCTAATTTTTTCTTATTAAATTTACAATTTCAAAATAACTTCCTCTGCTGTAAAATACGCAAATGTAGTAGCATAGTTACTTAACATGCAACATTTCTATATTATCTAATAAACAATTTTTTGACAATTTCTTTAAATAGTGACATCTGTCTGTAGAAATAGAAGGCTACTCTAATGCTTAAAATGTGAAGACTTTGTCTCTTAAATTCATTAAAAAAGCTTTTGATCTATTAGATTCTATCATTAGATACGCTGTATCAGCTGACTAAAATGTTTAAAACAAAGACTAAATAGAGATAAAAAGTTTCCAAAATGATCATTTAAAAACAATAAATCCATACAGTATGATCATTTACTAATCTTTCAGCTTTATTATAAAATATTATTGATAACATTAACCCAAATGATTCTATTGTATACTGTAATACAAAATATCTATATTATACTAATATATAATTACATTTTAACTTTAGGTGTTTGGAAATATTGCCGAAATTCCAAATGCAGCAATTAATCGTCATAACAACTTTCGAACATTTTTTCAAGGATTAATGCTGCTTTTTAGGTATGTATCAGAAAAAATGTCTGGTATATTATTATCAAATTATACTATAGGTGTGCAACAGGTGAAGCGTGGCCCAATATTATGTTATCATGCATTAAAGAACAACCATGTGACCCGGAAGCAAAGAAACCATCAAATAGTTGCGGTTCAAATATAGCTTATGCGTATTTCGTATCATTTATATTTTTTTGTTCATTTCTCGTAAGTATGCGTCATAATATTTTGACATCAGAAGTGGGATTATATATTATGTATTTTAGATGTTAAATTTATTCGTTGCTGTTATTATGGACAATTTTGATTATTTAACTAGAGATTCATCAATTCTGGGAGCGCATCATCTGGATGAGTTTGTACGAATTTGGGCTGAATACGATCCAAATGCTACGTAAGAATAACATTAATATTATTAAAAAAAATATCTATTACTTAATATTTACAGAGGTAAAATCCACTATGTGGAAATGTACGATATGTTAAAAAATATGGATCCACCATTGGGCTTTGGCAATAAATGCCCCAATAGGCTTGCCTATAAGAAATTAATCAGGATGAATATGCCAGTCGATGATGAAGGCAAAGTTAATTTTACAACAACACTTTTTGCTTTAATTCGAGAAAATCTAAACATAAAAATGAGATCTGGTAAGCTAATAGAAAGTACGCGTTTTATTTATATTTTCTAAAAACTTCTCAGAAGAATTTGACTCTAATAAGGCCATATTAAGTATATTAATGTGTACCACCTATAGGCAATGCCTGTCTCTTAAACAAATTTATTTAGAAAATAACATAATATTATCAGTTTATTTTTGATATTAGAGCAAAATAATGTTTAAGTCCCACTGATGGGAGATTAAAACATGTCTGAATTTGCCCCTTATATATTATAAATAAATTAGTTCTGGATATAGTTTTTGATTATGTAAGAAACAGTTCAAAATGAAATTATGTTAGACCTGTAAGAAACTTTCGGTTTTTTAATTAGGATTATTCTCTCTAAGGTGACTACAGAGAGAACCCAAAAATCTTATTATTTTTTTTTTAAGTAGAATGGTAATTCTAATAGTAGACTATTAGAATTAGTAGGCTAATAGTAGACTATTAGCTTATACAGTAGGCTGTAAAAGCTAAAAACTTTCGGATCAAACCTTATATTATTATTCAAATTATTATCCTGGACAAACATCTTTAGTTTAATAATTTTCATTAATTTAAATGTAATCTATTCTTGTTGACTATTTTTTCCACACATTTATGAGTTAATATTGATTCATCAATATTTCTGAATTTTGCATTGTTTTATTTTTTAGTTGGCACACTTCTTCTATTTTTTATATATTTTTTTCTTATTTTTGCAATAATTTTTCCTTTTTTAATTTTTATTCATTGTGTTCTTTAATCGCTACAACTTTATTTTAGTTATCTTTCTGATAATTCGTCATAACCTTTGTTTTAATAATAAATTATTCTTTTTTTTTACATCTTTTGCGTTTTCTTTCTTTGTTTTATGTAAAATATTTCACATTTTTGTTTTTTTCTTTAAAATTTAACTCAAATATTCAATAATTCAAATTTTTGTTAATTTCTCCTTTTTTCTTTTGATTTATTTCTACCTCAGCTTCAGTTCAATAATTTTTCATCATTCGTTTAACATTTTTCTAAACTGTTTCTTTCCAGTCAATAATTAATAAATATTTTTTCATTTTTACATTTATTTGAAAATATGTTTTTCAATTCATATCTATTTGTTTTAGAAAAAATTCTCGCTAAATAAAAAACCAAAAAATTTAAAAACATTAGAATTCGACTATTTCTTTTCTATTTTCTTTCTGTCTTATACTAGGTGAATCAATAGTGTGGGATTAGTCTCATGTCTTTGTTAGTGGTTTATTAAGGTAAATTCTGTTAAAGAAATAAATTTGCACTACATAAACTGTTTTACTTAAAATTATTTAGGGTTACCTGACCTGACCTGACCTGACCTGACCTGACCCGACCCTGGAAAATTAATGTTGTACGTTGTTTCCAAATAGATTGGAAAGTTATTTTAAAAAATCTTTTGTCTTTTTATTAAGCGTTGCCTATACCCCCCCCCCTTTTGGAAATTAAAATTATTCAAAATTTGTCTTCAAATTGATAATAAAATAAGTTTTATAACTATTTAGCTCTAAATAGTGTGCTGTGAAATCAACATTTTTATTACAAAAAGTAGTAAATAAAACATTAGTGTAAAATTTGATTTAAAAAGATTAAATAGTTTTTGATAGAAAAATGCGAAAAAAAAAGTAAAAAACAATACAATTGCCTATTTTTGTAATCGATAAGCTATCAAAGTGTTTTAGCATCTTATTGGTGATTGAATCAAGTGTTTCACAAATTCTTACTTGCGTGTTGTTTTCAGTTGTGAAATATTTTTGGCACACTAATTTTTTACAGAACCTCACAGAAAAAAATTCAATTTTGTTAAGTCGGGAGATCTAGATAACCACTTAGTTGATCCTCCCCTGCCAATCTAACAATTTTACAGCGTTCTATCAGTGGCTAAATAATGCAGAATCAAAACAATGCTATAATCAATTTTAAGAAACGTTTCAATAACTTCAAATCCTGTAGGTTTAACCGTAGGTAATGAATAATAAAAAAAAATGAATTTGTTTGAAAAACTACAAGGCCTGTTAAAAAGATATTTTTTTTTTTCTGTAAAACAGCATTCTGATATTAAATAATAAAAAATATTCACAATAGGTACTTTCAACATTTCTTTTGCTATGCACAAATAATGAATAATGACAAAAGTCTTAAAACAGTTTTTTAAAAACATGTTTTTATGATTTTTGGAAAAAAAATCAAAGTTAATGCAAACTCAAAATAATTACAAAGCTGTATAGCATTAATTAATAAGGTTATATAAGCCCCCTCATATAACTCTAAATATTTTTAGAAAACAGAGCTATTTGCAGAATAAATTTATTCCATGTTAACGTTAAGATTAAATCAATATTAAAGACATAAGAGACTAATCCCACTCTAATGACTCACCCTGTATAGCAATAGTATTCTACATCAGTTTTTTCTTCTTTAAAGTTCTTCCTTCATTTCCCATTAGTAGCCGTTTTTAACATTTCTTCTCCTAACTTTTATACTGACAATTTTGTTTAAGCTTTTATTTATTTTTATTGTGTCTGGTCATTTTTATTTAGTCATTTAGTTGAGTAAACATTAATCTTTTATAACATTTTTTTGTTATTTTTTATGTTCTTTGTGTAATGTGTACAATATTTGTGATCTCACGGTTCTCACCTTATTTTTCCTATTTATTTTTTGTATTATAATCTCTTGAGTTCACAGCACCTACAAAATTTTTTCTCTTTCATTTATCTCACTTTTTTTTTATATGCTTCATGTTTTTAGTACTCTACAAAATTCATATCTTTCTCCTCTGTACGATATTTGAATTTTGCCATCAATCTTCTCTCACTCATTTTTTGATTTATTTCTATTTCAGTAACTGTTTTGTAATAATTTATTCATACCTAACTTGTTTAGTTCTTACTTTTGCACATTTTTAGCTTTTTCTATTACCTATTTACACACCTTCCTTCTATTTTCTTTAATCTTGTTTCATGTATCCGAGTAGCTGTACGTGTTGAAAAATTTACTCGGTGTCTCTCTTCCTTCTTCTATCTTCTTTTTCATTTTCTTGCGTCCAATCACGTATAAATATTTTTACATCATTTTGTTGCTCTCATTTTATCTTTGTAGTACGTTAACGCTTTCTTTCTGGTTTTTACTCTAAACTTTTATTTTTTACCTTCCATCTGATGTGCAACGTTTTCATCTTCTTCTTTTTCAAACTTCCGCCATTCTCATGTTTCCCTCTTCTGCCTCCCTATTATCATTTGTTCCTTATCCAATTGCAAAATTTCTGCTTAGCATCATTGCATAGATTTTGCCAGCCGTGTATTTCAGTGTTATTTTTCTATAGTTTTGTACCGTATTCCTTTCCTCTTTGAAAATTCTTTGCACTGTTTCTGCTTTCTATATTTATGCTTCATTTCAGATGCCGTTTATTCGACTCACTTTTCATTGTTTTAGTTTTATTTATTTCTTTCTAGACATCCTCGATTGTAATTTTGCTGTTGCTATTTTCATTTTTCTTTGTCTTATTGTTCTTTTTTTTTATCGAGTTGGCCTGTTTGTTGTTGATGATTTTTTCTTTTTCTTCATTTTTTAACTTCCTTAATGTATTTCTTGTCTTATAGATATTCTGTGTTTTCTACGTTCCTACTTCCACTTTTTTCTCAGAGTATTCCTTATCTCGCGTTTTTTTTTCTACTTTCCATGTAGCATTATTTAATTTTTCTTGCGCTTAATTTTTCCCTACTCTTTTTTTCTAGATGTTTCAATTTCTCATCTACACTTGGGTTCAGAATCGTTTTATCTAATTTAAAATCTTTCTTTGCATTTTTTTTTATTCGTTTTTTGATCTATTTTGCTTTCTGCTTCTTTTTATAGTTAGTGTATTTTCCTTTAACTCTCTCTCTCTTTTCGAGAACCTGTGGTCTGACTCTACTTTTTCGATTACCTTCAAAGTTCCTACTTTTTCTTCTTTTTTTATATCAATTTTATTAAATTTGCCTTTACTACGTTTTGTCTGTTGCCTATTTTCCTTTTTTCATTTCATTCCCATTTCCCATTCTTACATCAGGAATTTCCTCTACAACTTGTTTTTTTTTTGTTATATCTTCTACCATATCGTTTTTATTTCTTATGTGATATTGGTTGTCTGAATCTTTTTCTCCATCATTTCTTTTCTAATATTTTTCGTTGTATATTTTGTTGCAATTTCACTTACTATATAATATTTTATATAATATATATCATGTTGATATTAGGCCGTACTTCCGGAAACTAGTATAAATAGCCCAGAAGTCATGTTAGGGTAAAAGTTTTAAGTCTGAGAAATTTCTAATGTACAAAATATTTTTTGACGCCATCCTAATTATAACAAAATGTCTATTAATATCAGTATTTATAGTCAAAGCTTAAACTCATGTCTGTCTCAAATTTATAAATCGGCTTTCATACTTAGGTATTAATGTCAATTCATCAATTTTGAAACTAGAACTTGAGACGGGCTTGAGTTTGAGCTTTGACTATAAATACCAATCTAAATGATAAGTTTAAAAGTGATTAATTGATGTGAAATTTTAGCTGATGAGATGGACCAGGCCGACGATGAATTAAAAGAGACAATCAAAAACATTTGGCCTCTCCAAGCAAAAAACATAGTGGATTTGCTCGTTCCTCGTCCCGATCAGTTAAATAATAGTAAATTAACTGTTGGTAAAATTTATGCTGGTTTATTAATTTTGGAAAGTTGGAGAAGTACAAGATTTGGTCAAATAGAACCAACTGGAATGCCGGTATGTTTCCATAATCTATTCTTCGACACATTTTTATTTTTTTCAATTATTGATATTATTATGGTGGCCAAAATTTTAATAATCAATTAGCGAGACAAGTCCAGACTGAAGAAAATAGATCCCAAAACAAAATAAAACACACAAAACATAGACAATACATAATTGGGTAAATAAATATAAGAAATATATTAGATGAAACACAGCGTTGCATGAATAATACAACAAATAGGTACCAACAACAAATAAAAAATCTTATAAACGGCTTTTCATATCTATGTCCTTCCAAATGTCAGTAGATACAAAATTGATGGTTCATTTTAGACTGTATAAATATTTATTATAAATAGCTTTAGCCTAAATTTTTGTTGTTTAGTATATGTGTTTTTAACAACCAGACATATTAGTAGGCACACTGATTGCGTAGTAAATGGACCCTCCCCCCCCCTCAACCACACAAAACTGTAGAACCCCCCCCTTTATCTCTCAATTTCTTTTATAATACATTTTTAATTTCGTATTATAAATGAGAAAGCACACAAAATATAAAACAAAGTTAATTATTAGCGAACAGAGAATAGTAGCTCTATAACTCTTGTATATCTATTTCAGGGTTTTGGAAATAGTCCTTCAGCAAATCACGCGGTAGTATATTATATAAATATATTTTATTTATTTTTTTATTATTATTATTACAATTTTTTTCTTAGACTTGTACAATACGAAATTCTCATTCATAGTACAGTCCTGTAGTAGCAGTTGTTGATTTTTTAATACTTTTTCTCTTAATAATCGTTTATGTGTGCCTGTTTTATTCTGCACTTATTTCATTTTTAATATATATGTCTGTATTTCGTCTATTTAACTGTAGAATAACTAATATTTCTGCATGTTTTTATTATTATTAAATACTTTTTTCCACTAATATCTAGAAAAGAATTTTAGCATGTTTTTTTTTCTGTATAAGAAAAAAAAAGTGAAAATTTTTTGCGTATTTTTGAGAGTAAGTATTCTTCTTCTCTCACTAGATCAATTATTAGAGAGATGCAACAATTTTTAATGTAACATAAAAAATTGGTTTTGCACCTGGTCCAAACTTTGTTTTCATGGCAGCACTAATATGAGCGGTTACCATGAGAACATCATTTGCAACAGATGCAAAATCAACTTAAACTCAGTCATATATTTTAATAAATAGGATAAAAAAAACTAATTATCATTACTCAGTGACATTAATAGGCGAATTACATTTAAACAAAATAGTGATTCACAATCAAAAATAAAATAATAAAATTGGAAAAAAAAATGTATTCACATAAACAAAACAAAATTATAATGTGTTTTGTATGTCTGTTTGTGACATTTTGTTCCAAGCAGACCAAAAGCAAACTGACTCTACCAGAGTCTTTATAGTGAACAATTTTCTCTCCATCACATCCTACAGACAAACAATAAGACTCAAATACGGTGAAACAGGTGGTAACGGTAAAATCTCACCGTTAGCTTCTGGAAGAAAAGGTATAGCTCAAATGGATGTGAGCTTTGAGGCCAGAAAAAGACATGCATTTAATTATGGCCTAAAGACTCATCAGCTGTAGTGGTCATCAACAAAATGCACAGTTCTGGAATAAACCAAGTGGTCGGCTCCCATAGAGAAAACGAGAACTCCTAAGCGTTTGATTTAATTTCCCAAAGACTGTCCACCCAATACCTTTGGCTATTTTGTTTTCTTTCTGCAGCTAGATTTTATGACCTAAATACACATAGCTGTTGCGACTGCCACAGGCATTTTCTCTAAGCCTGGTGTGGGAGAGTTAGATAAGATTTTACATTTTTCAATGTTGATTAACAGTTCTACGTCTTCAGGTTTTTATAGGTTGTCTAGCATTGACTTCATCTTGTTGAAGTTTTTAGGTATCAAGACTATATTATCCAATTTCAATTTGATCATGTATCTTCCATATATGTTTACATTCTTGTTCTTCCAATTCAAAGTTCAAAATAGGTTTTCAACAGTCAGTTTTCATAGTTTGAGAGACAGGGTGTTAAAGACAGATAAACTCTGGTTTCCTAAATATTTTCTGGTTCTATCTTCTTGTTTTATATACTAGATATCTGCAAACTCCAAATTTTGTTGTTGTTTTATTAAAATTTATTTCTACGTGATTATTCCACAGAATCTTACTGTCAAAGTAAATTCAGAGATATTTAACTTCAAACTTCTTTTTCATATTTTCTTTATTTAGATGGATAGGTATTATCTTTTAAAGTTTTCTTTTTAGAGTAAATAGTACAATTGCTGTTATTGATGAGTTTATGAACAGCAATGATTTGTACCACTGGTGTTTATTATTCCTTTTAGTATTGTTTGACACAAAGTACTTTCAAATTTCCTCTGGAAACCATGAATATCATCTTCAACATTCTAAACAGTCTATTCCCAAGACTGCCAGACTATTTTTTAGTTGTATGTCTACTCTTGATTTCTACATTAGACAAGAGGTTACACCTCCAGAGATGTGGTACGAATAGTTGTCAGTAATGGTTCTATAACACCTTGCTATCTCAATTGTTTTTGTAGTGATAACTTCCCACATCCATGTGATATTAGTTGCTTCTACTTCTCTCTTTTCCAACACGGCTATGACAAGTGTTGTCAAAATTGACACTGATGCAGTTATTTCTTTTCTAAAGTCTCTAATTTTATGTAATTATCTAAAAAAAAATCTATTGCTGTCGACTGATATGTCAAAAAAATTTGAAGTCAATTCCAACCCTATTTTTGGCTCAAAAGTAACTTTTACTCTTCTTCAATTCTTGAGTATTTATTCCTGAACTAAATTGGTTTTTGCAATGCTGAGTAAGCAGACCGAAATTTTTCCAAGACTTTTTTCTAATAGGACTTTAGGTTTTCCATCTACGCCTGGTGTCTTAAAGAACTAGAAGGTGTTAATAGCCCATTCTAGTCGTTGCTTAGTAATTATTTTCTTAAAAATTTCTCAGCCTTTTTTAAAAAAATGTCTGGTGTAGTTGATTATATTGCTTCATCTGTAGGAATAAGTTTACTACCAAAAAAACGAATACTCAAAAAGTAACATACAAAGCAACTTTGGCCACTTTTGGGCAAATTCATCTAATTTCCCGGAAGGCACCAAGTCTACCCTTAGCATTTTGCCACAGTAAACACAAATAAACAGAATATATATAATACGCCTCTCTTTTCGGTGAAGCTTAATGTGTGCAGAGACACTCCGCGCCGAAATCCGACCTAGGTATATCACAACATAGAAGAAATCGCCAGAGTTTTAATGGGAGATTTTGCTACCATTTGTGTTGTGCAGCCAAAGTATAGATGTAGTACTTCTAATGTCACTGAGTATATTGCAAAAACATACTCCAATTAGATTTCTTTGTTCATTTATTATACTTTTGAAATAAAATTTAACGAAAAAAATTTTGTCGTATCTCTATTGAACTACTTAAGGCTGAGTAGTGTGTCTGTATTTACCCGCTTAACAATTACTAATTTTCATTACGTAGGTATTAATTGAGGTGACGCTGAACCTATATATGTTTTTATCATTTGCATGTTTTTGCATTTAGTGTGTCTCAATTCACATCGTCTCAATGATGTCTTTGGCCACGTTTCGTACAATAGAAAACTTTTTTTAAATAGCACTAGTACTAGTATTGCTTTAAGTAACCAAAAAAATAATATAAAAATAATAAAAAAAAACAAAGGATTTTCTTTAGAAAACTAGAATAGATGGTTAAAGTAAAAGTTTGTTAAATGACAGAAAGCGTCGTTTTTTGACTGCATATTGGATATGGCTGGTCACTTGGGTGGAAGTCGGGCAGGATCAATGAGCTTAGAAGGTGCCCCATTAATGGGGGGCCAAGATGGACACGATATGCATGCCCATGAAGAAAGATCCCTAGCTACTTTAGCCCGTCGAAATACGAAACGCTCTCGCTCCATGAGGTAAGCACGCTCACACACATAGCTCGCTCCATCTTAGAAAGCTGAAATAGATGTCTGATTTGTCATTTTGCACCAAAATCGCCTTTCCTTACCGGTGACAAAACTCAAAAATGGCAAAATAAGTGTGTTTAAGCAAACTGCATATTTCAATGATATTTGCACATTGTGATATGCAGTTTCGAACCAAACTGACCTATATCAGCTATTATACCTTTCTCTAAGATACATCGAGCTAAAACCACAAAATACTAAAACGTGTTTATTTCTTGTTTCAGGAATAAAAAGGTGAAAATATTACAAACAAATTTGGCAGTAAACATTAGTAATTAGGTAAAACAATGTTAGGTATAAATAATTAGTAACAAAAGTCAGCAGCCATAGGTAATTGTTGGATGTCCGTTACAGCTGCAGATAATGATGTTAATGTTGTAAGTTAGAGAAGAAATTTAGAAAGGTATTTTTAGTACTCCACAAGCATTAAAACAGATCTAGAAATAATAGTTAACAATCAAATTATCAATGCATGAAAGAAAAAAAAAATTGCTGCTGACCTTTCTCAACAACAAAAAAAAACAAAAATTAAAATAATTGATTAATCAATGTGTATAGCTGGTTACTAGTAGTTAGTTTACTTAATTCTTGTAGTTTATATTGCAATTATTACTATCTACCCATTTTCAGTAGTTCATAATATATGTGTCACTTTGTATCCATTCAGACATTAGTATCTTATAAATGTTAACACTTTTTTTGCATGATCTCTTGTTACATTTCAGCATGTTTTTTACTGTTTCTTGTTTGGGGCAGGACCTGGTATGAATGGGATTGACTGTCCTTTAAATCTGTCGCCAATAATAATTGTATTTTTATGCCAAGTTTCAGATAATTTAAAAAAATAATTTAAATGAAAAGCTTATTAGAGTTTTTCAAATTCAGGTGATGGAGCTACAAGAGGGTATAACGTCGCGACGACCATCCTGTGATAGTATAGCACATTTACATCCATTTGGTCTTGGAAATACTCATCGTAGATCTCCAAGTCTTCGGTAAATAGATTTAGTTTTTTTTATGTTAGTTGATAATCAAAAAATATCACACACAAATTTAACATTTTTTCGAGGTTTATTGATATTATTGTGATTTTTCTTGTTTATTGTACTCTCGATTGTTGTTTCATTATTTACTCTATTTATTTGTCCAAACTGTTTTTATAGTTTGTGTTTTAACGTTTATTTAAGCATCAAAGTAATCAAGTGAGCTTTAAGATCTATTATTTGTGATCATAGCTTTTAATGATAATGTTATCCCATAAGTAAGCCTCGGAATAGCAAAACCAATTCCATAAAAATATTCCTTATAAAAATAGCTATCAAATGATGTATCACAAGATGAGTGCTTCTATTTATAATGTTTAAAGGGTTGTTCACCCCGTTAAGAATATATATACCCCTTTTGCATATAAGTTAACGTGTTTTTGGAAATTTCAATAACTTCCCTTTGTTCAAAGATATTTAAAATGTTTCGGTTTTAAAAAATCACGTTGTATAACACAATTGAGCAAATTTTCATCAGATTAGAAAAGACGTTAAAAATATTTTGCATATCTTGGATTGAAAAACAATTGAAATTCAAATGTCCGTAGTATTCCTAACAGCCGTCAGCCGATGCACCCACCACACTTTACGTCTATTCTTTGTCGATCACTTTTTATTATAGTGAAAGATTCAGAGCCAATAAATAACGACTAGATTAATAATAGGGTGTCATATACACTACCTATTGGTCTATTGTGCTGCTCTTTCATAAGCTGTTCTAGTTGTATCTCAGTTTATAGCACCTCATCCAACTGCTAAGCTATAAAAAACTCTAGTAGCTGGTATGGCTTCAAAAATGACCGGTCTCTATCTGATATGTATTCCTGCTCTCAGTGTTCTTTACGTTGGGTTCTAATGGATGCTCCAGAGTTTCTTCCTCTTCCCTGCAAAATCTGCATTTGTCATTATTCTTTAAGCCGCATCTCACCAGGTGCTTTTCTACACGGCAGTGACCAGTAAGCACACCTGTGAGAATGCATAGCCTATTTTTAGTAAATTCCAAGCAAACTTTTCGACTTTGCGTGGTCAAATTTTCCAAGAAACTTTTTGGAATGTATCAAAACCAGAAAGATTGGAAAGAACCAAAATGTTGATCTGTTTGTATCTTCCTTTATTTTGAACCATTCTTGTATGTGAGCTTCTCTAAACCACGGAATGGTTCAGGGTTACAAAAAATACCAAAAAGAGAAATAAGATAGCTTGTAATGCGCAATTTAGTGTTTTTGATGATTGCTGTGTAGCCATATTTAAATCAGTTCTGTTGTTGCCTTCCTTGCCGTTACCATTCTGCCGCATGATCTCAGCGTCTTTCCAGCCTCCTAGCCCTCCCGTCCAGCCACAGCAGGTTTGTAGTTGCAAAACAAGTCTATAATTATTGCCTTAGTGTATTATTTATTTAGTTTCAAGTCATTTTCTTCACTCTGCTGAGTATCATCCGTGTATCTCAGGTTACGTATCCTCGTCCGCAAATATTTCACCAAAGCATTTTTCTATTACTGTTTGCATGGTCGGGGTAGATATTGGACAAAATTGGCAAGAGTATGCACTCCTGGTATTTTTAAAAGTACTTGATACCATGTTGTTTTACTTTTAGTAGTGTTGTTCTCACAGAGTTGTTTGATTAAATAAATATGATGAGGTAAAGTGTCTATTTCTAGCCGGATAATCCAAAGTGTCTCATCTTTTGCTTTGTCTAATGTCTTAGAGCCGTCCACGAATTAAATGTACATTTCAATTTTGTATTCCCTCGATTTTTCCATAATCTGCTTAATGTTTGGAAATGCTCTTCCCGAACATGGGACCTACTTGTTTTATCTGCAGAACGAAGAAAGATTTAAAACGCTTGTTTAAAATGGAAAGAAGTATTTTGTTAGCATCAAGAATTAAGACGTCCGTTCTGCAACTCCTGCATTTCAGTGGCAACTCTTTTTTTTTTATTTGCCCTTAGGCTTATTTGATCCCCTTTACAAATCAAATATTACATTTACAAGTTACATTTACAAATATTACACAGTTTAAATTAAGTCCTTCTTTTCTCCCATACTTCCCTCATCCATTCTCTTTCCTCTCCAGGGTCTTTTAGTATCTGCTCCCTACTTATTCCCTCCTTTTCATTTATTCCTCCACACTCTGTTAGCAAGTACTCGATTGATTCTTTCTCTTCGTAGCATATCCTGCACAGTCTCTCTTCCTCCTTGGTGGAATATTGGTTTTTCCGCTCTTTTAGTATCTGCTCCCTACTTATTCCCTCCTTTTCCTTTATTCCTCCACACCCTGTTAGCAGGTGCCCGATTGACTCTTTCTCTTCGTAGCATATCCTGCACAGTTTTTCTTCCTCCTTCTACGAAGGAGGAAGATATCTTGATTCTCTCTCTTATCTCTTATTTATCCACTTCCTTATCTCTCTCTGATAGTTTCCCATACATCCATCTCTCTTCATTTCTTCTCCTCTCTACCTTCCCACTCGCATATCCATTTCTCTTAAAGTACTCCTTCCTCCCTTTCCTCGTCTTCTTTTTTACTCATCTTCTCTTTTCAGCATTTTCTTACTATCTTACATTCTGATCTCTTCGACAGTTTATCTTCGAATTTCACCGCCCTCGTCCCTGCCCTTTATTATCATCTTATTTCTTTTTCCTTACAATGTATCCCGGAGTTTCCTTGTCAACCCCTAGCACCCATCTCATGTACTTTTTTTGTACTTTCTCTATTTCTTCCTGCTCTTTCCATCCCCACAGTTCTGCTCCATATAGTATAATATACTCCCTATTAAGCTGTCAAACACCATCATCTTTCTTTCTTAGTTGTTTCCAAACTTTCTCTCTCCTATTCCGCATACCAGTCCCATGACTTTATTTGCTATTTTCACTGTCTTCTTTATGTGCGGTCTTGCTGTTCCTCTTTCACTAAATGTGTACCCAAAAAACTTAAATTCTTTGACCCTCTCTATCTCCTTCATTCCTCAATTCTATTTTTCATGGCCTCGTCTTCTCATCCCTTTGTTGAATACATACTATCATTTTCGTCTTACTCACGTTGACCTCTAGTTTTTTTCTCTCCACATATCTTCTTATAGTCCTTATTGCTGCCTCCATTGTTTTTTTCTCTTTCGCTAGAATGGCTATGCAAATGCTAGACTCCACACTTTTTCTTTCCCTACAACCACCCCTCCCGCTTGCGCTTCATTTAGGACTTCCTCCACCTCCGATATGTATAGCGTGAACAGTGTTGGACTTAAAGGACAACTTTGTCTCACTCTTCTTCCACTTCTAAACCAGTTACTCTCTGTGTTCCCTACTTTCACTATGTTTTTTGTTTCCTTATCTCCTTCACAGTTCTTGCAAGATGTTTACATATTCCTACTTTCTTCATATGTTCCAGCATTTTATCCCTGTCCACGCTGTCAAACGCTGCTTTAAAGTCGATAAACAGTACATACAATTTTCCGCCTCTCTTTCTAAGTTCTCTCCTCGTTATGTGAGCTAGGATGTACCTGTTGTCCATCGTTCCCCTCCCTTCTCTAAATCTTCCTGGCTGTCCGGTAAACTTTTTTCTCCTCAATCTCTTTTCTTAGCCTCTCCCTTAGCACCGCCGCTTAGATCTTGTACCACATGTTAAGCATCGTTATTCCTATGTAATTTTCCATTATCTCCTTCCTTTCCTTCATGAATATTGGCTGTATCACATCTTTTTTTCACGTCTCCGGGAACCATATCTTTTAGATTCATTATGATATTTTCAAGTTTATCTTAGACAATTTTTGCTTCTCCCATTGCCTTGAATGAGTCCGTGTATTCTTAAAGTCTTGTAGCTCTTAGACCTTGTTCTAGCTATTTGTACTTCCTTCTTAGCAACAACAGGTTCCTTTCATTTTTTGCGCCAGATATTTCTAAGCAGTGATTCTTTTTATTAAAGGCGATATAGTATTTCCAAACTTATCTTATCTTGTCAAAATGCATCTTATGCAGTTTTTCATAACTGGCCGGTTTTGCTTAGAGTGCTCTGCGGATGCTTTTTTAGTGGCAGAATTCAAACGTGCGCTCGGGTAGTGTGATCCTTTTTGAAATGACAGATGTTTTTCATCAATATTTTATGATTTTGGTACTGTTTATCAAAAGAAAACCATGTTATAACGGTTGGTGTAGATGGCTTATGAATAATTTGATTGTTCTCTCGTAGTATTAATCTCTTGTCTTGTAAGAGCCTTAATCCTAAACCGTATCCGCCTTCTATTTGCCCACGTATATGAATGATCATTCTCTTGAGTTATGCTAAATTTGGCATTGAAGTCTCCAATAAAAAAGAAAGATTTATTATTCTGATTTCGACCAGACAAGTAAATTTAACGATTATGTGCTTTGCAGTTATTGCAGACATTGTATTCATCAAGAACTTTAGTTCTGTACATATTTAAATTTTGTCCGATAGTGGTATGGCTACTCTATTTTGTCTTTTTTTACTTGACCCGAAATAGAATGTCGCTCATTGAGAGTTTTAGAGTGTCTTTTTCTAGGATCTTTTTTTTTTCATATTGGTACTTTTCGTGTTTTATATCATTTTTTTGTTATATTTACTCCATAACATTTTGTCTTTCTTTTTGGATTTCATAATCAACATATGTTTGTCATTCATTTTGTTAGATTTAAAAATGTAGTGGGCTTTCTAAAGATAGGACAATATATATATTTACATATTATAATTATTATTAAGCTTTCTGTAACCGTCAAATTTTCTACGACCATTTTGTGGACATCACTTAGTTATTGTGCACAATGATTTTTTAGACGTGGTAACTCTCCATCGCTTCAAAGAAGCCCTTCACCACGTCGAAAATATAATAATCTTCATCATGATATTGGATTTTCCGATACCGTTTCAAATGTTGTTGAAATAGTAAAACATGAACATCAACGATCCCATTCGCATCATCGGAGATTTGTACGTGGTTCGTGGTCAGCATCTACAAGTCCAGCTAGATCACCATCTCCAACAACACGTCATCATAATTCAGGTTATGGTCCTTTACGTTCATCTCGTAGAGGTTACGGTACAACTAGTTTATGTCAAAGATCTCGTTCTCCCAGTCCCACGCATCCTATTCCCCATCAACAAGGTCCTCCTTTTATTGGTAAGTTTAAATGTTGACGAACGTAGCATTTAAAGGAGTGGAGATTTTACAGCTGGTGCTGTGGTAGGTATTCCAATGCAACAGTCGGCAGCGCATCAAGCGAGTGTACAACATAGTCATCCGATGCTGGGAGGACGTAGGGGCCAAGGACGAAGATTACCTCCAACACCCTCCAAGCCAAGTACTTTACAATTGAGGCCGGGGCCAATTAATTTTCCCAAATTAAACGCTTCACCGACACATGTAAGTATACTCTCATATACTGCGTTTCACCTAAGAGTACGAGCCTGATAACGTCTGATTTGATAAGATCTCCTTGCGTCAAAAAAAGGCTTTAATAGGCTTGTACCCTGTGGTGAAACACGATGTATAGACACTTTAGCTTCAGAATGATTTATACAGATCCAATCCCATTCGGCACACGCTACCCCTCATAACTTCCATCGAGAGCCTCTTCGTGAAATAATGCCACCTCCACCGCCACCACTTCCAACTGTTACCATCAGAGACAACAATCAAACCCCATTAAGTTTTGAACAAGCGGTCGCTTTAGGACGTGGCGGACGAATGTTACCAAGCCCGGTGCCTAATGGTTATAAGCCGAAACCGACCAGGTCACGTCATTCAGATTCCGATGATGACGATTGGTGCTAACACATGGAGAACACTCAGTAAATGAGTTTTTTTTTGTCAAGACTTTAATAATTATCTCGAATAGTGTGCAGAATCGCAAAATACGCAATATAACGGACGATCTAAACAAATTTTAATTCAAATGACAGTTATTCATTTTAAATCACTGGCCTTTCAGGAATTGAATAACATTGTTGATGTTGTGTCGGTGTCATCATTCTGCAGTGGTGAACTAAATCATCACGGACATGGTTTAAGTAAATAAATAATTTTTGTAACTACTGCCAATATCGATTTTTAAAAACTTATTAAAAACCCTTTGTATTAAAAGCTGATGAAGATTTTTTCTGTAAAGTTTATTTTGGGGGGAAAGAGTGAAGTCTAGTATAACATATCCAATGAAAAAAAAATCTTCAACAGCCCTTTGTAAAATTAACAAACCAACTGCAGTTTCGTATCCTGTAAATATACTTTATAATAATAAGTAGTTCTGAAATTTACATAAATGTAATTTATACCAAACCGTTTTATTCAAGATAAAAAAAAAAGAAAAATAATTATAATTCTTCCCTAAAGTGCTTTAAAACACTAAATTTACGAAACAAAAACTTGTTAACATAAATGTTTCCGTTATTTTTCATAATGTACATTATTTCTGTGATATGAGCACACTGATGGCGCGTGTGTCAAGTGTTATGGTTTTTAGTGCTCTAAACTGTTTTATTGTTTTGTTCGGTTTAAACCCATCTACTATAATATCGTTCTTGTAAAACTAACATAGACTACTTCTACTAGCGAACTAACCACTTGATAGGGCATTTGCCCGCTTAGTTTATTGAAAATGATGCCTTATATAACTATTAACCACATAAGTAAAAAAAAAACCAAAATTTTTGCGGAGAAATACAGTAATCATTCTTAGTTAAGTTGCGGTTTATAATAATAAATAATTTTTTTTTTAAGTTCAGACAAGTTTTATTGTATAATAGGCCAGAATCCTTTCAGCAATACTACTTTTATATAATTTTGTACATACGATTCAACTGCAATTATTTTAAGCGTTCCAAATTTTTATTACTTTTTCAATAATTGTGTTTTTTTCATTTTGATTAATTTTTGTACCTATTATTTTGAGTAAAACTTGACTGAACTACTTAAATTATTTTTTATTTCCATATTATTACCTTGTTAAAATCTATTGTACATCAATTTTCCTTTAAAATAGCCAATAATATCAATTTTACAAAAAATAGTAGTATAGTTGTGGGGATTCCAGACCATTTTCCATCAATAATCAATAGATTTAAACAATGTAAATAAGCAAAGAAAAAATAAATCCGCAATTGTTTTTCCATCTCTACTAGCGATTTATTATAATATCTCTGCCAATTCAACAAAATGCGGGTCTCGTAAATTTATTTACTCTGTAGTAAATAAAATAGCATAGTTAAAGAAAAAAAAAGAGGAAAAAAACTCGTTCGTAAAAGTCGTTTTGTGCGAATGTGTGCGTGTCTTTATATATGTCTGTACGTGTGTGGCTTTGCAGGCATGAGGCCATTTTGTATTTACAGACATTTCCGAAATGCTGTTCTTCGTCTGTTTTATTATAATAAAAGTTAACAAAGTCCAAGTTTTATATCCGGCATCTGTATATAAAAAAAAACAACAACAAAATCCTAGTAATATTGGAATATAAAATACAAAAAATCTATAATTCTAGAAATATCTGTTAATACATGCTAATCTGTTAAATTTCAAAGGTGATGCTGTAGGTACATTCTGTTAAAAAAAATAATGAAAAAAAAAAGAAAGTATTATCTTGTTATACAATACTTAGGTGAATAATTTATTCTATAGATTTAAGATTCCGACATGTCTAACAGCAACATTTTTGAAATCCGTTCAAAAGAGTATGTATAAAAAAATAAATTTATACCTTTTTCGTAATTATGTTATTAAATATTTATGTATTTATCCATCAATGAAATTCGCATTAGTGTTAATTATATTAACATCGCTTAAAGCCCATTTTTTAATGAAAAATTGTGAATAAATAATAATATACTTGCTATTGTTTCTCTTTTTAAAATGCGACACAAAGCAATTGGCTTACAGCTGGCTTAACCTTTGAGTTTGATTCATATCTTCCAAATTTTTTTTTCTCAAAAATTGTTTTTATTCCTTTAAACTAAAATTGCACGTTTATATTTTCAAAATATTTCAATCTAAAAATAGTGAAATCTGTAATAGTTCTGTATTTTTTAAATAATATTTATAAAAAAAATTTTTTTTTTCAAATAATTATAAGATAGGAATTAAAAATTACATTCTTCTATGTGCTATTTTGTTGAATAAGAAAAAACTGGTTATTCTTTTTCTGTGTTCAAGAAACACTTTAATCGAGAGAAACCTACTTCATCTTCCTTTAGGTCCACTGAAAATTTCCGCTTTAATCTTCTGTTGATTCTTGCTCAAATTGGCATTAAACTTTTTTTTCTCTTTGAGTCTTCATGTCTTTTTTTTAAATTTTTTTTCTTCTTGAGTCTTCGTGGTTTGCAGAGGTACTACCTGTTATAGAGATTACTGTAAGATCGTACGTGATCTTAAAATATAATTTGGGTCCAAGAAAGCTACCCCAAAGAACTCCAAACTTGATAGAATAAAACTCTAAAGTTGCTCTATGAAAGCCAAATCAATATGCCGGTATTCAATTTGAAGCAAAGTAGGCTTTAGTAGGTATAAGAATTATTTTAGACTAATTCATCTATACAGTGATGTAGTTTTAGTTTGTAAATGTTCCTCTAGCATGCTAGAGGAAATTGCTCTAGCATTGCTTATTTAGAAAAACAATCCTTTGTTTGATTTTTTTGCAACTTAAAAATTTGATGGGTTGAAGGTTCTGCTTGTTTGTCATCTAGATCAATGCTGTTCAAATTTTTTAGGCGTCTGTATCTGATGACAATGAAAAAAAAAACTAAAAGTTAGACAGAAAGATGAGTTTTTTTTTATTTTTAGCCCACTTGTGTGGTGTTTCCATTAGAATTAGAAAAGTTGTTAGAGTGAGTTTTCTAAAACTAACTCACTGTAAAACACAAGACTCATGTAAGTACTCAGTTGATCAGATGAGTTGTTTAATCAAATGACCAATAAACTCAGTTGATCAGTTGAACAGTTGACTCATTTGATCAGTTGATCACCAGATTAAATTCTTGTGATGATTGAAGTTTGCTATATTTGACTTTACTTAGTTTTGTCATCCAGAATGTCACTTCAATATCGTTTGGTTACTTGTTTTGTTTTCCAATAGCTTTTTTTTGCTTTTCTTAGAAAGTTAGAATATTTTGCAGTTCTAAGAAACATGTAGCGTGTTTTGCTCCCTATTGTTGTACTATAATCAAGAACTTTGTAACTCCCTTTATATTATATAGTTGTAGTGCCAGATGTATTAAAAATGAATACGGTATTTGTAAAGATGACACCCAGCCATGGCAACATATTTTTCCCTATTTAATACCAAATTACTATTGATGCATCTTGTATTAAGGAGCACTTGATTATCATGTTTGGCTAAAATTAATTTACATCTATAGACTATCCAAAAACATAAAACATCTTAAATTAAATATTCTTGGAAATTATTCACAAATGACAATGACCTAAGCAGTAGTCCTTGTGGTACACCAGACAAATGTTTAATACGTTTAAAGTAATGCAAGTTCAACGGATTAGTTAGGTAAAACCAAAAAAATGGCAAGACAGAACTTTTTGCTGAGTATTAATAACAACTTTTGGTGATCCAGAATAGTCAAAGACTTTAAAAAAATCTGTTCCACCGATATCAAAACTATATGCATAAAAATGACAAATTCTGTAAGACCTACCAAAAAAAAGTCCAATTTTACACACTCCTAGAGCTTGCCCATGGTAGGTTTGATGTCAATTTTGATAGTATTGTTTGCAATACTTTCGTTGACGTATTTTCCCTATCTATATATTTTTTTGATTTTTTATCTTGCTTCTAAAATGTATTGCGTCTCCATATCAACATTGGTAAGGAATTAGAGCATTTTTATTTAATATTTGCTGTTTCTGCGTCAAAATTTGTCAAAGAACTATATCTTTTACTCGGTTTTTCACTGAATGTCAGTTTACGTTTTACGCTTTTTACAAACAGTTAAAGATTATTTTTGTTAACATTTTCCATTTCTTCATCACTGGTTGAGATCTTTTTTGTAATCTGTCTTGGTGTACTCGGACAAGTCTCAAGCATCAGTAAAGCTTTTCTACGAACCTATCATCACCAAACCTTGATCATCTTGATTATCTTTCTAGTTCTAGTAGAAATAACCATAATTTCTATTTAAGAATTGTAGCCAAAGAAAACAGTTAATAGTTCATCAATTAAAATATTTCAGAGCTGCTCCAAAGAGGCAACCGATATGAGTGTTGTCTTATTAATTACTAATTCCTTTGAAAATTATGTTTTTGTGTCATGCCTTCAAGCAGCGATCATGATCCCACAAAGGGGGTGACAAAAATAACATTTTTAATTATAAGCCGATTGCTCTTCTTCTACCAGCGATGTCTAAGATCATTGAAAAACTAATTCAATACCAGTTTAGAAGCTTTTCTTCTAAGATCAACATCTTAACTGCAAAATGATTTGGTTTCAAAACTAATAAAAACATCAGTAATGCTATGTTTTCTCTTCTAAATAAGTCGCGTTTAAATCTCAATCATAAAATGTACACTGCAGTTATTGGTACAGTCAAAAGCAGTTACGACATTTTAACAAAAACACTAGATTTCTATAGTATTGGTGGCAAATCTCTGGATTGTTTCATCAAATCATGTCTGTATAAACGACACCAACTTGTAAAGGTAAATAAGTCATGTTCGAAATGTAAAAAAAAGTTACTGATGGTGTGAAGTATTTCAAGGTTCACTTTGATGACGACACTATATAGTCTCCTACCTGATCATTGGATGACTTGTCTAATTTCAATATGACCTCTTCACAAACCTTATATTCAATAATCTGCTCACGCTTAAATCATGATGTGATTTAGGCTGATAAAACTGTAGCTATCTCACACAAAAGCTTCTGCAGCCTTTCTTCTTAAATGACAGTTCCATCAAGACAGTTAATACTGTCAAATTGCTAAGTTGATCCATTAGCAGCTCTCTAAAATGGTATTGTTCTAAGAAAAGATACTGTCATGTCTTGCTCTTAGATAGGTATCCCACAAGCCCTCCATCTTGGCGGCTACTAGAGTAACACATTTTATTTTTTTTGAACCTCATTTTTGCTCCAACTTATCTTTTTCAAAAATTATAGTTAATACTGATTTCTTACTATTCTCAAGTAGCAAAAAAGAACGATACTATTAGTTAGAAATTTAGGCTACAGAGTAGCGCTTACTATAAGTAAACCTTTCTTCCTTAAACTCAAAATCTCAACTTTTTCTGCCTTTTATATTTTAGAATTAGCGCAATTTTAGTCAAGCGCAAAGACCTACTAGCTATTTTACCCGCAATCTACAGCTACCTATTCCCAAACCTAGAATAACCACCAATGCAGCTGACATTGATAGCAACTAATTCACAATTTTAGCAATTGCTGAATTTTATAACAGTTGATTACAACTTCTTGTTATTTTATTATTTGTTTTATTTTTTACTTACAGTTAGTTTTAAACGTCTTGCTAACTTTTTCTCTCTTACTTTTTTTTCTTTTCGTTTTTTTGTTGTATTTTTTCTTTTTTTACCATCAAAGAGCATCTTTCAATACTCTGTCCACCGTTCTATCCTAATTTGACATTGATTTTTTTCCTGTTTCATAGACTTTTACATTTTGTTGATGCAATTTTATTTCTTTTACATTTTTTGTTCTTTTGGCATATTGATCTGTAATCTTTTTTTTTTCTATGTAGTTTTCTTTGTTAGCTTTTATTTTAGCAATTGTTTATTTTATTTTTTTGCATTGTCTATTTCATCATTTTTATTTTTCTTATCTTTTCCGTCTTTTTTTTCTCTCTTCTTCAACTTTTATTTAACCTTAGACGAATGCGATGATTTGATATGATTGGATAGTATAGTTTAGCTAATCTTTTTGTGCAATTTCAACTTTGCCTCGTTAAATATTTTACAACAGGCCAACCTCCGATTTGCATAAAGCTGGTAGCCAACAGATGCATCTGTGGTTCTAGTCATCATAGACCGTAATGAAAATTTTAGTCGAACTAAATTTCACCGTCGAGTTGGAAAAACTGTGTTCGTTACGTAATTGAAGAAAAACAGTTTTACCGCTTGAAAATGGTACCAGAACTAATCATTCAAGTTAATAATGATAGTAACAGTAATTCTGATATCTATGCAGATTGATTAGATGAATATTAATAATGCTTCCATACCCACCTCTACATAATTTTTATATTATCCAATAATAAATAAATTTGTGTCTAGATAATTAATTAAAATTTAATTGTTATCTTTAGTAACATGCAGACGAAGAAAGTAGAAGCAGCCTGAATACGGTCCTGGCGCAGTATCTTCAAGATTCTGCACAGGCCAGAAAGCCTGCGGTAAACTCTCATAAAGATTAGTGAAAATTAAGTAGCAATAAAACCATATTCGCACAAAACGTTTAGCCAAACTATAGTTGATAACGCCAATCATATAATGTAGTTTTTATTTCCTAGAATATTTTGTTTTTTTCTTGTTGCAGATTTTTTCAAGTTATAGTTATAATGTTTTTTAAAATAGAAACATTTTTTGATTTAAAATTTCTATCGTATAAATGCTCTGAATTGATTAGCTCTTATAAACAAAGATTAACACAGCAACTAAAAAATAATAGCTGACAACAAGAAATTATTGTAGATGAACTAATAATTAATCTTAGTTATGATAACTGTTTTAAGCTTTTTAATTGTTTTATATCTACCGTTAACGGTTCAAATAAAAAAAAAATTAAAGAAAACAATATGACAATAAATCTGTCAATTGACAAAAGTATACTAGGTTTAAAAAGCAGATACCAAACCTAAAACAATAAAATGTTATATGCCTATAAAACCTAGCAAAGTACATATGAACAACAGCTAAAATATTGTTATGTTGTTAAAATTTGTCAAAAATAAAAGAGAATTTATAACAACAAATCATTTAACTTGATTTGTTGGTATAGGTCAACAATTGAATTGCAACGGAATTTTAAAACACCTATCCCTAACTGATTTAGCTGAAATTTTTCACAAATTTTCAGCTTAGATGACAACAGATAATTAGCTAAGTGACGTCACTCATTCCAAATCCATTATGATAAATTTCAACAACTTTTTATTTGACTTACTTTGTCAATCTAAGAAAAAGTTGTACAACTGATTGTTAAGTTAAAACGTCTATCCCCAAACTGATTGAGACACAATTTTGCATAGATTTTTAGTTTAAATAACAATAAATAATTTGCGAATTAACGTTATTTTAAATTTGGTATGGCAAGCCCAAACATGACCAAAAAAAAAAAAGAAACATAAATATTAATTACAAACATAAATATGAAAAAGTTGTAAATATTTGTAAATTTTTTAAAGAATTGCTTTCCAAAAACACTCTGGTATACTTGCTTACCAGTGAAATACATATTTAAAAAATTTTTATGTTTCAGTTTTTTCAATATTATTCTGTTTTAGCTATACTTTTAATGTAAATTTATCAACTAATTTCAAAAAATTAGAAAAAAAAACATCTATCACTTTTTAGAAGACTAATCGCAACTTTATCTTAATAATTCGATAATAATCTGTTACCTTATTATTATCTAAAATTTTATGTTTAAACAAATATTTATCTAAAAAAAAGAAGATGCTCACCTATTATATTTTCGAAGTATTCACAAGTGTGTTCACAATTCACAACTAATAGAAAGTTTCCCAAAAGGGCTTTTAAAAGCATGCGCCATATTGATTTGTTTTCTCGGATTTTCAAAAGATCCAAGACTTCTGGCGCCTGTATCATATGAATTTATTTTATTCTTTTCTAATACAATGACCCTAATAATAAATGCATTAGGAAAAAAATAAACAATAATAATATGGCGCCAAATCAATTTTCTCATAATCATTAACTGTGTATTTATTGTAAATTGGAATAATTATTACTATTATTATCGATGTCATCATACCCTTCAAATGAAATAAAAGGGGTTGTTTTGGTAACCCACATCTCCTGGCTCCAGGTTGGCGGCGACGTCTGGCAGAGCAGCAGGCGCCGTCGGGATGCTGTGCTGATGATGCCAGTTTTCCAAAGAGGATTTCTGTCTATTTAGAAAGCGTCTCGGTCGGATCGGTATTATTTTCATCGGTGGTAGAAAAGTTGGTGATTTTTTTTTTATTAGCGAATGTTTGAAACAGTGATTATTGTAATAGTGGAGGAGATATGCTGGCGGAATCGCTTAGGTAAGTCTTAAGTCTTTAATAATAATATAGATTATATACCTAGAGTGATCATTTAATATATAGGTTGGCTGCTCAACAAGAATCAAAAGCAAAAAATTCAAAAAAGAGAGCCAAAGACAAAAATAAAGGACCTCCTACCTCATTATTTATTTTTTCTGAAGACAATATACTACGAAGATGTACTACTTTCATTATGGACTGGCCATATCCTTTTATTCCTATTTAACTTTATTATTTATTCATCATTCTCTTATCATACTGTTTATGTATCTTTCACTCCTCATTACTTGTTTACCTCTTTATATCTTAAATATAGAAGGAGTTATTTGTTTAGCTAAATGCCGGGTGACAAATTCATATTAAAGTATGGTAAAAACGTTCGACATATATCCCGCAGTAAATTTTGTTGCACTAATCCTTCAGAAAGTTTGACACTTAAAACTACAGTCAACACTTATTGGATACCGTTCTCTATTTAGAGTACTACTTAGCTACTTGATTAGTTTTATTTTTCCTCCCAAAGCACGCTTTGATTCTCAACACTTTAGACTGTCAATCTTTCTTACCATTGTTGCCCTGTCCCTCTGATTATGAGCAATAAAATTTACTGCCGAGTATATCTTAAACATTCCTACTATACTGCGTTTTAGAATTGGTTTTTAGGATACGGTTCAATGATAGATTTGTTTTCCTTAATTAAAAATACTCCTTTTGAGTACGCAGTTATTGCAACCATTATAGCCAATTGTATTGTGCTAGCAGCAGAAGAGCATCTACCAAACTCCGACAAGACTGTACTTTCCCAAAATCTGGTAGCTAATCTCAAATTGTAATTATTTTGATTATTATTTAAATTTCAGGACGATACCGAACCTTATTTCCTGGGTATTTTTTGTGCAGAAGCAATGCTTAAAATAATAGCTTTAGGTTTCATTCTTCATAAGGGTTCCTATTTGAGAAATATTTGGAATATTATGGATTTTGTAGTTGTTTTTACTGGAATTCTTACTCTTATCAATCAAAGATTCAATTTAAGAACTTTGAGAGCAATTCGTGTTTTGCGACCATTAAAATTAGTATCTGGTGTACCAAGTTGGTTTAGGAAAATTTGATACAATCTATAATGATAATTGATCGATTTTTTTAGGTTTACAAGTTGTTCTAAAATCCATAATCAAAGCTATGGCACCTTTAGTCCAAATTGGTCTTTTGGTGTTATTTGCAATCGTAATTTTTGCCATTATTGGTTTAGAATTTTATTCGGGGGCCTTGCATAAAACTTGCTATAGTTTATATGATATTGATGAAATTGCTAAAGAAGGGAATAAAGAAGTCCCATGTAACACTGATAATGTATCAATAGCAGAAGCACAAGGTAGCAATTGGTGTAGAAATAAAAATTCAGTTTGTTTAGAAAGATGGAAAGGTCCCAATAAAGGAATAACAAATTTTGATAATATTATGTTTGCTATGCTTACTGTATTTCAATGTATTACCATGGAAGGATGGACACCAATTTTATATTGGGTATGTCTCCAAATAACTAATATAATTACAATTTTGTAAGTTCTAGATGAATGATGCTGTTGGTAGCAGCTGGAACTGGTTATACTTTGTACCTTTAATTGTTCTTGGATCTTTTTTCATGCTAAATCTAGTTCTTGGTGTTCTAAGCGGGTATGTACCAGCATAATTTTAACATAACCTATATAAAAAATATCTATAACTTAAAGAGAATTTGCAAGAGAACGGGAAAAAGTAGAAAATAGACAAGAGTTTTTGAAAATGCGGCGAGAAACACAATTGGAAAGAGAATTAAATGGCTACGTAGACTGGATTTGTAAAGCTGGTAAGTTCAAAAACTGTAGCTCTTGTAATTTCATTTTCTTTGAAATAATTTTTTTCCCTCTTTTTCTTTTTAGTTGGCAATACTTTTTTTCCTCTTAAATCTTCTCCGTCATTTTTCCTGTACCAGTGTTCTGTATGCTCAAATGCAAAAACTATTCAATAAAAAAAGTATAGAGGACTTTTTTTTTGTTTGAGTTCACTTGTTCACTTAAGTTTTTTCTCTAGATATTGTATGTGTTTTCATTATCATCTCTTTTTGATTTTTTCATTGCACTCTGAAATATTATTTTTTGGTGTCGCGCTTTTTTCATTAAAAAATGTTTAATTTGTTTCAATTTATTTTACAAAAATATCAGATTGATCTAACCAAAAATTCCAAAATGTTCTTAAAGTCTCTTTTTTTGTAAAATTGCTTAGTCTTCAATTTTTTTCTATTAGAGACTGTTATGTGCCTTTTAAGATATCTGTTTTCTTCGCTGGACGCTACACCATTTTTGATCTTGTTATCTCCTTCATTCTTTAATTGTTTTTTTTTTTAATTTAAAATACTTTTCTCATCTATTCCTTGCTGAGTTTGCTGTTTTTTTATATCTTTGATTGAAAATACTCAGTTTTTTTTCAGTTCTTTTTGTTTCTTTTAAATCTTGTATCTTCAAAATTTAAAAAATTTATGTTTTCTTAGTTTCTTGTTTTTTAAATAACAAGTGATTGTCCTTTAGAAAAAGAAAACAATTTCAAGTTTTCCTTCGTCTTTTTTTATCTATCTTGTGGTTTACCAGTGCTCTATATTAATTCTCTATTTTGTTTTTGTAAAGTTTTGTTGTTTTTAATGTTCTAAGTAATTTTTTTTCTTTATTCCTTTCAATCTGTGAATGTCTTCGGATTTCATTTGTTTTATTTTTGTAACGCTATGTTGTTTTCTATAGTTTGCGTCACTTCTTTTTTATATTCATTCTATATATGTGTCTGTTTCTCAGTTTTTTCAAGTTCTTTTTTTTTTATAGAGTTTTGTTGTTTCTATAACCCTTCTAGTGATCAAATATTATATTTTATAGAATAAGTGTTACTTTTTTTGTTTTGTTTATTAGGTAGATAAACTTTCAGAATATAATTCTAAGCTAATGATTTAAAATTATTCAAAACTCTCATTTAGTATCTTTTATCATTTGGCGTTATTGACAAGTTTGCCCACAAATGACGGTTTTATATGTATTTTGAAGAGGCTATAATTATTACCTATCTGTTAAGTAATTTTTTCTATAATGTTTATATATCTGTGTGCCTTTACCAATTTCTTTAATTTTTTTGGAAGAGTTATTGAGTGTTGATATATCTGAGTGTTTTCTAGTTTCTTTGAATTTTTTTTTTGTAGAATGCTTTTTTTTGTAAATTTTCTGGTTTTTCTGGTGGAGAGAAGTGATTTTTCATTAGGTAATTTTTGAAGTTGTCTGTTTTAACCCTTTCTCTTCGATTCTGTAATGTTTGTTTCTGGTCATTGTCTCTTGGTAAAATGCCAAAAATCAAATATTCAAAATTATCAATAAAAAAAATCTGAGAATTTTTCGTATATATTTTTTGTTAAATTTGCTTTTTTACTCTCCTGTTTTTTATTAAAAAAAGTTTTCCTTTTACTCAAAGACATACTGCATATCTGTGTGATTTCCAGTTTTTTGATTTTGTTTTAAAGATTTATGTTGTTTTTTATCACTTAACACACTTTTTTCTAAATTTTCTGTATCTGTGTGTGTTTCTCAGTTTCTGTTAATGTTTCGTTGAAGAGCTATGTTGTTTTCTATAATTTAAGTTTTTTTTCTATAATGTCACTATTTCCGCGTGTGTTTACCAAGTTCTTTCCGTGTTTTTTGTGTAAATGTTGTTTATCATTCAAATTTTTTTTTTTTAAAGTTTGCGTTTCCAAGTTTGTTTTTTTTTAAAGTTCTGTTGTTCTCAATGCTTTAAGTAACTTTCTTTTATATTTTTGTGTGGTTCCCAGTTTCTTAAACTATGTTGCTCGATCACTTTTTGCTCTTCATTTTTTTTATATCTGTGTGTGTTTCCTAGTGTCTTTTAATTTTTTGTTGCAGAGTTATGATGTTCATTATGTTGCAAGTTTTATTTCTATACTTGTTTCATATGTTCTATATGTGCAAGTGTTTACCAGTTCCTTTCAATATTCTATTGGTTGAACTATGTTTGTAATATTTTTTTTTTGGACTCTCATCAATAATTATGATTTTTTTGTTTTTTTTTTTAAAGTTTAATTTTGTGGTTAATAAAATTTACTCTGTTCCCAAAGACATAATGTATATCTATGTGTTTCCCAGTTTTTTTTTATTTTTCCTAACGATTTATGTTGTTCTTCATGACTTAAGATACTTTTTTCTACATTTCCTGTACCTGTGTGTGTTTTTCAGTTTCTTTTGATGTTTCGTTGTAGAGCTATGAGGCTTTCTAGTGTTTCCAAATTTTTGTTTCTAATGTTCTGTTGTTCTCAATGCTTTAAGTAACTTTTTACTAAATTTTTCTATATCTTTGTGTGTTTTTCAGTTTCTTTGATTTTTTTGAAAAACTATATTGCTCGGTCACTTTTTGCTCTAAACGTTTTCTATATCTGTTTGCGTTTCTCAGGTTTTTTTCATTTTCTTTTGATAGAATTCTGTTTTTTTATATCCTTCAAGTAATTTTTTCTATATCTCTGTATGTTTCCAAGTGTCTTTTTTTTGGTGTAAAGCTATGTTCTTCACTACGATTAACGTCTTTTTTTTCTATATTCTATATGTGCAAGTGTTTACCAGTTTTTTTCTATATTTTTTTGTTGAGCTATGTTGTTGTTTATAACATACGTTACTTTTTTTATATTTCTTATATATCTTATATATTTATTTGTATGTGTTTCCTAGTTTCTTCTAATTTTTTTGTATAACTATGTTGTTTTTTATTATTTAAGTAATTATTTCTTTTATAATCCTTCTATACCTATGTGTGCTTTCAAGCTTCATTTGGCTATCGCCTGACAGAGCTGTGTTGTTTTCTCCGTCCTGACCAGACAGAGCTATGTTATTTTCTATAATGTTTTTTTTTTACTTTATTTCTTGTATTTGTGTGTATTTCCCAGTTTTTTTTAATTGTTTTTTAGAATGGTAGAAAACCAAATAACTTTAAACTTATTTTATAGAAGAAGCAATTTTGACAGAAGATCGAACAACCGAAGAAGAAAAAATGTACATAATGAAAATGAGAAAGCTGGCTAAAAGAAAACGACTAAAAAAATTAAATAAAAGTAAAAGTACAGAAAGTGCCGGAGATGAAGAAGATGATGATGATTTAGATGATGATCGTAAGTGCTTTTTTAGTATTTACATTTCTCTCTAATTATATTATAGATTATAGTTGAGTAGTGGGTTTATACTGATTCTTGTTTTATTCTATTAATCCACAGTATTTCTTACAGAATCTAAGAAAAAGTCAGCAGGTATGCTTAAGAAAATGTATAATAAATCGTAGACATTGATGATGTAGTTGTAGTACAAATAGTTTTGTAAAATAACCCTGTAGAATATTTTGCTCTATCTACATTTTATTGTTACACTCTATATAGATCCTTGTACATATTTTACTATACAGAGTGTAAAACTAACATAGCAATGTACTACAAAAACTAATAGTCTACATTGTTCTATATATCTATACAGTGCGCACATAAAATTTTTTACCGATATACAAAACGTGACACAAAATTAATACATAGTAGCTATAGTCCAGTAATTATAGTTAAAAACTTAAAAACACTAAAATTAAATAAATAATTATCACAAATTTATTTCTTTAATAGCTTTTGGAAATCGATGTTGTAACCATGGAGCTTGTGCCGGTTTTTGGAAATCAGAAAAACGTTTTCGTATTCGAATGCGTCGCGTGGTCAAATCACAAGGTTTCTATTGGACGATAATTGGCTTAGTTTTTCTGAACTCTTTGTGTGTAGCTGTTGAATATCATGATCAACCTCAGTTTTTAACCGACTTTTCATGTAAGTTTTGGTAGAAAAAATAAATCAATCAGATTGAAGCATCACAGCGCAATACTGGTATCGGGCTTATTTGCCTATATCAGGATATGTGTTTTAATCTTTTTATTCTTTATTAAAATCATATTTATTTATCTTCTCACTTTCAGATTATGCTGAATTTGTCTTTTTGGGTCTTTTCCTCACGGAAATGTTTTTCAAACTATATGCTTTAGGACCAAAAATCTATTTTCAATCGGCTTTTAATCGATTTGATTGTGTTGTAATAGCTGGTTCAATATTTGAAGTGATTTGGAGTGCCGTCAAAGATGGATCTTTTGGATTTTCTGTCTTAAGAGCATTGCGTCTCTTACGAATCTTTAAAGTTACTAAATATTGGTCTTCGTTGAGAAATCTTGTTATTTCTCTTCTGAATTCGATGAGATCGATTATTTCATTACTATTTCTTCTGTTTTTGTTTATTCTCATTTTTGCCCTACTTGGAATGCAATTATTTGGTGGACAATTCAGTTTTGAGGAAGGAATACCGCCAACAAATTTCAATACTTTTGCTATTGCATTACTTACTGTTTTTCAAGTAGGTTATTTTCCTTCAAACTTTTTCCAACGATTCCAGCTTCAATTTTTGTAGATATTAACTGGTGAAGATTGGAATGAAGTAATGTATTATGGAATTGAAGCTCAAAATGGGCATGATGGTGGAGGCATGATCTATTCTTTATACTTTATAGTTTTAATGCTTTTTGGAAATTATACACTCCTCAATGTATTCTTAGCAATTGCAGTCGATAATCTAGCAAACGCACAAGAAATGACAGCTGCTGAAGAAGAACAAGCAGAAGAAAATCGTGAAAGACAAGCTTTAGAATTAGAAAAAGAAATGGAAGCCTTACAAGCAAATGGTTCTACAATAAGAATAGAAGTTCCCACTTCAGTAAAGCATCGAAGAAAAAAAGAAGAAAAAGAACCAGAAGAAGAAGATATTGTTGGTCCAAAACCAATGCTACCCTATTCAAGTTTATTTATTCTATCTCCGACAAATATGTAATATATAATAAAAAAATATGTATAAATTGTAATATTCATGAGATTTTAGTGTGAGAAAAGGTGTTCATTGGCTGGTTAACCTACAATATTTTGATTTTTTTATCATGTTTGTTATTCTTTTAAGTTCAATCGCTCTGGCAGCTGAAGATCCAGTCAATGCAGACTCCCAATTGAACGATTTTCTAGATAAAGTTGACTATGCATTTACTGGAGTTTTTACCGTTGAACTTATTTTGAAAATCCTAGATTTAGGTCTACTTCTTCATCCCGGTTCATATTTAAGAGATTTTTGGAATTTTATGGATTCAGTTGTTGTAATATGTGCCATTGTATCAATTATATTTGATCTATTGTGCGTTCTCTCAAAACAGGTAAAAAATTTGAATAAAAAAAATATTTTTTTTAGGGAAAACAAAGCAGCTGCTAATTTATCAACCATCAAATCTTTAAGAGTTCTACGAGTACTACGACCATTAAAAACCATCAAAAGAGTACCGAAACTTAAAGCGGTATTTGACTGTTTAGTAAACTCTTTAAAAAATGTTTTAAATATTTTAGTGGTGTATATGCTGTTCCAATTTATATTTGCTGTCATAGGAGTGCAATTATTCAATGGAAAATTTAATTTTTGTAATGATGGAAGCAAAAATACAGAGTCAACGTGTCGGTATGTTATGTAACAAATAGTAATCAATCTAGGCAAACATATATAAGCATTCTTTTTTTTTGGCTACATATATAAGCAAATAAATAGACTAACCCTAAAGAGCTCCCTTGTAGAACTCCAAATACTATTAGATGCTTCAGTTACTTCCTTTTTAGTGATAATCTTGGCACAATAGAATTCAATGATAAAGTCTTTTGATTTGTATCCAAAAACCTCTACTTGTTGCGTCTTTCTTCTAGATCATCTTCATCATTAGCACACAGCTTGAAGTTTTCATTGTCGTACATAGGCGTCTATTACTTGTCTCCATTACAAATTAGTTTTGAAAAAACCCTAAACTGCTCCCTTGTGAAACTCCAAGTACTATTAGTTGCTTCAGTATCTTCCTTCTTGTTAAGTTAAATTTATTTAGTAACAATCTTAGCAGAGAAGAATTAAATGGTACTTTTTTATAATTTTGATCCAAAGCCCGTTTTTTTTCTAGATAATCTTCATCATTATCGTGCAGCCTGAGGTACTCACTGTTGTACATAGACCTCTCTCACTTGTTTCCAGTACACCCAATCTTATGACCTCTAAAATTAGATTAGGACTAACTCTAAAATGCTCCATTGTGGAACTCCAAGTACTATTAGTTGCTTCAGCAACTTCTTTCTTAAGTTAAACTTGTTTAGTAATAATCTTGGCAGAGTAGAATAGAATGATAAAACTTTTTGATTTTGAACTAAAGTCCTCTATTTGTAGCGTCTTTCTTCTAAATTATTTTCATCATTATCACACAGCTTGAAGTTTCCACTGTTGTACATAGGCCTCTCTCACTTGTTTCCACTACTTCTAAACTTATGACGTCTAAAATTAATTTGTTGCAACCCTTTTAATACGCGCTTGACACCTAGTTTAAGATTGTCTGAAATTTGTAAGCATGGTAAATAGTTTTGGTAAACTGTTGATACCTTGCGGTACTTCATGTTTTACTTCAAATAATTCAAAGTTTCAAAACTAACATTGCTCGCATAGTGATATCTATGCCAATGCCCAGAGAGAGTATAGAAGTTTAACAAAAACCGTCTATCCTCTACCAGGATTAGAGAAAAGTACCAACTTAGATATTTTTTTCTTTGCATTTATTTGTGATGTTTCCCCAGTCTGTCATTTCAGTTGTTCCTAAATTTAGCATTATTTCCTCATGACATATTTTTCTCGGTTTAGACAAGATGTTAGGGTTGAAAACTGTGTTTCTTTGGCTTAACAGTAAAGGGTGCCAGGACTTTGCATGGGCAAAGACTATGCCTAAAGTTGAAAAAAAAACGGTCTATTCTCTACTAGGAATATAGAAGAGTACCAACTTGCGATCTATCTTTATTTTGTTTTTATAAATACTTAGATATTTTCACTTGCTGCATTCATGTCTAATGTTTTTACAGTCATTTTAATTATTGTTTCTAAATCTACCTTTTTCACTCATGATGTATTTTTGTCGGTTTTGATAAGATAATACTGTGGTTAAAAATTTTGTTTCTTCGGGTAAGAGCTAGAAGAAGCCAGAAGCTTACACAAGCAGAAACCTGTCTCTGTCTAACAAGATCTGTGTACAAAAATCTAGATACTAAGATTTCAAAAAAACTATATCTGGATTATGGAAGAGTACCAACTCATTACCTATACTTCTTATTGTTCTTAAAAATTGGATAATTTTTTTGCTGCGTTGTAATGTTTCCACACTATCATTTTAGTTGTTGTTCTTTGTCATGATCTATGCTTAAATTTTCTATTAATATTGATCTGTAAAACATTTTTTGGAAACCTATATCTTTCTTCAATCCATTTCTTTTCAGAGGTCAATATTTTGTTTTTGATGAAGACGAAACGGTACCACGTGTAGCTATCCGTGTGTGGGATAAACAAAATTTTCATTATAATGATGTCCCAATGGCTATGTTAACACTATTTGCTGTTCAAACCGGTGAAGGATGGCCACAGTAAGTTTTTCTTTTAAAAATCCAATTTTTTTTCTCAATTTTTAACTTAAAGAATTCTACAAAATTCAATGGCTGCAACTTATGAAGATCAAGGACCTATTCCAAATTATCGAATAGAAATGGCTATTTTTTATATAGTATATTTTATAGTATTTCCATTTTTCTTTGTGAATATATTTGTGGCCTTAATTATTATTACATTCCAAGAACAGGGTGAAGCCGAATTACAAAGTGGAGAAATTGATAAAAATCAGGTATTAAATTTTAATTTCTTACAAACAGTACTTATATTCAGTACTTTTAGAAATCCTGTATAGATTTTGCAGTTCAAGCACGCCCTTTGGAACGTTATATACCAAAAACACAAAGTGGAATTCAATATAAAGTTTGGAAAGTTGTTGTTTCTACACCATTTGAATATTTCATTATGTTATTAATTGTTTTTAATACCATTTTATTAATGATGAAGGTACGTACGTTGTTACTTTTTTTGTAATCAATTCATTTACTTTTCTGTCTATTGATGCGACTAATGCCTATAGAGCAAAAGGATGAGAACATTGAGACCACAAATAGAAAGACTAGAAAATAGGGAATATCACAGAAAAAGTTTTGGAAACGACCATAGGTACTGTTCCATGTAAAACATGGTAAAATAGAAAAAAACGCTTCTATATATTAAGAGAAAGCATTTAAAAGATGCAAAATAAAAAAAAAACTGAAAAAAAAGTGACAAATACAAAAATAAAATGAATGAAAAAGAAACATTTAATTTGCAGATAAGGTAAAAAAAAGAAAATAGAGAACAAAGACTGAAGGAAAAATATAATCAAAGAGTAAATTATAGAAAAGCAAAAACAGAATGAAATAAAATGGAAGAAAGAAGCAAAGAAAAACAACTTCTATGTTTAATTCATCAAGTAAGAAATATCTATATACCGAGCTAGAAAAAATATAAATGAAAGGACACAGATAGCTAGATTCAAATATAGGAATAAAGAAAAAGAAAACAGTTGTACAAGAAATAAAAGAAAACAGTTGTACAAGAAATAAAAGAAACTAGACATAATGCATTATAAAGACAATAGATAGAAGAGGAGAATAATAAAAGTCAATAAAACAGAAAAAAAAAGAACATGTTCATGTAAAAAACAATTAAAAAACAAAAAACCTTTAAAAAACAAGAGTCATCCTTGTGTTCTCTACAAGCAGTCAATCAATGACAGAAAATTCTCAATTATGTATCTTTGTGACGTTACAACTTAAGTAAATGTCAAAATTAATGTTATTTAACAATATTTTTTATTACAATTTTTCTGTTCTGCTTCTTTCTGTCACTGTTGCTTTTCTGTACTCTCTTTTTCTGCAGTATGACAGACAGGACGATTCCTACACTTTACTTCTCAAATATTTAAACTGGATATTCACCAGTTTATTTACAGTCGAATGCGTACTAAAGATTTTTGGCATGGGAGCAAAGGTAAGAACAATGTACAACTGCTTCTTCTTTTCTCGCTCAAAACTTGCTGATGATGGATCTATAGTTTTTTGTTTGCGTATTTTGATTTTTATTTTAAAAACTTTATCTAGAAATTGTTGCTATATTTATTAAGTTTTTGTAGTATCATCAGGCGCCGCCTTTATGGTCTTATGTTTTAAGAACTATGAATATAGTATTCATCGTCTTATTTTCTTGTGAGATTATTTTGAAATTAATCGCATTTGGTTTTAAGGTTGGTATATTACGCATTTTTGCATTTTTTTTGTTTTATTATGCAAATAGGTGAAGTTGCAGCTGGTACTATCTGTAGGTAAAAGTATAATAGACCTAAGAAGGTGGACGTAACTTTAAAGCAAAATATATTTTTTTCATTAAACACTATTAGTGTCACACTTAAGCGACGTACTAAATTGTTTATAATTATTACATATTCAATGATAATAATTCTTATTTATTTTGTTCCTGTTCACTTATAGTTATTATATATAAATGGTACACAGCATAGGTCCCATAATAGATCCTTGAGAAACTTTAGTTTATTTACAGCATGTGGTTAACTTTTTTTCATTCTAAGTTTGTTTGAAGATAATTTTTTAGGTGGCCTTATTGAATACTTAAATATCACGATCTAGGCACGCACTTATTTCTCTAGAATTATTGCTTCTACAAAGATATCATTCTTATTTATTATGATTCCTTTCACTTTATATTATAAATGATAAACAGCATAGGTCCTACATTAGATCGTGGAGAAACTTCAGTTTCTCTTATGACCGATTTTTTTTTTAAGTTTCTTTGTAGCAAAAATTATTTTTTTTTGTTCAATTAAACACTGTAATGTTCACACTGGGGCCACGCACTCAATTCTTTAGGACTAAAACTCCTTTAATGATATAATTATCTTTTATTTTGCAATTTTATGTGCATTAATCGTAAACAGCATAGGTTCTATAATAGATGCTTGAGAAACTCCAGTTCATCTACAGCATGTGATAGTTTCTTATGAGTTATGTGACTGCCTGATTCCTTAAAGTTTTTTTATTAGTGACAGATGGCATAGTTGCCAAATGGATACAATTAATACTTAATAGAATTTTTCAGAGCTTTTTCAAAGATGCTTAGAATACTTTAGACTTAATTATTGTGGTTGGTAGAACTGTCGATGCCATGGTTGGTGGAATGTGGTCACGATCTAAGCACACATTTTTTTTGTAGAATTATTGCTTCTCAAAAGTTATAATTTTTATTTACATATTATGATTCCTTTCACATTAGAATATAAATGATCAACAGCATAGGTCCTACAATAGATCCTAGAGAAACTCCAGTTTCTCTCTCAATCTTGTTCTTTCTAAATTTCTTTAAAGCAAAAAATATATTTTCTTTTGGTCCAAATGAACATTGTAATTGTCCAATTGTGACCATGCATTCAATTCTCTAGAATTATAATGGCTACACTGATATAAGTTTCACTGATTTTGATTCATTTAATTTTAGATTATTATAGAAACAGCATAGGTCCTATAATGAATCGTTGAGAAACTCCAGTTTATCTACAGCATGTGAGACAGTTTCTTATGAGTTATGACTGGCTGCCCATTCTTTAAGGGTTTTTTTATTATCGACCGATGGCATAGCTGCCAAATGGATAGAATCAAAACTTAATGGAATTTTTCAGAGCTTTTTAAAGATGCTTTGGAATACTTTCGACTTAATTATTGTCGTTGGTGGTATTATAGATGCCATGATTGCGGAATTTGGTCACGCATTTTCTAGAATTATTGCTCCTCTAAAGATATAATTTTTATTTATTAAGATTCTATTCTCTTTAGATTATATGTAAATGATAAGCCGCATACATCCTTAGAAGAACTTTTGTTTTTCTCATGACAAAATACTGATTTTTTAAAATTTCTTTCAAAAAAATTTTAGCTTTTTAATTATCTTTATCTATTTATAACTGTCACGCGGTGACCACGCACTCATTTCTTTAGAATTATAACTCCTTCAATAATGCAATTCTCATATATTTTAATCTTTTTCACTTTGCATTATTATATGCATAAATCGTAAACAGCATAGGTCCTATAATGGATCCTTGAGAAACTCTAGTTTATCTACAGTATGTAACAGTTTGTTATAAGTTATGGCCTGCACATTCTTTAAGGTTTATTTATTATTATTGACAGATGAGATTAGCTGCCAAATAGATACAATCAATACTTAATAGAATTTTTCAGAGCTTTTTCAAAGATGCTTGGAATACTTTCGATTTAATCACTGTGGTTGGCAGTATTATAGATGCCATGGTGGTGGAATGTAGTGTAAGTTTTGACAATCATATTTTCAAAACTATTTTGAATTTGTTTTAGGAACGGGCTGCTAAACTTACTAGTGAAAGAGTAAGTATTGTCTACATTTAAAATACACACAAAAAAAATCTCAATCGCTTGAATCAATGTTATTTCTCTTCACTCTTCACTAGACTTGCTATTAAAAATTAAAAACACTTTTTGCAAAAACAAAAGTTTTTCTCTAATTTTACTTTACAGAAACACAAAATATTGCAAAATTTTACATAATAGTATTAAAAATTATAAAATAAAATCATCTGAAAAAAAATTTAAAGTTTTGAATTAGTTCCGTAATGATTTTTGAATCCAGTAACATTGTGTGCTCCGAAAGCAAGAAAAGTTGATTATAATAATAATAATAATAATCATAAAATAATAATAATAATAATCATAAAATAATAATAATAAAACGGAAAATAAATTAATAAAATTTATTGTGAACACAGACAGATACAGCTCTTACACCATTAAATTTAAAAAGTAAAATTATCACAAATAAATTAGATAAACAAGATAATAATTTGTTTTTAAAAATTAAACAAAAAACAATACACAGTAGATTTTTTAAAGAAATTGAGTTGGATGGGATAGATACAGAGCTGTCATTTTTATGGATTAAGAAAAGACAACTTTTTCCAGAGACTGAAGGTTTTGTTGTTGCTAATCAAGATAAAGTAATTAACACTTAAAATTATCGTAAGTTCATAATTAAGAAACAATTAGTGAATGACATTTGTAAAATGTGTTTTAATTCGTTGGAAACAATTGAACACATTTTATCTTTTTGTTCAGTGCAAGTAAACAATATAAAAAAAAACATAGCGCGATTGCAAAAATAGTTCATTCAAATTTGGCTTTTAAGTTTAGTTTGGTCAAAAATGTAGAATCGTATTATAATTATAATCCAGAAAATTTCTTGGAAAATAAGAATTACAAATTAAATTGGGATCGAACTTTGCTAACTGCTTCAAAAATTGAAGTCAATAGGCCGGATACTGTTATAGTATTGAAGAAAACTAAACTTGCATATTTTATAGATATTGCTGTTCCAAATTTTTGTAATATTATTGTCACCTTTACAACAAAAATGGCTAAATATTCGCTGCTTTCGGTGACCATTAGGTATCTTTGGAATCTAAATATGGTAAAAATTTTACCATTAGTTATTTCAAATATGGGTGTTGTACCCATATCATTAAGTAAAAATCTCAAAATTTTAGATTTGGATTTAAAAATCCTCACAGAAATACAGAAAGCAGCATTATTATGTTCATGTAATATTGTTCGAACGTTTTTCAATGTTAAATCTAACAATTCAAATAATATGATCGCAGATGCGTGGGGAGATAGTATTTAGCTTGATTTTTCAAAAAATAAACTTGTATACTAAGTCTATTTAGTTTAAAACACAATTTGTTTTTGTTGTCTTTGTTTCAACTCTTAAATTGGATTTTAAACTAATTGAAAATTAAAAGCTTGTTTTTCAACAATTTTTATATTATTTGATAAATAATATTGTCATTATCATTACTTGTCAAAGACCGTAATGATTTTTGAATCCAACAAAATAGCTGTGGCTCCGGGAAAGGGACGGTTGAACATAATAACTATTCGCTACTTTCGGTGGCCATTAGTAATTTTTGAAATTTAAAAATGGTAAAAATTTTACTTTACTTTAAAATATGGGTGATGGCCCATATCATTAAGTAAAATTACGAAATTTTAAATTTGGCTTTAAAAATTCTCGCGAAAGTATGGAAAGCAGCGTTATTAGGTTCAAGTCAAATTGTTCAAATGTTTTTAAATGTTAAATTAAACAACTCAAATAATATGTTGGAAGATAGTAATTTAGCTTGATTTTTCAAAAAATAATCTTTTGTTTTCTATTTGGCTTAAAACACAATTTGTGGTTTTTGTTTTTAATTTAATTTTGGAATTGGTTTAAACTTAATAGAAAATTGAATGCTTGCTTTTTAACAATTTTGATATTATTCAAAAAATAATATCGTCATTATCATTATTTGTCAAAGACAAATAATCCCGCAAAATTTATCTGCCCGGGACAGGGAGGGTTGAACATAATAATAATACTAATGATAATAAATGTCTGACAAAACAAATCCAAATCGGGAAATTAAGAAAAACTTCAAATTACTAAATATTTGAGAAAATTATCTTAACAAATGCATTTCCCTCAAGGCTGCAAAAAGCAAGTTACAACAAAAACTTTTCTTGTATGCTAAAAATATATAAAAAAACTATTTCAAGAAAGTTTCAAAATAAATTAAATTTGAAAATAATCATAGAGTCTACCAAATATAAAAAGTCACAAAAGAAATAAATAAAAAATATAAATAATAAAAATAAAAATAATAATAGAGTTACAAATGTAAACTCAGGGCACAAATAAAAGTAAAAATAGAATTTTATAACGACAATAAAATTATTAATAGTTTTAATAAGGAAAAAGTCTAAGTAGACATATTTTTATGAACCAAAACTCTACTATTTTAAAAATAATAAAATAAAAATGTATATTCACAAAGAAATTTTTAATATTTTTTATTAGTTTTAACAACAGGTATTTTGGATGTATATTATAAGTATTGTTGAATAACCAAAAATTGCAAAATTATTTGTATAATTATAAAACAGTTTTTTCCTTAATAACCCGACCAAGAAGCTAAAACAGAAATTTAAAAAAAATTGCTTGCTGATTTCAATGAGTTCGGCGGCGTCCAAATGTCTATAGTTATTTTAAGCTGTTAATATTATTTAATATTATGATTGTTGTTGAAGGCGTGCTCGGCTATACTCGACTTGTCCAATCTGCCATATTTTAAGTAAGCCAAGTGTTTTTCTCATCAGATCTAAATTCATATAAGCGTTTGCGCTACTTATATAAAAATATATATAAGTAGCGGTAAATTCCTGAAGAAAAACCTTTGATATATTTTTTAAAGTGGTTCCTGACTGATTATCTTAGATTCAAAGGGTTTTTAAATGAATTTTAATTATTGTTTATTGTTTGAAAAGTTGTGCAATTTTTGATATTTATTTTAAACTTTTTGTTTATTTATAATTTTATGTACTATTTTATTATTATATAGATTAATGTCAGCAACTTTTTTGCTATATTCTATTTTTTTTACTAAATATTTTTTAACTTAAAAAAAAGTTAAATAGACGGTTTACTAAAAAAAAAAATCAACTTGTTATTTTGTGATGAAAACAATGATTTGAGTATTTAACTTAAAGTGCTTGATTCGTTCCGAATTATATCAAATTTTAAATTGCTTGTTTGTTTTTTTTTTAATTACGTTAACATCTTAAGGAAATTATGACACAAAATTTGTAAGTTTTCAGAATTATTAAACATCGCAAAGACGTTATCTAAGTCTTATCTATATTCTAGAAAAAATTCATAACTGTTTTTTTGCATTATTCTTAGAATGATGTATAAATAACTCAACCAAAAACTTCTGTTAATGGTAATATCAATGGCAAAAATAGTTTATTCAAATTTAATTTATTGAAAAATGTTATAACTTTAAATTATAACTAACTTTAAAAATTATAGTTATACTTTAACTACAATAGTCCTGTATGGTCCTCAATTTTTTTAAAAAAAATTATATTTACCAATTATATTGGGATACAAACTGCTTTAAAAATTGATGATAATAAACCGCAGCATTATTTTTTTCATGTCATAATGTTCGAATGTTCTCAAATGTTAAATCCAACAACTTACATAATATGTTTGCGGATGCGTGCAAAAATAATAATTTAGCTTGGTTTTCTTAAAACTGTCGAGCCTAAAAAACCAATCGGTAATTTTTACTTTTAATTTAATTCCTTAATTAATTGTCAAACTGATTGAAAACTGAAAGCAATTCTGTAAGCTACCGTTATCAGTTGCCAGTTTTCATGTAATTAAATCTGCACCAGTTGCAAAAGTCGTTCTCAAGCTGTGGCCTGTATAGTGTCCCAGATTTGGTAACTTCAAATATTTAGCAATATTGTGGAGTATTTTTGACATAAAGGATTTTTTTTATCACACCTTTTGATTTTCTAATACTATATTATAAAAAAACAAAACCGTATGTCTTTAGTTATAGCCTTAAAAAAGCATATCTTCTTATCAATTCAAAAACTTTTAACACTTTTAATAATACTATATATTTGTAATTGTAAAAACTGTTTCTATTTTGATTTTTCTGTTTAATATCTTCCTTATCATGAACCATTGTAAAGAAATTAAATAGCCTCACCTCCACTTAATAATAGAAACGTGCCATCAAACGATTTAGGTTTTGATTAGTACCACAATAGAAAAACTATTTGTTAAAAACAAAACATTGTAGCTTTATATATTACAATAAAGCTGTAAGAAAAAATTATATATACGACACTGGATTAAAATGCCTTCTCCTCCGTACTGCCATTAACACTTTAGTAAAATCTTCAGTTCGGCAGGAGAACAAACATTTTTCTCCCTAGTATTATTTTTAATTTTTTTTAGTATCGAAAACCCGGTGTGAAATTAAGCTTGAATGACCGCTTCGCTAAATGGATGCAGGTACTTAAGTCATACTAAGCAATTCTTTTTATGCATGCTCAATACTATACCTGTTGAACGTTTGAGATATATCTGTCAGTAAATTTTGTTGCTCATAATGAAAGAGACAGGCAAAAAAAGGTAAAAAAAACTTACAATCCAAAGTGTAGCGTGATTTATGAATAGAACCAAACTAGCTGAGTACTATTCTGAATAGAAAACGGTCTTCTTTAATTTATGACTGTTGCATATAACTTTCAGAGGGATTAGTACAATAAAATTTACAACCGAATATATCTCAAACGTTTTTACAATATAGATAATACAGCTTTTCTATCACTTATACCCTCCTTTCTCTTAAGCTTTTTCAGCTTAATAATATTGGAATTTTTACGAATAATATATTATATATTTTTGTAGGAACATCTTATAAATGTTGGGTTTCTAAGATTATTTAAAGCAGCACGTCTTATTAAACTTCTTAGACAAGGAGATACAATACGAATACTTCTTTGGACCTTTGTACAGAGTTTCAAGGCTTTACCTTATGTGTGCCTTTTAATAGCAATGCTATTTTTTATTTATTCTATAATTGGAATGCAGGTAAATATTTATAATAAATTGATCATTACGTCATATTTCCCAAAATTCTAGATATTTGGTAATATTCAAATTGATGCAGATACTGATATTGATCGTCATAATAATTTCCAATCTTTTCTTCGAGGACTGATGCTGCTATTTAGGTAAAATTTTCATATGAAATGTAAGGGGTTTTTTACATTATATCCTATCTATAGATGTGCGACAGGTGAAGCGTGGCCCAACATAATGCTATCTTGTATCAAAGATCGCGAATGTGATCCTTTAGCAAAAAAAGGAACAGAAAAATGTGGATCAAATATAGCATACATTTATTTTGTCTCATTTATATTTTTTTGTTCATTTTTGGTAAGTTTTTTTTTTTGTTAAAAAATTAGATCTATACAGATACTTCTACCTATATAGATGCTAAATCTTTTTGTGGCGGTCATAATGGACAATTTTGATTATTTAACAAGAGACTCTTCTATTTTGGGTGCCCATCATTTAGATGAATTCGTCCAACAATGGGCGGAATATGACCCAGAAGCGACGTAAGTGTAACATGTGACACGACGAGTTTAAACTGTCAATATATTGGAAAGTATTTTTATAGAAAATTTGCAGCTTAGCTTACAAATTATGGCAAATATTCTCTGAAACATATGCTTACTTTCCGATAATCAGACGGCAACATGATATATTTCGGAATTGGCCCCCGAGATAATAAGATTTAACACCACCGGAATTTTTTCTATAAAAGTTATTTACAGTCAAATGCCTATGTCCACGAGTTCCTGTGGATTCAAAGAGATGATTGAACGCTGTATCACCAAAATACAATCAGATTTATGCAATATCTTTAGAAAAAAATTGTTAACTTAAACATGTTCCACCAAAGCGCATAGACGCAATGTGCTATGCCATAAATAACCAAATTTTTAACCTGTTTTAGCTATGAACTGTGGCATTTTGTCTGACTTTAAGCTGTCCCTTTATTGCGGTGTATTTTGCTTCAAAATTGATGTTAGATTAAGTCAGTTTTGCCATGCTGTGTTAGGATGGTGTTTTTTGTTTTTTTGTTAGTGATAAAGTTCAGTACCTATCTCGATGGTCAAGTGGCTGGGGATAGTGCTGTCAAAGCCTAGCCAAATAAGTGGCGTGGGTTTGAGTCCCCCAGGCAAAAGTCTTTTTCTAAAAAGAAGATGGCTTTCATCTAGCCATGGGTGTTTGTAAATGTAGGGAAAACAATAGATCAATATGTCGCAGTGCAATATCTCTGTTAATCTTACCCTCTGAGTGATAAAGTCAAATTTTAATTTTTCAAAAGATTGCAAACCTCAGATGTGCAATTCAGAGGAAAGACGCTAATGTGAACTGATGTATTTTCTATAAATAAAAATTTTGGGACACGTTGATTTTCCAAAATTTGTGCCCTATCCAGTATACTGATAGTTAAGGCTCATCGTGATATGCCGTGTATATATTCTAGCAGCAATAATTATATTGTAGGGCACGAATTCATTACACTAAAGTTTACGATATGCTAAAAAACATGGACCCACCTTTAGGCTTCGGCAATAAATGCCCAAATCGGCTTGCCTACAAAAAACTAATCCGAATGAATATGCCAATGGACGATGAAGGCACAGTTAATTTCACAACAACTTTATTCGCTTTAATTCGTGAGAATTTGTGCATTAAAATGAGATCAGGTATAGGAAAAACAATTGTTTTTATTTTGTTTTCGCTAAACCAATGTTTAGCGATGATAATGATAAACCAATATATGTTTTATAGCTGAAGAAATGGATCGTGCTGATGCTGAATTAAGAGAAACAATTAAAAATATTTGGCCTTTACAAGCTGAAAAAATGGTTGATTTGTTGGTACCACCGAACGATTTTTTAAATAGTGGAAAAATGACAGTTGGAAAAGTTTATGCCGGATTGTTAATCTTAGAAAGTTGGAAAAGTACTAGATTTAGACAAACAGGATCTAACAATGCGGTAAGATTTTTTTCGAAGCGTAAACTGAGTGATAAAAGTAAAAGAACACCAAGAGTAAACAACCAAATTTTGTGGTAGTCTCTAGCGACGAGTCTCGATTCTGTTTGAGTATAACAGATGACAGAAGAAGGGTAAGAGGCTACATTCACAGTATTTTGTAGTGGTATCGTGAGCGCAAATTAGCCTGCCAAAATCCCTGATTTATTCTCTATTGAATATCTTTGGAACATGATCGGCCAACGTCTGAGCAATTTTTTTTCTACAGACTCTGTGATATAATAAATTAAGATTATTTTATTTAAATCACTATTTCTTGGTGTTCTTTTATATTTGTCATTTAGCATATAACAACAGATGCTATACAATATTCTGTTACATACTCCTACCAACAGATGGCCGTTTAGTAATAATTTATTTTAGAAAAAGACAACTTAAAGTAATCAGTTTATAAAGCTCCACAAATTTTGTTTTAATATAAATCTGTTCATTTCATTTTCAGGGCTTTGGAAATAGTTCAGCAATTCATGCGGTAGTATACTTAAGTCGCATTTAGATTACTTTTAAACAGACACAAATTAGAATTGCAATTGATTTCTCATTCATATTTCTATCCTGTTATATACTTGCCTCAGCCAAGCAATAGAATAATCATATTATGTCATAGCCTATTTAATAAATTTCCGTACTCTATTTTTGGTGTGGCTAGTATTGTATTTTAGAGTATAGTTTTGTTTGCCTGGCCTTCTAGCGGCCATTTTATAGAGTTTGCATGCTTTTTACATAAATAGTTTTATAAATCTAATTGTTTTGAAGAAACTAAAATTCCTATTCTTCCCTGATGGCCTGCAAGTTATCCTGAGATTTTCCCAATTGAACATGTTTGGTATATGTTTGAGCTCTTTACATTGTTCTTCTTAGACTCTGCCCAAAATAAATACGCCCTTGTTTATTTATGACTTTATAGCAGTCATTTTATAAAGTTTGCATAATTTTTCTAAATTTAATTGTTTGGTATGTCATCAAATGTATTTTTACAATCTAATTATTGTTCTAAATAAGCTAAAAACACAATTCTTCTTTGGCCTGCCAGATTACCTGACATTTCCCTATTGAACATGTTTGGTGGCAGACGCTTGAACCATTTAATTTATTTTAAACTTCCCAGACTGTGTTTAAAGTAAATAACCCTTGTCAATTAACTTAAAAGCTATTTTATAAAAAAATTATAAATACAAATATAATTTTCGAGGTTTCAATGTTAAAAAAATATTTAAATTATTCAACAAATTCTACCAATTTGCACTTTAATTCTGATCTAATTTAAATTCTTAGTCAATGGACTACCATAATTATTATATTTTAAATTTTTGATATGTATAAATATCACTTTATTTACAATATTTTAATGTTTAGCTATATACAAAATTAAATGCTCTATATATTGCCTGATGAAGAAGATATTGATGACCAAAACGTTGCCAAAATTAATAAAAAAAATTAACCTCTGGGTAACAATTTGGTTTTTTTTATATAATAAAACCTCAACAATTAGCTTATTAAGAATAATTAGCTTTAAGAATGAAAATTAAAGGTAGTAATAAGTAAAGGTAAGTGTATTTTTATTAAAATTGTATAGTTTAAAAAGAGCTAAAACCAAGCATTCTTCCTTGGCCTGAAAGATTTCCCGACATATCATCTATTGAACATGTTTGGAACATGATCGCGCGATACTTGAGCCCTTTACCTCGTCTCCCCCCTCCAAGGTCTTTGTCCAAAATAAATAAGCCCACTTGTCACCTTATAGCGCCCATTTTTATAAAGTTTGCATGTTTTTTATATAAATATTCTTATAAATCTAGTTGTTTGGCATGTCTATAAACCAATTTGTAGATGGATTTACTATAAAATATTAATCTCTTCATAGCAGAAATCATCATTTTTTGATTGCATTTTGGATGTTGCCAATCAAATGGAAGAAAAAAAATCGGTTCGAGCATGTTTAGAAATAAGTCCATTGGCGGGCGAGTCAAGCAATAGTCAAGGCGAAGAAATTTTGTTACCTACAATAGTTCGTCATAATACTTTGAAACGTAGACGATCAGAAAAGTAAGTATTTAGTTCATATTCTAGAAGTAGGTATATAGCTTCATTCTAAGACCATAACCCACACTTCTTTATTTTTTGCTAATTACGACTACCATTTATAGTCTATTTGAAAACAGCTAAACTGTCTTAACCCCAAATATTGTTTGCGAAAACTGCGTCAAGTAGGCAAATCCCGGTAAAAAAAAATTGGTGATCTTATAGAAAAAACAGCTGAAACATCTTGTCAGCCTTTGATGTAACTCTCGAACCCATCTGTAGACCATTCGAGGAACTAGTCCGGTACAACCCACTGCAAACAACTGGTTTATGCAGTCTCGCTTTGCACTATAAACCGTATAGAAGTAGTTTAATAGTACTGCAAGCGGGCTATAATACAGCAACCACCCCCACTGCTTAAAAAATGATGTATGACCGGAAAAGACATTTACCAGAAGAAGTTGTTAAAAAAGACAATTAAACTGAGATACACTTTCAATAGCTCAAGAAATGAGAGCACAATAGACTAATAGGTCGCAGTGCATTTGACATTTTACTAATCTATGAAGATAAAGACTATAGTTATATAGTCTATGGTATATAGTATAAATAGTATAAGCGGACTTGTAAGACACATGCCATCCAGCTCTCGTTTTCCTCAGCAACTCTTATAGACTGTAGTTCTAGACTGCAGCTGTTGGCTATCGCTACATATATACTACATTTATAGACTTATAGCTGTAGTATATATGAAGATGAAAATAGTAAAATTATTTTAAACGTTCCAAATGCCGTTTTCATCGTAAGTAAGGAGTAATACCACCTTAAATAAAGGAGTGTGATAATGGTAACGATGAAAATATATACATTACTAAATGTCAATAACAAAAAAAAATTACATAATATTAATATATTTTAGGCACAAGGTGAAACGTTTCTGTATAAGATTAGTATGAGGTAACAGATTGTATGTTAACTGTATATCAAATATCGAAAGCTTAATAAACTGACTTATATCTAGAGTTATTCAAGTTTAACTTAAACATTAAACTTCTTATTGTTAGTAATTAAATACGTAAGTAACAATTGTTGCATGTTATAGTATTATGCATGTTTTTGAGACATTTTGTACAATGGTTTTGGGAATGTTTCTTCAAAAATATACAAATGTCATGATCAGAATGTCCTGTATTTTGCATGTTTTATAATAAAACAGGATGTATATGAATGAGTTGACAATGTTATTGTAACTACAATGGCTATAATTTTGTATTTAAATATACAGATAATGGAAATGCATGGGAATATGGGCTCACGAAGACCTTCAATGGATAGTATAGCGGATCAACGTCTACGGCCTATAGGCTACTTTGGCCCTGCGCATAGAAGAACTTCAAGTGCGAGGTAAATACTCTTCAGAGCAATTTTAGTTAAGTTTTCAATTTAAAGTGAGTAATAGAGTTATATTGTACCACATCTGACGTAGATCAACTGCAGTGGAAAGATCATAGTAGTGTATTTCCGACAACTATATTTATAATATAATATAATAATAATAAGCCTCTTATCCTGAACTGCTTTCTTCTTTCTTAGTATTGTGGTTCTCTCTTTAATTATAAGAAATCTCTGAGTTCAGTGTGCCTCTTGGCAAAGACCTCGTCTAACAATTTCCATTGTACTCTGTCTCTAGCAACTCTTCTCCATTTTGAGCCTGCCGTTAGTTTTAGTTCGTCTTCCCATCTCTTGTTTTGTCTTCCTCTATTCCTTCTCCCATCTCTAGAGTACCAGTTTGCTATGATCTTGCTCCACTTACACTGCAACTATATTTATAAAAGCGCAAAAAATTTCAGACGTGGTACTTCTCCATCATTACAAGGCAGTCCGAATTCCCGTCGAAGATTTCCTCCACATCAGCACGATATAGGATTCTCTGATACAGTATCAAATTTAGTTGAAATAGTTAAAACCGATCAAAAAAAGTATTATGGAAGAAGACCAAGAGGATCTTGGTCAGCGTCTACAAGTCCAGCAGGCTCTCCATCTCTTTCCATTAAAAATAATTGGCGATACTGCTCCCCTCATGCCATACAACAAGATTACGATACAACAATTTTAGGTCGAAGATCAAGATCGCCAAGCCCACGAAGAAATGTGCCACAAAGACTACCAGCTATAGGTAGTATTTCTATACATCAAAAAAATATATATAAAATGGTTTTTAGATCTCCCTCGTCGGCCATCTTTAGTACGTCAGAATAGCATCCAGCATAGTTACCCTTCTTTAGGAAATCGTCGAGGACATGGACGACTTCTTCCTGCATTACCACCAAAACCATCCACTCTCCAATTAAGACCAGGGCCGATTAATTTTCCAAAATTAAGCACTTCACCCACTCATGTAATGCATCATTTTAGATCAACTTAGAATAAAAAAGGAAAAAAACCCATTCAAGTAGCTAATACTTGAGGAATAGTAAATTTTTAATACATAAAAAGTTAAAACTCTAAACATCTTATAAAAATTACAAATCTTGAGAATAGCACTGTTTAGTTCTTACTGAAAAAGCTCAAATAAAACCAACTCACAATGTTTGTTGACAGAAATCAACATACAGTAAACATCAATCTTGTAAAAGTGAGATAATCCCTGCAAAAAACTGAGCCAATGAGTTTCCAATAAAAAATGTGAGCCGTCACGGGACGCGAAACATCGAAATTATTTTGTACAAGTAATATGCATATAAAAACACATTAGGAACGACAGGAAATAAAATATATCTTACTAAAAAACTAAAATATTGTTAATTAATTTCTAAAAATGATGGCGATTTATATTAAATTTATTTACATATCATTTATTGTCATAAAACACAAAAATTAAAAATTATGAATTTATTTCCAATTGCAACAACTCAATTATTGTTTTAATCAGTGACTCAGTAATAGTTATGTTGACTGAGGGTATTACTGTGACAATTGGTCGCTGATAACTGAAGACTGAAGTATCGAAGCTCGGGGTCTCGAGCAATATGACCGAACTGAGTGAGCCAAGGAATGTGTCAGCAAAAACGCACCAACGCTGTCCTCAACCTTTGCAACTCTTTCAAGATGTTTAGAGCTATAACCTTTCATTTATTATAAATTTAGAATTTATACCGTTTGTAAGGATACATTACTGTTAAATATGAAAGTGTTTTCTCGATTCTATCATGATTGTGAGTTGAACATTTTGTATGGTAATACAAGCTTCAGCTGTTAAGTGTGCGTTGATGAAGACTAATAAGTCGAAAGTTTATGTGCAGCTATTAAAAAAAGGCATTTTCAGATGTACACTCAATCAGCTCATACTACACCACTCTATCACCGAGAGCCTCTCCAACAACTCGCCACACCAACCGCCTTTACTCCCGGCAGGGAATCCAATCGAACGCCTTTGAGTTTTGAGCAAGCCGTTGCTCTTGGACGAGGAGGTCGAATTTTACCTAGTCCAATACCCAATGGTTTTAAACCAAAGCAAAGAAAATTAAGACATTCAGATTCAGATGAGGACGACTGGTGCTAACGAACAAGAAAATGGAAGTTTGACTGATTTAGAGGACAATCTTCTTCTAAACTTAATTTGATAGATAACAATTTTTCTACAAAATGCTTATCTCTAGCTTTTCCATTCCTCTAGCATATTTATTTAAACGATAAAGTATATTATAACAATGTTTTTGTAAATTCCATAGATATAATTTGTATATTAGAATAGATTTAAAAATTACATAGATAGTAAACAGTTCTACAAGTCGAAAATTGTAAAAAATATATTATAATGAATTAATTATTATCAATGCATATTTACGATTAAACATATTTGCACATACATTTTTATTTATACATAAATTATTTAGACCAACTCTTGCTATGGAATTTTGAACCTATATTATGTTCATTTTTTAATACGCAGATACAGATTTGTCGTCGTGAACTTTAGCATTTGACGACAATAAAAGTCTATCAAGCTCAATTGCGCAGCAAGAGTTGATCTAAATAATTTATATAAATAGTTACAAGTTTTACCAGTTTGTTTAAGCTTTCACATCACGACCTTCTTTATTTACTAGTAGGTAGCTCTACATTCAGCAACTGAATAATATTAAACTTTATTATAAATCAAATATTTTTTCCTGAAGAATCTCATAAAAGCTTTATGTATTCTGCAAAAAAAAGTAGAGTAGGTAAAATTTACCACAATTTTTGTTATTTAAAAGCGCAAATTTGTACGTTACAAACTTTACTCTACAAAAAAACAATGTATACTATGTGATCTATAATAAATTAAAGAAAATTTTTTGTAGACAAAACATATTTGAATTTGGTAAATCAAGATAAATAGCTACAATGCTAAATCATACTTTCTTCCCATTTCAAAAATAAAACACTCAATTTGCATTGACAAGAATCTCATAAAAGTTTCCTGTATCCTGGAAATGTTGAAGATAGCTGATGAAAACAAAACAATGCTGTTCTTAAGATCGGCAAAATATATGGTAAAAAACCTTTTATGTATTATAAACTTAAAAAATCACAATAAACTGTCACAACATAATCAATTGTTGTTGTTGCATGTTTATTTCATTACTTGTCCTGTTTTAAAAAAAATGCTATTCGATTATTAAATGAACACCTGATAGAATGTAGTTTAATATTGTATCAAACCCTTTCTTATTAAAGTGCCGCTAATTTGTAATCTCCGTGCCAAGTGACGTCACAAATCTTGCCAGCCCAAAGTTGGACAAACATTTTCAATTTAAGTTGGAAGCAGCAAAATCACTTTGCTTTCTTATTAAAATTAAAATAGGTTTATTGACTTTTTTTAAATTATTTTTAGGATTATCATTAAAAAAATAACTAAAAAGAGCTTTTGCAACCTCAACTAGCTGTAGAATACTCAGCACCGTGTAATTTTCTATGGTGTTATCTGTCATTTTACTATGTCAAGCAAGCGAGCGCCATCTCTTATCAAATAATAGAACGAATTCAAAATAATCATAAAACGAAGAAAACATCAAATATTCAAGCATCAATCAAAGAAAAATCACTTACCCCTTTCCCAAAGGCTTTTCCTCTGAAAAATAAATGATTAAATCAGTATTCAGTAAGTTTTTCCTCAAGCATCAACTCACCTACGCTATTCGCTTGGAAAGCAAAATCTTATCAGCTCCCCATCTAAACAACACTATATAACACTTAAATTCATAGTTTTAACACTTTTCCCGTCATTTAATTTAAAAAAAAACTTTGAAAATATGAGGAGAAAAGCAAGAGAAAACTGCTCTTTTTAAATTAAAATAATAGTATGTGCCTTGGGTCATACGTCAAAAAGCAGCCATCAGATTGGTTGATTAAATTTGACATCTCAACCGGAAAATTATCAGTTTTAAGCAGAATAATAGATAAAATGTTTTCCTATGTATGTCTTTTGCTAAACATTTATCTTTTATTCGTTCTAAATTTAAGGAAATCTTATTCCAAACAAAATGAAATTTTTTTTATAAATTAGAAAATAATCAACTTCCCATTTACGCAACCGTCTATAAAACACCCTATAACACTCAAATACATAGTTTTCGCACTTTTCCGGCACTTACATTAAGGAAAAACATTGAGAATATTGAGAGAAAATTGCCCTTTTCAAATCAAAATAATAGTGTGTGCCTTGAACAAATGTCAAAAAGCAGCCTTCTCATTGGTGGATTAATTTTGACATAAGAGACAAAAAAGTATAGAGCGATCATAAAAATATGATGGTATAAATCTATTGATTAATTTTTAAACATATCTATAGTAATGAATTAAAAACTGCCTGTATTGCCCACCTTAATTGTTCTTTGTGATTGGTTAATTAACACAAAAAACAGTGTGATTGTAAAATATGCCTTAAATCTAAAATGTGAGCCGTTACAGAACGCCTGGCATATGTGAAACATTGAAATTATTTTGTGCATAAAACAGCAAAATACGAAAAAAACTAGCCATGGTTTAATAGAAGAATTAGATATTATAATTGTTTATTTTCAGTTGCGACAACTCAATTCTTTTAATCAGTGATATTCAATTATGTTGCCTCGGCTGGTACTACCGTGACAATTGGTCGATGATAACTGAACGATTAAAATATGCAGGGTAGTTTTCAAGCTCTGTGTCACGAGCGAGATGACGCAAAGCCAAACCGAGTAAGCGCAATTGCGTCACCACGAAATACGGTGGGTTTATTTCTAATCATTAGCGGGCCACTCACTCCTACCAGTGACTGTCTGTTACTGAACTCTGTTCTACTGTTACTAGGAATAGTGAACAAAATTAAAAAAAAAACAAAACTCCAAGTTTTTATTTTAACACAAAAAAAAAGTTATTTTCTTCAGGTAACTGATGTTGTCACCAAATGATTTTCACAAAAAAAGTCATTAAAATATAATTTATTTGCACAAATTCACATTATCGAAAAAGCGATAATTTGCGTCCACTTGCCACTTTTCCATTACTGTCCAACAAAGCTGATTGAACATATTCTAAAGACGGTAGTCTCCTAAGATCACCACGCGCTGCTACTGATGGCTGTGATGTCAACAAACGTTTCGATAATGAAATAATATCATCTTTAGTAATTTTTTCTAAAAAAAAACTCATTATAAAGCGTCATTTTATTAGAAATTAGCCAATACCAATTTCATTTATGAAGTGAGAAGGTGGTTTCCTATGTCCTGTTGCTAAAACTTGTCGGCCAATGTCTTCGAAGACCACTGGACGAGATTCTAAGTTCATCAGCAACATTGATTGGAGTTGAGTTTTGGCTCTCTATGAAAAAAAAAACAACTCTTGCATTATTTGATTATACTATATTATATCTTAGCAACAGCTAAGGGACATAGCAGGCCACGCCCCATGTCCCCTAGCCGTTCCAATAATAGAAACATATACCTGGTGGTATAAACATTACCACCAGGTATATGTTTCTTGCTTTAATTTAAAAACTAGCAGACTCTTACTCGCAATTCCTGGTCGGTGATTGATCCACTCATATTAACAAGTTCCTTAACAATTACTTCTACCATTTCCTTAACATGATTTGGCGGTGCACTTGCATGAATACATAATAGTCCACTGTCAGCATACACATGACTGTACGCGGTTGCGCTATACATCCAATGATATCTGCAAGAAAAACCCTCTTAAATATTTAAACGATCTCATTGTATATAAAATTATTAACCTATTTAATACATTTGTGTATAGTCTAGTATACATTCCTTTGCCTGGCCCACCAGCACTAAATGAGCCCCCACCTCCAAGCATCATATTTAAAACACATATTGCTATAAAGTCTGGATCATGTAGCGAACAACCTTCTAAACCTATCATAACATGTGAAAGAATTGGTAAACCTGCTGAAGCAAATTGGGGGATATCACACTCTTCCTGAAATCCATTATATTAAAAACATAATTTTTCAATAATCATAAATCTTAAAACCTGAACCATTCCTCCAGTATATTGAGCAATACTGTTATCAACCGATAGATTTTGATTTGTTATAAATAGTCCTTTTTCGGTAGCCCAAATAGGTTTTTGATCAACAAAATATTTTTGAGCGGCTTCACATAATTTATTGTGTTCAACACCCACACCAGCTATTATCATTCTTTCAGGCGTATAATGATGATGTAAATATGTAAATAATAACTCCCTATCAATTTTATTTAAATTTTTAATAGGAGCTAGTTTCGGTAATCCTAGAGTATTATCCCTGTAAGCTGCCTAAAGAATGCTTAGCATAACAAGTTACCGTACTTAGTTATAAAACTTACTGTATGTATCATATCCATTAATAATGTATCTTGTTCTGGCTTCATACTTAACGACTCCAATTCAAAACTAATCGCCTGTCTCGCTAATTCAACCTCATCGATTGTAATTTGTGGCCTCAATGTTGCTTCAGCTAAAATTTGTATCACTTCGTCTAAACCGCTTGTATAAGCCGAAGCTGCATAAATAAAAGTGTCACGTGATGCTTGACTGTCACAAATGCCTCCAAGTTTTTCTAATTTATTAGACATTTCGTCCTTGTTTGGGAAATGTATGGTACTCTAAAAATATTTTATTTAGTATAATAAATAAAGATCTTAGTTTCTTAACTTTCAATGAGTTTAAAGTAGGTACAAATATTAAAATTATGACCACGAGCGCTTTTTGATGCATTTGCACCAGATTAAGCATCCCTTTTGGAAAGTGTCTATATTTATCATAATAAACTCATTGGAAGTTAGAAAATTAAATCACTATTTCCCCCAAAGTCATTATTGCATTTTTAACCTACATTAAACGCCAATTTCTCCAAAAAATGTGAAATTCCACTAGGATAAGCCACCTCGTAGCGCGACCCCGAGTCGATCACAACCCCTACGGTGCAAAACTCTCCAAATCTATTCTCCGAGGCTACCCTTAAACCGTTTGAAAGGGTAGTCACTTGAGTCTGCTGATGTTCCTTCTGAAGAGTGGCATAAATGGGCCTAGGTAAGCCAGTAACTGGTTCATTCATAGGAGGCAAACTGCTCACATTTTGCTTAGCATTGCCATAGGCTCTTGTGGGATTTGAAGAGGTCCATAACCTAAAAATTACACAAAGTTGCATCTGATAAAAACCAAAAATAAATACTTACTGGTTTTTGTTGCTGATTATTAATCTTTGAAATTGTTTGTATAATGCCATTGATAATACTAATAAATATTATTTATTTTAAGGGTTATGGCATAAAACTGCAATATATTTATTTGACGTTTAATAGTTGACAGCGCACAGATATGACAGATATCAATAATTGAGATTTGACAGTTGATTTTATTTTTATAGCAGCAGCAGCAGCTACCAACTTAAATGTTAATAAACCAAACATTCAAATGTATGTCTAACAATTTTTTTTTTATAATACAATATTAGAATAGATAATCAGTTGAAAACCGCCTTATCTTGTGCCATATTAATTTTGTTTATTATAAATTTTAACTTTATGTTAAGAATATTTAATTTCTCGTTATTATAAAATTATCGTCAAAGTTAGCCATAAGTGTTTAACTGTGAAGTGTAAACGTAGCATTAAATTAAAGTAACAGTTATTAATTTAATGTCAAAATTTGTCTAAGTTAGATAAGAAAAAACACATTTGTTATATTAAAATTAACTACATTTTTTCTACTGCTACACAGCTAGTTTGCATATGGTTCTTGGCAGAAACCATTTTCTCCTGTTTTTCATCCGATTTTCTTCAATTTTGTTTTTTTGTAACCAATAAATTAAATCAAGAGAAACAAAAGATTAAAAACATTATGAATTGTTTTCACTATGTTTAAAATATAAAATTTATCGTTGCTAAGAGTGTTTTTTTTAGTGTTATTATTTGTGAGTTTTTTTAGAAAATAAATTTTTAAGACAATTAAGAGAAACCGCCTTTCAATTGTGAAAAATTATAGCAAATCTCTTAAAAACAATATTTGTAGACTCAGACATGTTTTGTTGTTATTGGAAGTCTTTGTAAATGTTATCAAATAATTATTTGTATAATTAAATTAGCTATAATAAATAAAAACACAAAACAATTTGCTTAAAAACAAAATAGCGTACCTAATTCATTAAATAAATGTAAACAAAATTTAATTTAAAAATATCAATAAAAATTCATAAAAATTAGTAAATTTTTGAATTTAAATTTAACAAAAAAACAAATTAAAAAAACAATAGAATAAAATGATAGAACATGATATCCCACATTATAAACAAAAATAAATAAATAAGTTATATAAATAACTTTAAGTTTGGCTTAAAAAGCAAAGCTGAAAAGCTAATTTAGAAAATTTTTCTTAAAAAACTTATTTTGCTTTTTTTTTGGTTTAATTTCTCTAATCTTTTAATTTACTTTTTTGTCTGTTTTTATTTTATTGTTTTTGTTATATTTTCTAGCATTTTTTAATTTTTTTAATAGTTTTTTCATTTCTGTATTTTTTAAAAAATGATTTTTTTTTGTCTTTTTATTGTTTACCTTTTTTTAATTTATTGGTTCAATTGTTTCTCTAGTTTGTTTTTTTAATATAAAATTTTTTAGCTTGTTTTATTACTATAAGTGAAATCTTGCACCTACTTTTTAAAAAGTTTTAAAATATCTAATCGACTGCACCAAAGTTTTGCATACACGTTTTATTTTAAAAATAAATATATTTTTTTGTAGTTTGCATATTTTTTCATTTGTTATTTTACTTTTTTTTACGGCGTTTATTATATATTTTTTAAGTGCAGTGTTGTTTCATTTTAATCTTTTGGTTTTAATAGTTTTTTTTTTAAATTTAAAACAAATTTTTTGACATAATTTCAACAGTAAAAATAATCTTACTTATTTTTGACAATTTTTTTGAAAGCTTTTTTTAACTATTTCTACTTTCTTCTTGTTTTAGTTTTTACATACTTTTTCTTTTTGTTTTCACCTCACTGTCTTTACTTTATATCTTTGTATCTTGTTATAGCTGCGTGTTTTTCTATTTTACTATTGGCTTCTTTCTTTTTGTCCAATCTTGATTACTATTTTGATCGTTAATTTTTAATTTTTTTTTCTAGTATTATATAACTTTCTCTACTTTCTAGTCTCTATCTAACTTAATTTTAAATATTTTTTATGTTTTCTGTATCTTTCCATTTAATATTTTTTCTTTCATTTACTTCTTTATTTTTTATTTGCAGTATTATAGGCATGTGTGCTTTTTTATGTGGTTCATAGTTTACCAATCTTTAATTTATCAGTGACTCCCATATTGCTTCTTCACACCTTTATCATTACGTTTCAATTTTTTTAAAATTTTGATTTTGTTTTGTACATTTTTCTACATATAAACTTTTTAAATTTTAACATTAAAATTATTCTCTTTTACAAGGATTTTTTTTTATAATTGTTTTGACAAATCTTTTTTTTCTGTTTTAATAAAAAAAAATTTATATTAATTTTATTTTTTATTTTTTTTTAATAATTTTTTGTTGCGCTTGTTTTTTATCTGCTTTTTTTCCTTTTTATTTGTAGACATTTTTTTCTTTCATATTATTACATTTTATCATTGTCTTTTGGGTTTTTCACTTTTGTTTTTGTTTTGTTTGTTTATTTACTCATGTTCTCATTTTATCTTCTTTCCTCAACTGTCAAAAAAAATTAATTATATAATAATAATTCATTGAATAAATGTCGAAAAAATGTAATTTCAAAATATCAATAAAAACTCATAAAAATTAGTAACTTTTTGAACATGAATCTAATTTTAAATTTAAAAAAAAGCAAAGTAGGAAAACAATAGAAAAAACCATAGAACATGATATCCTATTGTAAACAAGAAAGAATAAAATAAATTAATTAAATGGTATAAGAAAAAAATTTAAAATAAGAATATATTATAAAAAGATTTAAAAAATTACTAAAAATTAGAAAAACAAGTTTTCAAAAGCAAAACTAAAAGCTAAATTTGAAAAAAAGCTTTAAAAATTATTTTTTTTTATATTTTGCTTTTTTTATGGTCTGATTTCTCTAACCTTTTGATTTACTTTTTTTTGCCTATTTTTAGATTACCTACCATTTTTTTATTTTGTTAATAGTTTTTTGTTTCTGTGTTTTTAAAATATATTTTTTTTGTTTTTTTATTGTTCACTTTTTTTTAACTTATTGGTTTGGTTGTTTCTCTAGTTTGTTTTTTTAATTTAAGATTTTATTTAACTTATTTTATTAGTATACGTCAAATCTTGCACCTGATTTTTAAATACTTTTAAAATCTCTAACCGACTGCACTCAACTTTTGCATACACGTTCAATTTTAAAAATAAATCTTTTTTTGTAATTTGCATATTTTTTTATTTGTCATTTTTCTTTTTTATGACGTTTATAATGTTTTTTTCCAAAACAATGTTGCTTTTTCTTTATTTTTATGTTTTAGTTGCTTTTTTTATATTTAAAAAAAACTTAGTTACATAATTTTAACAATATAAATAGTTTTAGTCATTCTTAAAATTTTTCAACTTTTTTTTTCCTCTTTTAGTTTTACATACTTTTTTTTTTTTGTTTTTTCTCACTTTCTTAACTTAATATTTTTGTATCTTGTTACAGCTGCGTGTTTTTTTATTTTACTATTGGCATCTTTCTTTCTGTCTAATCTAAATTACTTTTTAACACTAATTTTTATTTTTTTTTTTAGTTTTTTATTACTTTTTCTACGTTCTAGTCTGTATCTAACTGAATTTTAGTAGTTATATATAACTAACGAGTTCGGCAAATAAAATTTTATACATGAGCACATTGTTTGTAGCACCACTGAAAGAAGTGCTGCATTATATTTTTTGACTGGTAGCGTTGTCCCCCTCCCCTCCCCTGCCGATTATCTGATGTTTTAAATTTAAAATAGTCTCATAGTTTGGTTGCCATGGTTTTATTGAAATAAAAGAGCTTTGTTTCGAAAATTTTCCTCTAGTTTCGGCAGCAAAGTAAAAAACACCTTAGTGCGGGAAAAACGTGTTTCTATGCATTGGAAACGACCGTAATCTGCCGATCTTTGATGCAAACGTATTTTTCCTTTTTTCTGAAAATTTTCTTATAACATTTTTTCTTCCTTTTACTTTTTTATCTCTTATTTTTCATTTGAAGTACTATTAGCATGTGCGTTTTTTTATATAGTTTTTAGTTCACCAATCTTTATTTTATTACCGATTCCCGTATCATTCTCCCTACGTTTAACATTCTTTTTTTTTTAATTTTTTAGTAGTGGTTTTTTTTGTACTATTTACTATTAATTTATTGGATTTCGACATTAAAATCCTTCTCTTTCAAGAGAAGAGCTCCAATTATGTTTTTTTCCATATTAATCTTTATTCTTATTTTTTTATAATTTTTTTTTATATATTTTATTATATATTTTGTGTTACGCTTGTTCTTTTCTTTCATATCTCTAACTATTCCTTACACAATTAAAAACATTTTTTTTTGCTTTCTTATTATTACTTTTTATCATTGTCTTTTTGTTGTTTCACTTTTGTCTGCGTTTATATGTTCATGTTCTCATTTTATCTTCTTTCCTCATCTGTCTTTAAAAAAATTAATTATACAATAATAAACTACTGTTATTACATTATGAATGATAATAGATAGTATAGTGTAATACGTAGAGATACTTTAAATTAATAAATAATCGGCGTTTTAAGCTCAAATAATTTTACTCATTCTCCAGTGGCGTCGTCATCGTCAGCGCAACTATATCTAAATAAATAGAGTGTTCAGGACAAAAATCAACATGCGATTATTTTCTTATCAGTTATCACTATACGTATGACAACAATTTCTCTTATTCCAACAGGATATCAATTTATATGTTTTTGGCGGGAAAATAAAAAAGGTACTATTAAAGTCCCATAATAATAATTATTTTGATGTTTAGTAAACATACATTCATCATTCAATTTATATAATTCATACATTTAAGTTCAAAAAACTCTTACCCAACTATGAACCAAACAACTCCAAAATGGTGGACCGACGTCGACCTATTTTAAATGAACTATAGTCATAAATAAATGACAATTACGATGATATAAACTATTTTAAATTAATTTTAAATGGAAATTTTGTCTCTGGATATTTAAATAATCGTCGATAAGCGCCAAATTTAAATAGAAATTGTGAAACCTTGACCATTTGTATGTCACGCGGTTACGTTTTTGGAATAACCTTGTGTTCATTCATTCTAGCGTATTCCATGATGCACAATTCCACGTAATACACTATTTTTGTTTATAATAAAAAGAAATTTGATAGTTTTTGATAATAAAAATGGATAATTTATAGAAAATGATTATATTCTCGCAATTAGTATTATCATCATCGACTTTTCTGCTGATTTTTCTAATAAATGAGGTGCGTATCATATTCCAATGAATTATTTATTTAAATTAATTATAGAGTAGGCAACTCCAAAACTGTGTTATCAAAGTTAACAATATTTATCATATAGAAGAGTGTCCAGATGATTGTTGTTCCAGTGGTTGTTGTACAATGTCATATCCTTGGTTTATTTGGTATTATTATTATTACCTATAAATATCAATAATTTTATAAATTATCAAATTTTAGGCCTTTAGGTGTCTTAATTGCTTCCATTGTTTTCTTGGTTGTTTTTGTTCTTCTTCTCCTCATGAACGATTATTGCTGTATGATGACCAAAACACCGATTTTGAGGCGAAAAACCTCTATGACTACTGATGAGACCTTATCTGCTCCTCCAGATAGTAAGCAACACCACATATTTTTATCTATAGATTAATTTATTATCATTATTATAGATAATCCAGAAATGGAGCCTTTATCAAGCGAGTTTTTGAGTATTCCCGACCAAGGGCTACAACAAGTTCCAATTACACCACCACCTTCTTATAGTGAGGTTATGCAAAATGCCTATTTCCCTAGTGCCCCATCTAATGATCATCCAAATTCATAATTATGTTAAATATTTTTATATTATATTTTTTTGTACGACATTATGTTTAATGTTATCCTATAAAGCGCCATCTGTTGGTTTCTAAATGAAATTACCGTCTGAATTGGTAATCTATTACGATTATGTCTCACTGATGATAATCAACAGAGACTACAATTATCCCGAAACGATTAAAAACTTATAAATAATCAAATTCTTTTCTACCTAAAGATATTTGGTGTTGTGTATGTTTGTTTGTTGTCAACAAGCTTCAGAACGCTAGTTTTGTTATTGAGTAAAGTGTATAGACACTAGCTATAACAACAAAATAAACACTATCAAAGTTTAATCAGATCTATTAATAAACCATTATTGTTTGGGTAAACATATTGTAAATTTGTCTGGCACATATAACTGTTTTTTTTTCTATTTTTAGTATTTGCTAGAAGTTATCATATTCTTTCCTATAAGCATTTTCCGACGTTTTATAATTTTGGAAAAACTGAAATTATGTGCAAATAAATTTTTACAACAGAGAAACGTATATATTTTGCTAAGTCAGATGATTTGGGTGGCTGTGTAGTTGATCTTCCTTGTCCTGCCAACCCAACCTTCTCTCTTAACATTCCGGTTGTAAAAACAAGTTCAACATTCACCATGTTAAAAACACAAAATTACCTTAATGCTTAAAGTTAAATTTTAATTTTACATAACAATAATAATAATAAATGTAGAAACAAGTTTTAATAATTTTTGGAGCAAAAGTATTGAATAATAGCTGTAACTTGTTTAATATAAAATTTGTTTGGTTTATTATTATGTATGATGTGATTTTTATCAGTTTTGTTTATATCTTTCTCGGTTTTTGGCGCTATAATAAATAACACACTGTTTTTTTTAAATTGTATCAATATTTTTTTTGGTTGATTTTGAAAAAAGTAGAGCAATCTTATAAATATTTGCAATCAAATAAAAAAATATAATAATAAGAAAATAAAATAAAAGCATGTTTATTAAAAAAATTAACAATGAAAGATAACAAAACAGACAAACAATATAAGCGAAGATTTGTCAGTGTAAAAGTTTTGCTTGTTCAGATTTTTTACTACTTTTACTAAAATGTAATCGTGTCTTGACATGATCTAAATTTAGATTTTTTGTTTAAATTTTTTTATTAGCACAGTTGTACTATTTAATAAAAAATTAGGCTGGTTTCAAAATCATAAAAAATATATAAGTTGAAATATTGACATCTTTCGGAAAAGACCGTGTCGAAAGGTTTAATAAAATTGTCGACTTTTCGCACTCCGTCGGTGGAGACGTCGTCAGGACAGGGAAATAAAAGTGAGAACAAGCGCGGTAACTCGACGTGTGAACCACGCTAGAGGCGAAACTTATTCTGGCTAGACCTTGTTGGTGCTTGGGCTATATAAGTTCTATTGAAAAAAACAAAGTCTGTTACAAGTTTAGATAAATACGTGTCTGGGAATACACTAAGCAAGTTTCGTCTTACTTAAACATTTTTTCTTCACTCTTAATTTTAAAAAAAAGTAAACTAAAAAGCTATGTGAATAAGCCAAAAAACTACAAAATACTTTTGAACAAAGCTTTTTATTTTTAACCGACTTAAAAAAAAGACAAGAATCTTTCTTAATTTGACTGTATTTTTTTTATGTGGGCTACCACTTTTTTTTTCTCGGAAAATCAATTTTACCTATATTGAAATAAATAATAATATTCGAATCCGCTAAAAAAACAAAAATAAAAAAAAATAACTAGCTTTATAAAATAAAAAAATGCTTAAAAAGCAATCAAACTGCGTAGATAGTGTAATGTACAATTATTGTTATTTTTGGAGTCGGTGTCAGTAAAGTTTTTTATAATGAAGCAAACTTTAGGTTAAAGTTGAATTTTGTTTATTGAAAATAACTCAGTTTTTTCAACGTTTAATTTTAGTAAAAAAACTGTATAGTCAGATGAAAAAAACCACAACGTAAATAAATAAAAGTAATATTAAAAAATCTAAAAATTGGTTTTGGTTTTTTTATAGAATTCTGCTGAAAAAATTTTGGTCATTTGGAAAAAAAACGTCATCTAAAAAAAAATAACAGTCTAAAAAAGTAATGTATAAACAAAATACTAATAACTTATCTTAATCAAGAAAGTTTTGGTATTGTATTATTAATTAATTATTGATTTGAAAAAAAATGTTTTCATCAAAATCTAATTAATATTAAATTATTGATTGATTGATTCATTAATTTAAAAAAAACTAAAATTTTGCAACGGCTATTATAATAAATAATAATAGAATTTCTACAATGTTATCTAAATAAATAAAAATCCAACTAAAAAAAGGGTATAAAGAAGTAACAAAAAAATTATTACTTATTCTAATCGAATAACTTCTGTCGTCAAAATAATGTTATATTATTAATTAATTAATTAATTTAGAAGACAAAGATAAAGTTTTTTAAAATAATTTATAGGATTTTTGTTCTTATTTTTTCTTAAAAATCAAAATTTTATTTTTGATATGTCAGTCAAAACAAATAAAAAAAAACAGAAACAACTAGCAGTTAGGCTAATCAAGAAAGCTGTGGTATCAAAATGGTTTAGGAGCGGTCTGAAATTGAAGCTATAAAATATAAATAGTATTAGTTGATTCAAAAAAAAGCTAGAATTTAGCAAGATTTAATCTCAGAAAATAAAATTTTTAGCTAGTTGAAAAAAAGCCATGATCGAAATAAATTAAAATAGCGATCATAAAAAAAAAATATTTTTTCAGTTTTTTTTTTTTAATTTTATTAAAAGAATACTTAATCGGCTGAGAAAAATCTGTGATCTAAATAAATAAAAGTGACAAGCAGAAAAAAACTGTTTTTTTAAAATTTTATAATATACTGAATTAAACGGAAAAAAAACAAAATATTTTTAATTGTTTATTTTAGTTTTTTTAAGCTCTTCTAAAAAAAACTTAGTCAGCTGGGAAAAATTTGTTATCTAAATAAATAAAAGTCTCAATCAGTAAAAAAACACGTTATTGGTTTTTTTATCCGTCTTTTTTTGCTAAAAAAATACTTAGCTTGAAAAAAGCTGTCGAGCTAAATAAATAAAAATTACAACTAAAAAAAAATAGTAACAAACCACGACAAAAACTAATTACTTATTATAATCAAGTAGGTTCTGGTATCAATTTAGCTCATTTTAGTTAAATTCCGTTATTTTAAATTAATTTATTTTATTTGAATTCAGTTTGCTTTAGTCTATTTTTAATTTATTTTAGCTTATTTTAGTTTATTTTAGTTCAATTCAGTTTATTTTAGTTTATTTCAGTCTATTCTAGTTCATTTCAATTCATTTTAGTTTATTTTAGTTTATTTTTGTTTATTTTTGTTCATTTTTGTTTATATTAAGTTATTGTGTTTGAAAAAAAAGGCTTTAGTTTACTTTAGTTTATTTTAATTTATTTTAGTCTAATTCAGTTTATTTTAGCTCAAGTCAGTTCATTTTAGATCAACTCAGATTCTTTTAGTTTATTTGAGTTTATTAAAGCTCATTTTGATTGATTTAAGTTTATTTTAGTTTATTTTAGATTGTTTAAGTTAAATTCAGTTTATTTTAGCTTAATTTATTTTATTTTAGTTTAATTTAGTTTGCTTTACCTAAAGTCAGTTCATTTCAATTTATTTTGGTTTATTCTAGTTTATTTTAATTTTTTTTAGTTTATTTTAGCTTATATTGAATTATTCTAGTTTATTTTACTTTATTTTAGTTTATTTCAATTTATTTTAGCATAATTCAGTTTATTTTACTTTATTTTAGTTTATTTCAATTTATTTTAGCATAATTCAGTTTATTTTAGTTTAATTCAGATAATTTTAGATCAATTAAGTTTGTTTTAGTTTATTCTAGCTCATTTTAATTTATTTTAGTTTAATTTTTTTATTTTAGTTTATTTTAGATCATTTAGATTTAATTTAGTTCATTTATGTTAAATTCAGTTTATTTTAGCTCAATTTAGGTTATTTTAGTTCAATTCATTTTATATCATTTATTTTGGTTTATTGTAGTTTATTTTAATTCTTTTTAGTTTATTTTAGCTTATTTTTGTTTATTCTAGTTTTTTTTTTACTACAATTCATTTCAGTTTATTTAAGTTTAACCTAGTTTATTTTAATTTTGTTTAATTCATTTCAATTTAACTCAGTTCATTTTAGTTTATTTCAGTCTAATCTAGTTCATCTTAATTTAGCTTATTTTAGTTTATTTCAGATTATTTCAGTTTATTTTAGTTTATTTTAGTTTATTTTAGTTTATTTTAGTTTATTTTAGTTTATTTTAGTTTATTTTAGTTTATTTTAGTTTATTTTAGTTTATTTTAGTTTATTTTAGTTTATTTTAGTTTATTTTAGTTTATTTTAGTTTATTTTAGTTTATTTTAGTTTATTTTAGTTTATTTTAGTTTATTTTAGTTTATTTTAGTTTATTTTAGTTTATTTTAGTTTATTTTAGTTTATTTTAGTTTATTTTAGTTTATTTTAGTTTATTCTAGTTTATTTTAGTTTATTTTAGTTTATTTTAGTTTATTTTAGTTTATTTTAATTTATTTTAGTTTATTTTAGTTTATTTTAGTTTATTTTAGTTTATTTTAGTTTATTTTAGTTTATTTTAGTTTATTTTAGTTTATTTTAGTTTATTTTAGTTTATTTTAGTTTATTTTAGTTTATTTTAGTTTATTTTAGTTTATTTTAGTTTATTTTAGTTTATTTTAGTTTATTTTAGTTTATTTTAGTTTATTTTAGTTTATTTTAGTTTATTTTAGTTTATTTTAGTTTATTTTAGTTTATTTTAGTTTATTTTAGTTTATTTTAGTTTATTTTAGTTTATTTTAGTTTATTTTAGTTTATTTTAGTTTATTTTAGTTTATTTTAGTTTATTTTAGTTTATTTTAGTTTATTTTAGTTTATTTTAGTTTATTTTAGTTTATTTTAGTTTATTTTAGTTTATTTTAGTTTATTGCAGTTTATTTTAGATTATTATTTATTTCAGTTTATTTCTCTCACTACAATTTATTTTAGCTTATTTTAGTTAAATTTAGTTTATTTTAGTTTAATAGAGCTTATTTTAGTGCAATTTGGTTCAAATTGTTTTTTTTTTAGTTTATTTCGGTTTATTGTAGTTGATTTCAATTCCTTTAAGTTTATTTTATCTTAATTTAGTTTATTTTAGATTTTTTTACTTTATTTTAGTTGATTTTAATTTATTTTAGTTCAATTATGTTTATTTTAGTTCAATTCAGTTTATTTAAGTTCATTTCAGTTTACGTTTGTTTATTTTTAATTTATTTTTAGTTCGTTTTAGTTTAATTCACTTTATTTAAGACCGACTTTGTTCATTTTAGTTTATTTCTGCTTATTCTAGTTTATTTAACATTATTTCATATCATTTTATTTTATTGTAGATTAATTTAATTTATTTTTATTTATTTTAGTTTATTTTAGTTTAATTCACTTTATTTTAGTCCAATTTATTTTATTTTAGTTTATTTCAGCTTATTCTAGTTTATTAAACATTATTTTAGATCATTTTAGTTTATTCTAGTTTAGTTCAATTGATTTTAGTTTATTTTAATTCATTCTAGTTTAATTCAGTCTATTTTAGCTCAATTCAGTTTCTCTTGGTTCAATTTATTTTAGTTTATTAGTTTATTTTACGTTATTTTGGTAATTTCACTTTATTTTAGATTAATTTAATTTATTTTAGCTCAATTTAGTTTATTTTAGTTTATTCTAATTAATTTCATATCATTTTAGTTTATTTTAGTATATTTGACTTAATTTTAGTTTGCTTTAGTTTATTTTGATTTATTCTAGTTTATTTAACATTATTTTAGATCATTTTCGTTTATTGTATTTTATTTTAGTTTAGTTTTATTATTTTAGCCTAATTTAGTTTATTCTAGTTTATTTCAGTTTACGTTAGTTTATTTTAAAATTATTTTTGGTTTGTATTAGTTTAATTTACTTTATTTCAGTTCAATTCACTTCATTTTAGTCCAATTTAGTTCATTTTAGTTTATTTTAGCTTATTCTAATTTATTTAACATTATTTTAGTCTATGGTCGTGTATTCCAGTTTAGTTATTTTGATTTATTTTAATTTATTTCAGATTATTTTAGCTTAATTCAATTTTATTTTAGCTCCATTTAGTTTATTTTAGTTTATTTTAGTTCTATTTACTTCATTTTAGTCTATTTTAGTTTATTTATTATAATTAATTTCACATCATTTTAGTTTTTTAACTTTATTTTGGCTTGTTTGAGTACATTTTAATTTATTTTGGTTTTAATATTATTATAGCTATATTATTAACCAATTAATTTAGGAAAAAATAAAAAAACTATCAATATGAAGATAATATAATTTCTCGGGTTCTTGAAGATGATTTAATGAAATGCGTTCTTATTTTCTCTTGATCTTTTTAAACCTAATTTTTTTCTTTTTATAGATTTAGAAAAAAGCTTTTTAGTCATTTAAAAAATATCTGAAACAAGTGGCTTATGCTAATCAAGTAAGCTGTAAAATCAAAATGTTAGTGGTCTGAGATTAAAACTTTAAACAATAAATAATATTGATTGATTTAAAAAAAAGCTAGAATCTAGCAACGGATGTGATTATCTTTAGCAATTTCCTAAACTAGTTCAGTTTTTTATACCGAAAATCGGTAGAAGCCCTCAAAAAAAAATAAATCTTCTGACTTGCAACATGTTCCAATAGAAAAAAGCAGATCATAATCGTGTTCGCGCTTTTATATTATACCTTGTTAAACACAATCCACCACAAAATTAGGGGTAGCAAAAAAGCTTTCTTTTCACCGAATTAAATTCTCTACAACTTAAGTACATTACGTGACTTAACGTTTTTTTCCCCATCCCAGCTATACCAAATAAAAACAAAAATAGGATGGCTATTTGAAAATTATATCTGAAAGGCATCATTCCTACCGAAATTGTTTCAAATTTTTGAGTGTGGTGCACAGAATTTTAATTTGGATATTTCGCTCAAGGTATACTCCCCCCTGCCGGTGGTAGACTGACTACTTTAAAAACTATTTTGCAGACTTGAGGGGGAATATTGCGTGTTGAGGGGCATGAATAAATAGGACAACACTTTTTTTCAATTAAATTGCAAAATTCTTAGCAGACTTACATTCTTTAAAGTATTAAAATTATTGTCTAATAATGATCGAATGATAATAATAGCCATAGTCTAAGGCCAACAAAATAATTAGAAAAAAAAACAATAATGACGAACGGAAACACTGAAAGCTAAACAAGAGGACACGCAAATATCACACCTTTTGGGGCTCATCACCATCATTTCTTTCTACTTAACCTTGTTACCGGCCACTATACCGTATCATTTTTTCCGCATTAAAGGGTTACCTATTCCATTTTTCTATTACATTTGACCTAACAAGGCTGGACGACATATTTTTTTACAGTTGGACATAAATGGTAAAAAAGAACGGTGTGTTTGGGTTATACCTGAATGGGTGGTGCCACCGCAACATGCAATTTGGCACTATGTTAGTTTTTAAGATAATTAGGTTATATAACTTTTTTTTTTGAATCACTATTAAAAAAACTACAGTCAGGTAGCAAATTTACACTTTGTATGCGATAGATTTGAAAATTATTAGATTATTTTAAACAAGGTCTATTATTGGCAACTGTTTTAATTGAAAACCGTCTTAAGGCTTTTGCTTTTTTTGTTTTTTATATAGCTTTTAAAAAAACAATTATAAAAAATTTTTTTTTAAAATCACAAATAAAGCTGCCATTACAATTTTTAAACGTTAACAATAAAAATAGTAGAAAGATTAGAAAAGTCATTATTAAAAACACATTTTTTTTAAACAAATATTATGACTTTAATACTATTTGTCGGTATTTAGAAACGTTATTTTTAAATTTAGACAATTTTTTTTTTAACCTTTTGGATTCGAATTTTCAGAATTATGTTACTTTTAAACATTCTTATGTAATTTTTTATCACTATTAGCCAAAACTAGAGTCAGGCAACAAATTTGTGATAGATTTTAAAATTATTTCATTCCATAAGTTTCCTATATTATTTATGACAACTTATGAACAAAAAAATTAAAAATTTTGTTTTCTAAAGTTAAAAAAAAAGATTGTTATTGCATATTTTAAGTAACAAAATAACAAAACACAACAAAATTTAGTCACTTATTCTAATCAGGTAGGTTCTAGTATCAATTTAGCTCACTTTAGTTCAATTCTGTTATTTTAATTTATTTTAGTTTATTTTATTTTAATTCAGTTTACTTTAGTTTATTTTAGTTTATTTTAGTTTATTTTAGTTTATTTTAGTTTATTTTAGTTTATTTTAGTTTATTTTAGTTTATTTTAGTTTATTTTAGTTTATTTTAGTTTATTTTAGTTTATTTTAGTTTATTTTAGTTTATTTTAGTTTATTTTAGTTTATTTTAGTTTATTTTAGTTTATTCTAGTTTATTTTAGTTTATTTTAGTTCATTTTAGTTCATTTTAGTTCAATTCAGCTCATTTTACTTTATTTCAGTCTATTCTAATTCATTTCAATTCATGTTAGTTTATATTAAGTTATTGTAATTAAAGAAAAAAGGCTTTAGTTTATTCTCGTTTATTTTAATTTATTTTAGTCTAATTTAGTTTATTTTAGTTCAAGTCAGTTCATTTTAGATCAACTCAGTTTATTTTAGTTTACTTGAGTATATTAAAGCTCATTTTGATTGATTTAAGTTTATTTTAATTTATTTTTGATTGTTTAAGTTAAGTTCAGTTTATTTTAGCTCAATTTATTTTATTTTAGTTCAATTCAGTTTATTTTAGTTCAATTTAGTTTGCTTTACCTCAAGTCAGTTTATTTTAGTTTATTTTGGTTTATTCTAGTTTATTTTAATGTTTATTAGTTTATTTTAGTTTATATTATATTATTTCAGTTTATTTTAGCTTATTTTAGTTTATTTCAAATCATTTTAGATCAATTATGTTTATTTTAGCTCAATTCAGTTTGTTTTAGCTTATTCCAGCTTATTCTGGTTCATTTCAATTCATTTCAATATATTTCAATATAATTTAATTTATTTCAATTTATTTTAGTTTATTTTTGTTTAATTTAATTTATTTTAGTTGAATTTAGTTTGGTTTAATTCAATTCAGTTGACTTTAATTTATTTTAGTTTATTTTAGTATATTTGAGTATATTAAAGCTCATTTTGATTGATTTAAGTTTATTTTAACTTATTTTAGTTTATTTGAGATTGTTTAAGTTAAGTTCAGTTTATTTTAGCTCAATTTATTTTATTTTAGTTCAATTTAATTTGCTTTACCTCAATCAGTTCATTTCAATTTATTTTGGTTTATTCTAGTTTATTTTAATTTTTATTAGTTTATTTTAGCGTATATTATATTATTTTAGTTTATTTTAGTTTATTTCAGACCATTTTAGATAAATTAAGTTTATTTTAGTTTATTCTAGTTCATTTCAATTTATTTTAGTTTATTTTAGATTGTTAAGTTCAGTTTATTTTATTTTAGTTCAATTCAGTTCATTTTAGTTCAATTTAGTTTGCTTCGCCTCAAGTCAGTTCATGTCAATTTATTTTGGTTTATTCTAGCTTATTATAATGTTTATTAGTTTATTTTAGCTTAGATTATATTATTTCAGTTTATTTTAGTTTGTTTTAGTTTATTTCAGATCATTTTAGATCAATTCAGTTAATTTTAGTTTATTTTAGTTTATTTAAGTTAAATTTAGTTTATTTTAGCTCACTTTAGTTTAGTTATTTTTAAATTTAGGCAATTTTTTTTCGAAGCTTTTGAATTCAAATTTTTAGAATTATGTTAGTTTTAAACATTATTATGTCATTTTTATCACTATTAGCGAAAACTAGAGTCAGGCAGCAAATTTGTGATTTGTGACAACTTTTGAACCAAAAAAAATTAAAATTTTGTTTTTTAAAGTTATTAAAAAGGTTATTATTGCATATTTTAAATAACAAAATAACAAACCACGACAAAATTTAATTACTTATTCTAATTAGGTAGGTTCTAGGATTAATTTAGCTCATTTTAGTTCAATTCTATTATTTTAATTTATCTTAGTTCATTTTATTTTAATTCAGTTTACTTTAGTTTATTTTAAATTTATTTTAGTTCATTTTAGTTCAATTCAGCTCATTTTACTTTATTTCAGTCTATTCTAATTTATTTCAATTTATGTTAGTTTATATTAAGTTATTGTAATTAAAGAAAAAAGGCTTTAGTTTATTCTCGTTTATTTTAATTTATTTTAGTCTAATTCAGTTTATTTTCGTTTAAGTCAGTTTATTTTAGATCAACTCAGTTTATTTTAGTATATTTGAGTATATTAAAGCTCATTTTGATTGATTTAAGTTTATTTTAATTTATTTTAGATTGTTTAAGTTAAGTTCAGTTTATTTTAGCTCAATTTATTTTATTTTATTTCAATTCAGTTTATTTTAGTTCAATTCAGTTTGCTTCACTTCAAGTCAGTTTATTTCAATTTATTTTGGTTTATTCTAGTTTATTTTAATTTTTATTAGTTTATTGTAGCTTATATTATATTTTTTCAGTTTATTTTAGCTTATTTTAGTTTATTTCAGATCATTTTAGATCAATTAAGTTTATTTTAGCTCAATTCAGTTTGTTTTAGCTTATTCCAGCTTATTCTGGTTTATTTCAATTCATTTCAATATATTTCAAAATAATTTAATTTATTTCAATTTATTTTAGTTTATTTTTGTTTAATTTAATTTATTTTAGTTGAATTTAGTTTGGTTTAATTCAATTCAGTTGATTTTAATTTATTTTAGTTTATTTTAGTATATTTGAGTATATTAAAGCTCATTTTAATTGATTTAAGTTTATTTTAACTTAATTTAGTTTATTTTAGATTGTTTAAGTTAAGTTCAGTTTATTTTAGCTCAATTTATTTTATTTTAGTTCAATTTAATTTGCTTCACCTCAAGTCAGTTCATTTCAATTTATTTTGGTTTATTCTAGTTTATTTTAATTTTTATTAGTTTATTTTAGCGTATATTATATTATTTTAGTTTATTTTAGTTTATTTCAGACCATTTTAGATAAATTAAGTTTATTTTAGTTTATTCTAGTTCATTTCAATTTATTTTAGTTTATTTTAGATTGTTTAAGTTAAGTTCAGTTTATTTTATTTTAGTTCAATTCAGTTCAATTTAGTTTGCTTCGCCTCAAGTCAGTTCATGTCAATTTATTTTGGTTTATTCTAGCTTATTTTAATGTTTATTAGTTTATTTTAGCTTAGATTATATTATTTCAGTTTATTTTAGTTTGTTTTAGTTTTTTTCAGATCATTTTAGATCAATTAAGTTCATTTTAATTTATTTTAGTTTATTTAAGTTAAATTTAGTTTATTTTAGCTCACTTTAGTTCAGTTATTTTTAAAATTTAGGCAATTTTTTTTCGAAGCTTTTGAATTCAAATTTTTAGAATTATGTTAGTTTTAAACAGTATTATGTCATTTTTATCACTATTAGCGAAAACTAAAATCAGGCAGCAAATTTGTGATTTGTGACAACTTTTGAACCAAAAAAAATAAAAATTTTGTTTTTTAAAGTTATTAAAAAGGTTAGCTCAATTTATTTTATTTTAGTTCAATTCAGTTTATTTTAGGTGAATTTAGTTTGCTTCACCTCAAGTCAGTTTATTTCAATTTATTTTGGTTTATTCTAGTTTATTTTAATTTTTATTAGTTTATTTTAGCGTATATTATATTATTTCAGTTTATTTTAGTTTATTTCAGACCATTTTAGATAAGTTAAGTTTATTTTAGTTTATTCTAGTTCATTTTAATTTATTTTACTTTATTTTAGATTGTTTAAGTTAAGTTCAGTTTATTTTATTTTAGTTCAATTCAGTTCATTTTAGTTCAATTTAGTTTGCTTCGCCTCAAGTCAGTTCATGTTAATTTATTTTGGTTTATTCTAGCTTATTTTAATGTTTATTAGTTTATTTTAGCTTAGATTATATTATTTCAGTTTATTTTAGTTTATTTCAGATCATTTTAGATCAATTTAGCTAATTTTAGTTTATTCTAGCTCATTTTAATTTATTTTTTCTTATTTTAGTTTATTAGACCATTTAGAGTTATTTTATTTCATTTAAGTTAAATTTAGTTTATTTTAGCTCACATATTATTTATGACAATTTTTAAACAAAAAAAAATAAAAATTTTGTTTTCTAAAGTTAAAAAAAAAGTTATTATTGCATATTTTAAACATTAACAATAAAAATAGTAAAAGAACTGCATTTCTGTAGCTAATAAGTTATTCCAATAATATGGCTTTTATACCATTTTTCTTGTTAACTTTGTTTTTGACAATGATTCTTAATAGGGTTTTAGATCCAAATCTTAAAGTTTTAAAAACCGTTACAAATACAAATTATATGTTAGTTTCAATAATTATTATTTTCAATAATAACAAATTTACTAATAATAAACACTCTGTATAATAATTTAATCTGTTTATGGTCTTACATTGTAAAAAAATATTATTAAAAAACAATTGGTTTATAAACAATTCAGCAGATTGAAATAAAATAAAGCATAAAAGAAATCTACAAAAAATACTATGAAACAAGAATAGGGAAATATAAGAAAAAAAACAGATACAGATTATAAAGAAATTTATATAAATAAGTTAAATAAGAAAGAAAGCATATGTTTTTACACAGAAACTAATATATACAAAAAACAAAAAAAATATGTTTAAAGATGTAGGTACAACAAAAAATATAAAAACAATATTACAATCAATATGTAAAAATGAAATAAGAGAACATAAAACATAAAGGTAAACTAATATAAAAAAGTTTTAAAGACTAAACGACACGAAAAAGTACAAAAAATGTCAAAAGATTAGAACATATAATAAAAGAATATAAGTCAAATTAGAGTAAAATAAAAGAAAAGAATAAATAACAGAAAATAGGAAGTAGAAAAATTGCTACAAAAAGTTAAAAAAACAGAAAATAGAAAAAAAATCTGAAAAAAACTGAAAAGCATTAAAAAGGTAAAAATTAAGCAAAATATGACAGAAAAACTTAAAGTAGAATACTGTATAATCTTGTTTAATAGCTTGGTCCGACAATCCTATTATTGTATATTGTAGACACATAAAGCTAGTAAAATAAAAATAAAAATATTAAATCAAAAAAGTGGTAAGAAATCTGACAGTTGAGAAACAAAAATACATTAAACAAAACAAGAACAAAAAAAGTATACAGAAAAAAAAACTAAGAAGAAAGCTTATAGAGAATTGAGAAAAATGAGCAAAAACAAATCAACAAAAAAACAGTTTACCAAAAAAAAATCGTCAAACATAGTTAAAAAACCACACACATTAAAACAAAATACAATACATAAAAACCAAATAATATTGTAAACAGATAAAGTATAAGGTAAAAACTGATGACAAAGCGAACATGAGCTTTAGCAGAGAAAAATTAATTTATAAATAATTCTAAAACAGCTACCAGAAAATATATAAAAAAAAATGAGAGAATAAAAAATTATAATTGCAAAAGAAAGATGTTGAAATAAAGAATGAAAAAACTAATTTTGGATGAAAAAAGTTGAACCGGAAATTAAAAGATTATAGAGAGAAAAGATAATAGAAAAAAATCCGTTAATTAAAATCAATAAAAAATAATAATCAAAATGATAGAAAATAAAAAAAAATGCTACCAAATCAAGCAAGAAAAATAGATAAAAAAGCACAGCAATACAAAAAGCGTAATATATAGCAAGTAATTTGTTTACTTTATTGTGTTACATAAACAAAAAAATACTCAAATAAACACTAAGAAAAAACCGTGATAAACGTGTTATTGAAAAAAGATAAAAATATAAAAAAACAGGAGAAACATTGGAAGATTTAAACTCTAAAAATTATAAAAATAACTTTTTAAATAATTAAAAAAATTTAACAGTAACAAAATAATAAAAAATGTTTTTAGAGGAGAAAGAGAATACAAAAAAACTGCGATAAAAAGATATCTAAAAAAAAAAAATTTATAGAATAATTTAAAACGATAAAGTTTAAAGTGAAGATAAATGAGCAACAAAATTAAGGTCTTTAAACAAAAACAAGCTTACACACTAATTCACAAACTTAAAAAGCAAATCCAAAAAAAAAAAAAACAGTCAAAAATAAAATAAATAAGTAAAAATAAAAAATAAGTGCAAAATTTAAATGCTAAAATAAAAAAAAACATATTTTGCATAAAAAAGATGAAAACTGCGTAGAATTATGCGAAAACATAATTATATGATAAAAAAATGTGAGATAAAGAAAAGTAATGTAGAATAATCCAAATTAAAAAATATATATAAAACAAATAAAAAAGCAATATATGACACAACTTAATATGAGACACTTAATTAAATAGTCTTGTGTACTATTTTTGTCCTTCTATTCTATCATCTTACATAATGCTGGCTAAATCTTAAATAAAAAATCTAAAAAACAGTATGGAATATGACAGAAAAAAAAACTATTTGAAAACTAAATAAAAACAAACAAAAAAATAGTGGAATATGAAATGTTAAAAACGTAAAAAGTATAAAAAATTGAATAAAATAATTCAACAAAAAAAAGTATAGAAAACAAAAAAAAGTGCAAAAAAAACAATTGTGAGCGCTACGAGAACTAGTAGAGAATTTGTGTGATAACATATAAAACAAAAAATAAAAATATCAAAAGAGACCAAAGATAAAAAAGCGCAAATAAGAACTAAACGCCAGAACTAAGAAAGCAGCTCCTAAAATAAATACTAAAAAACAATAACAGTAGAGATAACCAAACACTCAAATTTTGAAGATAAATCCAAAAATGATCAAAAGTGTAAAATACTGCTAAAGATGCTATATGAGAAAGTAAAAAAAAATAAAATAAAAAAATATATGAAAAAAAACCAAAAAAAATGTTTTAAAAATTAATTCTTTCTTTTAAAACTTTTTTTTTGTTTTTTTGAGCATTGGATGAATAGATAAATAAAAAACCAAAACAAAACAAAAATATAGACAATAAACAGAATATTTAAATAAATACTAGAAAAAAAACTGTCCAAAATAAAATTAAAAAGTCTAAAAATTTTAAATTTATAAAAAAAAAGTGCAGGATTGAAAAAAAACATTAAAACATATGATGAATATGAGGTATAAAATAATATCGTAAAATAAAATAAAAAAAAAAGCATAAGACACTGCATTCGAGTAATAGAAAGTGGTAAACCAAAAGCAGAAAAAATATAATTAAAAAAAATTATATTTTTTTTTTTAAAAGAGCACTAGAAAAATAGAGAAGTAAAAAAAACCATAAACAGTCAATTTATTGTCAAAATATTTAAATAAATGCTAACACATCTACTGTCGAAAATTAAGAAAAACTAAAAATTTTTAATTTATGTAAGCTATAAAGTGCAAGATTGAAAAAATCTTTAAACTTTATGGTGGGAAAAAATGAGGTAAGAGAAAAAACGTAGAATTAAAAAAATTGAAATAAGAAAAAATATAAGAAAGAGAAAAAAAAAAACAAACGTGACGTAGAATAGAGAAGAAAACGAGAAAGACAAATAAACAACATAAAAAGTAATTAAAAAGCAAATAATGACTCGATAAACCAAAATTTCATAAAAACAAACAAAAACTAAAAGAAAAAAAACCAAGTTTTATAATAAAAAGTTGTTTAAATCAGTTTTACTTTTTTGTGATTATTCAATATATGGAGCTTAAAATTTATTGTTTAAATTTTTTTGTTTTTATTAATTTTTTTAAATAAATTCAAACCAGTGTTATTCATTGTTTATTTTTATTTATAAAACAAAAATAGATACAATTTGTTTGTTACCATAATGCATATTTGTTTATTTTCTAACACATTTGAACCATTTTTTTGAATTTAATCTATGTTTTAGAAAATAATATCCAATAAATTTGATTACAATAAAAACAGCAATAAGTACTATAAAATTAATTGATACAACTGCATGATCAAACGACATAATTTTGAAAAAATATTCAACATTTTTTAACATGCAAATATCAACATTTTCGGGACATTTGAAGACTTTTCCTTGAAGCATAACCAGAACGGATATTTCAAAACTGTATCGTAAGTGGCTCGAATAGATACAAATTTTATAAAGTAATGGAATTGTTGCAAATTCCATTCCGGAGGCAATTACTGGAAGTATTACAAATGGTATGGTTGATACAGCTCCAACAAATGTTGAGTTCTAGAAAAAAACAGTTTAAGCTATTTAATTCTAACGCGATGGAGCTATCTCACACTCACCACTATATTCATCAGAGATGCCATTATAAGTGCATATCCTTCAGCTATTAACGCCGTTAGAAAACAAACAAGATAAAATCCCAAAATACGTGTCAACTCAAAAGACTGTCCAGTTAAAACCAGAAGAGGCGTAGAAAAAAACATGGCAAAAATAAATTGATCTGGCAACGTTGAGAAGGTTAAAGCAAAAACATAAGGCTTTAATTTGTACCATCCGTTAAAATACTCTCTTTTGACGTAGCAGATTTCTAGTGGAACTATTTTGTTATTAGATTATTGTTATTTTTTTTTATAATAAAAAAAACTTACTTTTTTGCAAAAGTGGCAACAATGGCATGAAATGATAAATTACAATACAATAATAATGCAAATTGTAATTAAATATCATTTTTGTGGCATCTGATGCGGCATTATAGAACACACCTCCGGTTAAAATACCCAATACGAGAGAAAATAATATTTTTATTATTAGTACTTTTTTATTTCTGAACTGAAAAAGCCACATTCGCAGAAGAAGAATTTTAAATTGCATCCAACCGCTTGTTTGATTAAATTTCTCATCTTTTGTTTTTCTTGGTTTTTCCCTTATTTCTTCTCTTTTTAGCTTATAAAATTGGCCATTTTGATAAATGTTTTGGCCATTTTCTATAACGTCTACCATTTTTTCTTGATGTTTCAAATAATTTCCAAAACATAGTTCAATTACTGAAAAAACAATATTAGTTTGTGTTTGTTTATGTAAAATTTGTACCAAAATCTGCAGGGTTGTATTGTATTGGACACTCAATACCCACACCAGATAAATAGGGAACCAAATAAGAGCCAGATCCGTGATAAACACATTGTCCATTTGATGACATAAAGTAGGAATTATCAAAACATGAAAACAATCTTGCACTTGGGGAATGTATGGTGCATATGACAGTCTTTCCATTATTAGCTAATTCTTTCAATAATTTAATGCACAAATAAGAAGAAGTTTCGTCTAAGCCACTTAAAAAATTATATTTCATTTAGCTTTTGAGCAATTAAATAAAAAAGTATAATGACAAAAAATGTTTACAACAAGTAAAAAACAAGCTAAAAATGTAGCAAAATAAATAACAATATTAAATAGAATAATTAAATAACAATAAAAAAATCTTAACAAAACAAAACAAATAAGTGAGAAAAAATAAATAAGAAAAAACATGAAAAAAAGCTTTGTTTATAGAACGGAGACAGTTTATGATAAAGTACATTAAAATATATTGAAAAAAATAAAAAAAAAGTATTGAAAATATAAAAATAGAGGTAGGGATAAATACGAATCATGTTTTCATCGAGTAAAAAACAAACTCAAAATGTAGCAAAATAGTTATCAATATTAAATAAAATTATTAAAGAACAATAAAAACATCTTAACAAAACAAAACAAATAAGTGAGAAAAAATAAATAAAAAAAACATAAAAAAAAGCTTTGTTTATAGAACGGAGGCAGTTTATGATAAAGTACCTTAAAATATATTAAAAAAAAATAAAAAAAAAGTATTGAAAATATGAAAATAGAGGTAGGTATAAATACAAATAATGTTTTCATCAAGTAAAAACAAACTGAAAATGTAGCAAAACAGTTAACAATTTTAAATAAAATAATTAAAGAACAATAAAAAAATCTTAACAAAACAAAACAAATAAGTGGCAATAAATAAATAAAAAAAAAATGAAAAAAAAAGCTTTGTTTATAGAACGGAGGCAGTTTATAAGAAAGTACATTAAAATATATTAAAAAAAGTAAAAAAGAAAGTATTGAGAATAAGAAAATAGAGGTAGGTATAAATACAAATCATGTTTTCATCGAGTAAAAAACAAACTCAAAATGTAGGAAAATAGTTATCAATATTAAATAAAATTATTAAAGAACAATAAAAAATCTTAACAAAACAAAACAAATAAGTGACAAAAAATAAATAAAAAAAAAACATGAAAAAAAAGCTTTGTTTATAGAACGGAGGCAGTTTATGATAAAGTACATTAAAATATATTGAAAAAAATAAAAAAGAAAATATTGAGAATAAGAAAATAGAGGTAAGTATAAATACAAATAGTGTTTTCATAAGAAAAAAACAAACTAAAAATTTTAGCAAAATAGTGAACAATATTAAATAGAATAATTAAAGAGCAATAAAAAAATCTTAACAAAACAAAACAAATAAGTGAAAAAAAATAAATAAAAAAAAACATGGAAAAAAGCTTTGTTTATAAAACGGAGGCAGTTTATGATAAAGTACATTAAAATATATTAAAAAAAAAATAAAAAAGAAAGTATTGAGAATAAGAAAATAGAGGTAAGTATAAATACAAATAATGTTTTCATCAAGTAAAAATCAAACTGAAAATGTAGCAAAATAGTTAACATTATTAAATAGAATAATTCAAGATCAAAAAAAAAATCTTAACAAAACAAAACAAATAAGTGCAAAAAAATAAATAAAAAAAACATGAAAAAAAAAGCTTTGTTTATAAAACAGAGACAGTTTATGATAAAGTACATTAAAATATTTAAAAAAAAAAATATTGAGAATAATAAAATAGAGGTATAAATACAAATATGAATAAAACTAGTGCAGGAATGAAAAAGCATAGAGGAAAAAGAAGTATAAAGTGAATGAGAGTATAATAAAAATCTTTTAAAAAATCTTTTCCTGTTGAACTTAAAATTATTTTATTCTTTGATAATTTACCAAAATATCATCCGAGAGCTGAAATCGCTTAACCCTGGCGTCTTTGTATTTGAAGTGAATAATAGTAAAACAAATATAAAATGTTTTTGAAACAACAACAAAAAATATATTGTAAAAACAAAAACATAAGGTTAAAAAAATTTAAAAAATTTACATAAAAAAGGTAACTACTGAAACTATTATAAAAAGAGGAAAATGTAGAAATATGAGAGAGAAGGTCTTTCAAAACTTTGAAATCATCTGAAAGCTGAAATTGCGCACCCGAAAATTGCTTTTGATATAAACTATTATTAGAAGTAAAAAAAAAATTAAAATAAAAAAAAGTTATTGAAAAAAAAAGTAAGAAAAAATCAATGTAAAAAAAAGCAAAAAAATAAATCAACTGTGTGAGAATAAATAATATAATCAACAAAATTTAAAAAAAGAAAGATATCTGTTGATACTATAATAAAATGTACAAGGCGAAAATATTAGAATAAAAGTAACTTTTTCAAATTTCTAGAAAGCGAAAAACAGCAGACAAAGATTAAAAAAGTGTGAAAAAAACTTGGGTTTTGTTTTATTTTATATCTTTTTTCAGAATAAAAAATTATTGTTTTTTTTATTTTCTTATGTTTTGTTATTGTGTTTTTCTATTCTTTGTTTACAGGTTAAGCAAACGTGCACGCGGTTACTCATAGCCGACATTAACAGTCTTTTTTTATCATTTTTTCATTTGAAGTTAAATCTCTGTACTAAAATTAACAATGTTGATTTTATTAATATTTTTGTTACTTTTTAAATTAAATTTTTTTTTTCTGTTGTGTACAAATTTTTTACTTTTATTTTGTTTTACTTTTACATTTATAAAACGTGCTTTTCAATTAGTTCCAAGCGGTTGGCTGTACTTTTACTGTTTTGTTTAATTTTAAAATCTAAAAAAAGTCAATTTGTTTTATATTCTTAGAAAATGTTTTTGTTTATTCTTATCATTTTCAGCTTTTCTTTATAGTTTTATTCATTAATTGTTTTTGTCTTTTTATGTTATATTGTGTTTGCCTTCTCTTGTTTAATTATTTAAAAAATTTGCAATTTTTGTTTTTTTTTTATGTTATTTTTATAAACATTTTTCTGTTATTTTCAAGTTATTAAAAATTTTTTTTATTTTGTTTTGATACAACCATCAGTTGTTATATGTTTATTTTTATTCTTCTTACTTGTTAGATCTTTTTTTACTTTTTTTATTTTATATTGTTTGTCAACAATTTTTACGTTATAGTTTTCTTGTATTTTGTTTCCAATTTTTTTATTTTGTAATTTTGCAGTCTTTCCATTATTTGCTTTACAATTAGCAAACAATAACCTTTTTTAGATTTATTTTATTGGTTATTTTTACTTTAATTATATTTATTTGTGTTATTAATTGCTCCTCTGTTTTAATTTTTTTCATGTTCAAGCCTTGTTTTATTATTAATGTTTTCTCATAGCCAATATTGAGAAATTTTCCATATCTTTTCTTCTCTTTTACTATTTCTCTAACCCATTGTAAATGTAAATTTTTGATACACGTGTATGTTTCTGTAGTTTTTTTCCATTATTATTAATAGTTATTTTTTAAACTACTATTTTTTTTTATATTTTGTACAGGGTTTTATAGCTGGTACTTTCTTCACACGTGATAAATAAGTATTTGTCGCTAATTTTGATATTTAATTTTATGTTTAAATTTTTTTATTGTGAATTTGTGTAGAATTTGACTCTTATCACTAAAAAATAAACTTTACTTATTTTGTTTTTGCTTTTTTTTATTTGTGTGTCATTCTTTCTAACAATCATCAACTTTTAAAATATTTTTTAAGATTTTTTTTTTATTTTAATTTAGTTTAGTTTATTTGCAGCAATTTGGTTACGTTTATTATGTTCATTTTGTTATGTGTTTTTTTATATTTATTGTTTTTGATCTTGTTTTATTTATGTATGTTTTTTAAAAAGCTTTTAATTTAGTATTTTAAAGCTTCTTAGTCTAATCACTCTTATTACTTATTTATGAAGTAGTACATAGAGTTTTATGAAAGACCCCAAATTTACAGTGTCAAAATCAATTTTTTTTTTAAATTTGCTAATTTTTTAGATTTATTGTTTTAAAAATTTTCAATTGTTTTAAGTTTATATTAACAGTTTTTAAATAGCAGTTTTTTTCAAAAAAAAAATGTTTAAAAGAGCTTTGTTATTTTACACAAAATTCTAATTTTTTCTGCATAGTAACATAAAGATTAGACGTATTGGATATTTTTTTATTGTATAATTTTTATTTTTTTGATTAAAAGCATTGTTTAACAAAAAAAAGAATATTTAACTTTTTTTTCTTTTAATAAAACTTTTTGTTTTTTTTAAACAATAAATTTTTTTTTTATCTTTTTTATTAAGCATTACTTTTACTTTGATCAATCATATTTTAAATTAATAAAATTGATGGTAACATTTAATTTTTTATTACATAGCAGTTGATAGCCGGCTGTGAAAACGTTGCAAGGTCAACGAGATGGTTACCTAGATCTCCCGATTTAACAAAATTAGTTTTTTTGTTTTGTCAGAAGTTTAATCTACTAAAAATCAATTATGAACCACATTTTTAATTGTTTCTTTTAAGTTTTAGTTTTTTGTTTATTGTTTTTACTTATTTCTTGTACTTTATATTAATAATATTTTAAGCTCTCAAAGCAGGTAATGCTTAACAAAAAAAAAATTTAAAAAAGTAACTTAGGTATTTTGCTTTTTCTTTTGTAAAAAAAATTAAAAAAAAAATCGAATATTTTTGTAGTTATTGCAAATTGAAAACAATTATTAAGCAATGCGGCAAACATCAAATAATAAAAATGTTTTATTTAAAAAAAAAATTTACGTTAAAAAATTGAGCCCTTATATATAATTCTCTTTATTAAAATAAAAAAAAAATGAAAATAAATGAATTTAATAACAAAATTTACAATTAAGTACCAGAGGGATAAGACACCAATCCCACAGTAATGACTCACTCTGCATAACAATGCTTATAAATTGTGCCAAATTATCAATCCGTTCATCTGCGTTTGTAGTTCTAGTTCCCAGTTTTTTTAATTTATTTTTTCTAAGGAGAATCGTGAAAATTATTATTCTTTTAATAGACATTTTAAGTGAAGGCTAAAGATATTTAAATTCTATAAATATATTTATAGACCAAAATTAAAGTATTAAAATTGTAATTTATAAATAAAATATATTCTACTACTGCGTTGATTAAAAAATTTAATACAAACTTCGTGTTTAGATCTTTTATTAAACGCTCAATTTAAAGTTATGGTTTCTCTAGTGGAATAACTATTCTCTTGCTCTGTCAGTGATTCAAACTAAGCTATTGCAAATTATTAAAATTAATATTAAAAACATGATTACTTAACACCCGAGCAATTTTTGAGGTTATGTACAAAGATATTTGTCGTAGCCTAAAAAGCCCTTATTCCAATAAAAAAAAAATATAATAGTCCAGTCGGGATAGACATAAAAATAACCTTAAATAAAAAAAAATTAAAAACCCCAGATTTTTGAAAGGTTGAGGGAGGGTGGTTTAACGTTTAAATCCTAATTTTTGAGACAATCTCGCCACCGCGGTCGCCGCCATCTTGATTTAAAGTTCAATTATTTAGTTTTTCTAAAATAACTCGTTAATTTACAACTTTAGAGCAAACATAAAAGTGTACAAAAGTGTTAGAATAGTAAATTACATACCTAGGCCAGTAAAATAAGAAAAGTCTCAGAGCACATGTAATTGTTGGCCGAGGCGAAGCCGAGGATGACAAACATGTGGTCTGAGGCTTTCTTTTTTACTGGGCAAGGTGCGTATACTATTTTTCTGCTCGACGAAGCCGGAAAGTTGCAAGTTTCGGGCCGCGCAGCGGCCCGAAAGTTGCCACTTTCCGGCCGGAGGGCAGAAAATTTAATTTTTTAGAAGTTCCTAGTGTAAAATTTTGGTTATTATTTAAATATTTTGTTTATTAAGCAGTTTATTGACAAAAAAATGTATTAGGTATAAACTTGATAGTATAACTCTGCAAATATTAATCGTAGCGTAAAAATAATAATGACTAAACTTGTAGGAAATTAAATTGCCAAGAACTTTAAATAATACTATTTTTGCTTTAAAGTTGTAAATTAACGAGTTATTTTTGAAAAACAAAAAAAAAAAAACTTTAGATCAAGATGGCGGCGAGATTGTCCCGCAAATTGAGATTTAAACTTTGAATCAATTTTTTCTATTTTAATATGTATTTTGACTAGACTATAAAGCATATTATAGAAAAATTTTAAAAACTTATTTGGAGTAAGTACATACGTTGTAGGTTCATCTAGAAAAAGTACAGCAGGATTGTTAATTAGTTCTAAAGCAATCACCAATCGTTTAATTTCTCCACCTGACAATTGCTCTGTTTGCGTATTTTCATTTGATAATAATCGTAACGAGTTTAAAATTTCAGTAATCTAAAAAATAGTGGGATAAAATTTTAAAATTGAGCAATTATTTTGGTACAATTTTTTCTTTTTCTTCATTTGAAGCATTATTTCCTAATTTTAAATGAGCAGCAATCATCATCATCTCCTTTACTGTTATGAGTGTTTGCATTGCATTTTCTTGCATTATATATCGTGATATTTTCCCAAAATCTTTTTTGTCTTTAATTTCCCCATTTATTAATATTGTACCACTTGTCTGTTCTAACCTAAAAAACCAAATTGTGTTACTTGTTTCAATTTAAAAAAATTTTCAAACTTGCTTATATCTAGCCAAAATATTCAAAAGTGTGGTTTTTCCAGCACCTGATGGTCCTAAAATAGCCGATAACTGCCCCGATTTAAAACTACCACTTATACCGTTTAAAATTATTTTACTTTCTAAAAAAAAATAATTATCTAAAATAATAATTTATTTAAATATTCACTTACTATTATTAAATCCTTGAATGCTGAAGACAATATTAGAAAAGTCAATATTCACCGATTTTTTCGGTAATAAAGACACAAAATTCATTGTTAACTAATAAAATCTCTCTTATTTTGGATAATTTTGTAAAATTGCGACAACCTTCTTAACGACTAACACTTATTTTCTGTATAGCCAACAACGATCTAAACAAAAATTACAGGTTTATAATGATGCTTTTTATTTAGAAATTTTTTTGCTTAATTAAATATATCTATCAAGGTTTTTACTGCATCTGATTATAATTTAAACTAAATCAAGTGTCTTATTTAAATTTGTTGCAAATTTTGTTTTAAATTTGTTATGAGATTCAAAATTATATTCGCTAATCAAAATTTTTTTCAGAAAAAAATAGCCTCTAATAGGGTTCATAGTTTAATATTCACAAATAGGTATTTGTCACTATAAACGCTATTTCGCTCTAATGATATATCCAACAGTAAACAACAATTTGAGATAAAAAATAACTAAAATTCTTAAGTATTTCCTTTGCGTCATAATTGGCTTCTAAATCGTAGAATCGTCATTTTTTAATTACACTAATTTTCTTAATGTTATAAATTGAGAAAAATGTCAATAAAAATTATTGGCTTTGCCACATTAAACTGTCACTTCTATTACAATAGAAACATTCACTCAATTTTTGTTTCATTAGTCAAATAATATAATTATTGTTTACTCGTAAACAACAAAATTGTTATTATAATAAAAATAATTTAATTTATATAAACATTTATAGAACAGTTTTTTTTCAGCTGCACAATAATTATATTAATATTAAATTTGCACTAATATTTATAAATACAATAATTATATAAAAAAAAATTTGCACTAATATTTAATTCTGCAGTTTTTTAGGTGGAAAACAGGAAGTTTTGCCACACCCCAGATGGCCATACACTTGATAAATATTTTGATAATAGTTTTTTTTTTATATTGTTTTGAAGTGGCCTTAATTAGAAAAAATAGTATATTACACTTGTTTAATCATTACGTTTATGAAGTTTAATTTGGGAAAAACCATTTTTACTATTATTTATTATCACTAATTGGCAGCAACGCCGTGCTATTTTAGCATAATTTCCTACTTAGTTTTTGTTTCATAGTTAAAATTTAACAAAGCGTTTCCCTTCAGAGACTAGACGAAAAAAAAACAATGAAACAAATCAACATACGGAAAAAACAATAAAAAAACTGGAAAGAAAACAAGTGATAGAATAAAGAATGCAATTATTAACAAAAAAACAATAATTGAGCTAAGAAAATAGAAAGTGAAAAGACAAAGAAAAAGAAAGTAGAAAGAGATAATTATAAAAATATAAAAACAATTAAACATATAACGTAAAAAAACATAAATAATAAATTCACAAAAATATATAAATTAAGACATAATACAAAATAAAAAAATATAGACGTAAAAAAATAAATTTTTTTTATAAATTATAAAAAAAATATATAAAAAAAAATTGCAGAGACTAACTAAAAAAACAAGACTTTCTTAAAAGCGGACATAAATAAAAGCAAAAGATCAACAGTATGATTCTACTAGGGAAGTTTATTGAATAAAAACAATACGAAAAACAAACATGAAAAAGAATTGTAAATAAACTAAAGAACAAAAAATAAAAAAGCGATAGTGATAGTATATTGTTATTCGAGTTGCACAAGACATTTGTTTGTGGCACGCGCACAAGTTGCAAATGAATGTAAAACAAGTGTAACATGCTATTTTTCCTATTTCACTATTATTTATAATTGAAGGTTATAGTTTATTATTTTAAGGTTATAAAAATATAAAAAACTTATTTACTGTTTTTTTTGTCATGTTGGTATGACATAACATAACACTCATAACAATAACAGTAATATCAATGTTATAACGTCACACCTAGTAATCATACCAACCCAGGACAAAAGTTACTAAAAACCATTACAGAAGATTCAATTTTGCTTAACTACTTATTTTAGAAATAATAATAGAAAATTGTCATTGTGAACATAAGATCGAAAAAAAAAGTAACACCTAAAAAAGCGCTGAAAAGTAAAGAAACAAAAACTTTTAAAAAAATTACGAGAAATTAAACCGTGCAGCAAAGAAATATATCGAAAAAACTACTGTGAAACAAAATCTGCAAAGCAAAAATAAAACAAAAAGAGCAAAAAAAAAGAAAAAAGAGAAAAACATAATAAGACAAGAAAAAAATGCAGAGTGGGAATATAATCGACAGGAAAACAGTATACAAAAATTAATAATAAAAGATATTTAAATTATAAAGAAAATGAGAAAAAAAAAGTTGATAAAAAAGTTTAGATGCAGACAAAAAGACAAAAGTAAATAATATCTAGAACAAAACTAATAAATGTGCAAGATGTTTGAGAGGTTGTGAGAGACGTTAGACTATAATAATATACTAAAAAAAAATTAAAATGTTTATTTCGTTTAACAACACTGTGAGGAAGAGACAGAAAACGAGTTAACAAGAGAAAAAAATAATAATAACACCATAAAAACCATAAAACATTAAAAAGAAGAAAAATATAAAAAATTAAAAAAAAATATTAAGAAAAAGAATATATAAACTAAGTCATAATACAGAATAAAAAAAGTAAAATTAATATTAAAGTAAAAAAAATAAAGAAAGTATTTTTAAAATTATAAAAAAAAAAATAAAAAAACTCAAAAAAATACTACAAAAGAAAACTTATTTACAACCGTACAAAAAAAAATTACAAATAAAAGCAAAAAATCAACCCTATGATTCTACTAGAAAAAATTATTCAATAATAACAATAAGAAATCAAACATGGTAACAAATTGTGAATAAACTAAAAAAAATTTTAATTGTTATACGCGTTGCACGAGACATTTGTTTGTAACACGCACACAAGTTGCAAAGCAACGAGTGCTTCAAATGAATGTAAAACGAGTGCAACATGCAATTTTTTCTGTTACACTTTTATTTATAATTGAATTTGAGGTTATGAAAATATAAAAAATCTAATCTAGTGAGTTATTTTGTTAGGTTGGTATAACAACATGATAGCAATGACAGTAATGTCAATGTTATTAACGTCACAACTACTAACCATACCAACCCAGGACAAAAGTCACTAAAAATGATTTAGATTATATTACTTTTTTTTGAGAAACAATAATAGAAAATTAGCATTGTAAACATAAAATCGAAAAAAATAATAGCGTGTATAAAAGCGTTGTAAACGTAACGAAACTAAAAACTCCAGAAAATTATAATTATAAAATAAAATAAGTAAAAGTAAAACTGCACAACAACAAATATATATATAGAAAAAACTACTGAGAAAAAATCTGCAAAACAAAAATGCAAAAATAAAACAAAAACATAAAAGTAAAAAAAAAATAAACATATAATTAGAAAAATAAAACAGAAAATACAAAGTCGGATTATAAAAAATATTAGACAAAATTAATAATAAACAGATATTTAAAATTCTTAAAACAAGAAAATAATAAAAAAAAAAGGTTTAGATGCAGACAAAAAAAAATAATATTCAGAAAAAAGAAATGAATGTGCAAGATGTCTGAGAGCTTGTGAGAGACATTAGAGCATATGGATGTAATAAACAAAAAATTAGTGTATTTATGTAGTTTTAAAAACAACATTGCAAGGAAGTGAGAGAAAACTATTTAGATTGATTAAAAATAAATTAAAAAATAAAAAAAAAAAACAAAAACGAATCATGATAAAAAAAAACACAAATATAAAGAGTAAGAAAATTAATAAGAGTAATGAAAAATATAACAAAATAAGAATTAAAAAAAAACATAAAACATAAAGTAAATCAGTTACATACTAGAAAAACAATTAGTTTTTTTTTTTGAAAAATTAATATTAGAAAAAACTGATATTATAAAAAAATGTAAAATATTACAAAAAAAATTATTTTAAAAAACAGATTAAATTTAGGTAAACAAAAAAGAGTAAAACTAAGATAAAATAAAATTTCTATATATGTATATTACTAATTTTAGTTTAACTAGCAACATCTATTAGAAGCTATTTGGCATCAAATATTTTTCTTCATATTAAAAATTACAAATAGTCTATACTCTAAACAATGTCAGTGTTGATGGGTACAATTCAAAACAAAAGCAGTGTTGCTGGGTGAACAACCAAGTTACCACATTAGCGCCTTTTGTCTCAAACGGATATCAATGATGTAATCTATTTTTTTTGGTAAGTCACCAACTGGTAAAATAAAAAAGAATTTATTCAAACTAAATCGGTAAACTTGGACATGTTTTGTTTTTATTGGAACTCATCGGCAAGTTGCTACTGATTCAAACTTTCAATAACATACTGAAGATTAATTTTTCTCAAAAATGTTTGATGCAAGGTAGCTTCTAATAGATGTCGCTATCTTATTGCGGAAGTGAGAAAAATTTGAATCAGTTGCAACTTGCCCATGAGTTCTAATAAGAACAAAACATGTTCAAGTATACAGATGTAATTTGAATAAAATTGCATTAGTCTTCTTTAATTTTAGTTAAAAATATAAAACAAAACTAAAACAAATTATAATAACAAAAGCAAAAATAAAAAAATAATAAAAAAAATTATGAAAGTTTTAAGAAATACAGCTAAAAAGATAAAGTAAAGGAGTTTCTAGAAAAAAATTTTAATTAAGATATTTTAATAAACAATATGAGAAAAAAACATAAAAAAGTTATTAGGAATACAAATTAAATGAAAACAATGTAAATAACAAGAAAAAAACAAAAAAAAAAGTGTGAGCACAAACAAAAAAACAAAAATAAGAGAATCTATATATAACATGGATTGTAAGTAATTGACTTAAAATGAGTTGAAATACTTTATGCAAAAAAAAAACATATTGAAAAAGATAGCCAGGTATGCAAAAAGTGCTTAGAAAAAAAATTAGATACATTCTATAATTTAAAAAAAGTTTAAAAATGAGACTAAAAAGAAAACATTTTTAAACCAAATATAAAAATTAAGTAAATAATACATAAAAAGATCTTAAAAAAAAGTTGAATTAATCTGAAAAGAAAAAAAAACAATAAAAGAGAAAGCAATTAAAAAAAAGTTGGGTTAATCTAAAGAGAAAAAAACAATGACAGAGAAAGCAATTTAGGTAAAAAATCTAAAGAAAACCAGAGAAAGATACTATAGAGATATTTTTATTTTGCGAAAAAAAAACAGATTTTTATTCAGAAGAATTAAATCCAAATTAAACATATAACGCTAAAAAAAAATTTTAAATTTAAAACTTTTTGTTAGAATCAGCATTGAAAAGAATAATGTAGATAATATTTTGAAAAAAACAAATTAAGTTAAAGCAAAGTAAAATCCCAAACAAAAGTTTTATTAAAGCGAAAATATAAAATACATAAAGTGTGCCAAAATACAAAAAACCAGCACAGAAAAAACAGAGACTAAATACGAGTTAGAAGAATATACAATATGTAAACTATATTGAGGAAAAAAAACTCTCAAGTACATTTAAAGAATTTTAAGAGACGGAATAAAAAGTAGAAAAATTAATAAACATGAATAAAAAAGAATGATATGAAATCAAGAAAGTACAAAGTGGCACAAAAAGCAATGCTAATAAAAAAAAATAAAAAAGACAAAAAGCAATGTGTATTTTATATTTGTTAGTATTAAGAGTTAACAATAGTTATTTTAACAAACTTTTAATGACAAGTGAACTGTCATAAAATGACAATTTTGACTGTTTTTAATAAACTTGAACATTGTAATGGTACAACGGAAGATCTTTTCAAACAATTTGTTGACAAGTTGACAGTGACAGCTTTCTGGGTACAAACCTTAGGTCGATAAACTACGACTTTCTCTAAATAATTATGGATCACACGGTACTACAAAATTCTTATTTATTGCACTGATTGCTCAATATTTATTTAGAACGTATTTAGAACAACAAATAATACAAATTTTGATAATTTTAATAAAATGTGATAACAATTGCAATAATTGAATAATGTAGTAAAAATTTTATTACAATATTTAAAATCAATCTAATATTTTATTTTTAAAGATTTGGGTAAAACCAATACCAGATTATTATTTTATTTATTTATTGATAGATTTAAATTGTTTAAATAATTAAATAAATAGACTATTATTTAATTATATTAAAATATTTTTTTAATTTTTCACAAACTTTTATAATCAATTGAAGTGTCAAAAATATATGTTAAAAAAATCATTAATTAGAATAATTCAAAAATAATTAGTCAGATCTTAATCAAATTAGGAGAGTCTAGATAGAAAGCCTCTGCTTTCAATTAAAAAAAAATCATCAACGTTGGCTATGAATTAACACACACAAAAAATGCAGTCAAATAGATAAGTTTCTTCTTTTTTTGAAGTCGGCAAGCGAATATTCTGCCCCCGATTCTTATAGAATTTTCACGTAACAGTCACGCTGATCTCTAAAATGTCCAACGCGCCTAAAAAAGTTTTCACTTTAATAATAAGTTTACAGAAAACACGCAGTGTCAAAACTAAATCCAGCACTGTAACAAACTAGTTATTCATAAGCTAAATCTTAGATGTTTTATGTTGTCTGTCCTGACATGATAAACTTTTTGAAAAATTTTTTTCTTATACAAACTATAACATAACTTACAATTAATTTTAAGAATAGACTATCGATACTTTATGGAACTGTATTCGATAAGGTTAACATTGAAACCAATTGCAGCTAGGTGATTTTCCATTTATTTATACCATTAGTTTAGGTATATAATCTTTTAATTTTTTTAATACGTTTATATAAATATCCAGATGTTAATCTTTGTTTAAAACAAAAATAGCCTAAAAATTTGAGTGCAATCAAAAAAATAAAAAGCACTGTATAATTGAGCCATAAATTTGCTTGATCCATTGACATCATCTTAAAATAGTAATCAATACTTTTAAATAAACAAATATCAGTGTCATCGGGACATTCAAGCTTTCTTCCTTGAAGCATGGTAACAAACATTATTTCAAAACTATATCGCAGGTAACTTGAGTACATAAAAATTTTGTCGATTAGTGAAATAGTTGAATATTCCATGCCAAATCCAATCACAGCAAGCATTACGTACGGTCCAGTTGATATAGAACCAATAAACGACGCATTCTAGAAACAATGTAAAATGTTAGTTCTGGATCTAGCCAGATGGAGCTATCTCACACTTACCACTATATTCATTAAAGATCCCACTATAACAGCATATCCTTCTACTATTAAAGAAGTTAAAAAGCAAATACTATAAAATCCAAAATATCGTGTCAACTCAAAAGGCTGTCCGGATAAAATCAGAATTGGCGTTGAAAAAAACACGGCAAGGATAACTTGATCCGGTAGAGTAGAGAATGTCAGAGCAAAAAAATATGATCTTAGACTATACCATCCATTAAAATACTCTCTTTTCAGATAAATCATATCTAGAGGAACTATTTTGAAATTGGTCAAAACGCTCAAAATCTGTCTAATTTGTAGCGACACCTATAAGACAGTTCTCTAATGAATCAAGGCTAGAATTTTTTTTCTTTTTTTTGATTTCTTGTAACAACACTCACAGAGATTTTGCATATCAGTAAAAAAACCCTTGAATTATTAAAAAAAGTTATTTTAATTGAATGCAAAAATTGTCTATAGGTGTCTCTACCTATTAAATTTTACGATAGTAGTAAGCATTTGAGTAAATCCAAACCCATCAAAACTGTAGCAAATTTATTCTATATAAGAATTGATTTATTCACATATTGTTATTTACACACTAGTGTACTTTTTAATTGTTATTAAGTCTCGCTGACGAGTGCTAATAATTGAAAAAGATGTCTAAACTGAATAAATTTGCTTTAATTTTTTTGAATAAAAAACACTTACTTTGTTGTAAAAGTGGCATCATTGGAGTAAACAGGTAAAATACAATACAATAAATAAAAAGACCGTAACTATATCTTATTCTTAAAGAGTCTGTAGCAATATTTAGGTACGTCATGCCGGTCAGAAGACCTAATGCAAAAGATAGCGAAATTTTAACTAAAATATTTTTCTTGTTCCTAAAGTAAAAAAGCCACATTCGAAAAAGCAGTATTTTGAACTGAAGCCAATTGTTTGTTTGGTTGAGTTTTTTATCTTTTGTTTTTATCGTTTTATTTTCTATTTCTTCTCTTCCTAGGGTATAAAAGTGTCCGTTTTCATAGAACTTTTCGCCATTTTGTATTGCGTTCATCATTTGTTTCTGATGGGTTGAAGCATCGCCAAAACATAATTCAATTACTAAAAAAAAAAAACAAAATAGTATCAATTGATATTTTATCTTAATCTGTGTGTTTTTACCAAAATCTGCAGGATTGTAATTTATTGGACACTCAATACCCATACCAGATAGATATGGAACTAAATAGGAACCAGATCCTTGATAAACACATTGCCCATTTGATGACATAAAGTAGGAATAATCAAAACTGGAAAATAATTTTGCACTTGGTGCATGTATAGTACATACAACAGTCTTCCCATTTTTGGCTAATTTTTCCAATAACTGAATGCATGAAAGAGCCGAAACCTCATCTAGCCCCCTTAAACACAAATTGAGCACTGAATTTAAATCATTTACTATGTAGCATCTAAATAATTAAATAGAGAAAAAAACTGTTACAGTGGCGCTAGATTAGAAAGCTGCCAGTCTAACAATCCCTCGCCAGCTCAAGCGCTTACCACGCAAAGCGTAATAACTGAAGAGAAATAAATTAACAGCTTAAAAATTTTGCAAAATTTTATATGCAATCTATGTTATATATAAATAATCTATATTATATATAGATTCTCTTATTTCTGTTTTTTTGTTTGTGCTCACACTTTTTCTTTTGTTTTTTCCTTGTTATTTACATTGTTTTTATTTAATTCATTTTGCTAATAACTTTTTTTACATTTTTTTCTCATATTGTTTTATTCAAAAAAAATTGAAGCTTTTTTTCTAAAAACTGCTTTACTTTACCTTTTTAGCTTGTTTTTGCTGTATTTCTTAAATTTTATAATTTTTTTATTATTTTTTTATTTTTGATTTAGTTGTCATATCGCTTATTTTTGCTTTTTTGTTTGTACTCTCACTTTTTTTTGCTTTATCTGTGTTGTTTACATTGTTTTTATTTAATTTATTTTTCTAATAATTTTTTTACGTTTTTTTCTCATACTGGTTTATTCAAAAAAAAATTGAAATTTTTTTCCTAGAAACTGCTTTACTTTACTTTTTTAGCTTTCTTTGCTGTATTTCTTAAAACTTTTATTAATTTTTTTATTATTTGCTTTATTTTTACTTTTGTTATCATAATTTAATTATTTTCTTTATTTTTGCTTTTGTTATCATAATTTGTTTTAGTTTTTTTTATATTTTAAACTAAAATTAGAAAAAACCAATGCAAATTTATTCAAGTTACATCGGTATACTTGGACATGTTTTCTTCTTATTAGAACTCATCAGATTTAATTCAGATTTAAATGAATTTGCAGTGACTTGTTTGGACTTATATCTACCCAAATTTCTATCACTTCCGCATTAAGGTAGCGACATCTATTAGAAGCTTCTTTGCATCAAACATTTTTTGAGAAAAGTTAATCTTCAGATTTTTGTTGAAAGTTTGAATCAGTAGCAACTTGCCGATGAGTTCTAATAAAAACAAAACATGTCCAAGTTTACCGATTTAGTTTGAATGAATTTATCTTTATTTTACCAGTTGGTGACTAACTAAAAAAGATAGATTACATCATTGATATCCGTTTGAGACGAAAGGCGCTGACGTGATAACTTGGTTGTCCACCCAGCAACACTGCTATTGTTTTGAATTGTATCCATCAACACTAACATTATTTAGAGTATAAACTATTTGGAATTTTGAATATAAAGAAAAAAAATATTTGATGTCAAATAGCTTCTAATAGATGTTGCTGGTTAAACTAAAATTAGTAATATATATAAAAAATCTATTTTATCTTAGTTTTACTCTTTTTTCTGCTTACATACATTTATTTTGTTTGTTTGAAAACTGTTTAAATTTAATCTGTTTTTTAAAATAATTTTTTTTGTAATATTTACACTTTTTATAATATCAGTTTTCAAGCTATTTCTAATATAAGTTTTTAAAAAAAAAATGTTTTTTTTTCTAGTAACTTTTTACTTTATTTTTTATGTTTTTTTTTGTTATATTTTTTATTACTATTATTAATTTTTTTATTTTTTCAATTTTTGCTTTTTTTATGATGGTTTGTTTTGGATTTTTAAAATTTTTTTAATGAATCTTAATTGTTTTCTCTCACTTTCTTGCAATGTTGTTTTTAAAACTACATAAACATTTTAGTTTTTTATTTATTACATCACTATGCTCTAATGTCTCTCACAAACTCTTTGTTTTAAGAATTTTAAATCTGTTTATTATTAATTTTGTCTACTGTTTGTTATATTACAACTTAGTATTTTCTTTTTTTTTTCGTAACTATATTTTTATCTCTTTTTTTTTTCTTCTTTGTTTTTATTGTTTTAGTTTTATTTTTGCATTTTTGTTTTGCAGATTTTGGCTCAGTAGTTGTTTTTATATATATTTTTTGTTGCAAAGTTTTATTTTTACTTATTTATTTTATAATTATAATTTTCTAAAGTTGTTAGTTTCTTTACGTTTACAACACTTTTAAACATGCTAATATTTTTTCAATTTTATGTTTACAATGTTGATTTTGTATTATTGTTTCTGAGAAAAAAAGTAGTGTAATCTAACTCTTGTGTAATCTTTTTTAGTAACTTTTGTCCTAGGTTGGTATGGTTAGTAGTTGTGACGCTAATAACATTGACATTACTGTCATTGTTATCATGTTGTTATACCAACCTAACAAAATAACTCACTAGATTAGATTTTTTATATTTTCATAACCTCAAATTCAATTATAAATAAAAGTGTAACAGAAAAAATTGCATGTGGCACTCTTACATTTATTTGATGCACTCGTTGCTCTGCAATTTCGACAAACAAACGTCTCGTGCAACAATTAAAAAAATTTTTTGTTTATTTACAATTTATTACCATGTTTTTTTTTCTTATTGTTTTTATTGAATAAACTTTTCTAGTAGAATCATACTGTTGATTTTTTGCTTTTATTTGTAATTTTTTTTATACGTTTGTAAAAAAGTTTTCTTTTCTAGTTATTTCTTTTTGAGTTTTAATATTTTTTTTCTATAATTATAAAAACACTTTTTTTATTTTTTTTTATACTTTAATAATAATTTTACTTTTTTTATTCTGTATTATGACTTAATTTATATATTTCTTATTCATTATATTTTTTTTTCAATTTTTTATATTTTTCTTCTTTTTTATGTTTTATTGTTTTTATACTTTTATTATTATTTCTTTCTCTTGTAACTCGTTTTCTCTCTCTTCCTCACAGTGTTCTTTCTAGAACTGAATAAACATTCTAATTTCTTTTTTAGTATATTATTATAGTCTAACGTCTCTCACAATCTCTCAAACATCTTGCCCATTCATTAGTTTTGTTCTAGATATTATTTACTTTTGTCTTTTTGTCTGCATCTAAACTTTTTTATCAACTTTTTTTTTTCTCATTTTCTATGTAGCATCTAAATATTTAAATAGAGAAAAAAACTGTTACAGTGGCGCTACATTAGAAAGCTGCCAGTCTAACAATCCCTCGCCAGCTCAAGCGCTTACCACGCAAAGCGTAATAACTGAAGAGAAATAAATTAACAGCTTAAAAATTTTGCAAAATTTTTTTATAACAAACTAGTCGCGTAGAAAACGTATTACACAAAAAATACAAAAATAATAGAAAATTTAATAAAAACAGTGATGACGATAGTAGAATGACAATCGAGCAAACAGTAAAATTAAGATAAAACAATTGAGAAAAGAATTAAACAGTCATTGTTTAGTACGCGCAAAACAAATTTGAGTTTTTGGCTGGTAAATTACAATAAAGTGAGGTTACGAAACAGTTATTCTCTTAACTTAAAACTCAAGATTAAAATAGAATATCTGTTTTTTTATTTTGGTGAATTTTTTTATGTATTTATGCAAAAATATATACTATACAAAAATTTGAAAAACAAATAAAGATATTTTCTGACAAAATAACGTTAACAGATTATTGAGACCATGTCTTTTTATGTGGATCTATTTAAATCTGCACACATTTTTGAAATAAATTATCTTCTGCAAAGAAATCAGTCAATATAAATAAAAATACAGATTATTATATACAGTTCTATATAGAACGTGCGTTTATAAATTATTTAGATCAATTCTTGCTATAAAATTTTAAACGTATGTGCGTTTTTTGATTAGCTCATACGCAGATACAGGCGTGCTGTGTGGTATCATACTATCAAAGACAAGTAAAAGCAGCCAAGCTGGTTGCATAGCGTGACTTGATCTAAATAATTTTTAAAACAAATATTTAGTTAAATATAAAAAATAATACTATCACTAATAATTAGATTTATAATATTTATTATCTGGTATTTTATAAAATATCAATTCTAATAGTTTTATTAAGTAAAAGTTAATAATAAATTAATTTCTACAAACAAATATCGTTATAAACTGGTGTCAATTATTGTTCAAATTATATTAAAAAACCCAAATGGTGTATGAAAACAAATAAAAAATTGTTATTGTTTGAGTTTTTGCCTTGTAAATTACAATAAAGTGAGGTTAAGAAACACTTATTCTCTTTAACTTAAAACTCAAGATAAAATTTATTAACTACTGAAAAGGGTAGAAACCATAAAACATTATGTGTTTTAGACAAAATATTGGTTTTTTGTCACAAATTTTTTATTTTGGTGAATTTTTCTATGTACTAATGCAAGAAATATACATAATATAAAAGTTTGGAAAAAAAATAAAGATATTTTCTGACAAAATAACGTTAACAGATTATTGAAAGAGTCTAGTATGTTTTTTTATGTAGATCTATTTAAATCTGCAAAGATTTTTGAAATAAATTATTATTTGCAAAGAAATCAGTCAATATAAATAAAAATACAGATTATTTTATACAGTTTTTTTTTATAGAGTGCGCTTATAAATTATTTAGATCAATTTTTGTTATAAAATTTTAAACGTATGTGCATTTTTTGATTAGTTCATACGCAGATACAGGCGTGCTGTGTGGTATTAGACAAGCTTTGACGGCAATCATACTATCAAAGACAAGCAAAAACAGCCAAGCTGGTTGCATAGCGTGACTTGATCTAAATAATTTATAAACAAACGTTACAAATATTTAGTTAAATATAAAAAATAATATTATCACTAATAATTAGATTTATGATATTTATTATCTGGTATTTTATCAAATATTAATTCTAATAATTTTATTAAGTGAAAGTCAACATAAGTAAATTTCAGCAAACAAATATCGTTACAAACTGGTTTCAATTATTGTGCAAATTATGTTAAAAGACCCAAAATGTGTAAAGATTAAACAAATTAAAAATTGTTACTTTTTGAGCTTTTTATTTGTAAATTACAATAAAATTAGGTTAAAAAGCACTTATTCTCTTTAACTTAAAACGCAAAATAAAAATTTTTGACATCTGAGAAGGGTAGAAGTCATAAAACATTATTTGCTTCAGACAATATATCTGTTTTTTTTTGCTAAATTTTTTATTTTGGTAAATTTTTTCTATGTACTAAAGCAAAAAACAACACAATATAAAAATTTGAAAAAAAAATGATGATATTTTCTGACAAAATAACGTTTATAAAACAAATTATTAGAAAAGTCTACAATGTAGACCTATTAAAATCTACAAAGATTCTTAAAATAAATCTTTTTTTTCAAAGAAATCAGTCAATATAAATGAAATTACAAATTATTATATACAGTTTTTTTTATAACGTGCGTTTATAAGTTATTTAGATCAATTCTTGCTTTAAAATTTCAAACGTATGTGCATTTTTTGATTAGTTCATACGCAGATACAGACGTGCCGTGTGGTATTAGACAAGCTTTGACGTTTGTCAATCATACAATCAAAGACAAGCAAAAACAGCCAAGCTGGTTGCATAGCGTGACTTGATTTAACTAATTTATAAACAAACGTTACAAATATTTAGTTGAATATAAAAAATATAATTATCACTAATAATTAGATTTATAATATTTATTATCTGGAATTTTATTAAATATTAATTCTAATAATGTTATTAATTGAAAGACAATAAATAAACTTCTGCAAAACAAATATCGTCTCACACTGGTACCAATTATTGTTCAAATTATGTTAAAAAATTCAGAATGTGTATAGATTACACAAATTTAAAATGTTACTTTTTGAGTTTGTGGCTTGTAAATCACAATAAAGTGAGGTTAAGAAACACTTATTCTCTTTAACTCAAAACTTAAGATACAATTTTTTAACTACTGAAAATGGTAGAAGCCATAAAACATTATGTGTTTTAGACAAAATATTTGTTTTTTGTCTCAAATTTTTTATTTTGGTAAATTTTTCTATGTACTAATCCAAAAAATATACACCATATAAAAATTTGCAAAACAAATTAAAATATTTTTTGACAAAAAAACGTTAACAGATTATTGAAAAAGTCTACAATGTAGATCTATTAAAATCTACAAAAATTTTCAAAATAAATCCTCTTTTTCACAGAATTCAATCAAAATAAATAAAATTACAAATTATTATATGGAGTTTTTTTTTATAATGTGCGCTTATAAACTATTTAGATCAATTCTTGCTTTAAAATTTTAAACGTATCGGCATTTTTTGATTAGTTCATACGCAGAGACAGGCGTGCCGTGCCGTGTGGTATTAGACAAGCTTTGACGTTTGTTTGACCGCAATCATACTATCAAAGACAAACGAAAACTGTCAAACTCGATTGCACAGCCCGAGTTGATCTACATGAACGATGACAAATATTTATTTGAATATAAAAATACATATTATCACTAATAATTAGATTTATAGTATTTATTATCTGGAATTTTATTAAATATTAATTCAAATAATTTTATTAAGTAAAAAACATAAACAAATTTTAGCAAACAAATATCGTTTCACACTGGTATCAATTATTGTTCAAATTATGTTAAAAAACCGAGAATGTGTATAGATTACACAAATTAAAAATTGTTACTTTTTGAGCTTTTGGCTTGTAAATCACAATAAAGTGAGGTTAAGAAACACTTATTCTCTTTAACTCAAAACTTAAGATAAAATTTTTTGACGACTTAGAAGGGTAGAAGGCATAAAACATTATGTGCTTTAGACAAAATATCTATTTTATTTTTACTATTTTTTTTCATTTTGATCACTTTTTCTATGTACTAATACAAAAAATAAACACAATATAAAAATTTAGAAAAAAAATTAAGATATTTTCTAACAAAATAACGTTAACAAATTATTAAAAGAGTCTACAATGTCTTTTTATGCAGATCTATTTAAATCTACAAAAACTTTGGAAATAAATCATTTTTTGCAAAAAAAATAGTCAATATAAATAAAAATAAAGATTGTTGTATACAGTTTTTTTTATAAAGGGCGTTTATAAATTATTTAGATCAATTCTTGCTTTGAAATTTTAAACGTATGTGCATTTTTTGATTAGTTCATACGCAGATACCAGCGTGCCGTGTGGTAGTGGACAAGCTTTGACGTTGGTTCAATACTATCAAAGACAAGCTCGATTGCACAGCCCGAGTTGATCTAAATGAACGATCACAAATATTTATTTGAATATTAAACATTATATTATCACTAATAATTAGATTTATAATTTTAATTATCTGGAATTTTATTAAATATTAATTCTAATAATTTTATTAAGTGAAAGTCAACTTAATAAATTATCTGCAAGCAAATATTGTTATAAACTGGTGTCAATTATTGTTCAAATTTTATCAAAAAACCTTAAATATGTTTAAATTAAACAAATTAAAAATCGTTACTTTTAAAAAAAACTTGAAATGTTACAAAATTTCATAGACGAAGAATGAGATCTAGATAATTAAGTAAATTACGTAGGAAAATAAGTAAAATATTAAAAAAAAATTAAATTAATAAAAACTGTAGAAAAATTAAAAGTAAAAAAATTTCTAAATTAAAAAAAAATTATTCAAAATTATTGTCTAAAATTAAAAATCAACTTCTGAGACATTACAAAATTAGAAAAAAAAATGCTGTTCAAGTTTGAAATTTATTTAAAAAATATTAAATAAATTAATAATAGAAAATTAGATTAGTTTTTTGGTTCTTAAAATCTTAAAAAACCTCTAAGTGAGAAAAAATGTGACAAAAAGTCTTAAATTGCTGATAAGCTAATGAAAACATCTAGAATGTCTAGAAAAAAATAAACAAGTTGAAAATAACTTAAAAAATCTTAAAACTGCAAAAGCTTCTAATATAAAGCATCTCCTTTTTGCAGAACAAACCAGTCAAAAGATGTCAAACAAAAAATATAGATCTAAATAATCTACTGTTATTTTAGATAAATAACAATAAAAATAATAGCAAATGCTTTATTATTAAGTGTTCTTATTGAAAAAAATACAAAATAAAAGAATGGCTTTGTCTAGCTTTACGCTACTCAGCTTATGCTTACAAATCAAAACAAAAATAAATAATATATAATAAAAGTAATAGTAAGCAAGAATAATAAAAAAATGTAAATATTTAAGTAAAACAAAAATAAAAATAAAAAACAAATTCTAAAAGCAAAAGTAAAATATAAAATTTCACTTTTGAAAATAATTTTTGATAAACTTGGCTTTCATAAATTATTTGGAACTCAACTCTTGCTATGAAGTTTTGTACGTATGTCTATTTTTTGATTAGTTCACACGCAGATACAGGTGTGTTGTGTATTATTAGAAAAGATTTGACGTTTGACAAAACGATCATACTATCAAAGACAAATGTATTTAGCTAAACTGCGGAGCAGGAGTTGATCTAAATAATTTATGAACGCACGGTTTAAACCAGAACTAAAATTGACATTTATCTATATTAAAAATGTAACCTAAATTATTTTTCAAAAGAGCTTACTGGTTTTAATTTTACAGAATTAGGTATTAAATAATATAAATTATTAGCATCATAGCTGAAAGAATTCATAAACAATGTTAAGCGGAAGCTGAGCATAAATGATTTCTAAATAAAACGCAGCTCAAGGTTATGTAAATTAGGTCTTATTATCAACTTTTGTTTTAAATACTATAAATAAATAGTTTAATACTAAAATTTGCCTTAAGAACACGGTTTACGTAATAATTATGTGTTTTCAAAAACAAGAAAAAAACAAAATGTTCTGATCTAAACTTGAAAAAAAATCTATGAAAAAGTAAAATTTTAAAACATGAAACAATCAAAAAAATATAAAGATGAAGTTCAATTTTTTTTTTAATTGAGAAAATTGAGTTAAAACTCAAACAAAACCCAGAACATTCGAAAAAAAATTGAAAAATTAAAAAACTAAACTTGTAAAAGTTTGTTTTTATTAAAAAATTAATAAAAATTTTTAAAAATTTGAGAAAACTAAGAAGTTTTTTGCTACTTTTACACTAATTCATAAATCAAGCTTCTGTAATCCTAAATATAATTAAAAATCCTAAACAAGACAACATTAAATATAACTATTATTATGTCATTCATCAAAACAATTGAGCTGTAGCAATTAAAACTTAATTATAATTTTTGTATTCAAAGAAAATAAATGATTATCAATTAAACCGTCATTATTTTCAGAAAAAAATCATTAATATTTTTATTTTTTATTTATGAAGCTATATTTAGTTCTTGTTGTCTGTTCTTTCATGCATATTTCTTGTACAAAATAATTTCAATGTTTCCCATCTGCCAGGGGTCCCGTGATAGCTCACACTTTTTTCAACGTTAATGCAACAATAAAATAATGTTTCAATGACTTTAAAAAACATATAGTGAGGAAGTCTTTACAGTATTGCTATAAATAATTAAATTTATTAAATATTATATGTTTAAACATTAAATGATTTTATTAAGTTTACCTTTTATTACAAGTGAAAATATATATATTCTAAAAACAAATATCGTTTCAAACTAGCGTCAGCTGTTATAGTTATATTTAAAAAAAAATCATAATGTATGTGTACCAACATTAGACAAATTAAAAGTTGGTGATTTTAAAAATACTTAAAAAATTAGAACTTGATTCTAATTGATCGAAAAAAAGCCACATTGAAGCTTAAAATTCCCCAAGTTTTAATACACGAGGATTGAGATCCAAATTACGTGTTTGAAAACAAAATAAAAGAAAAACGTTTCCATCAAAATTTAAAAAAACTAAAATTGCAAAACATAAAAAAATATAAATTAATAATTCAATTTATTTTTTAAAAATTAATTGATTTTATTTAGGACCAAAACAAAACTATCATAAAATATGTGCAAATATTTTGTTTTGTACTATATTTTAATACATACGTTGTGGGTTCGTCCAGAAAAAGTACAGCAGGATTGTTTATTAATTCTAATGCAATTATCAATCGCTTGACTTCTCCTCCTGATAATTTATGACTTAGTGTATTCCGCACTTCAAATAATCTTAAAGATATTAAAATGTCTCTTGTCTAGAACAAATCTGATTGATTTAAATGATTAGATGCTGATTGATATTTTAATACAATTTTCGCTTTTTCTGCATCCGAGACATTATTGCCCAATTTCAAATGAGCAGCAATCATCATTATTTCTTTTATTGTTATACGTTTTTGTATAGCACTCTCTTCCATTATATATCGTGATATTTTGCTAAATTTCTTTTTATCTTTAATTTTCCCATTTATTAATATTGTACCATCTGTTTCTTCTAACCTAAAAATTTTGGGTTTCGAATAGTTTAAGGTTTATGATGTTTTAACACCTGTATCCAGCTAAAATATTCAAAAGTGTTGTTTTTCCTGCACCTGATGGTCCTAGAATAGCCGATAACTGTCCTGATTTGAATCTACCACTTATATTGTTTAGAATAGTTTTAGATTCTATAAATAATAATAAAAATAATATTTTAATATCATTTATTAAAAAAAAATTGCTTACTGTTTTTAGATTCTTGAATTGTGTAAATAATATTGAAAAAGTCAATATTAACGGATTTCGTGGGTGACAGAGATATAAAATCCATTTTTCTTTAAATTATTATAGTTGACTAAATCGCATCTCTAAGTTACAAACTACATATCTGTTTCCATGTATTTATTTGTTGCTTATCTCTCAACCTTGTGATAGCAAGAAATCTATTTTTCTACAAAGTGATAAAATGTGCTTTAACTATGTACCTATTGTGTAAAATTGAAACAATGTTGTGGCATAAATAATAATAGAAACTAATATTATTATTGACAATTTGCCTGAGAATTACCTGAAAAGGTTTTATATTAATAAATATTTGCAACTAAATCCAGCACTGTAGCACAAAAAGTAATTAACTTTTAAACTAAGAGTCAGCTGTTATATGTGGTCTGTTCAGGCTTAATAATTCATGAAAGTTTAATTTTGCTTTGATTGTTTTTAATTTTTCTGCTCATTGCTCTTATTATTTATATTATTATTTACCATCTTACTACTATTAACCATATCTATATTATTATTTTTATTATTACTTTGTTTATTTCTCTATCTACTACTTTTTATTCTTGAATTTTGACTTTTTTTACATTTATTGCGTTAGCTGTATGTCCTTTTTTTGTTTTTTATTTATTCATTAGTCTATTATTTCTAACATGTCAAATTCTTTTGTTTTTTTAAAAAATATAATTTTTGTTTTTAAGCTCCGCATCATTTTAAAGTATTATTTTTTAATTAATATTTGTATTTTTTTTTGAGTTTTTTAATTAATTTTGTTTTTTTAGTAGTCATCATCTTACTTCTATGCTTTCTTCTTTTTTTATATTTTTTTTGGATTTTTGTTTTTAAGTTAATTTTAAAAAATTTTTTTTGTATTTCGTCGTAATATTTGTTTTGTTTCTTTTTTTTTCTTTCTGTAGGTTAGACAACTAGGCGCACAAAATACTGTAGTGCAGTATGCATAAAAACACGCTCTTTTCAAAAACCCCCGAAAAAATTATAAATACAATTAAAAAATTGTTATTGCCAGATTATTTTGCTTCACATTTTTTTTATTAGAAAAATTTTTAGCAATTTTTTTAGTAGTTTTATAACGGATTATCTTATTTTTATTGATTCTATTTTTTTATATTTATTTTGGCCTATTGCTACTTTTTGTTTTTAGATTAACTTTTCAAAACTTGTTTTGTATTTTTTATCAATATTAGTTTTGTTTTTTGCTTTTGTTTTTTTTCTGTAAGTTAGACAAAACAGTGTGGTACAGAATTAAGGAAAACGCACTCCTTTCAAAACCGACAATCGGCAATCTGTTTGAAAATTATCTACAATTTTACTTATTAGAAGTGTTCAATAAAAATTTGAAAAGTATTCTACAAGCGTTTGCAGCTAAATCCAGCACGGTAACACATAAAACAACCAATTAAAACAATTATTTAGAAAAAAAAACCTGTTTTATGATGTCTGTTCTAACTTTATAGTTCCCTTAAGTTTAAGTTGTTTCAAATTCTCCTTTTTTTGTTCAACTCAGATCAGGTCAGATTAGGTCAGGTCTCGATTATTTTAATTAATATCATCTCTTTTTAGATAATTATTTTTATTAACATTTTTTTTTTTTGGTTTGGTTTATGTTTTACCTTGTTCAGAATTTTATTATTTCCAGCATTTTAAAAATAATATAAAAATAATAATGTTATTTACACTAATATTATAAAGAGGAAAGATTTGTATGTTTGTATGTTTGTAATAAACAAGCTCAAAAAGTACTGGGTCGATTTAAAAAATTCTTTCACCAATAGAATGCTACATTCTTCCTATTTGACATAGGCTACATTTCATTTTGAAAAAATTTAGGGATCCTTGGTAAAATTTGAACAATGTAACCGAAGGGGTAGAAAAATGAGTCTTAAAATGTCTTTCGTCGAATGCGCTGCCGAAATTATTAGCGATCGAACAAAATAAGGTACAACAATATTGAAGAACATCATAATGTCTACAAAAAACTTTTCGGTAGCATATGTCCAGCTATTGTAGTTATGTCACTACAACTTTTTTCATTTTAAACATTAATGAAAATGCTAACCAAATTCAAACCATGCAATTTATGTGTTTATATTAATCCTTATTCAAATAAATTATTTTATGGTCAAGACCATTTAACTACCTATAAAATAGTTTTTAAATTATTTAAATTGGACTTTCCATTCAAAAGATATTACGAATTAAAAAATTCAAAGTGGCCGTTGTTTGCGATGCAGTCTGAAAAGCACGCCGAGTATCGCGGCGGGCGGGGTGGAGGAGGCACTAGGGCGGCAATATTTAATAAAATTAGTAAAGTCCTTCTCAGGTATGACGAGAACAGGGAAATAGGTATTCATTTTTATATGGAGAATATTATAGATTCCAGTTCAAATTGAATAGGTACGCATACATAAGATAGGTCAGCTATACAAAATAAAGTAGTGCATCAAATTTACGCTAAGGCGGTACGAAGTTCGCCGGGTCAGCTAGTTAGTTATACGTTATAATGTTATAAGAAATAATAAGAAAGAGTAAAATGCTCATTCATGTTTTCTCAAAAAAACATTTTTTATTTTAAGACTTTGCTACTTTTTATCCTATAACTTTCTCTTTTTTTATTTTTCTTTTTATTGTATTGATTCAAATAAAAGAAAGTTAATTGGTTTTTTTAAATTTTACTTTCTATTTGTTTTGATTTTGTTCATTCTACTGCGTACTTTATTTTTATAAATATAGTTTTGCTTTTTGTAACTTTAATGTATTGTACTTGTTCCTTTCTTACTTTTTTAAATTTTTTTTCTAATATCTTAGAAATAATAGCTTTTTGGTAAAATCATTATTGAAGTACACTTTTTTGTTATTTTTTCCAATCTTTTACCGCAGAAACTACTTTTTTTTTTTGTTAAAATAATGTCATTTTCTAGAAATTTTATCTATTTTATTTTCATTACTTTTATCTTTCTTTTTATATTTTTTTGGTTTGTTTTTTGATTATCTTTTTAAACTTTTTTTCGTATTGTTGTTTGAATATTTGTTTAGTATTATTTTTATATTTTTTTTTCCTGTAAGTCAGATAACTATATAAAAAAACATGCATTTCTCTAAAATTTGTGATAACTATAACGTCTCTCTAGGCCTCATGTTTGCTTAGAAGTACTGTATACATTTTTTAAATATTGTTATTTTTTTCCAAACTTTTATTGAAAAAAGTACTTTTTTTTCTATTTGTTATGATTATTTTGTGTTTACTTTTTCTTATTTCTATTAGTAGAGTTTTTTAATTTAAAAACATATATATTTTCTAGTAGTCTCATCTTCTCTATAATCTTATTTTATTTTTTCTGATTTGTTTTTACTATTGGGTTTTTGGTTATTTTTTACAACTTTTTCTAATTTTTTTTAAAAATTTGTTTAGTTTTATTTACTTTTTATTTTTTGTAACTTTTTATGTACCCAACTGTATATACAAAAAGCATGCAGTTTTTTTTTAATTTCTAATTAATAACTAAATCAAATATTTTTAAATGTAATTTCACATTTTATAGTTTATTTCAAGATTAGAAACTTTTTAAAACACCGATCTAAGTAATAAAATAAAATTAAAACATTTTTTTTATTATTGAAATAAATTTTTATAGCTCACAAAAAGATGATGTCATAAACAAATATATAATGCAATTTAAAAAAAGCATTATAAGATATAAAATAAAATCTTTCTTAGCATTTTTAACAAAAAATGTAATTTTTTTTTAAAGTAGTGAATTTATTCTGGAATGGAATCAGAAGTTATACTGTATATTTTTCCACATAATTAATTTTTTTTTAATTTATTTTTTTTTTAAATTATAACAATTCAACAATATTGTCAAAAAATATATTATACAGCAAAATACAATTAACACTAAAAAAACGCAATAATGTAATATAATAGTAAAATAAATAATAATAATAAAAAATAATGTTACTATTATAACAAAAGTGGTTAAACAAAAAACTTACTAGAAAATAGTTTTTGAGTCTTACGTTTGCCACCAAAAGAACAAATTGTCTCGACTAACTTAAAAAATCAATTTTTTTTTCAAATAAAAGTAACGTAAAAATAAATTTGAAGAATAAATTAAAAATTTTTTAAGCAGAATACTGTTTTACTAGTAATAAAAACATCAAAAATAAGTACAGTCGAATACAAAAAGGTAAATATCAACAGCTTCTTGTAATTATTTTTCGACAAAATGTGACTCAGGTCTTTTTTTTTAAATGTCTCAAAGTTGACATTACTTTTTTTAATCAGCTGTATATCCAATCAAATTTGTTTTAATCAGCCAAAAACTTTTGGTCTATTTTTTTTAATCTCGACTGTACATTATTTTATAGCGTGCGCTCATAAATTATTTAGATCTCCTCTTGCTGTGTAATTTAGATTTTAACAGAATTTTATTGCCTTTAAAGTATGATTGCCAATAAATTTCAAAAAAACGACAAAGCTCGTCTATAATATCGTACGTTTCTGCGTAAGAGCTAATCAAAAAATGAACATACCTTTAAAAATTAAAAAACTACAAATACTGCAAAGGCTACCGAATCACTAAAAATTGTATCTTAAGCTTACAACAAATAAATTACATTAAATTCAAAGTATTTTCTATTAATTAATAATTTAAAGTTGCTGTGATATTGTGATTTTTACTAATTACAAAAAAGTTTTCAAATTTATTTAAATATTTAATTATTATTTCTAAGTAGTGATTAATTTGGTGAACATATAAATTTAAGAACAATAAAATTATTTAAAATGGCTTGAAGAAACTTATAAAAGACTACAGATAGATTTATAAAACCAACTTAAATATTCAGTAATAATTAAAGATAATTTTGTTATTTCATTGGTTGAATTTGCGAGAACAACCAATCAAAGGTCTTAATTTGGAATTTAATTGCAATTAGTATAATTTACTTTAGGTAAACCTACCGTAAGAAAAGGTTTAAAATAAAATAAAGTTAATTGCAATTGGATTTCAAATCAAAATTTTCGATTGGTTGATTCTCTAAAATTAATCCAAATTCAATCCATTGCTCAATCCCGTAATAAATTAATTTTAATATTAATTAAAGTTAAATGTTTCTATAGTTTCACCTTAATTAATTGCGTACATTGGGGTAATGTTAAATAATTTTGTTAGAGAGAACAATCAATAAAAAATTTTAAATTAATCTAATTTTAGATTAATTAATTTTAAGTTTATATTTATAGTTTAGATCAAAAAGCTATATTTCTAAATTTTTTAATTATTGGTTTATAATTATATAAGCAGTATAATAGACCAAGTGTGAAGCTATATTTATTATTAAATTTTAGAATTAATTAATAAGGATTATATTAAAACAAATGGGAATCGTCCTAATTATCATAAAAGTAATCTGAGCATCGCACGCATGTCCATGGTATGACCGACCCTCTTTACTAGTGTTTTGTAATCCAGTTCACTTGCCCATCTCCCAAAATCTGTAATCGTTTCCCCATTGGACATTTGGCACGCGTCAAAACCGAAAACCGGCCCTCAAACCCCTCGCCGGGGCAAGAGGGTGCTTCAGCCCCCAATATAAAGGCCAACAGGTAGCAGTTGTTATACATTTGTGTTTTGTTTTCCTACCGAAAAGTGTGTGCTCCCTTATACCATCACGTACCATGGAATCTGCTACTGCCGCGGAAGCTTTTTCGAGCTATCTGTACACTTTGACGCCGGCTCATCATCAGACAGCTGGTGATTGGAACTCAGCTTCCAGTTATGATAGTTTTTCGGAAGAAGGTTACCAGAGTACGAGTCCGGATCCGGCTTGCCGCAACAAAAGTCGAGTGACACCGCTGATTTTGAGGAAGAGAAGATTGGCGGCGAATGCAAGAGAGAGGAGAAGAATGCAAAATTTGAATCAGGCCTTTGACCGATTAAGGACCTTTCTACCACAATTGGGACAAGATCGACAATTGTCAAAATATGAAACATTGCAAATGGCACAAACCTACATCACAGCCTTGTATGACCTTCTCGATGATAGAGTGACTGAAAATTAAGCTAAGTAACAATTGTTTGTTTCATAAATTAATGTTATGCTTTACATACCAAAGTATTATTAGATATTTAGGAACTAATTGTAAATAATAATTATTGTTGATTATTTATAAGCTTTTTATTATGTTGTGTACAATTTTACATAACTCATTTGCCGAATCAGTATTCCTTATTATTAATTATTACAACAGTATTTTTGTAAAGTTGTGACGATTTCTGTTCAGTGCCAATGTACTATATTTAGGGATTTATTTTTTAAATAAAGCATTTTTTTGTATTAATTTTGTGTTTTTTCTTGAAATTATTACGATGAGAATCACAATAGTGAGTATTTCTGTGGAGACTTCAATGCAACGTTACGACACAATAAGCTACTATTTCTTCAACCTTTCTCTACGTAAAATAATAGGATTTTTTTTTGTGTGTGCCAAATTAATTGTTTGATGAGAGTTCTCTAGAGGATGAAGTTCCGGTTTTTGCCTGAACATCGGAAATAGCTACTTGAGATAAGTAAGTGAGCTCAAACCCCAGGGCAGGTAGGTATTTGTATTGATATACCCGGAGACTTCAATGCTACGTGATGACAGAATAAATTGAATAAATCACCTTTTTTGTTGTCATAAAATATTAACATTATATCAAGTAAATAAACAATAAAGTTAACAATTTAATGCTACTTATAAAAATATCCCAAAAAAATTATAATATGTATCTAATAATTAACAAAAGAATTAAAAAATTAGGAAAGATAATATTCAATTTAAGTTGTAGTAAAAAGTCTAAAGTTACAAGAAATAATTTTTTAAAGTATAAATTCAATTTTAATTTTTTATTATTTTAATCTTAAAATTATTAAATAATTTGTTTGTTATTCTAGCGTTAATAATTTTTACAAAAAATATATATTTTATAACAATAATTAAAACATCACTATGAACATTAAGAAAAAATTGTTTAACTTTAATTTAATTTTTTTTATTATTTTAATTATTTTTAAACTATATTTTATAGTTTTAAAAATACAATATTTTTATTTGTTATTTTGGCGTTAAAATTTTATGAAATAAACTAAGATATTTATTGATTACACAAATGTACTACTTGCCACAAAGCTTTGATTCAGTTTGAGAGCTCTATCACCTATCATGTAGTCATCATCAGAAAATAAGCAAAACTACAATATACATTTAAATTGAATAAATAAACAGTTTTTTTTTTAAATTTTTATAGCTTTTTATTTATTTATTATTTGTTCATGATCTTTTTATCTTTTTTTTTAAATTTGTCACAATTTGTTACACTTTTTCAAGTACTTATTGAAACGTCATCAACTAGCAAATTCAGTCTTAGCTCTTTTTATTTAATTTTATTAAATCTGTTATTTTGCGGTTTTTTTCTTTGTTTTTCAATACTTTTATTTTTCATATAATTGATTATTTTTAGTCTTTTTTTTATTTATATATTTTTATATCTTTTTTCATATTTTCCACATATTTATTCTTTTCTACCTCGTCAGCCTTGTACTTCTACATATTTTTCTGTGTCTAATAAATTATGTTTTTTTTACATATAAAACATGCAATGGCTACTTTTTTGTTTTATTTAATTTTTTTAAGCATTTTCTTACGTACATTGTTTATAAACTTTTTATAGTGTCGTATTATTTTTTCTGTTTTTTTTTTAATTTGTTACACTTTTTTCCAATACTTGTAGTGTCTTCAACTAGCAAATTCTTAGCTCTTTTTATATCATTTTATTGTATCTGTTATTTTGCGGTTTTTCTCTTTGTTTTTCAATACTTTTATCTTTTATATAATTGGTTATTTTTAGCTTTTTTTATAACGTTTTTTTTATCTCTTTTCATATCTTCACACATATTTATTCTTTTCTATCTCGTCAGCCTTCTACTTCTACATATTTTTCTGTGTCTAATAAATTGTGTTTTTTTTTCTTACATCTAAAACTTGTAATTGCTACTTTTTTGTTCCATTTAAATTTTTTTTTCTAAACATTTTCTTCTGTACATTGTTTATAAACTTTGTATGGTGTCGTTTTTTTTTCTGCTTGTTTTCGTTCTTTTTTTCAAATCTTTTCAGAATCAGTCTCTTTCTCTCTTTTTGTGTCGTGTGTAGGTATATGTTTTTTTCTTACTGTGAATTTTTGTATATATTTATCTATCTTTTTATTTAGTTTCCACTAACCTTATATGTTCGTTTTATACATTGGCCTAAACATTTGCCATTATTTTTTAACTAGATAGTCGCTTGTTTTTGGCAAATAAAAATAAAGAATATGTAACTGACAAGCCAAGAATAACGACAAAACATGCATGTTTTAAATTGTTTTTTTTTTGTTACTTCACAGACATCTTTTTTTTCTAATACTTAATATATTTTTTTCATACTCCAAAATATCATTGTAATTTTTTTTGACTGTGTATGGTTTGTCTATTTATTCATAATTTCTTTCTGCCAAGTCTTTTTTTTCCATTTTTTAAGAATTTGCCAAAACATTTTTTTAGTATAATAATTTATTTCTAATATAATTTTTTTTAACATCAATGTTTAAATCTAGTAAATTTAGAATCTTTTAAAGTGTATCAAGATTTTTCAAATATGAGCCAATTGTTGTCACATTTTTTGTCACCAAATTCTAAAAATGTCTATTAAATATGTAGTTTTGTATCAACTCTAAAACCTTTTGTGTATAAATTATTTAAATCATTTTCGGCTGCGCAATTTAGTTTCATACATTTTTATTGTCGTTGATAGTATCATTTTGCCATCATTTATACACAACACGCTTGTATCTGCGTATAAACTAATGAAAAAATAGACATAATTATGTTGCAAATTTCATAGCAGGGCTTGATCTAAATAATTTATAAACCCCTGTAATTTAGCATTTCTCTAAAAAATTAATATAAAATTTAAAGTTCTCTATCAACAAAAGCTTTTTGTTGATAGAGAACTTTCTATCAACAAAAGCTTTCTGTTGATAGAAAATTTTTACTATCAATTTTTAAAAAAAATTAAATTAAAATAACCTGCTTAGTATCTCTTTTTATCTCATTTTATTGTATCTGTTATTTTGCGGCTTTTTTCTTTGTCTTTCAATACTTTTATTTTTTATTTAAATGATTGTTTTTAGTCTTTTTTTTTATTTATATATTTTTTTATTTCTTTTTATATCTTCATACAAATTTATTCTTTTCTATCTTGTCAGCTTTCTACTGCTACATATTTTTTTGTTTTTTTGTGTCAAATAAATTGTGTCTTTTGTTTTCTTACTTATAAAACATGTAATGGCTACTTTTTTGTTTTATTTAATTTTCTTTTAAGCATTTTCTTACGTAGATTGTTTATAAACTTTTAATAATGTCGTTTTACTTTTTCTGCTTGTTTTTGTTTGTTTTTAAAATTTTTTTAAAATAGGTTTTTTTTTTGCATAATCATCAGTCATGCATATGTTTTATTTATGTATATATATATTATTTATTTATATTTCTTTATACCTCCGTTTTATACATTTGCCATCATTTTTTAACTTGATAGTCGCTTGTTTTGGGCAAATAATAAAGTATATGTAACTGCCATTTTTTTTTTGTTAAAACAAAGACATCTTTTTTTTCTAATGTTATGTTTTTTAAAAGATTTTTTAACAATATGTATTAGAAGAGATGCAGCGGTCAAATACAACATCGGTCATCAAAATTGTTAGTTGTTTTTAAAATCCACTATAGTTTAAAACCAGTTTAAGAAAAATATATTAGATGCCGTGTTTCCACTTTACTTAATATATTTTTTTCATACTCTAAAATACTATTGTAATTTTTTTTGACTGTGTTTCGCTAACATGTTTTGTTTTGTTTTTTGCTTCTTGCTTGTTTTTGTATTATGTTTTTTTTTTTTGCTTTTTTTGCTTTTTTAAGCTTTTTAAATTAACTTGTTTATCTGTTTCTGCCTCTGTAGACTAATTTAGAACCAACCATTTACATATCAAGCGACAAAAAAACATGGGAAAATTAAATTAAATGTCTTAAGGTTTTGTGAAATGTTCAATTTTTCTTTCTCTATTAACTTTGACTATTTATTCATAATTTCTTTCTGCCAATTTTTTTTTTGTGCGGTAGATCTAACATTTTTCTTTAAACCTTTTTATCTGTTGATGCATTTTTTCAAAGTTTTTTTTAATATTTTAATTTTTTGCTTACTTCTCTTCTTGCTTAAAGACTTTTCGTCTCATTTTTCAACAATTTGACGAAGCATTTTTTAACCTTTTATTTCTAAAATTATTTTTTTTAACATGGATGTCTAAATCTAGTAAGTTTGGTGATTTTTATCTGTAACAATATTTTTCAAATATGAGAACATTCTTGTCACATCTTTTGTCATCAAATTCTAAAAATGTCGAGTAAATATGTTGTTTTGTATCGACGCTAAAATCTTTTGTTTATAAATTATATAGATCATCTTCTGCTGCGCAATTTAGGTTAATACATTTTTATTGTCGTTGATAGTATGAATTCGCCATCATTTATACACAACCTCCCTGTATCTGCGTATGAACTAATCACAAAATAGACATATGTTCTTAATTTCCCAGCAAGGCTTGTTCTAAATAATTTATAAGCCACCGAAATTTGACATTTCTCTAAAAAATTAAATAATATTCTGCTAAAAAAAATTAATATAAAATTAAAAGCTTGCTATCAACAAAAGCTTTTTCAAATTTTCACTACCAATTTAAAAAAAAAAATTAAATCAAAATAACCAGCTTAGTATCAATTGATAACAATTTTTTTTATATAATTAATTTTTGTTTTGTTTAATATGTAAGAGTCTTGATCAAATTGTGCTCTTCTATTTAATTGTACTGTTGTTATTGTGTTCTCTTTTATGTTTGTTTGTATTCTTTCCATTTTTTGTATTTTTTAAAAATTTGGTTTTGTTTGCATATCTTGTTATTCGATTGTTGTTTCTTAAAGCACACATGTTTTTTGTCGTTTTTTTGTTACATTTACATTTACTCATTTTAATGTTGTTAAGGTTTAGTTTCAGTAAATAAATTTTTTAATAAATATTTACTTTTCTTTTGATGGTTGACTTGCTTGCATTTTTATTTTTTCAACTATGGCGACTCTTTTTCTGTGGTTTGCATTATTTTTTTGTGCTTTCATTTGTCACGCATTGCTCATTTTTTTCTGTTTTTTCAATAATAAATCTCTTTTATGTATTTTTTTTTCTTGATTATTTTGTCTTCTTTGTTGTTTTGCTTTCTTATCTCTCGCTCTAGCATTGCAATAATTTCTTTCATTTACATGTAGCTTTTTATTTATATATTTTTATTGCTTTTAATGTTGTTGTATATTGCTATATTTTGTTACCTTATCAACCTAAACAAAATACAAAAATGAGTTAAATAATATAAACAGCAGAAAAGTTAATAATGGTCAATGTTTTACAAAAGATAAAGAAAAATTAAAATAACAAATAATTAAAATAAAAATAAACTATAAAGCTTGCAGTATGAAAACAACATAAATGCAAAATAACAACAAAAGAAATCAAATGTGTGTAGCAGTATGAAATAGAAAAGAGAAAATTAATTGTGATTAAAAAAAGTCAATAATGTTGTTTGACATTCTGGCAACGTAACAAGTGGAATAAATAATATTTATTTTCTACCGGGCGCCAAATAGCCTATTTCCACCCTTATATGTAAAGTAGACTGTTTTCAATCTCAGACAGAAAAATAAATGTAAATGTTTGCAAAACGTTGTAATTAATGTTTATTTTATTTATTAACATAATTATTTTACAAATGACAGAGCATGTTTTACGTAGTTGTCACAAAAATGCATCTTGTTTTTCTCTCAATATTATTATTATTGATCTTATAGTTGGAAAATATTTACTACGTTTTTTAGGTTAAAAATATTTTTTTTTTATGTTTCTGGCTTGAAAGCGATTATATCTCTTGATGATTTTCTGCTACTACCAATGTGCAAGCGGAAAACGCTTACTTTGCGCTCTTGTTATATTATAGTTATTTATGTATTTAGTGCGTAAAAAGAGCCATTTTGGTTTGAAACTACAGATTTTGTGCCGAGCGTCAGCGAGGTGCAAAAAAACAGCCGCATATCAAAATAGTTCGTTACACATACATACAAATTGTTTTCTAAGGTCCAAGATAAATGACAAAATTGTCACTTTCTGTGGTGATGGCAAAGGCGCCGTCATCTAATTGCCAATAATTTTTAAATTTTGAATTGATAGGTGACTGTAGAAAAACTACTAATATAAAAAACAAACATTAAAAAACAACTAATAGACAGGAAAAATGCATATTATGTTAATAATGTTGAAAAACAAAGAGATAATTATAAATACATACAAATTAAATTTTTTTCGAATATTTTTATCTTTTCGTATCCTACGTTCTTTTGTTTAAGTTTCATATTTGTTTTTTTTTTATTTACAACTTTTTTTTAGCGACATTTTATGTTGTTTAGCTTTTATATCTTTTGCCTTGTTTGTTTTTCTAGCAAGTTCTCAAATATTTATTAATAATATATTTTTGAAATTTATTTTTAGCTTCCGTGTACACATTTATCTTTTTTTCTTTGCTGTCTTATTCTTGATTGGATTGTTTACTTTTTACTAATATTTTTTTTTATTTAGATTTCATATTATTTCTTCAGTTTATTCGGTTTGATTTTGCAATTTTTTATATATCTTATAAGTTTCTTTCACTTTTTTTTATTTTATTTTTTCACATCTTTATCGTTGTCAACCTTTCGTTGTACTTTCAATAATTGTTGTTTCTAATTATTCCTCATTACATAGTCAAGCATTTTAATAGTACCAAAAAAATCGTTTCAGATAAGATGATGAATGATTTATTTGCAATATAAAATAAACAATGTAAGTTTAACATGTACAAAATGAATAACAATTATGAGAATCTTTGGTGCTTACGAAATTTTACAAAATTTTAATGTCCATGTCCATAGCCAAAATGAGTGACTCCAACATAGCTGGTACCACCTTGTCCACCATGACCACCATGACTACCTCCATGAGCTCCATGTCCATAATGAGCAGGATGTTGAGCATGTCCAATTCTCTCAACAACAGCATTAAATCCACCATGAGGATGAGCATGATATTTTACTACACGAGTAGTACCATCAGCTTCTTTCAAACTATATCCTCCGGTTACAACTTTGCCATCTCTATGTTCATACTGGGATTTGATGTCACCAGTGTGGGGATCATGGACACCATATTCGAATTTGTAGAAGCCAGGACTCTGTCAAGATAGAAAATTGCTAGATAATGTTTTTTTGGGGTACTGATTGGTACTTACATCATCTTCCTGGTGGTATCCACCGGCATAAGCAGAGGCAACAAGTGCTAGAACTACAACAATCTAAAAAAAGACAGTTAGATATTTTGATATTTGATATTTGATATTGATAGTAATCTTACAATTAAACCTTGCATTTTGTTGTATGCTTGTGACTTGAATGATACCAATCACAAAACTCCCCTGTCTTTAAATACTAAAATTGAAAAGTATAGTGGGCTCATATTAAATTTTTTTGGTGTAAAAAAGCTGTGCAACATTTTACAATGATTAAGCACAAATCGGTATTTACATCATAACCAATCGCTTAGATGTGGTCAATTATATAATTTAGACTTAATTGTTGTAATCCATTTATTGGGAAAATATTTCGAATTCTGCTGTTTTTTCAGTATAAAGATTTTTGATCAGTAGTCATAATTGTTGAAATAATTGAACAGAATTCCTAATTACTAGTCTTGCAAAAATATTGGATTGGTACTATGTTAAGTCATGCGTACCTATTGCATCCATTATTGACTTTTAAATTTAATCACTTTTTCTCTCACTGCAATATACTCAAAAAAGTGTTATTGATATGAATTATATAACTTTCAAAGTTTTGATATAAATTCGAGACATTAGAAAGACCAATCATTAGCACTATCTTGCTTCTATCAGTACCAACCATGAATACTTTAACGGTTTGTATCTTTAACATCTTTTGTTTCAAAATAATTAAATAATTATTTCTAGATTGTAAGCCTCTTTGCTGTCATTGCTTTATCTTCAGCAGGGCATTATGAAGATAATGTAAGTACCAATTTTAGCTTTTTTACAATTTTTGACAAGCTTTTTAAGGGTCCAGCTTTTTACAAATACGAATATGGCGTTTCTGACCCCCATACAGGTGATAAAAAATCCCAATTTGAGCACGCTAATGGAAAACATTTGACTGGTGGATACACTTTGAAGGAAGCTGATGGTACTACCAGAATTGTAAAATATGAGGCCGGTCCTCATAGTGGGTTCAATGCAGTAGTTGAAAGAGTAGGTCATGCTCAACATCCAGCTCACTATGGTCATGGTCATGGTCATGGTGCTCATGGAGGCCAGGGCGGTACCAGCTATGTTGGAGTCACCCACTACGGCTATGGACAATAAAAATTGTTGATTTTTTGTTATTTTTTTTACTTATTTTACCAAAGCAATAAAAACACTATTACAAACATTTTTGGTAATTTTAAACCCTATCCTTTAGATTAAGTACGATTTTTCAATCAACCTGAGTCTTAACAAAATAAGAAAAAAATGTTAATAAGAACTGAAAGTTAGAATCCAGTTGACAATAGTAGTACCAAGCGATCAACTATCAAAAAAACAATTTTTAATTTTTTTTTATACATTTAAGACACCAATTAAAAATTATTAAAAAATGTTTGAGTACTTTGAAACTCTATTCTTTTCATTGAGTACTATTTATTGTTCAATTAACAAAAAATAGAACAAAATATACAAATGTCTATTTTAGTATTGATAAGTGAATACAAAACTGAGAATTAAGGTTATCATGGTAGTACTAGTCAACTATCACACTAATTGTTGATATTTTTTCATATTTTAATTTATTTAACAAAACGAATTATTTAAAACAATATTATAAAGCTTTTTTTGATAATTTCAAACCTGATTTTTTATTAGGTACTGTTTTTGCTCAATCATCTTTAAATATGAGCAAGATAGACAAAAATCTATTCTAAAATTGATAAGAGACAAGGAAAAGAGATTATCGTAGTATCTACATAATCAGTTATCAAATCAATACTTGTTAATATTTTTACTATTTTTTTACCTTATTTATGACAGAATTAAAAAAAAATTGATATAATTTTAAATTTAAATGTTTTTATCAACACAAAATAAAAAAAAATCTATTTTAGCATTGATAAGAGAATAGAAAACAAATAAAAAGTAAGAATTAAGCTGCTCAGGATAGTACCACCCTGGTGAACTATCAAAACCTGCAATTGCTAGTTTTTTTTTCTAATTAATAAGCAAAGGAATAAAATCTGTATTATAAATTTTTTTTTTGTAATTTTACACCTAATTCGAAGGATTAGGTACTATTTTTGGCCAATCAACTTTAAATAAAATCTTTTTTAGCATTGATAAAAAAGTAGAGCAACAATTGAAAGTAAAAATAAAGTTAATCGGGGTAATTTAAGCCTGATGACCTATTAAATCAGGTGATACAATTTTTTTTAATTATATCTATAAACTGATAAACACTATCATAAACTTTTTTTTTTATTAATTTTAAATTTTATTTTTTTGATAGGTACTCTTTTTGGTCAATCAACTCTATTAAACAATAAGAAAGTAAAAAACAGTTTATTTTAGCATTGATTAGAAATTGAAGAAAAAAATAAAAGTAAGAATTAAAATGATCAGAGTAGTACCATCTTGATCCACCATCAAAGAGTTTTAACTTTTATGCAAAACTTTACTTCTTATCTTGCCTTTGTATTTTACCGCTTTCTTTTTTAAAACATTACTATTTTGAATTTTTTTTTCGTAATTCTAAGCCTCATATTTTTGATTAGGTACTATTTTTGGTAAATCCACTTAACAATAGCAAAGTAGAAAACAGATTTTTTCAGCATTGATAAAATAATAAAGAATAAATAAAAGTAGGAATTAAGATGATCAAGGTAGTACCATCTTGATCAACCATCAAAGAGTTTTAACATTTCTGCAAAACTTTTTTCTCTTCTATTTTGCTTTCATACTGTACCGCTTCTTTATAAAGATTTTCTATTTGTAATTCTTGTTTTATATTAAATAACATTTTGATTAATTGATATTTTTACGGTTAGTTTTATTTTTGCTTTTGTCTTTTTTTTATATTATATCCCTCTAGATTTTTTTCTATATTTTTTTACAGCTCTAGCTTGTTTTTTCTTTTATGCTATTAAATTTTTTTACACTTAGTATGTTTCGAAGCGAAAAAACACTATAGTAACCTTTTTTTATTGACAATTTTAACCGTCATCTTCTTGATTTGAAGTACCTACTGTTTTTGGTCAATCAACAATAAATAACTACAAAGTAGAGACAACAAGAATTTTTAGACAACTTTCAACTTGCTCTCCAGAACTTTAAGTTGTTAAGGGTAGCTGCTATTTAGGCGTTTACAGAAAAAATAATAACCTTTTTGTAAATATTCCAAAAGGTGGTAACAAAAGTTTCAAGAAATGACTCTCAAAATAACAAAAAAATTCTAAAACAGTCTGATAATAGCAAAAAAATGCACAAATTTCCAATTTTTTTGTGCAAAAAGATCAAATTAAGATATATAGTTTTTATTTATATTCTAGTAGAACATTTTTTTGGTACAAATTGCCTAAGAAGTAAACATTTGTATTAAGGCTAATTTAAAAAAAAAATGTGTTGATACTGCATAAGAAAAAGGTACTAATTACAGTATTATAGCATGATACTATAAAAATAATAACAGGAAAAATACAGTACTATAGTATAATATATTTTTTTGAAAGTGCTATGCCGATCCCCGTTAGCTATTATAAAATTGAAAAACAGAAAAAACAAAATAAAAACATTTTTACAAAATATAGAAAAATACTTTTATTTTTTCTTGAATAAACTTTTTCAACTGATTAGAGACAAAACCACTTTTTTGTTTTTTTAATAAATGTTGATTGGATAAATTAATAAACAATAAATAAAACATCAAATGATAACAAAGGTTTTAAACAATAACTCTCAGAAAAACAAAAAAAATTCTCAAATAAGTACAGTAAAAATGCACAAATTTCAAATTTTTTTTTGCAAAAAGGTCAAATTAAGATCTATATTTTTTATTTATATTCTGATAGAACTTTTTTTTTGTACAAATTGTCTAACAAGTAAACATTTGTATAAAGGCTAATTTAAAAAAAAATTGAGTTGATACTGCATAAGAAAAACCCGATTGGTACTAATTACAGTACTATAGTACAATACTATAGTATATGATTATAGTATGTATAGTATAATACTATAATAATAATAACAGGAAAAATACAGTACTATAGAATAATATATTTTTTGAATTTTTTTTTTATTATAAAATTGAAAAACAGAAAAAACAAAATAAAAACATTTTTACAAAATATAGAAAACTATTTTTATTTTTTCTTGAATATTTTTCAACTCATTAGAGGCAAAACCACTTTTTTGTTTTTTTAATAAATATTGATTGGATAAATTAATAAACAATAACTAAAACATCAAATGATAACAATAACAAAGGTTTTAAACAATAACTCTCAGAAGAACAAAAAAATGTCTAAAAAAGTACATTAAAAATGCACAAATTTCAAATTTTTTTGTACAAATTGTCTAACAAGTAAACATTTTTATAAAGGCAAATTTAAAAAAAACAAGATTGGTACTAATTACAGTACTATAGTATAATTCTATAGTAAATATAGTATAATAATATAATAAAAATAATAAAAACAGAAAAAATTCAGTACTATAGTATAATATATTTTTTTCAAATTTCTTTGCCAGACCCCGTTAGCAATTATAAAATTGAAAAAAATAGAAAAAATCAAAATATAAAAATTTTTTTTTACTCTTTCTTGAATAAACTTTTTAACAGTCTATTTTAGCATTGATTCAATATTAGAGAAAAAAATAAAAATAAAAACTAAGATGATCATGATAGTACCAGCCTTCTCAACTGTCAAATAAAATTTATATATTTTTTATACTTTATTTTGCTTAACATGCCAAACTTGTGTAGTTAAAATTTTTGCTAAATTTTAAACTGTTTTTCTCTTTTATCTTTCTTGCATGTTTTAGCGCTTTTTTTAAGACTTTTATAACGTTTTTCGTATTTTTTTGGTTAATTTTATTGTTTTATATCAAGCATTTTGGTCAATTATTTAATATAAATTTTTTTACACTTAATTTTTTCTAAGGCGGTAAAACTTTTTTTGCTCAATTAACTATAAATAAGAGCAAAGTAGAAAAAAGTTTATTTTACTATCATTGATAAGATAGTGGAAAAAAAATAAAAGGAAGAATTAAGATGATCAGGGTAGTACCAGCTTGATCAACTATCAAATAAATTGTAAGAATTTTTTATCAAAGAAATAAAAACAGTATAAATTTTTTTTTATATTTTTAAGCTTCATTCTTTTGATAAAGTACTACTTTTCCTCAAACAACTGTAAATAAAAAAAAATATATTTTAGCATTAATAGGAGACTAGAGAATAGATTTAAAGTAACATTAAGTTGATCAGGGTAGTACCAACTTGGTCAACTATCAAACCAATTGTTAATATTTTGGTTATTTTTCTAGTTAGTTACCAAAACTATAGAGATAAAAAAAATTATTTTTTCATAATTTTTGAACTCATTTTCTGATTAGGTACTATTGTTGCTCAATCTACTACGAATAGAAGCAAAGTAGAAAACAAAATTATTTATACAATTTTTTTAAAATCTTTTAGTAAAAAAGTAAAAACATTGAAATAATTTTGATATTGAAAGTAGGAATTGAAGTAGTCAGGGTAAGGTAGTACCAAATTTTAAAATTTTTGTTTAAAAAATCAATAAACCACTGTTTGAACCCTTTTCTTGTTAATATGGGGTCCCATCCCCAATTAGCTATCATCTTCGCTCAATTAACTGCCAATAACAACAAAATTAAAAAAAAAATCATAACCCTTTCAGCACCGATAAGAATCAAAAATCATCGATTAGAAAAGTAAAGGATTGCCGTTTTATCGTCTCCATGGGTGGTCAATGTGTTGGTATGGTTCAGCACACATTCAGCCACGCCCAATACCAAATATTTTTGGGTGATTGATGAAATTATTTGGGTTTGATTGTTATTTATTAGCGCTACCGAATTAGATATAGCGGAGGTAGTCTTAACTAGGAAATCCACCAGAATTATTATATCTGGAAAAAATTACCATCGCGTGATTAACGGTGGATGGTCGTTGGTAATTTTTTTTTTGCTTTATGGTTGTGGTTGTTTTTTGCTTTGGAGCTGATTGAAAATTAAAACTAGAAAAAATTTGGTTTTAATGTCAATTTTAATTAACTATAATTACATTCACTATGCTAGACCAAAAAAAAAGTAAAAATATTGTTTTAAAACATTAAAAAAAAAATAATTTTAAAAAACAAAAAATTAAAAGACTTAAAAGAAATAACAAACTTTCAATAAAGCCTATTTGAGGTAAAATAAAATAATAAAGTAAATACTACAAAAGAAAAAGACAAGATGAAAAATATATGTAATAGAAAAAAGAACAATAGAGCACAATATGACAAAAAAAAATATTTATATAAAAAAAAGTTAAAACAAAAATAGTAAATTATAACTGAAATAGATAAGAATGTTAACAAAAGACAAATAAAATAATAAAAATAAGCAAAAAAAGAGTAATAACGAAATAAGAAAATTAAAACTAGACTAAAATTTATAATAAAAATTTAACAAGATTTAACTTCTTATAAGAAGAGACAATAAATAAAATATATAATATAAATAAACTAAAAGAATAAAGTATAATATTCAAAAATAATAATTGTATTTTATTTACCAAACTATAATATTTTGGATATTTAAAATCATTGAAAAAAAAATAAAACCTTATCAGAAAGCAAAAAATAAGTAATGTTTAATAACCATGTTCATATAATTATACAAGCATAAAAAGAATAAATTTAAATAAAAAAATGCTTAAAACAAAAAAAAAACTGAATAAAATTTAAGAAAAAAAATTTAAAACATGACATTCTATGATATTCAACAATATTATAAAAAAAAATTTAAAAAACTAACAAAAAATCAGTACATAGCATAATATATAAAAAGCAACATAAACTTCAAAAAAATTAGACTACAAAAAAGTACAAAAAAAAAGCCAATAAAAAATTATGTTAAATATATAAAAAAAAATAAATAAAAATTTTTTTTTAGTTGAAAAAGAATAAATGACAAATAAACAAGCATATAACAAAACATGTGATGTAAAAAAAATTAAGCTACTAAGCACATGATATAAACAGCCAAGAGCTACAATAGATAGAAATATTAAAAATAAAATATGAAAAAAACAAAACAACTATACAATCCAAAAAATAAAATAATAAAAAATTAAATCAAAATTCTAAAATCAAAATTCAGTAAAAATATTGAAATAATTTGTTTTGTTTTTACAATTAGTAAAGTTAAAAATGTAAAAAAAAATTGCAATGAGAAAAAGCTCAGAAAGTTGAGTTAAAATTAATTTTAATAAAATAAATTCGATTAAAATTAGTTTACCAAACAGTAATATTCCAAATTAGTTAATAATAAGTTTAATTTAAATTTGACATAATTAATCAAAAACATAAACATTTTTTTAGTATTAAATTGTATTTAACGTGGAAAAACTAACAGAATTATATAATTATTAAAAAAATACCTAAAAAAAAAGTCTTAACTAAACTAAATATAGACAGTAAAACAAAACTGTGCAAAAGCTTTTGATAACGTCCAAATAGTTTTAAAATTTACAAAAATCAGAGATAAATTAGATTAAATTATATAATTAGTATAAGATTAAATTATATAATTCAATAATTAATTTAAGTCTAAGGTTACTACAAGTTACCTTTTCTAAACTTTAAGTTTCAATTTGTTTAAACCAAAATAAAATATTATATTTATTTAAAAAAAAACAAGACAATAATTAAATTAGCTTAAATTAAATTAAATTAGAAAAATTCTAAAATTTACTTTAAAAAGTATTTATTTCTTGTGAAAACTAAATATATCTTGGTAAATTAGATTTAACCGTTGGTTAAGTTTTTAATTAATTCAGTCAATCAAGTGTACTTAAAGGTTTAAATAAATTAAATTATTACCTTAATTTAATTTAAACTAAGCTAATAGGGACTCAAATATATTTGATTATTTCAAACTAGATTTTAGAAAATTGAAATTAATTATTGTAAATATAAAAGAAATCAAATAAAGCTGTATTAGGATAATTAATTAATTGTTAATTTATTTAAGTAATAAATTCAGTCAATTTAAACAAAAATAGTTTAATAGATTAAATGAGATAAATGAATAAATTAATTAACAATTATATTAATTTTGTCTTTTTTAAAGTCTGTTAGAAATAAAGTCAGTTCAATAAAATTTTTTATTAAATGTCTTAATGCCTTTTGTTAAACTTAATTTAGCTATATAAATAAATTTTTAATTAATTCAATTGATCAAGTCTAATTAGAAAAAAGTTTAAATAAATGTTAATAAATTATTTTTAATATAAAAAAATAATAGTTAATAATCTAATTAATTTAATACCAGACTATTGTATTGTTGATAATATTTGTTTTTATTATTTAATTATATAAAACACTAAAATAAAACAAAATTAAATAAAAATTCTAAAATCTAGACAATAATATTGAAATAATTTGTTTTGTTTTTTACAACTAATAAAATTAAAATTGTAAAAAAAATTGAAAAAAAATTGCAATGAGAAAAAGCTCAGGAAGTTAAATTAAAATTATTTTTTATAAAATAAATTCAATTTCAATTACTTTACCAAACTGTAATATTCCAAATTAATTAATAATAAGTTTAATTTAAATTTGACATTATTAAGCAAAAACATAAACATTTTTTTAGTATTAAATTGTAGTTAAGGTGAGAATTATATAATTACTATTAAGAAAATACCTTGAAAAACTCTTAACTAAACTAAATATGGACAGTGAAACAAAACTGTGCAAAAGCTCTTGAGAACGTTCAAATAGTTTTAAAATTCACAAAAATTAAAGTAAATTAGATTAAATTATATAATTAATTTAAGTCTAAGGTTACTACAAGTTACCTTTTCTAAACTTTTGGTTTCAATTTGTTTAAACCAAAATAAATTATTATATTTATTAAAAAATAAACAAAACATTAATTAAATTAACTTAAATTAAATTAAATTAGAAAAATTCTAAAATTTACTTAAACAAGTATTTATTTCTTGTGAAAATTAAATATATCTTAGTCAATTAGATTTAACCGTTGGTTAAGTTTTTAATTAGTTCAGTCAATCAAGTGTACTTAAGGGTTTAAATAAATTAAATTATTACCTTAGTTTAATTTAAACTAAACTAATAGGGACTCAAATATATTTGATTATTTCAAACTAGATTTTAGAAAATTGAAATTAATTATTGTAAATATAAAAGAAATCAAATAAAGCTGTATTAGGATAATTAATTAATTGTTAATTTATTTAAGTAATAAATTCAATCAATTTAAACAAAAATAGTTTATTTGATTAAATGAGATAAATAATTATAATTAATAATTATATTAATTTGGTCTTTTTTAAAGTCTGTTAGAAATAAAGTCAGTTCAATAAAATTTTTTATTAAATGTCTTAATGCCTTTTGTTAAACTTAATTTAGCTATATAAATAAATTTTTAATTAATTCAATTAATCAAGTCTAATTAGAAAAAAGTTTAAATAAATGTTAATAAATTATTTTTAATATAAAAAAATAATAGTTAATAATCTAATTAATTTAAAACCAGACTATTGTATTGTTGCTAATATTTGTTTTTATTATTTAATTATATAAAACACTAAAATAAAAAAAAATTAAATAAAAATTCTAAAATCTAGACAATAAAAATATTGAAATAATTTGTTTTGTTTTTTACAATTAATAAAATTAAAATTGTAAAAAAAAATTAAAAAAAATTGCAATGAGAAAAAGCTCAGGAAGTTAAATTAAAATTATTTTTTATGAAATAAATTCAATTACAATCACTTTACCAAACTGTAATATTCCAAATTAATTAATAATAAGTTTAATTTAAATTTGACATTATTAAGCAAAAACATAAACATTTTTTTAGTATTAAATTGTAGTTAAGGTGAGAATTATATAATAATTATTAAGAAAATTCCTTGAAAAACTCTTAACTAAACTAAATATGGACAGTGAAACCAAACTGTGCAAAAGCTCTTAATAGTTTTAAAATTCACAAAAATTAAAGTAAATTGGATTAAATTATATAATTAATCTAAGTCTAAGGTTACTACAAGTTACCTTTTCTAAACTTTTGGTTTCAATTTGTTTAAACCAAAATAAATTATTATATTTATTAAAAAATAAAGAAGACAATAATTAAATTAAATTAAATTAGAAAAGTTCAAAATTTTACTTGAAAAAGTATTTATTTCTTGTGAAAATTACATATATCTTAGTCAATTAGATTTAACCGTTGGTTAAGTTTTTAATTAGTTCAGTCAATCAAGTATACTTAAGGGTTTAAATAAATCAAATTATTACCTTAGTTTAATTTAAATTAAGCTAATAGGGACTCAAATATATTTGATTATTTCAAACTAGATTTTAGAAAATTGAAATTAATTATTGTAAATATAAAAGAAATCAAATAAAGTTGTATTAGGATAATTAATTAATTGTTAATTTATTTAAGTAATAAATTCAATCAATTTAAACAAAAATAGTTTATTTGATTAAATGAGATAAATGAATAAATTAATTAATAATTATATTAATTTTGTCTTTTTTAAAGTCTGTTAGAAATAAAGTCAGTTTAATAAAATTTTTTATTAAATGTCTTAATGCCTTTTGTTCAACTTAATTTAGCTATATAAATAAATTTTTAATTAATTCAATTGATCAAGTCTAATTAGAAAAAAGTTTAAATAAATGTTAATAAATTATTATTAATATATAAAAAAATAATAGTTAATAATCTAATTAATTTAATACCAGACAATTGTATTGTTGATAATGTTTATTTTTATCATTTAATTAAATAAAACACTTATTTAATAAACAACCAAACCAATTAATAAAAAATTCAAGATTATTTCTATTTTTAAGTTTCTTTTTTAATTAAGAAATAAAAAAGTGTTTATGGTATTAATAAACAGCTATTGCATCAGCCAACTTGATTTCAGTTCAGTCACAGTTTTTATAGATTAAGAAATTAATTGTTAATGCCAAATCTGCCCAAATTCATAAGCTAATTGCTTAAAATTTACATTTAAGTTTAGTTTTTTTTTAAATAATAAAATAAACCAATAGTATTTATTACCAAAATATATGCTTTGTTTTTTAAACATAAAAACAGAGTTTTTGACTTTTTTATTTTTATTATGCTGAGAAATTAATGTTTTTTATTAATTTTTCAAATTGAAATTACACTTTTCTCAACTTAAAATGTGATATTATGTAATCTTTTTTTTTAATTTTTTTTTGCAATAATTCTACAAATTATGTTTTAAATGTATTAAATATTTATTTTTTAAAAATATTTAATATTTATTAATAGAAACATTCCATAAGTTAGAAGTGACCCTGTGGCAAGAATATAAATATTTAATAATTTTTTTCAATTATTTTAATTATAATATTAGATTATTATTGTATAAATACATTTTTTAATTAATAATATAAAAATTATCTGCAATAGCTTTTAAATTCCACAATGTACCCTTAATATTTTTTTTAATATTAAAAATTTTGCACACCCCATAACCCCACAAAAAATAATAAAGACACTACAAAGACCACACACACATAATAAATGTTCAACACTTCTTCTCGATGATTTACGCAATATTAAAACTACTATAAACGTCATTTACACCTTTTGGCACACCTCATGGGTGAATTCTTCCCCATTTGGTACCTCAGGGGGCTCCGAGCTTTTCTTTTCGCTTTTTGTTTGACTTTATAACGATTACCGTAGCAAATTATTTGCTTTTTTGATTACTTGGAGCGAAAATTGGGCAGTTGTTATAACATTGTAAAGGGATAGCGTGCAGGTTGATTTTACAACCCTTGCTGATGAAGGGTGGAATTTTATTATTAGGTATAATTGGCTTTTGTTTGCTTTTCTAAACGTTTTATCAAATTAAATTAATAATATTGGCAGTGATTTCCGCTTATTTCGGTATTATTTAGTAAGCGTAATAAATGCAACTATTTTTAAAATAATAACAATTAATCTATTAAATTATTGAGAATTATTTATTAATTAATAGGTTTTGAAATACACTATTTATAAAAAAAAACACAAAATACGCTACCTAAAGTTTTCGCCCATTTTCATAAAATATTTTAGATTTATAAAAAAAAGAGTTTTGTTTACAGTGCTTTTTTTATAAAATTTCTATCAAAAAAATTTATACTAATCTTAGATTTATCATAGAAAAAAGCTATTATTTTTAGACTATTAAATCTTATTGCTAAAAATTAATAAACTATAAACATGTTTAAGCTTATTAAGCTTATAGGTCACGTATTTAAAATAAATATATTTTTTTAAATCTAATGAGACTAATCTAATTTGTTAAGTTTTTAATTTAATTTGAATTATAATATTTAGTTTTTTGTTTAATTTAGGTTGAATTTTTTTTTTTATATATTTCTGATATTTTCTGGTTCTTAGTTAAGATTTGTTGTTACTTTGGAGTAAATTAATAATAAAATTTCTAGTTATACAGTTGATTAAATAGCTGAATAGTAGAATTCCTTCAAAACAAGATTATGTTGTTTTGTTAAAAGTTTTACTATAACCAGTTTTTTTAACCAAAATACTGGTTTAGCCTTTATAATTTAGTTTAACAATATTCTAATACAGTTTACTAAATAAAGTACGATTTAGTCTAAACTAATCCATGTTGTTCAAAAGTTGTACTAGATTTATTTATATAAACTTGTAAAATTTTTGAAAAATAGTTCTTACGAATAAATGTAGTTTAACTTGTTTTTATTTAAATTTTGTCTCAACAGTCAAATATTGGACTAGTTTAGACTAAATTAGTACATTTTATACAAACCTAATTAACACTAAAACTGAAAACCTAATTAATACTGAAATCTATTTCTAAAACTTAGATTAAACTGGTAAGCGCACATATTTCAACCAAATAAATATAAAACGGTTTACTCAAATCTAGTTTAATTTATTTTAAAGATTTGTTAAATTATGTTAAATATGGTTTGTCAAATTTTGTTTATGTTATTCAACTTGAACTAGTTTAATCTTATCAAAACTAGTTTTTGTTTTAATTGAATTGTGCTTAGGTAGTCAAATAATTTTGATTTTAGTTTAAACTAAATCTGTACAACTAATACAAAGTTTGATAGTACAATTGAGTGACCATAGTACTAAGAAAATATAAACATACTCAAATATAGTTTGTCTGGTCAAGTTTAGCTATAGCTAAATAAACTTGCTAAATAACTATTAATTAACATTTTGGTTGCGTTTTTGATCTAGATCTAGCTTTTTATATATTTTGAAAAGCTTTAATAGTACAATATAGTACAATTTACACACATTTTGTCTTGCTAAGTTTAGTTAAATATAGCTTGCTTAGTCTATCTAGATCTAGTTCTAATTTATTCAAATTGTTCTAGTTTATCCTTACCAACAATATTTTTTTAATTTAACTTTACATTAGGTTAACAGTTAACAAACGTATGTCGTACAATTCAGATATAGTACTATTTCTACAAATATAGTTTAAGTTTTCTTACCAAGATTTATCAAGTTCAGTTAACTAGATCTTGTTTTATATGACTCAAATTGTTCTAGTCTACTCTAACATTAGTTTTCTTATTATTTAATTTTATTTATTATTAAAAATATATAAATATTTTTAGATTACACCATATAGCAAGTACTGTAAAATTCAATAAATGTACTAACTCCTTATATCTATCTAGTTTTTTATTAATATTTTTTTTAAGTCTTTATTTAGTTATCTAACATGTAATTATTAGTTTGAACTAAATTTTGGATAACTACTAAAAGTTGTGACAGTACAATAGAGTAAATAAAGTACAATTTACTCAAATCTATCTTATCAGGTCGTGTTAACTAAATCTAGTTCTATGCTCCTTAAATTATTATAGTTTATTCTCATCAAAACCACTTTTGCTGTTTTTGTGTTATATTTACATTATATAGCTAAAAAACTCTTAGTACTACTAACTAAATATAGTACGATTTACTCAAATCTAGTCTAGGTTATCAAATTTTTACTGGTTTTGTTAAGTCCAGTTAACCAGATCTATCTCTATATTATTTAAATTTTAATTAATATTATTATAAATTTAATAGTGCAACGGAGTGAATATAGTATTATAAAATTTAGTAAATGTAAAGTTACTTATAGGTAGTATAAGTTATCTTGAATTTATTTAACTATACCTTGTTTATTAACCTAGATCTGGTGTTTTACTATTAATTTGCTTTAATTTAAATTATGTTTTAGTACTCAAACATATTTTTTTTTGTTTTGACTGTATTTTATTAGCTTATAAAGATACTATGAGTACAATAGACTAATTATAGTATGAGTTACCCAAATTTAGCTTTTGTTAAATGTGTGTTTGGTTTAGTTATTCTAGACCTAGTACTAATTTATTATTATCAAAACTGTTTACTTTTTTTTATTTTGCCAGACAAATGATGCTTTGTACAGTACAATTGACAAAATATACTACAATTTGCGCAGTTAAAAACGTTTTGTTGACAATTCTGTTAACTTTCACAATAGTTTAAATTATATTGCTCAGTTTTGTAAAATTTAGTTAATTAGATTCAGATTTATCATATAAATTGTTCTAGTTTTTAGTATAACTTTTTTTTTACTTAAATTTCAGTTTTTTCGTCAAATACTTAGGTTTTTTAAATTAAACTAGAAAATAAAAACTGGAAAACTTAGTAAATGTAATGTTACTCATTGGCAGTGGTGTTTTTTATTTTGTTAAACAATTTATGATTTTTATAGTACAAATGATTAAATATATGTAGCATATTTAGGCAAACTTAGTTAAAATTATTTACGTGTACTATAGTGCAATTTGCTCAAATATAGGTTTAACTATTTTGCTGAATCTTGTTAGGTTTAGCTAATTAGATCTAGTTTTACATTATTTAAATTGTTCTGGATTATAAAGATTAGTTAGTTTTTTTTATTTTATTTGACAACCAAAATCTTGGATTGTAAAGTAAGTACTGTAAAACTTGGCAAATATAAACTTACTCAGAAGTAGTTTAAGCTATATTTAGTTTTTCATAGTTTGCTTTTCTTTAAATTATGTTTTAGTACACAAACATAATTTTTTTTGTTTTGACTGTATTTTTATAGCTTATGAAGGTACTATTAGTACAATAGACTAATTATAGTATGAATCACCCAAATCTAGGTTTTGTTAAATGTGTGTTTGGTTAGGTTCTCTAGACCTAGTGCTAATTTATAATTATTGAAACTGTTGACTTTTTTTTATTTTTCCAGCTAAATAATGCCTTTTACAGTACAATTGACAAAATATATATACTACAATTTGTGCAGTTAAAATCGTTTTGTTGACAATTCTGTTAACTTTAACAAAATTTACTACAGTACGCTTTGCTCAAATATAGTGTAAATAATATTGCCAAGCTTTGTAAAATATAGTTAATTAGATTTAGATCTACCTTATAAATTGTTTTAGTTTATAGTATAAATTTTTTTTTTATTTAAATTTTAGTTTTGTAGTCAAATACTTAGGTATTTTAGATTAAACTAAAAAATAAAAACTGTAAAGCTTAGTAAATGTAAAACTACTCATAGGTAGTAGTTTTTTTTTTATTTTGTTAGACAAATTATAATTTTTATAGTACAAATGATTAAATATTTGTTTAAGCAATATTTAGGCAAACTTAGTTAAAATTGTTAACTTGTACTATAGTGCAATTTGCTCAAATATAGGTTTAACTATTTTGCCAAGTCTTGTTAGGTTTAGTCTTGCAAATTAGATCTAGTTTTACATTATTTAAATTGTTCTACTTTATAAAGATAAGTTTATTTGATTTTATTGTCAAGTATTTTTTTTATTAGACTTTAGAATAAGTGCTGTAAAACTTAGAAAATGTAAACTTACTATAGGTAGTTTAAGCTATATTTAATTTTTTATTAATAATTTTATTGTATGTATATCTCGATTTTATAATCAAACATTTATTTTCTTGTTTTGACTAAATTTCTATTGTGAGTGAAAGTTCTGACAGTATAATAAAGTGAATATAGTACGATTTACACAAATCTAGTTTAAGCTATCTATACAAATTGATATAGTATATTCTTATATACTAGACTTGTGTAAATCGTACTATATTCACTTTATTATACTGTCAGAACTTTTTGATAAGAATCAAAACTAATAGCTTTATTTATTTAAATCTAATTTTGCTAACTAAATACATATTTTTACAATTTAAACACACATTATAAAGCTATACAATTTTTACAGTAAAACTAACTAAATATAGTACGATTTACTTAAGTCTAGTTTAGGTTATTAAATTATTACCAGTCTTGTTAAACCTAGTTAACAAAATCTGGTTTTATATTATTTAAACTGTTTATTCTCAAAAAACTAGTTTTATTTTCTTATTTGGTAAAATAATATTTTTATTGGTTTAACTAAATCTCCACAGCTAATAGAGATATTTACCTGAATCTAGTAGTATCAGGTTTTGGTAAGTTTTGCTAAATATTGTTTGTTTAGTTTCCAGATTTAGTTCAAAGTTATTCATCTTGTTCTAGTTCATTCTCATCAAAACTGTTTAATTAATTAAATTTTATTTTACATTTTTCAAATTGGTCTAGTTTATTCTCAGCAAAATTAGTTTTTTTTATTCTTTATCTTTATTTTATTTATCTTAGTTTAGTTGTCATATATATATTTTTTTTTAGATTAAACTCTACAGTAAATACTATAAAACTTTCTAAATATGAATAGACAGTATAGGTTATATTTAGTTTTTTATCAATAACTATATATTATTTATATCTTAATTTAGTAGTCAAAAATTTATTTTCTTGTTTTAACCAATTTTTTCTGCCAATAAGAGCTCTGACAGTACAATAAAATAGATATAGTAAAATTTACACAAATAATCTAATTAAATCTATTCAAATTCTTATGGTATAACTTGTGAAGGGGTTCCATCTTTTTGACACAAAATGGGATTGTAATAATTAATTGTAAATTAAAAAAACACAATATCTTCCCATAGATGATATATTTTGATCAAAACTGATCAAAATATATCATCATACACTATCTTTATATTTAGATTTGGTTTTGCTAACTAGTACGTATTTTTTTTTAATTTGGATTAACATTATAGGGCTAAAAAACCTTTACAGTACAACTATCTAGATATAGTACGATTCACTAAAATCTAGTTTAGGTTATCAAAATTTTACCAGTCTTGTTAAGTCTAGTTCTATATTATTTAAATTGTTATATTTTATTGTAAAAGAACTAGTTTTAATCTTTTATTTTGGTAGTCCAATATTTATTATTTTTAATTTAGTTTGAATACGTACAGTTAATAAAAATTAAATTGAATTGAAAAAGTGCAACTAAGTGAAAATAAAAATAGTATTAGAAAACTTAGTAAATGTAATCTACTCATAGCCAGTATAAGTAAGCTTAAATTTATTAAAATAATCTTATTTATATTTTGTTTTAGTAGTCAAACAATTTTATTTTGTTTTAACTTAATCTCTATAGCTAATAATAATACTAAAATTAAAATAGATTAATTATAGTACGATTTACCCAAATCTAGTCGTATCAGGTTTGGTTGAGTTTTGCTAAATACTGTTTGTTTAGTTTTTTCAGATCTAGTTCTAAATTATTCAACTTGTTTTAGATCATTCTTATCAAAACTGTTTATTTTTTTTTATTTTGCTAGCCTAATGATGATTTTTAGTGTGCAAATGACGAAAATAGTACATTTACGTAAATTTATAGCTATAGTACGATTTACTCAAAAATAGATTAAATTATCTTGTCAAACCTTGTTAAATTTAGTTAATTAAATCTAGTTTCACATTTATCAAATTGTTTTCAATTTATCACACTAAATATAGTACGATTTATCCAAGTACTGTAAAATTTTGTAAATGTAAGGTAGTATAAGTTATATTTAGTTTCTTCTTAAAAATTTTATCTTTTTTATCTCTTGATTTAGTAGTCAAACATTTGTTTGTTCTGACAGTACAATAGAGAGAATATAGTACGATTTACTAAATTCTAGTTTAAGCTATCTATAGTACGATTTATCTACATCTAGTTGTATAAGATTTTGTTAAATTGTGCTAAATATTGTTTAGTTGCGCTAAGTACTGTTTTTTTAATTTTTGCCAGCCAAATTATGGCGTTTACACTACAACTGACCAAATATAGTACGATTTACCCAAATCTAGTTAAAGTCATTTTAACGTCTTTTGTTAACTAGATCTAGTTCTATGTTGCCTAAATTGTTGTAGTTTATTCTTATCAAACCTAAATCAAATTTATTTTCATTAATTTTGAATATAACCGTCAGATTTTTTTTTTAGTTTAAACTAAATTAGTCTACAGTTCACATAAATCTTAATACTACAATTGACTAAACTATTTTTTTTAATCTTTTGTCACAAAAATAATTTAATTGGAATTTAATACTGATCCTTACAAAATTAAGAAAAATTTCAATTATTTTTACAAAAGCTTCGTTTATTAAGATTGCTCACCTCAGCCAGCTTAAGATAAAGCTTTTTAATTTAGTTTAATTTGTGCTAATTAGATTTTTATAATTCAGCAAAATTGCAAAAAATACTTGATACGGGAATTGGGCACCTATCTTTAAGTTTAAATTTATTTCAATTTATGATTAATAATACATTTATTAATTCTAAGCTTATAGTGCAAGGTTAAATTGATGATTTAACATTATATAGGCTTATAGCCAGAAGTATTAAATTATGACATCGTATGCAATGAGTAAACGCATGACTACTTCCAATCAAACAAAAAACAATTAATCCAGTTATCTAATTATTTTAGAATTTCATACAATTGGCGTGAACTATTTTAAGAGTGAATGTCTGCATTTTGCATCATTTTGCTTTTGCAAAATATTATCAAAAATTAATTTTGCAAATTATGTAAAAAAATCATTTATGGTGTCTTTGTAATAATCGGCAAAAAGAGGTAGTGTTAAGTCATGCATACGCTATTGCATTTATTATAATGTTGAGGAATTTAATAACTTTTTCTATCATTTCTCTAATTTACCCTTAAAAAATTGTATTGATATGGATTATATAATGTTTTAAATTTTAATATAAATTCTAGATGTTGGTAGCACAAATCATCAGTACGATCTTGTTCATACTATCAGTACCAACACTATGAATACTCTTGTGGTTTGTAATCATATCTTTTATGTTTCTGTGTAATTATATGATTGTTTTCAGATTGTAAGTTTTTTAGCTGTTATTGCTTTATCTTCAGCAGGGCATTATGAGGATAATGTAAGTACCAATTTTAGCTTTTTTACAATTTTTGACAATCTTTTTAAGGGTCCAGCTTTTTACAAATACGAATATGGCGTTTCTGACCCCCATACAGGTGATAAAAAATCCCAATTTGAGCACGCTAATGGAAAACATTTGACTGGTGGATACACTTTGAAGGAAGCTGATGGTACTACCAGAATTGTGAAATATGAAGCCGGTCCTCATGGTGGGCTCAATGCAGTAGTTGAAAGAGTAGGTCATGCTCAGCATCCAGCTCACTATGGTCATGGCCATGGTCATGGTGGTCATGGAGGCCAGGGCGGTACCAGCTATGTTGGAGTCACCCACTACGGCTATGGACATTAAAAATTGTTGATTTTTTGTTATTTTTTTTACTTATTTTACCAAAGCAATAAAAACACTAATACAAACATTTTTGGTAATTTTAAACCCTTTCCTTTGGATAAAGTACTATTTTTGCTCAGTCTTAACAAAATAAAACGTTAATAAGAACTGAAAGTAAGAATCAAGTTGATAATAGTAGTACCAAGCGATCAACTATCAAAAAAACAACTTTTGATTGTTTATTATTTTTTTTATACATTAAAGAAACCAATTAAAAATTATGGGTACTTTTGAAATGCTTGGAAACCCTATTCTTTTCATTGAGTACTATTTTTGTTCAATTTACAGAAAATAGAACAAAATATACAAATGTCTATTTTAATATTGATAAGTGAATACAAAACTAAGAATTAAAGTTATCAGGGTAGTACCAGTTAACTATAAACTAATTGTTGATAGTATTTTATATTTTAATTTATTTAAAAAACGAATTAATTAAAAAAATATTATAAAGCCTTTTTTGGATAATTAATAATTTGAAACCTTATTTTTTATTTGGTACTGTTGTTGCTTCAACAACGATAAATATGAGCAAAATAAACAAAAATCTATTCTAAAATTGATAAGAGACAAGGAAAAGAGATTATCGTAGTACCTAATCAGTTATCAAATCAATATTTGTTAATATTTTTGTTATTATTTTTAAGTTAATTGTCAAAAAACTGAAAAAAAATTTGTATCTAATAATTTTAAATTTAAATGTTTTTATCAAAACAAAATAGAATAAAATCTATTTTAGCATTGATAAGAGAATAGAGAACGAAATTAAAGTAAGAATTAAGCTGATCAGGATAGTACCACCCTGATGCACTATCATAACCTACAGTTGTTAGAATTTTTGTTTTTTTTAATTAATAAGCAAAGGAAAAAAAATGTATTATAATCTTTTTTTCTTGGTAATGTTACATCTTATCCGAAGGATTGAGTACTATTTTTGGTCAATCAACAAATAAAAAGTTTTTTGTGATAAAAAATTAGAGCAACAATTGAAAGTAAAAATAAAGTTGATCAGGGTAATATAAGCCTGATGACCTATTAAATCAGATGATACAATTTTTTTCAGTTGCTTACTATAAACTGATAAACACTATATTTTTGGTAATTCTAAATTTTATCTTTTTGATTAGATATTCTTTTTGGTCAATCAACTCTATTAAACATCAAAAAAGTAAAAAACAGTTTATTTTAGCATTGATTAGGAATTGAAGAAAAAAATAAAAGTAAGAATTAAGATGATAAGGGTAGTACTATCTTGATCCACCATCAAAGAATTTTAACTTTTATGCAAGACTTTACTTCTTTTCTGGCCTTTGTATTTTACCGCTTTCTTTTTCAAAACATTACCAATTTGTATTTTTTTTGTAATTCTAAACCTCATATTTTTGATTAGGTACGGTTTTTGGCAAAATCGACTTAACAATAGCAAAGTAGAAAACAGTTTATTTTAGCATTGATTAGGAATTGAAAAGAAAAATAAAAGTAAGAATTAAGATGATCAGGGTAGTACCATCTTGATCCACCATCAAAGAATTTTAAGAACGTTTATTTGAAACTTTATCACTACGGCTCTGGACATTGAAAATTGTTGATTTTTTGTTATTTTTATACTAATTTTAGAAAAGCAATAAAAACACTATTACAAACATTTTTGGTAATTTTAAACTTTATTCTTTGGATTAAGTACTACTTAAACTTAATCAACTATAAATCAAAACCAAACAGAAAACTTTATTCTATCATTGATAAGAGATTGAAAAACAATTTGAAAATATCAATTAATATAAACTATTTTAGCAAATTTTTGTAAAATTTAATTAATAATTATCTAGATTTTAGAAATTTAACTTATCATCTGAAGTCTAGATAATTATTTTAATTTCTATACAATTTTGCAAAATTGTACTGAAATTTATTCAATAATTATCTATATGATAAGCTGAAATGCCGAAATCTGGATAATTATTGAATACATTTTGCCATAATTGTTTATTTATTTATTTTATTTACAGCACAATCTCTAGAAATAAATAAATAATTTTACAATATTAAAGATCAAACAATAAACAAAATTATCAAATCAATTGTTGATATTATTTGTGATTTTTCGTAAAAGCAAGCTAGACACAATACTTTTTTGGTAATCTTTAAACTTGATTTTTGATTGGATATTATTTTTGCTCAAAAGAACGTTAAAAAAATTGTTTCAGCATTGATAGATTAGAGAAAAAATTGAAGTAATCAAGGTAGTACCAGTCTGATCAACTATCAAAACAATTGTTGATGTTTTTGTTATTCATTTAAGCTACATATCTTGCAAAACAATAAAAACTCTATTTTAAATTATTTTTTCTGGTAATTCTACTCTAATTTTATTGATTAGACATTATTTTTACTGAATTAACTATAAATAAAATAAAAAAAAACGTTGTTGAATTTTTACTTTTTTTCTAATTTACGTTAGTGTTTTTACAGTGAATTGAAGCAATTAAACTTCAATTGTCACAAAATTCGTTTGTGTTGATTTTAGAATTATTAAGAATTGAGTAAAATAGATCAGGGTACAACCTGATCATCTATAAATATCTGTCATATTCTACTAAAATTTGTTTAATAATCATCTAGATGATTCTCAATCTAGATAATTATTAAATAAATTTTAGTAAAATATGCCAACATTGTTCATATTTATGTTATTATTGATACAATTTTTAAAAATAAACAATATGCTTTACAATTTCGACGCCTAAACAATAAACAAAATTTTCAAATTAATTGTTGATATTATTGTTAGTTATTTACCAAAGCAATCTAGCATTATAAGCTTGCTTATTGAGTTGTTATTGTTATGTTTTTTCTTTATTTTTTATTATTATTTCAAACATTATAGGCTTTTTTGAATAATTTTTAAATCTATTTTGTAATAAGGTTCTATTTTTGCTTAAAAAAAAGATAAAAAAATAGTGTTTGCATTATTAAAAGATTAAAAAAAAATTAAAAGTGAGACTTAAATCAATCAAGGTAGTTCCAACCTAATCAACTATCAAATTAATTGTAAATGTTTTTTGCTATTTTTTCAACTTTATTAGCAGAGCAATTAAAACACTAGGTTTTTTTTTTGATAATTTTAATTTAGTTTGTTTAATTAAATCTTGTTTTTGCCCAATCAACAATTATTATTAAAAAACAAAAAAGAAATATTTTAGAATTAATAATGAATAAGAGGAAATAGATCAAGGGGGTAGTACCAGCCTGATCATTTATTAAACCTTAATAATTAATTAGATGACAAACTAAATTTTCCAAATCTAAAAAATTGTTAAATAAATTTTAAGAAAATATGCCAAAATCGATTATATGTATTTTATTTATAAAACAGTAATCAAAAATAAATAAAAATTTATACAATATGCTTGCCAAAACCATAAACTAAATTAACAAATAAATTGTTGGTGTTTTTGAAATTTTTTGTTAGTTATTTACCAAGGCAATCTAAACACAATAAGCTTTTTTGAGTAATCTTTGAAGTTATTTTTTGATTAGGTACTATTTTTGCTTAAAAAAAGATAAAAAAAATAGTTTTAACGTTGATAAGAAATTAAAGAGAGACTTAAAATAATCAGGGTAGTACCAGCCTGATTATTTTAAAGTTATTTAGCAAAGCAATAAAAACACTATTTAAAATATTTTTCCTTGATAATTCTATTATAATTTGTTTGATTAGGTTTAGTTTCTTTTCTCATACTATCTCTTTAACTTTTTCAGTTTTTTTTTTTGTATAACAATTATCTATTTGTATAGATTTTTTTATGTTTTTGTTGTTTTTATCTAAATTAATTTTTTAATATGTTTTTTGTCTTGTTTTCCAGCGTTTTATTATAAGTAGTAATACTTGTTCAACAGTTTTTTGTTTATTTTATTTTTTATTTTAACTTTTTTAGTGTTTAATCTTTCTCTTCATATTTTTTACCTCTTATTTAGTTTGTTTCTTAGTACTGCTGCTGTTTTTTTTGTATTTTATTTTTATTTTTTAATGCTTCTTCTAATTTATACTTCTTATCTCTATTTTTATTCATATTATCTTTAAATAGAAACAAAGATTAGGAGGCTTAATAAAACAGCAAAACAAATGTTTAAGAAGAATGAGATGAGAATAATAAGAGCTTGTAAAGTAAATAAAATTAAAGTGAAAAAATTAACTACTCCAGTATGTGAATAAAAATAAAAATAGTTATAAAAAAAAAAATAAGAATAGGAAAATTATGTTTAAAAGTAAATTATGTAAAATTAATAAAAAATGTAAAATATTAAATTGAAAAAACATAAAACATAAAATAATTCAAAAAAATATCTGACCAGTTTGAATGATAAGTACAAAAACATCGAACTAAAATATTGTAAAATTAAAAAATAGAAGAATAATGCAGAAAAAGCGTAGAGAAGTATGAAGACAAAATAAGAGATCAAAAACAGTGTAAAATGTTGCAAAAGTATTATAAAAACATATATACAGTAAAACAAAGAAAAAACAAAGCAGTATTATAAAAATCAAACTGCTTAAAAAAATTTCAGAAAATACACAGCTACTAATTTTTTTATTAGGAACTACTACATTTTTTATTATTTTAAAAAAACTAAAAAGTGTTAAAAACAAATTAAAAAATAGATAAAAACAAAGACAGCTACTGTATTATTATTATTGCTTTTTATTCTTTTTTATTTTTGTTTTTTGACAACTTATGCTTTCTGTTTTTTCTCTTGACTGCTTATTTTAACTCGATTGTATTTTTTTTAATTAAACAAGGCAAAATGCAAGCGAAAGAAACTGTAAAATATTGCAAAAGTGAAAAGAATAAATCAATATTTATCAAAACCAATAGAATAAATAAAAAAATTATTTAAAAAGTTAAGGAAGAAACAGTTTAGTGCAGTAAAGTTGAAGAAAAGAAGTCGGTCAATGTTTAAAATAAACATTTTTTTTTAAATTATATTAAAAATAAAAACATTAATTCAACAACAAAAAGAGAAAAACCGTTCTTATTATTGTCATCTCATTTCTTTTTATATTTTTTTAATTGAAAACAAAAATATAATATTAAACTAAAAAAGCAAAAACAAAGTAAATGAAAATTAAAAAAAAGGTTTGAAGCAAAAAATAAATGTTAAAACCTTAAAAAAAATAGTGAAAAAAAATTAAAGTTTTATAAATAATAAGATCTAATCAAACAAAATCAAACGTTATAGTATTTGTCAATTTATCAAAAAGTGTAATGTGAAAAGTGAAAAAAATGCCATAAAAAAGTTTAAAGAAATACAGTAGAGATAAGAAACCAAATTTGACAATGTTTGAAAAAATGAACAGTTTAGACAACCAAAAAAAAAATCCAAAAAAAATTTTACCAAAATAGAGTAAAAAGTACTAAAACTTATAGAAAAGTAAAAGAAAAACCTTAAGCGCAAAAAAAAAATATTTAAGATACTTATTGATTAAAAAAAAAATCAAAAAAGTATATTGTTAAAAAAAAACTATTTTTATTCAAGCAACTATAAATAAAATAAAAAAAAATTTTTAAAGATTAATGAGAAATGATGGATTAGGGTAGTACTACCCTGCTTATTTATCAAATCAACTAATATAAATATAAAGTATTTTGTCACAATTTAATAGAATTAATTTAATATTATTAGTTATTAATTTAGATTAATAACTAATTAATCTAGATAATAACTTACATTGTCAAAATCTAAATAATTATTAAATAAATTTTAGTAAATTCAGCCAAAGTAGTTTTTATTTATTTTATTTATACAATAAAAGCTATTACAATGTTGCCGCCGAGACAAACTATATTATCAAATCAATTGTTGATATTTTGGATATTTTTTGTTAGTAAAAGCAATCTAAACACTATAAGCTTTTTTGGGTAACCTTTAAGCTTATTTTTCTAAGTACTATTTTTACCCAAAAAAAATTGTTTTCGCGTTGATAAGAAATTAGGGAAAGAATGAAAATAATCAAGGTAGTACCAGCCTGACCAACTATGGAATCAATTGTTGATGTATTTGTTATTTTTTTTATGTTATTTATTAAAACGATAAAAACCATATTTTATATTTTTTCTAGTAATTTGTTTGATTAGGTCTTATTTTTACACAAACAACTATAAATAAAGCTCAAAAAAAATAGATTAAGCTTATTGTTAGACCAAGTACTATTTTAACTATAAATAAAAACAAGTTAGAAAAAATTATTCCAGCACTAGTGAGAGATTAGAAATATAATTTAATGTAAAAATTAAATTAAGTAGGTTAGTACCAGTCTGATCAATTATCAAACCAATTGCTAATATTTTTATTTTGGTTATTTTTTTAAGTCATTTAGCAAAGCAATAAAAATGTTATTATAAACTTTTTTTTTGATAATTCTAAACCCTATTCCTTTGATTAGGTACTTGTTTTGCTAATTGTTGATATTTTTATTTTAGTTATAGTTTTTAGTAATTTAGCAAAAAAATAAAAGCGTTATTATAAACTTTTTTATGGTAGTTCTGGACCATATTCCTTTAATTCATATTCCTTCAATTAGGTACTACTTTTACACAATAAATAAATAAAAGCCAAAAAAAAAATAGATTAAGCTTATTGTTGGACCAAGTACTATTTTTAACTATAAATAAAAACAAGTTCGAAAAAATTATTCCAGCACTGGTGAGAGATTAGAAAAAGAATTTAAAACAAAAATTAAATTAATTAGACTAGTACCAGTCTGATCCCTATCAAACCAATTGTTAATATTTTTATTTTGGTTATTTTTTTAAGTAATTAAGCAAAGCAATTAAAACGCTATTATAAACTTTTTTTTAATAATTTTAGACTCTATTTTTTTGATTAGGTACTATTTTTGTTAATTGTTGATATTTTTATTTTGATTATTGTTTTTATCAATTTAGCAAAAAAATATAAACGCTATTAGAAATTTTTTTATGGTAGTTGTGAACCATATTCCTTGAATTCATATTCCTTTGATTAGGTACTATTTTTACACAATAAATAAATAGAAGCAAAAAAAAAATAGATTAAGCTTATTGTTGGACCAAGTACTATTTTTAACTATAAATAAAAACAAATTAGAAAAAATTATTTCAGCACTGGTGAGAGATTAGAAATAAAATAAAATTAATTAGGCTAGTACCAGTCTGATCAACTATCAAACCAATTGTTAATATTTTTATTTTGGTTATTTCTTTTTAGTAATTAAACAAAGCAATGAAAGCGCTATTAAAAACTTTTTTTGATAATTCTAGACTCTATTCTTTTGATTAGGTACTATTTTTGCTAATTGTTGATGTTTTCGTTTTGGTTATTGTTTTTAGTAATTTAGCCAAAAAATAAAAACGCTATTAAAATATTTTTTTTTGGTAGTTTTGGACCAAACTCCTCTAATTCATATTCTTTTAATTAGGTACTATTTTTACACAATAAATAAATAAAAACCAAAAAAAAGATTAAGTTTATTGTTGGACTAAGTACTATTTTTAACTATAAATAAAAACAAGTTAGAAAAAATTATTCTAGCACTGGTGAGAGATTAGAAAAAAAGATGAAATTAATTAGGCTAGTACCAGTCTGATCAACTATCAAACCAACTGTTAATATTTCAATTTTGGTTATTTTTTTTAAGTAATCAAGCAAAGCAATTAAAACGCTAGTTAAACTTTTTTTTGATAATTCTAGAACCTGTACCTTTGATTAGGTACTATTTTTGCTAATTGTTGATATTTTTATTTTGGTTATAGTTTTTAGTAATTTAGCAAAAAATTAAAACGCTATTACAAACTTTTTTTTTGTAGTTTTGAACCATATTTCTTTAATTCATATTCTTTTAATTAGGTACTGTTTCGGCTCAATCAACTATAACTTAAAACAAAAGGAGATGAGAGAAAGAGATCAGGGCAGTACCAGAGTCTGATCAGAAATCAAAGCAATAATTGTTAATAATTTTGTTATTTTATTATTGCTACACAAAGCAATAAAAACATATTTAATATTTTTTTTAGTTAGTTTTAAATTTAAATTTTTTATTAGGTACCTTTCTTTAGCAAATAATTTGCAAAATACTATAATGTTCATTATATTACAGAATCGTCTTCTTAACTTGACAACAATTATAAAAATTTGTCATTTAATTAACATTCTTAAAGGGTTATTAATATCATAATAAAGGATGTGACGCAGCAAAGTACCACCTTCATATGAAACCTGCTTTCAGCAAAACGGTTGAAGGCCTTTTCGTTCTAATCTGAATAATTCGTCGTTTTCTTATAAAAGCTGAACTACAATTCCATTCGGTTTCAGTAACATAAAACCATTGGTACTAATTAATTAAGATGTTTCATTTGTTGGTTAGTGTTTAATTAATTAAACAAGTGTCACAATGTAGTAATTATTTTTGATTCAAGGTTTTACAAGCGGTGATTTTGGTTGTTTCAAGTGAATTGTATGTTCCGCATGCAGAATACGTTCAAGAATATGCCCCAACCTACCACAATTATGTACCTATGATTATTTATAAGTTTTATTAATATTTATTGTAATAATTTGTAGAAACCGAGAGATTATGAATTTAACTATGGTGTTTCCGATCCTTTCACTGGTGACCATAAATCACAATGGGAAGTCAAGCAAAATGGGGTAGTACGGGGTGGATATAGTTTATTGGAACCTGATGGTACTACCAGACTTGTAAACTATATTGCAGATGATGGTGGATTTAGAGCTGTTGTTAATAAATTAGGAACTGCAGTGCATTCAGCAACACCAATTGTATCCCAATATGGTACCTACAGTGGTCAATACAATAATTATTATGCTCAAGCAGTACCACAGTACATTAACCAACAAAGCTTAGTCACCCCACAAGTCTCAATTCTGCCACAATCACAATCACCAATTACAACAAAATCAATCATCACTCACAGTTCTCCAATAGTACCGGAATACAACTCTTATCAACAAAATTTATATGGCCAAGCTGCTCCAGAAATTTCAATTGCTCCTCAAATACAATCATTACCAATTTTATCTAAATCTGGAATTTCTCACAGTACTTCAATAGTACCGGAATACAGCCCTTATCAACAAAGCTTAATCCCTCAAGGTAATCCAGAAGTTTCAATTGTACCCCAATTACAAGTTCAACGTGAACCTGTTTACACCTACAGTGCACCACAAACTGCTCCAATTAATCAGCAATATTTATCATCTGAAGTACCTCAATACGGAGATGGACAACAAATTGTACCAAGTTCTAGCCCTCAACCTTTTGATTATAATATAGTGCCAGAATTGGAATTAAAGCAAAATGGTGGACAACAATTGTTACCCGACCCTAATATTGTTGAATACGATAGATATGCCTCGGTACCACTACCAAGACCAATTGGTAACTCAGTTGATGCAAGTTATACTCCAAATTATTCCGAATCCGTACCATCAAATGGTTTATCACCAATAGGTCCAAGTTATGTTACAAATATTCAATATGATGGGTATGCTGCAGCTTATTCGCAAGACGTACCACATTTGGTACCAGCCCCCATCACAAAACGTACCGCTAATCTAAAACCCGCACCACCATCAGGCCCTCAAGGAAAATTTTTAATTTACGTTCCTGAATCAGAATCCGATTAAATTATGTAATTATTACAACACGAGTACCTAATATAATTAATAGTTTTTGACAGAAAATCATCCCTTAAAGTGTTGATAATTCTAACAATTAAACGTTTTCTAGAGGGTTTGATGTCTCACTTCACGGAAATTACCGTTTGGTGGTGGTACCCTATCACCCAAATGTCTAAATTTTTGTCAGTGATGACTCAGCTGGAAAGGTATACTTTTGTTATATTGACCTAAATTGTTAATTGGTAGACCCAAGCCCATATTAATTATTTCCTGTTTTAAACTATTTAAATTATGCAAGTTGTTGAATAAATAATGTATTACTAATCTTTTTTGTATTATTTTATTTGTACGTTCGGGAAATCTTAAAGGTAATATTCTGAGCAAGGTTATTTTGAAAGTGAAAGGTCTCGTCATGCGAGACATTCTACTTTTGATTTTTTTTTGCGGAATAACTGCATTTTATTCATATTTTATTTTCGCGAAAGGAAGCGTGTGGTCAATTTTATTGGAATTTTGGAGTTTAGAGGAAAACAATTTTTCAATGTCGAATTTAAATTCTATAATTTAAACAATAAAGTTCAAAACTATTATTTAATATTTGGGCGGACAACAATGGTATTTCTATAAACAGAATTAGGCAATAAATTACACTACAAAAGGTAAATAATAATGGTAAAATTATTTACAGTTTCTGAGTCATGTTTTAATTAAAAGCGCAAAATGTTTATTGTTATTTAACATAATTGTTTAGATTTGTTTATGATTAAAGAAGCTAATAAATTAATTTTGACAAGTAGTACAACTGGGTTTCAGCATAATTAATTTATTTTTTAATGGTCACCGGCTCCAAAAATAACTAATTTGATAGATATTTATATAAATTCAATTTTTATTATTGACACTATTCATATTTTTTCAATAATTAAAAAAAATACTTTTTTGTTTTTAGTGACAGATTCGGAGGAAAAAGTAAATAATTATCTCAATTTTTTATTTTTTAGATAATAGCTTAAAATATTTACATTTGTGCTTCTGATATCAGTAAAATGTCATTTAACTCAAACTTTATAAGAAATTTTGAAAAAAAAACTAAAAATTAGCAAAATATTCAAAACCGTATCAAAAACAAAAAAACAAAAAAAAAACAAAGAAAACAAAACTTAAAGAATAAAAATATTTCTAAAAAGTAGCATTGTAATCAGTTAAAAAAAAAATCTAAAATATAAAAAAAAACAAGTATTAGTAGTGATAAGAAAATAGAAAAAAAAATATAATTAAAAAAAAACATAATAGACTTAACCGTTAGTAAATGTTACTTTTATTATCTACTTAAAACAATTTGAGAAAACGTTGTAAAGCTGTTTTATTTAGTTTTGTTTTTTAACTGTCACCGGTTCCAAAAATAACTGATTTAATATGGTAAATATTTAGAAAAACAAAAATGTTGTCAGTTCTTATTTATATTCTTCCATATAATCGAAACAATTATTTTTTATATAATCAGAAAAAAAAAGTGAAAAGATAATGAAGTTAGAAGAAAATTATTTTGATTTTATTTTGCTTATAATGGCTTAATAATCGTCAGTCTAAAATGATTATTACTCTTTTTTGTTGCATTCAGAGATAAAAAATAAAAAATATATATATACTAAACAAAAAAAAGACAATAACAATTGAGAAATAAAAAAAATATATAAACATTGCTTAAAAATAAAAGTTAAAAACACGTATTAGTGATAATAGAAAAGTAGATAAAATCTATTATAAGAGAAAAGAAGCTTAAAAATATCAAAAGTCTTTAAAAAAACACAAAAAAGATTATTACAGATAGTTGAAGTGAAGTTAGATGCTGAAAGATATTTATAAAAAAAAACAATAAAAATGAGACAAAAAAAATTTAATTTTTTAAGTTTAGAAGAATAAAAAAACTAAAACAAGCAAATAAACCCAAATAAAATAAAATAAACCAAAAAAAAAATCAAAAAACATTGGATGTAACACAAAAAAAAATATAAAGAGGTTAAATAATTTATTAATATAATAAAAACATTGAGGAACAAAAAAAAATAGCAAATACATCATGCAAAAAAACCAAATAATAACAACAAGAGTAAAAGAAGAGAAAAAAAAGCATAAACAAAAGAGAAAACAAAACAAATATATAAAAATAATTAATGTAGGTATTTCTATGAAGCTATATCTATATAGTTTTTGTATTGTACAATCTTACGTTTTAAGCAAAATAAAACATTTTGAAATTTGAGAAATTATTTTATTTTAGTTCAGCGAATTGTTTTCTACCTTTTTACCATTTTTTAAAGTTTTTTTTATACTTTTTAATTATTTTTTTATCATAATTATATGCTTTATTGCCCTTCTCCTTATTCCACATATTTTGTATCTTTCTTCCTCTAACCCATATCTTTTTTATTATATTATTTATTATATTTTAATATATTATGTCTTTTTGTGTCTTCAAGTCAAAGTTTCGTTAACATTTTTCTTTTTGTGCAGTTTTTTTCTTGAGACTCTTTTGTTTCTAAATCCAGATAATCTTTTACTTTTCTATTAATTTTATTTTCAATTTTTTCTACGTTAAACTTTTTTTTGTCATAATATTTTTTCTTACTTTCTATAACTTTTTTTTTCTTAAATCTTATTGTTTTTTACCGCTATATTCCTTGCCTGTGTCGAGTTTTCTCTTACTTTGTACTTTAAGGTTTCAGTAAAATGCTGAAGCTTTAAATATTTTTAGTTTTATAATTTTAATATTTAAGTTTTAAAATTCTTTTAAGTTTAAAAAAATAAAAGAACCAAAAAAAAAAAAATTAAAAATACAAAAAATTTCCTAAAGACATTAGACAAGAGAAAAATAATAAAAAAAACTTAGAGGGTCAATAAAAACACTAAAAACAGTAAACAAAAAAAATAATAACAACAAGAGTGAAAGAAGAAATGAAAAGCAATACAAAATAAAGACATAATATGATGAAAAATGGTGGAAAACCATCTATTAGCTTTTGTTTATTCAAACTTAAGTCTTAACCAAAATAGTTTTTTTTTAGATTTAAACAAACATTTTATTTTAATGTATCAAAATATTTTATTTTTTTATACCTTTGTTTAAAGTTTTTGTTCTACACTTTCTTCTCAAAATTTTTCATTATATTTTTTACTGCATTTTTTTATACTTTTAGTATTTTTTTGTCTTCAACTATTATCTGTTATCTATTTCTTTGTCACTGCATCAAATTTAGTAAGAATTTTACTTCTTTCTCACTTTTTTTTGTTCTTCTTCTTCTTCTTCTTCTTCTTGTTTTCTAGTCTGTATAAGGTTCATTTTTTTATTATACGTTTTTTCTCTTAATCTTTTCTACACTAAACTCTTTCTGAGCATACTATTTTATTTTCTATAATTATCTTTAGTTTTCAATCTTTCACCGCATTTGTTAAATATTACTGTCACTTTTCACCGCTATCTTATTTGACTGTGTTCTAATTTTTTTTTTATTATGTATTTCAAGGTTCTTGAGTCTAGCCTCAAAACTTTTATCTGTTTTTTTCTTGCACTCAGACAACGCTTTTACTTAATTAATATTAACTTCTAAAACAAAAATCCAAAAAATTAAATATAAAAAAACAAATGAAAAAAAACTAAACAAAAACTATATTAAAAAAAAGACAAGAAAATCAAGTATTTTTTGAGAATAAAAAAATTACAAAACACTATAAACTGCATATAAATCGTTAATATAGGAAATATAAATCAGAAAAATATGTAAAAAAATGCCAAAAGATTTAAAAAAAAATAATTGCAATAAAAAATACAATAAAGAAATAAAAAAAATAAAACAAGCAAGAAATAAAAACAATCTGTCAATTTTAACAAAAAATTATTAGAAATATTAGAAAACCATAAATGAAAGTACTTAACAGGAGCATAACTTAAAAAAAATATATTGAAACAGATGTCCTCATATAAACGACTTAAAAAATGTAATAACCAGTAAAATAACAATATTAGTGACACAGACAAAGTCATTAAATTTAAAATAAAAACAATTAAAATTGGGTTTTATACCAATAATAAATAAACAAAAATAAAAAAAAAACAATTATTAATGCTAACTAAAAATTAAAATGCAAAAACATAATAAAAATCTTGTGACCAGTGATGTAATTAAAAAATCTTATACTTAAAAATAAAAAAAATCAATTTAAGAATAAACCAACAAAAAATAATAACCAAAAAAAATTCTAGAAACATGCAAAAAATGATTAAGTATTAATTAAATTTTTTTAAAAACAAACAATAAAAAATTTAAATCATAAAAATCGTATTAAAAACAAGTTTTGTTATAAATAGACCAAATAATTTAATTTACGTGTGTAAATAAAAACAACTGAAAATGTAATAAAATATAATAAAAAGTAGATAAACATAGCAAGAAAACAAAATTTTTAAAGTTTTTTAAAAGCAAGATATGCTGCAACAGTAAAATAAAACCAAAAAATTAATTCGGAAGAAAAAGTCAGACAAATTTTTTTTTTTAATTTTAAACATAATTAATGGAAAATAAACTAAACAGTAAAAAACGTCAGCAAAACCAACAATGTTAATTAATTTAGAAAAAAATTAAAATAATAATAAAAATAAAACGGCAAAACAATACAAGTACACATAGATAAAAAACTATTTGAAATAAAAAGTAAATAATAAAAAACATAAATCTCTTGTTAAACATGAAAAAATAATAAAAAAATATAATCAATTTCTAAAAAAATACAAATAATAACTAGTAGATAAAAAAAATAAAAACTCAAAATTGTTCAAAGCTTACCGATTATAATTTGTTCTTGATTATAAAAACCTGTAAACCAAACTGTTAGTTTTAGATTAAAAACTACTAATTATTCAATTAAAAAAATAAAAATCACATTTTCTTAACAAAATTTAAAGTTTATTAATTATAACATTTTATAATATTTTGAATAAATAAAAAAATAATTTATTAGAAAATTTCCCAAAACAATTGCTTTGGTTATGCTTTGATATTGGTACTGCGTTTCGCTAGAGGGGCTGGTACCACATGGTAGACCTTGTGAGAAAAGGCAGTACCGTAGCCTTCATATTGATCATTGGAAATGTAGCTGGGGCTACCAGAAGAAAAAGCAATACCTTGGTTAACGCTTTGAGGTTCAATTGAAAATGATTGATAACTGAAAGCAGCTTGTGGTTCACGTGATTGGTACCTGGGTACTTCTAGTTTTGGCAAAGCATAATCAGAAGATGTCTGAAAATTTGGGGTAATTTTATAGTTGTTGTTAAGGTTGCTACTGTATGAATTTAGATAAGACAGCTCTGGGGGAGCAATAGATTTGGCTTCACTGGCAAATAATTGGGATGGAAAATTGCTTCTTATGTCACCATAATATTCCGGTGAAAATTGTGGTACTTCTTGGTTAGGGGCTATTAATTCTATTGGTACCTTATAATTTATAGCATTATTAATTTTCTGGTAACTATTTACTTGATCACTACGGTACTCTGGTTCCAGTTGTGGTACTTCCTGTTCGCTAGTAATTAATTCTATTGGTATTTCCGTATTTAAAGCATTGCCAAATTTCCAATTGTATGCGGTATAGTCAGGTGTATTTTTTGCAGTTTCTGGCAGTACAATAGATTCTTGATTAATTTTAGGGGTAATTAATTCGGCTGGTACTTCATTTTTTAAGTAATTATTTATTTGACCATTATAGGAGCCAAATTCAGGTATAGCCCCTTCATCTGCTACTATTGGTACTTCTTGATTAATTTTTGTAGCGATTAATTCTGGTTGTCGATATTCGGATATTGCTGGTAAAAGTGGTACCGATTCTGGTTGTATTTGTGGTACTATAGGTACTTCTTGATGATTGTCACCACCTAATTTCTTAACGACGGCTCTAAATCCATTGTCATCAGCTATATATTCGACAAGTCTGGTGGTACCATCCGGCTCTAATAAGCTATAAGCACCCCGAACCACCCCATTTTCTCTTGTTTCCCAGTGTGATTTGTGGTCGCCGGTGTGAGGATCAGAGACACCGTAGCTGTAATGATAATCTCGCGGTTTCTACACAAAATTTATTATCAATCATCAGTACTAAATGACGCTAGACTTACATAATCATCATAGGAAGAGGCATACTCTTGGAGATATTCACCTGGCAATTCAGCGGTCACTATTGAAACAATTGCCGATAGTACCTTAAATTAAGTAAAATTATTAAATAATTTAATAGATTAAGTGACACACACACCAAGAACTTTAACATATTGATTGTAATGTATTAACCTAGATTACTAAAACCGAATGGTACTAGCTTATCGCTTTTATATAAGAATCTAGAATGTGACAAAATATTTAGATTAGAACATATGCTGAAAAGTGGTTCCTTAAATTGCATCATTTTAATCATATAGATTTATTAAAAGACAATTCAGTGACAATTGTTTGTAAAATGTCTAAAAAAACTTTGTTTTCTACAAATTCCTTGGTTAATTATTGCACAATAGTACTTGGTATTGTTAATTACTAAACCAAAAATTAAATCAACTATATTATAAGGTACTAATGAGGCAATCGAATTTGAGTAATATTATTGCTTATTTGCCAATCTAATCAACGAAGTTTAACGCCCATTGCTTTTGCAATGACCTACAGATATTTGTATAATGTAATTGTTTAAAACAAAATGTTCTACAATTAGTTATATCACTTTTTTATAATTTATTTTAAAAAATTGCAAAATTAATATAAATGAGGTCACAAGGCATGTGCTACGTACGGTACCGTTTTTTTTTTGTTTTCTAAAGAAGGAGGAGAATTATATAAATAGGGTTGAATTAGCGGTTATATTACTTTTTCAAAATCTGGTACCACTTTCTACAGATGAAAAAAAATGCAGTTAATAATTCATTTTAATAATAATAAATAATTATAAGTATTATTATTATTATTATTTTACAGTTTTAATGTCAGGATTGAAATTTGAACCAATTTATTCAAAATTGTAAATTGGTGTAAATTACTACGCATACATATCAATTAATTATTTGATTATTATTGTAATTTATTTCATTAATTAATCAATTAGTTTCTTATGTTTTACACAAATCGCATACTAAAGAATGTTAAGAACTGTAAACAGTGACAAATTATATGTTCACTAATTAATTATATAATTAATTAATTGCTTCCTTGTGTTATATATGTATGTATATGTAAGTTTTATCTAAAATGTTGTGTGTTTGTAAAATAATTTGTGTCTAAAATAGAAAAAAAAAGCTAATTTTCAATAACTAATTATTAAAAATGTAATAAAAAATTTATATGTATTTAAGTTACAGCAATTTAAAGAAAGTCCATAAAAACGTAAAACAGTGTAACAAAACACCAAAAGTAGTGTGGAAAATAATAACAAATATAGACGACATCTGACAGCAAATAACAACAGTTTATAAAAATAAAAGTAAAAAGTATCAAGTGGCTTTATTAAAAAATAGTGATTATATGCAAAAATATAAGAAGCAGAAAAATGTATCATAAAATCTCATCTTAAACAAAAAAACAAACTGATACACAATTAAAACAAATAAAATTATTTAAGATTAAGTACAGGAAGAAGCCGAACAAACGTAACTAGTAAAAGATTTTTATTTTGTTTTCTTGAATTTTACAATTTTTTCTTCTTTTTTAACAAATAAATTTTTTTACAAACAAAGAAAAAAATATTTGTTTGGTATCTGTGAACCACAAAACCATTTTGACCACAATCTCGACAGGATCAAACACATCTTTTTTTTAAATTTTTTTTTGTTGTATGTTTGTTTTCTGTTTTTTCCATATAATGTATTGCCAATTATGTTTTATCAATTTTTTTTCTTATTTTTACCGCTAATTTTTTGTTATTTTTTCACTTTTTTTATTATTTCATTTGTTTACATGCTTTTTTATTTAAAATTACGTAATCTACCACTAAATTTTTTGAATTCTTCTATACTATCCGTTGTCATGTTCTCCATACGATTTCATCTGATTTTTTATCATTTATTCAATTTTATTTCCTTATCTCATAAATATATTTTCCTAGTATTTTTATTATTATATATATATATATATATATTTATTATCTGTTTGTTTCTTACTTTGTTTTATTATGTGTTTGTTTTTTTTGTTTTCTTTTTATTTTAGTATTAAAATTTTTCCGTTTGCAAATTCTATTTCATTGCTTTCACACTTTTACAATTTATTCTTTTTACAACATGATTCTTTTTATTTAACAATCATCACCTTTATTTTTAAGGTTTTTTTCCTCTTCAATCTGTTATTATTTTTTCTTTTGCTATTTTTAACATTTTTAAATACATAATTTTTTTTATATAGATAAATTTTTTAGAAATGATACCAACCTTTGCTCTTGTCGATTTATTTATCAAACTTTTTAATTTAATTTTTTAATTTTTTTTGCTACGTGTTAAAATAGTACTTTTATGTTTTTGTTATTTTATTTATAATTTTTTTTTTGATTATTTTTCCAGCTATTTTTTTTTTTACTTTTTATCTTTGCGATTTTTTAAATAGCATTTTGTTATTGTTTTTTTTTGTTTTTTGAAGAGAAAAGATTAAAATAAAGCAAAAATTTGAAGAATAAAACAGTTTTTTTTATTCAATTTATGAAATTAAAATTTGACATACTGTAACAAAAATTTATATTTAATTTTAATTTAGTTTTAAATAAGATTTTTTTATTTTACTTTTCTTTGATTCTTGAAAAAAAATAACAAAAAACAATTATACAAGAAAACTAAAAACTAACAAAAAAAATTGCATTATGTAATGTCAATTAAGAATTTATTGATGTGAACTCCTGTCTCTTGTTTATCAAATTCTTAAATAATTCTTTTACGTTTTTGTACGTTCCAATTTAGCACTTTTATTTTGTTTTTTTTCTTGTTCTTTAAAAAAAAAGAACAAAAAACAATCAAAAACATTCAAAAAAGTTTTAATGTAAATGAGATCACAAGGCAGGTGCTACGTACGGTACCGTTTTTTTTTTGTTTTCTAAAGAGAGTGTAGGAGAATTATATAAATAGGGTTAAATTAGCGGTTATATTACTTTTTCAAAATCTGGTACCACTTTCTACAGATGAAAAAAAATGCAGTTAATAATTCATTTTAATAATAATAAATAATTATAAGTTTTATTATTATTATTATTTCACAGTTTTAATGTCAAGATTAAAATTTGAACCAATTTATTCCAAATTGTAAATTGGTTTAAATTACTACGTATACAAATCAATTAATTATTTGATTATTATTGTAATTAGATTCATTAATTAATCAATTAGTCTCTTATGTTCTACACAAGCATGTTAAAAAATGTTAAGAATTGTAAACAGTGACAAATTATATGTTGACTAATTAATTATATAATTAATTAATTGCTTTCTTGTGTTATATATGTATATGTAAGTTTTATCTCAAATGTTGGGTGTTTGTAAAATAATTTGTATCTAAAATTAAAAAAAGAAACGCTAATTTTCAATAACTAATTATTAAAAATGTAATAAAAAATTTATATATATTTAAGTTACAGCAATTTTTAATAAATTGCTATTTATTTTTTTTGAAGCATTTGACTTTTTTTTTTTGATAATTTAAAGAAAGTCTATAAAAACGTAAAACAGTGTAACAAAACACCAAAAGTAGTGTGGAAAATAGTAACAAATATAGACGATATCTGACGACAAATAACAACAGTTTATAAAAATAAAAGTAAAAAGTACCACAAAAAGCTTTATCAAAAAATAGTGATTATATCCAAAAATATAAGAGACAAAAAAATATATCATAAAATAAAAAATACATCTTAAACAAAAAAACAAACTGAGACACAATTAAAATAAATATAAATATTTAAGATTAAACATGAAGAAGCCGAATGAACGTAACTAGAAAAAGTTTTTTATTTTGTTTTCTTGAATTTTACAGCTTTTTCTTCTTTTTTAACAAATAAATTTTTTTACAAACAAAGAAAAAAATATTTGTTTGGTATCTGTGGACCACAAAACCATTTTGACCACAATCTCGACAGGATCAAACACATCTTTTTTTTTATATATATATTCTATATAATATATTGCCAATTATGTTTTATCAATTTTTTTTCTTATTTTTACAGTTAATTTTTTGTTATTTTTTCACTTTTTTTATTATTTCATTTGTTTACATGCTTTTTTATTTAAAATTACGTAATCTACCACTAAATTTTTTGAATTCTTCATACTATCCGTTGTCATGTCCTCCATACGATTTCATCTGATTTTTTATCATTTATTCAATTTTATTTCCTTATCTCATAACTATATTTTCTTAGTATATATATTTATTATCTGTTAGTTTCTTACTTTGTTTTATTATGTGTTTGTTTTTTTTTGTTTTCTTTTTATTTTAGTATTAAAATTTTTCCGTTCGCAAATTCTATTCTATTGCTTTCACACTTACAATATATTCTTTTTACAAAATGATTCTTTTTATCTAACAATCATTACCTTTATTTTTATGCTTTTTTACTCTTCAATCTGTTATTATTTTTTCTTTTGCTATTTTTAACGTTTTTAAGTACAATTTTTTTTATATAGATTAATTTTTTAGAAATGATACCAACCTTGGCTCTTGTCAATTTATTTATCAAACTTTTTAATTTAATTATTTAATTCTTTTTGCTACGTGTTAAAATAGCACTTTTATGTTTTTGTTATTTTATTTATAATTTTTTTTTTAATTATTTTTTCAGTTATTTTTTTTTACTTTTTATCTTTGCGATTTTTCAAATAGCATTTTGTTATTGTTTTTTTTTGTTCTTCGAAGAGAAAAGAACAAAAGACAATTATACAAGAAAACTCAAAAATAACAAAAAAAATTGCATTATGTAATGTCAGTCCATTTCGTTGACATTTTAATTATAGAATTTTTTAAAATGCTTAAAAATCTTTTGTTTTATTTTGCATTTTAACTACTTTTTAAAATAACATTTTGTTATGCTATTTTTTTAACTTGCTAAAAAAAACAGAAATTAATATATTTAAACGTAAAGCTTCTTTAAATTAAGAATTTATTGATGTCAACTCCTGTCTCTTGTTTATCAAATTTTTAAATAATTCTTTTACGTTTTTGTACGTTCTAATTTAGCACTTTTATTTTGTTTTTTTTTCTTGTTCTTCAAAAAAAAAGAACAAAAAACAAGCCAAAACATTCAAAAAAGTTTTAATGTAAATGAGATCACAAGGCATGTGCTACGTACGGTACCGTTTTTTTTTTGTTTTCTAAAGAGAGTGTAGGAGAATTATATAAATAGGGTTAAATTAGCGGTTATATTACTTTTTCAAAATCTGGTACCACTTTCTACAGATGAAAAAACATGCAGTTAATAATTCATTTTAATAATAATAAATAATCATAAGTATTATTATTATTACTTTACAGTTTTAATGTCAAGATTGAAATTTTGACCAATTTATTCAAAATTGTAAATTGGCTCAAATTACTACGTATACAAATCAATTAATTATTTGATTATTATTGTAATTTGTTTCATTAATTAATCAATTAGTTTTTTATGTTTTACACAAATCGCATACTAAATAATGTTAAGAATTGTAAACAGTGACAAATTATATGTTTACTAATTAATTATATAATTAATTAATTGCTTCCTTGTGTTATATGTGTATGTATATGTAAGTTTTATCTAAAATGTTGTGTGTTTGCAAAATAATTTGTGTCTAAAATAAAAAAAAAGCTAATTTTTAATAACTAATTATTAAAAATGTAATAAAAAATTTATATGTATTTAAGTTACAGCAATTGTTAATAAATTGCTACTTATTTTTTTTGTAAAAATTAAGTTTTTTTTTTCTGATAATTTAAAGAAAGTCCATTAAAACGTAAAACAGTGTAACAAAACACCAAAAGTAGTGTAGAAAATAATAACAAATATAGACGACATCTGACGACAAATAACAACAGTTTATAAAAATAAAAGTAAAAAGTATCAAGTGGCTTTATTAAGTAAAAAATAGTGACTATATGCAAAAATATAAGAGGCAGAAAAATGTATCATAAAATCTCATCTTAAACAAAAAAACAAACTGAGACACAATTAAAACGAATAAAATTATTTAAGATTAAGCACAGGAAGAAGCCGAATAAACGTAGCTAGTAAAAGTTTTTTATTTTGTTTTCTTAAATTTTACAACTTTTTCTTCTTTTTTAACAAATAAATTTTTTTACAAACAAAGAAAAAAATATTTGTTTGGTATCTGTGAACCACAAAACCATTTTGACCACCATCTCGACAGGAGCAAACACATAGTATTTTTTTTCAATTTTTTGATGTTGTATGTTTGTTTTCTGTTTTTTCTATATAATATTTTGCCAATTATTCAATCAATTTTTTTTCTTATTTTTACAGTTAATTTTTTGTTATTTTTCAACTTTTTTTTATTATTTTTTTTACATGTTTTTAATTTTCTATATTTTGTATTATTTTATAACTGCAGTCGGTTTGTCTTATTTTACATAGGATACATTCTGACTTTATTGGAGTTCAAAAACACATTACTTGTTTACATGTTTTTTCATTTAACATTACGTAATCACTAAATCGTTTGAATTCTTCTTTACTATACGTTGGCATGTGTCCTCTATACGTTTTCATTTGTTTTTTTTATCTTTTATTTAACTTTAATTTCTTATCTCACAACTATATTTTTTAAGTGTTTTTATTTTTTATTACTATATATTAATTTTTATTATTTGTTTGTTTTTTTTTTGTTTTATTTTGTATTTGTGTTTTTTCATTTTTCTTTTATTTATGATTAAAATTTTTCTGTTAGCAAATTCTATTTCATTGCTTTCACACTCTTACAATTTATTCTTTTTACAAAATGATTCTTTTTATTTAACAATCATCATCTTTATTTTTATGCTTCAATCTGTTATTATTTCTTCTTTTGCTATTTTCAACGTTTATAAATACATAATTTTTTTTATATAGATATTTTTGAAAATGATACCAACCTATGCTCTTGCCGATTTATTTATCAAATGTTTTTATTTATTTTTTTAAGTTTTTAATTTTTGCCACGTTTTAAAATAACTCTTATGTTTTTGTCATTTTATTTATCTTTGTTTTTTGATATTTTTTCCAATTATTTTTTTTACATTTTATCGTTTCGGTTTTTTATATAGCATTTTTTTATTGTTTTTTTGTTCTTTAAAGAGAGAAAATTAAAATTAAGGAAAAAACAACATTTTTTATTTATTGTTTGCTCGTGTCTGTTATTCCATTTATCAAATTAATATTTGACATACTTTAACAAATATTTTATTTTTAATTTTGGTCTAGTTTTAAATAAAATTTTTTTATTTCACTTTTATTTGATTCTTGGAAAAAAATAACAGAAGACAATTAAACAAGAAAACTAAAAAATAACATAAAAAAATTGCATAATGTAATGTCAGCCCATTTCGTTGTCATTTTATTCATGGGATTTTTTAAAATACTTAATAAATTTTTTTTTTATTTTTCACTTTTTAAAATTAAACTGTTATATATCTTTTTTTATTTTAACCACGTTTTAAAATACCATTTTGATATGCCTATTTTTTTATCTTGCTGAAAAAAAAAATTAAAAATAAATATATATAAACGTGAATCTTTTCTAAATGTCAATTATTATTAATGTTAATTCCTGTCTGTAGGTTTGTTCGGCAAATTTTTAAATAACTTTTTTGTAAAATTTTGTTTAGATGGTACGTTTTAATACAACACTTTTATTCTGTTTCTTTCTTGTTCTTCAAAAAAAAAAAAAAAATTAAAAACATTAAAAAAAATTAAACTTATATAAGCAAATACAAACTAAAAACAAAAAAAATTTCATTAATTTACTCTGACATTTCAATATAATTAAATATTATATGTGTTTATTAATTTAATTGAATTAGTCAAATTAACCAAAAACAATTTGAATAAATTTAATAAATAGAATAGTAATTCATTACTTTAAGGTCGGCTTTTTTTAAACTTTTAATTAGCTTAACTATTCTTTAAACATTGGTTTTTGTTATTATATGAACCAAAAAAACAAATGCAACATAAAAAAAAAACCAATGCAAATTCATTCAAATCACATCTGTAAACTTGGACATGTTTCGTTCTTATTGGAATTAATCGGCAAGTTGCAACTGATTTAGATTTCAAGAAATTTGAAGAGACACGTTTATATATGTAAACCAAGTATGTATAAAAACAAAGCCAAAAAACGTACAACAGTGTAACAAAAAAGTAAGAAAAATAGTACAGATATACCCCACATCCGATGACAAATAACATCAGGCTATAAAAAACGTAAAGAATAACTAAAAAAAAAAACAAAAAACTTAAAAAAAAAATTAAAAAAAAAACAAAATTGGAAATTAAACCAATAATACAAACAAAAAAAACCAATAAAAAAATAAAAAACTTTAAATAAAAATAGATAAGTACAGGAAGTAGCAGAATAAGCGTAAATAAGAGAACTATTTTGACCACCACCTCAACAGTATCAAAAAAATAATTTTTTTGTTTGTTGTAAGAAATTAAAAATTTATTTACTAAAAAAATCAGGAAATAAATATTTTATTTTTGTTATTTTGTTTCAAAATAGCATTTATTATTTTGTTTTTAAAATAAAAAACAAAAAAATCTTTAAAAGAAAATTTTTTAGAAGCTAAATAAGAATTGTTTTAGCAAATTAAACAATTAATAGCAAAAATTAGAAATAACAAAAATATTTAAAAAAAAATTAAATCTTTCTAGAGTCAATAAGAATTAATGTTAGGTTTATGTATCAAATTTTTTTGTAATTTTTTTTTATTTTGGCAACGTTTCGTAAAGCACTATTTTTATTGTTTTCTTGCTTTTTGATAAAAGTAGAAAAAAATTTGTTTTATAAATTTCGAGAGCTTTTTCGACTACCAAGTAGTCATCATCAAGAGATGAATAAAATTCATCTTTTGATGAATACCACCGATTTTCAATTCTTGCCAAGTTTTAAAATAACTTTTTTTTCTTTTGTTTTTATTAGACTCTTTAAAAAAAAACAAAAATTTTATAAAAAAAATTGTTTTTTTAGAATAATGTCAACGAATCTCTGTCAGTTTATAGAAAATTTTGAAATACTTTTTTAAAAGTTTTTTCTTGTTTTACTACTTCTTAAAATATAACTATTTTATATTTTTTTTATTTTAGCCGCATTTTAAAATACCAATTTTTTATACTATTTTTTTGCTCACTGAGACGAAAAAGTAAAAATTGAAAAAAAAACTAAGAAATATAAAAAAGTGTATCTGTTTTAATTGAAGCAATAATCAACACATATTTTTGTCATTCTATTTATCAAATTGTTTAGTATAACGTTTTTTGACATATTTTTAAAATTTTTTGCGTTTGCTACGTTTTAAAATAGCACTTTTTATTCAGTTTAAGTTTATTCAGTTTATTTTATACTTCCAAAACACCTAAAAAAATTGAAAAAAAAAATTAAGCAAAAAACTAAAAAATATGAAAAAGTGTATCTCTTGCAATTTAAGCATTAATGTCAACTCATATTTCGGTCATTCTATTTATCAAATTTTTTAATATATTATGTACCTTCTTTGAAATTTTTTCAAAATTTTATTCAGTTTTTTTTGTTCTTTAAAAAAAAGAAGCAAAAATCAAATCAAAACACATAAAAAAATTAAAAAAAAAGTAGAAAATTTTACCAAATATTAACTAAGAAAGAACTAGAAATTGTCTTCAACTGACTCTAACATTCTCTTTATTTGCATTCTTTCTTGCAATCTTTTCAATTTTTTTTTTTAATATTTGAGATATTAGAATAAAGATATCAATTGTCATTTTTATTCCGTTTTTAATATATTTTTATTTAAGTTCATTTATTTTTTATAATCTGCCGTTTTAATTTAATTTTGTTAGATAAAAAAATAAATTTTTTACTATCGGTTAACGACGATTTTGACGGTTTTATAAAAATTTTTAATCACTAATTGTCAGTATCACTACCTTGACAAAAGCAATCAAATATTTTTTTTGTAATTTATGTTTTTGTACTTTTTTCTTATCTTTTAGATTTTTTTTTAACTTTTTTGGTCTGCAATTTTATTTTGGTCTCTCACTGATCTCTTTAGTGAGCTTTCAGTTCTAATTTTTTATATTTTAGCAATAAAGTAATAGCCAAATAATATTTATTCATTTGTTTAAACTAATTTTTTTGTTTTGTTGTTATTTTTATTTTATTATTATTAAAGATTTGCTATTATTAACTTATTACGTTTACAATAGTTACTTAAAAACAACCAAAAAGATTCCAAAAAAAAACAGAGTTATTTGGACTTATTTATTTAAGTGTCAAAAACTGTAATAGTCGTTAACTGTTTATTTCTTACAAGTGCTTGAATATTGCTTACGTAAATATTGACAAATAAACTCTGTGAAGGTATAATAATTATATACGGGGCCCTATCTCAAATTAAATGGCCGCCATTATACTTTTTTTTTTGTAGCAATATAAAATTTGCAATTTAGTAGTTTTTAACGATGTTAATTTTGCCATTATAGTCCAAATCTCTTTTTGAAAACAGTCTTGTGTCGATTCCAACACCCATGTCATTTAAACCGTGTGAATAATTTAAAGAATGACATAAGATATTTAAGAAATAATGAAGTGGTAAACGAGTTATTTCCATCTCGTTATGAGATATGAATGATTCGCGTGTGTTGGTTGTTGCTTCATCATCTTCTTCTCTTTCTTGAAGAACTAATTAGCAATTAGCCTCTGGTTTTTATTGCATTTTTATATTGGCGCATTATAATTCGCTATAATGATACGTCTGAGGAGCAACGCCAATGTTTGTTTTCGAGACGACTAAATAACTTTATAGAACGAATCATGATTTATGTTTGGTAAATCAGTGATAGGCGCCGATTTAATACCTTCGTTCGATCCGAAGACGATTATAGAAAAATAAGGGCGTTTTTAGAAGTTGTTATTATATTTGATGATGATGATGATGATGATAATAATGGTCACCACTAAAATAGTGTTAGAATTGAAACACTAAAAGAACTTTGGAAATCTACTACAATTCCAGCTCTAAACAATAATTACTGCTCTAATTTATTACAAAAATGCGTTTGTAAGAAAAGTGTACTAAAAGATTATTACAACAATATTTTATTTTTTCACCTACAGTAACGAGTTATTATTATTTACTCCCAAATATAGAAAAATATACAGTAATAGAGGAGCGAGTTACTCTTATTCATAATGCATAATTTTAGGTTAGTCATTTTTTTTCAAATAGAGGCAGTATGACGTAATAGACTTAAAAACACAAAATACTTACGAATAAGACGCTTCCACCCGTATTATTGCGAAAAACTGTTTGGGTCTGTACAAACTTTTATTATAAATAATTTTATTTTTGGTCTTTTTTGTTTGATAATTTTTTTTTATCCTTTAGCGTTTACAATTTATAAGATTATTGACTTTTTTAGCAATATGTCTTCTAATAACTGTTTAAATAATAAATTGCTAATAATCCATCTTTTAAACCAATAAAATATACAACACATAAAAAGTGACTTAAACAATAAAGAAAGTGATAAACAATGCCAAATCATTAAAAGATTGTATTATCTATATAAATAAAAAGAAAAACACAAATAAAACAATAAACTATAGAAAAATAAACTCATTAAGCACAACGTGTCAGAAAAATTTTGAAAAAAAACTTGATTTAATAGATAAACAAGCTCAGATGAAAAAATATTTTAATAGAAAATCGCTGTTTTTTCAAGATAAAAACATAAACTATACAAAAAAAGTGAGTTAAACAGTAAAGAAAGTGATAAACAATGTATGGTAGAAAATAAAAATGCAAAATCATTAAAAGATAAGTGTATTATCTTTATAAATAAAAAGAAAAAAAACAAATAGCACAAAAAACTATAAAAAAAAAACACTTATTGAGCATAACGTGTAAAAAAAATTTAGAAAAAAAACTAGATTGAATAGATAGACAAGCTTAGATGAAAAAATATTTTAATAAAAAATTGCTGTTTTTTTAAGATAGAAACATAAATTATTCATTATTTTTTGAGTCAAAAAGATACAATAATTTATATTTTTTAAATATTTGGTTTATTTTTTTTATTCTTTCTTTCTATTAACCTTGTACTCAAGAGTACAAATACACTCATTAAGCACAACGTGCCAGAAAAATTTAAAAAAAAATTAGATTTAATAGATGGACAAGCTCAGATGAAAAAATATTTTAATGGAAAATCGCTGTTTTTTCAAGATAAAAACATAAATTATACAGAAAAAGTGAATTAAACAGTAAAGAAAGTGATAAACAATGTATGGTAGAAAAGAAAAATGCAAAATCATTAAAGGATAAGTGTATTATCTTTATAAATAAAAAGAAAAAAACAAATAACACAAAAAACTATAAAAAAAATAAACTTATTGAGCATAACGTGTAAAAAAAATTTAGAAAAAAAAACTAGATTGAGTAGATAGACAAGCTTAGATGAAAAAATATTTTAATAAAAAATCGCAGTTTTTTCAAGATAAAAACATAAATTATTCATTATTTTTTGTGTCAAAAAGATACAATAATTTATATTTTTTAAATATTTGGTTTATTTTCTTTATTCTTTCTTTCTTTTAACCTTGTACTTAAGAGTACAAATAAACTCATTAAGCACAACGTGCCAGAAAAATTAAAAAAAAAAATAGATTTAATAGATGAGCAAGCTCAGATGAAAAAATATTTTAATGGAAAATCGCTGTTTTTTCAAGCTAAAAACATAAACTATACAGAAAAAGTGAGTTAAACAGTAAAGAAAGTGATAAACAATGTATGGTAGAAAATAAAAATGCAAAGTCATTAAAGGATAAGTGTATTATCTTTATAAATAAAAAGAAAAAAACAAATAGCACAAAAAACTATAAAAAAAGAAACACTTATTGAGCATAACGTGCAAAAAAAATTTTGAAAAAAACTAGATTGAATAGATAGACAAGCTTAGATAAAAAAATATTTTAATGAAAAATCGCGGTTTTTTTAAGATAAAAACATAAATTATTCATTATTTTTTGTGTCAAAAAGATACAATAATTTATATTTTTTAAATATTTGGTTAATTTTTTTTATTCTTTCTTTCTATTAACCTTGTACTGAAGAGTACAATATTGAACGCGTTAAAACTTTGAAAATATTAGTTTTAGAAAAACAAGTTTAAATTAAAAGTTGTAGAAAATTTAATTTTGTTTGCCACGTTATCTTTTTTTACTGTTCTATTATTTATTTTTTTTATTTTTTTGTATTTACGTGTACTGGCTCAGCTGGCGTTAACCACCCAGACACAGAACTTTTGAAATTAGCGCTTTATAACTTCGATCAATATTAATTTTAGAAGAAAAAGTTTATTTTAAAAGTTGTAAAAAAGTTTGAAGAAAAGCAATTTATTATTTAAATGATTATTAGAAAAGATATCGGTAAAAAAGTCAATAAACAAACAGTAATAATCTTTAAAATCGTGAACGGTAAGTTATACACAAAACATTAAGTTATACACAAAACATTATAGAACAAAAAAGATAGGAAATTTAATTATATTTAGTAGAGGTATTCACAATTGTAGGTTTACAATCCACGGTTACAGAGATACAGGTCCAAACAGTTTTTCGCAAAATGGCGGTACTTCTACCCGCCTTATTTGTAAATATTTTGTGTTTTTAAGTTTATTACGTCATACTGAACTTATCTGTAAAAAATATCTTACCTAGAATTATGCAAGACAAAATCCTCTAATTTCTGTACTACAGATAAATACTACAGATAATTATTTTTAATCTACTTTACGGTACAAAAAATTACTGTAATTCTTTAAGTACCAAATTCAAAACAATAATATTTAAAACTATAATACCTATAGGTAGATAAAACTGTAGATACGTCTTCAAAAAATAATTATAAAAATATAAAAAACTTTAAAGAAAATTTATAAAAACAAATGTATATTAAGAAATTAAAACAAGTTTAATAAAACTAATAAAAAACAAATAAGTATAAAAATAGGACTAAAAATAGAAACAAAAGTAAGAAAAAACATGGAAGAGAAAATTAAAAATTCAACAAAATAAACTATATAACCTAATAAATTTGATGTTACACATAAAACAACAAAGAAAAATGCAAAAAACTAAGAAAAAGTAATGATAAAAAAAAACATAAATATATATAGAAAAAAACAGCCAAGAAATATTCATAATGCAAATAAAATATAATATTGATAGTAATCTGTAATAGGTAGATAAAACTGTAGATACGTCTTCAAAAAATAATTATAAAAATATAAAAAACTTTAATGAAAAATTATGAAAACAAATGTATATTAAGAAATTGAAACAAGTTTAATAAAACTAATAAAAAACAAATAAGTAAAAAAATAGGACTAAAAAAAGAAACAAAAGATAGAAATAACATGAAATAGAAATATAAAAATTGAACAAAATAAGTTATATAACCTACTGAATTTGATGTTACACATAAAAAAACAAAAACAAAAAAATGCAAAAAATAATAAAAAAGTGGTGATAAAAAAACAACATAAACATATATAGAAAAAAACAGCCAAAAAATATTTATAATGCAAATAAAATATAATATTGATAGTAATTTGTAATAGGTAGATAAAACCGTAGATACGTCTTCAAAAAAAAATTATAAAAATATAAAAAACTTTAAAGAAAATTTATAAAAACAAATGTATATTAAGAAGCTGAAACAAGTTTAATAAAACTAATAAAAAACAAATAAGTATAAAAATAGGTCTTAAAAAAGGAGCAAAAGATAGAAAAAACATGGAAGAGCAAATTATATGAACAAAATAAAATATATAACCTAATAAATTTGATGTTTCATATAAAAAAACAAAATCAAAAAAATGCAGAACTCTAAAAAAAGTGGTGATACAAAGCAGCATAAAAATATGTATAGAAAAAAGCAGTCAAAAAATATTCATAATGCAAATAAAGTATAATATTAATAGTAATCTGACAAAAAAAGCGCATTAATTATTGAAGAGAGATAGAAAGAGAAAAAAAATTTTTGACATATAGACGCTAGACTAGGATACAAACAGACATATACAGGGTGACCCAAAGCTATAGAATAATAAGTCTGCAGCCGTAATCGTAACATTACTTTTCAAACAAAAGTGGTTTAACAAAATAATTCGCACATTAAGCATATGCCAAAATAAAAATTTTTGGTTAAAAGTTGAGTTATGACGTTCTCGACAGTTTATTTAAATTTAAAACCCTATATTGTTTTTACAATTTTGACTCCTTTTTCAATTGTTATAATAAAAAAATTAAAAGTTTAATATCTTACAACCCAACATTTTTGAAAAAAATATTATTGAAAGTTAGAAAACATAAACTTTATTGAAATTGACATCTAAAAAAATCAAGTTTTCTTTAATATTCAAGTTTAACTATTTACTTGATTTAGTTTGTGTTTTTTCGCTAATACAATTTATGTTTTCTAGCTTTAAATAATATTTTTTTCAAAATTTTTATTAAGGTATAAATATTTTTATACTGTCATTTTGGTGATTGAAAAAAAAAATATAATTGCAAAAAAAATGTAGGACGACGTTATAAGTCACAACTGACAACCAAAATATCTTTTCTGACATATGTCGAATGTCACTAATTCTCTGGGGCACCCTGTATAATATATGTTTTAGTTTAAGTATCATTAATAATCATTTAAAAAAAATATAGCATTAATGTTTTATACTGTTAACAAATGTCAAACTCTTACTGTCTTTAATTTTGTTGCGCTTATTGTTTTTTTTATCTAATTTTTTTCTCTTCTATCCTCATTTATCAAATAAATTTTATTTTATTTTTTCAATTTATTTAGGTGTTACATGTGTCATTCTTTTACTAATGTATTTTGCATCAGTTGTTTTTATTGTCTATCTACTACTTGTTTTTATTCAACTAATTCTCGCTTCTTAATCTTGCTGTTTTAAAGTTTGTATTCTTTTTCCTTAAATATAAAGACACATCATTTATTCAAATAAAGTACTTCTTATTCAAATTATTTTTTATGTTTTTTTTGTGATTGCATACATTTTAATTAATTTTTTGTAGTTCTGCTATTCCTCGACTTTAGTTCCTCAACTTTATTTTATTTTATTTTGATTATTGTATATTTTTCTTTGTCTAAAACAGTTTGTAATAATTTTTAAAGTTTTGTTAGTTTTTTAAGCCATTTTTTACCTGTTTTTTAATTTTTTTTTAAGTTTTTATTTTTATTTAGAGGTTCTTAATTTTTTTTTCATGCGATAACTTTTTTCTGAGTGAACAGATTTTAATGATTTTTATTTGAAAGCTGGTGCTTTCCATTTACTTTTATTTGAATTTGATCAAGATCTGACTAGTACTTTTTGGTTTATTCTTATTAATGCTTTTTTTGACATATAAATTTAACAACACTTCAATTGATTATAAAGTTTTGTAAGTAATTAAAAAAAATTTGAAAATAATAAATAATAGTTTATTTATTTACTTATTTAAGCAATTTGAATCAATTAATATAAAAATAAAATAATAATTAATCATATTAAACTTGGTTTTTTCAAAGTTATTTTAAACGTTTCTTATTCTTTTACACACTTTTTATAGCATTTTCTAAATTTTTTTAAAAAAAATTTTTTTTATTTACACCATAAATCGTGTTTTTTTAGGTTTTTTCAATATTAAGAAACTATTTTACTGTTTGATTGCTTTTACTTTATTCGCTGATTATACGTAAGCATAATTTGTTTGACATTTTTAATTGTTTAACCCACTTTAAAAAAAAAAAGTTTTGAAATCAAATGTATTTTTTTAAGTGTGACACTCAATAATTTTCTGGGTAAACCGAATTTGATGATTCTTTTTTTATTTGAAAGCTGGGGTCATTTCCATTTAGTCCAAATATATAACCTAATAAATTTGATGTTTCATATAAAAAAACAAAATCAAAAAAATGCAGAAATTTAAAAAAAGTGGTGATACAAAAGCAGCATAAAAATATGTATAGAAAAAAGCAGTCAAAAAATATTCATAATGCAAATAAAGTATAATATTAATAGTAATCTGACAAAAAAAAGCGCATTAATTATTGAAGAGAGATAGAAAGAGAAAAAAAATTTTTGACATATAGAAGCTAGACTAGGATACAAACAGACATATACAGGGTGACCCAAAGCTATAGAATAATAAGTCTGCAGCCGTAATCGTAACATTACTTTTCAAACAAAAGTGGTTTGACAAAATAATTCGCACATTAAGCATATGCCAAAAAAAAAATTTTTGGTTAAAAGTTGAGTTATGACGTCCTCGACAGTTCATTTAAATTTAAAACCCTATATTGTTTTTACAATTTCAACTCCTTTTTCAATTGTTATAATAAAAAAATTAAAAGTTTAATATCTTACAACACAACATTTTTGAAAAAAATATTATTGAAAGTTAGAAAACATAAACTTTATTGAAATTGACATCTAAAAAAGTCAAGTTTTCTTTAATATTCAAGTTTAACTATTTACTTGATTTAGTTTGTGTTTTTTCGCTAATACAATTTATGTTTTCTAGCTTTAAATAATATTTTTTTCAAAATTTTTATTAAGGTATTGTTACGACAATCGCAACAAGAAACACCCCACCACCCACTATCGGCAATAGGGGTGGGAAAGGGTCATCCGGAGTAGAGCATCACCTTGATGATCGCAGAGGAGACTATCTTTTAAGCTTCGACCAAGAAACAACCTAACTCAAATTCATTTATTATATACTGTATCTTTATTAATATATATTTAAATTAAGTGTTAACCGGAGTTTATTCTCTTATATCCAAACTGCATCGTTATATTACATAACATTTGGTCCTTTTAAATACTTTTATACTGTCATTTTGGTGATTGAAAAAAAATATATAATTGCAAAAAAAATGTAGGACGACGTTATAAGTCACAACTGACAACCAAAATATCTTTTCTGACATATGTCGAATGTCACTAATTCTCTGGGGCACCCTGTATAATATATGTTTTAGTTTAAGTATCATTAATAATCATTTAAAAAAAATATAGCATTAATGTTTTATACTGTTAACAAATGTCAAACTCTTACTGTCTTTAATTTTGTTGCGCTTATTGTTTTTTTTATCTAATTTTTTTCTCTTCTATCCTCATTTATCAAATAAATTTTATTTTATTTTTTCAATTTATTTAGGTGTTACATGTGTCATTCTTTTGTTAATGTATTTTGCATCAGTTGTTTTTATTGTCTATCTACTACTTGTTTTTATTCAACTAATTCTCGCTTCTTAATCTTGCTGTTTTAAAGTTTGTATTCTTTTTCCTTAAATATAAAGACACTATCATTTATTCAAATAAAGTACTTCTTATTCAAATTATTTTTTATGTTTTTTTTGTGATTGCATTCATTTTAATTAATTTTTTGTAGTTCTGCTATTCCTCGACTTTAGTTCCTCAACTTTTTTTTATTTTATTTTGATTATTGTATATTTTTCTTTGTCTAAAACAGTTTGTAATAATTTTTAAAGTTTTGTTAGTTTTTTAAGCCATTTTTTACCTTTTTTAATTTTTATTTAGAGGTTCTTAATTTTTTTTTCATGCGATAATTTTTTTCTGAGTGAACAGACTTTAATGATTTTTATTTGAAAGCTGGTGCTTTCCATTTACTTTTATTTGAATTTGATCAAGATCTGACTAGTACTTTTTGGTTTATTCTTATTAATGCTTTTTTTGACATATAAATTTAACAACACTTCAATTGATTATAAAGTTTTGTAAGTAATTAAAAAAAATTTGAAAATAATAAATAATAGTTTATTTATTTACTTATTTAAGCAATTTGAATCAATTAATATAAAAATAAAATAATAATTAATCATATTAAACTTGGTTTTTTCAAAGTTATTTTAAACGTTTCTTATTCTTTTACACACTTTTTATAGCATTTTCTACATTTTTTTTAAAAAAAATTTTTTTATCTACACCATAAATCGTGTTTTTTTAGGTTTTTTCAAAATTAAGAAACTATTTTACTGTTTGATTGTTTTTACTTTATTCGCTGATTATACGTAAGCATAATTTGTTTGACATTTTTAAATGTTTAACCCACTTTAAAAAAAAAAAAAAGTTTTGAAATCAAATGTATTTTTTTAAGTGTGACACCCAATAATTTTCTGGGTAAACCGAATTTGATGATTCTTTTTTTATTTGAAAGCTGGGGTCATTTCCATTTAGTCCCATTTAAATTTAATCAAGATCTGACCAGTAGTTTTTAATTAATTCTTATTTATGCTTTTTTTAACATATATTTTTGACACTTACAATTAATTAATTAAAAAAACTTAATAAAATTAAAAAATTAAAAAAATTGCTTTTAATTTAATTAAATATTAGTTTATAAGCAATGTGAGTCAATTGAATAAATAAAATAATAATAAAGTAATCAAATTGAAATTGGTTTTTAAAAATTTTATCTATATCTTAATAATATGTATCTTAAGGTCTATATTTTAATCATTACTTTATTCTGTTGTTTTGTTTTTTCTATTTTCTTAACTTTTCTTAATTTTTTGTTCAAAGTATTACATTTTAAACAATTAATAAAAAAAAGAAAGTTATAATTTTGCATCTGATGTATATGTGTACGTGACTGTTGCCCTGTAGAGACTAAACGACTTAACCATTTTTTTAAATTTTTTTGAAAGCGAAGGTGGATTAAAAAAGCTTTAAGTTATAGTTCAAACCATAAATTAGACGTTTAAAAATTATGAATATTCTTATTGTTGTCAAAATTTGGTATCACGTTTTTTGATAATATTGAACGTAAAAGCTGTACAATTTATTTATTTCTTATTTACACACTTGAACAACTTGTATACTAGTATTACACTATTTGATAGGAATTATGTTACTATTTTTTGTGTAAAATTAAAAATAAATAAGTTATTTAAGAGATAGAATACAACCCTTTAATTCAAGATGGCGTATGAGGCAACAAGTCTGGTATCATAAAATTTTAAGAATTTTACGGTTGAATAATCTTTATTTTTTTTATTTAAATTATCTAACTTTTCTCTATGTCACAAAAAATTAGATATATTAAAAAAGTAGTAAACAAAATTATAAATAAACAAAAATTCAAAACATGTTAAAAATTAAACAAATAAACAATAATTAAAATTTGGTCTAAGAAATTGTGTTTAGACATTTAGAATTTAGAGCGGCTTATCAGTCAGGATTGAAATTAAAAGATTTGTCAGAAGGTCCTAAAGACAAAACACTATTTATAGACAATTTTAGTATTTTATCCTATAGAGTGTACTAATGCGTAGGTCAGTTCAAACCAAATACAAAAAACACTTAGCTCACCCAAAATACGGCAGATTAGACAAATCAAGTATAGCAAAGCACACCTTTTATAGCAATCATCTTATCTAAACGCCGCCGAACTAATTGAAATTTATAAAAACAAAGCAAATGACGCTTTTTTATCAGGTTCTTGTTACAATATTCAGAAAAAAAACGCACAAATGAGATCCAATATCAAGCAAATAATAGTTCAGTTTTATTCTTTTTCTGATGGTGGTCGGAGATTCAATAAAAGAACTTTTTGGCAAGTGGTAAAAAAGCTAATAGCTTATAGTGCCAAAGATTTTAAAGCAATCAATTAATCAAGAAAAGTTTAAATCTTGCTTTGAAATATTAATTTTAGAAAGAGGACAATCATAATATAATTATAGTGTTGCATCGGTCATGGTAAAAATTTTTTTTTTGGAGACGTACTTATATGACCTATTGACCTATTGTTTACCTTGGTATTTTGCCAATTCTAGTAATTTTAGTCGATAGTTTACCATGTTACATAAAGCATCAAAAACAGCATTAATTCATTTACTTTTGTTTATTTTTTTAAGTGAAAATGTTTTGTTTTATACTATATTATGTGCAGATATAGAGTATGAAAACAGGTATATAATAACAAAAATTAATTTTTTGAGTATAATATTTATTTAATTATTTAATGCCGATTTAGTGATGATGATGATAATGATGATTATTTTAATGACAAATTTGAAAATATTACCGAAAATTATAGTGATATAGATATAGAGGATTATAATGATGAGTGAGTATCTTTATTCAGTGTATTTTCTGATTTTTAAAGCAAATTACTACTCTTTTTCACAACTTTTTCTCAACTCGGACAATAATTAAATAAAAACTAATTTTGTAACGTGAAAGCTGCACAGTTTATTTATTTAACTTATTTATTTATATACTAACTAGCTGACCCGGCGAACTTCGTACCGCCTAACAGTCAATGAATGTCGTGTTACTTTTTAGCTGAACTAATTTAGGCTATGATGAACGTAAAACAATGATACAAAATAATATATTTATATAGATAGAAACAAAAAAGTATTTTATTATGATGAATGATGATGAAAACATACATACAGAATGATAATAAAAATAAAAAAAAATAAAAAATAATAATTAAGTACTTCAAACTCATGTCAGAAAAAAATGATGTTGTGCAGATTGGGAAAAAAAAATAAAACTCGGATTAATTTATTAGTAGGATTTTCATTCAAGCACTTTGTGGTAAACGACATTCTTTGTTTTTTGGTCATGCGCAAGAACAAATAAAGCGGATGGTTTGCCGACACGTGAGCATGCCACGTACAATTGACCATGAGAAAAACATGCATTTTCTAGATTGAGGCCACAAATAGTCAAGGATTGACCCTGTGATTTGTTGATCGTTATGGCGAAGGCAAGACGAATCGGGAATTGAATTCGTTTAAACTCAAAGGGCATATCCGTTGGGATCATCGGAATCCTTGGAATAAGAGCTTTCTCATCTTTAAATTTTCCTTTAAGTATCAACTAGTGCAATTTCTCGCAGATAATTGTCTCGCGATTATAACATTTTGTATATTTAATATATATTTATGTCAAAGCACTCGTGACGTCGGTTTTTCGATTAGATTTGAACTCAAACTGACTCTCACTCTCGCTTGCTGCGTGCTAATAACGCATCCGATACCGACAGTCTAGAACCCACTGGAAAACCGTCTCGCAGCTTCGATTCTTCTCAAATCTTTGTTTCCGTTACAATATTATAATTATAGTGTCGCTCTTTTACCTTTCGTCGGATATGTGCGTCAATGCTTTTTGTCGCAGTTTTTTTTGTTTATTGCTAATTTAATATTAGAAAAAAAAATTATTTTTGATTAGTTGGTACTTTATGTTTTAGACATTCTGTGGATAATTATAAATTCTATAAAAATGATAAATTTAACAACAAAGATGAGACCACTATTTACCAACGCTTAGGTAATTAAGCTACTACAATATATTTATTATTTAAATAATTGTTTTGTTTAGCCCTCAGCAGGAAGCAGATCTTAAAACATTTTCTAGCCAGCTTGAACAAGAACTGCTCCTTGACCAAAAATCAAATTTTCCTAATGCCGCCAAAAACATCACTTTCCCACCAAACGAATTCGAGCCGGAAGATCTTTTTCGAATTATCACTAAATTGAACAATACTAACAATGGTTCTGGAAATTATTATTCTAGGTAAATTTTAATTAAAAATAGTTTTGATTTTGGGGTAAGTTTTGACACAGGTAATTATGGGGGAGTTCGAACCGGAGAGCTCAAAGAAGAGAAGCTTCAGGTGATTAAAGGACATTACACTGAAAAATTCAAACAAGACCTTCCGGGTGGTTTACCCCCAATTGATGTTATTCGCAATGTTGGCTACATTGCAGATGAAAAAGGCTACCAACCTTTTATTATTAACTATACAATTGATGATCATCGTTCTGATACGGAGCCTCATTATGATACACCTTTTGGTGATGATAGACGTAGATCAGAAGAATACAAAACTCATTATAAACCCCAAGAGCAATTCAGCAAAGTTAAACTTCCTGACATTACAAAGCAACCTTTAATTACAGATCAATCAGGAAATTATAAATTTGGGTAAGCATTTCAAAAAGCTTGTTATAGGAAAATTAAAAATTTTTTTAAGCTTTCACACACTAAAATACGGAAGAGCTGAATCTAGCGAAACCATAAACCAAAATACAGAAAATGAAACAAGAATTGTGAAAGGACAATATTCTAATATAATCGGAAACCGTCGTTTTTTTGTTAAGCAAACCATTGGCTATACAGCTGATAAAAATGGTTTTCAACCGTTTTTGATTGATTCGTATTCAAATAGATGGCCACTTTTGGAACATTTTGAGCCGGTTCATCATTATGATTCTGATCGACTTGCTGAAGACGTTTCAGTACATTTTAAGCCTTTGGAAGATTATAAAAATGTCAAATTACCTACGTTTGATGATAAAGATCAAAATAAAAGTACTGATGGATATCAATTTAGGTAGGTACCTATTTAGAATAAATAAAACTAATAGTCAAAATAGTCCAGTCAAGATAGACATAAAAACAACTTTAAATAGAAAAAATTAAAACTTGCAATTTTTTTAACGTTGAGGGGGGGGATTGAAAGTCTAAATTTTTGATAAAATCTAGCCGCCGCGGTATAAAAATGTCAAATTACCTACTTTTTATAATAAAGATCAAAATAAAAGTTTTGATAAACTTTAATTTAGGTAGGTACCTATTTAGAATAAATAAAACTAATAGTAAAAATAGTCCAGTCGAGATTGACATAAAAATAACCTTAAATAGAAAAAATTAAAAATTGCAATTTTTTTAACGTTGAGGGGGGATGATTGAAAATCTAAATTTTGATACAATCTAGCCGCCGCGGTATAAAAATGTCAAATTACTCACTTTTGATAATAAATACCAAAATAAAAGTTTTGATAAATTTCAATTTAGGTAGGTACCTATTTAGAATAAATAAAACTAATAGTCAAAATAGTCCAGTAGAGATAGACCTAAAAATAACCTTAAATAGGAAAAATTAAAAATTGCAATTTTTTTTAACGTTGAGGGGGGTGATTGAAAGTCTAAATTTTGATACAATCTAGCCGCCGCGGTATAAAAATGACAAATTACCTACTTTTGATAATAAAGATCAAAATAAAAGTTTTGATAAATTTCAATTTAGGTAGGTACCTATTTAGAATAAATAAAACTAATCGTCAAAATAGTCTAGTCGAGATAGACATAAAAATAACCTTAAATAGAAAAAATTAGAAGTTGCAATTTTTTTTAACGTTGAGGGGGGGTGATTGAAAGTCTAAATTTTGATAAAATCTAGCCGCCGCGGTATAAAAATGTCAAATTACCTACTTTTTATAATAAAGATCAAAATAAAAGTTTTGATAGATATCAATTTAGGTAGGTCCCTATATAGAATAAATAAAACTAATAGTCAAAATAGTCCAGTCGAAATAGTCATGAAAAAAACCTTAAATAGGAAAAATTAAAAGTTGCAATTTTTTTTAACGTTGAGGGGGGGTGATTGAAAGTCTAAATTTTGATACAATCTAGCCGCCGCGGTATAAAAATGACAAATTACTACTTTTGATAATAAACATCGAAATAAAAGTTTTGATGGATATCAATTTAGGTAGGTACCTATTTAGAATAAATAAAACTAATAGTCAAAATAGTCCAGTCGAGATTGACATAAAAATAACCTTAAATAGAAAAAATTAAAAATTGCAATATTTTTAACGTTGAGGGGGGATGATTGAAAATCTAAATTTTGATACAATCTAGCCGCCGCGGAATAAAAATGTCAAATTACCTACTTTTGATGATAAAGATCAAAATAAAAGTTTTGATGGATATCAATTTAGGTAGATATCTATTTAGAATAAATAAAACTAATAGTCAAAATAGCCGAGTCGAGATAGACAAAAAAATAACCTTAAATAGAAAAAATAAAATTGCATTTTTTTTTGTAAGATTGAGGAGGGAGGGGGGGGGTGATTGAAAGTCAAAATTTTGATACAATCTAGCCGCCGCGGGATAAAAATTTAGGTAGGTACCTATTTAGAATAAATAAAACTAATAGTCAAAATAGTTCAGTCAAGATAGAGATAAAAATAACCTTAAATAGAAAAAATTTGAAATTGCATTTTTGTTTAACGTTGAAGGGGGATGATTAAAAGTCTAAATTTAGATACAGTCTAGCCGCCGCGGTATAAAAATGTCAAATTACTTACTTTTGATAATAAAGACCAAAATAAAAGTTCTGATGGATATCAATTTAATGGAAAAATTTATGGAAATGTTGCAATTTTTTTAACGTTGAAGAGGGGTGATTGAAAGTCTAAATTTTGATACAATCTAGCCGCTGCGGTCGCCGCCATCTTGATTTAAAGTTTTTTTTTTTTTGTTTTTCTAAAATACCTCATTAATTTACGACTTTAGAGTCAAAATGAAAGTGTTCAAAGTTGTTGGAAATTTAATTTCATACAAGTTTAGTCTATTTCTAGTTTTTTCTATTTCAATGTCTATCTCGACTGGACTAACAATTGATTGTTAGTTCAGTCGAGATAGACTGGACTAACAAAAAACCGAGTGAAAATAACAATTTGAATTGTTTTTTTTAGCTTCAACTCTGGTACCTACAACCGATCTGAAATTTCCGAAATAAAAAACAAAGGAACCGAAAATGAAATTTCAGTGATAAAAGGTCAATACACAGAAAAAATAAAAAATGAACGTGGCGAAGCTGTGATAAGGCACATTGGATATGTGGCTGACGAACGCGGTTACCAGCCTTTTATTATTAAATCCTATATTGAAAATCCGTCTCTAAAACCGCCCCTAGCATTCACAGTGTACCCTGACACAACTCCACCACCGCCAGGTTCTCCGAAAGGAAAAGGCATTGGATCTTTGTACGTGAATAGCGCCCTTGCTCAATTGGGCTAGATATCAACAAGTTTGAAAATGTTTTATTTTATTTGTTGACAAATCGCTTTAATTAGACTGTCAATAATAAATAATTATTGTCATTTTTTTTTATTTAATTTAACAAGGAACAAAAAACGCAAAATGTAACAACAGCATGCTACAAATGTTACATTATGGCAGATCAATTTCCTTTTTGTATATACACGTTGGAATAATTTTCTCTTAAATTTGCTCTTATCACGTCTATCCTAAAATAATAAATAAACTTGATTTGACACTATTCTTAAGACCGTTCTAAAAATGAAACACAATTTGGTCTCGTTATCACCCACGATTTTACACGTCCGCCAGGGGGCGGAGCTTAGTTCTGTCATTTCAGTCACTCTCTTGTCTTTTCTTCGTCTAGCTAAAGAAAACCGACCCTTCGAAGAGGTATCATAAAATTGTACATTTTAAACCTTCTGAGATATGGATTCTCTGAGTAATGCCAAAGCTCAACAGTAAATATTACTATTCTAGAATTACTATTAAAAGATTTTTTACGGTAAAGTTAATATTTTTAGAGATATAAATTTAAAAAGTTTAACAAATTACAAATGTATGTTTGAGCATAAGCTCTAAGTGCTTGCAGATGAAAAACATCTGATGTGCATTTAAATTAACATTAGTGCCAAAACAACAACAAAAAATGTGTTTAGCTTTATCAAACATAGATCTAAAAATTTTATATAAAGTGACCTTAAAAAAAAATAAGAATAAAAAAAAAATTTTCTTTTTATTTAGACACAATCATATACCTATAATTATCTTTTATTTTACAGTTTTTAAATACAGACACTTAAGTACATGCACTTTGTAAAAACATCTTGTACATTTATATTTATATCGATTCAAGACATTTGTTGCTTGCTCTATTACGTCTGATCTGATCTTTGCTTATATATTGCGTTTGGCACCGAAGAGTCTGGAATTGACTAGATAAGTTCTCAAACCTCCGATTCTGCTACAATATTAAAAAAAAACAATGTATCTTTGGTTTGACATTAAAATATTATCTTGAGTTCGCTAAACCTTTATCTTTTTTACTAATTTATTTAGTTTTGGCTCTTTGCAACAATATCAACTTTTTTTTTTAATTTATGAAACATATTGTAGTTATTTTTCTTAGTAATATATATTTTTCATTTTACAACTATAATAATATAATTTTCTTTATCTTTTTCGTAATTTTGTCTGGGTTTTTATTGTTAAGTTTTCTGTTCAGATTGTAAAAAATTTAAATATTCTTAAATTTTATATTGTTATTCTACCGTTTTTGATTTTTTATTGTTTTTGTTTTTTTTTCGTTTAATTAGTATCATGTGATTTTGTATCTTTTATCTTTTTTCTGTATAATTTTTTTCTAATTATTTTTAGTTATTTTAAATTTAATCCTATTTTTTCGCTCAGTTGCTTTCTTTTTTTCATTATATGTTTTGTTGTAGTTCTATCTTTCTCTACCACATTTTGCACATTCTCTAGATTTTCTCAACAAGAAATTTTTGTTTGCTTGTATTTTTGTTTTTAAGCTTTCTTATCAGCTTTTTTTTCAATTTGGTTTCTTAAGATTTTTGATAATTATTTTACTGTTTTTTCTATTCTTTTTTGTTTTTTAACTTTTTTAATAGTTTTTCTTATTAAAATATGGTATACTCAATTAGAGATTTTAATAACTAATAATTCTTTTTGTAGATTAGTTGCGCTGATTTATTCCAGCATCAAAAACAAGAAACACAAGTTGAAAAAAAGTTTTTCTTAAACTTGTATTTCTTGTTTTTCTGATTTTATTCTTTTCTGATTAAGTCAGCCTAAGCGTATAACTACTGTGTTACTTGTTTTTTATTAGATTTTTTTTAGGTTTTTTTTGATGTTTTTGATTTTTTCTCTTAGTAGCGTTTGATATTTTTTCTAGTTTTGCTACTTTCTCTACTTCTGAATTGTACTCTTGCTGTCATCTATTTTTTTATTTGATGTTTGTTGTTTTTTTGTTTATTTAATTGGTTTTGTTGATTACATTTTTTTTCAAATTTTTATATATATAAACTTTTTGTTTTATTTTTTTCTACCATACTGTTTTGAAGAAGTTTTATTGCTCAGTGTAGCCTAGCATTTTTGTATTTTTGTCACACTTTTGTGATTGACATTTGAGCAGTGGCGTGCTGTTTTCTAAATGTAAAATAAATTTTTAATAATTAAAGAAAAAACGAGAAATTTTTAAACAGAATAAAATTATATATTTTCTATTTCACAGCCATTAAAAACAATAACACAAACTAATTAAATTAATATATTCAAATTTATAAAAATTTGTGAGCTATTGCGTAAGTGACGTTATATTTACTCAGCTAGTACAAACCTGCTGCCAAAAAAGCAGCCGCCTTTAATTCCTGCTAATATTGGACACTCTATAACTACATACTGTTTTCTTTAAATATAATATTGATTTTTTTATGTTTTTTATATTGTATTTGTTTTTTTCTCTTAAAAGTGTTTTAAAATATTTAATATTTTTTTAGTTATACTAATTCTGTATTGTTTTTACTGTAATCTTGCTGTCTATTGTTATTTGTGTATTTCTATACTTTTTTTTGGGTTTTTTGTTTTTTTTTATGTAATACTTAGTTTTGTTGATCAAAATTTTTTATAAGTTTTATTGTTTTTTTATATATACATATACTTTTTGTTTTATTTTAATCAATTTATGACTTAGTACAGCTCAGCATTTTTTATTCCTGTCACACTTCTGTTTGAATCTCTCTCACTATTTACTTAGTTTTTTCAAAATTTTTTTTGTTAATTGTTTTTGGAAAAATTGTTTAAGATTTCTATAAATATTCATAATTTATCAAAAAATACTCTAAATATATATATATTTTTTATTTGTAATTATATTAAATTATTAAATAGTTTTATAATTTTTGACATTTTACACCATGGTTTCAATTTTTGAGTTTTTTTATACTTTTTAGCTCTGCAAGGTTCTACAATAACGCATTTTTTTATTCGTTTTTTTAATACTTTGACAAATTTTGTTATTTTTAATATACTTCTTTGATTTATTATTATTATTTTTTACTGCTTATTTGTTTGTCTCAATTCATAATTTTATTTATTTGAACTGCTATTATTACGCGGCAATGAACTTTTACTTTATTTAAAATTATTCTCAACCCAATCACTCAATAATTTTTTTGAATTTTGTACCGCGCATTGATCTAATTATACATCCATTTATACTTCAGTTAATCTGAAAGCTTCTATAACTTAGTGTAGCGTAACAACTTTTTATTTTCTTTTTCTTTTCTTCTTTCTCTCTCTCTCTCTCTCATTCAAGTTAGTTAGTATTTTCCAAAATGTTTTTTTAATAACTGAGTTCATAAGAACTGCTCATAATTCTACAAAGTTTTTATAAACTACCAATAAATGCTCTAAATTTCCAATTTTAATAATTATAGTAAATTATTAAAAAAATTTATAATTTTTAACATTTTATGCATTATTATTTCAATAACTCGTCCGTGCGTAATAGTTATTTACTTTATTAGTGCGGTAAGTTTTATTTTACAGCGCAAAATTTTAATTCTGAAGCACGACGCTTAAAACCGCCAGTGAGTCAACGTGACAGTTAAAAGCTAAGCATGTAAAAAAGTCTAGATACCATAGCAGTTGACAAGACATAAATAAGCGGTTTACAATCGACGAGGCTGAAATTGTTTATTTTCTAGCCTAGCAAGATTCTATAATAACGCATTGTTTATTTCAAATTAATTTACAAGTTTTTTGATAGCATTCTTCCTATTTTAGTGTTTGTTCAAATGTTATTTTTTTATACTTCAGTTAATATGAAAGAATACTTCTCTCTCTCTCTCTTTCTCTCATTCAAGTTACTTAGTATTTTCTAAAATTTTTTGCAACGAATAACTAATTTTTTAATAATAAATAACTAATTTTATGATAATAAATGATTTAGTTCTTTACTTGTTTTTTGGTTGGTAGCGTTGCCCACGCCGATTATCTAATTTTTTAAATTTGAAATAGTTTTATTGTTTTGTTGCTATGGTTTTATTCAAATAAAAGAGCATCGTTTTAAAAATTTATTCTGCCATTTTCTTCTGCGAATTTTCGTTTCAAATTTGTAAATATGAGCGACTCCGATAGAGAAATTTTAGCTCCACCTGAAATTAGAGAATCTGCAAATAGAGCAGTATCAAATTTGCTTCCTGAGAATAGCCGCTCGAAGTACGAGCGGCTTTTAACCATACAACAAATGTTTAGATTGGTGCAAAAAAAGAAAAATCAAAAATTTCACCAAGAATTGCTTATTGGCATATTTTCAACAACATCAAAGCAAGAAATCCTTTTGGTCTGTATACTCTATGCTTAAACTTTGCTTAATGGTAAAGAATAACGTAGATATTTCGATATTTTATAAACTTTTTGGAACGTTGTGTATTTTGTAGAATGGTTGTGTGACAATTGACAGTTTGACGTGACGTCTCTGGATTTCAATACAAACCTGACAGACTCATTTCCCCTAGTTTTGCTTGCAAAGGAAAAAACACCGCAGTGTGGAAAAATTGTCTTTACATGCATTGGGAACGAACGGAAACTACTGATGTTTGAGCGATGAGGGCAAAAAAATTATTCACTTTATTAGTGCGGTAAATTTCATTTTAAAGCGCAAAATTTTAATTTTAAAGCACGACGTTTAAGACCGCCAGTGAGTCAACGTGACAGTTGAAAGCTAAGCATGTAAAAAAGTCTAGATACCATAGCAGTTGACAAGACATAAATAAGCGGTTTACAATCGAAGAGACTGAAATTGTTTATTTTCTAGCCTAGCAAGATTCTATAATAACGCATTGTTTATTTCAAAGTTATTTACAAGTTTTTTGATAGCATTCTTCCTACTTTAGTGTTTAAACGTAAATTTTTTTAAATTTTTGAAATAATTGTTTTTACTTGTTCTTTCTTTTTAACTAAGCTAGTTAACTCTTCTTTATTTTTTTGTGAATATCAATTTGTGTATTAACTTCAAGTAACAGAAAGTGATCTTATTTACAAGGTTTGTTTTAACTGACAATTAACAAGATTTTTGTCAGATAAAACTGTCATTTTGTCAAAACTGGAGTTCCGCTTCGCTTGACAGTTCTCTCCCGTACAAATCAGTTGATATATCTCTTAAATGTGGTGAGAACGTTGCTAAAATCTCGCCTTACCATCATCCAAATTAACAAAAGGTACGAAACGATAAAAATAAAAGATTCCATGATCAGTATACTGTAAAACCGCTATACTAATGGAGCGTGTAAATCGTGAACAGATGAACAAACAGCCGAGATTTGGTTACTGTTTATGGTTAACAATACTAAAACAGATTTTTTTTTCGGTCAAATTATGGTTATTAAAAGTAACGGAACCCAACAGACTTTCAATTATAACGAACAAATGACATGTATTATTTTTTTGAAAGAAAATTGAAAAAAATGAGCGGATGGGTGGAATGACGCTAATGACTCGAATGACAAGATATATATCCGAAAAATTTGGCTTTAATGGAGCTGAGAAAGGTACAGCAATTATGAGAAAGGGTTATAAATGTCATTACAAATCAGGCCACAACAACTAGTCGAATGATTAATTAAAAAAAAAAAAGTGAAAAATTTCAATCAGATAGAGCCTTCATGGCACTCTACTAACGGTTTCTAAGATCAAGAAAAATAAAAATGCCAAATGAACCGTTTGATGAACATTGAGGACCTCCGCGAAGAACCTCTGGTAATCTGAGCATCTCATCGAGCATTACTTGGCTATCAACATCCCAAAATTTTCACTTGGTTGCTTGGTACCTTTTTGGGTTTGTTGTTAAACACAAAAATCGGTCTATATAATTTTACTAAATTATATTGTTCTACCGAAAATCAAATTACAACCAATTGATCAAATATTTTGGAATGACTTGGTGATTTTTATAATAATAATTCATGCAGCAAAACCATTATATTTATTTTATTTAATTCTATCGAAGGCGGCTATGCAGAAAATTATAAGGCTTTGTAGCTTTTTTTTGCTTAGTTTTTGTTTTTATAGACTTAACTGTACCGCTCATCTAATTGACTTATTGAAAAGTATTCAATTTGTGTACGTTCTAATTATATTCCATAAAGAAAAATCAAATGTAATAATTTTTATTTCTCCACAATACATAGTTATAAGTAATATAAAATATAATACAAAAAAACTCTAATTTTCTTGTTTTTTTTTAAATTCTTCTTTTCTACGCTACTTTTTCTCTTTTTTTCTTCTCTCATTCTACTTCATTTACCAGGTTATACAATTTGTTTCTTTTTCTATCATTTTCATTCATTCTTTTCTTTTATTATGTTTTCTCTTGCTAGCATAGTTTCTTTTACCTCCACGCATTTCTTCTTCATGGCGGTTCTCGGTTTTTTTATATATTTTACGCTAAACATTTTTTTAACAAACAATAAGGTAGAAAGTGAGCTACTAAAAAAACTTGTAAATTGATTTAAACTAAACAATACGTCATCTTGCTAGGCCAGAAAATAAACTACTTTAGCCTCGTCGATTGTGAACCGCATATTTTCGTCTTGTCAACTGCTGTGGTGTTTAGACTTTTTCACATGCAGAGCTTTCATCTGTCACGTTGACTCACTGGCGGCTTTATTAAGACATTCCGCTAAGCGTCGTGCTTCAAAGTTAAAGCTTTGCGCTGTAAAATAAAATTAGTGCTTACCGCACTAATAAAGTAAATAACTATTACGCACTGACGAATTATTGAAATAATAATGCGTAAAATGTTAAAAATCTATAAACTTTTTAAATAACGTACTATAATAAAATTATTAAAATTGGAAACCTAGAGCATTTATTGGTAGTTTATGAGAACTTTGTAGAATTCTGAACAGTTCTTATAAACTCAGTTATAAAAAAACATTCTAGAAAATACTAAGTAGCTTGAGAGAGAGAGAGAGAGAGAGAAAAAAAAAGAAAAAAAGAAAATAAAAATTTATTACGCTACACTAATCTATAGAAGCTTTCAGATAAACTAAAGTATAAAAAATGAATGTATAAGTAGATCAATACGCGGTACAAAATTCAAAGAAATTATTGAGTGATTGGGTTGAGAATAATTTAAAATGACGTAGAAGTTTATTGCCGCGTGATAATAGCAGACAGAAGAAGTAGAATTGTGAATTGAGATAAACAAATAAACAGTGAAGAGAAAAAAAAAATAAAACAGAAAAGGATATTAAAAATAACAAAAATTGATGAATTATTTAAAAAACGTATAAAGAAATGCGTAATTCTAGAACCTTGCAGAGCTAAAAAGTATAAAAACTCAAAAATTAAATTTATGGAACCCACTGGCAAATTCATAAAGTATAAAAGAATAAAATGTCAAAAATTATAAAACTATTTAATAATTTAATATAATTACAAATAAAAAAAAAACCTGAAATATTGAGTATTTTTTGGTAAATTATAAATACTTATAAACATTCTTGTTACAAATTCTTCTTTCCCCAACCGTGATTTTTCTTTTTCCTTCTTTTTTCATTGTACCTCATTTATCATCTATTTCGTTCTCTTTCTATCATTTTTATCCATTCTATTCTATTTTCCTTTTTTTGTAATTATGTTCTCTGTTGCCATTATACTTTCTTTTACTTCCACACATTTCTTCTTCATGTCCTTTCTCGGTTTTTTAAATATTCTACACTAAACACTTTTTTTTCGTATTATTCTTTTTTTTATTTTTAATTTTTTGGTCTGCTTTTTTGTTCATCATTTTAAAGTATAAAAACATCAAAAATTAGATCCATGGAACCCTCTGGCAAATTCATAAAGTATAAAAGAATAAAATGTCAAAAATTATAAGACTATTTAATAATTTAATATAATTGCAATAAAAAAAAACTGAAATCTAGAGTATTTTTTGGTAAATTAAGAATACTTATAAACATTCTTGCTTTTTACAAATTCTTCTTCTCTCTACCGTGTTTTTTTTCTTTTCCTCTTCTTTCATTCTACCCCATTTACCAAGTTTAATCTCTTTCTTTCTCTTTCTATCATTTTATCCATGCTTTTTTGTTCATCATTTTTTAGCACCGTTTCAGTTTTTTAGACCCTTGTTTATCTCTGATTTTATCTTCAAATTCTACCGCATCCTTTCTTGCCTCTATTCTTACATTTTTTCTATTTTCTTTCTCTCTCACTATATAGCCTAGAGTTACCCTACTTAACCCGAGTATTCATCTCATATATTTTTCTTGCACTTTTTATTTCTATATCCTCTCTTTTTATTCTCAATTTTCTTCTGTAGACAACTCACCACTTTCTTTCTTACGCTTCAAGAAAAAAAATTACGTCTTACGTAAAAAATAACTAATCTAGAAGCAACTAGAAAGTATAGTAAAACAATCAAAAAAAGAAAAACCAACAAATGGTAACAAAATAGACCAAAAAATGTAAGGTTTAGATGCAAAAAAAATAACAATCTAAAAAAAAAATTATAAAAACTAAAAAAGCATACATAAAAAAATTGCATAAAAAGTATGAACAATACAATAAAAACGTGATAATAATAAGAAAAATTTTAAGTAAAATTAAGATGAAAAATAATGAAAAAAAAGCCAAAATAAAAAAAATATTTTTTGAGTTTTTATATGGTTATCTTTGTAAGATAAAGAAGAAAAAGTAATTAACAAGATAGAAAAAACAAACTTTGAAAAAAAACTAATAATAGAAAAAATAACAAAAAATCAGTTTGAAATAGAAAAAGCTTATTCTAGAACCTTGGAGAGCTAAAAAGTATAAAAACTCAAAAATTAAAACCATGGAACCCACTAGCAAATTCATAAAGTATAAAAGAATAAAATGTCAAAAATTAAAAATCTATTTAATAATTTAATATAATTACAAATAAAAAAAAACTGAAATCTTGAGTATTTTTTGGTAAATTAAAAATACTTATAAACATTTTTGTTTTTACAAATTCTTCTCTCTACTCTGTTTTCTCTCTTTTCTTCTGCTCTCATTCTACCTCATTTACCAAGTTTAATCTATTTCTTTTGCTTTCTATTATTTTTATTCATTCTATTTTTTTTTCTTTCTTTTCATTATGTCCTTTGCTGTTACTATACTTTCTTTAACCTCCACGTATTTCTTCTTCATGACTCTCGGTTTTTTATATATTCTACACTAAACACTTTTCTTTCATAAAATTCCATTTTCTCATTTTATATTCCCTTCTCTGCTTTTATGTTCATCACTTTTCAGCACTGTTTCAGTTTTTACATCTTCTTTTACCTCTTTTATCTTCAAACTTTACCGCTTCTTTTCTTGATTCTATTGTTACATTTTTTTTGTTTCCTTCTTGTTATATAACCTGTAGTGGCCCTAGTTAACCTCAGTATCTATCTCAAATATTTTTGTTGCACGGTTTTTATCTCTATTCTCTCTTTTTATTCTCAAATTTTTTCTCAAAACAACTTTCTCACTCTCCAAAAAAAAAATAATAACCGCATTAAAAAAATTTATTTAATTAAAAATAGAAGCAACTGAAAGGTGCAGTAAAACAAACAAAAAAAAAACTAACAAACCATAACAAACTAGACCAAAGAATGGAAGGTTCAGGCAAAAAAACAAAAAAAAATACATAAAAAAACTGTATAAAAAAATGTGAACAATACGATTAAAACGTGATGATGTAGAAATAAGAAAAATTTCAACTACAATATAAGATTAAGAAAATACAAAAAGAACTATTTCTTAAGTTTTTATCTTTGTAAGATAAAAAAGAAAAAAAAGATTGATAAGATAAAAAATGCAAACTTAAAAATAAAATAAATAAATTAAAAACTAATAATAGGGAAAAAAACAAAGAAGATACAGAAAAACAACAAAAAAAATTGTTAAAGTAAAAAAACTAGTTTTTAATAGAAAAAAGCAAAGTAAGGTGTAATTGATCAAGTATTTTAAAATATCTTGATGATTTTTACAAAATAATTCATACAGCAAAACTTATATTTATTTATTTGATTCTATCAAAACGATAATGTAGAACATTATAAGCCTCTATCAATTTTAGCATATATTGCTTTACGCAGCTCATCGAGGTTATTTAAACGCTGCTAAGAAATTAAGTTCTTTAAATAGTGCCACAAAAAGAAGTCACATGAATTGAGGTTGCAGGATCTTGTAAGATAAGTTATGACTGTATTTCGACTAATAACTCAACAATCATAAAATTTTTGTATTGTATTTAAGGTCTTATAAATGGTATGTGAAGTAGCACCGTCTTGCTGGAAGTACCCGTCAACAATTTCCTTGTCATAAAGCTGGCCAAAAATGACTGCAAACACTCTTGAGATTTTGCAGCAATCAATGTTCTATGGAAAAAAAACATTGTTTCTTTAATAGAATTTAAATAAAATTATTAATTTTCTAGAACAAAATCAGAAGTGTAGAAGGCAGAAAAATAATAATAAATTGTGCGAGAGATTTATATTAATTAGTAATATGTTTAACAATAAAAACAATAGAATAGGAGCAAAATAAGACAGCAAATCAAGAGAAATCCTTAGAAAAAAAAATTTAGACTATAGTAAAAAGCGATGTAAATAACAACATAAACATTAAAGACTACTAAAAAAAAAGAAAATAAAAAAATTGTTGTATTTTATTAATAGTAATAGTTTCAATAAGAATATTTTATAATTTATTAAAAACATACTTTTTAAAATAAACAGTTTAAAGAAACAATAATTAAAAATGTAAATTTAATATTTTTTTTATAAATTAGACAGGTAGATTAAATTAATTAATGTAAAAGTTAGAAAAAAGCAGGCAAAATATCTAAAGTATACAGTTTTATAAAAATATAAATTACAAGAGAAAAAGTGATAAAAATAAAACTACATATAACTATACTGAACAAGTTTTTTCACAAAAATGTACAATTATGTCAAAAAAAAAGTATTTTTGAAGACTTTTTCACTACAAAACTTATGCTGTTTTGCTCATATCTGTTCTTTAGTAGAGAAAATCTAATAGTCTGCTAACAAATTATTAAGTTTCTTCAATAATTGCAGTTTAATTTAAAATTAAATGTTCTAATTGGCCGTTCACTCAAAATTAGCCAATCGCGTAACGAGTTGCTAACTCTATATAATTTGATTTCTACACACTTTTTTTAAAAATAGTGAAGAAAAATACCACTAAAAATACCAAAGCCACTTGCCCCATGTACATAGAAAAATAAAAATTATGACTTACGACAAGATAACCTATAAAATAAGATTATAAGTTATTGTTATAAGTCTAATTAAAATTTAAAATATTTTTTTGTCGGAGTTTGGCACGTATGCAAAAACTCTTATCAATTTTTCTATAAGAAATAAGGGCAAAAACTAATCAGAATTTAAATGCAGATTGCAAAAAAGTTTCAAATTTTACTTCCTGTGTTCCAAATGTTTTTACCTGACTTTAAGAGATCTATTAAATAATTTGTTAAAAAATATCTCCAATACAATGAAAGAAGCAACCCTGTGGTGAGACCACCACCACCATATAATAAATTTTTTTTTCGTCATTCATGTGACTTAATCGAGTGTTTGTTGGTAAATGACTTGGCAAGAAATAGTCAAAAAAGAAGCTAAACGGTCTTTAATTGCCGTATTGAGAACTTAATCGGTTAGAAAAATTTCACTTCACACTTTTTCACCGAAAAAAAAAAGAACAACACTTGAATCTCCTGGCGAAAATTATTTGGGTATTGTTAGAGGATGGTAGGTGGGTCCACTTGACTTAAATGAGATTATAGAAAAATCGACTTCTGTTTTATTTATTTTGTATTTGATCGAGAGCTTAGACGTGAATTGCTTCTAATGAATGTAATTTGACGAGCGTCAGAAACAATGACCCGTATATTCGCCTCCCGTTCGAAAAAAAAATCAATTTAAAAAATTTAAATTCCCATAATAATCCCATTCCTTTAGATTTGATATCTCCAAGGTGGTCTTCTACCCTACCGCACAATGCAATAATTGTACCCTACCGAGCGATATATGGCACTATTACCCCTTGTGGCCACCCCATTAATTTCTCAATTCTCGCCTTCATCGCTAACTTTGTGGCGGAAACTATCACCTAATGTCATCTATATCACAGTGTATATAATTTTATTTTTCTGTGCGGTTTCTTTTTCGGCGAAATCACTCATGTGTTGAAAGAATTATTATAAAATCATTTGCAAAAATCTAATTTTATACTTAGTTACTACGATGTTCAACAAATTTAAAGCAAATACTTTAAATTTTTTAACCTAACTTTTTTATAATAGTTAAATTTACCATATTTTAACAGTTAATAAAATATATATATATTATATTTTTGATTTTATTATTTTATTGATAAAGTGTACCAAATTAGCCAAATAACATTTTAATAAATACAATACAAAAATATAAACAGTAAATTGTATTTTTATTAGTTAAATAAAACTTTTAACTTTTTTTAATGCATTCAGTAAAAAAAAATTGTTATTTGACGGTTAAAAACCTAAATTGATACTTGGTTAAACTATATAAAATAAATATATTAATTCAAAACTTAATAATTTAAGTATAACTAGAAAATAGTAAAATTTTAGTTGTTTCTAATTAATTTAATTAATAACTAGCAGTTCTTTAACTGGTAATTATAATTAATATTTGTCAACCTTTTAAAAATGTGGTATATCATTGTTATACCACAACAGTTAGCTTATTTGAAAGTTTTTTTTGCTATATTACAGGTCAGTATTATTATTATAGCTGCATGTTGTAGCTGATAGTTAGCAATTTTTAACTGTTAATTGAAATTTAGCTTTCTAGACTAACTTAACGAATTTTTAAGCATTATTAAATATATAAAAATATATTTACCGTTAAGAAATTTAACAACAATAAAAAACTGTTTTTTGGTACAAAAATTTAAATAATTCATAATTATTCAAATAATTTACTTAATAATAAAACATTTACTAAGTTAATAACAAAAATATAGAAAATACTTAAGTTTAAAATAAACTGTTACAAATTATAAAGATTTTAAGATTCTTGAAATAAAATTTTTGTTCCATCTTCACATCCAATCCTTCTAATTATTATTTTTATACTTATAGATATTGAGCAAACAATTAAGAATTTTTAAATAAACAATTAAAATAATTTTTATAATTAACTGATTATTATTATTTCTTGCAGATTTAATGATTAATTTAGCTTATTAATTATTTAATATACTTATTTGCTTCAAGTAATAATTAATTTAACTCATAGTAGTCCATATTATTATTATTAGCTATCAATTTAATAATTTACAAATAATATATAATCTTTAACAGTTAATCTATTCATTGCTATTTTTTTCACATTTTGTTTTATGTTGTCATTAACTATTATTATTAAAGTTATATACTGTAACAGATTACAATCAATTAATTAATTGAAGTTCACAAGTTTTCAACAGTTGGTTTTGATTTAGCTTCCAAAGTAAACGTTTTGTTAATTATTATGTTAATTTGTTTTAAAAAAATTATAATTAGCACTTATATCCTTTTACAAAATTATCAGCAATAAAAACCTAACTATTAGCTAATTTTTATAATAATGATCAAAGCATATGTAGTTTTAACAGTTTGTTTAAACATAACTATTCATTTTAACTAACTTTTTTTTATAAAAAATAATTAATTGATTGACAGTCTATAAATTTTAACTGTCAAATTAGATAAAAATTAATTTTTTAGTAACTTTAGTTTTTTTAGTAATGTTATGCTAAATATTACTAAAAAATTGTTAAATTAATTTGTTTTGTTCAAACATTATAATCAGCCTTTATTGTATAATACTAGCTGACCCGACGAACTTCGTACCGCCTAACAGTCAATGAATGTCGTGTTACTTTTTAGCTGAACTAATTTAGGCTATGATGAACGTAAAACAATGATACAAAATAATATATTTATATAGATAGAAACAAAAAAGTATTTTATTATGATGAATGATGATGAAAACATACATACAAAATGAGAATAAAAATAAAAAAAAATAAAAAATAATAATTAAGTACTTCAAACTCATGTCAGAAAAAAATGATTGAAAACTATGTTGTGCAGATTGGGGAAAAAAAATAAAACTCGGATTAATTCATTAATAGGATTTTCATTCAAGCACTTTGTGGTAAACGACATTCTTTGTTTTTTGGTCAGGCGCAAGAACAAATAAAGCGGATGGTTTGCCGACACGTGAGCATGCCACGTACAATTGACCATGAGAAAAACATGCATTTTCTAGATTGAGGCCACAAATAGTCAAGGATTGGCCCTGTGATGTGTTGATCGTCATGGCGAAAGCAAGACGAATCGGGAATTGAATTCGTTTAAACTCAAAGAGCACATCCGTTGGAATCATTGAAATCCTTGAAATAAGAACTTCCTCATCTTTAAATTTTCCTTTAAGTATCGACGCGTGCAATTTCTCGCAGATAATTGACTCGCGATATTCCGTTGCCTAATTGCATTACGGCTTCGCTGGGAAAGATTAGATCTTCTAGAACGCGGCATTGTTATTAAAATGTGCACTCGCATAAAACCACCAAATATAATAACAGTGCCTGAACTTTCGAGACATAGACAATAGCTCAAAGAGTATATAACCACTACGTATGAATAGCTTATCAAGAAAAATCATAGACAACCTATAAAAAGACATTTACACTTTTGTTAACCTGTAGATTTTTTTCCCTTAATCTTATAACCTTTACCAACTGATTTTTTATTCCCTAAATTCCGTTCCTTTTCGATGATTTTATGTTTTTATTGTAGAATAAATCTTAGGTATTATTTTCGGGAATTAAAAACAAATATAACAGTACCTGAACTTTGTAGACATTTTGCAAAAAATAAATTTCTGAACGCATACATAATGTCTTCAGAAAAAAATAAAGTTGTGTCAACCAGGCCATAAGCTCAAAAAAAAATAAATAGTTGTTACACTATTTGACAGGATTGGACAACAAATGTTTGACATGTAATAAACAAATCAGCATCTATTGAAATGATTAAGTATTCATTACACATATCGAGTTTTTATTGTTTTTAAGATGTATTCTGCTATTCGGGACGGAAACAAATCCAACAAATCAAAAACCATGGCAATCGGTCCAGCCGTTCTCGAGTTATAAGTGTTGTAACAAACACGACTTTTTTTTATATATATAGATTAAAATGCTAATAGTTGATTTGTGTAAAAAAATGGTGGCTTATTTCATAGCTTAGTTATTTTAACTTTAAATTACAATTTAGTGTAAGTACAGTGTAAATAACCACTAATTGATGGTTAAATTTTTACAACTTATTCAATATTATAGTCCAAAATAACTCAAAAAGTTTAAAATTTAGCAGATTAATTTTTAAAATAATTTAAACAATTACATATATATTATTAAATTAATACTAAAAAGTTAGTTCCAGTTTGAAATAATTTTTTTAAAAACAAATTAAAACTATAAAAAACGTTTGCTGTTAACTGGTTAACAACATAAAACTGCATGTTAACTGTTATCAATTTTATTAACGTTACAATTATTAATTTTGTATTTCATTACTTAAATACTAAACTCATGTGCTTATATAATTTTTATTTTTAAGTTAAAATACTAATTTAACCGTTATTAACTATTGCACATTACAACTTTTACATGCAAAATCTAATTAAACATTCAGCGCTTTAAAAGAGCGTTTATTATTGTAAACATGTTTACGGTGCAGTTAACTGTCTAACAACTAACTGTTAAACAATTTAAGTACACATTTTTAATGTTTTTATTATTTGATAGATTTTTACAGCTTACAATAAAAGAAAATCTTTTGTTGCCAGATAATATGCAAACATTAGTTTATGAAAATGTATATTTGAAAAAATATTTTAACAGTTAATAACAAACTGCTTAAGTAATATGCCGTAGTCTATAGCCTAATTACACTAAAGTTAAATGTCACAAATAATAATTTTTATATAGGTTTATTACTATGACTATGTAAAAGTTAACAGTTAAATGATTTAAAAAATTAACAGTTACATTTATAATTTTTTTATTATTAAGTTAAATTTATTATTTGCTAATTTTATGCAGGTTAAGCTGATGTTGCAAACGTTTTTAATATTTCAAGTTTATAAATTAAAGGGCGTAAACGGTTAATTATTAATGTGTTATATACTTAATTCAACTGTCAATATTTTAGTTAATCAGCTACTAAGCAAAGTGTTTATCTGTAACTGATATCCAATTGTTAACTATTTGTGTTGTACAGATATAATACAGTTTGCATGTTTAACAGTTAAATTATCTTAAAAAAATCAAATATATATGCTTTTCGATTTTGCCGACCGGAAAGGCATTTAATTTCTCGCAAATTTAAAGCAAGCAAAGGTGCCAACCTGTTATCTTCCGTCCTAGATTAGGAGTGTTAGTTTATGGCTTTATGCTTCATTATGACATCATTATGAGGCTATAAACAAACAACAAGAGAGCCTTGTTTTCCGAGTCAAATTTATTTCCGACCATCATCCAATACATTGTTTACGACCTATTGTAGGCCCCAAAAGAAAAAGGCCCAAAAAACATCGGACAACAATGATGTTGCTCGGGCAATTAAAACCAATGAGAAAAATTTTTACAATTAACGTTCAGAAATTAGCGCCCTATAATCAAAAATCTCCACGTCGTAAAGTAGCTGAACTATTTCAATTTTGACCTACCACACTGAGGCTATTTTCAATTTTTCAAAGAAATTTATAACTTATTTGAGAGTTGAGAGGGCGGCACTGCGGGCCACATCAGGTCATGGTTGATTTACTGCTAAATTTTTATACCACAACGATATTGCACCCATGGGATGGGCAAATTGGTGGTAAGGAAGCCCTATAAAAGATTGCAAATGTCGACCAGTGGAAGTATCAACTAGATTTTCTTATTATTATTTGAAGGAAAAAAACGAAAAATGATGCGAGGAAGTTTAAATTATAAACGGAAGAGTCTAGAAGCCATATTTGACCCTTATACGATGGGATCATATTTTGATGATATTTTGAAAAACATATTCTGTTACGTGGAAGGGTCATTGGAAAAGCAAGGTGACAGACAGATTCTTGTAGTGTTCACAGTAGGGGATGTTGGAATTCCAGGTAAACCAGAAGCTCTCTGCACGAGTTACCTATAATTAACATTTTTTTTCGAGCTTTGTTAAGTGTCACCAGTCGAGCTTAAGTGTTATAAGACGAAAAGATAAGTGTGAATTATTTTATTGCTAAACTAATTTCGGTATAATTCGTTAAACGAAAGAATGAGGCTATTAAAGTAAACTATACTGATGGTCACCGGATTTAATGGGATTTGACAAGATGACCGATTATAGATGGATTGCTTTTGGGGAAATTTGAAACGCCCACGAGCCCTATAGACGCCACCATATAATTTAGAACAAATCAAAACAATATCTGAAATTTCTAAAAATACAATAATCTTAACGAGGAATTTCGTAGAATGTGTCAATTTTTATTTTGAAAAGGACAAAAATATTTTATTTATGTAGATTGGTAGGCGGAAGTGAAGCAAAACCCAGATGACTTGATATAGCATGACAAGCCAGATTTGAAATGGTTAATTTAGTCAAAAAAATAAGAGAATAACTAGAAAATCAACATTTAACTGTTAACTGTTGTCAACTGACCGATAAAGTTAATTACTAAATATCTAGGTCAATTTACAAAGTCTTAATTAACTTGCAAAAAACTGTCAAATTTAGTTAATTTTTCAACTGCTAGCTTTAAATTTTATTAGACAAAAACATTTTATTTATGTAGGTCTGCCAAATCCAGATGACTTGATATAGCATGACAAGCAAGATTTAAAATGGTTAATTTAGTCAAATAGTAAGAGAGTAACTAGATATTCAACATTTAACTGTTAACTGTTATCAACTGACTGATAAAGTTAATTACTAAATATCTTGCTCAATTTACAAAGTCTTAATTAACTTGCAAAAAACTGTCAAATTCAGTAAATTTTTTAACTGCTACCCTCAAATTTTAGTTTATTTATGTAAATTGGCAAGATCTAGATGACTTGATATAACTTGACAAGCAAGATTTAAATTGGTTAATTTAGTCAAAAAATAAGAGGGTAACTAAAAATTTAACATTTAACTGTTAACTGTTATCAACTGATTGATAAAGTTAAATACTGAATATTTTGCTCAATTTACAAAGTCTTAATTAACTTGCAAAAAACTGTCAAATTCAGTAAATTTTTTAACTGCTAGCTCTAAATTTTATTAGACAAAAATATTTTATTTATATAGATTGGCAAAATCTAGGTGACTTGATATAGCATGACAAGAAAGATTTAACGTGGTTAATTCAGTCAAAAAACAAGAGAATAACTTGAAATTTTACATTTAACTGTTAACTGTTATCAGCTGACTCATAAAGTTAATTACTAAATATCTTGCTCAGTTTACAAAGTCTTAATTAACTTGCAAAATTGTGTCAAATTCAGTAAATTTCTTAACTGCTAGTCTTAAATTTTATTAGACAAAAATATTTTATTTATGTAGATTGGCAAAATCTAGATGACTTGATATAGCATGACAAGCAAGATTTAACGTAGTTAATTTAGTCATAAACCAAGAGAATAACTTGAAATTTTACATTTAACTGTTAACAGTTATCAACTGACTCATAAAGTTAATTACTAAATACCTTGCTCAATTTACAAAGTCCTAATGAACTTGCAAAAAACTGTCAAATTTAGTAATTTTTTTAACTGCTAGTCTTAAACTTTATTAGATAAAAATATTTTATTTATGTAGATTGACAAAATCTAGATGACTTGATATAGCATGACAAGCAAGATTTGAAGTGGTTAATTTAGTCAAAAAATAAGAGAGTAACTAGAAATTTTACATTTAACTGTTAACTGTTATCAACTGATTGATAAAGTTAATTACTAAACATTTTGACCAATTTACAAAGTCTGAATTGACTTGCAAAAAACTGTGAAATTTAGTAAACTTTTTAAATGTTAGCCTTAAGTTGTATTATTCAGTTGAAAGTACTATTAAATGCTTATAAAAATAAGCGCATTAACTGTTAAAAAAATTATTTAAAATGTAATCAGCAATTTTTTTTAAGTTGTTAACAGTGGTCAACGGTTAAATTTTTATTACAAAATAACAGTTGAAAAAAATAATTTATTCATGTAGATTGGTAGCCGGAAGTAAAGCAAAATCCAGATGACTTGATATAGCATGACAAGCCAGATTTGAAATGGTTAATTTATTCGAAAAACAAGAAAATAACTAAAAAATTAACATTTATCTTTTAACTGTTATCAACTGACTGTAAAAGATAATTACTAAATATCTTGCCCAATTCACAAAGTCTTAATTGACTTGAAAAAAACTGTCAATTTCAGTAAATTTTTTAACTGCTAGCTCTAAATTTTATTAGACAAAAATATTTTATTTATGTAGATTGGCAAAATCTAGATGACTTAATATAGCATGACAAGCAAGATTTGAAGTGGTTAATTTAGTTAAAAAATAAGAGAATATCTAAAATTTCAACATTTAACAGTTAACTGTTATCAACTGATTGATAAAGTTAATTACTGAATATTTTGCTCAATTTACAAAGTCTTAGTTAACTTGCGAAAAACTGTCAAATTCAGTAAATTTTCTAACTGCTCGCTCTAAATTTTATTAGACAAAAAGGTTTTATTTATCTAGGTTGCCAAAATTCAGATGACTTGATATAGCATGACAAGCAAGATTTAAATTGGTTAATTTAGTCAAAAAATAAGAGAATAACTAGTAAACTGTTGTCAACTGACTGATAAAGTTAATTACTAAATATCTAGATCAATTTACAAAGTCTTAATTAACTTGCAAAAAACTGTCAAATTTAGTAACTTTCTTAACTGCTGGCTTTAAATTTTATTAGACAAAAATATTTTATTTATGTAGATTGGCAAAATCTAGAGGGCTTGATATAGCATGACAAGCCAGATTTGAAATGGTTAATTTAGTCAAAAAAATAAGAGAATAACTAGAAATGTAACATTTAACTGTTAACTGTTATCAACTGACTGATAAAGTTAATTACTAAATATGGCCAATTTACAAAGTCTTAATTGATTTGCAAAAAACTTTCAAATTTAGTAGAATTTTTAACTGTTAACCTTAAATTTTATTAGTCAGCTAATTGTTAGTTAAAGATACTTTTAAATGCTTATAATAATAAATGCATCAACTGTTAAAAAAATTAAATTTTAACTAGCAATATTTTTTAAGTTATTATTCATGTGGATTCATATTTTATTTATGGAGATTGGCCAAATCCTGATGACTTGATATAGCATGACAAGCAATATTTAAAGTAGTTAACTTCGTAAAAAAATAAGAGTGTCTAAAAATTCAACACTTAACTGTTAACTGTTATCAACTGACTCATAAAGTTAATTACTAAATATCTTGCTCAGTTTACAAAGTCTTAATTGACTTGCAAAATACTGTCAAATTTAGTAAACTTTTTAACTGTTAAGCCTTAAATTGTATTAGCCAGATCAAAGTACTATTATTGCTTATAAAAATAAACGCATTAACGGTTAAAAAAATTATTTAAATTATAATCAGCAATTTTTTTAAAGTTGTTAACCGTTGTTAACGGTTAAATTTTCATTACAAAATAAGAGTTTAAAAAAAGAATTTATTTATTTTAGTACACTTTCCAATCAGTCAATGTTTTGAGCTATAGGATATTATAGTGTTTATTTATAAATACTTCTATAACTGTCAAACCAATTTTTAAAGTTCTAATGACAACTGTTGTTATATATGTAATAAGTTAACAGTTTAATTCACTGACTAATAAAATTTAAAGCTAACAATCAAAAATATTACTAAATTCAACAGTTTTTTGCATTATCAAGACTTTAAAAATTAGGCTAGATTTTTCATTAGCAGTCAGTTGATGACAGTTAACAGTTAAATGTTAAATTTCTTGTTACGGCTCTTATTTTTTGACTAAATTAACTAAAATCTTGCTTGTCATGCTATTAGTCCTTGATAAGTACAATAACTGTTAAAGATTAATTTGCTTTATAATCTGGCAGTTATTACTGTTAAAGTAGTTATTGATAAAAAAATTAACTATTATTGTTATTGACATATTTATTTTGAAACTGTGATACATTATATATATATAAAAAAAATTGATATTTAATAAGGCTAAAATATTAATGTTAAAGGCTAAACTTTTAACAATTAAAATAAAATAAAATAATAGACATTAATTTTTGAAAATTATTTTAATAATTAATATTTCAAAAATTGTTAACTGTTAATTATAATACATATAAATAAAAATGCATAAAACTATTAACTGCATTAATATACCATCATCATTTATCATTAATAAATAACAATATACCATCATCATTTTACCTAATAATTAATAAAAAAATAATTAACTCTTAATTTTGTTGAATACTATACAATAACATATTTTATTTTTTACAAAACATAAAATGTACTACAGAATACGGTTAAATATTTAGCTAAATTTGCGTTTTTCAAATTGAATACGTATTTTCTATAAGTGTTTATAGCAAAATGTTAAGTTTTAAAAAAATAAATCTAATCAACAGATTGGAGATTGTTAGCTGTTAAAATGTTGATTAACAGCTAAAATTTTTTTGTTTACTAGTTATGAATAATTAAATGCGACTATTTTCACAAATATATAAATGTATTTAAAATACAGTAAATGCAACAAATAAATTTAGCAAAACTGTCTATTTGTTTAAGTTTTTAAATATTTCAACTAACTGTTAACTATTATATACATTAATCGTAAAACTGTTTATATCACACTTTTTATTCACGATATTAAAATCTACTTACGTTTAATAAACTGGTTTATTATTGCAATTATTTTACTAATAGTTAGTAAAACAAGAGGTAAATAATAATACTAAGCTAATAATTTTTATTATTTACAAATAACAGTAAAGAACTATTATATTATTATTAGTTTTATTATATTATAATATAATTTAATATCCTACAGAAATCTTTTTATATCTTAAAATGATATTTAACAATTTGTAAAAAATTAAAAAAATTATCAATATTAGTTAATAATTAACTGTTCACAGCTGAGTTTTTAAAATTTTTAAATCTTTTTTTTATAGATGCTTACAAAACGCTTATTTTATAAGCTAAATCTTGATTAACAAATTAGAAAACGTTAACGGTTAAACTGTTATAATTTTATTGGTTTACCAGTTATGATCAACTACCTATAATATTTAACCTATAACATTGGTTAAGCAGTTGTCAAAAATATTAACTGTTATTATTTACATTAATTGTTAATCAAGTAACGGTCTATATCAATATACAAAAATGTTGATTATTAAATTAGAAAAACTGCCTAATTGTTAATATCATACTAATAGTTAGCTAATAGTAAGTTAACTAGTACTTTTTATTATTTACAAATAATAGTATAGATCTTTAATATTATTATGTAATGTTATTAAATAATTTATTTTTTTATAACTCAATACAGTTAAATTTTTTAGAAGTACTTCTGTACCTTAAAATTATAGAATTATCTAAAAATAGTTATCGCCTAACCGCTTACAATCGTCTTTATATTATCTAAAGTTTCAAAATATTTGAATAACTACTAATAATAATCCCAATTTTTAAAAAATAAATTTTTAGCTTGTTTATTTAGATACCCATAGCTTGAATTTTAAAAGACATTACCAACTGTTTTCAAAAACGTACAAAAAATCAAATATCTACATAAATAATGAAAAAATTATTAACTGGTCGTTATTATTAATAACTAAAACTAATTCATAACTAAATACAACTATCCATAAGTAATTGATAAAAGATAACAATTAACTGTTATTTTTTATAAAAAAAATTTCTTAATCTTTAATTATTTGCTTACAATAAAGGTTAGATTAAACAATTAACTGTCAAATTGTTGCACAGTTACACCTACCTAAAACAGTTTTTAGTTTTAAATTTTATTATTTATTGTCAAAAAGGCAGTTTTTTAGTTGAACAATTAAACTGCTACTAACTTACAGTTAACAATCACTTACTAGAAATTAATTAAAACAAATTAACTATCTAATAATTAACTATTTAATTATTAGAATGTATAATAAAATAATAATTCAAAATTATAACTAATAATAGTTAATACATTCCTAACCTGTTAGAAACATTCCAAAATAATAACAATTACTATTGCTGTTTAACCAATTTTATTAAATATAGTTTAAAGCTACTTAAACTGTCATTTATAGTTAGATTTATATAAAAATTTTACATGACCAACTGGTTCATTTACTAAAAACTGGAAAAACCCTTGTAATGCTTGAAAGAATTAAAAAAAATTTAATTGATGTTAGAAACAAAAATGTTTTATTATTTATAATAATAATTTATAATTTTTTATTATTATAATTAATTTGAAATTAAGCATAATTATTCATATCAATTTTATAATTAATCATATAATAATTAATCAAATTAATCATTATTATTATGATTAATTTGAAATTAATCATAATAATAATAATGTATGACAAAGCACAAAATACAAAATTCTCAATTGAAAATCAAACTGTAAAAAGATTGGAAGCAAAATTCTGGTTAATTTTCTTTATCATGATAGTTTAAGAGTTATAAGACAAAAAGTGGCTAAATCAAAAAAAAAATTATATATAAAGTGCAATTAAGTGTCTGCTTAATGTTAGGTAATAGTAAAAAACCAAATTATTGCAATAAAATTTTATTATTATTTTAAATGCATAATTTTAACTTTTTTAGAAAAAGCGAAGATTTTTTTTGCTTTGTCCAGTATTTTTTAAATTAGTCTACTACTGATAAATTAGATTGATTTATTTATTGGTAATGTCTTAAATAATTCAACATAAATTAGCTAAAGATCTTGCTTTAGACAGATATGGTTCAATTAGACGCTTGACGTTGCATTAAAGTCTCCGATCAAAATGCTATATTCCCCAATCCAGATGCCTCATAACACTTTGTCTGGTAATCTTGAACATTTATTAGATCAAAAAACTCCGAATTGAGAACATATGTCGAAGCATGAGGCCCTCAAATTTCGGAAGGGTTCATGTCAACTACTCGCGCGCCTAAGAAGCCTACCTGATGGGACCTCTTCTTTTACCTCAACTCCGATCTAAATAATATAAAATGTAACGGGTTTTATAGTTTCCATTCATTCAAAAAGGCTTGACTGCTGAGAATAAAAAATAACCTATGTTCGAGTGACCCTTCCTCTTTTATATCGATATCAATTATAAGGTTTTTTTTAATAATGATGCTGTTGTTATTGAATGGCCAACAGCGATTTAATGATGATGATGGGGTAAATTAGGGAGCTTCTTTTATCACAAAATTTCCATATTTTTTTAAGTACGTTTAGGACATTTCAACTAGAAACAAAAAAATTACTTCGAAAAAAAGCTATTAAATCCCGCTGGGGCGCAGCTAGAATAGATACTATTCGCATCAAAGAACACACGTGAAGAGTCGGATTTGTAGCGAATTTCGAATAAAAGAAATCGAACAATTTGGTTATTGTTTTATAAAGAGCCGCAGCTGAGATGCTGTTTTGCTGCATTCGCCGCATATCCGCCATTTCTTTTGTTGTTAAAAAATTATAGTAATTAATTTGATAATTGTCTTGATGAAAAATATTCTGTGTCCAATTTTGAAATAACCAAAAATTAAAGAAATTCAAAACAGGAAACTGCATTTAAATAAGGTAATAATTTTTAAGATAAAAGAATCTTTCTTAGGATAGATAACCTTGACCATCCTAACTAATCTCAATCATTTGCCTGTGGGAACCTACTCCATCACCCTCAACCCCTATTTCTCTTATTTTTCTTACATATTTCTGCAGTATTTGAATTAAAAGAGAAACATTAGGACCTACACAATTAACTTAATGGAAAATTAAAGAAGGGCTCTCAATAATAATCGGCAAAAGGATTGTTGGAAGATTTGCCGACAGCGATATGCCGACCGGTGCCAACTAATTCGATTCTGTGACATAAAAGCCTTAAAATTAGAAGCGAAATGACCGTTGCTAATTTAGGTTTTTTAGGGTTAGAAGATGTATTAGAGGTTTTTATCTTCATCACCATCAATTTGAAAAATGATGAGAAAATTCTGTGTGGTTTTCTAATAGCATTTCTATATTCTTCTAGAGAATGTATACAATTTAAAATTTCTTCTAATAAAATCAAATATTCATATTTAAATAATTAACTGATTAGCAGTTAAACTAAAATTAAGTTAATTGCAGTTAAATTTGAAATCAGGATTGGTTGATCTTGCAAAATCACAGAATCACGTAAAAAATTAGCTTTAAATTTAATTAAATAAATTTCCCTACAATAAACCCACTCTAAAACTTTTATCTAAAAATTAACTTCTAATTTTTAACTAAGTTAACTATTAATTACCAGTTAAAACATTCTGTAATATGTGTACGTGTTAAAATACATAACAACACTGATTATTTATTAAGCATTAAAACTTAACAGTTAATTAATACATTTATAACTGTTAATAACTGTTAAATATTCATTAATAAATGGATATTGAGTTTAATTTTTAACTAATATAAAATTATATGATAAACTTAGATGTAGGAAACATTAAAGATTCTCTATAAAGTGCTACTAACTGTTAATTTGTTACTAAATACATAGACTGTTAATCACTAAAATACAAAAAAGGTTTTGTAAAACGTTTTTTAGTTTAAAGATAAAACCCTATTTCTCTGTTAATTTCAGCTAGAATTGATAGTTAATTATTACACTGTTAACTATTAACAGTTATAAAAGCAAATACACATAACTTTGTTTTAATAAATAAATGTTAAATCTTAGCAAAAATAAATTGTAGCATAAACATTATTATGATTATTAGTAGGTATGAAAAAATCTAGTGCTAGATTTAATTATAACAAAACTTAAATATTTTTTAAAAAAATTCTAACAAACTATCAACTCTTAATTTAAATAACTAGTAACAACTGTTTATTAATACAAAAAAAATTAATGGTTTGTCAATTGCTAAAATAAAACATTGTTTTCTGCTAATCTAAAGTTAACAGTTAATTTAAGCGCTGTTAATTGTGTTAATTATACATTACTACAAAATGTCTATAATTAGTTTTTTGCTAATATAGTATTTTAATATTAATAAAACTATTTTCTAAAGATAATTGATTGGTATTATAAACCCATGTGCACACGTAGTTAATTAAATATTAACTGTTAACTTTTTGCTGTACAATTAATTATGAGCTATCTATAAGACAATTTTGTAATAAATTTAGTTTTTAAAATAAAACATTATTAATTAACTTATTAATAACATCAAGAGTTAACAATTAATTTTTGCATTTTAACTATTAAGAAACTGTCAGCTACTTACCAGTATTACTCTTAATTGATACAAGTAGTTACTGAGTTAATTATTCTAAAATACAAAACAATTAACAGTTTGTAAGTTACTACAATTAAACACTGTTGATCGGTTATTATCAACATAAAAAAATAACAGTTAATTATTGTACTGTTAACTGTTATTTACTATTAAATGTTAATTTGAAAACATGTCAATTAATTTCTTGCTGAAATAGTTTCTTTTTAAGAAAACGATAATTAATACTGTAGAATCATTTGAAAAATAAGAGATGTAGCAAGTACTAAATATTTTTAAAAAGTAATAAAACCGTAACTGATACTTTTTAACTAATACTTTGATCCACTTTTAGTTATTCGTAAACAAAAACCAAATTTGTAAACAGATCTACTGATAAAATACAACATAAATGTAACTAAAATTAACAGTTAATTATTAAATTGTTAACTATTGAATGTTTAACTACAAAGTTATCTTTGAATAATAGTTTTTGCTAATATAAGTTTCTAATATTATTATGTTTATGTTTTTTAAAATTATTTATTTAAAAAAAATGACGACTTAATTTAATATATTTTTGTCCAAATAGACTCTTAATGAAAGTAAACAATATTATAATTAGTATCATAAGCTAAATTTAACTGTAGCAAAAATTAAAAATTTTAAATTAAGTACCTAACAAATAACTATTAACTGTTACAACAGAGATTTGTGATTTATTTATTCGTTAAATTTCTTTTTTTGTCATTAACACAGAAAATTACCAGTTAACTATAGTTTGTTCGGTTCTTCTTTCTGTGTATTTTTTTAGCTGTTTTTTTTTCTTGCATTTGTTCTACTATTATTCTGTTTTCTTTCTTTCAAACTAATAATGTTGTTTTACCTTTATCTATTGTTATCTGTGTCAACTTCCTATTTTCTATCTTTTTTTATACTTTTTCTATGTATTTTTTGTATTTTTTATTCTACAATTTGTAGAATGAAATATTCTACTTATATACAATTTTGTTTGAAAGAAAATAATTTTTGATATATTTTGTATTTTTACGAATTATTTATTTAAATGTGAGAAATGTAAAAAATGTAATTTGTCGTCTTCTCTAGCTTCAAAGTAGGTCGCATTTATATTTTTTATAAGTTCTTGTTGTCTATCTTGTTCTGTGAAACATCTTCATCCTGTTTCTGCCGTTTAAATTCTATCTGTTGGTTAGTTTGCATGCTATTTTTCAACTGCTAGGGTTTTAATTGTTTTTTTTACGTTTGCACTCTGGGAGTAATAATTTTTTAATATTTTTTTTATTTTTGTTTTTGGTTTTGATTATACTGTTTTGTACTAATTTTTATTATACTATTTAATCTTTATTGTTTTTGTTTTTTTTTGCATTCACATGTTTTTTTCTGTTTTTTCAAAGAAAACGGCTTTTTTACATATAATTTCAAAATTGAGCAAAAGACAATTTAGCTAATTTTCTCACAATAACAATTTTTTTTATAATAACATATCTAAGAATTAAATCAAAGCAGTTTAAAGTTTTTAGATAAAAATAGAAAAATTTCAAAAGTTTGAAAATTGAAAATAGTTTATACGGTTTTTTAAAAACATAAATTCTACTAAATTATTGTATATAAATACTTAATATATTGTGATAAATAATGTTTTCAACAAAAAAACATTTGATCTCTTAGTTTATAGTCTTTTTTTCTTGTTTCAATTTAATTTAATTTCCGTTTTACATTTCTACGATGTGTTTCATATTTTCCTTACACATTTAACTGTTTTTTATTTATTTTTATCAATTTTGTTTTAATTTTTTGCATGCATATTCTACCATCTGGGCTCTAACATATTTTTATTATTAAGCAATACAAAATATGTGGCGCTAAAAATAAACAAAAATTATATGGTGGCGAAAAAATGTTAGTTGAACAAAGCACTCATGTTTACCGAGTTAAAAAGTTTAAGACAGTGTTACAGTAAGTAAAAATAAAACAAAATAGAAAAATAAATAAAAAAATTAAGCAAATTCATAAAACAATGTGGTAAAATAAGACAAAATTAAGAAAAAACAAAAATATATAAATAAAAAAAGTAGCAAAGATAGAGAGAGATAAAATGAGTAAGAATATGTATGCCAAAATTTTGTACTAAAAAACTAGAATTTTTTAATTATTTAAAAAAAAAAGCAGAAAACATCTCAACTAAAGAGACTTTTTTTAACATTTTTATGAAAATCATCAACGGGTGGAAAAGTCCCATAAACGGTGAGTAACAGAGAAAAAATCTAATAAAAAAGATAAAAAAAAGAAAAAGAAAAAAGTGAATAAAATAAAAACAAAATTATAAGCAAGCTTAAAAAACTGTTAAAACACTAAATAATTATTAAACATTATTTTATACAAATATTTAATGTATAATAATAATCAGTGTTATTAAATATCTCTCCAGTCACACAACGCTGCGCATTAACGATATAAAAAAATTAAGCCTCGAAAAACTTTTTTTATTAAATGACCAAATAAAAATACCGCGTGATCTACAATTATTTAGATAAAAGAAGGATATGTAAAACAAAATCAGACTCTCAGCTTAATTCAACGCGTTTAGTTTGACATCTGTTTTTTCACTTCTGTTAACTGAATCAAGCTAAGACTCTAAAACATGTAAAACATAATTGATAACATAATAGAACAATAAAATGTGGACAAATATGGGATGAGAATGAGGCTGGTTTAATGTGGCTCAAAGTGATGTATATTAAAAACAATTAAACAAATAGAAAAAGCAAAAAAAAATAATCAAACTTATAATAAATTGTTGACAAAATAAAGCAAAATAAAAAAAAAACAAAAAAAAAAAATTTTAAAAAAAACAAGGAAAATAGAAAAGAAGAATACTTATTCTATATTCTGTCAACTGAATCTAATTTTCTTTTCCACAGCTTTCTAAATAATTGCAGCTCAACGTAACGGAATAAAAACTGTGAAACATAATTGATAACATAATAGAACAAAAAAATGTGGACAAATATTGGATGAGAATGAGGCAGGTTTATTGTTGGTTCAAAGTGTCAACCTATATTAAAAAAAAATAAAACAAATAGGAAAAGCAAAAAAAAATAATCAAACTTATCAAAAATTGTTTGACAAAATAAAAGAATAAACAAAAAAAATAATAATAATAAAAATTAAAAAAAAAACAAAGAAAATAGAAAAGAAGAATACTTATTCTATATTCTGTCAACTGAATCAAGCCAAGACTCTAATTTTCTTTTCCACAGCTTTCTATATTCAAATAATTGCAGCTTAACGTAACTGAATAAAAACTGTAAAACATAATTAATAACATAATAGAACAAAAAAATGTGGACAAATATTGGATGAGAATGAGGCAGGTTTCATGTGGTTCAAAGTGATGTATATTAAAAAAAAAAATAAAACATAAAAAAACCAACAAAAAAAAATTAATCTGAAAAAAAATTGTTTGGCAAAATAAAGCAAAATAGAAAAATAAGCAAAAAAAAATAATAAGAATAAAAAATTAAAAAAAAAACAAGGAAAATAGAAAAAAGAAAACTTATTCCATATAAATTTTTGTGCTAAACTCATTTAATCCAAATAAAAAAAATAAACAAGAATTCAAAAACAAAAAATTAAAAAAAATTAAAAAAAAAGACGGAAGACAAAGTAAGAATATCTACTTCATATAAATTTCTATACCAAAATTTAGTTTTATTTTAAATTCACTAAATGAAACATTTATAAAAATATTTAAAAACGCAAACTTACTATTAAGAGACTGAAAAAGATCGATATTGTTGAAAAAAAACTAGTTTTTTTATTTAATAAGAAATTGACTGAAACCTTTGATTAGAAGACCTTTCATTACGTTTTTATAAAAATCAACGGATATAGAGACCTTATAAAATTTGGGTACTGAGATATAATAAAAAAAGTACAAAAAAAAGTAAAAAAATAAAGCTCAATTATATTTTTGTAAGAACTAGCTTAAAAATTTTAGATGATCACTTATAAAGTTTGAATAATAATAGCAAAACTTTAATTATAGCTTTATTGAGAAAAAAATCAAAAAAATATTTAGCTTTTTTAAATAAAACCGAGCTTATTTGGTTCAGTACTGTTTTAACAGTCTGGTAAAGTTCCAAAAAAACTCAAAAAAAAACTGTAAAAACTGTGCAATTTTCGTATCACGTTATCGAGCTCCGCCCCAATAAGGAACCTTTGAATTGTCGAATCTGAAAGCCATCAATTAGTTAAAAGGCTTTAAAGGTATGTAAGACCGATCACTGTAATTAACGACATAACCGTCCTCAAAGCTGCAACCTTGCAGTCCTATTGCAAAAATTGATCCTATAATATCAACCTTTCTGATGTTTATTAATATTTAAGAGCTCCGATTAATAATATATCACGTCATTTTATGAAATGAAAAAGGGGATGATAGAGGAGATAGAAATGACTTTTAATTTTTTTTTTCGCTAATGTTTAAGAGGGTGTAAAATAGCATAGTCTGTAAAAGTTTTTAAACGATCTCCAACCCTCTCTTTAATCATGTTCTTTTTCTTCCAGATAATTATAGGCTTCGCTCCCGAAACTACTTACTTTGAAATGTATTTTGCAACAAAAAGAATTTCAATATAAATTGAGTTATCTAGGTTGAGTACCTAATAGAAGAAGACTGTATGAATTATTTATAAGTTTGTTTAATAAAGAATTAGTAATATACAGATGATTGATCGTGCTCTCGAAACACACCCACTGCACCCATCCACTCATTGATTAAACCTTTATAAATTTACCCTTTTCTGTCTTCAAAACAAACTAATTTTAATTTAAAATAATAAAAAAAAAAAAATATCAAGCCGAAAAAAAAACTGTGTCAATCATCTGTCAAAATGATTTAAATCCATACTTACTTACTTACGTCTATACATTGTACAAATACAAAGGATAATAAGTAAATGCTGATTACAGGGATGTTGGCTCAAGTTGATTGGTTCCAAAATAAAGGAAAATAACAACAACATACGTTCTTGTTCGTTTCTTTTAGTAACCCTAAAATCTGCTATGGCAAGTTCCGGTCTTTGAAAACGCCCGCTAACCAACTGTTTGCGGTTCGCACGGAAGTGTGCTTGCCACGAGCCGAAATAGACAAGTGTTCTTTTGGGATTTTCTAGATTTTGATACAATTCTAAATCTATCGAAATTTAAAATATGGAAAATGCTTACAAATTAAGTGTTGTAATGAGAAATTAACCAGTTTGACACATTCTTTTAACAGTTAAGTTGAATAACCATAAACGCTGAACCAATTTTAACAGATTTTTTAGCATTTAGAAAAATATTTAAACCTATTAAGATTTAGAATATTGGAAATGTTTACAAATTAGCTGTCGTAACAAGAGGTTAACCAGTTTGACACATTTTTATAACAGTTAAGATTAAATAACTATAGACGCTGAATCTATTTTAAAAAATCTTTTGAGATTTTATAGATTTAGAAAACTTTTTAAATCTATCGAGATTTAGAATATGGGTAATGTTTACAAATTAACTGTTGTAATAAGAGATTAACCAGTTTGACACATTTCAATAGCAATTAAACTTAATTAATGATAAACGCTGAACAACTAGAATGACAATTTTAACAAAAACTAATGACTCAAACGTTTACTATGTAATGATCTAAAAATTATAAAAAACACATTTATTTAGATTGCTGAATTAACGGTTGTAATAAAAAGTTATCCGGTTTAAGGCATCTTTATAACAGTTAGGATTAATCAACCATAGACGCTGAACCAATTCTAACAAATCTTTTGAGATTTTATAGATTTAGAAAAATATTTAGATCAATCGAAATATAGAATAATAAAAATGTTCACAAATTAGCTGTTGTAATTAGAGATTAACTAGTTTGACACATTTTTATAACAGTTAAGTTAATTAATAATAAACGCTGAACAAATAAACTAACAATTTTAACACAGGACTGATAGCTTAATATAGATTAACCGGTTTAACACATCTTTATAACAGTTAAATTTAATTAACCATAGACGCTGAACCAGTCTTAACAAATATTTTGCGATTTTATAGATTTAGAAAAGTAATTAAACTTATTGAGATCTAGAATATTGTCTATGAATATATGTTATCTATCAAGTTTTTGAAAATGTTTACAAATTAACTGTTGTAATAAGAGGTTAACCAGTTTGACACATTTTTATAACAGTTAAGTTTAATTAATGATAAACGCTGAACAACTAAACTGACAATTTTAACAAATAACCAATAACTTAACCGTTAAGTATATAATAATCTAATTTTTCTAGATTGCTAAATTAACAGTTGTAAAAAGAAATTAACCGGTGTGACACATTTTTATAGCAGTTAAGTTTAAATAAGCGTAGACGCTAAACCAATTTTAACAAATCTTTTAAGATTATATACATTTAGAAAAATATTTAAATCTATCGAGATTTAGAATATTGAAAAGGCTTTAAAATTAACTGTTGTAAAAAAAGGTTAACCAATTTGACACAATTTTACATCAGTTACGCTCAATTGATAATAAACGCTAGACAACTAAAATGACAATTTTAACAAAGAACCAATAACTTAACCGTTAACTATATAACAATTTAATTTTATTTAGATTGTTAAATTAACAGTTGTAATAAGAAATTAACCGGTTCGACACATTTCTATAGCAGTTAAGTTTAAATAACCGTAGACGCTAAACCAATTTTAACAAATCTTTTAAGATTTTATAGATTTGAAAAAATATGTAAGCTTATCAAAATATCGAATATTGAAAATGTCTACAAATTAAGTGTTGTAATGAGAAATCAACCGGTTTGACACATTCTTTTAACAGTTAAGATAAATAACCATAAACGCTGAACCAATTTTAACAAATCTTCTAAGATTTCAAAGATTTAGAAAAATATTTGAACCTATCGCGATTTAGAATATTAAAAATACTTAAAAGTTAACTGTTGTAATAAGAGGTTAACCAGTTTGACACTTTTTTATAACAGTTAAGTTTAGTTAATGATAAACGCTAAACAATTAAACTGACAATTTTAACAAAGAACCAATAACTTAACCGTTAACTATATAATATTCTAAATCTTTTTATATTGCTGAATTGACAGTTGTAACAAGAAGTTGACCGTTTTAACACATCTTTATAGTAGTTAAGTTTAAACTTAGAAATTTAGAAAATTGGAAATGTTTACAAATTAACTGTTGTAATGAAAAATAAGCCGGTTTGACACATTTTTATAACAGTTAAGTTTAAATACCCATAGACGTTGAATCAATTTTAATACATTTTTTGAGATTTAATAGATTTAGAAAACTATTTAAACCTATCGAGATTTAGAATATTGAAATTGCTTAGAAATTAGCTGGTGTAATAAGAGGTTAACCAGTTAGACACATTTTTATAACAGTTAAGTTTGATTAATAATAAACGCTGAACAACTAAACTGACAATTTTAACAAGGAACTAATAACTTAACCGTTAACTATATAATAATCTAATTTCTTAGATTGCTAAATTAACAGTTGTAATAAAAAATTAACCGGTGTGACACATTTTTATAGCAGCTAACTTTAAATAACCGTAGACGCTAAGCCAATTTTAACAAATCTTTTAAGATTTTATAGATTTGGAAAAATATGTAATTTTATCGAAATTTAGAATATTGAAAATGTCTACAAATTAAGTGTTGTAATAAGAAATTAACCGGTTTGACACATTTTTTTAACAGTCAAGTTAAATAACCATAAACACTGAACCAATTTTAACAAATCTTTTAAGATTTCAAAGATTTAGAAAAATGTTTAACCCTATCGAGATTTACAATATTGAAACCGCTTAAAAATGAGCTGCTGTAAAAAGAGGTTAACTCGTTTGACCCATTTTTACATCAGTTAAGTTTGATTAATAATAAACGCTAGATACCTAAAATAACAATTTTAACAAAAAACCTAATAACTTAACCGTTAACTATATGATAATCTAATTTTATTTAGAATATTAAATTAACAGTTGTAATAAAAAATTAGCCGGTTTGACACTTTTTTATAACAGTTAAGTTTAAATACCCATAATCGTTAAACCAATTCTAACAAATCTTTTAACATTTTATCGATTTGAAAAATATTTTCACTTATCGAGATTGAGAATATTAAAAATGCTTACAAATTATTTGTTGTAATCAGAGGTTAACCAGTTTGACACATTTTTACATCAGTTAAGTTTAAATAAACATAGACGCTGAACCAATTTTAACAAATTCTTTGAGATTATATAGACTTGTAAAAAATTTTAAGCCTACCAAGATTTGAAATATTAAAAATGCTTACAAATTAACTGTTGTAGTAAGAGATTAACCAGTTTGACATATTTTTATAACAGTTAAGTTTAATTAATGATAAACGCTAGACAACTAAAATAAGAATTTTAACAAAGAACCAATAACTTAACCGTTAACTATATAATATTTTATTGTTTTTTAAGATTGTTAAATTTACAGTTGTAATAAGAAGTTAATTGCTTTGACACATTTTTATAGCAGTTAAGTTTAATCAATAATAAACGCTAGACAACTAAAATGGCAATTTTAACAAAGAACCAATTATTTAACCGTTAACTATATAATATTCTAATTTTAATTAGATTGTTGAATTACCAGTTGTGATAATAAATTAACCAGTTTGACATATTTTTATAACAGTTAAGTTTAAACAACCATAGACGCTACTCCAATTTTAACAAATCTTTTAAGATTTTATAAATTTAGAAAAATATTTAGACCTATCGCGATTTAGAATATTAGAAATGCTTACAAATTTGTAATTAGTTGTAATTAGTGGTTAACCAGTTTGACATATTTTTGAACAGTTAAGTTTAATTAATGATAAACGCTGAACAACTAAACTAGCAATTTTAACAAAGAACTAGTAGCTTAATATAATAATTAACTATACAATAATTTAATTTTTTTAAGCTGTTAAATTAACAGTTGTAATAATATATTAACCGGTTTTATAGCAGTTAAGTTTAATTAACCATAGACGCTGAACCAGTTTTAACAAATCTATTGCGATTTTATAGATTTAGAAAAATATTTAAACTTATTGAGATTTAGAATATTGTCTATGAATATATGTTTCTATCGAGTTTTTAGAAATGCTTACAAATTAAATGTTGTAATAAGAGGTCAACCAGTTTGACACATTTTTATAACAGTGAAGTTTAATTAATGATAAACGCGGAACAACTAAACTGACAATTTTATCAAAGAGCCAATAACTATATAATATTCTAATTCTTTTTATATTGCTAAATTGACAGTTGTAATAAGAAGTTGACCGCTTTGACACATCTTTATAGTAGTTAAGTTCAAACTTATCAAAATTTAGAATATTGGAAATGTTTACAAACTGTTGTAATGACGAATTAACCGGTTTGACACATTCTTTTAACAGTTAAGTTTAAATACTCATGGACGCTGAAGCAATTTCAACAAACCTTTTAAGATTTTAAAGATTTAGAAAAATATTTAAACTTATCGAGATTTAGAATATTGAAAAGTAATATAATAATTTAATTTTTTTAGATTGCTGAATTAACAGTTGTTATAAGAATTTAATTGGTTTGATTCATCTTTATAGCAGTTAATTAACTATAAACGCTGAACAAATTTTTTAAAATTTTACAGACTTAGAAAAATATATAAATTTATTGAGATTTAGAATATTGGAAATGTTTACAAATTAACTGTTGTAATAAAAAATTAGCCAATTTGACACTTTTTCATAACAGTTAAGTTTAAATACCCATAAACGTTGATTCAATTTTAACAAATTTTTTAACATTTTATAGATTTGGAAAATTATTTAAACTTATTGAGATTTAGAATATTAAAAATGCTTACAAATTAACTGTTGTAAGTAGAGGTTAACCAGTTTGACATATTTTTATAACAGTTATGTTTAATTAATGATAAACGCTAAACTACTAAAATAACAATTTGAACAAAGAACCAATAACTTAACCGTTAACTATATAATATTCTATTTTTTTTTAGATTGTTGAATTAACAGTTGTAAAAAGTTAATCGCTTTGACACATTTTTCTAGCAGTTAAGTTTAAATAACCATAAACGCTGAACCAATTTTAACAAATCTTTTGAGCTTTTATGGATTTAGAAAAATATTTAAATCTATCAAAATTTAGAATATTGGAAATGTTTACAAATTAACTGTTAATAATAATAAACGCTAGCCAACTAAAATAACAATTTTAGCAAAGAACCAATAACTACTAAATAAATTGCTAAATTGACAGTTATAATAAAAATTAACCAGTTTGACACATCTTCACAGCAGTTAACTTTAATTAACCATAAACGCTAAACCAATTTTAACAAATCTTTCGATATTTTCTAGATTTAGAAAAATATTTAAACTTATTGGAAGATAGAATATTAGAAATGTTTACAAATTAACTGTTGTAATGAGAAATTAGCCGGTTTAACACATTTTTATAACAGTTAAGTTTAAATAACTATACACGCTGAATCTATTTTAACAAATCTTTTGAGATTTTATAAATTTAGAAAACTTTTGAAATTGATCGAAATTTAAAATAAGGATGTTTACAAATTATCTATTGTAATAAGAGATTAATCAGTTTGACACATTTTAATAGCAATTAAACTTAATTAATATTAAACGCTAAACAACTAAACTGACAATTTTAACAAAAACTCTTATCTTAAGCGTTAACCGGTTTGACACATCTTTATAACAGTTAAATTTGATTATAATTAACAGGTATGATATGACTACTTGGTAGTCAAAAGAGCTATCAAGATCTATTATACAAACTTTTTGACAAGTAGTAAAATTGTTGAATAATAAAATAGTTTTAACATAACTTTTTTAATTTTAATTTTGTAGTTGATCTAATGTAATTTAGAAAAATATAATTTATATTAGTTTAATAGAGTCTAATGTTAAATTTTTAATTTTTGTATATTTTTTTTTAAATCTAATTCAGTTTACATTAATTTATTAAAATTTTAATATGTATATAAAGTTGGGCTAGGGTTCTTTGTATTCAGTTTCTCCCAAACTATACCAAATTAAATATTAAACAACTTACTTTAAAAAATTTATTTAGTTTCAAATGCTTCAAGAGAGACAAAATTACTGCAATTTGTTTAATTATTTTTAATTTATTTTAATTTTGTTTGTTTTAATTTTAACTGTTTAATTTAGTTATATTCAATCAAAATTAGTTTTAAATCAAATTAATTTAATCAAATCTAATGTAGTTCAATTTTATTTTTTTACATAAACTAGAATTTACTAATGTTTATCAAATTATTTTAAATTTAGTAATGAAAAACTAGTTTAGTTACCTATTAAATTTAGCACCTAGCCAAACCTAGTTTAAAACTTTAGTGACAGTTTTATCTAATTAGTTTGACAAACTATTTTTAGAAAACAAATTTATTAAATTAGAAAAGTAGTTTAGCTTAATTTTTAAGTTTAGCTCTCACTTTATTAACCAAATAAGATTAAAATTAGTGTTAATAGCAGCCTAATTTAGTTTGATTTAGTTTATTTCAATTGAAAAATATTTTATATGTAAAACAGTTTGCTTTACTTTTTTTATAATGTTTTTGTTTGTTGTTAATTCAATGGTATCTAGACAAACTAAAAAAAATTAAACATGTGACACAATTTGTATAATGTTGTTGAATCTACTACCACATTTTGAGCTTTCTTCAATTTAATAAAACGTTAGCAAACCAAAATTGTTTACGCAGTTTACTTAATGATTAAGAAAAACAAAAAATTGTATTCTAATTTTTTATTAATTTTACATTTTTGAAATAGTAAATTTTTTTTGAAATATACGTATCTTCTATTTAACAAAAAGTGAAAATTTGCATACAATATTTGCTTTAGCTGACTTCATTTTATTTCCACCTTCAACCTACTTATTTATTGTAAAAGAACAATTTTGTTAAAAAATTCAAATTTGCACAATTATCTTTTTTTTCCACCTTTAATAATAAGCTTTTATCCGCTAAAGTTGAATTATTTAATTTTTAAAATATAGCCTGCTTATAATAAAAAAATGTACACACATTACATAATATGAAAAGTTATTTTTTATTTCTGACTTATTAAAATATATAGATTTTTTCAAATTAAAGTTAATTTTTTTTAAGTATAACCTATTTAACAAACAAAATCAGTTAAAATGATTTAATTTCAACACAAGATTTTTTAAAAATTTTGTAAGCAATGCATTTTTTTTATTTAAATGGGTTTTAATGTTTGACCTATCCTAACAATAAAAAATGGTTAAAATTGGTTTACAATTGGCTAATACATAATTCAAAAATGTCAACAAATCATAAATCGGTAAAAAAACAAGACAGAGAGTTAGATAAAAAAAATACTTAACAAATACCATTTACAAAATACAGTAGAAAAAAGAAAAAGATATATTGCTAATAAAGCAATTTTTTACGTCTAAAATAGAAAAGAAAAACATAAACAATAAAAAAAATTGTAAGAAATTTAAAAAAAATCTAAAAAATAATTAAAAAAACAGAAAAAAAAATTGTACGTATTGAGAAAAAAATAAAAATAGTAATAATTTAATAAGTGACAGGGTAGCATTAAAAATAGCATTATGGTTTAAAACTCAACATTTTTAATTAAATTAAAACATTTTTTATTAAAAATCCCCGTAAATGTTCCATTTTGCTTAATTACTTTGCGTTAATCAATTTTACAAAAAAAAAAGACAAGAAAGTGCTCATATACCACTTCCTATCCTTGCTTACTTCCTATTTTTTTCTCGTTTTTTTAAACTTTGTTTGTAGTTTTAGTTTCTCATTTATTTAAATCTATTGAAAATTTTTTTCTTATTATTAACCACTTTTACAAATTCAGTATTTTGCCTTTTCTTGCATTTGTTTTTGTTTTATTTTTAATTTGACAAGTGGCTTTTGCCAATTGACTCTTTATACTAGACTTTTAACTAGGCCTTTACTAGGCTTGTTTTTTCATTTTCTTTATTTTTCAATTTTTTTTTGTTTGGTTGTTAGAGAGTTGATAGTTAAACTGATCTTAAAACTGAGTATCAAATAAAATTAGACTATTTCTTATCAAAATACCAATAAATGTTCTACTTTTTTGCTCAATTATTTTGCAAATAGTATCAATTTTACATAAAAAGTGTTTATTTATCAATATCTTAATTTAAAATTAAAAAAATTAGTTTACATTATAAAGCCGAAAAGCAAACAAATGATGAAAAATCGTCAAATGTTTGCTCAGCCGGTCATAAGTAAGATGATTTATAGTTTCGAGACGTTCGGCAAAAACATACAAAGACAAAATATTTGCAAGTTGTTATTATTATTAAAGTAAATTAACAAATTGGCTGTGTAATGACACGTCTAATACTAATCATAGAATAAGATGACCAATGTCCGAATGAAACCACCCATTGAAAAGAGACAACTTTTGGTGCGTCGGCAAGCTTTTAAATGAGCGACCGCAAAGACCAAAGAGACTCGTTGACATGTCTAATCATATGGTTTACCTGATGGTTTGGTGGCTATTTTCTAAATATCACTTTATGTCGCCCGCACACTAGGTTACTTTATGACGTCACAACACCATCACGTCTCGTTTGCGTCACACTGATAAAAAATTGAATGACCTTTGGCATCTTATTATGTTTAAGTTTTAAGATCAAGTGTGTCAAAATACGAAAGATGGCTTATTTATACTTTTTTTTATATCAATTAAAGATAGGCCAGTTTGTTACGTCACAATGATTGTCACCTTCTTGGATCTCACCGGTCAAAGTAATTAATACGCAAATTATATATTCTAAACTTTTTTATGTCAAAATTGAGAATAAACTAATTTAAATAAAAATAAACTATTTCAATTTAAGAATAAACATATTTATACAAAAATAAAAATTTCTAAATTGAAATACTTTATTCTCAATCAAAACTTATTTATTCTCAATATAGTTTTAATTTAATCTTAATCTGTTTTTAATATGAATTTTTTTATGCATTGTTAATGCGTTTAATATTGAAATTAATAGTTTAGAAATAAATAAATTTATATAAAAAATAATAGTTTCTAAATTGAAATAGTTTATTTTCAATAAAAACATGCATACTCTCAATGTAATTTTAATACAATTTTAAATTGTTTTCAATTAAATTAAACACACTTGAATGCTTTTATGCAATGTCAATGCGTTTAAAACTGAAATAGTTAAAGAATAAATAAATTTATATAAAAAATAATAATTTCCAAATTAAAATAGTTTATTCTCAATAAAATTTAATCTTAATTTCTTTTTCAATCAAACAGACGTAAATTCTTTTCTGCAGTGTTAATGCGTTTAATATTGAAATAATAAGAAAAAACATATTTATATAAGAAATAATACTTTATTCTCATTGAAAACTTCTTTATTCTCAATATAATTTTAACTCAATTTTAATTTGTTTTTATTTAAATTAAACACATTTGAATGCTTTTATGCAGTTTTAATGCGTTTAATAGTGAAATAGTTGAAGAATAAACATATTTATATTAAAAATAATAGTTTATAAATTGAAATAATTTATTCTCAATAAAAACATGTTTATTCTCAATATAATTTTAATTCAATCTTAATATGTTTTTAATTAAATCAAACACACTTGAATTCTTTTATGTTCTGTCAATGTGTTCAATATTGAAATAGTTTAAGAATAAACAAATTTAAATAAAAAGGAATCGTTTCTAAATTAAAATAATTTATTTTCTTTAAAAACTTGTTTATTCTTAATATAATTTTAATTTAATCTGAATTGGTTTTTAATTAAATAAAACCTAATTATTATTTTTTTGTATTGTTAAAGCACTTAATACTGGAATAATTTAACAATAGACATAATTATGTAAAAAATAATAATTTCTAAATTGAAATAATTGATTTTCAATAAAAACCTGTTTATTCTCAATATAATTTTAGTTTAATCTTAATTTGTTTTTAATTAAATCAAACACACTTGAATTTTTTTATGCAGTGTCAATGTGTTCAATATTAAAATAGTTTAAAAATAAACAAATTTAAATAAAAAGAAATCATTTCTAAATTAAAATAATTTATTCTCTCTAAAAACTTGTTTATTTTCAATATAATTTTTATTTAATCTAAATTTGTTTTTAAATAAATAAAACCTAATTAATTTTTTTTTGTATAGTCAAAGCACTTAATACTAAAATAATTTAATAATAAACATAATTATGTGAAAAATAATATTTTCTAAAATGAAATAATTGATTTTCAATAAAAACCTGTTTATTTTCAATATAATTTTAATTTAATCTTAGTTTGTTTTTAATTAAATCAATGCGTTTAATATTGAAATAGTTAGAATAAATATATTTAAAAAATAAAAAATTGAAATAGTTTATTTTATTAAAAACTTATTTATCCTCAATATAATTTTAATTTAAGGTTAATTTGTTTTAAATTAAATTAATTCTTTAACTAATTTTTTTTGCATTGTCGATGCATTTAATACTGAAATAATTTGATAATAATCATTTATATAAAAAATAATCATTTCTAAATTGAATTAATTTATTTTTAATAAAAACATGTTTATTCTCAATATAATTTAAATTTAATCTAAATTTGTTGTTAATTAAATAAAACTTAATTAAATTTTTTTTGTATTGTCAAAGCATTTAATACAAAAATAATTTAATAATAAACATATTTATACAAAAAACAATAACTTCTAGATTGAAATAATTTATTTGCAATGAAAACCTGTTTATTCTCAAAATAATTTTAATTTAATCTTAATTGGTTTTCATTTAAATCAAACATTCAAGTTCTTTCATGCAATGTCAATGCCCTTAATATTGTTCAAGAATAAGTATAATTATTTTTATTAAAAACTTTTTTATTCTTAGTACAATTTTAATTTAAGCTTAATTTGTTTTTAATTAAATTAATTCTTTAATTAATTTTTTTTTTGCGTTGTTGATGCATTGAATACTGAAATAATTTGAGAATAAACATATTTATATAAAAAATAATCATTCCTAAATTGAAATAATTTATTTTCAATAAAAACATTTTTATTCTCAATATAATTTTAATTTAATCTTAATTTGTTTTTAATTAAATCAAACCCATTTAAATTCTTTTATGCAGTGTCAATGCGTTTATTATTGAAATATTAAACGCATAAATTTAATACTGAACAAATGTATTTATATAAAAAACGATAATTTCTAAATTAAAATACTTTATTCTCAATAAGAGTTGATTTTTTCTCAACATAATTTTTATTTAATCTTAATTTGTTTTTAATTAAACAAAAACTAATTAATTTTTTTTTGCATTTTCAATGCATTTAATACTGAAATAATTTAAGAATAAACATGTTTATATAAAAATAATTATTTCTAAATTAAAATAATTTATTTTTAATAAAAATATGTTTATTTTTAATATAATTTTACTTTAATCTTAGTTTGTTTTTAATAAAATCAAATACAGTTAAATTCTTTTATGCAGTGTCAATGCGTGTAATATATTGAAATAGTTTAAAAATAAATAAATTCATTTAAAAAATAATAATTTATAAATTAAAATAATTTAATATCAATAAAAACCTGTGTTCTTTTAATATAATTTAATTAAATCTTGATTAAGCACTTCATTTAAGTATAAGTCACATAATTTAATCTTGTCCATAATATATTAATGTTTTTTTTTTAATTTTTTTTTATAAATAATTTTTCTTGTGGTTTTTTTTTTTTTTAAATTTTTTATTAGCTTTTTTTGCTAAAGATTTTGATAGTTTATTATTTACTTCTTAGGCTTATCTTTTTCAAAATTTTTTATTAACCATTTATATCTCATTATCTGTTTTGTTTTTTCTACATTTTTTCTAGTTTTCTAAAATTTTTTTTGTTTTATTTAGCTATCTTAATCTTTTGAAAACTTTGAGTATTATTATTTTTTTTCAATTATAGTCCGGTCAATTTAGACAAAAAAATAAGAGTGAAGTTACATAAATTCTCAATAAGCTGAAAATCGGTGAAATCGTTCAAAATATGATTATAAACAAAATCAGAAAGTTCCCCATTCCTCCCCTTTTTGCAAAAAATTTTATTCAAGGTCAAAGGGCAAAAAAATGAGTTTTTTGCGATTTTCCGCAAAACGGTAAGTTTTATCATAAAAATACCTCAAACAAAAATTGTAGATCATAAAATTATCTACAAAAAATGTATAAATACTTTTTTTCCTACGAGCCACCGTTTCTGAGCTTTTTTCAGCTTATTGAGGATTGATGTAACTTCGAATGTCTAAATTGACCGGACTATTATAAGCAAATGAATTCTACAGCTTACTTTCTCTTTTTTGTCATTTTTTTTTTCAGTTTTCTTTCTATTTGAATCTAATGAATATTTTTTTACATTAATAACTAGTTATACAAATATTTTTGCTTTTTTTGCATTTGTCTTTAATTTTTTTTAATTATAGTTATCTATGTAACTTGACCAATTCACTTTTTTTGACTATACTTTCGCTTACTTCTTTGTTTCATTTACTTTTTTAAACTTTATTGATTGTTATCATAGAGTTATATCTGCTTCCTTTTCTACGTACTATAACAAGTTATTTGTGTTTTGATTGTTTTTTGTTGTGTGTTGGTATACATAAGATATTATGTGTGTATTTATATGTATTTTATTAAGATAGCTGTGATGTGTTCTACATTATTCTGCATATTTTGAGTTATTGTTATTGTAATTATATGCAGTTTCATATCGTTCGTACTGACTTGACATTTTGTTAATCTTTTTGTGAATGAATTAAACTTTTTTTGGCAAAAAGTTTCATAGTAAATCGCAATAATTGTTAAAAAAAAAACTTGTAACTTATTCTAGTCTAGCTATATCTTCGTTTTTTATATATTTTTTAGTTTTATATTTATTTAAAGATCGTAATAACGGGATACAAGTAAAAGTTGTCCATGTACATTGCAACTATTGTCACTGTGACGTCACACCGATTTTTAACAATGTAAACAGTGTAATTAAGCAGCGTAAATTTAAGGTATTAAAAAAAAATTAATAGACAAAGTTGGAACTGATGATTTTGGCCGTTATATAAATATCGGTACAATTTATTACCTTATGACGTCACACTAGTCGTCCTGCTACGTCACACTGATTGAAATAATGAGTTCGCAAAAGCTTTAGAAACATGAAATTAACAAGCTTTACATGCTTATAAAGTAAATATGAACGTAATTGAATCAATTGCCCACCCTCTATATGCAATAATCAAACAACCATCCCAAACAAAAGCAAACGAGAGCACACATAATAATTCTTTTGTCTCGATTTAAAGCAAACAATTATGGAAACCTATTCAAATATTCGTCGCTTTTCGATTGCGAGCTATGATGAAGATACTTTTGAAAAATATTTCAAAAGTGATATGGAAATAAAAACAGTGGCGGCACGTGCAATGAAAAAATGTTTTAATATCCCCAATAATAAGTTTTTGAGTGATTGTTATTATAGAACAATGAACGAACGAGCGTCTGAACATGGGGGCCTAGGGTAACGCGTGACTGTGCGCGTGTCGCCTTGAGTGAGGACCACTTGTGTAATTGATATTTCCGTAATAGCATACAAATTTTTCAGTTCTTCCAAGAATTTTTTATAAATTTTTTTTTCATTTTACCACAAAAGACAGCGAAAACTGGTGCAGATTTGGGCTTTTTAAAAAGCGAATGTTGCGCCTCAGGCGTGACGTCATAGAATATGAGACGAAAAACCCACAAATTATTTTCGCTTATTTCTCAAAAATTATTTTGTTAAATTAAACAGTCTATAAGGAATGTAATTACTACAATTATAAGCGTTTCATGTCTTGAAAGGTAAAATAATACAGACGTAAGAATTGCATTTCTGACTTTTTGTATACAACTGACTTTTGTTTTTTTTCTGACTAATTGTTATATATTTAACCAATCATGTAAGTTTTATGACAATATTAACGTAAGTTTATTATAATATGCATTTTTTTCTCGAAAATATTAACAATTTTTAATGGTGTACCACAAGGGTGTGTGATGGGACCTCTATTATTTTCTATAATTTAAAAACAATATTGCTAAACTATGTAGTTTCTATAATAAATAATAATTGCTTGTTTCTTATATATAAATAGACCTAAAAAAACAAAACTTTAAAATTAGTATTTATTGACGTTTCTAGAAAAAAAGTAAAGACATTAAGAATCTGTGCTAAATTTGCTAGTAATATCTAAATTATTATTAGTGTCACAATCTATAGAGTTTCTACAAACTATAAAATTTAGCTTATTTTAGCTCCAGCTTGGCTTTGTTTGTTTCTTTTCTGTTTACTTTTTATTTATTCATTAACTTGCTGTTTTTCTGTGTACTTATACTATCTAGCTCAAATTTTTATCTTTTTTATTATGCTCTGAATTGTTTCTTTCCCCCAAAATTTGCATTATTACTGCTTTTTTTCACAAATCTACCTAATCAATGTTTGTTACCCTTTTAAATTTTTATTTTACTTTTTTTTAGCAAACATTTTTTTTCACCGTTGTTTGTTGACTTTTTTTAAAAGCGCATGTCAAGAGTATTAAAAAAAAGCAAAAATAGTCAATAATATTTAAAAACAATATTAACTAAAAAAAATTTTGCTACTAAAACCTTATCTGTTTCAAATATTTGTAAAACAATAATGTTTATATAAAAAAATTGTTTAAGCTTAAAAATGACTATTATTTAAACAAATAATCAATAAATATTAAAAAAAAATTGAATTAAAATTATGGGAATAGTGGAACAAGAAATAGGCTTTTCCTTATTTTATGTTGTCTTGAAAAGCCAAATACAGCAATACAGACGTAAGAATTGCATTTTTGACTTTTTTTCACAATTGGTTTGTTTTCTTTCTGACTCTTTTTTATATATTTAACCACTTCTTTAAGTTTTTTGACAATATTAACGTAATTTTATATCATAGGCTTTTTTTATCTCGAAAAATTCTACAATTATTAATGGAGTACCACAGGGGTGTGTGTTGGGACCTCTATTATGTTCTATAATTTAAAAACAATTATTAAACCATATTGCTAAACTGTCTAGTAAATTTATTTAAAAACCGTTTCTATAATAAATAATAATTGTTTATTTGTTATATTAATAGAAGTAAAAAAACAACATCTTAAAATTATTGACGTTTCTAGTAAAAAAGTAAACACAATAAAAATCTGTGCTAAATTTGCTAGTAATATGAAAATTATTATTAGTGTTACAATCTATAGAGTTTCTTCTACAAACTACAAAATTTAGCTTATTTTAGCTCCAGCTTAGCTTTGTTTGTTTTCTTTCTGTTTACCTTTTATTTATTAACTTGCTGTTTTTCTGTTTACTTATGCTATTCAGCTCTAACTTTTATCTTTTTTGTTATGCTCTGAATTGTTTTTTTCTTCCACAATTTGCATTATTACTGCTTTTTTTCAAAAATCTACCTAATTAATGTTTGTTTTTATTTTACGTTTCTTTAGCAAACGTTTTTTTTTGCTGTTGTTTGTTAACCTTTTTCAAAAGCGCATGTCAAAAGTTAAAAAAAAAGCATAAAAAGTTAATATTATTTAAAAACAATAATAGCTGAAAAAAATTATGTTGCTACCAAAACTTATCTGTTGAAAATATTTATAAAACAACAATGCTCGTAAAATAATTTGTTTAGGTTTAAAAATGATTATTATTTAAACAAATAATCAATAAATAAACAAAAAAAATTATGGGAATAGTGGAATAAGAAATAGGCTTTTCCTTATTTTATGTTGTCTTGAAAAGCCAAATAGCGCATTATAGAGGTAAGAATTGCATTTTTGACTTTTTGTTTATAAATTGGTTTGTTTTCCCTCTGACTATTTTTTATATATTTAACCACTTATGTAAGTTTTTTGACAATAATAACGTAATTTTATAGAATATGCTTTTTTTTCTCGAAAAATTCCACAATTATTAATGGAGTACCACAGGGGTGTGTGTTGGGACCTCTATTATTTTCTATAATTTTAAAACACAATTTTTAAACAATATTACTGTCTAGTAAATCTATTTAAAAACAGTTTCTATAATAAATAATAATTGTTTATTTTTATATATAAATAGACTTAAAAAAACAAAATCTTAAAATTAGGGACATCTATTGACGTTTCTAGTAAAAAAGTAAACACAATAATTAATATTCTGTGCTAAATTTGCTAGTAATATCAAAATCATTATTAGTGTCACAATCTATTATAGAGTTTCTACAAACTACAAAATTTAGCTTATTTTAGCTTAGCTTTGTTTGTCTTCTTTCTGTTTACTTTCATTTATTTATTAACTTGCTGCTTTTCTGTTTACTTATGCTATCCAGCTCTATTTTTTATCATTTGCACTATGCTCTGAATATTTTCTTTCTCGCATAACTTGCATTTTTATTGTTTTTTTCTCAAAAATTTACTTAATCAATCTTTGTTAGTTCTCTTAATTTATTTTTTCCATTTCATTAACACTTTTTTTAGCAAACTTTTTTTTGCTGTTGTTTGTTAACCTATTTTTTAATCTTAGCTACATTTAGCGCATGTCAGAAGTAATAAAAAAAAACAAAAAAAAAATAATATTATATATTAATGATAATAATATTTATTGTTTCAGAGAACAGTGTTACAAATTCAGCAATTTGGTTTCAAATTTCATTCTAAAATTTAGAATTGTTTCTTTTTCTTCTCGCTTGTTTTCTTCTTATTTATAGATTTATTTCATTTATACACTATCTTGTTTAATCTTTCTTTCTCTCTTAATATTATTTTCATTAATTCAATTTCTTTTTTTCTTTTTTTTTATCTTTTGTCTCTAGCTTGCTTTCTATTATCTCTAAAAATCAATTTATTATGTGTTCTAATGTTTAGTCTCTCTTTCACACATCCTACATTTTGTCTCGTTTTTATTCACGCAAAATCTGTTTTCTCTTTTTTTATTTCTGCAGCTATATCTTACTCTTTTTTTTTTATTTTATTTTATAAGGGCTTAGGCAACTTCTGTGATTCGAGTATCTGCTTTCACTTATTTCTTCTCTCTTTTTTTGCTTATGTCTCTATCTCTATCTTTTATTTATCTATAAACCAATTGCGTTGCTTCTAATTTTTCTTTCAGTTCCACTTCCATATTCTCTACCTTTTGCTATTTAAATCTAAGTACCTAACTAAATTTTAATATTATATAAAAGCAGCAATATTTATAAAAAAAAATTTGTTTTTAAAACTCTATTGGTTTAAAATATTTATTGAGCAATTAATTTAAATTAGAAAAGTTTAAGTTATTATTTAAAAAAAAAATTGATAAATAATAAACAATCAAAAATTTGAATTAAAATTATAACAATAATAGAACAATGGATAGGCTTTTTCCTTCTTTCTGTTGTCTTGACAAGCCAAATAGAGCATTACAGACGTGATAAAAATATTTTCTACTTTTTTATTTACTACTGGCTTGTTTTTCTTTTGTTCAATTGTTATATAGTTAATCTTTCATGTGACTTTTTAAACAGTGTCTAACATAAACTTATTATGTAATACATTTTTCTCAAAAAAAGTAACAATTATTATTAATGACGAATCACAATAGAGTGTGTTAAAACCTCTATTATTATGTGTTAATTTATAATAAGTATTAATAATTAGAGTGAGTAGTAAATTTTTATTTATTTTATTATTAAATGATAATTGTTTAAAATTATTTATAAAAAAAAAATAAAAAAAAAAATTGAGATTAGAAACATCTATTGATATTTATAATAACAAAATTACAAATATATAACAAAATAATAGTCTCGTAGCCTATGTAGCTGCAGGAGACTATTATATTTGTTTACGTAGTTTTGTCACTATTTGTTTTTGTTTTTCTTTATGTATTTTTAATCAATTATACCATTTCGCATGTTTTTTTGTAGTCTTGTCATTTTTTTTTAACTATTTGTTTTTGGTTTTTTATATCTTTTTTTCTAATCCTTTCTATAATCTTGCATGCTTTTCTGTTTAGTCTTGTTATTCTTTTTCGTAATCGTTTCTATCATTTTGTTTAGTCCTACCACTCAGTTTTACTTTTTTACTTTTCTTTATATTTATGCGCTCAAGTACATCTTTCTCAGACAACTCAAATCAGCTATCTCATAAATTCTACTTAATTTTAATTTACTTAACATTTTATGACATTTTATTCAATTTTAGTTATAATTTTTACCAAATTAAGCTTTATTATTCATTTATCTGTCATTTAATTATTTTTTGATTTTGGTTAATTTTAGTGTTTGTTAAATAAGGAAAAAAAACTCAAAAAAAAACGAAAAAAATTGTTTGAAAAAAGAAAGATTAAAAAAAACACAAAACGACAAAAAAGCTTATATAATAGTTGCCATTAGGAAAAAAAACAAGCAAACAAAAAAATATATAAATTGTAAATTAGAAATACTACCACGAGCAATTTTTAAAATGTTTTATTTGATTGGATTTTATTTAGACGAAGTTTAGTTGCTTATTTGCACAATGTTATGTTACATTAGTAGACTAAACTGTAGTTAATGTTTGACTTAAGTTAATCAAATAATTTCAAGCTAAACGACATTTGGCTTAAATTAAACATTACTTAAGAAAATAATATTTGACACCTGTTTTTTCAGAATAATCTTACAATGGAAGAAACTTATAATAATGTAAATTAAAAGAAAAATAATTCTGTACCTTCTTTAACAAAAATTTCAAGCGCTTAATGGTCTTTTAGTTAATATTCTAGTACAAACACACAATATAAACATTTTCAGAAAATGATTTTTTTTTGTAATATATTAAGTTTTCAATGTTTTTTGCCAAGCTTAGATTTGAAAATTGACATTATATTTGATGCTTTTTGATTTTTTTTTTCTATTAAATGCCAAGTTTAAAAAAATATTATATATGCTAATATTAAAAGTTTTATTTATAATCTATAAAGTATAATTACAACTTTTAATCAAAGTGGTATAAAGTATGATATAATATTGAGCTAATAAGGGCACTTTTAAAACGATTGACATAATATTATAGTATAGATATCATTGTCAAATCCGACTCTTTATTTTGATTAGTAGACAAAACATTTTGGTTGTTGACAAAACAAGTTGACATACTTAATACGAGCCCTATTATATTTACCAAGCCTCTTATCGTATTATTCAAAAGCCTATACACTAAATAAACCACCAAAAGCAAACTCATTGTAAAAGATGATTGATTTTTCCAATCGATCAAATCACTAAAGCGTGGTTAATAAACAAGATATGATTTATTTTAGGGTGGACCTAAATAATAATCTAAGTAGAAAGAGGTAACTCCAGAATTAAAAATTAAAGTGTGATAAATCGCGCCTAGAAAATTCGAAAAACTTTTTTTCCCAGCCCACTCGATTTATTTATGAAGTTAGTTAAGGGTAGCTGCCATGACGGGGTGTGTGTATATCTATCTAAAAAAGATGAAAAAATGTAAAGGTTCATTTCGGACTTCGGTCGTTATACATATAAAAATCTGTTATGCGTCGGAACGAAAATAAAAGACCTTCTACGGTAACGGGGCGATGGACCGGAAGAGGGATGTAATAACAACCCTTTATAAACCATATGCGGTCCATAAAAACTCTGGAAGTCATTTACTATTTAAATATTCTAAGTTAATTACAAATTTCTTACAAAATAAGAAAAAAATCTATTTCTTATTGTATTATCCCAATAATATAAAATCTATGGTTTTTTCTGTATTAACTATTATTTTTTTAACATTTTTTATTAAAAATAGACTTTATATTGCTTTATAAACATTTGTACTTTATAGGTGTTTTTCAAAAACTTTGTTTTAGAAATATTGCAATTTAGAGTTCCAAAATTCCAAAACGCTTTTAATGAGTAAAATTATATTATAAATAAATTCATATATAATATTATTTAAATAAATTAAAATATTGTGAGAAAAATAGTTTATTTTTTTACCAAAAGTAATATAAGGTCAGCATTGAATGTTATAAACACCTTTAACCGCCATAAAACCTGAAAAAACTAAACCTAATTTTAACAAATTAAACTAATTCTAATTATGTTATGCTAAAATAATTTATATAGTCTAAGAAATTTGTAAAATATTTAAAAAAATTATTTAAAAAATATTTAGTTCATTCAAGCTTAAATTATTAATAGCTTACTTCCTAATCATAAAAAGTTAATTTAAAAAAAAAATTATTAAATTCTGTTATTTATTTAAAATTAATTTTATTTTTGTTTAGATTTATATATTTTAGTTAGTTATTATTATTATTCTAATTTTACAATTGCATTTATTGAGCTAGCTTTATTTTTATTGTTGCTCTTACTCGTTTTTAGTATTTTTAATTTTTCTATCATGTTTAGGTTGGTATTTAATTTTTTTTGTATTTAAATGTTTTATTTTGCTCAGTATAATTTTTCTTCAAATGCATTTACTTAGTTAGGTTTATTGTGTTTTGTTTTTAGTGTTTTTAATTGCTTTTTTATTTTAATTTTTCTTATTATGTTTTTTTTTTCATTCGTATTTTATTTCTTTGCAATACTCTATTTTAGTTAGTTATTATTATTTTATTTTTCCAATTGCATTTATTAGGTTAACTTTATTTTTATTGTTGCTTTTACTAATTTTTAGTATTATTAATTTTTTTTATCATGTTTTTTGTTCGTATTTAATTTTTTTGTATTCAATTGTTTTATTTTGCTCAGTATAATTTTTTTTCCAATGCATTTGCTTAGTTAGCTTTATTGTGTTTTGTTTTTAGTATTTTTAATTGTTTTTTTAAATTTTTCTCATTATGTTTTTTTTTTCATTCGTATTTCATTTCTTTGCAATACTCAGGATATTTTACATAATGTTTTCTATGTTTTTATAAATTAATTGTTGTTATTTATTTATTTATTACTGCAAATAAACATTGCTTTGTTCTATTTCTATCCATATTTTTATGTTTTGTGCTTAAATATCTAACTATTCTTTTAGTTTTCATATTTCAGCTACATATCTCTGCTTTTTTACCTTGGATAAATTTTTAATTAAACCAATATTACTTTTCTACACACTTTTTTTAGGCTAAAAAATTCTTTTACTTTTTACTGTATTATTTTAATAATTTTACCTTTAATGTTTTCAATGTATTTATATATTTTATTTTATAAATAATAATTAATAGATTGTAAACAAATACTTTTATAATCACTACTGCTATATATACTCTATTCAATTTCAAGAAAGAGTGCATGAAAACAAATGCATGCAGGCTCCACGTGATCACATCTATGGTTGACGATTTTTCGACCAGGGCAGGTCGCAGAAAAAATCGTATATTTTATTTTAAACCAATTTTAAATGGTTTAAAAACTATTCATCATTCAAATGACCAAAATACTTTTTCTTGAATCTGAACAGACTTTTGCAAAATATAGATATTTTGCAGAAGTTATGTTCTAGAAAACGGAACAAGAGGTACACATTCGCTTTTTTTCAAATTAAGTCGAAAAATGTAATTTAATTATCTGCAAAAACTAATGTAAAATGTAAAAAATTTAATATAGCTTAGCTAAGTCAAACTAGTTTTAAATTAACTAAGCTTGAGTGATTTATTCTGCTTTAGTTTCATAAACACAAAAGTTAAAAATGTGGTAAAATATCAAAAAAGCTTGGCTTAAGCTAATCTGTTTAAAATAATTAAATAGTTTTGTTTTAAATACAAATTTTTTTTTTAAACTTAGTTTATTATAATTAAAAATACATTTACTGGGGCTTAACTAAATATTTGAGGTTAGTTAAAATTTAAGCTTTTTGAAATGATATTCTAAACTAGCTTTTGCTGAAAGTGAACGTAAATCCGCTAAGCTGTTAGATGAGTGAATTGATTTATTTTAGCAATATAAATCTAAAATTAAAAATATTGTAAAATAAAAAAAACTTAATTTTAGCTAATCTAGCTAAAAATATAGTTTTATTTGAAATATTCTATTTAAACTTATTTTATTATAATTAAATAGTTTAACTGTGGTTTAACCAAGTATTTAAAGCAAGTATTCAGTTTTTTTTTAATTGACGTTATGGCATCATCAAAATTAACTTTTGCTGAAAGTGAACTCAAACCAGTTATAAGCTGTTGTGATATTCTACTTTAGCATTACATTAGATTTATAATGCTAATCTGGCATTTTTTTAGATATATTTACAATATATCTATAAATTAGATATATTGTAAAATAAAAAAAAAGTTCAATTCTAGCTAATCTAGCTAAAATTAACAAGCATAATACATAGTTCTATTTTTAAAGAAATATTTTTTTAGAGCTTAGTTTTTTATAATTTAATATGATGTATTAAAATTAGTTTTATATAAATAAATTTTTGAGTTGATTTATAAAAACTTTTGGAAAATGTCAAAAAAAACTCAGCTTAAAGTAATCTAGATAAAATTATGAAAATAATTGTGTTTTTATTCTCATTTTTTATTTATTGTAATTAATTACGTTTATCGTGGTTTAATCAAATATTTAAGATTAGTTTTGAGTTTATTAATTGTAAGTTAGCTGTTAAAATTGATAACTAATTGTTAACCAATCAATTAGCACATATTTAAGAATTTCTTTAACAATTTTTCAAAAAAATAACATCTAATCAATGTTAAATACTATTTTTCTTCAAAGTTTTCTTATTTTTACCGTATCTAAAATCAGATTTGGAATTATAAACAAATTAAAACTGCACTTAAAATTAGTATTTATTGAATTATTAAAAACTGAAAATTAATACCTAATATGAATGGTTTAGTATATTTTTATTATAAAAAAAATTACAAAAATAATATTATTATATATAAAATAATGTTCAAAAATGTCAGCTTTATTGTCTTTTAAAAGATGTCTGTATTTTATATTTATTAAAAAAATTATGAAATAGTTGCTAAAATGAAATTTAAAAATCATAATAATATTTTATTTAGATTGGAAAAAACTTGAAATAACACTTAAACAAAAAAAAATTATTACCATAAAACGCAAAAATTTATTTTTAAAAATTGTAAACTACTTTTTTCTAATTAGAAAAAGTTTAAATTTAACTTAAAACAGCGTACTTGATATTATGTTTAAAAGTTTCATTTCGTCACAATAAGAGTATTTAAAACTAGCAACTGTCAATAAATTTTGATAATTTTTGTAAATGTTAACTATGCTTATCTTGAAAAAAACAATTAAAATTACCTTTTTAATAATGTTTCTCTAAAATTTATTTTAAGTTCCATAAAAAAAAATCACCAAAGAGTTTCGAAAATTATTTTTAAAATTGTAATTACATTTTATCTTTCCTTAAAACAAATTTATACATCACTTATACATACACAACAAATAATAACATTTTGATCAACTTTTTAAAATTGGCACTATTTTGTTTTTACTATTTAAATGCATATTAACATAAACACCCCTAAAATAATTGTTTGATAAAAAATTAAAGTAAAAAAAAAACATTTACAACAAATAAAATAAATAAAAAATTAACTTTAGACTTAAAAAAATTTAAACATGTACCTAATTTTGATTTTCAAAAGTTTTTTTATTTTAAGTTGATTAAAAATTTTAGTTATAAAAAATATGTAAAATTATGTTTAAAAACTGTCAATATTTTATTCTGTAATTAAAATAATTCTTGCTGAAAATTTAAATTAATTTATTCAATATTATTGTTTTTCCACTTAACATTTTATTTTGTTACAAAAAAAAACATTTAAAGTTAGCAACTGCTAATAGCCCATTATAATTTTTGTAAATGTCAATTAAATTTAACATTAAAACAAACATTTGACGAAGCATACTTCAAAATGCTCTCTAATTTTATGTCTTTAAAAACAATGAAAAATTTTTAAAATTATTTCTGATTTTGTCATTATATTTTATTTTTGTTTAAAACAGTTCACACAATGCTTAAAATTACATACTTATTATTATACATTATTTTAAACGTTTTTATAAATGAAAACATCTTTCAAGTCCTAATTTAAAAAAAAAAATAATTTAAATAATTGTTCTTAATATTTTTGTTCTTAAAACATTTGATAAAAGTTATGTCTTAAAACATTTGGGATAAATAACAAACAATATAAATATAAAATCATTGTTTTGCAAGATGTCAAATTTTAAGTTGAATCATAAGCAAAAACGCATATAAAATTATTTTTAAAAATTGCGACAGTTTTATTTTTCCAATAATAAAATCAGAAAATATAATTTAATAACAGCTCTTGTTTTATTCATCTTCTGATGACGACTACATGGTGGTCAAAAAAGCTCTCAAGATTAAGTAAAGTTTTTTTGGCAAATGTTAAAAGTGTGATAATGTTTTATTATTGTAAATTTTTTTGTAAAAAAACACTTATTATTACATTTTACACCGTTTTTTCACTCTTCAATTCAAAATTAAGTTAATCAAACCAATATTTGATATTCCTTGACCGAAGCTGTCAAAATAATAACACAAAACTGTTTTATATGAATAAAAATATCAACAATATCTATTGACAATTGTCAATTTTTTTAAAAATATATAAAGAAGTAGCACTAAAAGTTAACAAAACTATTGTTTTTTCTCAATTAACACTAAAATTATATTGATAGAAGGTTCCTCCTGTCAAGTTTTTGACGCTTTTTTTTAATACAGCTGTTATTTTTTTTTTGTCAAATTAAACAAAACAGCATCAAAAATTAGCATACGATTTGACTTTTTTGCAAAACTATAAAGAAAAAGTGACAGAAAGAGATTAAATTCGCATTACGATGAATTTTGCAATTGTCCGAGCCAGATAAATAATAATACAGCGCTAAAAACCACAAATGGTGGATTTTGAGTGACCCAATTTAGAGTGGGGTGTATTTGGGGGTGGTTGTTACGTCTGCCAACTGTGTTTCCCCTCTTTTTCCCGGTAGCGCGCGTGCCGTGCAGGTGGCGTTCAAAAGCGTCATGTGTGAGAGTCGTCGAACGAAAATTACGTTTTCTTCAAGTATTTTTAATGTCTGGTCAATTACTTTTATAACCTAAAAAATTAACAATTAAACAATAAACTGGATAGCTTAGATCAAAAACAAAACTGGATCTATCACTAAAAAACAAATCAAAGTTTACATGCTCTATTTTTAATTAAATACTGTAAAAAATAGACAAATCTAATCGACACTCTTTATTAACTAACTATTCCTAAAACATTACCGATTAAATTGAATTTTTATGCAAAAAAACAATAATATTGTTTATGTTGGCCTGACAGGTGGTGAGAATTCATACAGTGGAACCAAGACGCGTGTCCAACTTTATGTCTATTAGTAACGACTCAGTGAACTCACACTTAGATTTAAACACACTTACAACATGCTTAAAGTTTAAAAAAAATTAAACAAAAAAAAACCGTAAAATGTACAGTGAAAAATTTAAAACTATAAAAAAAAACAATTTTAAATAATGTAGACATACAAAAATATTTTATTTTGAATAACATTGAAAAACAACAAAACAAAATTTTATTAATTAATATAAAAACAAAAAAAAACAAAACTAACATTATAACTAATAATTATTTATAAAAGATGAATAAATTAGAAAAATTAAACTTTTCGTTTTGTTAAAATATGTTAAAAATATGTTAAAAAAAAATAAACAAAAAAAACAGTAAAATGTACAGTGAAAAGTATAAAACTATAAAAAAAAACAATTTTAAATAATGTAGACATACAAAAATATTTTATTTTTAATAACATTGAAAAACAACAAAACAAAATTTTATTAATTAATATAATAACAAAACAAAAACAAAACTAACATTATATCTAATAATTATTTATAAATGATGAATAAATTAGAAAAATTAAACTCTTCGTTTTGTTAAAATATGTTTGAAAATACATTTTACCTCCAATCAGTGTGGTAATTGAATAATAACAAACCTGTAGACGACAAATAATGTTCATCTTTTCTCTCTTAAGCGGAAAAACCTAGCTTACTTGTTCTATGTAGCTAACCGCAAGCAACGACCTATGGTTTTATAATTAATCTTCAATTGTTTTACTTCAATTCAATACTTTAAAATGTCGATTCTTTTCTTCAAGTTTAGTGGGTATTTGAGCATCGATTACACAGCTCAGCATGTCACTATTAGAGGTTTTTAAGCTTTCTAAAAGCAAGCACAATACTAACAATTTTGTTTAATAATTATTAATTTGGGCTACGACAGCGTGACTTTTTTTTATTTATTTAAACACGTTTACAGCAATAATTATATTAATTTAAAACTAAATAATATGAATGATTGTGGGTAATAATTATTTACCTAACGAGTTCGGGAAGTAAAATTTGCTACATAAGCACTCTGCTTTTCTCTATTAGTGCGAATGTGAAAAAAGTCTTTCCGAAAAAGTAAAGTACAATTTTTTTGGCAAAAACTTTAATTTTTTTTTAATATTTTATTTTCGGCTACTAGCGTCGGAACATTTTCTCCTAGTTATAGCAGCAAAGTAAAAAACACCGCGGTGCGGAAAAACGTTTTTCGATGCATTGGGAACGATCGGAAACTGTCGATTTTTAAGCGATGAGCGCTAAAAAAAGTTTGCGATTCTGTCAAGAAAACACTTTTCCGTCACAATATGTGTTGTACAGTTAATTCATATTTTTATTACGTACTATATTATGTAATCTTTATTCTTAAGCTTCATTTGCTCATTCTGACTTTTTTATGCTATTTTCTTATTGGTTTCTATTTGTTTCTTTCTCTAAATATAATTTGAAGTTAAAGAATTAGCTTCCAGCTTTTCTATAACCTTTCCACCTGTCTATTTTAGCAAATTTTTAACTTTTTTTGTAGTGGTTTTGGTTCTTAGTTTTTTTACGAAATTTTTTCATATCTTTTCACCATTTTAATTAAACTTTTATTTTTAGTTTTGTCAAATAATGACATTTTTAAACATTTTCAATTTTTTTCTTAAACATTTAAAATGTTTTAATAGTTTTAAAAAAACATTCAGCCAAAACTAAACTTCATTCACACAATGAAAAAACTGAGTCACAACAAATAATTTATAATAATAACAATTTTGTCAATACATTTTGTGAAAATTAGGTTTTTTATGTAAAAAGTGTTGGTTTTTCTCTAACCTACCTGCCTTATAACGTTTTTGTAAATTTTTTGATTTAAATTTTATGCTTTACAATTTGTTTATAATTGATTGTTGAGATTTTTTCTGTATTTTGTAATTATATTGTTATCTATTTCTTCTCAGTTACATCTTCATTTATTAGTTTTTTGTTTTTCAAATGTTTTTTTGCTTTTTTTGTTTTCTTAAGTGTTAAATCGTCTCCTACTTTTTGTAGTTTATTTTTAGCTAATCTTTTTGTGTTCTCTAGCTAAAAAAAAACAAAAAAAATTTTAAATAAAAAACAAAGAAAGTACTAAAAGCGTCGATAAGAAGAAAATCTATATATATAAAAGAAAGTCTGTTAGTTACTCCACTTATAACTCAAGAACGGCTTTACCGATATGGTTGAAAATTGGTGAGGTGGTAGCTTAGAGCCAGGAGACGGACATAGGATACTTTTTATTCCAGAAACCACCCTTTAAAAGAGGGGTGAAAGTCAAATGTGAAATGCGATGTCGGAAACGTTCGGTGAGGCTCGACAAATTACCGAGAAATTTGACGCAACCACGAAGAAGCGTTTACATTAAAATTTATTTGACGTGGCTCAAGAAATTTTCCCAAACTTGGATTTTTATATCAATTATAGTTTAGAGCCAGGAGAAGGACATAGGATACTTTTCATCCCGTTCGACAGCATTCCCGTGTGACTTGACATGAAACGTCAGTCACTATAAAAAGTGGAATAACAAAACGCACATGACAGCTATGTAATTGACGTATAATGACAGATATGTAATGACGTATGGATGACAATTTGATATTTGTAAGAAATCAATAATAAAACTATTTCTATTAAATAAATAATTAACAATTATAATGTAATGATAGTGCCGTTGCCCATTCGTAAAAAGTGAAGTGAACTATAAAACTCGGTATGGTTGAAAATTTTAGTTTTTAGGTGAAGTGAAGTTTAATTAATAATGCCGCGACCAAGACGATCGAATCTTTCCCGACAAAGCCGTGATGCAAGAAGAATACGAAATACTGCAAATGAAAGGACTGAAGAAGAACAAGAAATTGCACGTGAACAGCGCCGCGATAGTATGGCTCGACTTCGTGCTTCTCAATCACGAGAGCAAAGTGAAGCAGCCCGTGAAACAGCTCGGTTGGCAATGCAGAATCGTCGAGCGAACAACAGAGGTCAACAAATAGATAATTTGCGACGCAGAACAAGATATTTAGCAAGTGCTGATTTGAATCGAGCAGCGAGTTTATTAATATTAATAAATATTTAAAGATATTAATAAAAATTTTAATTAAATATTAATAATTATTTTAATATTTAATTATTAAATATTTAATAATATTTAATAATTTTTAATTATTAATTAGAAAAAATTAATAAAACTAAATAATTATAAACAGCTACTTTTTATTAACAAAGGGATGAAAAGGAGAGAGATAGAGACAAAAAATGACATGTATCAATATATAATTTTCAAAGATTTTGGTTTGCTTATTTTAAAAATAATATCTATGTTTAGGCGGAACAAAGTTCGCCGGGCCAGCTAATAATAAATAAAAAAACAAATAAAAAATAAAAAAAACGGTTAAAAAAACATCAAAAAATATTTTTAATAGATAAAAAAAGAATAATGAACAAAACATTATAAAAAACAAGCCAAAACTTTATTAATAAAACTTTACAAAAATTAAATGTAATTTTTTTTATAGATAGTACAAGCTGTTATAGCCGTAGTTTGGAATAAGTTATATACCTAATTTTTTGAACGTTTTTAGAATAATAAATTTAAGTAATAAGTTGTTGACACTATTGCAGATGTTTTTGTTGTTTTTTATGTAATTTAAGCATAAAATAATACTACTAACATAAATTCTACTAACTTAAAAATTGTATTTAACAAAAAATGTTCAAATAAAGTTTATTAGCGCTTAGTTTTTGATCCTTTATTTTAATAATAAAAGATGTAATGTTAGTTGTTTTGAAATTTTAGAAAAAAGATATTAGATAATAATATCTTAAATATAACCTTTAATTTAAAGTCAAAATGTCAAAGTTTTTTAATATGTTTCAGTATAATCTATTATTTTCTGTTTAGGTTTAATATATAAATGTTTATTTGCTCACTATATAGTAAGTATAAAATAAATATTTTATTCATTTTGTTTCTTATTTTTTTTAACTTTTGTTTTCCATCTCTTTTTTACTATTTTACGTATCTTTTTTGATTGGCTTTTATGTTTCTTTTTTATGCTATATCCAATTTATATACTTTTTTTTTTTAATTTTCTACCTTTTTATCATCTTCCTTTTTTATTCATTCTTTGTTTACACTCTTATTTAATCTTTCTTCTTCTCTCATCATCATTTTTATTCATTCTATTCTTTCTTTCTTTCCTTTCATTACATTCTCTCTTGCTAACATACTTTTTTTCACTTCTACGCTTCTTTTATTCTTACCTCTAACCTCTAAAATCGGTTGTCTCTTGCTTCATTCTCATATCTAAATCTTGCTAGCATTTTTCGTTCTTTTTTGATTTCTTTCTTTACATACCCCGGCAACTCTTCTGTAATCAGATTTATGTATCTATTATTATACCTGCTTGCTTTTATTTCTTTTCTCTTTTCTGGCTTGTCTATGCTCTGTCTCTTTCGTTCAACTCTTCATGCACTCTTTGACTCGCTTCTTTTCTTTACCAATCTTTCTTTACGCTAAGCCCATTCTTTTTTAATATCTGTTTCTTTCTTTTTATATTCTTTTACCTAATTTTCTACTTCATACTTTCCAAGTTTTTTTCAATATTGCGTATCCTTCTCTATCTTCTATTCTATCTTCAAACTTTGCAGCTTTTTTTCTTGCTATTATTCTTAATTTTTCTCTCTTTCCTTCCTCTTTTACTATATATACTCTGGACTCTCTCTACTTAGACCTAACATCCATTTTACATACTTTTCTTGCATTTTTTCTATTTCTTCCCATTCTTTCTATTACCAAATTTTGGCTTCATACATCATTACACTTTTTATCAGACTGTAAAACATTGTCATACTCTCCTCCAAAATTTTTCACCAGTTCTCTCACCTGCGCTTTGCTCAAACATAAATCTTAAGTACTTCTATTTTTTCACCTGTTCTATATCTTTTTCACATTATTTCCATTCTACTTTTTTCCTTGTTTTCTCACTAAACACTATTATTTTTGTTTTACTTCTATTTACTTCAAATCTCTTTTTTTTCATGTATCTTTCTTTAATTTTTATGGTTTGTTTTAGTCCCAGATCCTCTCTCGCAACTATTAATATATAATTTTTTTTTTTTACTACTACTTCTTCTTTTTGCTCTTTTGCTAACACTTCTTCTATATCACTTATATATATTGTAAACAGTAGTAGGCTCAAAAGACACTTTTGTCTCAGGCTCTTCTTTGTCTACAGCTATTCGCTTTTTTTTTATTTTTTTTGACTTTACATTTTGTTTCTCTATAAATATCCTTAATTTTTTCTACTACCTTTCTTTCTATTCCCTTCTTTTCTATTTATTCCTACAGCTTATTTTTATCCACTCTGTCAAACGTTGCTTTTAAATCTACAGATACTCTACATACTCTTCCTTCTTTCTTTTTTATTTCACTTCTTACTACTGCTTTGAAAATTTAGACTTTGTCTATTGGACCTCTTCTCTTTCTAAATCCTGCTTGCTAGTCTGGTAATCCTCCCACTCTCTCTAACTCTTTTTTTAATTTTTTAGCCACACACATTGAATACACTTTGTACATCGTATTCAAAAAAATTATTATTTTGTAGTTTTTTTCTTTCCTTTTATTTTATTTTTTGTGTATTAGTATTATCATCTTACAAAAAATTGTTATCTTTCATCCAGGCTATTTTATTCTTAATTTTTATTGAACTACAAAAATAAAATAACTTTTATATTTTTTTACGATAAAGTTAATATTTTGAGATATGAATTTTATAAGTTTTAAAAATTTTGCATTTGGGTACTTTTGACTTACGAAAAATATATATAAAAAAACCAATAAAATACAAAAAAAAAAATTTAATTTTTTTTACAATAGTTAATAATATTCTTAATACAAATTTGGAAATTTTTATTGTTTATATCGGTTTTTTAATTGTTTATTAAGCACAATTACAATTGACCTCTCAGTATCGTCGTCTCTTTCTGACTCTTACGTACCATCGGCTTCTCTTTGTTTTCAATCATTATTTATTATTTATCTTAAAAACAATTAACTTTATCAAAATATATAATTTAAGCTTTGATGAACGTAAAACAATGAAACAAAATAATATATTTATATAGATAGAAACAAAAATGTATTTTATTATGATGAATGATGATGAAAACATACATACAGAATGAGAATAAAAATAAAAAAAAATAAAAAACAATAGTTAAGTACTTCAAACTCATGTCAGAAAAAAATGATTGAAAACTATGTTGTGCAGATTGAGAAAAAAAATAAAACTTGGATTAATTCATTAATAGGATTTTCATTCAAGCACTTTGTGGTAAACGACATTCTTTGTTTTTTCGTCAGGCGCAAGAACAAATAAAGCGGATGGTTTGCCGACACGTGAGCATGCCACGTACAATTGACCATGAGAAAAACATGCATTTTTTAGATTGAGGCCACAAATAGTTAAGGATTGGCCCTGTGATTTGTTGATTGTCATGGCGAAGGCAAGACAAATCGGGAATTGAATTCGTTTAAACTCAAAGGGCATATCCGTTGGGATCATCGGAATCCTTGGAATAAGAACTTCCTCATCTTTAAATTTTCCTTTAAGTATCGACGCGTGCAATTTCTCGGAGATAATTGACTCGCGATATTCCGTTGCTTAATTGCATTACGGCTTCGCTGGGAAAGATTAAATCTTCTAGGAAGCGGCATTGTTATTAAAATGTGCACTCGTATAAAACCACCAAATATAATAACAGTGCCTGAACTTTCGAGACATAGACAATAGCTCAAAGAGTATATAACCACTACGTATGAATAGCTTATCAAAAAAAAAATCATAGGCAACCTATAAAAAGACATTTACACTTTTTTTAACCTGTAAATTTTTTTTCCTTAATCTTATAACCTTTACCAACTGATTTTTTATTGCCTAAACTCCGTTCCTTTCCGATGATTTTATGTTTTTACTGTAGAATAAATCTCAGGTATTATTTTCGGGAATTAAAAACAAATAAAACAGTACTTGAACTTTGTAGACATTTTACAAAAAATAAATTTCTGAACGCACACATAATGTCTTCAGAAAAAAATAAAGTTGTGGTTTAAAGGTCTAAGCAGCCAGGCCATAAGCTCCAAAAAAAAAATAGTTACACTATTTGACAGGATTGAACAACAAATGTTTGACATGTAATAAACAAATCAGCATCTATTAAAATAATTAAGTATTCATTACACATATCAAGTTTTCGTTGTTTTTAAGATGTATTCTGCTATTCGAGACGGAAACAAATCCAACAAATCAAAAACCATGGCAATCGGTCCAGCCGTTCTCGAGTTATAAGTGTTGTAACAAACACGACTTTCTTTTATATATATAGATTTATGCATTTTATCATTGGCTTATATTACTTATTTGTTATTATTAAAATAATTTATGCATTTTATCAAAAATAATAAAGTCTGATAATAATTAAAAAATTTTTGGAATCAAAATAACTATATAGTGGAAAAATCTGTGAAAAAAAAAGTAATATAAATTACATGTTTCGCTTTATGCTTAAATAACTTTTAAAAAATTGATCTCAAAAATAAATTGTTACCAACAAATTGTAGACAATTTAATTATTAATAACATTGCTCTTACTATCAATTTGGATCAAGTTAATAGTTTTTAAGATAAATGATTAATAATGAATAAAACAAAGACAAGCCGATGCAGAGTATGATTCAGAAAGAGACAGCGATATTGAAAGGTACCGAGTAAAAACTTATATTTGATTGGTTTTTCTTATTAAATATATTTTTCATTGATCAAAAGTACCCAAATTTGAGATTTAATAAGTTTTCAAAATTTAAATTTCAAAAAATAACATCTTTATCGTAAAAAATTATAAAGCTCTTTTCATTAGAATTTCAATAAAGAATATAAAAAAAATTACAATTTCTTGCAATTGTTTAAACTATTTTGGTTTAAATAAGATGGCACCATGACAACATCAATTTATTTTATCAATTTTAAAAAAATCGCATAAAAAATTGAGGTTGAATAGTTTTCGGTACTCCTGTCCAGATTCCTACTAAACTATGTTCTGTTTTAATTTTGTTATTTTTTTTTAGAGTTGACTAAATTTATAAAAATCTAGACTTACATGAGAGATGCCACTTGTTTTTTTATTTTGAAAAATATTTGTAAATGAGTAGTTGCATCAATTTTATCTAACACAAATTTGTTTTTGTCAATTTTGTCAAATTTTAAAGTACTGAAACTCTATTATTCCTTGAGATAAAAGATCGAAGGTTAATACTTTTTAATTTTTAGGCTAAAAGCGCCCGAATCGTTTCTAGAGTTACAAATTAAAAGTACCAACCTAACATTTTTTTGGTTAGTTTTACAGTGATGAATTCTACGTTAGTATCGATAACTTTGATAAATAAATTTAGAGAAAAATATAAAAAATAGATAAAACTTAAAAATTGACTGAAATCGAATTTATTTTTTGATGAGAGATGCCATTTTTTTTTATTTTGGAAAATATTTGTAAATCAGTTTTATTTAACACATTTTTGTTTTTGTTAATTTTATCAAATTTTAGAGTACTTAAACTCTATTATTTTTTGAGATAGAAGATGAAAAATCAATACTTTTTAATTTTTGGGTTAAAACCGCCCGAATCGTTACTAGAATTACAAATTAATAGTACCAACCTAACATTTTTTTAGTTGGTTTTACAGCCATGAATTCTACGTTAGTACCGATACCTTTAAAATCGAATTTATTTTTCTGAGGATAAGAGATGCCACTTGTTTTTTTTTATTTTGGAAAATATTTGTAAATCAGTTTTATCTAACACATTTTCGTTTTTTTCAATTTTATTAAATTTGAAAGTACTAAATCTCATTATTCTTTGAGATAGAAAATAAAAAGTTAATACTTTTTAATTTTTGGGCTAAAAGCGCCCGAATGGTTCCTAGAGTTACAAATTAATAGTACCAACCTAACAATTTTTTAGTTGGTTTTACAGTGATGAGTTCTACGTTAGTATCGATAACTTTGAAATCGAATTTATTTTTCTGAGGTTTTTTGATATAAAAATAAATCAACAGTGATTCATCAACAACGACCATAATTAAAATCAAAATTTGCATCATTATAAAACGAAAATTACAGAGAAATCGCAACGCTACTCAATTACTCGTCTCTTTTTTCGGTATTCTTTAATAAAGTATGGTAATTTAATTTTTTTTAAGTTTGTAGGGCATGCCTCTCTCTGTCATTATCAATATTCAAAAGTGTAGCAAAAACCGCACTTTTTCGTGAGAAAATCGCTTCTGGATTTGTATTTTACATTTAAATGCGAATATAAAGCGAGAAGATGGTGGTAATTTGTGTCATTTGACGATAATATAATTAATAAGCGCATTGCCAAAATTTTGGCATTTAATCGTATAACTAAACTAAACAAATGATAATCATCGCCAAAGCAACCACCACCCAAGTGGTTTTAGCACCAGAGAGTAATCCAAGAAGGTCCAGCCAAGAAATATCAAATTCCATCTTTAAATTTCAAAAAAATAAAAAATGTTAATCGGTTAAATGGGGCGGTAATGTTGTGATTGCTGTTTCGGCATAATTAAAGATGTTTAAATTGGTGCTTTTTTAATGCCACTAATGAGGGTAGATTGGGACCACCTAGGTAATGTTGGGGGTTGTATTACTTTATTATCATAATAAATTTCTTATATTCAAAAGCCAAAAGAAAAAATGGTTTTTCTTGAGAATATTATATTTTGAAATAATTACTAATAACCCATCAATACACCCAACAATGGAAAGAGCCGATGTTATGGCTGTTGTATAATACAGAATGTATTGAAAAGTATTTTTTCGAAACGTCAGTGTAATGATGGGTCGCGTCTTCTTCTTCAATAGATCTAATGACTACCTTGCATCGGAAGATATACTTTCGTCTATTGTCGACAATACCCGCACAAATATTTATTTTTGGAAAATGTTATGTTTTTTTAATCACTTTATCTTTTTAAAGACGATAATAATATCTTTTGGCCAAGGTTAGTTCCTTTTTTTTTTTTCGAAAAAGCTAAAAACATGCCAACTTGAAGCACACTAAAGAATATTTTAAAGAAATTGGTGATGTATTGCTCAATACTATAATTGCCTCTTAAATTGTTGTTAATCTCTAAAATTAAACATTAACGATTTCCTCTTCTTGTATTGGTAATAATAGTAATTGACTAAATTATTTAGAATAGATTATATAGAGATTTGCCTGTAAACGTCTAATTTTTTCCACATTTACGCCACTAGAGAAACAATAAAATTGATGAAACAACTACTCAACTAATTTAATTAATAGCCCTGCTTTTTGCTATATATACACGAATTATATGTACAGTGCTTCTAAGCAAACATAAACCCTGGAGGAACTATACGAACTAAATTGCGTATATTTTCAGGGGTCATGTTTGCTTGGAAGCACTGTATATTAAAATAGCGCAAAAAACCGACTTTTTTTTTTTAATTTCGAATGAAAGAATGTTAGTTTTTGATGTTTTAAGAGCCCTCTCCAAAAGACAGCTCAAAAATTGACTAAAATCAAATTTTTTTTTCTTGATACGGTATAATTTTATAAAACCCCAAAAAAAAATAATTCTGTGAAAGTTTCAGTTAAAAATTTTAATTTAGAAAGGTCGCTCATAATTTTTTTTAATTTATTAGTAAATGACTTTAAATTTTTTCGAGCGACCTTTTAATATTAAAATTAAAATTCTAGCCATTTTTTTTTCCTTTATTTAGTGCAATACTCTATAAAATTACACCACGATATGAACTAAAAATCAAGGATAACAAAAAAAACCCAGTTTTTTCCTAATTTTATAATTTTACAAGTAAAACGTATCATTACATTTAATTGTTTTTTCTTAATATTTCGTTTAATTATGATTAGTTTTGTAGTGAATAATTTAAAATTACCGCTGTTTCATTTCATTGAGACAGAAATTTTAATTATCGACGCAGCAAAATGATTAAATAAAATTATAAAATTAAAAAAAAAATATTTTTTTTATGGTGCTTGATTTTTAGTTTATCTTGTAGTGTATTTTAATAGATTATTGTACTAAATAAAGGAAAAAAATTGCTGAAATTTTAATTTTAATATTAAAAGATTGCTCGAAAAAATCTAAAGTCATTTACTAATAAATTAAAAAAAATATATAAGCGATCTTTCAAAATTAAAATTTTTATCTGAAACTTTCAGAAACTTATTTTTTTTCTGGTCTATAAAATTATACCGTAACAAAAAAAATAAAAACTCGATTTTTGACATTTGTTAAAAATTAAAACATTTGGAGTGACCTCTTAATAATTTTTTTTAGCTATTTTTTGGAGAGAGCGTTTAAAACATTAGAAACTAACATTTTTTTTTTCAAAACTTACAAAAAAAATTGTCTGTTTTTTGGCGCCACCCTACTGTATATACAAACACAGGTTTAACTTTTTGTTGTCATACAACATTAATTTATATATAAATTGTCTGCCTTCACAACAAAGTCATACTTAAAAAGATTTGTAGCTTCAAATTTTTAATTTTTTCTTTAAATTTTAAAACGTTGTACTGTCAAAAAATGACATTTCTGTCAACTAGCACAAATCAAAACTTTTTAAAAACAGCTACATTCTTGTTTTAAAGTGTCAGTTTTTTAGCAACATCACCATCACAATAGTCTACACAAAAACAATTGAATTAATTTTTGTTTTTTAGCAGTGCTACTAGCGACACCTTATAGACTATTCAACGCTTTTAAAAATTTGGTTTATATTTCTTGTAATTGTTTTTATATTTTTTTCTTCGCTTGTTTTTGGTAGTCTGTGTTAGTTTTGTGTTATGCTATCTTTTCTTAGTTCTATCTAGTAGTCTTGTTTTTTTTTTGTATATAGAATCGAAATCTTGGCACACTAAAAGCATTTTTTCTAATTTTTAAAAATGTTTCATGTAATTGCAAAGATCCGAAATTAGTTTAAATTATTAATTTTTATAGTGTCTAAGTTTTATAAAACCTAATTACTTACGTACTGAAGAAGACGCGACCCATCATTACACTGATTACAGCGACATCTATTCCAATTTGAGGTTTCTTCCATTATAGTAAGGAAACCGGGTTTCTACATGTATAGGTCACTCCAAATGACAGATATAGCTTTCGAAATAATTTTGAGACAAAAGAAATACTGCTGATACCACATTACCGCTTTTTGTCTATAAAACACATTAAGAATATGCAATATTATTTGTTGGCTTTGGCTTCTACTGAAAAATGTAAAAATAAAGTTAAAGCAAATTTATTCAAAATAGATTTGTAGACTTGGACATGTTTTGTTCTTATTAGATCTGTATGATGAATCTGTGGCGACTTGTTAAAAAACTCGAATAAAAATGTCTAACTCTACAAATGTAGTTAGAATTAATTTGCTTTAATTTTAAATTTTATTTTATTATTAAAATATATATTTTGTAGCTAAGCAGCACTAGTACTTTTTTTTATACTATATCATTTTTTTAGCATTAGAACAAGTTAGAAAAAAAAAGTATAGTTTATAACTAAAACTATACACTTAACTAACTAGATTATAGTTTTAAACTAAATAATTATAATAAATTATTTTATATTTAGTAAAGTAAATGTTAGTAGCGCTAGTAAATTGAGCTAAATATATGATTTATGTTTAAAACACTAACGAAATAAAGCTGATATTAGCTAAACATAATTTTTTGAAACTAAAAGTTAGCAGACTCAACTAAAATAGAACAGTTAAACTAAACTCGACTCTTTAAATCTAGATTAATCTAACTAAACTAAAAAAATTAGAATAGATGATATACACTAGCTAAATTAATTTAAATTAGATTGAAAATAGTTAATTAACTAGACAAAATAAAATAATAGAACTAGAATTAATATTTAATTTAATTAATAAATTTAAATCAGCATAAATAAGCTAATATTCTAGATTAGAAAAAATATACTAACTTAATAAAATAATTTAAATTAGATTAGTTAAAGTTAATAAGTTAAACTAAATAATCAAAAAGTCTAAAATATTTAATTAAATTAATAAGACTAATTTAGCATAGATAAGTTAAAGACCAAAACCACCCGGAGTAACTGAGCTCGACCCTCTAAAATAAAGTGTCAACTAAATAAAACAGATTAGATAAAACGCGCTAATTAAACTGTATAGTCTAAATTAGATTAATTAAAGTGGAGTATAAATTAAAAAATAATTAAACTAACTCATTAAATCAATAAGATTAGTTTAGAATAAACCAAAGACACTACCTAAACAAAATAAACGTGATTAACAAAACTCGACTCACCGGGAAAAAGTTAATCAATTTAATTAACCAAATTAGGTAAAACTCATTTTCCTAATAAAATAATTTAAATTAGATTAATTAAAAGAATAAAATTAATCAAATTCATAAAACTGGTTTAGTTTATATTAGTTGAAAATATTAAATAAACCTGTTTAACTAAACTCGTCTTCTCAAAAATAAAGTTATTTAACTAAATTCAACAGATTAGAGAAAATATACTGACTTAATAAAATTGCTTAAATTAAATTAACTAAAGTAAGTCAGTTAGATAAAATGATCAAACAAATTAGAATACTCAATTGAATTAGTAAAACTAGTTTAGTATAGATTAGTTAAAAATACCAACTGAACAACATGTACCGAATCAAGTAGATAAAATAATCAAAGAAGGCTAAATTATTCAGCTTTAAAAGACTAATTTTGCCTAGATTAGTTAAAAATACTAATTGAACAAAATAACACAAACAAACTAAACTTATTTTCTCAAAAATAAAAATAGTTAACTAAATCAGACAAAATAGACAAAATACACTAACTTATTAAAATTGCTTAAATTAAATGACTTAAGATAAGTCAGCTAAACAAAAAAATTAAAAAAAGCTAAAATACTCAGTTAAATTAAAAAGACTAGTTTAGCATAGATTAGTTAAAAATACCAGTTGAACAAAATAAACTCGATCAACTAAAATCAACTTCAAAAATTACGCTAATTGACTAAATTAACCAGATTAGCTAAAATACACTAGCTAACTAGATTAGCTTACATAATTAGATGGATCAGCTAGATAAAATAATCAACTAAATTAATAAAAATCTAGGATAGATTGATTAAAAATACTAATTAAACAAAATAAACCTGATAACTAAACTCGATTCTGTATAATATAATTAGTCAACTAAACAAATCAGATTCGATAAAATACACTAAATTCTATATAATTTAGAATATATTGAAAAAGAAGATCAACTGGAATCAATAAGTAAACAATATTAAAAAATTAATTAGAATAATTAGTTTTAGAATTATTAATTAGAAAAATTAGTAGAATAATTTATAGAACTAGTTTAGTTTTTGTTAGTCGAAAATAGTAATTAAACACAATAAGCCTGATCACCTAAACTCTAAAATAAAGCTAATAATATAACTAAACTAAATTAAATAAAAAAAAATAGCAATCTAAATAAACAAGAGTAGATAAAACACACTATCAACATAAAATATATATAAACTAACTCTAAAAGTAAGATCATAGTAGCCAAATTAAATTTTTACTTAAAATTAATGTTAATTCGTTACGTCATTATTTGAATTTGCAGAACCTAATCAAAATCTCATTTTTAAATTTAATTGCAAATTAGAGCAAAATAAAATAAAAGAGAAAAATTGTAGACACTATTCATAGATTTTAGAGCAGCATTTGATACGATAGATAAAAAGAAAATGTGTAGAAGTATGAGAGAAAAAGGAGTAGGTAAACGACTGGTGAGAAAGGTAGAAGAGATATATGAAAAAACAAAAAGCAAAGTAAAACAAAAGAGAAAGAGAGTGAATGGTTTGTAACAACAAAAAGGGTAAGACAAAGAAGCCGATTTCTTATATATACTTCTTATTATTCAAAAAAATAAATATAAAAACTTTGAGTAAATAAGAACCAAAAACTGTTTTTATAAAAAAAAAATTGAAAAAAAAAGACAAAATATACTTTATAATCGATAATAAACAATGCCAATATTATGATACATATTTATAAATTCTTAAATTTAAGTAAAGATAGAATATGATAAAAATTAAAATATTATTGCAAAATATTTACAAAAATAAATCTCAAGGCAACAAATTAATCTTGATGCCATTTTTTTTTTATTATCATATTTTCGCTTTTTTCCAAGTTTTAAGCATTTCTTGCTTCACAGTCCATATTCGAATTTAATTTTTTTATTCTTCTTTTTTCTTTTCTTAGCTACTTTTCTCAATTTTTTAGATCAAACATCATGTGAATGAACCTTTAGACAAGATAACACGTCAGTGTGAATGAGGCCTTAGATAAACAGCAAATGCTTTTTAATTATATGTTATCAACTTTTTTTCCTCGTCAAAGTATATTTCGTTTGTTATATCGCCACAAGTGCTTTCAAGATCTTTTAATTTAATCTCAATAACGTGTTGAACTATTGATTTATAAAATTAAAAGTGAGGTTACGCTCAAATGTCAAAATAATAACTGTCACTTTGTTATTTTATTGCAATCACGGTCTTCTCTCTTCTGTTTTTCGTATTTTATATTTTATTTCTGTATTTTGTACTTTTATCTAAATTCGTTCATCAGCTGTTATTACTTACAACTTAAAATATATTACTAAAAAGAGTTTTAGATCAAAGTTTTTAAATTAAAAAAAAAAAATTAATATGAATTGTTTTTTGGAAAGAAAAAAGTAAGTTTTTCTCAAACATTTTATTGTGTAAATTTTGTTTATTTTTTTTTTAAATTATTTTTTGTTTCTGGCATTTTCTGTCCTTCTTCCCTGTTTGCATCATTCTATTTTTTTGCTTTTGTATTTTGTTTTTTTATTTATTTTATTTTCATACTGTTGTATATTTTATTTTTATACTTAAAATGTATTAATAAAAATATTTAGAAGTATATAGCTAAACTTTAAAAACTTTTTAGAATGTATTTTATTTTAGAAAGATAAAATATTACCCGTTCAATATCTTTCTAATACATATTATTTATCAATTGTTTCAAAAGTAAATTTAGATTTTATATTCTTTCTTCTCTTGTTTTTTTTCTCAAACGTTTTGTTGTGTATATTTTGTTAAGTTTTAGATAGCAAGATAATATAAAAAAAAACTCTAAAAATGCGTAAACAAATACTAAAAATGAAGAAAAAAAACTATGGATAAGCGTTTATTACGTATAAAATTATAGTACAAACAAAAGTTTAACACAAATAAGTGCTTTCTATATTGTAAATAACATTTTTTGGCAGCTCAACGACTAAAAATTTTAAAAAAATGATAACTTAACGTTACGAAAATAGTTACCAAACTGTTCTATTTTTTAATTATAAAACTTTATTTGATTATCCTCGCAGCTAATCTAAATCATATGAACATTTTTGTTTTATAATTTGAAAAAAGATGCATTGAAAAATAAGCAAGTAGAGCTTCAGAAATGAGAATTTAAAAAAAAAGAGTTCTCATATTTTAAAGAAGGGAAACAATTATTATACTGTGTGTTTATAAATTACTAGCTGACCCGGCGAACTTCGTACCGCCTTAGCGTAAATTTGATGCACTACTTTATTTTGTATAGCTGACCTATCTTATGTATGCGTACCTATTCAATTTGAACTGGAATCTATAATATCCTCCATATAAAAATGAATACCTATTTCCCTGGTCTCGTCATACCCAAGAAGGACTTTACTAATTTTATTAAATATTGCCCTCCCAGTGCCTCCTCCACCCCGCCCGCTGCGATACCCGGCGCGCTTTTCAGACTGCATCGCAAACAACGGCCACGGCAATATCTTTTGAATGGAAAGTTCAATTTAAATAATTTAAGAACTATTTTATAGGTAGTTAAATGGTTTTGACCATAAAATAATTTATTTGGATAAGGATTAATATAAACCCATAAATAGCATGGTTTGAATTTGGTTAGCATTTTCATTAATGTTTAAAATGAAAAAAGTTGTTGTAGTGACATAACTACAATAGTTGGACATATGCTACCGCGGAGTTTTTTGTAAACATTATGATGTTCTTCAATATTGTTGTACATTATTTTGTTCTATCGCTAATAGTTTCAGCAGCGCATTTGACGAAAAACATTTTGAGACTCATTTTTCTACACCTTCGGTTACATTGTTCAAATTTTAACAAAGATTTCTAATTTTTTTTTAAATTAAATAAGCCTATGTCAAATAGGAAGAATGTAGCATTCTATTAGTGAAAGAATTTTTTAAATCGGCCCAGTACTTTTTGAGCCTATTCATTACAAACATACAAATCTTTCCTCTTTATAATATTAAGTGTACATTTAATCAACTCTTGATATGTAATTTTGAACGTATGTTCATTTTTTGATTAGTTCATACGCAGAAACCTACGGTTTTATAGACCAGCCTTGCTGTTAGTCTGACATTTGTCAGCAATTATACTATCAAAGACAATAAAAATCTTTTAAGCTAAATTACACAGCAAAAACTGATTTAAATAATCTACAAACGCACGTTATAAGTATAGTCTGAAAAAGATTTTTCTGTAAGGCAACTGCATATTTTTTCAATTTAAAAAATGTTTGTCTTTACAATAAAAGAGGTTTTTTGAAAATATACATAGTGTCTTATTACCCACCCGAATAAAAACCTCCAAATTTGCAACAAAAACCAAATTGTCATCTGTCAAGACAAGCTTTTGCTAAATTTCTCCACTTTACAAAGTAACGATAATGGATTTTTAACTTGTCTTAATGTCAAATGTAGCTCTTCTTTATCGAAAAAGAATTGAAGAATTTCTAAAGAAAAAAGCAAATTGTCTTGAATGCGTGCCACGCTTTCAATGCGTAACGGCTTTTCCAGAAGCCGGTGGTAAATGACCACAAAATCATACTTATTCTTTATATTAATAAACACAAAAAAATATATAAATAAATAATAATAATAATTTTTTGATATAGTAAAAATGGTTTAATTATTGTCTGTTGTGGCCACTATAGATGTTTTTGACTAGACAATCATTTTTTTTCCTCTCATGGCCTACCCTACTATTTGATTTAATTCGTCTTTTGTTTGCTTAAGATTAAGTCGTTAAAAAACAAAGCACTAGATCACTAAAAAACATTTAGCGTGTAATTAAAATGAAATAAACCCGACAATTCTCCATCGTTTCTAGCCGAAAGGGTAAAGAAATGTAAATGTCTCACATTATGTAACTTATAAATATAGATGATATCTTAACAATCTTATAATAATAATAGATATGGACCAGCCTGTATATAGATATAGTTTAGATATTGTCTTAAATACTAATTAACTACGACCTATTTCTCTAATTATTAGTACTACTGCGGTAACAACATTTTTAATTTATAGTCTCAGACAGCCTTATAATTTAATTTTTTTTTACAATAACTTGATAAGTTTTTGAAAAATAACATTTAATTCATTAATTCGCTGTTATATCTACATTTAAAAAACAAGTGTTGTTTTAATCGTGAATTATCTTTTTTTTTCTTGCCATTCAAGCAATTTTTTTGTGCCGATATAGTCCGACCTAACCTTAAAATATAATCTGTTCTAAAAAAAAAATTACTATAAATATCAATTCAAAAATTTATTTTCTATGTCTAATTTTTAAGATATATTTTTTTCTTCCAATTGAAATGAGTTATTTTTAAGATATGAAGTAAAAATTTTGGTTTAAATAAGTTCACTTAAGACTTCATTATTTTACTTAAGAAAACACCGAAAAAAAAAATTTAAATTAGCAAGAATTAAAAAATACACATAGACAAAGACATAAAAATAGTAAACACACTTCACAAAAAAAAGCATTTTACATAAAAAAAGAGGTAAATAAGTAAAAAAATAAAAAAACAAGTAATTATTTAATAAATTAATATTTGTTCAAAAAGCACTTTAATGTGGTTAATTTAAAAAATCTTATTCAAATTCAAATAAAAAATGTTTTTTTCAAATTCATGTGGTTCATTAAATATAAAAACAAAGTGTGTTATTTAATTTAAAAAATTATTAAAATTAATCTGTACAGTGCTTCTAAGCAAACATAAGCGCCGGGAAATATGCAAGCTAAATTGGCAAATTCAAGAATAAATTCAAATTAAGCAATCAGAAACTGAAAAAAACTGAGATGCCGTGTATAAATTACACCTAGAGCCACGCTTTTCCAAAACTTTTGTTTGCTTGGAAGCACTGTATGTATGCCTATAATTTGTATTCAAAGACTATTGTAAATTTATTATCAAAACAGTAAATAAAAGTCATCAATTTTTATAAAAATATTTCAGATAAAGGAAAATCTTCTATATTGGTTTATAAATGTCTGACTTATGTAAAGCCAAAAATAAAAAATCCAGAAACAAAACGGTAAAATCAAAAAAATAATTATATATTGTTTTGTAGTGTACAGATGGTCATAAAAAGTACTAAAATTTCAAAAAATAATTTAGCAATGATAGCAACCAAAACATTAATAAAAACCGTAATTTTATTTAAATAAAAAGAATTAAAAATGAATTAAAAAAACACAGAAATATTTGCTTTTAGTAAGAACACAGCAGAAAAACGCTGACCATTACAAATGATAATGATAAAAGTCTATATACGAGTAGTTTGTTGAATTGGTCGAGAGAAAATAAGTTTTATTTAGAAAATAAGTCAAAAGGTTTCATGAAAAAACAATCTAAAATGAAAATTGGAATAAAAATTCACAAATTTGGAGTTGAAATTCGATAAGATTTGGAAAAACAAATTGGAAAACTAAACAAAATTTGTTACTATTTTTAATAAATCTTAAGTTAAAATAAATTCAATAAACATTTCAAATATGTAGAAAATCCTACAGTGTGATTTAAAAATATCAAAAACAAACTATGTTTGTTGAAAAAATTTAAAAACATTACAAACAATATACGTCGAAAAGTGTCAAATATAGATTGAAAAAAAAATTTAGTTCAAACTATCCAAATAATATAGCATTAATAACAAGTTAAAAAAAAATCAAAACCAAAAAAAATTATCTAGAAAAATAAAGAATTACAAATGAAGCAAAATACAAAAATATTGGTTTTTTATAAAAGCACAAAAACAAAAAAGAAAAAAATATAAAAAACCATAATTTGACAAAAAAAGAAAGACATGAAACAATAACCGAAAGTAATGAATATAAAATAGTTCAAATATTCAAAAAAATACATTTTTTAAAAAGAAAGACCGATTAAAGAACGACGAAGAGTAATAATAATGCTTTAACGGAATAGGTATGGGTAGATAGAAAAAATAACTTTTTTTAGAGTAAATAATATTTTAAAAAACGATAAAATTGATAACAAATTTCAATGCAATTTCTCATTTCTCACCTAAACATATCAAAACTCCTAATTATGCTTACAATATTTCAGAGTCGCTTAAGAAAAGCAAAAAAAACCAAAATTAGGCAAAAAGCATAATGAGAATGCTTAATTGATAAGAAAAAAACAGATAATCAAAAAGAAAAAGCTAAAAACGTTTTGTTTTGTCATTCTAGAATATTAAAAAAAAATTTTGAAATGTACCAAAAGTTTTAAAAAAATTGGAAACATTTTTTGTATATATGTGTGGTAAACTCAGTAAGGTAAAAATATGTCTAGATAATAATGAATAAAAAAACTGAACTGATTAAATAAAGGAAAGAGTAAGAAGCAAAACATTAGCATAAATTTAAAAAAATTAAAAAAAAAACAAAAAAACTGTTGCTTGGTCGGTTGAAAATAAAAAAATTATAAACAAAAAAAAATCTAAAAAAACAATAATTAGACCAAAAAAAAGACATAAAACACAAACCAAAAGTAATAAATATAAGAAGCTTAAAATATAAAACACATCCATTTTTTACAAAGAAAGACTTGTTAAAAATCAAGAAAAAAAAGTAATATTAATGCTTTAACGGAATAAGCATGAATAGATAAAAAATAGTTAAGAAGAAAGAGAAAAAAAATAAACTTTATCTTTAGAGTAAAACAAATTTGAAAAAAAAAATTAAACAAAATTGAGAATAGTAAAAAATAAAAAGAAAATAATAAGAAAAAAAGAAAATGGTCATTTTAATGCAAATGCTCTACTAATAACTTAACATATCAAAATTGCTATAATTTTTCTGGAATTATTTGACAATTTTCTGTTCAGATTGATATAAAAATGTCTGAATTGTGAGGTTACAAACATTAAAAATATACAACCAAATTCTTTCTTCTTTAAAATCAGTTATAAAAAAAAATTGTCAAAAAACATAATGGGAAAGCTTAATTGATAAGAAAAAAACAGACAATTAAAAATAAAAAAACAAATTTAACAACTTCTAACAAAAATAGAATAACAAGAAAAATTAAACCAAAAACAGAGAAAGGAAAAATATTTTAACATTTGAGAATATTAAGACAAAATTGTGAAATGTAACAAAAATTAAAATAAAAGTTAAAAAAATTTCGTTTAAATAAAAAGATTGGAAACATTTTTTGTATATATGTGCGGTAAAAAAACTATGGTAAAAATATGACTAGATAATAGATAATATAAAATAAAACAGGATAAAAAAATAAAAAAGTAAAACAAAAAACATTAAAACAAAAAAATTATAAAAAAGGAAAACAAAACTGAGCATATAAAAATCAGAAAAAAAAAAGATTTACAAAAATTAATGTTGCTAAAACAGAATCGTGCGTATAGTACAAGTAAACAACAAAAATTAAATTTGTAATTAAAGACGTAATTTTTGAAAAGAGCATAAAATAATGATGCTTAAACTTAAAATTGTTATTATATAAAGTGATAATTTAAAGATAAAAAAATATTTTAAAAAAATTTGCAAAAAAATATATTTTTAAACTTAATTAACAACATTAATAAAAATTTATTCAAACTGGGCTCATAAACTTGAACATATTTTGTTCTTATTAGAACTCTTAATAATAATAATAATTATAATAATAACTCTTTAGCAATTTTGACAGACACAGATGAGATGGAAAGTATAAAAAGTCCAATCAGCGATATACTTTTTATCTCATTTGTGTCTGTCAAAATTGACATCTGTGCGAACTATATTTATTAAAACATACGAAAAAATCAAAAAAACAAAATAAATTTTATATGATATATGAGTAAAAATACAGCAGAGCTAGAACAAACAAAAAGGTTTTAGAAAGCATAATAAAAAAATGTAAAAAAAAATAAAAGCTAAAAAGTAGAAGATACAAAAATAATGAAAGTCTTATTTTCAAAATAATAAATTTGTGTTAATAATTTAAGTGGAAAAATTAGTTATTTTTTTCAATAATTTATTTAATATTAAAAATAAAAATGTTCCTAATAAAAATCGCAACTTTTTTAATAAGATTTTTTTTAAACTTTTAGAACTCAAAAGAAGAAGACAGTAACATGTTTTCTACTTATTAGAACTCTTTAGCAATTTTGACAGACACAAATGAGATAAAAGTATAAAAAGTCAGCGATATACTTTGTGTCTGTCAAAATTGTCATCTGAGTGACCTATATTTATTAAAACATACGAAATCAAAGAAGCATTAAATAAATTTTATATGATATAAAAGGAGTAAAAAATACAGCAGACGTAGAACAAAAAAAGGTTTTCGACAGCATAATAAAAAAATGTTATTTAATATTAAAAATAAAAATTTTTCTAATAAAAATTGGAACTATTTAAATAGGAATTTTTTAAAACTTTTAGAACCTAAAAGAAGAAGACAGGATTCACACTTTTGACGGTTTAGGACGTTTTACAATAATTTTAATTTAAATAATCTTTTTGTGGATTTTTCAACAAGTTTACTAAAAAACAAAAATTGAAAAAAACATTTGTTTTTGAACCATTTAAAAAAAACAACCATACGAAAGCAATTTTAAAAAAATTAAATTTCTTCTTAATCAAAAAAACTCAGTTTATCGATGAGTACTAAAAATTGTTAAAAAATTGAAAAATATATAAATACACTTTTTGCAAACTGTTTGATTTGACATAATAAAAAGTTAATTACTGGTACTACTACGGTACCAACCTTTTTAATTTATAGCCCCAAATAGACAACCATATAATTTAAATGTTTTTTTCCCTACTTTCTAACAAAAAGTAATGGATGTAGGTAGTCTTGTGGTTTTATGTAAAAATTAATAATTTTTTGCAAAAGCGGCCAGTTGCGTGTGGTCATTTTTTCTAGTACTCATTTAACGACAATTTTATTACAAACCGAACACGAGGATAAAAATAAGAGAAAAAAGCCATCTCTATAATTTCGAAAAGAAGATTATTTAATTTTGAGGTTCCTAATAGAAAAAGGAAGAAACGAGTACCAAAAAATTTTTGCATTGCTGCATCAAAAATTGGATTAATGTCTATAATTTCGTGGGAATCACACATGTGAAAAATGGAAGTCAAAGACATTCCAATAGATACAAGAATCGATAAAATGGTACCATCTAATAAATCTAACCTTCTCTATATTTACCTAAAGGGAATATAGATGGGGAGATAAAGATTGTTAACGTCAGCTCAAGGTGGTGCTCTATGATGAACAAGTGTCCAAAGGAGGCGCCTGTTTCCAGCGCCGATCCTCGATAATGGTTCAATAACTAATCCTCGAATTATAAAAGACCAGACCTATACTTATATTTAGCTAATTGGGGTAGACCCAAAAACCAATTATGATTTTTAGAGTAAATACTGCTCCTCATAGCTTTTGGTACACTACCAACATCCGCTACCATAGAATTATCTATAGTACCACCGAACCCAGTTTTGATTAAACAACACATGATTCTATAATATCTTCATCATCATATAAGAAATTCCCAAGAAAAAGAACCATTTCCGCACCCAATAACTCACGTCTTCGGGCCCTTTTACAATTTGCATATGAGGAGAAGCTGTCGACAGAACCATCGGGAGGAACCGTTCAGATACCATCTTCAAATGGATGGATTTATGGGCCGCGTGCGTGGGCAGGTGCCCCAATAGTTTCCACAGGTGAACCTTCACGGTTGATGGTGACATTCGTAGCTTTCTAACTGTTTAAACAATATTTATAGCCGGTACTTAGCCCAATGTTACTAATTACATAATGTCAAAGTGTCAACAGTAGGGTTAGGTTTTATATTTCAAACAAGGTTCACACAATAAGATCGGAAGAGATAATGTTTGTTAACAAAAAAGAAAGATTCAGTGGTCATTGATAACAATTTATAGAAGAGTTTTTTTATTATGTAATCAAATCGACATAAAAAAGTAGGTAGCTTTACATGAAAAGGTACCGTAGCATCCTGTTTTAAAATCTGGGAGCTTGTCGTAGATAGGAGCTGATAATGGTACATTTTTAGCCCAAACATGTAAAAGATATAGTGCAAAATCAGGTATCTAATAAATTCTTTTTAAAACCTGTTAATGCTAAGTACCTAACACTCAACACCACCAACAACAAAAACAACTAGTACCTTAAGCCAAATTTGCCAAATTTTAAAACTAATTGAATTAATTTTAAAGATAGCGTTGCATTTTTTTATTTGTGCTATTTATTATTTTTAAAAATGTTTTCATCTTTAAATTTTTTTTTAATTAGATTGCTTACAAAAAGATTTTAGCAACCACTTTCTGAAAGCAGTTTAAGCATAATTATTTGGATAATACATAAAATAATACTTTCTCTAGAATTCAAAAGACCGTCACTAGATACTGCTAATTGAGTTTTTTATTTTAGCTTATATCGTCTATCAAAAAACAACAGTTTTTTCTAAAAGAAGCTGTCTTCTAAACAAAAATTAAAGGTTTAAGATAATTATTTAACTTAGCGAAAATACTTAGGAAAAACAATTAGGTTTGTTTTTAAAATATAAAAAACAAACATTTATTTGTTAACTCTTATATGTATAAGTAATAGATATAAAATAAAAACCAAAATAAAAAAACAAGATAGAAATTTACACAGATAGCAAGAAAAATTATAAATTAAGATATAAATTAAATAAAAAATTAAAACGTTGTTTTGAAACGTAGCAAATATGAAAACTGTATATTTTTTAAGTACTTGTCTACGTTTAACTTTAAAAAAAATTGTCAAACATTTCTAAAATTATATTGTTATTATTATTATTATATAAAAGATAAAAAGATAAAATTAATAAAAAACATGATTGAAAATGCAGATTTTGCAAAGAGAGATTACTATAAAACATCTAAACAACTCAAACAAAACAAACAAATATTAATAAAACAAAAAATTGAGAAAAATCAAATCAGAGAAATAAAACGAAACAATTTTTTAAACATAAAACTGGTTGTCTAGTGGTAATTTTATAATTATTTGTTGACAACTTTTCAATTAGAAAAAAATAATATAATAATAAAACAAACAAAAAATAAAATGAATAGTTTTTTTAAAAAACAAATTGAGTGGAAAAGTAGGTAAAAAAAAATAATAGTAATAATAAAAAAAAAATGTATGTGCAACCAAAAAACCAAAAAAGTTTGTTGTTAAAAAACTTACCGTATAACCAAACTATTTTCAATTGTATAATTTAAAACTTTTTTTTATATTGTAATTTATAAACTTTAGACTGCTTTAATATCTTTAGCATTCTTAAATGTGTTGCGTTAAAAAGCAATTTGTTATTGTTAAAAAAAATATAAACTATATCAAAAAACTAGATAAAACATAAAAGTAGCAAATAATAGCATAATAATTCTTTCAGAAAAATATAATCAAAACATAAAAAACGTTAAAAAAACTAAAAAAAAAATAGTTATACTCTGTAAACATATACAAATAAAAAAAAAACAAAAACCAAAAAAAACCTAGACGCAAAAAGTAAAATACGAAACAGTTTACAAATAGAGTTCAAACGGCAAGAACAGGATGAAAACGAGAAAGTGTAGAAATTCGAAAAAGCACAAAATTCATCAAAAAGTAGGTTTTTTAATACAAAAATATATGCAATGTGTATGACAAAGAGACTAAAAGAAAAGATTAAGTATTGAGAACTGACAAAAAAGCCAAATAATTTTTAACAAATAGAAAACTAAAAAAAATAATAATTAAACATATTATCAGTTTAAGACGAACAGTCAGAAAAATGTTAAATGCGTTTATATTAAGAGAAATAAATCTAAAAAATCTAGAAAAAAATATAACAAAAATTGTAAAATTAAGAAAAAAGAATAATATATGAAGTAAGAAAATAAAGGTAAAAAACACATAAAAAGAAGAACAAACTATAATTAACTGTTAAATTTTGTGTGTAAATGACAAAAGAACATTTTAACGAATAAATATATCACAAAACTCTATTGTAACAGTTAACAGTTAATTATTAGATACAGTATTTACAATTTTTAATTTTCACTATAGTTAAATTTAGCTTATGATACTAATTATAATATTGTTTATTTTAAGAAACGTTTATAATAATATTGAAAATTTATATTAGCAAAAACTAATTGACAATTTAGTAGTTTAATAAATTACATTTAATAATTAACAATGCAACAATTAACTGTCAACACTGGTGTTGTATTTTAGCAATATGATTACAATTGGTTAGAAATTTAGATTTTGTTTTACAATAGTTAAAAATGTTACTAAGTATTAGTAACAAGTAGCAGTTACGTTTCAAATGTTTTTTAAAAATATTTATTAAAATTCAATTATTATTATAATAATAATAAAGCAAAATATTAGTATTATAATTATGTGGGAACTTAAATGTAGACTAAATTTAAATGCAATTAAATTTAGAACTTTAATTTGTATGTGCATAATAATAATAATTAAATTAAAATTATGTACCTAATAGAAACTCTAGGTTTAAATTATGTACATAACAGAAACTCTAAATAAAAATTTTGTATATAATAAAAATGCTTCATTTAAAATTACGCACAGAATAAAAAATCAAAATTAAAATTGAGTACATAAATTTTGTACACAATGGTAGTTTAGAATAAAAATTATGTACATAATCAAAATTCGGAATTAAAACTATGTACATAATAAAAATTCAGCATTAAAATTATGTGCATAACAAAAATTTAGAAGTATTCAATTAAAATTATAATTCAGAATTAAAATTATGTGCATAATAAACATTTAGAATTATCTAATTTCAATTATATACCTATATAATTGAAATTCCAAATTCAAATTATGTACATACTTAACAAAAATTTATAATTATTCAATTATTATGTACATTATGAAAATTCAGAATTTAAATTTTATACATAATAACAATTCAAAATTATTTAATTAAAATTATGCACACAATAAAAATTTTTAATTAAAATTATGTACATAATAAAAATTTAGAGTCAAAATTATGTATTTTCTACATAATAAAAATTCAAAATTTAATGTTTTTCATGAAAATTTAGAATTAAAATTATGTACATAATAGAGATTCGGAATTAGAAATTGGAATTAAAATTATGTACATAATGGAAATATTATAGATAAAACTTATTATTATTAAAAAAAAATTACGTATGTAGTTTGTTTTTTTAATTAAAAATTTTAATACGTTTATTATTTTATGTACAAATATCTATATCACGACATACAGTGTACTAGATAAAAAGTGTATGGATAAAAATTTGAGAGAAATATACGGTACGTACTAGAAAAACAATTGTAATGCTAGAAATAGTCTCTATAAAATTAGAATATTCAATATGGCTTGCAATTACTTGTAGATAGTTACTATCTACAAAGATAGGGAATTGCACCACGAGCGTAGCAAGTTGTATAATGATCCGAGTAGGTATTGGCCATTACGTTCAAGTTCAACACTACAACATTATTTGTGTGAAAATAATGCTTATAATTATTTAATTTAAACGCTATTGATAGTAATTATATGTGCCACTTAATTAACAAAATAGTAAAAAAAATAATATACTTTATAACATAAAATCAGTTTTGGATATATAAAAACTGATTTGTATACAAGAAAATATTAGTAAATGTGAAATTTAGAATAAACTAATATACATTTTTTTTCTTGAATAATTAGAAAAAATAAATAAAAATAATAAGTTGGAAAAGCAATAACAAATAGAACATTTATTTTGAAATAAAGCTAGTTTGACAAAAAAACAAAAAAAAAATGTTTGAGATAATATTAAGAATATCAATATACTTAGTCAGAATTACAAAACTATCTTGTATGTTTAGGTACAGATATAGCTTAATAAGAAAAAATCATTTAAAAAAGTAACAACTTATTACAAAATAACAAATTTGTGTAGAATAAGAATTATTACTAAATAATATAATTAAAACAAAAAAATAAACTGCAAAGTCACAATCAAAGTTATGTTATTAATAGAAATTTAGATAAAAAAATATGTACACAAAAAAAAATCAAAATTAAAATTCATAATAATTTTTAATTCAAAATTAGAATAAAATTGAAAAGTATTTATTTTTATTCTAAACATAAATGTGAACCAAATTTAAATGCAGTTAAATTATGAACTTTAATTGAATATGAATTAAAATTATGTCTATAATAGAAATTCTAAACTTAAATTGTGTGCACCATAGAAATTCCAAATAAAATTTTCTTATATAATAAAAATGCTCCAATTAAAATTATGTACATAATAATTTTTCAAAACATAATAGAAATTCAAAATTATTTAATTAAAATTATGTACATAATAAAAACTTTGAATCAAAATTTTTTATATAGCAAATATGTTTCAATTATAATTATGTACATAATAGAAATTCAAAATTATTAAATTGATATTATGTACATATTAAAATCTAGATTTAAAATTATAAACATAATAGAAATTCAGAACCATTTAATTAAAATTATGTACATAATAAAAATTCAGAATAATTTATTTAAAATTATGAACATAATAAAAATTTAGAATTAAAACTATGAACATTTCAGAATTAAAATTATATTTCTAATAAAAATTTAGAATTGAAATTAGGCTTATAATGGACATTCAAAATTAAAATTCAGAATAAATTTTAATTCAAAATTAATATTAAGTAGAAAATTTTAATTCGGTAAATTGAAAAAATATAAATAATTCAACCATTATTTAAATATAAACTAAAATTATGTACAAAATATTTTTTTTAAATTTAAGTTATACACATAAGAGAAAGTGTCTGCATAAAATAAAAATGTTTTAATTAAAGTTGTATCTAATAAAAATTCAGAATAAAAGTTGTTTATAACTATAGAAATTCTAAATAAAATTTCTGTATATAATAAAAATGCTCCAATTAATATTATGTACATAATAATTATGCAGAATAAAAATTATAAACATAATAAAAGTTCAAAATCATCTAATTGAAATTATGAACATAAAAAAAAATCAGAATAACAATCATTTACATAATGAAAATTCACAATTATTTAATTAAAATTAATAAAACTAAATAAAAATTTAAAATATGTACATTTTAGAATTACAATTATGTTTTTAATAAAAATTTAGAAGTAAAGTTTGAAATTCAAAATTAAAATTCTGAATAAATCTTAATTCGGTGAATTGAAATTATGTACACAATTTGAACAATAATTAAATATAAATTAGAATTATGTACATAATAATAATAATGATGATGATTAAATTAAAACTATGTACAATATAAAAATTTTAAATTTACCTTATGCACATCATAGAAATTTTCAATAAAATGTTGGCATAGAATAAAAATGTTCCAATTAAAATTGTGTATTTAATAAAAATTCAGAATTTAAATTGTGTATTTAATAAAAATTTGAAATTAAAATTACGTACATAATATAACTTCCATATTTAAATTATGTACATAATAGAAATTCCGAAATTTCTGTATATAATATAAATGCTTTAATAAAATTTATGTACATAATAAAAATTTAGAATGAAAATTATAAACATAATAAAAATTCAAAATCATTTAATTAAATTATGTTCATTAAAAAAACTCACAATTTTTCGATTAAAATTATAAACATAATAATAATTTAGAATTAAAACTATGTACATTTCAGAATAAAAATTACATTCCGAATAGAAATTAAGAATTGAAATTAGGCTTATAATCGAGATTCAAAATTAAAATTTTGAATTAATTCTAATTCAATATTCAAATTAAGTAAAAATTTTTAATTTAATAATTATGTACATAATTCGACCACTAAATAAATATAAATCACAAGTATGTACATAATAATAACAATAATCAAATTAAAATTATGTACAAAATAGAAATTTCAAATTTAACTCATGCACATAATAGATATTTTCAATAAAATGTCTGCATACAATAAAAATATTTAAATTAAGATTATGTGTACATAATAAAAATTCGTAATCAAAATGAAATACTTACTAAATCAAAATCTGAGAGAAAAAAACAGTAAGTACTGCAAAAAAATAATTGTAATGTTAAAGATTGTTTTTAATAATAAAAATATATTATTTTATAAATCCGCAATGATAGTTATTGCCCGCAAAGATAAGAATTTGCACCACGAGCGTAGCAAGTTGTATAATGATCTGAGTGGGTACTGCAACATTTCACTATTTGAGCCATAATAATACTTATAATTTAATTTTAGCGCTAATGACAATAGTTAAGTAATTGCCATTATTTGCCAAATTTTATCTATAGGTTATAATATTATAGTTTTTTTAACAAAACTTTATTAAATTTAATTAAAATTACAGATTATGAGGATACAGATGTGACACTTTAATCAAAACCATATATGGCATAAATATACATGTGCCACTTTAATAATAATAATAATATATTTTATAAGTTAAAATCAGTTTTGGAAGGCCTGTCCGACCGATTCAGCTGTGCATAAAACAGTTTATTATCATCCTATACAATCTTCGATATTCAATGTTGTGTTTTCAGTTCTTAATCAAAGATCTTTGTTACAAATGTAAATTTATCTAAATGAACAAAAGTTTTATTCAACAAGTGCAGGTGCTCTGTCGACGGTTACATTACTTATAGTGACCTAGCAGATTCACTCAAATTGACATTTTGTCGGTTTTTTGATCTTTAACCGCTTATTTTTTAGCATCGTGAATTTTAATTATTAGAGGAAAGTGGAAATATTGTGGCGACATCTATGAGAAGTTTTACTTTTGACAGGTAAAATTCTCACGTCACGATAGCGGATATTGTTAAAATATTTTTGTGTGGTTTAGCTAAAAGTATTTGCGTGACATCAAAACAATACCTATGGTATCGTTTCCTTTTTAAATCATCCCTTCCGAGTCCTCGATTCTATGGTACCTACTATAGTACCTACTAGTATATAATTCACGTAAGACTTTCGGTCCCACACTACCGGACCGGATATTGGTAAAATTGAAAAAGTTACTTTAGTTATTAAGTGAAGCGGCATCAATCATCTCATGTTTTTATACCTGATCGATCTTTATAGGTACTTTTATTAAAAATTACTGAGAAAACTTTTGCACACGTGATTTGACCTAAGGTCCATTTGACCTATCATCCATCGCGTGGGAGAGAAAGTTTAATCTCCGATAATTAAATGCGAATTCGTTTTCTCTGATTTAATTTTAGGTATTTGGCCTATCACCGTTGGCGATCGCGTGTACCAATTCCGATTATTATGCAGTCAACCAATACGGCACGATCGAACCGAAACCGGCCCCAAATTACCCAAAATGAACTGGTTCGGTACTTAATTTCTATCACTCTATAATTATCATTAATTTCAAAACTCTTTTAAATAAAAACAAAATAGTTAGAGCTATATAGCCAAAAAATAAGTTAGACAAAAAAAATTCTTGACAACCTCTTCAACTAGGTACTACTAGACAATCCTCCAGTCTACCAACTTAACCTTTTGCTTAGAGCGACTTAATACACGTGTTCGCGTGCCTAATCTATTTTACTATTTTTTTCTTTCGTCGGCTTTTTCTATAATAGACAACTAGAGATGCATATTAATACCATGATTATGGAAATTGGCCAAAAGGGCACAAAAACCAATCAATCAAATCATTAAATTGGCGTGAGACTAATAAGATTATAACATTTCCAAAATATAACCAGACAACTAAAATTTAGTCTGTCATTAACTGTCATATAATTATGTCACAAATGCGTCCACATTCACATCATTTTGAGCATATTTTAGAGAAAACTGGTGGAATAGTGACACAATACTATTTTATTCAAATAATAATCTATTTTAGGCTGGGGACTGTATTATAAATTTTTAATCGGCTATGCGGGCGCTAATTTATTTGCAAATGGTTGGACTTTTTTGTGTGTTTTGATTGGAACATCTTTGTCAGCATGTGAGACGCAATTGGCAGAAACGGATATTGTTTTTATTTATGTTTCATTTGTATTAGGTATGTTTTTTTTCAAATTTTTTAATGTTTCTTACTATTTTGATTTAATGGTTTAGACCATATTTTTCTGTTCTGACCATATAACTGTTCTACCTCTTGCTTATTCTTATTTTTATTCAACTTTTTTCTGTTTTTTATTGTTATGTATTTTTCTTTTATTGTTGACATCTTATTTATTACTTTTTTATTATTTTATCGCTGTATCATCTGCATCCGATAACGTTTTTAACTTTTATTTTTTTCAATTACTATACCAATATATTTGTTATACTTTATCTATCCGTTTCTGTCTTCTTCAAGTGTTTTGCTCTTTTTAAACACGTTTTCATATTTTTTTTCATTTTTTCTCATATTATATTAATATTTTAATATACTCTCAAACATTTTCTTCTTTATTTAATTATTTATTATCATTTTTTAACTCTTGCTTTTTATTTTTTTGCTTCTTTTAAATCTAATAATTTTTAATCTTTTAGGTTCAAAAAATTTAATGAATTAAGAAAACTAAGAACGTGGAAAAAAGCTAAAAAATCAGAAAGATTATAAAAAATAGAATGTTATTGATAAGACAACTAAAAATATCTTTTGTTAAAAAAAACTAAAAGAAAAATAATAAAAAAAACAAAAAATTTAGAAAATATTACAACAAATAAGTTTGAAACAACTTTTTTTAAATGAAATTTATTTATTCTATTTTATTGTTTACTGTAATAATTGTTAAGCAATTACTTTTAGTTTGCATTGACCATCAAAATCTTATGTATTTTTTGTTTAATTTTTTAAAAGTTATTAAAAATGTGCTAATGTAGACAAAAATATCAGTTTTGAGTGCAAGTAGATAATTTTTTTTTCAAGTAAAGTTTGAAACAATAAATAATTTTAATTTTTCAAAATTTTTAAAGTATGGCTTAAAAAAATACATTTTAAAATTTTAGTGTACATTGGCACATTTTTGAGGATTTGCAAAAATACAATGAATATAATACATTAAAATTTTGGCTGTCAATGCAAATTCAGAACTATTAGGTATACAATTGTTTAGCAATTTTTACAGTAAATAATAAAGCAAAAAAAATTATTAATAATATATTTTTATGTAGAAAATAATGATTTTAATCTTTTTTTGCTTTTTTTTATGCTTTTCAATTATTTAAGTTACTAAAAGTTTAATTACTAAGTTTTTAACTTGTTTTTTTAATTTTTTGTTTAAATTTTACTTTAGTTTTCATCATTTTGTTGCAAGTTTTTAGAATTTTTTCTTTACTTTAAAGTGCTTTTTCTGAAAAAAACAAAGTTTTGATAACGCTGAAAATTAAAAAAATTCTATTTTTTTGCTAAACCATACTTTAAAACTAATAAATTCAAATTACTTATTATGATTCTAACTTTACTTTTACAAAAAAAACTAATTTCTTTCTAATTGCACTCAAAATTAGAATTTTTGTGTACATTAGCAGCACATTTTTATTAATTTATAAAAAATTTTAAATAATACATAAGACTTTGCTTGCCAATGCAAACTCAAAAAATGTTAAACAAATGTTTGACAATTGTTACAGTAATTAATAAATCAAAAAAAAATTAAAATAAACAAATCTCATGTAAAAGAAAGTTGATTTTAACTTGTTTTGTAATTTTTTCAAAATTTTTGGTTATATGTATTTTTTTTGTGATACTTTATCTTTTTTTACAAAAATAATTGTTGAATTTGTCTAACCTTTAACATTTTTTTTAATAATCTTTTCGATTTTTTAGGTTTTTCCCGTTTTTAGTTTTCTTAACTCTTAAAATTTTTTGTTTAGATTTTACTTTAGTTTCTAATTTTTTGCTACAATTTTTTAAACTTTCTACAATTTTCTCTATACTCAAAAGTGCTCTCTATCTGGAAAATCAAAGTTTTCACAACGCAAAAAATTTAAAATTTGATCTGGCTTATTGTTAAGCTGTAATTTAAATCTAGGAATCCAATTTTGTTTTAATTTCAATTTTGTTTCGCACAAAATATTTAAATTTTATTGTACATTTTATACAATTGTACAATTTTATATCATATTTTTGATAATTTGTAAAAATATTATAAATATAATACATAAAACTTTGGCTGTCAATGCAAATTCAAAACTATTATTCAATTGTTAAGCAATTAATACAGCAAAAATAATTTTTAATAATTAATTTTTATTTAAAAAATTATGATTTTAACTTTTTTTTGTTAAATTTTTCCTGTGCTTTTTAATTTGTAAGTATTATGTTTTTATCTTGTTTTAACAAACAGCGTTTTAGTTGTCTTATCTTCAACATTTTTTTTTTTTGATTTTATATTTTTTTAAAATTTATAGTTTTTTTTAAGGTTTTTTAGTTCTCTTAATCACTTTAATTTTTTGCTTATATTTTACTTTAGTTTTTATCATTTTGTTGCAATTTCTTATAATTTTTACAATCTTTTCTTTACTCCAAAGCGCCGTATCTAAAAAAAACAAAGTTTGGACCACACAGAAAATTAAAAAAACTATATTGTTTTGTTAAAACATACTTTAAAACAAAAAAATTAAAATAACTTTTACAAAAAAATTTCATTTGTTTAATTAAAAAATTAATTTTACTTTCACTCAAAATTGATATTTTTATGTACATTAACACGTTTTCATTAATTTTTAAAAAATTTAAAAAAAATACACAAAATTTTGTTGGTCAATGCAAACTTAAAATAAATATTTAACAATTATTACAGTAAACAATAAATTATTTTTATTTAAAAAAAGTTGATTCTAACTTGTTTTTTTATATTTTTTTTAATTTTTTGTTGTATTATTTATGTTACTTCTATCTTTTTTCTATCTATAACATGCTTTTTTTTGTTTTTATAATCTTCTCGATTTTTTAGCTTTTTTGTACGCTTAAAGTTTTCTTAACTTTTAAATTTTTTGTTCAGATTTTAGTTTAGTTTTTATCTTTTTGATACAATTTTTTATACTTCCTACAATTTCTTCTTTACTCCAAAGTGTTTTCTTTCTGAAAAATCAAAGCCTAGAGACATCGCAAAAAAATTTAAAATTGATCTTGTTTTTGGTAAGCTGTAAATTAAAAGTATACTCTATTCACTTTCAAGAAAGAGTGCATGAAAACAAATGCATGCAGGTTCCACCTGATCACATCTATGAAGTGGGAGATGATTGACGATTTTTCGGACAGGGCAGGCCGCAGAAAAAATTGTATATCTCATTTTAAACCAATTTTGAATGGTTTAAAAATCATTCAAAATTTAATTGACCAAAATACTCTTGAATCTGAACAGACTATAAAAAAATTATTATCTTTTAATTTCAATTTTGTTTTGCATAAAAATAAAAAGTATACAATTGCAATTAGCAATTATCACAGTAAATAATAAAACAAAAAAAGCAAAAACTAATTTTTATTTAAAAAATTATGTTTCTAACTTTTTTTTTTTAATTTTTTTATAATTTTTTTTTGTTTTCCATATTTTAAAAGCCAAAAGTTAAAAAATTTTAATTTTTTGGTTCAACCATATTTTAAAAAATAAAAATTAAAATTACTTATTATGTTTCTAACTTTACTTTTACAAAAAAAAAAAATACTTTCTACTTGCACTCAAAATAAATATTTTTTTGTACATTAGCAGAACATTTTTATTAATTTTTGAAAGATTAAAAGTATAACATGAAATTTTGCTTGTTAATGCAAACCCAAAAAATGTTAAAGAAATGTTAAACAATTGTTACAATAAATAATAAATAAAAAATAGAATAAACAATTTTTATTTAAAAAAAACTTAAATTTAACTTATATTTTGTAGTTTTTTCAAAATATTTTGTTATATGTATTTTTTTATGTTATTTTTATCTTTTTTTAACAGAATGATTTTTTTAGTTGTCTAATCTTTAATGTTTTTTGTTTGTTTTCATAATTTTTTTCAATTTTTTAGTTTCTTTTAATTTTTGTTTAAATTTTACATTCGTTTTTTATTTTTTTACTACAATTTTTTATTATTCTTACAACTTTTTCTTAACAGTTTTTCATATTTTTACATATTTTTTGTAATTACACTATCAAACGCTGTTTTTAAATCTACTTTTACTCAACTTTTATGTCATTTTTCTACCGTTCCATATCCTCCTATTCATTACTTTTCTCAACCCACCGCTAACCGAGTTTGTGAGAAATATAATTTTTGGTGCTCTGCAAATGTGACCACATTTTTTGTTTTTATTTTGTTTTAATATTTTTATTGATATTTGCCGTTTCCTTTTTTTTTGTGTAAAAAATTTTATTTTTTTATGTCGCTATTTTTGTTTATATTTATTGTATACTCTTTGAAATAGTAATGTTATTTTGCAATATTATTTTTTAAATTGTTGGTTTTTTTCTATACTGTGCCTTAGATGTGTCATCATTTTTCTTACTATATTGTTGTTATTAATATGTTTTTTTTGTTAAATAACTTGCTTTGATGCTTACCTACATTATACTGTTTTTTCAATTATTTATAAGTAAGCTATTTTTTCTAAATCATTTTTATATAATTTTATGCTATATTTTGGAATTTTTCTCTGTTTTTTTCAACTATCAACAGCCTTGCTATATTTTTTTATTTATAACTTCTTTAATAAGATTTTTTTCTCTAGTATTTATTTTCATGTTGTTTAGATTTTTTTTTTTTGACATTTATACTTTTTTTTTGTTTTTTTCTATTTTCTGAATATTATTTCTGAACTAAAATTTATATTTACAAACAAATTTGTTTAAGCTTTTTTATGCTTTTTTAAACTGTTAACACTGAAGACGTTTTTTTTATTGCGCCCTGTTTTTGCTTTTTTTTCTTTTTATTATAATTTTTTTTATAGAAATAACTAAATAACCTTTTATTTTGATTAAACGTGTATTTATGATTATGTTGGTTTTACTTTATAAAATGTTTGAATAATTTTTTAATGTTTTTTTTAATTGTTTGATATTTTTTGTCTGTTTTTTTTCAATATGTTATCACTGTTCACATAAATTTTTTAATTAATTTGTTTTTGTTATATTTTTACCTGTTTTATTCTGTCATTCTTGTCCAATTTAGTTTTGTTTAACTGCCTGATAGTCTAAAATTTTAAAATTTTGCATTTGATGTCTTTATTAGATTAAAATTAATTTAAAATAATAAATTTAATTAAATCTTTAAAATGTGTTTTTAAAGATTTTTAGATATTCTAATACTTTTTGATCTGTTATTGCTTTCTTATCCCTGTTCTTTCTTGCTCTTAGTATTGATTGTTTTGCTTCTTGTTGTTGTTTTTATTAATATTTTTTATTCTTTTTAATCTTTTCTAACTCGTGTATATTTTTTTTGCTATTTTAATTGATCTAAATCACTTGATTTTCTTCAGATTTTTTAACTGACAAATAATTTATTTTTTATTAATTGTTTTGTTTTTTTTCCTTTATCCAACAAAATTTTATAGTTATTTTTTATGTTCACATAAATGTTTTTTTTTTAATTTTTGTTTTTACGCTTTTTATGGTGTGGTTTTTCAATGTTCTTAGTACAATTTTTTTTTTATTTTATTTTTATTATTATTTAAAATTTGTTTGTCTTACAGTTTAAAAAAAAATACTGTTACAACTAAATGCATTCTACTGGTTTTTCTATTATTATTTAATTTGCTTAAAGTTTTGTTTATTTTAATTTTTTATTTTGGTTGTCATTTTAGTTTATTACAACTTTTGCATTTTTTTTATTCGTAAGTTTTATATTCTTTTTTTAATTCTCTATTTATGTACTCATTTTCTTATATATTGGTTATGTGTTTGCTTTATTAGACCTTCCAAGTTGAATTTTTAGGTATTATATTATTTTGTCTTTAGTTGTCTTTGTTATACATATTTTTTTTCTTATTGTAAATTGTACTTATTTTATATTTTTTTGTTTTATTTTTATTGCACAATTATTATTTTTTTTATATTTTTTAGGCACAACATTTGGTGGATTTTTAATATGCTGTTTATCAGACAATCTTGGCAAAAAAGTCACAATTACAAAAACTCAGATTTTACTGTTTATTGGTTGCTTTATTTCGGCATTTTCTTACAATAAATATACTCTAGCTTTTGCTGCCGTAATCTTAGGATCTGGGTATAAAACAATCTATTTTCCTAATATTATCTAATATTGATATCAATATTTTTTTCAGATTACAAGCTAATTCTATAATGATTAAAATTTATATTGCTGAAATTCTACCTATGAATAAAAGAGGACTATATACAGTGTTGCCAGACTTGTTTTGGAGTCTGGGTTTCATTATACCTGCTGGTAACTATTACACTAAAATGCTATTTACATTTGTATATAATATATATATTTCAGTATTTCTGTACTTTTTTGATAGTAATCAAGAAAATATACAAAATTATCAATTTCTGGTCAAGAAATTGCCTTTTTGGCGTATAATTTTTGCAATCGGGGGAGGTCTTTTTCTTACACTAGGCTGTATATCAGCTCTATTAGAAACAGGGCCACGATTTCTCTTATTAAAAAAACGTAATATTTCTGCATGGTTGCTATTAAAACAATTGTATGCAATAAATAAATCAAAATATAGTGAAACATTTGAGGTTAGAATATTGCTGATAAAGTTGGTTACTTCTTTTGGTAATTTTTTTCAGCTACACTCACAAGAATTGGTAAATATTATAAATGATTATGGTATTACTATTAATCCAGAACCGGTGGGACTATTTGAACAATGTTTTGTTCTAATTAAACAAACAAAAAGAATAATTGGATTGCTGCTAAGCAGAAAATTTCTAAAAATTATTGCTATGGTTAGCGTGATGAAAATATTTTTGTCAGGGTATAAAGGGTTAAAGTTTAGAGAAAAAACATTATATTGTTTTTTATTGTAGAATAATTACGTCAATTTTCTTTTTGACACAAATAATAAATGACAATGAAAGAATTTATGGAAAAAATTTAACAAGTTTGAGTATTGTATATCCAAGTAATTGTACTGCGACTATTGATGATTTACAATATAACGTTTTTTTGTTATTGTTTTTAAATGTTTTTATTGGACAATTAATAACAATAATTGCAATAGAACGTATTGGACGCAAGATTTTAATTTGTAAGTTGTAAACACATGCATCTCACCTTTAATGTAATTCTAAAAATCTTAAAAAAATTATATACGCTATTTTGGCTTCAATTTATTGCTATTACAAATTACAAACTGATTTCTAGATTTAATCTTTGTATGCTGGCTTTTTTTAATCTTTTTCTATTTCTACTATCTTCTTATTTTATTCTTTTTTATTTTAATTTTGTTTTTCTATAGTTTGCTTATTTATTTCCTCACACTTTTGTTGTTTTCTGATGATTTTTTTTGCACATTTTACGTTTTTTGTTTTTTTTTATCAATAAGTATTTTAATAATTTTTTTTTTTAAGCTTAAAGTTTTTTTTTACTTTTCTATAAGTTTTGGTACTTTTTACTATATTTTTGTATAATTTTTTTTGGATTTTTTTCTTGGCTGTTTAAATTGTCATTTTTTTCTTCTATTTTTTCAAAAATTTGTCAAATTTCGTTTCAAATCTCTACTATATTTTTCAAAACTTTTTAAAACACTTTTTTCACTTATTTTTTCATTCTTATCTCTGTTTTATTATTACTTTTTTTTTAATACTTTTAGGATAGCTTACACTATATTTTATTTATTGTTTTGACTTTGTAGTTTATTGCTCTTTCTTTCGCTTTTTCTGTTTTTGTTTCTATTTGGCTTTTAAACCAACATAATATATTTTTTACCATTTTATTAAATTTTTTTTACACCAAACATTAGATTTTTCAGAAAACTATAAAATATGGTTTTTTTTTATTTCTTATTATTTTCTATATTATTCTACTTTTTTTTCATTATATTGTTATGTTTTATTTAATTATTTTTAATACTATTTGATTTCTTTATAAAACTGTTTTCTTAATAAGTGATAAAATAAAAAAAAATGTAGTAGATACTGATAAAAAAATGACTAGTTGTCTTTCTTTTTAATTTTATTTTGCACTTTAGCAGTTTTTTTATAATACTTTTTTATTTTTATTGCTTGTTTTATTGTTTATACTGTCTTTGTTTTCTTGTTTTATCCTACTTTCCTACTCTTTTTCTGCATTATTCTTTTATTTTTTCATTATATTAATTCGATGTTTTTAGCATTTAAGCCGGTCAGATATGTTTTTTGCATTATTTTATATACATATTTTTTTAAATTTGTCATGAAACGGCCAAACATCATTTTAAAATTTTTTTTTCTAATTTTTTTATTCTTTGTATATATACTGCAGTAGTTAGTTTTTCCACTAATTTTCTATCTTGTTTTTGCTTGAAACATTTTTTTCTTTTTTTTCTGATCTTATTTTTCTTCGACTTTTGTTTTACTTTTTTATTAAGCTTCATAATCTTTGTTTATATTTAGAAATAAAATGAATAAATAAAAGATAAGAGGCATAAAATAAAAAAAGCATTAAAAATTAAAAATAAGCATTTTACATTAAATAATACAAAAAAAACGTTTTTAAAGAATTAGCAGCAGTACTAAGAAAAAAAAACATGAAAAAAGTTAGACATTTGAATAGAAAGATTAAACAGTAAATAAATAAATAATAAAAATAAAATACAAAGAAAACTTTTTTAAAGAATTAGAAGCAGCAGTACGAGAAAACAAACATAAAAATTAGATTAAGAAATTTGAATAAAAAGATTAAAAACTGAAAAAGTTAAAATAAGAAATTGTTAAAAAAGTCTTAGTACCTACAATAAAAAGCTGGAAAACAAAGCCAGAAACACATTAAAAAGATAAATTAGCTTAAAACAACAAAAACACAAAGAAAATGTATATTAATGATTATTAGACAAGAAAATAAAAAACAAAGAAAATTAGAAAAAAAGTGAGAAAAGAAACCAAGATAGTGGTCTAAGATCTGTATAAGAAATACTTAAAACATAAAAACATAAATTAAACAAAAGAATACAAAAATTTTTGAAATTGACAAAAAGAAGAAACAATTTTAATAATTTCTTTAAAAAATAAAATAATAGAAAGCAAAAAAAAGCAAATTTTTAGCAAATGGCAAATTAGAAAAAAATACAATATTTTTTATCTCTTGAATGATAAAGAAATATCAATAAAAGATATAAAAAAAGCTTAAAAAATAGATAGTAATTACTAAACACAAAACAAAAGATAAAAAAAAAATACTAAAAAAAATAAAATAATTAGCAAGAATAGAAAAAGACCTGAAGAATAAAAGAAAGAAATGATAAAAAATTTTTGCTAAATGCTAAAAAGATGTTTGTCATTATATCTCTTGTGGGCATAGTTTTGAAAACGCTAACTTTTTGAACGTTTTAAAATTTAGAAAAAAAAATATTTTAAAAAATACTGAAGAAAAAGTAATTAAACAAATAAAAAACAAACAAACTTTAACATGATTAATTATTATTTATCGCTTATTGGACATCAAAGTTTTCTACGGTAGCACCGTTTGTCTCAAACGTCACCACCGACAACATAAATAATAACAAAAATTAGAGCAACAAACCGATAAAAGTAATCTAAATAAAACAAAAATATTAAAAATAAGACTATAAAAAAACTATTATAAAAAATAGTCGAATACATAATCTTATTAAGACAAAAACCATAAAAAAATAACTTTCTTTAAACACTTAATAATTAACAAATAAAACATTGAAAATAAATAAGAGCAAAGAAAATTAGAGCAAAAAGCAACTAAAACTCACATGTATAAATAAAAAAAAAGACATAATAAATCCAAAGTTGACTCAAAAAAAAACAGACACAGAAAAGATAAAAAGAATAGAAGCAAAATAACATAGCTGTCAGAAACACAAAGTAAATATAAAAAATAGGAAAAATAAGAGCAACAAACGGAAAATAAGATAAAAATATTTCAAAAAAAACTATTAATAAAATCATAAAAGATAGTCAAACAATCTTGATAAAACATACGAAACTATGAAAAAAACACAAATCTATAAGCCAAAACTATTAAAAAAATATTTTATTTAAACACTTAATAATTAATAAAGAAACAGTAAGTATAAATAAAAACAAACAGAGTAAATAGACAAAAAAAGAAGCAAAATAGCATAGTTGTCTGAAATACACAGTAAATATGAAAAATGACAAAAAGGTAGCTACAACAAAAGTTAAAAAAAAATTTAAAACATTGTATTCTTAGATTTAGAAACAGTTGTGGTACATAACAAAAAAAAACATAAGAAATTAGTTAAGATTTTGTTCAATCAATCAATATTAAAAATCAACATAGTAGTAACAGACGACTAAAAAGAAAAAATAATTAAAACATTACCAAAAAAGTATCCAAAATGTCAGAAATATATATATTTATATAAAATAATGATTAAACATATAAAAACAAGACAGCTGCAGAAAAGTTTAAACAAATGCAGTAAGAGAGAAAAAAACGAAGACAAAAACTGGACTTTTATACAAAAATATTTTCATAAACAAATTGAAAGTGAAATAAAAAATTAAATAAATGCAAGAACCTTAAGCTTAGGAAAAAAAAAATAAAAATAAAAAAAAAATGTAGTCAAGACAAAAAGGTTATTAAAATATTAAAAATAAAAAAAAAGAAACAAAAAAAAACATTTTGGAAAAAAGAATGACAAAAATGAAGAAGAAGATTTGTAGAAGTACTTTGAGGAATTTGATATAGTAAAAAAACAATGACATATGAATGAAAAAATATAAATAACAGATCTACAAAAAAGAATCTTAAAAAAGTTTGCGAAATAATTGCAGTAAAAAAGCAAAACAAAAAATGATAGAAAAAAAAGTAAAAAAAAAACAAAAAATATAAAAAAGCATGATATTAAGTGACTTAAAACCAAATTAAAAATTAATTTTTCATTTCAATATAAACAAATAAAATAGTTTTCTCTGAAATTAGAATATTGCAACAAAATTTGAAAAATTGCCAAAAATATTAAAATAAATTTTATAGTTTTACTAAACAAACAAAAATATTATTACAAAAATTAAATATTTATTATTATTAGATAAAAATATATCAATGACGTTGACTTTAAAATTTATTGATATGTATCAATTATCAATAAGTAATGCCATCTAAGCAATGTTGCACTATATTATAAAATTAACAAAAAAATAAATTCTAATTGAAAAATTTGTAATAAAAAGCTTTGATGGATTATTCCGAGGTATTTTTTTCACTTTAAATTAAATTTTGGAGGCTAGCCAAAAATATAAAACGGAAATTGAAATATTAGTTTATATGAAGTTTGTATGGTTTTGAAAAAAATGAGATTTTTAAAAGCGTATGTTACGTAACAAATGTTTATTTTCCTTTATCGAACGCTTTTCTTAAGTCGATAAACTTTATAATATATTGAAAAACTGTAAAAAATAATAGTTATTTATGTATTAAAAGCATAATTACAAAATTATAGTATGAGGAAATGTTTAAAGCCCGAGGAACAAGGACTTTGAAACTCCCAAAGGCCATAATCGACCACGTTTTATTCTGTTTTATAATTCTAAAAAATTCAAATAAATATTTATTATCATCTAGAAGTTGCGTTCGCAAATTTTAGTGTTGTGTAAAAAATTAGCTATTTTGATGTTGTTAAGGTTACTGCATTTGTTTGAAAAACATTTTATTTTTCAAAATAAACGTTTCTGAAACAGAAAGCGTTAATTCAGCAAGAATTTTACAACAATTTAAAGTTGCTTAGGCAAACTTTATTTCCCATAAATCAAAAAATTTTTATCTGAACTAATATGACAAGTTTTGCAAGTGGCGGCGCGCGAAAAGTGTGAGCAACATTTGCAATAAAAAATTCGTGATGGCGTATTTATCTCATTATGGTTGAATAACTAACATTTATAGTAATTACTATAATTATAATAGTGTATGATTTTCTTTAATAACTGTTTTATACCATTGTTTGAATAATCAAACCAACCGCTGGTGGTTTGATTTTTGACAGATCTGTGCCATAAAATTCTTTTTATGTCTTTATTTGAGGACGTATAAAAACAATTTTTGACTAAAACAAAAGAAATATTTTTAATAGTTTCAGGTTTAATCGTTTGTGGCTTGACATGCATCATCTTAGAATTTAGCAAAAATTTTTCATTAACATCAGTGGTTTCATCAATTTATTTAATTGGATATACAAGTGTAGAATCAACATTATGTGTGATAATCGTTGAATCCTTTCCAACTGCTGTTAGGTATTGAAAAAAAAATTAATTATCTATTTTTGTTTATTTATTTATTTTTTGTAGAGGTACTGCGATGGGTTTGACACATTTTTATGCTTCTATTATATCATGTTTTGTCTATATTTTTTTAAATGTAAAGAAAGAAGTTTTTCTTGGTGTAATAGCTCTTGGAATGATAGGTAAACAAAAAAATTGTTCTAAAATAATTTCTAAAATACTTAAAAAACAGTTGTAACATGCGGCTAAAATAATTTCTAAAAAATGTCAATATTTTAGACTAAATAATGTTTTATATAAAGTAAAAAACTTTATCAATTTGGCTAATCCCACATGTAAACAAACTTTTTTTTTGTATAAGTTTATGTACAATATAGGTTTTTACGGCTGAAGGATATTAAAAAATCTACATCTGATATCTAATACCTTGTTTGTGTAAGTTTTCTCAACTACAAATCTGACGAAAACGTGCACATTACGTCACATACTGCGCACGTGATGTAAGTTGCAATTTTTTCATGCGCATAATCTTTACGTGCAGTTGACAATTTTAAATTATAGTGTACATTACTTTTCATCATAATGTCACGTCTTTTGTCAGACTGGTTTGTGTGATCGTAAAAAAGGCAGTACCCCTCTAAAAAAAAACAGAAGAAGTTATCGAAAATGTAAGATAAATAATGAAAGAGGCGCCACAAACGCCTGATAAATCAAAAAAAGCCTTGACAACCTAACAATTTTATATAAAATGCGTCAATATTTAATACCATGTTTGTGTAAGTTTTTTAAACTACAAATCTGACGAAAACGTGCACATTACGTCACATACTGCGCACGTGATGTAAGTTGCAATTTTCCATGCGCATAATCTCTACGTGCAGTTGACAATTTTTAAATTATAGTGTACATCACTTTTCCTCATAATGTTACTCATTGTATGCAACTCTTTTGTCAGACTGGTTTGTGTGATCGTGAAAAAGGTAGTACTCCTCTAGAAACAAAACAAAAAAAGTTATCGAAAATGTAAGACAAATAATGGAAAAGGCGCCACAATCGCCTGATAAATCAAAAAAGCCTTGACAACTTAACAGTTTTATATAAAATGCGTCAATATTTAATACCTTGTTTGTGTAAGTTTTGTCAACTGATAATTTGACAAAAACGTGCACATTACGTCACATACTGCGCACGTGATGTAAGTTGCAATTTTTTCATGCGCATAATCTTTACGTGCAGTTGACAATTTTAAATTATAGTGTACATTACTTTTCATCATAATGTCACGTCTTTTGTCAGACTGGTTTGTGTGATCGTAAAAAAGGCAGTACCCCTCTAAAAAAAAACAGAAGAAGTTATCGAAAATGTAAGACAAATAATGAAAGAGGCGCCACAAACGCCTGATAAATCAAAAAAAGCCTTGACAACCTAACAATTTTATATAAAATGCGTCAATATTTAATACCATGTTTGTGTAAGTTTTGTAAACTAGAAATCTGACGAAAACGTGCACATTACGTCACATACTGCGCACGTGATGTAAGTTGCAATTTTCCATGCGCATAATCTCTACGTGCAGTTGACAATTTTTAAATTATAGTGTACATCACTTTTCATCATAATGTAACTCATTGTATGCAACTCTTTTGTCAGACTGGTTTGTGTGATTGTGAAAAAAGTAGTACTCCTCTAGAAACAAAACAAAAAAAGTTATCGAAAATGTACGACAAATAATGGAAAAGACGCCACAATCGCCTGATAAATCAAAAAAAGCTTTGACAACTTAACAGTTTTATATAAAATGCGTCAATATTTAATACCTTGTTTGTGTAAGTTTTGTCAACTGATAATTCGACGAAAACGTGCACATTACGTCACATACTGCGCACGTGATGTAAGTTGCAATTTTTTTATGCGCATAATCTTTACGTGCACTTGACAATTTTTAAATTATAGTGAACATCACTTTTCATCATAATGTAACTTTTTTGTCAGACTTGTTTGTGTGATCGTAAAAAAAGTAGTACTCCTCTAAAAAGAAAACAGAAGAAGTTATCGAAAATGTAAGACAAATAATGAAAGAGGCGGCACAAACGCCTGATAAATCAAAAAAAGCCTTGACAACCTAACAGTTTTATATAAAATGCGTCAATATTTAATACCATGTTTGTGTCAGTTTTGTAAACTACAAATCTGACGAAAACGTGCACATTACGTCACATACTGCGCACGTGATGTAAGTTGCAATTTTCCATGCGCATAATCTCTCGTGCAGTTGACAATTTTTAAATTATAGTGTACATCACTTTTCCTCATAATGTTACTCATTGTATGCAACTCTTTTGTCAGACTGGTTTGTGTGATCGTGAAAAAGGTAGTACTCCTCTAGAAACAAAACAAAAAAAGTTATCGAAAATGTAAGACAAATAATGGAAAAGGCGCCACAATCGCCTGATAAATCAAAAAAAGCCTTGACAACTTAACAGTTTTATATAAAATGCGTCAATATTTAATACCTTGTTTTTGTAAGTTTTGTCAACTGATAATTCGACGAAAACGTGCACATTACGTCACATACTCCGCACGTGATGTAAGTTGCAATTTTTTTATGCGCATAATCTTTACGTGCACTTGACAATTTTTAAATTATAGTGAACATCACTTTTCATCATAATGTAACTTTTTTGTCAGACTTGTTTGTGTGATCGTAAAAAAAGTAGTACTCCTCTAAAAAGAAAACAGAAGAAGTTATCGAAAATGTAAGACAAATAATGAAAGAGGCGCCACAAACGCCTGATAAATCAAAAAAAGCCTTGACAACCTTACAGTTTTATATAAAATGCGTCAATATTTAATACCATGTTTGTGTAAGTTTTGTAAACTACAAATCTGACGAAAACGTGCACATTACGTCACATACTCCGCACGTGATGTAAGTTGCAATTTTCCATGCGCATAATCTCTACGTGCAGTTGACAATTTTTAAATTATAGTGTACATCACTTTTCTTTATAATGTTACTCATTGTATGCAACTCTTTTGTCAGACTGGTTTGTGTGATCGTGAAAAAAGTAGTACTCCTCTAGAAACAAAACAAAAAAAGTTATCGAAAATGTAAGACAAATAATGGAAGAGGCGCCACAATCGCCTGATAAATCAAAAAAAGCCTTGACAACTTAACAACTTTATATAAAATGCGTCAATATTTAATACCTTGTTTGTGTAAGTTTTGTCAACTGATAATTCGACGAAAACGTGCACATTACGTCACATACTCCGCACGTGATGTAAGTTGCAATTTTTTTATGCGCATAATCTTTACGTGCACTTGACAATTTTTAAATTATAGTGAACATCACTTTTTATCATAATGTAACTGTTTTGTCAGACTTGTTTGTGTGATTGTAAAAAAAGTAGTACTCCTCTAAAAAGAAAACAGAAGAAGTTATCGAAAATGTAAGACAAATAATGAAAAAGGCGCCACAAACGCCTGATAAATCAAAAAAAGCCTTGACAACCTAACAGTTTTATATAAAATGCGTCAATATTTAATACCATGTTTGTGTAAGTTTTGTAAACTACAAATCTGACGAAAACGTGCACATTACGTCACATACTGCGCACGTGATGTAAGTTGCAATTTTCCATGCACATAATCTCTACGTGCAGTTGACAATTTTTAAATTATAGTGTACATCACTCTTCATCATAATGTAACTCCTTGTATGCAACTCTTTTGTCAGATTGGTTTGTATGATCGTTAGAAAGGTAGTATTTCTCTAAAAAGAAAACAGAAGAAATTATCAAAAATTTAAGACAAATAATGGAAAAAGCGCCACAAACGCCTGATAAATCAAAAAAGCCTAAGAGTTTTATATAAAATGCGCCAATATTTAATACCTTTTTTGTGTGAATTTTGTCAACTACAAATTTGGCAAAAAGGTGGACATTACGTCACATACTCCGCACGTGATGCAAGTTGCAGTTTTTCCATGTGCATAATCTTTACGTGCAGTTGACAATTTTTAAATTATAGTGTACATCACTTTTCATCATAATGTAACTCATTGTATGCAACTCTTTCGTCAGACTGGTTTGTGTGATTGTAAAGAAGGTAGTACTCCTCTAAAAAAAAACAAAAAGTTATCAAAAGCGTAAGACAAATAATGGAAGAGACGCCACAAATCTTTCTACGTAGACTTTCACAGCAAATTCAGTTATCAACCTACACTTGTTAAAAAATTTAGAAAAAGGATATTCACCAACTGCTTCATTTTGATTATTCTGTACGTGTTCAATACTGTCATGGGTTTATTAACACTTTTAATGGAATAATGTTAACCTCAAGTTTCTTTGAGGTTGGCTTGGTTTCATTTAGACGGTTATGTAAGCTTACAAAATATGCAAATGTAGAGTTTAGAGAAACCTAATTTTATTAAAGTTTATATTACCTTATATAACCTCTTGTTATTATATAAGAGGTTCTAAGGCACTCCAAAAAAGTCAAAGGATAGGCGGCTATTTCAAGGTGTAGAATTATAAAGTAATTTTTTTTTAATGGAACATTGACTCCTGCATTATATCGAGAGAAAATTTTACAGTCATTCTTTGCACAGCTTCATGAAGATGAAATTGTAGACGGGTACTTTCATCAAAACGATGCTATTTTACATACCGCTTACGAGATCTTAGATATGATACAAGAATCTCATGATGAATTTTTCAGAGAGTCTGCAAATGCCTTGAAGTGGAACATTTTGATTATTTGTCATAAACCTTATTGTCTCAATGAAGACTATTTTTTGTTTGTTATAACACAAGTACTTTTAATTTAATCTCTTTAACGTGTTGAACTATCGAATCATTAAATTAAAAATGAGGTTAGATGTCAAATTAATAACTGTCACTTTAATTTAATAATAAGTTCCAAGTTAAATGATAAATTGATAAATTCAAAGTTAAACATTTACGGCTATCTTTAACGCCAAATTAAAAAACAGCCGTTTCTCAATTTTTTTGTCTTTGACTATTTAGTTGTTTACACCTTTTGCTTATTCTTTTTTTGTTTTTTCTTTTGTTTTTGAGTATGTGCAGCATTTTTTTCTGTTTGTGTGATTAACTGCGCTACCGGTACTATAGTTTTTCAAAACAAATTAAAATAATTTAATAGAAAATAGACAAAATTAGGCTTGTTACAACTATAAAATAAACTTTGTTTTATTTCAGGTGGTTCTATAGTGTCTTTTTCCATTCCTGAAATGAAAAAGCGACCCATGGTTGAATAATTTATTTTATTTTGTACTTAACAAGTCAAGTAAATGAATGTGGCAAAATATTATTTATTTACTAGTTTGTTATTTAAAAAATTATACATTTTAATTATTCTGATTATAGACAGATTAAAGTATAAACAATTAAAATTTGTTTTATACCAAATTTTAATAATTGATATTTTAATAATTTAATAATTAATAAACAAAATTCTGATTTTTATAGATCATTATTTCGTCTTTTTGTTTGTCTAAAAATCGTTGCAAACTTGATTATCAATAAATAACCTTAGATAAATGGTTTAATAAATAGAAATACTGTTATTTTGATGTTATGTTTTATTTTATTTTGTTTAACATTTAATGTTTTGTTTGTTTTTTTTACTTTTGTAAATGTGTTTTGTAGCAAACTGCTTCTTTTCTGCTTGGCCACTTCTAAAACTGTTTAGTAGCTTTTTACCAACATTTATTATATTTGTGACGTTTTACCATTTGTTTGTTTGCACTGACAACGATTAAACATTTAAACGTAGTTAAAAATCGGATATGCATTACCAGGCTTATTACATTTTACACAAAAATTTTATTGTTTAAATGTTAGGTAACTAAGCTTTAGTTTGAGATAATTAATCGTGATTAAATTTTGTGTCTGTTTATAATTTATTAGATTAGGCAATAATCTACCGGGCGTATAATATTAGCAGAATTTAAGAAAACTGTGCATTTTTGGCAGCAGGTCTTAGATCGGTTCGTACTGAAATAGAGTAAAATATCTACTTAATCTGCATTTTTCTTAAAGACCCAAATTAATCAAACATTTATATTCATTTTCTCGCTTCATTTTATTCGAAAATAACATTGACTTAGTAGTGCTGGTAGACTAATCTGTATTGCACGTGTTTATTTACAACTGTTAATTAATACTGTCATTGTCATTTGAGCCCAGTGGCGTGCATAAATGCCAAGCCGATGCATTTGCGTCATTTTCTGAATGTGAAATAAATTTTTAAACAAATTTCGTTAATTAATATAGACAAAATTATTTAATCAAGATTATATTTGTCAATTTTTTGTGTCTTATTAAGGTTTTTTGTATTTATAAACGTTTACTTTTTATTTATTAAACTTTTTGATAATATTATAAAGATTAATACTATAACTTTAGCAACATAAGCAATAGTTCAATCAGAAATTGACATTAAAACCAATTATAATTGATTATGGTCTTATGATAATAAATGCACAAAAATTAGCTCCTTGTTGACAGTGGTAGGTAAACTGTTTTCTTTCAAGTGTTTATTTTATGATTTAATAAAAACATTTTTTTTTATAATAGTTTTTATAAACTAATATTGCTGGTCTTTTTTTTTTGCTTTAAAAACAATTTCAGAAAATAAAGCTCAGTTTTTTGTGTTTCATGTTCAAATTTTTATATTTATCATCAAAAAATTTATAACCAAATAACAACTAATATCAAAAAACTAAAAACAGTTTTCAAATTTGCTATAAAAGATTCAGTTAAAAACAAACTACAACAAAGATTATCAAAAAAAAATAAACAAAAAAAAGAATTAAAAATTGAAAGAATTTTAAGCACAATTTCTAATTTCTAATTTTGTAATAATTCTAGTACTTTAACTTTTTTATACAAATGTTTACTAGAGTTACTAATGACGGATGGAAAATAATAAGTCAAATGTAAAAAAAAGTTTAAACATTTGTTTGAAATTTAATAAAGTTTAATCATACTTTAACCACTGTTAAATACTGAGCCGTAGTTAAAAATCTGATAAACCAAAAAAAATAACAAGAAGAGTAAAACAAATGTTCTTTAAAAAGCAATTTGACACAAGGTTCAAACAAACCACAATATAAATAAATAAAAAAAGAGAAAACAGTGCTTTTTTTTGATAAAAGTTAAAATTTAAGGCTGTGTTATTACATCTATGTTAAAGCCTAGTTATATTTAAACCACGGTTAGATATTTAGCAGTGTTATTAACAATGTTTTAGTAACGCAAGTTACATAACTTAGTTTGACGTGGTGATAACAAACCAGAGCAAAAATTAATTAAAAATGTTATAGAAGAAAAAATTCTAACACTAAAAATATTAATAAAAAAACATGAAAAATAAATAAGAAAAGAAATAAATAGTTGCAAAAAAAACATGATTAAACAATTAATATTTTTTTTTTGTAATGACTGATAGAGCTTGACCGTTATTTAGCCATTGTTAAATGCTTAGCTTTTATTAGTGCCAATCTAGATAAATTAAGAAAAATTACCAACAAAACAACATCAGATGTTACTAAAAAACTACAAAACCACTTAAAAAAACATCCAAAAAAAAATTGAATGTTTGTTAGTAGAAAAGCATGTGCTTATAAAAATAACAACAGGTAACTCCTGCTTTAGTATAATTGATACTAATAGTAAAGCTTCAGATTTACTGAAAAAAACAAAAAACTAAAACAAACAAACTACAAAAAAAAACAATACAATAAAAAAACATGTAACAGGAGAAATAGATTGTTAAATAAGAAAAAAGTTATAAACAACTTAGCAACTAGTGCATTTTTTCTATATAAGAAAAAATTATTATTAATTTACTAAAAATGTAAAAGTTTAATCATAGTTTAACTATAGTTAAATACTTGATTTTTGTTGACAAAAGCAAAAAAAAGCAAGAGAATGTTACAAAAAAAGCTACAAACAAATTTTGAAAAATTACCAAAAATAATAAAGCACATAAACTTTATGTAATAACAATTCAAATTGTTTGGAAAAAAAATGAAACATTAAAAAAATTAAATTCAATAAATAATACATCTTTTTATTATGCATCTTGTCTTTTGTTTTTTTTTTTGTTTCCATAACGTTTGTTTATAGCTTAATATCCAGTTATCACAAGACTTGTATTTTAACCACGGGTAAACACTTAACCATTGTTTAAATGCAAAATTAGAAAAAATGACAGAAAAAATATGAAATTTGTCTAAAAAGATGAAAATAAACAACAAAATAAATGTTAAAACAAAAACAAAACGTTAAAGCACAAACATTTGTTATAGCTAGTGTTTTTTCTCTATAGTGTGTAAAATTTAATATTACCCACAAGATTGTTAAGGTTTAATCGTAGATAATTGACTTGACCAATACTTGTTGTTAATGCTAAGCGCAAATAAATAAAATACATTATTTATAAATAATTTTAAATTTAACCAAAAGTGATTAAAAATCTCTATATATATATATATATATATAAAAATTGATAAACAGAGAAAAAAAAATAAACATTGAAGAAGACAAAACTCAAAAATAATCCAATGACTGATGCTTTTTTTAATGTTCAAAAAGCAAGATCTACTAGAAGCTCTTTTTTACATAATAATAATTCTTCTACTGACAGATATTAATTTTGATAAAAATCATTTTGACACAAAGAGATATTACTGATTAGGCAACCAACTTTTTACATTAGCGCCTTTTGTCTTAAACATATATCTATGATATGCAATGTGATCTATCTTCTTTAGTTACTACAAACAAATAAAAAAATAAAGTCAAAACAAACTTATTCAAACTAGATTTGTAGACTTGAAGATGTTTCGTTTTTATTGGAATTCTTCAGCAAGTCGCAACAGACTCGTATTTGTAAACATTTGCACTCAACAAAACATAAACAAGTCTACGTATCAAGTTTATACAAATTTGTTTTAACTTTATTTTTTTATAATGTTTAAAATTTAATGTTGAATTGCTCCAAGACGGTCAAAGCTCAAATATACTTTAAGCTTGTTAAAATACTAAACCCTTGTTGGTACAAGCGCATATAATTTAAAATAGTTACACTTTAAAACAAAAATTTTAAGTAATAGCAAATTACAAAAAAAAAACACAAGCAATAAAATAAAACGTTAAGAAAACTCAACATTTAATTTTTTATTATGCTACTAGTCTTTTTTATTCTATTAGTATAAATTTTAGTTTAATTCAGTTTAATTTTGTATATATTTCAGATTATTTTAGTTCATTTTAATTTGTTTTAGTATAATTTAGTATATTTTATTTTATTTTATTTCAGTTTTTTTTAGTTCATTCTAGTTTATTTCATTTTAATTTTTATTTGAATTTATTGAATTCAGTCTATTTTACTTCAATTTAGGTCATTTAAGTTTATTATTGTCTATTCTAGTTTATATAAATTTATGTTAGCTTATTTTAGTTTATTTTAGTATATTTTAGTATATTTTAGTTTATTTTAGTTTATTTTAGTTTATTTTAGTTTATTTTAGTTTATTTTAGTTTATTTTAGTTTATTTTAATTTATTTTAGTTTATTTTAGTTTATTTTAGTTTATTTTAGTTTATTTTAGTTTATTTTAGTTTATTTTAGTTTATTTTAGTTTATTTTAGTTTATTTTAGTTTATTTTAGTTTATTTTAGTTTATTTTAGTTTATTTTAGTTTATTTTAGTTTATTTTAGTTTATTTTAGTTTATTTTAGTTTATTTTAGTTTATTTTAGTTTATTTTAGTTTATTTTAGTTTATTTTAGTTTATTTTAGTTTATTTTAGTTTATTTTAGTTTATTTTAGTTTATTTTAGTTTATTTTAGTTTATTTTAGTTTATTTTAGTTTATTTTAGTTTATTTTAGTTTATTTTAGTTTATTTTAGTTTATTTTAGTTTATTTTAGTTTATTTTAGTTTATTTTAGTTTATTTTAGTTTATTTTAGTTTATTTTAGTTTATTTTAGTTTATTTTAGTTTATTTTAGTTTATTTTAGTTTATTTTAGTTTATTTTAGTTTATTTTAGTTTATTTTAGTTTATTTTAGTTTATTTTAGTTTATTTTAGTTTATTTTAGTTTATTTTAGTTTATTTTAGTTTATTTTAGTTTATTTTAGTTTATTTTAGTTTATTTTAGTTTATTTTAGTTTATTTTAGTTTATTTTAGTTTATTTTAGTTTATTTTAGTTTATTTTAGTTTATTTTAGTTTATTTTAGTTTATTTTAGTTTATTTTAGTTTATTTTAGTTTATTTTAGTTTAATTTAGTTTGTTTCAGTTGAATATAGTTTATTTTAGTTTATTTTAGTTTATTTTAGTTTATTTTAGTTTATTTTAGTTTATTTTAGTTTATTTCAGTTTATTTTAGTTTATTTTAGTTTATTTTAGTTTAATTTAGTTTGTTTCAGATGAATATAGTTTATTTTAGATTAATTTAGTTTATTCTTGTTCATTTGAGCTTATTTTAGTTTATTTTAATCTATTTTAATATGTTCTATTTTATTTCGAATTATTTTAGTTTTTTCTAGTTCATTTCATTTTAATTTTAATTTGAATTTATTGAATTCAGGTCATTTAAGTTTATTATTGTCTATTCAAGTTTATTTTAATTTATTTTAGCTTATTTAATTTAATTTTAGTTTATTTTAGTTTATTCTAGTTTATTTCAATTTATTTTAGTTTATTTTAAATCATTTTAATTTATTTTTATTTTAGTTTTTTTCAGTTGAATATAGTTTATTTTAGATTAATTTAGTTTATTTCAGTTGGTTTCAGTTACATTCTGACCATTTTAGTTCAAGTTAGAATATTTCTGTTAGTTTATGTTAATAATCCAAACACTGATAAGTAAAAAGACATAATAATAATAGAAAGACCAACATTAATAAGACATACATACAGGTTCTAGATGATAAAAGCATTAAAAACGATAAAAAATAATTAAAAAAAAATCAAAAATAATTGAGCAAATTAAAAATTTTGGATAAAGCTGACTTGAATATGATTAATTATTATTTTATTTATTTATTAATTTATCAAATTGCTTCAATTAATTAAATAAATAAAATAAAGTATTTTTTAATTTTTTTTTAAAATTGTTTTAATTAATTGTAGGTGTCAAAAATATATGTTAAAAAAGCATTATTACAAATAACTCAAAAACTACTGGTTAGATCAAAAAATGAAACTAAATAGAAAGCACCAGCTTTTTTATTTTAGTTTATTCTAGTTTATTTCAGTTTATTTTGGCTTATTTTATTTTATTTTGGTTTATTTTAGTTTATTCAAAATTATTTTATTTTAATTTTTATGTATTGAATTTTGTTCATTTTAGTTCAATGTAGGTCATTTTAGTTTATTATTGTTTATTCTAGTTTATTTTTATTCATTTTAGTTTATTTTAGTTTATTTTGGTTAATTGTAGTTAATTTTAGTTTATTTTAGTTTATTCTAATATATTTTATTTATTTTAGTTTATTTCAGTTTATTTTAGTTTTTTTTAGGTTAATTTAGTTTATTTCAAAATATTTTTGTTTACTCTAGTTCATTTAAGTTTATTTTAGTTTATTCTAGTTTAGTTGAGTTTATTTTATTTTATTTTGGTTTATTTTAGTTTATTCTGGTTTATTTCATTTTAGCTTGTTTTATTTTATTTCAGTTAATTTTAGTTTATTCTAGTTCATTTTAATATATTTAAGTTTATTTTTGTTTAGTTCAGTTTATTTTAGTTCAATTTAGATTATTTCAGTTTATTTTAGTTACATTCAGATTATTTTAGTTCAAATTAGACTATTTATGTTAGTTTATCTTGATAATCCAAACACTGATAAATAAAAAAACAGAACAATAAAAAAATTACAATCATATAAAAAACAACATAAAAATTCAAATTAGACTATTTATGTTAGTTTATGTTAATAATCCAAACACTGATAAATAAAAAGACATAACAATAAAAGAATAACAGGCATTTAAAAAAAACTAAAAAACAACATAAAAAATTGCTAGAAAAAAAAACGCAATTACTGCTTGACATACAGGTTGTCAATGATAAAAGCGCTAAAAAATAATGAAAAAAAAATTAAAAATAATTGAGCAAATTTAAAATTTGGAAAAAACGGATTTCATAATGATTAATTATTATTTTATTTATTTATTATATGGTTCAAATTTAAACTAATTAAATCAATAAACAATTATTTAATTATATTGATTTTTTTTAAATTTTTTACACATTTTTACAAGATATGTCAAAAAAACAATAATTAGAATAACTTAAAAGCTACTGGTGAGAGCTTGATTAAATTTAAATAGAACAAAATGAAAAGCACCAGCTTTCAAATAAAAAATGACTTATTAAAATCAGTCAACCCAGAAAAAAGTTAGAAGGTATCACACATAAAAAAATAATACAGTCAAAAATAAATATATTAAAAAATATATAACGTTTAAAAAAAACAAACACACAAGACTTAATATTTTATTAGACAACCACTGTCTTTTTTCTTTTTCTCTACTGTTTAAACTATAATATTGACTCACTACAATTAAATATTTGACGGTTGTTAATGCAAATGCAAATAAATACAAACAATAACAACAAGTAATACTAATAAAGCTTCAAAAACATTTTTAAAAAATTACCAAAATAAAAATATAGAATTTGATACTCAAACTTTCGATAGAAACAAGATACAAATAATTAATATTCAAAAAATGCCAAAAACTTAATATTAAATTATTGAAAAAACTGAAAAAAGATAAAACCTTATACGTTTTGTCTTATTTTACTTTCCGGTCAAAGCTCAATAATGGTATGATAATAATGATTGATTTTTGTGAGTACAAATACAGAATTACAACAAGAAAAAAACAAATATTACTATAAAAACCAAAAAAATATCATACAACAAATAACAATAAAAAAAAATACCAAAAAAAAAATGTGTTTGCCTCAAAAGCTTTATGACTATAATTAATAAAAAATATTAAAGAAAAAAACAAAAATAGAGAACAGAAATAGAATGTTAAAGAAAAAATAGCTCAAACACAAAACAGCGAGAAAGAATTTTTTTTCTATAATGTTGAAATTTTTAATGAAACATATTTTTAAATTTAGAAATAGAAAAATCTGACTTTAATAAGATTAATTATTATTTTATTTATTTATTAATTGATTCAAATTGCTTAAACTAATTAAATAAATAATCTATAATTTTATTATATTGATTTTTTTTAAACTTTCCACACATTTTTATAATCAAAATATTTATGTCAAAAAAACAATAAAAAGAATAACTTAAAAACTACTGGTCAGAGCTTGATTAAATTCAAATGAGACAAAATGAAAAGCACCAGCTTTGAAATAAAAGATGACTTGTTAAAATGGTCCACCCAAAAAAAAATTATAAGGTAACACACACACAACAAAAGTCAGTTAAAAATAAATATATTAAAAATAATAATAAATATGTTAATGCAAATGCAAATAAATACAAACAATAACAACAAGTAATACTAATAAAGCTTCAAAATAATTAAAAAAAAATTACCAAAATAAAAAAATGCAGTTTGATACACAAACTTTCGATAAAAACAAGATAAAAATAATTTATATTCAAAAAACTTAAAATTAAATTATTAAAAAAAAACTAAAAAAAATAATAATATCTAATATTTTTTGTCTTATTTTACTTTCCTGTTAAAGCTTAATCATGGTACGATAATAATGATTAATCTTTGTGAGTGGAAATACAGAATTACAACAAGAAAATAACAAATATTACTATAACAATAAGAAAATATCATTCAACAAATAACAATAAATTAAAATACAAAAAAATTACCGAAAAAATAATGGTGTTTGCTTCAAAAGCTTTATGACCATAATTAATAAAAAATGTTAAAGTAAAACAAAAATAGAGAACAGAAATAGAATGTTAAAGAGAAAATAGCTCAAACACGAAACAGCAACTAGGGATTTTTTTTCTATAATATTTATATATAATTATATATATATTTATTTATATATAATTTATATTTTTAAATTCAGAAAAAGAAAAGCTGACTTCAATATGATTAATTATTATTTTATTTATTTATTTATTTACTCAAATTGCTTAAACTAATTAAATAAATAATCTACTATTTTATTATATTAAATTTTTTTTTTAATTTTCCACACATTTTTACAATCAAAATATATATGTCAAAAAACAATAATAAGAATAACTTAAAAACTACTGGTCAGATCTTGATTAAATTCAAATGAGACCAAATAGAAAGCACCAGCTTTCAAATAAAAAATGACTCATCAAAATCGTTCCATCCAGAAAAAATTTATAAGGTAACACACACAAAAAAATACAGTTAAAAATAAATATATTTAAAAAATATATAACGTTTAAAAAAAACTAAAACATAAGATTTGATATTTTATTAAACGACCACAGTCTATTTCTATACTATTTAAACTTCAATATTGACTCACTACAATTAAATATTTGTCAGTTGTTAATGCAAATGCAAATAAATACAAACAATAACAACAAGTAATACTAATAAAGCTTCGAAATAAATTTAAAGAAATTACCAAAATGAAAAAATGCAATTTGACACACAAACTTTCGATAGAAACACATAAAAATAATGAATATTCAAAAAATGACGACTAATGTTAAAAATTTAATATTGAGTTATTAAAAAAATTTAAAAAAAAAAGTAAAACCTAATACATTTTGTTTGTTACTTTCTTGTTAAAATAATGATTGATCTTTGTGAATACAAATACAGAATTACAACAAGAAAATAACAAATATCAAGAAAAGATCATACATGCAACAAATAATAGATTAAAATACAAAAAAATTACAAAAAAAAAATTGGGTTTGCCACAGAAACTTTATGTACAAGCAAACTATAATTAATAAAAAATATTAAAAAAGCAAAAATACAATGTTAAAGAGAAAATAGCTCAAACACAAAACAGCGACTAGGGATTTTTTATCTATAATGTTGAATTTTTTGATGAAAATTCTATTTAAATTTAGAAATAGCGGTTATAAAAAACAATGTATTCTGATATTCAAAATACCCAAGTGTATTATGAATGTATACGTTTATATGAGATGTTTTTGCTTAGGGTTCTATTTATAAACGCTCTGAAATCGAATCGCTGTTTTATCAAGTGTAAAACTAAAGTTTTCTTGATTAAAAATACTCATGGGCGTTGTTTACTCCTCAATGGAAAGAAATTTCAGTCATTTCCTTAATTAATTTTTGTAGAGAAAAAAAACATAAAATTGTTTTTATATTTTTAGACAATGCTAAGACTATTCTCAACATTGTCGTTCACACCCTTTCCGAAAATAAGTATTCCCTCTAAACCGCATTTCCCAAATATTTATAAACAGAGGAAAAGTTTATTGAATCAATTCTAGCGCCTTTCCGTTTCAATTTATTTGATCGTCGTCTCAAAAAACAAAACAATAACATATCAAACGTCTTTGAAAGATCAACAAAATGATAAATGTGACAACGAACACAATTAGACGATCAATTAAATAATAATAATAAAAAAATGGTTAACTAGCCCGAAAATTTTAGTAACGTGTGCCAATACTCCTCTAATCTAAGTATATCCTGTGAACGTCGGTCAGTCTCACGACGCTCACGACGTCGACGACGGCGTCTACCGAAATGTCTACGTGATTTCAGTGCAATAATGTGAGAATTTAAATTAATAGATAAAAACAAAATGAGTGAAAACATTCCATCAACTTCTGCAAAGAAGACAAAACGAAAACATCAACATCACTATGATCAATCAATTAAACTACCAACACCACCACCAGATCCAAGAAGTGAAAACCCAGATGATTTCTTGACCTATTTAGACTCTTTACAACAAAAATCCAGCAACATCCTCTATTCCAGATCAAATTCAGCTTTTGCTCCAGCAATAGCCACCGAAGATGCTTTTGATCATTTGGAAAAACTGTACAAACTTATGGAACAACTCCTAGAACTCCGAGAGCAAAACGCAAGACTCCATCGTCGTGTTCGCGATTTGGAGCATTTAAATAATTTAGAAAAAATGCATCGAAATATGACAATGATGGCAGAAGGCGAATGCCCCGAATTAGATAAAGATACCGCATTTGCCGAAACTATTTTGGAATCAATTTTATCAGGTTTGTGCAAATATTAACAGTAATTTTCTATATTTAAGTTGGCACTGCTCAAAATTCAATCAGCAAGTGTTTGAATTGAAAGGTGTTGTCTTAAACTATGGAAAGTGCCAGGAATGTTGTTATTCTGTTAGTTCTTTGACTTTATTATTTTCTTTAAGTTACACATGTAACATAAACTGTTATTATTATATTTTTGTATATGTACAAATTCTTGACACGCTTTTTCAACCCACTTTCTATTCTATTCTTTTTTTGTAATTTTCTGTTTTTGTTATTCGTATGATCATTTTATCTATTTCTTTTTTTATTTTTAAAGTGTAAACATTTAAGTAGAGTCTTTATTTATATAAAGTACTATTGTTCTTGTTGTTCAGCACAATTTTTAAACCAATATTTATCTCTTCATATTTTTATTTCAAAAATCTATTCTATTCTTTTTTTGTTATTTTCTGTTTTTGTTATTTTTCTGACCTATTGTATGATCATTTTATCTTTTTCTCGTTTTCTTTTAACGTAATTATTTTGCTAATGTTTTGATCTTAGGTTTTTTATTTCTAAAGTGTAAACAATTGAGTAGAGTTTTTATTTATATAAAGTATTATTGTTCTTGTTGTTCCGCACAATTTTTAGATTTTTTAAACCAATATTTATTTCTTTATATTTTTATTTTAAAAATCTATTCTATTCTTTTTTTGTTATTTTCTGTTTTTGTTATTCTTCTGACCTATTGTATGATCATTTTATCTTTTTCTAATGTTTTGTTTTAAAGTAATTGTTTTGCTAATGTTTTGATCTTAGGTTTATTTATTTCTAAAGTGTAAACAATTGAGTAGAGTTTTTATTTATATAAAGTATTATTGTTCTTGTTGTTCCGCACAATTTTTAGATTTTTTAAACCAATATTTATTTCTTCATATTTTCATTTTAAAAAACTATTCTATTTTTTTTTTGTTATTTTCTGTTTTTGTTATTCTTCTGACCTATTGTATGATCATTTTATCTTTTTCTAATGTTTTGTTTTAAAGTAATTGTTTTGCTAATGTTTTGATCTTAGGTTTTTTTATTTCTAAAGTGTAAACAATTGAGTAGAGTCTTTATTTATGTAAAGTACTATTGTTCTTGTTGTTCAGCACAATTTTTAGATTGTTTAAACCAATATTTATTTCTTCAAATTTTCATTTTAAAAATCTATTCTAATCTTTTTTTGTCATTTTCTGTTTTTGTTATTCTTCTGACCTATTGTATGTTTATTTTATTTTTTTCTTGTGTTTTGTTTCAACGTAATTATTTTGCTAATGTTTTGATCTTAGGTTTTTTTATTTTTAAAGTGTAAACAATTAAGTAGAGTCTTTATTTATATAAAGTACTATTGTTCTTGTTGTTCAGCACAATTTTTAGATTTTTTAAACCAATATTTATTTCTTCATATTTCCATTTTAAAAATCTATTCTATTCTTTTTTTGTCATTTTCTGCTTTTGTTATTCTTCTGACCTATTGTATGATCATTTTATCTTTTTCTAATGTTTTGTTTGAACGTAATTATTTTGCTAACGTTCTGATCTTAGGTTTTTTTATTTCTAAAGTGTAAACAATTGAGTAGAGCCTTTATTTATATAAACTACTATTGTTCTTGTTGTTCAGCACAATTTTTAAACCAATATTTATTTCTTCATATTTTCATTTTAAAAATCTATTCTATTCTTTTTTTGTTATTTTCGGTTTTTGTTATTCTTCTGACCTATTGTATGATCATTTTATCTTTTTCTTATGTTTTGTTTCAACGTAATTATTTTGCTTATGTTTTGATCTTTGGTTTATTTTTATTTCTAAAGTGTAAACAATTGAGTAGAGTTTTTATTTATATCAAGTACTATTGTTCTTGTTGTTCCGCACAATTTTTAGATTTTCTAAACCAATATTTATTTCTTCATATTTTCATTTTAAAAATCTATTCTAATCTTTTTTTGTCATTTTCTGTTTTTGTTATTCTTCTGACCTGTTGTATGTTTATTTTATCTTTTTCTTATGTTTTGTTTCAACGTAATTATTTTCCTAATGTTTTGATCTTAGGTTTTTTTATTTCTAAAGTGTCAACAATTGAGTAGAGCCTTTATTTATATAAACTACTATTGTTCTTGTTGTTCAGCACAATATTTAGATTTTTTAAACCAATATTTATGTCTTCATATTTTTATTTTAAAAATCTATTCTATTCTTTTTTTGCCATTTTCTGTTTTTGCTATTCTTCTGACCTATTGTATGTTTATTTTATATTTTTTTTATGTTTTGTTTGAACGTAATTATTTTGCTAACGTTCTGATCTTAGGTTTTTTTATTTCTAAAGTGTAAACAATTGAGTAGAGCCTTTATTTATATAAACTACTATTGTTCTTGTTGTTCAGCACAATTTTTAAACCAATATTTATTTCTTCATATTTTCATTTTAAAAATCTATTCTATTCTTTTTTTGTTATTTTCGGTTTTTGTTATTCTTTTGACCTATTGTATGATCATTTTATCTTTTTCTTATGTTTTGTTTCAACGTAATTATTTTGCTTATGTTTTGATCTTTGGTTTATTTTTATTTCTAAAGTGTAAACAATTGAGTAGAGTTTTTATTTATATCAAGTACTATTGTTCTTGTTGTTCCGCACAATTTTTAGATTTTCTAAACCAATATTTATTTCTTCATATTTTCATTTTAAAAATCTATTCTAATCTTTTTTTGTCATTTTCTGTTTTTGTTATTCTTCTGACCTGTTGTATGTTTATTTTATCTTTTTCTTATGTTTTGTTTCAACGTAATTATTTTCCTAATGTTTTGATCTTAGGTTTTTTTATTTCTAAAGTGTCAACAATTGAGTAGAGCCTTTATTTATATAAACTACTATTGTTCTTGTTGTTCAGCACAATATTTAGATTTTTTAAACCAATATTTATGTCTTCATATTTTTATTTTAAAAATCTATTCTATTCTTTTTTTGCCATTTTCTGTTTTTGCTATTCTTCTGACCTATTGTATGTTTATTTTATAATTTTTTTATGTTTTGTTTGAACGTAATTATTTTGCTAACGTTCTGATCTTAGGTTTTTTTATTTCTAAAGTGTAAACAATTGAGTAGAGCCTTTATTTATATAAACTACTATTGTTCTTGTTGTTCAGCACAATTTTTAAACCAATATTTATTTCTTCATATTTTCATTTTAAAAATCTATTCTATTCTTTTTTTGTTATTTTCGGTTTTTGTTATTCTTTTGACCTATTGTATGATCATTTTATCTTTTTCTTATGTTTTGTTTCAACGTAATTATTTTGCTTATGTTTTGATCTTTGGTTTATTTTTATTTCTAAAGTGTAAACAATTGAGTAGAGTTTTTATTTATATCAAGTACTATTGTTCTTGTTGTTCCGCACAATTTTTAGATTTTCTAAACCAATATTTATTTCTTCATATTTTCATTTTAAAAATCTATTCTAATCTTTTTTTGTCATTTTCTGTTTTTGTTGTTCTTCTGACCTGTTGTATGTTTATTTTATCTTTTTCTTATGTTTTGTTTCAACGTAATTATTTTGCTAATGTTTTGATCTTAGGTTTTTTTATTTCTAAAGTGTAAACATTTGAGTATAGCTTTTATTTATATAAACTATTATTGTTCTTGTTGTTCAGCACAATATTTAGATTTTTTAAACCAATATTTATTTCTTCATATTTTTATTTTAAAAATCTATTCTATTCTTTTTTTGCTATTTTCTGTTTTTGCTATTCTTCTGACCTATTGTATGTTCATTTTATAATTTTCTTATGTTTTGTTTTAACATAATTATATTGCAAATGTTTTGATCTTAGGTTTTTTTATTTCTAAAGTGTAAACAATTGCGTAGAGCCTTTATTTATGTAAAGTACTATTGGTCTTGTTGTTCAGCACAATTTTTAGATTTTTATTTTATTTCTTACTCTCAATTGCAACTATAATTTTTTTTTAAACTGCGTTTTTGTTTCTTTGGTTTTGTGTTTTTGGGGATTTTTTTCTTCTTTTGGGTGGCTTTTATTGATATTTTTATTTTTTTTTGTTTTTATATTTTAGTGTTTTATCTATTTAGTCTCAAAATCCATCTCCTCGTATACTTCGCTTGCAATTTTTAATTTTTTTATATTTTTTTTATTTTTATATTTCTACTTTATCTATATATCAGCACTCTTATTGTGTATTTTTTTGTTTTTATTTTTGATACAATTTTTTTTTTATTTCTCATTAGTTTCTTTTATTGTGCTGTAGTTTTTTTTTTCAAATATGTACTTTAAGTCTGAATACATTTAATCTGTTTACTGTTCTAGCTTCATATTTCTTACATTTTTTATTTTTTTTTTTGTATTTTTATTTAATATTATTATTTTAAATTTTCTAATTTATTTATTTTCTTAAATGTTTTTTTTGTTGTTTTTTAGAATTGAAATGCCATATGCTAAGGTCTACATTTTTATTTTGTATTTTATGCTGTTTATATAGAGCGTGTACAACAATGAGCTTAAAACAGCCATCTTTGCTTCAGACTCTTAACTGTCAAAAAGTATTTATCGCCTTTTTTTTTATTTCTGCTAACCTTGCATTTTGTCTCTTTACGAATTTTTTCACTTTTTAATTCAATTTTTTTTTTTGATTTTTGTCTTTTTTAGCTAATTAGTCAAAACTATCTTTATTGTGTTATCTTTATATTAATATCTTGTTTTTTCTCACTTACCTTTGTCTTTCTTTTTAAGTTTTTTTTCTTATTTGATTGTACGCATAATTATTATTTTTATATTTAGAGTATTTTTATCAATTTTTTATTTTGTTTTGTTAATCTTATCACTTCTTTTTGTTTCTTAAAAAATTGAAAAATTGTTTTTTAATGTAATTTATTTGCTTGTGCTTTTATCTTATCACTTGTTTTAGTTTTGTTTATATTTTTGCATCTATCAAATTGGGTGTATCTAAAATTCTTGCATTTCATTTATTTTTTGTTATATTCTTGAGCATTGTTTGAAAATATGTCAATTGTTTTATATATTATATATTATTATACCGTGTGATTTACAATTATTTAGATAAAAAAAAGCAAAATCAGATTCTTTAGTATTCAACGCGATTAGTTTGACATTTTTCCTTGACTTTTGTTTTGTCAAGATAACAGCACTGAATCAAGCTCAGGCTCTAATAATTAAAATTATGTGAATAACACGGTATGTAAATTTTTATATATAACATTTGAATTGTTAATTCTTTTACATTTTTAGGTTTTTTAAGCTTTTTTTTAATTTTGTTTATAATTTTTTGATTAGGTTATATTTGCTTTGTTTTGGCTTTTTTTATTTATTTTTATTATTTGTATTTGCGTTATACTTTCTCCACTCAAATTTATTTTTTGTTTTATATTTTTTAACCCAATAATTTTGTTTTTTTATTTATAGTTTAATCTAGATTTTGCAATACAAATCATGTTTGTTTAAAAATTGTTTATTTTTAGTTCAATTACTTTATTGCATTCAACGGAATGTTTTTAATTACTTTTGTTTTGTTTTATTTATTTGTTGTTTGTTGAATATTATACTACAAGTCATTTGTCAACAGCAATACCTATTTCTTTGAAAAATAACAAAATAAAGCAAGTTGCTGTAATTTTTTTCTTGTTCTAAATATGTTTTTTTAAATAATTTTTAAAACAGCAACAATATAAACATGAAAAAAATTATAGAAAACCAACAATGTTTTCTTTCATTTTTTACATTTGTTTTCTTTTTGTTAACTAGTTAAGATACCTTAATTTTTATCGTTTTTAACTTGTTATTTTTTTGATTTGCTTTTTGTTTCTTTTTTGATAAGCTCAGGTTTTTAAATTATACAAATTGAAAATTTTGAAAAAACCGATTTTAATATTATTAATTATTATTTCATTTATTTATTAATTGATTATTTACTTAATTATATTGATTTATTTTTTTAATTTCTCATAAATTCTTATAGTCAATTAGAGTGTCAAAAATATATGTCAAAAAAAGGATTGATAAAAATAACTTAAAAACTACTAGTTAAATCATAATCTAATTTAAATAGGACTAAATGGAGAGCACCAACATTAAAAAATCTATGAAATTTTGATTTTTCAGAAAAAAGTTATAAAGTAACTCTTATAAAAAAAATTGCTGTCAAATTAAGAATCTCTTTTTTTTTTTTGAAGACGGTTAAAAATAAATTTTTCGTGATTTTTTAATCAAATCTTACTTTTTTGTTATTATTATTTTTTTTATATCAATTATAACTATATTTATGTGTTAAAGATAAGAAAAGAAAAAGTATATGATCAAAAAAAATTATTTAAAATAAAAAATGTATAATTTTTATAACACTATATAAATAAAATTATAAACAAAAATACTTTCTAATAGGTATATGTTTCTCAACTGTAATTTTTTTTTGTGACTACATGTATAATTATTTTCTACTTTTTTTTTATATTTTTTTTTTCTTTTTGTTTTTATATGTTTTATCTTTAGCTTATTTGTAAAAAGGTTGCAAAAATCTATTTGTTTTTTTTTACTTTTTTATTTCTGTTTTAGATAACGTAAGAACTGTGTTTCTTTTTGTTCATTTATTTTTTGTTTGGTATTTGGGTAGTCTTAATCTTCTAGTTCTATGATTACTATTTGTTTTTGTAATATGTTTAAATTTTATGTTTTCTCTTTTTATCTAACCATTGTTGTTACCTTAATTTTTAAATTTGTTAACATTTTTATTGTTTGAAATTTTTGTTTTTTTTTATTTGATATTAATTATTTTCTCAATAAGTTCAAACGCTATAGATTTTTGAGATATTTTAACTAAATGTGTTAAGCATTTTACAGTTGTTTATTCAATTTTTTACTAAAATTTTATTTTCTAACATTTCACTGCACTGTTTTTTGGGTTATTATTAATAATTTTATTTATTTTAATAGTTACTATATTTATATATTAAAGATGTAAAAGAAAATATAAGTTTTTAAGTACATATTTACAAAAAAAATTGGCTTTAAAATAAAAATGTAATATTTTTATTAAAGAATATAAATTAAAATTTTTTTTAGGTATGTGTTACTTTATAACTTTTTTCTGAGCGAATCGATTTTGATGACTCTTTTTTTTTATTTGGAAGCTGGTGCTTTCCATTTAGACCCATTTTAACTCGATCAAGATCTAACCAGTAGTTTTTGAGTTATACTTATTAATGCTTCTTTTGACATATATTTTTGACACTTAAATTGATTAAATAAAAATTTTTAAAACATAATAAAAAATATTTTAATACAATTAAATTATAGATTATTTTTTTAATTATTTTAAGCAATTTGAATTAATAAATAAATTAATAAAAAAAAAATTGAAATCGGTTTTTTTTAAATTTTTAATTTGTTTAATTATTTTCTAGCTTATTTTCAACAATCAGTGTTTTCAAAAAATTTTTAACAGAAAAAATGTTGCAATTTGTTGTATTTTTCTTGTTTGTTTTTATTCTATTACTTCATGTTAATCTAACATTAATATTTTTGTTGGTTTAATTTTGGTCTTCTTCTATTAGTGTTTTTTGCTCTTAGCACTTTTACAAAATTATTATTGACTCTTAAAATTTTTATTGTTTTCTTGTTTATTTTTGGTATCTTGAGAGCAGTGAAAAGTTTTTTATTCAGCTTTGAAAAATAATAAAAATTGTTTATTTTGTTTTTTAGTTTTGTTATATGTTATGCTTGTTTTATATTGTTTTCTTTAATATTATTCTTTTTTCAAAGTTTTTTTTTTTAAAATTATTTTTTTATTTATGATTTTTTACTCAGTCTGATATTTGATTTTTTTTTACGTATCTTGTTAGAGTGTTTTGTTTTCAAGAGTATTTATTTCTATTTTTAGGCCCAAAAACCGTTGCATTAATTTTTTTTTATTAAAATTACTTATATTTTTTAAATTTAAGACTAGTTTTAGTAAAGTTAAATTAAAAATAATTTAAAATTGTTCAAATTGTTCAAGATTGATAGTTTAGTTTGATCTACTTTTTCTAAATTTAAACTTTTTAGACTAATCAGTCTGGTTTAGTCTATACTGACTCAGTTTTTTTCTCTTTTAGAGACAAAAATTCCAAAAACTAAACCATCAAAACGCTTACGACAATCAATTTCTCGTCGATACCGTCACCGAAGTGGTTCCGTCACAATCTCTTCAGATAAACCCGACACTGAAACAAAAACCGACCGACGAGCGTCAACTTGTATTGACAGCCGTATTAAAAAACCAACTTCCAAAGTTTCAAAATGGACAAAAGTGAAAGCCGCTTTCAAATGGGAAAAAGCTTCACCAACGGTGGGCAATGCCAAATCGCAGGATAGTGGCATTGAAGGAGTTCATCCTGTGGAAGTTGCACGGTACTTGAGAGTACCTTCAACTTGTGATGAATATGGACACAGTCCTGCAGATTCGGGAACGGCGGAAGTTTCAACTCCAGGAACATTATCGACTTCATCGTCGGTTGATGATTTCCATAGACATGGTAAGTGAGATCGCAGGTCTTCCGATCAAACGCTTTGGAAAAATCTGTGTAAATACAGCAGCTGATTTTTATTATGATAAAGAATACTTTGACATAACTTGTTCTGTCTTGTTTTTTGTGTTTTGATTGTGTTATCTTTTCTAAAAAAAATGGTTTTTTTATGTTGTTCTTTTGTAACTCATCTTTTTGACATCTTGTTTCTAGTGCTTTTCAATTTCTTTTTAGACTTTTGCAACTTTTTCCTAAGTTTTCTTTGGCATTTTGATATTTTAGCAAGCTTTTGAGAAGACATTTTTACAATTTGGTTCTTTGTCTTTTGTTCTTTATTCATGTGTCTCAGTTTTTTTTGTGAATTTTTACAATTGTGTTTTTTTTTAAATAAATGTTTTGTTATTTTTTTTTTGTTAATTTTGGCTACATTGTCAAAAGATTGTTTTTGTATGTTCTTAATTTTTTTGTGCCGTTTTAGTATAGATTTGAGAAAAAAAATTGATAAACTTTTTTCATTTTGTTGTTTATTTGACATTTATGTTTGAAATTGTTTTCTTTCGTTAAGTCTGTTTTTTTCTCTTTTTCTTCAAGTGATTTTAGTTACATTGTCAAAAATAATATTTTTTCTCGCTTTTTTTGTGTGTCGTTTTTTGAATTTTGGTTGTTTATTTATGTATGATTCAGTTTATATTTTGATGAGAGTTTGGTTTTCTTCTTGTTTTTTTTTCTTAGAATTTATTTCTAGAATGACTTTTTTGTAGTACGTTTTTTTTTAATTATTTTTTTTTTTAATTGGTTTATATTATATTGCCAAAAGATTGATCCTTTTCTTTGCTTTAAAATTAATTAGTTTGAGAATATTCTGTAGTTTGTAATCTTAATAAATCTTAATCTGATAAAGTCAGGTCCGGTCTTCCGATCAAACGCCTCGGTTGAATCTGTGTAAATAAATCAGCTTATTTTCATTATGATGTAGAATACTTTGATATAATTTGTTCTTTATCTTTTCTAGAAAAAATGTTTTTTTACCTATATCTGATTCAGTATCTTTCACAGCCTTTTTTCCAACTCATTTTTTCTACACCCTGTATCCGGTGCTTTTCAATGTCTTTCTGGTTTTTTTTTATAATTTTGTTTGATGTTTTTTTTATTAATTTGAGGTTTTAGCATGCTTTTGGAGACTTATTTTTGACAATCTATTATTTGGGTCTAGTTTTTTATTTATGTTTGCTTCAGTTTTTTTTGTGAGTTAGCCTTTTTTTTGGCATTATTTTTGTAATTGTTTTTTTATTCTATTTTTATTGGTTTTGGTTACATTTTCAAATGATGGTTTTTCTATAATTTTTATTTTTGTTATGCGTATTATGCGTATGTATATATTTTTTTCTATGTGATTTTGATTATTTTGTTAAAAACATTTTTTTTTGTTTTTTTGTGTGTTGTTTATTGTCTGTATGTTTTTTATCAAAATATACCTTAGTCTTTCTTTTGTAAGTTTGTATTTTTTCTTGCATTTCTTTCTAGAACTTATTTTAATTTTAATTTGTAATTGTTGTTTTTTCGAGTATATTTCTGTATTTTTTTTTTAAATTGATATTATTTTCTGTCTCAAAACTAATTCATTTACTAAAATCCTGTACCTTGTAGTTTTTCTAAATTATTTCAACACTTATGTTTGATATATCATATAAAACACATAGAAAACAAGTTTTTTCCAATCTCATAAGCATGGTAAATGAGGTTAGGTCAGGTCAGGTCTTGATCAAACGCTTTAGTTGAATCCGTGTAAATAAAGCAGCTGATTTTTATTATGATGAAGAATACATAGATATAACTTGTTCTATGTATTGGTTGTGTTATCCTATTCTAGATAAAATGTTTTTTTATCTATATTTTTTTCTACTTTTTTTTTTAGAAGTTTTTCAATTTCTTTCTGTGTTTTTTGTGATTTTTTCATAACTTTTTTTTAGTTTGATTTAGCATGTTTTTGAAGAGATATTTTTACAATTTAATTTTTAGATTAAGCTTTTTATACAAATACAAATCACAAAAAAAAACTGAGACATTTATGTATGTCTCAGTTTTTTTTGTGATTTGTATTTTTTTCACATTATTTTTGTGATTGGTTTTTTACGGTTTATTTTTCTTTATTGTCTTTCTATTGTTTTTTTTTTTTTGGCATTAATGTTTATAATTCTTTTTTTTTTGCTAAGAATGTGTTTTAATAATTTTTTTCTATCGATCTCGGTTACATTCTTAAAAACATTTTTTTTTGTTTTTATGTGTGTTGTTTATTGTCTGTATGTTTTTTATTCAAGAATGCTCCAGTCTTTCTTTTGTGAATTTATATTTCTTCTTGCATTTTTTTCTAGAACGAATATCTGTAATTTTTTTTCGGGTATATTTTTGTATTTTATTTTCCACCAAGTTTTTATTATATTTTCAAAAAATTGATACTATCCTCTGTCTTAAAACTAATTAATTTAATAACATCTTGTACCTTGTGGTGTTTTTAAATTATTTTAGCGCTTATGTCTCCTAGACATGGTAACTGAGGTTAGGTCAAGTCAGGTCAAATTAGGTCAAATCAGGTCAAATCAGGTCAGGTCAGTTCAGGCCAGGTCAGGCCAGGTCAGGCCAGGTCAGGCCAGATCAGGTCAGATCTTTCAATCAAACGCTTTGGTTGAATTTATGTTGATTTTTGGACAGCTGATTTTTATTATGTTGAAGAAGACTTTTATGTAACGTGTTCAATGTTTTAGTTGTGTTATCTATTCTAGAAAAAATGTTTGTTTATTTATATTTCATTCATTATCTCTTACAGCTTCTTTTTTCCTACATGCTGTTCCCAATGTTTTCCAATTTCTTTTTATTTTTTTTTGTAATTTTTTTATAACTTTTCTTTTGTTTTTACATATTTTTGAAAAGATAGTTTTTTAATTTTATTTTTAGATTTGGCTCTTTATTCATGTATGTCTCAGATTTTTTTTTGTAAATTTGTATTCTTGCTTGTTTGTTTTTTGACGTTATTTCTATAACAATTGTGCTTTTTTAGTTATGTTTTTTATTTTCTTTTTGACGGTTTTGATTAGATTGCCAAAAGATTTATTTTCTAATGTTTTTTCTTTCTTTATTGTTTGGATCTAGCGTAATTTTGAAAAAACATTTTCACCAATCTTCTTTGATTTAATTTTTTTTTTTATTTTTTATATAATTTTTTTTTGTGCTTTTGGTTATGTTATTGAAACAAATAATGTTTTGTTTGTTTGCTTCTTATGTACCGTTTTTGGTCTTTTTGTTCTTTATTTAAGTACCTCTGTCTAGATTTTTCTTTTGCGAGCTTGCATTTTGTCTTTCTCTTTTTTCTATAATTTATTTCTGTTCCTAATTGTTTCTTTTTAGTTTGTTTTTGTGTTTTTTTGCTGGTTTTTGTCATATATTCAAAATATTGATACTTTCTTCTGTTTGAAAACCAAGTAATTTGATAACATCCTGTACAAGTTGAAATTATTTAGACAGACTACAAGGTACATGATGTTATCAAATTAGTTTTGAAACATAAGAAAATACTAATCTTTTGACAATATAATAGAAACAGCTGGAAAAAAATTAATAAATACACTAGAAAAAAAAACTACTGAAATAAATTCTAGAAAGAGAAACAAGAAGACATACAAACTTACAACAACAAAACTAGGAAAGGAATTAATGAAAATAGAAAAACATATTTAAAAAAAGAAAACATTTACAGAAATAGAAGCAAAAGAGAATATATTTTGTAATATGTACACATATTAGATACAACACATAGGAAACAAGTTTTTTTTTTATCTCATAGACATGGGTTGGTTTTGGTTACATTGACAAAAGATAATTTTTTTATGTTTTTTTTTATTGTTTTATTTTAGCATAATCTTGTAAAAACATTATCACAAGTCTATTGTGTTGTTTTTATTTTAGTAATTGTTTTCTGCTTATAAGTATGTTTTGCTATTTTCTTTCTGTTACATTGTCAAAAGATATGTATTTTTTTATTTTGTTTTTTTGTGTGGCGCTTTTAGTCTTTCTGTTGTTCAGTTAAGTATGTCTAGGTTTTCCTTTTGCAAATTTGTATTTGGCTTTGCTTATATTTGTAATTGTTTTTTGTTTTATAGTATACTTTTAAATTTTTTTCCAGCTGGTTTTTGTTATATTATCAAAATATTGATATTTTCCTTTGTTTCAAAAACCGATTAATTTGATAACATCCTGTACATGCTGAAATCATTTGGAACGGCTACAACATCCTGTTATCGAATTAGTTTTGAAACATAAGAAAGTATCAATTTTTTGACAATATAATAGAAACCAGCTGAAAAAATAAAATTAAAAACAAACACTAAGAAAAAAAAATACTGAAATAAATTCTAGATAAAAATGCAAGAAACTATACAAACTTTCAAGAACAAAACTAAGGCATATATAAATAAAGAACTGAAAGACAGACAATAAACGGCACAAAAAAAAATGTTTTTGACAATGTTACCGAAAATACCTATAAAAAGATAGAAAGAAAATCGAAAAACATACTTAAAGAAAGAAAACATTCACAGAACTAAAGGCAAATAAAAATATCTTGTAAGTATATCAGATACAACACATAGAAAACAATTTTTTTTTTATTTATAGACCAATTGGTTGTTTTGTTTACATTGCCAAAAAAATATTTTCCCATGTTTTTTTTATAGTTTGGTTTTAGAAAAACATTTTTACAAATCTATTTTGATTTTGGTTTTTTTGTTGTCTTTTGTTTTTATTTCTGTAATTGTTAAACATTTTCCAAATCTATTTTGATTTTGTTATTTTTTTTGATCTCTTTTGTTTTTATTTCTGTAATTGTTTTCTTTCTTCGTTTTTCTATTTTCTTTCTGTTACATTGTCAAAAATAATATATATTTTTTTATTTTGTTTTTTTGTGTGGCGCTTTTAGTCTTTTTGTTCTTCATTTAAGCATGTCTAGGTTTTTCATTTGCAAATTTGTATTTTGTCTTTTTTTTTTAACTTATATTTGTAATTGTTTTTTGTTTTATAGTATACTTTGTATTATTTCTATAATATAATAAAAGCCAGCTGGAAAAATAAAATTAAAAAAAAGCACTAAGAAAAAAAAATACTGAAATAAATTCTAGAACAAAAAGCAAGAAAACATACAAACTTTCAAGAACAAAACTAAGGCATATATAAATAAAAAACTGAAAAACAATAAACAGCACAAAAAAAATGTTTTGGAAAATGTTAACAAAAATACCTATAAAAAGATAGAAAGAAAATAGAAAAGCATACTTAAAGAAAGAAAACATTTACAGAACTAAAGGCAAAAAAGAATATGTTGTAAGTAACAACACATAAAAAACAATTTTATTTTAGTCTATAGATCAGTTGGTTGTCAAAAAATTGTTTTCTCATGTTTTTTTTTTAGTTTTGTTTTAGAAAAACATTTTCCCAAATCTATTTTGGCTTTGGTTTTTTTGTTGTCTTTTGTTTTTATTTCTGTAATGGTTAAACGTTTTCCAAATCTATTTTGACTTTGTTTTCTTTTGTTTTTACTTCTGTAATTGTTTTCTTTCTTTGTTTTTCTATTTTCTTTCGGTTACATTGTCAAAAAAGTTTATTTATTTTTATTTTGTTTTTTTGTGTGGCGCTTTTAGTTTTTTTGTTCCTCATTTCATTTAAGTATGTCAAGGCTTTTCTTTTGCAAATTTGAATTTTGTCTTGCGTTTTTTTTTAACTCATATTTGTAATTGTTTTTTGTTTTACAGTATACTTTTGTGTTATTTTTATAATATAATAAAAACCAGCTGGAAAAATAAAATTAAAAAAAACACTAAGAAAAAAAAACTGAAATTAATTCTAGAACAAAAAGCAAAAAGACATACAAACTTACAAGAACAAAAATAAGGCATATATAAATAAAAAACTGAAAGAGAATAAACGGCACAAAAAAATTTTTTTGACAATGTTATCAAAAATACCTATAAAAAGATAGAAAGAAAATAGAAAAACATACTTAAAGAAAAAAAACATTTACGGAACTAAAGGCAACAAAGAATATGTTGTAAGTATATCAGATACAACACATAAAAAACCATTTTTTTTTAATCTATAGACCAGTTGGTTGCTTTCTTTACATTGCCAAAAAATATTTTCCCATGTTTTTTTTATGGTTTTGTTTTAGAAAAACATTTTTACAAATTTATTTTGGCTTTGCTTTTTTTGTTGTCTTTTGTTTTTATTTCTGTAATTGTTTTCTTTTCTTGTTTTTATATTTTCTTTCAATTACATTGTCAAAATAAATTTTTTTTTTATTTTGTTTTCTTGTGTGGCGCTTTAAGTCTTTTTGTTTTTCATTTAAGTATGTCTAGGTTTTTTTTGCAAGTTTATATTTTGTATTGCTTTTTTTAAACTTATATTTGTAAATGTTTTTTGTTTTATAGTATACTTTTGTATTATTTTTATAATATAATAGAAGCCAGCTGGAAAAATAAAATTAAAAAAATCACTAAGAAAAAAAAAATACTGCAATAAATTCTAGAACAAAAAGCAAGAAGACATACAAACTTACAAGAACAACACTAAGGCATATATAAATAAAAAACTAAAAGACAATAAACGGCACAAAATATGTTTTTGACAATGTTACTAAAAATACCTATAAAAAGGTAGAAAGAAAATAGAAAAACATACTTAAAGAAAAAAAACATTTACGGAACTAAGGGCAACAAAGAATATGTTGTAAGTATATTAGATACAACACATAAAAAACTATTTTTTTTTAATCTATAGACTAATTGGTTGTTTTGTTTACATTGCCAAAAAATTATATTTTCATGTTTTTTTTATAGTTTTATTTTAGAAAAACATTTTCACAAATTTATTTTAATTTTGTTTTTTTATGTTGTTTTTTGTTTTTATTTCTGTAATTATTGAACATTTTCCAAATCCATTTTGGTTTTGTTTTTTTTTATCTCTTTTGTTTTTATTTTTGTAAATGTTTTCTTTCTTTGTCAAAAAAAATATGTTGTTTTGTTTTTTTTTTCTGTGTCGTCTGATAGCTTTTTGTTCTTTATTTGAGTATGCAGTCAGTTTTGTTTTTATGAGTTTGTATGTTTTCTTGTTTTTCTGACTAGAATTTATTTTAGAATTTTTTTTTGTTAGTAGTTTTCTTAGTTTTTTTTCCAGCTGGTTTCTATGATATTGTCAAAAGATTGATACTTTCCTCTGCCTCAAAATTAATTAATTTGAAAACATCCTGTACCTTGTAGTCTTTCCAAATTATTTCAGCACTTATGTCCGATATATTATATACAACACATAGAAAACAAGTACAAAATTTCTTTTGATCTGAATTTAACCTTCTTTCCCAAAATAAAAATCCATCGTAAAAATCATGACATAAGACAGCAGTAAATTAGATGGAGCAACCAGCAGCATAAATGAACTTCTCATTCTCCCATCGTTCTAATTTCTACAATTTTTCAATGTCATTTCCTCAACTTATTTCGACAAAATTTATTTTCGAAATCCATTAGTTTGAAAATAACACAAAATCCATATTACATTCGTCAATAACAACCAATCGGGAAAAAAAATAATATTTTGAAGGCGATGTTTACTATATTTTGAGATTTGAGAAATTGCCTCCTCGAAGCTATTTTCGGATACGAAAATGAAAGAGAAGATAAAATATGAAGGAGAAGAAGAAAAAAAAATTTTTTTTTTCTTTCAATCGGCCGTATTCTGTAAATGATTCTATTTTTAATGTAACATACTTTACGTACGTTCAGTGACATGAAAAAAGGAAAAAAAAGTGGTAAATTTGTTCGGTTGCCAAGTTGTTAATAACGAACATAATGGAAAATGAAATGCTAGTTTTCTATTTTTAGATAAATTACACATTTGATATTATAGAAATGCATATTGTGCAGGAAGTTTCAAAAAAGCACTATAAGGAATGTTCATTTGCTTGCTCACTGCCAAATTGGGAAAGGGGCCAGCAATAACTTATTGTACCATTTTTGGTAATTTGTAGCTCAAAACACCAAGTGAGATAGATTTTCTACTGTAGTACCCATTAGTATTTATCAATTTTTAACATAAACTTAAATTTAAATAAAATATTTTTTGTTCTATTTTTTTAATATGTTTTTTTTATTTTTCTATCTTTTATCTATTTTTATTTGTTTAGTTTATATCTTGTTTTTTCTATGATTTTCTTTCACTCATGCTTTTTAATATTTAAGCATTATTTGTGTCTATTTCTTAAATTTGTATCGATTTTTTTTGTTTTTGCATTTAGATCTAGTCATTATTTTGGTTTTTTTTCAAATTTTTCATTTTAAATATTTGTTGAATTGAAAATTTTTCAAAAATTTGAGGTTCTTTCTTGTCTCTTATCATTTTTATTCTTGTTTCAGTTCTTCTTTCCATACGATAAACTCTTTTTTTTTGTAAATTTTTTTTTTATGTTTTTTATTACTTTTTGGTTTCTCAGTCTTGTTTTTTCACATTCTTGCAATATTTTTGCTATTTTTATTGTTTTCTTTTTTATTTGTTCTGTACATTTATAGTTTATTGTAATTTACATCTATTTTTGTCGCTTTTTTTTATCTGCTTTTTGGTATAATTTTTTTATCTATTTTGTAGATATGTCTATGTCTTATTCTTTTTTCTGATTTTTTTTTTATTAGGTTATTAATGTTTTTGATATCTTGACTGTTTTTTCTTAATGTTTTTTTGATTTCTTATTCATTTCTATTACAAGTTTTAACTTTTTTTTTTCTATTTTTTTATCTTTAAGTGCTCTTTTTTGCTATTGCACAATTGATTACTAAGGCTGCCTTATTTGCTAAGTATATGTAATGTTTTATTTTATTAATATTTTTGTTTTTTAGCTTTGCATTATTAATAATAATAATAGCATTATTATTATTATTATCATCTTTATAAATTTCTTCTGTTTTTTGTGTTTTACATTTGGATTATTTTTTCTTTCTCTTTCTCATTTAAGCTTTTCTTACTTTCTAATCTTCAACTTATGTGTTGAGAACTTGCTTAATAGCTACTTTTTTTTTATTAATTTTATTTTTGTTTTATGTGACGTGAGAATGTATTTTTTGTCTATTTTTTTGGCATTATATATTTTTTCTTTTTTATTGTACTATTTTTGGTATTTTGTAGATTAAGTTAGTAGCAAGTTATAGATTACGTCGTAAATTATCCGGTTCTTTGCTGTAGATGTGTATTTGTATTTATTATTTTTTAATATAAATTATTAAATTTAGATGAATAATTTTCTGTTTTTTTTGTTTAACTATGTTTTTTTTATTTTTCTATCTTTTATCTGTTATTGTTCATTTGTATCTATATATATATATTTTTTTTAATTCTTATTTGTTTAGTTTATATCTTGTATCTTTTATGATTTTCTTTCACTCATGCCTTTCCATCTTTTGCTTTTCCATCATATTATTTATGTCTATCTTTTTCAGCGTAATTTTTTATCTATTTTGTTGTGTTGCCAATTAGATCCAGTCATTATTTAAATTTTTTTTTTAAGTTTTTATTTTAAATATTTTTTGAATTCAAATCTTTCAATGGACTTTCGTTATCATAATGTTTTTGTAGCTGCGGTTGTAAGTAAAATCTGAGGTTCTTTCTTGTCTTTTATCATTTTTATTCTTGTTTCAGTTCTTCTTTCCATACTAAAAACTCTTTTTTATATATTTTTCATTACTTTTTGGTTTCTCAGTCTGGTTTTTTCACATTCTTGCAATATTTTTGCTGTTTTTATTGTTATCTGTTTCATTTGTTCTGTACATTTATGCTTTATTGTAATTTACATCTTTTTCTGCCGCTTTTTTTTATCTGCTTTTTGATATGATTTTTTTATCTATTTTGTAGATATATCTATGTCTTATTTTTATTTCAGATTTTTTTTTTATTAGGTCATTAAGGTTTTGGATATCTTGACTGTTTTTTCTTAAAGTTTTTTTGATTTCTTATTCATTTCTATTACTTCTATAGAAAAAAAATTTATTTATATTTTAGTATCAACTTTTTTTTTCTATTTTTTTTATCTTCAAATGCTCTTATTTGATATTGCACGGTTGATTACTAAAGCTGCCTCATTTGCTAAGTATATTGTAATGTTTTATTTTATTAATATTTTTTTCTTTTAGCTTTGCATTAATAATAATAATAATATTATTATTATTATTATTATTATTATTATTATTATCATCTTTATAGATTTCTTCTATTTTTTGTGTTTTACATTTTGATTATTTTTTCTTTCTCTTTGTCTTTTAAGCTTTTCTTACTTTATAATCTCCGCATACAATAAACTCTTTTTATGTGTAAAATTTTTTTTTTATTATTTATTACTTTTTAGTTTCTCAGTCTAGTTTTTTCACATTCTTGCAATATTTTTGCTTTTTTTTATTTTTTTTTTTAATTTATTTTGCACATTTACGCTTTATTGAAAACTACATCTATTTCTGTCGTTTTTACCTTTGACAATTTTTTTATATTTTTTCTGAAATGATTTTTTTATTAATATTTTTTGCATTTATTCTGTAGATATGTCGATGCCTTGTTCTGATTTTGACAATTTTTTTTTATTTTTTTTTTAGTTTATTAATATTTTTGATATTTTGTCTTTTTTTTCTTTTGTTTTTTTGTTTTCTTATTCTTTTCTATTACTTCTATAAAAAAAATTCTTATTTATATTTTATTTTTAACTTTTTTTTTCTATTTTTTATATTATTTAATTGCTTTATTTTGTTTTTGCACAGGTGATTACTATGGCTAAGTGTATGTAATGTTTTGTTTTATCAATATTTTTGTTTTTTAGCTTTGCACTATTCATCCTCTTTAATGATCTTTATTAATTTCTCTTGTTTTAAATATCTTTGTTTGTTTTTAGCGTTCTACAGAATATTTTTTTTTGTTATTTTATGTTTTATGTAACTTTTTAAATTATTTTTATTTGTGTTTTTTGTTATTTTGAAGAAATGTGTTTTATTTTGTTTCTCTCTTTTGTCTCTTTTTTGTTTGCTCAAATAATTCTTGTTTGTTATCGCGTAGTTGATGGCTGTGACGGTTCATTATTCATAGCACTAGATTTTTTTTTTAGATTATTGTGTGTTTTGATTAGTTATAAATTATTTAGTCTTTTGTATCCTCTTTATAAATTTCTTCTGTTTTTTGTGTTTCACATTTTTATTATTTTTTTTTTCTCTTTGTCTTTTATGTTTTTTTTAATTTTCTAATCTTTAATTTATGTGTTGAAAACTTGCTCAATTGCTATTTTTTTTTATTTTATATAACTTGAGAACGTATTTTTTTTCTCCATTTTATATGTATTTCATATTTTTTCTCTTTCATTTTACCATTTTTGGTAATTTGTAACTCAAACAGGTTATAACGTCGTAGGTCATTAGATTTTCAGCTGTTGTATTCGTATTTATCAACTTTTAGCTTGAATTTAAACAAATTATTGTTGAATTTTTTTTTTAAATGTTTTTTATTTTTTATTTATTGTTATTCAACCTTTTAAACTTTCTTGTTTAAATATTGTTTTGTATTTACTGTGACTTTTTTACTTTAGTTCTTTCTTATGTCTTCCGGTTTATTCTGTTTTTTGCGTATTTTATCTTTTATGTTTAATTTTTTTTGTGTTTCTATTCTTCTCTGATATATTAAGCTCTATGACATATTTTTTTCATTTCTAATTTTACACTTTGCTTTTCTATTTTGTCTCTTTTTTGTTTGTTTAAGTGTTTTATTTGTTTGTTATTGCATACTTGATTGCTGTGACGGTTCTCCTTTCTTAACATGTAAATATTTCTTTTTTAACATTTTTTGTATTCTTGATAACTATACATTATCGATTTTCCTCTATCTTTTCCATCATTTTCATAATTTTTTTTTTTTGAGGTTTTGTGTTGTATTCTGATTTTTTTTTCTTTGTTTTTTTATGCTTCTCTTTAACTTCTGTGTTGAAAATTTGCTTAGTTGCTGCTTATTTTATTCCCATCTATTCAGCCTTTTTCTATGTTTTTTAAGGTTTTTATTTTGGTTTGATATAACGTGAAAACTGTTTTTTCTTGTCTATTTGTAATTTGCTTTGTATATTTTTTCTTCTTCTTGTACTGATTTTTTTTTATCGGCATTTTATTTTTTGCTGTTAACACATTCTTCTTGGTCTTCTTTTTTGTATTATTTTTTGGACATTTTTTCTATATTTGGTTTTTTTTTGTCAAGTTTTTCACACACTTTTCTGTAGCCATTTTCTAAGTTTTACACGTTGACTGTACAGGTCATATTTTTGTATTTTGTCGATTTTTTCAGACTCTAATTCTGTTGCATTGCTATGTTCATCATCTTTCTATTTTTTTTTATAAATTTTGCTTTTTTTTTAGATATTTTCTTTTAGTTTTATTGTCCTGCTTATTTTTACAAAAAAAATTATTAAAATATGCTTTATAAGTACTGTCATATTGATAGATCATAGAGCAAAACCTGTATCAACTTTTAATATAACTATAATAAAAAAGTAGATAAAATCAATAACAATAATATAATAAATAATAAAAAAACAAATAGAAAACTATACACAACAACAGGCATTAATCTAAAACATAAAAAAAAATTTATAACAAAGAATTGTAGATGTCTTATATTATCAATGTAAGAAATCTACAACATTTTTTACAACTTTAAAAATTGTAGAAAATCAAAATAATACAAAGCAAAACATTTGTCAAAAAACTGTTTATAGATTTATGGATTGATTTTCTAAAAAAAATTTAGATTATTATCAAACTAATAAATTTTAAAAATTGATAATCTGACTTCTGGATTTTTCAAAGCTATACCAAAAAATTGTTTGATAACCTAAGCAAAAGTTAAAGATTTCTAAGAATATCAATTAAAGAAATTTGATATATTGATAATATAACTTGTAGATTTCTTCGATTATCAATGCAAGAAATTATGTAGATTGATAAACTAGCTAGATTGATAATCTAACTAGATTGATAATATAACTTGTAGATTTTTAAAATTATCAATCCAATAGTTTTTCTACGTCTATACAAAACTTTTAAAATCTGAAAAAAATTAATAAAAACTTGATACAACAGTTCTGTAAATCTATTCGCTAGTTTAAGTCAAAACTTTGTATTTTTTTTTGTTTTTGTAATGGCTTACAATTTTAATAGTTGTAAAAATGTTGCAATTTTCAATAATCAATATTTTTTGTGTTTTTGAATCAATTATCAGCAACTAAGTTGATATCAATCTTGACAGAAGATTGATATTTTTTTATTTGATATTGAAATTATCACTTGATGTCTATTTTCAATATCAAATCATTTCTTTCCCATTGCATCAAAATTTGTTTAAATTCTATATCTGTTTCTTCATCGTTTTCTCAATTGTTGTTTACAGATCAACGAAGCCCCTGTGAAGACTTTAAAAGTTCAGACGATGAGCATTCACACAATTACATTCCACATTCCAAGGTTTGTCGCTTTTTCTCATCTCAAAACTGCAAATTATAGATTTTGGTTTTAGGAAGGATCCCAAAAATCGAATAAGTCTTACAAAACCCCATGGGCGAAAATGAAAGATATGATTCATACCAAAAACAGTTTTAAAAAGAAACATAGACTTAGTGGACATAGTGATGATATACAAATTGATGTTGAATTGTGTAGTGATAATGAAGATAATGTATTTGAAGATGATGATAACAGAAGTAAGTTATCATCATCTCCTAGAATTGATGCTAGGGATTATAAAAGAGAAGATTCAAGAGAAGTACCACCAGATATTGTAGCTAGATATCAAGAAATCATTGCACATGATAACGTGGTAAGCCTTCTTTTAATTTATTATCAAATTTGATTGATAATTTTAGATTGATTCTGCAAAAATATCAAAATGGACCAAAGTGAAGCAAGCTTTTCTTTCATCTCCAGAACCACAATCCGTCACCGAAATCACCTCAAAACAAATTCAAGAAGAAATACAAAAAGATTATCGCCAACTACAGAAGAAACTAAGCTTAGAATTCCATGATAAAATGCTGGAATGGGAGAGACTAAAGCAAAACTCTCCTATTGCATCAAATCCATCATCTGCCTGTGGATTTACTGAAGATACACGTGATAATGCTTTTATGAAAAAAATGGAAGAATGGGAGCGAATCAAATCACAACCATCAATAAAAAAATCTCAAATGACAAGTGAAGGAAATTTACCACCAGAATTTCGGAAAAAATTACAAGAATGGGAGAAGATTCGAAAAATGTCAAATAGAGAGTACCAACCAAAAAAAAAACTTGTTGATGTACCACGTTGGAAATCACTAAGTGGTTCAAAATCGGAACATGCACCAGTTTTTGAATACCCACCTCTATCCGATGATTTTAAAAAGAAACTAGAAGAATGGAAGCAAATTAAATCAGGAACTCCCTTCGAAATCAAATCAAGTCTATCACCAAAACATAGCAAAAAACACAAAGAACACAACGAAAAAGAATTGCAATGGTTTGAAAAAGAACTGAGCAAAATTGAAAAAGAAAAGCAACGTTTAGAAAGAGAACGTCAGAAGTTTGTTGAAAGGGAAGAACATTTATCTAAATTGAGAAGCGCCGTTGTTGGTGGTCTAAAGAAAGAAGTACTTATTCACACGTCATCTGGTTTTCATAGATTTGAAGGAATTTCTAGAAAGTTCACTCAGAAATTATATGAATGGGAAAAATCTAGAGGAATCGCTCCAGAATCATCAACATTTGCACTTTTGAAATCTTCTTTGGTACCACCTGCTACCAAAGTGAAGCAATATGGTATGTAATTTTTCCTAATTAGATTGAGTATAAAAATATTCTTATTCTTGCAGATACTATATCTTCACTGGTACGTTCAAAATCTGCTGATAGTATTGCACAAAACCTGGCTTGTACTACAATAAGTCATCAACCTTCAAGCCTATCTTTAAATGATGTTGAAGAACTAGAAAAAGAATGTCTTGCAGATTCTAAAGCATCATCTCTGCAATGTCTAAGTGAATGCAATGAAATGGAAACAGAAGAACCTGAAGCACTAATAGTTGAAATTGAAGATATTGTTGAAGAAACAGCAGCACCTTTACATACATATGCGCAAAGAACCCAGCAACCAATATATCAAAGAGAACAATTGAAAACAATGTGGTACTATACACAATCTTCATTCTTCAATAATTTCAATATAATTTTTTTTAGTGAAGGAGAAACTTGTCTTGGGCCAAAAGTCCGAAGAAGCGAATCTACAAAAGCTCAAAATAATTATAATTTAATTGAAGAAATCTTTAGTATGTTGAGGAATTTGGCAGAAAATGAAGACGAAATACAGAAGATGTATGAAATAATGATTGATCAACAAGAGAGGACTAATATTGATCTTATCAAACTAAAGGTAACTGTAAAAGTCATAATCAACACTAAAAAAAATTGGTAGACTGGATTGGATAAAACCGGTTTAAACTAAACTAGGCTAGGCTAGACTTAACCAAACCGGTTTAAATTAAACTAGGCTAGGCTAGACTTAATCAAACCGGTTTAAACTTTGATAGTCATATGATACTTGCTGCATTAGTCTAATCTATACAATACAAACCAAACTAGAATTTACTGAAAAAACTAGTTTTTATTACAATCATTTGATCTAGACTGAAATAAAACAAAATATGTTCAAAAGAATTGAGTTTGTCTAGATTAGACTTCAATAACTTAAACTAATACAGATTTACAACAAAAGAGATTTGTAGCTGTGGAAATTAAAGATGTCTAAATAAAGCTAGATTTTATTAAAGAAAACTAGAACTATTTTAGCTCAACTTAAATATAAAATATATTATTGTAAGCTAAACGGTTTAAATTAAACTAGGCTAGGCTGGACTTAACCAAAGCGGTTTAAACTTTAATACGGCATATGAAACTTGCTGCATTAGTCTAATGTATACGTTACAAACCAAACTAGAATTTACTAAAAACTAGTTTTTACTACAATCATTTGATCTAGACTGAAATAAAACAAAATATGTAAAAACAAATTGAGTATGCCTAGATTAGACTTCAATAACTATTAAACTTAAACGAATACAAATTTACAACAAAAGAGATTTTTAGCTGTGGAAATTATGTCTAGATGAAGCTAGATTTTATTAAAGAAAACTAAAACTATTTCAGCTCAGCTTAAATATAAAATATATTATTGTAAGCTAAACTGGTTTTAATCAAACTCTAGTAGATTTTACCAATAATAAATCAACAATCACTAAATGATGCAAAACTATTTGAACTAAAATAACTTGTCAATAAAATAAATAAAAACTAGAATTATTTAAGCTAATCTGAAATATGTATAAAATGAATTTAATTAAAAATTAGGTTGTTTATATTACACTTAATGCACAATAAATAATTTCTATATTAATCCAAATTAAACATGACGGAACCAAACTAATCTTTATTGAGGAAAACTAGTTCGAGCTAGATTTATTTGAACTCAATTTTATTGATACTAAGCATCATACATTATAAATTATAATGAGTAAGACAAATACAAATCTAAACTATGTTAGGCATAAACTAGACTGGTTTAAGTTCTATTAAAATAGATTAAACTATATTATACAAGTTTCAATTAAACTTAAATTTTTAATAAACTAGAAAAGCATCTATAAAAATTACAAAAAACAAAATTTGACCAATCTGGATTAGGCTCCAACAGACTACAAACTAGTTTTTTTTAATAAAACCTAAGCTGGTTTATTGTGATTAAATTAAATAACCATTCAAATTACAGTTGATTTTGGTAGAGCAACCAATCAGTCCTCTTTTTTCTAATTTTAATTACAATTAACTTAAATTTACTTTCTATAAATTTATCCTAAATATATTTAAAACAATGTTGTTTAAAAATCAACCAATACTGCAAAACAAAAGTAACTAGACCAAACTAAACATTAATCAAATAAAATAACCTTTTTAGCTTAGCTTTTTAGTTAAACCTATTAGAATAATCTTGACTAATATTAATTTTTTATAAATTGAATTCTAAAATTAAAATAAAAACTTTATGTTGAAATAAAGAAGATTTGTTTAGTTCAAAAGAAACTAAACTAGGCTACACTCAACAAAACAAAACTAGTTTAAACTTTGCTGACTAAATTCTACATCACTAAACTAATTTAGATTTTATTGAAAAATTTAAAACTATTTGAGCTAAACTAAGTATAAAAATATATTAAAAATTTTTCTAAAAAAACTAGTTTTATAGAACAAAACTAAGTTAGTTTAGCTTAGAGTACAATAAATTTATCTAACATAAATTTAGGAAGAAATCAGCTATAATCGTCTACATTAAGCATAACTAATCAAGATTTTACTAAAAAAAACAAAGCTATTTGAGAATGATTATAAAATAATATTCAAGCTAGTTTAAATTAAACTCCAATATAAAAACTAAATTAAATAATATAAATTTACAACTATACAAAAAATAGTTTTATAGCGTTTGAATTGAACATAAATAAGTTAAACTAAATTAAAAAAAAATATAACATAGAATTATAAATCAAAAAAAAATTTATTCAAGTTTGTGCTTGACTTAATCAGACTCTAATAAATAAAACCAGTTCAAATCTATTCAAATACAAATAAAACTCAGTTTTATTACCAATAACTTGATAAAATCTAGTTTGTATTTAATACTAAAAAAAAACAAAGACTATTTAAGTTAAAATAAAATTTTCTGGAAATTATCTAAATCTGAACTAGTTTTAATTAAAGTCCACTAAATTATATCAATATAAGTCTACAATAAAATTCGAATTTATTTAGAATAACGTCTAAAAATTTAAAACAAAATAAATTTACAGTAGAAATATTTGTTAATAACCGCTTAAATTAAACTGGACTAGTTGTAACTAGATTTCATAGCAATAAAACTAGAACTATTTGAGCTATACTGAAGCATAATTTTAAACTAAGCTTCTCTAAATGAGACTACAATAAATTGAGTCAATAGAATTTCAAAATAAAACCCTATTAAAACTATTTCATCTAAACACGACTAAACTAAACTAGTTTATTCATGTTTATAATTACAAAATAGTAATTAAATTGGTTTAAATCAAACTACAAAACTTTAAGCTAATATGAATCAGTGATAAACAAATAACTAAACTATACTAAATATTATTTAGAGTAAAGTTAAAACTAAAATTATCAGAGCTCAAACTAGATTTTGTTAGAAAAAACTAAAACTATTTAAATTTGCTCAAATTAGACTCTAACCTAATGTAAAAAACCAAATAGCAATTTAAATTAAATATGACTAAGCGAAACCATTTTTTTTAAATAAATTTAGCTAAACTATATGTGGTAGATTAGAATTAGAAACTCTAAACTAATAATAACTAAACTATACTCAATTAAACTTATAGTTAAATTATTTCAATTCTATTATAGCTGTTGGCTAAAAATATCTAAACCAAACATATTGAAAAAAATATAAATGTAAGTGCTAAAAACTAGACACGACTAAACTAGACTAGTTTTGTTAAAAAAAGTATTTAGAACTATTTGAGTTAGGTTATAATTACAAAATGGTAATTAAATTGGTTTAAATCGAACTACAAAACGTTAAGCTAATACAAATCAGTGCTTAACAAATAACTAAACTATACTAAAACTTATTTAGTGTAAAAATATTACTAGAACTATTAGAGCTAAAACTAGATTTTGTTAGAAAAAACTAGAACTATTATAGCTTGCTGTAATTAGACTCTGACTTAACGTAAGAAAAAAGTAAATAAATATTGAATTATATTATAACTCATTAAATAATTATATTCTTATAATTATTTGTAATTTATAATTAATTAAAAAATTATATATAATCGAATAACTAATTAAATAAAATATGGCTCAAAAAACATTTTTTTTAATAATTTTAGCTAAACCATTTATGTAAAAAATTATAAAATAAAAAATTCTAAACTTTTAAAAACTAAACTATACTGAATTAAACTTACAGTTGAATAATTTTAATTCTACTGTAGCTGTTAGCTAAAAATAACTAAACCAAACATATTGAAAACCATATAACTCTAAGAGCTAAAAGCTAGACACAACTAAACTAAATTAGTTTTATTAAAAAATATATTTATAACCATTTGAGCGAGGTTATAATTACAAGATAGTAATTAAATTGGTTTAAATCGAACTACAAAACGTTAAACTAATACAAATCAGTGCTTAACAAATAACTAAACTATACTAAAACTTATTTAATGTAAAAATTATACCAGAACTATTAGAGCTAAAACTAGATTTTGTTGAAAAAAACTAGAACTATTATAACTTGCTTTAATTAGACTCTAACTTAATGTATAAAAAAAGTAACTGAATATTGAACCATATTATAACTAATTAGATAATTATATTCTTATAATTATTTAAATTTTATAATGAATTAAATAATTATATATAATTAAATAACTAATTAAATAAAATATATCTAAATAAAAACAATTTTTTTTTTTAATAATTTTAGGTAAATTATAAGTGAAAAATTAAAAATTAACAAATTCCAAACTTTTAATAACTAAACTATACTAAATTAAACTTACAGTTAAATAATTTCAATTCTACTGTAGCTGTTAGCTAAAAATAACTAAACCAAACATATTGAAAAACATATAACTCTAAGAGCTAAAAACTAGACACGACTGAACTAAACTAGTTTTGTTAAAAAAAATATTTATAACCATTTGAGCTAGGTTATAATTACAAAATAGTAATTAAATTGGTTTAAATCAAACTACAAAACATTAAACTAATATAAATTAGTGATAAACAAATAACTAAACTATACTAAAATTTATTTAGTGTAATAAATTCTCTTAGAGCTAAAACTAGATTTTATTAGGAAAAACTAGAACTACTTAAGCTTTCTTTAATTAGATTTAAATCTAATGTATAAAAAAAGTAAATAAATATTGAAGTATATTATAACTAATTAAATAATTATGTTCTTAAAATTATTTATAGTCTATAATTAATTAAATAACTATGTATAATCAAATAACTAATCAAATAAAATATGACTAAAAAAAAATATTTTTTTTAATAATTTTAGCTAAACCATATGTGAAAGATTAGAAAATAAGAAATTCTAAACTTTTTATAACTAAACTCAAATAAATTAAACTTACAGCTGAATAATTTCAATTCTAATATAACTGTTAGCTAAGAATAACTAAACCAAAAATACTGAAAAACTTTTAGCTGTAAGAACTAAAAACTAGCTACGACTTAACTAAACTCATTTTGTTAAAAACATATTTATAACTATTTGAGCTAGGTTATAATTACAAAATAGTATTTAAATTGGTTTTAATTAAACTACAAAACTTCAAACTAATATAAATCAGTGATAAACAAGTAACTAAACTATACTAAAATTTATTTAGTGTAAAAATAGTACTCTTAAAGCTAAAACTAGATTTTGTTAGAAAAAACTTGAACTACTTAAGCTTGCTTTAATTAAACTCTAATCTAATGTATAAAAAAAAAATAACTATTGAATTATATTATAACTAACTAAATAATTATATTCTTATAATTATTTATATTTTATAAATAATGAAATAGTTATATATAATCATATAACTAATTAAACTAAATATGACTAAGAAAATAAACTTTTTTTAAATAATTTTAGCTAAACTATATGCGGTAGATTAGAAAATAAGGAACTCTCAACCATTAATAACAAAACTATACTAAATTAAACTTACAGTTAAATAATTTTAATTCTACTATAGCTAATAGCTGAAAATAGATAAAAACTAGACACGACTGAACTATACTAATTTTGTTAAAAAAATATTTATAATTTTTTGACTTAGGTTATAATTACAAAATAGTAATTAAATTGGTTTAAATTGAATTACAAAATGTAAAACTAATATAAATCAGTGATAAACAAATAACTAAACTATACTAAAATTTATTTAGTGTAAAAATATTACTCTTAGAGCTAATAAAAAAAACTAGAACTACTACATAGTTTGCTTTAATTAGACTTAAATCTAATGTATAAAAAGGAGTAAATAAATATTGAATTATATTATAACTAATTAAATAATGATATTCTTATAATTATTTATACTTTATAATTAATTAAATAATCATATATAATCAATTAACTAATTAAATAAAATATGGCTTAAAAAAAACCCTTTTTTTTTAATAATTTTAGCTAAACCATATGTGAAAAATTAGAAAATAAGAAATTCTAAACTTTTAATAACTAAACTATAATAAATTGAACTTACAGCTGAATAATTTCAATTCTACTATAACTGTTAGCTAAGAATAACTAAACCAAAAATACTGAAAAACTTTTAGCTGTAAGAACTAAAAACTAGCTACGACTTAACTAAGCTCGTTTTGTTAAAAACATATTTATAACTATTTGAGCTAGGTTATAATTACAAAATAGTATTTAAATTGGTTTTAATTAAACTACAAAACTTCAAACTAATATAAACCAGTGATAAACAAATCACTAAACTATAATAAAATTTATTTAGTGTAAAAATAGTACTCTTAGAGCTAAAACTAGATTTTGTTAGAAAAAACTTGAACTACTTAAGTTTGCTTTAATTAAACTCTAATCTAATGTATAAAAAAAAAATAACTATTGAATTATATTATAACTAACTAAATAATTATATTCTTATAATTATTTATATTTTATAAATAATGAAATAGTTATATATAATCATATAACTAATTAAATTAAATATGACTAAGAAAATAAACTTTTTTTAAAAAATTTTAGCTAAACTATATGCGGTAGATTAGAAAATAAGGAACTCTCAACCATTAATAACAAAACTATACTAAATTAAACTTACAGTTAAATAATTTTAATTCTACTATAGCTCTTAGCTGAAAATAGATAAAAACTAGACACGACTGAACTATACTAATTTTGTTAAAAAAATATTTATAATTTTTTGAGTTAGGTTATAATTACAAAATAGTAATTAAATTGGTTTAAATTGAATTACAAAATGTAAAACTAATATAAATCAGTGATAAAGAAATAACTAAACTATACTAAAATTTATTTAGTGTAAAAATATTACTCTTAGAGCTAAAACTAGATTTTGTTAAAAAAAACTAGAACTACTACATAGTTTGCTTTAATTAGACTTAAATCTAATGTATAAAAAGGAGTAAATAAATATTGAATTATATTATAACTAATTAAATAATGATATTCTTATAATTATTTATATTTTATAATTAATTAAATAATTATATATAATCAATCAACTAATTAAATAAAATATGACTAAAAAAAAACATTTTTTTTTAATAATTTTAGCTAAACCATATGTGAAAGATTAGAAAATAAGAAATTCTAAACTTTTAATAACTAAACTATAATAAATTGAACTTACAGCTGAATAATTTCAATTCTACTATAACTGTTAGCTAAGAATAACTAAACCAAAAATACTGAAAAACTTTTAGCTGTAAGAACTAAAATCTAGCTACGACTTAACTAAACTAGTTTTGTTAATAAAAATATTTATAACTATTTGAGCTAAGTTATAATTAAAAAATAGTAATTAAATTGGTTTACATTAAACTTCAATTAAAAATAAAACTAGAATTATTAGAGCTAAAACTAAATTTTGTTAGAAAAAACTAGAACTAGCTAGTTTGCTTTAATTAGACTCTTACTTAATGTAAAAAAAAGACAAATAGCTGTTTAAATTAAATATGACTAAACAAAATCAAATTCTTTTAATAAATTCAGCTAAACTATATGTGGTAGATTAAAAAATAAAAAAATTTAAATCATTAATAACTAAACTATACTAAATTAAACATACAGTTAAATTACCAGTTACACAATTTCAATTCTGCTATAGCTGTTAACTAAAAATAGCTAATCTAAACATGCTAAAAAAAATATAACTGTAAGAGCTGTCCTAAAATATAATTCTTGTCACTAATAATTTAATCAAAACTAATTAATATTAAAAAAACTAAAACTATTCAGCTAAAAAACAAATGTTTGTTTAAGTTAGTTTTTAATTAAATTAAAGCAACATTTTTTCTACAATAAAGCAAACTAAACTTTCTAACTAACAGCAGTCCAAACTAAACATAACTAAACCAAGCTAAATTTTGTTGAAAAAGACTAACACCAAATGAGCTAAGCGATAGTATAATTAAAAATTGAGCTGGTCTAAATTAAACTGTTATAAATGGAGCCGCTATATTTTTACAAATATAATGGTCTAAACTAAACACATCTATGTGAAACTTTATCAAAAAAAAAGATTAGTTACATATTTTTACGAACTACATATTTTTATTTTTTTAAGTTTGTTTAAATTATATTTTAAAAATTGGGCGAATACAAAATCAAAATAGAACAAATAGTCGTCTAAATTAAATATGTCTAAGCAAAACTAAATTCAACTTCGACCTAGTTAAATTGAAATTAAAAAAAAAAATTAGAAAAGTTAAACTAAAATATAGTTTAAAGCTAAACCTGTCTAAGCTAGAACTTTTACATTTTTTTTGTATTTAGCACTACAAACTATTGATAGAGTTTTACCACTTGTTAGAATGTTTTTATTTTATCTGAAGAGTTTAGATTACTATGTAAACATCCAGTCATCAAAAAATAAATACAAAAAAATATATTTATTTTTGAAAAATAGACTACATAGTAGTCAACAAAGCTGTGTTAAATTGTTTTTTTTTATTTGTTTTCCAAACAACATGTAATCTGACACTATTTTTTCTTATACATTAAACTTTTTTATGGTGTTTGATATTCTACCTCATAATTTCTGATGACTGTTTTTTTTTTTCGCACCCCTATCTTTCCATATCATCTCTTTCTTTAATTTTGTTCTGTTTCTTTTCAATTTTATTCTATTATTTCTGATAATATTCACTTTTATTTGTTTCCTACTTATGCATTTTTGTTTATAATTTTGTAATTTTTTTAAATTTCTACTTATCAAGATGTTCACTTTTTTATCACTTTTTTTTTATTTTTTTTGTTCTACTACACTTATACTGCATATAGTTTCTAGATTCTATGTTTATTGTATCTACTCTCTCTTTTTTTTTATTTTGTTTAGATTATTTTTTCTTTAAACTAATTTAATTTTTTAGATGTTTGACGAATCACAGAAAGCTATAGTAAATCGCTTAAATGACAAAATTATAAAACTCCAAGAAGCCAATCAGAATGTATTTACCAATCTGGCCAATAAAGAAGATTTAGATTTCAATCCTAAACCAATCATAGAAACACTAGAAGTGGTACAAGATTTATCATCAGAAATTTTCCAACTGGTTTGTACTGCTACAATAATCACTTTTATTTAATTAACAATAATGTTATAGACCGAAAAACTAGAACTAGAAACTAACAACAGAAACGTTTACGATATTCCTCTGGAAATAGGTGCTCAATCGTTAAATCCAATTCCGGAAATAGCTAAAGAAATTAAAAATAAAATGCTAGAACTACGAAGAAGATTGAGTTACATTTGTGCTGCATCAGGTTCCTGCTACTTACTCCAATTGACATTAAACTGACAATAAGTTTTTTTGCAGATTTGACAGCTCCAAGACGTCACCATAAAAATCTAAAACTAAATTTTCTAGAACAACAGCCTAAAGAAGGTCGATTATTTATTAAATCTGAAGCAAGTACCACTCAAAATCAAGGTGCAATTAAAAAGAAGATTAAATATCGGCAAAAGAATCTGCAAAGTAAAAGTATAGCAGATTCAGATGAAGAAGATGATAAAGAGGAAGCAAAGCGTAACACACATAAGAAGCTAGCAAGAACTAGATCAGTTTTTGAAACTGAAACTAAGCTTGATGGGTACCAAAGCATAGCAGCTGAAGAGATTCTGGTGGATCCTCAAGTTGTAGAAAAAGTAGTTGTTCCAACAAATGTTTTCAACATTACATCTTCATCAAATGAAGATACGCAAGTACCTGATTCTCCAGTGACAGTTCTGGTGAAAACCACCAGAAAACTTTTTACACCATTTGTAGAAAGTACTTTAGGTGACAAAACCATTGATCTTGATCAAGAACAAAAAACCATCAATAAACCACCATTACCATCATCACCAGTTCCCATAAGAAAAACTACCAAAGACATATCACCCAGTATCAGACTTATGTTGGCCAAATATAACCAGAAACTGTCTGAACAAGATCTACATAATAAATCGGGGGGCAGTAGTGGATCAGCATCACCTGTTGCATGGAGATCTCCTGTCTCCGAAAGACGTGTCAAAGCTCAAACTGAAAAGTATCAGCAAGAATTGAATAAAGGGGTACAGAAATCTGCAAGTGTTGCCATTATTATGAGACAAAATTCACTACAGGTGAGTGGTTGGTACCATAAAATTAATTGTAATAAGTGACTAAAAAATCATGATCACCTTGTGTTTCTGAAATTTCTAATGTCATTGAAACACTATTTGTTGTTGGAAACTTTTTCTAATCCACAGTCGAAACAGATAATGCCCAGAAAAAATTGGTTTAAAGCAACTGGTGGAGTTTTACGTGGCTTGGCCACCTCTAATACCTGATTTTTTACCAATTGAACACGTTTGGAACCAATTTAGTCAAAAATTATAAAATTTGCTTCATCTTCTGCAGATACTGGCTACGCTTTGTGGGATCAGTTACCTCTTGCAAACAATATAGTAAACATATTTTAATTACAGGGTATTTAGCTGTATTATTCAATCAGTTGAATAATCTAGTACTAATTAGTGTTTGTAATAGAATAACTTTTAAATTGCAAATTTTTTCTATTGCTGTAACTAAGCGCTTTACAAAAAAAGTCATTATTTTCAAATGATTTTATAATTTTTTTTAATAAGATTTAGTTCAGCGTTTAGTTTTTGATTTTTTATTAACAATTTTTAAAGTTTTTACTACGAATTAATTGTTTTTTTTTGTTTTTGTTGTATGTATTTTGTTTTTTTTTTTGTTAATATTTTATTTTAATATAATCTGTAGTTTATTCAACATAGTTTTCGTTATTATATATCGATAAATTTAATGTTTTTCCCATATTTAAAAAGCTGAGAAAATAAATTGCAAAACGCAAAAAAAATTTTCAAAAAAAGAGATAAATTTTCAAAATATACCAAAACGAAACAAAAATGCAAGAAAAAGAGGAAAAAACATATGTATTATACAAGAAAACAATCGGCGAGGAAAAAGTAGGTATTTATGAAAATGAAGTGTGGGCAAAAAGATGCAGATTTTTTAGAAATAAATAGAAAAAAAAAACAAAAAAATTAACTTGAGCACTAGTCTAAAAAATAAATTATAAGAAATACTATAAAAGGCTATAAAAAAAGTAAAAACATGTTAAAAAAAATGAATGATAAGTTTAAATAGAAAATAATAGTAATAAATAGCACGCAAATAAAAAAAAAACTAAAAGATGGAAAACCTATAAAAGAAAAAAACATCAAAAAATGCAAAAAACAAATAAAAATACAGAAAGTAAAACAGAACAAAATGCAAACAAAAAAAACTATATAAAAAATAAAGAGAGTAAATAACAGAAAATCGTATAAATTTTTGCGTATGAAATTAAAAAAAAAGTTTTAAAGCCATATATACAAAATTTGATGCAGCAGGGCTTATAGAAACACAAATCAAAAAAGATAAATAAAAGATGAAGAAGGATGAAACGACTAGAATAAGAAATAAAAATAAAAAAGAAGAGATAAAGAGTGTAAATTCAATAGAACGTAGAAAAGCAATAGAAAGAGTACTGTAAAAATTGATACCTTCAACAGATAATGAAAAATACAAAGAAATATAGCAAGAAAATAAAGATATAGAATAAAATTCTAACTCCACAAAATAGAAAAAAACCAAAAAAAAAAATAAAAAAAAATAAGTGAGGAACAAATAAGAGAAAGGCAGAAGATATGGTACAAATTATAAAAAACAGATATAAAAAAAATCTATGGTTTCTAAATTACTTTTTTGTTCTTTTTTCTATTGTTTTAGTTTTTGCCATAAATTTTACTTTATATTATATAAGGTATAAAGTATAACTATATTCAATATATTTCCTGCTTACTTTATATTTTTTTTAATTCAGATGCAAGTATTTTGAAAAAATTAAAACAAAAAAATTTAAAAAATATTAAAAAGAAAAAGAAAAAATACAAAAACCAAATAAATGCTAAAGTAAGATGCAGGAAAGTAATCAGCAAAAAATAAGTATAAAAATAGAATGTGACAGAAAAGAAAATAAATGATTAAATTTAGAAACAAAGAATAAAATAAGAAGATAGAATATAAATAAATTAAAACTACCTAAGTAGACCAAAAAAGCAATCAAAAAAACAAAAAAAAAATAGAAAAACAGTTTTTTAAAACAAATTTTTGCAATGTAGCAGGTACTAAATGTTTGACATGCAGATTTTCAACAACTGAATAAAGAAAAGGAAAAACAAAAAAAGTAAAGAAGAAAAAGTACAAGAAATGATAAAAAGTCAAATAACAAAGACAACATAGTTAAAATAGTGAAAAGAAACAGAGTCTAAGAAAAAAATAAATACTAAAGAAAAACAATGACAAATAGAATTAAAAAATACTTATATATAATAATATGCAAAAAAAATAAAAAATCAATAAAAAAATCTATATGATAAAAGTGCAAAGAGGGAATATAATTTAAACCACAAAAAAAAATTAAAACATATTAAAAAAAAAGAAACCATATGGAAAAATATGAAAAAAACATTTTTATATATTTTGCGTTGTAGAATGTTTGAAAAAAGTGTATGGTCTTTAAACAGAAATAAAAATAAAAAATATAATATGAAAAGTTGCTAAAGGTTTGTACATATTTAGAAAAAAGAAAAATACAAAAGAAAAAGAATACAACAAACCGCAAAAACAAAATAGATAAAAGTCTATATAAAAAAAACAATTTAAAAAAAACCACAAAAATAAAAGATTAAAAAAAAATTTTGAAGTTTAGTATAAAAATAAATTCAAAAATAAAATTAGCGAAAAAAATAGTAGGAAGTGTAAGAACAGAAGAAAACAAATAAGAAAGAAGAATATAATAGAAAAATAAACAATTTATAGCAGATCCAAAAAAAAAAACAGACAGAAAGAAAGCAAGAAAGAAATAACCTATTGGTAGAACAAAATGTTAATGAAAAAATTAGAAACAAACGAGCAAATTAGAAAAAACAGAAAAAAAAACATACAAAAAAAACTTTCAAAAAAAATTAGAATAAAAAAGAGAAAATAATAAAAAAAATTAAAAATAACAGTAAATGTAAAGAAGTAGCTAAGCTATCATCTCAACAACAAAAATACAATATTGTAAAAAAACTGGAAGTAGAATAATTGATCAAGTATGAACTAAAGAAAAAAGATTGTTTGAAAAAATATGACAAAAAAAGTTTAATAAAGAGTGTTACAATGTATTAAACGCAAATAAAGATGTTAAAAAATGAGAAAAATTTGTGATATATAGAAAAAAATTATTAAACATGGATGCTATGTCTAGAAAGAGAAACTCTTAAATATAAAAAAAAACAAGTAAAGAGGTAAAAAGTGAAAAAAAAAAATAAATTATGTTTCGTCTTCAAGTTTTGTACTGAGAAAGTGGATCAATGTAATCTTCAAAGTAGAAGTTAGCAAAAAAAATACAAATTAGACAAAAAATTGAAACAAAAAAATATATAATTATGTAAAGAGTGCTTAAAAGAAAGTTAAAAGAACATAAGAAGCTTGATATAATAGAGAGTACAGCAACTAACACAAAAATGATAAAAACGTAAAAAACATAATAACAATAAAAATTAGGACTCGATAATATATGAAAAAAATATAAAACCTGGTCAAATTGGCTGGGAAGAAAAAAAATAATTAAAACACTCAAACATGTTGTGAAAAATTGAAATAAATAAATATAAGTAATAAAAATTAAAACATAAAAAATTTAATAGAGAGAAAAAAACATAAAATAAATCGTTTAAATAGAAAACAAAAAGCAATGCATTTAACAAAATAAGATCAAAAAAATATAAACAGACAAGAAGCAAAAAGAGAATGAAGCATTTATTAATAGAGAAAAATTGAAATGAAAAGTAAGTAAAAAAACGGTAAAAAGTAAGGGAAAAAATATAAGATATTCCAAAATTGTTGAAAATGAGAACTCAAAAAAATTTAAAAATTGTAAATGAAAAAAAATAGTACAGTAGAGACCAGAAAAACAGATAAATTTAAAATATATAGACAAAAATAATAGAGCAAAAATAAGAAGATCAAAATACAACAAAAAGAATAAATAATGATAATTGATTATCAAAATAGCTAAGAAGCAAAAGTTGAGATACGGACATGAAGAAAAGAGAAATAATACTGTTCAGAAAGGAATTAAAAAATAAATAAATAAAATCTGACAAAGAGAGAGAGAAATACAATAGAGCATATGATGAATGAGTATGAAAAAGTGAGAAATAATGAGCTAATAAGGAAAGAAACGTTGACAAAGAGAAGAAGTTTAGGATTACAATGAATAACAATGATAGAAGAGAAGAGAAGAGAAGAAACGAAAAATGAACGAAAAAATTAAAAAAAAAAAGTAGTACAATGCGCGAGTAGCCATAGCAGTTACACGTAAACGTGATAATTGCACCACGAGCGTGGCGAGTCAGTAGATTTCTTCTAGATAGCTCATAAAAGTTAAGAGTGATCACACGCATTTTAGTTTAAGTTTGTTTTTTGCAACAGATTTTCTCAATATAAAATTTGTTTTTTTTGCAGGCGACTCCTACCGAAAACCTCTTAAAATCTTCAAGTATATCAGCTATGCTAATTCAAAAACCCCTAGAAACAAAAAACTCAATCGAATCCGACGAAAGACAGAAAAAGATCCAAAAAGCCAAAGAAGAATTTCTAAATTCTGAAAAAACCCAAGAAGTTAAGCCACCTCTTCCAAACCGATTTAGCCAAATTAGCGTAGATAGTGGCTCAAGTTTTGGCTCAGAATGCGCGGGGCTGCTCGTCAAATCAGCAAGTGTGGGGATGATTAACATTGATGCGGAAACCTACCGCCAATTTGACCCCGAAATGCATGGGGGCGGCTACGTCTCTTTGCCCCGAAACACAAAAAAGCAAAAAACGGGCAAATTCGCCTTTTCGAATATCGCAAATAAATTTCGTAAAGTGAAAATGCGAAAGGGAAAAGAGAAAAATAGTGGCGAAATGAACACGATTTCGACATTATGTCGGCAGAGCCTCGTCGTGGATATTCAACCCCTATTAAGCCGGGAATCGGACTGCAAGTCGGAGCCGAGCTGCTCCCGGAGCGGAAGTTGGATGAAAAAAGCCAAATTTTTTAAAAAATAATTTTTTTGTACAAAAAAAAAAGCATTTATGTTGTAAAAATGTCGCTAACCGATTGTTTTTTTTTCTTCTGTTTTTTTTTGTAAAATGTCTTTATAATAAAGTGGAAAAAAATCAGATTATAGCAATTTCCGTTCGATAATTAAAAGAGCGTTTGCGTCCCTACACTTTAGAAAAACCACAATGACACAACTTCAGGGTGGCTTCTAATTCAACCACTATAATAAAAACCATATAATTCCTCTAATCTACACCACCGACCACCGGAAAGAATATTTCAGGTAATTAAAGGCATTGATTTCAAAAAAGTGAAAAAAATCGTGTAAAACTAATCAAAAGCTCATCAATGGAGGTGCCTCTTAGATTGATTTTACCAATGGGGGATGATTAACGATTTTGTTTTTTTTTTATTTTTTGACCACTCATGGATTGACTCAAGATGGACAAATAATAATAGACACGCTTCCGTCTGTGAGCTACCGAAACATTTATTAATTGACTTTTAGATTGGGGCACAGGGGGGCACGAACCCAAGCGCCATTTATTGTTAATTCAACTATGGCTTCAAAAAAACCTTTAATTATGGTATTATTTATATATTTGTCTCTTTTTTTTTCCAGTTTAAAGTATCTGAGGTTTTTTTTATAAAATTTGTAAAAAAAATTATACCAAACATTATTGGCAGCACGAAAATGACATTTTTCTATTTTGCCATCATTCTTGCATTGAAATCACCTCCTATCAGTTCCTAAATTTTTTTGATTATAAACATTTTATAATTTTTTTTTTCTATTGCTAGCTTTATGTTGTTGTTTTAATAAACTGTTTCTAATTTCAGTTTTTTTCCTCAATTGTTTACTTTATGTCGTTCCTATTTTTAGCGCTTTTTCTTTCATCACTTCATTTTTTTTCTTTTCTTCTTCTTTCACTTTGTTTTACCGCTTTCTAACAGAAAACTGTCTGTCTTTTTTTTATTAATTTCTTACTTTAATTATTGTTTATTTTTTGCTTTTTTTTTCTTTTTTTTTGACATAATGCGCTTTATTGTTGATTCAACGGTAGCTAAAAAAAAGCTGGTATAATACTAATAATAATCAAAAATAAAAATGGACTTAAATTCCTATTTATGGTACCTAAACATTTCAATCAGTTTTTTTTTTCTTTTATTTTTTTAAATATTTTGGCAAGCTTTTTACTACCATTTTTTGACTCTTTATTATACTGTGCATTTATAAACTTTAGATCTATTCTTGCTATGGAATTTTGAACAAATGATAATTTTTTGATCAGAAATTAACGACACTATAACGTTTTATTTGACATTTGTCGGCAATCATACTATCAAAAACAATAAAAATCTGTCAAATTAAATTGCACAGCAAGCGTTGATCTAAATAATTTATGCGCGCATGTTACTTTGACCCTACAATTTCTGCGCTATTTTAATTATTCTTTATTTATATCTTTATCTTTTTTTTCTCAATTTTTTAAGTATTTATATAAGTTTTTTTTATAAAATTTGTAAAAGAAAATTTGCGCGAAACACTATTGGCAGCACGAAATTAACAATAACTTTATATTTTTTTATTTTGTCTTATTCTTGCATCGAAATCACCTCCTATCAGTTCCTAAATTTTTTTGATTATTTTTATTTTATATATTTTTTTTCTATTCTAGCTTTATGTAGTTGTTTTAATAAACTGTTTCTATTTACTGCTTTTTTTTTCAATTATTTGGTCTATGTCGTTGCTTTAAATTGTTCCTATTTTCAGCATCTTTTTTTCTATCACTTCTTTTTTTTTCTTATTTTTTTTATTTAGTGTGTTTCTATTGCTTTCTATTAGAAACATACCTTTTCTTTTTTTTTTCAACACTTTATAATTCTTTTTTTTTCTTTTTTTTTCTTTTTTTTTGACTTTTTTTTCTTTTTCTTGACACAATGCGCTTTATTGTTGATTCAACGGTAGTTAAAAAAAAGCTGGTATAATACTTATAATAATTAAAAACAGAAACGAACATAAAACTATAAAATATGATTAATTAGTTTCAGTCTTTTTCTCTTAACCTAATCAGACAATTTCTTTTTTTGTATTATACTAATTGGTTATTTCTATTTTTTTTATTTTATCTTTGTTGATTTGTGTTCTTTCTCACGCTGAATTTTATTAAAAACATAAATATATATTTCTTTTAATAATTTTATGTTTTCTTATCATTCCCTCTAAGCAGGTTTTAGTTTTGTTTTTTTATTCATACACCTATAAGTTGTTATCACTTTTCTCCTGTTTTTGTTACTTATTTTTTTACTATTTTGTCAAGCTTTTTACAACTATTTTTTCTATTCTTTATTATACTTTGTCTCTACAATTTTTGCAGTATTTTATATTCTGTTTAATTATGTCTTTGTTTCTTTTTATTTTTGTTTTTATTCTTTTTTCAATTCTTCAAGTATTTAAAGTATCTAAGTTTTTTTATATAAATTTTGTAAAAAAATTTTACGAAACACTAGCACTAAAATAATAATAATAATAATAATTGAAAAAGTTATTTTGACATTCATTATTTGTTAAAGACCGTAATGACTTTTGAATCCTGCAAAATTGCTGTGCTGCCTTTATTATTAAAATGCCATTTTATTTTTCTATTTTGCATTGAAATTGTTTCCTATCAGTAATTTTCTTTTTCTATTGTTTTTTCTGTTACATTATTTTTCTATTATATCTAGCTATATGTCCTCGTTTTAATAAACTGTTACTAGTTTCTGCTTATTTACCTTTTTTTTATATCATTTTTATTCTTTTGTTTGCATTATGTTGTTGTTTTGAACTGTTTCTATTTTTAGCATCTTTGTTTTTATTTTTTTTTACTTTGTTTTTTTAATAACTTTTTTTTTATCATTTTTTCAATACTTTTTCCACATTTGTTTTTCTTTTATTTTTTTCAATAAATTTTACTTTTGTGCATTTTCTTGCTTGTTATCATTTTCTTTTTTAACATAATGCGCTTTTTAATATAGTTTTCCAACCGGTTCTTTTGATGTTTTAAGGAACAAACTCAAACATTGAGCAAACAGACCTGAAGCAGTTGGGCAGACATAAAATCTACAAGAAACACAACAAGAGATAAAACTGTCTGAAAAAAACAGGAAAAACGGTAGAAAAAGCTTATAAAGCTGGCAAAAAGTAAAGTAAGTAGACAAGTAGACGTAAAAGAAAAAACACTTATCACAGATAAAAGATGTAAGAAGATAAGAAACAACAAAAATGACCGTACAAATTAAAAAAAAAATAAAACAAAATGTACTATTTATTATATAATTATATAAAAAGGTAAAAAATACAAATAAAATACAATGCAAAAACACATATTACGTATATAAAAAAAAACAGCTATACCTAATTAGTTTAGATGTAAAACTAAAAAAAAAATAAATCAAATGTTAAAATAAATAATTTAAAAATCATTGCCACTAAAGTAAGAGAATGTAAACGTATACGTAAAACAAACACAACAACGTAAAACAAACAAGAACAATTTTGAATACTAAAATAAAAAAAAACAAAAAAAAATTTAGATTTAATATGAATGATACAAAAACATACAGAACAACTAAATATAAAAAAATAAAAATTATTGAACAATAACTGGTAACAAAAAAGATAATCCAAAAAATAGCATCTAATTTAAATTAACAAATAAATATGCACAGAATGCTGTCTTCAGCTTAAGTTTTTTTTTGATTCAGAATTGTAGCAAAACAAACATTTATTTAAGTTTCTAAATTTTGTTTATTTATTATTTAAAAAAAAATCTTGTTAAATTATAAAAACACTTTTTTTTTAATAGGTTAAAATTATTGTTTTATTATTTATTTTATTTTTAATTATTATATTTGACTTAACTATAAAGAAAAACACGATAAATAAACGTCACAAAATATAAAAAAAAAATTAAGTCGGACTCTAATAATTGACAACTTTGGTTTTACAACTTTACATCGAAATGTAAAATATGTTATTACTTTTATTACATTACGTAAATTATGTAATAATGTATTATTAAATTACATTTAAAACGAGTACAACGTGGTCAACAATGACTGTTTGAGTTGGCAATCCTACATTTCAAATTAAAATGGTACAACTGCAACCACTTCTTGTTGTTGACGGATGACACCTTTGACACTGACAGCATCATTGACACAAACCAATTTAAAAGTTTGCCGCTGTGACATGACTTTTTTTTTATGAGTGTTATGTCAAATATTTGTCAAACAAGCGTATCCTGTTAGAGTGTTGCAACTGGCAAATAAAAAACTCTCTAAGAAGTGTTGCCAACTCAAACAGTCATTGTTGACCACGCTGTATATATTAAAAAACTGTGTGTAACAAGCTTGATAAAACGCTATTAAATAAAATTGACAAAATTTATTTAAAACTTGCTATTAACCTACCGCAAAATAGCTCACTTTCACAAAAACAATAATCATTTAAATTCTGACTTTCACACATAGTTTAAAAACAAAAAGCAGATAAAAATACTAATAAAAAATTAAATTATAATTTTTAATTTTGAAATGTTTTACATAATGAATTTTTATAACCTCAAAAACATAGCACATGACAGATGTTAACAAGTTTTTGTCTAAACACAAAGTAAAATTTACACTAAACAATAAAATACAAATTACATGTTTAAAAAGTAGTTGTTTTCAGAGAAAATCAATACTTCAACATACAAAACGTATCTAGACTACGACTACATTAATTAACGATTTTTTACAGCCTAAATTAATGTAAAATTTTTATTAACTGTTTAGTAAAATTGAAATGTTAAATAAATCTTATTTATTAATATATTGTTTTTAATTAATAACAAAGTACTTTATATAAAAAACTTTGGTAATTTTTTATGTCAATAGACCAAATTATACCAAGCTCTTCGCTAAGAATAGTCTTTTTTGAAAAAGCTTTTATCAATTGACGTTTGTGGCAGCACCATCTAATGCATTTTTTGGAAAAATTCCATAATTAATTGTAATAAATAAATTTTTAAACATTAAAACACATTTAAATTATTAATCAAATATTAAAAATTATTAAATATTAAAAATTGTTATGAAATTTATTTTTGTTAAGCAATAACTTTTTGTTATTTAAAAATTGCCGCCATCTTTTGACATTTAGCTGTCATTCAAGTTCCGCTTTCTACGTTTCTCGTTTCTCTCTTTTGAGGTTAGACTGCAAAGCTGTCCGCGTGTTGTTTGTCGAGGTGAGCATAAACACTTAGAAATTTATTTTTCACCTTTAAATTACACATTCTTTGCTAATTTATGCTTTACTCTTTTAGTTTCTAACCTAATAATCGAGAAAAACTATGTCGACCAACAAAAAGAAGACTAGGAAGCTACGAGGCCATGTCAGCCATGGACACGGTCGTATTGGTAAACATAGGAAGCACCCTGGAGGTCGCGGTAATGCCGGTGGCATGCACCACCATAGAATCAACTTCGACAAATACCATCCCGGCTATTTCGGCAAATTGGGAATGAGGAATTATCATTTGAGACGAAATACCAAATGGGCCCCCACGATCAATTTGGATAAGCTGTGGACACTTGTCAGCGAGCAGACGAGGCTCAAGTATAAGGATCATCCCGATGGTAAAGCACCAGTTATTGATATTGTGAAAGCTGGTTATTACAAATTATTGGGAAAGGGACGTCTTCCCAAGCAACCTGTCATCGTTAAGGCCAAATTCTTCTCGAAATCGGCTGAGGATAAGATTAAGGCTGTTGGAGGTGCCTGTGTTCTAACTGCGTAATTTGTAATTCATATTTTATTGGGAAATTAAACGTTTTTCAAGTAGTTTTTGGTTTTATTTGGGGGTACAACTAGACAAGAAGGGGGTGGCAGAAGCCCAATTAGGTCTTCAACTATAAAACACAAAAATGTCGATTTAAAATTTCTTTCTCCATTGTAGTAAAACTTATTCCTAATTTATTTGATTAATTTTTAGTGACAATTAGTACCAAATGTTCAATATTTAAATTAAAAAGTTGAAATTGTCGGTTTTATAGTGGTTTATTTTGATTGAATAATTCTTTTTATAAAAATTTTTTTATTTTTAACCAACTGACGTCACATGACCAAAGCGTCACTTTCCTAATTACAACTTTATTGGAAAAGAATTCTTAGCTGTAAATCAATTTATGCTTTATATAATAAATCATTTATTCAAAATTATAAATGAACTGTGTCAAATTTATTATTGTAAGAGTATTTTTTTTAGAAAGTGGAGTATGTTTGTTAGATTTTGATTAATTTTTCTGTTTCAGTAGCTTGTTTTAATCAAACATCATCTAATTTAATTGATAGTTTGAAATTGTTTACATGCAGCGCAATATTGCAAGTAGACTACAGTGTTTTCAAGTTTAAGATGTACAAAATCAAGTGCAAGCTTGTCAAGCCGGCCAATCAACGCACTTTCTGTTAAACCATGTGATAGTTGAACCAATAGAAACGCGAATATTTTCAAACACGTGATCTACATGCCCTTTTTCTTGTTTACATCCGCTTCGCGTTTAAATTAAAAATACCATTTAATTTTAGCATATTTTAGATAATAGACAAAACTGGGTAGTGGGACTAGTGGGTAGCTAAATTATTAAGTTGTAGCATCTTAAAACAAAGGAAAGGTTACTAGATTCTCATTTAATAGACAATTTTTAGATGTTAATTGAGGTTGTATGTAATTGAAAAAAACATAATATTTTAATAAAATTTATGTATTTTTTTAATTGAGGTAATGTTTTGTATTCATGAACTGAGATTTAATTGCTTATTCGTTTATTTATTATAGAGCAATTTGTTTAGATCTTACAGCTTGTTTCTTAATATAATTGATAAAGTTTGTGAGATTTTAAGATTAGTATGATGTATTATTTAGATTTTAGTTAATTTAGCGTAAATAAAATCGTAAAAAATTACATTGAAATGTTATATTTTACACTTTTTTAGTTTAAATTAAAACAAGTGTGAGTGATAGTCAAGTTATCATCTCTAATTAAAATTATTTTCGTATGATTTATACTAAAAAAAAATTTTTATTAAAAAAAAAATGACGCATTGTAACCAAAACGTCATTTCCATCGTGAAGTGAAGTATTAATGTAATGAAGTAGAAATTTAACTTCAAACTTTGCCACTAGGGAACTAAGGGCAATTTAAAATTTGGTTAGATCTAAAAAGAAAAAAATTTTGATTTGGTTTAATATGATGTTATTTACAATTTTAAAAAAAATTATAATAAATTGTGATGTATGCAACCAGCAGGGCAAAAGATGTGATTGGTCTAGTATTTCAACAAATTGGTAATATATTATTAAAATATATTAGAATTATCTTCTAATAAAATAATAAGACACGACTTAAATCATGTTTAAATGCAAGAGAAAACAAAACTACTATTAATGTGTAGTATTGACTTATTTGTCGTAGAATTTTATTTTAGTTTAATTTTCGCTGTCAAAAGTGAAGTTTGACAGTAGTGACAGCTTTTTTAAACTATTATTGGTTGTTTATTATAAATTTATATTTACGTTTTTAACTGTAAATAATAAATTTATGTTTTACGTGATAAATTAATTTTTTTATTATTAAAATTGTTTTAAGAATGTGAGGTTATGTGGTTTAGGGTTTGATCAGCTTTTGTTTTTTGTATGTTTTACATAGTCCAACAATATTTTTATTGCCCATGAGGGCATTGAGGGCTATTCTATTACAGTTTGTTAACATTTAACAGGTTTTCTAATAATTAATGGTCGCCGGAACAATAAAATAGAAACATTTTGGTTTTGTCATGTATGCAAATGCAAGTTTATGCATCATTGGTGGTTGCCTGTCTGCTAATGGCGGGGTTTTTTTAAATTTACCGCTGAAAACTTTAAACTGTGAACGTACCTTTAACATCGAATTAAAGTGACAGTTATTAAGTTGACACCTGAACCAAACCTTACTTTTAATTTAATAAATTGATAGTTTATCAGGCTAATGAGATTAGATTAAAAGCACTGGTAGTGTTATAACAAACGAAAAAATAAGCTTGCTGGAAGTACTCGTTCACAATTTTATCGTCATGAAGCTGTGCAAAGAATGGTTGTTTAAATTTCTTCTTGGTATCTTGCAGCACTTATTGTTCCAATTGGCCTAATAATTCTTCATCACGTCGATGACCGTATCAAAATAAAATTCTACCACAAACATTTTTTGTTTTTGTGAAAAAAACCATTTTAAAATTATAAAAAATTTAGTAATTATTTTGACATTCAAAGCAACTGCTATAAAAATTATGATCTGTTCACACAAAATCATAGGTATGGCCAACTATGACAAATTTTAGTTAAGCACCCGTTAGTTTTTTAAATACATTTTTGTATGTTAAATCTTTGATTAGTTCATACGGAAAGTAAATGTGAACGTACCTTTACCATCAAAGTGACAGTTAATAATTTGACATCTCAGCCTATTCTAACCTCACTTTTAATTTAATAAATCGATGGTTCAACACCTTAATGAGATTAAATTAAAAACACTTGTAGTGTTATATATTTAAAAATATGTGTTTTTATAACTGAAATTTGAAAGTTTTTAAGAATTTCTTAAAAAAAGTTTGTTTAATTTTTCAAATAATGTATTTTATTAATTGATTATTTAATAATAATTCTAATTATTAATTAATCTTTGTTGATTAATCGAATTGAACGGCATTTTCGTTATAATATTACAGTGCGCGTCAAAAGTACGGAATAAATTCATTAAAAATTAAACAATTTGTTTAAAAAAAAAATTCTATATACCATTGAAAATTGCAAGCAGTCATTTGTTTTGCATACTTGATTTTTTGAGTTGATTTTGTTTATTCTAACTTTGTTTTTTTTTCTCAAAACTTTCCTTAAGTAAAATAACAATATTTTGATACAAAAATCTCTAAATAAAAAAATTTTCATACAGAAATTTTGTTATTTTACAATTAAAATAGCTTTCAGAAACAAAAAAAAAATTTCTTTTGAAAAAAATATCGATGACGTCATAACTGTAAAACAAATGACTGCTTAAAATTTTTTTTAGCATAAAAATTGACGTTTCCAAAAATTAAAAAAAAATGGTTTGTTTAATTTTTAATGAATTTATTCCCTGCATTTTATAGCATTATTCACAATTCTCGTGAAGATTTCACTCTTAATCCTCCTCATAAAACAAAATTCTTTTATTTTTAAATTAATACTTTTTTGACACTAAAATAATTAAGTAATTAAGGAAAACCACGGCATTTTTTAATCGCGGACGCTTAAAAGCCGCGTATATTCACGAAAATCTCTATTTTGTATTAGGATTACAGAAGCACTAAAAAGACTTTGACGTTTATTGATGTATTTTCTTAGGTTGGCTACTTGGGAATTGATTTTTAAATCAACTGCCAACCGTAGATAAATAAATAACCAACCAAATTTTAACAATATAATATTTTTGTCAATAATATTAAATAATGTGCAGTATTTTATTACATTTAAATGTTTCAAAAAAATTTTATTAATAAATTTTAAATAGTTGCTTTAATAGGAAATAAAACAGGTATAGAATGCAAAAGCAAAACTAATTATATTATACTGTCATAGTCATACCAACCCTAATACAATAAGTTACTAAAGATATTTCTCTTAATATTCCTACAACCCTGTCCTAAAATTAAGATTTTCGTTTGAAAGCGCGTAAGGCCGGGTATGGGTGGTATTACCTATAATTTTTGAATTAAATGCTTTTAAAATTTTACCAAAAATAATTGTTTTTTTTTGTATTTGGTAATTATATACTAGAATTTATTAAATCCACATTATTTATAAAGTATATTAATTAATTTTTTCTATATATTTTTTTAAACAAAGTCTAGAAAAGTGATAAAAGTCTTTTAATTTAAATTTTTGATAAAAGAGATGTTTTTAAATTAAAACAGTTTGAGCTTAAATAAAATAAAATTTGAAAAAAGATTTGGGTTAATCATTTATGACTATAAGCTATAAATCTTTGAACTTTAAACGTTTCTTTACCATCGAATTAAAGTGACAGCTATCAATTTGACATCTGAACCTAACCTAATCTATCTTTTAATTCAATAAATCAGTAGTTCAACACGTTAATGGGATTAAATTAAAAGCACTTGGAAACACTTATAGTATTATAACAAATAAAAAAATAAACTGGCTGAAAGTACCCGTTTACAATTCCATCGTCATCAAGCTGTGCGTAAAATCTCGCCGGTATCTTGCAGCAGTTCAATGTTTCATTAAAAAAACACTGGTCCAATAATTCACCATTCTTCATCAGTTACGACACAAAATTTTAAAATCAAAAATAAATTGTGTAATTTAGTAATTATTTTGACGTTTCAAGCAATTGTTTTAATAATTGTGGTCCGTTCCCACAAACTCATAAGCATGGCCAACTATGACGCCAAATTGTAGAAAACACCCGTTACTGAAAGATAATAAATAGTATTAAATGTTTATTTGTTTAATTAAATATTAAAAAATACAAAATACATCAAAAGTTTTAAAAGCAAAAATCTGACTTTTCTATTAGGATAATATAAGTAGCATTAGAGCTTAAGGTTTGACTATTATTTAAGTGTGAACGTAACCTTATTTAATAAATTGAAAAACATATTTTATTATTAACAAATAAAAAGTATTGTTTTATTTGTTAATAGCAAAAATGCATTTGTTTACTTTACAACTACTAATAATAATTAATTGCATCAAGTTTAAAAGCTTCGATTTTTATTAAACATTATTTATCTTTAGGTTGGCACTTCTGTCTGTGCTAAAATCTGACAGTTGTTTTCAAATGTCATTTCAAAACAGTTTTTTAAATGTCATGTATCAAAACATCTTTTACACTACAACTATCAATAATTGGTAAGCAAAGTATAATTTTAATTTAATTGTAATACGTTTCTAACATTTTATATCATTAATAACAATTTTAAAATATATAAAAGTAATTGTCTTTACGTTGGCACTTTAATACCAACTTAAAATCTGACATTTGCTTTATTTTAAAATGTCAAATGAACCTTCTTGCGTTCCTGTAAACCTAATACAAAAGGGGAATTTTCGTGAATACACGCGGATTAGCATTTCAAATAATTCTTTAGTTTATTTTGGGTTACGTTTTATTAAAAGTGGGGCTATAACTTATCCCGTTGTGTTTGAGGGGTGAGTGAGGGTAAGATGTAGAAGTGATCATTTCTCACGGTTTTTCAATTAAAAGGCAGAAAACGGGCATCAATCTATAAATAAACCATGCCAGATGAATGATAGATAATTAATTAAATAAATATAACAGATATTTTCAATTTAATTCATTTTTTATTGACACCTCGTCCACTAGATTTTTGTGGTTCTCAAAAGTGTTCAAAACGAAAAAAGTGCTCTTTTTACAGGGTGTTGCGTAATTTTGAGCACAAGAATGAGTAATTCCATGTAAATCAATATAAAATTCATCTTCTTATCTTTTAGCTATATTGATAATCACATAGGTGAAATAGACCTGTCACAAATGACGTCACAGCAATCGTTTAACGACATAATGTTTTTGGGAAGCTGTTAAGGTGACAATCATTTTTGGTTAATTTAAGGTTTGACACTTTTTGAAAATTGTAGGAGAAACAGTTTTGTCAAATGTGCACCCACTTTTTCGGGAACAGACTTGTCAAGTGTGACGTCACACTACTTTTTTTTGCTGTTTTTATTTTTTTTGCGGTGTTACGTGCTTTGATCTGTGATCCTAAAAATTATTTCTAGGATTTTTTTGAGTAAATTTGGCAGAAAAAAACTTTTTATTTGTAAAAACGAATCAAATGTTTTTCAATTTATATTGATTTATACTAAATTTAAGGCTTGTCAGAACATAAAGCTGTCATCTGAAACGTCATAATTATTATGATTATTTATTTTTAATAATTCACTTCGGATAATAATCAAATAAAGATTACAACTGCTAAACGTCTACAGACACAGACCTCAAAATTTTCCTGCTGCATGTCAAATGGTTAACTCCTAATATTTTTTTTGAATGTTAGTTCTAATTAGCTTATTATTGTTTTCAATAGATTTAATTTTTTTAAGTTGGCGTACATGCTTGTCAAAAAAATAATTACGTCATGTGTTAATGTTATCATTCTTAATTTTCTACTTACCGAATATAACTGTTATATCTTTGAAAAATAGCGCATATTATCATTTTAAACCAAAAGTATTTTGAAAAGTGATTCAATGGTTCAAATTAGAGACAAAGTGGTTTCAAGGCAAGGCTACAAAACTTCGTTGTTGAAGGGACCCAGCTAGATTTACAATTGTAATGTGTTTTAAATTACACTTATTAAAATCTGAGCATATTTGCTACAAGATATAATGACAACAGCTGAATATCTTCAATAAATGTTGATCGTAACATTGATCTTAATTGTCCACAAGATTTGTACTTCTGGCATTAATCCTCAGAGCACGCCAAAAAATCATAATCAGGAATTGTTTGCATTTTGTCCTTTTTTTACAAAAACTCAAATTTCGGTAGACTATTTCAGATTTATCAAGTAATAAATTTTTAGTCGTTGTCTCGAGTAGTTTCCGAATTACGGGTGGGGTGCATAAATTTTGTTCTTGTCTATTATAATTATTAATTTGTTGTTGAAAATTCAAATTATCTCAAAGATTTAAATTGACTTTTAAATCAAATGGCTTATTACGGTTCTGAGAGCTTCAAAATTCAGTTTCTTTTTGTTTAAATATTAAAAAAAAGTCCTAAAAAATAGCTTATTTATAGCTTTAATTATAACATGCGTTCATAAATTATTTAGATCAAGTCTTGTAATAAAGTATTGAACGTATGTTCATGTTTTGATTAGTTCATACGCAGATACAGGCGTGTCATGTATTATTGGATGAGTGTATCAGGCTAAATTGCGCAGCAGGAGTGAGTTTAAATAATTTGTATAATATTTGAGTAAAAAAAACACAGTATATTGAACAACACTTCCCTTTTAATAAACAAATTGAAAATAATCCACATAGATTAAAATATTCAAACAAATATGATTAAAAAATAACATGAGATAATAGCATAATAGACATACATCGAGAGAAACATTGAATGCAATTTTTCCACAATTATTATTTGTAAAGATTAAGTCTATGCCCCTCCTTTTGCTTCAATTTTTTTTTATTTTGGATAATTTAGATTATAATGACAATAACAATTACATCATATCCGTTAACACCTAATCACATTTATTAGGAACATGTATTTATAACTATAAATTTTTTAAAAGTTTTATATTTTAAATAGTACTACTTTAGAACAATTTCTATCTATTGATTTATATCGGATGAAAAAACATTTTTAATATGAAAAATAAAATCTCTAAGGAAAAATAGGGAGAGATTATCACAGCAAATGTTTTTATTTTTTATGGTGTGGAAAATGGGACAATTAGCATCATATAAATTGTGTTTAGAAGAAAACAGCTGGAATAGATTGAATAGGATAAAGCATTATTCAATCAAAGTCTGTAAAATTGGAAACAACCAAAAAGTTATTCGCCTCGAAAGACCATGAAATGTCTATAAACGTCTATAAAACTACAACAATGTGAAGCGTTTTTTTTTCTAAACACAAATTACAATAATCAACAGAGAAAAAAACTATATAGCAACTTGATAAAAATGGCTTTTCATCAATAAAAATTCATTTGAAAAAGGCACCATCAACATTTACAAGTTTTAAAAAATTGTTCTAAAGTGTTTACAAAAAAAAAAGAATTCAATAAATGTTTAACATCATAATGGTAAAATGTCTATTTATAGGTACCTTATTGTGATTGTATTGAGCATCCATCATTGAACTTATCTACAATGTATAAAAAATAATTCTTGGCATTACGGACAATGGACAATCTTGTATAATGTTTATAAAAAAATAATATGTGTTATTATTATATGTAGAAATTCGATGTTAAACATTTAAGTTTTTTTTTGAGTAGGCAGCGGCCACTTATTCGTGAGAGGTGCTTTGGATAAAGACAAACAATATCAATAATACAATTTCTATAGCCCAAATAGACCATTTTTCAAAGGTCATGCAGTATATGGACTCATAACCCAAAGGTATATAGCTCTTATCTATAAACCACGCAAGTTGTGGGCCCATAACCTATAAGTGCACGACCCAGAGGTTCATAGCCTTGTTATGGGCTCATAACTTCATAGATTTTTAGCCTAAGTATTTATAGCTTATAGATCTATAATCTAGAGACTATTATTTATAGAATACGTAAGCTATAGGCCCATAACCTATAACTCATAGCCTTGTTATAGGCTCATAACTCATAACCCAAAGGTATATAACTCTTATCAAACCACGCAAATTCTGGGCCCATAACCTATAACTCAGAGGATCATAGCCTCGTTATAGACCCATAACCTCATAGGTTCATAACCCAAAAGTCTATAACTTATAGATCCATAATCTATAGACTATGATTCATCTGTCACGTAGCATATGGGTCCATAGCCCAGAGGCTCATAGCCTTGTTATGGGCCCATAACCTCATTGTTTTTTAGCCCAAAAATCCACAGTTGAAAGATCCATCATCTATAAGCTATTATTCATAGGCCACGTATGATATGGCCCATAACCTCTAAGTCGATAGCCCTTTTTGACTATATGAATATCATTGAGCCTCTAATGTGAATTATTATTAATATTGTTTGTTTAAAAAACAAATGTGGTCGTTGTATCTACCAATATTGTTTAAACACAAACTTATCATACGATATAATATTTTTAAACACCATCTAAACACTTATGTCGTCATGAGGTACATCGACTTGGCACAAAACTACATAATTTAATAACTATTTATATTCGGTTGATTTCCGTAAATATCCAGATTCGATGTTTTTTCCTATTTAAAAAAAAATCTTGTGGACATTAATACTGGAGCAAAGGCCACATCAGCATTTTTTTTCTATTAATAACCATCATGACTAGAAGGAACATTACATATCAATCCATTTTCTTATAATATTGCTTTTATTGCTACCTCAGTATATTCTAACGTCATTTCTTCTTTTTCTTTAAAAATGGCTATTGTTAGTTATGGCCATATTCTCAAAAATATGCATCATAACTGAACACTAAAAAACCTATAACATTCAAAAATTCACAGCCATCAAAACAAAAATGCAAGGACGGAAAATATTTTCTCTCCTTTTTACACACACATGGACACAAGTTTTTTTTGCAAAAATTAAGTCACTGCACCTTGATTCGGTGAAAAACAAATGAAATTAACTTCACAGCAATATTTTCCGTTTAACCACTAATAGAGATCAAATCGAGACTAGCTCATCTCATTTTCAAGCAATATACTCATTTAAACAAATTAAAATTAATTTTTGGTCCTTCGAAGACAAAAGTTCTAAACTAAATTAAAAAATTTCTTTCTAAAATATAAACAAAAATTAGTCTTAAATTTTCAACTCATACATAAGTACCAATACAAAAAAAATTTAAATATCACTCAAAAATCAGTCAATTTCATCAGTCATTTTTTTTTCTTGTCCTCATAGATTGCCTAAACTCATCACAATTTAAAAAATATTCAAGAGAGCAATGCAAAAATTAATATTACTAAACAAATACAAATAATTTTGCGTTTTTGAAAAAAATTAATCAAATATAATCCGGCTCGAAAGACCAAGATTTTTTCCAATCTTTGCAAACGCAAACTTGTTGTATTGACAATCAGTTGGTGAGAAAAAACTGTAGATATTTTCAAGTGTTACTGTATCAATCAGATTAAAATTTGGAGCTGATCTGGCTATCTAATGATAGATAGCTGTAGAAGGATCTAAAGCGTTTTCTAACCTCACACTTTCTGAGATCAATAAAAACAAACAATAAGAGCCAAAGCGTTCCATTAGTGTTCCAGCAAAAAAACAAAACACAAATATATATAACAATATCACCATTCCCCAATAGCCCCTTCTCCCCCCCTAAGTGCGTCAGCGCGAGGTATTAATGTGCGTCGTAAGATGTTTTGACAGATAATCAGCTCTGGCAAAGCATTTGCCACACATATCGCAATGATAGGGCCTCTCCCCAGTATGAATTCTCAAATGACGTGTCAGATCGCTCTTGCCACCAAAGGCGCGACCACAAAAAAGACAAACAAAAGGTCGTTCGCCGGTATGCTTACGAACATGCAATTTGAGATTTTCTTTCGAACGAACACATTTGCCACAAAATGGACAAGCAAAACGCCGTTCTCGCTGCTTTTCAGCGGCATCTGCACGCAGAAAACTTATGATGGAGGAGGAATCGGTACGCAGAATGTCCAAATTAGAGTTGGCTGTCACTGGGAAGGTTAGAGCTATAGAGTCTATTGTGTCATCTTGCTCGGCTTCAGGCTTTTCAACTTCAGGTTCATCTGAAAAAAAAAATTCAATTAGAGCTTTATAGAACACATCAGCCAGATGTCAGGTGCTGAATCCAATTGAAAAACTTTGGTCTAAGCCAGTCTTGTCATAGAACATAACAATCTTGACATCAACATAGAATTAAACCAACCCTGTATCTGAAGAAATAGAAACTGCCCAATCACCAGAGAAGAAAACATCAAAATTGAAAAAAAGTATATATAGTTCTTGAATCAGAAGGAACACAACACAACCATATAGTAAAAACAGCTTAGAAAAAAGTGAAAAGCAACAAATGATGATGATTTGAAGACTGTTATCAAAAGTATAACAGCTCCATAAAAGCATAACTAAAAATAACATGCAACAGAAGAAGATTGTGTCATCTTGCGCTTCAGGCTTTGCAACTTCAGATTCATCTAAAAAAACAATTCAATTAGAGCTTTAGAGCACACATCAGCCAGATGTCAGGTGCTGAATCCAATTGAAAAACTTTGGTCTAAGCCAATAATGTCATAGAAAATAACAATCTTGAGATCAACATAAAATTAAGCCAACCTGAAGAAATAGAAACTGTTCAATCACCCGAAAAGAAAAACAAAAAATTTGAAAAAAATATATATAAATCTTCAATAAGAAGAAACTAAACACAACGATACAGTAAAAACAGCTTAGAAAAAAATGAAAAGCGTAGATTATAACAAATGAATTCAAGACTGTTATCAAAAAACTCCGTAAAACCATAATTGAAAATAGCATGCAACAGAAGAAGACTGGGTTACGAATGGGTTATAAGCGAGAAGAAGAGAAAACTAAAAAAAAAAATTGTAAAAACGTGTATTTTAAGAATAAAAGACAATAAACAAATGAAAAACAATAATATTGTAGGTAGAAAAAAATCAACAAAAACATGACAGATTACAGCACGTAAGACCGCAAAAAAAATTAAACAATAATTGTATAATAATTCAACCAAAAAAAAACAAATTGGCAAATAAAAAAATGTATAAATTTAATAAGCTTAATGTTAGTTGCAGAATTGCATCAAAACACCATTACGCTAGAAACAAAAACGAAAGCAATAGAAAGAAAATTTAAAGAACAAACAATATTGCAATAACTAAAAAAATTATTAAAAATAAAACATAAACAAAAAAAACAGTTTCAGAAAATAATCTTAAACAACAAAATTATAAAATCACGATAAAAAAATACAAAACAAAAACATAAAGCAGGCTTAGAAATGTCTTATAAATAAATACACAGAATATAAATGAGATTATTTAAAAATAATAATACTGAAAAAAGAAATGAAGAATATAGCAATAAAAAACGAGAAAAATAATAGCAGAAAAAAAATTATCAAAAAAAAAGAGTTCATTAAAATTGTTGTAGTTTACAAGGTTGGTAAATAATATAGAAAACATAATTAATAAAAGTAAGAAAAAAAAAAGAGATAAGTAGTCAAAAGAAAGAAATTTTGAACGTTATTGTGACGTGATGAAAGAAAGTATTGAGATTATAGAAATCTACATGAAAAAAAAAATCAAATAGAACAAAAACAATGAATGTGAGGCAAATGCAAAATGATCAAGTAAAAAATTATAATACTTTAGAAAAGAATATTTAGAGTAGGTGCTGGATGAAAACAAAAAATGTAAGACACAAGTATACAAACAGACAGAAAAAGAAAATAACCAACTGTGTGCTTTAATATAGAAAATATAGTAGATATTTTAAGAAAAGACTGAGAAAAGATGTCTGACAGTATGATGACAATTGTGATCATAGAGCAAAGATATAAAAGTGGCAGAAAAGAAAAAAGAGAAAAAAACTAAAATACAATAATGATACAGTTCAATAAAAAAAACATCAGTACATAGAAGCAAAGACAAGAGAATCTAGTTGTTAAAGCTGAATAATAAAAAAAAAGTGTAAAGTATTACAATAATAAAAAAAAAATCAATAAACCAGAGGGAAAAAACCAAAATAGCAATATAAATAGAAAACATTTAGTTAGAGGCAATTCAGAAGCAGAAAATGAAATAAAAGGAAAAACAAACAAGAAAAAAATCAGATATAACAAAACATATGATAATAGACTTATTCTTTTTATGCTGTCAAGTTGCTAAAAAAAAATCTACAAAAAAAAGAAAAAAATTAAGTAGATAAAATGCTTAAACGCACCACAGTATACAACCTAATAATAATAAAAAAACAACAAAAGGCAATAAAAAAAGTTTTATTAAGATAAGTAATTAAATAACAAGAAAATATTGAAAACTAAAATAAACTAAATGCAAATCAAAATATAGAAATAGAAGACCTAATGGCTGAGAGAGAAGATTGCAGTAGACTATGCTGTAGCAATTTAAAAAAAATGTACAAGCTAGGTAGTTTAAAATTAAACAAAAAAGCAGAGTCAAGCAAAAAACAAAAATAACTATATTAAAAGAGAAAAAAAAATTGTGCCAGTTATTGTTGAATATGAAACAAAATAAATAAAAAGCAGCAAAATTCAAAAAGTATATTAAATAGAAAATTATATAAAGCAATTAAAATAAACAAAAACAAAAAAAAATAGATGTAGAATAACTTAAAAATTAAGCAAAAAAAATACTAAAAGAGCAAATAAATAATTAAAAACAACAAAATAATAGAGGTTGGATATTGAATGATGCCTCTGAGTATGGTAGAAAATATAATAAAAATATAAAAAACAGAGATAAAAAGAAAAAACAATACGGTAAATATAAAAATAAGCAACAATTCAAAAAATTATTGCTAACATAAAAACTTCAAACATAATTAGGTCAAAGAACAAACTAGATTAAGAAACACAATAGCGAAAAAAATAAAAAAAAATCAAAATAGTAAGCAATGAAACAGATGAAAAACAGAAAAGCTTCCTTTTTGTACCTAAAAAAAAAAATAAAAAGACTGCAATAAAAAAAACTACAAATAACTAGCTAAATAGCAACAGTAAACCAAAAAAATAATAAAGGTTAAAAAATATTAAAACAAAAAAGCAGGACTAATAATTAATCTAGAAATAGACAAAAAGCTAAAAAAAAAATAATTGAGCTAAAAAAAATAAATATATCAAGCAAAAAAACTAAAAAAAAATAAATAAAAATAGTCAACAATTAAAACCGATGAAAAACAAGAAGGCTTCATTCTTGCACAAAAAAAACTAATCTACAATATGAAAAAAGACAAATAACTAACTAAATAGCAGCAGTAAAAAAAAAATTAAAAACAAACAAGCAGAACTATTAATCAATCTAGAAATAGACAAAAAACTAAGAAAAAAAAATTGAGCTAATAAAATAAATATGAATCGCAAAAAAACTAAAAAATAAAAATAGTCAACAATTAAAACAGATGTAAAACTAGAAGGCTTCATTCTTGCACAAAAAAAAACTAATCTACAATGAGAAAAAAGGCAAATAACTAACTAAACAGCAACAGTAAATAAAAAACTATGAAAGTTAAAAAATATACAAACAAAAAAACAGGACTAATAATTAATCTAGAAAAAGACAAAAAACTAAAAAAAAATAATTGAGCTGAAAAATAAATATATATATATATATCAAAAAAACTAAAAAAAAAATAAAATTAGTTAACAATTAAAACAGATGAAAAACTAGAAGGCTTCATTCTTGCACAAAAAGAACTAATCTACAATGAGAAAAAGACAAATAACTAACTAAATAGCAACAGTAAATAAAAAAATAATAAAAGTTAATAAAAATAAAAACAAAAAAGCAAAAGCAATAATTAATCTAGAAATCGACCAAAGCTAAGAAAAAATAATTGAGCTGAAAAAGTAAATGTATATAGCAAAAAAACTAAAAAAAATAAATAAAAATAGTTAACAATTAAAACAAATGAAAAACTAGAAGGCTTTATTCTTGTACCAAAAAAGAAAAAAAACTTATTTACAATGAGAAAAAAGACAAATAACTAACTAAATAGCAACAGTAAATGAAAAACTATAAAAGTTAAAAAATATTCAAACAAAAAAACAGTACTAATAATTAATCTAAAAAAAAATAATTGAGCTAAAAAAATAAATATATATATATACATATATGTATATCAAAAAAACTAAAAAAAAATAAATAAAATTACTTAACAATTAAAACAGATGAAAAACTAGAAGGCTTCATTCTTGCACAAAAAAAAACTAATCTACAATGAAAAGAAAGACAAATAACTAACTAAATAGCAACAGTAAATAAAAAAATTAAAAACAAACAAGCAGAACTAATAATTAATCTAAAAATAGACAAAAAACTAAGAAAAAAAAATTGAGCTAATAAAATAAATATGAATCGCAAAAAAACTAAAAAATAAAAATAGTCAACAATTAAAACAGATGTAAAACTAGAAGGCTTCATTCTTGCACAAAAAAAAACTAATCTACAATGAGAAAAAAGACAAATAACTAGCTAAATAGCAACAGTAAATAAAAAAATAATAAAAGTTAGAAAAACTCAAAACAAAAAAAGCAGAACTAATAATTAATTTAGAAATAGACAAAAAACTAAGAAAAAATAATTGAGCTTATAAAAAAAATATGTATCGCCAAAAAACTAAAAAATAAAAATAGTCAACAATTAAAACAGATGGAGAACAAAGCGGCTCCTTTCTTGTACCAAAAAAAAAAAAAAATAAAACTAATCTACACTGAGAAAAAAGACAAATAACTAACTAAACAGCAACAGTAAATAAAAAACTATGAAAGTTAAAAAATATACAAACAAAAAAACAGGACTAATAATTAATCTAGAATAAGACAAAAAACTAAAAAAAAATAATTGAGCTGAAAAATAAATATATATATATATCAAAAAAAACTAAAAAAAATAAATAAAATTAGTTAACAATTAAAACTGATAAAAAACTAGAAGGCTTGATTCTCGCACAAAAAAAAACTAATCTATAATGAGAAAAAAGACAAATAACTAAGTAAATAGCAACAGTAAATAAAAAAAATTATAAAAGTTAACAAAAATAAAAAAGCAGAACTAATAATTAATCTAAAAATAGACAAAAAACTAAAAAATTGAGCTGATAAAATAAATATGTATCGCAAAAAAACTAAAAAATAAAAATAGTCAACAATTAAAACAGATGGAGAACAAAAAGGCTCCATTCTTGTAACAAAAAAAAATAAAACCAATCTACAATGAAAAGAAAGACAAATAACTAACTAAATAGCAACAGTAATTAAAAAAATAATAAAAGTTAAAAAATATACAAACAAAAAAGCAGGACTAATAATTAATCTAGAAATAGACAAAAAAGTTAAAAAAAATTATTTAGCTGAAAAAATAAACACATACAAAGCAAAAAAATTAAAAAAAAATAAATAAAAATTGTCAACAATTAAAACAGATGTAAAACTAGAAGGCTTCATTCTTGCACAAAAAAAAACTAATCTACAATGAGAAAAAAGACAAATAACTAACTAAATAGCAACAGTAAATAAAAAAATAATAAAAGTTAGAAAAAATCAAAACAAAAAAGCAGAACTAATAATTAATCTAGAAATAGACAAAAAACTGAAAAAATAATTGAGCTGATAAAATAAATATGTATTGCAAAAAAACTAAAAAATAAAAATAGTCAACAATTAAAACAGATGGTGAACAAAAAGACTCCATTCTTGTAACAAAAAAAATAAAACCAATCTACAATGAAAAGAAAGACAAATAACTAACTAAATAGCTACAGTAAACCAAAAAAATAATAAAAGTTGAAAAATATACAAACAAAAAAGCAGAACTAATAATTAATCTAGAAAAAAACAAAAAACTAAAAAAAAATAATTGAGCTGATAAAATACATATGTATCGCAAAAAAACTAAAAATAGTCAACAATTAAAACAGATGGAAAACAAGGAGGCTCCATTCTTGTACCAAAAAAAAAATTAAAATTAAACTAATCTACAATGAGAATAAACCCAAATAAATAACTAAATAGCAACAGTAAATAAAAAAATAATAAAAATTAAAAAAAATAAAAACAAAAAAGCAAAACTAATAATTAATCTAGAAATAGACAAAAAACTAAAAAAAATAATTGAGCTGATAAAATAAATATGTATCGCAAAAAAACTAAAAACTAAAAATAGTCAACAATTAAAACAGATGAAAAACTAGAAGACTTCATTCTTGCACAAAAAAAAACTAATCTACAATGAGAATAAAGACAAATAACTAACTAAATAGCAACAGTAAATAAAAAACTACAAAAGTTAAAAAATATACAAACAAAAAAGCAGAACTAATAATTAATCTAGAAATAGACAAGACAAAAAAACAAAAATAAAAATAAGTGACCTGAGAAAAGAAAGCTCGGTAACAAAAACATAGTAAATAACAACAAATAAGAAAGCTGATTAATCAGAAAAAACGTTTCGTTCAAGATTGAAAAAATTAAACTTTATTGAAAAACCTTTAGAGCAAGTTGACTTGAAAGATAAACTAGCAAAGATATAGAAGCTCAAAAACTGATCTAAACAAAAAACGCTTTAGAAAAAATAAAATAAAGATCAACATAAAACGAACTGAAGAAGCAAACAAAAACAAGACAAAACAAATAGATCTACAAAGACTGGAAAGTGAAAAAAAAAAGTTAAACAAGTAGAAAGAATTAAAGACAACAGAATAATTTAGACAAAAAGACAACAATGTTGTATAATATAATTAATTCAGAAAAAATAGAACTTTCAGATAAAAGAATATGTCACTAGTTGCCATCTTCTACCAAAATTATTTGGTACATACAAATTGTTTGATCTACATCTGGTATTGGTTCAACTCTAAAAAGCCAGAAGGTACTTGAGATGCAAAAACTTTAGTAGTTTGAACACATCTAACTAACAAAGAGAGAAAAACTTACTACAAAATAACTGAGAAACAAACTAAGAAAACATTCGAAAAAAGAAAGAAAAAAACATTCAAAACAGAAGAAAAAAAGATTAGAAAACAAATAAAAGTACAGAAGATCTGTCAAAATGATTAATGTTATACCAAGTGTTTATAAATGTTTCCTACCTTTACTATCATCATTAACTATTTCCTTTTTGACTACAACTTCTTCTTCTTCTTTAGTATCCATAATAGCTTCATTAGAACTTGACACTTGATCGCTACTATTCTCTATAGTAGTTTCATTTTTATCAGTGTTTGTCTTTAGTAACCCTTCTGTGTTTTTCCCATGTAGCTTCTCTAGAGCATGGTTTAATCTATGTTTCTTAAAGGATTTTAAATATCGAAATTGCATTCCACAAACATCACAAGAAAACAACTTGTCAGCTGGTAGACGTGCTCTATGATTCTGCTCTCTATGTTTTACATAAGCTGACCGGTACCTATAGCTTTGACCACACTGCTCACAAATAAAAGGCTTTTCCATGGAGTTAAGAGACCCAATATGTTGGAGGGCTGTATGTTGCTCCAGTAGCCAAATGGAGGGAAAAGCTGCCATACAAGATGGACAACGATACATCTCTTCTCCAATGAGAGAAGGATGAATAAGGCCAACTTCAAGGAGGGATGTTGGGAGAGTTGGAAACGGCAAAGTAAAAGGAGTTGAGGAACGGCTACTTTGGGTACTAGAGGGTCGCTCTAATGGGGAACTGCTCGGACGTTCGAGGGGTGAACTTGCTGGCCGATCCATGTCTACTGAACCCTGAAACAAATACATTACAACAGTATTAATGAGAGAAACAACCAAATGGAGCTAACACAAAACTGACCTACCTGCCAGAGACATGAAAAAGTGACATATATAGTTGACTCACTCAACTAAGACCCCATAACATTTTATTGCTTCATGAGAAATCGAGCAGGCCGCAATAACGTCAATTTCTAATCATCTGTGAGCTGCCACCACAATTTTTTCCAATGGTTGAGCAATTTGACTTGAAAATGCATTAAAATTCTATGTTGTCTTAGCTGAGTGAGATATTGATTGCATTTTAAACTATCCCGGGCAAAAAATTGCGACGGGATAAACGTCTCATGTTGGGTAGTAACGAAAACTTCGATTTTGGATCAGGAGACTAGGAACGAACAGAAGTTAACAAAAACAAAATAAGAGCGCTAAATTCAAAAAAATTACAAAAATAAATAAAAATTCTTCAAAAACCGTTTGAAAACAAACACCTTTTTCCAATTGTCATCAAAAAAGAGGTTTGTAAATTTACGAAAATTCCAACTTTGTATCAGGGTGGCATAAATGAGAAGAGTATAAGATAATAATGATCTACTATTGCCAGCTATAGAAAAATAAATTACTAAAAGATGTTAGAAACTGCAACAAAAACAATTTTTGGAACTTTCCAACTTTATAAAAACAAAATTACTAAAATAAAGGCAAAATTATTGGATTTATTAGCAGATTTTCATTCACTTGTTTTTAAATTTAGCAAAAATGGACGTCTAATCTTCCATCCACATATAATTTACGAAAATCCTAAGCATTTGCCAGGATCTCAGACATTAAAAAAGGTTGTATCTTTTAAGATGAAGCGTATTCTAATTATCTTAGGTTGGTAATGATTGACAGTTGATGAATAAAGTGCTACCAATTCTAAAACAACAAACTTCTATGATTAGCTTTTTCCGACCATGTGATCCTGCTCCAAAAGTTCAGATTTTCGTCAGTCACATTTTTGTTGTTTTTTTTTTTTTTAATTCCATTTATTGTGGGTGAGTTAAAAAGAGTTGCAAATTAAAATTAGATGTTTCGGGTTTATTAACCTTCATCAGTGAGATGTAAAGGTGAGATTGAATCAGGCGTTCGGCTGGATTGGTGAGAATATACAATTTAATCATTAAAAAGAAATCCGTGAAGCCAAAAAATTATAAAAGTCAACTATGACTTAGATTGCTACAAATAAAAATATTTTATATATCAGTTACATTGATTTTGTGTTTATGTATAGCTTCTTGTTAATCAAGAAAAAACTATGTGCGACTGATGAGCTCAAACTAACAGCGTAACACACCATGTCTCGCATTGTTTGATCTCTTAATCGAAAGACAATATTTCATCTTCCAATAAAAACTAAGTAAGGTTACAAAAAAAAATAAAACAAAATATGAACAAAAGAATAACTAAAAAAATACTTTTTTAAAACTAATTTGTTTGCTATAAACGTCAATTTACAACGCAAAAAACAGGTAAATAGCAATAAAATGTAAAAAAGAAAATACTAAAAACTAAAAAAAATCATGTTGGGAAAAAATTCATGTGCATACTGCAACTAGCAAAACCAAAAACAAAATAGAAAAACAGATTAATCTTACAAATATGACAAAAACAATTAGAAACATAAAAACAAAAAAAAAAGTGCAAAAATAAAACAAAAACAAGAAAGAGATTGGCTTTATAAATGACAAAAACAATTACAAACACAAAAATGCTAAATATTAGAACTAAGATGGGGTCAGGCGTTGATAAAACAAAAACAAAAAAACTTTTTCTGAAAAATAATACACATAAAGCCTGTTCCATCGAGAAGTACACCAAAATGTTTTGTTTTGACTAATAGTACTAGAGAAGATCAATGCAAATTCATTCAAACTAAAGCTTGGACATGTTTTGTTCTTATTGGAACTCATTAGCAAGTCGCAACAGATTCAGATTTGAATGAATTTCGTTCAAATTTTGATCAAATAAGAACGAAACATGTTCAAGTTTACAGATATAGTTTGAATGGATGCTTTTTATTTTACCAGTTGGTGGCTAACCGAAGAAGATAGATTACATTGATATGCGTTTGAGACAAGAGGTGCTAACGTGATAGCTTGGTTGTCCAATCAGCGATACACTTTTTATTTTAAATTGTATCTATCAATCATCTAGACGATAAACTAATTGTATAAAAACATGTGTGAAACTTATTTTCAAAAAAATGTTTGATGTAAGGTAGCTTCTCTTAAATTTAGTAGAATAAATTTGAAAGTCAAAAACAATTTAGAAGATAAGAAAACAAAATCAACCAAAACTCACAGTTCAATGTAATAGTAATGCGCATGCATCACCTCAAATTGGTTTTTAGCGCTAAATTTAAAAAGTAAACAAAGTTAAATAACATAATATAACATTTATGCTGGAACTAAAACTGAGATAGAAAAAAAAACATAAGAAAACAAATCCGAATAACAAATTAAACAAGAATTAAAATAAAACAATAAACATTTTTAGATTGAATGTAAATCAAAGTTGAAATAAATAATTTTTAGAACGAATAAAACATGAACAACAACTTTATCTTCAACCAACCGAAACAATAAATTAATAAGAAACAACAAAAAATAAAAATAAATTAATAAAAAAAAATAATTAACATAAAAACAAAGACACAAAGTTGGAGAATAAAAAAAAACTTGTCGCAATTGCTTAAAGAAAAACTGGAACAGCTTATAATAAAAAAATGTCAAAAATGTGAGAATGCAAAAACTAAACAATGTTAAAGAAATTAAGCGAAAAATAAGATAACAAATTAGTAAAAAATATTTTAAAATTAGTAAAACAAAGTTTATAATACACAAACTTAATACAAAAAACAAGCAAACAAAATAAATTAAACAACAATACCAACCATTTGAAAATTGCGCAAATAGAAAAAAAAATCAAAAAATGACTTAATACAGTAAGAAAGCAAACAAAAAAGGTAAAACAATACAAATCATTTGAAAATTGAAAACAAATAGAAAAAAAATCAAAAAATAATGAAAAAATGTAGATAACAAATAACTATAAACATAAAAAATAAAAGTTTTTGCGGAAAATTAAGTATTTGTTTATTTTTCCATTTTCCTTTCTTTTCAATACTGTTTACTCATATCTGTCTAATGTACACCATATTTCTGGTAAGTGTTATATTCTTTATCTTTCTTTTTTGCATATTGTATATACACTTTCCTTCTATTCTAATGAGAATTTGCTTTTTGTTTATTCTAAACCTTGGTGTTTATAATTTTTTACACTACATTGATTAGTACTTTATCTGTAATTATATAAATATACCTATTGTTATCTTTTTTTTTACAATTTTCGCTATTTTATTACATATTATACTTTTTCCTTCTTTTATTTTTTCTTTTTTTTATTTTCACAATATACGTGAAATAAATTGGTGCGTTGATAAATTATTGAGATCAAGTAATGCCATAAAATTTTGAACAGATTTTTATTTTTTTTTTATTATTAGTTCATACGCAGAAACGGATAATATTTTAGACGAGCTTTGACGTTTTTTTTAACATTTCGACAATCATACTATAATAGACAATAAAAGTCTGTCAAGTTAAATTACACACTAAGACAAGGTCTCAATAATTTATGAACGCATGGTACTTTGTTAAATACATATAATTTGATATATCATTTTTCTTTTGTTTTTTTAACACCTTTTTCTCCTATCTTGTAATATTCTCTATTATCTTTTCCTTGCTACTTTGTTATATCATTTTTCTTTTGATTTTTTTAACACTTTTTTCTCTTATTTTGTCTTATTCTCTATTATCTTTTCCTTGCTACTTTGATATATCATTTTCTTTTGATTTCTTTAACACTTTTTTCTCTTATTTTGAAACATTTTCTATTATCTTTTCTTGCTTGCTACTTTGTTATATAATTTTCTTTTAAATTTTTTAACACTTTTTACTTTTATTTTGTCATATTCTCTATTATCTTTTCCTTGCTGCTTTGATATATAATTTATTTTTTTATTTTCTTTAACACTTTTTTTTCCTATATTGACATATTCTCTATTATCTCTTTTTTGCCACTTTGTTAAATCATTTTTTTTGTTTTCTTTCACACTTGTTTCTTTTATTTTGTCATATTTCGTATAATCTGTTCTTGCTACTTTGTTATATCATTTTTCTTTTGATTTCTCTAACACTTTTTTCTTTTATTTTGTAACATTTTCTATTATCTTTTCTTGCTACTTTGTTATATAATTTTCTTTTAAATTTTTTAACACTTTTTACTCTTATTTTGTCATATTCTCTATTATCTTTTCCTTGCTACTTTGATATATAATTTATTTTTTTATTTTCTCTAACACTTTTTTTTCCTATTGTGACATATTGTCTATTATCTTTTCTTTGCTACTTTGTTATATCATTTTACTTTTAATTTCTTTAACATTTTTTTCTTGTCTTTTCCTTGCTACTTTGTTATATCATTTATCTTTTGCTTTCTTTAACACTTTTTTTCTATTCTGTCATATTCTCTATTATCTTTTCCTTGCTGCTTTGTTATATATATTTTTTTGTTTCCTTTAACACTTTTTTCTCCTATTTTGTCATATTTTCTATTATCTTTTCTTGTTACTTTGTTATATCATTTATCTTTTGCTTTCTTTAACACTTTTTTTTGATTCGGTCATATTCTCTATTATCTTTTTCTTGCTGCTTTGTTATATCATTTTTCTTTTGTTTTCTTCAACACTTTTTTCTCTTATTTTGTCATATTCCCTATTATCTTTTCTTGCTACTTTGTTATATGATTTTTCTTTTAGTTTTTTCTACACTTTTTACTTTTATTTTGTCACATTCTCTATTATCTTGTCCTTGCTACTTTGTTATATCATTTTTTTTTTGGTTGGTTCTACACTTTTTACTGTAATTTTGTCATATTCTCTATTATCTTTTCCTTGCTACTTTGTTATATTCTTTTTCTTTTGGTTTTTTCTACACTTTTTACTGTAATTTTGTCATATTCTCTATTATTTTTTCCTTGCTACTTTGTTATATCATTTTGTTTTGATTTCTTTATAATTTTTGTCTCCTATATCAACATATTCTCTATTATCTCTTCCTTGCTACTTTGTTATATCATTTTTCTTCTTTTTCTTTAACATTTTTTTCTCCTATTTTATCATATACTCTATTATTTTTTCCTTGCTACTTCTAGTAAGATTTTAACGCATTTCTTCTTTTCTAGTTTGGTCCTTTTGGCTCTCTACTTTAAAAAATTTCATTAAAATTTTGATTTTACTTTAAAATTGTTGTTTTTGTAGCAGTTTTTTTCTATAAATACAGTTGAATAGATTTTTTTTCTAAGTCTTGATATTTTTGTGTGGAATTAGTCTTTTATGCTTTGGCTATTAATTTAATGTAAATTATGTTAACAAAATAAAATTCCACTGCAAAAACTAAAAATAACAATATTTTCTAAAAATATTGAAAGTTACATGACAAATGACAATATAGCTCATTTTTCCATCGTTGAGCCAAACTTTTTTTAAATAAAACAATCTCAAGTTTTTTTATTTTATTCTTTTTTCTATTAATGGGTACTCAATCTTATAATTCTTTTGAGTTTTTATTTAAAATAAATAAGTTATAATTTTTTTTTCTCTAAAAAGTTTTTTAAAAATAGGCGTATAAAAATGTTGTAGAATTTTTGCTATTTTTTACAAAAATCTAATTTTTGTGCATAGCAAAATAAAGGTTAGAAGTGTAATATGTAATTTTTATTTCTCATTTTCAAATTATGATTCTACAGAAAAAACAACATAAAAATATTTTGCGAACAATAACTGTTTGAGTTGGCAACACTTTTTTTATTTGCCTAGCTCCAACACTGTAACCGGATACGCTTGTTTGATAAATACTTGACATAACACTTATAAAAAAAATTGTAGGTTATGTCACACCGACTAACTTTTTAATTGGCATCTGTCAATAATCTTGTTAGATTCAAAGGTGTCATCAGTCAACACGAAGAGGTTGCAGTTGTGCCATTTTAAAATGAAATCTAGGATTGCCAACTCAAAAAATATTTAATCAGCTACCATGCACACTATTAAAAATTAAACAAAGCACACTGTACTTTATTATTATGTTTTATTATTAACCTAAACCTAAAAAAATTACAGTTGTTTTAAATTTTCTAAACATTTATTATTAAATTTGGCTTTATAATTTTTCAACTGTAAATAATAATAATTGTTAACTTAGAAAAGAGAAGAATATTAATCAAAAATTTAATTGTAAGACTTTAAACTATTTTTAATAAAAAAATTACAAAAATTTTGACAATTAATTCAATGTGTAAAAAAAAGTGTTATTTATTTTTTTATACATCCTGCATATTTTTTATTTCTCACAGCTTCTTTTTTTTTTATTTATATACTATATTTTTCTAGATTTTCTGCTCTACATTTTTCTCTTTTTGTTTAAGAACATTTTTTTTTTATCTCTTTTATTATTTTTCTATATTCCTCTCCCTTCTGTGTGCACTTTTGTTTTTCACTTTATTCTATTTCTAACTATACCTATATCTTATTAGTGTCTTATATTAAAAATTTTTTTTTTGTCATTCGTTGTAATTATAACTTTGTAAATGTCATTTGTAGTATCTGACTCAGTTCTTGTGCCTTATTTAGACCAATTTATTTATGTAATAGTAGCCCTTATTTTAAAAGGTTATATCGCCCCTAGAAAAAAACTTGACTACAAATAATAGTTTTGTATTGCCAGATGACGATAAAGCCCAATCATTAATCCTGTTAAAGAAATTATCGTGTCCGAAAGGATAGGATGGCACAAGACCAGGTCAGGTCAGGTCAAGTCAACTTCAATATTGACTTTCATTGTTGAGATGATTTTAATGCTGACATATAATCTGTTACTTTCAGCGTTACCACTGCGTTACTACGACCTTTTTGAGGTCTAGTCGGGATAATAAGCAGTTTTGTTGTATTTTCACACATTTTTTTTACAGAATTGCTTATATAATTGACTGAATGTAATTGTTTTTCTTTAATAATAAAATATAATTTAAACAAGCCACAGAAATCATGCATTTTTTTTATACTTATAACAAATATTTAATAATGTGATTACAATAGAATAAAAAAAATGTATTTGTCACTAGTCAAGTGTCTTCAAGCTGTAGGTAAAATTACGTTGTGAAAACAAAAGAATTCCATGATTTCCATGTCTTGCCTAAATTATGCTTTTAATGAAAAAGGTCAACTTAATAATAAACACCACATTTGTTTTTATACGATTTTATTTGTCAAAAATGGTTTTTACAGCTATGATATGCATTTTCTTTTAACAGTAAGCATTGCAGACATAATGGCAAACAAAAAAAAGAAATTATTTAAAAACAACCAACCTAGCAGATAAACAACAAGAAGTTTCTGTGAAATAAATATCTAATTAGTGTAGAGTTATAAAGGTAACCAGCATAACATAAATAAAAGGTACTTATAGCTCAACAAAAAAAAAAATGTGACTACTTTTTTGCAACTACGTTTGTCAATAATTATTTATTATTATTTTTTTTTTTTAGATAAGTACATTGGAATTTACTAAGTATTGGTGCAAATTCTTAGTCAGTTTTTTACGGTCGTTTTGAGTGTAGTTAATTTTATTTTTGACATTATATATATCAATGGTTCTGGAGCCAAAGAAAAAATTTTGAAGTGTAGTGCATCTATTGTAGTAAATTTACAAAAAAAAAAAATAATTAAATTTAGAGTGTCAAGTCAATATTTAAAATACAAAAACTTAACAACATCACTAATAACTATTTGGTAAATTGGCACTCAACAAACTGTAAATAATTTTTTCTGTTATAGTCTATTGTGGGAACATCTGTCAGTTAATGGTATAATAACTAAAAATTTGGAACTGGTCTCATTTGTCTAGATTGAATAGCTTTTAAATAATATAATTTTTTTAGTTTTTTTGTTTTCTAAAATTCAGTTTTTTTTTTTGGCAAAATGGCACATATTCTACCATTCAATTTCCGGCAAATGAGAAAAGTTTTGCAATTGTTTCTATTAACAGTCATTAATTGGTCACAAGATTCGGCTCGAAAGACCATGAAAAACTGTTAGATATGAAACATTGTATATACAGTGCAGTGATGTTGGTCAGTTTATATCTAAATATATTGTAATGTTAGTGGAAGTGAGTGGCCCTGAGCTACCATAGAATTAGAGATCCCGGTTTAAGCAGAAATTTACTGAATTTGTGTCATTTTAGCATAAATGGTGCTTAAAAAAAATTATAAAAAAACTTATTTTATCTATTTATAAATAACTAGCATTAGTATAAAATGCTTTTAGAGCTCCTCCGCGTTAGGTGTTTAATAAAACACAATCACAAAAAGGTCGAAATGTTTGTGATATAAAAAAAATTTTTTGGATACTATATCAAAAAAAAATTTTTTTTATAACCACAACAACACATGAACCTAGAAACATTTCTTAAAAACAATTGTTTTTCATCACAGATTATCACAGATTATATCTGCAATTTTTTTAGTTATTTTTCTTATTTATTATGTTTCCTACACTCACTGATTTTGTTATTTCCACTAAAATTTATATCGCATAATATTCAGAAACCGACTGTTTCTCGATGTAATTCTTCAGTCCTTTATTCTCACGACCTTTTTTTTTTATTAATTCGAAATTATCACTTAAGTACAGTCAAAGTATGATTTTTACACACTGCCTTGTTGGTATTTCAATTTATTAACTGACAGCACCGATTTCTTTTACTATTTTTTTCGTTCTCTCTCTCTTTTGGTTATGCAATGCAAGTCTGGATGCTTGCAAATTCAATTAATTAGTAGAGGCACTCGATTATGATGATGATATATATAGAGCTATCATATATGATTCTAGTGATTAATCATATATGATAACTCTTTTTTTAGAGTCAGACCATTTGCCGACCACTGGCCCGTCCGGACCGTAACTTTGAGTATCCAGAAAAACCATAATAAATTATGCTACTCAACTATAAGTATCCTATTTACAACAATATATATTTCTCTATTAAAAATATTATAAATATATTCTCTTAAGTAGGAAACAAAAATAGTAGTCCAAACTTATGACTAAGGCGTCCTAGGTGCTGATATATATGCAAATATAGCTGAGTACGGCTCTGACCGATCCAAATACCCATACAAAAAGCAGGTCATTAGTATAAACTATGCCTGTGTATGTGTCCAATTAATAAGTATATATAATATATATATATATTATAATATATATAATATTAAAAATCTATTATAGTACTATTTGTATATATGATTATTGCTATATATTTCCATGGTAAACAATGATTTACTTCATTTTCTCTAAAAAACATAAAGGAACCAACACACTGCAGGTTATTGCTATTGACCTAAAAACTCACATTAAACCAAAATCCATCATAAAATACGCTCTAAAATTTAAAATAACATATATGTCACGGTCAGACTTATGGAATAACGTTGGGACTAGTATACGGTCATATCTTTTTTTTTAATCCCGGTCTAACACTTCTGATCTAACAAGATCTTGGTTAATATAATTAGACTAATGAAAAGAGACATACTTTGAGACATCTTTGATTTAAAATTCTCCATTTTGGCATAGTGGTGCGCGTGCGTTTAGAATACCCCTTTTTCATCTGTGCGTGTCTTTCCATTTTGACGCAAGTCAGCAAAAAAAATGTCAAAAGCTGTGAGTTTAGATCTAAACCTAATTTAATTTGAATAATGCTTCTACTAAAATCAGATTGACAATTGCCATTAACGCTTCAATCCTGAAAAATCAGCTTTTTTTGAAAATTTGAGATATAACTTCAAAAGGACAAGAAAGTCTCAAAGTATGCGCCTATTTGGTAGCTGGTGCATAAACATGTATGTATATATGAAAAACATTTATACACTTTCAGGCTGGAGTAGAAACATTGAAATCTATCATATTGAAAAGTATTTATATTTTATATTTCGAATAATATTGAAAGTTTTCTATGATGGAAGTTGGTTTACTATAAGTTTTTAGGTTATATGGTAAACGGCACTGCGCACCGGTCAGTGGTCGTCATCTGCCGAAGGCAAATGCCGAATTTCCTTCCCTGCATTTTATTTTTAATACTGCAAAGGTACATTAATAATACCCTAACATACCTCATTTTTTAAGTAACTAAGGCGGTGCCAATGGAATGAATATCACTCACTCATTGTGGAAGATCACCAAATTACACTAAACGCATTTTATCAGCTATGCGTTTTGGGTCAGGCGTAAATTACACCAATAACTAAGTTTTAAAAACTATCACAGCTCTTACAGATGCAAAAACACATATAAACACTTATAGATTCTTGGTCGATCAACTTCAAAATCCGGCTTAGATGATCAAAATGAAACCACTTTAATATAATTTGACTAAAGTTTTGATCCGGCTCGAAAGACCAAAAAAATACAAATTTTACATATTACCTCAATTTTTGCTTGTTTCTCTCTTCGATATCAAAAAATCAGCAAAATATTAAAGTAGTTTTTGCATTTAGATGGCTCACTAATCAAAACAAAAAATCCATAAACCAATTTGCCAGTAGTGTAATTCTAGCCACTCTCTATCCTCTCACTCACACTAATTAACAAAACAACGCTAAAACTAATGTGGACTTTCTTCTTCAGTGTCCAACGGACTGGGCGACAGGAACTTGCGAACATATTTCGGATAGTGAGTTTTTTCGTGAGCTTTCAAAATAGTAGAACGAGAAAAAGTTTTGCCACAAAGCGTACAACGAAAAGGTCTTTCGCCTGTGTGTACTCGACAGTGGTCTTTCATGTGATGCCTTAGCTTAAACGCTTTTCCACAAAATTCGCATTTAAATGGTCGATCACCCGTATGAACTGGTAGATGTGCTATAAGTGAGCTAACGTCAGGAAACGATTTGCCACAAAACTTGCATAGAACAACACCGCCAGTTGCACCAACAGCAGCTGCTTCACCCAGGTCTAGATCCATCGGAGTAGGCGGCTGATCAGTGGGATCGGGTGGATCATGTGGCGCACTTGGTATTCGTCCACTAAAGTGTGAATCTATAAACACTGAACTTTCTGGCACTCCCAAAGTTGCTTGTAATTGCTCCCGATACTTTAACGTTTCTAAACTGTGCGATAGAATGTGACGTGTCAGCTTGCTCTGATGTGGAAACGAAGTACCGCAATACATGCACGGGTAGAGACGCGGCGAATCCTCCCTTGTGTCCAATTCCTGCAACCAAACAAATCAAACATCAACTTCTTTTGACGGGAATAGAAAGAGGATTGTATTTATAAGAATTTGGTGCGTTTTTTAAGTCGCCACCAAGAAGTTGACGCTCATTTGTTTGGCTGTAGGATTATGGAAAAAGAACAGATGCGGTTGGTGAAGATGATTTTTGTACAAATGAGAATTTTGACGCATTTTGCTTTTTTTTTTTTAATATAGAATAGATTGGTATGCGTGGTTTATATATTAACAAAAACGCAACTTAAGCCAAAATGAATGTCAACTTCCTGACGGCTAAACTAAATATTTTGTCAGATAATGCAAGGTTTTTAATAATTATAGAATCACAGCTACTATTATTCATTAAAAGTATTAACTGCACTAATCTATAAACAAAACTACATCAAAACGCACAATAATATAATAATACTTTTCGGCAAAATTTGCTTGGTAAAAACTGTTTGATACCAAACAGAAAAAAACAACTTTTTGACCACAACAGAAACAACGTCAAACTTTTAAAACAAAACACCTTCTAAAGATTAGAAACAAAGATCTATCTACTGCAAAACTCAGAACTGCAAAAACACAGTAACCTTTCCATTCTAAAATTGAAGCAAGAAAATAAGTACTCAAAAATCAGCAATTTCTTAACCAAAGACAAACAAGTTCAAAAAAAGCGCATAGGCTTAGAAATTAGCAGCTTGCGGAAGCAAAAACTCAAAATTTCAAGCATGCTTCCGAGATAAAATACAAAAAATATTAAAAAAAAAACATGAAGCAAGTATTTGATCATCTTGGAACAGTACTAGAGAGTTAGCAATTAATCTTAAAAGATTAATTGCCGAGATTCTAAGAAAGAAAAGCAGACTGTAATAGATCAAAAAACCAAAAAATAAAAACAAACCGTTATGAAATTCTAGTTCACAAAGCAAACAAAACTCAGTCTTTAGTGCAAAAATTTAGAGTAGAATGTAACTAGGAAACATTTTTGAAACTAGATAAAGATTATAATTGCAGGAACATCAATCAGAAACAAAGAGCAGGTAATAACCCCTAGACAATGTTCGAATTACAAAAAATACATAAAAAATAATCTAGCAAGGTTTCAGATCTCAATAAAATAAACAAAAAAAAACAAAGGTAATACCAGATTCTAAATAAGAAAAATTATTCTATAAATCTTTTGAAAGATCTAAAAAAATATATAGTGTAGAAAATGATGTAGAAAAAACAATAGACAAATGAAAAAGAAAAAACAACAAACATTAGGATTGAACAAAACTAATTTAGCAGAAAACACAAAATGTCAAAAAAGGTCTTCATTAAAAAGTCAACCAAAATACATTTAATAAAAAAACACTATAGTAGAACATACTGACTAAAAAATTCACAAAAACAGAGATAAACTATCAAATTTGATAATCATAATAGTCTAATATAAAAATGACACAAAAATTCATCATGTGTCAATAGAAAAAGCTAAATATAAATTTAATAAGTTTTTTTTAAACAAAATTTTTAATAATCTAAAATTATAGAAAAATAAACTAAGAAAAAAATAGAAAACAAAACCGTTGAGTAAAGCTAGAATTAGTAGAACTTGTAATGATAATAATAAAATAATAAAGCTAGAAATGTTTTTCATTTTTAATATTTAATGATAAATTGATTTGAAATACGATAGAAAACAAGAATTAAATTAATTAAAAGCAATAATTACAAATATAAAATATATAGAAAAGTATAAATATGAGTAGAATTAGATAAGCTAGTATTAGACAAACTGAAATGATAATTCTAGAAAATAAAACGGCTAGAAATTACGTAGTACAAATTAGGATAAGATACAACTAGAAATAAATAGAAAAAAAAATAGTATAAGTAGAGTTAGATAAGTTCTGATAAAACTAGTATTAGACTGACTGAAATGATAATTCTAGAAAATGAAACGGCTTGAAATTACAAATTAAGATAAGATAGCACTAGAAATAAATAAAAAAAGTATAAATATATTATAGTATAAATAAATGTAGATAAGTTTTAATAAAACTAGTATTAGACTGACTGAAATAATAATTCTAGAAAATGAAACGGCTAGAAATTACGTAGTACAAATTAAGATACGATAGAACTAAAAATATATAGAAAAAGGATAATACAATATAGTATAAGTATAGATAGATAAGTTTTGATAAAACTAGTATTAGACTGCCTGAAATGATAATTCTAGAAAATAAAACCGCTAGAAATTACGTGGATAATATAGAACTAGAAATATATAAAAAAAGAATAAATATATTATAGTATAAATAAATGTAGATAAGTTTTGATAAAACTAGTATTCGACTGACTGAAACGATAGTTCTAGAAAATAAAACGGCTGGAAATTACATAGTACAAATTGAGATAAGATAGCACTAGAAATAAATAAAAAAAATATAAATATATTATAGTATAAATAAATGTAGATAAGTTTTAGTAAAACTAGTATTAGACTGACTGAAATAATAATTCTAGAAAATAAAACAGCTAGAAAATACATAGAAAATTAATATAAGATAGAACTAAAAATAAATATAAAAACAATAATATATTATAGTATAAGTAGAGTTAGATAAGTTTCGATAAAACTAGTATCAGACTGACTGAAATAATAATTCTAGAAAATAAAACAACTAGAAACTACGTAGTACAAATTAAGATAAGATAGAACTAAAAATATATAGAAAAAGAATAAATATATTATAGTGTGAGTTAAGTTAGATAAGTTTTGATAGAACTAGTATTAGACTGACTGAAATGATAGTTCTAGAAAATCAACCGGCTAGAAATTACATAGTACAAATTAAGATAATATAGATTAGAAAAAAATAGAAAAAGAATAAATATATTATAGTATTAGTAGTTAGATAAGTTTTGATAAAACTAGTATTAGACTGACTGAAACGATAGTTCTAGAAAATAAAACGGCCGGAAATTACATAGTACAAATTAAGATAAGATAGCACTAGAAATAAATAAAAAAAGTATAAATATATTATAGTATAAATAAATGTAGATAAGTTTTAATAAAACTAGTATTAGACTGACTGAAATAATAATTCTAGAAAATAAAACAGCTAGAAAATACATAGAAAATTAATATAAGATAGAACTAGAAATAAATATAAAAAGAATAATATATTATAGTATAAGTAGAGTTAGATAAATTTCGATAAAACTAGTAGCAGACTGACTGAAATAATAATTCTAGAAAATAAAACAACTAGAAACTACGTAGTACAAATTAAGATAAGATAGAACTAAAAATATATAGAAAAAGAATAAATATATTATAGTGTGAGTTAAGTTAGATAAGTTTTGATAGAACTAGTATTAGACTGACTGAAATGATAGTTCTAGAAAATCAACCGGCTAGAAATTACATAGTACAAATTAAGATAATATAGATTAGAAAAAAAAAGAAAAAGAATAAATATATTATAGTATTAGTAGTTAGATAAGTTTTGATAAAACTAGTATTCGACTGACTGAAACGATAGTTGTAGAAAATAAAACGGCTGGAAATTACATAGTACAAATTAAGATAAGATAGCACTAGAAATAAATAAAAAAAGTATAAGTATATTATAGTATAAGTAAATGTAGATAAGTTTTAATAAAACTAGTATTAGACTGACTGAAATAATAATTCTAGAAAATAAAACAGCTAGAAAATACATAGAAAAATTAATATAAGATAGAACTAGAAATAAATATAAAAACAATAATATATTATAGTATAAGTAGAGTTAGATAAGTTTCGATAAAACTAGTATCAGACTGACTGAAATAATAATTCTAGAAAATAAAACAGCTAGAAACTACGTAGTACAAATTACGATAAGATAGAACTAAAAATATATAGAAAAAGAATAAATATATTATAGTATAAGTTAAGTTAGATAAGTTTTGATAGAACTAGTATTAGACTGACTGAAATGATAGTTCTAGAAAATCAACCGGCTAGAAATTACATAGTACAAATTAAGATAATATAGAGTTAGAAAAAAATAGAAAAAGAATAAATAAATTATAGTATTAGTAGTTAGATAAGTTTTGATAAAACTAGTATTCGACTGACTGAAACGATAGTTCTAGAAAATAAAACGGCCGGAAATTACATAGTACAAATTAAGATAAGATAGCACTAGAAATAAATAAAAAAAGTATAAATATATTATAGTATAAATAAATGTAGATAAGTTTTAATAAAACTAGTATTAGACTGACTGAAATAATAATTCTAGAAAATAAAACAGCTAGAAAATACATAGAAAATTAATATAAGATAGAACTAGAAATAAATATAAAAAGAATAATATATTATAGTATAAGTAGAGTTAGATAAATTTCGATAAAACTAGTAGCAGACTGACTGAAATAATAATTCTAGAAAATAAAACAACTAGAAACTACGTAGTACAAATTAAGATAAGATAGAACTAAAAATATATAGAAAAAGAATAAATATATTATAGTGTGAGTTAAGTTAGATAAGTTTTGATAGAACTAGTATTAGACTGACTGAAATGATAGTTCTAGAAAATCAACCGGCTAGAAATTACATAGTACAAATTAAGATAATATAGATTAGAAAAAAAAAGAAAAAGAATAAATATATTATAGTATTAGTAGTTAGATAAGTTTTGATAAAACTAGTATTCGACTGACTGAAACGATAGTTGTAGAAAATAAAACGGCTGGAAATTACATAGTACAAATTAAGATAAGATAGCACTAGAAATAAATAAAAAAAGTATAAGTATATTATAGTATAAGTAAATGTAGATAAGTTTTAATAAAACTAGTATTAGACTGACTGAAATAATAATTCTAGAAAATAAAACAGCGAGAAAATACATAGAAAAATTAATATAAGATAGAACTAGAAATAAATATAAAAACAATAATATATTATAGTATAAGTAGAGTTAGATAAGTTTCGATAAAACTAGTATCAGACTGACTGAAATAATAATTCTAGAAAATAAAACAGCTAGAAACTACGTAGTACAAATTAAGATAAGATAGAACTAGAAATATATGAAAAAGTATAATATAATATAGTATGAGTATAGATACATAAGTTTTGATAAAACTAGTATTAGACTGACTGAAATGATAATTCTACAAAATAAAACCGCTAAAAATTACGTAGTACAAATTAAGATAAGATAGAACTAGAAATATATAAAAAAAGAATAAATATATTATAGTATAAGTTGAGTTAGATAAGTTTTGATAAAACTAGTATTAGACTGACTGAAATGATAATTCTAGAAAATAAAACGGCTAGAAAATACATAGGAAATTAATATAAGATAGAACTAGAAATAAATATAAAAAGAATAATATATTATAGTATAAGTAGAGTTAGATAAGTTCTGATAAAACTAGTATTAGACTGACTGAAATAATAATTCTAGAAAATAAAATGGCTAGAAACTACGTAGTACAAATTAAGTTAAGATAGAACTAGAAATAAATAGAAAAAGTTCAAATATATAGTATAAGTAGAGTTAGATAAGTTTTGATGGTGCTAGTATTAAACTGACTGAAATAATAATTCTAGAAAATAAAACCGCTAGAAACTACGTAGTACAAATTAAGATAAAATAGAACTAGAAATATATAAAAAAAGAATAAATATTTAATCGTATTAGTAGAGTTAGATAAGTTTTGATAAAACTAGTATTAGACTGACTGAAATGATAATTCCAGAAAATCAAACGGCTAGAAATTACATAGGACAAATTAAGATAATATAGAACTAGAAAAAAATAGAAAAAAAAATATTATAGTATAACTAAATTTAGATAAGGTTTAATAAAACTAGTATTAGACTAACTGAAATGATAATTCTAGAAACTAGTATTAGGATTAGTTTTTTAATTAAGGTGGGGTAAAATAAAATCTAGGAACACATAATAAGCTTTATTAAATAAAATTAAGCTAGAAGTAAACCCTACTAAAAACATAATACTATAAAAAAAAAAGATAGCTTGATTAAAACATAATTCTAGAAGCAGCTACAGTAAACCTAGCATAAATTGTATTCAATCAATTGATTTATAATCAAAACCTAGTAGTGCTAGAAAATAAAACAGCTAGAGTCAACCTAGTATAAAGATTATTAAACTAATGAGAATAAGACACAAAGTTTGATAAGATCAAACTAGAATTGGTCTTTTGTTTCAATATTTTATAACTTTAAAATAAAAAAAACATCTAGTTTTTAACAGATGAAGATTTACAAAATATAATAAGAATAGAATTACTTTGAATCAAAACATAATTCTAGAATAGAAAACAGCTAAAATTAACCTAGTATAAGTTGTACCAATATAAGTAAAATTAAAATATTAAAATAAATTTCAATAACTTAGAACTAGAATTAGCTTAATTAGTCTAATTAGTTTAAAATAAGATAAGATAAATATCCATTAGATTAACCTTTCAATAGGTAATGCTTTGATTCATTTCAAATAAATATAGAACATCTAGATCGGGATTCAAACCATAATTCTAGAAAATGAAGCAACTAAAGTAAACCTAGTATAAGTTCAATTATTGTCTGTAGAATTAGACACAAATTTCAATAAGAGAACTAGAATTAATATCCTTTTAATGCTTTTAATAATATTGTTAAAAATAAAACACGTAGAGTTTAGAGTGAGTATCCAAATTAAAAATTGAATTAAAATTAAAGTTATATAATTCGTTACGTGATGCTTGAATTTGCAAGAACATCCAATTAAGCATCTTGATTTTAAATTTAAGTGCAATTAACTTAAAACATCTTGAACATCTAAAATTTACTAACATCAAATGAACTAAAATTGCAGTTAAACTAACACAAATTTGCATCGAGAACGGTTAAAATATTTACCGATAGTTAAGTTTTAACTGCAACTTAAAAAAGTCAACTTTCTTAAAAGATCAATTAGAATTTTATTATCAGTTAACTAATCTAGAACAGATTTTTGCTTAATGTAAACAGATAGAGTAGCCTCTCGATTATCCGGATCGCAGTTTACCGAAACACTGCGTTATCCGAAATTATTAAAAACCTTAGATCCGACGTGTTAACCGAAACAAGTGTAGCAAAACTCTCTATTATCCGAAGTTTGCACTTCTTAGAATTGTACTTCGGAACCAACTTCCGAATCTCATTTCAATTGTATTGTAAGGTTTATTTCCTTCAGGGGTAAGTTCGACAAAGCAATATTGTACGTAAAGCAAAAGTGACATTTTACTTTTGACATATTGCCTCCAAAATCAAAAAAACTCAAAATTCAAACATCTGAAAATTGTCACATTTAAAAGAAAAACAAACTAATTACTATAAGTATGTATGTGTGTACATAAAAATGTACTACAGATGTATTGAAATAAATGACATAATATGAAATTTCAGTTATCCGAAGAAGCTCGGATCTCGACTGCTTTGGATAATCCAGAGAGTATTAACATTCTCCAAAATACAAATTTGTTAGATAGTCATTGGAAAAACCGTAAAAATTAGAAAAAAACTGTCAAAAATGAAAAAAAAAATAAATAAAAGAACTCTTCAATAAGATAAGAAAACTTACATAATAATTTTTTTTTAAAACAACGTAATTACATAGAAAAAAAATACAAAATTTTAAAACCCAGATGAAAACCTGTAACAGGTACAAATATGTGTAGAAGAAGATTATGAACAGGAAGAAAAAAACCATTAAATAATGCAAAAACAGACAACATTGAAAAATAGTTAAAAAAAAACTAAACAAATAAAAAAAATGCTGGAGAATTAAAAAATCTTATTAGTCAGCCAACCAACACAGATACTGCTCAAATGTTAATCAAGACTACTCAAATTTGTTTCGGTGAGACTTTAGGTAGCGCCATGAGAAAATGGCACATCCAAGCTTAGATTTGCCGTTAACAAAGGATAGAAAATGCAATTGTCGTAAGTAAGACGAAAAGGTCACTAGCTTTAGAGAATTTCGTTTGTCAAAAAATGGCAGCAGTGTTTCAACGTCAAACAAAATAAGGTTATGCGTATATATATGCCATCTTGACAGCTAATATTTTTTGACTGACATTACATAGCCGGATAGCAGTAGCTGACGTCAGTAATCTGACATTTCAACTTTTCATAAACGTCACTTTGTTTTGTTTGTCACCAGATTGGAGTTACATAAACACAAAAATTACTAATGGCACTAACACATAGTGTGTTAATCTAGATACAAGAAAAATTTGAAAAAAACGCCAAATACAAAAAAATACAATAATTGTTGGTTCAAGCCTAAGAAGACACAAGTTAGATGTACTTGAGTTTCTGATTAAACTAGATATTAATAATTTGGTTCTATATTTAAAAATGTCACAAGATCAATCAAATATTTTATTTGCAATATGAAGATAAAACAGCAAATAACGCAAGAAAAGATAAGCTTTCAACCAAAACAACTTAAACTGTTTAATTTTTAAAAAATTACAAAAAAATGAATATTTTCAACATAAGATTGGTCCCAAAACAGTGCCATGAGATACTCCTTCAGACGCCATTTAAAAAACAAAGTTAATTGCATAGTAGGCTGTTTAATAGACAGACAGCAAACTAAGCCCCGTCGGACATAAATCTAATTAAAATAATTTATAATCGCACTAGTAATCAAGACAGCATGACAATTGTAAAACACAATATATCGCCTACTTACGGAATCGTGGGGGTGTCGTGAAAAGTCTGATGAACTCTCTCCTGTATTCTTGTCTTCAATAGCTCCTCCACTCCAGTCAACTTCCTTCTTCAGGCTCTGAAACAATAACAGTTTTGTGTCGTCATCTGATTTAATACATTTTTTTTTTTGGTTTCGGCCCACAGCAGAGGTAGGCCCACATCAGTGTGGGAGATGACAAAAGAGACGGTATTATACTGTTCTATATTGTCTACTAGATGATTACGCATATTAGACCAAACATTTTCAAATTAATTCTTTTAACCAACACCTCTTTATAAAAAATATGTTTTTGATTGAATTATGGGGTCTATAAAACACAAGTGGTTTATGAATCAATAATACAACTGTTTTTATATAATTCAACAGTTTACAGAAAACAGAACAACAAAATATACAATTGATAGAAATCTGAGATGAAATCCACATTCATTCGATTTTTACTTCTCAGTATTCATAATAACATTCCGTCTTTTTCCAAATTTCCACTCAGTATCTTAGCAATGTCTATTTTGCTCCAATTTGACTCTTCCACATACGCTTGTGCCGCGGTTGTCGATTTCCACGTTAGACCATACCAAGATCGGCTCCAGCGTTAAACAATAAACTCGCTGATGTGCGTCTCATACTGTGACTCTGATTCTGGCAATTTCAAAATATCAGATGGTGTTTTGGATAGACTATTTATCCCACTGGCTGTACTGGGTATTGCATTTGTAATTTTGTGGTTTGTTCTTGAAAAAAAAACGATTGAATAACTTGACAAATCGTAAAGTACCTGTATTTTAGTGAAATTTAAAGTCGATCGTGACATGCTGTATTTTGTTCACATTGAAGAAATCGCGAATCTTTTTTTAGCGTTGAAAAAGTAACCCAACAGCTCTTCACTTACCCCACAAACATCGTTTTTCTGTTTCCAGTAATTGAACTAATTTTTTTGTAATAAGCGTATCTGGATTTCTTGGGTAGCAAACTCGATGTGACTTCTTCAATATCTTTTGCAATTTTTTTAGAAAAAAAACTATTTCTTTTCATTTTCTAGCGCCGAAACAGTTTGTTTGCAAAATTTTTCTCAAATAATAAATTTGTTGTCAACAACAATATGGCAACCAAATTATAGATTTCTACTAATTTTTTGTAGATTTTTGATTTTGATGATTTTTTAAAAAACTTTTACAGAGAGAGGTGTTGGATAAAACTATGTATTGTAATCGTGTTTTAGCAGCAAATAAATCACTCAAAAAAAATTAGCAAACTCTCGTGGCTAAACATTGCTTTCTTGACTTATTTTTCTTCTATAATAAATAGCTATATCTTTTTTCAAATAATTTTGTTTTTGAACTTTCTCCAATTGTTTTAGATTCTAGGAACATTATTTATTTATACAGATCATCAGTTCCAAAATTACCATCAAGAATGCGGAATTAAATTATATTTCCATCTAAGGAATACTTAATAAATGTCACGATTATGCTCTTTATTAAATCCGTTATTACGGAAGCAATAACTAATTGTTCTATTACTTTCATATTGTTTATGAGAGTGTAACAGAAAATTGGATATTACCTTATTTTGCAAAATTCTATCATTAGTCAAATTTATTGCCTATAATAGTTCTTCAACTTTGAGTAGTGTTATTATTATTTTTTCAAAACGTCAAAAATCTAAAATCAAATCAAAAATATTTTCACGATCTCTGTGTACAGACTTAATTTCAGTCTGACATCCCAACAATCCATTCCACATTACATAAGTAAATAACAGAGGTTTGTCCCCCATATTAGGTAACCAAGATCAATATCAAAAAGCCTGAAGGTATTTGAGACGATTTATTACCACTAATTACGCTTATAATAAGAGTAATGATTTCAGTAAGCATTATTTATGTTTGTTTTGTGAAATACACGTGCTTCAATGACATTTCAAATGTCTTCAGGATGTAAATTAGTTTGATTAAACGACTCCATTCAATTGGTATGTTAACATAACGAGAAATCATTATGAGATGCAATCGGATTATTAATTTATTAAACAGAAATATACACAATTTTTTATATCTACAGGGTGTAGAATTCATTTTGAAACATAGAGATTTAACATGGGACATCAAAAATTTGTGAGGATAGCTCCCCTAATTATTTTACCAAAAAAAAGTCATTTGGGGCCAAATCAGGAGACCGAGCTGGCCAATGAATTTCACCACCTCTAGCGATCCAACGGTTTGGAAACGTATCATTTAAAAACTCTGTCACAAGACGTGTTTTATGAACTGGACATCCATCGTGTTGAAACCAGATGCAGTAAATGTTGATTTTCGGTACTCGTAATTTTGTCGATTTGGTTTACCATTCATACCTATTTTTTTTGCTTAATAATTTTCTTCTTATCACTTACCGTTCACAATTTGTAAGATTATTATTGTTTGTTTATTGACTTTTTTACCAATATCTCTACTAATAATTGTTTAAATAATAAATTGCTGATAATCAAACTCTTAAATGAATAAATTTACCACACTTTTAATTTAAATTTTTCCCCTAACATTAATAATAAAACAAAAACTATAAAAGAATAAGCTTAGTAAGCACAAAATGCAAAAAAAATTTAGAAAAAAAACTAAAGTGAATAGAAGCATTATCACATGGGCAAGCTCAGAAAATGATATAGATAGATGAAACAATATTTCGCTGTTTTTTGCAGATAATAACGTAAATTATTTTTTCTACGACCACTATGTTAAACTCGCTTTACATATATCCTTGTTGCTATGAAAAGTTCATCTTTTCATTGCTAACGCAAAACTCGAATAAAAAGTGACGTTTCTGTGTGAAAACTGACAGATCTGTGTGAAAAGAACATATTGACAAATGACATGATAGAATGAATGCCATACTTAATCATATGGCATTCATTTTGATATTTTGACATTAATTTGTAATAAATTGGTTCTTTTGTTAAATGTTGTAGTTTATTGAATGGTCGTAGAAAAAACATTGTGTTGTACTCGTGTGAAAAGCTTTTTTCATGCTCGTGTTAATACACACTCGGCCTACGGCCTCGTGCGTAACTTAAACACTCGCATGAAAAATTCGCTTTTCAACACTTGTAAAACCATTAACTATATTATGTCAAAAAAACCGCGTTATAACTTGGAAAATATTAATTTTAAGAAAAAAAATTTAATTTAAAAGTTGTAGAAAATTTATCAATTTAAAAATTTGTTCAGTAGCAATTTATTATTTAAATAATTATTAGTAGGTAAAAAATCGGTAAATATCGGTAAAAAAGTTGAAAAACTAACAGTAATAATCTTATAAATTGTAAATAGTAAGTGATACGGAAGAAAGTGTTAAACAAAAAAAAATAGAAAATTTAATTATTTACAATAAAAGTGAATTTTATTTTTTACAACAAAAAAAACCGTCTCAAAATTATCTATCGACAAAGTAATGAGCCATTCCTTAATTTCATTTAAAATAAAAAAAAGTTTTGAGTAATTAAAGCAAAAGATTTATCAGTTCTATATCTACTGACAAAAAATATTACTGAAACCCAGAAAAGTTTTTTTAGTACTTTTTTTTCAAAAAAAAATAGAACTGACTACAAAATACTTTAAATACTCTATATCTACTGACAAAAAATACTAATGTAACTCAGAAAAGTTTTGTACAAAAAAAAATTAAAAATTATAAATATTAAAAAATTTTCTACATTAGCTTTTTACATTATAATAGAATAAAGTAATTTTTTACACTTTTTTTCAAAAAAAAAAGTAAAACTGACAAAACAAACCACTCTAAATACTCTATATCTACGGGCAAATAATACTAATGTAACCCAGAAAAATTGTCGACAAAAAAAAGATTAAAAAATTAAAATATTAAAAAAAACTCTACATTAGTGTTTCACATTAGAATAGAATAAAGTTTTTTTTTCAACATTTTTCAAAAAAAAAAAAGATAGAACTGACAAAAAAAATACTCTAAAGTCCCTATATTCTTTATCTACTTACAAATAATACCATTGTAACCCAAAAAAATTTTCTACAGAAAATATAAAAAATTGAAAAAATTTCTACATTAGTTTTTTACATTAGAATAGAATAAAGTGATTTTTTACACTATTTTTTCAAAAAAAAAAAGCTGTCAAAAAAATCCATTCTAAATATTCTATATCTATGGACATAAAATACTAATGTAACCCAAAAAAAATTTTTATTGAAAAAAAAATTTAAAGTATTAAAAAAATTAAAAATTATAAATATTAAAAATTTTTCTACATTAGCTTTTTACATTATAATAGAATAAAGTGATTTTTTACACTTTTTTTCAAAAAAATAGGTAAAACTGACAAAACAAACCACTCTAAATACTCTATATCTACTGACAAATAATACTATTGTAACCCAAAAAAGTTTTCTACAGAAAATATAAAAAATTGAAAAAATTTCTACATTAGTTTTATACATTAGAATAGAATAAAGTGATTTTTTACACTATTTTTTTAAAAAAAAAAAAAAAAAGCTGTCAAAAAAATCCATTCTAAATATTCTATATCTATGGACATAAAATACTAATGTAACTCAAAAAAGTTTTTTATTAAAAAAAAAATTTAAAGTATTAAAAAAATTAAAAATTATAAATATTAAAAAAATTTCTACATTAGCTTTTTACATTATAATAGAATAAAGTGATTTTTTACCCTTTTTTTCAAAAAAAAAGGTAAAACTGACAAAACAAACCACTCTAAATACTCTATATCTACGGGCAAATAATACTAATGTAACCCAGAAAAATTGTCGACAAAAAAAAGATTAAAAAATTAAAATATTAAAAAAAACTCTACATTAGTGTTTCACATTAGAATAGAATAAAGTTTTTTTTTCAACATTTTTCAAAAAAAAAAAAGATAGAACTGACAAAAAAAATACTCTAAAGTCCCTATATTCTTTATCTACTGACAAATAATACCATTGTAACCCAAAAAAATTTTCTACAGAAAATATAAAAAATTGAAAAAATTTCTACATTAGTTTTTTACATTAGAATAGAATAAAGTAATTTTTTACACTTTTTTTAAAAAAAAAGATAAAACTGACAAAAAAAACAACTCTAAATACTCTATATCTACGGACATAAATGTAACCCAAAAAAGTTTTCTACAAAAAAAATTAAAAATTTTAAGTTTTAAAAAGTTTCTACATTACGTTTTTAACGTTAGAATAAAATAAAGTGATTTTTTATACTGTTTTTCAAGAAGAAAAAGATAAAACTGACAAAAAAACAACTCTAAATACTCTACATCTACTGACAAATAATACTAATATAACCCAAAAAAGTTTCCTACAAAAAAATTTAAAACAAAAAAAAAAAAAAAAATTAAAAATTTTAAAAATTTCTACATTAGTTTTTTACATTAGAATAGAATAAAGTGACTTTTTAAAACGGACAAAAAAAGCAACTCTAAATACTATATATCTACGGACATATAATACTAATGTAACCCAGAAAAAAATTATAAAAAATGTAAAAAATTGAAAAAATTTCTACATTTGTTTTTACAAATTTCTACCATTTTTACACTTTTTTACAAAAAAAAAAATGAATAAAACTGACAAAAAACAACAACTCTAAATACTCTATATCCGCGGACATATAATACTAATGTAAATTTAAAATATTAAAAAATGTCTACATTAGTTTTTCACGTTATAATAAAATAAAGTGATTTTTATACTTTTTTTCAAGAAAAAAAAAGATAAAACTGACAAAAAAAAACAACTCTAAATACTCTACATCTACTGCCAAATAATACTGATACAACCCAGCAAAGTTTTTTGCAAAAAAAATTAAAATAAAAAAAAATTTACATTAGTTTTTCACATTAGAATAGAATAAAGTTTTTTTTTACATTTTTCCAAAAAAAAAGATAGAACTGACAGAAAAATACTCTAAAGACTCTATATTCAATATCGACTGACAAATAGTACTAATGTAACCCAGAAAAGTTTTCTACAAAAAAAATTAAAAATTTAAAATATTAAAAAAATTTCTACATTAGTTTTTTACATTAGAGTAGAATAAAGTAATTTTTATACTATTTTTCAAAAAAAAAAAGATAAAACTGACAAAAAAACAACTCTAAATACTCTATATCCACGGACATATAATACAAATGTAACCCAAAAAATTTTCTATAAAAAAAATTAAACATTTAAAATATTAAAAAAATTTCTACATTAGTTTTTCACATTAGAATAGAATAAAATTTTTTTCTACATTTTTGCAAAAAAAAAGATAAAACTGACAAAAAAAATACTCTAAAGACTCTATATTCTATATCTACTGACAAATAATACTAATGTAACCCAGAAAAGATTTCTACAAAAGAAATAAAAAACTTAAAACATTAAAAAAATTTCAACATTAGTTTTTCACATTAGAATAGAATAAAGTGATTTTTTACACTATTTTTTCAAAAAAAAAAAAAGCTGTCAAAAAAATCCATTCTAAATATTCTATATCTATGGACATAAAATACTAATGTAACCCAAAAAAGTTTTTTATTAAAAAAAAAATTTAAAGTATTAAAAAAATTTCTACATTAGTTTTTCACATTAGGATAGAATAAAGATTTTTTTTCTACATTTTTCAAAAAAAAAAGATAGAACTGATAAAAAAATACTCTAAAGGCTCTATATTCTATATCTATTGACAAATAATACTAATTTAACCCAGAAAAGTTTTCTATATATAAAAAAAAAATTTAAAGTATTAAGAAAATTTCTAAATTAGTTTTTTACATTAGAATAAAATAAACTAATTTTTTACTCTTACTTTAAAAAAAAAATAGTAAAACTGACAAAAAAAACAACTCTTAAAACTCTATATCTACTGACAAAAAATACTGATGTAACCCAGAAACGTTTTCCACTAAAAAAATTTCTTCATTACTTTTTCACATTAGAATAGAATAAACTATATTTTTCTACATTTTTTCCAAAAAAAATAAAAAAATAGAACTAAAAAAATACTCTATATTCTATATCTACTGACAAATAATACTAATGTAACCCAGAAAACTTTTTACATTAGTAGAAAAAGTAAGAAAAATATTCAAAAAATTAAAACCTTTTCTACATTATTTTTTTACACTAGAATAAAATAAAGTTCTTTTCCTACTCTAAAAAAAAACCAAACCGACAAAAAAACTCTACTTCTATTATGCTCTACTGATAGAATCAGATAAAGATTTCATTAAATCTATTCAGAATAGAAAAAAATAAACACTCCATCTACGCATAGAAGTTAGAAGCAAATAGATTTACTGATAATAAATTTTTCTTTAGTTCTAAAATGAAAATTGCTTTTTCTGTCATTTAACTAAAAAACTGCTGTATTTATATTAAGTTCTACCAAAAGCTTCTAATTCTACCAATTCTATATATTCTGACAATTACTCTACCATCTGATAAAATAGAATAGTGCTATATGTTCTACAAGAAAAAAATAGTCTCAAAACTATATTATCTACTTATAGAATTAGAGAAACTTTTCCTTGATTTTTTCCACAATAAAAAAAAGTTTTGTGTGATTAAATCTAAAGATTAATTGTTTATTTCTATCAGTTTTCTATCTTGACAAATAATACTACTGAAACCCAAAAAAGTTTTCTACTAATTAAACAAAGTTTATTTTCCCTAGTTTTCTCTATCGGCAAAAAAAACTCTACCGGCTTATAGAAGTAGATACAATCTACTGATAGAATCAAATAAATATTTCATTAAATGTAATATAGAATGGAAGAAAACTTTTCATCTACTCCTAGAATACCAGTAAAATGTATCAAGTAAAGTCATTTCTTCATTCCTTCTACATCGACATTCTATTTTCCTTCTATATCGACAGTAGAAAAAAAAGCTTTTACTGACAAATAAAGCCAACTCTTTCCTAATTATTGTCTTTCAAAAACTGTCTGCTAATAGAAACAGATAGTATCTACTGATAGAATTAAATAAAAACTTTTCTGGTTTTAAAATCAAATAAAAAGTTTGCATATTTTTGTCTATTATCATTTATCTACTGTAGAATTCTACAGTAGAATCTACTGCAGAAGTGATCTACTGACTAATTGTATTAAATGGTCAGCAAAAAACTTTTTCTAATTCTATCAGTTCTATATTTTCTGACAATTACTTTACTGACAAAAATCGATAGAAATTAAACCAATTGGTTTTATTACAAAGAAAAACTGCCCAATATAGTATCTCTTGATGGAATTCAATATAGATTTTTCAACTCTATCATTAAATCAAGAAAAATTTTCCCTGATTGTATGTTGGTACCTTTCAAAAGAAAAACTGATTTTAATTTAATAAGTTTTATTTTTACTGGCAAATACTTGTGTTTTTTTTTTCTACTTTTAGTTTTCGACTAAAAAGTGAACGAACTGGTCTTTCTGCTTATAAAAGTAGATACTATCTGCTGATAGAATCAGAGAAATGCTTCTTTGGTGTTGGTATAGAATTAAAAATCATCTATCGTGATTCTATTTATTTAAATCAAAACTGAATCAAATCTTGTGATTGTTTGGTCTTAAAAATCAAGTCATAGATGGGTACAGAAAAAACTATACAGAATATGTTTATTTGCTTACCAGCGGTACTTGTTGAACAGGTGGTAGATTTGATGGTCCAGCAAGTGGTTCACTACTAAGTGGAGAAGATAGCCTTGTACAAACAATTGGAGCATTCATTCCTGAACAAGATGCCACCATATTGTTGCTATTACTATGAATACTCATATCACTAGGCCCACAGTCACTAGTAATTGGCGATGCTACATTTCTAGTATTTTCTACAGATGGTGATCTTTTAATATCACTATCCTCAATAGGTGATCGACAGATTCTAAGATTCTGTACAGGAGGCGATTGTGAGCTTTGCAGTCTTTCATTTTCTTCAACTGAAGGAGATCTTGGACTTTGCTGTTGCTGCTGTTGCTGATTTTGTGGTTTTCTTCCAACCAATTCCGTTGGTTCTGTTTGCTCTGGTTCTTGTTTATATTCTCTGGTCATTTCGGCTAGTCCTTTCACTTTTAGACTTTCGGCAGTCTTTAGCAAGGCAGAAAGCTGGCAGTACTCAACGTTGACTTCACCCTTGTACATGAATTCGATAAGGGTGCGTAATTCGGTGAAACGAACGTCTTTCAAAATCACGATCGGATGGCGACTTGGATGGTCGACGAAAAGAGTCTGGAAATACGAAGAGCAAGCAGACAAAACAACCTTATGAGCTCTGATAGAATGGCCCTCCGAGCAGGCCAGTGTTACGTCTACAAGACTTTCGTCACGGAGCAATTGACTGAACACTCCAAGCAAATTGCTTTGATGATTATTCCATCTCAAACAGTAATGCTCGCTTCCCATCTCTCTGTACGCCGGTCAACACTGAAACAAGAAGAAAATTGATTAGAAATATGCCCTAAAGTTGTCCAAGCAGAACTACAAAGTCTTAAATAACAGAATCTTCAAGAACAATAAGTGCCAAAAAAGTGAGTTTCAATCAGAATTACTTCATTAACTGACACAAACTTAACTGTTAAACTTCTAAAGCTGTTTTTAAGTTTGTAGAAAACTGAGATCCAAACAGCAAAAGCCATACTTAGATCTAAGCTGTTTCATAATTTTTGCGCTTAAGTGCTTAAAAAAAAAGAAAAAAATTATAAACAATAAAGAGTAATGCATGAAGTGGAAATATATAAAGAGAGAAAAAGATACAAAATAGAAAAAGTGCAAATATATCAATATATTATAAGAGAAAATATAATTATTAGACAAAAAACCTAAACCTAGATATGTGGCAAAAGAAGTATAATTCAACATAAAAATGTTGAAAAAAAATGAATAAAAACATAAAAAATTGAGAAAAACAAAAACGGCATTACAGAGATCGAGATAAGAAAAGAAAGAAAAAACTGGTTCCATAATAAAAACAAAACAAAGAATTACAATATAGATAGATGAATAGGAAGATTGAAAACAAGATATATTTAAAGCTATAGCTAGATAATGTTAAATGGTTTGCTAAAATATTTGAGGAAAAAAAAGTAAAATTGAAAGAAAAAATATAGCAAGGAGTTTGTTATTTGGTAATAAAGAAAAAAAAATAAAAAAAACAAAAATTGTAGAAAATATATAGTTTAAAAGGCTGAAAAACAGTAGAGCACATGTTAAGACATAGTGACAAACTAAAACAGTGACAAAAAAAAAGAAAAATCTTTTAATACAAATTAAAAATACAAAAAAAATCAAAAGAAAAAATAGGGAAACAAAAAAGTGAAATAAAAATAACGTAGTTTCTAAAAATACAAAAAAAAAGAGAAATTAAAATAATAAAAAGCCATATGTAGAAAGTAAAATATAAAGTTCTCAAAATATTAAATATCTAGCCTACGAGTACAAAAATTCAGAAAAAAAGCAAAATTAAAAGAAAAATTACTGAAAATTTTTCTCTATTATTAATTTTTTTAAAACCACTCAACTAATAAAACGTCAAAAAAAGTTTTATCCTCAGAGAAACAAACCTTACAAAAAAAAATTGTTTTTAGTAAAAAACAAATAAAATGATGTTAAATAAAAATTTTATGTAAAAAAGTGCGACAAATAACAAAAAAACATTACAGTAGCAGAAAATAAAAAATCGTAATAAAATCGCAGTAATTAATTTGACAACATAAAATAAAAATAACGCAGAATTTCTTAAAATACAAACCCAAGCAAAAAAAAATCTAAATAATTTAAGTTTCATGTAGATAGTAAACTATCAAAATTTCAAAATATTAAATATGTACAAAAATTCAAAAAAACTATTGAAAAAATTGAAAAACAAGCAAAATTAATGGAAAAGAAAACGAAAATATTTCCCTATTTCTTATTTTCATAAAACCACTTAATTAAAAAAACGTTAAAAAAAATTGTGAAAAAAATTGTTAATCTCGGAAAAAAAACTTTACAAAAAAAATTGTTTTTAGTAAAAAACAAATAAAGTGATGGATGATAAATAAAAATTTAATGTGAAAAGTGCGACAGGCAACCAAAGAAATGTACAGTAGCAAAAAAAAAAACAAAATCGTAGAAATTAAATTGAGTACATAAAATGAACATCAAAAAACACATTAAAAAAACCTATAAAAAAAGATTAAAATTTGCAAAAGAAATAATTACCTAAATAAAGAAGTATAATAACAATAGCGTAAAGTTTCTTAAAATACAAAAAAAAAAATTTGAAAAATTAAAGTTGTATGTAGAAAGTAAACTACAAATTTTTGAAAATATTAAATACGAGAACAAAAATTTCTAAAAAATTTAAAAAAAAGCAAAATTAAAGGAAAAGCAAATAAAAATATTTCTTATTTTCTTAAAAGCATTTAACTTTTAGAAAAATTGTTATCTCGAAGCGAAAAACTTTACAATAATGTTTTTATTTAAAAAAATAATTTAATGTAAAAAAGTGCAACAAATAACAAAAGAAATGTACAACAGCAGAAAATAAAAAATCTCAATAAAATTACAGTAATAAATTTGAGAGCACTAAATAAATAGGAAAAAACCCAAAAAAAAAATAGTTATAAATAATATAAAAGATTTGTAAAAAAAACATTTAAAACAAATTTATATACATAAAAAAAAATTGCAAATAAACCAGTAAAATAAAAACAATAGTTGAATAAAAAATTAATGTAAACAAGTGCAACAACAAATAACAAAAGAAATGTACAGCAGCAGAAAAAAAATCATCGCAGTAATTAAATTGAGAACATAAAATAAATATTAAAAAACACAATTAAAAAAACCTATAAAAAAAAAAATAAAAAGTTGCAAAAAAAATTATCCAAATAAAGAAGTAAAATAAAAATAACGTAAAGTTTCTTAAAATACAAAAAAAAATAAAATAAAAAATTAAAATTGTATGTAGAAAGTGAAGTATACTTTTTGAAAATATTAATAATAAGAGTACAAAAATTTAGAAAAAAAATTGTAAAAATAAAAAAATTTGCAAAATTTAAGGAAAAGCAAATAAAAATATTTTCTTATTTCTTATTTTCTTAAAACCATTTAATTAAAAAAACTTTTTTAAAAAATTGTTAATCTCGGAGAAAGAATCTTCACAAAAAAAATTGTTTTCATTAAAAAACAAATAAAATAATGTTAAATAAAAATTTAACAAAAAAAATTTACAGTAGCAGAAGATAAAAAATCATAACAAAATCAAAAAACAAAATAAATACCTTTATAAACAAGTAATTTATTTTAGTTTATTTAATATTATTTAGTAAAATAAGAATCACGTAGAGTTTTTTAAAATACAAAAAAAATCAAATAAAATGATGTTAAATAAAAATTGTATGTAGAAAATGCAACAAATAACAAAAGAAATGTACAGTAGCAAAAAAAAAATTGTGATAAAAAATACATTAGATTCGTAGAAAATCACTTAAAAAACCTATAAAAATAAAGAAATAGAAATTTGAAAGTAAATACTTAGATAAAACAAATAAAATAAAAATAACGTAGAGTTTCTTAAAACTCAAAAAAAAATAAACAAAAAAAGCAAAATAATTAAAAATGTATGTAGAAAGTGAAATATAAATTTTTCAAAACATTAAACACAAGTACAAAAGTTCGGAAAAAAATTAAAAAAAAACAAAATTAAAAGAAAAGAAAATAAATTCCCTTTTTCTTATCTTCATAAAACTACTTTATTGAAAAAACTTTAAAAAAGATTGTTAATCTCGGAGAGAAAAACTTTGTCTCTAGTAAAAATCAACTAAAATAATGTTAAATAATAATTTAATGTTAAAAAGTGCGACAAATAACAAAAGAAATGTACAACAGCAAAAAATAAAAAATCTTAATAAAATTGCAGTAATAAATTTGAGAAACATAAAATAAATATCAGAAAACACAAACAAAATAGTTATAAATAATACAAAAGATTTGTAAAAAAAACATTAAAACCAACCTATATACATAAAAAAAAAAATTGAAAAAAAAATAAATACCTAAATAAACAAGTGAAATAAAAAAAAAATAGTTTCTTAACAAAAAAATTAAATAAAAAAATCTAAATAATTATTAAAGTTGTATATAGAAAGTACAATATAAATTTTTCAAAATATTAAATACGAGTACAAGAAAAACCACTTAATTCAAAAAAAATGTTAAAAAAAATAGTTAATCTCGAAGAGAGAAGCTTTTCAAAAAGATAATTGTTTTTAGTAAAAAACAAATAAAATAATGCTAAATAAAAAATTAATGTAAACAATTGCAACAAATAACAAAATAAATGTACAGTAGCAGAAAATAAAAAATCATAATTAAATCGGAGTAATTAAATTGAGAACAAAAAACGAATATCAAAAAAACACATATAAAAAAACCTTTAAAAAAAAGAAATAAAATTTGCAAAAAAATAAAAGGAAAAGCAAATAAAAATATTTCCTTATTTCTTATTTTCTTAAAACCATTTAATTAAAAAAACTTTAAAAAAAATTGGTAATCTCGGAGAGAGAATCTTTACGAAAAAATTGTTTTCATTAAAAAACAAATAAAATACTGTTAAATATAAAATTAATGCAACAAATAACAAAATAAATGTACAGTAGCAGAAAATAAAAAATCATAATTCAATCGCAGTAATTAAATTGAGAACAAAAAACGAATACCAAAAAACACATATAAAAAAAACCTTTAAAAAAAAGAAATAAAAATTCGCAATAAAAATAAATACCTAAATAAAGAAGTAAAATAAAAATAACGTAAAGTTTCTCAAAACAGAAAAAAAATATAAAATAGAGAAATTTAAATAATTAAAGTTGTATGTAGAAAGTCAAGTATAATTTTTTCAAAATATTAAATACAAGTACAAAAATTTCGAAAAAAAATTGAAAAAACAAAAAAATAAACAAAATTTAAGAAAAAGCCAATAAAAATATTTCCTTATTTTTTATTTTCTTAAAATTCGGAAAGAAAATCTTTACAAAAAAAATTGTATTTTTTAAAAAACAAATAAAATAATGTTAAATAAAAATTTAATTTAAAAAAGTGCGACAAATAACAAAAGAAATGTCCAGTAGCAGAAAATAAAAAGTCATAATAAAATTGCAGTAATAAATTTGAGAAACATAAAATAAATATCAAAAAACACAAAAAAAATAGTTATAAATAATACAAAAGATTCGTAAAAAAAAAACATTAAAAGCAACTTATTTATATACATAAAAAAAAATGCAAAAAAAATAAATACCTAAATAAACAAGTGAAATTAAAAAAAGTAGTTTCTTAAAAAAAATTAAATAAAAAAATCAAAATCATTATTAAAGTTGTATGTAGAAAGTAAAATATGAATTTTTCGAAATAGTAAATACGAGTACAAAAATTCCGAAAAAAAATTGAAAAAATTAATAAAAAAGCAAAATTAAAGAAAAATAAACTGAAAATATTTCCGCATTTCTTATTTTCATAAAACCACTTAGTCCAAAAAAAAATGTTAAAAAAAATTGTTGATCTCGGAGAGAGAAGCTTTTCAAAAACATAATTGTTTTTAGTAAAAAACAAATAAAATAATGTTAAATAAAAAATTAATGTGAACAAGTGCAACAAATAACAAAAGAAATGTAGAGTAGCAAAAAAAAAATCATAATAAAATCGCAGTAATTAAATTGAGAACATAAAACAAATATCAAAAAACACATTTAAAAAAACCTATAAAAAAAAAAAAAAAATTTGGAAAAAAAATACAGAAGTAAAATAAACGTAGAGTTTCTTAAAATACAAAAAAAATTAAATAAAAAAATTAAAATAATTAAAATTTTATGTATAAAGTAAAATATAAATTTTTCAAAATATTGAATTCGAGTACAAAAATTCCAAAAAAAATTGAAAAAATTAAAGGAAAAAAAATTAAAATATTTCCGTATTTCTTATTTTCAAAAAACCACTTAATTAAAAAAAAACGTTAAAAAAAACCTAATGTTGCGACAAATAACAAAAGAAATGTACAGTAGCAGAAGTCGCAGTAATTAATTTGAAAACATAAAATAAATATCAAAAAACAATAAAGAATAAAAAATACGTTAGAACCGTGAAAAGAGCACAATAAAACAAACCTATAAAAATAATAATAATTGCAAAAAGTAATAAATAGATAAAAAAATCAAAATATAAATACGGCCATAATAATATTGGTGAAACTTGAAAAAAACACTAAAATAAAAAAGAAAAAAAGTGAAACTTCACATTGAAACAAATAAAAATACAGCACCAAACATTACTTTTGCAAACCAGAGCAATAACAATAACATATAACCGCAAACAAACAAAATTACCAAATGTAATAAAACAAAACAATTTAAATAATAAACAAAAGAAATCAAAAATGGTATAAAGCAAAACAGAAAAAAAAACAAAATCATAAACAAAAAAATTAAAAAAAAAATCAAAACTACAGCTTTTGTTTTAAAAAAGAGAATGTTTACAAGTACTATTCTTCAAACGCAAATAATTTAATTACTCCCTAACAAATAATTATCCAACTTACAAAAAATCTCCTTTTTATTTAATGTGAGGAAAATCTATTGTATTTCTATTTGTAAAGTAAATATTGATATTTTTCAGATTCAATTAATTTCGGCGAAAATATCATTGATCGATTTGAAAGTGTAAGGGGAAATGATATAAAAAAACAAGTCTCTGATTTTCAAATGTATTTTCAGTGTAAAAAAAAAAGTTATTTGACATTTTAAGAAGATGACATTGACATTTTGTTATAACATCGGTGAAATTTAGCGGTTTGCTCTGACGTCATTCGAAGATGATGAAGCTTTTAAGTAGATGATTTGCTTCACTAAGCCCAACTAAACTAGAATTTTTACAAATCTATGTTCTGCTTGACTTCGCACATAACCTGGGCTGGAGAGGTCATTTTGTAGAGCAGCAATTGCCTATAAAGGTACTTATTTAATATTGCACCATCTATTATTATACAAAGTGTTCAAATAATAAAAAAGCAAAGGATTGGGGCTAAAGTAGAGCCTTGAGAGAGAAATTTTTAAATTCATTTTCATTTGATTTTATTTTTAATTGCAGTTGTTTTTTAGAAATAAATTTAAAATATGATATAAGAATAGAAACCAAATTTATATTGTTAATAGCAATTTAACTTAATATTATTCTAGTTGTGTAAGGTTATAGATTTAATAGTGCATTTTAATTATAAAAAAAACAATAAACAATAAAGTTCTCATTGTAGCTCATTAGTCATAAATTAATTTTTTTAATTAATTTAAAACTGCACATCCTTGTTTAACACACTTAAGTAATTATAATGTTTATTATAGCAAGGCAAGCTCTATCTGTATATTGGCAACTCATAAGATTTTCTTGAAAAATAAGCATAAACTATAAAATATGTCAAAACTAAGCAAAATATAAATTTCATTTTCATTTTTTTTTAATATTAAACAAATCTTAGAAAAAATTTTTAGAGATTGGAAAGTCTTGAATTGTTCTTTCCAATGGCCTCCCTGATCTCACAGCATAACAGTCTCAGATTTTTTTAAATAATACTATTTAACTTGGTTTACTTAAAATTCGGCTACGTGCAACAATCAAAAGCGTGTTAGAAATGTTAAACATTGTTGTTCAAAGTTCTAACCAATTTAAACAAGACATAAAAGTTTTTTTCATTATTCTGCAATTGTAAACACATTTCGGACCAAACTTTTAGAGATATCAGTAGGTGGATAGCCTTAAATTGTTATCTCCAATGGCCTCCTTGATCACACGACATAACAGCTGTAGATTTTTTGACTAAGACTTACCTAAAAAAAACTAAAAAAACCACTTATTAGAATCAAATAAAATTTAGCACGTAAAAAATATTGGAAAAATCAATTAGCTGTGATTTATTCAGATAAATCCGTTTATTTGTTCCAAAGATCCAAGGCCAACTTGCTTTATTTTAAATATCAAAAAGAGTAAAATTGTACATTTTTTTCTGATTTTATCAATGTAATGTATGTTAACCTTTTCTTGTTTCAAAATGGCAACAAATTTTTTGATAACACTAAAAATGAAATGTAGATAGAATTAGCTGTCATTAAATTTTGACAACTTATTAAAAAACTGGTTAAAATTGTTGAATTTACTTTTGTTCGTCTTTTAAGATTTTGCATGAACTACTACTAGGCTTTGACGTTGACTCAAATTTTGAATGTTATAAAAAAATATTTTTTTGACTGTTTGAAACAAAAAAAAGGTCAACATGTATTACATTGTTAAAATCAGAAAAAATATACTTTTTAAAAATGTAAAATTTTACTTCTGTTGCTATTTAAAAAAAAAACAAAATAGTCTTGAATCTATAAAACAAATGAATGTTTCAAATTACAGCTATAAGATTTCTTTCAATATTTTTCACGTGCCAAATTTTATTTGATTCTGATAAGTGGTTTTAAAAATATTTAACCGTTTCCATACTTTTGCGCAATTATATACAATATAGCATCAATCCAAAATAGTGAACCAATTTTAGACAAAACTTTTAGAGATTTGATAGCCCCGAATTGTTCTTTCCAATGGCCTCCTCGATCACACGACATAGCAGCTCTACTTTTTTTAGACTAAGACTCACATATAAAAAGATTTTCTTGTAAAGAAAAGCGTTCACTTTTGTTCAAAATGTTAAACATTTGTTTTAAATTCTAGTTTCTGAAAGTTTGTCATAGTTATTGTTCTTAACAATAACTATAGTTTACACTTCCTCAGTTTTTGTCTAAAACAACAAAATTTTGATACATTTTTGAGCATTCTCTTTACATGTCATGGCTGTATTGAGATTGTATCTAGATCTCTTGTAACAAGCCATGTAAGTACAATTACTAATTATTATAATTGTCAATAATTAAACATTTTTAATTAAAACAGCCACATACCATACAATGTCTCTTAAAATAAAACAATTAGCTCAGCGATAATAAGTTAAACAGCAGCACGCAAAAATATTATTAAACGTTTTAAATGCATGTTTGTCTCCAGAACAAATTAGATTTAGGTTTATAATTTTTTTATACATACATAATAGGAAAGTGAACAGTTATCAGATTTTCTTGATTCAAAAGTGAGATAATAAGTTGTATAGTTTGCTCACTCAGCTAAGACACCATGAATCATTAGTGCATCTTTTAGCTTTATTAGAAAACAACCAGAAATAAAAATAAATTAATAATCATACAAATTAAAAATTTCGAAAAAACCGACTTCAATATGTTTGATTATGATTTTATTTATTTATTTATTGATTCAATTTGCTTAAATTAATTAAATAAATAAACTTTTATTTAATTATATTGAAATAATTTATATATCTCACAAATTTTTATAGTTAAATTGAAATGTCAAAAATATATGACAAAACCAGCATTATTAGGAATAAATAGAAATAACAGCTAGATATTACTTTTTATAAATTTTTGATTAATTTCTTAACTTTTTTTATTATTTTTTCCTTATTATGTTTTTTATGTTTATTTTATCATATACTTTTATTATAATTTCTCTATTTTTTTAACTGATTTTTGGTCTTTAAACGTTTTTAATGTTTGTTACTGAAAAAAAATAACAATTATAGAATAATGCAATTTGAAAATAATGTAATTTATGGCACATTTTCTTGTCATAACGTTCTCAAAATGAATTTCTACTTCTTTCTAAGAAATTAATTATATTATTAAAATTTTTCTATTACGAATTAAGAGGCGTGGAAGAAAGTAGAAGAGTTTATAATAGGAACAGAATAGAGTCAAACCACCTTCCTATAGAGATAGGTATAGAAGATAGAAAATACCAAAAAGAAAACAAATGTGAAACTACAAAAAGCAACAACAAAAACAGAAATAAGCAGAAAAACAAAACAAAAAAAACAAATGAATAGTGGGAAAAAGAATGCTACTAGCTGAAAAAATCTGCCACAAAAATGTTAAAAAATTTTTTAAAAAAACCAGTTAATAAAAGCCTTTTTCTAGAAGCAAAAAAAAATAGAGGAAAGCATGTATTGAGAAAAAAAGACAAAACACCGAAATGCAAAGCAACAGAAAGTAATAATTGAAGTATGGAACGAGTAAGACGCGGAAGAATACAAAAGAAAGCTAGAAAACGTTAGATTCAAAGAACAAGAGATAGAGGAAATGAAAGTGGAACTGAAAGAAATATTAGATAAAGCAACAACAAAAACAGAAATAAGCAAAAAAAATAAAACAACAAAAAAAAAATGAATAGTGGGATGAAGCATGCTACCAGCTAAAAAAAAACACAAAAGCGCCAAGAGAATTTTAAAAAACACTTTAATAGAAGCGTTTTCCTAGAAGCAAAAAGAAAATATAAAAAAAATTTTTTTGTTTGTACCTGCGCCAAGCTGAACATTAGACAAGCCAAACTAAGTTTTAATAAAAAAAAATTTTGGAATTTTTTTGTTTCTTTTGCTGATGTTTAATTTTGTTTTTTTTTTTTAGATTTTTTCTTTTCAAATTATGAACAATAGTCTTTGATAGCATTTGCTATAAAAGTTACATCTAGACATTTAATTGATATTTTTTTAATTTTTTCAACTTTTTTTTTAACTATTTTTCACTATTATCATATTATTTTTTATACTGTGTGTTAGATCATATGATTTATCAAGTAAATTTATATGTAAAAAACTAAGAATTTTTTTTTGTTTTTACCTTAACAAGGTGAATATCAGACAAACAAAAATAAGTTTTAATAAAAAAAAAATGTGGCTTATTAATAAAAAATCTTAAGAATCTCCCTGTGCTTTGTTTCTTTTGTCAAAAACTACTGGTCAGATCTCGATCAAATTTAAATTAGACCCAATGGAAAGCACCAGTTTCCAAATAAAAATCATCAAATTTCCTTTTTTTGACCTGACCTGACCTGACATGTAAATTATTTCCCATCGCTCAATTGAAAAACTTTAGCTAGAAAAAACTTTTGCGTCACTAAATAAATACCATTGTGGGCTCCTATTATAAATAAATATTAATAATAAGTAAAAAACTTAGTAACGTTAATTTCAAATTCTCTACAAATCTAGTTTTTCTAATTGTACCACTACTTCTATATATATAAAAGAAAGTCGTGTTTGTTACAACACTTATAACTCGAGAACGGCTGGACCGATTGCCATGGTTTTTGATTTGTTGGATTTGTTTCCGTCCCGAATAGCAGAATACATCTTAAAAACAATGAAAACTCGATATGTGTAATGATTACTTAATCATTTCAATAGAAGATGCTGATTTGTTTATTACATGTCAAACATTTGTTGTCCAATCCTGTCAAATAGTGTAACAACTATTTTTTTTTTGGAGCTTATGGCCAGGTTGCTGAGACTCAATTGTACGTGGCATGCTCACGTGTCGGCAAACCATCCGCTTTATTTGTTCTTGCGCCTGACCAAAAAACAAAGAATGTCGTTTACCACAAAGTGCTTGAATAAAAATCTTATTAATGAATTAATCCGAGTTCTATTTTTTTTCCCTATCTGCACAACATATAGTTTTCAATCATTTTTTTCTGACATGAGTTTGAAGTACTTAATTATTAATTTTTATTTTTTTTTATTTGTATTCTCATTCTGTATGTATGTTTTCATCATCATTCATCATAATAAAATACTTTTTTGTTTCTATCTATATAAATATATTATTTTGTATCATTGTTTTACGTTCATCAAAGCCTAAATTAGTTCAGCTAAAAATTAACACGACATTCATTGACTGTTAGGCGGTACGAAGTTTGCCGGGTCAGCTAGTTATTTAATAATTAGGTAAAATGTTTCTCTGAATGCGAGAAAGCATAAGTACGGCGTTACCTGATGCTTGCAATTTTTTGCCCGACAGGTAAGACATTTTTGACTAAAATCGAATAAAGATCATCTTATTAGGTCGGTACAGAATGATATTATTTTTATATTTCACCCACAATGAATAATAACCTAAAAATGCTCACAAAATTAGCACCTTTTGCTATTAAAATAAAGCATTATTACATTAAAATATGTTCAGAATGTTATTTAAAGTGTAATTCAGTTCAGGATGTTTAAGTTAGCAGATAATGAAAAGTGCAGTTTGTACATAAAGTTTATTTATTGAAAACAGAATGTTTTGGTATAGAATGGTAGATCTTTGAAATATTTATAACATTTTGCAAACATTTTTAATTATTTTGATAATAGTGTAGCTTTCTAATAATATATTTTAGGAAAATATTCGATTCAATTTAACACTTGATTCAAATTTATGAGAGTTATATTTTTGTGACACCAACCAATGAAAATAAATGGTAAATTTATACAACGTGTTGCGCTAAAAATGTCACGATTATTTGCACAGCCACATTGTATGTTTAGTCTAAAAAACAATATTTACTTAAAATAGTAACTAACTGTTATCTATGAATAAAGAATATCAAGTGATCCGTTATTTGGGAATATTTAGAAAAACCTTTTTTAACCTTCAAAAAAATACAAATTTTTAATTATTTTGATAAAAGTGTAATATATTTTTTGCAAATATTCGATTTAATTTAACCCTCAAATTTATGAGAGTTATTTTTTAGTGGACATTGACCAGACAGTTGAAATTATGCAAAGTGTTATTGTCAAGAATGTCACGATTATTGTCAGCACTATACCAGAAAATATTCACATGGAATATTTAGTCTAGTTTGCCCAAAAACAGTATTTACTAAAAATAGTAACCAACTGTTATCTATGACTAAAAGGAATATAAATCGTTCCGCTATTTGGAACCATTTTAAGTAACCTTTCATAACCTTTAAAACGTAATACATACCACTATTTAATTTCTTAAGTGCTATAGCACTTTGCAAAGAAATTTACGTTATCAGAATAGCTATTCTATAGTTTGGCGGTGAAAATAAAAGCAGACATAAAAATTATAGAAAAAAAATTGTATAAAAATAAAAAGTAAAGTTCACTTTTTGTCAATTTACTATTTCATCTATTTTTTATAGTTCTAAAATTCCAAAATTTCTAAAATTATCAAATTTTCATTAAAATCATCAAGCAAAAAAAAAAAACAAAACTGCAAAAAAGTTTTTTTTGTAAATATAAATTGACATTTGCTTCCAGTGTGGAAAAAACTGTTTGTGCACTTCCTACCTAAAACCGGGTAAATCGTCTTTACCCGATACATTATTGTGAAATTTGCTCAAAAACACTTGTAAAGATGAGCCGTGACAGAGCTGTCATAAAAAAGCGCTTATTTGCTCCAAAATATACCTCCTTCTATTGCTGTGTTGCGTAGGCGCACTTATGCCTACATTTTACCTACTTTTCCATTCACAATCGAGTAGTTCAAATGCAACTAAATTGAATTTATATATATATTATAGTTAAATAATATGCAAAAAATAGCGTACGTACCTCGTGTGTTAACAAAATTTATAAATTCGTGCCGAATTGCTTGTCTTTGTTCTTTAATTAAAAAAAAAACAATTATGAGCTATATATTGTTTTATAATATTCACAAATTAGGATTAGATGTTGAAAACTACTTTTTCAAATAAAATTAAAAAAGAAAAAATGAGTATAATGGATTTTTAAAATGTTTAATGATTTATGTTAAAATATGTTTTACGATGGTACACATTTTAAACAAAAACCGTTAAAAATTTACTAAATTTTATAAAATTGATAAAACTCATGGACACATTTTATGAGTAAGCGTATGTATAGAATAATTAAGATATTTATTTAAATTTAATTAATTTCATACGTTCATAAGGGGATAGTAGAAAACAAGTAAACATAGAAAAAATACAAAAACGGTAATAAAAAAAAAAAAAAGATCATTTGAGAAAAGAAATAGAACAATTAAAATAAAATTTAGACAACCAAACAAAACGAAGACTAGAAGAGTTAAGATTAGAAAATAAGAATAGAAACATTGAACACAAAAAGAACGTGCTAAAAAATAAAAACAAAAAAAAAATGAAAAAGACGAAATAGGATAGGAGAAATAGAAAACCGAAAAAATAAAGTTAAATAGTAAAGTAAGAAGAATAATATAAAAGCTAAGAATTAAAAAAAAATAGTGACGAAAAACAGAAAAAAGCAGGAAAAAAAAACAGTAAAAAAAAAAGATGTAATAAAGACAGTGTTTTGAAATGTTGCAAAGTTAAGAAAAAAAAATAAGAATTTTGAAAACAGATGACAGAAAAAAACTTATCCTAAAAAACTATAACATTAAAAAAAAGTTCACAAGTCTTCATTTAACAAACTTATTTATTTACGCTAAAGTTTTTTAGATATGAGTGAAACATTAAAATCCAAAAAATTATAAAATTTGATAATATAAATGTGAGAAAAAACAAAGAACCGTTTGTAATTTTGCACAAAAAAACGATAACTGTAGTAAATCAAGCACAATCAACTTTTTTAATTAAAGTAGGTAAAAATAGATGTAATCTATCTGTAAATCGCAAAAAGTCGCATTTGGTTTAGATGTTTTGTTAGAGCCCACTTGACGTGTCCTGTCATCATCTGTGTCCTGACGCGCTTGAGTTACTTTTTTATCATTATTTTTAATTTTTTCAAACATTTTCCCTCTTGCCCTCCCCGTCAGACTAATTTCAGAGAAACGTAGAAGTATATTACAGTTTCGATATCGCGTTCGAGTTATTTCATGAGAATGTGTTATTTGATCTATTAAATTTCACCTGACCTGACCTGACCTGACCTAATTTGATCTAACCTGTAAATTATTTCCCATCGCTAAATTGAAAAAACTTTATTTACTAACTTTAAACAAAATCCATTAGATCTTAACGAGGCTTGAGTTACTAAAGAAATACCATCGTAGGCTCCTATTGTAAATAAGTATTAAAAACAAGTAGTAAAATTAGACAAGTATAATAACCTTAACAATAGAATAAAACAAATTACAAACTATTATAAAAGATGTCATTTTGCAAACTACAACTCTAATTACAATCAACGCTGGAACGATATAACTCATCATTTTATAAATTACAACTCTATTTATATTTACAATAGTTACCACTAGAATAATATAACTCGTATATAATGAGAATAAAATATGTCATTTTGTAAACTACAACTCTATTTACAATTAACATTAGAATATTATAACTCATCATTTTGTAAACTACAATAGTTACCATAGAATAATATAACTCATATAAAATGAGAATAAAAGATGTCATTTTGTAAACTACAACTCTATTTACAATTAACACTAGAACGATATAACTCATCATTTTGTAAACTACAACTCAATTTACAATAGTTAGCACTAGAATAATATAACTCATATAAAATGAGAATAAAAGATATCATTTTGTAAACCAAAACTCAATTTACAATAGCTACCACTAGAATAATAAAACTCATATAAAATAAGAATAAAAAATGTTGTTTTGTAAACCACAACTCTATTAACAATAGTTACCTCGAGAATAATGTAATTCATATAAAAACAGAATAAAAGATGTCATTTTGTGAACTACAACTCTATTTACAATTAACACTAGAATGATATAACTTATCATTTTGTAAACTATAACTCAATTTACAATAATTACCACTAGAATAATACAACTCATATAAAATGAGAATAAAAGATGTCATTTTGTAAACTACAACTCTATTTACAATTAACACTAGAATGATATAACTCATCATTTTGTAAACTACAACTCAATTTACAATAGTTAGCACTAGAAAAATATAACTCATATAAAATGAGAATAAAAGATATCATTTTGTAAACCAAAACTCAATTTACAATAGCTACCACTAGAATAATATAACTCATATAAAATAAGAATAAAAAATGTTATTTTGTAAACCACAACTCTATTAACAATAGTTACCACTAGAACAATATAACTCGTATATAATCAGAATAAAAGATGTCATTTGGTAAACTACAGCTATATTTACAATTAACATTAGAATGATATAACTCATCATTTTGTAAACTACAACTCAATTTACAACAATTACCACTAGAGTAATATATAACTATACAATAGTTACCATAATATAACTCATATAAAATGAGAATAAAAGATGTCATTTTGTAAACTACAACTCTATTTACAATTAACACTAGAATGATATAACTCATCATTCAGTAAACTACAACTCAATTTACAATAGTTAGCACTAGAAAAATATAACTCATATAAAATAAGAATAAAAGATGTCATTTTGTAAACCAGAACTCAATTTACAATAATTACCACTAGAATAATATAACTCATATAAAATGCGAATAAAAGATGCCATTTTGTAAACTATAGCTCTATTTACAATTAACATTAGAATGATATAACTCATCATTTTGTAAATTGCAACTCAATTTACAATAATTACCACTAGAATAGTATATAACTATACAATAGTTACCATAGAATAATATATAATATAACTTATATAAAATGAGAATAAAAGATGTCATTTTGTAAACTACAACTCTATTTACAATTAACACTAGAATGATATAACTCATCATTTTGTAAACTACAACTCAATTTACAATAGTTAGCACTAGAATAATATAACTCATATAAAATGAGAATAAAAGATATCATTTTGTAAACCAAAACTCAATTTACAATAGCTACCACTAGAATAATATAACTCATATAAAATAAGAATTAAAAATGTTATTTTGTAAACCACAACTCTATTAACAATAGTTACCACTAGAACAATATAACTCGTATATAATCAGAATAAAAGATGTCATTTGGTAAACTACAGCTATATTTACAATTAACATTAGAATGATATAACTCATCATTTTGTAAACTACAACTCAATTTACAACAATTACCACTAGAGTAATATATAACTATACAATAGTTACCATAATATAACTCATATAAAATGAGAATAAAAGATGTCATTTTGTAAACTACAACTCTATTTACAATTAACACTAGAATGATATAACTCATCATTTAGTAAACTACAACTCAATTTACAATAGTTAGCACTAGAAAAATATAACTCATATAAAATAAGAATAAAAGATGTCATTTTGTAAACCAGAACTCAATTTACAATAATTACCACTAGAATAATATAACTCATATAAAATGCGAATAAAAGATGCCATTTTGTAAACTATAGCTCTATTTACAATTAACATTAGAATGATATAACTCATCATTTTGTAAATTGCAACTCAATTTACAATAATTACCACTAGAATAATATATAACTATACAATAGTTACCATAGAATAATATATAATATAACTCATATAAAATGAGAATAAAAGATGTCATTTTGTAAACTACAACTCTATTTACAATTAACACTAGAATGATATAACTCATCATTTTGTAAACTACAACTCAATTTACAATAGTTAGCACTAGAATAATATAACTCATATTATAAAATGAGAATAAAAGATATCATTTTGTAAACCAAAACTCAATTTACAATAGCTACCACTAGAATAATATAACTCATATAAAATAAGAATAAAAAATGTTATTTTGTAAACCACAACTCTATTAACAATAGTTACCACTAGAACAATATAACTCGTATATAATCAGAATAAAAGATGTCATTTGGTAAACTACAGCTATATTTACAATTAACATTAGAATGATATAACTTATCATTTTGTAAACTATAACTCAATTTACAATAATTACCACTAGAATAATATAACTCATATAAAATGAGAATAAAATATGTCATTTTGTAAACTATAGCTCTATTTACAATTAACATTAGAATGATATAACTCATCATTTTGTAAATTGCAACCCAATTTACAATAATTACCACTAGAATAATATATAACTATACAATAGTTACCATAAAATAATATATAATATAACTCATATAAAATGAGAATAAAAGATGTCATTTTGTAAACTACAACTCTATTTACAATTAACACTAGAATGATATTACACATGTAAAATGAGTTTAAAAAATGTCATTTTGTAAACTACAACTCTATTAACAATAGTTACCACAAGAATAATGTAACTCATATAAAAACCGAATAAAAGATGTCATTTTGTGAACTACAACTCTATTTACAATTAACACTAGAATGATATAACTTATCATTTTGTAAAGATGTTATTTTGTAACGTACTACTTCCTTTCAAATATGTAATTAACATTTAATAATATCTATACAAATAAAAAAATACACAAAAACAGAGAACAGAAGATGACATTTTGTAAACTACAACTCTAGTTACAAAATGCAATCAACACTAAATTATATAAATAAAGTAAAAAAGAATTCAGAAAGTGGGATTATTTTTCATTTTAAGAAATTTCTTTAATTACTATATATTATGTAAAGCAAACAGAAATGTATAGAAAAAGAAAGAACTTTGCAAACAATTTACAAAGTGAGGCTTAAAATCTTAGACGAAATACACCACAGCCTAAGATAAATATTTTTTATAAATATTTTTTGCATAAATTAAACTTTTTTTTAATTTAATAACACGTACGTACTCTGAATAATAAATAAAAATTGTACTTAATAATTTCTGTAATTACATTTTCAAAATATTGAAAATTTTTTCGCGTCTCATGCCACCTATATCTATAAATAGGTACTACAACGTGATGATCAAAAATGACGGTTTGATTTGGCAACAGTTTTAGAGACTTTTTTATTTGCCTAGTTGCAACACTGTAACCGGTTAAGCTTGTTTGACAAATATTTGACATAACACTCATATAAAAAATTGTAGGTTATGTCACAACGACTAACTTTTTTATTGGCATCTGTCAATAATGTTGTCAGTATCAAAAGCGTCACCCGTTAAACGTTAAAAATTATACTCCCCAAATTACTACAAAAAAAAAAAAAACAGAAACAGAAAACTGAAAAAAAATTTTCTAAGTTAATGTCTATCCTGTTGTTTTACCACATCAATATTTTACCCTTAATAAATATAATTGAAACAAAATAAAGTAATGGAACATTCTTTGAATACATTTGCAATGACGATTACAATTTTTCTATGTATAAAAGTGTTTATTACTTCCGTATGATGATAAAGTAGCGACATCTAGTAGAAGCTCCTTACACCATGATCGAGAAACAACGTTTCTGCATTTTGATGCTAAAAGCCACTCTTAATGACAATAAATTTTAATGTAGATGAGCTTCTAATAAATAATTGACACAACAATTTTTTATAAAATGACTTTGAATGGAGTTATATTATGAAAAATAATCATAAACCTATCACCTGCCTTAAAACAGTTCAATATTCAAAATTTATTTATATACAGAACGGCTCAACTAATGAGCAAGAATATGATGCAACCACAACAAAAAATTTAAAAAAATATACACAATAAAGTAAATATTTCTACATTGTATTATTATTATTCTTATTAAATATATTAAAACTAAATAAATTATAAATACAGGGTGTACAATATTAAGAAAAATCAAGGGCGGCGGTGCTTTTTTGGCCGCAAGTCTTAGATCGGTTCGTACTAAAATCGCTTACGCAATCGCGTAAAGATTTTTGTGAATTTGAACATATCAATTTAATTAGCTTGCGTTATTGTTTTTAAGCGCTGTAAAATATAAATATATATTTTTATCCTGATTAAGAATTTGCCGTTTGTTTTTAAGTATTAAAAAAAAAATTACCTTCAGGCAGGCACTGTGGTCAAATGTCAATGACAGTTGTGAATAAACACGTTCACTAATTAGGAGTTAATCAATGTTATTTTTGAAATAGAAAAATGCCGGCTGAGTAGTTATTTTACCCAATTTTAGTACGAACCGATGTAATACCTTCTGCCAAAAAAGCACAGCCGCCTTTGAATCCTTTCAATATTATACACCTAGTACAAAAAAGTTAGTTTACAAACGGGGTAATTGAGTTATTTAAGCGTTTTTTACCAAATAATGTTTAAAAAAAGTGTCATGACCTGAATATTTATTAAGTTGTTTTTTTTATCCTCTATAATCCATTCATCATCGTCGACCTGTTAAACTTTAGTGTGCATTTGCATTTGTTGCTATCCGTCAAACCGTTAGATTAGAAGCATTGCCAAAATTATTAACGGGATTCGACCGGAAATACCATGAGGCAACCATCTTGCGTGCATCCCTTCTGTTATTTTTATGGATTAGAACCATGGATAAGGTTATTTCGGCTGTGTGTCTAGGAGGCGTGTTATATCGTCTTTAACCAATAGAAATTCGGATGCCCTAGATAGAATAGACTTATCTATGACCGTTTAGGGCATTTGGTTAGATAGGTAAACGCCCAATTTCTTGGGGTCATATATTATGAGATACCAACACTTTTTCTATAATGAATTCTGCCACCTTGGCTTTATTCTATTAGGCAGAATTTGTTATACAGTAGTTTCAAACAAAGAAGGCTATGCATTATACATGGTGATTTTAATGAGCGATAATTTGAATCTCCCGCAAAAAAAACATAATTACAAAGAATTGTAAATAAAAAAAACGCGCTTTTATTTACTTATTAGTGTATATATATAAATTTTTCATAAAAAAACATCATTTAAGTACCGTAAAACATTAAAGATCTCTAATTAAACGCCATTAAAGAGCGACTTTTTTATATTATTTATATAAAAATAGACAGGTACTTGTCGGTTAATAAACAAAAAAACATCTATGTTTTTACAAAAATTAATTAAAAAACACATTGAAATATATGTGAATTGAATAACTAAACAAATAAAACCGATAGTTGGGAATAAATAATATTATAAAAACATAAGCTTTATTTAACAAAAATAAGTTTTTAGCTTTAGGTATAAATTTTTAGGCCCGAACCTCAAAGTTCAGCAAAAAAACATTTTTTTGATAATTTTATTTAGAAAAATTATTGATATCAACCTCAAAAAATTTATTGTTTTAAATTTTTTCTAAACAAAATTGTGAAGAATATTACAATAATAAGATATAAGTTAAAATACAAATAGAATAAAAGTCCAATAAATGAAAAAATTATCACAAAACTAAAGAAGTTTTTCAAATGTTGAACTACCTATATAAAGACAAAATTTGAAAACATTCAAATTCCAAGAGCAAAATTGCTTAAAAATCGTTTTTTTTTTAATATTGTACAAAATTTACTATTAAAATCTACCTTTGGCATTTTCGGTAACAAAAGTAAAATTATAAACAATTAAAAAAGCAATAAACAATAAACACAGGAAAAATAAAATATAAATTACATTAAAAGCAAAAACATTAAATTAATAAATAAAAAATGTATTAAATAAAAAAAAAACATTAAAAATAACGGAGCTTTCGTAGTTATACAAAATATTCTAGATATACATAAACAAAGTTTAATAATTTATATGATTATACAAAACATTTGAATTTGTTATTAACTTTTGTTTTTCAGTCTGAAAAAAGTTGAAAAAACACTTTCAAATTTTTAATTTCGAATTGAATTTAGAAGGCCATCTGAAAATGCTTTTTTTTAATAAAAAAACGACTAAATGATTAAAAAATACAAATTAAGATATAAATAGAAAAAAAAGTAAATTAAATGAAAAAATTATCACAAAAATAGAAGAGTTTTTCAAATGTTCAGCTACCTATATAAAGACAAAATTTAAAAATACTGAAATTCCAAGTTTTTCCAGATTGTGTAAAAAACGATTTTTTTTAATATTGTACAAAATTCACTTTCAAAATCAACTTTTTGCAGTTTCGGCAACAAAAATAAAATTATAATTTAAAAAAAGCAATAAAAAATAAATACAAGAAAAATAACAGATAAATCACATTAAAAGCAAAAACATTAAATTAATAAATAAGAAATGTATTAAATAAAAAAAAGCATTAAAAATTTGTCCTTATATAAAAGCTTCTAGTTATACATAAACAAAGTTTGTAAATTTATATATTTATACAAAATTCAATAAAGTTGGTACAATATATATCTTTATACTAAACAATTGAATTTGTGATTAACTTTTGTTTCTCAGTCTGAAAAAAGTTGATAGAAAGGAAGTTGAAGAGAAATAGAAATTAATATATAAATAGAAAAAAAAACCAATTCAATGAAAAAAATATCACAAAAATAGAGAAGTTTTTTACCTATATGAAGACAAAAGTCAACCTTTTGCTACTTCTCTAACAAAAAAAAAATAAAATTAAAAAAAAGAATAAAAAATAAATAAACACAAGAAAAATAACATATAAATTACATTAAAAGCAAAAACATTAAATTATTAAATAAAAAAAACATTTAAAATAACGGAGCTTTAGTACTTATATAAAAGTTTCTAGTTATACAAAAACAAAATTTAATAATTTGTATGTTTTTACAAATTTTGCAATTGAATGTGTTATTAACTTTTGTTTTTCAGTCTGAGAAAAGATGATAAAACCGCTACACTTTCAATTCAATTCAATCTAGAAAGCAATCTGATATTGCTTTTAAAAATAAAAAAACAACGAAATCACTAAAAAAATAATTAATCAAAACAAAAATCTTTGGTTTTAAAAGTCTACTAATCACAATTGAAAAAAAAAGTCATAAATAGAAAAATTATCACAAAAATACAGGAATTTTTCAAATATTCACCTACCTATATAAAGAGAAAAGTTGAAAACATCGAACTCCAAGAGCAAAATTGCTTAAAAAACGCTTTTTTTTAATATTGTACAAAATTTACCATCAAAGTCAACCTTTTGCATTTTCGGTAAAAAAAATAAAATTATAAGTTAAAAAAAAGCAATAAAAAAACAAACACAAGAAAAATAACAAATAAATTACATTGAAAACAAAAACATTAAATTAACAAACAAAAAATGTAACAAACAAAAAAAAAATTAGAATAGAAATAACAGAGCTTTTGCACTTATCCGAATAAAGCTTCTAGATATACCAAAACAAAGTTTGTAAATTTATACGTTTATACAACATTTAATAATGTTGGTGGAATACATTTGTTTATACAAAACAATTGAATTTGGTATTATATTTTGATTTTCAGTCTACAAAAGAAATAATAAAACCGCTACAATTTCCAAATTTCAAATTTGGAATTCAATTTAGAAAGCAATCTGAAAATGCTTTTTTTCAAATGAAAAGACAACAAAATGACTGAAAAAACAAATAATCATAACAAATATGGTGCTACTCCCAAGGATACGTAATAAAATAAGATGATAAGATTGTTTCGTATGGGCTCGGCTTGTCAGTGAAATTATGAAATTTTATTCCAAATAACGTTTGAAAAGCAAGTACAAAAAAATATATTTTATTTAAATTCGCGCCGGATAATCTCATGATTTTATTCCATTACATACTCTCAAGAATGGCACTCTTAGAGTGGTTTTATAGCAAATATATACCAACATCTTGATTTTAAGTTTAATTGCAATTAACTTTATTTGAGTCTTGTAAAAATTAAAACAAAAGAATGATAGTTAAAACAAAAAACTTTATTACTTAAAACTAAAGACTATCAAGTAGGCTAAACAAGTGAATAGCTATAGCTTATAAAACAAAATGGATAAAATCGAGATAGTCATGGCTTAGAAACCAAGGCTAATTCAACATGTTGATGTTATATTAGGTATATTTAGAAAAAAATTCCAGCAGTTTTGCAACGTTTGCTAATTAAATAGTAATAGCACAAAATATGTGTAAATAAAATGCGAAAAAATATTTTTTGCATGAATTTGCATTTTTTTGTTACGCTTACGAATAAAAGTCAAGGAAAACCTGATTTAATAAGATGGTTGCTGAATTTCAGATGCAGTTTTGCGTTGAATAAGATTATTCAATAAATTTATTTTTTATTCATATTATCGCAAACTAATCGGAGCGTTGATTAAATAAAATTTGAATTTGAAATTTGCTTTCCGGCACATAATCTTGTTTGTTTCTGACAAATAATATTATTTTGGTTGTCTAGGAAAGCAATGTCAAAAATTTTTAAAATGTTAGTTTAATTAAAATTCATATTTTTTTTTACAAATTATTACTAAATTTAATATAATTTAAAATTATAATCAGTGTTTTTTTATTGTCGCTGCAAATGTTAAATAATATTTATTAAAGAAACAACAATATATTTATAAAAAGTTCTTTTAAAATTTTTCTAGACATAATTAAACTATTTTATAGTTTTTTTCTAATTTTTAGCTTTACTATTTTTTTGCTTCAAAATTTTAACCTGTCTCACCAGTATTCTTTTCCTCTCTCGTGAGGTTATTTCTGATTCAATCTTGAAATAATTTGGTATAGGTATGTGGTAATAAACATAAAAAAGGTTTATTGTAAAAAAAAAACAAAAACTTATGTTGCAGTAGAATATTGAGAGCAAAATTCAAGATTTTTAAATAATTAGAAACATGTTTTTTTGCAAAAACGCTATATTAACGTATACACTAAAAATAGTCTCGAGTCATGAGTCTAGAGTAATTAAACCTTTAAAAAAACATTATCTCAAAAAAATTAATATTAATATAAAATTAAAAAAAAACGTTGAAAAAGATCTTTTTTATTGATAAAATTCCAAAAAATATATAAAAAAATTCACACTTTACCCCCTTTATGTTTTATTTAAAAATCAATTTAAATACAGATATAAACCAATATACAAAAAAATTACTAAGGAATTGATACCAAAAAACCTACAGTATGCCCCAAAATAGAGTTTACAGGAGGAAAAAATTTTAATTTTACGATAAAAACTTATTATTTATAAAAGTTTTGTTTGTCAAAGAAATAAGTATTAAAAGCGATTAGATAGTGTTAATAAATTAAACAAAAATTCTTCAGAATAAAGTACTAGTATTTTAGTACATTCAAACTAGACCCGTAGACTTGAACATGTTTTGTTTTTAGTGGAACTCTTCAGCGCAGTCGCTACAGATTCCTATTTGAATAAATTTGGGATTATATTTACCCAAATGCCTATTGCTTTTGTATTACGGTAAAACTAGCGACATCTATTAAGAGCTGCCTTATATAAAAATTTTTAAGAAACAAGGTTTCTATATGTTTTAATGCATATATCTGTCAAAATTAACATCTTTCATTTAGAGAAGCCAAATGTCAAAATTTTTGGTGTACCTATCATTCATTAAGAACAATTTGTAAATTGTTCTTTGTTTGTTTGTAAAATTGGTAAAAAAATATATACATATGACAATATCTACACAATATAAACATTAATTATTAAATAATGCATTATTTAAATGAAAGGAAAAAATCATTGAAATCTATTTTAAACATATTTTAAATAAAAAAAATAATAAAACAATAGAGTCTACAGTCTAAAATAATATAGAAAACATTTACCTTATCTTATTTATTTATTAAAAAAATGTGTTTTTAATTTTTTTATTATTTATATTCAACTCTTTCTACAATCTTTGAGGCACAACAATTTTGCTGGATTTATTATCATTCGTTTTTATAATTTGTTAATAACAATAAAAATAGTTTATTGTATGAGAAAAAAAAGCAGTGAAAATTAAAGAATAAAGGAGTGTTATTTATTTTTTATAAATAATTTTAAAGCTTATCATACCTATGTCAAAAGCATGTTTAAGAAATATCTCACAAGCAGTATAACACAAAAAATGTTGTTATTTGTCACATTTAAAATAATTATTATTTCCAAAACACATAAAATACATCAATATACAGAATCGCCACTAGAACTAGTTGTTGATAAAAAAACCTATTTAAATATAAAATATGTAAAGAGGAAGACTATAAATATTTATAAATAAAGTCAACAAAAATTAAAATAATAAGGCCCAACATCCCACTCGTTAATAACCACCATAAAACAAATACAAAACAAATTAATTGCGTATTTTATAAAATCTAAAAAATTTTTTCAATATATTATTTTTTGTAATGATAATAAAAATATTATTATTTTAATAATATTAAAATTGTTGCAAAAAAGCTTATTACTGTAAAAATAAAATTAAAAGCAAAAACTAAAATTTTAGCTTTGAACTAGAAAAATAAATTGTTTCTTAAAAAATCAAGCCAGATCTTTAAAATATCTGCATTTGCAATCAAATTTAACGCTCAAAAACATTCGAACAATATGACATAAACAAAATAATGGTGTTTTTTTGAATTTCTTTATAGGTTTTTACATCCAAATCTTAAATTTAAAGATTTGTTGAAAATAACTAAAAGTCCCAACTGATCACCAAAAGCAGCGAATATTTTGCTATCAGAATGATATAACCAAAATAAATGTGGGAAACAAAAACAAAACAAAAAACAGTAAAAACATGCGAAAAAGAAAGAGAAAGTCTTATAAATTGAAAAAAAAAACAACAAATGAGTCAAAAAAACATACATAATTAGATACATGCAAGAAGCATCGGTTTTGTATTACAAAGTGAAAAATGCCGATAAAATACTTTAACTAAAAAAAAAAAAGATGAAGATGGTAAAAAAAATAAAAAGCAAAAAGATGCCAAAACAATGTTATCAGAATTTTTTTAAGCTCAACTGTAGAAACATAATATTAACAAAAAGAGATAAAAAAAAATAATCAAAAAAAGTCCCATATAAAAAAACAAAATAGAAAGTTTTTTTTAATAAAAATGATAATAATGTGTTGTGTAACCAAACCCAATTTAAGAGGAAAGCTTTTTAATATTCAACTTGAGAAAGTAAAGTTGTGAAAACAAAGAAATTATATGATTTTCATGGTTTTACTATGTTTCTTACTAAAACCACAAAATAAGCACAAAAACATTAATAAAAAAAAAGTTTAAAAAGTAAAACGAACAAAAAAATAAAATTTAGGCAAAAAATAAATGTGTGACAAACGGAACCAAACGATAGAATAAAAACATGAAAAAAACTTAAGTAAAGTGTAGTAGATCGTAAAAAAAACAACAAGTGAGTGAAACAAAATAAACATTATAAACAAAAAAAAATTATTTTGTATTCTTATTTAATTAAAAATAATAATAATTTGTTCTGTAGCAACACTCTATTACAAAAATAAATGTGACAAACAAAATAAAACAGAAAGACAGGATAAAAACATGCGAAAAAGAAAGATAAAGTCTTATAAATTGAAAAAAAGAAAAAACAACAAATGAGTACATAAGAAGTACAATAGTGAGTACAATACATGCAAGAAACATCTGTTTTGTATTATAAAGTAAAAAATGCCTATAAAATACAATAACTAAAAAAAACAAAAGTACAGATAGAAAAAAGATAATTAAAATGTTAAACAGCAAAAAGATGCCAAAACTAAGTTATCAGAATTTTTTAAACTCAACTGTAGAAACATAATATTAACAAAAAAAGAGATAAAAAAATAATTAAAAAAAGTCTCATATAAAAAAACAAAATAGAAAGTTTTTTTTATTAAAAATAATAATAATTTGTTCTGTAACAAAACCCAATTTAAGAGGAAAGTTTTTTAACTTTAATTAACTTTAATTTAACTTTAGCTTGGCAAAGTAAAGTTATAAAAATAAAGAAATTCTATGATTTTTATAGCTTTATTATGTTCCTTAATAAAACCGCAATATAAGCACAAGAACATTAGTAAAAAAAAAGTTTAAAAAGTAAAACGAAAAAAAAAAATTAAAAGGTAAAAAATAAATGTGTAACAAACGAAACAAAACGATAGAATAAGAACATAAAAAAAATTTAAATACAGTGTAATAGATCGTAAAAAAACAACAAGTGAGTGAAACAAAATAAACATTATAAACAAAAAAAGATTATTTTGTATTCTTATTTAATTAAAAATAATAATAATTTCTTCTGTAGCAAAGTGACAAACAAAGCAAAACAGAAAGAGAGGATAAAAACATGCGAAAAAAAAAGATAAAGTTTTATAAATTGGAAACAAGAAAAAACAACAAATGAGTTAAAAAAAGACATGGATTAACTAGATACATGCAAGAAACATCTGTTTTGTATTATAAAGTAAAAAATGCCGTTAAAATACAATAACAAAAAAAAACAAAAGTAAAGATAGAAAAAAGATAATTAAAATGTTAAAAAGCAAAAAGATGCCAAAACAAGGTTATCAGAATTTTTTAAACTCAACTGTAGATACATAATATTACCAAAAAAAAAGATAAAAAAAATATTAAAAAAAAGTCTCATATTATAAAAAAACAAAATAGAATTTTTTTTTTAAATAAATATGATAATATTTTGTTTTGCAGCAAAACCCAATTTAAGTGGAAAGCTTTTTAATATTTAACTTGACAAAGTAAAGTTATGAAAACAAAGAAAGTTTCATGGCTTTATTATGTTTCTTACTAAAACCACAATGTAAGCACAAAAACATTAGTAAAAAAAAGTTTAAGAAGTAAAACGACAAAAAAAATTAAGTTTAGGCAAAAAACAAATGTGTGACAAACGAAACAAAACGATAGAATATAAACATGAAAAAAACTTAAATAGAGTGTAATAGATCGTAAAAAGAACAACAAGTGAGTGAAAAAAATAAACATTATAAACAAAAAAAAAAGATAAAATTAAGATTATTTATATTTTGTATTCTTATGTAAGTGAAAAGCTTGTGGAGGGTTGATAACGTTTTAATTTCCAACTTGACAAAGTAATGTTATGAAAACATGATTTTTATGGCTTGTCTAAATTATGTTTCTTAACACAATATAAGCACACAAAAATAGTAAAAAAAAGTTTAAGAAGTAAAACGACAAAAACAAATTAAATCTGAGCAAAAAATAAATATGTGACAAACGAAACAAATAAAAATATAAAAACATGAAAAAAAGATAAATAGATTTTGATACATCGTAAAAAAAACAACAAATGAATGAAAAAAACATTATAATTAGATACATTAGTCTTGCATTATAAAATAAAAAATGTCTACACAATAAAATAAGCAAAAAGATGGAAAAACGATAATTGAGGTGTTTAAAAGCAAAAAAGTGAAAAAGATTTGATAGAATTGCCAAATAAAACCAAAAAATAATTGAATTAAGATAAATTTTTATTCTTCGTTTAATAAAAATAATAATAATTTGTTTTGTAGCAAAAATCAATGTAGGTGAAAAGCTTTTTGAAGTTTGATAGCATTTCAATTTTCAACTTGACAAAGCACTTTTATGAAGAAAACAAAGAAATTCTATTAATTTTCATAATTTTTCTTAATAATATTTCTTAATGAAAGAACAATAAAATCAGTAAAAGAAACAAAAAATAGAAAAAATGCAAAAGTCGCATGACAAGAAAAAAACGATAAAATAAAATGAAAACAAATGAGAAACAAATAAAATAAAAAAAAACAACACAAATCACAAAAGTATATAAGTACGAATATGTAGTTCCAGGGTTCTTAAGAATCATTAGAATAGTTGTAATAATCATTTTCCAAAAAAATATTAAATTTGAATGAACTATTTTAGCAACAGTATCATGTCTTTATCAAAATATCTATAAACAATAACAAAAAAACAAAATGTGTTCAATTCTTTCCGACAAATTGAAGCACATTCTGCAGTCATTAACTAATTACTCTTTAATTATAATTCGTAATAAATAGTAAATATAAAAGTTAGCCTTTTTATTCATAAAAATAATTCAATTATTTTTTTTATATTTAATGTGTACTATTATAAATAAAACGCCTTTTTCTTTTTAAATCTAGCAATTGTTAAACAATAGAATATTATTTATAACCAAATACTGCTAATATTAAGCAATTAATTTGTATAAAAACATATTTACTATTATTATTTATTATACAATAAAATAAAATAAATGAATAAATGGCATGCTTAAAAAATATCACACAAACAAAACAATAGACCTTTTTATGTGCAAAATAATTATCAATTAAAAAACACATAATTTTTTCTATTTTATAAAAAACGTTCACTTAAAATTTGCCAAAAAAAAATGTATACGAGTCCCAGTAAAAGCACTTGACCTTACTTAAAATTCAGCTTGTAATAAAAGATTTGATTTTTCCAGTAACCATGTCCTAAATAATTTAGAAAAAACTTTTTGAAATTAAATTAAAATTAAATAAAAATTAAATAACCACAAATTATTCAGAACCAAACGAGATTTTTCAACAGACAGGTAAAATGTAATAATTGAAAGAATTTTTTTTATTATAATTATTCATATTTGCAGTTATTTTATATATACCGGGTGATTCGTCAACCGTCATACGCCAAAACCTGTGACGTTTGTCTCCATTGTTAGGCTTTTGCAACAAAGAAAAAAACATATGACGTTATTTTTCTTTACATTACTATATTTACTTAGAAAAAATAAATAAATAATAAACCACGGTCCAAAATAACTAAAAAAAAATAAAATTTACAGTTTTAAATACCTTCACTCGACCGCCTTTCATAAAAACTAAAATATGTATATACAAATTATAATTGCAATAAAAGCATTTATAAATAGTTAGAGAGATTTGGTAGAAAAAATTTTTGAAATTATTAGAAAAACTTATAAAATTGTTATATTCGTATATTTTAAGTTATATTTCAAAAAAGTTGCTATTTTAGAAAAAAACACCCCTTTTTCACCACCGATATCAAAATTAAATAATAAAAAAATTTTTATTATTGTACCAAGTTCAATAATATACAGAGTGTTTGTAAACAAAAACTGCTAATCGCCAAATAAAATTTAAATAACATAAATAAATCAATCCACATACAAAACAGTTATAATAACAGAATACATTAAGAGTATGCAAAAATAATTGACTATAAAAAAATTAAATAAAGTTCCAGATAGATAGTATGTATGTCTCAATTGTTCCCCCCTCTAAAAACAAATGCTTGTGAAACAAATGAAAAAAAACTAAAATAATAATATTGATATTTTCATATAAAAATTTTAGGTTTCGACAGACAGGTAAAATGTAATAATTGAAACAATTTTTTATATTATAATTATTCATATTTGTTATAAATATTTGCAGTTATTTTATATATACCGGGTGATTCGTCATACGCCAAAACCTGTGACGTTTGTCTCCATTGTTAGGCTATTAGCTTTCGCAACAAAGAAAAAACCAAATAACGTTATTTTTCTTTACATTACTATATTTACTTAGAAAAAATAAATAAATAATAAACCACGGTCCAAAATAACTAAAAAAAAAATAAATCTACAGTTTTAAATACCTTCACTCAACCGGCCGTCATAAAAACAAAAATAAATACAAATTATAATTATAATAATAAAAACATTTATAAATATTTAGAGAGATTTAGTAGAAAAATGTTTGAAATTATTAGAAAAAGTTATAAAATAAAAGATATCAAAATTAAATAGTAAATTAAGAAAAAAAATTTTTATTATTGTACCAACTCGAATAATATACCGAGTGTTTGTAAACAAAAACTGTTATTTGCCAAATAATGATTAAATAACATAAATAAATCAATCTACATACAAAACAGTTATAATAACAGAAAACATTATGAGTATGCAAAAATAATTGACTATAAAAAAGTTCCAGATAGGTACTATGTCTCAATTGCTCCCCCCTTCTAAAAAAAAAAACAAATGAAAAAAAACAAATGATTGTGAAACAAATGAAAAACAACTAAAATAATAATATTGATATTTTAATATAAAAATTTTAGGTTTCGTGTCACTAAAAAAAATAATATTATAGGACAGAGTGAGAAAAAGGCATAACGCACAAAGTGATGAATATCACATGTTTTGTGATACTAGTTTGACATAGATGGAAATTACTAATTCCAAAACAAAATAAAAACAATTGAAACTCGTCATTTGTCCTTGATATTAGCAATCAATTGAAGTGCGCTGGCGGCGCTCACGAAACCGTGCCCCAGGTCTCCCCTATGCGTCATATAATAATGAACAATACCTTTCTGTCATTGATTATGTAATGCGTTTTAAACGCACACTTAATTCTGATGAAGGACACCAAAAAACACTGTCTAATCACACAATGAGAGAGAAAAACTATCGGCGGACGTGGGGTTGATTGGTGGATGATTGGTGGAAGGTGTCGTCAGCACATTTTTATCAAATGTCCAAATGTCAAACAAAAATTATTATTTCCGAATATCACAAAAAAATTTCATAGAGTTTTGTAAAAATGTTCAACACCAGCACCACGACGACGACGACGATGTCCACCACGTATTAATCTAGTCTGGGTTAGTCTAAGTGAGAGAGAAGATAGGTGCTGAACCCGGAACACTATAGAAAAAATTTAAAGAGAAATAGTAGTGACGAAGAGCATAGGCGGCACGTGCCCTTTAAATTAAAAAGGTTTCATATTGAAATAAATCAATCAATTTTTTTTTAAATTTTTTAACACCAGAGGAACACTTGTCCGTCGGCTATGTGTACTATATTTCATTATTAGACATATTATGGTTTTGAAGCTTATGACTGTATGACCCGACTATGGATGACGTCGCCGGCCAACTGTCTGGTGAATGCAGTGCTGTCAGACAGCAGAAGCGAATCGGGCCGAATCGCAATGTTCCCGGTCGCCCCCGCAGCCCCACCAGCCGCGACGTGCATGCACAACACATCTTACGCAACGACGACGCTTAGCGTCGCGACGACGACGATGCGCCGGATACGCGCCGGTGCATTTGTGACCTTGACTGGATCCGCATCGGATGCTGCCGCTGCCACTGCTCGCTGACGTCGATCAGAGAAGGAAGAAGAAAAGGAACCGGAAGTGGTTACTTACTTTGACTGAGACATGGGGCAGGTCAAGAATTATTATTTCTTTTACAAAATAGGGGAATCCCACTGCAATTATTAAAATTTTGACTTTTCTAATTAATTAAATTAGATTTTTTTTTTGAGAACTATGTAAAAACTCCTAAATTACAACTTTTCCGGAGAATTTTCAAGTTCCTGATAAAAACTTTTGTTTAATTTTTTATTGAGAAAATTTAAAAAATGGTTAATTTTTATATTATAAAAAAATTAATTTTTAAAATTTCAAAATTATTCTTTATTTAAATTAGGAATTTTTCTGTAATTATTGAATGAAGTGTAAATTTGTGCACAAAATTGAAAATTTTTTATTAAAATTACAAAATTATTAGCAATAATTATTAACTGATGAGTTTTATTTTTAAGGTTCTCGAAACTTTTCAACAATTTTTAATTTAAAATTTGAATCAATTAAAATAAAATTTTAATAAAGTTGAATCAATTAAGGAATGCTGGAAAGTTCCAAAACGAACAAAACATGTCCAAGTCTACGGATCTAGTTTGGATGAATTAGCTTGGATTTAATTATTCTTTTTGTTTGTAATAATCAAAAAAGATAAACTACATTGCATATCATATTTGAGACAAAAGACGCTAACATGGACTTTTCTAATTAATTAAATTAGAGCTTTTTTTCAGATTTATGTAAAAAGTTTTAAATTACAGCTTAGTGGAAAATTTTTAAGTTCCTGATTAAATTTTTTGTTTAATATTCTATTGAAAAAATTCAAAAAATGATTAATTTGTAAATTATGGAAAAATTAATTTTTAAAATTTCAAAATTATTCTTTTTTTCAATTAGGAATTTTTCTGTAATTATTGAATAAAGTTTAAATTTGTCAGCAAAATTCAAAATTTTTTATAAAAATTACAAAATTATTAGCAATAATTATTAACTGATGACTTTTATTTTTGAGGTTTTCTAAACTTTTCATCATTTTTTAATTTAAAATTTGAATCAATTAAAATAAAATTTTAATAAAGTTGAATCAATTAACGAATGCTGGAAAGTTCCAATAGAACCAAACATGTCCAAGTCTACGGATCTAGTTTGGATGAATTAGCTTGGATTTAATTATTCTTTTTGTTTGTAATAATCAAAAAAGATAAACTGCATTGCATATCATATATTTCCGTTTGAGACAAAAGACGCTAACATGGACTTTTCTAATTAATTAAATTAGAGTTTATTGTTGAGAATTATGTAAAAACTCTTAAATTACAACTTTTCCGAAGGTGGAAAATTTTCAAAGTCCTGATTAAATTTTTTGTTTAATTTTCTATTAAAAAAATTTAAAAAATAATTAATTTTAAAAATTAAAAAAAAATTTATTTTTAAAATATCAAAATTATTCTTTTTTTAAACTAGAAATTTTTTTGTAATTATTGAATAAAGTTTAAATTTGTGCACAAAATTCAAATTTTTTTATTAAATTTACAAAATGATTAGCAATTATTAACTGATAAGTTTTATTTTTGAGGATTTCTAAGCTTTTCAACATTTTTTAATTTAAAATTTGTTAAGTTGAAACAATTAAGAAATACTGGAAATTTGCAATACGAACAAAACATGTCCAAGTCTAGGAATCTGGTTTGAATGAATTTGCTTTGATTTTATTATTATTTTTGTTTGTAATAACCACAAAAATAAAAGCATATCATAGATATCCGTTTGAAACAAAAGACGCTAACATAGACTTTTCTAATTAATTAAATTAGAGTTTTTTGTTGAGAATTACGTAAAAACTTTTCCGAAGGTAGAAAATTCTCAAGCTCCTGATTAAATTTTTTGTTTAATTTTCTATTGAGAAAATTTAAAAAATAATTAATTTTAAAAATTTCAAAATTATTCTTTTTTTAAATTAGGAATTTTTCTGTAATTATTGAATAAAGTTTAAATTTGTGCACAAAATTCAAAAATTTTCATTAAAATTACAAAATTATTAGCAATTATTGACTGATGAGTTTTATTTTTAAGGTTTTCTAAACTTTTCATCATTTTTTAATTTATAATTGTCTAAGTTAAATTAATTAAGAAATGCTGGAAAGTTCCAATACGAACAGAACATGTCCAAGTCTACGAATCTAGTTTGAATGCATTTGCTTTGATTTTATTATTGTTTTTGTTTGTAATAACCAATAAATATAGAAGCATATCATAGATATCCGTTTGAGACAAGAGACGCCAACATGGACTATTATTTTTTAAATTAGAAATTTTACTGAAATTATCATTGAATAAAGTTTAAGTTTTTCTGTTTTACTTCAAAATTTAATTTTTTCGAATATAAAATTTAAAAAACTTTATTAAAATTACAAATTTTTTAGCAATTATCAACTGATAAGTATTATTTTTGAAGTTTTCTAAACTTTTCAACAATTTTTAATTTAAAATTTGAATCAATTAAAATAAAATTTTAATAAAGTTGAATCAATTAAGGGATGTTGGAAAGTTCCAATACGAACAAAACATGTCCAAGTCTACGGATCTAGTTTAAATGAATTTGCTTTGATTTTATTATTCTTTTTGTTTGTAATAATCAAAAAAGATAGACTACATTGCATATCATAGATATCCGCTTGAGACAAAGAACGCTAACATAGAATTTTCTAATTAATTATTAAATTATAGTTTTTTTTTGAGAATAATGTAAAAAGTTTTAATTTCAGCTTTTTCCAGAAATCGAGAATTTTCCTGATTAATTTTTTTAGAGGAAAATTCTCCAGATTGTCTATTAACAAAATTTGAAAAATGCTCAATTGGTTTCAGTTTTTAAATTGCGATAAAATAAAATTTTAGAATTTCGAAATCATTCTTTTTTTAAATAAAGAATTTTTCTGCAATTATCATTGAATAAAATTTAAATTATTTGGTTTTACTTTAAAATTTAATTTTTTCAACGATAAAATTCAACAAATTTCAAAAAACTTTATTAAAATTTCAAAATTATTAGCAATTGTCAACTGATGAGTTTTATTTTTGAGGTTTTCGAATCTTTCCAACAATTTATAATTTGAAATTTTTTACGTTGAATCAAATAGGAAATGCTGAAAAGTTCCAATACTAAGAAAATATGTCCAAGTCGACGGATCCAGTATAAATAAATTTGCTTTGATTTTATTATTCTTTTTGTTTATGATAACCAAAAAAAATAGATTACATTGCATATCATAGATATCCGTTTGAGGCAAAAGACGCTTACATGCCCTTTTCTAATTAATTAAATTAGAGTTTTTTCTTAGAATTATGCAAAAAGTTTTAAATTGCAACTTTTTCCAGAACTGGAGAATTTTCCTGATTATAATTTTTTTAGAGAAAAATTTTCCTGAGTTCTCTATTAACAAAATTTAAAAAATGCTTAATTTTCTTCAGTTTTTAAATTGCAATAAACAAAATTTTAGAATTTTAAACCTATTCTTTATTTTTAAATAAAAATTTCTTCTGTAATTGTTATTAAATAAAATTTTTCTGTTTTACTTGAAAATTTAATTTTTTCAACTATAAAATTCAACAAAGTTAAAAAACTTACAAAATAATTAGCAGTTATCAACTGATGAGTTTTATTTTTGAGGTTTTTTCAACAGTTTATAATATGAAAAGTGCCAATACGAACAAAACATGTCCAAGCCTACGGATCTAGTTTAAATAAAAAGTAAAAGTCTTTTACGGTAATTTTAAAACTGGAAAAATTTAAGCATTTTTTAAATTTTGTTAATAGAACCCTCAGGAGAATTTTTTTTCTAAAACATTAATCAGGAAAACTGTCCAACTCTAAAAAAAGTTGAAATTTCGAACATTTTATATATTTTGCAAAAAAAAACTATAATTTAATTAATTAGAAAAATCCGTTTTAGCGTCTTTTGTATGAAACGTGTAACTATGATATGGAATTTAATCTATCTTTATATGTTATATTACAAAAAAAAAAAAAATAAAATCAAAGCAAATTTATTTAACTAGATTCGTCGATTTGAACATATTTCGTTAGTATTGGAACTTTTCAGCATTTCTTAATTAATTCAACTTAAAAAATTCAAATTATAAATTGTTCAAAAGCTTAGAAAACCTCAAAAATAAAACTCATCAGTTGATAATTGCTAATAATTTTGTAATTTAAATAAAGTTTGTTAAAGTTTGTTGAATTTTTTACTTGAAAAAAAAAATTTTAAGTAAAAACAAATTTAAACTTTATTCATTGATAATTACAGTAACATTCTTTATTTAAAAAATAAATAATTTTAAAATTTAAAAATTTAATTTTTTCACAATAAAAGAATTAACAATTTTTTAATTTTTTGATCAAGAACTTTAAAATACATTCAAAAATTATTGAAAGTATAAATAAAAGAGTAAAAATTATTTTAATTTAATTTAATTTAAAACAACTTAAAAAACTTATTTTAATAATTAATTAAAAATAAAAAAAAATGTTAACGTTTTTTAAAAAATGTCTAATATTGTCTTGATTTGTTTTAACATAATTTTTATAAGATTTAAAAATGTTTTAAAAAGAACAAAACAATGTTTTAATAAAATTTATAATTATGTATTGTAAACAGTTTTTAAAATTTTTTATATTTTACAAGCCAAACTATTTTTTTAAATAATTTGAAAAAATAAATAAATGTTTAAAAAATTTTAGATTATTTTCGATAAATTTGTAACTTTTTTAAAAAACAATAAAAAATTTTTTTACACATCTTCAAAACATTTTGAAGTAAAAAATATAAAAAATGTAGATATTAAAAAATTGAACATGGTATTTTAAAACGGTATTTAAAAAAATAAGTTTGCCTTTATTATCAATTCTTGTAAAATCTATAATTAAAATAAATCAATATTAATCCCTAAAACAAACAAAAAATATAGAAACCCATAAAACTTAAAAAAATTACAAAAAAAGGTATAAATTTTATCTAAATAATGAAAAAATCTATTTAAAAATAGATTAAAACCTAAAATACTAAAACCAACTGCTTGTGACTGACTATCTACAATAAAACTAAATTATCAGAGAGAATATTCAAAAAAATAAAACATCTTTTGAGGTATAACATTTTTGTAAGATAAAAAATATAATTTTTTAAATTAAAAAAAAAAAATTTCTTATTTATGAAAAAACTTCTAAATTGATAGTTTAGATAGAACAATATTTTAATATGAAAATTCACTCAAAAGACTAAAGTCAGTCATCGATTGCATATTTACGTCTTATCAACTGCTATGGTATCTAGACTTATTTACATGCAGAGCTTCCATCTGTCACTTTGACTCACTGGCGTGTAAATAACCATAAAAATTATCTGCTCAATAATTTCAAAAATAAAACAATTTGATATTTTTGATGCAACTTCTAAGACGCCATTTTGTCGTGTGGTACGTAGCTAACCATCGATCAAGCGCTAAGCCACAGACTAATTGCACTTGAGCTGTCAACCTCAAGTCAATTCAAATTTCGGAATTTTCAAAACAGACAAAATTTGGCTAAAAAGTTTAATACATTATTCGTGCGTTAGTCATTTTACAGAGCTCGGTTTTATCAAAGCACTCCGCAGAGCGCCGTGCTTCAAAATTAAAATCTTGTGCTGTAAAATAAAACTTTTTCTAAAAAGGTTATTAATAAAAAGTTACCTCCAACAACCGGCAATTTAAGATGTTCAAACAAAAGAGATACCTTGCCTGAAGAGTAATATTTTTAATTCAACCTAGAGCGTCAATAAAAAGACATTATTTCTCTAATTTGTCATTTCTGTCATAATCTATATGGCGGTAGTTTAGCGTGCAATTTAAATGTAAAACGCATTCAAGTCATAAATAATAAATGCATCTTGCATGAAAAACAATGCTGCACGTATTTTATTTTTTACAACTCTAGTTCTAGTACTTTCAATTAATATTTTGGACTATAATAGAAATCTAATTATTGTTTATGATCAATAATAGAATTTTATAAATAATAGAGCACTTTTTGGAAAATTTAAAAGTCTATTTTAGACGTTTTTTCACTAGTATAGTACAGGAAATAGAGGATTTTGTCTTGCATAATTCTAGATAAGTTATTTTTTGTTACAGTATGACGTAATGAACTTAAAAATACAAAACACCAAATACAAATTAAGAAGGTGGGAGTGCCGCCATTTTGCAAAAAACTGTTTAGGCTTGTATCTCCGTAAGCGTGCGCTTAAGACTTGTAATTATCCAGACCTTTATTATAGATAATTATATTTCCTATTCTTTTTGTTTAATAATTTTTTTCTTATCACTGACCGTTCACGATTTAAGATTATTACTGTTTGTTTATTTGCTTTTTTACCAATATCTCTACTAATAATTATTTAAATGATAAATTGCCAAACTTTTAAATCAATACATTTTCTACAACTTTTAATTTGAATTTTTTTTTCTAAAAATAATATTTTTGAAGTTATAACGCGTTAATTAAAAAAATCTTGTGCCTAAGCGGTTGACGCCGCCAGCTGGGCCTGAACACGTAAATACAAAAATATTTAAAAAATAAATAATAAAACAGTAAGCGAAGATAAACTGGCAAACAAAATTGCCACTAAACACAAATAACCTAAATTAACTCAATGAAATTAATATTTTAATCTTTAATTAAAAAATGAAAAATTCATTTTAAACTTTATTTAAGCTAACTTATAGCAAAACTCAATGGTTTTTTTAGTTTATTTTAGTTTAATTTAGTTTATTTAAGTTCAATTTGGTTTTTTGTTTATTTTAGCTTATTTTAGTTGATTTTAGTTTATTTCAGTTTATTTTAGTTTATTTTAGTTTATTTTAGTTTATTTTAGTTTATTTTAGTTTATTTTAGTTTATTTTAGTTTATTTTAGTTTATTTTAGTTTATTTTAGTTTATTTTAGTTTATTTTAGTTTATTTTAGTTTATTTTAGTTTATTTTAGTTTATTTTAGTTTATTTTAGTTTATTTTAGTTTATTTTAGTTTATTTTAGTTTATTTTAGTTTATTTTAGTTTATTTTAGTTTATTTTAGTTTATTTTAGTTTATTTTAGTTTATTTTAGTTTATTTTAGTTTATTTTAGTTTATTTTAGTTTATTTTATTTTATTTTAGTTTATTTTAGTTTATTTTAGTTTATTTTAGTTTATTTTAGTTTATTTTAGTTTATTTTAGTGTATTTTAGTTTATTTTAGTTTATTTTACTTTATTTTTGATTTTTTCAGTTTATTTTAGTTTATTTTAGTTTATTTTAGTTTATTTTAGTTTATTTTAGTTTATTTTAGTTTATTTTAGTTTATTTTAGTTTATTTTAGTTTATTTCAGTTTATTTTAGTTTATTTTAGTTTATTTTACTTTATTTTACTTTATTTTACTTTATTTTACTTTATTTTAGTTTATTCTGGCTTACTTTAGTTTATTTTATTTTAATTTAGTTTATTTTAGTTTATTTTAATTTATCTTAGTTTATTTTAGTTTACTTTAGATGTACAGCACAGAAAAAGTGACTTAAGCTATAAAGAAAAAGATAAACAATGTATGACAGAAAAGAAGAATGCCAAATCAATGAAGGATAAGTCGGTTATCTTTATAAATAAAAAGAAAAACAAATGAAACAAAAAACTATAGAAAAGTAAACTTTGGAAGCACAACATGTAAAAAAAATTTAGAAAAGAACTAGATTGAATAGAAGCATTATCAGATGGGCAAGCTCAGAAAATGATAAAATATCTGAATGATACTTGCTGTTTTTTGCAGGTAAAAACGTAAATTATTTATTATTTTTTTATTATGTCAAGAAAATACTATAATTTATATTTTTTAAATATTTATTGAATTTTCTTCATTCTTCGTTCTTGTACTCTGTAGTACAACATTGAAAGCGTTATAACTTCAAAAATATTAATTTAAGAAAAACAAGTTTAAGTTAAAAGTTGTAGAAAAATTATTAATTTAATAAATAGTTTGATTATTAACAATTTATTATTTAAACAATTATTAGTAGAGATATTGGTAAAAAAGTCAATAAACAAATAGTAATAATTTTATAAATCGTGAATACAAAAAAAAAATTCAACAAAAAAGATTGGAAATTTAATTATCTATAATAAAAGTAAATATAAGCCTCAAGTGCACATTTGCGGAGATACAGACCTAAGCAGTTTTTCGCAAAATGGCGGCACTTCCACCTTATGTGTGTTTTTAAGTTCATTACGTCATTCTGCATCTTAAGAAAAATAACTTACCTAGAATTTTGTCTTATGAACAAAATTAAGTCGCTAGTGGTGAAAATATATTTATAAACGCACTCAATTGAATAATATATAAGCCGTTTCAAAAAAAAAAGTATTTATATTACTATTTAGCTATCAGCTTTGACGTAGGTGTACCTACTGTTAATGAAATAGCGAAATCGGAAGGTAATGTGTAAATTTCAAAATTTGCAATTTTAAAAGCGATAAATCACCAAAAATGAAAAAAAAACAAGTTTATAATGTGCCCAAAATCTAAGACGTAGGCGTAAATCTAAAAATTTTGCGTAGTTATTATTATTGTGAAGGTTGGGCGGATTCGAATATATTTTATGGTTTAAAAACAAAATGTCATTTAGTTGCAAATTTGGCATTATCGTAGGTAATATATACCTACGTTATCATACGTCCTCGGTTTACTTGTGGGAATAAAATCTAAAAAATAGCGTTTTAAGTAACAAACTTTTAGAATTTGGAATGCAATAGAATATATTAAGAATATCACAACATAGCAACAGACTTAAAATAACTTAAAAAAAAAATATTTTACTTAACAGTATATTTCATTGTATATCATAAATAATTTTATTATTATTATGTCACATAATTTTTTTTTTTTGATTATTCAACCTAAATTATTAAATAAAAAACAAAATTTAGAAATGAGGCCTATGCAACATCATCCTAATCATCATTGTGACCTTAAACTTGTATTTGATTTTGTTCTTATCTTATCACTCGAATGCAATTTTTCAAAATGTCTTATCCATATCAAAAATATTAGTAACAATTTAGGTATCAATAAACTTTTAAACGGTTTTTTTTTGCAACGGCCATTAGAATGGTTTTAATTTATTTATGACATTTCATAAGCAGTCGCCCCACTTCCAAACTAAGTATATGAAAAAGTAGACTAGTTTTTATATTAATTAGAAAACTATATTTCTAACTTGAAATGTTTTAATCTAAAAGGTTTCTACAAAATAAAGCTATTTATATCTATTAATTTCAATAAAATATTTATGATTGAACAGCTGACATGTTGCGTGGCCAATGAAAAATTGGTAATAAGGCTGACCCCTCTGTGCCATAAAATTAATATTTTTTTAAATAATTAATTATTCTTGCTTAGAATTTTTTTATAAAAGCCTGTTGTAAATTGATCGTGAAAGAAAACAATTCGTGCCTCACGGAATAAAAAAAAACTGTAAATTGTTAATGAATAAAAAAATATTAACAAAAAGTAGAACAGAGAAAAGGCTACAAAAAAAATCATTTTAAAATTTTTTTCTTTTTTTATTTTTCTAATCTTTAATTTTTTATATTTTTGTTTCAAAGTCTAAATCTTATTATTTTTCCTTTAGTTATCATTTGTTTGTCATTTGTCAGTGTATTTTCCTATTGTTAGTGGCTTATTATAGTCTTATTAATATCTATATAGTTTATGGTGTTTTTAACGTTTGTTTCTTGTGTATTTTCTACATTTTTTTTTTCAAAAACAGATTAAAAACACAGAAAAAACACAAAAAAATAGAAAACAGTACGAAAAAAAATAAATAGGAGAGAAAAATATATGAATCAAGTAAGAAACACTTAAGGAATGTAAAAAGTACCTGAATAATTGTACAAACTAATTTACTAATAGATAAACAAAAAAATGAAAAAGCTTTTTAAAGAACAACATTCTACAATATAGACGATGCGAAAATAACAAGTGAGCATAAAGTTTTCAAACAAAAGAAGGCAACGTTCGACAAAATTCGTACCTGGCAAAATCAAAAACCAAATCTGTTTTATTTTTTTGTTTCAACTACACCGGTCTTTATAAAAAATCAACACTAAATAAAATATTCTGTTATAAAAACCAATAAAAGCTCCTAATTTCTTTGATTTGTCTAAATTTTGTTTTTTTAGAGATAAGGTTTACTCGCTATTTACTGTTAAATTATAAAAATTTCTTGTTATAACTTTTTATAAAAAACATTTTAATTGAACATTAAAAAAAATTAAACAAAAGTCGTAAATAGTTGACGACTATAACAATTTTTTTTGTATGTGAAACAAAAGTAATTTTTTTTCTTATTCTACTTAGTGTGTAATTTGTTCTATTTTATTTTAATCCTTTTATATTCTTTTTATTTAAATTTTGTATATTACTGTTAATTAATTATCTCATTAAAAAAAATTACATCTCGAAATCTTATAAAAAAAACTTCTACAAACTGGATTTGAAGCATTTTATTTTATATATTTTTACATAAAATATGTTTTTCTGATTATCTTTTTCTGTTTTTTTTTTTTATTAGTTTATTTATTAAACTCTCTTTCATCTTTTTCTACTATTTTTGTATTCCCTTTTCGCGTTGTCTTATTATGTTTTTAATTGTTTTTCTTTGCTTCCCACAGCTTGCATCCTTTTTGTTATTTTTACTAAGCAATTTTTTTTTTTTTAATTTTTACGCTCCAAATATTTTTTTTTATCTTTTTCTTTTGAAAATTTTAGTAAATTTTGTTATTATTATTTTCTATAGCCGAGTAGTTGTTATTATTATGCTATTTCTGTTTATTCGTATTTTTTGCTATTTATTTTATTTCAGCAAACACTAAATAAACAATCTTGTTCTTTTTTCTCTATATTTCTTTAGTTTTCTCTATTAACTTGTTTTTTTAGAGTATTTTTCTATTGACTATCAAAAGCTGTTTTTAGGTCTAAGAACATCGCGCACGCGCTGTTTTTTTCTTGATATAATTTATTATCTATTAAGGAAATCAATACGCCTGGCAATCATATAACTCTCTCAATATATTTTTTTAGCAGATCTAACAACTTTTGTAAAATGTCTGAAAGACAAAATGTTAGATAGGTAAAAAAATATAACAGAAAGAGTGCTGAAAAGTGATGAACACAAAAACAAACAAGGAATAAGAGAAAAAAACTATAAAAGAAGAGAGTGAGAAGAAAAGAAAAGCGAGCTGATTTACTGTGAAACCATGAGAAGTGTTTCTCATGTTTTTTCTCGAAAACTATTATAATTTATTGAGAGAAAAAATTGAACAAGTGTAGTTAACGTTTTTACTTCGATCTTGACAGGTACAAATTCTGTAACATTTGAATTTTGATATTTTCAATGTTTCAATGAAAGACATGCAAAATATGTATCTCTTTTGCTACCATTAATCTAAAAACTATTTGCTCACTCGTTATTAATCTGTCATTGACTCTATGTAGCAAAAACTAGCAAAATCGTAGTTAAGCTGATTTTAATAATGTAAGCAGTACCAACTTCCTATATAATTTTAGCCTTATCGTACATTTATCTAAAAATTAAATAATTTTTGCAACAGTTTTAACAATCATAAAACAATATCTTTTATGCCCTTGAGATATAATTTTTTTTTAACGTTCACTAATTAGGCATTAATTTAGCTAAAAAAATAAAATAAGATTATTTTAATTTAAAAAGTAAATTTATATTTAAATGTTTTTATTTATTAACAAATTGTTTTTTGCTTTTTTCTATCACTAACATAATTTTAAATTTTTACAAATTAATCACGTCGTTGTGTCATTACTTACTCGGTTAGGTTTCAAAAACTAACAAACTTGCGAAAAAAACAAAAACTAAAAAATTTGCGAAAAAAATAAGTCATTCTGGATAAAAAAAATTTTTATTATCCCAATATTTAATTTTATTAATAAAAAAAAATCTGTAGAATTGTGCACCGTTTCTAATTATTTTATTTAATTAAAAACCATTTCAAAGTGTAAGTAAAAGTTTAACTGACATAACCTGACCTAACCAGTTTAATGTTTATATAATTTTTTTTCTACTACAACTCCATAATTGTTAAATAAGTATTTAAATTCATCAAATGAAGTTAATGATTAACCAAATTATCTATAATTAATCTAATACTTGCATTATTTGTTCTCAAATTTTCAATTAAGTTTATTAAAAAAATTAAAATGATTAAATTAGTTTTTAATTATTTTTAAATAAACAAGATCCAGTTTTGTGTATAGTGTAGCAAAAATCAAATAAGAGCTAGTAAAATTTTCACAACGTCAATACGCTATACAATAAACTATTAGCTTGTCCAGGTAGTTTACGGCGGTTATGTTTAACATTACAGCTGTCCGAGCAAGCTATGGTGCTCATTCGTCTGGGTTACCAATTGTCGATTGTATGGACAGCTATAATTTTCGGTCAAGCACCGAACAATACAGTCATAAACTGTATATATATAAATTATATATATATAATAATATTTATATATAAAATAATCTAGTTATATATATATATATTTATATATAATAAATATTTAACATTAAGTCATGTTAAAATAGACTAAATTTTGGCCAATTTAATACTGCATCAGTACAAAGTCTAGCCTGATACAAAGAACTAGTTTCGCTAAAGTCTAGACTAGATAAAAACTGTTTTAAATAAATTTACATTTAAAACAGTTTAAGTGACAGAAAGTCAAGCAAAATCAAATGTCAATTGGTCAGATAAAGTTTGAATTTCTAATGTAAACCTAGGTTTACATTAGAAATGGCTGACATATGACTGACATCAAATGTCAGTCATATTTAAATAAACTAAATTATATTTAATAATTGTATTTAGGCCTCTAAGCTGATTTAGACGTCTAACATTAAGCCAATTGTACATTAGACTTTTTATTTTTCTCTTCTTTATTTATATACGCAACAAATTTTAGTAAAAAAAATTAACAGAGTTAAAATTAGAAAAAGTTGAATCTAGTTTTTTTAAATATGAATAACCAATTTAGGCTTAATTAAACTAAATTAGTTTTTTTTTAGATAAATTTTAGACTAATTTAGTTTATATAAAAGCTAATTTGATTTTATTATTTGTGACTAATTTGTTACATATGACTAAAAATTGACAAAGTTAAAACTAGATAAAGTTGAATCTAGTTTCCTTAAATATGGTTAACCAATTTGAACGTAATTAAACTAAATTTTTTTTTTTTTTTTTGTAAAATTTTAGTCTAATTTAGTTTATATAAAAGCTAATTTAATTTTATTATTTTTGACTAATTTGTTACATATGACTAAAAATTGACAGAGTTAAAACTAGATAAAGTTAAATCTTGTTTACTTAAATATAATTAGCCAATCTAAACTTAATTAAACTAAATTGGACTTTTTTATTTTTAGTTAAATTTTAGTCTAATTTAGTTTATATAAAAGCTAATTAATTTTATTATTTGTGACTAATTTGTTACATATGACTAAAAATTAACAGAGTTAAAACTAGATCAAGTTGAATCTAGTTCACTTAAATATGATTAACCGATTTTACCTTAATTAAACTAAATTAGTTTTTTCTCTATTTTTAGTTATATTTTAATTTGATTTTATTATTTGTGACTAATTTGTTACATATGACTGAAAAATTGAGTTAAAAACTAGATGAAGTTGAATCTACTTTCCTTAAATATGGTTAACCAATTTGAACGTAATTAAACTAAATTGGTTTTTTTCCTTTGTTAAATTTTAGTCTAATTTAGTTTATATAAAAGTTAGTGTAATTTTATTATTTTTGACTAATTTGTTACATATGACTAAAAACTGACAGAGTTAAAACTAGATAAAGTTGAATCTAGTTTACTTAAATATAATTAGCCAATTTAAACTTAGTTAAACTAAATTTGTTTTTTATTCTATTTTTAGTTAAATTTTAGTCTAATTTAGTTATATAAAAGCTAATTTGATTTTATTATTTGTGACAAATTTGTTACATGACTAAAGGTTAACAGAGTTGAAACTAGAACCAGTTGAATCTAGTTTACTTAAATCTAATTAGCCAATCTAAACTTAATTAAACTAAATTGTTTTTTTTTATTTTTAGTTAGATTTTAGTCTAATTTAGTTTATCTAAAAGATAATTTTATTTTATTATTTTTGACTATTTTGTTACATATGACTAAAAATTGACAGAGTTAAAACTAGATAAAGTTGAATGTAGTTTAATTAAATATAATTAACCCATTTAACGTTAATCAAACTAAATTGTTTTTTTTTTTTATTTTTAGTTAAATTTTAGTCTAATTTAGTTATTTAAAAGCTAATTTGATTTTATTATTTGTGACTAATTTGTTAAATGACTAAAGGTTAACAGAGTTGAAACTAGATAAAGTTGAATCTAGTTCACTTAAATATGATTAACCAATTTAAACTTAATTAAAAAAAATTATTTTTTTTTCTATTTAGTTATATTTTAAACTAATTTTGTTTATATAAAAACTAATTTGATTTTATAATTTGTGACTAATTTGTTACATATGACTAAAAATTGACAGAGTTAAAACTAGATAAAGTTGAATGTAGTTTAATTAAATAGAATTAACCCATTTAACGTTAATCAAACTAAATTGGTTTTTTTTTTATTTTTAGTTAAATTTTAGTCTAATTTAGTTATTTAAAAGCTAATTTGATTTTATTATTTGTGACTAATTTGTTACATGACTAAAGGTTAACAGAGTTAAAATTAGAAAAAGTTGAATCTAGTTCACTTAAATATGATTAACCAATTTAAACTTAATTAAAAAAAAATAATTTTTTTGCTATTTTTAGTTATATTTTAAACTAATTTTGTTTATATAAAAACTAATTTGATTTTATTATTTGTGAATAATTTGTTATATATGACTAAAAATTGACAGAGTTAAAACTAGATAAAGTTGAATGTAGTTTACTTAAATATGATTAACCAATTTAAACTTAATTAAACTAAATTTGTTTTTTTTTTGTATTTTTAGTTAAATTTCAGTCTAAGTTAGTTTATATAAAAGCTAATTTGATTTTATTATTTGTGACTAATTTGTTACATATGACTAAAAATTACCAGAGTTAAAACTAGATAAAGTTAAATCTTGTTTACCTAAATATAATTAGCCAATCTAAACTTAATTAAACTAAATTGGATTTTTTTATTTTTAGTTAAATTTTAGTCTAATTTAGTTTATATAAAAGCTAATTAATTTTATTATTTGTGACTACTTTGTTACATATGACTAAAAATTGACAGAGTTAAAACTAGAAGTTGAATCTAGTTTACTTATGACTATATGATTAACCAATTTGACTAATTTTATGTGATGTAACTTTACATTAGCTGCTATATATTGTAATGTTAAAATAGAACTTTTATTGATATAAACTAATCTATTTTACATTCTAGCATAAAATCTAGTGTACATAAGAGTTTAATCAAGATCTCTACTTCTTGTAAATTTCAAATCAAATAAATAGTTTAAATAATCAAAATTTGTATCCAAATTATACCTAATTAGCTAAACTTTACCCAACAAAACTAATTGTATTTATGACTAAAAAACTAAAATAACTCTACTACACTTAAAGCTCAAAATCCACTTAGAGTAGGTTTACAGAAGTAAATTAAATTAATTGCAATTAAATTCAAAATTAATCTGTTTCATTGGTTGTTTTCGCAAATTTAGTCCCAAACACGTAACGAATTAACACTAATTTCAATTAATTATTTAGATCGGTTACTATAAACCGACCCTAAAAATAGGTTAACAGAAATAAAATTGAGCTAATGTCAAGTTAATTGCAATTAATGTTTGATTAATTGGTAAATTTAGTCAATCAAAAGACAAATTAATTTTAATTTTAGTTAAAGATATAATTTGGCTACTATAAACGCACTTCAGCTTTTTTAAGTTAATTAGAATTAGATCTAAATTGTCTAGTTTAGACATAATTTTAGACTGATATATTAAGTTTCATTTTTAGTTAATTAGCTTAATTTTTGTTCAATTCAATTACACTTAAATTTAATTAAAAAACAAAATTAAAATTATTTAAATGAATACTACTACATTTAGAATTTAAATGTTTTTTGACCATTGTAAACCTAAGTTACCTAATATTTTAGGTCATTGCTTATAAATTATAAATAAGAAATAAAACTTATAAATTAATCTTAATTAAAATAGACTATATTTTACCTAATATTGGTTTATTTTATAGGAGGAATTCCCGGCAGTAAATTGTATTGTTTATAATGAGAGAAACAAGGCAACAAAGGTAAGAAAGATTTACAACTCAAAGTATCGCGTGCTATGGTTTCCGAATAGAAAACCAACTTTATAACTGTGGCTTCAGATGTCTTACTTTTTAATGGATTAGTGAAATAAAATTTACGACCGGGTTTATTATTAAGCTTCTAGCAAGTACTTTAAAATTATTTTAGTTCAAATAAATTTGGTCTCGTTAATCTACAGCCTCACATAACTAGATTTAGCTCTAGCCAGCTTTAAACATATCAAAACGGAATCGAAATAAACTAATTTTAAACCAAAATGGTTGATTTTCTAGATTCAAAACTAGATAAAATTATAATTGTAAAATCAAGTATAATAATAATAAAAAAAATTTTTTTTTTTTTAAATAAATAAATAAAAACGCTACGGCAAACAACAAAGTTATTAGATTTACTGCCGTTTAATGGAGTCGTTTGCGACAGAAATTACCTTCGGAATGAATAGGATTTTCAAGTAAATTATGGAAACGGCATTTATTCCACCTTCATATGCCCCCTTAATGTTATAACTTTTCTGTGTTGTTTGACCTGTTGTTATTGTTTATTTTGTCCTCAATATTTTAGAGCAAAATAAAAACTATTTCAACTTAAATGAAGCTAGACCTAGTTAATATAGAGTAAACTTAATTTAAACTGAGACTTTAATTAAGTTTAGCTAAAGTTAAGCTTTGAATTTAAATTAAACTAGACTAGGCAGCTTAGCCTAGTTCAAACCAACTAGATGCTTTGCCTAGGAGTGTAGATCGAATTTTGACCCAAAAAAGTAAAAAAAATGGTAAAATAAACAAATTAAAAATTTCAATATTAGCTGATAAGATAGATAAGGAGGATCGAGAAAAAAATTAGTTCAAACTTTAAACGTAAATTAAACTGGACTAGTCTAAACCAACTAGATTTTTTGCCTTGAAGTGTAGATAGATTTTTGACCAAAAAAAAAATTAAAAAAAATTGGAAATTAGACAAATTAATAATTAGAATACTAGCTGAAAAGATTGATAAGTAAGAGTGAGAAATAACCTAATTCGTAAATTAAACTAGACTAGGTTGAACTAACTAGATTTTGTGCTTAGAAGTCTGGACAAAATTTTGGCCTAAAATAGTAAAATTGTATTAATTGACAAATTAATAATTTTATTAATTAAGAAGTTTCAGTGAGAAATCACCTAATTCTTAAATTAAGCTGAACTAGGCAGATTGGACTAGTTTAAACTAACTAGATTTTGTGTTTAGGAGTGTAGATAGAATATTGTCCGAAAATCGTAAAAAAATTGTAAAATAGACAAATTATTAATTTTAATATTAGCTAACAAAATTTAAACGTAAATTAAACTGGACTAGTTTAAACCAACTAGATTTTTTGCCAAGGAGTGTACATAAAATTTTGACCAAAAAAAGTCAAAAAAATTGTAAAATAGACAAATTAATAATTTTAATATTAGCTGATAAGATAGACAAGGGGAAATGAGAAGAAAAAATAGTTCAAACTGGAAACGTAAAATAAAATGGACTAGTTTAAACCAACTAGATTGTTTCCCTAGAAGTGTAAATAGATTTGTCACAAAAAAAAGTAAAAAAAATTGTAAAATATACAAATTAATAAATAAAACACTAGCTGAAAAAATAAATAAGTAAGAGCGAGAAATAACCTAATTCGTAAATTAAACTAGACTAGGCAGATTAGACTCGTTTAAACTTACTAGATTTTTTGGCTAGAAGTGTAGATCAAATTTTGATCAAAAATTGTAAAAAAAATTGTAAAATAGACAAATTAATAATTAAAATACTAGCTGAAAAGATAGATCAGGGGGATGAGAAGGAAAAATAGTTCAAACTGCAAACGTAAAATAAATTGGACTAGTTTAAACCAACTAGATTTTTTGCCTACAAGTGTAGATAGATTTTTGACCAAAAAAAAATTGTAAATTAAACAAATTAATAATTAAAATACTAGCTGAAAGATAAATAAGTATCAGTGAGAAATAACGTAATTCGTAAATTAAACTGAACTAGGCAGATTGGACTAATTTAAACTAACTATATTTTGTGTTTAGGAGTGTACCTAGATCGAATATTGAACCAAAATTGTAAAAAAATTGTAAAATACACAAATTATTAATTTTAATATTAACTGATGAGATAGAAAAGGAGGAATGAAAAATAAAGTTTGTTCAAACTTTAAACGTAAACTAAACTTGACTAGTTCAAATCAACTTGATTTTTTGCCCAAGAGTGTAGATCAAATTTTGATCAAAAAAAGTAAAAAAAAATTGTAAAATAGACAAATTGATAATTTTAATATTAGCTGATAAGATAGATAAGGACGAATGAGGAAAAATGTTAGTTCAAACTTTAAATGTAAATTAAACTGGACTAGCTCCAACCAACTAGATTTTTTGCCTAAAAGTGTAGATAAAATTTTGAATAAAAATAGAAAAAAAAATGTAAAATAGACAAATTAATAATTAAAATACTAGCTGAAAAGATAGATCAGGGGGATGAGAAGGAAAAATAGTTCAAACTGCAAACGTAAAATAAATTGGACTAGTTTAAACCAACTAGATTTTGTGCCTAGGAGTATAGATAGAATTTTGACCCAAAAAAGTAAAAAAAATTGTAAAATAAACAAATTAAAAATTTCAATATTGGCTGAAAATATAGATAAGAAAGAGTGAGAAATAACCTAATTTGGAAATTAAAGTAGGCTAGGCAGATTGGACTAGTTTAAGCTAACTAGATTTTGTGTTTAGAAGTGTGGACAGAATTTTGACCAAACATAAAAAAAAATGTTAAATTGACAAATTAATAATTTTAATATTAGCTGATAAGATAGATAAGGAGGAATGAGGAATAAAGTTTGTTCAAAATTTAAACGTAAATTAAACTGGACTAGTTCAAACCAACTAGATTTTTTGCCCAGGAGTGTAGATCAAATTTTGACCAAAAACAGTAAGAAAAATTGTAAAATAGACAAATTAATAATTAAAAAACTAGCTCAAAAGATAGATAAGGGTGAATGAGGAGGAAAAATAGTTCAAACTGTAAACGTAAAATAAATTGAACCAGTTTAAACCAACTAAATTTTTTGCCTAGAAGTGTAGATAGATTTTTGACCAAAAAAAAATTAAAAAAAATTGTAAATTAGACAAATTAATAATTAAAATACTTGCTGAAAAGATAAATAAGTATCAATGAGAAATGACCTAGTTCGTAAATTAAACTGAACTAGGCAGATTGGACTAGTTTAAACTAACTAGATTTTGTATTTAGGAGTGTATATAGAATATTGACCAAAAATAGTAAAAAAAATTGTAAAATAGACAAATTAATAATTTTAATATTAGATAAGTAAGAGTGAAAAATAACCTAATTTGTAAAGTAAACTGGACTAGGCAGATTGGACTAGTTTAAACTAACTAGATTTTGTGCTTAGAAGAGTGGACAAAATTTTGACCAAAAATAGTAAAAAAAATTGTAAAATAGTCAAGTTAATAATAGCTGATAAGATAGATAAAGAGGAATGAGGAAAAAAGTTAGTTCAAATTTTAAACGTAAATTAAACTGAACTGTTATAGTTTAAACCCATTAGATTTTTTGTAAAATAAATTTGTAAAATAGACAAATTAATAATTTTAATAGTAGTTGATAAGATAGATGAAAGGAATAATAATTAAAATAAGCTGGCTTGATTGAGCTGAAATGGAGATAAACATGTCAAAAACTCAAATTTAAGAAGGAGAATTTTTTTGAAAGTAGAAGATTTATAATAAGTATAAGAAATAGAAAAATAAATATTTAATATTTTCATTAGATAGAGTCAAAAGAGAATTGCAACTTTTCGGCCTTACCTCGTATTTTTGCAATAATTTGAACTTTCTAATTGAGATTGTGCAAAAATTGGCAGTGATTAGTCAATATTTTTTTGGTAGATTTACCTGATTTCCAAATGTGTCTGATGAGAGAATTTGCAAGTTTTGGGCCCCCTTTTGCTTCCGTCCAAATCATCTGACGCTTACTAATCAAGTGTACAGCTGCGCACCATTCCGATGATATCATAAACGCACCGCACTATTATCATTTTTCGCAAAACAAAATAATATAAAATAATAATAAAAATAAAAATAGAAATCACGCACGCCTCTGATGTTTAGCAAACAAATCCGTAGCCAACTCACCGTTTCTCGACTCATTTGATTACACAACAGTCGACGACTATATAATAATTTGATTTTGATTTATGCGTAATAATCATCAATGGCTTGATTGTGACCAATGGAACTGATGACGGTAATATGGGACGACGCCGACGACGAAGGCGACCATTGCGACGCGAAAATTCGGTGGCGTCGCGACTTTTTTTCGCTAGAATTAGTGGTAAACGATGCGTTTGGAGGTCGCGACCGAATCTGCAAGGCAAGGTGACTACAAAACTAAACCTACCATTTTGAAAGAGGGGGCCGTATGGCATTTGCGTGCAACCCATTCTAGGTTACTTATTATTATCATTATTATTATTTATCTGCCGCAAATCTCGACTATCGGGAAATAACCGCCAAAATGCGAAGCGACTACGCACGACACGCACGATTATTTGGCTAAAAATAAAAAAAATTATTTTTGGATTGAGGGTGGTCGGCACTTGAGGGTACCACCAATTCTTATTCAGATTCGTATCATTTTTTTTTCCATCAATCTCTATTTTCCAAACATACGATATAAAGTGTTTCAATATAATTGTCCACAGATGAGAGCTAAATGGATTTTTCCACATTCAAACTTTTCTATAGCGTAATCATTTATTATTATCAGTTTGATTCAAAGAACACTTGAATTTGTCAATAGATCATCATAACAATGATGTAATCGGTGTAAAAAGTACCAAAACGTAAACATTTATTAAAAAAGTAAGGTTAAATTTACATAAATGCAGACAAAACAAAAACTGCTGCAAAAACAATTTTTTTTTTGTTTTTTAACAAGTTAAAACCGATTTTGATTTTGTTTTTATCTGAAAGCCTAAGCAATTGCAAGAGTTTTTAACCAAAATTGAAAAAAATTGAATAAGAAGCTTAAAAATTATCAGTTTTTTCTGGGTGAGGAATGGTTGTAAGCATCTTTTACAAGTGTAAGCTGGTTCAAATTTGGTTATATCAAATTAGAAAAATATTATAACTCTGAAACAATTCTGACAGATTACTTTAAATTTGAAAAACATTCTTACACCAACTTATATAAAAAATTTGTAAAAGATGTTTAATTTTTTAGCAAAAAAAAAAAATTTGAAAATTTTTAATTTTGTTGAATTAACAGCGAGGAATACTGTCGATTAGCTCAGTTTTTAAATAAATAAAATTGGTTGATTCGTCTAGTGGCTACAGAGCGACAAGCAGACACACCTATATAAACTACAAACTTCTAAGACTTTTTTTTTTGACCGTTATTAAACCATATTTCCAATGTTTTCTAGTTTACGTCCAACAATAGTTTGTATAAAAATAAACAAATGAATAAATTGTTTAAAAACAAACAACATAATAATATGGAATTTAAAAAGAATCGTAAACGTATGAAACGCAGCAAATAAGAAAAACAAAGTAAAAAAATTTTTTTTTTGAATTATGCTGTACAAACAAATGTTTATAATAATTAAATATTAAAGAAAAGTTTCAAATTTGTGTTTATCTAAATTGTTGAGAAGAGGCAATAGGAATGACGTTTCCGGTTACAGTGTTGCAGCTAGGCGCAAATATAAAAGTTTTTTAAAAATGTTATCAAATAAAAAAGTCATTATTAATCACGCTTAGGAGTGTTTTAGCTTAATGGTAATTTTAAATTTAATATTAAAATTGTACCACAACAATAACTTTATATTGTTGATGGGTGACACATCTTTGACACCGACAACATCATTGACAGATGTTATTGTGCTTGAGCTATGACATAACATACATTTTTTTATAAAAGTTACGTAAAATATTTAAAAAAAAAAGTGTTTTCGGTTAGTGTTGCCACTAGGCAATTAAAAAATTTTTTTTTAAAAGTGTTGCCTAATTAAATATTTATTAAAAAAAATTTTTTTTTGATTGTATTAATTATAAACAAATGTTTCTAATTAATAATTATACATGCAAAATTTTTTTATAAAAAAAAAATGTTGTGTTATTGTTGCCGAAGGCAACCTTTTACATATAAGAGAGTATAGTAAGGACAAGAAGGAATAAAATATATATATATATATATATATATAATGATTAAAAAAAATAATATAAAATAATGATAGATAGTAATACTATTTTTAAATATTAAAGTAATATTAATATGAAAACGTTATGTCAAAATCTGATCTCAAATGTTATAACGAGAATTTTTATAACAGAAAATGACTGTCCGCCACCTAAATAATGAGAAAAAAATTAAAAATTTCTAATAATAATGAATAGTAAAAGTATTTTCAAAAATAAATGATAATAGATTTATATATGTTGCCGCAGGCAACATTTAATACGAGTAAGTAGAACAAGTACAAAAAAAAATAAATAAAAAAAATTTTAGTAAATGGTAAGATGCTTGCTTTATTATAAAAAAAAAGATGAGAAAGATAAAAGAAAAAGAAATAAGTATAATTAATAAATTCTAATTTATTAGAATTCTAAATAATATTTTAAATTCTAGGTTTATATAAATGTTGTCGAAGGCAAACGTTGATATGAGAAAGTAGAAAAAGTACAAAAAAAAATAAATAAAAATATATTACAATAAAAAAATAAATAAACAATAATCTAATAAAACAAAAATGCGTTTATTTTACGGTTGCCGAAGGCAACCCCTCTAGGTTCATACACGTTGCCGTAGGCAACTCTCTACTCAAGAGAGTAGGGTAAGCACCCGGAGGGTGCGCGACCCAACTTTCGTCTGATGATAAATCTTGTACCACTTCTAGTGTTTCTATGATTGGTTTAGGATTGAAATCTAAATCTTCTTTATTGGCCAGATTGGTAAATACATTCTGATTGGCTTCTTGGAGTTTTACAATTTTGTCATTCAAGCGATTTACTACAGCTTTCTGTGATTTGTCAAACATCTAAAAAATTAAATTATATTAAAGAAAAAATAAACAAAACAAAAAAAAAAGAGAGTAGATACAATAAACATAGAATCTAGAAACTGTATGCAGTATAAGTACCGTAAAAAAAAATAGAAAAAAAAATTATAAAAAAGTTTGATTAGAAGTGAATATTATCAAAAATAATAGTTAAAATTTTTAAAAAAAACTGAACAAAATTAAAGAAAGAGATGATATGGAAAGATAGGGGTACGAAAGAAAAAAAAACAGTCATCGGTAGAATATCAAATACCATTAAAAGTTTTATGGTTCTATATATAAGAAAAAATAGAGTCAGATCACATGTCGTTTAAAAACAAATGAGAAAAAAGACAATTTAACACAGTTTTGTTGACTACTATGTAGTCATCTTTCAAAAATAAATAATTTTGTTTTGGTAATGTTTACATGGTAATCTAAAGAACTCTTCAGATAAAATAAAAACATTCCAACAAGTAGTACAATTCTATCAATAGTTTGTAGTGCCAAATAAATGTAAATAAAATAATATAAAAATAATATAAATAAAAAATAATACATTATTTTTTTTAATTTGTATGGTTTAGCTATGTTTAGTTCAAGCGGATATCAAAGAATTTTATTGTTTAGCTGTATGTTTTTATTAGTTTAATCTAGAAAGCTTATCATTCTTACATAGTTTTTTGGCTCAAACATATTTAATTTCGACGACTATTTGTTGTATTTTGATTTTATATTCGCCCAATTCTTAAAGTCTAATTTAGACCAACTTAAAAAAATAAAAATAGTTCTATCATATATATAGTTCTAACTAATCTGGTTTTTTGATAAAGTTTAGTTTGATACAGTTGCGTTTAGTTTAATCCGTTATATTTGTGTAAATATATTAGCTTAATTTATTACAATTTAATTAAATATTAAAATTTAGACCAGGTTAATTTTTAATTATACTATCGCTCAGCTCATTTGGTTTTAGTTTTTTCCAACAAAATTTAATTTGGTTTAGTTTAGACTGCTGTTAGTTAGATTAGTTTGCTTTATTGTAGAAAAAGTGTTGGTTTAATTTAATTCAAAACTAATAACTTAAGCGAACTTTTGTTTTTTAGTTAAATAGTTCTAGTTTTTTTAATAATAATTATTAGTTTTAATTAAATTATCAGTGACAAGAATTATATTTTAGTTGTCTCTTACAGTTATATATTTTTTAGCATGTTTGGTTTAGCTATTTTTAGTTAACATCTAGTAATAAGTTAACATAACTGTATGCTTAATTTAGTATAGTTTAGTTATTAATGGTTTAAAACTCTTGGATTTTTAATTTGTTTAAAAAAATAGTTTTGCTTAGTCATATTTAATTTAAATAGTTAGTTGTTAAGAGTTAACATTAGTTAAGAGTCTAATTAAAGCAAGTTTTAATAGTTTTTGTTTTTTCTAACAAAATCTAGTTTTAGCTCTAATAATTCTAGTTTTATTTTTACACTCAATAAAATTTAGTATAGTTTAGTTATTTGTTAAACACTGATTTGTATTAGTTTAACGTTTTGTAGTTCGATTTAAACCAATTTAATTACTATTTTGTAATTATAACCTAGCTCAAATAGTTATAAATATTTTTTTTAACAAAACTAGTTTAATTTAGTAGTGTTTAGTTTTTAGCTCTTACAGTTATATGTTTTTCAATATGTTTGGTTTAGTTATTTTTAGCTAACACCTATAATAGAATTAAAATTATTTAACTGTAAATTATTTTAGTTATTAATGGTTTAGAGTTCCTTATTTTCTAATCTATCACATATAGTTTAGCTAAATTTGTTTAAAAAAACTGATTTTGTTTAGTCATATTCAGTTTAAATATGGTTTTGAAAATAAAAAAAACAGGCAGTAATACTACTAATTTACAAATTAATAAATAAAAATAATGTTAATTACTACAAAATAATGCATTATATATCAAAAAAACAAGGTAAGCGATAAAAGAAAAAGATCATAATACTTATTGAAAAAAACAAAATAAAAATAATATCAAAAACTACAAAATAGTGAATTATATATCAAGGGAGCAAGGGAGCGATTTCAGCCCGTGGATGATAATTTGGCAAAATTCTCAAAAGATAAAACTGCTCTTGCCTCAAAAAGGTTTTCAGAATTTTGTTCCCAACCAGATGTTGTTATTATTATTATTATTATTTATTTAAACTGTAACTTTAAATCAAATTTGAAAAAGTACATTTACTCAAAATGTAAAAAAGACATTGTTAGCAGAGCAAATAAAGATCTTAATTATTTAAGAATATTCTTATATTAGATATTTATAAAATAATTAAATAAATAATTAAGCTGGATAATAATTTTAGAAAAAACTCACTTTTTTCACGGGCGAAAAAAGTTCGCTTTGCGCCCGCTCGCAAATGCAGATTATTTTGCGCTTGGTTGATTTTTATTTGTGTGGTAGAAAAGTTGAAAAAACATTGAAAAAGTAAGAAGCAAACGGAAAAACAAGCGACAAAAGTGAATAAAAAAAAAGGTTGCGAATACAATATGAGACAGTAGTAAGTAGTTTTGAATCAAAAAAGCTTTTACTCAGAAAAAAGTTCTGAGGTAACGCACATACATAAAAACCCAGTCGAATGAAAACTTGCTCTTTTTTTTGAAGACCTTCAATAAATCTCTTTTTCTTTCAAAATCTAATAAAAAAAAATAAAAATCAACTTTTTGACAAGTGGTAAAACTGTGTTGATAGTTTATAGTGTTAAAAATTCTAGAACAATCAATTAAACAATTTAATATGCCAATTTCATAAAAAATAATCTTTGATTCTACAGAAGATAAAAACAACATGTAACCCATTTAATACAGAAAAAACTTACTAAAAACACTATTTTAAGAAAAAAATTAAAAACATAAAAAAATTTGTAGAATAAAAAATGTAAAAAATATGTTGAAAAAAATATAAGATGAAATTAAAACCAAGCAACCAATTGTTTATCTTGAGCAGAATCAAAAGTAATTTTTATAAAAAACTAGCAAACAAAATATCACACAGAATCATATAAAAAAGCAAAGAAAATACACAAATTTATAAAAGTTTATTAAATACAAAAAAATAACAACAAAATACAATAGACGCTGTAATCAACAAAATTAAGTAAGTTTTCTACAACAATATATTTATTTTGATGTCTATTCTTATTTTTTTAATTGACTTATTGTGATTAGGTTTTTTGTAATAGCTATAAAATTCAAAATTTATCGAAAAAAAATGAGAAGATAAACTATCTAAACATTACAGGTTACGTAACAATATCGGTTTAGAACTTTATAACTCTTGTCAGTTGCACATGACAAATCTTGATCAAACTTTTCATTTTTAAAAATGTCTCGCTTTTTACTGTTTTATTAGAAAAAAAATTTTTTTTCATGTTTGTTTTAATAGAACTTATACGGTTTTCTTTTAAATCCAACTCTAAAAAACCAAATGTTCAAATCAATCTGTTTACATTTTTTGTTTGTATGTTACGTTATAATTCACAGCTGATTGTCAACTAATTTTAATTTTTATTTGTTTGATAGAAAATGCTTCTATTTAACATCTCCGAGGTAAAAACTTTTTATTAATTATAATAATCAAAATTTTATTAAAAATATATATTAAGCAGCATAAAACCCAAAAAAATTTTTTTTATTTTTATATAACACTAATTTGTTTATGCTGTTATGCTTTCCTATTTTATGCTGTTTATAAGTTTTTTTGTTTTAGTTATAATTGATTATTTATGTTTTTTCTTATAAATGTTTTGTTTTTTTGCTCCATTTTTATATCTGCAGCTTTATTCTTCTTTTAAATTCTTTTTTCAAGTTTATTTTTTACGTCATCACTCACAATAAATTATGAAAAAAACTACAATTTTATTTTTGTTTTAAAAAATTTTTTTTAAACAAATAATTGAATAATTTAAGGTAGGGCGTTTGGATTTTTTTTGCAAATTTTGTAAAATAGTTAAAAAAGTTTTTTTTTTGTTTTAACAAAACACATATTTCAATAAATAAAAATTAATGCTGCTTATAGACTCTTTTGGTTACTATTTTGTCTAGTTGACTTTTATGCTAATATTTTTATTTAGGCTATTTATATTGTTCTAGTTAATTTTTTTAAACTAGATGAATGTTGAAATATTGACATCTTTTAGAAAGAATTGTAATAATGATTTTTTTAAATAATTTAAATTATAAATTTGGATTTTTTCTTGCAAATATTATAAGATATTCAAAAAAATTTCTTTGTGTTTTAACAAAATATTTTAAAAAGTAAATGCTGTTTATGAGTTTTTATCTAATTTCTAATTTACCTAATTAATTTTTATGCTAATATTTTAATTTATGATGTTTATATTATTCTAGTTTTTTTTTAAACTGGATTGGTTATAGAAATATTGACATCTTTCGGAAAAGACCGTAATAATTATTTTTTTTAGTATTTAGGTTATAAATTTGAATTTTTTTTGCAAATTTTGTAAATTAATTAAAAATTTTTTTTTTGTATTATCAAACATTTTAATAAATACAAATAAATGCTGTTTAATAGCTTTTTTTAATTTCTAATTTATCTAATTAACTTCTAATTTATTTATTTAATTTATGTTGTTTATATTATTCCACTCAACTTTTTCAAATCAGATTGTACAAATATTGACATTTTCGGAAAAAACTGTAATAATTATTTTTTTAAATAATTTAAGTTACGAATTTAGATTTTTCTGCAAATTTTGTAAAATATTTAAAAAAATTTAAACAAAATATTTCAATTAATAAAAATTAATGCTGGTTTTAAACTTTTTTTTTATTTTTAATTTATCTAATAAATTTTTATGTTAATATTCTAATTTATGTTATTTATATCATTCCAGTCAACTTTTTCAAATTAGATTGGTTGTTGAAATATTGACATCTTTCGGAAAAGACCGTCATAATTATTTTTTTTTTAATATTTAAGTTATAAATTTGAATTTTTTTGCAAATTTTATAAAATATTCAAAAAAATTTTTCTTTTGTTTTAACAAAATATTTTAATAAATAAAAATAAATGTTGTATATAAGCTTTTTTTCTAATTTATCTAATTAATTTTTATGCTAACATTTTAATTTAAGATATTTATATTATTCTAGTTATTTTTTTTTAAAATGAATTGGTTGTAGAAATATTGACATCTTTCGGAAAAGACCGTAAATCGTAATAATTATTTTTTTTTAATATTCGGGTTATAAATTTGATTTTTTTTTGTAAATTTAATAAATTTAGATTTTTTTGAAAATTTTGTAAAATATTTAAAAAAATTCTTTTTTGTTTTAACAAAAAATTTCAATTAATAAAAATTAAAGCTGATTTTAAACTTTTTTTTTATTTTTAAATTATCCAATTAATTTTCATGTTAATATTTTAATTTATGCTATTTATATCATTCCAGTCAACTTTTTCAGATTAGATTGATTGTTGAAATATTGACATCTTTCGAAAAAGACCGTAATAATTTTTTTTAATGTTTAGGTTATAAATTTGGATTTTTTTTGCAATTATTTTAAATTAATTGAATAAAATTTTTTTTTGTTTTATCAAGATATTTTAATAAATAAAAATAAATGCTGCTTATGAGCTTTTTTAATTTCTAATTTATCTAATTAACTTTTATGTTAAAATTTTAATTTATGTTGTTTATATTATTCTAGTCAGCTTTTTCAAATCAGATTAGTTTTTGAAATATTGACATTTTTCGGAAAAAACAGTAATACCTAATTATTTTTTTTAAAACTTTAAGTTATGAATTTAGATTTTTTTTGCAAATTTGTGAAATATTTAAAAAAATTTCTTTTTTGTTTTAACAAAATATTTCAATTAATAAAAATTAACGCTGATTTTAAGCTTTTTTATTTATTTAATTAATTTTCATGCTAATATTTTAATTTATGTTATTTATACCATTCCAGTCAACTTTTTCAGATTAGATTGGTTGTTGAAATATTGACATCTTTTGGAAAAGACGATTATAACTATTTTTTTTAATATTTAACTTATAAATTTGGGTTTTTTTTTGCAAATTTTGTAAAATATCAAAAAAATGTCCTTTTTGTTCTAACAAAATATTTTAATAAATAAAAATTAATGCTGCTCATCAGTTTTTTTTTAATTTCTAATTTATGTAATTAATTTTTATGCTAATAGTTTAATTTATGTTATTTATACTATTTTAGTCAACTTTTTTTAACTAATTGGCTGTTGAAGTATTGACATTTTTTTGAAAAAACCGTAATAATTATTTTATTAAATAATTTAAGTTATGAATTTAGATTTCTTTTGAAAATTTTGTAAAATATTTAAAAAAAAATCTTTTTAGTTTCAACAAAATATTTTAATAAATAAAAATAAATGCTGTGTATAATATTTTTTTAAATTTTTTAATTTATCTAGTTAATTATTATGCTAATATTTCTATTTATGTTATTTATATTATTCTAGTTAGCTTTTTTAAACAAGATTGGTTGTTGAAATAATGGCATCTTTCGGAAAAAACCGTAATAATTATTTTTTTAAATAATTTAAGTTATTTGGATTTTCTTGCTTATTTTGAAAAATACTAAAAAAAAATTTTCTTGCTTGTTCTTCAAAATATTTTAATAAATATAAATTAATGCTGATTATAAACTTTTTTATTTCTAATTTATCTAATTAACTTTTTTGCTATTATTTTAATTTATTTTATTTATATTATTCTAGTCAACTTTTAAACTAGATTGGTTGTTGAAATATTGACATCTTTCGCAAAAGACCGTGATTGGTTGTGACTATGAGGATTAATTTGTATAATGTCATTTATTGGTCAAAACAGAAACACTTCAATAAGTAAAATAATATTTATGCAGATTTTTTTTTGTTTGAGCAAATTATATAATTTAAATATTTTAGCTTAATTTCAAAGATTCTGTCACAACAATTAGATAAATAATTATTTATTTTATTATATTAGAAGGGATACAGGTAAGCGGTACCTATTTACCTAATTATGGATAATCCGCGATAGTTTTACTATAATATTAGGGAGATTTTAAGCTTCTTAGATAAAGAGTAGTAGATTGTGAATAAAAATCCGGAAATAGCCGTCATAAATCTCAATAAGTTAATTTAGAACTTCCGCACGGGATTCCTTCATTCCATATGAAGTCAATAATGGAGAATCTGTCAGTTTCGATAATAATTCATTTGATGTTCATAGAAAAGAGTGAGAGAGATAGTATTCGTATGACGGACGGTGGGCGGAAAGTGGTGCAAGCAGGTCGGGGGATGTTTGTGGGGGTGCGAGACAGCGCGTGACGCAGTGTCTGGAGTGAGGGGTGCTGGACTAGCCTAGCCTGCTAGACTAGGTATTGATCTAGGCTACCTTCACCCACTAATTTCGTTGCCGGTGCACGGGGCCAGACGTCTGTCTGCCTCCTCCTGCGTCCCGAGCCGACGCTGCATTCTCACCCCCTGACGTCCTTGTTACCCCTTCCTTTTGACAGCGTCTGGTTGCGGCGTCTTTACGTTTTGACTTTGTCACAAAGAGATGGCTTTTGCAGGACAAAACGTACAAGGACTTTTGCTGCTCCTGCAAATATTTTATTTTGATATGGGATAGCTTCCCGAAACTCTTTACTTCAAAAGGGAAGCAAAAAGCTGCTAATTTATATGGGTCAGCAGTTCCACAATCAAATTCACACAAAACTGCAATAATGGCCAAAAAAATTAATTTAAAAATGAAGCATTGTGAGTGAGTTAAAGTGAAAACAAAATTAAAATTTTAAATTTATTTTTAAATTAAAAACAAAATTATTATAATTAATTATCTATCGTAAAATTCATAAGATATTTTTATACAAACTCAATCATTTTTTGGCATTTTAAAAATTCAATTGATTTATAAATGTCAAAAAAACAACAAGTTTCGGCTAAAGTATACTATTCTAAATAGCACAACGTTATACAATTCAGGTTGCAAAAGCTAGTAGCCTAGATTAGCAGATTATTTGGGGATATGTACTGAGACCTTTTTTAAGGTTCTATTGTACTCCCACATATACAAACATTCACACACGCCCTGTAGAAAAATGCTTACACCTCGTCAGATCTGTTTCCAACGTACTTTCGGTTGACCAAATGGTCTACCAGGGCTTGAGCTAATAGTCTAACAATGGTTCACTATAAATCTTCAGCTTTCACCCTTTAGGCAAACGGCAGAGGTTGCAAAACTTTTTTATTTTTCAGAAAAAAAATTGTTATAAACATCTTATTCTGCCTGCCGTTTACAAATCCTGTTTGGTTTTGTATAAGCTGTCGCTTAAAAGTTATTTATAATGTCATTTTAGTCTAGTCAACAAATGCTTTTTAGGTCAATTTTTTTCGAATTTTTTGAAAATTAACATGTAATTTTATTTGGAATCGCATTTAGATAGGTTTTAAGCAAATGTTAAGGCCGCTCGCAGAAAATGCAATAGCTATGATCAATTAAGAAAAAAAGGGAGCTTGATTTCTCGCCAATATCTCAAAAACCAGTTGAGATAATTCAAATTTGAAAAAATATTCAAAAAGAGAAAAAAAATTTTAAAAAGCATTTATTCGGTGTTGTATATCTTAATTTTGTTGTCCTGTTAATCTTCTCTTACGGTTTTACTATTTGTTTTTTTATTTTTTTGTATTTACGTGTTCAAACTCAGCAGGCGTCAAGCGCCCAGGCACAGGATTTTTGAAAATAACGCTATAACTTCAAAAATATTAGTTTTATGAAAAAAAGTTTCAATTAAAAGTTGTAGAAAATTTGTAGATTTATAGTTTGATTATTAGCAATTTATTATTTAAACAATTATTAGTAGAGATATTGGAAAAAAAGGCAATAAACAAACAGTAATGATCTCATAAATCGTGAACGATAAATGATACGAAAAAAATTATTAAAAAAAAAAGATACAAAAATTAATTATCTGTAATAAAGATCGTTAATTATAGACCTCAAGTGCACGGTTACGAATATACAAGCCTAAGCAGTTTTTCGCAAAATGGCGGCACTTCCATCCGCCTTATTTATAAGTATTTTGTGTTTTTAAGTCCTGCACATATCTGTAAAAAAATAACTTACCTAGAATTATGTATTATTGACAAGGATAACTCGTCTATTTTCTGTACTAATTTATAAATATGATATACTAGGAAATAATAAGATGCAAGAAAAATTAGCATAATTAAATTAATAAAAAAAATTCTTTCCAATTTTAAATTTTTGTACCATCAGTTAAGTACCTAGGTACTGATACCTAACAAAAAAAAAATTAACGTATAATCGAAGGGGTCACCTTGAGTGATTAACTCATCAAGTAGGCATGTCCAATAAATAAACAAATTGTTTTTGTGCGTTTGGTCCATTCTGTTGCCCACTCTGTTGATGGTTCAGTTCATAAAAGTCATCGTGGCAGCAAAATCCACCTACCTATTCATTATGCACGCATTTTGGCTGGGACTGACCGTCTCAAGGATAAAACTAGTCTACTAGGCCTGCCTGACATTGGCGAACTAAAGTGCGACACCCGTACGCGGGCCCCTCACTTTTTTTTTTATTTATATTATTATTTTTTTGTTCGCAAAATAACTTGCTTCTATTACGTAACTTTACAGTTAGACACAGGTGGCTATGATGAAAATCCTGCAGGATGTACGTACTATAGCTGGACTAGTTCCGGGTCACGTGCCCCCCCAACTGAAACATCTGGAAAATTACAAAAAACTATTAAAATCCTAATTTATTATACCAAGAAAAAACACTGCAAAATTATTACATAGCTTTCGCATTATTTTTCAAGGTTAATTATTGGGTTAAGTAATAATAATTGTTAAAGCTTGTGTATATAAACAACTGTGCATTTATTTAGTATTCATTTTAATTTGCAATAATTATGCCATCTACTAACTGTAGCAACAAAAAGTCAAAAAAGTAATATTCCATTGAATAAATTATCACGTTTATTATAAACTTGTACATCTTATTTTGTAGTTATTGTTGTTTAAAAAATGTATCGAAAAGATGTTTTTAAGGTTAACAACAGCAAAGTGTTTTAGACATTTTAACAAAAATGTGTTTACCAGTGGCGTTATAGTTATGTGTAAAAAGATTGGTTTTTATTATTAGATTGTTATGTTGAACAATGAAATGTTTAACGTGTAAGAATTATGAGCTATGATGTAATATAAAAAGAGACACCCTACGACATAATAGATCATTTGCAGCGTCTGCTCTGATTTGTATTTTTTTTATCACAGTGGGCTATTAGCAGAATAAAAACAATTGCCAAAGAGAAGTTACTTATAATAATTTATTTCTTAATATTGTTTTTTAAGAACGCAGTTTAAAAAAAAATTAAAATTAGTTGTTTTCACATGCAAGGTTTATAGGTTTCTTACTATGTAAAAAAAAATAAAATAGTTTTTAGTTTAAAAAAAAAATTACAGATGGTTTGATTCACAATCGCCAACTCTAGAATAATTTCAATTTATATCATAATAATAGTAATAATTTCTTTTTTTTTCAATTAAAATAAAAATTTTTTGTAATTTTTGCAAAAACGGTTTGTATTTCATTATTTTGCTTATTGATTACTAGTCTTTAATGTCTAATTTTTTTTTTCAATGTGAAACAATTATAGGTGCGGGTAAGGCTACCGCATTTTGTGGCAACGCATTTGGAATCTCGTTGGCGACACCGAGCTTGAAAATTGCCTTGGATACTTCACTTTTTGTAGATCGTTTTAGTAATACCGTCAGATATAACTAATACTGGGTCACTAATTATAAAACCTTGAATTGAATTTAATGATTTAAAACATTTTCAACACAAGATTTAAATTATTTTCAATAATTTTCAATTTAAAAATATTTAAACGTCTTTAAACATAGTTTTAAGCATTTTTAATAATTTTTTAAAAATTAATTTATATTTTTAATAAATTTCAAAAGCGTTTTAAAATTTTTTAAGAATTTTTTAATTGCTTTTAAAAAATTTTATTAAACTTTTTATATTTAATTTTTAAAATTCAATAATACGTTCAAAAATTTTTAAAAATACAAATAAATTACTTAAAAATTATTGGAGCATTGAACAATCAGGCCTCCGAGGGGTTGACCCGGGCTTCAGAAGCGTAAACAATCTGTGACGAGAGAGGCGAATGCACAAAGCAAGGCAGAGGTCGCTCAGTTGGGGAGAAGGAGCGCAAGGGCAAAGGAAAGAGGAAGAGGAAAAAAAGAAAAGGAAAAGGAAAAGGAAAGAAGAAGAAGAGAAGCTAGAAGAAACAGAAGTCTTCGCAATTAGTAAAAAAGTAATAAGGTCCCCAAAAGAAAGGAAAAACATAGAAGAGGCAGAAATGAAAGACTTGGACCTAGTGGTAAGGAAATTAGACCAATTAATAGAAGAGGTCAAAAGGTTAAGGCAAGAGAACAGAGAAGTTAGAAAGGAAATAGAAGAAATAAAAGATGAGTTTAAAAAGAAAGAGAAGAAATGGGAGGAAGAAAAGGGTACAATGCTAGAGAGGATAGAAACTTTAGAAAAACAAACAGAGCTAACAGATAAGAAAAATAGGAAAAACAACATAATAATAAGTGGAATTGGCGGAGAAAGAGAAGGAAAAGAAGACATTGAAAAAGAAATGAAAAAAGTGGTAAAAACGGGAATAAAAGAGTGGCACAAAATTGGGAAGGGAAAAGTACTAGTAGAACTCCAAGACTGGGAAGCGAAGAAAAGAATTATGCAAAATAAAAAAGAGTTAAGAAAAGAAGAAACAACTAAAAATATTTACATAGATGATGATTTAACAAAGAGGGAGAGAGAGGTCCAGAAAAAATTAAGAGAAATCGCAAAAGAAAAGAGAGGACAGGGAATAAAAGCAACGGTGGGATATGGAAAAATATTTATGGAGGGAAAAACATTCAAATGGAATGAGAAAGACCTGAAACTGCAGGTTTTTTAGGGAGAAAAGGGAGAGTTAAAAGAAACAAGGAAAAAGACACGGGCAAATGTACAATGGAAACTGAGAAGACTAATGAAACAAATAAAGATATAAGCAACGGGAAGAAAAAGATACTATTTTGGAATGTAGCGGGATTAGCAAAAAAAGAAGACAATTTCTGGGATTATGTGAAACTTTTTGACGTAGTAGGTTTAGTAGAAACATGGATAGAAGAAAAAAGCTGGGAAAAAATAAAGGGAAGGCTACCACCAGAATTTAATTGGGAGTGTCAAGGGGCAAAGAGAGAAAAAAAGAAAGGAAGGGCAGCAGGAGGGATAGTCACGGGAGTAAGAAAGGGAATAAGAGAAAAAAACCAGGAAAAAAAAGAAATAGAGGGACTCATGGAGAGAAATATCGAAATAGACAAACGATGGTAGAAAATAATGACGATATACAGCAGAGAGATGAAAAAGACAATAAAAAACATAGATGAAACAGTGAAAGAAAACACAGAAGAATGCATACTTATGGGAGGAGATTTTAACGGAAGAATTGGGGAAAGAGGAGCGAGAAATTGGGAGGAAGAAAAAGGAGATGGAAAAAAGAAAACCAAAGACACAAAAGAAAATATGGAGGGGAAAAAGTTGATGGAATGGCTAGAAGAAAAGGGATGGGAGATACTGAATGGTAATAAACAAGGGGATGAAGAAGGGGAGTGGACGTATGTAGATAGTAGGGGGGAGTCGGTGATAGACTACGGAATAACAAATGAGGAGGCGTGGGGAAAAGTAGAGAACTTTAAAATAGGGGACAGAATAGAGTCAGACCACCTTCCAATAGAAATAAGCCTAGAAGGAAGAAATAGCCAAACAGAGAAAAAAAAGAAGACAAAAGTAGAGCAGAAGAAGGTAATAATTAAAGTGTGGAACGAGCAAGGCGTGAAAGAATACAGGAAAAAGCTGAAAAACGTCAAATTCGAAGGGCAAGAGACAGAGAAGATGGAAGTGGAATTAAAAGAAATACTAGAAAAGGCAACGACTACAACAGAAGTAAGCAGAAAAAGGAAAAAAGCAGAAAAGAGAAATGAATGGTGGGATAAAGAATGCTACCAGCTAAAGAAAAAAGCTACAAAAGCGCTAAGGGAATTCAAAAGAAAGCAAGTAAATAGAAGAGTCTTCTTAGAAGCAAAAAGAAAATATAGAAAAAGATGTATAGAAAAAAAGAGAGAGAAAAGAGAAGAAGAAGATAAAGAAATAAAAGCTATTAAAACAGAAAGAGAGGTGTGGAAGTACATAAACAGAGAAAGATTAAGAAAAGAAGCGGCGAGTGAAGAGATAACAATAAAGGAATGGGAAGAGTTTTTCAAAAATCTTCTGGAAGGAGAAAGAGAAGTAGATATAGAAGACCCAGCGATGCAAACGAACCAGGCAGCACCATTAGGAACAGAAATTACAAGGGAGGAGGTAGAGAGACAGATAAAGAAGCTGAAGAAGAAGAAGGCACCGGGGAGGGATGGAATACAGAATGAACACTGGATGTATGGGACGAAAGGTGTGATAGACAGATTGGTAGAGGTTATGAATGGAGTGTGGAGAGGAGAGGGATTCCCGACAGGTTGGAGAGAAGGCATAATCTGCCCTATCCACAAAAAAGGAGACAAAAATAGAGTAGAAAACTACAGAGGAATAACTCTTCTTAACACAGGGTATAAATTGTATGCGTCAGTACTGAATGAAAGGCTGAGAAAAGAGATAGAGGAAAAGAAGGTAATACCAGACAACCAAGCGGGATTTAGAGAAGGAAGGGGAACTATGGATAATGTATACATCCTGGACCACATAGCGAATAACGAGATGAAAAAAAAGGGAGGAAGGCTGTATACACTTTTCATAGATTTTAGAGCAGCGTTTGATAAGGTCGATAGAAAGAAAATGTGTGAGAATATGAGAAAAAGAGGAGTAAACGAGTGGCTGGTGAGAAAGGTAGAAGAGATCTATGTAAAAACAAAAAGCAAAGTTAGAGCAGGGGAGAAAGAGAGTGAGTGGTTTGAAACGTCAAAAGGGGTGAGACAAGGGTGTCCTCTTAGCTCCTTGTTGTTTACAACCTACATGGCGGATATGGAAGAAATGTTTAGAAAGGCGCAAGCTGGGGGATGTGTGATTGGAAGAGAAAAAGTGTGGAGTCTAGCGTTTGCAGATGATGTGGTATTAATAGCAAAAAGCGAAAGAGAGATGGGAGAAATGATGACGAACCTAAAAATGTATGTGAAGAAAAAAAGCTAGAAGCGAATGTAAATAAAACAAAGATGCTGGTGTTCAACAAAAAAAAGAGGAAAGAAGAAAAGAATGATTGGGAATGGGAGGGAGAGAAAATAGAGAGAGTAAAAGAGTTCAAGTATTTAGGGTATACGTTTAATGAAAGAGCTACGAACAAAGCGCATGTCAGAGAGTTGGCAAGGAAAGCAAACAAGATAGTGGGATGTGTATGGGGAATAGGAGAGAGGAAGTGGGGAGGGGATTTTAAAAGGAGAATAATGATGTTTGAGAGCTTGGTGGAGAGCGTATTGATGTATGGGGCAGAAATTTGGGGGTGGAAAGAACAAGAGGAAATAGAGAGAGTACAAGTGAAGTATTTGAGGTGGGTCCTTGGGGTGGACAGAGAAACCCCTGGGTATATAGTAAGAGAAGAATGTAAGAGAAACAAGCTGAGAGTGAAAGCGGGGAAAAGAGCGACTAAGTTTGAGGATAGGATGAATGGAAGGCAAGAATGTAGAATATTGAACGAATGTTGGAGAGAAAAGGAAAAAAATTTGGAGATAAACGAAAGAGAAAAATATTACAGAAGAAATGGGTATGCAAGTAAAGAAGTGGAAAGATTAAGAACAGAAGGCAAGTGGATGAACGCAGAAACGAGCGAAAGAGACAGGGATGTAGATAAGCAAGAAAGAAGAGAAAAAATCAAAGAGTCCAGGTACAACAGGAATTATGAGAAATGTATGACAGAGGAGATTCCGGTGTACCTGGGAAGAGAAAGTGCGAAAGAGAGGAAAATAATGGCGAGGTTCAGGTGCGGAAATGAGGAGAGAGAGAATAGGTATTGGATGGAAAAGGAAGAGAGACTGTGCAGAATCTGCTATGAGGAAAGAGAGACAATAGAGCACATGTGGAATGAATGCAGTGAGATGAGGGAGAGAGAAAGAGCAGAAAGAAGAGAAATACTGAAAGAAAATGGAGTGGAGATAAAGTGGATGAAAGAAGTATGGGAGAGAAGGAAAATGAAGGACAAAGGAAGAACAGGGAGGGTAGAATAGAAAATGAAATAAATTGTAGATAGAGTATGTAAGCCGGTATAGGCAACAATAAAGCTTATTATTATATATACTTAAAAATTATTTAAATGCTTTGAAATGGTTGAAAACGTTTTTAACACAAAATTTTAATTATTTTCAATAATTTTCAATTTAAAAGTATTTAAACGTCTTAAAAAAATGTTTAAAACATTTATATTAATTTTTAAAAGTTTAATTTATATTTGTAATAAGATTTTAAAGCTTTTTAATTTTTTTTAGGAATTTTTCAATAAGTTTTAAAAATTTTTATTAAGGTTCTTATATTTAATTTTTAAAATTTAATAATACGTTTAACAAATTTTAAAAGTACAAATGAATTACTAAAAACTGCTTAAAAAAAGTACTTAAATGCTTTGAGCTGGTTTAAAACAGTTTCAACACAAAATTTAAATTATTTTCAATAATTTTCAATTTAAAAATATTTAAACGTCTTTAAACATAGTTTTAAGCATTTTTAATAATTTTTTAAAAATTAATTTATATTTTTAATAAATTTCAAAAGCGTTTTAAAATTTTTTAAGAATTTTTTAATTGCTTTTAAAAAATTTTATTAAACTTTTTATATTTAATTTTTAAAATTCAATAATACGTTCAAAAATTTTTAAAAGTACAAATGAATTACTTAAAAATTATTTAAATGCTTTGAAATGGTTGAAAACGTTTTTATCACAAAATTTTTATTATTTTTAATAATTTTCAATTTAAAAATATTTAAACGTCTTAAAAAAATGTTTTAAAAACATTTATATTAATTTTTAAAGGTTTAATTTATATTTGTAATAAGATTTTAAAGCTTTTTAAAATTTTTTAAGAATTTTTCAATAACTTTTAAAAAATTTTATTAAGCTTGTTATATTTAATTTTTAAAATTTAATAATACGTTTAAAAATTTTTAAAAGTACAAATGAATTACTTAAAAATTATTTAAATGCTTTGAAATGGTTCAAAACGTTTTTAACACAAAATTTTTATTATTTTTAATAATTTTCAATTTAAAAATATTTAAACGTCTTAAAAAAATGTTTTAAAAACATTTATATTAATTTTTAAAGGTTTAATTTATATTTGTAATAAGATTTTAAAGCTTTTTAAAATTTTTTAAGAATTTTTCAATAACTTTTAAAAAATTTTATTAAGCTTGTTATATTTAATTTTTAAAATTTAATAATACGTTTAAAAATTTTTAAAAGTACAAATGAATTACTTAAAAATTATTTAAATGCTTTGAAATGGTTCAAAACGTTTTTAACACAAAATTTTTATTATTTTTAATAATTTTCAATTTAAAAATATTTAAACGTCTTAAAAAAATGTTTTAAAAACATTTATATTAATTTTTAAAGGTTTAATTTATATTTGTAATAAGATTTTAAAGCTTTTTAAAATTTTTTAAGAATTTTTCAATAACTTTTAAAAAATTTTATTAAGCTTGTTATATTTAATTTTTAAAATTTAATAATACGTTTAAAAATTTTTAAAAGTACAAATGAATTACTAAGAACTGCTTAAAAAAATTATTTAAATGCTTTGAACTGGTTTAAAACAGTTTCAACACAAAATTTGAATTATTTTCAATAATTTTCAATTTGAAAATATTTAAACGTCTTTAAAAATAGTTTCAAGCATTTTCAATAGTTTTTTAAAGTTTAATTTATATTTTTAATAAGTTTTAAAAGCTTTTTAGAATTTTTTAAGAATTTTTCAATAACTTTTAAAAAATTTCATTAAACTTTTTATATTTAATTTTTAAAATTCAATAATACGTTCAAAAAACTTTAAAAGTCAAATGAACGACTTAAAAGTGCTTAAAAAAATCATTTAAATGCTTTGAAATAGTTTAAAACATTTTCAACACAAAATTTGAATTATTTTCAATAATTTTATTTTTATTTATATTTATATTTTTATTAATATAAGCTTTAAAAGTTTTGAATTATATATATTTTTGGGTTTAATAAAAATTTATTATTATTATTAAATTTAAATTAAAAACAAAATTATTACAATTAATTATCTATCGTAAAAATTAATAAAATATTTTTATACAGGCTGCATCATCCCTTGGGATTTTAAAAATTAAATTTATTCAAAAATGTCAAAAGAAAAAACAATAACAATTATAGAAAACGTTTTTATTTTTTAGAAACAATTAAATAAAATATTAAATTTTTTCATCAAGTCTTATTTAGTTCCTTTTTTTGATCTGTTCTTGTATGCTTATAACTTATTTAGTGCTTGTTTATCAACTTTGATTATAAAAAAAACAAAATAGAAAAAAACCGTTGTTTTAGACTTTAAACTATAAATTAGGTTAGTACAGGGTGTATAATATTAACATTAATCAAAGATGGCTACGCTTTTTTGGCAGCAGATTTTAGATTGATTCGTACTAAAGTCGGTAACAATCTGTAAGAATAAAGTCCCTTACGCAATGTTGAATGCGATTTTTGTAAATTTAAAAGAATCAATTTAATTACTTTGCGTTATTGTTTTTAAGCGCTGTAAAATAAAAAATACATATTTTTTTCTGTTTGAAAATTTTTCGATTTAGTTTAAATAATTAAAAATTTATTTTATGTTCAGAAAATGGAGCAAATGCCGGTGGCAAGCATTTGTGCTCTAAACCTCTAAACTGTCAAGGTCAGAATTAGACACCTCCAATACCGACGTAGCTTACCAGAAATTTTTTTTCTAACCTCTTTTACTGTCTAAAAAAACGCTCTTATTAGAATGCTAGGAAAAATGTAATAAAATAGCTGAATTAAGATAAAACAATTGTTTTATTTTCCAAAGCCACACCCTTGATAAATGTTAATACATAAATGTTTATTTGCTCACTCTACAGTGTTGCACTTATAAGTAAATAATGTATACCATGAATATATCTATTTTTTATTCTTCCTTGCTCTTCTTTTTTTATTGTCTTTTTTTTCTTTTTATTCATTCTTCGTTCACCCTTTGATTAAAATTTTTTTCTTCCACATTATTATTTTTATCCATTCTATTCCCTCTTTGTTTACTATCATTACATTCTTTTTTCCTAACATATTTGTTTTTACTTCTAAGCATTTTTTTATCATGTCTCTAATGTTTCTTTCTCTTTTTCACACATTTTGCATTTTTTTTCAAGTCAAAATCTGTTGTCTCTGTCTTTATTCCCACATCTAAATCGTGCTATCATCTTTTGCTCTTTCTTGTTTTCTCTCTTTACATATCCCGGCAACTTTTCTGTAATCAGCTTCATGTATGTATTATTAAACCTGTTCTTTCTAATTTCTCTTCTTTTTTCTTGCTTGTCTGTGTCTCTGTCTTTCAATTCTTTATGCACCCCTTGACTCGCTTTTCTTTTTTTTTTAGTCTTCTCTACGCTGAACCAATTCCTTTTGTAATATCTCTTTTTTTTTATTTTTCTATCTGATTTTATCTCACCACTTTTTAATGCTCTTTCAATAGCTCGCATCTTTATCTATCTTTCATACTATCTTCAAACTTTGCGGTTTTTTTTCTTGTCTCTATTCTTAATTCTTCTCTCTTTTCTTCTTCTCTCACTATACAACCTGCAGTCTCTCTACTTAGACACATACTTTTCTTGTATTTTTTCTATTTTCTTTCATTCTTTCATTCCCAAATGTCGGCTCTATACATCATTACTTTTTGACCAGACTGTCACACATTGGCATTTCTATTCCATATTCTCCATACTCTTGCACTCATTTGGTTTCTTTTTCAAACTACCTCACTCACCTGCGCTTTACATCTATTTTTTTCTTCAAACATAAATCTCAAACACTTCTATTCTTTCATCTGTTCTATATTCTTTTTTTCCTGCTTCTTTTGTTTTCTTTATTATCATTGTTTTACTTTCATTCATTTCAAATCCCTTCTTTCTCATGTATCTCTCTGCAGTTTTTATCATTTCTGTCAGTCTCCGATTCTCTCTCGTTACACCAAAATCCAATATTTCTTTCTCCTTACTACAACTTTTTTTTTATGCTTTTTTGCTAACACTTCTTCTATATCACTCATATATATTGGAAACAGTAGAGGGCTCAAAGGGCACTCTTGGCTTACCCCTTTTTGTTCACTGTCTATTAGCTTTCTCTTTCATTCACTCTCACCTTCTATAAATTTTTGTTACTTCCTTCTTCTCTATTCCTTTCTTTTCCATACATTCTCACAACTTATTCCTATCCACTCGCACTCTGTCAAACGCTTATTTTAAATCTACAAATACTGCACATACTCTCCTTCCTTTCCTTTTTATTCCACTTCCTCCTATTTATCTTCTCTCTCTAAATCCCGATTACTAGTCTGCTAATCCCCCACTCTTTCCTCATTTTTTAATTTCTTAGCGACACACATTGCATACACCTTGTACATCGTATTAAAAATAATTATTTTTCTGTATACAGTGTTGTACATAAGTACCTAAAGTATAAAACAAATACATATTTTCTTCTTTCTGTTTCTTATTTTTTTTCCTTTTTGTTTTTTCATCTCTCTTTTACTATTTTTCCTTGTCTTTTTTTTAGTTTATGCGTTTTTTGTTTAATTTATATTTATTTTATATACTTTTTTGTTTTTTTTTCATATTCTTTCTTTCTATCATTTTTCTTTTTTATTCATTCCTCGCTTACTTTCTGATTTAATATTTCTTTCTCCTTTATTATTATTTTCATCTATTCTATTCCTTCTTTTTTTCCTTTCATTACATTCTCCCTCGCTTACATACTTTCTTTTACTTTTACGCATTATTTTATCATGTGCTCCAATGTTTCTGTTTCTCTTCCACACCTATGCATTTTCTTCCATCTGAAATCTGTTATCTCTTTCTTTATTACCACATCTAAATCTTGCTATCATCTTTCGCTTTTTCTTGTTTTCTCTCTTTACATATCCTGGCAACTCTTTTGTAATCAGATTCATGTATTCATTTCCATTATATTTCAATTTCTATACTTGCTCTCTCTACTTTCTCTTCTTTCTTTCCTTCCGACTTTCTTTTAATATTGCGCACTTTTCTCTATCTTTTATCCTATCTTTAAACTTTGCGGTTCTGTTTCCTGCTTCTATTCGTAATTTTTCTCTCTCTTCTTCTTCTCTCACTATACATCCTGGAGTCTCTCTATTTAGACCTAACATCCATCTTACATACTTTTCTTGCCCTCTTTCTATTTCCTCCTATTTTTTCCATCTTAAAATTTCGGCTTCATACATTATTACACTTTTTACCAGACTGTCAAAGATTGTCATTCCAAAATTTTTCACTAGTTCTCTCACCTGCGCTTTACATCTATTTCTTTCTTCAAACATAAATCCCAAATTCTTTCACTTGTTCTATATTGTTTTTACCCCATTTCTATTCTACCTTTTTCCTTGCTCTCTTACTAAACACTATTATTTTTGTTTTACTTTCATTCACCTCAAATTTCTTTTTTCTCATGTATCTCACTGTAACATTTAAATTTTTTTTTTCTTTACTACCACTCTTCTTTTTTGCTCTTTTGCTAACACCTCTTCCATATTACTCACATATATATTGTAAACAGTAGTGGACTCAGAAGGCACTCTTGTTTCAGGCCCCTTTTTGGCTCTTTTTGTCGCTTTCTCTTTCATTCACTCTTAATTTACACTTTTTTTCTCTATAAATTTCTTTAACTTTTTTTACTACTTTTTTTTCTATTCCCTTCTTTTCCATACATTTCCACAACTTGTTCTTATCTACTCTGTCAAACGCTGCTTTTAAATCTACAAATACTCTACATACTCTTCTTCTTTTCTTTTCTATCTCACGCCTTTAAAATGTAGACATTGTCTATCGGACCTCTTCCCTCTCTAAATATTGCTTGCAAGTTTGGTAATCCTCCCACTCTCCCTAACTCTTTTTTTAATTTTTGAGTTGCACCCATTGCATACATTTTGTACATTGAATTGAAAATAATTATTCCACTGCAGTTTTTTTCTTTCTTTTTATCTTCTTTTTTGTGAATTGGTATTATTATTCCTTATGTCTACCCCAGAGAAAACTCTTCTCCCTTTCACACTTCATTCAACACTTCTGTCAGTCTAATTTTTACCCTTTCATTCCCATACATCCATACTTCTTTTCTTGTTATTTCTTCTTCTACTATCTTTCCTCGATCTTTCTTAATTTTTTTCTCTGCAAATTTTTTTCGCTTGTTTTTTCTCTTTTTTTCTTTTTCTATATTGAACATTATTTGTTTTCTTATCTCTTATCTATCAAATTTTTTTTTATGTAATGGTGAAAGCTTTGGTTTATTTCTTATTTGGTATAATACATAAATATTATTGTTATTATTTGGACCTGTACTGGGTTAAATCTTTGTTATTACCTTATATTTGATATTCTCTTAATAATCTTTACATGTCATTGTCTCGGTCTTTTTCTCACCTTTTCGCATGTGAGTCACTTATGTTCTCTTCTTGTTACTCATTCTATACATTTTCCAATTTTTCCCTAAATAGTAATGTATTTTATTTTTCATATCCGGATTGGAGGTTTGCTATAATTTTTCATTCTTTCTTAGTATTTTGGCCAATGTTTTACTATTTTTTATTTCTCATAATATTTTTTTGAACTCTGACCGTAGATGTTTCGCCTTCTTGTCTATGTCATTATGTTTTTGTTTGAATTCTTTTAGCATTACTGTAACTAACTACTTTTTTTTCATACTTTTTATCTTTAATTTTTCTTTCTTTCTTTTTTGATCTTTAAGAAAAAGCAGTTTAAGAGGAGTTTTCTAAGGCCTGGTGTTAGATGGCAGCATTGTGGTCAAATATGTGAAAAAAATGGTACAAATTTGTTTGGAATCATCTAATTTATATTTCAATAAGCAAAATGCGTCATATCTTCATTCCACGAAGCTAGCAATAGTAGCAGACATCATGCTTGTTAACACAGACAGGGCATCAAAGTTGGTGATGGGCAATTTGCAAAAAAAAATTGAATTTTTTCCATGTCTCCAATAAAGCCACAATTCGTAGCCAGCGGCGTGGCAATTATTTAATACAAGGAATGAAATAGTGAGACGAATTAGGAACAATAAAAGCTGGAGCTTTTTCGTTGTGCGGTATTAAGAGCGGACACCTGGTGAACTTTTTCAGCAGCAAAGAGAAAGTAAAAATTGATAAAAAAGATTACAGTTATATTGAGTGGACGGTAATTATGACTTTATATCGAATAGATTCATTTGCTTTTTCTATAATTTTAATTTAGAAAGAGTTTTTTTGTTTTTGGAAATGAAATGGCAAAGTGACACCACCAGAATGTGTCGGTGCACTTAGCAACAGTGACGACTTCTTCAGTGAATCTCACAATATCAAATTCTAAAGTTAACGAACTGTTCAACAAACCACTACTTAACCTATAAAAATTATTAGCATAATGTAAGATAGTTGAGCAACTTTTCCTATCATATCACTAATTTATTACTGAAAAAAAATTGATCTATACTACACAGATAAACCTACAGATCAAATGCTTTTTTTTGCTTATTTAGTCAACACTGGCTAAAGTAGTCTAAGCTATAGCTGCTTAAGCTTTAACTTAAATCAGCTAACCTAATTGTAAACAAATTAGATCAGATTAAACTGCACAGTGCACAATTACAACAAGAATATTGCACTGCGACCTTCTATTGTGCTCTCTAAATTTACAAACACCCACGTTCACACAAAAAACCTCTTCTTTAAAAAAAAAAAAATTGTTTGAGCTTACGCCTTTTATTCACCCAGGCTCTGAAAGCACTATCTTCAGCTATCTGGCAACCCCGCTTAAACTAGGCTGGTTACGTAGAGAATACAACATTTAAACCACTAAAATAAACGCTTCAATTAGCAGTTTTATTAAAACAAGCTGCACTAAAAAGTGGCAAAAATAGTAAAAGTTTATCATAATTTAGACAAAATAAATTATTCTAAGTGAAAAAACTAAGAGAAATAAATTAATGAAACTATAAAGTCTAAATGTCTAAAGAAATAAAAAAAAATGTTTAAAAAGGCACAAGCACAGGGGTATGTCGTAAGAAGAGAAAAAATATGGAGCCTGGCGTTTGCAGATGGTGGGGTAATGAGAGCAAAGAGTGAAAGGGTAATGGAAAAAATGATAAAGAATCTAGAAAAGTATGTGAAGAAAAAAAAAGAAGAATGAAGAAAAGGATGATGGGAATGGGAAGAAAAAAAATAGAGCGAGACCAAATATTTAGACTAAACATTTAATGAAAATGCTTTTGTTTTATATTTTTTATTTTGTCGCCTATATATATTTTTTAATTTATTTAAATTTTATATTTTTTTGTTATTCTTTCTGTTTTTTTATTGTTGCTTGATTTGTGTTCTATTTTTTTTATTTTTTTTTGATGAACAAATTTAGATAACATTAAACATACTAAAATCTGTTTATTAGATAATCTAAAAACGATATTTTGTTTTAATTAAAGATTCTAATAAAAAAAAACTTTTTGTAACAAACTGCACTGCATTTGGTGCTGAAACACTAGTGGGCTTACAAAAAGTCAAACTAAAACTAAGTTAATTACAATTTTCTTTTCTTTTTTGATATTCGGCTCATTTTTTTGATTTGTTTTTGTTTTGCTTTTTTTCTTCTATTATTTTTGTAATAATCTTTTTTTGTTGTATCAATTTCATTTTAATTAGAAAATTAATTTTTAATTTTTGACAAAAAATTGCAAAGAAATAAATAAATGAAACTAGATGAAGTCACAACCGAGAAAGCTTTAATTTTTTTTATTAAATTGTTAATTTGCGCTAGCTAACCTAACTTTTGCAGAAACTATTCAAATTCAATCAAACTAGTCAGATTCGATTAAACTACACACACAGTGTTAAACTAGTCCAGCCAGCAAGAATAGTTTTACAAAATTACGAGATTGCAACAGGAATATTGTGCACTGCATGTACAAACACACCCATGGCCAGACATAAACAATTTTTAGAAAAAAAAATTGGTTTGGCTGAAACTTGTACTCACGCTGCTCATTTGCCTAAGTTCTGAAAGCACTATCTTCAGCCACCAAGCAACCAAGAATGGATTTATTTACTTTAAAAAAAAATAATTAAATGAGGTTAGATTCTACTACTTTAAACCAGATACAAACACTACATTTGTTAATGAGATTTAACTAGTACTAAAATGAATAAAGTATGTACTATTAAACTAACAATTAAATTAACAGTTTAAACGACAAAATTGCACTAAAAATAGCAGAAAATCTTAAACATTTAACATAAATTAAACTTTAATGAAAAAAAATATTAAAAATAATCAAATTACATAAAGCTGAATAAATTTTTGAAAAATTAGAAAAGAAAATTACACATAATCTGCAATAGTCAGCAAGTGAAACTATTATCAAATAATTTTTAGTTTATTTAGTTAAAATTTTAAGTAAATGTTATTAAAAAATTAAATAAAGTTTGTTTTTATTATATTTGTTAATTTGTTAAGCCAAGCTAGACTGTAAATTGTTTATAAACAAAATAAAAACGCTAAAATGTAAACGTACCGATTCTAAAATTTACTAATATTGTGTTTAACGGTGGTCAAAGTATAGTCAGGGTTAAAGTTAACAGCTGTAGTGCAAATTGAATTAAATTATATCAAAACTAGCTATCTAGACTAGACTAAACATGAGAGAAAAGGACTCACAGAGAAAAACATTAAAATAGAGACAAAATGGTAGAAAATAATACAGAAAAGAAATAAAAAAGACAATAAGAAGCATAAAAAAAACAGTAAAAAAATGTATATTTAAAGGAAGATATTTTAACGGTAAAATAAGTAAAAAAAAGCTAGAAATTACGAGAAAAAAAGAAGGAATAGGAAAAGAAAAATCAAAGATAAGAGAAAAAATGTGGGAAGGAAAATTAGATGGAATAAATAGAAAAAAAAACGTAGGAGGTATTGAATGTTAATAAGCAAGGGGATAAAAATAGGGAGTGGACGTTTGCAGGCAGTGAGAAGAATCAGTGATAGACTATAGAATAAAAAATAAGAAAGCGTAGAGAAAACAGAAGATTTTAGAATAAGAAACAGAAAAGAATAGGAGTCAGACCTAAGCATAGAAGATAGAAAACACCAAATAGAAGAAAAAAAGAAACTAAATGCAGAACAACAGAAAGTAATAATTAAACTATGGGACGAACAAGTCTTGGAAGAATACAGAAGAAAGTTAGAAAACGTGATTCAAGAAGCAACAGGTAGAGAAAATAAAAGTAAAACTATCAAAAATATTAGAAAAAGCAACAACAAAAATAAAAATAAGCAGAAAAGAAAAAATAAAATTAAATAGTTTGATAAAAAATGCTGCCAGCTAAAAAAACCACAAAAACGTTAATTTAAAGGACACAATTTAATAAAAGCGTTTTCCTGAAAGCCACAAGAAAATATAAAAAGAAATGTATAAAGAAAATGAAATAAAAAAAATAAAAACTATTAAAATTGAGAAAGAGCTGTGAAAGTACATAAACAGTAAAAGGACGATAAAAGAAGAGACAAGTGAGAAGATAAGGATAAAAAAATAAGTTTTTCAAAAAACTGCTGGAAGAAAAAGGAGAAGTAGATATAGAAGAACCAGCAGAGCAAACAATCCAGACAGCACTATGAGAAACAGAGCAAGCACAGGGGTGTGTCGTAGGACGAGAAAAAGTATGAAACTTAGCGGTTGCAGATGATGTGGTAATGGGAGCGAAGACTGAAAGAGAAATAGAAGAAATGATAAAGAACCTAGGAAAGTATGTGAAGAAAAAAGCTAGAAGCGAATGTAAATAAAACAAAGCTGATAATCTTCAAGAAGAAGAAGAAGAAGAAGAAGAAAAAGAAGAAAAAGAAGAAGAGAAGAAGAGGAATTAAGAAAAAAATAATTGAGACTGAGAAGGAAAAAAAATAGAGCGAGTAGAGACTTCAAGTATTTAGAGTATACATTTAATGAAAGACTTTTTGTTTTTTATTTTTTATTTTGTTGTATTTATTTTTTTTTGTTTTAAATTTATATAAGTTTTGTATTTTTTTGTTATTCTTACTGTTTTATTATTGTTGCTTGATTTGTGTTTCTTGTGCTTTTTAATTATTTTTTTTGATAAACAAATTAAGATAACATAAAACATACTAAAATGTGTTTATAAGATAATCTAAAAAACAATATTTTTTAAGTAAAAGATTTGTAATTCCAGAAATATTTAATTTGAATAAAAAAAGTGCTGAAACACTAGTGGGCTTACAAAAAGTCAATCAAACTAAAACTAAGTTAATTGCAATTTTTTTTTTTTTTTTTGATATTCGGCTCGTTTTTTTTTCTTTGTTTTTGTTTTTCTTTTTTTTTCTAATATTTTTGTAATAAGCTTTGTTTTGTATCGATTTCATTTTAATTAAAAAATTAATTTTTAATTTTTGACAATATTTTTCCAACAAAACTAGTGACTAAAGCTCAAAAAACTTGTTACAAGCGAAAAACTTGTTTGGTTTAGCAAACTTATTTTTTATTTAATTACGAGAAAAATCTAACATATGTATTAAAATTGCTTCTATTTATTTACTAAAATCAAAAAAAAAAATTAAACTTGTTATTTTATCGCTGGTAAGTAAACAGGCCGGTAAAAATATGTCTACATGTTTACTTAAAGAGAAGTCTTGACAACTGACAAGCTTTTTAAATCAAAGGGCCACTCTGTTTACGCCTTTAATAATTTTATTTTTTTTAATATTTATTTGAAAAAACATTTTACTTTTTTGTCTACATAATTTATTCACAATAAAATACAATCCAAAGCAACAATTTGAATTAATTTTTTTAGATTTTTTAATGTATATTTATTTTCAAAATAAAATTTATTCTAAAAGTTTTGTTAAAGAAACAAAACTAAAAAAGTGTGTTATTAACAAGTGCCTATTGTCATGCAATACAGGTACAACAGTTGTTAAATTAATAAATTAAGAAAATAAATATAAACAAATAAATACTATTATTATTATTATTAATTAGAAACATTAAACACGCTTAATATACAAATATGCATTGCTTGTACAATAAAATCTATTATTTATTCATTTGTTGTTATCACGTTTTGATTTTCCTGTTCACTTCTATGGTCTATGACAAGTTGTGGATCTAGGACAATTGACAGTTGTTCCAAATCACCCTGTATATTAAAAAACAATATTAAAACAATATGCAGTATTATAATACGTTTATGACTTTGTTTCTTGCAAGATTTTGAAGCTGTTTATTGGTATTTTTTTTATGTCATGTCTTTTTTTGTTCTATTTTTTTTGTTTCTTTTGATTCTTTGTTTTTTTTACAGTTCTCTACTATTATTATTAATTTTTTTTTATATAATTTTTTTATTATTTTGTTACATGCATGGTGTATCATAACACTGGCCTTTTAGAGTAATAAGAAAAACAAAACAAAAAAATTTGTATCTCTGGCTAAAACCTGAACATCTATTTATTTAAAATATTTTCAGTTATATATCAATTTTGCTGTTTTATAAACATTTTTTTTTTATTTTAATATGGACAAATTTTTACAGAATTTGTTCTATTCGTTTGTTTTATTTGTTTAATAGACCGTTGTTGCAAAGCATTGTGTATGTTGTCTTTGTTTTCTATTATTACTTTTTGTCTTTTTATTTTTTGATTATCTTTTTTGTTTTTATTTTCAAAATTTTTTTTAATTGAATTTGTTTTATTCTTTTATTTTATTCATTGTTGTGACACACTGTCTGTTTTTTATTATTTATACATACTTTGTTTACATTTCTATGCTTGATAAGTGTTTATGACTTTTTATTTTTTTTTTAATAAACAAATTTAAATAAAACATAATACATACTAAAATGTGTTTATAAGATAATCTAAAAAACCATTTTTTAAACTTTCTTTCAAATTTCAGTTTTGTAATTTTAGAAATATTTAATTCTAATAAGAAAATATTTTTGTAACAAACTGCACCGCATTCGGTCCTGAAAAACTACTGAGCTTACAACAAGTCAATCAAAGTCAAATTTAGTTAAATGCAATTTTTTTTAAATTTAACCAATTACGTAACGAATTATCTTTAAAATTAATTAAATATTTAATTATTACTGATATAAGCTCATTTAGAAGTTGATTTTACAGAAAGTAAATTAAATTAGAATTAAGCTAATTTTAATTTTATTTATAATTTAAATTAACTTTGAAGTATTTATTTATTTTAATTTTTCAATCAGATTTAATTTTGAATTAATTTTTTTTTGTAAATTTAACCAATTACAAATTAGCTTAAATGTTTTAATAAAATAGTCTATCTGGCAACTATAATATAAACCTACCCTCAGAAGTTAAGAAAAAAGAGATTAAACAAAAAATTAATTTAATTGCAATTAAGTTCAAAATTAATGTATTTTATTGGCTGTTTTTAGAAATTTAACCAATCACGTAGCAAATTGACAATAATTTTGATTAAAATTAACATTTAATTTGATAACTATAAGACAATTATTAATTAAAATAATTAATTTAAAAACTAAGACTTATAGGTTTTATGTCTTCTGCTCTGAGTTTATAACTGCTATAAAATGTGAAAGATGATTGCTTTTAAAATATTACCAAAAAAATTGGTCTTAAATAAATTGTTTTAAAGCACATTTTTAATGATAAGTATATAGTGCAAGCAACAATGTAAAGTTTTTATTAACTTAAAAAAAAATTAAATTTTTACAATTTTAGAGTTTAAGACTAAAACTATTTTAAGAAATCAAATAAACTGCTCTATTTTGTTTGCTTACTAGATTTACGAAAAATTACTAATAATTAAAAACTATTTAGATGGACTATAAGAATTGATTAAATAAATTAATAAACTAAAGCTTGGCGTTTTTATGTCTTCTGTCTTGACTTGATCATTTTTTTAGAATCTTATAATTGCGTTGTTTTAAATATTACAATTTTTTTTTGTAGATCTTACACTAATATTACTTATTTTATTTTTTAACTAATGGGTTTATTAAATAAAATGACAATCAAAATTTTTAATAAATACTCTTAAAAAATATTGATATTAATAATAAGTAATTTTTTTATTTTAACAGTGAAACTATCTAACAACAAATTATGTTTTTTTCTTGTTAAGAGATTTACCATAAAGTTTACCAAACGTCAAAAATGATGAATTGTTTTGTTTTCTTCTCATTGTTTATTTCTGTATTCTTATAATTTATTTTGATTTTTTTAAGCAAATTTATTATTTAACAGTTAAGTTGTTGCTGTTTTATATTTAAATTACTTACGTTATTTTATGTGTTGATGATGACAATGTAAACTGTTTTCTAAGTTCTCCTAATAGATATTTATATGTATTATCAGATTTCAATAATTTTAAATTAGAATTATTTTGAGACTTTTTGTTGGCAATACTGCGCTATAATTTTTTTCTCGCTTATCCAACTGTTTATAATAAAATATATTATGACATAATTATTTTGTTTTTCTAAAAAAAAAAACAAAATAAAAGGTTAGTGTCATTTACCTTGTACCTAATAGGAACAATCTCGTGTGTTGTTTTTTTCAAATTTAGCTTCAAGTTAAAAAAAAAGGTCTAGACGTTGTTAGATGTATAATCTATAATTTACATTAATTTCAATCGAGGCCTTGAGAAACAGAAACTGTTTTTTAGCAATACTATTTAGCTGCTTCCGCTAATATTTAAAAATAAATTATAATTCATTGCAAAAAATAGTTGAACGAGGTTTGAAAATTGAAAATTTAGCTATGCTAAAAAAAAGATTTTGCTTTATTTGATCAAGAATAATGCTGTCAATTTTTTTTGACAGATGATGAATTTTTTTTTTATTATTTCTTTTCAAACTTGAAAATTTGCTATGGCAAACGAAATTCTATGAGTAAATAACCAACCACATCTAATGATTTGGGATTTTCCAAAGATTTGCTCAGTGAATGTAGATCAGCTAGATACAGAGGAATGCCTCTATCTAAAGAGCAATAAACTATATTAGGACTTTGTAATTAGATCTTTTAAATTAATTTATTCAATTTTTAATTATGTATAATAACACAGTTTTCACAAAATTGCAATTATAAAAGTGAAAAAAATTATTAATTAAGTGACATAAAATGAATAAAATGTTTATGTTAATTTATGATTTAAACTTCAACCTATGTCAATATTTTCTATATTGTACGTCTAAAAAGTAGAACATCAGCTTAATTGCTTTAATGATGTTTTTTATTGCTGCGTATTGTTTTATTTAATTAAATTATTCACCAAAAAAACACAATAAAACATAATAATTTTTATAATTATGAGAATAGCTATATTTTACATACTATTTACAAAAAAAAATTTAAACTTGTTAGTAGAAGTTATTTCTGTAAACAATTATCTAAAGTGACCTTTTCTAATTAGCTTCTAACGTTGAGCGGTCAAAAACTAAGAGTTAAATACAAAATTGTACTTTTTAAACTGACTAAAAACCAAAATTTTAAGGCAATCGTTAATTAGCTAATAATTAAATAAAGCAGCCAATCACAGAAGCACTTGCAGAAGCAAAAGGCTAATAGAAACGTGCAAGATAGAAAGCATATAAAGTTTCAGGACAGATTCTACTAAGAAAAACCTAAATTTTTTTATATAACGGGTGTTTTTCGAAGATTGCCATGAATTGTAAACGTACTTTTACCAGTAACAGTTATTAATTTGACATCTAAACCTAATCTAACCTCACTTTTAATTTAACGAATCAATAGTTCAACACGTTAATGAGAGTAAATTGAAAGCACTGGTAGTTTATAATAAGCCAAAAAATAACATTTAACGAGAAAATAAGGTTACAACAAATAATCAAAATGTCGTCTATCGGCTTCAAGGCATTTGCGGACTTTTTAAATTACTGGCATTTGCCAACATTAGAAAATTATTACTAATTTTAACAATTTTGGCAACTATTGTCTGAAGCAAATCATTGAGGTTATCTAATTGTTCCTAAAAAATCGAGTTCTTCAAAAAGGGTTACAAGATGGACCAGGAATTCTGAACAACAAGCTTTTCATTCACCATCAATTTAGTGGTCGCTACAAAAATAAGATTCCAACACAAGAAATTTCTGCTATTGTGGTAAAACCATTTTAAATTTAAAATTGAAAAAAGTTTTGGAAGACAGACAACTTTGTGTAGAGATAAGGCAAAGCCTCAACCGGTCTGATCCCATTACTACTTGCGGACTAAAACAGACTAAGGGAGAAACCTTGAGAGAAAATTCTGGTCTATTTAGTAAATGGTTAGCATAACATTTGAGATCAGATTTTGACATAACGTTTTCATATTAATATTACTTTAATATTTAAAAATAGTATTACTATCTATCATTATGTTACATTATTTTGTTCAATCATCATATATATATATATATATATTTTTTTTATTTCTTCTTGTTCTTACCATACTCTCTTATATGTAAAAGGTTGCTTTCGGCAACAATAACACAACAATTTTTTTTTCATAAAAAAATTTTGCATTACATTTTATTTAATATACTTGATCTTTATTCTTCTTTTTTTTCCCATTTTTTTCTTTCTTTCATTTGTATTAACATAATAGGAGTTACTAATAAGATTGCAAAAAAAGAGTATTTAATAGAACTATTTTTTGGGTTTAGAAATACTCGAAGATGATAGAGAAGTGTTAAGAGAGATGAAAAGGAAAACCAGTTTGAGACTGATGTCACGTTCATAGACAATGTTACAAAAAATAAGAATGAAAATAAATAGAATTTTATGAGAAAATGTTAACAGAGAACAGACTAGAATATATAGCAACAGAAGAACCAAATGCAGAAAGAAACAAAAATAAAGCAGGAAAAACCGAATCAATAACATCTGAAGAAGTACAACAAGTAATAGTGACATTTAAAAATTGTAAAACTGCAGGGGCTGGTGGAATCGCTGTCGAACTATTGAAAAATGCACCAAACCATAGACTTGCTACTTTGTTCAATATGTGCCAAAATGGACAACCACTACCAAAATCACTAATATCCATAAAAAAAGCAAAAAAAAAAGATGACTGCATCAACTACAGACCTATCAACGTTCTGAATTCCATTGCACAAATATACGCTTAAATAATAAAAATTAAAAAACAACTTCTAGCTGACGTAAGGTCAGTTTCTAGAAGGTGTTCTCTGCTCTTCTGATTCTTGTACAGTTTTGTACAAGATGAATGTGGTCTGAAAACACATTTAGCATATGTAGATATTAAAAAAGCTTATGACAGTGTTCCACTTAACAGATTATGGCCAGCAATAAAAAAAACGTGTATAAATCGTACCTATGTAATGGTCATACGTACGCTATATTCTAATATAACCACCCAGGCAAAAATAGTAAATATACTGTCAGAGAAACTTTCTGTTTCATTTAAGACGAGAATGCTGATTAGCTTCTACACTTTTTAAAATATACATTAAAGAGAAAATGTAAAGCTCTAGGAATTAAAATTGGCAACGACTTTCTATACTCATTACACTTTGTGGATGACCAGGTTGTCTGCTCTGAAGACACTGACGATATAAGCTTGAGGAACAGAATATAAGAAAAACGGAATACAAAACAAAATATATTGGAATAGGAGTCAAACGTAGAGATTTGGACCTTAACGGAAATGTAGTGCAAGACGTGAACCACTACAAGTATTTAGAAACAGCAATCTCAACAAATGCAAAAAAAAGAATGGCACAAACAAAATATTGACTGTAAGAACAAAAGATATGATCTATAACACTATAGTCAAAGGTATTGCGACCTATAGAGCAGAGGTGTGCAACATGACAGAAAAAAGAAAAGAAAAAATAAATGCTACAGAAATGAATTTGAAATATTGACATCTTTCAGAAAAAACCGTGTCGAAAAGTTAATTGAAATTGTCGACGTTTCGCACTCTATCGGTAGAGGCATCATCAAGACAGGGAAATAAAGATGAGAACAAGCACGGTAACTCGACGTGTGCACCACGCTACAGGCGAAACTTATTCTGGCTAGACCTCGTTGCTGCTTGGGTTTATGTGGTAAGCTAGGAAGAGAAAGCGGTGGGAGGGTCAAAAGAGAAACTGGCGGAGGGCTCGGAAGAGAGAGCTGCGGAGAAAGCGGAAACACTTTGTGATGGTGGCGAAGAAGTGTTTACGAACAAGGACTTCCAAACGTTTGAGAGATAATAATCTGCATCTCTATTAAAGTTGTTTGAGTGTTTTACAATTTTGATTGCTTCTCGAATTTTTCTGTCGTAGAAAAATTTTGATTCACAAATCAAAGAAGATTTATCTAGGCAAATTTTGTAATCGGTGTTTAGATGATGTTCAGTGTTAAGATGTGATAACTGTGACCCTAAACCCGAATTATTTATGCCCTTTTGATGTTCAGAAACTTGAAGTTCAACTGAAGGTTCGGTTTCACCAATGTAAACTTTGCCACAGGAGCACGGAATTTTATAAACATCTTTTGACAAAAGTGAGTCAAATCTGTCTTTTGGAGATGGTAAAATTTCCAAGATTTTTGTAGGTGGTTTGAAAACCGTTCTCAATCCTTGTTTACGAAGAAGAGTTACTTCTTAAGAAATGAAATATTGGAGATTTGACAAAACTCGACAAAGTGAGAAATACAGAATTCTGACAAAAAAGTAACATCGAACAAAATCTGGCAACTAAGCAGTTAAAATAGTATGAGCATCTTAAAAGACTGAACCATGAAAGATGGCTGCTCAAAATTTGGAAATGGGTACCTCCACAGAGGAAAAAATAAAGAGAGAACAAACACCACGTGGTCTGGTGCAATAAGAACAATATTTCTCATATTGTATTACAAATTATGTATAAAATCATGCAAAAATTTTAAATTTTAGTGAAAATTTTGTCATTGTAACTAATGGTTTTGAAAATTATGGTTTGTTTACACAACTTATAGGCATGGCCAAGTATAACGTCAAATTTTAAAAAACAATTGTTATAAAAACTTTATGTTTACTTCTAATTTTTTCTATCAGCGTTTCTTTTTTTGTAATTTTTTATTATGTTTTTTATTTTCTTTTATACCAAGTGATTTTAAATAAATAATACAGTGGCAAAAGTGAGTGAGTTGGTACTGCAATCAGTCAGTTGTCAATCGTCTTTATTTAGGTTATGTCACAAAGCAAAGCAGCAGAAAGTAAAGCTATTTTTGACATTTGTGTTAATTTGGTGTCATGTGTCACATTGCGTGTGTCATGATAACAAAAAAAATCAAATATCTTTCCCATGCAAAAAAAAATCATTAAAAGTCATTCGGTAACTTAATATAATCTAAATAAAAAAAGTTTTTCTAATACGTCTTAAATTTAAAAAACAAGAAATTGAGGTTTTAGAGTCAATCTAAAAGCGTTTTGAATTAATGGTCTTAGAAGAAATAGATGTTACAAAATTCTTTTAATTTTAAAATAGAAATCTGTAACTTTGTTATACTACAGTTTATTTAATTAATAAATTTCTTAAATCTCTGATATAAGATAGTTGTAATTTACTCAGAAAAAAAAAGTATAATCTAACCTCATTTCTTTAAACTTTAGAAAAAAAAAACAGAGATAACAGATAAGAAAAATAGGAAAAACAAAATAATAATAAGTGGAATTGACGGAGGAAGAGAAAGAAAAGAAGACATTGAAAAAGAAATGAAAAAAGTGGTTAAAACGGGAATAAAAGAGTGGCACAAAATTGGGAAGGGAAAAGTACTAGTGGAACTCCAAGACTGGGAAGCGAAGAAATGAATTATGGAAAATAAAAAAGAGTTAAGAAAAGAAGAAACAACTAAGAATATTTACATAGATGATGATTTAACAAAGACGGAGAGAGAGGTTCAGAAAAAATTAAGAGAAATCGCAACAGAAAAGAGAGGACAGGGAATAAAAGCAACGGTGAGATATGGAAAAATATTTATGGAGGGAAAAACATTCAAATGGAATGAGAAAGACCTGAAACTGCAGGTTTTTTAGAGAGAAAAAGGAAAGTTAAAAGAAACAAGAAAGAAGACACGGGCAAATGTACAGTGGAAACTGAGAAGACTAATGAAACAAATAAAGATATAAGCAACGGGAAGAAAAAGATACTATTTTGAAATGTAGCGGGATTAGCAAAAAAAAAAGACAATTTCTGGGATCATATGAAACTTTTTGACGTAGTAGGTTTAGTAGAAACATGGATAGAAGAAAAAAGCTGGGAAAAAATAAAGGGAAGGCTACCACCAGACTTTAATTGGGAGTGTCAAGGGGCAAACAAAGAAAAAAAGAAAGGAAGGGCAGCAGGAGGGATAGTCACGGGAGTGAGAAAAGGAATAAGAAAAAAAAACCAGGAGAAAAAAGAAATAGAAGGACTCATGGAGAGAATCATCGAAATAGACAAACGATGGTGGAAAATAATGACGATATACAGCAGAGAGATGAAAAAGACAATCAAAAACATAGATGAAACAGTGAAAGAAAACAAAGAAGAATGCATACTTATGGGAGGAGATTTTAACGGAAGAATCGGGGAAAGAGGAGCGAGAAATTGGGAGGAAGAAAAAGAAGATGGGAAAAGGAAAACCAAAGACAAAAAAGAAAATGTGGAGGGAAAAAAGTTGATGGAATGGTTAGAAGAAAAGGGATGGGAGATACTGAATGGTAATAAACAAGGGGATAAAGAAGGAGAGTGGACGTATGTAGATAGTAGGGGGGAGTCGGTGATAGACTACGAAATAACAAATGAAGAGGCGTGGGGAAAAGTAGAGAACTTTTAAATAGGGGACAGAATAGAGTCAGACCACCTTCCAATAGAAATAAGCCTAGAAGGAAGAAATAGCCAAACAGAGGAAAAAAAGAAGACAAAAGTAGAGCAGAAGAAGGTAATAATTAAAGTGTGGAACGAGCAAGGCGTGAAAGAATACAGGAAAAAGCTGAAAAACGTCAAATTCGAAGGGCAAGAGATAGAGAAGATGGAAGTGGAATTAAAAGAAATACTAGAAAAGGCAACGACTACAACAGAAGTAAGCAGTAAAAGGAAAAAAGCAAAAAAGAGAAATGAATGGTGGGATAAAGAATGCTACCAGCTAAAGAAAAAAGCTACAAAAGCGCTAAGGGAATTCAAAAGAAAGCAAGTAAATAGAAGAGTCTTCTTAGAAGCAAAAAGAAAATATAGAAAAAGATGTATAGAAAAAAAGAGAGAGAAAAGAGAAGAAGAAGATAAAGAAATAAAAGCTATTAAAACAGAAAGAGAGGTGTGGAAGTACATAAGCAGAGAAAGATTAAGAAAAAAAGCGGCGAGTGAAGAGATAACAATAAAGGAATGAGAAGAGTTTTTCAAAGATCTGCTGGAAGGAGAAAGAAAAGTAGATATAGAAGACCCAGCGATGCAAACGAACCAGACAGCACCATTAGGAACAGAAATTACAAGGGAGGAGGTAGAGAGACAGATAAAGAAGCTGAAGAAGAAGAAGGCACCGGGGAGGGATGGAATACAGAATGAACACTGGATGTATGGGACGAAAGGTGTGATAGACAGATTGGTAGAGGTTATGAATGGAGTGTGGAGAGGAGAGGGATTCCCGACAGGTTGGAGAGAAAGCATAATCTGCCCTATCCACAAAAAAGGAGATAAAAATAGAGTAGAAAACTACAGAGGAATAACTCTTCTTAACACAGGGTATAAATTGTATGCGTCAGTACTGAATGACAGGCTGAGAAAAGAGATAGAGGAAAAGAAGGCAATACCAGACAACCAAGCGGGATTTAGAGAAAGAAGGGGAACTATGGATAATGTATACATCCGAACTATGGATAATGTATACATCCTGGACCACTTAGCAAATAACGAGATGAAAAAAAAGGGAGGAAGGCTGTATACACTTTTCATAGATTTTAGAGCAGCGTTTGATAAGGTCGATAGAAAGAAAATGTGTGAGAATATGAGAAAAAGAGGAGTAAACGAGTGGCTGGTGAGAAAGGTAGAAGAGATCTATGTAAAAACAAAAAGCAAAGTTAGAGCAAGGGAGAAAGAGAGTGAGTGGTTTGAAACGTCAAAAGGGGTGAGACAAGGGTGTCCTCTTAGCCCCTTGTTGTTCACAACCTACATGGCGGATATGGAAGAAATGTTTAGAAAGGCGCAAGCTGAGGGATGTGTGATTGGAAGAGAAAAAGTGTGGAGTCTAGCGTTTGCAGATGATGTGGTATTAATAGCAAAAAGCGAAAGGGAGATGGGAGAAATGATGACAAACCTAAAAAAGTATGTGAGGAAAAAAAAGCTAGAAGTGAATGTAAATAAAACAAAGATGCTGGTGTTCAACAAAAAAAAGAGGAAAGAAGAAAAGAATGATTGGGAATGGGAGGGAGAGAAAATAGAGAGAGTAAAAGAGTTCAAGTATTTAGGGTATACGTTTAATGAAAGAGCTACGAACAAAGCGCATGTCAGAGAGTTGGCAAGGAAAGCAAACAAGATAGTGGGATGTGTATGGGGAATAGGAGAGAGGAAGTGGGGAGGGGATTTTAAAAGGAGAATAATGATGTTTGAGAGTTTGGTGGAGAGCGTATTGATGTATGGGGCAGAAATTTGGGGGTGGAAAGAACAAGAGGAAATAGAGAGAGTACAAGAGAAGTATTTGAGGTGGGTCCTAGGGGTGGACAGAGAAACCCCTGGGTATATAGTAAGAGAAGAATGTAAGAGAAACAAGCTGAGAGTGAAAGCGGGGAAAATAGCGACTAAGTTTGAGGATAGGATGAATGGAAGGCAAGAATGTAGAATATTGAACGAATGTTGGAGAGAAAAGAAAAAAAATTTGGAGATAAACGAAAGAGAATAATATTACAGAAGAAATGGGTATGCAAGTAAAGAAGTGGAAAGATTAAGAACAGAAGGCAAGTGGATGAACGCAGAAACGAGCGAAGGAGACAGGGATGTAGATAAGCAAGAAAGAAGAGAAAAAATCAAAGAGTCCAGGTACAACAGGAATTATGAGAAATGTATGACAGAGGAGATCCCGGTGTACCTGGGAAGAGAAAGTGCGAAAGAGAGGAAAATAATGGCGAGGTTCAGGTGCGGAAATGAGGAGAGAGAAAATAGGTATTGGATGGAAAAGGAAGAGAGACTGTGCAGAATCTGTTATGAGGAAAGAGAGACAATAGAGCACATGTGGAATGAATGCAGTGAGATGAGGGAGAGAGAAAGAGCAGAAAGAAGAGAAATACTGAAAGAAAATGGAGTGGAGATAAAGTGGATGAAAGAAGTATGGGAGAGAAGGAAAATGAAGGACAAAGGAAGAACAGGGAGGGTAGAATAGAAAATGAAATAAATTGTAGATAGAGTATGTAAGCCGGTATAGGCAACAATAAAGCTTATTATTACTTACCTCATTTCTTTAACTGGGTCTAAATTTGGACACCATTATTGTTTATTGTTGTTTTCTATGCAAAAATGCTTTAAGAAGTTGACAATCTAATGATTTGTTAGTTTACTGAAAACTTTCGGCTGAATACTTACAAATGTTATCAATGTTTGACAGATTATCAAGCTTAAAATGTCAAAGTTACTTAAAACAACACTTGTTATAATCTAATTTTTTGTAAATGATGATGTAATCTGTCAAAAAAAAATAGGTAAAAAAGAATATCTTTAAAAAAAGTCAAGAAAATCTGGTACAAAATGTTAGTTTAAACAAGCCGAACATAATTATAACGCTCTAGAGTTAAGATTATTGTGCCAAAGTTTGCTTTGGTATCTTTGGCACACTATAGTATTCACACAGTTTGACCACTTACCAAAAAGTTTGTTTAATCGATCTTGAGAGCTCTTTCGACCACCAAGTGGTCATCATCAGCAGATGAATAAAACTGGGATTAAACAAACTTTTTGGCAGGTGGTAAAAACTGTCAAAAACTAAGCTGTGAGGGTTTAGCGCAAATTGTCAGAATAGAGTGTATATTACATTACCCAACACAATAATTATTAGCAGGTTTTTCTTAATCACGTAACACATGCAACAGCTAATATCCGGATGTAACGCGCCAAAGCTTAAAACCAAAGCTACATTGAAAAGTGTAAGGAACCCGAGCGTAACGAGATGAATTTACGAATTGCTTCACTCTTCTGTGCCCTTCTACCACTTACCAGCAATTAGAGTAGATGCGAAGTCATGTTACTCGACCATGAACGCAACTATAGCTGCTTTTTACCATTTTCCAATTATAGTACCTACAATAATTCCGCTCTTTGAACATATGAGAAATGGGGCTTCATCTGTCAGATGCCTAATATTATTATTATTATCATCATCGATGATCAGTTAATTTTTTTTTTTAATAATACAATGAGGTTAGATTGTTATGACATAAGACGGTGTAATCAATTTTTCCGTATCACTTCATAAAGAGCCAATAAACTCATTTATAAAATTTGCATCAAAAAGACATAATTTTTTTATTAATATGTTGAAAAAAGTATAATAATGAATCTTATTATCAAACTGATTTTGGTAACTAGGATTTTTTATATTTGTGATTTTCAAAAACGACATTCTCGGTGACGCTTTTTTTTTTACTGAACTTGTTTTTTATTAATTTATTATTATATTATAAAAGTGTGATAATAAATGTATTAAACTGATTTTGGTAATTTGTAGTTTTTTTATATTTGTGATAGCTAACTTGTTACATTTTTAAAAACGTAACTCTTTGACATTCAATCCTGCAATTGTTTGACATCATTTATTGAATATATTTTTTATTAATTTATTATTATATTATAAAAGTTTAATAATATATCGTGTTATTAAACTGATTTTTGTAGCTTTTAGCTTTTTTACATTTGTGATAGCTGACTTGTTGCATTTGCAAAAACCACTTTCTTTGTGACATTCAACGTTTCGATTTTTTGACATAATTTATTGAATTTTTATTAATTGATTTATTATTATATTAAAAAGTTTAATAATGAATCGTATTATTAAACTGATTTTGGTAATTTGAAGTTGTTTTATATTTGTGATCGCTGACTTGTGGCATTTGCAAAGACCACTTTCTCTGTGACATTCAACGTTTCGATTTTTTGACATTATTTATTGAATTTTTATTAATTGATTTATTATTATATTAAAAAGTTTAATAATAAATCGTATTATTAAACTAATTTTGGTAATTTTTAAGTTTCTTATATTTGTGATATCTGTCTTGTTGCATTTGGAAGAACTTTAATTTTCTGACATTATTTATTGAATTTATATTTAATTGATTTATTTTTATATTAAAAATAAATCGTATTATTAAACTGATTTTGGTAACTTTTAAATTTTTTATATTTGGGATTTTTAAAAACGACCTCTTCTGTGACATTCAACGCTTTGATTTTTTTACATCATTTATTGATTTTATTTTTTATTGATTTAGTATTATTTTATAAAAGTTTAATAATAAATTGTATTATTAAACTAATTTTAATAATTTTTATGTTTGTTATATTTGTGACAGCTCACTGTAGCTCACTTGTTATTAATTTTTAATTTTTTTATATTTGTGATAGCTGACTTGTTGCATTTGCAGAAACCACTTTCTCTGTGACATTCAACGTTTCAATTTTTTGACATCATTAATTGAATTTTTTTTTTAATTGAATTATTATTAAATTAAAAAGTTTAATAATGAATCGTATTATTAAACTGATTTTGGTAATTTTTAAGTTTTTTATATTTGTGATATCTGTCTTGTTGCATTTGGAAGAACTTTCATTTTTTGACATTATATATTGAATTTATATTTAATTGATTTATTTTTATATTGACAAAAAATAATAATAAATCGTATTATTAAACTGATTTTGGTAACTTTTAGATTTTTTATATTTGTTCCAGCTGACTTGTTGCATTTAGAAGAACTTTGAGTTTTTGACATTATTTATTGAATTTATATTTAATTAATTTATTTTTATATTGAAAAAAATTAATAATAAATGGTATTATTAAACAGATTTTGGTAACTTTTAGTTTTTTTATATTTGTGTTAGCTGACTTATTGCATTTGGAAAAATTTTAATTTTTTGACCTTATTTACAGAATTTATAATTAATTAATTAATTTTTATAATGAAAAAAATCAATAATAAATGGTATTATTAAACTGATTTTGATAACTTTTAGTTTTTTTATATTTGTGATAGCTGACTTGTTGCATTTGAAAGCACTATGATTTTTCGACACTATTTATTGAATTTATATTTATTTGACATGTTTTTATATTAAAAAAAATTAATAATAAATCGTATTATTTATCTGATTTTGGTACCTTTTTGTTTTTTTATATTTGTTATAGCTGACTTGTTGCATTTAGAAGAACTTTTTATTGACATTATTTATTAAATTCATACTTAATTGATTTATTTTTATATTGAAAAAAATTAATAATAAATTGTATTATTAAACTGATTTTGGTAACTTTTAGATTTTTTATATTTGGGATTTTTAAAAACGACCTCTTCTGTGACATTCAACGTTTCGATTTTTTGACATCATTTATTGAATTTTTTTTTTAATTGATTTATTATTATATTAAAAAGTTTAATAATGAATCGTATTATTAAACTGATTTTGGTAATTTTTAAGTTTTTTATATTTGTGATATCTGTCTTGTTGCATTTGGAAGAACTTTCATTTTTTGACATTATATATTGAATTTATATTTAATTGATTTATTTTTATATTGACAAAAAATAATAATAAATCGTATTATTAAACTGATTTTGGTAACTTTTAGATTTTTTATATTTGTTCCAGCTGACTTGTTGCATTTAGAAGAACTTTGAGTTTTTGACATTATTTATTGAATTTATATTTAATTAATTTATTTTTATATTGAAAAAAATTAATAATAAATGGTATTATTAAACAGATTTTGGTAACTTTTAGTTTTTTTATATTTGTGTTAGCTGACTTATTGCATTTGGAAAAATTTTAATTTTTTGACCTTATTTACAGAATTTATAATTAATTAATTAATTTTTATAATGAAAAAAATCAATAATAAATGGTATTATTAAACTGATTTTGATAACTTTTAGTTTTTTTATATTTGTGATAGCTGACTTGTTGCATTTGAAAGCACTATGATTTTTCGACACTATTTATTGAATTTATATTTATTTGACATGTTTTTATATTAAAAAAAATTAATAATAAATCGTATTATTTATCTGATTTTGGTACCTTTTTGTTTTTTTATATTTGTTATAGCTGACTTGTTGCATTTAGAAGAACTTTTTATTGACATTATTTATTAAATTCATACTTAATTGATTTATTTTTATATTGAAAAAAATTAATAATAAATTGTATTATTAAACTGATTTTGGTAACTTTTAGATTTTTTATATTTGGGATTTTTAAAAACGACCTCTTCTGTGACATTCAACGTTTCGATTTTTTGACATCATTTATTGAATTTTTTTTTTAATTGATTTATTATTATTTTATAAAAAGTTTAATAATAAATTGTATTATTAAACTAATTTAAATAATTTTTATGTTTGTTATATTTGTGATAGCTCACTTGTTGCATTTGCAAAAACAACTTTCTCTCTGACATTCAACGTTTCGATTTTTTGACATCATTGATTGAATTTTTTTTTAATTGATTGATTATTATATTAAAAAGTTTAATAATGAAACGTATTATTAGACTAATTTTGGTAATTTTTAATTTTTTTATATTTGTGATAGCTGAGTGGTTGCATTTGCAAAAACCACTTTCTCTGTGACATTCAACGTTTCGATTTTTTGACATCATTTATTGAATTTTTTTTTTAATTGATTTATTATTATATTAAAAAGTTTAATAATGAATCGTATTATTAAACTGATTTTGGTAATTTTTAAGTGTTTTATATTTGCGATATCTGACTTGTTGCATTTAGAAGAACTTTGAGTTTTTGACATTATTTATTGAATTTATATTTAATTAATTTATTTTTATATTGAAAAAAATTAATAATAAATCGTATTATTAAACTGATTTTGGTAACTTTTAGATTTTTTATATTTGTTCCAGCTGACTTGTTGCATTTAGAAAAACTTTGAGTTTTTGACATTATTTATTGAATTTATATTTAATTAATTTATTTTTAAATTGAAAAAAATTAATAATAAATGGTATTATTAAACAGATTTTGGTAACTTCTAGTTTTTTTATATTTGTGTTAGCTGACTTATTGCATTTGGAAGAATTTTAATTTTTTGACATTATTTTTAGAATTTATAATTAATTAATTAATTTTTATAATGAAAAAAATTAATAATAAATGGTATTATTAAACTGATTTTGGTAACTTTTAGTTTTTTTATATTTGTGATAGCTGACTTGTTGCATTTGAAAGAACTTTGATTTTTCGACATTATTTATTGAATTTATATTTATTTGACATGTTTTTATATTAAAAAAAATTAATAATAAATCGTATTATTTATCATTTTGGTACCTTTTTGTTTTTTTATATTTGTTACAGCTGACTTGTTGCATTTAGAAGAACTTTGTTTTATTGACATTATATTAAATTCATACTTAATTGATTTATTTTGATATTGAAAAAAATTAATAATAAATTGTATTATTAAACTGATTTTGGTAACTTTTTGATTTTTTATATTTGTGATATTCAAAAACGACTTTCTCTGTCACATTCAACGCTTCTATTTCTTGACATGATTATTTCTTTTTATTTGTAGCTGATTTATCATTGTTTTAAAAAAGTTTACTAATAAATCGTATTATTAAACTGATTTTAGTAACTTTTAGATTTTTTATATTTGTGTAAGCTTTGACTTTGCTTACATCCGGCGACGTAAAGGTAGTTTTATCGTTTTTAGTGTTTAGGTTGAATATTAGCACAGAAAAAATATGGTATATTGTATATAATGGCTTTATTTCTCTACTATACAGTAAATATAATATCAAAAATAAAAAATTAAGAAAACTCTAACTTGAACTGTCTTGTTTTTTTCTGATTTTGCTTTTCTGTCTTTTGTTTTTTTTTCTCTCATGCTACTCCATGTTTTTTTCTTTTATTTCATTATGTTTTTTTTTGCTACCATACTTGCTTTTACCTCCACGCATTCCTTCATCATGTGCTCTAGTGTTTCTCTCTTTTTTCGACACATTTTCTTTAATTTGTTTATATCCAAAATCTGTTTTCTCTCTCTTGATTCCTACATCTGAATCTTGCAATCATTGTTCTCTCTTTCTCATTTTCTTTAGTTAGTTATCTAGATAGCTCTTCTATAATCATATTTTCATATTTTCCATTATATCTCCTTTCTCTAAATTCTTTTTTTTTCTTGTTTCTTTATGTTTCTGTCACTGTCTCTCATTTTTCCATTCAAAGCAATTTATTTATCTATCAGGTTTTTTTGCTCTCTTTTGTTATCTTACAGTTTTTCAAACTTTTTAAGTAATTGTAAGTGGTTTTTTCTTTTCTTATACCATTCTTGTCTAATCTCAATTTTTTTGTTTTTTCTTTTAAGTAGTTTGACATTTTTTCTCTTTTAGGTTATTATTTTTTTATTCTATTTTAATGCTTGTTTTGTCTTACTTTTTATTGGTTACATACCTTTGTAACTTTCTTTTGTTTCTATTGCTTTATTTCTTCGCTATATAGTGTTTTAAATACTATAATATAAGAAATAATAAAAAAAAAACTCCAACTCAAACTGTCTGGTTTTTTTAAATTTTTTTTTTTTTTTTTTTTTTATTCTTCCTTATTTATTAAGTTTAATCTGTTTCATTCATTTTCTATCATTTTTATCCATTCTATTCCTTTGTTCTTTTCTTTTATCATGTTCTTTCTCACTACCCGTACTTTCTCTTGCGTCTACGCATACCTTTATTATGTTCTCTAATGTTTCTTTCTTTCTTCCACACATCTTTCATTTTCTTTAATTTTTTTCTGTCTAAAATCTGTTTTCTCTTTCTTTATTCCCACATCTGAATCTTGCAATCATTATTTTCTCTCTCTCTCTCATTTTTTTTTAAGTTTAGTTGTTCTTCTGTAATCAGTCTCTTATCTTATATCTGCACTTTCTAATTTCTTTCTTCTCTATGTCTCCATCTCTGTCTGTCATTTTTCTATTCACCCATTGTCTCGCTACTTTTTTTCTCTAAACTTCTTCTAGATTGAACTTTTTTGTTTCATAGTATTTTCTTTCTTTTTATTTATTGCCTTGTCTGTCTTCTGTTTATCTCTTTCTAACACTCTTTCAGTATGTTACACTCTCCTCTATCTTTTATTTAATCTTCAAACTTTTCCGCTTTTCCTGTCTCTATTCTTACTTTATTTTCAATTCTCTTTTACTAAAGAATCTAAAGCTTCCCTACTTAACGCCAGCATCTATATCATATATTTTTCTTGCACTCTTTCTATCTGTATTCTCTTTTTCTATCTTTAAATTTTTGCGTCATACAACACTACCAGCCTGTCAAACATTGTCATTTTTGTTTCATATTCTTCTCTAAACTTTCTCTCTTCCATCACACTTTGGCACACATTTGGTTTCCCTTTTTCACTAATTCTATTATCTGCGCTTTACTTTGATTTCTTTCTTCAAACTTGTATTCTAAGTACTTTTATTCTTTAACCTGCTATATCTTTTGCCATTCTATTTTTACACCGTTTTTTTTCTTGCTCCTTTACTAAAAACTATTATTATTGTTTTACTTTCTTCCACCTCAAATCTTTTTTTTTCATATATGTATTTTTTATCATTCTATTTATATTTTTTTTCTTTCGCCACTATCAATTTATTATGTGAACAGTAGCGGGCTCAGAAGGCATCTTTGTCTCAGTATGAACACCCAAAACTTATTTATACCTACCCTATCAAACGCTGCTTTTAAATCCACAAACACCCTACACACTTCCTCTTTTTCTTTCTGGCTTATTTTTAATTAACGCAATTTAAAATATATACATTTTCTAATGACTCTTGTTCCTCTCTAAATCCCGTTTGTCAGTCTAGTAATCCTCCCACTCTCTCTACCCCTTTTTTTAATTTTTTTGTGTTTAGAAAAGTAATTCCTCTAACAAATGATATAAATTATTAAATTTGATTTACGGCTACTAGATTATTATAAAATTTAAATGCCAAAAGTCAATATCATTATCAAATCATCAGACAAAACTCTCTGTTTTAGTAATAAAACTTAGGCAGAAAACTTAGTAATGCAAGGTAGATAAAATAGCATATTATACACTTGTTTTTAATAAGACGTATTATTCCACTCGCTTAATAAAAAGCTTCTTGCTGCACTTGTCGAGTTTTAAACACACTTGTGTGACAATACAACGTCTTTATAAGCCCGTATAATAAAAACCTTTCAAAACTAAAATTTGTTATATTTGCATTATTGTTGGTAAACAGTGTACTAATGTTTTTTCTAGAACTATAGAGTGCTATAATGATAGTTATTCAATAGTCTCTTTTAAACTAGACGTTATTAATTATTTTAATCAAGTTTTGGTATCTTCCGCTTATTTTTTGATTAGATCATACGCAGAAACGTACGATATTCTAGACAAGTTTTGACATTTGTCTCCAAATATCAAAGATAATAAAAATCTGTTAAGGTTAATAACACAGCAAGAGTAGATTGAAATAATTTTTGGACGTCGAGTAAAAAAAATTGCAAATTAATTGGCGGTTGTTAGATTAAAACTAAATATTTAATGTTGAATCACCCAGTATCTTAATGCAAATTAGAAAAAAATAAATAATTGTTTTTTTTGAGACTAAAATTTAAGATTATGATTTTTAATTTAGAATTGATAATCACTTAAGCATCTAATTAATTGTAATTAAGTAAAAGGCTATTGTTATTTTTTCTAAAATTAAAATCTGTGTCTGGAACATAATTAAAAAAATGCATTGTACTTAGTATTGCGTTACTTTATTTAATACATAATGCAATCTTAAGTATAAATTTCATAGCGTGCGGATTACAACTGACATTTTAAAATCATTATAATCAACTTTCAAAGAAAAATATATCTTTATTACACACATAATTAATTAGAAAAAAAAATTAAAATAAATGTAATTATTTTTTTTTCTAATTAATTATGCGGTGAATGGGGAGCGAATAATAATTACAATAAACAGTCTTACAAATAAATTTACATAATTGATTCAAATTCAAATTTCGGAGGTTTTTTCTGGAATTTTCTCTATCTAACCCTGCTGATGGTAGGATATCTGGAATTTCTTCCAGAAATCTATTGCATTCAAATCATCCAAAACACCCTGCTGCCCTATAAACGAACGCACAGGCGTGTCTAAGTTCACCCTTTGACCAATCGAAACATGTAATTTTGCACCCTCAGAGGGAAAAGGGCGGAGTTTCTCTTCTTCCTAGTGCTGCATTTAGGGCTTGTTATCGATATGGGTGATTCTCAGCCATGAACTTTCCTGGCTTTAATTTTTAATAGAGGGCCATCTCAAAGTGCTGAATTATTGATTGTGATTAATGAAATTAGATAGTGAATCAAATAATTTATTGTTTATTTATGTTTTTATTGCTATTATTTATTAGTTTTTAGAAATAATTAATTATAAATTATTATAATAACTATACTAAACAGAAAAACAATTTAGTCAATCTTATCTTTATATGAAAATTAAAATTAGTGAACTTAATTTAATTAATTTTAAATTTAATTAAAACTTTAGGAGAGTTTATAACAGAAAAAATTATTACAGACTGTAACCATTAAATAATCAATCTGTTGTTTTAAGATTAAATGAGTCTACAGTCAAAACAAATTTATAAACTATTGTGTATTTACAAAGGTTTAATTAAAGTTATTTAGGCTTTTTGCTAACTAAACCTGGCTGCTTTGACCTAGATTTTTGTTAAATAACTAATAGGTTAACATGTAATTGAATTTAATAGCTGAATAATATTCAAACTAAAGTAGGTTAAACATAATGATTTACAATAATATAATTAATTTAATTAAGCTTTTTGCTAACTAAACCTGACTACTTTGTCCTAAATTTATGTCAAATGACTATGTTAACATGTAATTGAACTTACTAACTGAATAACAGCTAAACTAAACTAGGTTTAACCTAATTATTTACAAAGGCTTAACTAAGCCTGACTTAGCCTGACCTGGCCTGACTTGACGTAACTAGACCTGACTTGACTACTTTAATCTAAATTTTTGTTATATAACAATGATAAGATGTAATTTAATTCAGTAGCTGAACAACATTTAAACTAAACTATATGAAACATATTTATTTACAAAGTTTTAACTAAATTTATTAAAGCTTTTTGCCATCTAAACCTGACTACTTTAACCTATATTTTTGTTTAATAATTATGTTACGATGTAATTGAATTTAGTAGCTAAATAACATTTAAACTACACTGGGTTAAACATAATTATTTACAAAAGTTTAACTAAATTTATTTAGGCTTTTTGCTAACTAAATCTAACTACTTTAACTAAAATTTTTGTTAAATAACTATGTTAACTTGTAATTGAATTAAGTAGCTAAATAAAATTTAAACTAATATAGGTTAAACACAATTATTTAAAGATGTTTTAGCTAAATTTATTTGGGCTTTTTGCTAACTAAACCTGATTACTCTAACCTAAATTTTGGTTAAAAAACTATTTTAACATGTAATTGAATTCGGCAGCTGAATAACTTTTAAACTAAATTGGGTTAAACATAATTATTTACAAAGATCTAACTAAAAATTAGATTTAGTTTTTAGCTAACTAAATCTGACTTCTTTAACCCAAATTTTTGTTAAATAGCTGTGTTGACATTTAGTTAGAATTTAGTAGCTGAATAACATTTAAACTAAACTAGGCTAAACATTAGATATGATTTATAAAGGTTTAACTAAATTTATTTTAGATTTTTGCTTATTAAATCTGACTATTTAATTCTAAACTTTTGTTGAATAAATACGTTAACATGTAATTGAATTTAATAGCTAATTAACATTTAAACTAAATTAGGTTACCCATAATTATTTACAAAGATTTAACTAAATTTATTTAAACTTTTTGCTAACTAAATCTGACTACCTTAACCTAAATTTTTGTTAAATGACTATGTTAACATGTAATTGAATTTAGTAGCTGAAAACCATAACAATATTATGTTAAACATAATTATTCACAAAACTTTAACTAAATTTATACATGTTTTTTGCTAACTAAACTTGACAAATTTAACCTAAATTTTTGTTAAATAATTAGGTTATCATGTAATTGAATTTAGTAGCTAAATAACATTCAAACTAAACTAGGTTTAACATAATTATTTACAAAGATTTAACCAAAGATATCTAGGCTTTTTGCTAACTAAACCTGACTACTTTAAACCTAATTTTTGTTAAATGACTATGTTATGTAATTAATTGAGTTTAGTAGCTGAGAACATTTAAACTAAACTGGGTTAAATATAATTATTAACAAAGGCTTAACTAAATATATTTCAATTTTTTGCTAACTGAACCCAATTAATTTCTAAATTTTTGTTAAATAACTATGTTAACATGTAGTTGGATTTAGTAGCTGTATAACATTTACACTTAACTAGGTAAAACATAATTATTTATAAAGGTTTAACTAAATTTATTTCAGATTTTTGCTAATTAAACCTGAGTATTTTAACTTAAACTTTTGTTTAGGTTTAGGTTTTGTTTTAATTACATGTTAACTAGGTTAATATGTAATTGAATTAAGTAGCTAAATAAAATTTAAACTAATATAGGTTTAACATAAACATTATTTAAAAAAGTCTTAGTTAAATTTATTTGGGCTTTTTGCTTACTAAACCTGACTACTTTAACTTAAATTTTTGTTAAAAAACTATGTCTACATGTAATTGAGTTTGGTAGCTGAATAACTTTTAAACTAAATTGGGTTAAACATAATTATTTACAAACATTTAACTAAATTTATTTTAGTTTTTTGCTAACGAAACCTGACTATCTTAACCTAAATTTTTGTTAAATAATTAGGTTAACATGTAATTGAATTTAGTAGCTGAATGACATTTAAACTAAATTAGGTTAAACAAAATTATTTACAATAGTTTAACTAAATTTATTTAGGATTATTGTTAACTAAACCTAACTATTTTAACCTAAATTTTTGTTTAAGAGCTATGTTAAGATGTAATTTACTTTAGTAGCTAAATAACATTTCAATTAAACAATAATTATTTAGGTTTTTTGCTAACGAAACCTGACTACTTTAACCTGAATTTTTGTTAAATAACTGTGTTGTCATGTAGTTGAATTTAGTAGCTGAATAACATTTAAACTAAACTATGTTCAACATAATTATTTACAAAGATTTAGCCAAAGTTATCAAGGCTTTTTGCTAACTAAACCTGACTACTTTAACTTAAATTTTTGTTAAATGACTTTGTAAACATGTAATTAATTTAGTTTAGTAGCTGAAAAACATTTAAACTAAACTGGGTTAAACATAATTATTAACAAAAGCTTAACTAAATATATTTAAATTTTTTGCTAACTAAACTCAATTACTTTTCAAATTTTTGTTAAATAACTATGTAGTTGAACTTAGTAGCTGTATAACATTTACACTAAACTAATTAGGTAAAACATAATTATTTATAAAGGTTTAACTAAATTTATTTCAGATTTTTGCTAACTAAACCTAACTATTTTAAGCTAAACTTTTGACAAATAACTAGGTTAACATGTAATTGAATTAAGTAACTAAATAAAATTTAAATTAATATAGGTTAAACATATCTATTTAAAAAAGTTTTAGTTAAATTTATTTGGGTTTTTTAATAACTAAACCTGACTACTTTGACCTAAATTTTTGTTAAAAAACTATGTCGACATGTAATTGGGTTTGGTGGCTGAGAAACTTGTAAACTAAATTGGGTTAAACATAATTATTTACAAACATTTAACTAAATTTATTTAGCTTTTTGCTAACTAAACCTGACTATCTTAACTTATTTTTTTGTTAAATCACTATGTTAACATGTAATTGAATTTAGTAGCTAAAAACGATAATTAAACTAGGTTAGATTTAACTAAATTTCTAGTTTAGGTAGCTTTTTGTTATCTAAACCTAACTAGTTTTTTCTAAATTTTTGTTAAATAACTATGTCAATATGTAATCGAATTTTATAGCTAAATAACATTCCAACTAAACTAGGTTAAACATAATTATTTACAAAGCTTTAACTAAATTTATTTAAGTTTTTTTGCCAACTAAATCTGACTACTTTAACCTAAATTTTTGATAAATGACTATGTTAGTTAATATGTAATTGAATATAGTAGCTGAAAAACATTTGAACTAAGCTAGGTTAAACATAATTATTTACAATAATTCAACTAAATTTTTTCAAACTTTTTGCTAACTAAACCTGCCTACTTTAACCTAAATTTTTGTTAAATAACTATTTTAACATGTAATTGAATTTAGTATCTGAAAAACATTTAAACTGAACTAGGTTAAACATAATTATTTACAAAGGTTTAACTAAAGTTATTTAGGCTTTTTGCTAACTAAACCTGACTCAGGCTTAATTTTATTGACTGCTTTTCTGCCATACATTGTTTATCACTTTCTCTATTGTCTAAGTCACTTTTTCTGTCCTGTATATTTTAATTTTGTTTGCTTGTTCATTTTCTCTTACGGTTTTGTTGATTATTTTTTATTATTTTTTTGTATTTACGTGTTTAGGCCGCCCAGCTTGCCTCAATCGCCCAGGCACAAAATTTTTAAAATTAACGCGTTAAAACTTTAAAAAAAGTAATTTATAAAAAATCAAATTAAGAGTTGTAGAAAATTTATTGATTTAATTATTTGCAGTTTATTATTTAAACAATTATTAGGAGAAATATCGGTAAAAAAGTCAATAAACAAACAGTAATAATCTCATAAATTGTAAACGCTAAGGAATACAAAAAAAATTATGGAAAAAAAAATAGGAACTTTAATTATCTATAATAATTTTTTCTATAATTTTAGGCTTTAAGTGCACGGTTACGGAGATACAGGTCTATACGGTTTTGGCAAAATGGCGGCACTTTCATTAAAATTCTACAAAATTATTTTTAATTTAAAAATATTTAAACGTTTTTAAAATTTGTTTTAAGCATTTTTAATAATTTTTTAAGATTTTATTTATATTTTAAACAAGTTTAAAACTTTTTTTTCAAATTTTGAAAATTTTTTTAACAACTTTTAAAAAATTTCATTTAACTTTTTATATTTAATTTTTTAAATTTAATAATACGTTTAAATATTTTTAAAACTACAAATGAATTACTAAAAACTGCTTAAAAAGATTATTTAAATGCTTTGAAATGGTTTAAAACATTTTCAAAACAAAATTTGAATTATTTTCAATAATTTTTATTTCAAAAATATTTAAACGTCTTTAAAAATAGTTTTAAGCATTTTTAATAATTTTTTAAGGTTTAATTTATATTTTTAATAAGTTTTAACAGTTTTTTAAAATTTTTTAAGAATTTTTCGATACCTTTTAAAAATTTTATTAAACTTTTAATATTTAATTTTTAAAATATAAAAATACGTTTAAAAGTTATCAAAAGTACAATTAAATTACTAAAAAATTATTTAAATGCTTTGAAATAGCATAAAACATTTTTAACACAAAATTTAAATTATTTTTGATAATTTTTAATTTAAAAATATTTAAGCCTCTTTCAAAATTGATTTAAGCATTTTTAATAATTTTTTAAGGTTGAATTAATATCTTTAATGAGTTTTAAAAGTTTTTTAGTAATTAAACTTTAAATATTTAACCGCTTTATTTGTAAATATTTGTAAATATGTAAATATGTAAAAAAATAACTTACTTATAATTATGCAAGACAAAATTTTTTATTTCCTGTACTAGAACGGGTGTATCTAAAATGTTATGACTATAAATTGTTTTTACTTTTTTGCGTTTACAGTATAGCGTAAATTTTGTGAAAAACAAAATTTTTTTTAAATTTTTGGAAAAATGTGAGAAATTAATATTTAACTACTTCTTACATTAATATTCTCATATTGAAATCTAATAACTATTTTTGTTAATTTTTTGAATAAAAATTTTATTTAAAAAAGCCTTGATTGATAAAGTAATAAATTACAAAAAAAATTTCTATTCTAGGTTCAGTGACAAGAGTGAAGACCTTGGCTTTAGCATTAGACAGAACAAAATAATGTAGGCAAATAAATTTGCATCTATAAAACGCTAATTAAAATACACCTATTCTATTAATTAAACGTAAGGTCAAAATTATCCAAAAATTACATGCATTATTATTACCACCATCTCCTTGATGAAAAATATCAAAAATTTCGTAAAAAAAAATTATTTATCTCGAATTCATGCAAATTTTTCTTTTGCACAACCTGTCTTCGAAACTACTTTTTTTCTACAGTCTGCAATGCTAATTTTGAACTAGCCGCACTATTCTATCAAGGTTAATAGTCGCATTTTTGACGTTACCTTTGCAAGTTTTTGGTAGGAGAATGACAAGGAGGACTACGGCTGCATTTGAATTTCATTAGAGGAATTCTAAGCCAGTTCTCAAAGAGGTGTAACTGACCTTAGTTACATAAGAAATGCTGATGTGCTATAGTTTCATGCTCACACGAAACTATACGTTTTTTCACCTTTTGCGGATATATACAGGACAGTCCTCGCGCCAATTTTATACTTAAAATATTTTTATAGACAATTTTCAACATTTTTACCTGTAATCACTTAAAATTACTATTATTAAACGTATAGTACTCTACCTAAGTTGTAAAGTACTTCAGCTGTAGAACTTTTTTGTAAGTATTCGGTTAGACCAAACTAAATTTTTATTTTTATAAAATTTATCAATGACTTATTGTAGTATTGTACATATAGACTAGACCAGATTGAACCCAACTTAACTTTTTTAATCAAAATTAGTGATACTCAAAAAATGCCGACTAAAGTAATTAAAATTAATAGACTAAACTAAATAATTTCATTTTTTTATTAGTAAACTGTACAGGTTTAAAGCATTATTAATATTTCGTTTAGTACACTAAACTATTGAGCTAAAATGAAATTTATTTTAAAGAAAGAAAAAAGATGTAGTTATGTTTGTATTGGAAAAATGTGTATAAAAACAGGAAAAATTACTATTGTGATTAAGCCCCAGAAACCGACGAATTCATCATTTTAACCACTTATAAAAATTTGATATAAATTTGTAGCAATTGATTTTGTTTATTTATTTTATGTTTTCATATTAATCAAAGCTCTATTTTTATTTTGAAAGTAATCATTAATTTATTTGTGCAATTTTCTAATTAAATCTAATTTGTGCGTTATTTTGGTTTCTGGAAAATTAATAGTTTTTTATGGCTCGCTTTTTTTGGCTAAAACGTCTCTCGTGACATTTTTTACGCTAAAAAAATCAAAACACGCACTCGTTATATAGTTTAAAAAAAACTGAAAAAATTTGACATTTGATATATAAAAAACTAAAGTAAAAAGCGCAACTATGAGTTTGACAGTAATATTTTAGACCAAAAAATGTGTATAGAAAAAAGAAAGAAAGATGCTACTGCTATAATAAAGGCATTTTTTTAGAAAGTTTAATTGTTTTTAAGCTTTTTTTCTATAGCTGTGGTAACTATATTGTAGACAGTCAGAATTTTTTTTTCACGTTTTTTTTGTTATTATACTCTTTTTCTTCTAAGTCAGCACAAGAGGACTTGATCTTGGCTAACAACAAGTCTGGGTTAAATGTGTCGCTAAGTTTTTATTTTTATTAATGATAGATTTCTGCAGCCTGGGTCTTTTTTCAGCTTTTGACGCTTTTTTAGCCTGGGTTTTTTTCTATACTTTCTGACCACTTCTTTGTTTCTGAGTTTTTTTAAAGTGTTTTAAGTATTTTAGCTCTAACTGTAACTTGGTCTGACCTAGTCTGTCTTGACCTGACCAACAACATGTTTTTTATTTGGTCCATTTAGTGTAAATTGTCTTTATCTATTGCAACTTAGATTTTCTTCGGAATTCTTTTCTACACTCATTTTTTTCTTTTCCACACTTTATCATCTCCGAGTTTTTCTAAATATTTCAATTATCTTAGTCTGACCAACTTATCTACTGTAGCCAGATCAAATAGATTAGACAAATTTTCAAATTTTTTTTTAATAAAATTTTTTCTGCTATTTGTTTTTCTAAGGTTTTTATTGTTTCTATAGCTATTTTGACTGTTTTGCAGTCAGGCAGAGCTATTTATTTTCTCCACGTTTTTTCTTTTTTTTTCGTGCAGTTTCGTGCAAATTGTTAATTTTATTTTGAACTCATTTGCCTATATTTATTGCAACCTGAGTTTTTTTTTTCACTTGTTTTTTTTTAAATATTTTAACTTTTTTTTTACTTTATTGTTTTTAATTTTTATTAAGTGGTTTAAATACCCCAATGTGGCTAACTTAGCCATTGTGGGTATATCAGGCTTATTAATTCAGTTTTTTTAAATTTTTTGTACTATTACTTTCAAATTTATTTTGCATGTGCTGCTTTCTCTCAAGATTTCAGTATTTGTAAGCTTTTCCTACCTATTGCAGTCGGTCCGGTTTTTTTGTAATTTTTTTGTATCTTTTTGCTCTTTTTGGAAACTGTTTATTTCATCTTTACTCCAATATCTTTATTTTTCTGTTATTTTTTATTTTTTTTGGTTTTACATTTTTTATCTATCTACTATTTTTTATAGTTGTTTTCTTTCTGCTAACATTTTTTTTCCTGTTTCTTCAATTGCATCTATTATTTTTACTCAATTCTACTATGTTTACCTGTTCCAGTATCTGATATAATGTGTTCAGTAACAGATTTGTTTCTATTTTTTTAATTCATTTTAACTTAGATTAAGACTTTTATCTATTTTCTTTTTTATGATTGTATTGTTTTACTTTTTTTTCAGTTTCTTTAATTGCATTTGTTATTTTTTCCTAATCTGTTTATCTCAATTTATGTTTATCTGTATCTAATGCGTTCACTAAACCTTTATTTTTTGTGTTCTGATTTTTCTAGGTTTATGTAAAAAAAATAAAACAATAATAGACTAGACTTGTTAAATACTAGTACAATTATTTTAATCCAACTATACTTAATTAAGTTTGAAAAAAATGCTTTAGACAAGATAAAACTATAGTATATTGTAAACCTAGGCGGCAAACTGGTATTTTTCCAGGCCGAGAGAAGATATGGACAGGCGAGCCAAAAGCGAGCCTGGCCACTTCTCAAGGCCTGGATAATCACTTTGCGGCCGTGGTTTACACATTATTTTTTATTCTACACAATTTACCTTATAATCGAGCATTATCTTAAAATTGATTTGAGGTTATTACCGCCAATCGCTAATTTAAAATGTCAAACTTTGACAGATGTCAAAAATTTATGGATTACTTTACTGTCGTGATTTACACAATTTATCTTGCACAAAAGTAGTTTTTTAAAATAAGATTGATGTTCATAAAACAGTAAATGTGATTTAAAATTTCAACACCCTTTATAAATGGTGAGACGTTTAGAGTTTAGAGTAATTTTTTTTATAACAGCGACTCCTGACGGAGAAAATCAGATTTTTTTTTCTCGGCTAGCCGAGAAAGTACATCTTTTCTCGGCTAGCCTAGAAATGATGTACTTTTACGGCTGTCGAGAGACGAGAAAATTTTATTTTGAGTTGGTGTAGGATAAAAAATATTTTGTTTTAAGATAATTAAAAATATTTTAATAATTATCAAAATACAGTAGGAGCACACTCTTTTTTTCTTAAAAATTTATTAGACACGTCAGAGTACTGCTTTTATTTTTTAATAAAATATATAGTATAAACGCTTGAAATAGTGATAATTTTTATAGACACTCTGTATATAATATTATTGTTTACTAATTGATATGGTAGTTTATCATAATTTTTATTGTTAAGCAACATAGTACGTCAAGTGTAACGTTAAATTAAGCTAAAAACAGTTTAAAAATAACAAATTGCTTGACATTTTTATAAATAATTATTGTTCTTAATAACATATGTAGGTACATTAATCTTTTTAAGATATGAAAGGCAATTATTTTGAAGAGGAAATGTAGTAGAAACTGTACTTTAAAGCTTAACAAGTGTATCTTTTTTATACATTAAATCATTGTGTTTAATTTATTTATAAATTGTGAAAACATGTTGATCTACTTTATCAAATAAATATTGCATTTTATTAATAATATTTCTGTTTTTTCTATAAAATATGACACTTTTAGTGCTATTTGGAGCATAAAATTTATCTATTTGTGAGAACATTTTGCTATATGATTGAAAAATTTTATCTTTTTCATTTGTCTTTACTATGAAAAAGAAAAATAATAAAGAGAAGAGATAAAAGTGCTACCGCGTAAAGAAAAAGACAATAAAAACAAAAAAAAAACAAAAAAAACAGAAATATTAAAGATGTACAATTTTTCGACAAGAAAAACAAGATAATAATAGGTAAACTCTAGAATGTAAATTTATAAAAAATATATAAGCAAAAAAAATAAATAAAAATACAAAAAAAAGATACTGTGAGAGGTAGTACAAAACTTTAGTGAGATTTTAGAAAAAAACTTTAGAAAAACTTAAAGTATAGTCATCCAAATTTTGGTTTACGTTTGTGGGAGTGTCCAATGTATAACATATAATAAATAGTATTCATAGTAAGGACAATGTACTAAAAGCCACCACGTTATAAATAAAAGTCTAACCAAAGATGCGGTCTCATACGGAACCGCGTTTTGTTATTGAAAGAAACAGTACGCCTAATAGCTTTTTTATTATTAAAAAAGTATATTTAATTAGCATATTATTTAATTTATTTTTCCCACAATCACTATTGTAATTGAATAATAACAAACCTGTAACAAATAGGTGATGTGCATCTTTTCTTTTTTAGACAGAAGAAACCAGCTTACTTGTACGACTAGTTTTATTACTCCGTGTGACGTCAGATTGTAACTAACCGCAAGCAACGATCTATGGTTTTATAATCAATCTTCAATTGTTTTACTTCAGTTTAATACTTCAAAATGTTTTTTTCAAGTTTAGTGTGCATTTGAGCATCGAAAACACGGCCCAGCATGTGCTGTTTTTTTTTTGATTTAGAAAAACTATGAAAATATGCCAATAAAACATTTTTGGATGACTGGTTTGTTTTATATTGTTTGGTTAATTATGAGTATTTTTATACCGCTCACGACTTTTTTCTGGTGTTTGTAGCTTCTGCTGCAGCTTGCAATAACTCCGGGGGAGCTAATTGCATGTTATTGGAGTCACTAATAGACGTTTTTTTAGAAAATAATATTTTTTGTTTGGTAAAAACGGCTTTGTAGAGCCTTGGATTGACTGTTTGAAATTTTATTTAAAATAAACCAAAATAAACAAAAATAAACTAAAATAAACTAAAATAAACTAAAATAAACTAAAATAAACTAAAATAAACTAAAATAAACTAAAATAAACTAAAATAAACTAAAATAAACTAAAATAAACTAAAATAAACAAAAATAAACTAAAATAAACTAAAATAAACTAAAATAAACTAAAATAAACTAAAATAAACTAAAATAAACTAAAATAAACTAAAATAAACTAAAATAAACTAAAATAAACTAAAATAAACTAAAATAAACTAAAATAAACTAAAATAAACTAAAATAAACTAAAATAAACTAAAATAAACTAAAATAAACTAAAATAAACTAAAATAAACTAAAATAAACTAAAATAAACTTAAATTAACAGATTTGTTCACAGCTTGCTACCTTTAAGTCAATTTTTATTGCACTGTTGTCATAAACTCATCATCAAGTTAACTTTTATATAACGAATATTAGCTTGACAAAAATAATCGATTTTATAGAAGAAAAGACAATTTTTGTGATGGAGTCTTATTTTCGTAACGACCACCGAGTTGATGCCGAATGTTGAATTATTGGGTAATTTTTTTTAAATAAGACATTGACTGCTTTAAGATACTGAGAGGAGATTTTACAACCTTTCTTTACACAGGTTTATAAAGATGAGATTGTGGACGGGTACTTTCAGCAAGATGATGTCATTCTACACCACTTACAAAGCTTCTAATATTATTATGATGATAAAAGCATTAAGATCGTTGAGTCTACCGCTTGAAATAACTTACTTTTCAAGATTCTGCAAACTCACTTCATGTGACTTTTTTTTGTGGTATTATTTACAGAACTTAATTCTCTAGCAACGCTTGAATAACCTCAATGAGTAAATGCTAAAATTAATGAAATTAATAATAATCTTTAAATGTTGGCAAATGTCAGTAACGCAATTGTTTGAAAATTTTGCAAATGCCTTGCAGTCGATGGACAACATTTTGATTATTTGTTATAAATCTTATTTTATTTCTTTACTTTTTGTTTGTTATAACACTACACGTGCTTTCAAGTGCTTTTAATTTAATCTCATTAACGCGTTGAGTTATCGGTTTATTAAATTAAAAGTGAGGTTAGACTTAGATGTCAAATTAATAACTGTCACTTTGATTTGATGTTAAAAATACTTTCACAGTTTAAACTTAAAGATTCATAACAGGCTTTGACGTCAAATTAAAAAAAACTTTTGTTATGACTGTAAACTAAACTCTCTTTATACCGAAAAAATTAAACTCGTCTTTACGTCGACAAAAAGTAAAAATGTTCGTTTGTACAAATATAATTTTGGTGTTTTTTATCAAAAAACCGCTTCTATTGTAAAAAATAGATCCAAATTATTACAAATAAAAGTGACGTTTGGGTTGTGAAAGGTAGTATTTTTCGAGCTTATCTGTCATACTTTGCGGACTCTTATGTCAAAAATTTTGTCACTGTTAACTGTCAATTTAAGACCACAAAAAAAATTACAACATGCTTTTATTAAAAATTATTATATGTAAGTTAGTTTTTTTTTAATATTAATAATAGCAGAAAATGTCCTATTAAGTTGAATACAACACTAAAACCCTTAAACATTTAAACTTTTTTAATTTATGACATTTGGCACTCATCTAATAGATGATATAAATGCTTGCGTGTGTTTCAAAGTGCTGTAATTTACTTCACGTCACACTCACTTATTTAATGCTTCAAAACGTATAAACTATATCTTTTTACCTTAAAACACATTTATTGATTTTAAATATGTTTGTAGTTTTGTGAATAAAATAGTATTATTATGTTCAACCCCCCTTGTCTCAGAGGCACAGCAGTTTTGCTGGATTTAAAAATCATCACGGTCTTTGACAAGTAATGATAATGACAATATTATTTATCAAATAATATTAAATTGTTGAAAAATAAGCATTTAATTGGCCACAAATTGTGTTTTCAATTAAATAGACTATACAAATTTGTTTTTAAACGAATCAAGCTAAATTACTATCTCTCTACCTGTATCTGCGATCACATTATTTGAATTGTTAGATTTGACATTTAAAAACATTTGAACAATATGACCTGAACATAATAATGCTGCTAAATACAACTATGGGTACAACACCCATAGTTGAAATAACTAAACGTACTATTTTTACCATTTTTAAATTCCAAATAATTCTAATTGCCACCGAAAGCAGCAAATATTTATCCATTTTTGTTTTAAAGGTATCAATAATATTACAAAAATTTGAAACAGTAATATCTATAAAATATGCAAATTTAGTTGTCTTAAATACTATAAACAATATCTGGTCTATTGGTTTAATAATTAATAATAATCGTAATTAATAAAACTGTTGTCAATTATTATAACAATAAATAAAACTTCAATTTTTTTTTTATACAGTAACTAATTTTAACAAATTTGTTGTAGGTAACTAAAATAAAAAATAAATTTTTTAATCAATTTTATATAATAATTATAACTTATAGAAATTAATTAAATAATATTAAAATAAGTAAATATAAAAACTAAATTTTTTAAACAATTATTAATATTTATTTGAAAAAAATATATACAGTGGGCACTTGGAGAAGATGTTTTTTATAATAAGTAGAAATAATAGTCAGAAAAGGTTATTTCAGGTCTATTTTAGACAGTTTCATTTATTTTATGGCTGTAAAAAATCAAAAATACCTAAACCTTTAAACCAACCTGTTCAAAAAGGTACAACCATTTTCTGAAAAAAATCAATCAATACAAATACAAACAATTATTTTTTTAAATACAAAATAATAGTGAAGAATACGATTTTTTTGCAGAGAAAGTCTGTCTACACCAAAATCATTGTTTTCTACGATATTTTTTAGAAAAATTTGTTTTGGAGTATTTTATTCAGAAACACACTGTATATCAATATTATAAAAAATATCATGTTATTATTGAAATGTTTTTTAGTTCTATTATGTTCAACCTTTACTATTGAACTGAATAGCAATTTTATGAATTTAAAAATCAGTACGGTATTTGACATGTAATGATAATGAAAATATTATTTTTTCAATAATATAAAAATTGTTAAGAAACAAGCTTTTAATTTTTAATTAGATTAAAAATTAGTTTAAGAGTTAAATTAAAAACAAAAGCTACAAGTTGTGTTTTAACCTGAAGACAAAACATAGTTTGTTTTTTGAAAAATCAAGCTGAATTACTATCACCTTCCGCGTCGGCAATTATATTATTTAAATTGCTGGATTTATCATTTAAAAACATTTGAACAATATGACATAAACATAATAATGTCGATTTTTGTATTTCCGCAAGGATTTTTAAGAAGTTTTAAGATTATTACTTAATTTTATGAATACACCTTGAATTATGGATTCGAAATGACCAAAAACAAAAGTTTTACCATTTTGGAATTTTAAATATTCAGCCATTTTTGTTTTAAAAGTATCAATAATAGAATTTGGAAACACAATATCTTTAAAATATACAGTTTTAGTTTTCTTAAAAACTATAGCAATATCCGGCGAATTTTTGAAGCAGTTAGTAAAATTTAATCCCTATATAATATCTAATTATCATTTTTATTTAGTATTAATTTTGTTTATTATTATTCTTTTGTTTATTGACATTCTTTTTCAAAAAAATCATTAGAGAAATTTATTTTGGTGTACCTACTTTATCCATAATTAACATTATAAATTTTTTTTTATTATTATTCAAATGTTTTTTGATTTAAAACCAAATTTAAAAAAAAATTTTTTAATCAATTTTATATAATAATTATAACTTATAGAAATTAATTAAATAATATTAAAATAAGTAAATATAAAAACTAAATTTTTTAAACAATTATTAATATTTATTTGAAAAAAATATATACAGTGGGCACTTGGAGAAGATGTTTTTTATAATAAGTAGAAATAATAGTCAGAAAAGGTTATTTCAGGTCTATTTTAGACAGTTTCATTTATTTTATGGCTGTAAAAAATCAAAAATACCTAAACCTTTAAACCAACCTGTTCAAAAAGGTACAACCATTTTCTGAAAAAAATCAATCAATACAAATACAAACAATTATTTTTTTAAATACAAAATAATAGTGAAGAATACGATTTTTTTGCAGAGAAAGTCTGTCTACACCAAAATCATTGTTTTCTACGATATTTTTTAGAAAAATTTGTTTTGGAGTATTTTATTCAGAAACACACTGTATATCAATATTATAAAAAATATCATGTTATTATTGAAATGTTTTTTAGTTCTATTATGTTCAACCTTTACTATTGAACTGAATAGCAATTTTATGAATTTAAAAATCAGTACGGTATTTGACATGTAATGATAATGAAAATATTATTTTTTCAATAATATAAAAATTGTTAAGAAACAAGCTTTTAATTTTTAATTAGATTAAAAATTAGTTTAAGAGTTAAATTAAAAACAAAAGCTACAAGTTGTGTTTTAACCTGAAGACAAAACATAGTTTGTTTTTTGAAAAATCAAGCTGAATTACTATCACCTTCCGCGTCGGCAATTATATTATTTAAATTGCTGGATTTATCATTTAAAAACATTTGAACAATATGACATAAACATAATAATGTCGATTTTTGTATTTCCGCAAGGATTTTTAAGAAGTTTTAAGATTATTACTTAATTTTATGAATACACCTTGAATTATGGATTCGAAATGACCAAAAACAAAAGTTTTACCATTTTGGAATTTTAAATATTCAGCCATTTTTGTTTTAAAAGTATCAATAATAGAATTTGGAAACACAATATCTTTAAAATATACAGTTTTAGTTTTCTTAAAAACTATAGCAATATCCGGCGAATTTTTGAAGCAGTTAGTAAAATTTAATCCCTATATAATATCTAATTATCATTTTTATTTAGTATTAATTTTGTTTATTATTATTCTTTTGTTTATTGACATTCTTTTTCAAAAAAATCATTAGAGAAATTTATTTTGGTGTACCTACTTTATCCATAATTAACATTATAAATTTTTTTTTATTATTATTCAAATGTTTTTTGATTTAAAACCAAATTTAAAACAGTTTAAAATCTTTCTAAGATTTGAACTTTATCCTTTGCTATTACACTGTTTTTTATAAACAATAAATGTTAAACATTACTGTTTTAATGTATGTTTTACATTTAACACAAAAAGCGTATCATAATTAACTCGAAAACTTTGATTATCGTAAAAAGCCGGAAAAATCAACAGTTTAGCTTAGAAAAAAATAATAAATATTTAAAGTAAACAGTAAAATAAACATTGTTTAAATAATTCAGAATTACAGCTAAATAATTTAATTAAATTTTAAAGAAAATTAGATCGAAACCTAAATAGGCAACAACAGTTTACAAAAGAAATATGTACTTTTCTATATTTATATAAAGAAAAGCTCGGTAGTCAGGTATTTAAAGATAGTGCTTTTAGAATCTAGCCGAGTAAGTGACGTGGATTTGTGAGTCTCACCCATGCAAAAACCTATTTTAAAAAAAGATAGCTTTTGTTTGGCCATGGAAGTCGCAGTGCAAAATCTCTCTTAATCTTAATCTCAATACTTATATAAAACAATTAAACATTACAATACATTTTGTTTGAATTTAGTAAGGGCTGAATTAATTATTTAATTTTAAATTAGATTAAAGTAGATTAATTACAAATATTATATATAAGAAAGAAAATTTGTTATAGCTTGTTATATTTAGTTATGCGCATTTGTCCTGAGAATAATTGCATTTAAACTGCGGTTGTTTTATTATACCCTAACTGTTTTTTTTTAGATTACTAGTAAGTACTAAGTTTAAATATAATTGCTGTCACCGGCTCCAAAAATTTTATTAATATTTTTTCAGACACAATTTTTTGGATTTTTTTTCAAAATTTTTTTTTCTTGGTTTTGTCTAGTTTGTTCCTTGTTGTTTTATAATTATTTTTTTTCTAACCAAGTGTCCTACTGCCATTCTTATTTCCTGACAATGTTTTGTTATACCGATTGTATTTGGTGTTTTAACTAATTTTCTTATTTTTTGTTTGATATGAATAAATGGTTCTGGTTAAAAAAATATATAATGATAAATTGTTTTAGAACACTGTGACGGCATTTACTTTGGTTTTTTTAAATAGCACTGCTATTTTTTTTACTTATTTTGATATAATTAGTAGACGTAAATAGTGTAGAAATAAAAAGCAAAAATACGTAGTAGAAATACAAATATTGTTTTTTTAATTATTTGGCAATAGATGGATTGGCATCTACAAACCTATCCAATGGCCCCCTAGATCGCCAAATCTATATCTTCCGCTTTTTGTGCTGACTTACTTTTAAGACTATGTCTATTTAATTCTGTATGTCAAGAAAAGCTATTTATTTTTTTATTAAACGCAGCAACTGAAGTTAATAAAAGATTTCAAATGTGTCTTAGACAGAATAGAGTTTATTCTAAATATTTTTTTAATAAAAAGAATGACAGCTTTAATTTTTAAATTTTGTTGATGTTTTAATTGCAATGATTTTGTCATAACAGATGTGTCTTCAGAAATAATTTTTTTACTGAAATAACTAAAAGAATATATTATTATCATTAAAAAATCTTCCAAAAACACAATGTTAAAAAAAATCAAAAAAAATTAGTTACAGTGTTTTTAAAACAATTTAGTTCATTTATAAAAACAGAGAAAGTACGACATGCAAGGCTTTTCAAAATACACCTGATACGTTCCAGTGTATCTTTTTCTTTTTGGCATATTATGCAGTTTTTTAAGTTTTTTGATAATCAAAATCTATTTTCTGTTTTTCTACTTTTATGTGTTGCACTATTTATTTTTTTCTACTTGTTTGTTTTGGTTATTTGGTAACATTTTATACGCCTTATTGTAGTATCTTCAACGTTTCTATCCTCGCTTGCACATTAAACATAAAAGAGAAAAAATCAAGAATTGATAGTAAAAGTAAGAAAAGTAAACAAGAAGACAACATGCAAGGTAAAACTGGGCAAAAAAATTAATAAATAGTTTTAATTTATAGAGTTAAACACAAAATAAAACATTAGAAAAAAAAATTAAAGTGAATAAAAACTAAAAAAGCAATAAGAAAAAAAGAACAGATTTGGCTGAAAATAGTAAATTAAAAAGAAAGCTATCAATTAGATGAAAAAAAATATATAAAATATGTCTACAATTTGTTTTACAAAGCTAGAAATATACTATTTGACAAAAAAAAGTGACACCGACATTCAAATTTAAAGTGTAGCAGAAAATTTTAAAATAAAAACAAATAAAAGCAGAATAAAAAATAATGATGTTTACGTATTAAAAAAGTAAGAAATGCAAAACACAAATTAAGGAATTATTAGTTAAGTTAGAACATAGAAAATTGAGACAAAGCTATAAAAAAGAATAAAAATTTGTAAAAAAGTGTGAAGGGAGAATCTCATAACGTTTATATGAACCAATCAAACTCTAAAATGAAATTATTTTGGTATTTTTTGCTCCTTACCCATCATGACTGAAATTAATAAACGATAATTTTTTGTAATAATTAAAATTTACACTTTAAAAAGAATTTGGAAACATTTTTCCACTTATAATTAATAAAAAAAACAATTTTTTGTTTGTTTTTACGTTTAATTTGTGGTTGCTACTGTATAACAGCATAAACTTTATATTCTATATTTTACTTTTTCTTAAACCATTGGAAGCGTTCTGGGATTCTCTACCTGAACTCTATTTGTACATATATTATTTTGTGCAACTTTTTTTTTGTGAATTTTTAAATCAGATCTTTACGTTATTAATAAGTTTTAAAATGCACTAAAAAAATTATCGAAAAAAATATTGCTACTTATAACATTATCTGTTAAAATTTTCGAATAAGAAAAAGATGTTTACAATAAATCAAGTAGGTGCTGTCGTTAACTGAAAAAACGTATATTTACATTGTAAAAAATACCAAAAATTGACCAAGATACTTAAAAACTGTTTAAGCATTTGATTGATCATACGTAAAATGTGCTCAATCAAAGACGCTGGGACCTAATGGGTTAAGGCTACAATACTATTTAGCAGCTCAACATCAATTTATCATTTGAAAAATAATTTTTGTTATCTGTCAAAAACACAATGTCAGAAACAAAATTTTAAAAGTTTTGATACACTGCTTTTAAAACGTTTTAGTTTGACTCATCATTTACTAACATAAGATAAAAATAGTGAAGAACAATATCAAAGACTTTTTAAAATACACCTGATACGTTTTAAGGTATTTTTTTGCACACTTTGTAATTTTTTTATTCTTTTGTTGCTTAATTTTTTTTTTATATTTTTTGATCTTATTATATCTCTTCTTTTCTAACTTATTGTTTTAATAATTTGGTAACTCTTTCATCATGACGTTTCTTTCCTCGGTTGTACATAAAAAAAAAGATCAAAAAAAGAATTGATAAGAAAAGTTAAAAAAAGAAGACAGCATGCCAAGTAAGACTGAGCAAAAGAGAAAATAAGTAGTTTTGAATTATAACAATTTTAAGAGAAAAAAGAACATTAAAAAAAAATTTAAAGCAGACAAAAACTAAGAAAGCAAAGTGAAAAAAAGTAAAGATTGGGCTAATAATAGTAAATTGTAAAAAAAATTAGATTAGATAGAAAACAAGTTAAATATTAGCTAGCAAGTGATAAAAGAAGGTGGAAGTATACTCTTTGACAAAAAAACCTCACCAACATTCAAACTTAAACTGTAGCAAAAAAATTGATAAAAAAAACAAATGGATACAAAGGAAAAAATAATGAATAATAGAAAGCGGATGTTTACGGTATACGCATGAAAAAAATTATAAGAGACAATATGACAATAAAAAATAAAAGAATTATTGAAAAAAGTAATAACTATAACAGAAAATTTGGAAGAAAATATAAAAAAGAATAAAGTTTCTTGGTAAAAATTGTGATTACGTATAAGGTAAAAAATTTTAAATACAAAAGAAATCTAAGAGAAATGTATCAAGTAACTGCTGTTGTTAAATAAAAAAAATACATTTTTTACAATGTAAAAAAAAACTAAAGCATATAACAGTAATAGTTAAGTGTAAATTAATTTTTTATTAAACAAATTGTGTCAATTTTCTAAAAATATATTTTTAGCTCAACGGCAATACCAAAAACTTGCCAAAAATACAAAAAATTTTAACAACATTGATTTAAGCAATTATTATTAATAAAAAATATTTACTAAAAAAGCCAATTTTTTAGTTGTCAAAAAAGTACATTTTTACATTGTAAAAAAAAATAAAAATGTATAACAGCAAAAGCGTAAAGTGTAAATAATTTTCTGATTGAACACATTGTGTCAATTTTATAAAAATACATTTTTAGCTCAACGGCTAAACGTTTCTAAAAAATTGTCAAAAATAAGCAAATATAAGAAATAAATATTTTCTAACAAAAAAATTGATGATTTTAAGCAACTAGAAGCTCTGAGAATCTATAAGTGATCGCATAGAAAAATTAAGTGGCAAAAAATTTAACAGGTAAAAGACAACTGTGCCCGATTGAGGACGCTGGGCTCTAATGGGTTAACTTACAATTCATATTTAACAATATGCAACATTAGCTACACATATTTAAATAAACAATAGTCTGCTTAAAAAATATAATAACAGTTAATAATTGACATAAAAAAAAAGAAAGCGGTGAATGCTTGATTTATTGTTAATTGAAGATTGTCTATCACTATTACCAATCACTATAAAATAGGAAGCTTTCGAACTAATGAAAACTTGGAAAGCGATAAGATCTTTGCAGCGGCAAGCGGAATTTAATTACCATTAATAAATGGTTGAAGAGTGGTACGAATTTTTTTTAATTTGGTGTCATAACAGCGTCGAAAAAAAAAGTGAACGAAAATTAGATGGCTGAACAGGAAATTTGCACTATTACATTTTGCACCTGTGTGTCTACTCTACTAATGCAGGTGCTTGAGTAGAAATTGCTATTTTTCAAAAATATGATCTATGAAAGGTCGTTTATCATTAGAAACTTAGTTTGAAACTAAAAAAATTGATAAAACATATAGCAACAAACAGAAAGAAAGTTCAAACTGAAAGACAAAAGAAAGTTAAACAAAATGAAATATTGAAAATAATGTCAATTAACCAATGCGACAAAGATTTTTTTATTGATATTTTGGCATTAAACATAAATATCAAATTGGCTTTTTATGTAAAAATTAGTAAAAAAGGCGCTTAGATATTTACTTAAATAATAATTTTTTTTTCCACGGCATTCCACGGCAGAAAGTGTACCTTTTATGCACTGGTAGAGCTATGCGCGCGCCTTCTTTTAGCGGAAGTAAATAGCTGAGGGCATCATGGCGCGCAGTTCAAGTCCTGCACTTTCTGCCGTGGAATCGCAGCCGACACTACGTACTGTCGACTGGAGTAGCAAGAAAACCAGTATACACTACACGGGCAGAAAGTTGAGAGCCCTGAACGAATCTTAACTTTCTGCTCTTGTAGTGTAATATACTATTTTAAGCGTAACAAGTTGAGCGTGATGATCAAAATACTGAAAATATTGAAACCTGATAAATTTTTTTTTTGTTAAAATTGTACAATTGGTCAATAAATTTTCGGTTAATAGATGTTTAGATTTTTGAAAAAATTGTTTAAGCCCGTCGATTCTTTTGTCTTACTTTTGTATTTTCTTTAAACTTCTTTGCAAGCTACCTACGCAAGATGGGAGATATTTTACGAGTCTGGATAATCCCGGTTTATGATATCGACCTCCAGCTATCAGATGCGCCATACTCCAGAGAGCCATCATTTCCTAGACTGTGGCGTCAAGTATTCCTCCAGAATGCAATCCAGGGATGCGCCATCAAATTAATAGTGAAATGCTTTTGCTGCACCGCCACCTTATCTCAAAATTAAATTATCCAATCCTCCTAGATAAAAGCCCTTTTTCCAAATTTACGATTACCGACTTTTTTTTGACAAATTCTATTTTTCATATAGAAGAAAATTGGGTCAATGCGACGCTCGTTGTGCAGTATTTGTGCTTTGCACCAGATATTTTATAGGTGCATAAAGAAGATTATTTTTCTTTCTTCTTTATTGTCTTTTTTTTTTTATTGATTTTTGTTTTGTTTTTTTTTGTTATAATGGATTTTATTGACACAGCTATGCTTTCTAAATAATAAAATTGGAGATACTTTTGAGACAAGCTATCTATTTAGTTCGTTTAGTACTTACAATATTACAAAAGAGAAATAAATGCTTATTTTGGCGTATAAGGCATAGTTTTGAAATTATGTGCAACTGACAACGACCAAAACAAGCCTTAAACTGGTATTGCGCTAGAAGTAGCTGTTTTTAAAATTTGACAAAAAGTTGATTTCTTATGTCTACATTGAGCTCTTTTATACTTTTGGTAAGTGGTCTTACTGCAGATCGCAAAAACCGTTATATAGGAATACAGAACAGAAAAAGAAAAAATTTTTTATCAAAAAATAACAAATTCAAAAATAGACAACAAAGGATAAAATAATAAAAGTTTATCAAAACAATAACTTTATCCCAAAAAGAAAAAACAATTCCAAATAAAGAAAAGATAAATAATAAAAAACATTATAATGGAAAAAGAAAGAAAATTGATAAATGATGATTGACAAAATATAAAAATTGTGAAGTAATAAATTTTTATTTTAGTTTATTTTAGTTTATTTTAGTTCATTTAAGTTTATTTTAGTTTAATTCACTTTATCTTAGTTTAATCTAGTATATTATAGCTCTTTTCAATTTATTTTATATTATTTTAATTTATTCGAAATTATATCAGTTTATTTTAGTTTATTTTATTTTTTTTAGCTTAATTTAGTTCATTTTAATTTATTATAGTTTAACTTAGTTTGTTTTAATTTATTTCAGTTTATTTTAGTTTATTTTAGTTTATTTTAGTTAATTTTAGTTAATTTTAGTTAATTTTAGTTTATTTTAGTTTATTTTAGTTTATTCTAGTTTATTTTAATTTATTTTAGTTTATTTTAGTTTATTTTAGTTTATTTTAGTTTATTTTAGTTTATTTTAGTTTATTTTAGTTTATTTTAGTTTATTTTAGTTTATTTTAGTTTATTTTAGTTTATTTTAGTTTATTTTAGTTTATTTTAGTTTATTTTAGTTTATTTTAGTTTATTTTAGTTTATTTTAGTTTATTTTAGTTTATTTTAGTTTATTTTAGTTTATTTTAATTTATTTTAGTTTATTTTAGTTTATTTTAGTTTATTTGAGTTTATTTTAGTTTATTTTAGTTTATTTTAGTTTATTTTAGTTTATTTTAGTTTATTTTAGTTTATTTTAGTTTATTTTAGTTTATTTTAGTTTATTTTAGTTTATTTTAGTTTATTTTAGTTTATTTTAGTTTATTTTAGTTTATTTTAGTTTATTTTAGTTTATTTTAGTTTATTTTAGTTTATTTTAGTTTATTTTAGTTCATTTAAGTTTATTTTAGTTTAATTCACTTTATCTTAGCTTAATCTAGTATATTATAGCTCTTTTCAATTTATTTTATATTATTTTAATTTATTCGAAATTATATCAGTTTATTTTAGTTTATTTTATTTTTTTTAGCTTAATTTAGTTCATTTTAATTTATTATAGTTTAACTTAGTTTGTTTTAATTTATTTCAGTTAATTTTAGTTTATTTTAGTTTATTTTAGTTAATTTTAGTTTATTTTAGTTTATTTTAGTTTATTCTAGTTTATTTTAATTTATTTTAGTTTATTTTAGTTTATTTTAGTTTATTTTAGTTTATTTTAGTTTATTTTAGTTTATTTTAGTTTATTTTAGTTTATTTTAGTTTATTTTAGTTTATTTTAGTTTATTTTAGTTTATTTTAGTTTATTTTAGTTTGTTTTAGTTTATTTTAGTTTATTTTAGTTTATTTTAGTTTATTTTAGTTTATTTTAGTTTATTTTAGTTTATTTTAGTTTATTTTAGTTTATTTTAGTTTATTTTAGTTTATTTTAGTTTATTTTAGTTTATTTTAGTTTATTTTAGTTTATTTTAGTTTATTTTAGTTTATTTTAGATTATTTTAGTTTATTTTAATTTATTTTAGTTTATTTTAGTTTATTTTAGTTTATTTGAGTTTATTTTAGTTTATTTTAGTTTATTTGAGTTTATTTTAGTTTATTTTAGTTTATTTTAGTTTATTTTAGTTTATTTTAGTTTATTTTAGTTTATTTTAGTTTATTTTAGTTTATTTTAGTTTATTTTAGTTTATTTTAGTTTATTTTAGTTTATTTTAGTTTATTTTAGTTTATTTTAGTTTATTTTAGTTTATTTTAGTTTATTTTAGTTTATTTTAGTTTATTTTAGTTTATTTTAGTTTATTTTAGTTTATTTTAGTTTATTTTAGTTTATTTTAGTTTATTTTAGTTTATTTTAGTTTATTTTAGTTTATTTTAGTTTATTTTAGTTTATTTTAGTTTATTTTAGTTTATTTTAGTTTATTTTAGTTTATTTTAGTTTATTTTAGTTTATTTTAGTTTATTTTAGTTTATTTTAGTTTATTTTAGTTTATTTTAGTTTATTTTAGTTTATTTTAGTTCATTTTAGTTTATTTTATTTGATTTTAGTTTATTTTAGTTAATTTCAATTTATTTCAGTTTATTTTAGTTTAGTTTAGTTTATTTTAGTTTATTTTAGATAATTATTGTTCAATTTTGTTTATTTTAGCTTAATTTTGCTCAAATTAGTTCAATTAACTTTATTTTAGTTTATTCTAGTTTATTTTAATTTATTTTAGTTTATTTTAGTTAATTTAAGTTTATTTTAGTTTATTTTAGTTTATTCTAGTTTATTTTAGTTTATTTTAGTTTATTTAAGTTTATTTTAGTTTATTTTAGTTTATGTTAGTTTTTTATTATTGTTCAATTTTCTTTATTTTAGCTTAATTTTGCTCAAATTAGTTCAATTAAGTTTATTTTAGTTTATTCTAGTTTATTTTAGTTTATTTTAGTTTTTTTTAGCTTATTTTAGTTTACTTTAGTTTATTTTAGTTTATTTTAGTTTATTTTAGTTTATTTTAGTTTAGTTCAGTTTATTTTAGTTTATTTTAGTTTATTTTAATTTATTTTAGTTTATTTTATTTTTTTTTAGTTAATTTTAGTTTATTTTAGTTTATTTTAGTTTATTTTAGTTTATTTTAGTTTATTTTAGTTTATTTTAGTTTATTTTAGTTTATTTTAGTTTATTTTATTTTAATTTAGTTTATTTTAGTTTATTTTAGTTTATTTTAGTTTATTTTAGTTTATTTTAGTTTATTTTAGTTTATTTTAGTTTATTTTAGTTTATTTTAGTTTATTTTAGTTTATTTTAGTTTATTTAAGTTTATTTTATTTTAATTTATTTTATTTTAGTTTATTTTAGTTTATTTTAGTTTATTTTAGTTTATTTTAGTTTATTTTAGTTTATTTTAGTTTATTTTAGTTTATTTTAGTTTATTTTAGTTTATTTTAGTTTATTTTAGTTTATTTTAGTTTATTTTAGTTTATTTTAGTTTATTTTAGTTTATTTTAGTTTATTTTAGTTTATTTTAGTTTATTTCAGTTTTTTTTAGTTTAATTCAGTTTATTTTAGTTCAATTTTTTTCAAATATTTCAAATATTTCAATTTTTAGTTCAAATATTTCAATTTATTTGAGTTTATTTTAGTTGCATTCAATTTATTAGATTTTAATTTAGTTTAAGTTAGCTCAATTTAATTTATTTCAGTTTATTCTAGTTCAATTTAATTTATTTTAGGTTATTTAAGTTTATTTTAGTTTAATTTAGTTTATTTTCTATCGATTTAGTTTAGTTTAGTTTATTCTAATTTATTCAATTTGTTCTAGTTTATTTTATTTTATTGAAATTTAATTTAGTTTATTTGAGATTTATTTTATTTTAGTTCAACTCAGTTTATTTCTGTGATTTTTAATAGTAGTTTTTGAGTTATCATATTAATGCTTTTTTTGATAAATATTTTTGACACTCTAATTTACTATAAAAATTTGTGAAAAACTAAAAAAAAAATCAAAATAATTAATTAATAAGTTATTAATTTAATTATTTAAGCAATTATAATTACTAAGGATTGAGAAAATTGTATTTCTTAAAAATTGTTTATCTTTATTTAAATAACTTTTTTTGTTGATTATGTTATTTACTGTACTTTTTTTTCAGTTTTATCTTTCATTTGTTATTTATTATTTTAGTTTTCTTATTTCTTAACTACTTATTAAAATTTTAATTGCTTCTGTAACATTATTACATAATTTCAAAACTTTTTTTTTTGTTTTTCTCATCAAGCTTTTTTTGTGTCTTTTTTTTACTTTTTAATTTCTTTATTTTTTCTGTAGACTATGAAAATTGTTTGTTAATTATTTTTTTATTTTTGTTTTTGTCATCTCTTAAACGTTTTCTTATGGATCTGCTACACTCTTTTTATTGTATAAACACATTTGTGTTGTAAAAATCAACATCTATTTTCATCGATTTTAAATAATTAAAATCTGGGTCTTATTCAATTTTTTTGCTTAGACTTATTTTCCTAAGTATTATATCACAAAATTTTTATTTAATATTTTGTTCTCTCTATTTCTATTGCTTTATTTTTTAACTTTATCAATCAGTTTTATGAAACAAATTTTTTATATATGTCTTCTTTGTTTTATTATTTATTTCTATGTTTTTACTAACTATTGTTTGCATTTTTTATTTATTTCTTATTCTATATAGTTATTTTTTATTTTATTGCTTTTTGTATCTATTATTTCTATTTTCTTGACAATTGTTATCATAATTTTTTTTTGTTTTTGTTTATTGTTTTTATTTATTGGTTTTTTATGACAGTAAAGTAGATTTTTTTGTATAATTTATTAGCTTTTTATAAGTGTCTTATAAGGCAAATAAATAACAAAAGAAATGTTTAGCCACGAGAGCTTGTTTGACTGGTCTAATTTTTCTTAAGTGGCTTATTTGGTGTTAAGAGTTCTTAAAAAATTATCAAAACCTAAAAATTTATATCTACAAAGATTAGTAGTAGTTTATGATTTGGTTGCCATGTTGTTGTTGAAAACAAATTTATTGTTTCAGAGAAATTTTGCAAACAAACTGTTTTAGCGCTTGTAACGTTTTTAAAAATAAAAAGAAATAGCTTTCTTCCTGGAAAAATTGCGAAAAATGTTGAAGAAGTCACATCGAGTTTGCTATCTAAGAAATCCAGGAACGCTGAATTTCTTTAATACCAAAGAATTAAGTGTGTTCAAAAACTGAGAGCAAGAAAACGGTGTTAGTGGGGTAAGCCAAGACGCCAAGTGCTGTTGGGTTACTTCTTCAACGCTATGAAAAGATTTGCGGTTTCTTCAATGTGGGCGAAATACTGCATGTTGAAATCGACATTAAAGCTCCACAAAAATACAAATATTTTACAATATAGCAAATTTATTGTTTTTTTTTTAAACGAATTAAAAAAATGAAAGTGCAAGAAATTAGAAGTTTTTGAAAGAGTTATATTCAACAGTTTCTAGCAGAAACACTTGATATTTGAGGTTGAAGGTAGATCAATTTTGTTTTTTTTTATTTGTTTTTTAAGATAAATGTTAACTTAAATCTCAAAAAATAATTTTATCCGAAGTTTCTGTTTTTTATAATTGTAATTTTATGTATCTTTTGATGTTAAATAAATTGTTCTATCTTTTGTAAACTGTTGAATTATATAAAAACAGTTGTATTGTTGATTTATAAAAGCACTTGTGTTTTATAGACCTCATAATTTAATCAAAAACATAATTTTTTTAACGTCATAATAAAGAGGTGCTAGATAAAATTATTTTTTCTATATAAATTTTTTTATTACATTTTTATAACATTATTAAGAATAATTTTAATGTACCTATTGCTTTTTTTATTAGCATTTTTTTATATATAATCTTTATCTGCTTTTTTTTCGTTAGTCAAGCTGTTGCTGATAAAAATGTTGTGTGTTTTGGTTATTTTTTTTCAATTTGATTTTTTTAAATCTAGTCATCAGCACAAGATGCTTTTATTTTTCTACTTTTTTATGATGAATTTATCTCTTTTTTTTCTTTCTTTGGTGTTTGAATTTTTATTTTTTCTATTTTTTGTCAAAAATAGACGAAGCAAATGTAAAAAAAATTATATTAGAAAAATACATGATAAGGAGATTTTTGGGGGTAACTTTAGGGTGTCAGATTAACATAAGGTCTAATTTCCAGATTAACTATAAGAGGTCTAATCTGAAGAACGCTTGTAGTTCCTTAGACCTCTCTACGTACTTTCCTGTACTAAATATTTGTTATTAATAAAAAAATCGCTCGCATAGAGCAAATGATCTATAAAATTTGTAAAAAAAATTGACTCAAGCGCGTTTGATTAAGATATGGTTAACAATTTTAAAATAACGACACGAAATTAAAAGTTTGAATTTAAACGAGGTCAATTTCGGCTATTTTTCCTAATTTGCGACTAGCTTCTTTAACATTATATAAAAAAATTAAAGTTTTAAGCTTTAAAAAATGTTGTTGCTACCGGTTGGTAACAGCAACAAAACATTTGATTTGCAATTTAGTTTAAAATCTTTTGTTTGACGTACCTAATTTGTTTCATTTAAAAAAAAATTAGAAAAAGAACAGAATTTATGTGTTCCACCCAAAATTCGGAAACTAACCGAAACAATGACTGAAAATGTATTACGTGTTAAATACGAAGTAATGTAACAATCCTAAATGTAGCAATGTTTCCGTAGCAAACAAGTTTTTGCAGTCTTGCTTGAAGCCACTTTGTCTCTAATTTGAACTTCTAATCACTTTTTAAAACAATTTTGATTTAAATAAATAGAAATATTTAATAAGAATTTGTAAGCATGACAATTATGACATTGACGTACTTATTTTTTTGACAGCTATGTATACTAGCACCAACCTCTTAAAATTGAAAACATCTGTAAGAGTAAATAGTGTTCGCTTAGTAGCGCAAAAAAAACTGAGCGTTTATTTAAAGGACATTGTCAACTTTTTTTAAAATCCTTTTTTTATAGTCAATTTAGTGATCAATTACTGCTTTAAAAAAAAATTACTACTTATTTTAGATTTGAAAAAAATTATTTTATTGTACTAATTGACAGATGAGTGCTAGTTTAATACTTGAAAAAAAACTTTTTTTTTAAAATAATTTATTTATTCATAATCTAGTACTAAATTATTTTCTTAAAAAAAAAATTTGTGTTTTAAGAGCGGAAAATTTGAAACAATGTTCTAGGTCTAGTTTTATAAAATTGTCAAAAAAGGGAAACCTGCCAATAATAATAATTTTTTTTTGTATTAAAAAAAATGTTAATTTGCAGGGCAAGTGATTTTTTTAAAGCTGAAAAGTTTTAGCCATTGTTAACTTTTCAAAATGTAAAAATTTTAAATTGATTAAATTTTTCTCTACCTAATATTTAGTGTTAGTTTTACAAAAATTAAAATTGTTTTCAATATTTAGTGTTAATTTAATTATAAATTCACCTCTCAAACAAAAATTTAGTTTATTTTATGAAAACAACAAAGTTATCTTTACCAAAACTAAACTACTGTTTTTTTTTTTTAAATATTTAGTGTTAATATAGCGAAAGTTTAGTTAGTACCTAAAAAAAAAAATTTACAAAATTATATGTTTTGTTTGTTTTAATAACTAAAAAATAGTGGTAGTTTGTTGGCGCAAATAAAAATTTAGTGTTGCTTTTTATAGCGTAATGCTAGCTTTCTGTGAAAACCCTTAATTTTTTTTCTGTTCTAGCGTTGATTTAGTGCTAGAATAGTGCTTTAAAAAATTAGTGCTTGTTTTCGATTTTGAAAAAATGTTTTTTTTGTGCTGATAATAATGAACAAATAAGTGCTAGTTTAGTACTAAACTTTTTTGTCAAAAAACAATGTTAATTTGACAGAACAAGTGAAAAAATTATAATCTTTTCTAAATTGCGAAATTTGCGCCATAGTTACCATTACAAAATGTAAAATTTTTATATTTATTCTATTTTTTTCTGCTTAATATTTAGTGCTAATTTAGTGCTAAATTAATGCTTAAAATATAAAATATATAATATATATATATATATATTTTGCTCTTTTCTAAAGAGGTAGAATTTAATAAAAATTTAACAGTTTTTTTACAATCTAAAAACATAGAGACAGTGTTAGCTTGATAAAAATTAAAATTTTTGATTTAATTAACTTCTTTTTCTATTTAGTGTTAATTCAATTCTAAATTTGCCTCTCAAACCAAAACTTTTTGTTTTTTATGAAAACCAAAAAGTTATTTTTACAAAAACATAACCAATTTAGTTTTAATATAGTGAAACTTTAGTATATAAAAAAAAACTGACAAATATATTTGATTTTTTTTTTAATTTAAAAAAAGTCTTAGATTGTTTGCTTAAATAAAAATTTAGTGTTGCTTTTTTTAGCGTAGTGCTAGCTTTCTGTGAAATCAATTTTCTTTTATGTTCTAGTGTTGATTTGTCGTTAGGTTAAGACCTCAAAAAAAATCAGTGTTTATTTTTAATTCTAAAAAAATTATTGATTTTGCTAATAATTGACTATTTAGTGATGGTAATAATGCAATGGTAGCAAAGTCAAAAATGTAAAACTGTCAAAATCACTAAATTTAAAAAAAAAATACATTGCTAATGTGGCAACGCAAGTAGAAATTTGAGCTATTGTTAGCTTCACAAAATGTAGCTAAATTTGAAAAAACTTAATTTTGAAAACATTAATAAACTTATCTATATATATAAAAGAAAGTCGTGTTTATTACAACAGTTATAACTCGAGAACGGCTGGACCGATTGCCATGGTTTTTGATTTGTTGGATTTGTTTCCGTCCCGAATAGCAGAATACATCTTAAAAACAATGAAAACTCGATATGTGTAATGAATACTTAATCATTTCAATAGATGCTAATTTGTTTATTACATGTCAAACAGTTGTTGTCCAATCCTGTCAAATAGTGTAACAACTATATTTTTTTTAGAGCTTTTGGCATGGTTGCTGAGACCTTTAAGCCACAATTCTATTTTTTTCTGAAGACATTATGTGTGCGTTCAGAAATTTATTTTTTGTAAAATGTCTACAAAGTTCAGGTCCTGTTATATTTGTTTATAATTCCCGAAAGTAATACCTAAGATTTATTCTACAGTAAAAACATAAAATCATCGGAAAGGAACGGAATTTAGGAAATAAAAAATCAGTTGGTAAAGGTTATAAGATTAAGGAAAAAAAATCTACAGGTTAAAAAAAGTGTAAATGTCTTTTTATAGGTTGTCTATGATTTTTCTTGATAAGCTATTCATACGTAGTGGTTATATACTCTTTGAGCTATTGTCTATGTCTCGAAAGTTCAGGCACTGTTATTATATTTGGTGGTTTTATGCGAGTGCACATTTTAATAACAATGCCGCGTCCTAGAAGATCTAATCTTTCCCAGCGAAGCCGTAATGCAATTAGGCAACGGAATATCGCGAGTCAATTATCTGCGAGAAATTGCACGCGTCGATACTTAAAGGAAAATTTAAAAATGAAGAAGTTCTTATTCCAAGGATTCCGATGATCCCAACGGATATGCCCTTTGAGTTTAAATGAATTCAATTCCCGATTCTTCTTGCTTTCGCCATGACGATTAACAAATCATAGGGCCAATCCTTGACTATTTGTGGCCTCAATCTAGAAAATGCATGTTTTTCTCATGGTCAATTGTACGTGGCATGCTCACGTGTCGGCAAACCATCCGCTTTATTTGTTCTTGCGCCTGTACAAAAAACAAAGAATGTCGTTTACCACAAAGTGCTTGAATGAAAATCCTATTAATGAATTAATCCAACTTTTATTTTTTTCCTTATCTGCACAACATAGTTTTCAATCATTTTTTTCTGACATGAGTTTGAAGTACTTAATTATTATTTTTTATTTTTTTTATTTTTATTCTCATTTTGCATGTATGTTTTCATCATCATTCATCATAATAAAATACTTTTTTGTTTCAGCCAAAAAGTAACACGACATTCATTGGCTGTTAGGCGGTACGAAGTTCGCCGGGTCAGCTAGTTCAAGACATAAATTTGGAAAACGGTTTTTTTAGAACTATTATAAAATTCACTTTTTTTTTAACTTGCTTTTAAATTTTTTGTTTTAAATTCAAATTTAAATTTGTAAAAAACTTTATAACATTTGACTAAAAAAATATCAAAAGAAAATTAGGTTTGTGCGACTTTTTAGCAAATTTGAGAGCAAATCAGATTAGAACGGCGGTTTTACTACAAAACAAAATGTACTTTTTAATGATCGTATAATTTCCTTTTTAGCTGACGATAAAAAACAACTCTTGTTTTTGCTGTTATACAACATTTTCCTTTTATGTGTTTTGTTTTAAACAAATGATTCTCAATCGAAGTATTTTGAAAAAAAATTGTAAAACACGTAAATAAAAAAGCTATGCCAATGCATCTTCTGCATTTTCCTTGCAGCAACCATATTTTTATCTTTTCCCATAAACTTGAAACGTACATAAACTGATGCCAGACCTGAATAATTTTCACTATTTTTCTCTTGCCAAAAAGATGCAAAAGCTAGACGAAACGCTCAGCGATTACTTTTTTACGACTTTTCCTGGAAAACTCGTCAACGCTGATGAAGCTGCTCTATACGACGCTTCGAAAGAAAATGGCGAAAAATTCTTGATTTTTTTATTTTTGAAGTATAATTGAATTAAAAAACGCAGTGTTAAATAAATTGTTTGGCGTTTATTTATGGAGTTTATGGTAAGATGAGGAACAATGGAAAGTCGAAGTTGAAAGCGTCGTTGCGCTTTTCTTCAAAGAAAATAAAGTTTGAATTTATTCCTACAAATGCGAGTGTTTTCAATGATTTTCCACAGCTTTTGTTGGAAGATGTGTCAAGAAATTTCTTGCTTTTTGCCTCGCCCATCATATATAATATTCAAGTAAAGAAAATGCTAGAAAAGTTTTTCTTCGAAGAAAAACCGTCACAACATTGCAATAATTAATGGAGTTCAATGTATAAAAAAGCAAATAAAAACGCTTTTCTTTTAGACTTTAAAACTTATTGTCGACTTGTAGTCGACATGTCAGCCCGGCAGGAGTTGTAAAGTTGGAAGTTGCAGCGGCAACGATGACGTAAATAAGAAAACTCCAACCAAACTAGGTCACGTCATACGAATTTCCTCTCGTATCGACTGATGATATTGCTCTTTTTTATATTCTCTAGCCTTACCATCGACAAGATTAAATGCATCTATCACAAGTTGCTATTGACGCTGCAATCAACTGGAAAAACGTATAAAAGAGAAGAAAATGTTTTATTCAGGCGATGGTTAATAGGTCAGATCAGTTATTTAGTCATATACCGTGAGATCCAAAAATCTTTCTATCAAATAGACGATGAAATCAAGAACGTATGTCCAAATTATCCGAAATAAGCCAACAAAAGATCTGACGTTTGTACTGCAGGTTGCAAAGGTGTGCTGTTTTGAGGTTAACATCGTGTTGTTTATACATTTGATGAATTAAATAAAACAATTAATGACAAATCATTTTAAATAGTATATAGATACCTTACCTGAAAAAAACACTTTATCATTGTACGGTGCCAGAGGTCATGATGCTTACCGTATTACTAAAATTCCACCAAGCCATGTTAGACTAAATGTAAAGTCTTGAGCATAAAATAGCTCCTGTTTTTTACCAAACATTGAACTAGACAAGCAAACTTTTTTTTGTTATTTTTACTTTTCTTTACTGATGCATTTGTTTTTTTTATGTTTTTTACTTACTATTGCATCAACAAAATTTGTGCTGGAAAAATCGTATAAACGTGTATTAGGTATCTGGAACATATTTTAGAAAGTGAAATAGTAAAGAAAGTGAACAATAAAAAACTACCAATGAAGATGAAAATAAAAGTAAAAAATAAAGAAAAAACTGCTAATAGAAAAGAAAACCAATAAAAAAGTGATCATGGAAACGCTAAAATTGAGAAAAAAACTAAAAAACTGTTAAAAAAAAATAAAGCGACAAGGAACCAAAACCAAATAAACTAAAAAAAAATAAAGTCTTAAAAATTAACACTGACTTGAAGACACATAAAAAATAAAATAAAATAAATAATATATGAAATTGATAATGCAAAAAATACTGCTACAAATACTAGCGAAAATAAAAAAAATCTGAAAATTAAACATAATAGAATAAAAAAAAACGAAAGCTATGCAAATTTTTTATAAAGTCAAAACTGTAAAAGTTGCTGAAAATGAGTTCTAAAAATTGATATTTTTATTGCAATTTTTTCACTTTTTTAATCAACAAAAAAAAAGTTTTTAATTATATTTTTTTTATGGGCTGGTGTTTTTCTTTTTGTTTAATTTTTTATAAATTTGATCAAGATAGTGATTTTCAAGTTATTTTTATTAAGTGTTTTCTAAACATTTTTTAACAATTGAAATCAATACTGCTTATGCATTTATTTAATAAATTTAGACAAATTAAGCAAAACAGCAGTTTGTTTACATTAATTAAATAAATAACTGATTTCAATTTAAATGAGAAAATTTTGTTATAAATAAAAAGATAATCTTGCGTTTAAAATATTAACAAATTTATTTTTCAAATAATTAAAATATACAAAAAATTTATCAAAGATTACTTTGTAATTAAAATGATAAAGTAATTTTAATTATGAAATAATTATGTAGCAATGTTTAACAAATTTTTATTTTCTATTTTTTGAAAATAGAAGCCGTAAGTATTTAAAAAAAATATTGAATTTATTATTGAGAATTAATAATAAATTTAAGTTTTTGCATAATATTATAATTTATTATTATTATTAATATATAATAATATGATTATTATATAAAATAGTTCTATTATATATAATATAATATAATAATTAATTTAGTATCGGTTTTTTCTAAATTTTCAAATTGTTATATTATCATTTCTGTACTTATATAGCACTAATTTTTTTTCTATATTTTGTACTTTTTTGCACTTTATTTCTTATGTTTTTTATTATTTGTTTTAAATTTTTATGTTGAAAAAATATTTTAGTTATGATGTAGATACAATAGTGTTTGATTATTCGAGGACACTACTATAAAGTTAGAATATAACAAACAGTTAATGACAGTTAATTTATTTAAACATTTTTATTAACGTACAATATTTAGCATTAACTGTTACATAATTTAGAACTTTAATTATAAAAAAAATTAATTTTAAAATTTTACATTTTACTATTAATAATTATTATTTTGATTGTTAAATTTGTTAACAATATGTGAAAATTCTGAAATGGTAACTTTTAATATTTAGTTGACTAATGTATTTTTAAAGTATTTTTCATATTTCAGATATAATATTGATCAGGTTTTTTTATTAAATAATGTTTTTAAAAAGGTTTTAATGAGTATTGTTTACAAAATAACTACATCAAACTAACTGCTATTTTTAGTTAACTACTGACAAATTATTGATATTTACTTAACTAATTTATTTGCAATGTTTTTTAATTTTTTATATACATATTATATTATATAATATTTATAAATATTAGTTTTTATTAAATAATTTATTTAATAATATTTTAGCAATGTTAACAAAATAATAACATTTATACTAACTGCTTTTATTAGTTAAATGACAAACTATCAATATTTAATTAAGTAATCTATTTACAAAGTATTTTTTATATATAATATTATATTATGTATAGTATACAATTTATATAATAATGTATTTACAAACAATGCTGACAAAATAATAACATTCAAATTTACTGTTAACTGACAAACTATTAATATTTAGTTAACTAATTTATTCACAAAGTTTTTTTTATATATTTAATTATAATTTATGTAATAATATATTAATAAACAATGTTAAAAAAGTAATAACATTCAAACTAACTGCTATTATTAGTTAACTGACAGACTATTATTATTACTATTAGCATTTAGTCAACTTATTCATTCGCAATGTTTTTTTAATTATTTATATATTATATTATAATTAATAAATATCAGTTTTTTTATTAAATATTCTATATAATAATGTATTAACAAACAATATTTACATAATAATAACATTTAAATTAACTGCTTTTATTAGTTAATTGACAAGTTATTAATATTTAATTAACTAATCTATTTACGAAGTATTTTTTATATAATAATGATATATTTAATTGACATCAGTCTTTTTTATTAGATATTTTATATAATAATGTATTAACAAACATGTTAACAAAAAAATAACATTTTACTAACTGCTATTATTAGTTAACTAACAAACTATTAATATTTAGTTATCTTATTTATTTGCAATGTTTTTTAAATTTTTTATATATTATATTATGTATAATAAATATCTGTTTTTATATTAAATAACTTTTATAATAATGTTTTGACAAACAATGTTAACAAAATAATAGCATTTAAGTTAACTGCTTTTATTAGTTAACTGACAAGTTATGAATATTTAATTAACAAATCTATTTACAAAGTATTTTGTATTTTTTATACATCAATAACATATATCAGTTTTTTATTTAAATATTATTTCTGTGTAATAATGTATTAACAAACAATGCTGACCAAATAATAACATTCAAACTAACTGCCATCAATAGTTAATTGACAAACTATTAATATTTAGTTAGCTAATTTATTCACAAAGTATTTTTTGTATGTTTATAATAAACATAATATACATCAGTTATTTATTATATAATTTATATAATAATATATTAACAAACAATGTTAAAAAAATAATAACATTCAACCTAACTGCTATTATTAGTTAACTGACAGACTATTAACATTTAGTCAACTTATTCATTTGCAACGTTTTTATAGTTTTTCATATATTATATTATAATTAATAAATATTAGTTTTTTTATTAAATAATTTATATAATAATGTATTGACAAACAATATTAACACAATAATAACATTTAAATTAACTGCTTTTATTAGTTAACTGACAAGTTATCAATATTTAATTAATTAATCTATTTACAAAGTATTTTTTATATAATAATAATATATTTAATATACATCAGTCTGTTTTATTAGATATTCTATATAATAATGTATTAACAAACAATGTTAACAAAAAAATAACATTCAACTAACTGCTATTATTAGTTAACTAACAAACTATTAATATTTAGTTAACTTATGTATTTGCAATGTTTTTTAAATTTTTTATACATTATATTATATATAATAAATATCAGTTTTTTTATTAAATAATTTTTATAATAATGTTTTAACAAACAATGTTAACATAATAATAACATTTAAACTAACTGCTATTATTAGTTAACTGACAAATTGTTAATATTTAATTAACTTATTTATTTGAAATGTTTTTTAATTTTTTATATATTATATTATATATAATAAATATCAGTTTTTTTATTAAATAATTTTTATAATAATGTTTTAACAAATGATGTTAACAAAATAATATTATTTAAGTTAACAGCTTTTATTAGTTAACTGACAAACTATCAATATTTAATTAACCAATCTATTTACAAAGTATCTTGTATTTTTTATACACCAATAATATACATCAGTTTTTCATTTAAATATTATTTATATAATGATGTATCAACACACAATGCTGACAAAATAATAACATTTAAACTAACTGCCATTATTAGTCAATTGCCTAACTACTAATATTTAATTAACTAATTTATTTACGTAGTATTTTTTATAAAATAATAATATATTTAATATACATCAGTTTTTTTATCAAATATTTTGAATAATAATTTATTAACAAACGATGTTAACAAAAAAATAATATTCAAATAACTGTTACTATTAGTTAACTAACAAACTATTATTATTATTTAGTTAATTAATTTGTTTACGAAATATTTTTTATATAATTATAATAAATATAATATACATCAATCTTTTATTAGATAATTTAAATAATAATATACCAACAAACCATGTTTAAAAAATAATAACATTTAAACTAAGTGCTATTATTAGTTAACTGACAGATCATTTATATTTAATCAACTTATGTTTTTGCAATGTTTTTTTAATTTTTTATATACCATATTATATATGATAAATATCAGTTTTTGTATTAAATAGTTTTTATAATAATGTTTTAACTACCAATGTTAACAAAATATTATAATTTAAACGAACTGCTATTATTAGTTAACTAACAAATTGACTAACTGTTATTATTAGTTAACTGACAAATTGTTAATATTCAGATAACTTATTTATTTGGAATGTTTTTTAATTTTTTATATATTATATTATATATAATAAATATCAGTTTTTGTATTAAACAATTTTCATTTTAATGTCTTAACAAACAATGTTAACAAAATAATAACATTTAAGTTAACTGACAAACTATCAATATTTTATTAAGTAATCTATTTACAAAGTATTTTGTATTTTTTTGTACATCAATAATATTTATCAGTTTTTCATTAAAAAATTATTTATATAATAATGTATTAACAAACAATGCTGACCAAATAATAACATTCAAACTAACTGCTATTATTAGTTAACTGACAGACTATTAATACTTAGTCAACTTTTTTATTTGTGATGTTTTTTTATCTTTTATATATAATATTATAATTAATAAATATCAGTTTTTGTATTAAATAATTTTTATAATAATGTTTTAACAAACAATGTTAACAAAATTGACATTTAAACTAACTGCTATTATTAGTTAACTGACAAACTGTTAATATATAGTTAAATTATTTATTTAAAATGTTTTATAATTTTTTATATATTATATTATATATAATAATTATCAGTTTTTGTATTAAATAATTTTTATAATGATGTTTTAACAAACAATGTTAACAAAATAATAACATTCAAACTAACTGCTATTATTAGTTAACTGACAAACTATAAATATTTAGTTAACTTATTTATTTGCAATATAATGTTTATTTTTGCTGACAAAGTGTAAAACATTTAAAAGCTATTTTTAGCTACCAACACTAACAATATCTTAATTCAATTTTCTTACACACAAATTTGACAGTTTCAATTAATATATCAAAATTATTTATTAAAAATGTTTATTTTTGTACTTATGATATTGACAAAAAAATATAATATTTAACGCGTTTTTTTGATTTGCTATCGGTTAAGAAACAAATTTGTTACATAATGTTTATGTGACATTTTTTTTTATTTAAAAGTACAGTTAAAATTGTGAACAACTAATATTGTTTTCAACCAGTTAACTGGCATTTAGACAAAAGTATCTGTTGTTAATACAATTATCAAACTAATAATTATGTTTTGTTAAACAATGTTATTATGACCATGATTGTTATTTATTTGTAACTATTTGGATTATTGTTTCTAAGTTAATTACTGTCAACAGTAAAAACAACAAATCACGTTAACTATTTTTTAACCATCAAGTAACACTATTATGCTACTACTAACAGCATTTTATCAAATTATTGTTAAATTAAAATTTGACAGTTATAATAAATATGACAATGTATCTTTTTAACCATACTAAAATGTTATTTTTTAAAATAATATTACCACAAACTATTATAACATTCTATAAACTATATAACAAGTTAACTGTTACTATTAGTTATAATGTTAATTATAATTAGTTATAAATGCTGTAAATTGTAGCCTAATATATTTTACAGAGTTTTTTTTTTAATTTTAAGACTTAATCTAAATAACAGTTAAGCAGCTAATATTATAACATTTTTGGATCAGTTAACTGTCATTATCTGTATATTAATTTTTATTTTTTAGATAAGATACATCATATTATTTATTATCAAGTCATTAATATCTTACATTATGTCATACATAGTGAAAAAAAGATTCTATTTATAGTACATATTTATTAGTTATGGCTTAATAAACAATGTTATTAAATACTAACAATTATATTAACTGTTACTGTTAGTTATGTGATAAATTTTAAATATTATAAAAAAAGTTATTGCTCGCTTCCTATCAACAGTTTGTAAATATGTACTTTAACAGACTTTTAGCTGTCACAAGAATTTAACTGTTTACTAGTTGATTAAATTTGGATTTTTAAACTTAAAACAATTTTTAAAAAATTGCTTAAAAATGTTGCTTGAGTTGAATTTTGAATATATAACTATTAGAGAAAAGTGTTCCTACCCTGCTTAGTGTTGATTAAAAGTTAGATATAATCTGATTATTAAGCTGTTTCATATCAAAAGTCAAATAATGTGTTCTGTTGCTTAGAAAACAAATCATTTATTTTATGTTTACATTTTTGCAAAAAAAAGTGGGAGGGAGGAGGTTAACACATGTTAATCTCTCACCAGAGAGCAAAAACAGTTGTGGTAGGGAGGGTTTAATGGTTATTCTCCATAAGAGATGTAGTAGTGGGGATAGCGCAGAAGCTCTGATGAACACAACTTTTTTAATTTTTTTAGCTATTTGCCGGTTGATAAAGTGCTTTGTTTGTCAGAATTGTTTTCATTTGTTTGTTACAACGTGTCACTTAATTGGACGTCAATAGATAATAACAAATTATTTCAGTTGAAAGTTCAAAGACGAGTGGGACGGAGTTCTTTAAGGTAGTATGCTGGGGCTTAGAAATTTTGAACTATAATAATAAATTAAGCTTCACCAAAAAGATCCATATCTTATTATTAAATAAGGTCTATGCTGTTGTGCATGTCATCATTGTTGATTTAGATTAAGACAGTATTGTCACATGAAATATCTACATAATTCATGTGATAGATAATTAAGTTTTCGAGCAAGAATAGTCTTGCCCGGCGCCTCCACCATTTATGACATAATAATCAATGTATTTTGCATCTGATGTGGGATCAAAGTGAAAATTACTTTTCGCAAATTTAATGTAATTAGTCTGGTTTTAGCTTAAAGAAAGCTCATCTGCTTAAGAATAATCGTTTTTTGTGGTAGAATTACAGCCGGATCGATGCTAATTAATGTTTTAGCTGGGTGTACAGACGAAAACCATTTGCTCTACTTGTGGCAAACTCACGTTAAATTAAACAGAAACTTGACTAGTAGTGATTATCTTTATATATTCGTGCAGAAGTCAACCTATCTCTAGAAACTCTAGATTATTTAAGCTTAAGCTCTAAGGTTTAACATTTTAATTTTGGACAAGTGGTCTTAGAGTTTTAGTAGAGTTTACTTAAAAGTAAACGAATTCTCTAAATAGAAGCAAGCTATTGATTTGTTGAAAGCATTGGTCTAATAAGCCCAATACACACATTCAGTATGTAAATATGCCAATTGTTTCGCTGACGGGAAATATCCACATTACGGTTGACCTAGCCCAATCTGAAATGGGATTGTGCTGCTTGTCTGTCTCTTCTCTACCTACCTCGATGTAGTTGTCTACCACCACGTCATTGACCCCATACGCAATGCGAAATGACGTCACGAGGACAACGACCATGGCTAGACTGAGATATCGATTGGTTTGTGGGTTTTCGGTGTCTGCAGCCTGCCTTTTTCTCAAATTTTCCAGCAAAGACAAACGCAGCTCTTTCCTTTTGTCTCTCCGATATTCATATTCCAGAAAATTGCTTTCTGGAATTGATGGAAATTCTAGAAAATTGGCAGAAGCTGGATTAAAATTTTTGGCAGTTTGCTAACGTCAAAGAATGCGTTTATCAGTCTACAAATAATAATCTATGTATAATGCATTCATTGTCTTGTAATGGTACAATGACGTATACACAACTCACTCAGCTAAGACACCATAAAATTTCATTACATCTTTTGGCTTTATTGGTAAACGATTAGGAGACAATAACGTTAATTTCTAATCTTCCATGAGCTACTAACTGGTGCCAACCGTCTTCCTCTGAAATAGTTTCTCATATTCCCCTATTATTTCATCTAATATGAGAAAAAACAGCCTCTTTAATTATAAGAAAATACAAGTACGGCGTTACCTGATGCTTGTCTAAGTAGTTTATGATTTATTCACAATTTATTTGGCTTAACGATGAAACTATTTGACGTAAAAATGCTATAAAATTTTATGAGGTTCTAGCTGAGTGAGACATAATCTCTTATGAGTACATATACGCCGTTTTATTTTAAACATTTAATGTTGTTTTTGAGTGTATACGAAAATATTGTCATCTTAAACTGTCAAAATTTGTTAATTGTTAATAGATTAAAATCTAAATGCAGAAAATGGTTAAAAACTCTACAAAGTATCCATGTAGATAAAACAATTAACTGGATTAAGTTAAATTGTTATTTGTTACACTTAAACTGTAAAATACTGATAGCTTAGTGGTAAGTTTTTGATACAAAAAAAAAACTGATGTAAATCTTCTAGTAGGTAGGTAAGACAATCAGCTAAATACGGTTAATTTCTAGCTTGTTAACTCTAAACTGTAAAATACTGTTATTTAATGTTAAGCTTTTAAATACAAACATGATTAACAGATGTAACTCTTTTACTAGACTACATAGACTACCACGTGTAAATAAAACAATTTTTTAAATCTGGTTAAATTGTCTGTTGCTAATTTGAAACTGTAAAATACTGTTAACCATCTAAATGTTAGTTAGCTATTGTTATTTATCTAAGAAAAAGTAACATAAACTGATGCAGAATATTAAATAAACAAAAAAAATCTTAATCTAAAAGTAACAAAACAACTCATATTGTTTTCAATCAGTTAACTGTTACACAAAAATATAAAAAATGTTGAAAATTAAGCTAATAATGAATAGGTTTTGGTGACCAATGTTGTTAGATGTAAATAATAACTTTAATATAGCCTATATCATAAATAACCCTTTATTTTAAAATATTTTAAAAGCTTGCGTGTGAATAATAAATTAATTATTATAACAATTGTTATTTATTTGTTTCTATTGACTATTTAAATTATTGTTTTTAAGTTAATTACTGCTGTTAACAAAAAAAAAATTAAAGCAACTTATTTTTAACGGTAAAGTAACAAAGTTATGTTAGTGCTAACAACATTGTATTAAATTATTGTTAACTTTAAATTTGACAGTTATAATAAAAGTGACAATGTGACTTCTAGAAATTTTAGTTTGCAAAATACTGTTAAGGATATAAAAAAATATTATTATTTATTGAGAGTAACACTTAAATTAACTGTTACTATTAATTATAATGTTAATTACAACAATGAGCTATAAATGCTGTAAATTGTAACCTGATATGTTTTATATAGCTTTTTTTAATTAGGGCTTCGAAAACCTAGACAACAGTTAAATAAATAATATTAGATAATATTTCTTAATCAGTTAATTACCATTTGAAAATTATACTTTATTTCTTAGATTAGATTAGAACTTATGAAATTCATAATCTCTTATGAGTATATTTACGCAGGTTTATTTTGAGCATTTAATGTATATTAGTATACCGAGAGAGATTGTCACCTTAAACTGTCAAATTCTGTTAATTCAATGATTAAAATCTAAATAAACAAAATGGGTAAAATTTTTTACTAGGTAACAATGTAGATGTTAATTAGCTGAATTAAGTTGAACTGTTTTTGAACTTGAAGTTAAGTTTTTTATAAAAATAAATCTGTATAAATAAATAAAAATAAATAGTAAATCTTAGTGTAGGTAAAACAAACAGCTAAATAGGGTTAAATTCTAGCTTGTTAAGGCTAAACTGTAAAAAACTGTTATTTAGTGTTAAGCTTGTGACAATGTGACAACAATTTACTCTCTAGAAATTTTAGTTTGCAAAATACTGTTGAGGATATAAACAAAAACTATTATTTATTAAGTGTAACACTTAAATTAACTGTTACCTATTAATTATAATGTTAATTACAAAAATTAGCTATAAATTCTATTAATTGGAACCTAATATTTTTTATACTGTTTTTTTTAATTTGGAGCTAAAATCTAGGCAAGAGTTAAATAACTAATATTTCTTAATCAGCTAATTGACATTATCTGTAAATTATACTTTATTTTTCAAATTAGATTGTAACTTATAACGCAGATTTATTTTAAGCGTTTAATGTATTTCAGTATATAGAAAGAGATTGTTATCTTAAACTGTCAAATTCTGTTAATTTAATGATTAAAATCTAAATGTACAAAATGTTACCTCTACTAGGTAACTGTGTAAATAAAACAATTAACTAAATTGAGTTAAATTGTTATTTGTTAAACTTAAATTATAAAATACTAATAGCCTAGTGTTTTTTGACACAAAAAAACTGATTTAAACTTTTTGTAAATACCAGTGTAGGTAAGACAATCAGCTAAATGCGGTTAAATTCTAGCTTGTTAACTGTAATCTTTAAAATACTGTTATTTAGTGTTAAACCTCTTAAATTTAAAAATGATTAACTGAACGTTTAGAAGTTTATAAGGTTTTAGTTAAGTGACACATAATCTCTTCAGTACATAATTCGCTGTTTTATTTTAAGCATTTAATGTTGTTTTTGAGTGTATAAAAATTGATTGTCATCTTAAACTGTCAAAATTTGTTAATGTGACAAATAATTGTTAATCTGATTAAAATCTAAGTGCAGAAAATGGTTAAAATCTCTACAAGGTAACCATGTAGATAAAATAATTAACTGGATTAAGTTAAATTGTTATTTGTTAGACTTATAAACTGTAAAATACTGATAGCTTAATGTTAAAATTTTGATACAAAAAAAAACTGATAGTAGGTAGGTAAGACAATCAGCTAAGTACGGTTAATTTCTAGCTTGTTAACTCTAAACTGTAAAATACTGTTATTTAGTGTTAAGCATCTAAATACAAACATGATTAACTGATGTAACTCTTGTACTAGACTACAGTGCAAATAAAACAATTTATTAAATTTGGTTAATTTGTTTGTTGCCAATTTGAATCTGTAAAATACTGTTAACTATCTAATTGTTAGTTAGCTATTGTTATTTATCTAAGAAAAAGTAACATAAACTGATGCAGAATATTAAATAAACAGAAAAAATCTTAATCTAAAAGTAACAAAACAACTCATATTGTTTTCAATCAGATAACTGTTACTTACACAAAAATATAAAAAATGTTGAAAATTAAGCTAATAATGAATAGGTTTTGGTGACCAATGTTGTTAGATGTAAATAATAACTTTAATATAGCCCATATCATAAATAACCCCTAATTTTTAAATATCTTAAAAGCATGCGTGTGAATAATAAATTAATTATTATAACAATTGTTATTTATTTGTTTCTATTGACTATTTAAATTATTGTTTTTAAGTTAATTACTGCTGTTAACAAAAAAAAACTTAAAACAACTTATTTTTAATTGTAAAGTAACAAAGTTATGTTAGTGCTAACAACATTGTATTAAATTATTGTTAACTTTAAATTTGACAGTTATAATAAAAGTGACAATGTGAACTCCAGAAATTTTAGTTTGCAAATTACTCATGTTGATATAAACAAAAACTATTATTTATTAATAGTAACACTTAAATTAACTGTTACTATTAATTATAATGTTAATTACAACAAATAGCTATGAATTCTGTAAATTGTAACCTGATTTTTTTTATATAGTTTTTTTTAATTTAGGCCTTCAATAATCTAAGCAACAGTTAATATTAGATAAAATTTCTTAATCAGCTAATTGACATTACCTGAAAATTATTCTTTATTTCTTAGATTAGATTAGAACTTATCTCTTATGATTATATATACGCAGGTCTATTTTGAGCATTTAATGTATTTTAGTATATCGAGAGAGATTGTCATCTTAAACTGTCAAATTCTGTTAATTTAATGATTAAAATCTAAATAAAAAAAATTGTTAACATTTTTACTAGGTAACAATGTAGATGTTAATTAACTGAATTAAGTTAAATTGTTCTTTGTTAAACTTAAACTGTAAAATACTGATAACTTGGAGTTAAGTTTTTTATAAAAATAAAACTAACGTAAAACTTATAGTAAATCCCAGTGTAGGTAAAACAATCAGCTAAATAAGGTTAAATTCTAGCTTGTTAAGGCTAAACTGTAAATTCTGTCATCTAGTGTTAAACCTCTAAAATGATTAACTGATGTACTAGACTACAGTGCAAATAAAACAATTTACTAAATTTGGTTAATTTGTTTGTTGCTAATTTTAAGCTGTAAAATACTGTTAAGTCTCTAAATGTTAGTGTTAATTATATAAATTTTGAAAAAAAGTAACATTAACTGATGTAGAATACTATGTACGTAAAAAAATTTCTATATAAAATTAACAAAAGATCTTATATTGTTTTCAATCAGTTAACTGTTACTCTATAATATAAAACATGTTTGTAGTTAATACAATTATTAAACTAAGAATAATTAGGTTTTAATAAACAATGTTGTTAGATATAAATAATAACTTCAATATAACTCATATTTTTTGAATGTTTAGATATCTTGATCTTTTGCAAGTGAATTATATATTAGTTATTATGACAATTACCATTTATTTGTTTTTATTAAACTATTTAGATTATTGTTTTCAAGTTAATTACTGCGTTAACCATAAAAACAAAAAATAACTATTATTTTTAACTGTGAAGTAACAATGTTACGTTAGTACTAACAACATTGTATTAAATTATTGTTAACTTTAAATTTGACAGTTATAATAAAAGTGACAATGTGACAATTTAACTGTTACTATTAATTATAATGTTAATTACAAAAATTAGCTATAAATTCTATTAATTGTAACCTAATATTTTTTATACTGTTTTTTTCAATTTGGAGCTAAAATCTAGGCAAGAGTTAAATACCTAATATTTCTTAATCAGCTAATTGACATTATCTGTAAATTATACTTTATTTTTCAAATTAGATTGTAACTTATAACGCAGTTTTATTTTAAGCGTTTAATGTATTTCAGTATATAGAAAGAGATTGTTATCTTAAACTGTCAAATTCTGTTAATTTAATGATTAAAATCTAAATGTACAAAATGCTACCTCTACTAGGTAACTATGTAAATAAAACAATTAACTAAATTGAGTTAAATTGTTATTTGTTAAACTTAAATTATAAAATACTAATAGCCTAGTGTTTTTTGACACAAAAAAACTGATTTAAACTTTTTGTAAATACCAGTGTAGGTAAGACAATCAGCTAAATGCGGTTAAATTCTAGCTTGTTAACTGTAATCTTTAAAATACTGTTATTTAGTGTTAAACCTCTTAAATTTAAAAATGATTAACTGAACGTTTAGAAGTTTATAAGGTTTTAGTTAAGTGACACATAATCTCTTCAGTACATAATTCGCTGTTTTATTTTAAGCATTTAATGTTGTTTTTGAGTGTATAAAAATTGATTGTCATCTTAAACTGTCAAAATTTGTTAATGTGACAAATAATTGTTAATCTGATTAAAATCTAAGTGCAGAAAATGGTTAAAATCTCTACAAGGTAACCATGTAGATAAAATAATTAACTGGATTAAGTTAAATTGTTATTTGTTAGACTTATAAACTGTAAAATACTGATAGCTTAATGTTAAAATTTTGATACAAAAAAAAACTGATAGTAGGTAGGTAAGACAATCAGCTAAGTACGGTTAATTTCTAGCTTGTTAACTCTAAACTGTAAAATACTGTTATTTAGTGTTAAGCATCTAAATACAAACATGATTAACTGATGTAACTCTTGTAGTAGACTACAGTGCAAATAAAACAATTTTTTAAATTTGGTTAAATTGTTTGTTGCCAATTTGAATCTGTAAAATACTGTTAACTATCTAAATGTTAGTTAGCTATTGTTATTTATCTAAGAAAAAGTAACATAAACTGATGCAGAATATTAAATAAACAAAAAAAACCTTAATCTAAAAGTAACAAAACAACTGATATTGTTTTCAATCAGTTAACTGTTACTTACACAAAAATATAAAAAATGTTAAAAATTAAGCTAATAATGAATAGGTTTTGGTGACCAATGTTGTTAGATGTAAATAATAACTTTAATATAGCCTATATCATAAATAACCCCTAATTTTTAAATATTTTAAAATCTTGCGTGTGAATAATAAATTAATTATTATAACAACTGTTATTTATTTGTTTCTATTGACTATTTAAATTATTGTTTTTAAGTTAATTACTGCTGTTAACAAAAAAAAACTTAAAACAACTTATTTTTAACTGTAAAGTAACAAAGTTATGTTAGTGCTAACAACATTGTATTAAATTATTGTTAACTTTAAATTTGACAGTTATAATAAAAGTGACAATGTGACCTCCAGAAATTGTAGTTTGCAAAATACTGTTAAGGATATAAAGAAATATTATTATTTATTAAGAGTAACACTTAAATTAACTGTTACTATTAATTATAATGTTAATTACAACAATGAGCTATAAATGCTGTAAATTGTAACCTGATATGTTTTATATAGCTTTTTTTAATTAGGGCTTCGAAAACCTAGACAACAGTTAAATAAATAATATTAGATAATATTTCTTAATCAGTTAATTACCATTTGAAAATTATACTTTATTTCTTAGATTAGATTAGAACTTATGAAATTCATAATCTCTTATGAGTATATATACGCAGGTTTATTTTGAGCATTTAATGTATATTAGTATATCGAGAGAGATTGTCATCTTAAACTGTCAAATTCTGTTAATTCAATGATTAAAATCTAAATAAACAAAATGGGTAAAATTTTCTACTGGGTAACAATGTAGATGTTAATTAACTGAATTAAGTTAAACTGTTTTTTGTTAAACTTAAACTGTAACATACTGATAACTTGAAGTTAAGTTTTTTATAAAAATAAATCTGTATAAATAAATCTGTATAAATAGTAAATCTTAGTGTAGGTAAAACAAACAGCTAAATAGAGTTAAATTCTAGCTTGTTAAGGCTAAACTGTAAAAAACTGTTATTTAGTGTTAAGCTTCTAAAATACAAAAATGATTAACTGATGTACTAGACTACAGTGCAAAAAAAAACAATTTACTAAATTTGGTTAATTTGTTTGTTGCCAATTTGAATCTGTAAAATACTGTTAACTTTCTAAATGTTAGTTAGTTAGTGTTAATTATCTAAATTTTAAGAAAAAGTAACATTAACTGATGTAGAATACTAAGTAAGTAAAAAAATCTTAATATAAATGTAACAAAACATCTCATATTGTTATCAATCAGTTAACTGTTACACAAACATATAAAACATGTTTGTAGTTAATACAATTATTAAACTAATAATAATTAGGTTTTAATAAACAATGTTGCTAGATATAAATAATAACTTCAATATAACTCCTATTTATTGAATGTTTAGATATCTTGATCTTTTGCAAGTGAATTATATATTAGATATTATAACAATTATTATTTATTTGTTTTTATTAAACTATTATTTTTAACTGTGAAGTAACAATGTTACGTTAGTATTAACAACATTGTATTAAATTATTGTTAACTTTAAATTTGACAGCTATAATAAAAGTGACAATGTGACAACAATTTACCTTCTAGAAATTTTAGTTTGCAAAATACTGTTGAGGATATAAACAAAAACTATTATTTATTAAGTGTAACACTTAAATTAACTGTTACTATTAATTATAATGTTAATTACAAAAATTAGCTATAAATTCTATTAATTGTAACCTAATATTTTTTATACTGTTTTTTTCAATTTGGAGCTAAAATCTAGGCAAGAGTTGAATACCTAATATTTCTTAATCAGCTAATTAACATTATCTGTAAATTATACTTTATTTTTCAAGTTAGATTATAACTTATAACGCAGTTTTATTTTAAGCGTTTAATGTATTTCAGTATATAGAAAGAGATTGTTATCTTAAACTGTCAAATTCTGTTAATTTGCTGATTAAAAACTAAATGTACAAAATGTTACCTCTACTAGGTAACTATGTAAATAAAACAATTAACTAAATTGAGTTAAATTGTTATTTGTTATTTGTTAAACTTAAATTGTAAAATACTAATAGCCCAGTGTTTTTTGACACAAAAAATCCGATATAAAACTTTTTGTAAATACCAGTGTAGGTAAGACAATCAGCTAAATACGGTTAAATTCTAGCTTGTTAACTGTAATCTTTAAAATACTGTTATTTAGTGTTAAACCTCTTAAATTTAAAAATGATTAACTGAACGTTTAGAATTTTATAAGGTTTTAGTTGAGTGAGACATAATCTCTTAAGTAAATAATTTGTTTTTTTATTTTAAGCATTTAATGTTGTTTTTGAGTGTATAAAAATAGATTGTTATCGTAAACTGTCAAGATTCGTTTATTTGACAGTTAATTGTTAATCTGATTTAAATCTAAGTGCAGAAAATGGTTAAAAACTCTACAAGGTAACCATGTAGATAAAACAATTAATTGGATTAAGTTAAATTGTTATTTGTTACACTTAAACTGTAAAATACTGATAGCTTAGTGTTAAGTTTTTATACGCAAAAAAAAACTGATGTAAAATTCTAGTAGGTAGGTAAGACAATCAGCTAAATGCGGTTAATTTGTAGCTTGTTAACTCTAAACTGTAAAATACTGTCATTTAGTGTTAAGCTTTTAAATACAAACATGATTAACTGATGTAACTCTTGTACTAAACTTTTGTGTAAATAAAACAATTTTTTAAATCTGGTTAAATTGTTTGTTGCCAATTTGAATCTGTAAAATACTGTTAACTGTCTAAATGTTAGTTAGCTAGTGTTATTTATCTAAGAAAAAATAACATAAACTGATGTAGTAGAATATTAAACAAACAAAAAAAATCTTTATCTAAAAGTAACAAAATAACTCATATTGTTTTCAATCAGTTAACTGTTACTTACACAAAAATATAAAAAATGTTGAAAATTAAGCTAATAATGAATAGGTTTTGGTGACCAATGTTGTTAGATGTAAATAATAACTTTAATATAGCCTATATCATAAATAACCCTTTATTTTAAAATATTTTAAAAGCTTGCGTGTGAATAATAAATTAATTATTATAACAATTGTTATTTTTTTGTTTCTATTGACTATTTAAATTATTGTTTTTAAGTTAATTACTGCTGTTAGCAAAAAAAGAAAACAAAAAACAACTATTAGCTTTAACTGTAAATTAACAAAATTATGTTAGTACTAATAACATTGTATTAAATTATTGTTAACTTTAAATTTGACAGTTATAATAAAAGTGACGATGTGACCTTTAGAAATTTTAGTTTGCAAATTACTCATGTTGATATAAACAAAAACTATTATTTATTAATAGTAACACTTAAATTAACTGTTACTATTAATTATAATGTTAATAACAACAAATAGCTATGAATTCTGTAAATTGTAACCTAATTTTTTTTATATAGTTTTTTTCAATTTGGGCCTCCAGTAATCTAGGCAACATTTAATATTAGATAAAATTTCTTAATCAGTTAATTGACATTACCTGAAAATTATTCTTTATTTCTTAGATTAGATTAGAACTTATCTCTTATGATTATATATACGCAGGTTTATTTTAAGCATTTAATGTATTTTAGTATATCGAGAAAGATTGTCATTTTAAACTGTCAAATTCTGTTAATTCAATGATTAAAATCTAAATAAAAAAAATTGTTAACATTTTTACTAGGTAACAATGTAGATGTTAATTAACTGGATTAAGTTAAATGATTCTTTATTAAACTTAAACTGTAAAATACTGATAACTTAGAGTTAAGTTTTTTTATAAAAATAAAACTGATGTAAAACTTATAGTAAATCCCAGTGTAGGTAAAACAATCAGCTAAATAAGGTTAAATTCTAGCTTGTTAAGGCTAAACTGTAAATTCTGTCATTTAGTGTTAAACCTCTAAAATGATTAACTGATGTACTAGACTGCAGTGCAAATAAAACAATTTACTAAATTTGGTTAATTTGTTTGTTGCTAATTTTAAGCTGTAAAATACTGTTAATTCTATAAATGTTAGTGTTAATTATCTAAATTTTGAAAAAAAGTAACATTAACTGATGTAGAATACTAAGTACGTAAAAAAATCTCATTATAAAATCAACAAAAGATCTTATATTGTTTTCAATCAGTTAAGTGTTACACTATAATATAAAACATGTTTGTAGTTAATACAATTATTAAACTAAGAATAATTTGGTTTTGATAAACAATGTTGTAAGATATAAATAATAATCTCAAAATAACTCATATTTTTTAAATGTTTAGAAGATAGCTTGATCTTTTGCAATGAATTATATATTAGTTATTATGACCATTATTATTTATTTGTTTTTATTAAACTTTTGAGATTATTGTTTTGAACTTAATTGCTGCTGTCAACAATAAAAACAAAAATAACTATTATTTTTAACTGTGAAGCAACAATATTACATGGTATTAAATTATTGTTAACTTTAAATTTGACAGTTATAATAAAAATAACATTTTACTATCCAAAAATTTTAGTTTGCAAAATACTGTTAAGAGTATAAAAAAAACTGTTATTTATTAAGTGTAATACTTAAATTAACTGTTACTATTAATTACAAACTTTTGCTATAATTTCTATAAATTGTAACCTAATATTTTTTATACTGGTTTTTTTTAATTTAGAGCCAAAATCTAGGCAATAGCTGAATATCTAATATTAGATAATATTTCTTAATCAGTTAATTGACATTATCTGTAAGTTATACTTTATTTTTTAAATTAGATTATAACTTATAACGCTGTTTTATTTTAAGCGTTTAATGTATTTCAGTATATGGAAAGAGATTGTTATCTTAAACTGTCAAATTCTGTTAATTTGCAGATTGAAAACTAAATGTACAAAATGTGACCTCTACTAGGTAACTATGTAAATAAAACAATTAACTAAATTGCATTAAATTGTTATCTGTTAAGCTTAAATTGTAAAACACTAATAACCCAGTGTTTTTTGTCACAAAAAAACTTATATGAAACTTTTTGTAAATATCAGTGTAGGTAAGACAATCAGCTAAATACGGTTAAATTCTAGCTTGTTAACTGTAAGCTTTAAAATACTGTTATTTGGTGTTAAACCTCTAAAATTTAAAAATAATTAACTAATGTTTCACTAACTTGTACTACACGGCAGTGTAAATAAAACAATTAACTGAATTTGGTTAAATTGTTTAATGCCAATTTTAAACAGTAAAATACTGTTAACTATCTAAATGTTAGCTAGTTAGTGTTAATTATCTAAATTTTAAAAAAGTAATTAACTGTTGTAGAATGTTAAATAAGTAAAAAAATCTAAATATAAAATTACCAAAACAACTGATATTATTTTCAATCTGTTAACACTGTTACTTACACAATAAAATAAAAAATGTTAGAAGTTAACACAATTATAAACTAACAACAATTTGTTTTTGGTAAACAATGTTGTTAGATGTAAATAATAACTTTAATGTAACTTATAATTTTTGAATATTCAGGCAGCTTGATCTTTTGCATGTGAATTATATATTAGTTATTTTAACAATTATTATTTATTTGTTTTTATTAAATATTTTTATTATTGTTTTTAAGCTAACTTCTGCTGTTAACAATAAAAACCAAAAAATAACTATTATTTTTAACTGTGAAGTAACAATGATATGTTAGTAATAACAACATTGTATTAAATTATTGTTAACTTTATATTTGAGAGTTATAATAAAAGTGACAATGTGACAACAATTTACTCTTCAGAAATTTTAGTTTGCAAAATACTCATGTGGATATTAACGAAAACTATTATTTATTAAGTGTAACACTTAAATTAACTGTTACTATTAATTATTAAGCTAATTACAACAATTAGCTATAAATTTTGCAAATTGTAACCTGATACTTTTTATATAGTTTTTTCTAATTTGGAGCCATAATCTAGACAACAGTTGAATAACTAAAATTAGATAATATTTCTCAATCAGTTAATTGACATTATCTGTAAATTATATTTTATTTCTGAAATTAGATTATAACTTATAACGCAGTTTTACTTTGAACATATAATGTATTTTAGTATATAGAGAAATATTGTCATCTTAAAATGTCTGTTAATATTTAATGATTAAAATCTAAATGCTCAAAATGGTTAACATTTCTACTAGTTAATTATGTAAATGTTAATTAACTGGGATAAATTAACTTGTTAAATTTAAACTGTAAAATACTGATAACTTAGAGAATTTTTCTATAGAAAAAAACTGATGTAAACCTTGTAGTAAATACCAGTGTAGGTAAGACAATCAGCTAAATAAGGTTAAATTCTAGTTTGTTAAGTCTAAACTGTAAAATACTGTTATTTAGTGTTAAGCATCTAAATACAAACATAATTAACTGATGTAAAACTTGTTCTAGGTCACAGTGTAAATAAAACAGTTAACTAAAGTTGGTTAAACTGTTTGTTGCTTAGTTTGAACTGTAAAATACTGTTAACTATCCGAATGTTAGTTAGCTAGTGTTAATTATCTAAATTTGAAAAAAAGTATCTTTATCTGATTTAAAATATTAAATAAGTGAAAATATCTCAATATAAAAGTAACTTCCTGATGCAAAAGCTTATCAAGGTACCAGTGTAGATAAAAAAATAATTTTTTAAATTTGTCACTTGTTTTCGGTGGCCGATTTTTTTTGCATAATGTTACAATTTGTTATAAATAAGAAAACGTGATTTAAAATCAAAAAAGCATAATTATAAACAAATTGTTTTGGAATTGGTTGCTCTGATAAGTTTTATTCAGCTAAATAATATTAAGCATTTTTCAAAATGTTAAACTTTTGAAATCGGAATCGTTTTAAACAGTTCAGACCGTAAAATGCTGAATCTAAATCTTATAGTAAAGTAACTTAGCTGATAAAACATTTCCGATAAATGTCAATAAAAAATTAGCGGTAAACAGATTTAACTTAAATTGCCACTGGCTAATCAAAAAAATATTGTAAAAAGTCTTAAATCTAAATCAATGTGTTTGGTTGAATTATAGACTTTTAACACAAAAACAAATTTTAAAACTTTTAAAATGACAGTTATTAGAAAACTTTCTATATATTAGTTAAGTTATGTTTAACACTAGTTAATACACACTATTTTTTTTTCAGTTTATAGTTACCAGAAAATATAATTCTGTTATTCACAAAAAAAATTTAACTAGTTAAAGCAATAAGCTATCAACAGTTATTAAGCTAAAATTCTAGACAACAAACGTGCTATAAATTTAAAAATGTGTTAACCTTAAGTAAAAATTTTTAACGTAACTGTCATAATAGAGTTATAACTGTCGATGCTCTAATTAAATTTATTTACAGTTTTTTATAAAAATGGTACACTCGAGTGAACAATTTGAAAATTTGTTAACTTTAAGTAAAAATTTTTAACATAACTGTCATAATAGAGTTATAACTGTCGATGCTCTAATTAAATTTATTTATAGTTTTAAAGATGGTACACTCAAGTGAACAATCTGATAGTAGCTGTTACATTGTTTAAAACTGTTGACTGTTTAACAGCTAAAATAACTAACCGTTTAAGCTGTTAAAATAATTACTATTTAATAGTCCAAGAAACATCAGTTGAAAATATTAGTTCTTATTAACTAGTTTTACATTTATGTACTAACCGTTAGTAACGGTTAATTTAGTTAGTAAACATATATAATAAGAACCAATTAGTTGTAATGAAATATATGTAAAAATAATCATAATGATTTTATTTCTAAAAAACCCAATTTTGTTTCAAACATTAATGTGTCTAAGTAACTGAAAATAACTTTATTAATCTAAGCTGTCATAAACTGTCAAACTTTTAATCTATTTTATTTTAAATTAAATTGAAAGTATTTATTTTCAAATAGCAATTATTATATAATAATTGATAATGCAAACAATATGAGAATATAGTAATTCTGCTATTTGTTAGATAAAAAATAATTAATGGTTTTAAAATATGGTTTACTATATGTATTTATAAATTTAATTAATCTTAATATATTAGTGTTAACTGTTATCTAAACATAATTATTTTAAATTTAAGAGATACTATTATTGTTATCTCTTAAATTTAAAATAATTATGTTAATAATAGTTTTATTATTAGTTCAAATTTATTTTATTACGTTTTTAGTTTTATTAGTTTAAATTTTTTTTCAATTAACTAACTGTTATCTAAATAATTACTTCAAGAACTTTTCTTATATTATCTTAACTACTATATTAATTCTATGTTTTGTTTATTTTATCATGTTTAGTATATTAATAACAGCTTTAAAAAAAATTAGAAATGCTAACTGTTAACATTTAAGCTGATTGGCTAATCAAATTAACGAAGTTAACAGTTAACTATTTTGGTAAACTTACCACAAAATTGTACAATAATAATATCGTTTAAGATATTGTAGTAATATATCTGATTATAAAAATTGAATAAACTTAGCAGTTAACGTTTATTTATACATAATACTTAAACATCAAATTATAGTTATAATTGTAATAACTGTTAAATACAAAAAGGTTATAATACGCTGTAAATAATTTATTTGACAGTTAAATTGTAATTGCTAAATGATTTATAAACTGTAAAGCATTTATTTTAATTTTTAATAGTTTTTTAATTGTACTGAAGAGTTTAACTGCAAAATTTAGAAATATATTCCTAACTTACAATTTTTATATAATTTGCTTTAAAGTAGTACAGGGTGTATAATATTAGGGCGGCTGTGTTTTTTGGCAACAGGTCGTAGACCTTAGCAGGTGTTAATAACAGGTTTATTATTATTTTTGTAACTATAATTTTGATAAAAATAAATAATAATAATTTACAAGTTACAAAATAGTAAATGTTATTCTTCTATTTACAAAAAATAATATTTAACGCCGGTGTTCTGTTAATAATTAAAATTGTATTTTTCAAATAACTGCCGTACCGCATAATGGTCAATAACTATTTAGTTAATATTTTCAGCTTTATCCTAAAAGAAAAAATTAACAATGCTAATTATTAAAGCTTAAGTTGATTGGCTAATCAAATTAGCTATGTTAGCAGTTAATTGTTTTGATTTATTCTAAATTGTACAATTATAGAAAACATAGTAGTGTTTAAATATATAATTTATGAAATTATATATTGTAACGTGAAAGCTGTACAGTTTATTTATATAACTTATTTACAGAATTATTAATTTATCTACTAATAGTACGCTACTAATTTACACTAATTTATGAGTTATCAATATTACACTATTTTGTTAAAACGTTTTGTACATTTAATGAACACTACTGAACTTGAACTTGAACTGAGCCTCACTCTCGCTTGCTGCTCGCTTATATCGTTTCCGGTACCGACAGTCTGGGACCCATTGATTGACCGTCACGAACCTTTGATCTTTTGCAAATCTTCAACTTCGTTACAATATTGAAAAAGCAAAAAAAAATCAATTTTTATAAAACATGTAGAAACCCTACTATAAATAGGCGAATGAAAATATTTCAACCAATAATACTAAATTCTAAAAAACAAAGTACTATTATCGGCTAATTGAATAGAGCAAAGTGTTAAGGTATATATTAAATTCAATATAATTAGAACTACATAAATTGAAGCCAGACCTATTTTTGACATAAATTATAAATGACAGACATACTTTCTAAAATTTTTTTAAATAAAAAAAAAAAAACTAGTGAAACAACAAATTGAAATCATTAAAATAATAATTAAACAAACAAAAAAAAATTTTTTAAATAATAAAAATAATTGTAAGTGAATAAAAAAAGTTTTGGACGTTTTCCACTTGCAACGCTTAGCTGGAAATTTTTTATCTTTTTGTTATTATTACAACAAAATTGAAATAAATGTATTTGCTTACATGACATGTTTTGAACTTATTAGCCGTCGTCAGTTAGACGTAAAACGTTAAAAAAGCGCTAAAAATGAGTAAAACTTATTTTTATTTTATTTTTTATATTTTTGTAAGCTTTTATATTAATATTTAATTCTAGAATATATGTTGTTTATTATGAAAATGTGGTAGAGATACCAAAACATTTTAGTGCAGTGCGTTTATAAATTATTTAGATCTACTCTTGCCTTGAAATTTCTAACGTGTGTTCAATTTTTGATTAGTTTATACGCAGAAACGTGCGATATTATGGACGAGCTTTGACGTTTGTTGGCAATCATACTAGCACAAACAATAAAATTTCGTCAAAATAAATTACACAGCAAGAGTGGATCCAAATAAATTATAAACGTGCTACTAGTCTTAACCAATTTTTTTGAAAGTTATATAGGAAACAACGTCAAACGTTGCAAATTTATTTTAATAGCTATTGTGTTAAAAAATCACTGATTATAATCAAAATAAATGAAAAGTTTTTAAATTGCATCTTGTTTATATATAAAATTTTTGCTTTTAATTAAAGCAAAACATTTTTTGAAAATTTTGTTACAATTAATGCAATTTTGTTAATTTTAAATAATGCCTAGAAGATGGTTGATTCTACGGTTTGACGTAAACAACAACTAAAAATATCATTACATAATAAATATATTGGTTAGACAATACAGCGTGGTCAACAATAACTGTTTCAGTTGGCAACATTTTTTAGAAACTTTTTTTATTTGCGTAGTTGCAACACTGTACCCGGATACGCTTGTTTGACAAATATTTGACATAACACTTTTAAAAAAAATTGAAGGTTATGTCGCAGCAACTAACTCTTTAATTAGCATGTGTTAATGATATTGTCAGTGTCAAAGATGTTACCTGTCATCAACAGGAAGTAGTTGCTGTTATATCATTTTAAAATGAAATGTAGGATTGCCAACTCAAACAGTTATTGTTGACCATGCTGTATACAATACACAATTGTTGACAGATTTACAAATACGTTAGTTAATTTAAGTTTGTATTTGTATAATTACGTTTTTTTGTGGCTACCATATTGGTCTATTGCTACCCTTTTACGATAAGGATATATAGCCAGACAAAAGATATTTTTTTTATAAACAAACGTTTTTGCTTGGGTGGGATTTGAACCCACGCTGATCATTTAGTTAGGCTCTAGAAGTACTATCTTTAGCCGCCAGGCTACCGAGCGACCCTTAAGATTTAAGTCAGTTTTAACAGCTGAATAATTATCTTAAAAGTTATGTGCAATTTTATAAATAGTAACAATTAAGTTATGCTTACATGCATTGTTTGCGCTGCTAAAAGCTATAATTACACTAGATTAAAAAGAATTGCGATAATTTAGCGTGTTAGAAGCTTAACCTTAGCGTACGTAAAGTCCATAAAAAGCTTAATAATAATATGTATAATAATAATAAGATGTAATAATGGGACTGGATTGCGTTTAAAGACACGACGAACGAACACGGCAGTATAGCCAACCATGCGTGAAGAAAACTCGCAGTGTGGTCACGCGTCTGCAAGATCGCGTCACGACTATGATGCAGTCGCTCGAATTTCGCACGCTGCTGCCATGCAGAATGCACGCTAAGAGCAAGACTACTATTTCTTTTTATTTTTATTAATCTTAAGGGCATTTGCAACAAAAATGACTATTACTATATAATGGGAATTTCTCAAAAAAAAGTGACATTTTGTAGACAATTTTTTGACAAATATCAGAATTATTGCTTCAGCAGTTGGTAATCAAAGAACAAAAAGTTTATTAATATCATTTTTTTTAATATTGGTAATCAAATCTAGTAACTAGTGACTTTTATAGTGTATTGTGACGTCACAAGTATTGTTCTTTGAGGTTATGTTGTCACTAAAACATTGCGGTTACAAATAACATGTTTATGAGTTTTGAAAATGTTTTGTCTTAAAGTTACAAATATCATTTTTTTTTTAGATTTGAAAAGGTTTTTTTTTATATTAAGTCAATGGTTTTTTTTCTATTTTTTATATTTGTAAAAGTGACATTTTGTAGACTACTATCGCTCATCAGCATAAAAAGACATAGTAACTTTAGTGACTTTTATAGTGTATTATGACGTCTTAAGTACTGTTGAGATAATATGAGATAATGTTATCACTAATTAAAATGTCACAAAAAGCTGTTTCAAATAGCTTTTTTTTTATTTTAAAATGTTTTGTTTTAAAAATTTTGTTTAATGTCAGTCTAATAGTTCTTTTTTTATTTTTTGTTATACTTGAAGTCTTTTGCAGACAAAGCTATTATTAAAAAATAATATTTTTTTGTAACAGTTGACATCTTGTAGACTACTATCGCTCATTAGCATAAAAAAACTTAGTAACTTTAGTGACTTTTATAGTGTATTATGAATTTTGAAAGACTGTTATTTGAGGTTATGTTTCCACTAGTTCAAATGTCACTAAGACATTGCAGTTTTAATGAGTTTTATAGTAACAAATTGTTATACATTAGTTATACTAATAAGATTTTTTTCTTGGTTTTGGAAATGCTTAGCCATTATAATGTTTGTTTTATATAAAGTCTAATAGATCTTTATTATAAGTTTTATTATACTTAAAAACATTTGCAAATAGGGCTATTATTATGTAATAGTATTTTTTTTTCAACAAATGACATTTTGTTGACCACTACTGCTTATTTAACATAAAATGACAATTTTATAACATATATCAGAATTATTGTTTGTTCACTAAAGACTATTAATGTTATATTTTTTTTAATATAAATAATCAAATCTAGTTACCTTAGGGACTTTTATAGTGTAACATGACTTTTCAAGTATTGTTATTTGAGGTTATGTTGTCACTAATTAAAATGTCACTAAAAAATACAAATAACATTTTTTTTGTTTTAAAAAAGTTGTGTTTTAAATATTTTTTTATATGTCACGTCTAATAGCTCTTTTTGCATTTTTATTATACTTAAAAGCATTTGCAAGAAAAAACAACAAAAAATTGTAAAAATAATTGTTTCCTAAAATTTTCAGCTACGGCTTCAGTACTTTATAATAAAAAAACAAAAAATTTATTAAAAATTAGTTTTTTGTTTAATATAAGTAACCAAGCCTCGTAGTTTTAGTGAATTTTATAGTGTATTAGGTAATTAGATTTTAAACAGTATTGTACAAATAACAATTTTTTTTTAGCTTTAAAAGTGTTTTGTTTTAAATATTTTGTTTTTTATCAAATCAAATAAGTCTTGTACCTGTTTCTATTTATTTTTCGAAAAAATTTGAATAAAACTTAACTAATCTAAGAAAGAAGTGACAAGTTTGCTGTCAATAAATGTCTATTTTAAAAAGCTACTACCAACTTTACAAAAATTTTAAAGCAATATAATCTAGTCCAGTATGAATTATTGATACCAATCGCAATAATAAAATATTCCTATACGTCAGTTATGTTATAAAAAAACAGGATTTACATGGCTGATTACATGTAGTCGTAGTATAACTAATACGGTCTGTGACTATTTTTCGGTTAAATACTAATAAAAATTTAAAATAAAGTATTAATTGCTTATAATTGAATATTTTTTGGACATTTATAAAAAGTTCGACCACTAATATAGACAATAGGTGAAAGGTCATAAATGATTATCATAACAATCAATTGTTTTTTTCTTTTTTTTATAATTGTAAAAGTGACATTTTGTAGACTACTACCGCTGATTAGCATAAAAAGACTTAGTGACTTTAGTGACTTTTATAGTGTATTATGACTTTTTAAAGATTGTTATTTGAGGTTATGTTCCCACTAGTTCAAATGTCACTAAGTCATTGCAGTTTTAGTGACTTTTTTAATAACAAATTGTTATACATTAGTTATACTAATAAGATTTTTTTTTTGGGTTTGAAAACGTTTTGTCATTAAAATGCTTGGATTATATCAAATCTAATAGATCTTTATTTTAATTTTTATTATACTTAAAAACATTTGCAAATAGGGCTATTATTATGTAATAGTATTTTTTTTCAACAAATGACATTTTGTTGACCACTACTGCTTATTTAACATAAAATGACAATTTTAAAACATAAATCAGAATTATTGTTTGATCACTTGATAATTAAAGAACAAAAAAATTATTAATGTTATATTTTTTTTAATATAAGTACCTAATCAAATTTAGTAACTTTAGGGACTTTTATAGTGTAACATGAATTTTCAAGTATTGTTATTTGAGGTTATGTTGTCACTAATTAAAATGTCACTAAAAAATACAAATAACATTTTTTTTGTTTTAAGAAATTTTTGTCTTAAATATATGTCAGGTCTAATAGCTCTTTTTGTATTTTTTTTATACTTGAAAGCATTTGCAAGAAAAAACAACAAAAAATTGTAAAAATAAAATCTAAATTGTTTTCTGAAATTTTCAGCTATTGCTTCAGTACTTTATAATAAAAAAACAAAAAATTTATCAAAAATTTGTTTTTTGTTTAATATGAGTAACCAAACCTCGTAGTTTTAGTGAATTTTATAGTGTATTAGGTAATTAGATTTTTTAAGTATCGTAAACAGTATTGTACAAATAGCAAATTTTTTTTTAGCTTTTAAAATGTTTTGTTTTAAATATTTTGTTTTATATTAAATCTAGTAGCCCTTGCACCGGTTTCTATTTATTTTTCAAAAAAATTTTAATAAAATCTATCTAATCTAAGTGACAAGTTTGCTGTCAATAAACGTCTACTTTAAAGATTTACTACCAACTTTACAAAAACTTCAAAGCAATATAATCTAGTCCAGTATGAATTATTGATACCAATCGCAATATAAAATATTCCTATACGTCAGTTATGTTTTAAAAAAACAGGCTTTACATAATTGATTACAAGTAATCGTAGTATCACTAATACGGTCGGTGACTATTTTGCGGTTAAATAACAATAAAAATTTACAATAAAGTATTATTGTAAATTGTTCATAATTGAATATTTCTTGTTTTTTTTTTAAATATTATTAAATATTTAGTAACTTTAGTGACTTTTAAAGTGTAATATAAGTTTTCAAGTATTGTTATTTGAGGTTATGTTGTTACCAGTTGAAAAGTCACTAAAACATTGCTGTTACAAATACATGTTTTTTTAGTTTTGAAAATGTTCTGTCTTAAATATTTTGTTTTATATCACGTTTTATAGTTCTTTGTTTTTTTTATACTTAAGAGCATTTCCAAGAAAAGTCAACAAAAAATTTAAAAAACCTCTAATTTTTTTCAAAAATTTTTAGTTAATGCTTCAGTGCTTTATTATCAAAAAACTTAAAGTTTATTAAAAATTTGTTTTTTTTCAATATGAGGAACCAAATCTTGTAGTTTTAGTCAATTTTATATTGTATTAAGACTTTCTAAGTATTGTAAAAAAGATGTTATTTAAGGTTATATTGCCACTACTTAAAATGTCACTGTTAGAAATAACATTTTTTTTTATTTTAAAAATGTTTTATTTTAAATATTTGGTTTTAAATAATTTTAAGTTTAATAAGTCTTACATCTATTTCTATTTATTTTTTGAACAAATTTTTACAAAGAAGAAGTGACAAGTTTGCTGTCAATAAACGTCTATTTTAAGGATTTAGTACCAACTTTTTAAAAGCTTCAAAGCAAAAGAAACTAGTCCAGTATAAATTGATACCAATCGCAAGAATACAATATAACTACTTGTCAGTTATGTTATAAAAACCGACTTTACCTGATTGATTACAAGTAATCGTAGTATAACTAATACGGTAGAGCTTATTTGTTTTCTGTTGGCGGATCACGTGTTCATGCGCAGAAGCTGTAATTGGTAGTTTTTTGCTATTACTAACTAAACTAAAAACGTCAGCTAAATCTTATTTTTTTACTTTGCTTGCTTGCTTTAATATAAATAGAACAACCTAAATACTTACAGCATACTAGCACAGTAATTTAATTTAGATTACATAAATTACATTAATTTAATTTTGAGCGGTTCAAAAGATGGCCGAATGTTTTCAGCGCTCACTTATTCCATCAGCTGTCAATGTTCGCGCAGATTAGTGACGTCACAGCCGCCAAGAGAAAACAAATAAGCTCTAATAAATAATAATAATAATAAAATTTACAATAAAGTAATTAATTGCTCATAATTGTATATTTCTTGAACAAAGCACTAATATAGACAATAGGTGAAAGGTTGTGACCAAGTCATAAATGATTATCATAATAATCGAGATTGGTTCCAGCAGCACCGCCTGGGGTTCTAAAATTTTTTGTCTTATTTTCTTTGTTGAATGTTTTTGAAAACCTTAAAAATATCATTATACAGTGTGATCAAGTAGTGAACAAGCCTAGTTTTTCTAATGGTTTTTAGTTCTCACTGTAATTGTTCTCATTGTATAACCTTTTGAACTCTGAGTTCTCTCTGCATCAAGAAGTAACAGAAATCGCTCATTACCATCATGTGCACTTTTATAACAATTTCCTCGGTTGCAACCAGCAATTATCATCATCATGGGTCCACTTGAACCAAGGACATGTGTATCACGACATCAGAAACTATGCTTATTGAACCTTATCCTGATGTACGTTAGAAAAAGTGGCCTGTATATTATATAGCCGATCTTCGATCAGTGACAACTACTCACGCTTACGCTCCGATTAACGCTACCATTAAAATTCGTCATGGATGATGGGTGAAAACGTGCAGAAAATTACAAAAATCATATAAATATTTTGTTTTTTAGATGACTTTTTAAAAAACTGAAAAAAAATTTTTTTTTGTTATGTTTGCCATTGTGAAATTGTGGTTTAAAGCCATTTTTGTTGTGAAACTTTGTTGTTTTTGTGGTAATGTAATTCTATTATTTTTAAATGAATTGAATTGTTTACCAAAGACAAAGGTCATATATTTTGTTATTTAGATAGGTTTCTAAAGAAGTTGAAAATGTTTTTTTGCTATTTTTGTTTTTTAAGACAATTATTTTGACTTACTTAATTAGGCAATTAGTTTCTCGAACAAAACCAAAATTTGGTTTGAAAATATGTATTATTCTTCTTTTTTAAAGTAATTAATTTTTTTTTTGTTTATTTATTGTATTTTTATTCTTACTTTGTATTTTTTTCTTAATCTATCTGTTAATTGCTGTTTTGAACAAATTAGCTAAATGTCAGAAAGGTTTTGTAAAATATGTAAAAAAATGCTTACAAGCTGCTTTATTTTTTTTCCTAATAACTTAAGCTTAGTGTTTTTTTTTCTTTTTACATTTTTTTGTTTTTATAACGTTCAACCGAAACATTATTTTTAATTTTTAAGATTTCTAGAAATACCCTTTTTTTTTTTAATTTACGTTTATAACTTTTTAAGTCGTTTGTATTCTACGATGTTTTTATCTAAAACATTTAATATCTGCGTTAAAAAACATTTTATATACGACCACTTTATAATAAACAAATTAATTGATGTGTGTGAAAGCTGCATATTCTTACAAAATAATTTGATTTATTTTTTTGTTGTTGTTGTGGTAACATTATTCTGTTTTTTATCAATTGTGTTGTATTTTGAACTAAAAACAAAGGTTATATTTTAAAATTTAGATGGGTTTTTAGAGAAGCTAAAAATATTTTTCTTGTTAATTTTTGTACTTTTCATACTATTATATCAATTTTTTTTGTTAAAAAATTTATATTACTCTTTTTTTATATAGTAATTATAAATTATATTATTTATTTTTCTCATGTTGTTTATTAAATGTTTTTATTTTGTTTCTATTGTTACGCTGCATTTTTTCTCAATCTATTTGGTTATTGCCACTTTTACAAAATTGCGGAATGTAAAAAAGCTTTTCAAAAAAATGTAGACATCTAAAACATATTGTTAGATTTTTATAATTAAAAGTGTTTTTTTTTAAATACTTCAAGTTTTCTATTTCTTCCTGTTTTTTATATGTTCCTGTTATGAGAATAATATAATTCTCATTCTCATCTCATCCTAAGATAAATTATATTTTTAATAAAAAACAAGGTTATTTATGTTGTTATTCAAACGTGTTTTTAGAAAAGCTAAACAATTTTTTCTTGTTTTTTTTATATGTTTATGGCTATTCTTTTAACGCAATTTTATTATGCAATATAACTTTTTTTTTAAATAATTGATATATTTTTTTATATAATAATTCAAATTTATTATTTGTTATTCTTTTGTTGTTTATTGTTTTTTTTTTAATTTTTGCATTGTATTTTTTCTATCTGTTTGCTAATGAGCACTGTCAATTTTTTTTTAAGTGTAGATATCAAAAGAAACTTGTTTTTTATAATTAAAACCGTTGCATAGCTTTTTTTTATAATTAAAAAAAACGATTTCTTACTGCTTTTATTTTTTTATTTAATTATTTCTAATTTAATTAATTTAATCAGATTAATTAATAATTTTATGTATATATTCTTATTCAATATAATGTTTTATTCTTTTTTTTGTTGTGATAGTATATTAATTCTACTATTTTTAAATAAATTGCATTTCTATCTAAAGACAAATGTTAAATATTTTGCAATTTAATAGTAATTAATGCTTTTTCTGGTTGTTTATTTATTTTTTACATTTTTTTATTTTTTATTGTATTTTTTAAATCTATGTCTTAATAATTGGCACTTTTAAAAATTTGGGTAACGTCAGAAAACTTTTGTAAAAGTGTAAATACCCAAGTGTTTTTTTTCCATTATTATGAAAAAAAAGTTGAGTTATTACTCAAGTTTTCTACATTTTTCTGTTTTTTTTCAATTTCTATTCTATTCTATTCTATTCTATTCTATTCTATTCTATTCTATTCTATTCTATTCTATTCTATTCTATTCTATTCTATTCTATTCTATTCTATTCTATTCTATTCTATTCTATTCTATTCTATTCTATTCTATTCTATTCTATTCTATTCTATTCTATTCTATTCTATTCTATTCTATTCTATTCTATTCTATTCTATTCTATTCTATTCTATTCTATTCTATTCTATTCTATTCTATTCTATTCTATTCTATTCGATTCTATTCGATTCTATTCGATTCTATTCTATTCTATTCTATTCGATTCTATTCTATTCTATTCTATTCTATTCTATTCTATTCTATTCTATTCTATTCTATTCTATTCTATTCTATTCTATTCTATTCGATTCTATTCTATTCTATTCTATTCTATTCTATTCTATTCTTTTCTATTCTATTCTATTCTATTCTATTCTATTCTATTCTATTCTATTCTATTCTTCTATTCTATTCTATTCTATTCTATTCTATTCTATTCTATTCTATTCTATTCTATTCTATTCTATTCTATTCTATTCTATTCTATTCTATTCTATTCTATTCTATTCTATTCTATTCTATTCTATTCTATTCTATTCTATTCTATTCTATTCTATTCTATTCTATTCTATTCGATTCTATTCTATTCTATTCTATTCTATTCTATTCTATTCTATTCTATTCTATTCTATTCTATTCTATTCTATTCTATTCTATTCTATTCTATTCTATTCGATTCTATTCTATTCTATTCTATTCTATTCGATTCTATTCGATTCTATTCTATTCTATTCTATTCTATTCTATTCTATTCTATTCTATTCTATTCGATTCTATTCTATTCTATTCTATTCTATTCTATTCTATTCTATTCTATTCTATTCTATTCTATTCTATTCTATTCTATTCTATTCTATTCTATTCTATTCTATTCTATTCTATTCTATTCTATTCTATTCTATTCTATTCTATTCTATTCTATTCTATTCTATTCTATTCTATTCTATTCTATTCTATTCTATTCTATTCTATTCTATTCTATTCTATTCTATTCTATTCTATTCTATTCTATTCTATTCTATTCTATTCTATTCTATTCTATTCTATTCTATTCTATTCTATTCTATTCTATTCTATTCTATTCTATTCTATTCTATTCTATTCTATTCTATTCTATTCTATTCTATTCTATTCTATTCTATTCTATTCTATTCTATTCTATTCTATTCTATTCTATTCTATTCTATTCTATTCTATTCTATTCTATTCTATTCTATTCTATTCTATTCTATTCTATTCTATTCTATTCTATTCTATTCTATTCTATTCTATTCTATTCTATTCTATTCTATTCTATTCTATTCTATTCTATTCTATTCTATTCTATTCTATTCTATTCTATTCTATTCTATTCTATTCTATTCTATTCCATTCTATTCTATTTATAATTGTGTGTAAAAGCTACATTATATGTATCGTGTGTGGAAAACCAATGTAAATTAAATAAAAACAACGTTTGTAAACGATTTCTCAGGCCAGCGTTACCATGCAACAACAAACAAAACAAAAACAATTTTGTAAGTTAGAAAGTGGAATTTTTTAATCTCACTGGTGACAAATAACCAATTTATCGTAAATTCAATAGTACTTTAACACATATATAATTATTTTAAAAAGGATTATCATTAAACTGCACAAATTTAACATGTCATCTATATGTTAAATAATTTAACCAATTCTTTTTTATAAGGTCTCAGATAAAGTTTTGTATAACACGCTTTACTCATTTGTAATATAAATTATTGTTCAATTATGTACTATTATTTTTTGTTTTTGTTTGTTATGTTTTTTTGCTCAATTTTTTAAGATTTTGCCTGATTTTTACTATTTTGTTTATTGTCTTTTTTTTATCTTATTGTCGATTGTGACTCTGCATTTTTTTTCAATTTTTTAAGTTTTTTTTTTGTTTTTATACGTGGTTTTGCTATCATGTGTTTAACTGTTTTTTTACTTGAGCAACTGAGTTGTTTTTTTTATTTTATATCATAAAAACAGTCGTCTTACATTTCTTTAATTATTCTTGATTTACATTTTTTTTTGTTTTTTTATTATTTATTTCGGTTCTGTTTTGTTTTTTTATTTTTTTCTTGTATTTAAAACAATATTAGTATTTGTTTTCTTAACTCACTTAGTGATTAATTAAGCTATTTGATCATAAACCTTTTATTTAATTCTATTTTATATATTTTTACATATGTTAACTTGCTCGTTTTTTTGTTTTACATTCTCACGTTGTCGTACCATGTTTTTGACTTTTTTTTTCATACTTCTCACATTTTGCACATTTTTTTGTTTTAACAACCTTTTTTTAAAGCTGTTTTTAGTGCTTTTATAATTCATTATCTATTATGTAAATTAATACGTCTGGCAATCATATAACTCCCTTAATATCTTCTTTTAGCTGATCTAAAGAGTGTTGCAAAATGGCTCAAAAAAAATGTTTGATAGTTAAAAAGTTAGAAATCATAACAACAGATTGAATTAGGTAAAGATACAAAATAAAAAAAAACAAAAAAGGGGTTTAAATAGAAACAAAAGAACGAAATTTTAGAGATGGAAGAAGAGGATACAGATAGAAAGAGTGCAAGAAAAATATATGAGATAAATGCTAGGAAGGAAGATTCTAGGTTGTATAGTGGGAGAGGAAAGAAAAAGAGAAGAAGTGAGAATAAAGGCAGGAAAAAAGCGGTAAAGTTTAAAGATAAAATGAGAGATTTAGAAAAGAAAGAAAGGAATACTGTTAAAGTAAAGGGTTTAATGTAGAAAAGATGGAGAGGAAAAGAGAAGCGAGGCAATGGATAAATGGTGGAATGACAGACAGAGATAAAGATATAAAAAAAAACAAGAAAAGAAGAGAAAGCAGATATAATAGAAAATATGAGAGACTAATCACAAAAGAACTACCGAGTTATCAAAAAAGATCAAATGAGAGAAAGAGAGAGAGGAAAGTGATTGCAAAATTTAGATGAAGAAATAAAGAAAGAGAAAACAGATTTTGGAACAAAGAAAATGTAAGAAGAGTTAGGTTGTGTGGAAAAGAAAGAGGGAATAGAGTAGATGAAAATGATATTGAACTTGATAAATAAAGTAGAATGATAAAAGAAGAAATAGAAATATATAGGAAAAAAATAGCAAAAAAAACACAAAACAGTTTAGGTAAGAGTTTTTTTTTATTACTATTTATTTTTTATATAATAGTATTTGAAACACAATATAGTTAAGAAATAAAGCAATAGAAACAAAAGAAAGTCACAAAATTGTATGTAAGCAATAAAAAGAGCATCAAAATAGAATAAAAAAATTAAAGCAAAGTGACAAAAAGTGTCAAATTACATAGAACAAAAAGCAAAAATCTTGAGAACAGATAAGAATAAGAAAAATGTTTTGAGAAAAGAAAAAAACACTTAGGATTACCTAAGAATGTATAAAACAAAAGAGAGAAAAAGAACCTGATTGATAAATTTATTGCTTTGAAATTTTTGCCACTATTAAAACCGTTTTACCACATGACAAAAACAGTGTTTTTGATTAAATTCCAAAGCGATGTGGAAATAAAAAAAGAGAAAAACAGATTTTGAAGGAAAGAAAATGTAAGAGTTAGGTTGTGTGGAAAAGAAAGAGGGAATAGAGTAGATGAAAATGATAGAAAAATATTAAACTTGATAAATAAGTAGAATGATAAAAAAAAAGAAAAAAAAATATATAAAGGAAAAAAAAAATGCAAAAAAAACAAGACAGTTTAGGTTAGAGTTTTTTTTTATTATAATAGTATTTAAAACACTATATAGTTGAGAAATAAAGCAATAGAAACAAAAGAAAGTCACAAAATTGTATGCAAGCAATAAAAAGAGCATAGAATAAAAAAATTAAAGCAAAGTGACAAAAAGTGTCAAACTACATAGAAAAAAAGACAAAAATTTTGAGAACAGATAAGAATAAGAAGAATGTTTTGAGAAAAGAAAAAAACACTTACGATTACCCAAGAATGTATAAATCAAAAGAAAAAAAAAACTTGATAGATGAATTAATTAATTGTTTTGAAATTTTTGCCACTATTAGAACAGTTTTACCACATGACAAAAAAAGTTTTTTTTATTAAATTTCAAAGCAATGTAGAAATATGAAAAAAGGAAAACAACTTTTAGAGGAAAGAAAATGTAAGAAGAGTTAGGTTGTGTGGAGAAGAAAGAGGGAATATCGTAGATAAAAATAATAGAAAAATATTAAACTTGGTAAATAAAATAGAATGATAGAAGAAGAAATAGAATTTTATAAGAAAAAAAAAAAAAACACGACAGTTTAGGTTAGAGTTTTTTTATTATTTTTTATATAATAGTATTTAAAACAGAATATAGTTGAGAAATAAAGCAATAGAAACAAAAGAAAGTCACAAAATTGTATGCAAGCAATAAAAAGAGCATAGAATAAAAAAATTAAAGCAAAGTGACAAAAAGTGTCAAACTACATAGAAAAAAAGACAAAAATTTTGAGAACAGATAAGAATAAGAAGAATGTTTTGAGAAAAGAAAAAAACACTTACGATTACCCAAGAATGTATAAAACAAAAAAAAAAAAAACTTGATAGATGAATTAATTAATTGTTTTGAAATTTTTGCCACTATTAGAACAGTTTTACCACATGACAAAAAAAGTTTTTTTTATTAAATTTTAAAGCAATGTAGAAATAAAAAAAGAGGAAAACAACTTTTAGAGGAAAGAAAATGTAAAAAGAGTTAGGTTGTGTGGAGAAGAAAGAGGGAATAGCGTAGATGAAAATAATAGAAAAATATTAAACTTGGTAAATAAAGTAGAATGATAGAAGAAGAAATAGAATTTTATAAGAAAAAAAAAAAAAACACGACAGTTTAGGTTAGAGTTTTTTTATTATTTTTTATATAATAGTATTTAAAACACAATATAGTTGAGAAATAAAGCAATAGAAACAAAAGAAAGTCACAAAATTGTATGCAAGCAATAAAAAGAGCATAGAATAAAAAAATTAAAGCAAAGTGACAAAAAGTGTCAAACTACATAGAAAAAAAGACAAAAATTTTGAGAACAGATAAGAATAAGAAGAATGTTTTTAGAAAAGAAAAAAACACTTACGATTACTCAAGAATGTATAAAACAAAAGAAAAAAAAAACTTGAAAGATGAATTAATTAATTGTTTTGAAATTTTTGCCACTATTAGAACAGTTTTACCACATGACAAAAAAAGTTTTTTTTATTAAATTTTAAAGCAATGTAGAAATAAAAAAAGAGGAAAACAACTTTTAGAGGAAAGAAAATGTAAAAAGAGTTAGGTTGTGTGGAGAAGAAAGAGGGAATAGCGTAGATGAAAATAATAGAAAAATATTAAACTTGGTAAATAAAGTAGAATGATAGAAGAAGAAATAGAATTTTATAAGAAAAAAAAAAAAAACACGACAGTTTAGGTTAGAGTTTTTTTATTATTTTTTATATAATAGTATTTAAAACAGAATATAGTTGAGAAATAAAGCAATAGAAACAAAAGAAAGTCACAAAATTGTATGCAAGCAATAAAAAGAGCATAGAATAAAAAAATTAAAGCAAAGTGACAAAAAGTGTCAAACTACATAGAAAAAAAGACAAAAATTTTGAGAACAGATAAGAATAAGAAGAATGTTTTGAGAAAAGAAAAAAACACTTACGATTACCCAAGAATGTATAAAACAAAAGAAAAAAAAAACTTGATAGATGAATTAATTAATTGTTTTGAAATTTTTGCCACTATTAGAACAGTTTTACCACATGACAAAAAAAGTTTTTTTTATTAAATTTCAAAGCAATGTAGAAATAAAAAAAGAGGAAAACAACTTTTAGAGGAAAGAAAATGTAAAAAGAGTTAGGTTGTGTGGAGAAGAAAGAGGGAATAGCGTAGATGAAAATAATAGAAAAATATTAAACTTGGTAAATAAAGTAGAATGATAGGAGAAGAAATAGAATTTTATAAGAAAAAAAAAAAACACGACAGTTTAGGTTAGAGTTTTTTTATTATTTTTTATATAATAGTATTTAAAACACAATATAGTTGAGAAATAAAGCAACAGAAACAAAAGAAAGTCACAAAATTGTATGCAAGCAATAAAAAGAGCATAGAATAAAAAAATTAAAGCAAAGTGACAAAAAGTGTCAAACTACATAGAAAAAAAGACAAAAGTTTTGAGAACAGATAAGAATAAGAAGAATGTTTTGAGAAAAGAAAAAAACACTTACGATTACCCAAGAATGTATAAAACAAAAGAAAAAAAAAACTTGATAGATGAATTAATTAATTGTTTTGAAATTTTTGCCACTATTAGAACAGTTTTACCACTTAACAAAAAATTTTTTTCAATAAATTTTAAAGTTTTTTCAATGATCACATGCTATCATCAATTTTATTCCTCTCCCGATAATGACCAAATATAATGAAAATAATGTTTTGGAAAGTGGTAAAAGTATGTTGATAGTTGATGGATAAAAATGAAGAAGGTATAGAATGGATAAAAAAGTTTATAACAGCATTTTTCTCTTTTAGCTTACAAATAATACAAGGAAATCTGTTTGTACTTTGCAGTAGATCCAAAAAACGCTAAAAAACCTTCAAAATAAACTCTAAAAACGGTGCAGTTCTCTACTAAAAATTCCTCTTCATTAGTTCTAAATTTGAGCGCCTCCCCAGTGTTAAACGAGACAAGAAAAACAGCGGCACATTTTTTTTGTGCATAAATAAAAGGCAATCATCCGTTGTTGCACTATGCATTTTGTCTTTGAATGCAGCTGCCAATAGATGCATCCAATATTTTTTCATAAAAACCTCTCTTTTTCCATCGCTCTTTGCCAATTTGAATTATCACCTAAGCGTAAGATTATCATCACTGGGGTTTGTTGTTTGTAATTTGTGTCCTTTGTTTGTTCATTATTTATACACGAATTGTTTGTTTGTCTGCTATCTATCGGACAATTGCAGAAAAGTAATGAAATTTCTTTCGATAAACACTTAAACAATTAAATGTCAAATTAAATTATGTCATAATTGACGTTCCGGATCGATTGCTGCTGTCTATTGGAGTGCATCAATACTGCAACCCTTGTTTCTGTCATATACCGAAAATTTGTTCGCTCTATCTCGATATATTCGAACATCATTATTGTCTTTGCTCTTTGTTCCAAAACATTATCTGCAGACTGGGTCACTCACAATGACCTAATTTTCTTTCTGTTCAGCGATTCGAAAATCTTGGATTAGGAATAGAGCAATTTCCTGAAATTGTGTCTCTACTCACTAATGGAACAAAAACTGTTTAGAAATACCTACTTCTGTCTAAAATGACAACAATAGATTTTTCTTTTTCGTTGACAAATTGAAAATATTTTTATTTTAGAAGAACCAATCTTGACAGTGTTTCAAGTTCCAAGCTTCTGATCTTCAACAGAAAACTGGATTCTATACCTAACTCTAATCTAACCGACCTATAACACCGTTATACTGTCAAAACAGTTAAAAGGCAAAAATAATATTTATTTAACCATAGATTTGGGAATATTTTTGTTTAAAATACATAAACTAACCAACATTTGTTTTTCTGTTGTTTCTATTTTATTCTATCATTTTTTTCAAATTTTTGTTTTCTTTTTTCAATTTTTTTTTTTTTTATTTTACACTTAGATTAATCTGTTTTTGTCAGCTTGCTCGTTCTCACAGTCTCTTTATTTTTTTCACTTATATTTTTTCTTGTTTCTCTTATTTACAAATCTTAACAAATTGATTTTTTCCAAGTAGTAGAAATATTTTACAATTAAACCTTGAAACTTTATTTTTAATAAATATTTTTAAAATATTTTGGCAGTATTTACTAATAGTTTTCATACTTTTTGTTATATTTAAATTTTGATAATCTATTTATTTTTTTCTTATCTGTGTCTTTATCTCTATTTTTTACTTTCTCAAATATTAATCTTTTATTTTTTTATATTCTTTTAATTTTTTCTCTTTTTCTAGTACTTTTTTATTCTATCTTTTGCTTGCGTTTTTGTTTTCTTTTTTAAAACATTTCTGTATTTTTTTAAATGGTTTTTTCTTATACAAGTCTTATATTTTTCTGTTTTTTTATCGGTGTCTACTTTATTATTTACTGTGTTTATTTTTTATGCTTTTAGTTTGGCATCTTTCTATTTAACCTTAAAATTCTTTTTGCAAACATTTTTTGCACTTTTCTTAAATACACTTTTTTTTCATTTTTATATTTTTGTAATTAAACAACAAGATGGTTTTTACCTAGCTTCTTCTAATTATTCACTTACTTATTTATTTTCCATACAACCGCAAATACTTTTTTGTCAGCTTTTCAATGTGTTTGTTTTTATTTTTTTTGTGAAACAATCTGTTTTTGACTTTTTTTTTGATGTATTGGTTGCTTTACAATTTTTGTCACTTTACTATTTATCTTTTCATATCTTGTTTTATATTCTTTTATTTTTATGTTTTATCTATCCTCTGATGATGACCACATGGTGGTCGAGAGAGCTCTCAAGACTAAATAACAAACTTTTTGGCAAGTGGTAAATTTGGGTTAATAACATTTATAAGTTATATTACTTAAATTTTTTTTGCGATGAAGAAAAACAAAGTTGAAACATTATAAAAGAAGAAGAATGCAAAACGTGCAAAAATAAAATAAAAATAAAATTTGTTTGATCTCTTTAAGTGATCATCGTCAGGACAAATAATTACAAGTTATCAAAAAATTAAAAAATATAAATAAATTTATAAAAAATTATTAATCTACAAAAGATGTTTTAAAAACTTTTAAAAAACTTAGATTAGTCTTATTATTAAGAAATTCTTGATTTTGTATATTTTCGTATTATTTATTTTGTGAATAATAATTGTTTCTTAATAATTTCTAACTGAAAAAATATTTTAAATTAAATTTTGTTTTCTAGGTTAGTTTTTGTAAACGGTTTAAGAAAATTGTTTTTTTCTTAAATGGCTTATGTATTGCTTCTATAAAATTATAATTTTTTTGTGAATTAATTACTTTTGTTAATCAATTATAATTGTTTTATGATCTACTTTTTTACTACTGTATTATTATAGACTACATATCCATTTTAAAGTTTTTTTTCATTAATATATTTTTTTGTTGTAATGGTTTTTTAGTAATATTTTTATCTGTTTTAGACTTACATTTTTTTTCTGTACCTATTTAAAGAGTTTAATTTTAAATTATAGATTTGGAGTAGAAGCTAAATGGTATATGTTAATTTTTTTAAGGTTAGAATCTTATACATCTTTTCAAAAAAAATCTTTGTTTTTGAAATAATCTACATCTCTCAATCAAAATACCTATAGTCAATTATTTACTGACAACTTAATGCAGCAATTCAAGAGAGAAGTGCATCATTAATAAATAAACCAACTGTTTTTCTCTGTTTTGCTTTTTTATTTTTTATTTTTTTTATATTATGTTTTTTTTCAATTTTTGTCTCGCATTTTCAATTATTTCTATTTTTTTTTTAATTATTTTTACATTTTAATCTTGCAATCTAACTTAGTTTTCTTCATTACATCATTTAAAAAATATATATTTTGACAGTTTTTCACTAAAATCTTCCAAACTTTTTGTTATATTTAAATTCTGTTAATTTTACTATTTTTTTTTGCCTATCTGTACCTTTATATTCTTTATCTCTATTTTTATTCTTAGATGTAAATCTTCTATGTTTTTTTTCATTATTTATTCTACTACATCTCTTATTTTTTTAGTGCTGTATCTCTTTTTTTAATTTCATTTGTTTTTTTGTTTTTTTCTTAAATATTTCTGTAATAGTTTAAATTTTGTTTTTTCTCATACACACTTGGCTCACACTTTTTTGCTATTTTCTCATCTGTGTCTACTTTTATATTTTTTTTTTGCTAATAGTTTGGTTTCTTTTTATTTAATCTTAAAATTTATTCTGCATAATTTTGTTAGATACATTTTTTTTATTTTTATATTTTTGTAAATTCTTCTTCATTTCTTTGGTTTTTTGTTCTCTGTTTCAAAACATTTCTGAAATATTTAAAATTTTTTTTTATATTAGTCTTATATTTTTCTATTTTCTTATCTATGTCTAATTCTATTTTTTTTTGCTAATAGTCTTATTATTTCTGAAAAATATTGTGTTAATTTTTTTAAATTTTCAAGCACTTTTAATTTTTTTTTTGTAGTTTTGATTTATCAATTGCTTTACTATCTTTGCTACTTTTTTATTCAACTTTTGTATTTTCTCATTTTCATGTTTTATTTATCTTCTGATGATGACCACATGGTAGTCGAAAGAGCTCTTGAGATTTAATAACAAACTTTTTAGTAAGTGGTTAATCTTGATTAATAACTTTTATAAGTATTTCGATTACATTTTATTTTCCAGATTTTCGCAATGAAGAAAAAAGTTGAAATAAAATAAAAAAGTTTAACGAGAAAAGAGAGACTACAAACAAAAATAAAATTAAAATAACTTGTTTTAATCTTTTAAAGTGATCATCATCACGACCGATAATGACAAGCTGTTAAAAAATCAAAAGTTTTCAAAAAATCAAACATTTTTTATAAAAAATTATAAAATCAAAAAAAAAAAATTTAAAAACTTTTAAAAAACTTACATTAATCGTATTATTAAGAAATTCTTAATTTTTTATTATTTATTCTGTAATTAATAAGTGTTTCTTAATTTTTTTTTACTAAAAATAAATTTTTATTGTATGGTTAGTTTTTGTAAACTAATTATTTTTAATTTTTTGTTCTTGAGACATTTTAAAGTTATCTTTTTATTTAATTTGTCTTTTTTTTAAATTTGTTTCTTTACAATATTTTCAACTTTTTTAAACTTACTTTTAACTGTATTTGAAGATTTTAAATCTTAATTATACGTTTAAAGTATATTTTGTTTTGTAAATTTTTTTGAGGTTTGAGTTTTATACATCTTTTCTAAAAATCTTTATTTTTGAGTTCAATCAAAACAATTTTAGTCAATTATTTGCTGACAACTTATTGCAGTAATTCCAGAGAGAAGTGCATTATTAATAAACTAACTTATTTTCTCTTTTTTGTTTTTATATCTATTTCATTTCTGTTTTTTTGTTACTTTATTCTATTTTTTATCGGAATTTTTGTCTTGTTTTTTTTAATTATGCTTATAAGTTTTCTATTATTTTGAAATTTTAACCTTACAATCAATTCTGTTTTCTTAGCATTTTTCTGTTAAATATTGTGCCAGTTTTTTACTCCTACTGGTATATTCAAATTTTGTTAATTTTATTTTTTTTTTGCTTATCTATATCTTCATATCCTTTACTCTATTTTTTTATAGGCTATTTTTTTATTTTTTTTTTGTCTTTACTTTACTACATTTTTTTTTTTGATACTCTTACTCTTCTTCTATCTTTCTCTTGCTTTTTTGTTTTTTTAACATTTTTGGAATATTTCAAATTTTTATTTTTCCTCATACTAATGTCTACTTTTATATCTGTGCTACTTTTTTTTGCTAATAGTACTTCTCTATCTAATCTCAAAATTTATCTTGCACTCTTCTTAAATATATATTTATTTCGTTTTTATAATTTGTAAACAATTCTAGCTTCTTCTAATTTTTCTCTCACCCATTCATTTTCCATGTAACCGGAAATACTTTTTTTCGTCCGCTCTTTAATTTGTGTTTTATTTTATTTTTTTTTGTGAAACATTCTGTCACTTTATAAATTTTTTTAAGCATTTTTAACAATTTTTTTTCGTTGTGGCTTTAATTTATTAATTGGCTTGATTTTTTTTTCAATTTTATTATTTATTTTTTTATTTCTTGTTCAACATTCTTTTATTTTTATGTTTTGTCAATAGTTTTATTCATCTTCTGGTGATGACCACATGGTAGTCGAAAGAGCTCTTGAGATCGAATCACAAAATATTTACCAAGTGGCAAATCTGGGTTAATAACATTTATAAGCACATTATTATATAAATGCACTTTTTTTTAAATAAAAAAAACAAACTTCAAACAAAACAAGAAAAATTTGACAAAAAGTGAAAAGCAGTACATACAAAAATAAAATTGAAATAACATGTTTTGATCTCTTTAAGTGATCATCATCAGGACAGATAAGTACAACCTATCAAGAAAAATAAAATTTGTTTGTAAAATTTTTTTCTTTAAATGATGTTTTAAAATCTGTCAAAGAACTTAGATTAGTCTTAATACTAAGAAATACCTGATTTTATATATTTTTTTATTATTTATTTAGTAATTAATAAAGGTTTCTAAACTTATTTTTTTTAAAAAACTATTTAAACTAAATTTTTTTCCTTTTGTTAGTTTTTGTAAACTATTTATAAAAAAATTGTCAATTTTTTTTTGCTTATGTATTGCTTCTAAAAAATTGTAAATTAACTACTTTAGGTAATTATAATTGTTTTTTGATCTACTGCATACACTTTTTAAAGTTTTCTTTTCTTTTATATTGTCTTATTTTCTTATGTTTACTGTTTAACAATATTTTTTTTCTATCTTTTTTATTTTATCTTTGCTGATTTCTGTTATCTCTCACACTGACCTTTATTAAAAACATAAATATTAGCAGATTTTAATTTTTTTTTTATTTATACACTTAAAGGTTTTTTTCTGGTTTTGTTTCTAATTTTTTTACTATTTTGACAAGTTTTTTACTACTATTTTTTCTATTTTTTATTATACTTTGTCCCTACAATTTTTGCGGTATTTTATTTTTTGTCTATTAATGTTTTTGTCTCTTTTTATTTGTCTTTATTCTTCTTTTTCTTTCTTCAATTATTCAAAGTATTTATGATTTTTTATTATAAATTTTGTAAAAAAAACATTATAAAACACTAGCACTGAAATAGTAATAATAATAATTGAAAAAGTTATTTTGTCATTCATCACTTATTAAAGACCGTAATGACTTTGGAATTCTGCAAAATTGCTGTACCACCGAGACAGAGACGGTTGAACATATAATAATAGTCTGTATTATTTAAATGCCATTTTATTTTTCTATTTTGTATTGAAATTATTTACTATCGGTAATTTTTTATATATTTTTTTCTATTGTTTTTTCTATTACATCTACATCTAGCTTTATGACGTTGCTTTAATAAGTTTAACAGTTACTAATATCTGTTTCTTTAACTTTTTTTTATTTTATTTTTTTTTTGCTTTATGTAGATGTTTTAAACTGTTTCTATTTTTAGCGTCGCTTGTTTAATCACCTGTTATTATTATTTTTTGTTTCACTTTGTTTCTATTGCTTTTTATTACAAATTTTGTTCTTTTTTTTTACTTTTTTTTAATACTTTTTTAACATTTTTCTTGCTTTATTCTCTTTTTTTTTCAATTAAATTTTACTAAAATTATTGCTGACTTTTTCGCGTATTTATTTTCATTATCTTTTTTAACATAATCCGCTTTCTAATATAGTTTTCTGACTGGTTTTCTTTTGATGTTTTAAGGAAAAAAGCCAATCAATTATCTGCTCAAAAGCAAATAGAAGACGGAAAGTAGAATTAGATGAGTCAAACATTGCGCAAACAAACCTAAAGCAGTTGGTCAGACAAAAAAAATAAAAAATAAAAAAAAGAGTACAATTATATAATTATAAAAAAAAGTAAAAAACACAAATTAAGTACAATGCAAAAACACAGATGACGTATATAAAATAAAAAACAGCTATACTTAAGTTTAGATAAAAAACTAAAAAAAACAAAATTTAATTATATGTCAAAACAAATAGATTCAAAAATTATTGGCAGAAAAGTAAGAGAATGTAACAAAACAACGTAAAACAAACAAGAAAAATTTTAAAAACTTAAAGTAAAAAAACAATAAATATTCTAGATTTAATAAAAATTATACAAAAACATACACAACAACTAAATCTAAAAAATTAAAAATTATTGAACAATAATTGGTAACAAAAAAAATAATCAAAAAAATAGAACCTAATTTAAATTAACAAATAAAACAAATAAATATGCACAGAATGCTGTCTTTTGCTTAAGCTTTTTTTTATTCAGAATTGTAGCAAAACCAACATTCAATTAAGTTTGTAAATTTTGTTTATTTTTGATTTATACTGTTTCATACTTACATTTTTTACTGTGTTTGAAGATTTTGGTTTTTATTATACATTTGGAGTAGAGGTTATATGGTAAATGCTATTTTTTTTGAGGTTAGGGTTATATACAGCTACTCAAAAAAAATTTTTATTTTTGAAAAATCTACATCGTTCAATCAAAATACCTTTAGTCGATTATTTACTGACAACTTATTGTAGCAATTCACGAGAGAAGTGCATCATTAAATCTGCAATTTGCTATTAGAACAGATTTAACACTTATATGGACTTTAATAGCCTACAATCTGGATAGAAGTTTTCATTAAAAATTCATAGTAATAGGATGGTAGGTATTTGCGCAAATTACAGCTATATACTAAGAAAATATTCTGAATGAGAAGTTGTTATTCACACTTGAGGTCAATTATGTTTGATAGTCTGATTGGACATTAATGTAATGACTCTCTTATTATAGCTGCTATATTTGTTTTGTCTATAATTTATCATAATGGGTACCAGTTTTAGGACACTGGGATTCAACATGTTAATGGAAAAAAATCAGTATTTTTATTTAAAATTATTAAAAAAGGATAGAAGCAGCAAAAAATATTACATTCAAACCGAAGCAAAAATACATTCACAATAATGCTTAAACAAAAAAAGAAGAAGAAACAGAATAAAGTACTAAAAATAATGCAGTAAATCTAACACAAATAAAAAATATGTAACAAATTGATCTGAATATGGAATTTACAAATTATCAAATAAAATAGTAAATACAAAATAAAAACATAAATACTTAGAAATTAAGTATAAAAATTAGAACAAAAATTGCTTTAAAGCATTTAAAACTATATCAAAATAATTGCTGTTGTCTTGCTACTAGATATTTTATTTCTAACTAATTTTACTGAAGAGTATTGTATAGAACGTTGTTTCCAATTTTATTAATTTTTTAAGTCATTAGAAAAACTTGCTGTTTAAATTTGACATTATATTTTATTCCAAAAGTTTTTGATTGGTTTGAAGTCGGGAGATTGTGCTGGTGATAAATTATTATTTTGAAACCATTGATATCCTGTTAAAACACCAAATGCTGCATCTGGTAGCATATACATTACTATAAATAAAAAATATGTTTTTTGCAGTATTTTGAAAAAAAAATTACTCTATTCCAAGAATAACAACCCATTAAGAAAGCGCTTTTGTTACCGATACGTTTTATTTTTTCAGAATCGGTCAGTTTATAACTAAATAACACTTTTTTTCTATTTGTATATAATTTTGTTTATGTAAATTAAGGTTGAACTATTTTTTTAGAAATTTTTTGCAGAAATTTGACTAAATCATTTAATTTTGATTAAATTGCTTGGAATTGTTCTGAGACTATTATATTGTGAGATGTCTTGCTCTACCTAGAACACTACAGACCAAGTTCAAAAGAAAAAAAAAAGATTTTGCTAACCCAAGATTAGAATTTGATAAGATATCTGTTACTCCTGAAGATGGTAAAAATTGGTTAGACGAAGATGTTGATATAAGACTTTAAGTATATGAAAACTACAAACTACAAAAAAGTACAGAAAAATAAACCATAAAAGATAACCTTAACAAAATACAAAAAAAAACAGTAAATAGTACTAGCAAGGAAATAATAGTGGTTTTGAAAAATAGTAGAAAATTTACAGAAAGAACTAATAAAGAAAAAAAAACAAGGAAAAAATTAAACCAAAATTCAAATAGAATCTACTTTACGACAAAAAAATTTTTGAACATCCTGATAAGAAAATAGCATCATTCTAACCAGTTATCTGTCTTTTACAAAAAAAGTACTAAAAATAGAAATGATGTTAAATACAAACGAAAACTATAACTTGAAAAAATAAAAAGAAAAACAAGGTGTAACAACTAAAAAAATATTATATCATTGTGTAGACATAGACACAGTGGGAATTAGTGTCAGATTAATAAGAAAACTGATAAAGCAAAATTATAAAAAAAAAATTAAAAAGCAATATTAAAGCGTGTTACTCAACAACATAAATTATTATTAATTATTTAATTAATTAATATTAATAAATTATCAATTATTATTAATTACAACGTTTTTTTTTTAAAAAATAGTGGAAGATTTATTTATAACTTCGAGAGTTTGGTAAAAAAAAAACGCAAAAATAAAAAACAATTAAAAAAACATTAAATATTTAGAACAAGTGATAGAATTAATATATTTCAGATACAATTTTAACAAAAAAAACTTCTAGAAAGCGTATATAAAACAACTTCTTAAGAAAACTAATAAAATAGTAAGATAATAATGACAATGATAAAAAAAAGACAATATAAGAGTATAATTTACAGAAAAATAAAAACTACATAAAGTCTGAAAGAATACGGAAAAAGTATTAGAGATGAGTTTTATGATTAGAGACTGAAACGCTAGCAAACATAAACAAAAAAAGATAAAATATAAACAATTGAAATTAAAAAAAAAATTGTAAAGAAAAGTAAGCTAAAAAAAATACTACAAAAATGTGGATTGTAAAAAAATAAAAATGTAAGAAAATAATAAAAAAATACTACAAGCAAAACTGTAGAAACAAGCAAAGTTGTACAGAGACAATAAAATAACAATAATATATGAATCGAGATATAATAAGAATGCAAAAAAATCATAAAAAAAAAATTAACAATCTACTTAAGAAAATAAACGTAAAAAAAGTTTAAGAAAAAATTAAAACTAGAAAGGCAGAAAAGAAAGATTATGGAAGTGTACAAACAGAGACAAGATAACATGTAACAAAAGAGCGTAAAAACTAAAAATAGAAACAATAAACTAAAAAGACGTATTAAATATAAAAAGAAAAAAAAATTATAAAATATTAAACCAAAATTCAGATAAAATCTACTTTACAACAACAAAAAATAGTTAAACATCTAAAAAGAAAAATAGCATCTTTCTAGCCAGTTATCTGTCTTTTACAAAAAAACTCCTAAAAATAAAAACAATGTTAAATACAAATGAAAACTATGACTTAAAAAATAAAAAGAAAAAATAAGATGTAACAGTTAAAAAAACATATTATTAAAAAAAAAAAAGTAAACCGAAAATATTTTTGTTTGACAAAAAGTGAAGTGTAGACATAAACACAGTGGGAATTAGTGTCAGATTAATAAGAAAACTGATAAAGCAAAATTATAAAGAAATTAAAAAAGCAATATTAAAGCGTATTACTCAACAACATAAAATATTATTAATTATTTAATTAATTATTATTAATAAATTATAAATTATTAATAATTACAACGTTACTATTAAAAAAATAGTATAGAATTTATTTATAACGTCGAGAGTTTGGTAAAAAAAAACGCAAAAATAAAAAACAATCAAAAAAACATTAAATATTTAGAACAAGTGATAGAATTAATATATTTCAGATACAATTTTAACTAGAAAACTAAACTAAAAAAAAACTACTAGAAAGCGTATATAAAACAACTTTCTAAGAAAACTAACAAAATAGTAAGATAATAATAACAATAATAAAAAAAGACAAAATAAAAGTTTGACGTACAGGAAAATAAAAACTACATAAAGTCTGAAAGAATACGGAAAAAGTATGAGAGATGAGTTTTATGATTAGAGACTGAAACGCTAGCAAACATAAACAAAAAAAAATAAAATAAAAACTATTGAAATTAAAAAAAAAATTGTAAAGAAAAGTAAGTCAAAAAAAAATACTACAAAAAATGTGGATACTCTGTACAAAAATAAAAATGTTAAAAAATAATAAAAACAATACTACAAGCAAGACTGTAGAAACAAGCAAAGTGTACAGAGACAATAAAACAACAATAATATAAGAATTAAGATATAAGAATGAAAGAAAATCATGAAAAAAAATTTGACAATGTACTTAAGAAAATAAACGTGAAAAAAGTTCAAGAAAAAATTAAAACTAGAAAAGCAGAAAAGAAACATTATAGAAGTGTAGAAACAAAGCAGAGACAATATAACATGTTACAAAATAGTGTAAAAACTAAAAATAGAAACAATAAACTAAAAAGACGTATTAAATATAGAAAGAAAAAAAAATTATAAAATATTAAACCAAAATTCAGACAAAATCTACTTTACAACAACAAAAAATAGTTGATCATCTAAAAAGAAAAATTACATCTTTCTAGCCTGTAATCTGTCTTTTACAAAAAAAGTAATAAAAATAGAAATGATATTAAATACAAACAAAAACTATGACTTGAAAGAACAAAAAGAAAATAAGGTGTAACAGCTAAAAAAATATTATTAAAAATATGAAAAAAATTTGTAAAATTATTTTTGATTGAGAAAAAGTGAAGTGTAGACATAGTATAGACACAGTGGGAATTAATGTCAGATTAATAAGAAAATTGATAAAGCAAAAATACAAAAAAAAGAAATTAAAAAAGCAATATTAAGGCGTACAACATAAAATATTATTAATTATTTAATTAATTATTATTAATAAATTATAAATTAATATTAATTACAAAGTTACTATTAAAAAAATGATATAGGATTTATTTCTAAATTTGACAGTTTGGTAAAAAAAAAGCAACAATCTAAATAAAAATAAATACATAAAAACAAAAAACAATAAGATGATAAAAAAATATCTGAAAAAATTAAAAACAATTGAGAAAAAAAGTTTAATATTTAGAAAAAGTGATAGAATTAATATATTTCAGATACAATTTTAACAAAAATAACTGCTAGAAAGCGTATATAAAACAGCTTGTTAGGAAAGCTAACAAAATAGTAGGATAATAATTACAATGATAAAAAAAGACAATAAAAAAGTATGATGTACAAGAAAATAAAAACAAAATAAAGTCTGAAAAAATACAGGCAAAGTATTAGAGATGAGTTTTATGATTAGAGAATGAAACACTAGCAAACATAAACAAAAAAAGATAAAATAAAAGATTTAAAATTAAAAAAAAATTGTAAATAAAAGTAAGTCAAAAAAAATACTACAAAAAATGTGGATACTCAGTAAAAAAATTTAAAGGTAAAAAAATAATAAAAAAATGCTACGAGCAAAACTGTAGAAACAAGCAAAGTTGTTCAAAGACAATAAAAATAACAATAATATAAAAATTGAGGTATAAGAACCAATGCAAAAAAATCATAAAAAAAATTGACAATGTGATTTAAGAAAAAAAACCATAAAAAATGATAGCAAAGCTTAAGAAAAAAAAAACAAAATGACTGAAAAGAAAAATTGTGGGAGTCTGGGCACAAAGCAGAGACAATACAACATGTAACAAAAGATAGAAACAATAGACTAAAACAAAGTATTAAATAAATAAAAAAAATGATTATAAAGATGTTAAGAAGACTTAATGTGTATCTCAAAAATATTTTTTTAGCTTAAAAGTTAAAAACTTATTTATTTAATTCAAAAACTATTATTTATTTGCATAAAAACAGCTGTTAAAATAAATAAAAAAAATTTAAAAAAACGAAAAAAAATAAGAAATTAATTGTTTCTAAATGTGAATCTAGTAGTTCTAGTTGTCATTTGTCAGTTTGTCATACTGATAAAAATATTTCTATCAATGTTATTTATTTTTGTTTTTTACTTTTAGCTCACAAATATAATTTGCTCAAAAATAACCTAATATTTAAGTCTATTTTTATTTGTATACGCTCGCACTATCATAAAATTGAAAAAAAAACTCAAAAATGTCATAGCCGGCTTGTCCAAGTTGATCTATTGTATGATATTAAAGTAATCAAAAATATAATATTTTTATGATTTTCTAAGTACTTTTGATCTTCCAATTAAACTAAAGAGTATCAGTATTAAATAGGTAGATTAGTAGTCAGGTGGTCGAAGACAGTGCTTTTAAAATCTGGCTAAAGCAAAAATTTTTTTCTAAAAAAAAAATATCTTTTGTATGACAATGAATGTCACAATAGATAGCAAAAAAAACAGTGCAAAATCTTGGATAATCTTAATCTTTCATCAATATCAAATTTGTAGTTAAATCAGACTCTGGTCGTAATAAATCTGTTCAATTTTTTATGAATAGACTGACAAAAAAACAAAATGGCGATTTTGAACCTTGGCTGAACGATTTTTAGAAAAAGATCGCTTATAATTCTGCGTTTTTGCAAAATGTTCCTGAACGATTTGATGATTTGGTCAGATTTATAGAACATATTTTAAAACACAGCACATCACACTTTAAGTTTTATATTAAGTATTTTCAGCGTCACCGATTTGAGCGTGACGTGTGACGGTTTATTTGCCTTTACCGCAGCTAACAATTTTTTAAGCTCAAAAATATATTAGTATTGTTTTTTGTAGTTTAATTCCCATTGTATTGTATTGTAGTTTGAGTTTAATAAATAAAACTACATAAAATGAAGAACCTAAAATTATGCCTGCGACGTCAAACGTAAGCCTGATTTAAAGCATGTTGCTGTTCTGAAGCTGAAAGCTGAAAGCGAAATATAAGCATAAAGCATAATTTGGGTAGTAATAATCTTTTTCATTGTTTTTTGTTAATTGTTTTTAAGCTGTAGTTTTATTAGTTTATTTATATTTTTTCAAATCTTTAACTGTATCTGCTTTATAAATTGAATTCTTTTGGTTTCTTGCATAGAATCTTCAAATTAACATCCAAATGACATTTTATTTACACAGTATATTGGATTTTTACTACTTGTCATGCGTAAAAATTACTATTCTTCAAATACTTTTATAAATGAAAATTTTTTTAACATTTAAAATATTAATTATTAGTACGCTAGATACATAATTTTTTTATTGTTATAATGATAAACCTTTTTTTTAGCTTTAATTAAAGTAGCGATATCTACTTATTTACTATTTCTGTTTGCATTTTTTATTTTATTGTGCTCCTAGTTTGATTAGTTTTTAATGTTCGAAAATCTCTTTGGGCTTGTTTACAACTTTTCTCATTTAGATCATGATATTCGGCAGAATCTCTGCCAGCTTTGTTGTTTTGTTTTATGAGATTAAGTGGTTTTAATTTGGTCAAAATTTATTTTAAGGCGGTGTACTATTGCTCACTGTTTAGAGAAAACACAGCACATTACAATTTTCGTTCTATGTTAAGTTTTTTGAGCGTCACCGATTTGAGCGTGACGTGTGACGGTTTATTAGCATCTACCACAGCTAACGATCTTTTGACTTCAAAAATCTATTAGTACTGTTTTTTTGTAGTTTAATTGTCATTGTATTGTATTGTAGTTTGAGTTTAATAAATAAAGCTACAAAAAATGAAGAAACTAAACAATGAGTGCAACGTCAAAAAAACCAACTTGTTTTGTTCTTTTGGTCAAAGAGAACTACGCCAAATGTAAGCCTGATTTAAGGCATGTTGCTGTAATGAAGCTTTTAAAGCAAAATTTTGCTGAAATAAAAGCATAAAGCATAATCTGGGTAGAAATAGTCTGTTTTATTGCTTTTTGTAATTTTTTTTTAGCTGTAGCTCTATTAGTTCATCTATTTTTTATAATTTTTAATTGATCTTGCTTGAATCTTCTTTATAAATTAAATTATTCTTGTTTCTTGCCTAGAAACTTTCTTGAATTTTTACTATTTGTCATGCGTAAAAATTAATATTCTTCAATTAGTTTTATAAATTTAAATCTTTTTTACAACTAGAACATAATTATTAGTACGCTAGATACATAATTTTTTTATTGATATAATGATAAACGTTTTTTGACCTTTAATTAAAGTAGCGTTATTTATTTATTTACTATATCTGTCTGTATTTTTTATTTGATAATGCTTTTATTTTGGTTTGTTTTTAATGTTCGAAAATCTTTTCGGGCTTGTTTACTGATTTTCTCATTTGGGTCATAATCGTCTCTGAGAGCTTTGTTTCTTTTTTTTAAGATTGAGTGGTTTTAATTTGGTCAAAATTTGTTTTAAGGCGGTGTACTATTTATTGCCCACTGTTTAGAAAAAACTCAGCACCGTACACTTTCAGTTCTATACCAAGTTTTTTCAGCGTCACCGATTTGAGCGTGACGCGTGACGGCGGTTTAATTGCGTTTACCGCAGCTAGCGATCTTTTGACTCAAAAATAAGTTTGCATTGTTTTTTGTAGTTTAATTGCCACACTTTAGCAGCAAAATTTTGGGCGTTATCAGCATTTTAAATTGGGACAAAATTACCATACCCTATACAAATAAAGCCACAAAAGCACAATTTAACAATTTTGAATTCAATAGATACGGTATAGATACATAATAGGCAAAATAAACACCGCTATTGGCTTATTTACAAAACGTTTTACACCGTTGATTTATGAAGTTGTATAATGCACAGTTATCGATTCCTGTATATTGCTGCACAGCGATAAAGACATTCATTCTTTCTGACAGCTTGTTCGAAGACTTGTTTTAATAAGACCACGATTATACAGAGAGATCGTATAAATATTAAAATTGGTTCAGCTTTATAAAAAATTCAAAAGTTAAAACAAAAGAAATGTATTTAGTCATGATGATGCAAAAGAGAAGATATAAATTTAACAAAAAAAAACCATAAGATAAGAAAAGATAGTTTGTTAGATTTGTATCTTAGAATGATTTCATTGTTTAGAGGTCTTGTTCACTGTTTTGTTCAAATAATTCGTGACTACAGAAAACGGTAGTGCATGACCATTTGCTGCGAATAACATATTATAGGTAGGTATAGTCAAGGGAAAAGATATTTTTAAGCTAAATATAAAAGTATATGGCTCAATGTTTAACATTTAAAATCGTTAAAACATTCTCATAAGGAGATTTTATAACTCGTGATAGAACTACTTCATTTTATTTAAGTTTTTTCGGCGTCACCGATTTCAGCGTGATGTGTGACGGTTTGTTTGCGTTTACTACAGCTAACGACCTCTAGACTATATAAAAGTTAGTACAGTTGGTGACATTTCAACATAAGTTAGAGTTATTTAAGATTACATAGTATAGAGTTGGTAGAAAGTACTTGTAAAATTTTATATCTTATGACAGAACTAGGCTCTTGACCATTATTAAGTTGGTATTAGCTGGATTGGTAATAATGTTTCAGAAAAAGTTGCATTGTAAATTATGATATAAATTATGAATTCTTCATAATGGAATGAAGAAATACTTTGTTTTATTTATGTTAGTAGCAGTGTTTTAAGAGATTTTTTTTAATCTCTTTTGTCTCTCTTTTATTCAATGTCTTTACTTGTCTACATTCCGTTTTAGATAATTGTTTCTCACATATTTTACTAATTTTCTATTTATTTTTATTGTTACATAATATAAATTATTAAAAAGCACATTTTTTTTCTATTATTACTAGTCTTTACTGTGTTTGTTCTTAGACATTTTTGTCTTTTGTGCAGTCAACTGCTAGGGGCATAGTTGGCATCTTTGCATTACTTATGGATTATTTTTATATTTATTTATTTTTACATTAGGTATATTTCTGTTTTTTTTTAAAACGTCTTTCATTTTTCTGTCAAAAAAAATTTTTTTTTAACATTTTAACAACTTTTTTGGCATATTATCAAACGCAGTTTAAAAATCTTCAAACATTGTACTTTTTTTGCTATATAATCCAGTTTGTAGACATTATTAGTTGTTACTCTATTTTCTCTTATTATATCATTTAATCTACTAGTTTTTCTTTTCATCTCAATGTTTTTATAAATTTATAATTTTATCGCTGTTTTTATTTATGTTGGTAGCTTTGTTTTAACAAAATTAACAGATTTCTTTTCAATGTTTTTTGTTTTTTTTTTATTTTAATATATTGACTTGTGTACATTCGATTTAAAAATGCTTCTTTTTCACATGTTTTTCTAATTTTCTAATAATTTTTAATTTTTTTTACATTATATAACATATTATAATGCACTTTTTTTTATTTAAAACGGTTTTATAATGTGTTTGTTTATTAAACATTTTTTTAAGCAAATATTTTTACATTCTATTTCTCTAATTTTATATATATATTATAAGTATCTTTTTAGTTTTTATATAAAAATTTTTTTTTTTTATTTTGAATATTTTAACAACTATTTTTGGCTTATTATTGAACGCAGTTTTAAAATCTACAAACAATGCAGTTTTTTGCTTAATTTTTTTTTATATAATCCAATATGTAGACATTATTAGTTGTTACAGTATTTTCTCTCATTTTATTTTTTAATCTAGTAGTTCTTCTTTCCATCTCAATTTTATTATTTTATTTTGTCAATCTTTTTACATGTTTATTTTTTTCTTGCTGTTTTTATTAATGTTGGTGGCATTGTTCTAATAAAAGTTAACAGATTTTTTTTTAATCTTTCTTGGTTTGTTTTATTCAATATCTTTACTTGTCTACATTCGGTTTTAGATAATTTTTCCTCTCATATTTTTTTAATTTTTTAATCATTTATTTAATTTTCTTTTATTACATAATATAACATATTATTATAATGCACATTTTTTTTTATTTATTTACTATTGCTTTTCCCTGTGTTTGTTTTTTAAACATCTTTGTCTTTCATATAGTAAACTGCTAGGGGTTTGGTTGGCATGTTTGCATTAGTTATTATTTATTTTTAAACTCTTTTTTTTTGTACAAATATTTTTACATTTAAATCTTTTATTTTTATATGCGTTTTTAGTTTTTTTGTCAATTTTTTTTAAATTTTTTAAAATATTTTACAACTTTTTTGTCATCTTATCAAACGCAATTTTAAAATCTACAAACAATGCATCTTTTTTTTAATTATTTTTTTTTAATAATTGTTTTGTTGCTATATAATCTAATATAGCATTAATTGTTGTTAACGTCTTTATTATTGCTTGTAGTATTTTAGTAGTATTTTCTTTATCTCAATTTTTAACATAATTATTTATTTTGCTTTCTGGTAGTTGATTTTTTAATTTTGTTTATTTTTAGTAAATTAAAAATATAATATGTAATTTTTTACTCTACCGGAGAATTATTTATTTTTTGTACGTTGTTTATCATTTGAACCACAGTTTTTTTTGACGCATACGATTTTTTTTAAATTTTTTTACTCAACTTTGTACTTTACTGCTTTTCTGATTTTACTTTCCTTTACTGTCATTTTATCTAAATTTCAGTTTATTTTTATTATATTTTTATATCAATTTAACTTTTTTTTATTAAATAATTTTTCTATGTATCTATCTTATTGTATTGCTTAAAAGTTTTTTAGTTGTTAATTTTTATATAAACAAGCATAAATATATATAAATAAATATATATCAATAGATTTTTTTAATTTTTCTCTTTTTGATGCTTTTAGTGTTTTTTTTTTCTATTTTAAGACTTTTTACACTTCGACGGTTATCACGTATACAGCACTTCTGCTTTATCCGTATTCTATAGACTCCTATTGTGTAATATTGTGTCTTCTTTTTATTAGTTTTTGAAGTGAAAACTTCTTTAGCGGCGCTGAGCACTTTTTTTTGTATGGGTAAAAACTTTCAAACTCGCGTCAGGGTCACGTGATGCTGATCGAAAAAGCGTAAGATCGAGGGGAAGGGAGAGGAACTAGTATCTCCTACTCTTTCTACCGTGCCTGAGTCATAGATTTATTATAACAAGATACAGCCATGCACTGCGATAGTCCGCCAAGACGTACCATCTATTGCTCTCACTCTCAACTGCATTAGTATTCGATAGCGCTATCTTTTAGAGAGGTTCCTACAAATAGCAAAGCAGAAATCAGTAGACGCAGAGTACGCTACGTCAGCATGACACTAGAATTATTTTGACGTTTCTATTCAAATTTTTCTAATCACATAATTTGAACAGAAAACTTAGTTCAGTCACTTAAAAATTGAAAATAATTATTGTCAAGAAAAATATTTAATAATTTGAAGGTAATTTTATTTATTGAGATTTCAACCTCAACTTTTATTTTCTTCCAGCTTTCTAATGTTTCTCTATTTTCTTAAAGCCTAACTTCAATTTTACAAATTCATAGGAGAGAAGTTTTTTATTTTCATTATTGTGATTGTCACGATGCAGTTGTGGGTTTGTAAGCTGATAAAATATGAAGCGGATAATAAAGTTTACATGGGTCTGACACAACTAAAAGTTGGTGAAATTTTGAAATTGGAATAGAGTTTTTTGATAAAATAATTAAGAATCATTAGCACTGATGAAAAAACCTTTATTTATAAATAATTATTCATTCCAAAATAAAATTGATTTTTAACCTAATTTTCGTATTTTATTAGATTGTGTATGACAAATGTCAATAAGTTGACAGCAAAGCATTGCATCGTTGATTGTCGACTAAAATCGTAGAAATTCGTGTCTGTTTAATCACTATAGACTCGTGTGCGACATACAACAAATATGATGAAATTAAGGATAAAAAATGTGTTTCATTAAATATAGAAAGAAATGGAGAGATGTACCAATTTCTTTGATATGTTTTTTAAGAACCGAAGTATGTTCAGCATGCATAGCTATATCTAATGTATTAAATCTATGGCCTGAGTGTGCTGCTCTGTTTAGGCGGCACAGGGCGCTTGCGCGAATGACCGTGTGTGTTTATGTACAGCGTCCCACGCGTATCCAAGGATGGTGACAGCTGATTGCTTGACTGTTGTGTAGTAAATACACTGTTGTGTATTCGTAAATGTGAATTGTTTAAATTATGGAAATCGAACAAAGTGAATCTATTAATGAAAAAAGTGATGATGAAGTAGTGAAAGAAAATGAGTAAGTAAGAAAAAAAAATTGGAAAAAGCTTTGATAAATTGCCAATGATTTTAAATGGAGATTTCAATATAAACTTTGCAGACGATAAAAATCAATCATTAATTGAATTTTTAAATAATGAATTTGGTTTAACTATGTCAAATGATCGCAATTTTAGCACAACGAAATACAAAACTACTATTGATGCGGTCTTTATTAGACACTTAAATAGGTTCGAATCAAAACTGTTTGTTTCTTACTTCAGTTATCATAAACCAATTGTATCAGTTGTAAAAATTTGCGATGATGATTCTGATAATAACGATGGTGTAAAAGTCGTCGAAATTATGGATGGAAGTTGATTTTTGTGAAAAATAAAATTTAATGTAATATATAAATAACGATATAATATTATAAATAACAACATATAAATTGTCATATTTGTGTACGATAGCGCAATAAATAAACATTGTATTCTACCTCATAAATGATAGTACTTTTATACTTATAATTAAACACAACGTTAATATTAAAGTTTTCACTTCTGCCGGCACTCCCGGAGTGCTACCTTTTTTTTTTCATACTTTTACTATTTCCCAAAAATTGTTTTTCTTAATATTTCACTCTTGTTGCATTTTAAAAAAATATTGTAATTTTTAATAATTTTTTAAATAATTCTTCTTCTTATGTTATTTTTTTTTAATATTGTTTAAGTAGGGTTTAATCACAGAGAGAGTGCTGTGATTAAAAATGTTCTGGTTAAAAAAAGTAAACTTTGATTTAAATTGATAGCCAATCGTAGTCGGTATGCGTCAAACAAATTTTTAAGCATTTAGAGTTGACTAAAAGTCTAAAGTGACGTTTCTGCAAAATGTTTTTTTAAAATAGCAATTTTGTTGGTGAGATTTAAAAGTAGCAACCTGTTTTAAATTTATCGCTATAAATTGTTTTCAGAGTAGCTTTATGCATCTGTTTAGTAATTGTTTATTTTGCTTTTTTTAGCTGTTTGTTCTATCTCTTAAACTTTTTACCGTTCTACAATTTTACAGCGTTTTGTTTTTCGATTATTATTACATTTTTTTTCTTTTGTTTTAAATCATCTGTTTTGTCTGATCTTCTATTTGTTTATTAATCTTTTTTATATTTGTTTGCTTAATTGTTTTTGTTTGTTTGATCAGTTTTATGCGGCTACCTTAATCTGGTTTGTTTTTAATGACAGTCACTGATTATCATCACTTTAGTTGCGATAATTGTCGTCAATAACTTTTGGTATCTTTTCATAATTCTGCCCGACCTACAAAGTAAAGAAAACGTGTCATTTCTAACTTTTGATTAAAAATGCTTTTTTTTCTCTAATTGTTTGTATCATATTTTTTTTTCTCTTTCTGCAGCACTACTTTTTTTTAAACTTTTAATAGTTTCTTGGCGCTTTAAAAAGCTTTTTATCATTTTTTGGTTTTTGTAGGTCTGTTTTACCTTTTTTTTATCTTTTAACTTGAAATGGAATTGTTTAAAAAATTGAAAACAAATAAAAACTTGAGTAGACTTTAAGTTTTTTATTTGTTTTGAATTTTATTTTTATGTTATTACTTCTAATACCACAAATAATTTATTTTCTTGTAGTGTGTTTTACAGTTGTTTTATTTTTACTGTTAAATCAGTTTAATTTTAGTTTATGCTTTTTTGGCATTTTATATATCTTACTTATTTTGTTTCTTTTTCAGCTTTTCATTTTATTTTTTGCCGTACATTTTTTTTTTAATTTTTTTTATAAATTTTTTTTTTGTGTTTTTTATTTTTGGTTTAAAACCACCGCTTACAAATCTATTTTGTCTAATATTCTTATTTTTACCAAGATTTTTTTATAGACTTGTTTGTTTAATTGCGTTGATTAGTTTTCTATTGCTACCATTTTTTGGTTTGCTTTAACGACAGTAACTGATTGCTCCTTCAACTCTGTCTTGTTTCTGTTTTCTGTCTTGAATAATGTTTGGTATTTTTTCTCAATTTTGTTGTAAATAGTAAAACAAATATGTCATTTTTAGCTTTTTAAATAAATATGGTTTTTTTTTAGTTGATTTTTAACTTCTATTTGTCGTTTTTTTCATATTTTTTTTTCTATTATTGGTGCTAAGCTTTTTTTTAATTTTTTTAACTCAAGTCTCTAGTAGTTTTGTTTATCCGGATATCTAGTCTGTTTGACAATGCTAATTTTTTTTTTGAATTTGATTCACATGCTATTACTTTGAATATCACAAATTTTTTTTTGTTTTTATCTTAATTTTTTTTTAAGATAATACCATACATTTTTAAAGCTTTTTTTAGTTTTTTTTTTGTTTGAAACTATTACTTATGTTTTGTTTGTCTAATATTCTTATTTTTATCTATTTTTTTTTAAATTTGTTCGCTTAATTATTTCGCACAGTTTTCTGTTTTCAATAATAATTTTTGAATTATTTTCTTAATTTTATCGTAAAGAGTAAAAAGCAAATGTCATTTTTAACTTTTCATTAAAAATGGTTTTTTTTTTATTATTTAGTTTTTAACTCTTTATTTCTATTTTATGTGTCATTTTAATGTTTTTTTTTAATAAATTTTTTTAACTTTTAACGGTTTTTGGTCGTTTTTATAATTTTTGACCAGTTTTTTTCTTTTTTTGTAGCTTTATTTAAATTCTAATATCTAGTCTGTATGACATCAGCAAACTTTTACCATTATTTATATTTTTAAGTTATTACTTCTAATACCACAAATTAATAATTTTTTTGTATAATGTTTTTTAATTGTTATATTTTGATTGTTAAATAAATTTTATTTAAGTTTATAATTTTTGGTTTAGCTGGAAAAGAAGCTCTTTAATTCTTTCAACTGCTTTTTGTTTATTTTTTATTTTTTTCGTATTTTGTTGTTCTTTATTCTAATTTTAACTGAGAGTTTGTAATGACAGTCACTGACTGTTACTGATTGTCAGTTCCGTTAGTTATTTTTAGTAATTTTCTCTTTTTTTAATTCTGTTGTAAGGAGTAAGGCAAATATGTCATTCTTGACATTTGATTAAAAAGGTTTTTTTTTCTTTCTTTATTTGATTTTCAACTTCTATCTGCCGTTTTCATAGTATTTTTTTTTATATTCTCTTTTAAGCGCTGAATTTTTTTTTTATTTTTTCCTTTTTTCTTATATTTATAGTCCCTAGTCGTTTTAAAATATTTTTCTTTTTCTTTTGGTTATTATCTTTTCCTGTAGTCTTATTTATCTTAATTATTTTAGCAATGTCAAAGTCTGTTTGACATTGCTAAAAAAAGTATTATTACAAATTAATTTTAGTTCAAGTTTTTTTGGCTATAGCTGGAAAAGAACTACTAAGGCTTTTTAGCTCTTTCAACTATTTTATAAATATTTGTTAAATCTTACGTAATGTGTTTTCTGTTTTATTTTTTATTTTATTTTACTTAAACTATTTACCGAACAATTTTTTAGCTTTTTTTAAGATTTGTTTGTTACATTGTTTTGATCAGTTTTCTATTGCTACCTAGATATTATCTGGTTTGTTTTTAGTTTCGTTAATTGTCTTCAATTATTTTTAGTCTTTTTTTGTTGCAAATACGTATGTCATTTTTAGCTGATTTATTTGATTAATAATGCCATTTTTTTTTAGCTCTCTATTTTTATTTTATGTGTCGTTTCTATAATTTTTTTAATTTTTTTTTTATTCATTATTTTAAGATATTATTGTGAATACTACAAATTATTTATTTTCTGGTGTTATTTTTGGCGTTTCTTTTAAAACTATCAATTTTTTCTTTAGAATTTATTTTTAGAATAATTTTTACTTTTGGCGTGGCTTACACGTCGAGTTTGCGTTGTTATTTTTTTTACAATTGTTGGTTTTTATGACGTTTTCATAAAACTTCGAAAGTTTTTTTTTTATAATAATTTTTTCAAAGTTATTTTTTAGATAAATTCAAATATTTTCTCCATCGGTTGTCAAAAGAAACAATTCACAGCTTTTTCTTTTTTTGATTATTTTTACATAATATTTACATGTCTATTTTGTCTAAAATTCTAATTTTTGTTAAAATTTTTTTTTTAAGAATAATTGTTTGGATCAGTTATCTATTTCTACTATTATTTATTTTGTTTGTAATGACAGTCACTGACTGTCTGTTGATGGTCAATTCCGTTAGTTCTTTTCAGTAACTTTTGGTATTTTTTCTTAATTCTGTCTTAAAGAGTAAGGTCATTTTTGGCAGTTGATTAAAAATGTTTTTTTTTTCTAGTTGATTATTTATCGTTTTCATCATAATTCTTTTATGGTTCTTTTTTAAGCGCTAAATTTTCTTTAAATTTTCTTAACTTTTAATAGTGTCTAGTTGTTTTAAAATGTTTTTTATCTTTTTTTGATTAGTTTTTTTTTCTGAAGCCTGATTTATCTTAATATTTAGTTTGTTTGTCATCGGTAAAAAATTTTTATCATTTATATTTACAAGTTATTTCTTCTAATTTCACAAATTATTGAATTTTTAGTGTTATGTTTTTAATTGTTTAATTTTTGCTGTTAAACAAATTAATATTAGTTTAAGATATTTTATTTTCAGCTGTACTACTAAGGCTTTTTAGTTTTTTCAACTACTTTTTGAATATTTGTTATGTTTTACGTAATTTGTTTTCGGTTTTGTTTTTTATTTTATTTTACTCAAACTATTTACCGTACAATTTTACAGCTTTCTTTAAGACTTGTTAGTTAAATTGTTTTAAACAGTTTTTTTTAGCTACCTATCATGGTTTGTTTTTAGTGACAGCTACTGATTGTCACTTTAGTTAGTTGTCTTTAATCATTTTTGGCATTTTTTCTTAGTTTTGTCATTTTTAGATTTTGATTTTTTTTTTCTTTATTTGTATTTTATGTGTAGTCTCTATCATTTTCTTTTTTATTTATTATCTCAACTTATCAACAAATTATTTATTTTTATGTTTTACAACTGTTTTACGTTTGCTGTTAAATAATTTTTATTTAAGTTTACTTGCAATATTTTTTGGCTTTAACTAGAAAAGAAGTAGGTACTTAGGCTCTTTAGTTCTTTCAACTACTTATTTGATATTTTTTATGTCTTTCGTATTTTGTTTTTTTTTTGATTTTTACTTAATTTTTCTTAAAGTTCTTACCATACAATTTTACAATATTTTTTTACATTTTTTTCTGTATGTTTTATATTTGGTTTAAAACGATTGCTTACATTTCTGTTTTGTCTAATATTCTTAAATTTGTTTGTTTAATTGTTTTGCTCAGTTTTCTGTTGCTACGATTATCTGGTTTGTTTATAATGACACTGATTGATTGTCTGTTCCGTTAGATGTCTTCAGTAATTTTTGGTATTTGGTATTGGTATCTGGTATTTTGGCAAATATGTCATTTTTGACATTTGACTAAAAATGTTTTTTTTTCTTTCTTTAAATGATTTTCAATTTCAATTTTTTGTTTCCATCATATTTTTTTTGATATTCTTGATTTAACACAAAAATTTTTTCTGATTTTTTCTTACTTTCAATAGTCTCTAGTCGTTTTAAAATGTATTTAATCTTTTTTTGATTAGTTTTTTCCTCCGTGTAGTCGTATTTACCTTAATATCTAGTCGGTTTGACATAAAATGACAAAAAAAATTATCTATATATATAAAAGAAAGTCTGTTAGTTACTCCACTTATAACTCAAGAACGGCTTTACTGATATGATTGAAAATTGGTGAGGTGGTAGCTTAGAGCCAGGAGACGGACATAGGATACTTTTGATTCCAGAAACCACCCTCTAAAAGAGGGGTGAAAGTCAAATGTGAAATGCGATGTCGGAAACGTTCGGTGAGGCTCGGCAAATTACCGAGAAATTTGACGCAACCACGAAGAAGCGTTTACATTAAAATTTATTTGACGTGGGTCAAGAAATTTTCCCAAACTTAGATTTTTATATCAATTATAGTTTAGAGCCAGGAGAAGGACATAGGATACTTTTCATCCCGTTCCTCAGCATTCCCGTGTGACTTGACATGAAACGTCAGTCACTATAAAACGCGGAATAACAAAACGCAAATGACAGCTATGTAATTGACGTATAATGACAGATATGTAATGACGTATGGATGACAATTTGATATTTGTAAGAAATCAATAATAAAACTATTTCTATTAAATAAATAATTAACAATTATAATGTAATGATAGTGCCGTTGCCCATTCGTAAAAAGTGAAGTGAACTATAAAACTCGGTAAGGTTGAAAATTTTAGTTTTTAGGTGAAGTGAAGTTTAATTAATAATGCCGCGACCAAGACGATCGAATCTTTCCCGACAAAGCCGTGATGCAAGAAGAATACGAAATACTGCAAATGAAAGGACTGAAGAAGAACAAGAAATTGCACGTGAACAGCGCCGCGATAGTATGGCTCGACTTCGTGCTTCTCAATCACGAGAGCAAAGTGAAGCAGCCCGTGAAACAGCTCGGTTGGCAATGCAGAATCGTCGAGCGAACAACAGAGGTCAACAAATAGATAATTTGCGACGCAGAACAAGATATTTATCAAGTGCTGATTTGAATCGAGCAGCGAGTTTATTAATATTAATAAATATTTAAAGATATTAATAAAATTTTTAATTAAATATTAATAATTATTTTAATATTTAATTATTAAATCTTTAATAATATTTAATAATTTTTAATTATTAATTAGAAAAAATTAATAAAACTAAATAATTATAAACAGCTACTTTTTATTAACAAAGGGATGAAAAGGGGAGGGATAGAGACAAAAAATGACATGTATCAATATATAATTTTCAAAGATTTTGGTTTGCTTATTTTAAAAATAATATCTATGTTTAGGCGGAACAAAGTTCGCCGGGCCAGCTAGTTATTTATATTTACAAGTTATCTGGTTTGTTTGCAATGACAGTCACCGATTGTCACTTCGGTTCCGTTACCTGTCTTCAATCATTTTCGGTGTTTTTTCGTGATTTTTTCGTAAAGAGTAAAGAAAAATTGTATGTCATTTTTACTTTTTGATTAATAATGTTTTTTTTTTTAATTTTCTATTTGTCATTTTTATGTCGTTTTTATAATTTTTTTTTCTGCAGCGTTATTCTCTTTTTTTTTCAACTTTTAATAGTTTCTAGTCGTTTTAAAAGATTTTCAATTCTTTTCTATTCTGTACTATTATTTATCTAGTGTTTTGTACATTCCAGAACTATTCTTATTATTTTTGTTTACAAGTTATTACTGCTAATACTACAAATTCCTTATTTTCTTGTTTTGTGTTTTACAATTGTTTTATTATAAATTCAATTTTAGTTTATGTATTTCAACTAATTTTTGGATATTTCCTGCGTCATAAGTGTCGCTTCAAAGAGAAAGTTTTCAAAAATGCAAACTTTTACAAATTTTGTACAGCTTTATTTTTATTTTGAATCAGAATTTTTTGTATTTTTGGTGTTATTTTTAAAACTATCCATTTCTAATTTATTTTTAAAATAATTTTTAGTTTTGGCGTGGCTTAGACGCCGAGTTTTTTTTCTTATTTTTTCTAAAGTTGTTGTTTTTTATGTCTTCAAGCTTTTTTCTTAATATAACATTTAAAAAAAAATACTTTTTTTTAATGTTAAAAGAGTTGGCATGGGATCACCTAGACGTCGGCGTCTGAGGCCAAGAAAATCCCGCAGGTTCAGCAGACGCGCCTATCGATCCGGCCGAGGAGTAGGATTTTGAGTTTGAAGTTGTTCCGGACCTACTCCACTCTTGTTCTACTTGCAGTGCCCAATCCGGACATTTGGATCGATTCAAGTGTATTTCAACCCTGCACTACGCACAGCCGGAACCAACCAGCCCTTTGGGTAATCCTGTAGGAGACGACGTCGATCCCCTCATCGGCTGCTTTCGGGAGCGAGACGATTTGAAATTGGGAATCGCTTAGCTGCATCTCTTCCAGCCACGTCGATCAGCGTCACCGACGCTATTATTCAGGAAATGCACCAGAGGAAGACGCCGTTTGCGCCGACGCCAAATTATCAAATATTTTCTAAACTATGAAAAAAATATTAGTTTTTTTTTCTATTTTAAGCCGTTATACTCGCCGCCCCAATTTATATTAAGATTATCCACCCTTCTTTTTTAATTTCTGAATAAGGGATGATTATGATGAGAAATACTCATGTGATACGATATCTATCTAACATTTAATCTATAATTCTCTTTAAACTTAAAGTATAAGTACTCAAGTGACTTCAATTAATGATAGAGCAGACATGATAACGGACAATTGCAAGTCCGCGCCGAGGTCACAAAGTTGAAGCAGTTTGGGGGTGGCAGTGGTGGTGGTTGGTGGCCGAATTTACCCCCCAACCCCCGACAATTCCACCAACATCGATAATTGCGTCTCACGAACTAGACGTTGCACCAAAAGCATTAACGTTATCTAGCAAAGTTGCTCTAGTCTAAAGAGACAGACAGAACAAAGGCTTAAGGGCTTTACACAGCTTTCAACCATTTCACTCATTTGAATCAACTAACTATAATAGAAAATAATTCTTTTTTTTTATTGGGGTGGCTTTGAAAACAATTGAATTGTAATTATATTTTCTAAAGTCTAATTTTTCAAATTTGCTTAAGAATCATTAATAATGAAGTTTTGAGCGGTTTGTCTCTATATCCTCTAAAGAAACACTTTAAAATAGTAATTGGTAGATTAAACCAACTCTAACCCCTTTCTTCGTACAAAAATCCTCGCTAGACAGAATAGAAGCTTTTGCTATAAGTGCGAGCGTGAGGCTCTTATCTAGTTATGCGAGTGCAAGTGAGAGCATTAGATAGTTTTTTTTTTAATTATTTTTAATTATAACAAAAAGTATTAATAGAAATTTGAAACTAAAAGAGCATTTGTGAGGTTATCGGGTGAGAAAAAAAATAAAATTTTATTGTACAAACCACTTATTGTACAAACTGGTTTGTACAAACATGTGCTTAGGTTTTCAGCAAATTAATTGCAAATACAGTATAATCTCAAGCCTTTCAATTTAAATACAATTCTATAATTTAAATAAAATAGTTTTACTCTTTAATGTGATTTGTGAGGTTTTAGGGCTAAAAAAAAATGTTGTTAGCTAAATTTTAAAGCACATGTTTGTACAATAAATGGTTTGTACAATAAACGGTTTGTACAATAAACGATTTGTACAAAAAACGGTTTGTACAATAAATGACTGCTTTGAAGTTTAGCTGACAACATTCTTTTTTTTTGTTGTCTTGGTATTTTATCAACTTTTCTTTTTTCTAGCACTTTCTACAAATTTTGTATTATTGTTTTATTTTTTATCTATTTGTTCTATATTCTTAATTATTTTGCTATTGTGCACCTGATCTGTGCTATGGCTTTTTTTCAAATATTGAAGCACATTTTTACTGGTTAGCATTAAAAAAAAGAAAATTTTGCCACTTATCGCTTAAGATCGGCAGTTTCCGGTCGTTTAAAATGAATCAAAAAACAATTTTTCCGCGCTACGGTGCTTTTTACTTTGCTGTATAATGAAAGTATAGCAACCGAACAATGAGACCATTCTAAATTTAAAAAATCAGATAATCAGCGGGGACAAGTTAATAACCAAAAAATAAGTAAAAAACTAAATTATTTTTATTAAAAAATTAGAGTGATTCGTTGCAAAAAAATTGTATCTAACTAACTTTTTCGAAAAGAAATTTGTTTTATTCGCACTTATGCACGTGCAAATGGGAGAAATTTAACTTTTCGTACTCGTTCGGTAAATATTATTTCATTATGTTCAACTGACAAAGGGTAACAAGCATGAAATTAGGTATTTTATTGCGCCTGCCGAAATTATCCATCTTTTTATTGTAGTTTGTGCGATGTTACAGTGAAAGCAAAATTAGGAATTTATCCTAAAAGTAGTTGTTTTTAGTTCATTTGATTACCAAAATGTTAATTTTTAGTGTGGAAACCGTAATTGTTCTAGAATCTTCTTTTTCATGTAATATCTTATTGTAAATTTTTATCATGTTCTTTTCATGCTTATTGATGGCTCAAAAACTAAAAATATATATTTATTAATTTTGTATTAAAATATGTAAGTTTACAATGTTTTAAAAAGCTCTCTAAACGGCCAATCAACAAAAAATTCCTTAAGAGTTGTACAAAGTTTTTAAGAATTTTTTAAATTGTGTACAATTATCAAAAATTAATTTTTATATGTTCTTTTTTTTTTTTATAAAAAAAATCCTGATAACTTTATATTAAAATTTTAATATTTAAAAGTGGCTCTTAAATTTCTCTTTTGGAGCTACCTACTTCTGAACATGAATATCAACAAACTTTATATTTTTTTCTTATTACTAGACAAACTAAAGAAAATAATTAAAGCACAAAAATTCAAAAAAAAAAATTTTTTGTAATTATTAAAACGTTCTTTTTTTATTCTTTAAATCTATTTTTTTCAAAAATAAATTTAATAAACCTTTTATAATTATAAAGTTTTATTTAAAAACCATTTAAAAAATATTATAAATAATTATTTTTTTAGGTTATTTCACCTATTATCAATTAGTTGATATAGGCTATTTGTGTTTAGTGGCACAAAGCTTTACAATCGTTAAATAAAAAAAAAACTAAAGTAGATTAAAGTTTGTTGGTTTTGACAACGGATAACTATTTAACTATAGTTAGATTACCATTAAACTGTACTGGCCATTGAGTTTTGCTATAAGTTAGCTTACATAAAATTTAAAATTGAATTTTTAAAATTAAATTTATAAAGTGTTAATTAAAGTTTAAAACTTCAATTTTAATTAATTAACTTAGATTATCTGTGTATAGTAGCATAAAGCTCTACAACCGTTGAGTTAAAGAAAATTAAACTAAAGTAGATTGAAGTTGGTTGGCTTTGACAACGGTTAATTATTTAATTATAGTTAGATTACTGTTAAACTACAGTAGCTATTGAGTTTATAAGTTAGCTTAATTAAAATTTAGAATAAAATTTTTTAAATTAAATTTATAAACTTTCAATTAAAGTTTAAAAATTCATTATAAATTAGTTAACTTAGATTATCTGTGCACAACAGTTTACAACCGTTAAATTAAAAAAATCAAACTAAAGTAGATTGAAGTTTGTTGGCTTTGACAAAGGTTAACTATTTAACTATAGTTAGAATACTGCTAAACTATAGTGGCCATTGAGTTTTACTTTGAGTTAGCTTAAATAATGTTAAAATTAAATTTTTAAACTTTTAACTAATGTTTAAAATGTTAAATTCGATTAGTTAACTTAGATTATTTGTTTAGTGACACAAAACTTTACAACCGCTAAATTAAAAAAAAACTAAAGTAGATTAAAATTTGTTGGATTTGACAACGGTTATCTATTTAATTATAGTTAGATTATTGTTAAACTATAGTGGCGATTAAGTTTTACTATGAGTTCGCTTAAATGTAATTTGAAATTAAATTTTTAATCTTTTAATTAAAGTTCAAAATTTTATTTTTGATTAGTTAACTTAGATTATTTGTGTTTAGTGGCACAAAGCTTTACAACCGTTAAACTGATAAAGTTTTAGTAAAATATTTTAGTTTATTCTATACTGAATCAATTATTCTCAGATTATATTACATTAAAATAATAAAAACTATTAATGATCAAAGACAGAAAAAAAAACAATTGAAAACGTAAAAAAATAACTACAAATATACAAATTTGAGTATCTGAGGTATTAATTCATCGGAAAGCAATAAAAAGCAAGGTTTAAAAATAATGCCAGAAAAAAACTATGAAAATGTTGTAGAAGCTGTGGGAATAAGAAAGAAGTTATTTGAATAAAACAGAAAAAAAACAATTTTATTTAAAATTGGTATAAACTGTGTTAATTTGTTAAACAAAAACATAAGATTACAAAATAGCAGGTAGTAAGAAAAAAACAATATTATAAAGAGATGAAAAAAACACTACAATACAGTTTTTTTAAAAAAGAAATTATAAATAATAAAATTAAAAAATTTGAAACTTATTTTAAGTATGTTTGTCAGAAAAAATGATAGAAAATATTTACCTAAAAAATAGTATAAAGCAAAAGAGGGTTCAGAACAAAGTAATAACAAAATATGTAAATACAAACAATAAAAAAAAATTAAAATGTAATACATAAAAAACTAAACGAAGAAAAAACTAAAAAATTTAAAATACAAGCAAAGATGCCGCAAAATAATTTTTTCTAAATTGCTTTTTTTATTTAATTTTTTTCTTCAAAAAGAAAGATAGATATTTTAAAAAATTTTGAATATAACTAATAATTGATTATTGTTGTGTTTACGGCTTATAAAAATGTTAAAAATAATTATAAAATAAATTATAACATTTTTTTAAATATTTTTTATTATTATAAATTATTTATAACTTTATAATTATTCAATACAAACTGATATAATTTAGATAAATATTATTCTGTTCAACTTAGTATAAAGCTATATTTATCTTTTATATTATTGTATAATACGTCACTTTAGTCAAGATTCTAAAAAAGTTTTTAGATTTAAATTTTTTTATTTTAATTTAGTTTAAATTAATGTAATCTAGTGTAAGTTGAAGATTATTAAACTACGTTTGTCTTAAGCTGAAGACACTTATTTTGTTCAGATTAAAATTACATAAAAGCTTAATTGTATTTTAACTTTAGTTAAATAATTAACTGTTGTTGGTGTAAACGTGCATTAAACAAATAGTACTATAATTAAAACTATATCAGTTATATCTAATTTATTCTAGTTTGATTTAAATTAATTCAATATGTTAAACTTAGTCTTGTCTTGCATATTTTAATTAATTTAAGTTAGTTTAGTATACAGTTAAATAATGAAAATTGGTAAAATCAATATTTACTTTAATGTCAATATTTTATTTTGATTAATTTTATAAATAAAGATTTAGTTATTTTTTAATCAAAGTTAATTATAATAAATTAATTATATCTCTCAAATTAAAATTATGTCTACGTTAATTTTTAATTAAAATTTTAAACAGTGGTAGCTTTGTAAATTTTTAATTCAGATAAATACAAATTAGTAATTAGAGTGTAAAACTGTTTAATTATTGAGATATATTTATGTATTATTTATAACATTTTTATAAGCTTCAAACGCAACAATAATCAAGTATTAATTATATTCAAAAACTTTCAAAATATTTGTCTTTTTTGAAATCTTGAGCTAATTTTATTGTTTTTATTACATTTTTTAAAACTATAATGTAGTTCCGGCTTTATATGTATAAACATAAGATATACATTACATATCATTTTTTTTTCTATTGTTTCTTATGTTTCTGTTACTGATACAGCTTTTACCAATCTCAAATTATATTGTTTTTTTCTTCAAATATTTTTTTTCTTATTCTGATAGCTTCTATTACTTTATTTCTTGTACTATTTTTAGACCAAGTTATTTTTGTTGCTTTCCGGGAAATCAATAGCCTAGATACTCAAATTTGAGTATCTAAGCTATGTAGTTCGGTTTTACCGTCAATTATTGTTTATTCTTTATTTTATTCTTTCTCATATTCTATTAGTTTTATCATATAATCTACAAGTATTAATTGCTTTTTGCAAATTGTTATAATTTTATATTTTAGCTTAGTTTGCGTAGTTTAATTTAATGGTATATCATTCTAATTAAATATCTAATTAAAGATAATTAACTCACATCAAAAACTAATGTAAGTTAATTTTTAACTCATTTTTAACTCATTTTTAAAAGTTGGTAGCGATATTATATTGGTTAGCAAAACTAATGTGAGCTAATTTTAGGTTATCCAATTTGTTTTAGTTAAATTCAAATTAAATTGTTATTTGTTTATTAATTTAAGCTGACTTTGTTAAGTTCAATCTTAGATTTAGTCTAAAGTTAACGAAACTAAATTAAAGTTAAGCCTTTTGGTGTAAACAAAATGGTCAAATTAAAGCTTAACTATAGCTTAAGTAAATGATTTAAGCTTAAACTAAGCTTAAATGATTAAACGTTGTTGCTATTATACATACGATGATAATATCTGATCTAGTTTATTTAGTAAGCTCTAATTTAGCTGAAATTTATTTTATTGTTTTAACTTGATTGGCTGTTATTAAGATTATTATTAATTTTTTAAACTTTAATCTGTCTAACTTTTTCTAATTTTAAACTAAAATATTTTACTGAAACTTTTTCAAATTACTGATTATAAAGCGTTGTGCTACTAAGCACATCTAAATTCTAAGTTAACTAATCGAAGGTAAAATTTTAGACTCTATTTAAGCTTACTCATTTTAAAACTTAGAAGGCTACTATAGTTTAATAGTTCTAATAGTTCTAATCTACTTTATTTTAATTTTATTTAATACTAGGTTGGTCAAATAGCTATTCTAAGATATTAAAGATTAGTCTAAGTTAATTTTTGGGGAAAAAATTGATAACTTTTTTCTAAGTTTTAGTTTGAGTTGCTGTAATGTTATAAAAAAAGTTTTCTAAATAATTTTTGATAAAATCTAGAACTAGATTTAGTTTATCTTTTTTTTTTCAGCCTAATGCAGATTAAATTAAGCAGTCACTTGTTTAAGCTTTAGTTTTACTTCTCGTGTTTCAGTTACTTGAGTTAAAATTAGATTTAACAAGTTTGTAACGGCCGGGTAAATTAAGAATATCTATTGTTTAACTATACTTAACACATATTAACCGTTGTTAGCGCAAATACATATTTATAAACCGCGTTGCCGGATTAGAAAATAAAACCTTTAACAAAGATTAACTTGTTTTAAATGGCATTAAAAGTTAACATTAATTTCTTTTTTATATAAATTAGTTATATCAGATTATCTCTTTATTTACTTTAACGAAACATTATAAAGTTAAATAAAACTTAACAAAAGAATAAAGTAGAAATCAAGTTTTAACAAAATAGATTATTTTATTTTACCTACATTAGGTTAAACTAAACTATGTTTAAACAATTAAAATTAAACAAATTTATAATAACCTAGATTTACCTATAACTTTCAAAACATTATTAAAATAATAAATTTTTTAATATTGGTTAAAAAAATTGTTTTTTATATTGTACAAATATTTAGTCAACTTTTATTTAATAAATTTAATAGAGTTATACTTTATCTATTTATGTTACTTTAGTATGAATTACATCAAGTTACTGTGATTAAATAAGTCTAATTTTAAGTGTGAAACCTATTAAATGTTTTAACTAATAACTATTAAGCTATGTGATATTAAAATATAGCATTAATCTACTTAACCAAACATAAATATTTAATTGTGAGTGCAAAGAGACATTTATATAATTTTTAAACTTAATTAAATGTATATCAGTTTCTAATTTAGACTGTTTTGGTGTGAATTTATTTAATTTTTAAGTTAAGTTTAGTCTGTGTTTTTAATCAATTTAAGTTAGTTCAGTTTCTAGTTAAATAACAAAATTTAATAAAACTGATATAAATGTCACTTTTGTCATCTTAATTTTGTTAAATAAAGATTAGGTTTAAGTTAATTTTTAAATCAAAAGTAATTTTATATAATTATAATTAATTAATATATGCATTTGCATCAGCAACGATTATGTTAGTCTACATTACACATAAATATATCTCAATAATTAAACATTTTTACACTCTAATTACCAATTTGTATTTACCTGAAATAAAAATTTACAAAGTTACCACTGTTTAAAATTTTAATTAAAAATTAACATAGACATAATTTTAATTTAAGAGATATAATTAATTTATTATAATTAACTTTGATTAAAAATTAACTAAATCTATATTTATAAAATTAATCAAAATAAAATACTGACATTAAAGTAAATATAAATAATGATTTTACCAATTTTCATTATTTAACTGTATACTAAACTAACTTACATTAATTAAAATATGCAAGACTAGACTAAGTTTAACAAATTGAATTAATTTAAATCAAACTAGAATAAATTAGATATAACTGATATAATTTTAATTATAGTACTATTTGTTTAATGCACGTTTACACCAACAACAGTTAATTATTTAACTAAAGTTAAAATACAATTAAGCTTTTATGTAATTTTAATCTGAACAAAATAAGTGTCTTTAGCTTAAGATCAACGTAGTTTAATAATCTTAAACTTACACTAGATTACATTAATTTAAACCAAAACTTTATTAATTAAAACTTTTTTAGAATTTTAACTAAAGTGACGTACTGTACAATAATATAATAGATAAATTAAAGCTATATTAAGTTGAACAGAATAATATTTATCTAAATTATTTCAGTTTGTATTGAATAATTATAGAGTTATAAATAATTTATAATAATAAAAAATACTCAAAAATATTTTAAAAAAAGTTATAAATAATTCTATAATTATTTATAACATTTTTGTAAGCTTTAAACACAACAATAATCAATTATTAGTTATATTCAAAATCTTTCTTCTTGGAGAAAAAAATAAAAAAATAAATTTAAAAAAAAATTAATTTTGAGGCACCCTTAATTTTTTAGTTTTTTTTTCGTTTAGTTTTTGATGTATTACATTTTAATTTCTTTTTATTGTTTTTATTTACATATTTTCTTATTACTTTGATCTCAACCCTCTTTTGCTTTATACTATTTTTCCAGGTATATATTTTCTAGCATTTTTTCTGACAAACATACTTATAATAAGTTTCAATTTTTTTAATTCTATTATTTATTGTTTCTGTTTTTAAAAAACTGAATCGTAGTTATGTGTTTTTTTTGTTTAAACATAGAATCTATTTTTCCTATTACCTGCTATTTTCTAAGCTTATGTTTCTGTTTTACAAATTAATACAGTTTGTAGCAATTTTAAATTAAATTGCTTTTTTTGTGTTTTATTCAAATAACTTTTTTCTTATTCCCAAAGCTTCTACAACATTCTATTAGTTTTTCTCTGGCATTATTTTTAAACCATGCTTTTCTTTGCTTTGCGATGAATTAAAACCTTAGATTCTCCAATTTGTATGTTTGTAGTTGTTTTTTACGTTTTCAATTGTTTTTTTTTCGGTCTCTGATCATTAAGAGTTTTTATTATTTTTTTGTCATATAATCTGAGAATAATTGATTCAGTATAGAATAAACTGAAATATTTTACTAAAACTTTATCAGTTTAACGGTTATAAAGCTTTGTGCCACGAAACACAAATAATCTAAGTTAATTAATTGAGATTAAAATTTTGAACTGTAATTAAAAGATTAAAAATTTACTTATAAATTACGTTTAAGCAAACTCATAGTAAAACTCAATCGCCACTATAGTTTAACAGTAATCTAACTATAATTAAATAGATAACCGTTGTCAAATCCAACAAACTTTAATCTACTTTAGTTTTTTTTTTAATTTAGCGGTTGTAAAGTTTTGTGCCACTAAACAAATAATCTAAGTTAACTAATCGAATTTAATATTTTAAACTTTAGTTAAAAGTTAAAAAATTTAATTTTAACATTATTTAAGCTAACTCAAAGTAAAACTCAATGACCACTATAGTTTAGCAGTATTCTAACTATAGTTAAATAGTTAACCTTTGTCAAAGCCAACAAACTTCAATCTACTTTAGTTTGATTTTTTTAATTTAACGGTTGTAAACTATTGTGAACAGATAATCTAAGTTAACTAATTAATATTGAAGTTTTAAACTTTAATTAAAAGTTTATAAATTTAATTTAAAAAAATTAATTCTAAATTTTTATTAAGCTAACTTATAGTAAAACTCAATAGCCACTATAGTTTAACAGTAATCTAGCTATAATTAAATAATTAACCCACTATAGATTAACAGTCATCTAACTATAATTAAATAATTAACCGTTGTAAAAGCCAACCAACTTCAATCTACTTTAGTTTAATTTTTTTTAACTCAACGGTTGTAGAGCTTTGTGCTACTATACACAGATAATCTAAGTTAACTAATTAGAATCGAAGTTTTAAAGTTTAGTTAAAACTTTATAAATTTAATTTTAACAATTCAATTTTAAATTTTATGTAAGCTAACTTATAGCCAAACTCAATGGCTAGTAAAGTTTAATGGTAATCTAACTATAGTTAAATAGTTAACCGTTGTCAAAACCAACAAACTTTAATCTACTTTAGTTTTCTTTTTAATTTAACGGTTGTAAAGCTTTATTCCACTAAACACAAATAACCTAAATTAACTAATTGAAATTAAAATTTTAAACTTTATTTTAAAAATTAAAAATTTTGTTTTAAACTTTATTTAAGCTAACTTATAGCAAAACGTAATGGTTTGTTTAGTTTATTTTAGTTTGATTTGGCTTATTTAAGTTCAATTCAGTTGATTTTAGTTTATTTTAGCTTATTTTAGTTTATTTTAGTTTATTTTAGTTTGTTTCAGTTTATTTTAGTTTATTTTAGTTTATTTAAGTTTATTTCAGTTTATTTTAGTTTATTTTAGTTTATTTTAGTTTATTACAGTTTATCTTAGTTTATTTTAGTTTATTTTAGTTTATTTTAGTTTATTTTAGTTTATTTTAGTTTATTTTAGTTTATTTTAGTTTATTTTAGTTTATTTTAGTTTATTTTAGTTTATTTTAGTTTATTTTAGTTTATTTTAGTTTATTTTAGTTTATTTTAGTTTATTTTAGTTTATTTTAGTTTATTTTAGTTTATTTTAGTTTATTTTAGTTTATTTTAGTTTATTTTAGTTTATTTTAGTTTATTTTAGTTTATTTTAGTTTATTTTAGTTTATTTTAGTTTATTTTAGTTTATTTTAGTTTATTTTAGTTTATTTTAGTTTATTTTAGTTTATTTTAGTTTATTTTAGTTTATTTTAGTTTATTTTAGTTTATTTTAGTTTATTTTAGTTTATTTTAGTTTATTTTAGTTTATTTTAGTTTATTTTAGTTTATTTTAGTTTATTTTAGTTTATTTTAGTTTATTTTAGTTTATTTTAGTTTATTTTAGTTTATTTTAGTTTATTTTAGTTTATTTTAGTTTATTTTAGTTTATTTTAGTTTATTTTAGTTTATTTTAGTTTATTTCAGTTTATTTTAGTTTATTTTAGTTTATTTTAGTTTAGTTTAGTTTATTTTAGTTTATTTTAGTTTATTTTAGTTTATTTTAGTTTATTTTAGTTTATTTTAGTTTATTTTAGCTTATTTTAGTTTATTTTAGTTTACTTTAGTTTACTTTAGTTTACTTTAGTTTACTTTAGTTTACTTTAGTTTATTTTAGTTTACCTTAGTTTACTTTAGTTTACTTTAGTTTACTTTAGTTTACTTTAGTTTACTTTAGTTTACTTTAGTTTACTTTACTTTACTTTAGTTTACATTAGTTTACTTTAGTTTACTTTAGTTTACTTTAGTTTACTTTAGTTTACTTTAGTTTAATTTAGTTTATTTTAGTTTAATTCAGTTTATTTTAGCGCAATTCAGTTTGTTTCAGTTTATCTCAGCTTATTCTGACTCAATTCAATTTATTTCAATATATTTTAGTTTAATTCTAGTTTATTTAGATTTAGTTTAATTTATTTCAGCTTATTTTGGTTTAATTTGGTTTATTTTAGTTTAATTTAGTTCAATTCAGTTGATTTTACTTTATTTTCAATTATTTTGAATTATTTTGATTTATTTTAGTTTGTTCTAATTTATTCTAATTCAATTCTGTTTCTTTTAGTTAATTTTAATTTATTCTAGTTTATTTCAATTCATTTCAGTTCAATTTAGATTATTTCAGTTTACTTTAATTTAGTTTAGTTAATTTTAGTTTAATTAAATTTGTTTTAATTTATTTCAGTTTATCTAATTTATTTTAATAAATTTTAGTTTATTTTAGTGCAATTAAGTTTATATTAGTTTATTTTTACTTCTTTATACATAGTTTTTTTCAATTCATTTAAGATTATTTAAGCTTATTTTAAAAGATTTTATTTTAGCTTATTTCAGTTTATTCTTGTTTACTTTGATTCATTTTAATTTAATTTAGTTTATTTTAGTCTATTTAAGTTTATTTCAGGTCTATTTTATCTATTTGTGATGTAGCGTAGGTTTATTTTTGTCTATTTTAGTTTATTTTAGGTCTATTTTATTTATTTGTAGTGTGGGGTAGTTAAAATTTAAATGTACAAAAATCAGGGCTATATTTGAGCTAATTTTATGTAAACAAAATAATTTTTTTCTCTTGATTTTAATTTAGTTAAAAATAAACTGATTCAATAATTCAGTAAAAAAATTTATTCTGTTAAACTTAATTTAGCTAGTGTAAGCTTAACATTGTTAAACTATGATTAGCTTAAGCTAAAGACACTTATCTCACTCAGATTAAAATTGGATGAAAACTTAACTGTATTTTAACTGCAGTTAAATAATTAATTGTTGAGAATCTAAACCTGAGTTAAACTAATCAGTTTAGTTTAACTTAGTCTATTTAGTTGCTACATTCTAATATTAGCAAAAAATGCTACCTTTTTAGTCAGTTTTGATTGGTTAGAAGATTGTTGAACACTTATCGACTACAATTGGTTAAATAATTCAAGTGTAAAAATAGAACAGGGTGTTGCACCATTGAAAAAAAAATTTGGTCAAGCAGGCTATGAACAATACATTGTTTTAGACAAGCTGTCATAAAATGACAGTTTTGACAGTTTTTCATAAGTCTGAACTTTGTAGGACTACAACCCAACATCTCTTCGAACACTTTGTTGATAAGTTGACAGTGATAGCTCACAGCTGTTTGAGAGATAATTGAGATGAACAGTCTCAATGTTTTCCTGAGTATCAATTTTTGGTTAATAAAAAACACCGGCATGCGTTTGTTTTCCACGGCCTACTAGACCTGAATTTTTTTAAAACATACTAGCTTAATGAGCTAGATTTTTTCAAACTTATTTATTTTAAAAGCAATTATGGTAAAATTAAAAGTACGATAGAATAGAAAAATTCAGTGTAGCAGAACATTTACTACAATATCACATTAAGCATGTAAAACCATTAGCCGCTTGACTCTACCAAAAGTTAAAAAAAAGTTGGCAAAAATAGGCAAAAAAGATTCAACTTAAGGGTAGTAAACTTAATTTTATTATAAAATTACCATTAAAATGTGGTTAAATTAAAAATAAATTTGAAAAAAATACAGGGTGCTGTAATATTTTGAGAGAGGGTTGAATGTCCTTCTCAGAAAGGATTTGAAGTGTAAGTCGTCGATCCTGAGCAGCCGTCTACCGGGTTACGAGTTTAAGGACCCGTTGGTGGCGTCGGGACGCGAATGCATTGTGGGGTGATGCGTCGTCTTACCTCCGTTTCCATCCGAGGTCACCAGAGGTCAGTCGTCAGACGCACGCTATGCCTTTCCAAGGATCAGGATAGGACACGACGAAATTCAGGAGAGATTAACGACGACGACGCCGACGACGACGACCACGTTTGCTCCGAGCTGTGAACTTTGATCAAATGGTCGCCCAGTCACTGGAAGATAGATACAAGAGAAGAAAAGAAAGATAAATGAAAAAAAAGTGTGCTAAAGGAGTTCAAGGTTCAACAACTTTTCAAAGAAAACTTGGAAAGTTAGAAATTTTCTTTTGATTCTCAAAAAGAAAACGTTTAATTTTCTTTTGCTGGAGTTCTTATTTTGTTTATTTTTGATATATTTAGATCATAGAGATACAGAAATAACTTTTAAATAATCTTTTATCAGCATTTTTTTTTCTATACAAAGTGGTCATTTATATCAAGGTTCAACAACTTTTCAAAAAAAAACCTTAAAATACAATTTCTTTTCTGATTTTAAAAAAAAAACATTCAATTTTCTTCAGCTAGAGTTTCTATTTTGCTTATTTTTGATATATTTAGATCAGAGAGATAAAAAAATAGTTTTAAATCAATTTTTTATTAGCAATTTTTTTTCATACAAAGTTGGTTATTTATCAACAGTTTTAAAAAACAAAACGTTAACAGTTTTAAACAGCGTTGGAAATGTTGAACATCTGATGTCATTGGTCAATTTACAAATTTTGAGATTTGTTTAAAATTAAACCAAATTATATCTAGCCTAATCTGATTTTTTTATCACTTACAATTTTTTCTGTTTCTATGCTTTTTTTTTCTCTTTGAACCGCGTGTTACTTTTATGTACCTATAAGTTTTGTTTAAAAAATGTTTGTTTTTGTTTTTTTTCAGTTATTTTTGTTTGTTTTTTTTTGGTAATTTTTAGTTTTATTTGTAATTCTTACCACACAGTTTTTACAAACATTTATTTTTGTTATATATTTCTTAAAAAATTTTAAATTTTTCGAATTTTTTTTTGTTAATTTAGATTTGTTTATTTCTTATAACTTTTTTTGTATTTTTTATTGTTACATCTATTGGCTTGTGATCTAATTTCTTGGAAGAGATTGACAAGCTTTTTCTATCTAATATCTTTTTGGTTTTTTGTAGTTCCTTTTTATCAATTTTTGATTTTATTTGTAGTTCTTGCCACACAGCTTCTACACACATTTATTTTTTTATATATGGGTTTTTAGATTTCTTGAATTTTTTAAGAAAAATTTTTAACTTAGATTTATATTTATTTATTATTATCTTTTTTTGTATTTTTTTTAATGTTAAATCTATTCGCTTGTAATCTAATTTCTTCTAAGAGATTGACACATGTTTTTATTTAATATGTTTTGTTTCTTTGTAGTTCTTTGTTTGTTAAAGATTGAATTTATTTGTAGTTCTTACCACACAGTTTACACACGCATCTGTTTGTTTTTGTTTATATATATTTTTTAATTTATTGCATTTATTCAAAATTTTTTTGGTAAATTTTATTTCTGTTAATTTCATTTTAATTTTTTCTGTATTTATTATAGGCTTATAACCTGATTTGCAAGATCAATAAGTTGGTTTTCTAACATTTATCTAGTTTTATTAATTGTTTTTTTTTACTTTTTTATTAAATTGTTAGTTTTTTAATATTTTATATTTCTTGCGTTTGTTTTGATGTTTAATTTTTATATCCAATTGAGATTTTCTATTATTTTATATTTATTTAATATTTTATTACTTTTTTTTTGTTTATTTTTCTTGTTTTTACCCAAGTAAATGGAAAAAAAAATATAATTTAACTGCATTTTTTACGTGTTACGTCAGAACTTTTTTTAGAAAAAAAAAATTTGTTATTGCTGCTTTAACTTTCAAATTATTCTTAATAATTTGTTTTATGGCATCAATTTTTGCTACTGACAATTAATTACAAAAAACAAATATTAAATCAAAAATTTGAAAAATTGTTTTTGATGTAAATAATTAATAGTTTATGTATTTAATTAATTTGAAACAACAAAGCCATAAAACAATGTGTTTAGAACAATTAAGTACGTCAAATAATAATTTTTAATATTAAAGTCACTTTTTTTCTAAAATTTTTATTTGATATTTTTTTTCTTTTGTTTTTTTTTAAACATTTATTTTAACTTTTTTATCATTTTTTAGTCTTTTACATACATTGTTAGCTATGCAATTTTTTCCTTTTTTTAAAAGTATTTTTTATTTTTCATTTGTATTTCTGGTTTTTTTTTGTTTTCTTTCTAGTTTTTTTACGTGCAAGATAATTTTTTATTATCACTATATTGTTTAAGCTTTATAATTTATTTCTATTCTTATCTTTATTTTCTATTCTTCTAAAATTTTTTTTTTTACTGTATCTGTTTATGAACTTATATATATATATATATATATATATATATATATATTTTTGCTATTCAATTTGTTTTTTAATTTTTATGTTTAATTGAACTATCTTATACTTTTTATATATCTCCAGTTATTAATTGTTTGCTTTATTTTTTTCTTATTTTGCAGTAGATTATTGTATCTTTTATCTTACTGCAAAAATCATATTTTTGTTTTTGTTTTTCTTTTTGTGCTTTTTTCCTTGCGTTAAACAAGTATTGTTTTGTTTGTTTTTAGTTTTGTTATTAATTTTTTCTCTTATTTTACATTTTGTTGTTTAGATATTTTATTTCTAATCTTTAGAGGTTTTTTACGTTTGCCTTACTTTTCTTTCTATCGCTTTTTGTTCAGAAAACTTTGTAAAAATTGTTTTTCTTATTTTGTAATTTTTTTTTAAGATTTACATTATTAATTATTTTCTAGTTTGCTTTTTAAATTTTTGTAATAATTTTTTTTATATATTTTGTTACCGTCTACTGAAAAGTTAACGTTTAATTTTTCCATTTCTTGAATTAAAATTAGAGAGAGAAAACATAATAGTTTAATTATAGAAGAATTGCTGAAATATGTGTGAAAATAAGAAATAGAGAAAGATGATTGCTCGATCCAGATGCGGAAATGACGAGAGAGAAAATTGATTTCAGATGATGAAAATTGAGAGAAAATGCAAAATATGCAAAATAGGAAAAGAAACATTAGAGCACATAATAAAGTAATTTGGAAAATAGAAAAAAAAACAAATAAAATCGGTAAAAAAATAAAAGAAAAATTAAACAAGAAACTGAATGAGGAAGATAAAGAGACGATGAAATGACAATAATGTAAAAAATTTACAAAAATACAAATATAACAAACACAAAACATATTGAAGAGAAAATACTAAACAAAAACCATTTAGAAAAACAATGATAAAACAAACGGAGGAAACTAGAAGAAACAAAAAAAAAACGATAAGATTTAATACACTGTATAGTGAGAAAATAAACATTATTACTATTGAAAAATTAAAATCTAACAAAGAATCAATAAATTAAATATTTAATTAGAATTAAATTTAAATTTAAAATTAAAACTCCTTACGCGATTAGCTAAATTTGTGCAAACCATTAATCAAACATCTTAATTTTGAATTTAATTGCAATCAACTTAATTTCAATTTAATTTACCTGCTGTAAATCTACCCTTACCTTTAACGCAATATCGGTTCTGGGATTGATAGCTTTTGTAATAGCAACTCAAACCGAATAACTTCTTTGCTGCCAAAATCAGCAAAGGTAGTAATGAATAAAACAGCATAAAACAAAATTAAAACAAACTAAAAAAATAGAGAAAAAAAGGAGGAACAAAAAAACCATGCAAAAAAAAACGTAATAAAAAATTAAAAAAGTAAAAAATAAGAACGCAAAAACAAAATTAGGAAATACACAAAAAAAAAAACAAAAAAACAAAACTTCTTGAAGAAAAAAAAGAAAAAAACTGGCAAGAATAACTAAAAAAGATGAACGCAGTGAAAGAAGAAATAACAAAAGAAGAGGTAGAAAAAGAACTGATAAAATTAAAAAGAAGAAAGTCGGCAGGAACGGATGGGATATCGTATAAGACATAGATGTATAGGAATAAAACAGTTAAAGAAGGACTGAGAGAAGTAATAAATGAAGTGTGGAAGAGAGAATTGTTTCTTCGGGAATAGACGAAAAGAATAATAGTACCAATATTTGAAACAGAAAAAATAAATAATACAGAAAATTATGAGAAATAACTCTTCTAAATAAAATGTACAAAGTGTATCCGATGTGTGTGACAGAAAAGTTGACAAAAGAGGTAGAGAAGGTGGGAGGATTACCAGACCGAAAGACGGGATTTGGAGAGAAACGAAAGCCATTAGATGTTCTATATTCTTTATATGTGTTAATTGAGAAAAGGGGGAGCTGTGGTGGGGTGTTTGTAGATTTAAAAGCAGCGTTTGATAGGGGAGATATTAGTTATGGAAATGCATGGAAAAAAACTGAATAGCAAAAGCAGAACAGAAAAAGTGAAAAAGATATATAAAAAAACAAAGAGCAAGAGAGATAGCAGAGAGAAAGTTTAGAGAAGAACATGAAATAAAAATGACAATGTTTGACAGGCTGGTAAAAAGTGTAATGTTGTATGGAACGGAAATTTTGTTAATGAAAAAAAAGAATAGAGATAGAGAGTACAAGAAAAATATATGAGATGCATGCTAAGGTTATGTAGGAAGACTCCAAGATAAATAGTGAAAGAAGAAGGAAAAAGAAAAAGTAAGAATAGAGGCATGAAAGAAAGCAGTAAAGTTTGAAGATAAAATGAGATATAGAGGAGGAATACTGAAACAATGCTGGAAAGTTATGACAGAACAGAAAGACAGAAAGAGAAATAAGAAAAGAAAGAAAAGAATACTATAAAAAAAGAGTTCAGTGTAGAAGAGATTAAGAGAAAAAAAAGCGAGGCAATGGGTGAATGGAGAAATGAGAGACATAGAAAAACAAGAAAGAAGAAGAGAAATTAGAGAGAGCTGATATAACAAAAAAAAACATGCGATACAGGCAATAGAAGAACTACCTAGATATCTGAAAAGAGAAAATAAGAGAGAGAGAGAGGGAAATGATTGCAAGATTCAGATGTGGGAATAAAGAGAGAGAACACATTTTGAATAAGGAAAAATGCAAAAAAATGCAGGATGTGTGTAAGAGAGAGTGAAACACTAAAGCACATGATGAAAGAATGCGTAGAGATAAAAGAAAGTATGGTAGTTCTTAATGAAAGAAAAGAAAAAGAAATAGTATGAATAAAAATGATAGAAAGAAAAAGAAAAAAATTAAACTGCGTGAATGAGGAAGAATGAGAGATGAAGAATATAGAAAAAACAGGGAGCGAAGAAGAAAAACTTGGAGGAAAAAAGATTATATTATATATAACAAGAGCATAAAGCTTTTTATAAGATATGCTGAGATATTACCAAACAACTACTTTCCGGGCAATTACCTATGAATGATAAGACGTATTAAAGTGTGATAAGTAAAAGAGTATGAAAGTATCAAGATAAAAGCCATAGAACAATACCGGTTTCGGGCTTTTGAAGGAATTTGCATGAGAATTATTGGTTTTCAGTTCACTGGCTAGTCAAAAGAGTTGATTTTATAGATGAATACGTCATATTCATGCTATTATATTTAACACAGCTGTTAAGTAATGACGTCATTGTTCAGTTTATTCAAGATTTAGGGTTATAATGTTGACATAAAGCGCATTCATTTGTTGTTGTTTCCTCCCAAACATGTCAATTTTCTGGTAGAATGGAACTCCCACGATTCTGTGCACATTTCTCCCCAATTAAGTGCAGAAAATATGTTTTCTCATAAAATAAGTCTTTTGCCTCTTTTTCCTCTCCTCCTCCTCCTCCTTCTCCTTGGTTGTGCACTGCAGCAAAGTCTGCTTTAATTTACTTTTCTTTAAGATATCACGTTGATGTCGACACGTCTTAGCTATCAGACAGGCTCTGCCTCCCAGTTTTAATAGTCAACGTCACCTTTCAATTCAATTTAAAATCAAGAAGAGGAAAAGAGATAGGAATAGATGCTGTGAAGATATTTCAAAACAAATGAAGGTGGTTTAGTACAGCGCGTGCTTTACGGTAACGAAGCAGTGGAGAATGCGAATTGATTTATTTGGCCGATATCATCATCGGCCGTTCCTTACTCCTGGTGCTGATAGGGACCTGAAGATACTTTCCGACAATAAACCACCCAACCACCTACCTTAATTCACGTCATTTGCATGAAAAAAAGTCCAAAAAGGCCTTAATTGACGTTTATTTGAAAATTTTACATTAAATCATCATCAACATTCTACGTCAACCCAACAATATCGACGGTCAATTGTGAATAGAATCTAAAAATTCAATTAATGGCTCATAAACTAAGGGATTTCGATGAAGTCCAACGTGTAAGTCAATGTGACCTAATGTATCAATTTTTCGTTTTCCATATATTTTTGTTTTATCCGACATTCTATTGTATAATTCTTCTACATCCTAAAATTTTTATAAAAAAACCACCTATATAATACACTAAATATACAAAAAAACTTACTGTAAAGTTTACTACTTTATCGGCAGTACTATAGACGAAATAAAATGGTGCGGTAATATTTTCAATGGGATACGCACTAGGTTGCGAAGTTCCATACAATTTCAAATTCAAATCTTCACCATAATTAAACATTTGGAATTTGTTCTCAGTGAATAATTGCACATAATGCGAAAAGGTTTTTACTGATACTTCTGATCCAAATTGAGACAAAAGCATTTCTATTAAAGCCTAAAATATCAAAAAAATTAAAGAATTGTCAACCCGCTTTAAGCGCGGTACTTCTTCACTTGCTTGTCAAAAACTAAATTCTATTTATTTTCAAGATAACAATAAAAAAACACATTTTCAGTCATTTGGTTTTTGTTGGAAGAAAAATTACCATCAATCGCTCGCAGCTGTTATTAGGTATCCTTTTCTAGCTTATATACTCACACAGTAAGTCTTTCTCTCTCGTACTTATCGAATAAAATTAGCATTTTGCTAAAAATAACTTTATAAGACTAGAGGCGTTAAGCTAAGCTGTGCTTTTATACATTGTATTGTTAGAACTCTGGTTTGATCAGTTCAAATAGGTTTATTGCTGTAAGCTAAAATATTAGACCAGGGAAATTAAATTAAAACTTTGATCAAATTAAACCAATTTAAACAAAATTAAACTATTTAAATTTACTAAATTTAATTTGCTCTGGTAGAAAAAAGAACGAGAAACAAAATTAAAGTGCTCAATTATACTGGTTATTATATAAAATTAAATATAATTAATTTAACAAAGTTTTTTAATTAAAAAATAAGTAAATTGAACTAATATTAAGTTAATTGAAATTAAAATCAATAACAAAATAGTGCTTTTTACGAAATTTTTATTTCATTCGGCTTGTATAAACTGGCCGAATAAGATGGGGTTCTAGTGGTAAAATTAAGACAGGTTTACAAAAAAAAAATAAACTAAAAGTAAGTTAATGCAATTAAATTTAAAATTATGACGTTTGTTTTTGAAAATTGGACCAATTAAGTAAGTAATATGAGCCCACTCTTACGTATTTAAATCTGCTTAGATTAAATTAGATTAATAGATTTATTAAAACTTTTAAATTAGTTAAAATTATCAACCTCTGAATTAAATAGCTCAAAACTTTAATTAGAATTAATTTTTAATTATAAAAATTGGTTTAGATTAAGTTAACTTGATGAACAAACTACATGTTAGTTATACATAACTAAATAGGCTAAACAAACCTAAATAATTAATTGAATTAATTAAATTAGAAAAAATTATGCTATATTAATAAATTTAATCAAATGTTTAATTTAGTTATCATAATATAAACACATTTTTGAGTAATTGATTCTGTTTTATAAATCCGCTTTGAAACTACTTAGATTAAGTTAATTTACATGGATGTATTAAAAGCTTATAAGTTGATTTAAAATTAACTAATTTAGAAAACCACTACACTAAAAAACCCAAAATTTTGATTTAAATTAATTTTAAATTAATTATAAATAATTATTTTTGTTTTTATGAATCATTAAATTAGTTTACATTATATTATAAAAACTAATTTATACAACCACTAGAATAAAAAAACACAAAATTTTAATTAAAATTATTTTTAAATAATAAAAATTTGCTTAGATTAAGTTAACTTAAGGAACAAACAAAAGTTACACTTATAACTAATAAGGTTATATGAACTTAGATAACCATATTATAATTTAATCAATTAAATTAGAAAAAGCTATGCTATATTAAACAGATTATATTCTGGTTATTTAAACTAAATAAAAAATTTTATTAATTAAATAATTGATTTAGTTAAAATAATATAAGCCTACTTTTAAATAATTATTTCTGTTTTTATAAATCTGTGTTTAAACTACTTAGATTAAATTAGTTTACATGCTATTATTAAAACCGTATAAATCCGTTAAAACTAACTAATTTAGACAACCACTAAAACAAAAAACACAAAATTTTAATTAGAATTAATTTTAAATTATAAAAATTGGTATATATCAAGTTAACTTAATAAGCAACTGCTTATTAAAATGTTCTACTAAACTAATTAGGCTAGACGAGCTTAAATAATTAATTAATATATAAATTAACTTCTTAATTAATTTGATTAAATTAATCAAATTAGAGAAAACTATGCTTTATTCAATTGATGATATTTTGTTCATTTAAATAAAGAGAAAATTTTAATTAAGTATTTAATATAGTTATATTGAAAAAAACTCATCCTTAAGTAATTAAGTTGTTTAAAACTACTCAGATTAAATTAGTTTACATACATTTATTAAAGGCTTTAACTAATTTAGACAATCACTAGACCAAAAAACATACATTTTTGATTAGAATTAATTTTAAATTATAAAAATTAGTTTAGATTAAGTAACTTAATAAGCAAACTGCTTATTAAAATGTTTTACTAAACTAATTAGACAAGACAACCTTAAATAATTAATAGAATCAGTTTAATTAAATTAATTAAATATAAGAAAACTATTCTATATCAGTTATTAATTATATTTTTTTATTTAAACTGAATAGAGAATTTAATTAAATGTTTAATTTAGTTATAATAATATAAACCCTTTATTAAATAATTAATTTTGTTTTATGAATCTGCTTTTAAACTAATTAGATGAAGTTAGTTTACATAGGTTTATTGAAAGCTTATAAGTTGATTCATAACTAACTAATTTAGACAACGATTAGAATAAAAAACACAAAAATTTAATTGGAATTAATTATAAATTATAAAAATTAGTTTAGATTAAGTTAACTTAAGGATTAAACTACTTATTAAAAAGTTCTAACTAATAAGGCTAGACATACTTAAACAACTATTAATTTGATTAAATTAATTTAATTAGAGAAAACAATACTTTATTAAACTGATGATATTTTATTTGAATTATATGAAAATTTTAATTAATAAATATTTGATTTGGCTGAAATAATATAAGCCCACCCTTAAATAATTATTTCTATTTTTATCAATTTGTCTTTAAGCTACTTAAATTGAGTTGGTTTGTAGGATATTATAAAAAGATTATGAATCCGTTGAAACTAACTAATTTAGACAACCACTAAAATTAAAAACACAAAATTTTAATTAGAATTAATTTTAAATTATAAAAATTGATATATATTAAGTTAACTTAATATAAGCAACTGCTTATAAAACTATTCTACTAAACTAATTAGGATAGACAAGCTTACATAATTAATTACTAGATAAATTTACTTAATCAATTTGATGAAATTAATCAAATTAGAGAAAACTATGCTTTATCCAACTGATGATATTTTGTTTATTTGAACAAAAACACAATTTTAATTAAGTATTTAATTTAGTTGTAATAAAAAAATTTATGTTTAAGTAATTAAGTTGCTTAAAGCTGCTCAGATTAAATTAGTTAACCTAAATTTATTAAAGGCCCATAAATTGGTCCAAAGTAACTAATTTAGACAACTATTAGAATAAAAAACACAAAACTTTAATTAGAATTATTTTAAATTATAGAAATTAATTTAAATTAAGTTAACTTAAAAAGCAAACTACTTATTAAAAAGTTCTACTTAACTAAATAAGCTAGACAACCTTAAATAATTGATTTAATCAATGTGATTAAATTAATTAAATTAGAGAAAACAATGCTATATATAGATGAAGTTAGTTTACATAGGTTTATTAAAAGCTTATAAATTGATTTAAAACTAACTAATTCAGACAACCATTAGAATAAAGAACACAAATTTTAATTAGAATTAATTTTAAATTATTCAAACTTGTATATATTAAGTTAACTTAATAAGCAACTGCTTATTAAAATGTTCTACTAAACTAATTAGGCTAGACGAACTTAAATTAATACATGAATTAACTTAATAAGTTTAATTAAATTAATCAAATTAGAGAAAACTATTCTTTATTTAACTGATAAATGATATTTTGTTTATTTAAACAAAAAAAAAATTTAATTAAGTATTTAATTTAGTCATAATAAAAAAACCTTTCTTAAGTAATTAACTTCTTTAAAACTACTTAGATTAAATTAGTTTACATACATTTCTTAAAGGCTTATAAATTGGTTAAAAGTAACTAATTTAGACAGCCACTAGACCAAAAAACATAAGTTTTTTATTAAAATTGATTGTAAATTATAAAAATTAGTTTAGATTAAGTAACTTAATGAGAAAACTGTTTTTTGAAATGTTTTACTTAACTAATTAGGCTAGAGCAAGTTTAAATAACTATATTAAAACTAACCAATTAGACTGACTAAATTAATTAAATTTAAGAAAACTATGCTATATTAAACAGACGATAATTTTTTTATTCAAACTATAAAAATGTTTTAATTAAATAATTAATTTAATAGTTAAATTTTAACTGCTTTAATAAACCCGTCTTTTAACTACTTAAATTAGTATAAATAAATATATTAAGAGATTATAAATTGGTTAAAACTAACTAATTTAGACAACCACTAGACTAAAAAACCCAAAACTTTAATTAGAATTAATTTTGAATTATAAAAATTTGTTTAAGTAAAGTTAACCTAATAAACAAGCTCTTTATTAAAATGTTCTATTAATCAAATTAGACTAGACAAGCTTAATTAACCAATTTTAATAAATTAATTAAATTAGAGGAAACTATGATATATCAAACAAATGATATATTTTCTATTTGACCTAAATAAAAATTTTAAATAAATATTGAAGAGTATTATAACAATATAAGCTCACTTTTAAGTACTTAATTTTGTTTTATAAATTCTTTAATCTACTTAGATTAAGTTTGCTTACGTGAATTTATTAAAAGCTTTTAAATTGGTTAAAAGTAGCTAATTTAGACATTACTACACCAAAAAACATGAAATTTTAATTAAATTTGATTTTAAATTCAAAAAATTAGTTTAGATTAAGTTACTAATTAGACTAGTCGAGCATAAAGGACTATTTCATCAAATTAACTAAATTAGAAAAATCTATAATTAATTAAGGCTATATTAAACTAATAAAAAATCTTTTATTTAAACTAAATGAACTAATCAAATAGATCAAGAAAAACTAATTCAACTAAAATAATTCATACTAACTAAAAATAGTTAGATAAACCAGATCTGCCATCAAAATAAAATAAGCGTGGTTTGATTAACTAGAGACTCATTTATCTGCAGTACAATTTTAAACCTAAAAAAACTAAACTGGATTAAATTGACAAAATAAATAAACTAAAAATATTTGCGTAGATTTAATCATTGAGATTATAAAAATTATACCGATTATACTAAAAAAGTTAACTAAACTAATTATAAAAATTAGTTTAGATTAAATTAAGTTAATGAACAAACTACTTATTAATATATTTCACTAAACTAATTAGACTAGACGAGCATACATAACTATTTCATCAAATTAACCAAATTAGAGAAAAATAATAATTAAGTAAGGCTATATTGAAGTAATAAAAAATTTTTTATTTAAACTGAATGAATTAGATCAAGAAAAACTAATTCAACTAAAATAATTCATATTAACTAAAAATAGTTAGATAAACCAGATCTGTCGTCAAAATAAAATAAGCGTGGTTTGATTAACTAGAGACTCATCTATTTGCAGTAGAATTTCAAAATTAAAAAACTAAACTGGATTAAATCGAAAAAATAAATAAACTAAAAATATTTGCGTAGAGATAATCATTGAAATTATAAAAATTATACTGATTATACTAAAAAAGTTAACTAAACTATATCAGCTAAATTACCAATTAAATGAATTCGACTAGACTAAATTAACTAATCTAAACTAATAATTGACTAAATCAATGGAATATTTTGAATTTTATGTACCTGACTTGTTACTAATTAATTTGATTAAACAAAAGCAAGATGACTGAAAGTGTGTTGATTAATGTTATTTTAATGTTATTTTACATTTAAATTAATATAATAAGTTTTGAAAAAACCGAAAGAAATGCAACGCCTGAATTTTAAAACTAATAAGGCACTTAGGTAACTATAAGCCTTAATGTGTCATTACAAATTTATTTAAATTTAAACTTGCTGATGAGTTCCAATAAGAGCAAAGCATGTTCAAGTTTACAGATATAGTTTGAATAAATTTGCTTTGATCTTATTATAATATTTTCTATATCCAAACATAAAAAAATAGTAAAGTGTTTGCAGACACAAAAGTATAGAATTTTTTTATTATTGTCAGAAATTTGTAAACTATAATAGTATTATTTTCTATTTTTGATAATTTTACTTACAGCTGTAAGATTTGTTTTTGTTACTACACTTTTACGTCTACTTTTGCGTCTTTCTGGCATTTAAAAAAAATACCACATCTTTATTTTTTTGCTTATTTTGTTTAGAAGTCATTATGACTTCTAAACAAAATAGAAAAAAACTTAAAAAAAAAATTTTTTCTTACCGGATCAAATTCTTCAAATGTTCCTCCAAACAAATCCATTCTCAAATAAACAAATGCTAATTTAAAAGGCCCAAACGAGTGAAGTGAAGTAAAAAAATAATTGTGTGTATGATTACGCCCTAGTAATGAATATCCTATTTTCTATAATAAAATTAATAAACAAAACCAAAATAAAAATGTAAATAATTTTTTAGATACATACTTTATATTTTGGGATTATGAATCGAAGAATAGGTTTTACGTTGGTTACACAATGATCAAAGAAAGCTGTTGGTGATAAATTTATAAAAACTTTAACATCCTCGGATGCTTGTTTTGGTCTTAAAGAAGCAAAAATTAAACTGCTTGTTGTTGCCATTGAGTGTCCAAGATACACTATTTTTGAAACATTGGTCGCTTTTTTTACGTAGGATGTACAAGCTGGATGGTCATAATAGCCCATTTCGTGGAAACTAAAAATAAATTAAAAAATAATTTAGGTAATCAAAAACAAAAAAATGTACATAACAAGAACAAAGTTATTAAATTATAATCAAAGTAATTTAAATAATAAATAGTAATTTAGATATTTATTGTATAAATATTATTGAAAAAGTAATTTTGTCATCATTGTCATTACTTGTTAAAGACCGTAATGATTTTTGAGTCCAGCAAAATTGCTGTGCCTCCGGAACAGAGAGCGTTAAACAAATATCTGAAACATGTGCTTAATTGTAAGATAAACAATAGTACAACTAATTAAAAAAATTTAAAATGACTTCTAAAACATAATAAAATTATAATTAAGAAAATTAAAATAATTTTTAAATTACAAGTTGACTAATTTTTTTCAAGCTACAAATTAAAAACAAAATAATAACTTGCAAAGTTAGCTTTAAAATTTAATTTTCTGAACAACAGTGAAATTAATTAACTATTTTTGAAATGGCTACTAAAACATTTTAAAATTATAATTAAATTATTTTTTAAATTACTACATGCTTAGGATAATATATTTTTTTTAAATTACAAATTAAAAACAAAATAATAATTTGAGAAACTAACTTTTGAAATATAATTTTTGAAAACAATTTAAAACTTTGATTTAATTTACTAAAACATTTAGTTAAATTGCAGATTATTTTGCATAGATTGTTGCTTTTTAAAAATTAATTTATAATTTAGATTTTTTTAAGTAATTATTTATAACAATAAATTTAATTAATTTATTTAACTGAAACAAAACCGTTTATGATTTTAGAAATCATTTTTTTTACATAATTAAAATACACTTTTAAGAAAAATAATTACATAACCAACTAGTATTTCAACTTATTTCACTTAATTTGATATAATTCAAATTAAATTGAAACTTTTATAAGTAATTTATATGTTTAGAAAGAATAAAAAATATTATGTGAAACATCTACTTAATTATAAGCTAAAAAATAGAGACATTTGAAATAGCTACTGAAACATAATAAAATTATAATTAATTTAAATTATTTTTTACATTACCACATGTTTACGTTGATTATTTTATTCTTAACTTGCAAATTAAAAACAAAACAATAGCTAGAGAAGTTAGCCGTAAAATATAATTTTTTAAAGAATATTCAAGAGAATTTTTGAAATGACTATTAAAATATTTTATAATTGTTATAAAATTATAATTGAGAAAATTAACTTATTTTTCAAATTTCTCTATGTTTAAGGTTTGTTTTAAGTTACAAATTAAAAACTAAATAATAACTTAAGAAGTTAACCTTAAAATATAAATTTTGATAACAATAATTGATTAAATTACATTTTTTCAAAATATGATACAATTAAAAATAAAATAATTATAAAATAAACTGGTATTTCAGCTTATTTTTAAACATCAAAATTATTATAATAAGCAGTACTTTATTTAGCTCTTGATATAATTCAAATTAAATTAAAACAATAATAAGTAATTTAAATAATAAACAGATATTTGAAACATGTACTTGATTGTAAATTAAACAATAGGAAAACTAGTTAAAAAAAATTAAATTTTTACTAAACATATTATAATAATTATAAATAAGAAAATTATATAAGTTTTCAAATTACAAGGTGATAAATCTTTTTTACAAATTAGAAACAAAATAATAACTTAAACAATTTGCTTTAAAATTTAGTTTTCAAAACAATTGTGAAATTGTTTAAATATTTTTGAAATGACTCCTAAAACATATTAAAATTATAATTAAGAACAATAAATAATTTTTCAAATTACCACATGCTCAAACTGATTAGTTTTTTTAAGCTATAAATTAAAAACAATATAATAATTGAAGAAATTAAACTTAAAATTCAATTTTGATAACAATTTAAAAATTTGATTCAGTTTAGTGAAATAATTATGTAATTGAATTACAGATAATTTTAAGTTGAATGTGGCTTGTTAAAAATTAATTAATAATTAATATTTTTTATGTAATTAACTACCATAATTAGTTAAATTATTATATTTAACTAAAACAAAATCGCTTTTAGTAAACACTTTTTTGCAAAATTAATCAAAATACACTTTTTTGAAAGGTAATACAACTAAACATAATATAATTATTAAATTCTCTAGTATTTTAATTTAAAAATGTATTTAAATTAACAATATTTTCATTTAACTTTTAATTTAATTTAATATCATTTAAATTAAATTAAAACGTTTATATATTATATAAAACATAAACTTATTTGTAAATTAAACAATAGTGACTGTTGAAATAACTACTAAAACATATTAAAATTATAATTAAAATTAACTATTTTTTAAATTACTACATGTTTAAATTATTTAGTTTTATAATAGGTTACAAATTAAAAACTAAATAATAACTTAAGAAATAAACCTTAAAATATAATTTTTAATAACAATAATTACAGATAATTTTTAGTTAATTGTTGCTTGTTAGTAATTAATTTATAATTTAAATTTTTTTAACTAATTAACTATAATAACAAATTAAACTATTTTTTTAACTGAAACAGAAACAATTAATTCAAGATTTATAAAGAACTTTTTAAAAAATTGTCATAATACACTTTTTCAAAATATAATACAATTAAAAATAAAGTAATTATAAAACTAACTTTATATTTCAACTTATTTTTAAATACAAAAATGTATTAAAAGAAGCAGTATTTTTATTTAGCTTTTAATTCAATTTGATATAGTTTAAATTAAATTAAAACTATTATAAATAAATTAAATAATAAAAAAATATCTAAAACATGTAACATGTGTTTAACTTAAAGTGAAAATTAGAACTTAGTTTGTAAAAGTAAAAATTATTAAAAAAATTTAAAATGACCACTAAAACCTATTAAAATTATAATTATTAAAATTAAATTATTTTTTAAATTACCATATGTACAAATTAATTTTTTTTTAATTATTAATTAAAAACAAAATGAGAAATTAACTTTAAAATATAATTTTTGATAACAATTTGAAAATATGATTCAATTTACAAAAATAATTACTTGAATTACAAATAATTTTTAGTTAATTGTTGCGTGCTAGAAATTAATTAGTAATTTATATGTTTTTAAATAATTAACTGTAATAACTAGATAAATTAATTTATTTAACTAAAACAAAAACAATTAATTTTAGACTTTAGTAAAAACTTTTTTCAAAAACTAATCAAAATACACTTTAAAGAAGACTAATGCAAATTCATTCAAATTACATCTGTAAACTTAGACACGTTTCGTTCGGATTGGAACTCGTCAGCAAGTCGAAACAGATTCAGATATTTGAATGAATTTGCAGTGAAAAATTTGGGCTTCTATCTACTCAAGTTCTTATCACTTCCGCTATAAATCAAAATACACTTTCTTGAAATATAATACGTGCAACTAATAATAAAATAATTAAAAAATTAACTAGGGTTTTATTCATTTTTAAGTTACCGGAATGTATAAAAATAAACAGTATTTTTGTTTAGTTTTTAATTTATCTTAACATAATTCAAACTAAATTAAAACAATAATAAGTTAAATAAAAAAATCTAAAACATGTAATTAATTGTAAATTAAGCAATAATGCCTAAAATATAATTGTTAATTATTTATATTAAAAGATGATATAATTATTAGATTAATTAGAAAAAATCATAAAATCAGCACAAAGTAATGTTGATTGTTTTTGTTCTTGTTTAAATTTTAGTATCTATACAAATTATCTAAACAATTAATAAAAATATTGTATTCATTAAATTAATTTATTTAAAAATAATTATTCTAATTACTATGAGAAGGAATAAAAACAAAACTGTTATTTTACAATTTTTATAATATATTATGTAATTACATAATATCTAGTTACATTTTTACACGAATTAAAACAAATAGTTTTTTTTTATTTAATTTAACAAAAGTAAATTAAGATTTAATTAATTAGATTATTATATGTGACCTTAACTGAAGCATATAAGCATTATTTTAAAGCAATTACTAAGTTTTATATCAAAACATTAATAATTATATTATAACAAATTAAGAATTTGCAAAAACCAATTATTTAATTTTTTATTATAATTAATCTCCAACAAATTGCTTTTTGCTTAATCAAACTGACAAATTTTTTATAATCAATTGTCAGTTCTAACTTTATATGAGACTACAAAAAAAGCATCAGCTATAAAAAAAATAATACAAACTTTTACTTTAAAAAAAATTACTGTATAAGTAATTAAACTAAGGTAAATAAATTGTCTTAAAAATTCAAAAATAACAACAGAAAAACACTTTGAGCTTCTTCAAAAACACATCTAAATAACAAAATATAAAACCTTTGAATTAAAAACCAACAGTTGACTATTAAAAAGTTTTTTCTTTTTTTGACGTCAGGAAGAGATAATTATATATGTAATTCTGTTTAACATTTTTGGTAGTTACTAGATTTTTTTAAGGCGACATCTATTAGAAGCTTTTTACATCAATATTAGAAAACTGTGCTTTTACATTTTAATGTTAGATGTTATTAATAATATAATATGTCGATTTAAAAGAAAAGAAATAAGAAGAATGGTTAGTCGGACAACATTAGCGTCTTTTGTCTGAAGCGCAGATAGAAGACATGTAATATTTGTTAAATTTTATTTCCTTACTACTCACACAGTTTCACCACTTAAAAAAAATATCGTATAATCGATCTTGAGAGCTCTTTCGACCACCAAGTGGTCATCATCAAAAGATGAATAAAACTGAATTATTATTTGCTTAAATTTACCTGGCTTAGAGAACTTTTGTAGATTGTTTTAAGTAAACTGACTAAAAAGCTGAAAAAAAAACCGCTATCTTTGTTAAGAGCATTTGCCTTATTTTTACAAATTTTAATAAGTTAAGCGGTGTCTAGATGTCTATTATCTACTTGACTAATTTTAAACTGTTAATAATAATTTGATGATTGCTATCAAAGGCTTGCTCTGCTATACTCGATTTGTCCAATCTGCCGTATTTTAAGTGAGCTATGTGCTCTTTGTATCTAGTTTGAACGAATCTAAGCGTTTGCCTTATATATCATTTGTCACAGTTATTACATTTTATGCCATAAATTTCAGTGTTTTCTAGAAAAAGTGCTTTGTTTTTTGAACCTTTTAAGCAATCTTTTAATTTCGATCCTGACTGATAAACTGCTTTAAATCCTGATTATTTAAACACAATGTCAAGTTCGTTGGTTATCTTCGATTTAATGAAATAAATTTTAATTCTTTTTTATTGGTTTGAGAAGTTGTGTAATTGTTTTCATTTGTTTTACACTTTTGATTATTTATAATTTCAGTTACTATTACTTTATCATATCTATTAATATTAGCATTTTTTTAATAAATGCTTTTTTTTTATTAAAGTTTTTTTGACTTAATGGAAAAGTGAATAATCTATTTACTGAAAAATTTAAGCTTGCTATTTTATGTTGAAAATAATGATTTCAGTCATTAGGTATGAATCTTAAAGTGCTTGTTTTGTTCTAAATATATCAAACTCTAAATCGCCTGCTAATTTTTTAACAGACGATTAACCTGTTAATTTTTTTTAGTCAAAACTGCTTTTTTTTAAGTTACGGGAAATAAATAACTATAGATATCTAGACGCCGCTAAACTAATTGAAGTTTATAAAAATAAGATAACGGTTCTTTTTTCAGTTCTTGAGTCGGTTTGTTAAGAAATACCTATAAAACAGAAAATAGGAAAGAGCTCTTGACATCGATTAAACAAACTTTTTGGCAAGTGGTAAAATTGTGTGGATAGTTTATTGTGCCATAGATTCCAAACCAATCAATTTATTAACTATTTTTGTGCGTGTAAACTTTGTTACTGCATCTATAGTCTTTTTATTGTTTATTGCAATAATTTTTATTATTATAAAACTGTTATAGCTTATAAAAACTTTTTAATTACTTTTTTTTTAATTATTTTTTGCTTATTGAAAATGTACTTTGTGCAACTGCGGTACATTTAGCATCAGCAATTACTTTTAATTGTTCTAAATAAAAACACAATTAATAATATTTATTTGTACAGTCATTATTGACGCATTTTATGCATAAATTAAATTGTTTATAGACTTATTAGACGTCATTAATACTTTTTTTAATCGCTATAAATATAATTGTTTTTTGTTTTGTAGGAATTTATCAAATTATTTTATTTATTTTTTAATTGCTTAAACTATTGATTCTTGCTCTGATAATAATTACATTGTAATGGGTCGGTCTTTCGTCAGTAGGTAAACAAGAGACATATATGTAGATGTCTGTCTCTTAAATCTGTCAAGGCAGGACGGCATTTATGGCTTACCGGTAAACAAGTGAGACATTCTACTCAGCGGTCTCACCAATCAGAATTAACTAAGACTTTGCAATTTTGACACAGATTGGAAACAAAATTGTAAAAATATTTGTAAAATGTTTCACGCTTCTTGGAGGACTTTCAATGACCACAGCAAAATAAAATTTTTTGAGATAATTTTGACATTTAGTTATTGAAAAATATCTATCTATACCTGTAATTCCAAAACTCTTCTTGATCAGGCTTTAGGCTAACATGTTTTTGTGAATAAGTCGTTCCTCGACTATTCGCTAGCCATATATCGTATCCAGCTTTCCAAAACAGAAACGCTGTTGACATATTTCCCTGAATAAACCAAATTCCCGAATCAACTGTCAAAGGATGCTGGAATAAAATTACTCCTTTAGGATTTTTTCGTGGCATTCGAAAAACACCTAAAATATAACCATCCTCAGTGACTACTTCGTGAAATTCGCTGACTCCTATTAACCTTTCAATTATTTCACCCTGAAATATAATATTATTTATTCATTTGTTTTTAAGTAAATACGGTAATGTAAGCATAATTACAACAGGCTTTCCAGCATCTGGATTATAAGAGCAATGGCTACTGAAATAAAAATTGTAGTAACTTAACCAATTATCACAGACATTGTTTATTTGAATATTTTTTCTTAGATAATCGACTGTTGCCAAAAGGCAGAAAATTATCGAGAACCAAGCACCTCGACTTTTCATATTGCAATAAATAAATAAATTGCAAAGGTTCAATAATTTTTTTTTTGCTTATTGGACTTTGAATAAATTATAAGAAAATTAAATAATTAGTTCATTTGAAATGCAATCACTTAGTTACTAATGTTGTCACAATTATTTTCTATTTAATTGGGTTGATAGTACACCACAATTGCATGACCTTTTAAATTATCCCTATTTTAACGTCATGACACAATAATGACAGATGTTATGTAAATATAATAATTAATTATTATTTGAATAATTATTAGTATTAATTATTGAAATAATCTGTGTGAATTTAAGTACTTACTTACTTTAAGTATTTTATTACCACATTTTGCAAAAGAGCTTTTATTTGATCTTGAGAGCTCTTTCGACTACCATGTAGCCATCATCAAGAAATCAATAAAACTATTTAATTTAATTACAGTTACAGATCTCTTCTTAGTTTTTTTTTAGACAATTATGATTTTCAATATATAATTTTGTCTACAGTTATATGAAAATCATTGATAAAAATCAACAATACAAAAAAACTAAACAAATACTATATAATTAGTAAAAACAAATAGGATTGTAATACCGAAATATGTTGAAAGTAGAGATAAGAAATTGACATACTAAAGATATTAAAAAATATATATATAATAAATGGAAAAAAAACATAAAAAGTATGTATCTGTACAAACAACATTTATAAGTTCATAGCGCTCTTATTTACAAATATATATAAGATATTAAAAAATATATATATAATAAATGAAAAAAAAAACATAAAAAGTGTGTATCTGTACAAACAACATTTATAAGTTCATAGCGCTCTTATTTACAAAATGATTCTAATTACACTAAATTAAATATTTATGAATAAACTACATACAAACTGAGCTAAAAATAGGTTATATAACCCTACTAGTGGGTTTATTTTTGCCTATTAGACCAGGGTCGATAATTTTTAAAACCAAAAAAAATAATAGTAGGATGAAACCCATTAGAAAAGAAAGGACATATTATAAAAATGAAAGGAAAAATAATTTACGGGCGATTTGAGGTCGGGAAAGGGATGGGGGTGAGTTTTTAAGGGTAAAAAACGGTTTTTTTGATTTCCGGCAAAACTAAAACTCCTATCAAGTCAAATGGCAAAGTTGTACGTAATAAAAAGATCTAAAACTTTTGTGTTTACACTTTTTTCACATAACCTCAAAATTTATGTGAAAAATTCAAAAAACCAAGTTTTTGGATTTTTATTTTTATCTTTTGCAAAAAATTTTTTTTAACGATATTTGGTGAAAACTTACCTTTTTATGTCCCAAATACGCTGTAATTTATTTGATTAAAAATATTTGTTTTTTCACCTTATTTTGAATTAATATCGAAAAAACACCCTAATTTTCAATCGAAAATTCACCCGTTAAAATATCAGCTTTTTTCAAAAAGTTGGTATGGTTTCTGTTCGTTGAAATATCTACTTTCCGATGGTGAAAAAAAAAATATATGTTACTACAGTAAATCTTCTGCAAAAATTCAAAAAAAATTAAGTTCGAAATTTTTTTAAGGTGCTAATAAGGTGAAAAAATAAATATTTCTAATCAAATAAATTACAGCGTATTTGAGACATAACATAGTAAATTTTTACCAAATGTCGTTAAAAAAAAAAATTTTTGCAAAAGATAAAAATAAAAAACCAAAAACTTGGTTTTTTGAATTTTTCATATAAATTTTGAGGTTATGTGAAAAAAGTGTAAACACAAAAGTTTTAGATCTTTTTATTACCTACAACGTTGCCATTTGACTTTTTTTGATAGGACATTTAGTTTTGCCGGAAATCAAAAAAAAACATTTTTTACCCTTAAAAACTCACCCCCATCCCTTTCCCGACCTCAGATTGCCCGTAAATTATTTTTCCTTTTATTGTTATATTATTTTCTTTTTTTTTCTAATGGGTTTTATTCTACTATTATTTTTTTTACTTTTATTATTTTTAAAGACTTTTACCCTGGTCTATATACAGGCTTACAATAGATACATTATTATATATAATCATACAATATTACACAAATTTTTTCTATCCTATCTTCCCTGTTCTTTTTCTGCATTCTTTTCTCTTGTTTTCATTTTATTTTTCTCCCATACTTCTGTTATTCACTTTATCTCCTTTCCATTTTGTTTCAGAATTTCTCTGTCTCTCATCGCACTGTATTCATTTTTTTTCTATTTTCCATCAGTTTTATTGTTTATTTTTTACTATTTTCATCTTTATGCTTTAAATTTTTTACCTTAAATCAAAATATTTATACTTCGTTAGTTTATTCTTTTTCAAATCTATTTATTAGACCTCTCACTTCTTTTGATTGTTATATTCCTTCTCATTTTGTGTAATCCCTTGCTTGTTATAGAATATTATTTCGTTTTCTCATATTTTGTCACAGTGTCGTGTTTATTTTTTGCATTATTTATTTCACTAGTTTACTAACAGGTTTATTTGTGCCTATACAAGTTTAAAATATAAGCAAATTTATTTGTGTTCTTTTACTCTGTTTTTATTTTTTTTTTCTCTTCTTCTACACCTCTTTCATCCACCTTGTCTCCCTTCCAATTACTTTTAGTATTTTCTTTCTTTTCTTTATCTCTTTTTTTCTCATCTCAATGCATTTATTCGACATGTGTTCTATAGTCTTTTTTTCCTCATAACACAGTTTTTCTCTCATTTTTGTCTATTCCCTATTCTCTTTCTTCTCATTTCCGCACCTGAGCCTTGTCATTATCTTTCTTTCTAAATAAATTTGCACTTTCTCTTCCGAGGTACACCAGGATTTCCTTTGTTCTGCATTTTTTAAAGTTTCAGTTGTACCTAGATTCTTTGATTCTTTCTCTTCTTTTTCGTTTGTCTACATCCTTGTCTTTTTCACACATTTCTCTGTTTATTCACTTGTCTTTTGTTCTTAATCTTTCTAATTCTATTTCTCTATACTCATTTCTTCTAGAATATTTATTCTATCATTTATCTCCGTATTTATTTTTTTGTCTTTATAACATTTTTTCAATATTCTATATTCTTTCCTTCCATTCATTTTATCTTTAAACTTAGTGGTTTTCTCCCTGTTTTCACTCTCAGCTTGTTGCTCTTACATTCTTCTCTTATTATATATCTAGGGGTTTCTCTGTCCAACCCTAACACCCATCTCAGATCCTTCTCTTGTACCCTCTCTATTTTCTTCTGTTTTTTTCCTTCTGGATTTCTGATTCATACATCAATACGCTCATAACCAACCTCTTAAATATCATTATTCTTCTCTTAAAATTCTCTATTCACTTTCTCTCTTCTATTCCCTTTTATCTTCTTTGCTTTCCTTGTCATCTCTCTAACATGTAGCTCTTTTATTAAATGTATACCCTAAATACTTAAACATTCTTACTCTTTCTATTTTCTCTTCTTTCCATTTCCAAGCATTTTCTTTTTTCTTCTTCTTTTTCTTTTTGTTAAACACCATTTTCTTTGTTTAATTTACATTTACTTTTAGCTTTTTCTTCCTCACATACTTTTTAGGTTTTTTATTATTTCTCCTATCTCTTCATTACCACATCATGCGCAAACGCCAGACTTTGTACTTTTTTTCTTCCTACCGCACATCTCTCTGTTTGCACTTTTCTGAACATATCTTCCATCTCTTTTTTCACTCTTCTTGTAGACAAGGCATATTATGTCTTTTCTTTAATCTCCTGGAATCTCTTTTTTCTCGTCCTCTACATTCAGCGTTCTTTCCGTATTTCATCCTCCCCCCAGTGCCTTCTTCTGCGTTTTTAAACCTCCTCCAGCGTAATTTCTGATCCTTATGATGCTGTCTGGTTTGTTTGGTTTGCTGGTTCTCTTTTATCTACTTTTTGTTTTTCTTCCAGCAGTTATTTGAGAAACTTTTCTCATTTTTTATCGTCATTTCTTCACTTGCGTTTATTTTCTTGTCCTCTCTCTGTTTATGTATTTTCACACTTCTTTCTCTGTTTTGTCAGCTTTTATTTCTTTTTCTTATCTTTTTCTGTTTTTTTTTTCTATACATGTTTTACTATATTTTTTTCTTGCTTTTAAAAAAACGCTTATATTAACTTGCGTTCTTTTAAATTCTCTTAGCGCTTTTGTGGTTTCTTTTTTTAGCTGGCAGCGTTCTTGGTTCTACCATTCGTTTTGTTTCTTTGCTTTTTTCTCTTTTCTGCTTATTTCTATGTTTGTTGTTGTTTTTTCTAATATTTCTTTCAGTTTCAGTTCTATTTCCTCTAGCACTTGCTCCTCAAAACTGACTTTTTCTAGCTTTCTTCTGTATTCTTCTACGCCTTGTTTGTTAAATTTTAATTATTACCTTTTGTATCTTCTTCTTACCTTTTTCACAAGTATGCTCATTAGAACGTTTTCTGGAAAAATTATTTTATTGCAAAATACCTTTAAAACGTAATGTGCAACACATGTAGGTCAAACATTTTTTTCTAAATAAGATATTTTAGCAACAGTTAACAAAATTTGCCAAATTTAATATATTTTCCAAAATTTGTCAATATATATTTTGCAACTTTAGTCGTATGGCCAATGTAGCTACATCAAATTTTTTAGCTTAGTTTGTGGCTTGTCTGCAATTTAATTTGATTGAAAAAAAAATTTACATTTTTAGGAACATGTTTTTTTCTGATTTTAACTTTTTTTGTTTCAAAATGTCAAACACTAATTTTTTTATCAACATTGTAGTTTTAAAAATACTTGAAAAAGTGCTTTTAAAAAAAAATTAAACGTTTTCATACTTTTGTGCGACCCTGTATAATGATTTAAAGTATAAACAGTTTGCAGCAAAAAAAAATTACATTTTTGAGTGCATGTTTTTTTCTAATTTAGACAAGTTAATCTTTTTTGGTTTAAAAATGTTAAACAATAATTTTTTTTATCAACATTATAGTTTTAAAAATACTTGAAAAAGTGGTTTTAAAAAAAAATTAATCGTTTCCATACTTTTGCGCAACCCTGTATAATGATTTGGAGTATAAACAGTTTGCTGCCAAAACTAAAAATAAGCAAAAAAAAGTGCGTACAAAAAAACATAGAATCGCGTAAAGAAAGATATTTATAAAAAAAAAAGTTAAATAGCCATAAATTTTTCAGTAAATATAAAAACAACCATAAATTTTTTTATTAAAGTAAAACAGGAAAAATTAGAACATTATAATAGACTTGTCCCAGCAAAAATTATTAAGAAAACACTAAGAAAAATATCAAAAAACTAGAAAAGAAGGAAAGAAAATAATTACCATTGCAAATTAAAGATAATAGAAAAAACAACATATTAAAAAGCACAAAAAAAATGATTAAAAAGTTATGTTTTTAATATGTTTTAATATTAAAAAATTATCGATCATTTTAAAAAAATCAACAATTGTTGTAGCAATCAAAAAACAAACAATTAATATAAAAAGCAAACGTAAAATAAGCAAAATATAAATTTAACAAAAAAAAACTGGAAAAAAAATATAAAAAGCTGATAAAATAGCAAAAAATTGTTACAACAAAGAATAAAAATAAGCCAAATTAAGAAAAAAGAGAAATCAAGAAAAACAATTGACAACAAAGAATAATAAATCAATTGAATATAAAAATAAGCAATACTTAAATTTTTCTACTTTATTGATACCGATTATTGTCATTAGTTGCTTTGGCAACAGATTAAAAAAATAAAACCAAAATTTTTTTTATTAAAGCAAAACAAGAAAATTTAGCACACTATAATTGGCTCGTGCCAGCAAAAATAATTAAAAAAAAACTAAAAAAAATGCCAAGAAAGAGAGAAAAGAAAAAATTAATAAAAAATTAATAAAAAAACACAAAAAAAAAATTTAAAATTAAAATGATTGATAAGAATAACAAGAGAAATTAAATTGTATCTGACAGCTTAAAACATTGATAAATAAAGCAAGTTGCAAATAGATTAAAAAACAGAAAATTGTAATACTAAAAAAAAAGCTTAAAAACAAAATTGCTATTGGTTGTAGCAATCAAAAAACCAACAATTACTATAAAAGCAAACGCAAAATAAGCAAAATTTAACTTTACAAAAAAAAAACATAAAAAAAATTAAAAAAAAACAAAAAACTCCTACAAAAAAAAACAAATTAAAAAAAATCAATTGATAACAAAGAATAATAATAAATAAATATAAATAAAATGAAGATAAAAATTAACAATAATTAACTTTGTCTACTTTATTGGTACAGACTGTGATGAGTTGCTTTGACAACAGTTAACAAACAAACTACAAAATTATTCAATATATAGTATGTGGATTAATTGAATAAATAAATGCTGTGGTTTACTTGTAAATAAATAAGTGTTTAAAAGCTTTTTTTTAAAATACTTTGTATACCTCTACTTGTGATAATTCAATAAATAAAAGATTTGCAACAGAAACAAAGAAAATAGAAAAAAAAATTATAAAATAAACATAAAGATAAAATCGAGTACAGAAAAATATTTGCGAAAAAAAAAACTAAAGTTAAAAAAGGTAAAACTATAGATTTTATAAATAAAATCAAACCAGGCCTTAACAAAGATAGAAAACTAAATAAAAAGCTAAAAAATATGTAAAAAAAGGCAAAAAACAGACGAAATTACATTGAAATAGATAAAACTATAAATTTTATAAATAAACAATAACCAAGCTTCAACAAAGTTAAAAAACAAATTAAAAAAGACCTAAAAAAAATGTCAACAATAAAAAAACCGAAAATCTTACATTGTAAATTAAATATTATAGAAAAAGCAAGAAACTGAAAAAAAAATATATAAAAAAAGAAATAATTCAAGCAAGAAAAAGAATGAAAAAAACGTTAAAGCAGTATTTTAAAAAATGGTTAATATAATATGTAAACAAGTTTCTAAAAATGTTTGCCTACGCTTGCGTCATAGATCTTTCAAAAACATAAGTGCAGAAAAAATAGTAAAAAACCGGAAGAGAATAAATGAGTAAAACACATTTCTAAGACTGCTATTTTGCAAAAAAAAAAATATTTGAAAGAGGCATACTAGTAGCAATACAGAAACAGTTAACAAACAAAAAAAAACATACAATAACAAAATAAAAAATATATAATCATTGCACTAAGTTTATAAAAAAATATGGAATAAAGAAGAAGAAATATAAAAAAGCTAGGAAAAAACAAAAACAAAAATGTAATTTAAAAAAAAAATTAACGCAAAAGTAAGTAAATAAAAATCACGGTGAACATAAAAAAATTAGATAGAAAGTATCTTAGTAAAAAACCCAAAAAAATCATCAAAAAAATTAAAAAATTAAAAATAATAATAAAGAGGAATACATGATGCTTGGTAGATAAGAAGGCAAAAAGTTGTAATACTAAAAAAATGTTTTTTGTTAATAAAAAACTTTAAGGTACAAACAAGAGTTTTTATCAATCACTTGCTATTAGTTGTAACAATAAAATAACAAACAAGTGAAATAAATAGTAAAGATAAAACAAAATAAAAAGCAAACGTAAAATAAAACAAAATATAAATTTAACTCAAAATAAGAAAAATTAAAAACATAGATAAAAACATTGAAAAGAACAGTAAAAGAGACTGTTTGAAGGAAAAGTATGACAAAAATAGAAAAAAATACAGACATAAAAAAAATAAATTGTTTAATTAAAAAAATATAAATAAATTGATTAAAAAAAAACAATAACTGACTTTTTTCACTTTATTGATACAGATTGTCTAAAAATTTAATAAGAGGCTCATAAACTAAAACATTTCTGTGTTTTCCAACTTGAAAATCAATATGATTTAAAATTCCAATTTTCTTTTTTGTAAAAATTTTGGCTTTATCTGGCAGTCTATCGTATAAAACTTCTACATCCTAAAATAATCAATAAATGAATAATAATTAACAAAATTAAATTATATCTTACTTTAAAATTGACTAAAGTATCGGCTGTACTATAAACAAAATAAAATGGTGTCGAGATTTTTTCTATTGGATACAGATCTGGCTGTGGTGACCCATACACTTGCTGGTTGTACTTCTTACCATAATTATACATTTGAAATTTATTTTCATTAATTAATTGAAAATAATGCTCTAAGGTCTTCATTGATACTTCAGACCCGAACTGGGTTAAAACTGATTCAATTAGTCTCTAAAAATAAAACATATTATAAGTATAAGCGGAAAAAAAGTCTTAGACTAAAATTTTTTAATGTTGTATACAGGGTGTTTTTAAATAAAAGCAAAAAAAGTGCTTATATATGTTTATATAAAAAAATTTGTTTATTTAAAACATACTTTTTTTAACTTATTATGTTTTGGTTTTTATACTTTTGCGCGACTCTGTATAAAGACCCTGTATAAAGACTTAGTTAAGATTATACAGTCTTGTACATTTAGTGTGATCAGCTGAATAGGATATCTATTTGTTTTTACACAAAGAATTAATTTTACTTAAGCAATATAATCTTATATATATACTTTCAGTGAGTATACTGCTAAACCTACATTGTAGGTGACTTACAACCAAATTCAATTTTAAAAATTTTTATCTTAATTTGGATATTTCCTAACTATCTTATCTACAATGTATAGTAGGAATATACGGCAGTAAATTTTATTACTCATAAATGAGAGAGACAAGGCTACAAAGGTAAAAAAGATTTACAGTTTAAAGTGTTGCGTGCTCTGAGTTTATGAGTAGAACCACCAAAAGTACCTGAGTGCAAACTTTCTGATGGATTCTTAGTGAAATAAAATTTACTGCCGGGTTTTTATTCTAAATATAGAAGCATTTTTCAATTAGTACCGGATCAAACTCCTCCATACTTCCTCCAAAAAGTCGCGTCATCAAAAAAACATAAAAAAATTTTAAAGGTCCAGTAGAGAAAAACAATTGCAAAAGGTAAACGTCAATAGAGTTGTGGGCTAAAATAGAGCGCTCATACCACATCTACAATTTAAAAATAATAGTTTTTTTGTCAAAAAAAAAAAGTTATTGTCACTTACTTTAAAATATGGTATTGAAAAGCCTAAATACTTGAATGGAGACGTGGTATAATTAAATAGAGCTGTCGGTGATAGATTTATAAAAACCTCAACATCTGTAGAGGCTTTTTCTGGTCTTAGAGAAGCATAAATGAGGCTGGTTGTTGTCGACATTGAGTGTCCAAAGAAGATTATTTTTGAAGAATTTGTCATTTTTTTGATGTAGGATGTGCAAGCTGGGTGATCATAGTAGCCGATTTCATGGAAACTAGAAAAAGAGACGTCAATCTATCAGTTGGCTCCCTATCTCTAATATGTTATGAAAGTTTTATGTAAGATTTGCAGACTATTTAAGCAATTGCGGTTCTGACATTCGCTAACATTTGAAGATTATTATTAATTTTATCAATTTTGGCAACTATTTCCTCACGCAACTTATTTGAACGAGCTGAAAAATCGAGTTTTTTAAATAGAGTCACAAAAAAAAGTCACATTGAGTGAAGTCGCAGAATCTTAAAGGCTATTAACTCAAAGGTCATAAAATTCTTGTATCACATTTAAAGATTTGTAAATAGTATGTTTTGCTGAAAGTATCCGTCTACAATTCCATTGTCATAAAGCTGTGCAAAAAAAGACTGAGAAATCTTCTCTCGATATCTTGCAGTCGTCAATGTTTTATTAAAAAAAGTTGGCACAATAATTTACCATTAACTGAGTGACCGTTACGAAACTAAGACTCCACAACAAGAATTTTTTGTTTTTGTGAGAAAACTTTGCATTCAAAAATAAATAAATTGAGATATTTAGTAATTATTTTGACATTTGAAGCAAAAAATTGTTTCAATAATTATGGTCCGTTTGCACAAACTCATAGGCATAGCCTACTTTAATACCCCTTTTTAAAAAACACCGTTAGTTATTATACAAAAAACTGCTTAAAAAAAGCAATTTAGTGTATAGTTTTCAATTCAGTATTCAAAATAAGCTTACTAAAATATAAAACATAAATTATTAAAATGCTCTACAAATTTGTGATTTTGAAAAGCAATAAAAACTCAAAATATAGAAAAAATTTATAAAATTTATATAAATATTTTAATTTTTTTAGGTTTATAAAAGTGTTTGTTTAAACAATCAAAACAAAATATTCTAACTGAACAAATGTTTAAGTATAATTAGACTTATAATTTTATAAACTTTAAAAAATTTTTTTCTTATAAATTGAAAAAATGGTAAATTTTTTAAAAACAAAATATTTTACATTTTTTGCAAATGCTATTATGCTGAAAAAAACTTTAGATTTGTAAACAAATATTTAAGTATAATTAAATTAGACTTATAATTTTATAAACTTTAAAAAATTTATTTCTTATAAATTGAAAAAATGGTAAATTTTTCAAAAACAAAATTGTCTACATTTTTTGCAAATGCTATTATGCTGAAAAAAACTTTAGATTTGTATACAATTCTTTGTTGTGTTAAAAGAATACGAAACAATATTAAAACATGTAAAATAAATATTTTTTTAAAAAAATATATTACAAATCAAAATAATAAAAAATGTAGATTTTTAATGTCTAAAATTTTAAACCATTTTTTTTTAATTTTATGAAAATTTATTTTTTTTATTGGCAGAAAATTAGAAAAAGGTGCAAAGTGAAATTTACAAAAAACATTGGAATAACTAATTAAAAACCAAAAAACCAAACTTTTTACTAAAAAACTTTAAAATATAAGATGTTAAAAATGTTTAAAATCTGAAACTGGTCTGAGCATCTTTTTACAACAACTTGAAAAAATATAATAATTGTTTAAAATATTAAAAGATAAATTTAAACGTGAAAAAAACAAAAGTTGTAAAATATATAATCCGCTTTTTTAAAAATTAAAAACATTAATGATAAAATTTTAAAATTTAAAATCGAGAATTTGAAATCACAAATTTCTAAAAATCTCAAAGTTTTAACTTTAAAATATTTTGTTTTTGTATGTAAAAATGTCAAAAAAAGACCAATAATCAAAATTAATAAACACAATAAAAAAACATTAAAAATTAACATACTACAATTTTTAAGAAAAAATACAAACTCTAAATAAAAAGCACAACAAAGAATTAACTAAACAGAAAATAAATAATTAAAAATCTTGAATATGAAAAATTTAAAAATCTGAAACAGTTAAAAAAATACAAAAACCTTAATAGATATAATTGTTAATAATTTAGTTAAGAAAACTTTATTTTTAATAACGCTCGAAGCAAGGACGTAAAAATAAAATTTTTTAATAAAAATAAATAATAAATAAAATTGAAACTAAAAATTTTGAAAGAAAAACTAATGAATCTTTTAAAATTTAAAAAACAAACAGTTTTTAGAATTGTAAGACTCTAACATTTTTAAAAACAACAAAAACTTGTAAATGATAATGAAATTATAAAAAAACCAAAAAACCAATTTGTTGTTATTTATGCAAAAAGCAAATTTAACACACAACAATTAAAGAATTACTATAAAATTTAAAATAATATAATTTTAAAAAAATTAAAAATGTATACTCTATTCAATTTCAAGAAAGAGTGCATAAAAACAAATGCATGCAGGCTCCACGTGATCACATCTATGAAGTGGGAGATGGTTGACGATTTTTCGGACAGGGCAGGCCGCAGAAAAAATCGTCTATTTCATTTTAAACCAATTTTGAATGGTTTAAAAATTATTCAACATTCAAATAACCAAAATACTCTTTCTTGAATCTGAACAGACTATAGATCTAAATGCTTCAAAATTTTTAATAAAATGCTAAAACTAAAACAACTATAAAATGTTATATAACAAAAATATATATCTAAAAATAAAAACAAAAATAATAAAATTTTAAAAGACTTAAATAGATAATGAAATATAACATGAAAATCTTAATTCTAAAAATCTGAAATATCAAGCTACAATTTTCAAAATGTTCTAAAAAAGCACAAAAATTTTAATTTCAAAATACTAAAATAATTTTTGAAAGTAAATTTTAATTTTTAGAAAAATGCAAAAACTTTTGAATGTGAAAAAACTGTAAAAAGACTGTATATAAACAAATTAATGCTGTTTATAAAAAATTTAGATAAACAAAGTTTGACATTAAAAACATTTAATAAAACTAATAAAAAACCATTTTTTTGAAACTAAAATAATCTGAAATGTTTGTTTGGATAGGTAATTAAACGGAAAAAACAAATCTGTGTGCTTAAAATTTTTAAATAAAATGCTAAGACTGAGAAAACTATAAATGCTAAATTACAAAAATATATATCTAAAATGAAAACCAAAAAATTATATTTTTAAATTAATTAAATAGAAAATAAAACAAAAATTAAAAATTTTAGTTTTGAACATATGAAATATAACAGCTGTAAAATTTTATAAATATTTGTTGTTTATGAAGAATGCCAATAATATGGGTCAAGTTACAATTTTAAAAGTGTTCAAAAGAAGTACAAATTTAAATTTTCAATTAACTACATAAGAAATAGAATTAAAACTAAAACACTTTTAGATAAATGTAAAAAAATTAAAAAATCAAATAACAAAGTTTGAATATATAGTAAAAAAAATCGAAACAAATCAGTCAGTCTAAAATTTTAAAATTTTAAAATTAAATTACTTAATTAAAAAGTTGAAGAATGTTTAATTAAGTTGTTTTTAATAAAAAAAAACTAGTTTGGCTTACTTCTGGTTTTAGATTAACTCTGAACTAAAAGATTGATTAATTAAACTTCATGTGAGAATTAATTACTTCTTCTTTTAACAATGACGAATTTAAAAAGCAAAATTTTTTAAATCTAAAATTTTTTAATTTTTTTGCAATAGAAGATTGTAAAGAAAAAGTGCAAAAATTAAAATTTACTAAATCACAAAAAAAAATTTTGTTTGGAATCCTAAAAAACAGACGAAAATTTTAGATTTGTAAGCAATAATTTGTTAATAAAAGTGTTAAAAAAGTACAAACAAAAGTAAAACATGTAAATTAAATTTTTTGTTAAAAACGATATTATAATGAAAATGTAGGTCTGAAATATGTAAAAACCTTAAGCAATTCTTCTATAATTTTCAGAAATTTAATTTTTTTTTTGCTAATTTTAGAAAATTGGAAAAAAGTGCAAATTAAAAATCACCGAAATAAAAAATATTTAAACGTCTACATAGAAAAAACTTTAATTAACTAATTAAAAATCAATTTTTTTTTATAAAAAACTTTAAAATATAACAAGCTTAATGTTAAAAGCTTGTAATGTGCTTAAAGACCTTTTTAGAACTTATAAAATTATATAATATATAAACGTTTAAAATATAGAAAGATAAATTAAAACCTAAAAATAAAACTAAAACTTTAAAATACAGATCACTATTTTAAAAATTTTAAACATTAATATTAAAAATCTGAGATTTAAAACATAAAACTTGAAATCTAAAATTTCAAAAAAATTGAAAATTTTAACTTTAAGACTTTTTGTTAATGTGTGTAGAAGTGTTAATAGAACAAAAAGCAAAATTAATAAATATAATAAAATAACATTAAAAAATAGACTTACAACTCTAATAAGAAAAATCTGCACATAAAAAGCTACAAATAAAAAAAAACAAAAAAAAATGAAATATGTATTAACAAAAAAATAAAATAAAATAAAAAGTAAAATTTTTTTTTTTTAATTTTAACAACAAACACTTTAAAAACTACATAAAAAATAGTTACTATAAAATTTAAAAAAAATTAAATTAAGATCTAAATGATTAAAAATTTTAAATAAAGTGCCAACAACTAAAAGGATATATAAAAGTTAAATAAGAAGTAACAAACAAAGAAATTAAAACTTTAAATTAATCACATAGAAAATAAAAGCTTAAAATCCAAATTTTAGCATTCTGAAATATCACATCTAAGAAATTTTATAAATATTTGTTGTTTTTGAAAAATGCGAAAAATTTGGGTCAAGTTCCATACAACTCTCAAAACGTTCAAAACAAGCTCATAAAATTTAAATTTTGAGTTACGTACATTAAAATTAAAACTAAAATACTCTACAACGTAATAAACCAAAATTTTGTTAATATTTTAAAAAACAAACAATTTAGGTTTTTAAAAAAAATGTTTTTAAAGTTAAATAAAATTTAATTAGAAAGTTTAATTGAAATAATAGGAAAACCAAAAACAAAATATATACATAGAAAAAAAAACCAAACAAATTAGTTCAGAGGTGCCAGCTACATGTTAAAAAATTAAAAAAATATTATTTTTTCATATAGAAAATATATATATATAAAAAAATTTAAAATGCCAATTTAAAAATAAAATTTTTTAATTAAAAAATAATAAAAACAATTCAAAAAATAGAAAATCCTATTATTTAAAAATCGGATCTATACAATGCTTAATTAAAGCTGTATTATTTAGAAAAAAACAGGTTTAAGCTTAAAAACAAGTTTTAGATGATTAATTCAGAGCTAAAAGATTATGATTACTTAAGTTTACGTAAGAATTATGTACTTTTTCTTTTAACTATAATTTAACTATGAATTTTTTTAAATCTTAAGGATTCAAAATTTTTTGCAATAGAATATATAATTTTGCAATAATAAATTGAAAATTAAGATTTACTAAATCAAAAAAAAAATTTGGTTAGAAATCTAAAAAAAGCAGCTGAAAATTTAAAATTTTAGATTTATAAGCAATAATGTGTTGTTAAAAAAAAGGTTAAAAAAGTACAAAACAAAATTTAAAAATGTAAATGAAAATTTCTAGTAAAAAAATTTATTGCAATAAAAATGTAGATCTAAAGTATTTGAAAACCTTAAGCAATGTTTCTTTAATTTTTTTTGCTAATGCTAGATATTTGGAAACAAATACAAATTAAAAATTATGTAAATAAAAAAATTTTAAATGTTAACATAGAAAAAATTTTAGAAAAAATTTAGAAAAAATTGACTATATAAAAGTCAATTTTTTTACTAAAAAATTTTAAAATATAACAAGCATTAATGTTAAAATTTCGTGTTTAAAGACTTTTTTACAACTGTACAATTTAAAAACAATATAATAATTTTTTAAATTTATAAAGATAATCTTGAAATTTAAAAACAAATAGAGCTTTAAAATTCTTAAATTTATAAAATTTTAAAGAATTTGAAATATTAAATTTTAAAAAAATTCAAAAATTAAACGATACAAAGAATTTTAAATTTAATATTTGATAGAAAGAACTATTAAGGTTGAATAAAAGATATATTACTAAAATACAAACAAAAAAAATTAAATTTTAAAATAATTAAATAAAAAATAAATTAAAACCTAAAAATCCTAAGTTTAAAAATCTGAAATATAACAGCTTAAAATTTTTTATAAATAATTGTTGTTTTTGAAAAATGACAAAAATTTGGGTCAAGATACATACAATTCTCAAAACGTTCAAAACAAGCTCATAAAAATTTAAATTTTGAATTACCTACATAAAAAAAAATTAAAACTAAAATACTCTACAACGTAATAAACCAAAATTTTGTTAATATTTAAAAAAACAAACAATTTAGTTTTTTAAAAAAAAATGTTTTTGAAGTTGAATAAACTTTAATTAGAAAGTTTAATTAAAATAATAGAAAAACAAAAAACAAAATATATACATAGAAAAAAAATCTAACAAATTGGTTCAGAGATGCGAGCTATTTGTTAAAAAAATTAAAATAATATTATTTTTTTATATAGAAGAAATATATATATATACAAAAGATTTTAAAATGCCAATTCAAAAATAAAATTTCTTAATTAAAAAATAATAAAAATTGGTCAAAAAATATAAAATTTTATTATTTAAAAATCGTATCTATACAATGCTTAATTAAAGCTCTAATAATTTAAAAAAAACAAGTTCAAGCTTAAAAACAAGTTTTAGATGGTTAATTTAGAGGTAAAAGATTCATTAATTAAGCTTTACGTAAGAATTATGTACTTCTTCTTTTAACTATGACTTATTTAAAAAGCTAATTTTTATAAATCTTAAATATGAAAAATTTTTTGCAATATAATATGCCTACAAAAGCTACAAATCTTAAAATAAAAAAATGTAAATGTTAACAAAGAAATTAAAAATTCAAATTTACTAAATCAAAAAAAAAATTCGGTTAAAAATCTAAAAAAAACAGCTAAAAATTTTAAAATTTTAGATTTATAAGGAATAATGTGTTGTAAAAAAAAGGTTAAAACAGTACAAAACCAAAATTAAAAATGTAAATGAAAATTTTTAGTAAAAAGATATATTATAACAAAAATGTAGAGCTAAAGTATTTAAAAACCTTAAGCAATGTTTCTTTAATTTATAGAAAATTTAATTTTTTTTGCTGTTAGATATTTGGAAAAAAGTGCAAATTAAAAATCATAGAAATAAAGAATATTTAAATGCTAACATAGAAAAAACTTTAAATTGACTAAATATTAATTTTTTTACTAAAAAGCTCTAAAGTATAACAAGCATTAATGTTAAAAATCTGGAATGTATTTAAAGACTTTTTTACAATTTAAAAACAATATAATATTTTTTTAAATTTATAAAGATAATCTTGAAATTTAAAAACAAATACGGCTTAAAAATTCTTAAATTTATAGAATTTTAAAGAATTTGAAATATTAAATTTTGAAAAAAATTCAAAAATTAAACGATACAAAGAATTTTAAATTTAATATTTTATAGATATAACTATTAACGTTGAATAATAGATATATTACTAAAATACAAACAAAAAAATTTAAATTTTAAAATAAATAAATAGAAAATTTAGTCTAAAACCTAAAAATCTTATTTTTAAAAATCTGAAATATAACACCTTTAAAGTTTCATAAATATTTGTTGTTTTTGAAAAATGCAAAAAAATTTAGGTGAAGTTACATACAATTCTCAAAACGTTCAAAACAAGCTCATAAAAATTTAAATTTTGAATTACGTACATAAAAAAAATTAAAACTAAAAAACCCAACAACGTAAGAAACCAAAATTTTGTTAATATTTAAAAACACAAACAATTTAGTTTTTCAAAAAAAAATGTTTTTGAAGTTGAATAAAATTTAAATAGAAAGTTTAATTAAAATAATAGAAAAACAAAAAACAAAATTAATACATAGAAAAAAATTCAAACAAATTAGTTTAAAAGTGCAAACTATTTGTTAAAAAATTAAAAAAATATTATTTTTTTATATAGAAAATATATATATTTAAAAAATATTTTAAAATGCCAATTTAAAAATAAAATTTCTTACTTAAAAAATAGTAAAAACTGTTCAAAAACTAGAATATTTTATTATTTAAAAATCGTATCTATACAATGCTTAATTAAAGCTCTATTAATTAAAAAAAAAAACAAGTTTAAGCTTAAAAACAAGTTAACTTAATTAAGCTTTTTGTAATAATTATGTACTTCTTCTTTTAACTAAGACGTATTTTGAAAAGCTAATTTTTTTAAAACTTAAATATTCAAAATTTTTTGCAACAGAATATGCTTACAAAAGCTACAAATCTTAAAATAAAAAATTGTAGATGTTGACAAATAAATTAAAAATTAAAATTTGCTAAATCAAAAATAAAATTCGGATAGAAATCTAAAAAAAGCAGCTAAAAATTTTAAATTTTTAGATTTATAAGCAATAATTTGTTGTTAAAATAAAGGTTAAAACAGTACAAAACAAAATTAGAAAATGTAAATGAAAATTTGTAGTAAAAAAATTTATTGTAATAAAAATGTAGAACTAAAATATTTCAAAACCCTTAATTTTTAGAAAATTTGATTTTTTGACCAATGTTAGATATTTGGAAAAAGGTGCAAATTAAAAATCATGGAAATAAAGAATATTTAAATGCTAACATAGAAAAAACTAAATTGACTAAAAATCAAATTTCTTACTAAAAAGCTCTAAAGTATAACAAGCATTAATATTAAAAATCTGGAATGTGTTTAAAAACTTTTTTACAACTGTACAATTTAAAAACAATATAATAATTTTTTATATTTATAAATATAATCTTAAAATTTACAAACAAATAGAGCTTAAAAATTCTTAAATTTATAAAATTTTAAAAATTTATAACAATAATAAAGTTAATAATTTGAACATTAAAATCAAGAATGTTAAATATCAATTTTTAAAAAAATACAAAAATTAAACGATACAAAAAATTTTAAATTCAGTATTTTATAGAAAGAACTATTATTAACGTTGAATAAAAGATATATTACTAAAATACAAAAAAAAACCTTTAAATTTTAAAATAATTAAATAGAAAAAAATTAAAACCTAAAAATCCCAATTTTAAAAATCTGAAATATTACAGCTTTAAAATTTCATAAATATTTGTTGTTTTTGAAAAATGCAAAAAAATTTAGGTCAAGTTACATACAATTCTCAAAACGTTCAAAACAAGCTCATAAAAATTAAAATTTGGAATTACCTACATAAAAAACAAAATTAAAACTAAAAAACTCTACAACGTAATAAACCAAAATTTTATCAATATTTTAAAAAACAGTTTTCAAAAAAATGTTTTTGAAGTTAAATTCAATTTAAAAAAAAAACTTTTAATGAATGTAAAAAAACTGCAAATAGTCTGAAATCTTGTTGTTGTTTATAAAAAAATTAGAAAATCAAAAAACAAAATATATACATATAAAATATTATAAATATATAAAAAAGATTTTAAAATGCCAATTTAAAAATAAAACTTTTTAATTAAAAAATAATGAAATTTGCTTAAAAATTATAAAAACTTATTATTTAAAAATCATATCTATACAATGCTTAATTAAAGCACTATTTATAAAAAAAACAAGTTTAGGCTTAAATAGTACAGTTTTTAAATGATTAATTCAGAGCTAAAAGATTGATGATTTAAGCTTTACGTAAGAATTAATTATTTCTTATTTGAACTATGACGTATTTGCTGAACAGCTCTATCAAATAAGACTCATTTTAATAAAGCTGTCAACTATGACATCATAATAATTATGTATAGATTACCTATAATTCCAAAATTCTTTTTGGTTTGGCTTCAAACTAACATGTCTTTGTGAATAGGTCGTTCCGCGATTATTCGGTAACCAAATATCATAGCCAGCTTCCCAAAAAAGTAACGCTGTTGATATATTTTCCTGAATAAACCAAATTCTGGAATCGACTGATAGGGGATGCTGGAATAAAATGACTCCCTTAGGATTTTTGCGCGGCATTCGAAATACACCTAAAATAAAACCGTCTTCAGTAGGCACTTCATGATACTCGCTGACTCCAATCATTCTTTCAATAATTTTTTCCTAAAATATTATTTATTTAAAAAATAAATAAATAAACAAAAAAGTGGAATAATTACGACAGATTTTCCAGCATCTGGATTGTAGTGACAATGCCTACTAAAATAGAAATTGTAGTAACTTAACCAATCATCACAGACATTGTTAATTTGATAATTTAACTTAAAATTTTGGAAAAAATTTAATATTATAAGAAAAAAGACGAAAATAATGCAAAAATAGGCGTTTTTGTTCTGCATCTTGTAGAATAATGATAATTGAACTGAGTGTTGTAGTTCTGGCCTTGCTTTTGCATATTATGCTTGACAAACATCTACTGCCCCCTGCAAAATCCAATGATATTATTATTTAATTGTGACAATGCAATTACCTTTCAAATGTTGCTTTTATTTAAGCGCTACAAACACACACACAAACACTGAAACAAAATAGAAAGTGTCTTTCAAATCCGCGCTAATGTGACACTTTTTTTCACAAAAATCAGGTTAAATGCCAACTCAAAAAAAAAATTAAAATTTTTTGCAAGCATTAAGGAGGTCTTTTATGGGTCATCCTTGATATAGTACCCAAAAATATTCAGGTCACGCTTCAATAGACTCAATGTCAAATGGTAATAACTTAACAAAAGAGTATTCCATCTCGTACTTGATAGGTAATTTAATATTTTTTTTTTGTTCAATTAAGTTGCGGAAATCTTTAGAAAGTAGTGAAAGTCGAAGGTTCATTTAATCATAGATTCGATTTTTTTTAATCAATATAATTGTCAAGTGTCTACGTCACAGTCTTAAGCAATTGCAGCAATATTAATTGAAAAAAAAATTTTTTGTAAAAAAATTACTTCTGTCACTGTCAACTACATTTTACTTTTAACAAATTGACAGACGTCAGACAGTTTTTGAAAATTAAACAAAAACCGCTCTTGAATTTTATCAATTTTTGAAACTTGATCAACAAAACTGTAATGTCGAAATTAATTTTTTTAATATATTTGTCTGGTGTTGACGTCATATATATCTTATAAAAATATATGTTTTGTTGAGTTAAATAAAATAAGAATATAGTTGATAGAAGACATATACGACTGAAGTATTCTGCAACTTTACAGCAGGTCAGTTTATTTATCTTATATCGACCACATTATTCATCACAATTTGTTTACTGACTAACTCGTTCACGTATCGGTCTCAGATATTAGCTCAGTCAAACAGCGCAGTCGAATACTGATCACGTTTATTCAACGTTCTACTGCTTGTTTGGATAGCTCATAAAGCGGAAAAAACAATTAACTTAGGGTGATCTTTTACCGATTGAGTTAACTACTGTTAACGCGAACTAAATTTTAATTTTCTAGAAAAGTTCGCTTACAAAAAAAATAAGTTTTAATTTTTTTGTAGATCATATAAAAACAATTTTTAATTTTTTTGTGTTTTGAACTCTAACGACGTTGTAATCCATACGTCATAGTAATATATTTCTTAAAAATTACGTTAATTTTTTTTTATATAATTTTGTTAAAAAAATTTGGTTTAACAAAGCTACTACTGATGCACTGTTACTACCTCTTAAATTTTAATTTTTTTTATCTTTTGCAAATGTCTGCTGACAGAAACAAGTCAGTTTTAGATAAAAAAAAAACAACACTCTACAATACATTATGAAGTCTTCCTATATTATTTAGACGAGAGTATGGTTTTGCACCCTCCGGGTGCTTACCTACTCTCTTGAGTAGAGGGTTGCCTACGACAACGTGTATGAACCTAGAGGGGTTGCCTTCGGCGACCATAGAACAAACGCACTTTTTTTTTATTGGGTTATTGTTTAATAATTGTTTTTATTTTAATAAATTTCTATTTATTTCTTTTTGTGCTTATTCTACTCTCTCATTTAGATTATTACCTGCGGCAACAATTTGGCATTATTTACCTTTAAAATGAATATTATTTATTATTATATTATATGATTTTTTTTTATTTTGTGTTTTATATTACTATATTTTTATTCAATCTTTCTTATGCTTACCCTACTCTCTTACATGTAAAGAAAACATAAAACAACCATATTTTGTATGTATTAAAAATCTTTTATTATATTTTATAAATTATACTTATTCCTTTTTTATTATTTTTCTATCTTTCCCATCTTTTTTTTGTTGTAATAAAGCAAACATATTATTAATTACGATTAAAGCTTTTTTTTATTTTTATTGTAATAGTTTCCTACGGCAACATATATAAATCTATTATCATTTAAATTTAACAAAAATTTTACTATTCATTATTACTTTATATATTTTTTTTTCATTATATTTTATTATTAATTTTTTTTTGTATTTACCCTACTATCTTATACGTAAACGGTTGCCTTCGGCAACCTTATTTGGATTTTGTTAAAAAAATTTATATCACATTTTCTTTATTATATTTTTTTTCTTCCTTTTTATTTTTTTTTATGTTCATATTAAATATACTACAATAATTTTTAAAAATAATATTACTATTTCTTATTATTTTATATAATTTTTTTCGCTTATTATGTATTTATTTTTTATTTATTCCTTCTTTTGCTTACCATACTCTCCTATATTTTTGCTTACCATACTTTCTTATATGTAAGATGTTGCCTTCGGCAACAATAAAACAACAATATTTCTTTTTTATTAAATAAATTGCATTACATTTTATTTAATATACTTAATTTTTAATCTTTTTTTTTTCAATTTTTTTCTTTCTTTCTCTTCTCTTTAATCTCTTCTAAAGCAAGTCTATTATTATTTTTTTTTCGAAATTAAAATTGTTATTTTATATATTTTTTGTTGTTTCTATTATTATATTTTATCATTTATTTGCTCTTTTGCTTGCTTACTTTACTCTCTTATAAGGTTGCCTTAGGCAACAATAAAACAACCATATTTTATTTTTTTTATTAAAAAAGTTCGTATTACATTTTATTCATTATACACTTTATTCTTTCTTTCTTTTTTTTCTATTTGTTTTCTTTTTCTAATTTTTTTAATTTTTTCCTATTTTCTGTTTAATTTTTCCAAAATATGTAATCATTCAATCACAATCATACATAATCTAAAAAAAAATCAAAAAAAATTATTTATATTTTAGTTATATATTATATATCAAATTCAAAAAAACAACCACTCTATAGAAATTTGTACATTAAAATTGACAGAAAATCGTTTCATATTTCATGTTAATTATAAAATATAAATCATTAATATTAAGTGATCACTTAGTATTTTTTAATTGATTATGTCAACAATAATCATTGACAATTGACATTGTATTTTTTTTTAAATATTTAATTGTTTATTTAAAAATATAAAAATAAGTACGTACGATTGAGAAAAAAATATATATTCTGTATAGATACTTTTCGAAAATCATTTTTCACTTCCATCCAATTTTAATTAATTTATATAAATCTTCTTACATGAATAGGCCCCAAACACAACTTAACCTTACTTTTTGTATACACAATTATAATTTTCCGACAACCACAGTTCTATATCTTATATAATATAATCAAAAAGGCTCTTCTAGCCATTCGTATTATATTCCCATATTATAATAAAAGAAAAAATGTAAAACAGGCCAAAAAATTAGGTGTCTTCTCAAAAATTTTTATCAAACCTTATCTAAAAAAAAAATTATAGACAATGAGATTAAATAATTAAATAATTATTAAACTTACTTTATTTTAATCTTTTCATTTATATTTTACAACAAAAACACCACTTTTACACTTAATTTTGTAAAATATGTAAATACTTATGAAAACTCTAAAAATAATTATTTTATTATTATATTTTTTTTGTTGCTAACAACAACGATGTCAAAAAAATTAGAGTGGTAAATTTAAAATTGTCTTTCATTATTTCCTTTTCAAATATGTACCACTTTCAGGCATGCTCTATCATTATAAAGATTTTAGTATTTAATAAAAAAAAGTCAAAAAACCTACCCAGAGCTTTTCTTTCTATTATTTCTTCTACCTTTTCCAATATAAAAAAGCATTTCTATTAATTTGGGGCTCAATTTTAAAAGAACTATCAACCCAAAATCTTTTTTTTCAACCATAACAAATTTATAATAACCTAAAACTGTCAATTTGACAATTTTTTTTTGTGAGCTTTTGATATTTTGACCGAAACCAAAAAAAAAGACCCCTTTCGACTTTTCGATCTTTGTTTCTAACTTTTTGGTAAGTGCCACTTGTTTATTTAACCAATATTTTAATTGTTTTGAGCTGTATTTACGTAGATTTTTCATTATATTTACTTCACTCTGTTGACAGTTTGGGGCACTAATTTTTCTCTAAAAATGTCATGAAATCTATTAAAAACTAAACCAAACCTTTGCAAATTTTTATCGGTCGCTTCAAAATAGTTTTTAAACTATTTAAAATTGTTCTCCCATTAAATTCACACTTTACTCTGTTGACAGTTTGGGGGGATACAAATTTGTAAAACCTTCATTCTTGACGAAATTACATTAAATCTCTTGATAGGAAATCTTTATAAATAAAACCCCCATGTTTATTTAATAGATATTTTATAGATTTAAGCTGTATTTTGGTAGATTTTCGTAAAATTACGATACAACTGACAGGTTAGACACTGACAAATGACATTTGTTGAAAAAATTCTTAGTGATATAGAATCTATCAATAGTAAGTTTAGCCGTTATTATCGCGATTTTGACACATTCCATCTTTTTCTCAAACTCTGTTTGTGGTACCTCCTACGTTCAAGGGGGTTATCAAATTTGGAAAAAATTTTTAGAAATTATTAAAAAAACATTGTAATTTTAAGGATAGCTACTTTTTCATACAAAATCTCATTTAAAACGAAAAAAATTTTTAAAAAATCTAAAATTTGTCAGACAGAGCTGCGGCTAACGCGTTTATATATTATAGTATGGAATTTTGAGCGTATGTTTATTTTTGACTAGTTCAAACGCAGAAACGTACGATATTATGAACGAGCTTTAACGTTTGTTGAATCTGTCAAACTAAATTACACATCTCAATAATTCAAAAACGCATGTTACAAGTGTTTTAAACTTAACTTTATATTTAAAAAGAATTACTTACCTACATAGTTACCAAAACTTTTATCAAACCTCAATTTGTCACTTTAACAAACTACATTTTAACAAAATTAATGCCAATTTATTCAAACTAGATCTGTACTGTTGGACATGTTTTGTTCCTATTGAAACTCTTCAGCAAGTTGCAAAATATTTAGATTTTAATACATTTGCAGTGACCAATTTAGGCTTAAAACAAGCGTTTTTTTTAAGTTAGCGTTGAAGCTTTAAACTGTGTACGTACTTTTAACATCGAATCAAAGTGACAGTTGTTAATTTAACATCTGAACATAATCTAACCTCACTTTTAATTTAATAAGTCGATAGTTCAACACGTTAAGAAGATTAAATTAAGGACTTCTAGTGTAATAACAAACGAAAAAATAAACGTTAATGAGGAAATAAGGTTTACAACAAATAATGAAAAAAAAAAAGCATTTGCGGCCTTTTTGAACAATTGCGCTACTGACATTCGGCAACATTTGAGGATTAATAATAATTTTATCAATTTTGACAAATATTGCCTGACTTAACTCATCGAGATTATTTAAGCGTTAGTGGAAAATTGAGTTCTTTAAATAAAGCCACAAAAAGAAGACACATGAAGTGAGATCGCATGATCTTGAAGGGTAAGTTATGGCTGTATTTCAGCTGATAAATTGACAATCAACTCTTGTATCATATTCAAAGACTTGTAAGACTTGTAAGTGATATGTAGAATGACATCGTCTTGCTGAAAGTAACCGTCATAAAGCTGTAAAAAGAATAGCTGTAAACTTTCCTCTCGGTATTTTGCAGCAGTCAATGCTTCACTAAAACAAATTGATTCTGCACCTTGAAATAGCGGCCCATACTCTTTCTTTTTTTAAGTGCAATGCATGTTTATGGCGTCCCTTCCATTATTTGCCTTACATTTTGTCTAACTTTCTCGGTTCTTTTTTTAGAAGAATCACTAGTCTTTTTACAAAAGAGTTGAATACAATAAAATACATTATGATGAAAAGTGTTGGATGTCAACACTGCATCGAAAAATTTTTGGCGGAATTTTTAAAAACAAACTTAATGTGAGTATTGTCTATCATTCACCGTCAACTCGGTGGCCGCTACGAAAATAAGATTCCATCACAAAATTTTCCTGTTCTTGTGAGAAAACTACTTTAAATTTAAAACTAAATAAATTGAGATATTTAGTCATCATTCAACATTTGAATTCGTGCCGTTTGCTTCCTCCGTAACATTTTGATTAATTTATGACGTTTTATTTTTTTTACACTTGCCCCAGTTCCTAACTTTAGCTACAAGCAATAAAAATAATAATAATAGTTGACGTTTTGACAAAAAGATGTCACTGAAAAGCTTATTGTGTTTGGCAAAGACATCATTCAGTTGTAGATTAAGCTGCTACTCTTTTTTTTTATAGAATTATAACTTTGAAATAACGTCTATCAAATTATTCTTCGTAAAAAATCATTTGAAATAATATAACAAAAGTAAAATTAAACAAGTTAGAAAAGAACAGACAAAAACAAAAATCAGAAAAGATAATAAAGAAAGTAAAGAAATATTAATTAAAAATCGTTGAAGATAAAACAAAAAAAAAATAGAAAGAAAAAATAATATATAAAAAATAAGCGTTGAAAAAATAAAAAGATAACAAAATCTTGAAACAAAAAAACTCAATACAGAAAAAAATGTTAAGACAATAAACAAATATTATTTAAAAAATACTATAAAAACATTTCAATAAAAAGAATAATTTAGAGATAAATGTAAAAAAAAATATACAAACACACAGAATTCTAATCAGAAAAAATAAATATTTTGAAATAATAATGAGAACATTGTAAAATAAAACAAAAAAAAATAAATTTAAAAAAAAAATAACGGTTGAAAAAATGTGGTTTCAAGTGAAGAATCTAAAGAAAAGAAAAGCATTGAAAACAAATTGATTTTAAAACAAGACGTAAAAATAAATAGAACGCATAAAATAAGGTAGAGAGAAAGAGAAAGTAGAAGTAGATTGAAACAAAAGTTTTATTAATTGACATAAAGAGGCAATAATACCAATTTATAAAAAACAAAAAAAAATCACACTAAATGCCATGTGTGTGGCAAAATGATTAAAGGCTTAATAGATAATGTCTAATTATTTATTAAATACTTGAGCAGATAGTGAATTAAAAAAGAAAGAGAAAGAATGTGTGCGATGTTTGTTGACCTAAAGTCAAAAAAAATGCTATATTGTAGTGGATAGAGAAAGATTATAAAAAGTAATAAAAAAATAATAATAAAAAAGAAAGAGTTAAGAATGTTAACTGCTAACTTTGCTAATGTTAACAATACACTTTTTAAATTATAAGGAAAGATTAGGAGCGTAAGATAGAGGTGATATCATAATGATACAAGTGAGTAAAGTAAAACATAAAACAAGATAGTAAAAATTATAAAGAAATACATGGGGTAAATAAAAACAAAACAAATTTTATGATATTCAACAAAAAAAAGAAACAGAAAGAAACTTGAATAGAATTGAGATAAGGAAGAGGTAGAGAACAAGATATAAAAAATGAAAACATATAATGCACTTAATTATCACAATTAAAAATAAATAATGATATTTGATATATGCATAAAATTTATTAAAACTGACCGAAAGTAAATACCCATCTACACTGTTTAAAAAATAATTGTTAAAACAGGAAAAAAAAGTGAAATATAAAAAATAAAAAGGAAAAAAGAGGAGAGAAGTATAAAAACAGAAAGTGAGAAAAAAACAAATGTGAAATTTTAGAACTATTAAAACCAGTTATACAATAAAACAGAGAAAAAAGTAGAAATGAAAAAAACTAGAATTTTTGCATAAAAATTACTCAATAGAGTACTTAGGCAAATAAAAACCCAGATTTATCACTGCAAATTTATTCAAATCTGAATCTGTTGCTCAAGAGTTCCAAGAAGAACGAAAGGAAACATGTCCAAGTTTACAGAAATAGTTTTAATAAAAAAAAAAGTTGTTATTGATAGAAAAAAAGCAGAGAAAATGCAGAAAACATATGACAAAAGAATTTGAAGACCTGAGAAATAAATTAAATAAATTGTTGAAAGAGAATACAACCGGCTTAAGCAAGATAAAAATAATTTAAAAACAAAAAAAAAAGATTTAACAAAAAATAAATCAAAAAAAAAACAGAAGAATATGGAAATAAAGCTGTAATTATGTAGCTGTAAATGTATAATTTAAAAAAGTGATGCTAAAAGTTAACTGTAAAGAAAAACGCATAAACTTTTGAAAAATTTAATTAAACAAAATCTAAAACAAAAACAAAAAGATAATTAAAGCACTGCCAATTTAAAACTCACTTTGAAGTTTAAGTTATTAAAAAAATCATTAAAATTTAATTTTTAAAGTTTACTTATTTAAAAAATTATAATAAATTAAAAAAACTCGATTTAAACAGATCTAAAAACGTAAAACTATCAAAAATAACTGTTGAAAAGTATAACAAAAAATTGTAAAAATTCTATATTTCTAAAAAGTATAAAATTAAAAATTTAAAAGATTTTGATAAACTAACTAAATATAAAATTTTTTTCAAAAATTTGTTTGATAGTTAAAAAGTATAAAATTTATTAAAAGTGACCGGAAAAAAACATCCGCCTACATTGTCTCAAAAATAAAAAAATTAAGAAAAATAAGAATTAAAGCGGAGAAGAGAGGAGTGAAGTATGAACACAAAACGAATGAAAAAAAAAGTTAATTTTTAAAACTATTGAAACAAGAAATTTTCAAAACTATTGAAACAAGATATGTTCATAATAAAACAGAAAAAAAAGTAATAAATAAGAAAAAATAAGAGTTAAAACGTAAAAGAGAAGAGTGGAGTTTAAACACAGAAAAAATAAAAAAAAAATTCAATTTTTTCAATCTATTGGAACAAGATATGTACATAATAAAACAAAGAAAAAAGTAAAAAATAAAAAACTTTCATTTTTTATAAGTTAATAGAGCAGAACGACTTGAGTAAATATAACTCCACATTTAGTCAAATCTGTAATGAACCTATTGCGAGTTGCTGAAGACTTCTGATAAGAACGAAACATGTTCAGCTTTACAGATATAGATTGAATAAATTTACATTGATATTTTTAATATATAAAAGATTAGAAACAATATACACATGTAAAAATAAAATAATATAATAGTTATTGATGAAAAAAAAACGCAGAGAAAAAGCAAAAAACATAATAAGAGAAAAGAGAATTTGAAAACGTAAAAGAGATAAAACTAGAGATAACAACATTGCCGAAAAGGAATAAATCCGGCTTAAGCTAGATAAAAATAATTGGAAAAACAAAAGAATAGATTAAACAAAGAAAACACAAAACAAAAATTTAAGAAAATTGAATGTAGAAACAAAGTTGTAATTATGTTGCAATAAATGTATAATTTGAAAAAGTGATGGCAAAAATATATTATAAAGAAAAAGATATACTATGTATAAAGTCGAGTTTTTAAACTTTTGTAGAATTTAATAAAACAAAAACAATAAATTGACATTTTTGAGAATCTAAATATTAAATTTTTAAAGTTTACCTATTTAAAAAATTATAATAAACTTAAAAAACTCTAATAAGAGATTCAAGCAGATCTAAAAACGTAACTGTCAAAAAAGAGTTTTAAAAAATATGTAAAATTTTAATAATTTAATGTTTTTAAATTTAATTAAGTTCAAATGATTTTAAAACTTTAAAAAACTAATCAAATGTAAAAATTTTTTAAAAAATTTTTTCTAAACCATAAAAATACGTAATCTAAAAACTATGCATAAGTATGTAACAATTTAAAAAAAAATTTATTAATTTTTTAAAATCTGATCCTAAATTACAAACGTTAAGGCAACATCAACTGTCAAAAAGTTGAAAATTGACAACAGGTTAGTTTTATAATCAACCTCCGATAATTAAAAAACAAAATAACAATTTTTATTGTTTTTGATTTTATTTTATTTAAAACAAAGAAAATAAATGAATAGTAGCGACTCTCTGGATCAGAATGAGCCAAAGACGAATTTATACCAGGATCATAGGAATGACACAACAAAGTTTAGAAATCTCTAATATATAACTAGAAAATATATAATAATTTATATTAAACTAATTAATGAATATTATAAAAAAATAATTTTTTATTAAAAAAATAATACATTCAACATAAAGTACACAAAAAAGATTTTATCTTTTTATTTTTTTTTGTTCATTTTGCAAATATAAAACTTATTTCAAAATTCATAAATAATTCAATAAAAAAAATCAAATTTATAATAATAGCAAAAAAACACAATACAGAAAAATATACAAAAAAACATTAAGACAAAATATTGAATCAAATAAAAACACCTAAAAAAAAAGGAGGCAAAATAAACCGAAAGACAAAGTACTAATAATAAAAAAAACTAAAAAAAAATATGAAAAAAGTGTAATAAAAGTATTGAAAAAGAAAGCAGAAGAAGAGGAAATAACGGAAGCAAAGTGAAAAAGGCTAAAGACAGGATAAGCGTCTAAAGCATATAAAATATAAATAAAGAGAGAGATAGAGAGAAGGACTACTGAGAAATAACATCAAAGGGATAGAGACATGCAATGTGGCAAAGAAGATAATGGTGCAATAGAGAATTTGTAATTATTTATTAAATACCATAATAGAATTATAAGGGAGAGAGAGAGAGCGAATGTGTGCGATGTTTGTTGACCTGAAGTCAAAATTCTATAGAGTGGATAGAAAAAGATTGTCAAAAGTGTAAAAAAGAAAAGGAGAAGACGTTTTGACAAAACACAGATTATGAAATTTAACGAAAAAAAGCTGAATAAATAAAATAAAAAAAAAATGTAAAATTTTAAAACCATTGAAACAAAATACATAATAAAACAGAGAAAGAAGCGAAAAAGAAAAACACTAGATACTTTGTATAAAAATAACTGAATACAGTAGAGATGAAAAAAAATATAAAAAATTAAAAATAAAGAAAATAATAGTTATTGGTGGAAAAAAACAGAAGAAAGCAAAATGTGCGGAGAAGAAAAAGAAACAAACAACATATGACAAAAGAGTGTGAAAATGTGAAACAGAAAAAAGTAGAGAACGCAAAACGGCTGAAAGAGAATCAAATCGAAATAATTTTAAATAAAAATAAATTATTTATTATTTGAAATCGGATTTTAAATTACAAACGTCAAGACGCCAACTGTCAAAAAGTTAACAATTAACAATAGTTAGTTTTTTAATCCACCGATTATGAAAAAATAGAATATTAATTTGTTTCAACATAGATTTTATTTTATTTATTTAAAAGAAATAAAATGGCGACTCTGGATCGGAATCAGCCAGAGACGAATTTTATACCAGGATCATAGGAGTGGCATAAGGTTGAGACAGAACCTTTACAATAATAAAAAACCATTATATAATTAATACTAAAATCCCTATGTAAATAAGCATATACATATTTTATATTTTAATACTATATTTTAATTAATAGGAAGAAATTAATAAATAATATCATATTTATTTTAATATTTATTACAGGCAACATAAAATACACAAACAAATGATATAAAATATTGACGCTTTTTTTAATTTATTTTGGGAATATTCTTTCAATAAAAGAATTTATTTTAAAATTTATTAATAATTATATATAAAAAACAATTGAACTTAAAAATAATAACAAAAGAATTAATTATAACTTTAATCCTTAATTTCACAATTCATTTCGAAATTCCGAACGACCCAAAGCGCACGGAATGAGCGAAGTTCTCGATTTTCCAGCAGGAGCACATGAATAGCAGGTGGTTAAAGACGATTAAATTATATAAATTTCTGTGTTCTTGGGTTGGCACCACTACCGTCAGTTAAATGTCAACTTGTCAGCTGTCAATTGTTAAATGACAGTAATGACACTAGTGACAGCTATGTCTTAATTAATTTCGAATTTTTAAATTATAATCTATATTTTAGAATTTATTAGTGTTTTTGATGAATTATTAATATTCAATTTGCGTAATATGTTACTGCAGATATTGTTTTCAAATTACTTGAATTGAGGTTATGCTTACACGTTTTATTATTTTCGAGATTTTCGGGCTTAAGAGCAAACTTATGGCTATTAAAGAGTAAGTTTTGAATATTTGGTGATTAATTATTGGTTTATAGACTTAAGAATAATGAATAAATAAGTTTTTAAGGGATAATGTAAGAGACCACTTAATTTATGTGAGCTATAATGCAGATCTACAATTTTAGAAGTTAGATAATATATATATTTATACAAAATTTATAATTAATAAATAAATATAAATAAAAATGTTCTTTTAAAACTCAAAAATAAACCATTTTTTCTCTTTTCGTTAAATCCGACTTTTAAATTATTATTTACATAGTAGCTAAAACAAACATCCAATCAGAACGCTTGAAATTAGTAGCAAATGCTGCCAATATACTTAAACAAGAAAGTTACTAAATACACTAAGAACACGATTTATTGGCATTATATCATACGTTCAACTAAATTAATTATTAAAGTATTTTTTGGTGAAAAGAAGAAAAGAAATCGTTACAACAATTAAAATTTTAGTTTAATAAATATTGTTCTAAAAATAGTAAACTTTCAAATCAGTTCATTAAAATTTAATTTTTTACACGATTACTTATTTTACCATAAGCGTATCTTCTTATATTTTTACATTTTATTTATATTATTGTTGTTTTATGTATTTTATTTTTAGAAAGTGTAATTTAGTTCTAGCTGCTCTTAGTAATTTTTTATTTGTATTTTTGTCGCATAGTAAATAATCTGGTAATAAACAAAACAAAGATGACGTTTCAAAATTCAAAGTGTCATTAATAGACAGTAATAATTTTTTCATATTGTTTGTCAACCTTTATTTTACTAGTTGTCTCGTTAAATCTTTGTTGATTTCGTATTTTTTTTTATTTTAAAAATAATTTTATTGTTGAATTTCAAGTTTTAACTCTATATGTCAAAGATTATTGTTAACTTGTTAAAATATCTGCTGTCAAAGTAACATTTATGCATAATCCCAATTGGTTTGACGTTAAAACACCGCTGCCATTTTGACAAACAAAATACTCTAAAGCTAGTAATCTCTTTGTCTTACTTACGACATTTGCATTTTTTATCCTTTGTTAACGACAAATTCTTAAAATTGTAATATTCTTAGTTTGAAATGTCCGATTTGAATAATTTAAAAAGTAATCAACAGATATTAAATACAAAATAATTTATTTGGATAAAAAATAGTACAAAGGTGTGAGATAACATGAGATCTGATTTTGATCAACATTTCTATCAACTTTTAAAATGTAAAAAAGTAGTTATAATGACAGCACTTTAATAATTGGACATGTTGTTATAATCTTGCAAAGTTTTTTTGTAGATATTTATATGTTCTATATTATTGTATAACATTTTTTGTTTTGACATTGTTACTTTCCACACCGTACGCGATGAAAAACATTTTATGAATATTTTGTCTACATTTAGGGTTAGTTTTAGCATTGTTTTTTAGTAAGGATTTTTAAAGATTTTTTTATTTTTATAATGATAAACATAGCCTATGTTACATCAACATTATTAATTTATAAGATTTGTTATAAAGTGCGGACAAAACTGGTTAAAAACAACATAATTTAATTATTATTTTTTAATTATAATATTTTATTTAATGTTAAAATTAAGCTATTTACACAGTTGTACCACTTGCCAAAAAGTTTGTTTAATAGATCTCGAGAGTGGTTAGCATCCACTTAGTGGTTTAAAAAGCTCTTGAGATCTTTTTGGCCAGTGGTAAAAGTGTGTATATAGTTTAATGTGCCAAAAATTACAAAACAATCAATTAGTTAAAATTTAAAAAAAAACTGCAAAATTTTTTAAAAGTTGTACACGCTGTCAATTTTTAAAATAGTAAACTTATGTTTTTAGCTTTTAAAATGTTAATTTACTTTTCAAACAACTTTTATATAATTAAAAGCTAAATATTTCTAATAATACAAAAGGCAAGAAAAACTAGTTTTTTGCTTAAAGTAGCTTGTTTGTTTATTGAAACAAGAATTTGATAAAAAACGGTTTTAATTTGATCTAGTGATTTATTTTAAAATTAAATTATTATAACACATTTAATATTATTTTTTTGACATTTTTTTTTAAATGTAGGTTAAAACACTTTTCGATTAAACATACGATACAAGTGTTTTGTTAAGCTTTTGACATTTGTCAAACTAACGTCAACAATGTCATTAATGACATAATCTGTCACTCTTATCTGTCATTTTTATTTGCCAGTTTTTGTATTGCGTTGCGTCCAAAATTCGTAAAAAAAGTTCAGCTTTCTAAATTAATTCGATAGTGATTCCGTGCCAAGATGCAGCCGTTAGCTTATTTAGTAAAAACAGCCGTTCCAGAATATTTGGCAAGTTTGCCAATTCCAGATTCAATCGGAGGTTGGTTTAGGTTAGGTTGTAAGTAATCCAAAAATCATCCCCTAGCGCCCAAATTCTAGCTTAATTTTTTCAGTTCGTGATTGGGTGTCTTTGGTGCCTCCCACAGCATTATTAGCTGGCTTTACCTATATCAGCTATCGCGCATTTTGCCCCCATGGACGTCCCGCACCTTCCACTCAAATAAACGCAAAAATACTCAAAAGCAATCCTAAGGTGGTCGATACGGTTGACGTAGAGGATATATCAGAAAAGGCGGCTTTTTGCCGATGCTGGAAGAGCAAGAAAGTGGGTTAAAGAGCTTTTTCTGTGGGAAATTATTGATGAAAGTTTGATTTTAGTGGCCCTATTGCGATGGAAGTCATGGGACTCATAATAAGGAGACTGGGGATAATGTGGGGCCTATTGTTGTAGCTAGGAAGAATAAATGAGCGTTTGGTCCACAGCTTGAATTAGTCTTGTAATAATTAAATTGCTGAAATTATTGATTATGGTGGTGATATTTTTGATTGTTGGAAATAAAAGGAAGAAGTTATTATTGTCCTATTTTTTTTCTATTGATTAATGTATCTATATCCTCCAGCTTGTATTATCTAAATAATGTCGCAATAGAGATAAGAACAAATTAAATTATTGCGTATTAAAGTAAATACTTGAAAAACGTCTAAATTTTGAAAGTCATTCACTTTATTATCTGGGGTATATTTGTTTAATTTTAATAATTACAGTCATTTATTAATAACAATTGTATAAAAATAATACACTACTAATGAATATCACAGTTTTTTTATAGTAATAATTATAAAGAAGTTACGAATTGTACTTGATTTTCTAGTGGCTAAGATTTGGGGCTAAGCTTTGAATCATATTTGGAGCAGCAATACTTGTTTTAAATCTGAAAAATAAGAAAATTGTAAATAAACATAATTTTAATCAATACCGAGCGATTATTTAACGTGCAATTATCACCTTAAGAGTAGCATTTATTTTGCAAAAAAAAAGAGCATCGCTGGAAAAAAACTATAATTTTATTAGTTTTTTTCTAGTAATTATCAAAATAATAGTTTTTGACATGATATTTTAAAAGTCTGAGACACAATTGGCTTTTCTAGTCAATTAGTGTCTCTAATGTTTGCATTTGATGACCATAAAAGCGGGATCTTGTGTAAAAAAGGTAAAATACGACATGAGAAAAAAGTTTTATATAACGGGTGTTTTTTTATATTTGGCGTCAAAGATTGCCATGAATGTTTAACTTTGAGTTGTGAACGCACCTTTGCCATCGAATTGAAGTGACAGTTATTAATTAGACTATATTAAGACTTTTTATTAATTTTATCGACTTTGGCAACTAATGCCTGATGTGACACATCGAGGTTGTTTAAGCATTACTGGAAAATAGAGCTACAAAAAGAAGTCACGTGGAGTGAGATCACAGGATCTTGAAGGCTAAGTTATGGCTGTATTTCGTCTGATAATTCGACGATCATGTATCATCTTCAAGGTATGTGGAGTGGTTCCGTCTTGCTGAAAGTACCCGTCATTTTGTTTTCATCTTTTGACATATAATGGTAATATATAAGCCCATATATACATATATATTATTTCCGATAATTTTTTTGTGTATTTTATTGGCCAGGGAAAAAAAAACCCAGGTAGTTTTTAACGGATAGGAAAAGAATAATCCGATAGTAAAGCAGAATTTACCAGATTTTAAGCGGGAAAGATACCGACTCTATATATAGAAGTGGTGTTAGCGCCCATGTTGCATTTTTAAGTCCGCCACCGTACGTAGTGTTAGTGTACCCTTCTACGCCAAAGTAGTGAGTCAAATAAACCCGGTAGTGGGTATTACGTGTGTTCACGACTTTTTGACAAGAAAATTGGTACGGCTTTGAAGCCACGTTTTGATAACGACTTTACCATTTTCGCGATTACGTGACGTTAGAAGGGGGCTAGGCGAGTCTAGGGTCAAAAGACGACTCAATTGCGGCACTCGATCTCTTTTCCTCCTGTTATCCTGCTATCTACCATCGAGCTTCCGAGGACTAAAGCACCGCAAAACAACCATCTCCAACGGAGACAGCAGATAAGGTTAGTTCAAGGTCTATGAAAGGTCGAATGAATGTGTGAACGTTAGTAAGCCTTTGAACGACACCTTTAAAGTGAAAAAAAAAAACCTTCCTTATATTATATTTTGTTTCCTCAAATTATTGCCTTTATTGTTTGTGGTAATCAGGACAACCTGTAAGGGGTGCTTGAGTTAACTACAAGGGAATTGTCTTGTCTAACTCAAACTGCATCGAGTCCTGTCTAATTGTGTGAAAATTGTGATAAAATTTTATTTGAATTATTTAGAATTAATTAATTATTTGAACATTCCGGATTTATTTGTTTTTTTTATTATATTTCATTTTGAGGCCAATATCACTTATTGCTATCAGTTAGTTTTTTTTGTTTGTTGTATTTTCTTTTATTTATTCAATATATTAATATTATTTTACTGGAGCTTTTGTTTAGCCTGCAGGTCTTGACCCCTAAAAGGCTAAAGGGAGGTTAATTTCGGCTATTGTCTGTGCTAGGTTGAGTGGCGCTATATCCACCACCTGTGTTCTTAGATTCACGCCTCTACGGCTGAACTACCGGGCAAATTTTGAACAAGGTAAAGCTAGCCGAGATTAGCCTGTCCTCGAGTTTTCCTATTTCCTTTATTCCCTCCTCTCCTTTTCCCCTTGTGTAACTTCACGGTTACATAATTGACACGCTTCAATTATCTGTATTTTTTAAATTTGGGGAGATAATATATATGTACGAATGGGATTCGGACAGAGAATCCCAGGATGCTTCCGAGGGCTTAAAAAAAGTAAGACCTGAAAGTTGAAGCTCTGCACATTATTAAAATACAGTAATAAGTTTATGCTGTTATACCGTAGCAACCACAAAATAAACATCAAAACAAACAAAAAATAATTTTTTTGTATATAAAAATGTTTCTAAATTCTCGTTCAAGTGTATATTTTAATTGTTGAAAAAAAATGACTTATTAATCTCAGTCATGTTAAGTAAGAGAAAAAAATCACCGGATTAATTTCATGATTATCATGGAAGATGAGTCTCAAAATCTCACCGTCTGATTGGCTAATTTAAACGTCATGAGATTTTCTTTAAAAAAAAGCTTAAATTATCAGTGATTTTTCACAAAATCACTAATTTTTGTAATATTGATGAGCTTTTATTTGAGTATGGTCTATCAATTCGAAAACAATCTTAATTTTTAAATAATAAATAGATTTTTTTAAACTTGTGCTATTTTTTGGCCAATTTGGTATAATGGTATAACAAATAAATGGTCCATGGTATTGAAAAAAACTATGGCAGATCAAAAAAAAATTAGAACGCGGTCATAGAGTCTTCAGGGTAAAGGAAAAAGAAATACACTGTACAAATGACATTATCATAGAAGAGAACAAACGAAACAGAAACAAAAAGTGAACAAGAACTCTGCAATAAAACAAGAAACGAGAGAAAAAAGCACAAAAAAATCAGATAACTGCAAAAGAAAAAAAGTCTAAAAAACAGGAAAATTTAAAAACTTTAAAAAAGAAACAAGATTGACAAAATTAGAGCGGCAAACAATAAGAGAAGAGTTTTGAGCCACTAAGAAGGGAGTTGATAGAGAAATTAACTGAAATAGAAGAAAAATTGAAAATAATAAAGAAGAATAAAAATGCTAAAGGAACAGAAAGAACAGAAACATGGAAACGTTGATTAAAGAAAAAGTTGCCTGATATCAAAATAAAACAGAGCCGATAATAGCAAAAAAGAAGTAATAAACTTAAAAAAAAATGCAGGAATAAAGAGATTGGAAATTTTTAAAATAAATAAATAATCTTTAAGAAAAAAGAAGAATAATGCGTAAGAGATTATAAAACAACAAAGGAAGAAAACATGAAAAAAAAAAGATACTGGAAGTTTTATCAAGGAAAGCAGGAAAAGAAGAAAGAAACATGGATAAATAACGGCAGTAAAAATGAAAAAAACTAAAACTAAGACAAGAGCTAATTTCAACGAAATATGCTATAAATAGAAATAAAAAAACTTACACGAAAAAAATAAAATTAAGAGAAAAAGCAAAAGTCATAAAACAGAAAAAGAAAAAAACTAGTAGAAGAAAGAAGAATTAGAATAATATGTTAGAAGTTAGAAAGAGAACAAAACAAGAAGAGAGGAGTGTTAGAAAAACAAAAGAATTTAATAAATAGACAGAAAAAAATTGAATGAACTAAAATGTTAAGAAAACACATGTAATGTAGAAAATGTAAAATTTAACCCAACTGAAACAGAAAATATGATAGAAAAACTTAAATTAAGAATTGAAACGATGGAAAAAATAAAAAGAGAATAAGAACTTAATAACTGGGAAAAGAAATAAACCTGAAAACGACAGCCCGAAAGTAGAGAAGGAAGTATTTAAAAGAAGCAAAACAACAACTAGAACCCTTTCAAAACACCAGTAAAAAAGAGAAGGCGGAGATGAAAGAAATTAAGAAAACGGTAATAGACATTAAACAAGAAATCAAAGAGGAAATAAGAGACATGAAGAGACAAACAAAGGATTAAAGAAATAAAAAAAAAATTGGAGGAAAAACAAAAAAAAATGATTAAAAAAGAAGAAGAATGAGAGAAAGAAAGAAAAGAGCTAAGAGAAAGAATAAAGCTTTTAGAAAAAAAAACAAATTTGTGATTAAGAGTCTGGAAATGAAAGGAGTAAAGAATAAAAAAAGTGTAGAAAAATTGCTACAAAAATAGGCGTGACAGTAAACGTTAGAAAACTGTATAAAGTAAATAAAAAAAAATGATAGTGGTTCAATTAGAAAAGTGGAAAAAGAAAAAAACAATAATAGAAAATAAAAGAAAATTGAATAAAAAAAAGAAAAAAAAGATTTTATAGACAACTATATGACAGAAGAAGAAAAAGACGTGTAGAAAAAATAAGGGAGTTTGCAGCGAAAGAACGAAGTAAGGGAAAGAATGTAAACATATATAGGATACAGAAAAATCTGTGTGGAGGGAAAGAGTAGAAGGTGGGAAAGAGATGTCAAACAAAATTTTAGAGTCGAAGAAGGAACAAGAAAGCAAAGAAGACAACGAAAAGCGAGAAAAAGAACAACACAAAAGAGGAATTATCAAATGGGACGTGAAAGAATTGTAAAAGGTAAGAGAAGATAAAACGTTGATAAAAAAAGAGCTTGACACTAGAATTAAAAAAAGAGTAAAAGAGCTGAAAATACAGAGACCAGGCAAGAGTGAGCAGAAAAAAATAGAAAAAAAAACATTAGAAGAAAAAGTATAAAGATTTGCAATATAAGAGAGGATAGAGTCGGACCATATGCCATAAAAAGTAAAAAAAAAGAGGAAACAAAAAAAAATTGGAATGGACAGGTGGTTGGAACGTTTCAAAGAATTACTAGAAGGAGAGGTAGAAGAGGGAGAGGGAGAAGACAAGCAAAACAATTTGGAAGAAGAAACAATTAAGGAAGAACGAGAGAAAATAGTAAAAAAGGAAATAACAGGAAAAGAAGTAGAAAGCATTCTAATAAAACTTGAAAAAAGAAAATCTTTAAGAACGGACGAGATACAAAATGAAGGATGGATGTATGGAAATGAAAGAATAAAAATCAGACTGACAGAAGGTTTGAAAAAAGTGTGGAAAGGAAAAAAAATAATATGACATAATTATATAAAGTGAAGAAAGTCTTGAAAAAACAGGAAAATTTAAAAACTTCAAAAAAGAAACAAGATTGGCAAAACTAGAGCTGCAAACAATAAGAGTTCTGAGCCACTAAGAAGAGAGTTATGATAGAGAAGTTGACTGAAATAGAAGAAAAATTGAAAATAATAAAAAAGAATAAAAATGCTAAAGGAACAGAAACATGGAAACGTTGATTAAAGAAAAAGTTGGCTGATATCAAAATAAAACAAAGCCGATAATAACAAAAAAGAAGTGTTAAACTTAAAAAAAAATCCAGAAAACATAAAGAGATTGAAAATTTTCAAAATAAATATATAATCTTCAAGAAAAAAGAAGAATAATGCGTAATAGACCATAAAACAACAAAGAAAGAAGGCATAAAAAAAAGGATCCTGTAGGTTTTTTAAGAGAAGCAGGAAAAGAAGAAAGAAACATAAATAAATAACGGCAGTAAAAATGAGAAAACTTAAAAATAAGACAAGAGCTAATTTCAACAAAATATGCTATAAATAGAAATAAAAAAACTGACACGAGAAAAATAAACTTAAGAGAAAAAGCAAGAGTCGCCAAACAGAAAAGAAACTAGTAAAAGAAAGAAAAAATAGAACAATATGTTAGAAGTTAGAATGAGAAGGAGAACAAAACAAGAAGAAAAAAGAAAAACCAAAAAATTGAAGAAATAGACAGAAGAAAAATGAATGAAAAGAATTTTAATAAAATAAATGTCATATTGAAAATGTAAAGTTTAACCAAACGAAAACAGAAAACATAGTAAGAAAAATAAAATAAAAGAAAGCAATTATAGATGAAAACAAAACAAAAAAAGAAAATGACGGGTGAAATGTTTTAGGTAGAGAAACACTAAGATATATAATAAAGTAAGAGAAGAATGTTAGAGAAAGAAGCTGAGAGTGAAAGCGGGGAAAAAAGCGACCGAGTTTAAGGTTTTAATAAATAGAAGGAAAGAATATAGAATATTTAATGAATGTTGAAAACAAAAGAAAATGAATACAGAGATGAACGATTATAAAAGAAATGGGTATGCGAGTAAAGAATAGAAGACAAGTGGATGAACGAACGAAGAGACAAGAATGTAAATAAGCAAGAAAGAAAAAAAAGATTCCAGGTACAACAGAAATCATGAGAAATCAGAAACAGACATAAAAAATCCTGGTGCATCTGAAAAGAGAAAGTGTGAAAGAAAGAAAGATAATGGCGAGGTTCAGGTACAGAAATGAGGAGAGAAAGAATAGGGAATAGGTATTGGACGGAAGAGATAGAAAAACTATAAAGGATGTGAATTTTTTGGGAAGAGAGACAATAGACCACATGTGAAATGAATACAGTGAGATGAAAGAGAGGAAATATATACCTACTGAGCGAAAATGGAAGGAACATAAAGAGGATAGAAAAAATAGAGAACTATAAATAAATGTATATAGTCAAACCTGGATAAGTGAGAACTGGATAAGTGAGAAACCTCTATAAGTGAGAGTAATAGCCAGGCCCCGTCATTTTAAGCTCCCAAAACCTCTATTAGCGAGAAACAGAAACCTCTGTAAGAGAGAGTCGTTTTTCCCTCATAGACCTCCGTAAGTGAGACTGCTACTTATCTATACCTCTATAAGCGACAGTCGAGCTTTATTTACAAATTTAACATCTGCTATTTTCTGACTCATTCTTAACTTTCGTGGAACTTCCTACCATTGTTTTTGTATTCTCGTCAATATTGTACCTATTCTATTTCGTGGAACTAAATAATGTTGTATCGCATTTTTTCCAAATATACACGTGTGCCTGTGTACCGTCCTGTTTGTGGACAATATTCGACAAAATTTATGAGTTAGAGAAAAACATTCAAACTACAAAAACAGAAACCCAAACGAAATTGACGGATTTTTTTGAATGCAAGCAAATAAAATAAAATTATATAGTACATGAATTTTTGTTTTGTTTTCGTAAGCATTTAAAAATATATATGTTTATTATATTGTGCATATCACTCACATAATTTTATCAGATTACATATTTACTACATTCGTACTTGCTGTGACTTGTTATTGCTGCGTACCCCTATAAGAGAGAAACGCTACCCATGTACTTGCATTAGCGAGAAACTCGGGTTAGTGAGAAACCTCTATAAGCGAGAATGAGATAGTGCTCCCTTGAACTCTCGCTTATCCAGGTTTGACTGTATCTTAAGTCTGTATGGGCGAAAAAAAACAATTACTATAGTATTTTCAAGATAAAGACAAAGTGGATGTAAACAAGAAAAAGCGCATGTAGATCACGTGATTACCGATTATTGGCGTTTCTATTGGCTGAACCATCACATGATCTAGCAGAAAGTGCGATGATTGGCTGTTTTTTCTACAACCTTGAGCGCGTGAAAAATCACCCACCGTTAGAATAAGTTAAACGAAGAAGAACATAATGAGAGAAAAAATGTTATAAAAATAAAAGAAATCAAGAAATAGGCAGAAGAAACAGATTATGGAAAAAATAAAACTTAAACTAACGAAAACAGAAAATATGGTAATAGAAATTAAATTAATAATGTAAAAAAAAATAATTCTAAAAAAAAAACAAAGCAAAAAAAAAGAAAATGACTAGTGAAATAAAGAAGGTGAAAAATGAAACACAAAATATAAGAATACGGAAACGTATTCAATAACAAACAAGCAATATTAGACAAGTGAGAGGGAAATACAATAAAAAATGTAAAGAAAAAGGAAACACAAAATAGAATAAAGAATCGAAAAATTAGACATTTAAAAAAAAAGTAAATAGAATTGAAGACTATAAATATTTTGGTCAGAAAGGATGATTAAAAAAAGTGAAAGATTGGAAGAATGAAGATGAAAAAGGAAAAAAATAGCTGATAGAAACAAGAATAAAAAAGTGGTTAAAATGAGAAAAAGTATGGTTAAATGTGACAATAAAGCACTTACTGAAAAATGCTTCAAATCATCTGAATTCATGAAATCTTCCTCATTGACTAGAATCTCTCGACTGCCGTATTTGATCCTTAAAAAGAAAAAATATTAATAAAAAATCTAGTAGACTTTTTATAACATTGTATTACTCTATATAACGCCTCCAGACCATTAATGCGATATAACCAAGCACACAAATTGACAAACAACTCCCAATTAAAATCGCTGCCACTTGCCCATCAAAGACCCCAAGACCTTGGCCTCCGCGATCTTTTTTATCAAATTTATGATCTTCTGTTCTCTCATCATCATCTTCAATTAATTCTGTCTCATTTTTCAATCCAACATCACTATTATCTTCTTCTTCGGACGGATTTGGGATTATTATTTGAGTTGGCGCTATTGCGATTGTTTGGGGCGTAGGATTGTCCAATCCGAGTAGATCATCAACTTCTGTATCGTTTTTCGTCGCATGATTGGCTAGTGTTTCCCGGATTGTTGAGTTTTCGATGAAAGAGTAGTTTTGATTGGTCAGGGATGGGAATTCTAGAGGAACTGATGGAGTGGAGGAGCCTAGTGATGAACATTGAGTTGTAGTAGATTGCTGATGATTATGAGTAGTGGATTTAAAATATTGAGAGAATGTTACCTGTGATTGGGCTTGATGATGCAAAAGTAGATGCTAATAGCACAAAATAGCAACAATTCTTCATTATTTATGATTTTTTTTTAATTATTAATGGCACACTTGATTCACTAACAATGTTTTTTATGATATTAAATCAAATAGAGTTTTGTTTCTTTCTTCGGTCACATGATTCTCTGATAAGAACTGATAAATGAGATAATTTCGATGTTGTCTGTTTGCTTGATGAAATGCTTTAAACAAAGATATTTTTTTTCTTCGCTTGAAGGTGATTGTTAATAATGTGACTCATTTTGGATAATTAACCTTTCGTGCTCAAATTCCGAGTAATGCTTATTTGTCAATTGTTGTTTTTTTCTCTTTATTATTAAATGGAAATAAATGAGTAAATTGCTGATTTTTATTTAATTGATTTATGCGAATTATACCAAAGGAATTTTTTTACCACAAATTATCATCACTTTCTTAACTATTATTAAGTCATTTATTTAATGTTGTCATTAAAATATTGTTTACCTTGAATTAAGGCTAATAAGTGCATTAATTATCAAACCATAATTTGGCAGGTTGGTAAAACTGTGATTGATTCGACAATATTCGTCCTCTTCCAGTGCTTTTCGATATGCTATTTTATTAAAAAATTGTAAATTTTTGTGAAAAGCCAAATTTTAAAGCAGTATTATTCAATAGAGGGAGACGCGCTGCATAGTTAGGATTCAAAGACTTTATTTCAGTATAATGCTAAAACATAATTTGTTCACTTTCTAATGCATAATTTTAGGTAAGTAATTTTTTTGAGGTAATATGACGTAATGAGCTTAAAAACAGAAATAAAGCGGGAGGAATTGCCGCCATTTTGCAAAAAACCGTTTAGGCCTGTATCTCTGTAAGCGTGCACTTGAGGCTTATAGTTATGAGAGCTTTTATTATAGAGAACTAAATTTCCCATCTTTTTTGTTCAATATTTTTTTTTGTATCACTCACCGTTCACGATTTATAAGATTATTACTGTTTGTTTATTGACTTTTTTACCGTTACTCTACTAATAATTGTTTAAATAATAAATTGCTAATAATCAAACTTTATTAAATTGAGAACAAAACTAAAAATGTGAGAACAAAAGTTGAAGAAAATAAAATTCCACCCATTACGATTTTTTTTTTGTAAATATAAAGATAGTATAACTCTGTAAATATCAATCCTAGCGTAAAAATAATAATAATCAAACTTGTAGGAAATTAAATTTACAACAACTTTAGTTATTACTATTTTTGCTCTAAAGTTGTGAATTAACGAGTTATATTTAATAAACCGAAAAATTATTCTCTAAACAAAATGGCGGCGACCGCGGCAACGGGATTGTCTCAAAAATCAAGATTTAGACTTTTTATATTATATATATTTAGACTAGTTTTATATTTTGAAAACTTGTTTGGTTTAAAAAAAATTATAAAAAAATGGAAAGCTTACAGAATAGCAAAATTTGGGCTTTTTTATTGTGGTAGGCTATGATATGTGGCATAACATGTGCCTACGGATAAATAAAACTGTTAAATATAGTAAATCTTTCATTGATAATATATCTCTTAAGTAAACAATGTGTTTTTTATTTATATATAAATATTTTGAAAAGATAATGTGAAAACAGCAGATTTTTTGAAGTTTTTTTTTTCATTATCTTTGCCTCAATTAACGCCAGATTAATGACGTCAGTGACTGCTATCTGGCAACATAATATCAGTCAAAAAATATTAGCTGTCAAAGTGTCATATACGTTGAAACACTGCTGCCATTTCGGCAAACAAAATTCTCTAAAGCTGGTGACCTCTTCGTCTCGCTTACGACATTTGCATTTTCCATCCTTTGTTGACGACAAATCTAAGCATGGATGTGTCATTTTCTAATGGCGCTACAGTGTGTTAATCTTAAAATTTCTTATTTTTGGTTTAAGAAGCCTGCACATTTGCGGAACCAGCAGAGCCACACATAAAAAAAACTTTCCGACAACAGCTATATGGAAACTTATACATATATGCAATATTTTACATTTTTCTTTGTTTTTAAATGTATTTTTAATTCTAAATAAGTAATGCTAGCGGTGAGTTTATTTATGATTAAGAGTTTCTTCTGAGAGTTACCAAATTTAAAAATTTAGTACTTAAAATCTTTATGTAGCTTTTTGGCAATTTGTTGCAAATTAACGGTTTTTTTAAATGGTTAAAAGTCCTTAAACAGTTTTGATCGTGGGCGGTATCAGAATTCAATAGGCTTTAACACAGCTGTCTCTATTTAACAAACCGTGAACAGCAAAATATGGCAACGCTGCCAGTGGGTCTATTTTTATTCCCTAGTTCAAGTTTCAAGTGTGTTTATTCAATTTTTCCGGTAGCAAATTATTTGAAGTCGATGAACGACATTTGTTATAAACTTTATTACCTTATTAAAGTTAATTTTTTTGCTTGTTATAAGTTATAACACTACAAGTGCTTTTAATTTAATCTTATTACCTTGTTGGACTATCTTATGTTTGTTTATTAAATTAAAAGTAAGGTTAGATTAGGTTCAGATGTCCAATTAGTAACTGTCTTTGATTTGGTAGTAAAAGTACGTTCACATCTCAAAGTTAAACATTGATGGCAATCTTTGACGCCAAATTTAAAAAGACACCCGTTAGATTAACCAATCAACTTGAATTTTTACTTCAAATAAGGATATCAAAAGTAAAACATTTAGCAATGGACTGTCTTTATTAACATGAGGAACTATTAGAAATAATTTATCATTGATTAAAATAAAACTCCTAAACAAAATTTGAGGTTATGTTTCATTGCATTGTGAACATAAATACTTACTTATAACCCGTTCTAACCCCCGCAGCATGTTCCAAACGCTTTCAAGTTTATTTTACAAATTAATGCCCTCAAAATAGAAAGCTGCTTAGCATTTTATTTTAAATTAATTCAAATGAGATCAAAAATGTTTTAAATTAAATTTTCCTCGTATCCAGCATGTCATATGTCATTTCTCATTTGTCAAATTCTTTTATTTTAAACTGTCAAAAGCTGCCAACATAAAAATTTAAAAAAAAACAAAAGATGAAGCGTTTTAAAGTGATTGACATCTCGGTAGGTCAATTATATATATATGTATCTATAAAACTAGTTAGTTTATAGTGACTGTTATAACCACAGATCATAACTAGCATAAAATTAAAGAAAAATGCTTTAACAATAGCGATTTTGTTACACATTACTTTGTGTAACATTTAATACAGAGTTGTTATAAATGATTATGTCATCTAGAAGGCATTGCTAATTTTAAATGTAAAAAATTTGCTGCTTTATGGTTATTTAAATATGTATTTTTTTATTGCATAATTAGATGTAAAATTGCTTATGCATTTAATTAATCAGTAATTGTTTCTTAAAAAGCTCTGTACGTTATTCAACAATAGTGGCACATTTTGCAGCTGCCAGCAAAGTTATATTCATTTATAACTTCCTGTTACTTTGTTTAAAAGTAAATATTTATTACTTTTTTTAGTAGTTTTGTTATTAAATTTAACATTTTTTTTTAAATAATAATAATAATAAATAAATTAGTCAAAAACTGTTGTCTTGTCTATTAATTTTAATAATAACTATGCTTTGTTTTTACGGTTTCAAAATTAATCTTTATTGAATAATTGATTTTTTTTTATAATACAGCGTGGTCAACCATAACTGTTTGAGTTGGCAGTTCTACATTTTATTTTTAAATAGTACAACTGCAACCACTTCCTGTTGTTGTCGAATGATACTTCTGACACTGACAACATCATTGACAGATGTCAAATAAAAAGTTAGTCGTTGTGACAATTTAGAATTTTTTTATAAGTGTTATGACAAATATTTGTCGAACAAGTGTTTCCGGTTACAGTGTTGCAACTAAGCAAATAAAAATAGTCTCTAAAAAGTGTTGCCAACTCAAAACAGTTATTATTGGCTACGCTGTACATAAAAAATTTACTAAACCTTACAACTATAAACTTTTAAAAAAACAAGACTGTTAGTATAAATTATTTATAAATTTTTTTAAATCTACACAAACAGCTTTATGTATAAAAAGTACTAAACAATGTTGCCAGCTGCACTTTTACAAAAATGCAGTTTTAATATTTTAGCAAATAATGTCATTATTTTATGTCACTCAAAAAAATGTCAACTGCAAATTTGTGGTTCTAATCTGTGATTAAATTAGGTACATTTTTGACCTAGGATGAGGTCAGATCAACCTGACAGAGCGTATTTTTCTACAAAAAATTATTTTTTTTTAAATGTTGCAAGCACATCAATCTTCTTTAATTTTGACAACATTATGAAAAACAACAACAACTTATAATACTAAGCGTTTTTTTAATGTTTGTACTTTTTTAATTAAGTAGTTCATCTAAGTCACAAGAGATGTCGCATTAGAACATTTCGATCGCCTATACACTATTCCTAAAACTATAATTTTTGATGATAAAATTAACTGTTATTTTGCCTTAAAAATATTAATTAATAAGATATAATTAACCTACACTGTTTAATTTAATTTTTAAAATTTAATGGAAATTATAGTAAGATCAGTGTTGCCAATTGTGCAAAATCTAGTGACTTCAGATTGTTTTGCAGTGGGGGGAATCGCATGACATCAGCTGATCTCTCGCCGACGCCATCATTTGTTGTTGTTATTGTTGGGAAGACCAGAAGCTTTTCAGGTGGTTCCCCGAGCCCTGTACAATACTCGAATATTTTGTAAGTTTTTTTTTCTATAAATAGATTTTCTCTAATTTCTATTGATTTTTTTTCAGAAAACCATGAAATTTGTGATATTTTTCGCCGCCTGCTTCCTGGGGGCCCAGGCTGTGTCGTTCTTTGATCTGGTCCAGGAAGAATGGGGGACGTTCAAGGTCAGTATTATTTTCGTGTTTCTTTGTGTGAGATTGCATCAGCTTTAATATTTAATTGTGGGTTTATCACACGGAAATGGCACTTTTTTTTATTGGTGTAGCCTCTTTTCTTTGAGGGCACAGCAATCTTGCTGAATTAAAAAAAGAATAAATGTTTTTTTTTGTATCAGATGAGTTTTTTACATGAAAATGTCTTTTTTTTAAATTTTGGGTTTATCACACGGAAATGGCTTTTTTCTTTCTCAAGAGCACACCAGTTTTGCTGGATTAAAAAAGAAATTACACGAAAATATCTTTTTTTTTGTATATTTTTATGTCGTTTTTTTAATTCTGGATTCATCACACGGAAATGGCTTTTTTCTTTCTCGAGAGCACAGCAGTCTTGCTGGATTAAGAAAAAAATTACATAAAATTGTCTTTTTTTTGTATATTTTTTTGGTTCCATGCAACCCTTTCCTCGAGGGGCAGGTTTTTGTGGGGCATTAAGAATAAAATTTTGGTATTTATTGCATCAGCTGTATTTTTGTTCTCGATGATGATGTTTACTTTGTAATGTTTGGGTTTCAAGCGTAAATAAATAGAAAGTTTGATAAACTTTTGCCCTTTTGTCTTTGTTCTTGGCACACATTTGCAGTTGTGATGATAACAGAGGGGCCAAAGAGTCACTGCGTTTTAATATTGAAAAATTTGCTAATTTTTGTTACAAAATAATAATAAAATAGGCGAACAAAGCATTAATATCAAATTACCAGTGAAGTAATTTTAATAAAAAAAAATGCAAAGCTATTCATATTTTATGGCTTATTGTTCATGGAAAATTAATATCGATAAAAAAAATGCAACAAAATGTTTTTTTATAGCTTCAGGTAATCTTTTTTTAAATTATGTTTTGCAAACGTTTTGGTCTTTGATGTGGAACCTTCTTCAGGGATCATCACTTGAACATTTAAAACACAAATTATAATTTATTTATTTTAACAATTTTTATTGTTGGCTGTAAAAATTCTTAGTATTGATAAGTCCCTGAAGATGATAGTATATCAGTGGTCGAAACGTAATATTTTTGTTGATTATACTCCTATTTCCAGCAATAATACTTGTTTTTTTGGTTGCAATTTTGTCGAAATAAGTTCAAGGTCCAAATATTATATTAATATTACACATCATATCACATATACAATGAGATCATTTAATTTGCTTATATCAGGTATCCCATTACTGCGATTCATCGTCGTTTCATAATTACTTTATTTATGCGTTTAACTAAAAAATAGTATATTAAAAAACTAGTTTTATAAGTCCTGGGGTAGGGGAACGCGTGCGTCAATAATACTTCTTGTAAAACGTGTTCTTTAAGCAGTTTTGTCTTTTTTTTCTTAATTTTATTTTTTAAGCTTGGGAAATTTGGTTACTAACGGTTGGTAACAGCAACAAGTCACTTGATTTCAAAATCTGTTTAAAAGTTTTGTTTAAATTTTAACCAAAAATTAATGTCATAAGGAAGAACAGAACTTATGTACTCTACTCGAAATTTGGAAACTAACCGAGACAACGACTGAAAATTTATTATCTGATTAATCCGAAATCGTCTAACAATTTTGAATGTAGAGAGATCTCTTTTGTTTAGTTTTAATAGCCTTCTCAGTTGAAAATATTTTTATGGGTTTATTTATCTATCAGTGTTTTTTTTTTGTTTTCTTGTTTTCTCTTATCTGTAACTGTCCTTCCAAATTATCTTTTTCTGTAAACCAAAATTAAAGATAAAACAAAAATGTGGTAAGATAAACCAAAACGTATCTTTAAGACTTTGCTTATCAATGTTTGATATTTTGTTTATTATTTACATTCTGCAATCGTTAGTTTTAAGTTTATTGTTTGTGTTGCTACAATGGCACTGATGACAGAGTTATCTTTCTTTGTTTATTTCAGGGTTTTTATAGAAGTTTAATATTACCATAGACAGGTTTTATTAATCAGCCAGAATTTAAATATAACGTGATCAACAAGAACGTTGGCATCAAATGACAGCAAAATATCCCTAAAAATGTTTGTGCGTTAGTTAGTGTTGGCACTCACTGGAAAGTTACCTGACAAAATGTCTATGTCAAAACATTTAGGTTATACACTAATAACTTTAAATTGACACATAAGTGGCAATTTGGTCTGAAATTTGAATATTTCTGCCAAACTTGACAAGTAAAAATGTTGTCGAACCAACTTTACTAAAAATTTTGTCGTTTTGTTATTATTGCCAATAGATTCAGTTCTTGTTTACGCGGTAGAAGCTCAAAAAATCTGCATTTTTTTAAACCGGGAACTGTTAATCATTGAATATTATTTTCTTATGTTGGTAACATTACATCATAAGAAGCTCAAAGTACAGTGACTGTTGGCAATCCTACATTTTATTTAACATGATACAACTGCAACCCCTTCCTTCTGTTGACACTGTCAACATCATTGACAGATGCCAATTAAAAAGCTAGTCGCTGTGACATAGCCTACAATTTTTTTTAAGAAAGTCTCTAAAAAGGGTTGCTCACTAAAACAGTCATTGTTGACCACACTGTATCTACATTTTTTTCATTCGGGTAACTCATTGAATATTATTTTCTTACGTTGGTAACATTACATTATTTTCAAGATAAAGACAAAATCAAAAAATGATTAAATTTTTTTATACCACATTTTTATTTTTAATGACTTTGTGACATAACCTAAATAAAGGCGACTGACAACTGATATCTGACAGGTTGCACTGCCAACCCTGCTCAGTATTACCAATGTATTTGCTGCTTCATTCATTTATAGTCAGTTGGTATAATACCTGTTAATCTGTTGCAATTTAAACTTTTAATAAAAAAGTCCAAATCAGTCGGATGGAATACATTATACATAAATTATTTAGATCTACTCTTGCTAAGGAATTTTGAACGTATGTTGATTTTCTGATTAGCTCATACGCAGAAACGCACTATATTATAGATTAACCGTTTGTTTGCCATTTGGTCGGTATTAGTCAAAAACTTTAAGCTAAATTACACAGCAAGAGTTGATCTAAATAATTTATAAACGCACGTTTTTGTAAAAAAAGAATTTAGGCAAGCCAAGGAATTGTCTTTCAACGGCATGTTATTTTGACAGTGACAGATAAATATGAATTCTTTTTGTCATTTATGGATCTTCCGGAAGTTTTATCAAGATTTTCATTTTTAATTTGACATTTTAAATAGCTAAAGTAAGGCTATGAAAACAAATGAATTCCATGATTTCATTGGCTTGCTAAATTAAGATTGGTATTTGAGACCGTACTGTCAAATTAGTAATTTTGATGTGCTTTATAAAATACAGCAGCCCCAATTTGGATCAAAATCTTCTAAATTTGAGGCTTTTCTAGTGGTTTCTATAGTTGGAACAAGATCGAAGCTGTTTGCAACAAATGACAAAATTTAAAACATTTTTTTTGTCAATGTTGGCACCAGTTACAAGGTGGCCTGACAAGTTGTGAATGTTGAAGAATCTAGGATGTACACTATGTAGCTCATTCACTAACATCTTCTCATTAATACAAAAGTAACACTTGCTTTTGAACTTTGAATTTGACTCCCAAACTTGACAAAGAAAAATGTAGTGGTACCAACTTAATTGAAATTTTTATCATTTCGCCATTGTTGCCAATAGCTTCAAATCTCGTTGTTCTCGCTGTAGAAGCGAGACCATTTATGGAAAAATCATGTTACGCATAGGGTTTTTTTTTTTGAACCGCACAACCAACAGCTCTGCAAACGTTTCTTTTAACATCCAGACTTTTGGTCTATAAAGTTTCACTACAAATAATGACAGATACCAACTTACGGTTGTCACTAAACAGCTTCCTATTTTAAGTTTGGGCGTTAAGTGATACTCTCACATTATTGCTTCATACTACCAACCGCCCAACATAAAAGTCACAAAATCTTGAAAATTGAACAGTCTTGCATCTATTTAAAAGTGTACTGTTACATTATTTCTGATTGACTTTGACAACAGACGTTCCACAGAAAATATAGTAGTCACAATTTGGGTCAAAACATTTTAAATCTGACGCTTTTTTTTAGTGATTTTTAGAGCGTGAACAAAAAGTGAACCAGTTGGCAACAACTGACAGCTAATATTCCTAAAATATAAAATTTTGTATCAGTGTTGGTACCCGTTACAACGGGACATGACAAGATGTGAATGTTAAAAACATAAGTTATATAGACAATTTAGTTTGTAATTGAACAATCTACATCTTTCGGAAAATACCGTGTCAATAATATAATCAAATTGTCTATTTTCGCTGTTTACTTTATGCAGCAACATCTTAAAATAGTGATAAAACTTAAAGGCAGTGATACCAACTTTATCATGTCAATGTTGCCAATAGTTTTAGATTTTGTTGTTTAGGCTGTACTATTTTACTTTATATATGAGTGAAACAGTTAATGAACATTTTATTTTCTATTACAGATGACCCACAACAAGCAATACGCCAGCGACATCGAAGAACGCTTTAGAATGAAGATCTTTATGGAAAATTCTCATGTTGTAGCCAAACATAACAAACTCTTTGCTCAAGGACTTGTGTCTTTTAAGCTAAAAATAAACAAATACAGCGATATGCTTCACCACGAATTCGTTAAAGCTCTAAACGGTTATAACCGTAGTACAATTCTGCATTCAAAGAATCTAGGAAGTGGTTTGGTTGAAGAGGGTGCCACCTTTATCGAGCCAGCCAATGTTGAACTACCAACCGAAGTTGATTGGCGCGACCAAGGAGCTGTGACACCAGTTAAAGATCAAGGACAATGTGGTTCCTGCTGGAGTTTCAGTGCTACAGGTTCTCTCGAAGGCCAGCATTATCGTTCAACTGGTAAATTGGTATCGCTAAGCGAACAAAATTTGGTTGACTGTTCGGAGAAGTTTGGGAATAATGGTTGCAATGGTGGTTTGATGGACAATGCTTTTAGTTACATCAAAGCTAATGGAGGAATCGATACTGAGGCTTCTTACCCATACAAGGCTGAAGATGAGAAATGCCACTACAAAACCAAGAATCGTGGTGCAACTGATAAGGGTTTTGTAGATATTGAAAGCGGAAATGAAAAGAAATTGCAGGCAGCTGTAGCGACTGTAGGTCCCGTTTCTATTGCCATTGATGCTAGCCACCAAAGCTTCCAATTGTATGGCGGAGGAGTTTACTATGAGCCAGAATGCAGCTCTGACGCACTTGATCATGGCGTTTTAGTCGTAGGCTATGGTACCGAAAACGGAAACGATTACTGGCTTGTTAAGAACTCATGGAGCCCTACTTGGGGAGATGAGGGATACATCAAAATGGCCAGGAACAAGAAAAATAATTGCGGTGTAGCTACGCAAGCTAGTTATCCTTTAGTTTAAGTCGACTGATCAATAGTTTTTATAGTCAATTGTCTCTCTAGTTTTTAGAATTTTTTCTTTGTTTTTTTTTCTACTGTGTTGTTAGTTCTAAAAGACTGTAACAATTGAACAACGTTTGAACAAATAAACTTTTTTTTGGTTAAAGTGTTTTTTTCTTAGCTACCAATGATACCTATCTTAATCCATTTCTGAGAAATTGTGAGAAAATTAGATATGAAAGGGGCATTGATCAAACGAGTTGTCCTAGCAACTGTCATATTTGCAATGAAAGCAATAGATAATGAGACAAGGTAAACTCAATTTTGGAGGCCTTTTAAGTTACGATATATATTTTAGATGGGCCAAGATTGGCCAGATTGACTTCTTTGCTTTTTTGGGAAAAGAAACCATTTTCTTTGCCAATGGTTGCCATATTGTGTTTTACAATCTCACATCTCAAGAGGAGCTCACATACACAGCCAATAATGCCAAATCAGGAGATGGAGTGGCGACAATCGCAGGGCATCGTACCCTCAACATCTTTGCTTTTGCAGAAAAACGTACGAATCCATCAATTTTCATCAAGAGTTATCCGAATTTTGAGGAGCTTTTCGTTTTGAATGGTGGAGACAGTAGAGGATATCTCCAAATTGCGTTCTCTGAGAGTTCCCTTCTTGTAACTATTGGAGATCTTCCAGGATTTATTGTAACCGTTTGGAACTGGAGACTGGGAGTGAAAGTAGCCAGTAAACTGGGAGGTGTTCTGGAAGAGCAGCAAGCTATAAGATGCAATTTAACAAGTCCAGTGTTTATCGCACAATTTGCTACAGGCAAAACGCTTCTACATGTTTGGGACGTTTTTATTTGTGGGAAGAAAAGTGTAGTTACAGACCATACTGTAGCTGTTGGAGCAGAATGTGGTGGAGTTATGGGAGTATTGTGGACCACAGAAGGAGGGCTATTTGTTTTAGATCATAAAGGATGTATTTTTGTTATGCTTCCTGATTATCGGCTGGAAAAAGTTGTAGATTTTAGTACGGAAGGACCCCACAAAACTTCTTTTGCTTGGTATAAGTATGGGATTGTTGTGGCGGGGCCTAATAGGGAAATTCGGGTCAGTACTGTATTATTAGGCCATGTTGAACGTACTGGAGAAACAATAGCGCACTTTATTTTTCTTTCTATTCTTTTTCTACTTTTTCAATTTGTTTTCAATGGCATTTTCACATGGCTTTTCTTTTCATTAGTGTATTAATTTTTTGAATCTGGTTATCTTAATCATTGTAACCAGATCTGGTTACATCGGCGACTTTTATGTTTTCTCTGCTGTTTTGTTCTCTTCAGGAGGCTTTTTATCAAAGGATTCTTTCTTTTTTTTTCTACATTTTTTTTTACATTTATACTCTTTTTCTTCTAAGACTTTTGATCTGACTTGACCAAGTTTGTCTGCTCTATCTTGTTCAAATTGTTGCCAACGTCTCACTACTTTCTTTGGCAGATTTGTTTTTGTTTTATCAATTTATTGCAGCCTAGGCTTTCTCTGACACGTTTTTTTCTACAGTTTCTACAATACAGTGTTCAGTCTTTTTCTACCTAGTTTTCTTTCTATAATTGTTTATCTCTGAGTTTTTTCAAATGTCCTGATCATTCTAATCTAGCCAAATTATTCATTGTAAGCAAACCAAAAGCACTTGGCAAGTTTTCTAATATTTTGTTACCAGAAGTTTTGTCTGTTATACTATTCTTCTTTGCCTGCTATTCTATTGTTTCCAACCTTTTTTTGTAGCTATTTTGATCATATTGCAAGGGTTCCTTCTCTTCTACCAATTTTTTTTATCTTCTAAGACTAAGAATAGAGTAAATTGTCTATTGTTTATTGTATATTCTAAGCTTTTTTGATTATTTTGCAGTTGGTGTGATTTTTTTTTCTTTTGCTACATTTTTTGCATTTTTATACCTTCTTTGGAATCTCTTTCTATTATTTTCACTGCAACATCTTTATTCTTACTTTTTTTTTCAGTAATTTTATAACTGTTTTCTTTTTTTTAACACTTTTTATTCGGTTTTTTAGGTGCTTTATGTGTTTATCTGTTTTAGTATCTGATATAAAATGTCCTGTAACAGATCTACATCTATTTCTTTAATTCTTTTCAACCTAGGTTGGATGTTTTATCTATTTTCTTTTTCATCATTGTATTGTTTTCTAACACTTGTGTTTCTTCAATTGTATTCATTATATTTACTCAATTCTCTTCTGTGTTTATCTGTTTCAGTATCTATTCTAATGTGTTCAGTAACATCTATCTCTATTTCTTGAATATATTTTTTCTTTAATTTATTTTTTCTTGGGTCAATTTTTTTATCTGTTTTCTTCTCTTTATTCGGTTTTTTTAATGGATTTATTGTTTTTACTTAATTCTCTTCTATGTTTATCTGTTCCAGTATCTAATTTAATGTTTTTATCTAGTTTATTTTTTAGGATTGTATTATTTCTTCTAATTTTCATTCTTCTGCTTGTTTCTTTCATTGCATCTATTATTTTTACTTTATCTGTTTTAGTATCTCATCTAATGTGTTTAGTGACAGATCTACATCGAGTTTTTTAATTCATTTCAGCTTAGGTCAGATTTTTTATCAATTATTTTTTTATGATTATTTTTTTTAACACTTCTTTTTCTGTTTCTTAAATTGTATTTATTATTTTTACTCAATCCTCTTCTATGTTTATCTGTTTCTAGTATGCCCGGTAACATCTATCTCTATTTTTTCAATTTATTTCTTCTTGGGTCAAATTTTTTATGTGATTTCTTCTTTATGATTGGTTTCTTTTCTTCTAACATTTCTTCTGTTTTTTTAATTGCATTTATTATCTTTAATCAATTCTCTTCTATGTTTATCGGTTCTAAAATCTAATTTAATATGTTCAGTAAAAAATCATCTACTTTTATTTTAATTTATTTTAACCTAAGCCAGGTATTTTTTTACTTCTAACACTTCTTCTATTTCTTTATTTGCATTTATTGTTTTTACTCAATTCTCTTTTATGTTTATCTATTTAAGTATCTAATTTTATGTGTTTAGTAACAGATCTGCTTCTATTTCTTTAATTTATCTTAATTTAGGTCAGGTTTTTATCTACTTTATTCTTTATAAATGTATTATTTCTTCTAACATTTTTTCTTCTACCTGTTTTTTTTATTGCATCTATTATTTTCGCTAAATATTGTTCTATGTTTATCTGTTTTAGTCTCTCATCTAATGTGTTCAATAACAGATCTACATCTAGTTGTTTAATTCATGTCAGCTTAGTCCAGATGTTTTATCAATTTTTTTTAACAGCTCTGCTTTTGTTTTTTAATTTCATTCATTATTTTTACTCAATTATCTTTTACTCAATTACTCTGTTTATCAGTTTTAGTATCTATTCTAATGTGTTCAATAACTTTTATCTATATTTCTTCAATTTATTTCTTTTTAGGTCAGAATTCTTATCTGCTTTCTTTTTTATAATTGTTTTCATTCTTCTAACATATTTTCTGTTTTTTTTAATTAGATTTATTATTTTTAATCTTCTACATTTTTTGCATTTATATATCTTCTTTGGAATCTCTTTCTATTATTTTCGCTGCAACATCTTTATTCTCACATTTTTTTTCAGTAATTTTTTTTATCTATTTTTTTTTATAACTGTTTTCTTTCTTTTGACACTTTCTTTTCTGTTTTTTAGGTGCTTTATGTGTTCATCTGTTTTAGTATCTCATCTAAAATGTTTTGTAACAGATCTACATCTATTTCTTTAATTCTTTTCAACCTAGGTTGGTTGTTTTATCTATTTTCTTTTTTATCATTGTATTGTTTTGTAACACTTCTGTTTCTTCAATTGTATTCATTATATTTACTCAATTCTCTTTTGTGTTTATCTGTTTCAGTATCTATTCTAATGTGTTCAGTAACATCTATCTCTATTTCTTGAACACATATATTTTTTAATTTATTTCTTCTTGGGTCAATTTTTTTATCTGCTTTCTTTTTTATGATTGTTTTCATTCTTTATTCGGTTTTTTTAATGGATTTATTGTTTTTACTCAATTCTCTTCTATGTTTATCTGTTCCAATATCTAATTTAATGTGTTCAGTAAAAGATCGATCTCTATTTCTTCAATTTATTTTAACATATGTCAGGTTTTTATCTACTTTATTTTTTAGGATTGTATTATTTCTTCTAATTTTTATTCTTCTGCTTGTTTTTTTCATTGCATCTATTATTTTTACTTTATCTGTTTTAGTATCTCATCTAATGTGTTCAGTGACAGATCTACATCTAGTTCTTTAATTCATTTCAGCTTAGGTCAGATTTTCTATCAATTATTTTTTTATGATTATTTTTTTTTAACAGTTCTTTTTCTGTTTCTTTAATTGTATTTATTATTTTTACTTAATTCTCTTCTATGTTTACCAGTTTCTAGTATGTTCGGTAACATCTATCTCTATTTTTTCAATTTATTTCTTCCTGGGTAAAATTTTTTATGTGATTTCTTCTTTATGATTGGTTTTTTTTCTTCTAACATTTCTTCTGTTTTTTTAATTGCATTTATTATCTTTAATCAATTCTCTTCTATGTTTATCTGTTCCAAAATCTAATTTAATATGTTCAGTAAAAAATCATCTACTTTGATTTTAATTTATTTTAACCTAGGCCAGGTATTTTTTTTACTTTTTTCGTTATGATTGATTGTGTTCTTCTAGCACTTCTTTTGTTTCTTTAATTGCATCTATTGTTTTTACTCAATTCTCTTTTATGTTTATCTATTTTAGTATCTAATTTTATGTGTTCAGTAACATTTCTTTAATTTATCTTAACTTAGGTCAGGTTTTTATCTACTTTATTCTTTATAATTGTATTGTTTTTCTAACTTTTCTTCTTCTACCTGTTTCTTTTATTGCATCTATTATTTTTGCTTAATATTGTTCTATGTTTATCTGTTTTAGTCTCTCATCTAATGTGTTCAGTAACAGATCTACATCTAGTTGTTTAATTCATGTCAGCTTCGGCCAGATGTTTTATCAATTTTTGTTTAACAGTTTTGGTTCAGTTTTTTTAATTTCATTCATTATTTTTACTCAATTATCTTCTACTCAATTACTCTGTTTATCAGTTTTACTATCTGTTCTAATCTGTTCAATAACTTTTATCTGTATTTCTTCAATTTATTTCTTTTTGGGTCAGAATTTTTATTTTCTTTTTTTTTGTGATTGTTTTTATTCTTCTAACATTTTTTCTGTTTTTTAATTAGATTTATTATTTTTAACGTTCTATGTTTATTGGTTCCAGTATCTAATTTAATGTGTTCAGTAAAAGATCAACCTTTATTTCTTTAATTTATTTTACCTTAGGCTAGGTATTTTTTTTCTACTTTTTTTGTTATAATTGATTTGGTTTTTCTAACACTTCTTCTGTTTCTTTAATTGCATGTTTTTTTGACTCAACTTTCTTTAATGTTTATCTATTTTTTTTTATCTAATTTAATGTATTCAGTAACAGATCTTCTTTTATTTCTTTAATTTATCTCAAGTTAGGTCAGGTCTTTATCTACTTTATTCTTTATAATTGTATTGTTTCTTCTAACTTTCATTCTTCTGTCTGTTTCTTTTATTGTATCTATTATTTTTACTCAATTTTTTGCTATGTTTATCTGGTTTAGTATCTCATCTAATGTATTCAGTAACAGATCTACATCTAGTTGTTCAATTCATTTCAGCTTAGGTTAATTTTTTTATCAATTTTCAATAATTGCATTGTTTTTTCAATACTTTTGCTTCTGTTTCTTTAATTGCATTTATTATTTTTTCTTTGTTTATTTGATATAATATTTTATCTAGTGTGTTCAGTAACAGATCTATCTCTATTTCTTTAATTCATTTTAACCTCAGTTAGGTTTTTTATCTAAATTTTTTATGACTTAACCTGACTTGACCTCACCTGACTTAGGTTACAATGAATTAAAAAAATAGAGATAGATCTGTTAGTGAATACACTTGATAAAATATTATTGTATCGTTTTTTTCACCACTTTTTTAGTTACTTCAATTAGATCTATTATTTTTACTCAATGCTTTCTGTTCTATTATCTCTATTTATTTGAATTATTTTAACATAGATCAGGTTTTTTATCTACTTTCTTCTTTATGATTGTTTTGTTCTCTTTTAACACTTCTTCTTTTGTTTGTTTAATTTTATTTTTACCCAATTCTTTTCTATGATTATCTGTTCCAGTATTTGATCTAATGCGTTCAACAACATATATATATCTATTCCTTGTATTCTGTTTTGTTCTCATTTTTTTGAACCTTTTTTTATTTTTGAGTTTTTTTAAGTGTCTCATTATCTCAATCTGGTCATTTCAACCATCCGGCTTATTGACCAGAATTCCTATATATTTTTTACATTTTTGACTTCTAGGTTTTTGCTACTCGTTTTTGTATCTTAGGCCGTTTTAGCAAATATTTTGTTTATTTGTAACCGGTCAAGCTATTTTCTTTTTTTTAACATTTTCTTTCATCTTTATACTTTTTTTTTTCTGAGTTTTTGTTTAATATTTTTTGAAAATATTTAGAAATGTTATTATAAGCTAGAATCTTTTTCTTTCAAGTGTAATTCTTACTTTCTTTTTTATTTCGGTTTTACATTTTTTGTCTATTTACTTTTATTTATTTTTTGAAAAATTGACATCTTTTGAAAAAATCGGCCAGGGCAAGTAAAAAATCTTTTTTTTTTATGGTTGTTCTCTTTCTTCTAAGAATTATTCTTCTGTTTTTTAATTGCATTTGTTTCTATTTTTTCAAAATTTTCTATTTTTCTCTGTTCCAGTCTCTCACCTAATGTGTTCAGTGACAGATCTATCCTTATTTCTTGTAGATATTTTATCTTGAGTTTTTCCCGATTTTCTTTTTATATCTTTTTAATAAGATTTTTTCTTTCTAAATGTCTTATTTATTTCGATTGAGGCATATCAAACATTTTAACCAGATTATGTTTACTAGACCGGTTTGCTCATTTCCTGTTAGATCTGTCATTTTTAAGTTTCTTTATCTTCATTATGGTCTTCAGGGTTTTTATCTGTTCCAGTATCTGATCTAATGTGTTCAGTAACAGATCTACCTCTATTTGTTTAATCCATTTCAAGCCAGGTCAGGGATTCTACCTACTCCCTTTTTTATGGATATTTTCTTTCTTTTTTTACTGTTTTTTTAATTGCATTTCTAATTGTTACTCAATTTCTTTTCATGCTTTTCTGTTCCAATATTTGATCTAATGTGTTCAGTAGCAGATCTATCTCAATTTATTGTATCTTGGCTTTTACCAATTTTTTTCTTAACACTTTTTTATTTCTGAGTCTTTCTTAAAAAAGTCGGTCAGGTCAAGTAAAAACTCTTTTTTTATTGGTCGTTTTTTTTCTTCTAAGTTTGTTAATTTGTTATTTTTTTTCAATTTTTTTTCTGTTCTAGTATCTAATTTAATGTGTTTAGTGACAGATCTATATCGATTTCTTCTACCTGGGTTTTCCTGATTTTTTTTTACATCTTTTAAATACTCTTTCTTCTTTCTAAATGTCATGATCATTTCAATCCGGTCACCTCAAACAGTGTAACTAGATTTGGTTTATGCCCCGGTTTGCTAATTTTTTGTTACATCTGTTACTTTTAAGTTTCTTCAGCTTCACTCTTCTCTTCAGGAATTTTATCATCTGTTCTAGTATCTGATCTAATGTGTTCAGTAGCAGATCTACCTCTTCTTCTTCAATTCATTTCAACCTAGGTTACTGATGTTATCTACTCTGCTCTTCTTTATAGTTGTTTTTTTTTCTGACATTTCTTCTGTTTCTTTAGCAAAAAAGTAGCTGTTTCTTTCAATTTTTATTTCTTTAATTTTGTTCCACTCTGGTCTAGACATGTTTTAGACCAACATGTCTAGTTTTTTTCTCAAATCTTGAAGTTACCGCCAAATTTTTTCTTAATCTTCTAAGTTCTTTTAAATGTCTTTTTTGCCTAAACGTTTTTCATACCAAAAAGTTGGTAGCTCATTTTGTAGTTTTGGTTTATCTTTTCTTATTTATTGTAAAGTTTTTCTTCATTTCAATTTATTGTAGCTTTTGTATTTTCTGTTACTGTTTTGGCATATAGTAGTACTATGGTTAGCTTTTAATAATATCTCTATTCCATAATACTGGTACTATGGTCCTTTAAGATACTCAAGCTTATCTTAAAATTTTCTACATTTGGCGTTGTATTCTCAGCCTTCTTAACAATTTTCTTTTCAGCACTACAAGAAATCTGGAACTTGGTCTATCGATTGGAGCCTAACTCCACCGGAACCCATTCGCCAAATTTTTGCAAGATTTGAGTACCTTGTAACGGTTACAGAAAATGATGATATCTTCCAAGTACTATCAAATCAAAATGAGTTCAAACCTATCAGACATAGACAAAGCAAATTTAAAGATTTCTGTCTAATCTATCCATGTGGAGTTTACATCCTAGTACTATGCCATCCTAATATCTTAAACTTGTTTGAAGTTTCAAGTGGTAATTTGGTTTCGTCGCTAAATATAGATGTAGAAGTACTAACACTTACAGAAAATCCAATTTTTCCCTATGTAGCTTTAGGCTTGACTAATGGATGGGCTAAACTTATATCCGTTTTCCAGCCAAATAATTTGACAAAACTGGCAGAGTTTCATCTAAGCGATGAACCAATCAATAGTATTTATTTCAGTGAATGTGGTACCGTTCTAGTAGCGGCCAGCTTACATTGTGGTACTTTTTTTATTATTGAAGGAATTCCTAGCGGGGAAATGCAAGTTTTAGAGATTATAGAAGCTGGGAGACAAATTGCAAGTTTTATGATGGTTTTGTCTCAGGATTGCTATAGGATTTTTGCAATTCCAGTGACAAGTGCTGATGTTCTTGCTGGGGATGTAGTACTAAGATATTGCATTGTCAAGAATAAAGGTGTAGATTTTAGAGAATATAGTCTTGAAGAATCAGTTCTGTACAAACAAATTGTATCTCTTGTTGGTTCTAAGAGAGATAGAGTATTCTATATGGTACCATTTCATGGTAAATTGTTACATCAGATTGAAATAAAAAAAGGTGATAGTTTTGGTATTGTTACCAATAGAATTCCAACTGGTCATCAAATGCAAGATCTTCATTTCTTTTTGAATGCCAATTTTGCTATAACTTGGGCGTTTGATGGTCTTATCATTGCTAGATCTAGCGATTTTTCTCAAAATATTGGTATTGCTCTACCTCATCATCGTTACCAAGGAGGAGTGCAAAAAGCTTGCTTGGATCCATACCAGAAACATATTCTATCATTAGGCCATGATAATGTTCTAGTCTGTACTAATCTCATGGAGAATGGATTCGATTTTGAGCTCAAAAAACATCTAGACGCATTATTGAGCTCTTCAAATTATCAGAAAATGTTTAAAAAGCAAACTATTGGTTTTGATAGAGGAAAAAGTTATTTGCAAATATTGGAAGAAACACGTTTGGAAGATGAAAGGAAGCGATGCCAAGAAGAGAAAAGAGCGATTCTGGAAGAGTTTAATTCTATTCAGAAAGAGCTGCAAATTCTACTTACTCAAAACCTAGAAGGTCCCGATAATGAAAAACTAGATCTAGAAGAGTTCAATTTAAACACAAAATTATTTGAAGAAAAATGTGAAGAAAACAAAAAATTGCTGAAAGCAACTGATATTTATTTGAGGAATTTAATTGATGCACATAATACTATTTCTGAGTATATGATGGGAAATTTTTGGCGTCGAATGAAAGTTCCTGGTTGTACAATTAAAGCGATTTTTGCAAATTTTGAAGTTGATAATTTTGCTCTTCTGCCAGAAGATGGGGATAGAGAAGATATGCTAAAATGGATACAAAAATATTTGGAAATGACTCGTAGTGTAGAAGAAGGGAATGTTTTTCATCCTTGGAAACCCATGATGGAAGGGTAAGTTTTCTATAAATTTTTCTTCTTTCTTCTCTTTATCCATTAAATTTTCTTATTTCTTTTTTTATTCTCACTTGGTTTTATTTACTTTACTTACTTATGTTTTATAGTTTCTTTCTTTTCTAGCACATTCTATGCAGTTTTTTATTTTTTGCATCTAATACGTATTTTTTTTATTCTTACATTTGAATGCTGCAAATATTTTTTTCTTTACACTTTGTTTTGATCTTTTGTTTTTTGACATTTTTTTTTCTACTACTCATGTTTCAACTAGCTTAGTTACATAATTTTTTTCTTTATCATTGTTTTTCACTTTTGTTTCATGTCAAAACATTTTTTTGATCTTTTTTTTGTCAGTCTAGTATGAATGTGGCCGAGTTTATGATTTTCTTTTTTTGTTTCTTTGACATTTTTTTCTACTTTGACATTTATGTCTATTATTTGAAAAGTTTTTTTTCTTCAGCTTTTCTTTCTATTTATGTTTCTATTGTTTCAATGACATCAAATTTGTTCTTCTCTATTTTTCAAATTTTTCAACATGTCAAAAATTAAAAAAAATTTTTTTTTTCTTGTTCTAATAGCTTAGCATTAATGATCTTTATTGCAAATTTTTAAATAATGCAGTTTTTATACGTTTTCTTCTGTTGTTTTTTTGACATTTCTTTCTACTATTTTGAGTGTTTTTTTCTATCATGTTTCTACCAGCTTAATTACATCATTCTCTTCTTCTTTATTGTTTTATACAATTTTGTTGACTTTATCAGAATATTGCATTTTTACTGTGTATTTATCTTGTCTTTATATGTTACAGTTTTTTTTGTTCTCTGTTATTTTGTCTACTATTTTAAGTGTTTTTATTTCATAGCTTTTCTTTCTATTTAGGTTTTTACAGGCTCAATGATATAAAATATTGTCTTCTCTATTGTTTTTCACTTTTTTTACAAGCCAAAATATTTTCTTGATTTTGTTTTCTTCTTTTCTTGTCAGTCTAGTATTAATAATCTTAAAAGCAGGTCTTTAAATGTTGCAGTTTTCTTCCTTTTCTTCTTTTGTTTTTTTGACATTCTTTTCCACTAGTTTAAGTTTTTTTTCTCTATTTATGGTTTTACAAGCTTAATTAAATTTTTTTCTCTATTGTTTCTTATTATTATTATTCTATGCCAGAATACTTTTTTAATTTTTTTCTTGTCAGCTTAGTATCAATGAATTTTGTTTCAAGGATGTTTTTAATCTGATTTCTTCTTCTGCAGTTTTTTTCTAAAAATGCATTAGAATATTGCATTTTTGCTAGCTCTCTACCTTGTCTTTATAGGTTAGTTCTTTTTTTCTTTGACATTTTTGTCTACTATTTTAAGTGCTTTTTTTATCGATTTTGTTTCTATTTATGTTTTTACTGTTTCAATGACTTCAAATTTTTTCTTCTCTATTGTTTCTTAGTTTTTAATATGCCAAATATTTTTTTTTATTTTTTTTTTGTCAGCTTAGCATTAATGGTTTTTCTTTTTATTGTTTTTTTGACATTCTTTTCTACTATTTTAAATTTTTTTCTTCTGTTTCTACTAGCTTGATTACGTAATTTTTTGTTATTGTTTTTTACTTTTGTTTTATATCAGAATACTCTATTAATTTATTTCTTTTCTTTTCTTGTCAACCAAGTATTTTTCTCACTTTTTCTATATGCTAGAATTTTTTTCTGTTTTTTTTTTATTATTTTTTTTGTTAGCCTGTTATTAATGATCTTTATTACAGGTTTTTAAATGTTGCAGTTTTTTACGCTTTTTTCTTGTGTTTTTTTGACATTTTTTTTCATTATTTTAAATTTTTTTTCTATTCATGCTTCTACCAGTTTAAATACATAATTTTTTTTATTGTTTTTTATTTTTGGTTTATGCTAGAATTTTTTTTCGATTTTTATTTTATTTTTTTTGTCAATTTAGTATTAATGATTGCAGCTTGGATTGATGCAGGTCTTTAATGGTTGCAGTTATTTTCTTTTTCTTCTGGTGCTTTTTCGTAATTTTTTTTTACAATTTCTTCTTCTTTCTTGCTTTCTTCATCTTTGAATGAATGTTGCAGTTTTCTTCCGTTGTCTTCTTTTGTTTTTTTTTGTTATTTTTTTCTTCTGTTTTAGGTTTTTTTTACTATTACAGTTCTACTATTTTTATGTTACAGTTTTGTTTTGACTTTTTTGTTCACTATTTTAAATGTTTTTTTTCTCAGTTTATCTTTCTATTTATGTTTCTACTGGCTCAATGTCATCAAAGTTTTTTTCCTATTGTTTCTTACTTTTTTACATGCCTGAATATTCTGTTTGCTTTTTTTTTTGACAGCTTAGTAATTATGGTCTTTTTTGAAGGTCTTTAATTGTGTCAGTTTTGGTTCGTTTTCATCTTCTATTTCTTTCTACTATTTTAATTTTTTTTTCTTACTTATGTTTCTATCAGCTTAACTACATCAACTTTTTTCTTTTCTATTGCTTCTCACTTTTTTACATGCTAGAATACTTTTTCGTTTTCCTTTTTTTTGTGATTGATTTTATCAAAATTTTGCGTTTTTGCTGAATATTTATCTTGTCTCTATATGTTAGTTCTTTTTTTTTCTTTGACATTTATGTTTACTGTTTTAAAAGTTTCTTCTCAACTTTTCTTTCTATTTATGTTTCTACTGGCTCAATAACATCAAATTTATTCTTATTTATTGTTTTTTTCACATTTTTTTCTACAATTTTAAGATTTTTTTATGTTTGTACAAGCGCAATTACATAATTTATTTTCTTCTTTATTGTTTTTCACTTTGGTTTTATGCCAAAATACTCTTTTGATATATCTTTTTATTTTTTCTTGTCAGCCTAGTAGGTATTAATGGTTTTTATTGCAAATCTTTGAATGTTGCAGTTTTCTTCCGTGGTCTTTTTTTGTTTTTTTGTTATTTTTTTCTTCTGTTTTAGGTTTTTTTTACTATTACAGTTCTACTATTTTTATGTTACAGTTTATTTTGACTTTTTTTTTTACTATTTTAAATGTTTTTTTTCTCAGTTTATCTTTCTCTTTATGTTTCTACTGGCTGCATGTTGTGAAATTTTTGTTTCTATTGTTTCTCACTTTTTTACATGCCTGAATATTTTGTTTGCTTTTTTTTAACAGCTCAGTAATTATGGTCTTTCTACTTTTTTCTTATGGCTTCTTTCTACTACATATTTTAATTATTTTTTTTCTTTTATTTATGACTCTATCAGCTTAATTACATAAATTTTTTCCTTTTTTATTGTTTCTCACTTTTTTACATGCTAGAATACTTTTTTGTTTTTTTTTTGTGATTATTTTTCTACAGTTTGCAAAAAGATGCTTTTTATTTATTCATTATTTTAATGAAAATTTTAATATTTTTTTTTAATGATTTTATTACAATTTTGCGTTTTTGCTGTCTATTTATCTTGTCTTCTGCTGTCTATATGTTAGTTCTTTTTTTTCCTTTGACATTTATGTTTACTATTTTAAGAGTTTTTTTCTTAGCTTTTTTTTCTATTTATGTTTCTACTGGCTCAATAACATCAAATTTATTCTTTTTTATTGTTTATCATTTTTTTTTCACATGCCAGAATATTTTTTTGATTTTTTTTCTTTTTTTTTTTGTCAGTCTGGCAAATGATTTTTATTGCAGGTCCTTAAATGTTGCAGTTTAATCAAATGTTATCTGTTTTCATCTTTTGTTTTTTTTTAACATTTTTTTTTACTATTTTAAGTTTTTTTCTTATTCATGTTTCTACAAGCTTAATTTCATAAGTTTTTCTATTGTTTTTCACAATTTGTTCCATGCCAGAATAGCTTTTTGATACATTTTTCTTTTTTTTTTGGCAGTTAAGTATCAATGATTTTTATTAAAAGGATGTTCTGAATGTGATTTCTTTTCCTGCAGTTTGCAAAAACATGCTTCTTCTTTCTTCATATTTTTTTTTTAGAACTTGACTAGAATGTTCTACTTTTGTAGAACATAGAAGACAGAAAAATAAACAATTATTTTTCTGTCATCTTCATTTGTTATATATTTTTTTTTTTTAACATTTTAGTTTTTAGCTTTTCTTTTTATTTTTGTTTCTACTGGCTTTATTACATGATTTTTTTTTCCTGATGGATTATCACTTTTGTTCCATGCTAGAATACTCTTTTTATTCCGTTTTCTTCTCAGTCTGGTATTGATGATTTTTTTTTACAGAAATGTGCTTGATCTGATTTTCTCTCCTGCAGTTTGCAAAAACAAAACTCTTATTTCTTCAGATGTTATTTATATATTTGAAGCGTTTTTTTTTCTGTTTTTATTTCTATTTATGTTTTTGCTGACATAATATCAATTTGCTTTCAAATATCAATTTTTTTCTTTTCTATTGTTTCTCACTTTTGTTAAATGCGAGAAAATTCTTTTGTAATTTTTTTTTTTTCTTGTTAGCGTAGTATTCATAATTTTTATTGCAGGTTTTTAAATGTTGCTGTTTATTTTCTGTTTTTTTTTGTTTCTTTGACATTCTTTTCTACCATTTTAAGTATTTTTTTCTTATCCTCATATTTCTACTAGGTTAATAACATCATTTTTTTCTTCTTTATTGTTTCTTACTATTGTTATATGCTAGAATAATCTGTTGATTTCTTTTTTTGTTAGCTTAGTATTCATGATCTATATTGCAGGTCTTTAAATGTAGCAGTCTTTTTTTTGTTTGTTTTTTTGACATTTTATTCCCCCATCATATGTTTTTTTCTTTTTACTAATGTTTCTACTAGCTTAGTTACATTTCTTTTTTTTAATAGTTTTTCGCTTTTGTTTCATGCTCAAATACTGTCTTGATATCTTTTTGCTTTCTTGTTTGACTAGATATAATGATTTTTATTTTAGGGATGTTCTTAATCTGATTTCTTCTCCTGCAGTTTGCGAAAACAAAAGTTTAGAAGTAGGAGTTATGAGAAATATAGAAAACGAAGCAGAACTACTAGAAAACGTAGACGATTTGGATACAAAATTGGCATTTTCTGGTTCAGATTTAGGATTATATGTAACTCCAGACGAGAGGCAATATCTTCAAGAAGAGTTGCTTACGTATTATCAAACTGAGCTACAATGGAGAATTTTGAAGAACGATTCAAACCGTTTGAAGACCTTCTTCAATACAAATTTTGATAAGACCATGACGCAAAAACTTAAAGAAATGAATAATATAAAAGAGAAGAATGATCGCTTACGGCATATTGTCTCGGAACTTAATTATTTTAGTGAAGAAAAAATTTCTGTGAATATAGAAGATCCAGAATGGTGTCAAGTGGAGACACCAGAAGCGATAACACAAGTTAAAGATGATGAAGTTTTGGTAACACCTTATGTTTCTCGGAGTGAGCAGGCTATGATAGATGCTAAAGCAGCTGAAGCAGAGAAGATACGTCTTTTGCTTTTAGAAGATGATTTTCGTGATCGGGCTCTAATGTCAATGATGAATGGAGTTTTGGAAGTTCGTTGGGAAGATGAGCTCAAAAAAGATGTACAACTTCCCAGATGTATGGCAGAAAAAGAACCAGAACTATTCAATGAAGAAGATTTGAAAGTGATGAGGAAATATGAAGAAGATGTGAGAGTTCTTCAAAGTGAGCGACAAAGATATAAACATTTGCTCACAGCAGAATACGAAAAAGTTGCAAAAAACACCAAAGAAAGTATTAGCAAATTTAATGGTAAACTTAGTGATCTATTGCTTTTGAAACTTTCGGTTGATTCGGCTTTGAGTCAAGAAACTTTGAAGATTGTCAGAAATAAGTTATTTCAACACAAAAAACAGATTATTGAGCAGAAAGAAAAAGAAATTATGTAACGTAATGATAAAAAAAAGGTAAATTTAATAATGGTATTGTGTTTTTTCAGTCAAGAAATTTCAAGCAAAGAAGAAGAAGTAAGATTGATACAGATACTTTTAGTTTCTTTACATGATGCGGTACAAGATATAAGAACATATATGGAATCTTTACAAATTAAAGATAAATTTTTGGAAAAGGCTTTTAAGAAAGATATTCAAGATATGTCGCTTGTGGTTCAAGAACAAGCTTTGAAGCTTTACAAGTAAGTCTCATTTGTTTGTAAAGCCAGTTTTAACATGTTTTTATTACTTACAAAGTAAACATATTTCTAAAAATTTGTTAATTTTTTTTCTAACATTTTATTCAAAATATTTTTATCTTTTTTTGTTTCTAACAAAAGAATAGTTTACTTATTTCTTTATTTAGTTCTTTTAATTTCTTTTTTTTTTCTTCTATGTGTTTTGCTTAGAATTTTTTTTTTTTTAGTTTTTTAGCAAAATTTTTGTTTAATTGTCTGACATCTTCATGTTTGACTAATTTCTTCTTTTTTCGACATTTTTCTTAAACAGCTTATCTTCAATAGTCAGATCATGTCAGATTTTTTATGGATTTTTATGGATTTTTACAATTTAATTACATTTTTTTGGTTCTTCTAATTCTAGCTTTTTTTAAAAACTTTTTTATTTTAGTTTTTTGTTTAGCATTTTTAATCTTAACCTGTTTCTTTATCTATAGTTTTTTACATTTTTTATTAAACGACTTTATTCTTAACAGTCGTTTTTTTTTCAAATACTTTTTTTGCTATTTTTTTATTTGTATTTGTTATTGTATCTAAATTCTTATCAATGTTTGTCTGTTTTTAATTCTAATCTTTTCTCTAGATTAATACAAAAATTGTGTGTATAGTCCAATCGTATTTTGATATTTTTATGCTTTTTTTGTTTTTTTATCTTTTAAGATTTTTTTTTATATTATAGCATCCAAATAATGAATTTTATTTCAAAAAGTATTTTAATTATTCTTCAACATTTTATAGAAATTATTTTCTTTATTTTATTCATTCGTTTTTTAAGCTTTTTTTTGGATGTTTTTGTTTTTGCACTATATATCTATTCAGGTGGTTTTTTTTCTTAGAATCTATTTATACAGGTAGTATTTATTTTTCTACCATTTTTTTAGTAAAATTTTTGTTTAATTGTCTGACATCTTTATGTTGAGTTATTTCTTCTTCTATCACTTTGAAACATTTTTCTTAAACAGCTAATTTTTAATAAGTCAGATCGTGTTAGATTTTTTAATTTTTTTCATGGATTTTTGCAAATTAAATACATTTTTTTGGTTTCTCTAACTCTTGCTTTTTTTTTAAACAAATTTTTACTTTTGTTTTTTGTTTAGCATTTTTAATCTTAACCTGCTTCTTTATCTATAGTTTTTTACATTTTTTATTAAACGACTTTTTTCTTAACAGTCGTTTTTTTTTCTAATACTTTTTTTGCAATTTTTTTATTTGTAATTGTTATTGTATCTGAATTCTTATCAATGTTTGTCTGTTTTAAATTCTGATCTTTTCTCTAGATTAGTATAAAAATTGTGGCTCAATCGTATTTTGAAATTTTTATGCTTTTGTTGTTTATTTCATCTCAAGATTTTTTTTTATATTATAGTATTCAAATAATAAATTTTATTTTAAGAAGTATTATAATTATTCTTCAACATTTTATAGAAATTATTTTCTTTATTTTATTCATACATTTTTGAAGCATTTTTTTGGATGTTTTTGTTTTTGCACTATATATGTATTCTGGTGTTTTTTTTTATCTTAGAATCTATTTATATAGGTAGTATTTTTTTATCATTTTTTTAGTAAAATTTTTGTTTAATTGTCTGACATCTTCATGTTGACTCATTTCTTCTTCTATCACTTTTAAACACTTTTCTTAAACAGCTAATTTTTAATAGTCAGATCGTGTCAGATTTTTTAATTTTTTTTATGAATTTTTACAATTTAATTACATTTTTTTAGTTTTTCTAATTCTTGCTTTTTTTAAAAAATTTTTTACATTTGTTTTTTGTTTAGCATTTTTAATCATAACCTGCTTTTTTATCTATAGTTTTTTTACATTTTTTATTAAACGACTTTTTTCTTAACAGTCGTTTTTTTTTCAAATACTTTTTTGCTATTTTTTTATTTGTATTTGTTATTGTATCTAAATGCTTATCAATGTTTGTCTGTTTTTAATTCTGATCTTTTCTCTAGATTAGTATAAAAATTGTGTATAGCCCAATCGTATTTTGATATTTTTATGCTTTTTTTGTTTTATCTTTTTAACATGTTTTTATTACCTACAAAGTAAACATATTTCTAAAAATTTATTCATTTTTTTTCTAACATTTTGTTCAAAATATTTTTATCTTTTTCTTGTTTCTAACAGAAGAATAGTTTACTTATTTCTTTAATTTGTTTTTTTAATTTTTTTTTTCTATATGTTTTGCTTAGAATTCTTTTTTTTTTTCTTAGTTTTTTAGTAAAATTTTTGTTTAATTGTTTGACATCTTCATGCTTGACTCATTTCTTCTTTTTTCGACATTTTCCTTAAACCGCTTATTTTCAATGGTCAGATCATGTCAGATTTTTTTTAGATTTTTACAATTTAATTAAATCGTTTTGTTTCTTCTAATTGTTGGTTTTTTTAAAAAAATTTTTACTTATATTTTTTGTTTAGCATTTTTAATCTTAACCTGCTTCTTTATCTATAGTTTTTTACATTTTTTATTAAACGACTTTATTCTTAACAGTCGTTTTTTGTTTTTAATACTTTTTTTGCAATTTTTTTATTTGTATTTGATATTGTATCTAAATTCTTATCAATGTTTGTCTGTTTTTAATTCTAATCTTTTCTCTAGATTAGTACAAAAATTGTTTCGATATTTTTATGCTTTTTTTGTTTATTTTATCTCTTAAGATTTTTTTTTATATTATAGCATCCAAATAATGAATTTTATTTCAAAAAGTATTTTAATTATTCTTCAACATTTTATAGAAATTATTTTCTTTATTTTATTCATTCATTTTTTAAGCTTTTTTTTGGATGTTTTTGTTTTTGCACTATATATCTATTCAGGTGGTTTTTTTTCTTAGAATCTATTTATACAGGTAGTATTTATTTTTCTACCATTTTTTTAGTAAAATTTTTGTTTAATTGTCTGACATCTTTATGTTGAGTTATTTCTTCTTCTATCACTTTGAAACATTTTTCTTAAACAGCTAATTTTTAATAAGTCAGATCGTGTTAGATTTTTTAATTTTTTTCATGGATTTTTGCAAATTAAATACATTTTTTTGGTTTCTCTAACTCTTGCTTTTTTTTTAAACAAATTTTTACTTTTGTTTTTTGTTTAGCATTTTTAATCTTAACCTGCTTCTTTATCTATAGTTTTTTACATTTTTTATTAAACGACTTTTTTCTTAACAGTCGTTTTTTTTTCTAATACTTTTTTTGCAATTTTTTTATTTGTAATTGTTATTGTATCTGAATTCTTATCAATGTTTGTCTGTTTTAAATTTTGATCTTTTCTCTAGATTAGTATAAAAATTGTGGCTCAATCGTATTTTGAAATTTTTATGCTTTTGTTGTTTATTTCATCTCAAGATTTTTTTTTATATTATAGTATTCAAATAATAAATTTTATTTTAAGAAGTATTATAATTATTCTTCAACATTTTATAGAAATTATTTTCTTTATTTTATTCATACATTTTTGAAGCATTTTTTTGGATGTTTTTGTTTTTGCACTATATATGTATTCTGGTGTTTTTTTTTATCTTAGAATCTATTTATATAGGTAGTATTTTTTTATCATTTTTTTAGTAAAATTTTTGTTTAATTGTCTGACATCTTCATGTTGACTCATTTCTTCTTCTATCACTTTTAAACACTTTTCTTAAACAGCTAATTTTTAATAGTCAGATCGTGTCAGATTTTTTAATTTTTTTTATGAATTTTTACAATTTAATTACATTTTTTTAGTTTTTCTAATTCTTGCTTTTTTTAAAAAATTTTTTACATTTGTTTTTTGTTTAGCATTTTTAATCATAACCTGCTTTTTTATCTATAGTTTTTTTACATTTTTTATTAAACGACTTTTTTCTTAACAGTCGTTTTTTTTTCAAATACTTTTTTGCTATTTTTTTATTTGTATTTGTTATTGTATCTAAATGCTTATCAATGTTTGTCTGTTTTTAATTCTGATCTTTTCTCTAGATTAGTATAAAAATTGTGTATAGCCCAATCGTATTTTGATATTTTTATGCTTTTTTTGTTTTATCTTTTTAACATGTTTTTATTACCTACAAAGTAAACATATTTCTAAAAATTTATTCATTTTTTTTCTAACATTTTGTTCAAAATATTTTTATCTTTTTCTTGTTTCTAACAGAAGAATAGTTTACTTATTTCTTTAATTTGTTTTTTTAATTTTTTTTTTCTATATGTTTTGCTTAGAATTCTTTTTTTTTTTCTTAGTTTTTTAGTAAAATTTTTGTTTAATTGTTTGACATCTTCATGCTTGACTCATTTCTTCTTTTTTCGACATTTTCCTTAAACCGCTTATTTTCAATGGTCAGATCATGTCAGATTTTTTTTAGATTTTTACAATTTAATTAAATCGTTTTGTTTCTTCTAATTGTTGGTTTTTTTAAAAAAATTTTTACTTATATTTTTTGTTTAGCATTTTTAATCTTAACCTGCTTCTTTATCTATAGTTTTTTACATTTTTTATTAAACGACTTTATTCTTAACAGTCGTTTTTTGTTTTTAATACTTTTTTTGCAATTTTTTTATTTGTATTTGATATTGTATCTAAATTCTTATCAATGTTTGTCTGTTTTTAATTCTAATCTTTTCTCTAGATTAGTACAAAAATTGTTTTGATATTTTTATGCTTTTTTTGTTTATTTTATCTCTTAAGATTTTTTTTTATATTATAGCATCCAAATAATGAATTTTATTTCAAAAAGTATTATAATTATTCTTCAACATTTTATAGAAATTATGTTTTTTATTTTATTCATACATTTTTTAAGCTTTTTTTTGGATGTTTTTGTTTTTGTACTATATATGTATTTTGGTGTTTTTTTTATCTTAGAATCTATTTATATAGGTAGTATTTTTTTACCATTTTTTTAGTAAAATTTTTGTTTATTTGTCTGACATCTTCATGTTGACGCATTTCTTCTTCTATCACTTTTAAACATTTTTCTTAAACAGCTAATTTTTAATAGTCAGATCGTGTCAGATTTTTTAATTTTTTTTATGGATTTTTACCATTTAATTACATTTTTTTGGTTTCTCTAATTCTTGCTTTTTTTAAAAAATTTTTTTCTTTTGTATTTTGTTTAGCATTTTTAATCTTAACCTACTTCTTTATCTACAGTTTTTAACATTTTTTGTTAAACGACTTTTTTCTACAATTGTTTTTTTTCTAATACTTTCTTTTGCTGGTGTTTCTTTTTATTTTATCTTAGAATCTATTTATATAGTATTTTTTTACTATTTTATTCTTATTTTTTATTTTCCTATTTTTCCTTATCACTCTTTAGTGTACTCGAAATATTTTTATTTTGGATTTTTTTTCTAGCATTTTTTGCTTTTTTTTCTCATATTGTCATCTGGCTTAGTTCTTTATCATTTTTCATTTAACATATAAAGCTTTCTACATATAACGCTAACAGTGTAACATCTTTTTCACTCTTTTATTTGTGTTGATTTATTTTGTTTTTTAGTCTTTGCTTTCTTTTTTTATAACTTTTTCTTTTTTGAACAGTTCTTTCTATCTATATTATCTATCTTAAGGCTGCTTAAAAATTTACAATAAATTTAGCTAACATTTTTTAATTTTTAAGAAAGACATTTTAAGAAAAGCTATTAAAATGGTAGAAAAGCAAAAACAACAATTTTGTTTTCGACTTGTTAGATTTTGGTTTTTGCTTTTGTTTGGTTTGGATGCATTTTCTTCAACTGTTTTTAGAAGTGGTTTTGTTACTGTTCTATTTGTATGTGTTGGTTTATACTTTTTTGTTTAATTATTTGATATTTATTTGTTTTTCTGGTTAGTCACTTTTTTTTTATTTGCTGTATTTTTTTTCTCCAAATTTTTTCAATATTTTGTTTTATTTTTTACTTTCTTTGTACTGTAGTTTTTCTTTATTTTTTTGTTTTTATGTTTAGTTTTCTCTACATTTCTCATATGTCATCATTAATTTCTTTTATGGTTATGTAAAAACATTCTTTGTCACGTTTGGTTTATCAACTGTTTTTTATATCATAATTTTTTTTGTACAACTGCTTTTTTTCTTAAATGTCACTAGCGATGACCATCAAAAATAATAGGTATTATGTTTTTTTTGCGTCTTTTTATTTATTGCTATATAATTAAGATCAGTCTATCTGGTTTGTCCGTTTATAAACTATTTAATTTTTTTTTATTTTTTTTATTGTCTGTTAATGTATTTTGTTTTTTTTTTAGCTTTTTTGTTTTTTTTTTTTACTTTTTCTTATAATTTCTATATTTTATTTTGTTTCTTATTTGTGAGAAATTTTTTTCTCATCATTGGTTTTTTAATTGCTTTTTTTAATTTTTTGTATTTGTCTTTAACTCTTTTGGTTAGGTTTTTCTTTTTTTGTTACTTGTTTTTTAATCTAATTTTTTCCCACTATTATGGTCAAATGTTTTCAATTTGTGTTAAAAATTGAAAATGTTTATTTTTCAATCCTGCTTTGATAATTTCCACCTTTTAAATCACTCAAAAAAGAAAGCTCAAAATAAGAAAAACCATTCAAATTAAAAAAAAACCAATAAAAATTAAAAAAAAACGCTTAAAAGAAACATGATTCTCAAACAAAAGACAGCTATATATTTTCAATTTCAAATTAAAAATAAACAATTTTATATTGAATAAACAAACAGCTTTGCATGTGTTTGCCTAATTTTTTTGTTCGATTTATTTTATATCTATTTGTTTTTTTGGTTTGTCAGTTTTGCCTTTATCTATTTTTTTTTCTCTTTTTTTAAATGTACTTCTTAATGTTTTTTTTACATTTTTTGTGTTTACTTTACTTCACGTTTTTCTTTATTATATTAATTTTTTTTCAACTTTTTGCTTATAGCATTGTTTGTCACTATTGCTTTTTCAACTGTGTTCTTTAAATATTTTTTTTGGGTATTTTATTTTTTTTTTTAATTGTTGCTATCGGTGACAAGAAAAAAATAATGGATAATAATTTTTTTGTCGTCTTTTTATTTGTTGCTGTATAAATAATATTAATTACTTTATAATGTACTTATCTTTTTTATTTATCAGCCTTTCTGGTATGTCAGATATGTTTTATTTACTTTTATTTACTTTTTATTCATCTTTTTTTTGTAGTGTTTATAAATGCACTCTCTGTATGCAAATTTTTTTTAGTTTTTTTTTTACTTATTTTTTTTTATATTTATTATATCTTATTTGTATTTATCCATTCTTGTTTTTAATGTGTAAGGGGATTTTTTTTATTTGTTTTTCTAACTTGTTTTGTATTTAATTTTTATTGTTTTTGTTAAGCTTTTCCATTTTTGTTATCTATTTGTTGTTTTTTACCTAATTTTTTATTGCTAATACGGTTATGTGTTTTCAATTTGTACCAAAAATTCAAAAAATATTTTTTTTATATCGGAGTGCTTTGTTAATTTTTAACCCGTTTTTGATTCATTCAAAGCTGAAAAAAAATACATTTAGATTTAAAAAGAAAACAACTAAAAATTTTTAAAAAATAACGCTTGAAAGAAACATGCATTCAATGGGCGACACCTAAATGTTTTTAATTTTAAATTGAGAATAAACAAATAGGCTTAAAATGTGTTTGTTTACTTTTCTATTTGCACGTGTTTGGATAATTTTTTTGTTTTATTGATTTTATATCTATTTATTTCTTTGATTTGTTATTTTTGTTTTTTTTAATGTACTTTCTTCTAGAAGTTTTATTAAAATTTTTTGGTTTAACGTTTACTTTTCTGTACATTTTTCATATTTTATTTTTTTTTATTATGTAAAACCGTTTTTTGTTTCTTTTGTTTTGTGAAGTGTATTTTTTATTATTATTTTTTTTGTTTTTTTTTAAACATTTTTCTATCTATGTAACTGTTTAATTCCTTTATTGTCACTATCGGTCACAATAGAAAAATAGTGGATGTGATTTCTTTGACGTCTTTTTATTTAAGTAATATTTATTACTATATAATTTATTTGTACTATATTTATGTGTAGTCGTTTCTTTTATTTATTAGATATTTTGTTTTGTCAGTTTATATTTTATTTACTTTTTATTTTCTTCTATTTATTTTTTTGTCTATTTTTTATATGGATCTTGTTTCTGACATTTTTTAAACTTTTTTGGTTTTTTGTTTACCTTTTCTAATATTTTTCATATCTTTTTATTATTTTTTTTTACTCTTGCTTTTTGTAGAAAAGAGCTTAATTATTAAGGTATTTTGATAAGGTATTTTCGTCTTTTGTTTACTTTTTGTTTCTTACCTAATTGTGTATTACTATTATGATTACGCGTTTTTAATTTATAATAAAAATTGAAAATGTTTTTTTTTTGGTTTTTAATTTTTAACCTGTCTTTGAGTCGCTCAAGGTTGAAAATAAAAAAAAAACATAAAGGATTAAAAAAGAACCAAAATTTAAATGGTTTTTAAAAATAACGTTTAAAAGTAACATGCAGTTAAAAAATAAACAGTTTGAAGATGTGTTTTTTTCCTTTTCGATTTTCATAATTTTTTTTGGTTTTAATTTTGTTTGTGTTTTTACTTAGTCACTTTTTGCTTTATTCACTTTTTTTTTGTTTTTTCTTTTGAACGTACTTTCTTCTAAAGGTTTTTTTATTATTTTTTTTTTATTTTTTGTTTACTTTTTTCCACATTTATCTTATCTCATTATTTATTTTTATCTAGTTTTTTTTTTATGTAGAAATTGAAACTGTGTTATTTTTGCTTTGTCAACGGTTTTTTATATAAATAAATTTTTTTTTTTGTGTAACTGTTTTTTTTAAAGAATTATGGGTGATATTATTATAGATGTACTCGTCTGATTTATTTATCAGCTATTTTGATTTGCTAGTTTATGTTGTATTTACTTTTTATTTGTCTTTATCTATTTTGTTTTTTGTATTTTTTATGTATTTTTTTCTTTGGTTTTTTTTTATTTTATTAGTTTTTGGTTTAGTATTTCTAATATTTTTTAAATCTTATTATTTATTTTTCTTCCACTTTTGCTTTTTTATCGTAAGAGCATCTTTAATCACCATTGCTTCCTTAATTGTTTTTTAATTTTTTTTTGTATTTATATTTAGCTGTTTTTCTCAGGTTTTTTGTGTAATTGTGATTTCTTACGTAATTTTATATTATGATTATAGTTATGCGGTTTCAATTTGTAAAAAAAACCAAATGTTTTTTTTAAGATTAACTTTTCTCAAGTTTGAAAATAAAAAAAACGATGCACGATTAAAAATAACGTTATTTTTTAAAAAATAACGTGCAAAAGAAACACATTTAATAAATGATTACTATATCTTTTTAACTTTAAATTAAGAATAAACGATTTCAAATTGAGAATAAACCAATTTATATTAAGAATAAACAGTTTCAATTAGAAAATAATCATCTTCATGATAATAAGTCAATTTAAATTAGTATATTCTCAATTAAAATCGGTTAAAAATTGCTTATTCTCAATTTGAATTAGTCTATTCTCAATTTAAAAATGCTTATTCTCAATATAAATTGGTTTATTCTCAACTTGAAGTTGAAAAGATATAGATGCACTTTATAATAGAAAAATACTGTTTTGATAATATTGAAACTCAATTTAACTGGGTTAAAAATTGCTTATTCTCAATTTGAATTAGACTATTCTCAATTTAAAAATGCTTATTTCTAATATAAATTGGTTTATTCTCAACTTGAAGTTGAAAAGATATAGATGCACTTTATAATAGAAATAGTGTATTGATAATATTGAAACTTAATTTAACTGGGTTAAAAATTGCTTATTCTCAATTTGAATTAGACTATTATCAATTTAAAAATGCTTATTTTCAATATAAATTGGTTTATTCTCAACTTGAAGTTGAAAAATATAGATGCACTTTATAATAGAAATAGTGTATTGATAATATTGAAACTCAATTTAAATGGCTAAAAAAGTGCTTATTCTCAATTTGAATTAGTCTATTCTCAATTTAAAAATGCTTATTCTCAATATAAATTGGTTTATTCTTAACTTGAAGTTGAAAAGATATAGATGCACTTTATAATAGAAACAGTGTATTGATAATATTGAAACTCAATTTAAATGGGTTATAAATTGCTTATTCTCAATTTGAATTAATCTATTCTCAATTCAAAAATGCTTGTTCTCAATATAAATTGGTTTATTCTCAACTTAAAGTTGAAAAGATATAGATGCACTTTATAATAGAAATAGTGTATTGATAATATTAAAACTCAATTTAAATGGGTTAAAAATTGCTTATTCTCAATTTGAATTAGTCTATTCTCAATTTAAAAATGCTTATTCTCAATATAAATTGGTTTATTCTTAACTTGAAGTTGAAAATATGTAGATGCACTTTATAATAGAAATAGTGTTTTGATAATATTGAAACTCAATTTAAATGGGTTAAAAATTGCTCATTCTCAATTTGAATTAGTCTATTCTCAATTCAAAAATGCTTATTCTTAAAATAAATTGGTTTATTCTCAACTTGAAGTTGGAAAGATATAGATGCACTTTATAATAGAAACAGTGTTTTGATAATATTGAAACTCAATTTAAATGGGTTATAAATTGCTTATTCTCAATTTGAATTAGTCTATTCTCTATTTAAAAATGCTTATTCTCAATATAAGTTGGTTTATTCTCAACTTGAAGTTGAAAAATATAGATGCACTTTATAATAGAAATAGTGTATTGATAATATTGAAACTCAATTTAAATGGGTTAAAAATTGCTTATTCTCAATTTGAATTAGTCTATTCTCAATTTAAAAATGCTTATTCTTAATATAAATTGGTTTATTCTCAACTTGAAGTTGGAAAGATATAGATGCACTTTATAATAGAAATAGTATATTGATAATATTCAAACTCAATTTAAATGGGTAAAAAATTGCTTATTCGCAATTTGAATTAGTCTATTCTCAATTGAAAAATGCTTATTTTTAATACAAATTGGTTTATTCTCAACTTGAAGTTGAAAATATATAGATGCACTTTATAATCGAAATAGTGTATTGATAATATTGAAACTCAATTTAACTGGGTTAAAAATTGCTTATTCTCAATTTAAAAATGCTTATTTTCAAATAAATTGGTTTATTCTCAACTTGAAGTTGAAGAGATATAGATGCACTTTATAATAGAAATAGTGTATTGATAATAGTGAAGCTCAATTTAAATGGGTTAAAAATTGCTTATTCTCAATTTGAATTAGTCTATTATCAATTTAAAAATGCTTATTTTTAATATAAATTGGTTTATTCTCAACTTGAAGTAGAAAAGATATAGATGCACTTTATAATAGAAATAGTGTATTGATAATATTGAAACTTAATTTAACTGGGTTAAAAATTGCTTATTCTCAATTTGAATTAGACTATTCTCAATTTAAAAATGCTTATTTTTAATATAAATTGGTTTATTCTCAACTTGAAGTTGAAAAATATAGATTCACTTTATAATAGAAATAGTGTATTGATAATATTGAAACTCAATTTAAATGGGTAAAAAATTGCTTATTCTCAATTTGAATTAGTCTATTCTCAATTTAAATATGCTTATTTCCAATATAAGTTGGTTTATTCTCAACTTGAAGTTGAAAAGATATAGATGCACTTTATAATAGAAATAGTATATTGATAATATTCAAACTCAATTTAAATGGTTAAAAAATTGCATATTCGCAATTTGAATTAGTCTATTCTCAATTGAAAAATGCTTATTTTTAATACAAATTGGTTTATTCTCAACTTGAAGTTGAAAATATATAGATGCACTTTATAATCGAAATAGTGTATTGATAATATTGAAACTCAATTTAACTGGGTTAAAAATTGCTTATTCTCAATTTAAAAATGCTTATTTTCAAATAAATTGGTTTATTCTCAACTTGAAGTTGAAGAGATATAGATGCACTTTATAATAGAAATAGTGTATTGATAATAGTGAAGCTCAATTTAAATGGGTAAAAAATTGCTTATTCTCAATTTGAATTAGTCTATTCTCAATTTAAATATGCTTATTTCCAATATAAGTTGGTTTATTCTCAACTTGAAGTTGAAAAGATATAGATGCACTTTATAATAGAAATAGTATATTGATAATATTCAAACTCAATTTAAATGGGTAAAAAATTGCTTATTCGCAATTTGAATTAGTCTATTCTCAATTTAAAAATGCTTATTCTTAATATAAATTGGTTTATTCTCATCTTGGAGTTGGAAAGATATAGATGCACTTTATAATAGAAATAGTGTATTGATAATATTGAAACTCAGTTTAAATGGGTAAAAAATTGCTTATTCTCAATTTGAATTAATCTATTCTCAATTTAAAAATGCTTATTCTTAATATAAATTGGTTTATTCTCAACTTGAAGTTGAAAAATATAGATTCACTTTATAATAGAAATAGTGTATTGATAATATTGAAACTCAATTTAAATGGGTAAAAAATTGCTTATTCTCAATTTGAATTAGTCTATTCTCAATTTAAATATGCTTATTTCCAATATAAGTTGGTTTATTCTCAACTTGAAGTTGAAAAGATATAGATGCACTTTATAAAAGAAATAGTATATTGATAATATTCAAACTCAATTTAAATGGGTAAAAAATTGCTTATTCGCAATTTGAATTAGTCTATTCTCAATTTAAAAATGCTTATTCTCAATATAAATTGGTTTATTCTCATCTTGGCGTTGGAAAGATATAGATGCACTTTACAATAGAAATAGTGTATTGATAATATTGAAACTCAATTTAAATGGGTAAAAAATTGCTTATTCTCAATTTGAATTAGTCTATTCTGAGTTTAAAAATGCTTATTCTCAATATAAATTGGTTTATTCTCAACTTGAAGTCGAAAAGATATAGATGCATTTTATAATAGAAATAGTGTATTGATAATATTGAAACTCAATTTAAATGGGTTAAAAAGTGCTTATTCTCAATTTGAATTAGTCTATTCTCAATTTAAAAATGCTTATTTTTAATATAAATTGGTTTATTTTCAACTTGAAGTTGAAAATATATAGATGCACTTTATAATAGAAATAGTGTATTGATAATATTGAAACTCAATTTAAATAGGTAAAAAATTGCTTATTCTCAATTTGAATTAGACTATTCTCAATTTAAAACTGCTTATTTTCAATATAAATTGGTTTATTCTCAACTTAAAGTCGAAAAGATATAGATGCACTTTATAATAGAAATAGTGTAGTGATAATATTGAAACGCAATTTAAATGGGTTAAAAGGTGCTTATTCTCAATTTGTCTATTCTCTATTTGTTTATTAATTATATCTCTCTATATATGTCTCTATAATTTGTCTATTGAATTAGTCTATTCTCAATTTAAAAATGTTTATTTTTAATATAAATTGGTTTATTCTCAACCTGAAGTTGAAAAGATATAGATGCACTTTATAATAGAAATAGTGTGTTGATAATATTGAAACTCAATTTAAATGGGTTAAAAATTGCTTATTCTCAATTTGAATTAGTCTAGTCTCAATTTAAAAATGCTTATTTTCAATATAAATTGGTTTATTCTCAACTTGAAGTAGAAAAGATATAGATGCACTTTATAATAGAAATAGTGTATTGATAATATTGAAACTTAATTTAACTGGGTTAAAAATTGCTTATTCTTAATTTGAATTAGACTATTCTCAATTTAAAAATGCTTATTTTCAATATAAATTGGTTTATTCTCAACTTGAAGTTGAAAAGATATAGATGCACTTTATAATAGAAATAGTGTATTGATAATATTGAAACTCAATTTAAATGGGTAAAAAATTGCTTATTCTCAATTTGAATTAGTCTATTCTCAATTTAAAAATGCTTATTCTCAATATAAATTGGTTTATTCTCAACTTGAAGTCGAAAAGATATAGATGCACTTTATAATAGAAATAGTGTATTGATAATATTGAAACTCAGTTTAAATGGGTTAAAAAGTGCTTATTCTCAATTTGAATTAGTCTATTCTCAATTTAAAAATGCTTATTTTTAATATAAATTGGTTTATTTTCAACTTGAAGTTGAAAATATATAGATGCACTTTATAATAGAAATAGTGTATTGATAATATTGAAACTCAATTTAAATAGGTAAAAAATTGCTTATTCTCAATTTGAATTAGACTATTCTCAATTTAAAACTGCTTATTCTCAATATAAATTGGTTTATTCTCAACTTAAAGTCGAAAAGATATAGATGCACTTTATAATAGAAATAGTGTATTGATAATATTGAAACGCAATTTAAATGGGTTAAAAGGTGCTTATTCTCAATTTGTCTATTCTCTATTTGTCTATTAATTATATGTCTCTATATATGTCTCTATAATTTGTCTATTGAATTAGTCTATTCTCAATTTAAAAATGTTTATTTTTAATATAAATTGGTTTATTCTCAACCTGAAGTTGAAAAGATATAGATGCACTTTATAATAGAAATAGTGTATTGATAATATTGAAACGCAATTTAAATGGGTTAAAAGGTGCTTATTCTCAATTTGTCTATTCTCTATTTGTCTATTAATTATATGTCTCTATATATGTCTCTATAATTTGTCTATTGAATTAGTCTATTCTCAATTTAAAAATGCTTATTTTCAATGTAAATTGGTTTATTCTCAACTTGAAGTCGAAAAGATATAGATGCACTTTATAATAGAAATAGTGTATTGATAATAATTAGTTGATAGCAAAAGATGAAAGTGACAAAAATGACTAATAAAGAGTAATTTTTTAAAACAAATCACTTAAAATTTAATTATAATTTAAGAGAAAAAACAAAATGGGCTTGGACACTTTTGGCAATAATATCACTAGTAGCTTTATTTTTGATAAAAGCCTCTATAAAAGCAAGATTTTTGCCACATTGCAAAACTTTTGCATCTATTATCAAAATATCTCCCAGTTTTGCTGGTTTTATAAACCTAAAAATTGCAAAATTATTCAAAATTTGATCAAAATTTTGACGACACTGACGATATATTGATATTTACTGTAGTGTGAAGACCTTTAATTATTGACTGTATCAACAAGGACGATATTGTATCTACAATTAGAGTAGCACAAGCACCATGCAGTACTCCCACGGGATTGAGATGTTTTTCAGTCACTTCCAACTCGGCTTGCAGTTTATCAATATCAATTGATAGAATTTTAATCTAAAATAAAATATCAATTGCATCTGAAGAAAAAAATTAAAAACTCTATAGTTACATCTTTTATAGCCTTTTAAAAGGTTTTTGAATAATCTGATATAAATTTTTGTACAGCTGGGACATCTTTAAGATTTGGAGAAAAGGCTCTAGAATCTGGCCTAGATGAAGTCATTTTTCTACTGTATTTGTTAGCGAAGATTTATAAAAAGTAAATAAGATGATAACATTTTTGATAACAGACGATATCAAATTTGATAGTTTGACCTTATAAAATTTATATAATTAAGAAATATATTTTTGCTAATTTCCAATCAGTTTTTGAGATACTCAAGGTTTAAAATGAAAAAAATCATTTAAATTAAAACAAAAAACAACTGAAAATTTTTAAAAAATAATTAAAAGAAACATGCATCTAATAAGCAACGATTATATTTTTTTGCCTTTAAATTGATAATAAACAATTTCAAATTGAGAATAAACAAACAGCTTGAAGATGGCTTTTTTCACTTTTCTATTTGGATGTGGTTGCCTAGTTTTTTTTTTGTTTTATTTATTTTATATTCATATGTAATTTGGTTTGTCACTTTTTTTCTTTATTTATTTACTTTTTTTTTTGTTTTTTCTTTTCATTACTCTTTTATAGAATTTTTTTTGGTTCTATGCTTAATTCTTTCCACATTTATCAGATTTTATTATTATTTTTTATTCTATTTTTCTTTATTTGTAAAAACATTATTTGTCATTATTGCTTTGTCAACTGTACTGTTTATTATTAATATTTTTGATTTTTTCAATATATTTGTTCTTCTGTGTAACTGTTTCTTTCTTTTATTGTCATTATCGGTAGCAATAAAAAAGTAATGGCTAATATTTTTTGTTGTTTTTTATTTATTATTAAATAAATAATATTTATTACTATATAATCCATTACAGAGGCTGTTTTATTCTGGATATATGTGTACTCGTATTTTTCATTTATTAGCTTTTCTAGTTTGTCAGTTTATGTTTTATTTTTGTCTATTTATTCGTTTTTGTATTTTGTTAAATATATTTTTTTCGACGTTTTTTTTGTTAAACTTTCTCTTTTTCATTACTTTTCCTTATATTTTTTATAGCTTATTATTTAATTTTTATGCTTGTTTTTAACGTATAAGAGCATTTTTTCTCACTATTGCTTTCTTAATTGTTTTTTTAATTTATTTTTAGCTGCTTTTGCTAGGTTTTTGTGTTTAGTTAATTCGTTATTTTTTATATAATTTTTTATTACTATTATATTTATGCATTTTCAATTCGTGTCAAAATTAAAAATGTTTTTTTTTTTTGGTTTTTGAATGATTAGAAATTAGTAACAAGTTTTTGACTCACTGAAAACTCAAACAACATTTTTTTTATTTAAAAAAAAATAAAAAAAAAATTTTATTTTAAAAAAAATAACGCTTCAAATAAACACGCAAAATAAAAGTCTAATAAAAGGGACAACTATATATCTTTTCAACTTTAATTTGAGAATAAACAATTTTAAACTGAGAATAAATAAAGAGCTTCAAGATGTGTTTTTTTACTTCTCTATTTGCATAATTTTTTTTTTGTTTTGTTTATTTAATATTTAATTGTTTTTCTGGTTTGTCATTTTTCCTTTTATTGGTTTTTTTCTTACATTCTTTTTTCTTTCTAATGTACTGTAGTTTTTTTCAATGTTTTTGTTTTTATGCTAAGTTTTTCTAACATTTCTTGTATTTTATTATTAATTTTTTTTTCTATCTTTACTTTTTATATTTAAAAGCTTTTTTTGTCACGTTTGTTTTGTCAATTGTTATTTTATAATATATTTTTGTTTGTTGTGATAATTTTTTTTAACATCTGTTTTTTTCCTTAATTGTCTCTATCGATGACAATTAAAAAAATATGGGTGTAGCATTTCTTTCGTCTCTGTATTTATTATTATATAAATAATATTTATTACTATAATCTGGCTGTATGTCTTTTTCAATTATCAGTCTTTCTTGTATGTATTATTTACTTCATATTTCTTTCTATTTGTTTTTTTTAATGTATTTTTTTATTTACGATATCTTATAGTTTTTTTGTTTTCTTTTCACTTTTCTTATATTTTTTATATCTTATTAGCTTTTTTCTATTCTTGCTTTTTATTTGTAAAACATTTGTTTCCATTATTGATTTCCAAATTTTATTTTTGAGGACTTTGCTTATTTTTTTCCAGTTTTAAAGTCACTTAAAGCGCAAATAAAAAAAAAATTGAATTTAAAAAGAAAAAACTAACAATTGAAAAAAATAACGTTTAAACGAAGCCCGCATTTAATGAACGACAACTATATTTTTTTAACTTTAAATTGAGAATAAACAATTTTAAAATGAGCAGAAACAATCAGTTTTAAGATGTGTTTTTTCACTTCTCTAGTTGCATGTGCTTACATATTTCATTTTGGTTTTATTAGTTTTTTTGTTTTGTTACTTTTTGCTCTGTCTACTTTTTTTTATTTATTTTTTTTTAATGTAATTTTTTTAGAGTTTTGGTTCTCTGTTTAGTGTTCTCTTCATTTATCTTGTCTCATTATTAATCTTTTTTTGACTTTTTTATTCGCCAAAATAATTTTTTTGATATTTGTGCTTTGATAAGTGTTTTTTATTATTTTTTTTAGTTTTTTGTTAATATATTATTTGTTTGATGAAACTAATTTTTTTCTTTTATTGTTACTATCGGTGACAATATAAAGTAGTGGGTATTATTTTTTTGCTGTTTTTTTATGTATATTTATGACTATAATCTATTACAGAAGCTGTCATTCTCTGGATATGTGTATACTCGTCTTTTTCATTTATCAGTCTTTCTGACTCGTCATTCTATGTTTTATTTATTTTGTTTTTTTTTAATTATATATTTTTTTGTATATGTACATTTTTATAAAGTTTTTTTTAGCTTTTTCTTTTTTTTTGTTTACTTTTTACATGCTTATAAGTTTTTGTTGTTTTTTTTTTAATGTTGTTTTTATTCCTTTTCTCACTGTTTCTTTCTTAATTGTTTTTTCAATTTTTCAATCTGTTTTTGCGAGGTCTTTTAGTTTTTTGTCTACTTTTCATTTTTACCTAATTTTTGATTACTATTATGATTATACGTTTTTAATTTTTAACAAAAATTAAAAACGTTTTTTTTAATTACTTCTACTTTTTAACTACTTCATCTACTTTTCAACCTGCTTTTGAGACACTTAAGGTTAAAAATAAAAAAAAGTGGGTTTACAAAAACCGAAAATTTAAAAACTTTTGAAAAAACATGCATTCAATAAATGACAACTATATTTTTTTACCTTTAAGCTGAGAATAAACCAATCCATAGAACAATAAATACAAACTAAATTAAACAAAAAACAAGAACTTGCACAATAAAAAAATTAAATAATGATCAAAAAATTGCTTAAATATTTAAGAAAAAAACTGTAAAAAAAGCAATAACAAAAATCAGATGTAAAAACGAGAACCAAAATGAAAAAAACTTTTTAGAAACAACACAAATAATCTAGAAGGAAAGAAACAATTAAAAACCCAATAAAAAAGTAAAAAGTTGACGAAAGGAAAAGTTATAAATAAACGCATAAAAAAAATGTGAAAAAATAAAACAATACTAGCTGAAGTATCAAACCAGTATAAAGAAAACTGATAAAAAGATATTGAAATGCAAAAATATAATCATAAACAACGATTTAGACAATAGGAATAACAGAAATAAAATTTAAAATAAGAAAATAAAAAAAGAAAGACAAAAATAAGACATAATCTATTCCAGTAGCAGTAAAAAAAATCAAATAATATGGAAGAAAATAAACCACTATAAATAAGAATAAACAGAAAGTTAGTAGTTGCATAAAAGCAAGGAAAGTTATTAAAACACAAATCAATAAAAACAACGTAAACAAGAGTAATTGAAAAAAATAGTTATAGAAAATAAGAAAAAACAAAAATAGATAGAAAAAACATAGAAATGCTATGTAAAATGTCGCGTCTCAAAGAGAAACAAACAATAAAACACATGTGAATGTATCAAAATAAAATAAGTAAAAGTAAAAATTAAAAAAAATTGTATATGATTAACATAAAAAAAATAATAAAAAATAAATATAGAAAAAAAAAGCCAATTCAACATTTATAGCTTTTTTTTCTATATTTTTCTATCTTTTTCAAAAAAAATGCTGTTTTTTGTAAATATAAAAAACAAAATTGTGCAAATTAAAATAAAAAACATTAAACCACAAAAAAAGAATATTATAAAAAAACTAATTGTTTAAACAAAATAAAGATTAATTTCTTATTGCTACTCACTTTAACTTCTTAAATTAATAAAAATTATTAGTCGTGTCATATACAAATGAACAAAAAAATTTTTTTTTTAAATTAGTGAACGTATATAAGCATTTTGAATAAACTATAACATGGTTATATTTTAAAGAACTTTTATAAATATTTAATATTGTTTTATAATTTTTTTAATATTTTTTTTGTTTGACACTAATTTTATTGTTGAGCTTTAAAACCAATAAAAAACTGTTCTCAATAAAATAGGATAACAACCTGAGTGAGAATAAACAATTTCAATTAGAGAATAATCATCTTCATAGTAATAAAATTTAGAAAGGTAAGAAATTGTTTATTCTTAATTTGAATTGGTTTATTCTCAATTTAAAAATGCTCATTCTCAATTTGGAAAGGCTTATTCTCAATATAAATCGGTTTATTCTCAACACTTAAAGTTGTAAAGGTATAATTGCAAGGCTCTATAGAATCTGACGTAGATAAAGCCATTTTTCTGCTGTATTTTTTGATAACAGATGACAACAGGTTTGATATTTTGACTTTTTGACTTAAGAAATATATTTTTGATAATTTTTTAACAGTTTTTTTTTTGGAAAATGTTTCTAGTGAACTTGGTATAGTTAAATTAAGAATTTACTTTCTAAAAAAGCTTTTTCACAAAGAAAATTTGTCAAAAAAAAAATTATGTAAAGTTTTTAGTTAATTTTTGTTCTTTTTCTTTTTTTGATGTTTTATTTTGCATAGAGCGTCGTCAAATTAATATTATAAATAGTTTATAGATTATTACTGGTTTTATGATAAGAAATTATTATTATTATTCTGCTAATACATATACAAATAGTTTTATGAGCAACAGACTAACACAACACTTCAAGGCGATTTATTAAGCTTTTTTTGGTTTTGTCTAGCAATGCGACTTAACTAGAGTCTATAACTATAATGCTTTATTTATTTTTAGAAAACGCCCAAAGACCGCACTTCGCAGTATTAATTCTCCTACAATTCTCTGTGAATTAACTAAATGTTTAGTGCCAAACACAAAAGTTCCTATATTCTTGGGTCAAGACGCTCTAGATTTTATCAGACAGCTAGATCATCTAGATTTATATATTGGTGTTCCATCAATTGTAGATGAAACGACATATTTTTTAATTTGTAAACATAGACGTTTGCGTATTGAATATGAAATGAAAATGAAAGAGATTCAATGCGAAATGGTTGAAGCCGAAAATACTGTATCAAATTTTCAAAAACGTTTCTTTCAGAAGAAAGAAGAAGTACAGAAGAAAGTTGCTGAATTAGAAGTACTCAGAAACGAATTTGTAAATTTACTTTGTAATAAAGAAATACAAATAGTAATGCCAAGAGGATTCGTCGAAATACCGCTTACAGGTCGGTTTGAAGATTTTGAAGATGCTGTAATGATTTGTAGGAAGCAAGTAGAAGAAATAAATAATATTATTTTGAATCAAGGAGCTAAGAAAATAAGAGCACTTACACAACGAATGACGTTTAGAAGGAAGATTTTGGCAATGGAGTGGGATCATAAGAAAATGAAAATGTTAATACAGGATTTAGAAGAAAAGTTAGTTGACATTCAAGAAGTTAGAGTAAGTAGTAGTGACAAAATAGTTTTTATTTATTTTGATTTGTTGTTTTCTTATTTTACTTGTTTTTAATCTTTTTTCTTGTTGTTTTCGTTACTACACTTTTGTTTGTTTTACTGCTTTTTTTTTTAATTTTAAAATATTTTGTGTTCTTATTATTTGCTTATTATTTCGTCAAAATTTGTTTTTTTATTATTTTTATTTACCAAAACAAGAAGCTTTGTTTGTTTTAGATCATTTCCGGTCAAATTTTTTATTTTTATTTTTATTTTTATACATTTACATGTGCTTTATTGTTTACTTTTTTGGAAATAATAATCTATTTCTACTCATCTATTTTTCATTTTTTAAACTATTTTTGTTTTTTAACACTATATATTATTGTTTATGTGTTTTTTTGTTAACTTGTTTACTATTTTATAAATTAATAATAATAATTTTCGGTTTTTGTTTACATGCGTCTACTTACCTTAGTAATTTTTCTATTTTGTTTTTTATTTTAAATATTTTTTTTTCTAATAATTCAAAAAATTAAATTGAGTTGTAGCTACCAATCCATCCTTATTTGATTGTAATTTTGCAATAATATTGTTTTGTTTTTGATATTTTTTTCTCTACTGTTGTTGTTTGTTGTCTTTCTATTTTATTTGGTTTGGTTTTTATAGCGATGTATTTTTTTAATCTTTTTAATTAGTTCTTTTTAACTTTTTATGCTTAATTGTTTATTTGTTTTTTATTTAATACGTGTTTTTTTAAACTTTTTTTTTTGCTTAGCATTTAATTGAGTTTTGTTTTTTTTTTAATTTAGGTTATTATCTTATTTTATTGAGAACAGTTTTGTTTGCTTTACGTTTTTTTTTATATATTTTTTTATTAAAAAAATTAATTAGTTTTATACATTCACATGTTTTTTATTGGTTTTAAAGCTTAACAATAAATTAGTGTCAAACAAAAAAAAATATTAACAAAATTATAAAAAAATATTAAATATTTAGAAAAGTTATTTAAAATATGACCATATTATAATTTATTCTAAATGCTTATATACGTTCACTAATTTAAAAATTTTTTTTTGTTTATTTGTATATGACACGACTAATGATTTTATTAATTTAAGAAGTTAAAGTGAGTAGCAATAAGAGATTAATCTTTATTTTGTTTAAACAATTAGTTTTTTTATAATATTTTTTTTTTGTGGTTTGATGTTTTTTATTTTAATTTGCACAATTTTGTTTTTTATATTTACAAAAAACAGCATTTTTTTTTTGAAAAAGAGAGAAAAATATAGGAAAAAAAGCTATAAATGTTAAATTGGGCTTTTTTTTCTATATTTATTTTTTATTATCTTTTTTTATGTTTATCATATACAATTTGTTTTAATTTTAACTTTTACTTATTTTTATTTTGATACATTCACATGTGTTTAATTGTTTGTTTCTCTTTGAGACGCGACATTTTACATAGCATTTCTGTTTTTTCTATCTATTTTTGTTTTTTCTTATTTTCTATATTTATTTTTTTCAATTATTATTTATTACTTTTTTTTTATTGTTCTGTGTTTTTATAACTTTTCTTGCTTTTATGCGACTACTAACTAACTTTCTGTTTATTCTTATTTAGAATGGATCATTTTCTTCCATATTATTTGATTTTTTTACTGCTACTGGAATAGATTGTGTTTTATTTTTGTCTTTCTTTATTTAAATTTTATTTCTGTTATTTCTATTGTCTAAGTTGTTGTTTATGATTATATTTTTGCTTTTCAATAACTTTTTATCTGTTTTTTTTTGATACTGGTTTGTTACTTCAGCTAGTATTGTATTCTTTTTTCACGTTTTTTTTATGCGTTCATTTATAACTTTTCCTTTCGTCAACTTTTTACTTTTTTATTAGGTTTTTAATTGTTTCTTTCCTTCTAGATTATTTGTGTTTTTTCTGAATAGTTTTTTTTATTTTCGTTTTTGTTTTTACATCTGATTTTTGTTATTGCTTTTTTTACAGTTTTTTTCTTGAATATTAAGCAATTTTTTAATCATTATTTAATTTTTTTATTGTGCAAGTTTTTGTTTTTTGTTTAATTTAGTTTGCATTTATTGTTCTAGTTTTCTAAATATTTATATTTAATTTTTTTTGTTTATTTGTATATGACATGACTTTTTTTTTATTAATTTAAGAAGTTAATTTGAGTGGTAGTGACAAATTAATCTATCTTTATTTTATCTTATTCAAGCAATTACTTTTTTTTTTATAATAATTTTTGCTATTTTTGTGGTTTAATGTTTTTTACTTTGATTTATTTTGTTTTTATGATTTTTTTTGTTGTGCTTGCTTTTTTTTGGTTTTTTTTACACTAATTCTATTTCTCACATTTTTTTTGCTCATTATTTAGTTGCAACTAATTTATATATTTTTATTTTTAACATAAATGTTTTTCGTTTTTTTATTTGCAAAGAAAACAGCTTTAAACAAAGGTTTTTTTTTTAAAAACCGAAAAAAATATAAAAAATTTTATGATAGCTCGTTTCTGTATTTATCTTTTATTATTTTTTCTCACCGTTATCATATTATACAATTTTTTTTTATTTTTACTTTTACTTATTTCTATTTTGATACACTTACATATGTTTTATTGTTTGTTTCTCTTTGAGACACAACATTTTATATAGCGTTTCTATGTTCATTATCTGTTTTTATTTTTTCTTATTTTCTACATCTAATTTTTTAAATTATTATTTGTTACATTTTTTTTATTGATTTGTGCCTTAGTAATTCTTCTTGCTTTCATGCGACTACTGACTTTGCCCATCTTTCTGTTTATTCTCATTTAGTTAGCTTTATTGTTTATTTTTTTGGAAATAATAATCTATTTCTACTCATCTATTTTTCATTTTTTAAACTATTTTTGTTTTTTAACACTATATATTATTGTTTATGTGTTTTTTTGTTAACTTGTTTACTATTTTATAAATTAATAATAATAATTTTCGGTTTTTGTTTATATGCGTCTACTTACTTTAGTAATTTTTCTATTTTGTTTTTTATTTTAAATATTTTTTTTTCTAATAATTCAAAAAATTAAATTGAGTTGTAGCTACCAATCCATCCTTATTTGATTGTAATTTTGCAATAATATTGTTTTGTTTTTGATATTTTTTTCTCTACTGTTGTTGTTTGTTGTCTTTCTATTTTATTTGGTTTGGTTTTTATAGCGATGTATTTTTTTAATCTTTTTAATAAGTTTTTCTTAACTTTTTATGCTTAAATGTTTATTTGTTTTTTATTTAATACATTTTTTTTTAAACTTTTTTTTTCTTAGCATTTAATTAAGTTTGGTTTTTTTAAAATTTAGGATATTATCCTATTTTATTGAGAACAGTTTTGTTTGCTTTTCAGTTTTTTTTATATATTTTTCTATTAAAAAACTCAATTAGTTTTATACATTCACATGTTTTTTATTGGTTTTAAAGCTCAAAAATAAATTAGTGTCAAACAAAAAAAATATTAAAAAAATTATAAAAAAATATTAAATATTTAAAAAAGTTATTTAAAATATTATAATTTATTCTCCATGCTTATATACGTTTACTAACTTAAAAAAATATTTTTTTGTTTATTTGTATATGACACGACTAATGATTTTATTAATTTAAGAAGTTAAAGTGAGTAGCAATAAGAAATTAATCTTTATTTTGTTTAAACAATTAGTTTTTTTATAATATTTTTTTTTGTGATGTTTTTTATTTTAATTTGCACAATTTTGTTTTTTATATTTACAAAAAACAACATTTTTTTTGAAAAAGAGAGAAAATTATAGAAAAAAAAAACTATAAATGTTAAATTGGCGTTTTTTTTTCTATATTTATTTTTTATTATCTTTTTTTATGTTTATCATATATAATTTTTTTTAATTTTTACTTTTACTTACTTTTATTTTGATACATTCACATTTGATTTATTGTTTGTTTCTGTTTGAGACGTCGCGTTTTACATAACATTTCTATGTTTTTTCTATCTATTTTTGTTTTTTCTTATTTTTTATATCTATTTTTTTCAATTATTATTTATTACTTTTTTTTTATTGATTTGTGTTTTTATAACTTTTCTTGCTTTTATGCGACTACTAACTTTCTGTTTATTCTTATTTAGAGTGGATTATTTTCTTCCATATTATTTGATTTTTTTTACTGCTACTGGAATAGATATGTGTCTTATTTTTGTCTTTCTTTTTTAAATTTTATTTCTGTTATTTCTATTGTCTAAATTGTTGTTTATGATTATATTTTTGCTTTTCAATTACATTTTATTTGTTTTTTTCTATACTGGTTTGTTACTTCAGCTAGTATTGATTTATTTTTTCACATTTTTTTTATGCGTTTATTTATAACTTTTCCTTTCGTCAATTTTTTACTTTTTTATTAGGTTTTCAATTGTTTCTTTCCTTCTAGATTATTTGTGTTTTTTCTAAAGAGTTTTTTTTTATTTTCGTTCTCGTTTTTACATCTGATTTTTGTTATTGCTTTTTTTACAGTTTTTTTCTTAAATATCTAAGCAATTTTTTTATCATTATTTAATTTTTTTATTGTGACAGAATAGTTTTTATTTATTTTGATTTGTTGTTTTCTTATTTTACTTGTTTTTAATCTTTTTTCTTGTTGTTTTCGTTACTACACTTTTGTTTGTTTTACTGCTTTTTTTTTAATTTTAAAATATTTTGTGTTCCTATTATTTGCTTATTATTACTTTAAAATTTGTTTTTTTATTATTTTTATTTACCAAAACAAGAAGCTTTGTTTGTTTTAGATCATTCCCGGCTTTTTTTGAAACGTTCGTTTTTTTATTAATTTTTTTTCTTGTAAATTTTTTATTTTTATGTTGATATATTTACATGTGCTTTATTGTTTATCTTTTTGGAAATAATAATCTATTTCTACTTATCTATTTTTCATTTTTTAAATTATTTTTGTTTTTTAACACTATATATTATTGTTTATGTGTTTTTTTGTTAACTTGTTTACTATTTTATAAATTAATAATAATAATTTTCGGTTTTTGTTTATATGCGTCTACTTACCTTAGTAATTTTTCTAATTTGTTTTTTATTTAAAATTTTTTTTTTCTAATAATTAAAAAAATTGAATTGAGTTGTAGCTACCAATCCATCCTTATTTGATTGTAATTTTGCAATAATATTGTTTTGTTTTTGATATTTTTTTCTCTACTGTTGTTGTTTGTTGTCTTTCTATTTTATTAGGTTTGGTTTTTATAGCGATGTATTTTTTTAATCTTTTTAATAAGTTTTTCTTAACTTTTTATGCTTAAATGTTTATTTGTTTTTTATTTAATACGTTTTTTTTAAAACTTTTTTTGTGTTAGCATTTAATTAAGTTTGTTTTTTTTTTAAATTTAGGTTATTATCCTATTTGATTGAGAACAGTTTTGTTTGCTTTCCAGTTTTTTTTATATATTTTTCTATTAAAAAACTCAATTAGTTTTATACATTCACATGTTTTTTATTGGTTTTAAAGCTCAACAATAAATTAGTGTCAAACAAAAAAAGTATTAAAAAAATTATAAAAAAATATTAAATATTTAAAAAAGTTATTTAAAATATTATAATTTATTCTACATGCTTATATACGTTTACTAATTTAAAAAAAATTTTTTTGTTTATTTGTATATGACACGACTAATGATTTTATTAATTTAAGAAGTTAAAGTGAGTAGCAATAAGAAATTAATCTTTATTTTGTTTAAACAATTAGTTTTTTTATAATATTTTTTTTTGTGGTTTGATGTTTTTTATTTTAATTTGCACAATTTTGTTTTTTATATTTACAAAAAACCGCATTTTTTTTGAAAAAGAGAGAAAAATATAGAAAAAAAAGCTATAAATGTTAAACTGGCTTTTTTTTTCTATATTTATTTTTTATTATCTTTTTTTATGTTTATCATATACAATTTTTTTTAGTTTTTACTTTTACTTATTTTTATTTTGATACATTCACATTTGTTTTATTGTTTGTTTCTGTTTGAGACGTCGCGTTTTACATAACATTTCTATGTTTTTTCTATCTATTTTTGTTTTTTCTTATTTTTTATATCTATTTTTTTCAATTATTATTTATTACGTTTTTTTTTATTGATTTGTGTTTTTATAACTTTTTTTGCTTTTATGCGACTACTAACTTCTGTTTATTCTTATTTAGAGTGGATTATTTTCTTTCATATTATTTGATTTTTTTTACTGTTACTGGAATAGATTGTGTTTTATTTTTGTCTTTCTTTTTTTAAATTTTATTTCTGTTATTTCTATTGTCGAAATTGTCGTTTATGATTATATTTTTGCTTTTCAATAACTTTTTATCTGTTTTTTTTGATACTGGTTTGTACTTCAGCTAGTATTGTTTTATTTTTTCACGTTTTTTTTTATGCGTTTATTTATAACTTTTTCTTTCGCCAACTTTTTACTTTTTTATTAGGTTTTTAATTGTTTCTTTCCTTCTAGATTATTTGTGATTTTTCTGAATAGTTTTTTTTATTTTCGTTTTTGTTTTTACATCTGATTTTTGTTATTGCTTTTTTTACAGTTTTTTTCTTAAATATTAAGCAGTTTTTTAATTATTATTTAATTTTTTTATTGTGCAACTTTTGGTTTTTTGTTTCATTTAGTTTGATTTTATTGTTCTAGTTTTCTAAATATTTATATTTAATTTTTTTTTGTTTATTAATTTAAGCAGTTAAAGTGAATGGTAGTGACAAATTAATCTATCTTTGTTCTATTTTATTCAGGCAATTACTTTTTTTTTATAATAATTTTTGCTTTTTTTTGAGGTTTAATGTTTTTTACTTTGTTTTATTTTGTTTTTATGATTTTTTTTTGTTGTGTTTCCTTTAATTTTATTAATTTTTTTAGACTTTTTTGTTGGTTTTTTTTATACTATTTCTATTTTTCACATTTTTTTTGCTCATTATTTAGTTGCGACTAATTTATATCTTTTATTTTTAACATAAATGTTTTTTGTTTTTTTATTTACAAACAGCTTTAAACAAAGGCTTTTTTTTAAAAGAGAAATAAATATAAAAAATCTTATGATAGCTTGTTTTTATATTTATCTTTCATTGTTTTTTCTTACCGTTATCATATTATACAGTTTTTTTTTATTTTTACTTTTACTTATTTCTATTTTGATACATTCACATGTGTTTAATTGTTTGTTTCTCTTTGAGACGCGACATTTTACATAGCATTTGTATGTTTTTTCTATCTATTTTTGTTTTTTCTTATTATCTATATATATTTTTTTCAATTATTATTTATTACGTTTTCTTTATTGATTTGTGTTTTTATAACTTTTCTTGCTTTAATGCGACTACTAACTTTCTGTTTATTCTTATTTAGAGTGGATTATTTTTTTCCATATTATTTGATTTTTTCTACTGCTCCTGGAATAGATTGTGTCTTATTTTTGTCTTTCTTTTTTTATTCTCTTATTTTAAATTTTATTTTTGTTATTCCTATTGTCTAAATTGTTGTTTATGATTATATTTTTGCATTTTAATAACTTTTTATCTGTTTTTTTTTTGATACTGGTTTGTTACTTCAGCTAGTATTGTTTTATTTTTTCACATTTTTTTTATGCAGTTATTTATAACTTTTTCTTTTGTCAACTTTTCACTTTTTTATTAGGTTTTTAATTGTTTCTTTTCTTCTAGATTTTTTGTGTTTTTTTCTAAAGAGTTTTTTTTATTTTTGTTCTCGTTTTTACATCTGATCTTTGTTATTGCTTTTTTTTAACAGTTTTTTTCTTAAATATTTAAGCAATTTTTTGATCGTTATTTAATTTTTTTATTGTGCAAGTTTTTGTTTTTTGTTTAATTCAGTTTGTATTTATGGTTCTAGTTTTCTAAATATTTATATTTAATTTTTTTTGTTTATTTGTAAATGACATGACTTTTTTTTTATTAATTTAAGCAGTTAAAGTGAATGGTAGTGACAAATTAATCTATCTTTATTCTATTTTATTCAAGCAATTATTTTTTTTTTTATAATAATTTTTGCATTTTTTGTGGTTTAATGTTTTTTACTTTGTTTTATTTTGTTTTTATGATTTTTTTTTGTTGTGCTTCCTTTAATTTTATTAATTTTTTTAGGCTTTTTTGTTGGTTTTTTTTATACTAATTCTATTTTTTACATTTTTTTTGCTCATTATTTAGTTGCGACTAATTTATATATTTTATTTTTAACATAAATGTTTTTTGTTTTATTATTTACAAACAGCTTTAAACAAAGGGTTTTTTTTTTAAAGAAAAATAAATATAAAAAATCCTATGATAGCTTGTTTTTATATTTATCTTTCATTGTTTTTTCTTACCGTTATCATATTATACAGTTTTTTTTTATTTTTACTTTTACTTATTTCTATTTTGATACATTCACATGTGTTTAATTGTTTGTTTCTCTTTGAGACGCGACATTTTACATAGCATTTCTATGTTTTTTCAATTATTATTTATTACTTTTTTTTTATTGATTTGTGTTTTTATAACTTTTCTTGCTTTTATGCGACTACTAACTTTCTGTTTATTCTTATTTAGAGTGGATTATTTTCTTCCATATTACATATTTGATTTTTTTACTGCTACTGGAATAGATTGTGTCTTATTTTTGTCTTTCTTTTTTTAGTTTCTTATTTTAAATCTTATTTCTGTTATTCCTATTGTATAAATTGTTGTTTATGATTATATTTTTGCTTTTCAATAACATTTTATTTGTTTTTTTCTATACTGGTTTGTTACTTCAGCTAGTATTGATTTATTTTTTCACATTTTTTTTATGCGTTTATTTATAACTTTTCTTTTCGTCAATTTTTTACTTTTTTATTAGGTTTTCAATTGTTTCTTTCCTTCTAGATTATTTGTGTTTTTTCTAAAGAGTTTTTTTTATTTTCGTTCTCGATTTTACATCTGATCATTGTTATTGCTTTTTTTTACAGTTTTTTTCTTAAATATTTAAGCAATTTTTTTATCATTATTTAATTTTTTTATTGTGCAAGTTTTGGTTTTTGTTTAATTTAGTTTGAATTTATGGTTCTAGTTGTCTAAATACTTATATTTAATTTTTTTTTGTTTTTATTTATTTGTATATGACATGACTTTTTTTTTATTAATTTAAGCAGTTAAAGTGAATGACAAATTAATCTATCTTTATTTTATCTTATTCAAGCAATTACTTTTTTTTTATAATAATTTTTGCTTTTTTTGTGGTTTAATGTTTTTTACTTTGTTTTATTTTGTTTTTATGATTTTTTTTGTTGTGCTTGCTTTAATTTTATTAATTTTTTTAGGTTTTTTTGTTGGGTTTTTTTATACTAATTCTATTTTTCACATTTTTTTTGCTTATTATTTAGTTGCGACCAATTTATATATTTTTATTTTTTACATAAATGTTTTTTGTTTTTTTATTTACAAAGAAATCAACTTTAAACAAAGGTTTTTTTAAAAAAAAAAATATAAAAAATTTTATGATAGCTCGTTTCTATATTTATCTTTTACTATTTTTTCTTACCGTTATCATATTATACAATTTTTTCTTATTTTTACTTATTTCTATTTTGATACATTCACATGTGTTTTATTGTTTGCTTCTCTTTGAGACACAACATTTTACATAGCGTTTCTATATTCATTATCTGTTTTTATTTTTTCTTATTTTCTACATCTAGTTTTTTAAATTATTATTTGATACTTTTTTTTCTATTGATTTGTGTCTTAATAATTTTTCTCGCTACTCCAGTCGAAAGTACGTGGTTCCGGCTGCGATTCCACGGCAGAAAGTGTATCTTTCATGCACTGGTAGAGCTATGCGCGCGCCTTCTTTTAGCGGAAGTAAATAGCTGAGGGCATCATGGCGCGCAGTTCAGGTCCTGCACTTTCTGCCGTGGAATCGCAGCCGACAGTACGTACTGTCGACTGGAGTAGCAAGAAAACTAGTATACACTACACGGGCAGAAAGTTGAGAGCCCTGAACTGCGCGCAGTGCAGGAATCTCAACTTTCTGCCCTTGTAGTGTAATATACTATTTCTTGCTTTTATGCGACTACTGATTTTGCCTATCTTTCTGTTTATTCTCATTTAGAGTGGGTTATTTTCTTCCATATTATTTGTTTTTTTTTAACTGCTACTGGTTGTGTTTTACTTTTCTTTTTTTTATTCTCTTGTTTTTTTCTCATTTCTAATTTTTTTTTTGTTATTGTTATTATCAGAATTGTTGTTTGTAATTTTGTTTTTGCTTTTTTGCCACTTTTTATGCGTTTTATCAGTTTTTTTAGAGACTGGTTTGTTACTTCGGCGAGTATTTTATTTTTTCAGTTTTTTCTTATGCGCTTATTTATAACTTCTACTTCCGTCAACTTCTCACTTTTTGATTATGTTTTTAATTGTCTCTTTTCTTCTATATTATTTATGTTTTTTCTAATAAGGTTTTTATTTTTGTTTTCAATTTTTCCATCTGACTTTTGTTATTACTTTTCTCTTACAGTTTTTTCTTTAAGTATTTAAGCAATTTTTTTATCATTATTATTTGATTTTTTTATTGTGCATGTTTTTCTTCTCTTGTTCTTCTACGTCTGTATTTATTGTTTTAGTTTTTTAAATACTTGATTAAATACTAAATATTACTAGTATAGCACACAGCACTTTTTAAGGTAAAACACCCCCGATTTTCATGGGTAAACAAAAAAGCAAAAAAAAATCGTAAAAACACCCCGTTTTTTAAGGGTTAACAGAAAACCAAAAAAAATCGTACAAACACCACAATTTTTAAGGGTAAACATCCTCGATTTAAATTAACATTTTTTCAAAGATTTTAACCTGTTATAGTAATAATAGAGGATTAGGATAATTATAGAACACCACAATTTTTAAGGGTAAACATCCTCGATTTAAATTAACATTTTTTCAAAGATTTTAACCTGTTATAGTAATAATAGAGGATTAGGATAATTATAGAACCACTTATGTCAAAAATAGATAAAATTTATACACTTCCAGAAAAATTCTACAAAAATGAGAAAAAAAATTGCGTGTAATATTGGTTGCATACCAATCGAGTCAATAATATTAATACCTATTTATTATTACGTCTGGCTCACATTTTTTTTAGAAATCATAAAAAATAAAAAAGAATACGGTCCCTGGGTATATGTATAACAATAAAAAAATACTGGGTTGTTTTTTTTTATTTTTGGCATAAAAAATCTGGCTCACATTTTAAATTTTTTTTTCAACAAAAACCACAGATTCAGTTGTTACGTCTGGCTCACATTTTAAACGGGGGCGTTTTAACGATTTTTTCTGTTTTTTTGTTTACCTTTGAAAATTGGGGGTGTTTTTTACCTTAAAAAGTGCTGTGTGCTGAAGGGGCCTTATAGTAATAATATTTAATTTTTTCTTATTTTTTACTGTATTATATATATATTTTTTAATATTTGATTTTTTTTCACCTTTTTCTCTTTTTAGCAATTTTGCAATATCTTACATTTTGTCTAATATGTTTTTTAGTTTTTTTCTCATTTTTGCATCTGAACTTTCTTTTCTCTCACAGTTTTCTCTTTCAGTAATTACGCAATTTTTTTATTATTATTATTATTATTATTTTTGTTGTTGATATTTCGCTTTTCTTTTCTTGTTTATCTATGTTTTTATTTATTGTCTTTGTTTTCTAAATATTGTTTTTTACTGTATTATATTATTTTTCTTTAAAAAACATTTTCATTACACTTTTCTTTTTTTGGTTTTTTTTAGCAATTTTGCAATATACATTTTTATTTTTTGACACCATTATTAGATACGTATCGTTATTTTTGTTTTTTATAAATATTTTTTCTACATTTTGTTTACTTACACTTTTTGCTTTTTGATTTTTTTATTGTCTCGGTTTTATAGCTCACCAAAGAATTGCAAACATACCTAAAAAGTAAAAATAAAGAAAAAACAATACCATTTGAGACCGAACTAGACATGATTAAAGCTTCCTACGAAAATACTATACAAGATAGAAAGGATAAAGTAAAGAGAATAAGAAAACAGATAAAAACTGTACAAGAAAATGACAAAGATATAGTAAAACAAATTGAAAAATACAATGTAGATGTTTGTGAGCTCAATTTGAAGAAAGATAAAGAGCTGGATGTAAAAGAAAAAGCTGTAATAGATGACAGGTAGATAATTTTTTTGTTCTATTTTGGTAGCTTTGTGCGTGCAACTTTTTTTAGTAATTTTACAAATTACTAAAGTTTTTTTAGTATCTTACAAATTGAATTAAAAACTTTGTTTATATTATATATATTTATAATAATTATTATTTTTTTACATTATTTATAGAATTTAACCAAAGTAGAACAAATAGCATATCACATACATTTAAAAAAATACAATGTTTTATAATAATATACCAGGTGACTTTTAATGATTGAAAATTATTTTCTTACGTTGATAAAATATTTGAATTCTTTAGTTGGCAACATTGTTATTAAGACACACAAATTGGAGAAAAATTCAAGACAAATTAAAATCTGTCTTTACTTTCCGCTGCTTTATTTTGTGTTTGTGACATAACCTCAATAAAGACGATTGACAACTGACAGGCTGCACTACCAACTTACTCAGTCTTGCCACTGTATTTGTTGCTACACTCATTTATAGTCACTCGGTACTATCTTATGTACTACTAGTTGCTTTTATTTTGTTTTTAGGATGAAAAATTTATTAAAACGTTCCAAACTTGTCCAACAAATTCAAGATAATCATCACGAGATTTTGATGCTACAGACTGAGTTGGAAATTTTGAGACTTAAGACGTTTCCTACACTAAAATATAAAGTTGTCAGTTGAATAATTTATTGACAATTTACAGCAACATTTTGTAGTTATAATTTATTTTTGTTTATTATGTCAAAGTTTAATAAATAATAATAAAATGTGATGGAAATTGCAATTTTTATTATATTTATAAACTATTTTTTTGTCAAAAAAAAATTGCTTTAGCGGGAATCGAACGTCGGTTGTCTGCTTAGCAGGCAAGCATTCTACCACTGAACCACTGATGCTTATGGAAATCCTAGGTTATGTATTGGAGCGTGACGTTTACGCAAAATTAGTTGTTTTCATTATTATAAAAAAAAAGTACAGAAAGTTTTACTTTAAAAATATTTTTTATTTATAACTTTAATTCGAATTATAAGCGGCGTATCCACCATCTGTGCCTAGGCGCATCCACCAAAAATAAGCTTTGCGTTCCAGATCCAAATACCGCCTATTTGGCTCAAAATCTAGTCTAAAGTCTGTAAAAATTAATTGTGAAGCTATTTTTGCAAATTAAATTTCTAATTATATCGTAAGAAGATCCAATCGGTGCCAAAATATTATATCTAATATAAATAGCAACTCTGCAGTTAAAGCCCTCAGTTTAATTAGGTAAAATGTATTTTATTCTGTTTTTATTTTTACAGTGTGTTTGGGGGCAGCAAACATTAATTTTTGGTAAGTTTTAAGCAAAAAACAAAAGATTTTTGTATTATTTGAGGAAAATTGTAGTCAATAAGGCATTACATTATTTCTGAAGTAATTGAAATTTTATTTAACAAAACAAAGTATTTTTTTACTACTTAATTAGTTTTTGTTTACAACAGAGTAATTAGAATAAGATATTAAATTTTTATGTAAATATAAAAAAAATATATAAAAAGAAAATTAAAAATTTTTAAAAAGTTTTTTAAACTTTTAGAAAATTGTACATTTTAATGCTTTTTTCATTATCAAGTGCTAAAAGTTAATTTTTTTCTTGTTTTTGTCTTACAGATTTAATTTTTTTTTCATAGTTTCGTATGCTTACTAAGATTATTTGACTATATTCTATGATTTTTTTAATTGTTTTGTTTTTATTATTTTTGTTTTCTTTAGATAAGTTTTTTCGGTTTGTTGCTACCTTTATGTCATTTTTCATATTTTCTGTGTGTTTCTAAAAACTCTGCTTTTTTTGTCTGTGTCTGCTTTTTTTTTGAGTCTACTTTGGTTTTATTATGCTTTCTAGTTGTTTATACATGTGTGTTTTATTTATTTTAGTTGCTTTTTGCTAAAATCGTTTTTGTTATTATTTATATTCAATGTTTTTTTTGTTGATTTTTACATGTTTAAGAAAAGTTATTATTTTTATTGCTTTTGTTTTATAAATTTGTTTTTTTTATAGTTTCGTATGCTTACTAAGATTATTTGACTATCTTCTATAATTTTTTATTACGTTTTGTTTTAATATTTTTGGTTTATTTAGATTACTTTTTCTGTTTGTTGCACTTTTTCAATTTTTATATTATTATTATTATTATTATTATTATTATTATTATTGCATACATCTGACCAACAGAAAACCCAATTACAGGTCAGGTTGTTAGGAGAAGATAAATAAAGAAAAAGAAAGAAAAGTAATAGAATCTAAATATTATATTAAGAGTCTTTCTAACAACTATGCTATTTTTTTCTATTTTTTCTTTGAGACTATTTTAGTTCCATTACGTCTTCTATATATTTATACGTGTGTGTTTTACATGTTAGTTTTTTCTTGTTATAATTATTTTTGTTATTATTTATATTCAATATATTGTTGTTGATTATTAAATGTTTGAAGAAAGTTATTTTTGTCATAATTTTTGTCTTGAAGATTTGAATTTTTTTATAGTTTTGCACGTCATATCAAGATTATTTGACTATTTTTATGATTTCTTTATTAATATTTTTGTTTTATTTAGATTACTTTTTTTTGTTTGTAGGTACCTTTTTGACATTTTTCATATCTACTGTGTATTTCAGACAACTATGCTATTTTGTTTTTTTTTTTGACTATTTACTCTTTTTGTTTTCATGTATACTTAATGTTTTTTTTTTGATTATTAAGTGTTTAAGAAAAGTTATTTTGGCTTATAGATTTGAGTTTTTTTCATAGTTTTGTATGCCTTATCAAGATTGTTTGACTATCTTTTATGATTTTTTTAATAGCTTTTTTTTTAAATATTTTTATCTTATTTTCTGTTTGTTGCTCTTATTTTTCCGATTTTTTATATTTACTTTGTGTTTCCGACAGCTATGTTATTTAGCTTCTATTTTTTTTATCTTTTCTGTGTCTGTTTTTTTTGAGTCTACGTCGGATTTATTATGTTTTTTATTTATTTATACATGTGTTGCTTTTATGCTCTAATTTTTTTGCTCTTATTTATCTTTAATGTTTTATTTGTTAATTATTAAGTGTTTAAAGAATGTTTTTTTTTATGGTTTTTGTCTTATTGAGATTATGTGGTCGACTATTTTTTATAATAGTTTTTTTATAGTCTTATTTTTAATATTTTTTTTTATTTAAATTACTTTTATCGGTTTGTTGCTCTTATTTTTGTTATTATTTATATTGCCGGTGTGTTTCCGGCAACTATGCTGTTTTTGCTTTTTTTCTTCCTATTTTTTTTTGTCTGTTTTTTCTTCAGTTCACATAGGTTTTATTATGTCTTCTATTTATTTATACACTTAATCATTTTTGTAATTATTTATATTCAATATTTTGTTGTTGATTATTAAATGTTTAAAGAAAGTTATATTTGTCATAGTTTCTGTCTTGAAGATTTGAATTTTTTTATAGTTTTCCATGTCATATCAAGATTGTTTGACTATTTTGTTGATTTTTTTATTAATATTTTTGTTTTATTTAGATTACTTTTTCTGTTTGTAGCTACCTTTTTGTCATTTTTCATATTTACTGTGTATTTCAGACAACTATGCTATTTTGCTTCTTTTTTTGTCTATTTATTCTGTTTGTTTTTATGTATACTCAATGTTTTTTTATTCATTATTAAGTGTTTGAAAAACGTTATTTTTTTAATGGTTTTGGCTTAAAGATTTGAGTTTTTTTCATAGTTTCGTATGCCTTATCAAGATTATTTGACTATCTTTTATGATTTTCTTAATAGTTTGTTTTTAAATATTTTTATCTTATTTTCTGTTTGTTGCACTTATTGTTTCTATTTTTTATATTTACTTTGTGTCTCTGACAGCTATGTTATTTTGCTTCTATTTTTTCTATCTTTTTTGTGTTTGTTTTTTTTGAGTCTACTTCGGATTTATTATGTCTTTTTTTTATTTATGCATGTGTGTTTTAGTTGCTTTTATGCTCTAATTTTCTTTGCTCTTATTTATCTTCAATGTTTTATTTGTTAATTATTAAGTGTTTAAAAAAAGTTATTTTTTTATGGTTTTTGTTTTATTAAGATTATGTATTCGACCATTTTTTATAATAGTGGTTTTTATAGTCTTATTTTTAATATTTTTGTTTTATTTAGATTACTTTTATCGGTTTGTTGCTTATTTATTTTTGTTATTATTTATTTTGTCGGTGTGTTTCCGGCAACAATGCAATTTTTGCTTTTTTCTTCTTATTTTTTTTCTGTCTGTTTTTTTATAGTTCACTTAGGTTTTATTATGTCTTCTATTTATTTATACAAGTTTTTGCCTTAATCATTTTTGTTATTATTTATATTCAATATTTTGTTGTTGATTATTAAATGTTTAAAGAAACTTATTTTTGACATAATTTTTGTCTTGATAATTTGAATTTTTTTATAGTTTTGCATGTCATATCAAGATTATTTGACTATTTTTATGATTTCTTTATTAATATTTTTGTTTTATTTAGATTACTTTTTTCTGTTTGTAGATACATTTTTGTCATTTTTCATATTTTGTCATTTTAGACAACTATACTATTTTGCTTCTTTTTTGTCTATTTATTCTGTCTGTTTTTTATGTATACTTAATGTTTTTTTATTGATTATTAAGTGTAAAAAAAAGTTAGTTTTTTAATAGTTTTGGCTTAAAGATTTGAGTTTTGTTTCATAGTTTCGTATGCTTTATCAAGATTGTTTGACTATCTTTTATGATTTTTTTAATAGTTTTATTTGAAATATTTTTATCTTATTTTCTGTTTGTTGCTCTTATTTTTCCTATTTTTTAAATTTACTTTGTGTCTCTGACAGCTATGTTATTTTGCTTCTATTTTTTCTGAGCCTGTTTTTTTGAGTCGTTTTTGGATTTATTATGTCTTTTTTTTTATTTATACATGTGTGCTTTAGTTGCTTTTTTGCTCTTATTTATCTTCAATGTTTTATTTGTTAATTATTAAGTGTTTAAAGAAAGTTATTTTTTTATGGTTTTTGTCTTATTAAGATTATGTATTCGACTATTTTTTATAATAGTTTTTTTTATAGTATTATTTTCAATATTTCTGTTTTATTTAGATTACTTTTATCGCTTTGTGGCTCTTATTTTTGTTATTATTTATATTATCGGTGTGTTTCCGGCAATTATGCTATTTTTGCTTTTTTCTTGCTATTTTTTTCTGTCTGTTTTTTTTTTAGTTCACTTAGGTTTTATTATGTCTTCTATTTATTTATACAAGTTCTTGCCTTAATCATTTTTGTTATTATTTATATTCAATATTTTGTTGTTGATCATTAAATGTTTAAAGAAAGTTATTTTTGTCATAGTTTTTGTCTTGAAGATTTGAATTTTTTTATAGTTTTGCATGTCATATCAAGATTATTTGACTATTTTTATGATTTCTTTATTAATATTTTTGTTTTATATTTAGATTACTTTTTTCTGTTTGTAGCTACCTTTTTGTCATTTTTCATATCTACTGTGTATTTCAGACAACTATGCTATTTTGTTTTTTTTTGACTATTTATTCTTTTGGTTTTTATGTATACTTAATGGTTTTTTTTTTATTATTAAGTGTTTAAGAAAAGTTATTTTGGTTTATAGATTTGAGTTTTTTTCATAGTTTCGTATGCCTTATCAAGATTGTTTGACTATCTTTTATGATTTTTTTAATAGTTTTTTTTTAAATATTTTTATCTTATTTTCTGTTTGTTGCTCTTATTTTTCCTATTTTTTAAATTTACTTTGTGTCTCTGACAGCTTGTTATTTTGCTTCTATTTTTTTATCTTTTCTGTGCCTGTTTTTTTTGAGTCTACTTTGGATTTATTATGTCTTTTTTTTTAATTATACATGTGTGTTTTAGTTGCTTTTTTGCTCTAATTTTTTTTTGCTGTTATTTATCTTTAATGTTTTATTTGTTAATTATTAAGTTTTTAAAAAAAGTTATTTTTTTATGATTTTTGTCTTATTAAGATTATGTATTCGATTTTTTTTTATAATAGTTGTTTTTATAGTCTTATTTTTAATATTTTTGTTCTATTTAGATTACTTTTATCGGTTTGTTGCTCTTATTTTTGTTATTATTTATATTGTCGGTGTGTTTCCGGCAATTATGCTATTTTTGCTTTTTTTCTTCCTATTTTTTTTTTGTCAGTTTTTTTTTTAGTTCACTTAGGTTTTATTATGTCTTCTATTTATTTATACAAGTGTGTTTTATTTATTTCAGATGCTTTTTTGCTATAATCATTTTTGTTATTATTTATTCAATGTTTTTTTTTGTTGATTAATAATTGTTTAAAGAAAGTTATTTTTTCTCTAGCTTTTGTTTTATAGATTTGAATTTTTTTTTATTTACTTAATTAGATTACTTTTTGTGGTTTCTTGATACTAAATTTGTCATTTTTTAAATTTACTGTGGGCCTTTAGCAACTACTTATGTTAGTTTGCTTCTATTTTATTCTATTTCTTCTATGTTTTTTCTTTTTTGACTCTACTTTGTTTTTATTATGTCTTCTATTTATTTATACATGTATGTTTTATTTATTTCAGTTGCTTTTTAGCTATACTCATCTTTGTTATTATTTATTTTTATTAGTACATTTTTTTATAATTATTTTTGTCTATCTTTTTTTATAAATGTGTTATTATTCTGTTTAAATGTTTTCTTTGTAATTATTTTTCTCAATTTTGTGTTTTTTGCAGCTTATTAAACTTTTATAAATATTATTCAAGTACGTTTGAGACAAAAGGCGCTAACGTAAAAACTTGGTTGTCCAATCAGCGATAAATAATAATTAATCATGTTGATGTTTGTTTATTTTATATTTTTTATTTGTTTAATTACTTTTTCTTCAGTATTGTTTAACATCTTTTTTTTCTAAATTTTAAAACGCTCAAAAAGTTAACGTTTTAAAAACTATGCCTACAAAAGATATAATGGCAAACTTGAAAATAGACAGTGTGTGAAAAATATACTACAAAAAAAAATACTAGTCAAAACCAAGCAAAAAACAAAAATAAAAAAAATCATATTAAAAAATTTTTTTTTTGTTGATTAATAATTGTTTAAAGAAACTTATTTTTTCCCTTGCTTTTGTTTTATAGATTTGAATTTTTTTTTTATTTACTTAATTAGATTACTTTTTGTTGTTTGTTGACATTAATTTGGTCATTTTTTAAATTTACTGTGGGCCTTTAGCAACCTTTGTTAGTTTGCTTCTTTTTTATTCTATTTCTTCTATGTTTTTTTTTGACTCTACTTTGTTTTAATTATGTCTTCTATTTTTTTATATATGTATGTTTTATTTATTTCAGTTGTTTTTTAGCTATACTCATCTTTGTTATTATTTATTTTTATTGGTACATTTTTTTTTAATATTTTTGTCTATCTTTTTTTATAAATGTGTTATTATTCTGTTTAAATGTTTTCTTTGTAACAATTTTTCTCAATTTTGTGTTTTTTGCAGCTTATTACACTTTTATAAATATTATCCAAGTACGTTTGAGACAAAAGGCGCTAACGTAAAAACTTGGTTGTCCAATCAGCGATAAATAATAATTAATCATGTTAAAGTTTGTTTATTTTATATTTTTTTTTTGTTTAATTACTTTTTCTTCAGTATTTTTTAACATTTTTTTTTCTAAATTTTAAAACGTTCAAAAAGTTAGCGTTTTAAAAACTATGCCTACAAGAGATATAATGGCAAACTTGAAAATAGACAGTGTGTGAAAAATATACTACAAAAATAAATACTAGTCAAAACCAAGCAAAAAACAAAAATAAAAAAAATCATATAAAATTTTTTTTTTTTTTGTTGATTAATAATTGTTTAAAGAAACTTATTTTTTCCCTAGCTTTTGTTTTATAGATTTGAATTTTTTTATTATTTACTTAATTAGATTAGTTTTTGTTGTTTGTTGACATTAATTTGGTCATTTTTTAAATTTACTGTGGGCCTTTAGCAACCGTTGTTAGTTTGCTTCTTTTTTATTCTATTTCTTCTATGTTTTTGTTTTGACTTTACTTTGTTTTTATTATGTCTTCTATTTAGTTATATATGTATGTTTTATTTATTTCAGTCGCTTTTTAGCTATACTCATCTTTGTTATTATTTATTTTTATTGGTACATTTTTTTATAATAATTTTTGTCTATCTTTTTTTATAAATGTGTTATTATTCTGTTTAAATGTTTTCTTTGTAATTATTTTTCTCAATTTTGTGTTTTTTGCAGCTTATTAAACTTTTATAAATATTATTCAAGTACGTTTGAGACAAAAGGCGCTAACGTAAAAACTTGGTTGTCCAATCAGCGATAAATAATAATTAATCATGTTGATGTTTGTTTATTTTATATTTTTTATTTGTTTAATTACTTTTTCTTCAGTATTTTTGAACATTTTTTTTTTCTAAATTTTAAAACGCTCAAAAGTTAGCGTTTTGAAAACTATGCCTACAAGAGATATAATGGCAAACTTGAAAATAGACACTGTGTGAAAATATACTACAAAAATAAATACTAGTCAAAACCAAGCAAAAAACAAAAATAAAAAAAATCATATAAAATTTTTTTTTTTTTGTTGATTAATAATTGTTTAAAGAAACTTATTTTTTCCCTAGCTTTTGTTTTATAGATTTGAATTTTTTTTTTATTTACTTAATTAGATTACTTTTTGTTGTTTGTTGACATTAATTTGGTCATTTTCTAAATTTACTGTGGGCCTTTAGCAATCTTTGTTAGTTTGCTTCTATTTTATTCTATTTCTTCTATGTTTTTTCTTTTTTGACTCTACTTTGTTTTTATTATGTCTTCTATTTATTTATACATGTATGTTTTATTTATTTCAGTTGTTTTTTAGCTATACTCATCTGTGTTATTATTTATTTTTATTGGTACACTTTTTTTTAATTATTTTTGTCTATCTTTTTTTATAAATGTGTTATTATTCTGTTTAAATGTTTTCTTTGTAACAATTTTTATCAATTTTGTGTTTTTTGCAGCTTATTAAACTTTTATAAATATTATTCAAGTACGTTTGAGACAAAAGGCGCTAACGTAAAAACTTGGATGTCCAATCAGCGATAAATAATAATTAATCATGTTAAAGTTTGTTTATTTTAAATTTTTTTTTTGTTTAATTACTTTTTCTTCAGTATTTTTTAACATTTTTTTTTCTAAATTTTAAAACGTTCAAAAAGTTAGCGTTTTAAAAACTATGCCTACAAGAGATATAATGGCAAACTTGAAAATAGACAGTGTGTGAAAAATATACTACAAAAATAAATACTATTCAAAACCAAGCAAAAAACAACAATAAAAAAAATCATATAAAAATTTTTTTTTTTTGTTGATTAATAATTGTTTAAAGAAACTTATTTTTTCTCTAGCTTTTGTTTTATAGATTTGAATTTTTTTTTTATTTACCTAATTAGATTACTTTTTGTTGTTTGTTGACATTAATTTGGTCATTTTTTAAATTTACTGTGGGCCTTCTTTAGCAACCTTTGTTAGTTTGCTTCTTTTTTATTCTATTTCTTCTATGTTTTTTTTTTGACTCTACTTTGTTTTAATTATGTCTTCTATTTATTTATATATGTATGTTTTATTTATTTCAGTTGTTTTTTAGCTATACTCATCTTTGTTATTATTTATTTTTATTGGTACACTTTTTTTTAATTATTTTTGTCTATCTTTTTTTATAAATGTGTTATTATTCTGTTTAAATGTTTTCTTTGTAAAAATTTTTCTCAATTTTGTGTTTTTGCAGCTTATTACACTTTTATAAATATTATTCAAGTACGTTTGAGACAAAAGGCGCTAACGTAAAAACTTGGTTGTCCAATCAGCGATAAATAATAATTAATCATGTTAAAGTTTGTTTATTTTATATTTTTTTAATTACTTTTTCTACAGTATTTTTTAAAATATTTTTTTTTCTAACTTTTAAAACGCTCAAAAAGATATAATGGCAAACTTGAAAATAGACAGTGTGTGAAAAATATACTACATAAAAAAGACTACGAAGGAATATGTAAATAGCAATACAAAAAAATACTAGTCAAAACCAAACAAAAAACAAAAATACAAAAAATCATAAAAAAATTTAGAGAATTAATAAAAGCAAAAAAAAAAGTTCAACATAATTTAAAATTGAAAAAATTAAAATATAATAATAATCAATAAAAAAAAGTTTTAACTCAAAACTAAAAGCAAAAACAAAAAATCATAAAAATAAATGGAAAAAAACCTTAGAGATTTAAATTGATCAAAAATTTAAAAAAAGTACGAAGAAACAACAACAAAAGAAAAATCAAAGAAAACAATAAAAATAATAAATAAGTAAAGCTTTGATTTTCTGTATTTTGTCAAAGGAAAAAAACAGTAAACAATTTAAAAAAAAATACAAAGAAAGTGTACTGATAAAAACAAAGCAAAAATAAGTCAAGATCATTAATAAGATATAAAAAGATTAAGAAACGGCTAAGATAAAGCAGAAAAATACAATGAAATAACAAAAGAAAACAAAGAAGCTAAAACTTTTTACTACCTAGCCAAAAAAAAATTATTTTTTGAAAAAAAAATATTAAACATGAAAAAAAACAGCTAAAAAACATTTTATTAATATAAACTTACAATGAAAAATATAACAAACGCTAATAACAGAACAGAAAAAAAAAACAATTAAAAAGATATACAAAAAATAGAGAAATAGAAAAACAAACAACAAATGATTTGCAAAAATATAAAAAATTGAACATGTCATAACAAAAAAACAAAAACAAAATTGTACAACGCTGTCTTTACACTTGCAAGCAGCATTTGATTGATTGAGCGAAGAGAAGTTGTTAAAGTAACTGAAAAAAAAATGTATGTAGAAGAAGAGCTGGTTAAACATATTGAAAAACCAAAAGACTAAAAAAAGTCAAAAACAGTAGTTTAAAATAGACAGCAAAAAACGAAAGAAAAGAAAAAATATAATTTTACGGTTTTTTTTTTCTTTTATCACTAAAACAGTGTTTTTTCCCAGGAGGTATTTTTGATGATAACCCATCCGACCAAGAAGTATTCGCAGACGCTGTAGAATTCCTCAACCAAGAAGAATCTCCTCAGACCCATTTCACATCTTTAAGTGAAAAAATTGCGAATAAAGGCCCATTTGGAGCTCTGCAATCCGCATGTCATCTGCTAAGCTGGCAAGCAGTTGCTATCTTTGGACCTCACAACGAAGAAAACGTCAATGCTGTGCAAGGAATTTGCGACTACAAGGATCTACCACATGTGATCACCAGATGGATCTTCAAGCCCGAGAAGCATCATTCTTCGATTAATTTTCACCCACATTCTTCCTATCTTAGCAACGCTTACTTGAGTATTGTAAAATTATGGGAGTGGAAGAGTTTCACTGTGTTTTTTGAAGACAATGAAAGTATCTTGCGAGTTACGGAGTTAATTCGAGACGCTAAAGACTTAGGAGTTATAGTCACAGTGAAAAAACTAGATCCAGGAGGTGGTGATGACTACCGTCCAACTCTAAAAACAGCTCTTTTATCTAAAGAAACTAACTTTATAGTCGACTGCAAAATTGATAATTTGGAACATTTTATGGTGCAAGCCCAACAAGTTGGACTGATAACGAGTGATTTTAATTTTTTGATAACAAATTTAGATCTTCAAATTATCAATTTGGAGCCTTATCAATATAGTTCTGCTAACATAACCGGCTTACGATTATTCAATTTAGAAAACCTTTCCGAAAAAGCTCCTTTCTTGGCCGATAAAATGATCAAAACTCAAGCAGTTCTTCTAGTAGATGCTGTCAATATTTTGGCAGAGGCTATCAAAGATCATGGTGATGCTACACTTGGAACTAAAAGTATCACTTGTAACTCTAGTAAAACTTTACGCCATGGTGCTACAATATCATCCAAAATTAAAGCCGGAAGATATCAGGGATTAAGTGGAAACATCGAATTTGATAACATGGGACAACGTAGCAACTTCAATTTAGAAGTTCTAGAACTCCAAGAAAATGGTCTTGCCAAAATTGGTACTTGGAATGCCAGTAAAGGGTTGAGTACATTGAGACAACAGCCTCAAGATGAGATTAATGATGTAAACAGTTTAAGAAACAAAAGTTTTGTTGTAGTTACTTGTTTGGTATCTTCTCATTATGGATATTGATAACTTTCTTAATATGATTTTTTTATAGACAGATCCTTATTGTATGTTGAAAGAAACCGCATCTTCTCTTTATGGAAATAACAGATTTGAAGGATTTGGAATTGATCTGATCCATGAATTATCTTTAATTGAAGGATTTAATTACACCTTTGTTATCAGAGAAGATAAAGCAAATGGTTCTAAAAACAAAACAACTGGTATATGGAGCGGTATGATTGGAGATGTCATGTATTATGTAAGTTGTCTTTCTTTGATTGTCATTAATTTTTTTCTTTTTTTTCTTCTTTTATTTTTCTCATAGTAATCTTTATAGCATAAAATATCTTTAATTTGTTTTGTTCCAGCAAGCGGATCTGGCAATTACCGATCTTACAATCACAGCAGAACGTGAAGAAGTTGTAGATTTTACGTCACCTTTCATGAATCTTGGTATATTTTTTTGTTCATTGATTTGTTGTGATGTATTTTTTTCTAGGAATCAGTATTTTGGCAAAGAAGCCTTCAAATGCACCTCCAAGTTTCTTTTCTTTTGCTGATCCATTCGCTTTGGACACTTGGATTGGTTTATCATTAGCTTACGCTCTGGTAACTATATCATTTTTCCTTCTTGGTCGGATAGCTCATGATGAATGGACGAACCCATATCCATGTGTGGAAGAACCAGAGTACTTGATCAACCAGTTTTCTTTGAAAAATTCTGCTTGGTATGCTATGGGAGCTTTGATGCAGCAAGGTACAGAAATCGCACCAATGTAAGAAAATCTTCTTTTAGATCATACAGATGCCATAGTTTTTCTAGAGCAACTTCTACTCGAATGATGGCAGGAGTTTGGTGGTTTTTTTGCCTCATTATGGTATCTTCATATACTGCAAGTTTGGCAGCATTTTTGGCAACCAAAAACCCAATTGAATTGTTTAGTGATGTACATAGCTTGGCAGAAAATATGGATAAATATAAATTGAGACTTGGAGCTAAATCACGAGGCGCTACTGAAGCTTTCTTCAAAGGTAAAGAAGATCCCGCTTATAAAGCCATAGCCAACTATATGGCAAGTCATCCTGATGATATGGTCTCTGACAATAAGGTTGGAATCGAAAATGCAGAAAAAGGATATTATGCGTTTTTTATGGAGGATACAAGTATTGATTATGTGATTCAAAGACATTGTGAGCTTCAACAATATGGCAGTTTGTTAGATGATAAAGGCTATGGCATTGCCATGAGAAAACGTAAGATTAGCATCTTTTCTTAGATCTTATCTTCTAAGTGTGATTTTCCAGATGCTCCATATAGAAAAAAATTAAGTACTGCTATTTTAAAACTACAAGCTTCTGGAGAAATAGAAAATTTGAAACGGAAATGGTGGGAAGAGAAACGTGGAGGAGGGCAATGCAATGTAAGTTAGTACCATTTAAGATTTCATAGATTTTATAATGAAGAAATCATCTCTACTCAGAAGAAAACTGTACCATTTGCGGAAAAAACCTATCATAAGCAAAATAGACAGATACCATAAAGTCAAAATTGGAAACATGGAAAATCCCTAGAAAGGAAGATTTTGACACTCAATATCCGCTTGTAGTATGTCATTGTAAGTTGCCTAAGTTGGGATTCAAATCCCTTAAGAGGTGTGAAACTTGAAGAAATCAGCTCAGTCTTGTACCTATCAAATCCTACACAATTTCAATAGATGCCAAGTCTGGAAAATGCAGAGGCTAATAAAATAAGCCTCATAGTTGGCTGGTGATTAAAACCAAAGCACGTTTTAGTAGAGCACCTATTCTTATAGGTGCTCTACATTTTTTCCTTCTAAACGAAGAAAGAGTACGGTTAAAACTAAAACAACGTTGAAAGAACGATTTTTATTATAAACAACAATTAAGAATACAAAGAAAAAAAAGACATATACAAAGATGAAAGAGATAAAAAAAAATTAGAAAAAAAAACGTTAAAAACAGTTAGTTGTCAGAAACGAAATATTAAAAGAACAACAAAAAAGAAACGAGAAGAAAAACGAAAGTAATAATTGATAAAAAGCTTTGACTTTTGGCAACTTGACAAGAGAAAAAAGTGGTATACAATTTAGAAAACAAAACACAATAAAAACTAAAATAAAAAATAAGCAGCTACAAGGCAAGATCATACAAAGATTAAAAGACAGCAAAAAGCAAAAAAATTACAAATGAAAATACAGAAAGTAAAGTCGTAGAAAAAAATCTTTAAAAAACTACAAAAAACAAAGCATTGAAAAAGAAATCAAAAATGAAGGAAAAAGTTTTGACATTTTGCTATTTAGTCATAAAAAAGCCTAAATTAAAAGAAAACAAAACAAAACAATGATGTTGATAATAATAAAACACCGACAAAAATAAACATTTTATTAATATAAACTAAAAATAAAATTTCTCTCTTTATTATTACAGTTTTTAAAACAACATAAAAAAATATACACAAATTGAAGAAGTGGAAAAGCAAAGAGCAGAAGGAAAGAGAACAAAGAACGAACATAATTTAAAAAAATGTTAAAGAAAGAGACATTAAGAAAAAAATACCAGCTTTGAAATTTTTCAACTCGACAAAAAATAAAGTGAAAAAAAACGAACAAATAGTATTTGATAAAAATAAACTGATGGTAAAAACATTTCAATAATATAAACTGGAATTAACAATAAAAAATATAAAAAACGAATATAATAAAAAAACTGGAAAACAAAAAAATATAGCAAAAAAAAACAAGACAAAATTAAAGCAATAAATTGGAAAAAATTTTTGGTTCTTTGCTGATTTTTAATTTCAATTTTAAAGACAACGACATTTTAACAGCATGAATTTAAAAAAAAGCAAAAAAAAAATAGCAAAAATAGGGTCAAAAAAAATTACAAACAAAATAAAAGTATACCTAAAATTGATAGATAATCATAAAACAAAAACAAAAAATTATTTTAGTAATATAAACTATTAATAAAAATAGAAAAACGGTAATAATAAAACAAGAAATGAAACAAAATAAAAAAAATATACGAAAATTAAAAAAATAGATAAGCAAAGAGCTGTAAAAAAGAGAACACAAAAAGAACATAAAGAAAAACAAATATATGACGTGGAAACCTTTCTTTCAAAAAAAGACATATACAAAGATGAAAGAAAAAAAAAATTAGAAAAAAAAACGTTAAAAACAGTTAGTTGTCAGAAACAGAAAATCAAAAGAACAACAAAAAAGGGTCGAGAAGAAAAATGAAACTAATAATTTATAAAAAGCTTTGACTTTTGGCAACTTGACAAGAGAAAGAAGTGGTATACAATTTAAAAAACAGAAAACAAAAAAAATAAAATAAAAAATAACCAGCTACAAGGCAAGATCAAACAAAGATTAAAAGACAGCAAAACGCAAAAAAATTAAAGATAATAATACACAAAGTAAAGTCGTAGAAAATAATCATAAAAAAACGCAAAATTATAAATTAATTAAAAAAACTACAAAAAAGCAAAGCATCGAAAAAGAAATGATGGAAAAAGTTTTGACATTTTGCTACTTAGCCATAAAAAAGCCTAAATTAAAAAAAAACAAAACAAAACAATGATGTTGATAAAAATAAACATTTTATTAATATAAGCTAAAAATAAAATGTTTAAGAACCGGTAATAATAAAGAGAAAAAAAAAACAAGATAAAAAGACATTAAGAAAAAAATACCAGCTTTGATATTTTTCAACTCGACAAAAAATAAAATGAAAAAAAACGAACAAATAGTATTTGATAAAAATGAACTGATGGTAAAAACAATTCGATAATATAAACTGGAATTAACAATGAAAAATAAATATAATAAAAAAACTTCAAAACAAAAAAATATAGCAAAAAAAACAAGACAAAATTAAAGCAATAAATTGGAGAAAATTTCTGGTTTTTTGCTGATTTTTAGTTTTAATTTTAAATACATTTTAACAGCATGAACTAGAAAAAAAACAAAAAAAAAAATAGCACAAATAAAGTCAAAAAAAATTATAAACAAAAAAAAGTCTACCTAAAATTGATAGATAATCATAAAACAAAGACAAAAAATTATTTTAATAATACAAACTATCAAAAAAAAATTGTAAAACGGTAATAATGAAACAAGAAAAGAAACAAAATAAAAAAAATATACGAAAATTTAAAAATTAAATAAGCAAAGAGCAGTAAGAAAGAGAACACAAAAAGAATATAAAGAAAAACAAATATAGGACTAGAAAAACAAAGGGGCAATTAAAAAAAACAATAAAAAAATACACTTTAAAATATTTTTACTTGACAAGAAATAATTGTTAACAAAAAAACGAATAAATAGTATTCTAACGACAACGACATTTTAAAAACATGAACTAAATAAAATCAAAAAGAATATAGCATAAATAAAATAAAAAAAAAACAATAAAAAGAGTATACCTAAAATTGATAGATAATCATAAAACAAAGACAAAAAATCATTTCTTAACAATATAAACTATAAATAAAAATAGAAACACGGTAGTAATAAAACAAGAAAAGAAACAAAATATAAAAAATATACGAAAATTAATAAAATAGATAAGCAAAGAGCAGTAAGAAAAAGAACATAAATAAAAACAAATTGATATATTACTAGAAAAACAAAGTGACAGTAAAAAAGACAATAAAACAATACAATTTTTTTACTAGACATGAAATAATGGTTAACAAAGAAAAACAAATAAGTAGTATTTTAATGACAACGACATTTTAAAAACATGAACTAAAAAAGAATATAGCATAAATAAAGTCAAAAAAAGCAATATAAAAGTGTACCTAAAATTGATAGATAATAAACCATAAATAAATAAAGCTGTTAAATTTGACACGAAATAAAGTGGTTAACCATTGTGAAAAAAAAAACAAACAAATAGTGTTTGAAAAATGAACAAAAGGTATTAAAACATTTCAATAATATGAACTAGAATTAACATTAAAAAATATAAAAAATTAATAGAATAAAACCAGATAAAAACACAAAAAGTAAAAAAAATTGAAAGCAAAAATGGAAAAAAGATAATAAGCCATAAAGAAGAAATTTTTTTTGTTTCTTTGGTTGTTTGACAAACTGTTTAAAAAAAGTATATGCAAAATTAATAGATAATAATAAAACAAAGGCTTATTACTACAATTTTAGTAATAAGAACTAAAAATAAAAAATACTAAAAACGGTAAAAATAAAGAAAGAAAAAAAAAAGAAAATATAATAAACAAATAGTATTTGATAAAAAATAAACTAAAGGTATTGAGACATTTCAATAATATGAACTAGAATTAGCAATAAAAAATACAAAAAATAAATTACATCAATAAAGAAAAAAAAATAGAACAAATAAAAAACACAACAAAAACAAAAAAATTGAAAAGCAAAAAAACAAAAAAAAACGAGAGAATAATTAAAACACTAAAAAGAAATATTTTTTGTCTGTTTAGCTGATTGACAAAGAAAGTTCACGCACTACATTTCTGAAAAAAAAGTTTTAATAATTAACAGCATTAAATAAAAAAATAGCAAAGCTAAAACCAAAAAAAAAAAAATTTAAAAAAGTATATCTTATATTAATAGATAGAGAAAAACAAAAAAACATCAACTAAAATAAAAAAAAAAGTTGATAGGAGCAAAAACATAAAACGTTAGAATAACACAAAAAATATCAATTTTAAATTTTCTGTTCCTAGACATGAAAAAAAGGAGTTATAGAAAAAACAATAAAATAAAACTAATAAAAATAATACAAGCTAAAATGACACTTTAATAATATAAACAAAGATCAACAACAAAAAAAAACTAAAAAAATAAAATTTGTTTGAAGAAAAAAACACAGCAGCAACATAAAATTTCTGATTTGCTGCTTTAAAATAAATTAAAAAAATAGTACTGATAAAAATAAAACAAAACTAACAAATCATCTTCATACTATATACTAAGATCAGCAATATAAAATTTGCTGAAAATAAACCATAGAAGAACAAAACTTATAGAGTAATTATTAAAAAAAAACAGTATTTAGCTAAAACTCGTAATAATCAAATACTAAGATTGAAAACAAAATAATAAAAGCAAAACCCAAAACAATTAGATAAAAAAACAAAAAAAAGTTAATAAGTGAAAAACAGTTTTGGTGTTTTGATACTAGACAAAAAAAGTGTGATACACAATTATAAGAAACAACATGGTAGTACTGACAAAAATAAAACAAGGTAAAATAACACTTAATAATATAAACTGAAATCAACAACAAAACAAAAAAGAATATGCAACATAATATACATAAATAAAAGAAAATTAAGAGCAAAGCAACAAAATAAAATCAAAGCAATAAATAAAATACAGCACTGACTTTTCGCCACTTGAAAAAAAATTTTTTTACAAAAATTATCGAAAAAGAAGATAAAAATTTTTTGATAAAAATTGAGCAAAATTATATAAGCTATTATGATAATATGCAGCAAAATAGCTGAAAAAGTTTTACAATCAATAGAAAGATAGAAGAGTATTAGAAAAAAAAACAAAGAAAGTGTGTTAACAATTATAAAAAAGTTGATAAAAAAACAAAGACAAAAATTAGAAAATACAAAACAACATATAGAAAATTGCAATAAAAGATTTAAGAAAAAAGAAAGATGGGGAAAAACTAATGAGAAAAAATAAACACAAATAACAAATTAAGTAAAAACCAAAATGAAAAAAGTTTAAACATGAAAAAAAAATAAAGCAAAACCAAAGTTTTTATTATAAGCTTGTGTTTATGATATTTCTACCTATTTTTTAAAAAATGTATAAAATTTGATTTTTTTTTGTCTTAGGCCCAAGCTGACGCAGGGGGTGAAGCCTCTCCACTTTCAATAACTGCTAACAGTAGGAACCTTTCTTTAAAAAAAAGACATATCCAAAGATGAAAGACAAAAAGAAAAATTAGAAAAAAAAACGTTAAAAACAGTTAGTTGTCAGACACGAAATATTAAAAGAACAACAAAAAAGAAACGAGAAGAAAAATGAAAGTAATAATTGATAAAAAACTTTGACTTTTGGCAACTTGACAAGAGAAAAAAGTGGTATACAATTTAAAAAACAAAACACAAAAAAAAACTAAAATAAAAAATAAGCAGCTACAAGGCAAGATCATACAAAGATTAAAAGACAGCAAAAAGCAAAAAAATTACAAATAAAAATACGGAAAGTAAAGTCGTAGAAAAAAATCTTAAAAAAACTACAAAAAACAAAGCATTGAAAAAGAAATCAAAAATGAAGGAAAAAGTTTTGACATTTTGCTATTTAGTCATAAAAAAGCCTAAATTAAAAAAAACAAAACAAAACAATGATGTTGATAATAATAAAACACCGACAAAAGTAAACATTTTATTAATATAAACTAAATATAAAATGTTTAAAAAACTGTAATAATAAAGAGAGGAAAAAAACAACATAAAAAAATATACACAAATTGAAGAAGTGGAAAAGCAAAGAGCAGAAAGAAAGAGAGCAAAGAACGAACATAATTTAAAAAAATGTTAAAGAAAGAGACATTACGAAAAATATACCAGCTTTGAAATTTTTCAACTCGACAAAAAATAAAGTGAAAAAAAACAAACAAATAGTATTTGATAAAAATAAACTGATGGTAAAAACATTTCAATAATATAAACTGGAATTAACAATAAAAAATATAAAAAATGAATATAATAAAAAAACTGGAAAACAAAAAAATATAGCAAAAAAAAAACAAGACAAAATTAAAGCAATAAATTGGAGAAAATTTTTGGTTCTTTGCTGATTTTTAATTTCAATTTTAAAGACAACGACATTTTAACAGCATGAATTAAAAAAAAAGCAAAAAAAAATAGCAAAAATAAGGTCAAAAAAAATTACAAACAAAATAAAAGTATATCTAAAATTGATAGATAATCATAAAACAAGAAAAGAAACAAAATAAAAAAAATATACGAAAATTAAAAAAATAGATAAGCAAAGAGCAGTAAGAAAGAGAACACAAAAAGAACATAAAGAAAAACAAATATATGACGTGGAAACCTTTCTTTCAAAAAAAGACATATACAAAGATGAAAGAAAAAAAAAATTAGAAAAAAAAACGTTAAAAACAGTTAGTTGTCAGAAACAAAAAATCAAAAGAACAACAAAAAAGGGTCGAGAAGAAAAATGAAAGTAATAATTTATAAAAAGCTTTGACTTTTGGCAACTTGACAAGAGAAAGAAGTGGTATACAATTTAAAAAATAGAAAACAAAAAAAATAAAATAAAAAATAACCAGCTACAAGGCACGATCATACAAAGATTAAACGTAAGAAAAAAACAAAAAAATTATAGATAAAAATACACAAAGTAAAGTCGTAGAAAAAAATCATAAAAAAACGCAAAATTATAAATTAAAAAAACTACAAAAAAACAAAGCATTGAAAAAGAAATCAAAAATGAAGTAAAAAGTTTTGACATTTTGCTATTTAGTAAGTAGTATTTTAATGACAACGACATTTTTAAAACATGAACTAAAAAAGAATATAGCATAAATAAAGTCAAAAAAAGCAATATAAAAGTGTACCTAAAATTGATAGATAATAAACCATAAATAAATAAAGCTGTTAAATTTGACACGAAATAAAGTGGTTGACAATTGTGAAAAAAAACAAACAAATAGTGTTTGAAAAATGAACAAAAGGTATTAAAACATTTCAATAATATGAACTAGAATTAACATTAAAAAATATAAAAAATTAATAAAATAAAACCAGATAAAAACACAAAAGGTAAAAAAACTGGAAAGCAAAAATGGAAAAAAGATAGAAAGCCATAAAGAAGAAAATTTTTTTGTTTCTTTGGTTGTTTGACAAACAACTCTTTAAAAAAAGTATATGTAAAATTAAGAGATAATAATAAAACAAAGGCTTATTACTACAATTTTAGTAATAAGAACTAAAAATAAAAAATACTAAAACCGGTAAAAATAACAAAAGAAAAAAAAAGAAAATATAATAAACAAATAGTATTTGATAAAAAATAAACTAAAGGTATTGAGACATTTCAATAATATGAACTAGAATTAGCAATAAAAAATACAAAAAATAAATTACATCAAATAGAACAAATAAAAAACACAACAAAAACAAAAAAATTGAAAAGCAAAAAAACAAAAAAAAACGAGAGAATAATTAAAACACTAAAAAGAAATATTTTTTGTTTGTTTAGCTGATTGACAAAGAATATTCACGCACTACATTTCTGAAAAAAAAAGTTTTAATAATTAACAGCATTAAATAAAAAAATAGCAAAGCTAAAACCAAAAAAAAAAATTAAAAAAAGTATATCTTATATTAATAGATAGAGAAAAACAAAAAAGCATCAACTAAAATAAAATAAAAAGTTGATAGGAGCAAAAACATAAAACGTTAGAATAACACAAAAAATATCAATTTTAAATTTTCTGTTACTAGACATGAAAAAAAGGAATTATAGAAAAAACTATAAAATAGAACTAATAAAAATAATACTAGCTAAAATGACACTTTAATAATATAAACAAAGATGAACAACAAAAAAAAAAACTAAAAAAATTAAATATGTTTGAAGAAAAAAACACAGCAGTACATAAAATTTCTGATTTGCTGCTTTAAAATAATTTAAAAAAATAGTACTGATAAAAATAAAACAAAATTAACAAATCATCTTGATACTATATACTAAGATCAACAATATAAAATTTGCTGAAAATAAACCAACAAAGAAAAAACTTATAGAATAATTATTAAAAAAAAAATAGTATTTAGCTAAAACTTGTAAAAATTAAATACTAAGATTCAAAATAAAATAATAAAAGCAAAAACACAAAACAATTATTTAAAAAAACAAAAAAAGGTAAAAATTGAAAAACAGTTTTGGTGTTTTGATACTAGAGAAAAAAAAGTGTGATACACAATTATAAGAAACAACATAGTAGTACTGACAAAAATAAAACAAGGTAAAATAACACTTCAATAATATGAACTAGAATTAGCAATAAAAAATACAAAAAATAAATTACATCAAATAGAACAAATAAAAAACACAACAAAAACAAAAAAATTGAAAAGCAAAAAAACAAAAAAAAACGAGAGAATAATTAAAACACTAAAAAGAAATATATTTTGTTTGTTTAGCTGATTGACAAAGAATGTTCACGCACTACATTTCTGAAAAAAAAGTTTTAATAATTAACAGCATTAAATAAAAAAATAGCAAAGCTTAAACCAAAAAAAAAAATTAAAAATGTATATCTTATATTAATAGATAGAGAAAAACAAAAAAGCATCAACTAAAATAAAAAAAAAAGTTGATAGGAGCAAAAACATAAAACGTTAGAATAACACAAAAAATATCAATTTTAAATTTTCTGTTACTAGACATGAAAAAAAGGAATTATAGAAAAAACAATAAAATAGAACTAATAAAAATAATACTAGCTAAAATGACACTTTAATAATATAAACAAAAATGAACAACAAAAAAAAACTAAAAAAATTAAATATGTTTGAAGAAAAAAACAAAGCAATACATAAAATTTCTGATTTGCTGCTTTAAAATAATTTAAAAAAATAGTAGGTACTGATAAAAATAAAACAAAATTAACAAATCATCTTGATACTGTATAGTAAGATCAACAATATAAAATTTGCTGAAAATAAACCAACAAAGAAAAAAACTTATAGAATAATTATTAAAAAAAAAATAGTATTTAGCTAAAACTTGTAAAAATCAAATATTAAGATTCAAAATAAAATAATAAAAACAAAAACACAAAACAATTATATAAAAAAACAAAAAAAGATAAAAATTGAAAAACAGTTTTGGTGTTTTGATACTAGACAAAAAAAAGTGTGATACACAATTATAAGAAACAACATAATAGTACTGACAAAAAAAAACAAGGTAAAATAACACTTAATAATATAAACTGAAATTAACAACAAAACAAAAAAGAATATGCAACATAATATACATAAATAAAAGAAAATTAAGAGCAAAGCAACAAAATAAAATCAAAGGAATAAATAAAATACAGCACTGACTTTTCGCCACTTGAAAAAAAATTTTTTTACAAAAATTATCGAAAAAGAAGAAAAAAATTTTTTGATAAAAATTGAGCAAAATTATATAAGTTATTATGATAATATGCAGCAAAATAGCTAAAAAAGTTTTACAATCAATAGAAAGATAGAAGATTATTAGAAAAAAAAACAAAGAAAGTGTATTAACAATTATAAAAAACTTGATAAAAAAACAAAGACATAAATTAGAAAATACAAGACAACATATAGAAAAATAATAAAAGATTTAGGAAAAAAAAAAGATAGAGAAAAACTAATAAGAAAAAATAAACACATATAACAAATTAAGTAAAAACCAAAATGAAAAAAGTCTAAACATGAAAAAAAAATTAACCAAAACCAAAGTTTTTATTATAAGCTTGTGTTTATGATATTTCTACCTATTTTTTAAAAAATGTATGAAATTTGATTTTTTTTTGTCTTAGGCCCAAGCTGACGCAGGGGGTGAAGCCTCTCCTCTACACATGGAAAATCTCGAAGGGGTGTTCTACGTTACAGTAGTTGGTACCATCGTATCAATTTTTTTTGTAATTTTTGAGATGTTAATGGCCACCTATAAGCTCAAATCTCGTGCCAAAATATCGTTCAAAGAAGCCTTCAAAAGCGAACTGAAAGCCTTTTTGGACTTTAACAGTAACGTAAAAGCCGTAATTAATGGAAAAAGTGGCTCTTTTTCAGAAAAAAACTCAAATAATTCACAACCAGCTCCATACGGCTTTATTCCAGCAGTCACTGGCAATGACGATAAATCATCCTAACCATGGCCTACTTTGTAATTATTACAAGAAATTGGATGTCTTTATTACCATTGCAATGTAAATAAAGATTATTAAACTAAATAGTCGTGAAAGCGTTTGAAATTATTCTATTTTTTGGTAATTTTTTTGGACGAGTGAACACTTAACTAACTGTGAACTATTGAATTGACCATAACCTATTTTATAGGAAAAAGATTAATTTTTTTTTATTGTATTACATTCTTCTTCATTTATCTTCTTTCTATAGAGTTTTTAGTGATCTGTTTTTTGTTCTCTTTTTAAAAACTGGTAACTTTTTACAACTTCTGGCTGATGTGTCTGATGAGCGTCAAAATGCCGAAACTAGACCTAGTCACAAATTTGCTGATAATAAAGAAAAATTTTCTTGTGGTAATTTTACATATACTAACTATATGATTTATGTAAAAATTTTTGATTCTACCAATTACGCTAATAACTCAAGGAGCTATACTTTTGTAAGCTTAAAAAATAAGTTACAAATAATAATAACAATTGTAAATACTGTAAATTAGTAAAAAACAAAACACATGTAGCTGGTGCTCTTTTTATTAACAGTCAAAAAGTGAGAAAAACATTTCTACATGTTTTGATGCATATAGAAGATATACTCTAAATGACAAATGTCATGTTGATAGATACAATTTGAAATAAAAGGTATATTGCTGATTAGGCAACCATGTTATTACATTTGCGTTTTTTGTCTGAAACGGATATCAAAGATATACATTGATTACAATGTAATCTTCTTTCGCTCACCTACCAACTGTAAAATAAAAAAAAATACATCTTAAACTTAGACATGTGTTGACTTGCTGATGAGTTTCAATAAGAACAAAACATGTTCAAGTTTACAGATGCAGTTTGAATGAATTTGCATTAATTTTTTTATTCTAGAAATTGACAATTAGGAAAAGCTTTGTTTACAGATTTTTTAAAAGAGACTTTACTTTTTTTTGAGTAGATAATAACTTCAAAAAGTACAACGGCTATAGATAATAATGCGCCAAAAAGTGTGACGTAGAAAACTCCAGAAAGGTTTCCGAGTCGCAGGGGGGATGCTACTCCATCTGGTTTTTTCGCAGGCTAAAATTAAAAAAATTAAGAAAAAAAATACAAAATTTTTGGATTAGGTACTTTGCATAGCCAGCCGCCGCGTTTTTCCTCCCACCATTTTTGCTTTAGGCCGTGGATTTCGCCAGTTGCTTCTAGCTTTAGTATTGCTGTACTTAATCTCTTTCTGTATGATGAATCTAGAATTAAATAATTGCAAAATTAAACGTTTTTCTTAATGAACAATGTACAACATGTTTAGTTTTTATTGGAGTTCATCAGTCACAAACAGGTCTTCTCAGCTTCAAGCAATTAATATATATGTTAAAATTTAAAAAAATATATTCTTTTGTCTAAGCAGCTTTCAATGCTTAGACTTAGCATAAGTCATATTATGTTTTTTTACTATTATCTCTCTTGTTTTTCTTATTTTCTTCATTTTTTTTTGTTTTAAGTGTTTTTTCTTATCCATGATCAGCAACAAATTTGTATGTTAGCTCTGTTTTTTTTACTATTTTTATATTTCTTGTTTTTTCATATATTGAATACCTTTCTTCTTTTTTATCTTCTTCAAATGCCATCTCTGATATAATATTAGCATTAATTTTAAGTTTTTTGGTCTGTTTTGAGTCAGGTCAGATCAGGTTAGGTCTAAAATGTTTCTAAGACCAAAACACTGTCTACGTGTCTTTAAATATTTGTATCTATTATATCGCATTATTTTGTATCTCAAAATTAGGAACAAATTTAAATTTTAGCTAATTTTGAGGTATGTACTATCTTCTGTTATAAATAGTCTGGGCAGAAATTTTTAGAATTTTTTTTAGAAATTCTAGACAAATGTTTACTTTTGTCCTAATGCCATTTTGGCAAAAGAGTGGTTTTACCTTCACTTGATTGATTGATTGCGTGAGTGATTGTTAAAGACAGTAGTACCACAGCCGTCTCTACTTAACAAGCCGTAAATATCAACTTGGCAACAACGTTAGCGGGTCTATTGTGGCAGTGGGCTCAGTTAAGACCATAGTAGACGTAGATAGGTATGACTTTCAGATCACATTAACTAATTGTTAACTTACATAAGTCACTGTATAATTTTGTAATTCCGCTCACACCACAAAAAGTGCGACTAACCGCACCTAACCTCAAAAAATTTACCTCTGCTAAATAGTGTTATTTGTCATACATCCACTAATGAAGTAACAAATTAAACACTTGAAAAAACAGTGAAAAACAAAATACACATAAACCACCATTTATTGGAAGTTTGAAACAAAAGTATTCCCACCAGAAAAATTGACACACTTGAATAAACAAACTTCAACTAGTAGATGCCAATAAACCCGCTGGCAGCGTTGCCTCATTTCGCTATTTACGGCTTGTTAATTAGAGACAGTTGTGGTAGTAGTTAAGCTGACCTGACCTGGCCTAACTTGACTGTTTTATTTATGCGTAGAAAAATATTTTTCTTATATCTGATTTACTTGGCCACCCAGACTTCTTTGGTGTTAGATATTTTTTTTGTACTGTTTTTTTAAGACGGAAGCTCTGACAGATGAAACGTAAGAACATATAAATCCGGTAAAAACAACATAATAATTATAAATACTAAAAAAATAACTTTGTTTCTAAATCTTTAGAAACAAAGCTGTAAAACAGAAAAAATAGACAAAAAATAGATAAAACTAATAAAAACTGCGTTTTCAAAAATAAAAACCACAGAGTAAGAAAAGATGTTTGAAAAGTGTGTGCTTTATTTAATAAAATTTGCTTTAAAAACAAAAAAGAACCAAACAAAGACATAATAGCAAAAAAGAGATATAACATGAAAATTAAAGCAAATAAAATAAAGCTCTAATTTTTGATTGTTTGAAAAACATTAGTTTACCGATATTAACAAAAAAAAAATGATAACAACAGGACAAAAACGAAAAAACCATTTTTTTTTATATTTTTAATAATATGAGCTGAAATTATAATTAATCATAATTTTGCTGCTGTTCTCAAGAACAGCAGCAAGACAGCGAAAAAAAAGAATATACAGTCAATGAAAAGATAGAAGAGTATTAAGAAAAACAAAAGAAAGATTTTTTAAAATAAAATATAAGTATTTTTGGTTTTAGCCGTTTTTGATGCCAAGGCGTACCACACTTATTTTTTTTTTAATTATTGTTTCTAGATTTTTTTACCATTATATTTTTTGTTTTTTCTAATTTTTCTTATTTATTAAAAAACATTTTTTCAAATTTTAAATGCTTTTTCTTATTCATAATCAGCAACAAATCTGTTTGATGTCTCAAACTTTTTTTAATACTTTGGCAGTTCTTGTTTTTTTTCTGATTTTGTCTATTGAATACTTTTTTTTTCTACAATTGCCTTCTCTGATTAAGAATCATCATCAATTAAAAAAAAAAAATTTCTGTTATGATTCAGGTCAGACCAAGCCAGGTCTCGTATGATTTCTTTATTTTTTTTTTAAAAATTTTTGTTATTAGATTTTTTTACCATTATATTTTTTGTTTTTTCTATTTTTTCTCATTTATTAAAAAACATTTTATTAAATTTTAAATGCTTTTTCTTATTCATAATCAGCAATAAATCTGTTTGTTGCCTCAAACTTTTTTTTAATATTTTGGCAGTTTATGTTTTTTTTTATGATTTCGTCTATTGAATACTTTTTTTTCTAAAAATGCCTTCTCTAATTAGGAATCATCATCAATTAAAAAAAATAACATTTTTCTGTTATGAGTCAGGTCAGACCAAGTCAGGTCTCGTATGATTTTTTTATTTTTTTTAAATTATTGTTTCGAGATTTTTTTACCATTATATTTTTTGTTTTTCCTATTTTTTCTTATTTATTAAAAAACATTTTTTCAAATTTTAAATGCTTTTTCTTATTTATAATCAGCAACAAATCTGTTTGTTGTCTCAAACTTTTTTTTAATATTTTGGCAGTTCTTGTTTTTTTTCTGATTTTGTCTATTAAATACTTTTTTTTCTACAAATGCTTTCTCTGATTAAGAATCATCATCAATTGAAAAAAAAACATTTTTCTGTTATGAGTCAGGTCAGACCAAGTCAGGTTTCGTATGATTTCTTAATTTTTTTTAAATTATTGTTCCTAGATTTTTTTACCATTATATTTTTTGTTTTTTCTATTTTTTCTTATTTATTAAAAAACATTTTTTTAAATTTTAAATGCTTTTTCTTATTTATAATCAGCAACAAATCTGTTTGTTGCCTCAAACTTTTTTTTAATACTTTGGTAGTTCTTATTTTTTTTTCTGATTTCGTCTAATGAATACTTTTTTTTCTAAAAATGCTTTCTCTGATTAAGACTCATCATCAATTAAAAAAAAACATTTTTTTGTTATGAGTCCGGTCAGACCAAGTCAGGTCTCGCATGATTTCTTTATTTTTTTTCAAACTATTGTTCCTAGATTTTTTTACCATTATATTTTTTGTTTTTTTTGTTTTTTCTTATTTATTAAAAAACATTTTTTCAAATTTTAAATGCTTTTTCTTATTCATAATCAGCAACAAATCTGTTTGTTGTCATTAACTTTTTTTTAATACTTTGGTAGTTCTTGTTTTTTCTTCTGATTTCGTCTATTGAATACTTTTTTTTCTACAAATGCCTTCTCTGATTAAGAATCATCATCAATTAAAAAAAAACATTTTGCTGTTATATATGAGTCAGGTTAGACCAAGTCAGGTCTCGTATGATTTCTTTATTTTTTTTTTAATTATTGTTCCTAGATTTTTTTACCATTATATTTTTTGTTTTTTCTATTTTTTCTTATTTATTAAAAACATTTTTTTTAATTTTAAATGCTTTTTCTTATTCATAATCAGCAACAAATCTGTTTGTTGTCTCAAACTTTTCTTTAATATTTTGGTAGTTCTTGTTTGTTTTCTGATTTTGTCTATTGAATACTTTTTTTTCTACAAATGCCTTTTCTTATTAAGAATCATCATCAATAAAAAAAAACATTTTTCTGTTATGAGTCAGGTCAGACCAAGTCAGGTCTCGTATGATTTCTTTTTTTTTTTGTTAAATTATTGTTACTAGATTTTTTTACCATTATATTCTTTGTTTTTTCTATTTTTCCTTTTTTATTAAAAAACATTTGTTCAAATTTTAAATGCTTTTTCTTATTCATAATCAGCAACAAATCTGTTTGCTGTCTAAACTTTTTTTAATACTTTGGCAGTTCTTGTTTGTTTTCTGATTTTGTCTATTGAATACTTTTTTTTCTACAAATGCCTTCTCTGATTAAAAATCATCATCAATTAAAAAAAACAAAACTTTCTGTTATGAGTCAGGTCAGACCAAGCCAGGTCTCGTATGATTTCTTTATTTTTTTTTTAAATTTTTGTTACTAGATTTTTTTACCATTATATTTTTTGTTTTTTCTATTTTTTCTCATTTATTAAAAAACGTTTCATCAAATTTTAAATGCTTTTCTTATTCATAATCAGCAACAAATCTGTTTGTTGCCTCAAACTTTTTTTTAATACTTTGGTAGTTCTTGTTTTTTTTCTGATTTCGTCTATTGAATACTTTTTTTTCTACAAATGCTTTCTCTGATTAAGAATCATCATCAATTAAAAAAAAACATTTTTCTGTTATGAGTCAGGTCAGACCAAGTCAGGTCTCGTATGATTTCTTTATTTTTTTTAAATTATTGTTCCTAGATTTTTTTACCATTATATTTTTTGGCTTTTTCTTATTTATTAAAAAACACTTTTTCAAATTTTAAATGCTCTTTCTTATTCATAATCTGCAACAAATCTGTTTGTTGCCTCAAACTTTTTTTTAATACTTTGGTAGTTCTTGTTGTTTTTTCTGACTTCGTCTATTGAATACATTTTTTTCTACAAATGCCTTCTCTGATTAAATTAAAAAAAACATTTTCTGTCATGAGTCAGGTCAGACCAAGTCATTTTTTTAATACTTTGGTAGTTCTTGTTTTTTTTTTCTGATTTCGTCTATTGAATACTTTTTTTTCTACTAATGCCTTCTCTGATTAAGAATCATCATCAATTAAAAAAAAACATTTTTCTGTTATGAGTCAGGCCAGACCAAGTCTGGTCTCGTATGATTTCTTTATTTTTTTTCAATTATTGTTCCTAGTTTTTTTTAACATTATATATTTTTATTTCTATTTTTTTTTATTTATTAAAAAACATTTTTTTAATTTTAGATGTTCCTAGATTGTTTTACCATCATGTTTTTTGTTTTTACTATTTTTTCTAATTTATTAAAAAATATTTTTTCAAATTTAGAATGCTTTTTCTTATTCATAATCAGCAACAAATCTGTTTGTTGCCTCAAACTTTTTTTTAATACTTTGGCAGTTTATGTTTTTTTTTCTGATTTTGTCTATTAAATACTTTTTTTCTACAATTGCCTTTTCTGATTAAGAATCATTATCAATTAAAAAAAATTTTTTTTCTGTTATGAGTCAAGTCAGGTCTCGTATGATTTCTTTATATTTTTTAAATTAATGTTTTTAGGATTTTTTGCTGTATTGTCTTCTTTAGTTTTTTTTTATTACTTTTTATCTATTCTGTAACCGTGTCATCATATCTTTTCATGCTTACTTTTGCCTTAAGATGATCTAGCATAAGAGTGATTTTAATTTGTACCTAAGCTAACCTGACCTGATCTAACTTGACTGTTTTGTTTTTGCGTAAAAAAATATGTACTGGTTGATTTTCATTTATTTGCTGCTAGAGTATGAATTCAAACTAATAAACCTGATCTAGTAAACAAAGCTGACTTAACTTGACGTAACTTAACCGTTGTCTTTTAGCGTAAAACAATATGTTTTCTGTATCTGATTTATCTACAAATCTTTTCATGCATACTTTTGCTTTAAGATCGTCTGGCATAAGAGTGATTTTAACTTTTCTTGTTAAATACAGTAGTAGCTAAGCTGACTTAACTTGACTTAACTTAACCGTTGTCTTTTTGCGTAGAACAGTATGCTTTCTGTATCTGATTTATCTACAAATCTTTTCATGCATACTTTTGCTTTAAGATCGTCTGGCATAAGAGTGATTTTAATTTTTTTTGTTAAATACAGTAGTACCTAAGCTGACCTGACCAGGCCTAACTTGACTGTTTTATATTTGCATAGGAAGATATATACTGGTTGATTTTGATTTATCTGCTGCCAGAGTATGAATTCAGATTAATAAAAACAAGAAAAAACAAAAAAGCATAAAACAAACATTAAAGGACTTCATAAATAGAGATATAAAAACTAAACAAAAAAAAAAGAACGACAAAGCAAATACTTAATGCCTCTCTACATTGGTTACTCATAGTGACCAATAAGATACAAGCAAAATGCAATATATTCCCCACAACAACAAAATTTCTTACTTTTTCTCATAGCTATCCCATATCCTTTTTCATCAATTAAACTACCAAATTGTTGCAGATCACAATTTCTTTGAACTTCATATTCAATACTTGTAGACTCCATAAGAAACGCATACAAGCTGCTCTTAGCTCTCATAACACCAATTTTATTTTCAGTTACCATATTCTGTTGATTTTTCCTTAAAACAAAAGAAAGTTTAAAAAACAAAAACTAAATGTTGTTTTCAGGTACTTTAGATAGCTGCCAACGTGTCTGAATAGAGGATCTTTATGTTCTTTAAAAAAGCTTTCAGTTGTGCCATTATATTTAGCTCCAAGCTGAAACTTATGTGTGTCTTGATTTTCCATAAAATCCTGAAGATTATTGAAGAAACGTATTGGACTTTCTGTGGTCAGAAAGGCGGCAAGATTGGCAGTATATGATGAGACCATTATTAGTACAAAGAACCACCAGACCCCTGCCATCATTCTGGTAGATGTTGCTCTAGAATTTTAATTTTATGAAAAAAAAAAAGAAATATTATAAGATTTATGCGATATATCTCACTCACAATGTAACATCATAATAAGTATAAATAAATATTGCATTAGACCTTACAGTATTTTTTAATTCTCCTAAAATGTCATAAAAGTAATTCGCTCTTACTCTAACTTTATGTAAGATAGTCAACAGAAGAGAGATGAAGAATGGGTCAGTCACCATCTGTTTTAAATGGTGACTTTATATAAATTATTTAAAAAAAAATTAAACAACAGAAAATCAAATTTTGTTTAAAATTATCAAATATTTGCTAAGCTTAATTCAGTAATACGTCAAAAAAAATAATTAAATCAAATTTAAAAAATATAAGTTTTACAAGATTTGGGAGAATATTTAACAATTGTAGGTTAAAATCTGCCAATATGCTTCCTCTACCTGTGCCGTGCCGTAGAATTCTACTTTTTCATCTATTTTTTTTTCATTTTTTGCTAAGAGAGCTGGCTAAGTTTATTTCATGTTGAGCTTATTTTATTCTGTGTATTTAAAACAAAAGAAGACTACATAACGGAAGCCTGTTAATTTGCTTTTTCTACCCGTGCCGTGCCGTGGAGTAATACCTTTTATTAGATAAATTTTTTTTGCTAAGAAACATGGTTAAGTTTATTTTACTCTGTTTATTTAGAACATAAAGAGACGAGATAATTTACGACGTCAGACTACAGCCTATATACAAAAAATTGAAAACAAACCTAGGGGCTATTTCCGTCCCCTGCTGCATTAGAGCCCCAATAGAAAACCAAACAGAATTCTTAAAAGTAAACTGATTAATCAAATATTTTGGTTTTTGGACGCATGGATATGGGTTGATCCACTCTTTATGACACATTCGCCCCAAAAGGGTAAATGACAATGTCACCAAAACGTAAGCAACTCCTAGACCAATCCAAGTTTCAAAATGAAAAGGATCAGCAAAAGAGAAAAAGTTTGGCGGCGCAGTGGATGGTTTAAGTGCCAACATACTAATCCCTAAAAAAGATCAGATACAAAGATATTATTGTTGAATAAACATTTACCTAAATACATAAAAGATGAAGTAAAATCAACGGCTTCTTCACGTTCAGATGTAATTGTTAAGTCAGATATTGCCAAATCGGCTTTCTAAAACCAAAAAAATATATTAATGAAGAAAGAAGAAAATTAAAACAAACGATTTAAAAACAATTTTTGAAGTCTACCTAAAAAATAGTACTAAAAGTAGACAAGAAAAATACAGAAATAAGCATCTAAAGAAAAAACCATATGAACTAAAAAAAACTAAAAATTTAGTAAAAAAACAAGTGTAAGAGCGAAAAACAAACTGAATGCAAAAAAATACAACAGAATCTATATAAAGAAGATATTGTCATATCAGCTTTCTGAAGCCAAAAAATATTTAAATAAAAAAAAAAGAAAATTAAGATTTGTAATTTGACTAATAAACAAAAAAAAAATTGAAAAAAAGTCTAGATACATGCAATAGACTAATAAAGATGCAACAACAAAAAAAAATTAATAAAAAACTTTTGAAAAAAAAAATGAAAGTGCTATAGTACCATCAAATTCCGTTAGCAAAAAAAAAAAGTAGAATAGTACAAATTAGCCAATCAAAAAAAAAACCGAAATAAAATTTGACATAAATAACCATATAAAAAAAAATCTAAACTAGAAAAAAGTAAAAATACAGTAAAAAACAATTGTGAGAGCAAGAAAAACATATACAAAACAGAATAGCATTAAGAACAAATGACGCAATAGAGAAAGCAAATAAAAAACTGAAAAAGTTATGAATATTAAACTAAATGCAAAAAAATACAAGAGAAAATATATAAAAAAGATATTGCCAAATCGGCTTTCTAAAGCCAACAAATATATTAGTGAAGAAAGAAGAAAATTAAAATAAACAATTTAAAAACAATTTTTGTAGTCTATCCAATAAACAAAAAGAAAATGTAAAAAAATGTACAAACAAAAAAAATAGTACTAAAAGTAGACAAGAAAAAAACAAAAACTAAAACAGAAATAAGCATGTAAAGAAAAAACCATATGAACTAGAATAAACTAAAATTTTAGTAAAAAAACAAGTCTAAAAGCGAAAAACAAACTAATCGCAAAAAAATGCAACAGAAACTATATAAAGAAGATATTGGTCATATCAGCTTTCTGAAGCCAAACAATATTCAAATAAAAAAAAAAAATTAAGATTTGTAATTTGGCTAATAAACAATAAAAAATTGAAAAAAGTCTAGATACATGCAAAGTCAATAGACTAATAAAGATGCAACAACAAAAAAAAATTAATAAAAAGCTTTTAAAAAAAATGAAAATAAATGTACTATAGTACCATCAAATTCCGCTAGCAAAAAAAAATGTAGAATGAATAGTACAAATTAGCCAATCAAAAAAAAACAGAAATAAAATTTGATAAAAATAAGCTTCTAAAAAAAACATCTAAACTAGAAAAAACTGAAAATACAGTAAAAAACAATTGTGACAGCAAGAAAAACAAATATAAAACAGAATAGCATTAAGAACAAATGACGCAATAGGAAAAGCAAATAAAAAAAAAAAGTTATAAAAATTAAACTAAATGCAAAAAAATGCAACAGAAAATATATAAAGAAGATATTGCCACATCGGCTTTCTATAGCCAAAAAATATATTAATGAAGAAAGAAGGAAATTAAAATAAACAATTTAAAAACAATTTTTGTAGTCTATCCAATAAACAAAAAGAAAATGTAAAAAAATGTACAAACAAAAAAAAATAGTACTAAAAGTAGACAAGAAAAAAACAGAAACTAAAACAGAAATAAGCATGTAAACAAAAAACCATATAGACTAGAAAAAACTAAAAATTTAGTAAAAAAACAAGTGTAAGAACAAAAAACAAACTGACTGCAAAAAAATACAACAGAATCTATATAAAGAAGATATTGTCATATCAGCTTTCTAAAGCCAAAAAATATTTAAATAAAAAAAAAGAAAATTAAGATTTGTAATTTGACTAATAAACCAAAAAAAAAAATCTACGACATGCGAAGTCAATAGACTAATAAAGAAAAAAAAAGGAAAATTAAGATTTGTAATTTGACTAATAAACAAAAAAAATTGAAAAAAAGTCTAGATGCATGTGAAGTCAATAGACTAATAAAGATGCAACAAAAAAAAAATAATAAAAAACTTTGAAACAAAAAATAATAAAAATACTATAGTACCATCAAATTCCGCTAGCAAAAAAAAAGTAGAATAGTACAAATTAGCCAATCAAAAAAAAAAACAGAAATAAAATTTGACATAAATAACCATATGAACAAAAACATCTAAACTAGAACAAACTAAAAATACAGTAAAAAATAATTGTGAGAGCAAGAAAAACATATACAAAACAGAATAGCATTAGGAACAAATGACGCAATAGGGAAAGCAAATAATAATCAAAAAAAGCTATCAAAAACAAACTAAATGCAAAAAATGCAAGAAAACCTATATAAAAAAGATATTGCCAAATCAGCTTGCTTAATCCAAAAAAATATTTTAATTAAGAAAGAAACAAACCAATTTTTGTAACTTGATTGATAAACAAAAAAAAATAATTAAAAAGTACTTATTCAAAAGCTTTTGAAACAAATAACAATAAAAATACTGCAAAAAGTACAGTCACGTCAAAGTCCGCTGGAAAAAAAAGCTAAAAAAATTCTCGAGCAATAAAATGTAAAACTAAACAAAAAAAGTACAAGAGTAAACATGTAGTAGAAAAAAAAACAAGATAACAAATAACCTAGAAAAAACTAAAAATACAGTAAAAAAACAATTGTGAGAGCAAAAAACAAACTAAACGCAGAAAAATGCAACAAAAACTATATAAAGAAGATATTGTCATATCAGCTTTCTGAAGCCAAAAAAATATTTAAATAAAAAAAATAAAATCAAAATTTGTAATTTGAGTAATAATAATAAAAAATGAAAAAAAGTCTACAACATGCAAAGTCAATAGACTAATAAAGATGCAACAACAAAAAAAAATTAATAAAAAGCTTTTGAAAAAAAAGAAAATAAAAGTACTATAGTACCATCAAATTCCGCTAGCAAAAAAAATGTAGAATAGTACAAATTAGCCAAAAAACAAAAATAAAATTTGACATAAAAAACCATATAAAAAAAAAATCTAAACTAGAAAAACTAAAAATACAGTAAAAAACAATTGTGAGAGCAAGAAAAACATATAGAAAACAGAATAACATTAAGAACAAATGACGCAATAGGAAAAGCAAATAATAAACAAAAAAAGCTATCAAAAACAAACTAAATGCAAAAAATGCAAGAAAACCTATATAAAAAAGAAATTGCCAAATCAGCTTGCTTAATTCAAAAAAATATTTTAATTAAAAAAGAAACAAACCAATTTTTGTAACTTGATTGATAAACAAAAAAAATAATTAAAAAGTACTTATTCAAAAGCTTTTGAAACAAATAACAATAAAAATACTGCAAAAACTACAGTTACGTCAAATTCCGCTGGAAAAAAAAGCTAAAAAAATTCTCGAGCAATAAAATGTAAAACTAAACAAAAAAAGTACAAGAGTAAACATGTAGTAGGAAAAAAACCAGATAACAAATAACCTAGAAAAAACTAAAAATACAGTACAAAAACAATTGTGAGAGCAAAAAACAAACCAAACGCAGAAAAATGCAACAAAAACTATAAAAAAAAGATATTGTTATATCAGCTTTCTGAAGCCAAAAAAATATTTAAATAAAAAAAATAAAATCAAACTTTGTAATTTGAATAGTAATAAAAAAAAATAAAAAAAGTCTACAACATGCAAAGTCAATAGACTAATAAAGATGCAACAACAAAAAAAAAATAATAAAAAACTTTGAAACAAAAAATAATAAAAATACTATAGTACCATCAAATTCCGCTAGCAAAAAAAAAGTAGAATAGTACAAATTAGCCAATCAAAAAAAAAAACAGAAATAAAATTTGACATAAATAACCATATGAACAAAAACATCTAAACTAGAACAAACTAAAAATACAGTAAAAAATAATTGTGAGAGCAAGAAAAACATATACAAAACAGAATAGCATTAGGAACAAATGACGCAATAGGGAAAGCAAATAATAAACAAAAAAAGCTATCAAAAACAAACTAAATGCAAAAAATGCAAGAAAACCTATATAAAAAAGATATTGCCAAATCAGCTTGCTTAATCCAAAAAAATATTTTAATTAAGAAAGAAACAAACCAATTTTTGTAACTTGATTGATAAACAAAAAAAAATAATTAAAAAGTACTTATTCAAAAGCTTTTGAAACAAATAACAATAAAAATACTGCAAAAAGTACAGTCACGTCAAAGTCCGCTGAAAAAAAAAGCTAAAAAAATTCTCGAGCAATAAAATGTAAAACTAAACAAAAAAAGTACAAGAGTAAACATGTAGTAGGAAAAAAACAAGATAACAAATAACCTAGAAAAAACTAAAAATACAGTAAAAAAACAATTGTGAGAGCAAAAAACAAACCAAACGCAGAAAAATGCAACAAAAACTATATAAAGAAGATATTGTCATATCAGCTTTCTGAAGCCAAAAAAATATTTAAATAGAAAAAATAAAATCAAAATTTGTAATTTGAGTAATAATAAAAAAAAAATGAAAAAAAGCCTACAACATGCAAAGTCAATAAACTAATAAAGATGCAACAACAAAAAAAAATTAATAAAAGGCTTTAAAAAAAAAAGAAAATAAAAGTACTATAGTACCATCAAATTCCGCTAGCAAAAAAAATGTAGAATAGTACAAATTAGCCAAAAAACAGAAATAAAATTTGACATTAATAACCATATAAAAAAAAACATCTAAACTAGAAAAAACTAAAAATACAGTAAAAAACAATTGTGAGAGCAAGAAAAACATATACAAAACAGAATAATATTAAGAACAAATGACGCAATAGGGAAAGCAAATAATAGACAAAAAAAAAGCTATCAAAAACAAACTAAATAAAAAAAATGCAAGAAAAACTAAGTTAAAAAGATATTGCCAAATCAGCTTGCTTGAACCAAAAAAATATTTTAATTAAGAAGGAAAGAAACCAGTTTTTTTAATTTGATTAATAAACAAAAAAAAATTAAAAAATACTTACTGAAAAACACCTTTTGAAACAAATAATAATAAAAATACTGCAAAAAGTACAGTCACGTCATATTCCGCTGGAAAAAAAAGCTAGAAAAATTCTCGAGCAATAAAATGTAAGAGACTACAAAAAAACTAAACAAAAAGAAAACTAAAAGAGTAAACATGTAATAGAAAAAAAAAGCAAAATAAGAAATGACTTAGGAAAAACAAAAAATACAGTAAAAAACCATTTATTGTATGAGCAGGAAAAGCATATACAAAACAAAAAAGCATTAGGAACAAACGACGCAATAGGAAAAGCAAATAAAAAACAGTGAAAGTTATAAAAATTAAACTAAATGCAAAAAAATGCAAGAGAAAACATATAAAAAAGATATTGCCAAATCAGCTTTCTAAAGCCAAAAAAATTATTTAATAAAGAAAAAAAAAATCACTATTTGTAATTTGACAAATAGAAAAAAAATAAAAAGTACCTTACAAACATGCAAAGTCAAGAAACTCTTGAAAATGCAACAACAAAAAAATTAATAATAAGAAGCTTTTGAAACAAAAAAGAATAAAAAGACTGCAAAACATTAAATCACATCAAATTCTGCTTGCAAAAAAAATGTACCAACAAAAAATACTGTAAATAGTACAAAAATGACAGACAAAAAAACACAAAATGAGAATTTGACAAAAATAAACATATAAAGAAAAAAAAAGTTTATAAACTAGAAAAAAACTGAAAACACAATAAGAAAACCATTGTGAGAGCAGAAAAAACATAAAAAACAAACAAATGACCCAAGAGAGAAAGCAAATAGAAAAGTTATAGAAAACCAAAAAAAGTTATAAATAAAGATGCTGGTAAATCAGTTTTTTGAAGCCAAAAAAAATTTCAATAACGAAAAAGGAAAATCAATCTTTTTAATTTGACTCAAAAACAAAGAGATAAAAATTCGAATGTACCTACAAACATGCCAAATCAAGCGACTAGGGATACAGGAACAACAAAAAAAAAAGCTTTTGAAACAAAAAATAATAAAAGTACTGCAAACGTATAGTCACATTAAAATCTGCTGGCTAAAAAAAAATTTCTAAGCAAAAATAGTAAGCATATACAAAACAAAAAAACATTAAAAACCAAAAAAAGACGCAATAAAAACAAAAAAAGTTATAAAAAACTAACTAAATGTAAACAAATACAAGAGAAACTATATAAAAAAATAAGAAATAAATTTAAAATAAAGAGTAAAAAACAGATAAAAAATTATTGTTTCTAAAATAAAATAAGAAAAAGCTTTTAAAACAATTGAATAAATTATTAAAAAAGCACTTTTGGTAGCTCGTTGAAAAACACAAACCAATCAAAAACACAAACTTGACAAAAAAAAGTAAAAAAATGAAAAAACACACAATTCTGGAAGCAAGAAAAGCTTATACAAAACAAAAAACATTGAGAACAAATAGCGCAATAGAGAAAGCAAATAGGAAACAAACTAAATGCAAAAAAAGCACATAAAAAAAACGTAATAATAAATGAATTAAAAATATTGTGTGTAAAAAGCCAGTAAAAATCTATTAATATTTCAGAAAAAGCAGGAAAAACAATGGAAAGAATATAATAATTTATAAAAAAAACGCTTTGATAAATTATTGGAAGAGACAAACAAAGCAAAAACACAAAAAAACAAGTAAAAGAACAAGAGAAAAACAATTCTAAGAGCGAGAAAACTATATAAATGAAAAAACATAAATAGTTATAAAAAACAAACTAAATGCAATAAAAATGCAAGAAAAACTATATAAAAAAGACGTCATAGTATTAATAGATTAAAAATAACATGTGAAAAACAAGTGAAAATGTATTGACTCTAAAAAAAAAGCAGAAAAAGCATTGAAAAAAGTAAAATAATTTATCAAAAAAGCACTTTGTGACAAGGCGTTGGAAGTGAAAAACAAAGCAACACACACAAACAATAAAAATAAAAATACAAAATGAATTTTTTTGTTAAAAACAATTACATAATCTATAATATCTCCAATTATTCCATTCCACTTTCCAGTTTTAGGATCTTTTACGCCATTTGATTTGTCGTGTCTAAGTATAATAGTATAAGTAAACCCTTCTATTTCTGACAATTTTTGTATTAAATCAATGCAAAAACCTTCAAATCGGTCATTTCCGTGTAGATATTTAGATGTTTCCTTGAACATGCAGAAGGGCTCATTCTAAAAAAATAAATATTTTTTTACAACAGCACCTTAATTATAACAAATATTTAAATTCAATTTTTTTTAGCATCAGAGGTGAGATCATATTATTAAGATAAAAGTGTCACTTACTATAACAACTGGTCAAAAAACAAATCTGTTAACAGATAGTAAAAAAAATCAATTGTAATTGATAAAATATGGTTTAAAAATCATTAAAATATTTAAAAAAATATTAAGTAAAGCGTGATCAACTATGACTGCTTGAGTTGGCAATATTTTTTAGAAAATTTTATTAATTGTCTAGTTGCAACACTGTAACCGAACACGCTTGTTTGCCAACATTATTTTTATTTGTTATTTGCAAATCATTACGAATACATAAAATATATATATAAAAAAAAATAATATCAATACAAGAGAAAAAGAAATAATAATTTGACACAACACTCATTCAAAAAATTGTAGGTTATGTTACAACGACTAACTTTTTAATTGGCATCTGTCAATAAAGTTGTAAGTGTCAAAGGTGTCACCCGTCAACAACAGAAAGTAGTTGCAGTTCACTATTTTAAAATAAAATGTAGAATAGTTAACTCAAACAGTTCTATTTGATCACCCTGCAAAAAAGCAGATAGGTGAAAAGCAGTAAAATATAAAAATTTAATAAATTTAAAATATTACAATATTACTAAGGGAAAACAAAACCATACAAATTACAAAAAAACTATTTACATTTAAAAAAATTCAGAACAAAAACTAAAACAAATAAGCAAAAAAAAAATAACAAAAAAAGCATAAAAACACTATAACAAAATAACATTTTAATTAAGTTTGGTTTTTTTAGATCATTTTAGTTTAATTCAGTTCATTTTATTTCAATTCATTTTATTTTAGTTTATTTCAGTTTATTCTAGTTCATTTCAAATTGTTTTAGTTCAATTCAGTTTATTTTAACTCAATTTAGTTTATTTCAGTTTATTCCAGCTTATTCTAGTCTATTTCAATTACTTTTAACATATTTTAGTATATTTTAGTATATTTTAGTATATTTTAGTATATTTTAGTATATTTTAGTATATTTTAGTATATTTTAGTATATTTTAGTGTATTTTATTATATTTGAGTATATTTTAGTATATTTTAGTATATTTTAGTATATTTTAGTGTATTTTAGTATATTTTAGTATATTTTAGTATATTTTAATATATTTGAGTATATTTTAGGATATTTTAGTATATTTTAGTATATTTTAGTATATTTTAGTCTATTTTAGTATATTTTAGAATATTTTAGTATATTTTAGTATATTTTAGTATATTTTAGTATATTTTAGTATATTTTAGTATATTTTAGTATATTTTAGTATATTTTAGTATATTTTAGTATATTTTTGTTTATTTTAGTTTATTTTAGTTTATTTTAGTTTATTTTAGTTTATTTTAGTTTACTTTAGTTTATTTTAGTGTATTTTAGTTTATTTTAGTTTATTTTAGTTTATTTTAGTTTATTTTATTTTAGTTTATTATAGTTTATTTTGGTTTATTTTAGTATTTTAGTTTATTTTAGATTATTTTAGATTATTTTAGTTTATTTTAGTTTATTTTAGTTTATTTTAGTTTATTTTAGTTTATTTTAGTTTATTTTAAAATAGTGTATACGCAAAACTTGTGAATCTAGAAAAAGCGTTTGATTGTGTAACAAAAACATAAAAATTATTACAAGAAAAAAAAGTATTGTAGAAATAAAAAAGAGTTTTGAAGAAAATTAGGTGTAAAGCAAAAATCCAAAAAATTACCAAATAAGTTATGACAATAAAACTTCGATTTCTTAAGCTGCCAGCACCCCCAAAATTACTTTTAAATTTTGTCTTCACAAATGTGAACCCTTTATCAGGACTCCAAATACCAATCGTACCAAGTCCCTTTTCTTGAAGTTCTAAAATGTCTAAATTAAAGTACTTTCGCTGTCCATGATTATCAAATTCTATATTTCCTGTAAATCCTTTATACTTTCCTTCTTTAATTTTTTCTAAAATTGATACACCTTGGCTGAAATCATTGGAAAATTTACAATTTATGGTTTTGGAGTCAATAGTACTGTTAATAAGTACTCTATCTAGAACATTAATGGCGTCTACCAAAAGAACAGTTTCAGTTCTAATTTGATTCATTGGCTGAAATATAGGGTTATGTAGCACATTTTTTAGGTTAAATAATCTTAAACAGGTTATATTAGCTAAGCTGTGCTTGAATAGATCTAAATTGATCATTTGGAAATCTAAGTTAGTAATAAAATAGTTATAGTCTTTAGACATTATTCCAACTTGCTGCGCTTGAATTAGAACGTTTTCCAAGATTTCTATTTGACAATCAATTACAAAATTAGTTTCTCCAGATATAAGTACTTCTTTGAAACTAGGCTTATAGTCTCCTTTCCCTTCATGATCTAGTTTTTTAACTGAAACAATTATTCCTAGTTCTTTTCCCACACGTATTAGTTCCACCATGCGCAAAATACCCAAATTGTCGTCAAAAAATACTGTAAAACTCTTCCAGCCCCATAATTTTACAATATCTTGATAAGCCTTGCTAAGATCAGCAAAATGCGGATAGAAATTAATTAATGTGCTGCTGATTTTAGGCTTGTAGAGCCATTTTGCTATGATATGTGGTATAGTTTTGTTAGCACATAGTTCTTGAACCACACTCACACTTTCTATACTATCAGGACCAAAAATTATCCTAGCTTTGTTGTTCAACAAACTACATGTGGTTTTAAAAGCCTCAAAAACATTTGATTTTTGTACTTTTTTAGTCAAAAACTGAAGATTTGAAGATTTTATAGCGTTTTTCAGTACTAGTTCATGATTATAGTCATGGTCAAAAACACCTCCTGAAGAGGGTATAATGTCTAATTAGAAGATTTAAGACAGATAAACTTACCAATCACCAAAGAGGCTGTACAAAAAACTGGCTGTATCAGCAGAAGTAAGACAACCCATTTTCTAATCATTGTAATCTAGAACAAAAACGTCGTTTAGAGAAATTGGTTGACAATTTAGGATTTTTGATAAACTGCACAATAGTAGTGAACTAAGCATGAAAAGATAAAAAAAACAAACAATTAAAAAGAGAGAAACAACGATGAAAACTAAACAAAAATTTTACAACACAGAATATTAAAAAAAAACAATAGAAAAGTTAGAAAATCACTGAAAAAAAGACAATTTATTTTAATTTATTAAACAAGCTAACAAAAAACCAAGTGAAAATAAATAAAGAAATAAACAAAAAATAATAATATATTGATTTATTGCTAGCTTTTGAAATTATAAAAACTTGACATTTTTTCAAATTTTTCTTTCCGGTATTTTTTCTGCTGTTTTTTGTTTATACTACATTCTTAGTAACTAGTGTAAGACTACAAAATAACAATTAATTTAAAAAAAGTAAAACATGCATAAAAAACCAAAAAAAATTAACAAAATAAAGAGAAACTTTTTCCAGAAGCTACAAAATTGAAAAAAAATTGTAAAAAATAATGTAAAAGTAAAAAATCAAGAGAAAACTTAAAAAATAAAAAAAAAACTATTGAAAGTAATAAGAAAAAAGATCTGGAAAAATGAAAAAATAGAGATAAAAAATTTCAACTCAATGATAAGCCAGCTAGCAGCAATAAAAAAATAAATAGAAAGATACTTCTAAGATAATAAAATAAATATAATTATTATTGACATTATTTTAGTTTAAGAATACAAAAAAAATTAGCATTGTTGTCTTATTTATTTTTTTTGTGTTTTTTTGTTAAGTCTAGATTCTTGGCTTAATCATACAAAACTACAGAATAATAATGTAAAAAAGACTAAATACGAAAGTGAATTCAAAAGTTTCTTTTAGTTTATCTCAATACATTTTAGTTTATTCAAATTATTTCAATTTATTTTAAATTATTTTAATTTATTTTAATTTATTTTAATTTATTTTAATTTATTTTAATTTATTTTAATTTATTTTAATTTATTTTAATTTATTTTAATTTATTTTAATTTATTTTAATTTATTTTAATTTATTTTAATATATTTTAATTTATTTTAATTTATTTAAATTTATTTTAATTTATTTAAATTTATTTTAATTTATTTTAATCTATTTTAATTTATGTTAATTTATTTAAATTCATTTTATTTTATTTTATTTTAATTTATATTAATTTTTTTTTTATTTATTTTAATTCATTTTAATTTATTTTAATTTATTTTAATTTATTTAAATTATTTTTATTTATTTTAATTTATTTTGATTTATTTTAATTTATTTTAATTTTTTTAAATTTTTTTTTAATTTATTTTAATTTATTTTAATTTATTTTAATTTATTTTTATTTATTTTAGTTTATTTTAGTATATTTTAGTTTATTTTAGTTTATTTTACTTTATTTTAGTTTATTTTAGTTTATTTTAGTTTATTTTAGTTTATTTTAGTTTATTTTAGTTTATTTTAAATATTTTAATTTATTTTAATTTATTTTAGTTTATTTTGATTTGTATTAATTTATTTTAATTTGTTTAAATTTATTGTAATTTGTTTTAGTTTAATTCAGTTTATTTTAGTTTAATTTAATTTATTTTAGTTCAACTTAATTTATTTTTGTTTAATTTAGCTAATTCTAGTTTATATCAATGTATTTAAAATTATTATAGTTTATTTTACTTTATGTTAATTTAATTTAGTATTTTTTAGTTCATTCTAGTTTGATTAGAATTTTTTTAGTTTGATCTATTTTAGTTTATTTCAGTTTATTTAGTTCATTCTAGTTCAATTCAGTTTATTTTAATTTATTCTAGCTTAATTAAAATCATTTCAAATTACTCCAGTTTATTCCAGCTTATTTCAATTTATTTTAGTTTATTTTAGTTTATTTTAGTTTATTTTAGTTTATTTTAGTTTATTTTAGTTTATTTTAGTTTATTTTAGTTTATTTTAGTTTATTTTAGTTTATTTTAGTTTATTTTAGTTTATTTTAGTTTATTTTAGTTTATTTTAGTTTATTTTAGTTTATTTTAGTTTATTTTAGTTTATTTTAGTTTATTTTAGTTTATTTTAGTTTATTTTAATTTATTTTAGTTTATTTTAGTTTATTTTAGTTTATTTTAGTTTATTTTCGTTTATTTTAGTTTATTTTAGTTTATTTAATTTATTTTAGTTTATTATAGTTCATTTTAGTTTATTTTAGTTTATTTTAGTTTAATTTTATTTATTTTAGTTTATTTTAGTTTATTTTAGTTTATTTTAGTTTATTTTAGTTCAATTTAGTTTATTTCAGTTCATTTTAGCTTTTTCTAATTTAAATCAAATCATTGTAATATATTTCAATTTATTTTAGTTTATTGTAATTTATTTCCATTTAGTTAAGTTTTTTTTGGTTTATTTAAATTTATTTTAGTTTATATTAAAAAGTAAAAAAAATAAACAAAATAATAAGAAAACAATTAAAAGTATTAAAAAAAGGAAAACATAAAAATATATAATTAAATGATAAGCGAGCTAGAAGCAAAAAATCAATAGATAAACAAACAATTATAAGATAATATATAATAAGTATATAATTATTTTTCCAGATTAAAAATACAAATTTTTTAATTTATTTTATTTTTGTTCTTTTTTTTTGTTTATAGTCGATTCTTTTTTGTTTATATTGGCAGATGTAAAATCATAAAAAGCTTCAAAATAATAATTAACAAAAAAGACTAACAAAATAGATATTAATTAAATAAAAATAAAAAATAAAAAAAAATAATGTAAAAGTAAAAAATTTGAATAAAATAAAAAAAAAATTAAAGAAACAATTAAAATTATTAAGGAAAAAAGCTATAAAAAATATTTAAAAAAGAGGAACATATTATAAGTTAATAATAAACAAGCGAGAAGCAATAAAATAAATAAAAAGATAATTACAAGATAATATATAATAAGTTTATAATTATTTTTTCAGATTAAAAATACAAATTTTTTGATTTATTTTATTTTTGTTTTTATTTGTTTATAGTTGACTTTTTTTTGTTTATATTGGCAGATGTAAAATCATAAAGAACTTTAAAATAGTAATTAACAAAAAAGACTAACAAAATAGTTATTAATTAAAAAAAAAAAATAGAAAATAATGTAAAAGTAAAAAATCTGATTAAAATAAAAGAAAAAATTAAAGAAACAATTAAAATTATTAAAGAAAAAAGCTTTAAAAAAACATTAAAAAAAGAAGAAACATATTAAACATAAGTTAATAATAAACAAGCGAAAAGCAATAAAATAAATAAAAAGTTAATTCCAAGATAATATATAATAAGTTTTTTAATATTTTTTAGGTTAGCAATACCAAAAAAAAAATCAACGTTTATTTTTGTTTTTTTTTTCAAACTTGATTTTTGGCAGATGGAAAATCATACAAAAGTAAAGAATAGTTTATAAAAACTGTTTTATCTTTGTTTATTTTCTATCTTTATTGTACTGTTTAAGCTTTTCTTTTTTTACTTATTTTTTATTTTATTTTATAAAATTACTCTTTTCATTTACCGCATATATTCTTCATTTTATTTTTAATTAAAATTAATTTATTTTGTTTTGTTTCTAGATTTAAATTCTCCTGTTAATCCATCACAGGTTGTTTTTTTTTGCAAAATAAAAAAAACAATTAAAAGTATTAAAAAAAATAAGATATCAAAATAAAATCATAATTAAATGATAAACAAGTTAGAAGCAAAGAGAAAATAGGTAGAAAGATAATTACAAAATAGTATATATTAAGATTACAATTATTTTTTTAGTTTAAAAATATAAGCCTAAACTGAGATTTTTTTTCTAATTTATTTTATTTTTGTTTTGTTTACAGCAGATGTAAAATCATACAAAACTTCAAAATAGTAATTAGCAAAAAAAAGTAACAGAAAAGCTACTAAACTAAAAAAAAAATTAGAAAGTAAAATAAAATAAAGTAAAACTAAAAAATCAAAAAACAAAATAAAAAAAAAATAAAACAATTAAAGTTAATAAAAAAAAGCTAATAAAATTTAAAAAAAGAGGAAAGACATTATAAGTTAATAATGAACGAACGAGAAGCGATAAAATGAACAGAAAGACAAATACTAGATTATATATAAAAAGTTTTCCAATTTAGCAAAACAAAAAAAAATTAACATTTTTTATTTATATTTGTTTTTGTTTTTTTTTTGGTCAAACTTAACTTTTAGCAGACGTAAAATGATACAAAAGTAAAGTATAGTTTATAAAAACTGTTTTTTTTTGCTTATTCTCTATCTTTATTGTACTGTCTGAGATTTTTTTTTACTCGTTTTTAATATTATTTTTTAAAATTACTTTTTTTATTTAACGCTTTGCTCTTTCCTAATTTTAATTTACACATTTTTAATTTTTTTTTTTTGTTATTTTGTTTAGTTTCTACATTTAAATTTTGTTGTTAATCCATCACATGTAATTTCTTTTTTTTTTTTTTTAATTAAATAACTTTTTTCTCAATATAACAATTTTTTGTGTGTCTTAATTTTTCAATCTTTGGCTTTTTTTTATCTATGTACGTCTAATCTTCTTCACTTTGTACTTTCTATAGTTTCTTAGTTGTTTTTATTTATTTTGACTACAATTGACCACATTTTTGCAATATTTTTTTCTCTCCTTCTACTTTTTCTGTTCCTGCTTAACATGACGTGCTTTCGTAGACCTAAGTTTAAATATCAGTAAAAACTATAATTTAAAAAAAATTATAGTTTTTATCTTTTTTATAATAGTTTAAAAATAATTAGACAATTTTAGTATTTAAATATTTTTATTTACTTATTGTATCTGTTTTAATTCTTTAATATTATTGATACACTTCTGGTTTCAATAAACCAGTTTGATGAAAATAAAACTGTATTTCGTCCCTCAACGAACTATTATTCAGAAAAGATTTTTTCAGAGAATGAAAGAGAATTTCTATGAAAACCACAACAAGAGATAGCAAACTCCCGATCATGGTAACCCAAAAAACTCCTCCAACGTTTTTCAGGTTTAGGGCAGTTGCCGCAGCACTTTCTGTATCTTCTGGGCATTGCCCACCTCCGCGGCTTTCTTGCCACCATTTTCTTTTCAGACCCGCTATGACGCCATCTTCGTGAAGCTTCAAAATGGTGGTGCTCAAAGCAAAACGGTAAGAAGAATCTGTAAAACAGTAAAATCAAAACTTAATCTATTAGATACTCAAGGTTCATAGAAGAAAAGAGCCAGCTTAAAATCAAATAATGTATCAGATTAAGCCAGGTCAGGCTAGGTTAGGTTAGAGTAGGTTAGGTTAAGTTAGGTTAGAGCAAGTTAGACTGCAGACAGTAGATAGAAGTATGTAGACTACATACTTTTTCTCATAGCAATGCCATAACCTTTTTCATCTAAAGCGCGACCAATTTGCACCAAAGAGCATCTCCTTTGCGTTTCATACTCTATGGAAGTGGTTTCCATAAAAAACGCATAATTTTCTTTTTCTGCTTTCAAAACTCCCAGTTTATTATCACCAACCATAACCTCATTCTTATGATCGTTCATATATTGGTAAATTTTTTGATACTCTTTAATGTGCTTAGAGTCACTAAAAAATTTAGCAGTAGATCCGTTAGTCTTGGCGCCAAATTTGATTCCTTTTTCTTGAGCAACTCTTGCTAACTCATAAATGTCGTTAAATGCGTTATTGGGAGTTTCAGTAGTGAGAAAAGCTGCTAAGTTTGCGGTATATGATGATACCATTATTAAAGTAAAGAACCACCATACTCCCGCAACCATACGAGTTGATACAGCGCTAAAAATAAAGTATAAATTTAAATAACATCAGAAGTGAGATAAAATAGTACTATATCAAGAGCAACAATTTTTTAATTATTGATGTACCTATTGATAATAATAGATACAAATTTGAGACAAGATAGCAAGCACCATACTGTATGATATAATAAAAATGGTACTTAACTACAAAACTGTAAATGTATCAAAAATACCAAACAACAAATTCAAAAAAAAAAAGTGGAAAAAAAACTAAATACTTAAAAAAAAGAAAAACAGTTATAAAAAACATTTGCACACAAAGAGCAAATTGATAGATAAGAAATGTAAGAAACAGAAAAAAATTAATTAGATAATCACACCAAAAAAATGTGAAAAAATTAAAAAACGAATATTTAATTAATAAATTTATGAATTAGAAAAATAAAACTAAAAACAAGACAGACATAAACATAGAAACAATAGAAAAAAATACTTTTTTAAATAGCTTTACTTAAAATGCAAAAAAAACAACATGGAGCAAGTACAGAAAAAAATGCCAAACAAAAATCAAAGAAACACAATAAATAACATGTACATTTTGCAGTATTTGGCAAGCAAACAGTTGCAATAGAGGAATGGTAAAAAACTTAATTTTTTGACTTGCTAGCAGCATTTGATTAGGTTAACAAAAAAAAAATTAAAAAAAAACAAAAACATAAAAAGACACAAACATAGATGCAAAAAAAAGGAAAAATCCATAAATGCTATTGAAATCAACAACATAGAACAAATTGAAATATTGACATCTTTCAGAAAATAGAACAAATTGTCAAACAGAAATCTAAGAAATACTGTCTCATTATATAGCCTTTTCTTAGCTAAAAAATTAAAAAATGAGTATTTAATTTATAAATTATAAAAATAAAACAAAAAACAAGACAGACACAAACATAGAAACAATAAAAAAAATTACTTTTTTAAACAACTTTACTTAAAATGCAAAAAAAACAACATGGAGTAAGTACAGAAAAAAATGCCAAACAAAAATTAAAGAAACACAATAAACAACATGTACATTTTGCACTATTTGGCAAGCAAACAGTTGCAATAGAGGAGTGGTAAAAAACTTAATTTTTTAACTTGCAAGCAGCGTTTGATTGGATTAACAAAAAAAAAATTAAAAAAAAACATAAACATAAAAAGACACAAACATAGATGCAAAAAAAAGGAGAAATTCATAAATGCTATTGCAATCAACAACATAGAACAAATTGAAATATTGACATCTTTCGGAAAATAGAACAAATTGTCAAACAGAAATCTGAGAAATACTGTCTCATTATATAGCCTTTTCTTAGCTAAAAAATTAAAAAATGAGTATTTAATTTATAAATTAGAAAAATAAAACAAAAAACAAGACAAACACAAACATAGAAGCAATAAAAAAAAATACTTTTTTAAACAACTTTACTTAAAATGCAAAAAAAACAACATGGAGTAAGTACAGAAAAAAAATGCCAAACAAAAATCAAAGAAACACAATAAACAACAACATTTTGCACTATTTGGCAAGCAAACAGTTGCAATAGAGGATTGGTAAAAAACTTAATTTTTTGACTTGCTAGCAGCGTTTGATTGGGTTAACAAAAAAAAAATTTTGAGAAAACATAAACATAAAAAGACACAAACATAGCTGCAAAAAAGTAGAAAAATCCATAAATGCTGTTGAAATCAACAACATATAACCTTTTCTTAGCTAAAAAATTAAAAAATGAGTATTTAATTTATAAATTAGAAAAATAAAACAAAAAACAAGACAGACACAAACATAGAAACAAGAAAAAGAAAAAATACTTTTTTAAATAGCTTTACTTAAAATGCAAAAAAAACAACATAGAGTAAGTATGGAAAAAAATGCCAAACGAAAATTAAAGAAACACAATAAACAACATGTACATTTTGCACTATTTGGCAAGCAAACAGTTGCAATAGAGGAATGGTAAAAAACTTAATTTTTTAACTTGCAAGCAGCGTTTGATTAGGTTAACAAAAAAAAAATTAAAAAAAAACATAAACATAAAAAGACACAAACATAGATGCAAAAAAAGGAAAAATCCGTAAATGCTATGGAAATCAACAACATAGAACTAATTGAAATATTGACATCTTTCGGAAAATAGAACAAATTGTCAAACAGAAATCTAAGAAATACTGTTTCATTATATAGCCTTTTCTTAGCTAAAAAATTAAAAAATGAATATTTAATTTATAAATTAGAAAAATAAAACAAAAAACAAGACAGACACAAACATAGAAACAATATAAAGAAAAAATGCTTTTTTAAATAGCTTTACTTAAAATGCAAAAAAAAAACATGGAGTAAGTAAGGAAAAAAATGCCAAACAAAAATCAAAAAAACACAATAAACAACATGTACATTTTGCACTATTTGGCAAGCAAACAGTTGTAATAGAGGAATGGTAAAAAACTTAATTTTTTAACTTGCAAGCAGCGTTTGATTGGGTTAACAAAAAAAAAAATAAAAAAAAACATAAACATAAAAAGACACAAACATAGCTGCAAAAAAGTAGAAAAATCCATAAATGCTGTTGAAATCAACAACATAGAACAAATTGAAATATTGACATCTTTTGGAAAATAAAACAAATTGTCAAACCAAAATCTAAGAAATACTGTCTCATTATATAGTCTTTTCTTAGCTAAAAAATTAAAAAATGAGTATTTAATTTATAAATTAGAAAAATAAAACAAAAAACAAGACAGACACAAACATAAAAGCAATAAAAAAAATACTTTTTTAAACAACTTTACTTAAAATGCAAAAAAAACAACATGGAGTAAGTAAGGAAAAAAATGCCAAACAAAAATTAAAGAAACACAATAAAAACATGTACATTTTGCACTATTTGGCAAGCAAACAGTTGCAATAGAGGAGTGGTATAAAACTTAATTTTTTGACTTGCAAGCAGCGTTTGATTGGTTAACAAAAAAAAAATAAAAAAAAACATCAACATAGAAAAACACAAACATAGATGCAAAAAAAAAAAAAATCCATAAATGCTGTTGAAATCAACAACATAGAACAAATTGAAATATTGGCATCTTTCGGAAAATAGAACAAATTGTCAAACAGAAATCTAAGAAATACTGTCTCATTATATAGACCTTTCTTAGCTAAAAAATTAAAAAATGAGTATTTAATTTATAAATTAGAAAAATAAAACAAAAAACAAGACAGACACAAACATAGAAGCAATAAAAAAAATACTTTTTTAAACAACTTTACTTAAAATGCAAAAAAAACAACATGAAGTGAGTAAGGAAAAAAATGCCAAACAAAAATTAAAGAAACACAATAAACAACATGTACATTTTGCACTATTTAGCAAGCAAACAGTTGCAATAGAGAAATGGTAAAAAACTTAATTTTTTAACTTGCAAGCAGCGTTTGATTGGGTTAACAAAAAAAAATAAAAAAAAAAAAATAAACATAAAAAGACACAAACATAGATGCAAAAAAGTAGAAAAATCCATAAATGCTGTTGAAATCAACAACATAGAACAAATTGAAATATTGACATCTTTCGGAAAATAGAACAAATTGTCAAACAGAAATCTAAGAAATACTGTCTCATTATATAGCCTTTTCTTAGCTAAAAAATTAAAAAATGAGTATTTAATTTATAAATTAGAAAAATAAAACAAAAAACAAGACAGACACAAACATAGAAACAATAAAAAAAATACTTTTTTAAGCAACTTTACTTAAAATGCAAAAAAAACAACATGGAGTAAGTACAGAAAAAAATGCCAAACAAAAATCAAAGAAACACAATAAACAACATGTACATTTTGCACTATTTGGCAAGCAAACAGCTGCAATAGAGGAGTGGTAAAAAACTTATTTTTTTAACTTGCAAGTAGCGTTTGATTGGGTTAACAAAAAAAAAATTAAAAAAAAACATAAATATAAAAAGACACAAACATAGATGCAAAAAAGTGAAAAAATCCATAAATGCTGTTAAAATTAACAACATAGAACAAATTGAAATATTGACATCTTTCGGAAAATAGAACAAATTGTCAAACAGAAATCTAAGAAATACGGTCTCATTATATAGCCTTTTCTTAGCTAAAAAATTAAAAAATGAGTATTTAATTTATAAATTAGAAAAATACAACAAAAAACAAGACAGACACAAACATAGAAACAATAAAAAAAATACTTTTTTAAACAACTTTACTTAAAATGCAAAAAAAACTACATGGAGTAAGTAAAGAAAAAAATGCCAAACAAAAATTAAAGAAACACCACAATAAACAACATGTACATTTTGCACTATTTAGCAAGCAAACAGTTGCAATAGAGAAATGGTAAAAAACTTAATTTTTTAACTTGCAAGCAGCGTTTGATTGGGTTAACAAAAAAAATAAAAAAAAAAAAATAAACATAAAAAGACACAAACATAGATGCAAAAAGTAGAAAAATCCATAAATGCTGTTGAAATCAACAACATAGAACAAATTGAAATATTGACATCTTTCGGAAAATAGAACAAATTGCCAAACAGAAATCTAAGAAATACTGTCTCATTATATAGCCTTTTCTTAGCTAAAAAATTAAAAAATAAGTATTTGATTTATAAATTAGAAAAATAAAACCAAAAACAAGACAGACACAAACATAAAAACAATAAAAAAAATACTTTTTTAAATAACTTTACTTAAAATGCAAAAAAAACAACATGGAGTAAGTAAGGAAAAAAATGCCAAACAAAAATCAAAGAAACACAATAAACAACATGTACATTTTGCACTATTTGGCAAGCAAACAGTTGCAATAGAGGAATGGTAAAAAACTTAATTTTTTGACTTGCAAGCAGCGTTTGATTGGTTAACAAAAAAAAAATAAAAAAAAACATCAACATAGAAAAACACAAACATAGATGCAAAAAAAAAAAAAAATCCATAAATGCTGTTGAAATCAACAACATAGAACAAATTGAAATATTGGCATCTTTCGGAAAATAGAACAAATTGTCAAACAGAAATCTAAGAAATACTGTCTCATTTTATAGACCTTTCTTAGCTAAAAAATTAAAAAATGAGTATTTAATTTATAAATTAGAAAAATAAATCAAAAAACAAGACAGACACCAACATAGAAGCAATTAAAAAAATACTTTTTTAAACAACTTTACTTAAAATGCAAAAAAAACAACATGAAGTGAGTAAGGAAAAAAATGCCAAACAAAAATTAAAGAAACACAATAAACAACATGTACATTTTGCACTATTTGGCAAGCAAACAGTTGCAATAGAGGATTGGTAAAAAACATAGTTTTTTGACTTGCAAGCAGCGTTTGATTGGATTTACAAAAAAAATTAATTAAAAAAAAACATAAACATAAAAAGACACAAACATAGCTGCAAAAAAGTAGAAAAATCCATAAATGCTGTTGAAATCAACAACATATAACCTTTTCTTAACTAAAAAATTAAAAAATGAGTATTTAATTCATAAATTAAAAAAATAAAACAAAAAACAAGACAGACACAAACATAGAAGCAATAAAAAAAATACTTTTTTAAACAACTTCACTTAAAATGCAAAAAAAACAACATGAAGTAAGTAAGGAAAAAAATGCCAAACAAAAATTAAAGAAACACAATAAACAACATGTACATTTTGCACTATTTGGCAAGCAAACAGTTGCAATAGAGGAATGGTAAAAAACTTAATTTTTTAACTTGCCAGCAGCGTTTAATTGGGTTATCAAAAAAAAAAAATTAAAAAAAAACATAAACATAAAAAGACACAAACATAGATGCAAAAAAGTGGAAAAATTCATAAATGCTGTTAAAATTAACAACATAGAACAAATTAAAATATTGACATCTTTCGGAGAATAGAACAAATCGTCAAACAGAAATCTAAAAAATACTGTCTCATTATATAGCCTTTTCTTAGCTAAAAAATTAAAAAATGAGTATTTAGTTTATATATTAGAAAAATTAAACAAAAAACAAGGCAGACACAAACATAGAAACAATAAAAAAAATACTTTTTTAAACAACTTTACTTAAAATGCAAAAAAAAACAACATGGAGTAAGTACAGAAAAAAATGCCAAACAAAAATCAAAGAAACACAATCAACAACATGTACAATTTGCACTATTTGGCAAGCAAACAGTTGCAATAGAGGAGTGCTAAAAAACATAGTTTTTTGACTTGCAAGCAGCGTTTGATTGGGTTAACAAAAAAAAATTAAAAAAAAACATAAACATAAAAAGACACAAACATAGATGCAAAAAAAAGAAAAAATCCGTAAATGCTATGAAAATCAACAACATAGAACAAATTGAAATATTGACATCTTTCAGAAAATAGAACAAATTGTCAAACAGAAATCTAAAAAATACTGTCTCATTATATAACCTTTTCTTAGCTAAAAAATTAAAAAATGAGTATTTAATTTATAAATTAGAAAATTAAAACAAAAAACAAAACAGACATAAACATAGAAACAATATAAAGAAGAACAAATGCTTTTTTAAATAGCTTTACTTAAAATGCAAAAAAAAACAACATGCAGTAAGTAAAAAAAAAAATGCCAAACAAAAATTAAAGAAACACAATAAACAACATGTACATTTTGCACTATTTGGCAAGCAAACAGTTGCAATAGAGGAATGGTAAAAAACTTAATTTTCTAACTTGCAAGCAGCGTTTGATTGAGTTAACAAAAGAAAAAATTTAAAAAAAACATAAACATAAAAAGACACAAACATGGATGCTAAAAAGTAGAAAAATTAATAAATGCTGGTAAAATCAACAACATAGAACAAATTGTCAAACAGAAATCTAAGAAATACTGTCTCATTATATAGCCTTTTCTTAGCTATTGGTTTTACCAATTTTGACATAACTAAAACCACTCTTACACAGGAGCAACTTCCGACCCTTGCTGCATCAGACTCCCCGCCATAAACCAGAAGCAATTTCGTAGTGTCAATTGGTTGATCAGATATTCAGGTTGGTCAACACAAGGATACGGATTTTGCCACTCACTGGGCGACAATCGACCCAAAACAAACAGAGCAAGAGAAGTTCCAAAGCAAGCAAGTGTCAAAAGTTTCCACACTCCGACCGAGAATGGATCAGCAAAACTGAAGAAACTTGGCGGAGCTTTTTTGGCTTTCTGGTATAGAATACTGATTCCTAGATTCATAAAAGTTGCGGTGAAATCAACGGCACCTGCTCGTTCAGAAGTGATTGTTAGATCTGTGATCGCCAAATCAGCATTCTACAAAAAATTTGTTGTATTATAGAAGCATAAAAAGAAGGAAAATACCCCAGAGATAATATCACCAATCATGCCATCCCATTGCTTTGTGTTGTCGTCAAATTCCCCATTTTTTTTGTCTTCCCGAATAATGAAAGTATAGTTGAAGCCCAAACGAAGAGAGAGCTCATGGATGAGATCTACTCCAAAACCTTCATATCTATCGTTACCACGAAGAGGAACAGAGGAATCTTTTCGCATACCATATGGTTCAGTCTAAACATCAAAGATTTAGAAAATTAAAATTATTTTTACTTCTCTCACCAAAGCTGTGATCACTACAAAAGTCCTGTTGAACAAAGATCCTTCAACACTTGGAGTTTCTTCAGAGTAAAATCGTGTATTATTTAATCCTTGGGTACTATTCCAAGTAGCTACTTTAGTAATCCCTCCTTCTTTCAATTCCAGAACGTCTAAAGAGAAAGAGGTACGTTCCCCCAATTTGTCGTACTGGAGTAAGCCTGTTACTCCTTGCATAGTACCCCCCTTAATCAAATTCATAACAGTACTCCCTTGGTAATTATTTGGTAACTTCTGAAAAGCGTCTCCCAAAAGATGTACAGCGTCTATAATTAAAGCTGTCTCAAGTTTCAATTCCCAAGCAGCTATCAACCCATCTATCTCAAATAGTTGTGATGCTAGATCTTGCACAGCATTTGCTGCAGGATCTAAAAACCTAACCTGCAAAAACTAATCATTCTATCTTTATGGTAATCAAAGTATCCCTCACTCCAGTTATGTTGCATTCAGAGTACTGAAAAGACGTAAAATCTATAGTTTGTAGATCTAGATTAGTGATAAAAAAGTGATGGTGATTGGTGATCAATCCAATTTGTTGCGCTTGTTTTAGGACCTCTTCTAAAATATCTATGGAACAATCCAGAACAAAATATTTTGCGCCAGATTTCCAAACTTCTTTAAGAGTTGGCCTAAATTAATAGAATGGCGAAAATCATGATCAAATCTAAATTGCCTAATTAGAAGCAGCAAAAGTTATTGACAAAAAACATTCTATTTCTACAAGCCTACTAGTTTTATGTTCGAACCCAGTAAAAATCGGCGGGTACAACATGAAAACATAGCAAAACTGCAACAAACTAGAAATAGGTGTGAAAAGTTTACTGCTTTTAGTGATAATAATATTGGATAGTTGGTACTACGGTTAGGTACTTGGTTAGTGTAGCTAAGTGGTCTTCATAGCTGTCTTCAAGTATTTAGTTTAAATACCTGTAATTTCCATTTTTATGCTTGTCTAATTGCTTCAGCACCATTTGCTTCCCATCATACAGCTTCAGAATTTCTGCAGTTTTCACCAAAGACTCTTCATCATCATATAATACAATAAACTCTTCATAATTCCAAGCTTTTAACAACTCCAGATAAGCTTCTAGGAGTTTCTTTTGAGAGGGAAACATGTTAATCACAGCAGGATTGCTTTGGGGATGTATGTCCAAGACTGGAATATCTTTTTCATCACAGATGCTTTGGACCATTTGAGCAATTTCTCGATTTCTGGGGGCTAGAATGGCTTGCACGTTTTGGTCCAGCAAGAAATTAGTGGTTTCTATAGTACTGTAGTAATTGTTTTGAGGAACAAACTCTACAAGTGATTGAGCTCCAATGCTTTTTGCAGCCAAGTGAAAAGCTTTCACATTGATTGAACTTTCTTCTTCGAAAATTGCTCCTTGAAACATTTTTTATAGAATAATATTGTTTTAACAAAAACACTCAAGGTTAATCACTGCAACTAAAGGCACTTATTGTTACAGACACTAAAGCATCTAAAGAAAGCTGCAAAGCAGTCATTTGCTGCAAAAGCAAATGACTAAATAAGCGCTTTTCTTAATTTTTCCAAAAATTTGAGGTTAACATTTTTCAATTGTCATAAAGTATATGATTTAAGCAAAACGTAAAGGACCTATGATGGTACCTTAGAGAACACCAGATTTAGAAAAATATTTTTTAGAGTTTTTTGGTTTGTAAATAAATCTTTTCATTTACTGTCCTTGCCAGTTTTTAAATTGAAACATAAAATTTTTTTAGGTGGCTTTTTGAGTTAAAGCAAAAAAACGTTGTTTAATTGTTTTTCTAAAAAAATTTTTATCGGTGAATTTAAAAGTGAAACTCTTAGTTCTTTTTCTTTGCTAATAATTTATTTTTAAATTGTTAATGCGGAGTACCACAAGGTAGTTTGTTAGGTCCAATCTTATTTCAATTTTTTTACAAAACTGCTTTACTGCATTTGTTGATAATATTTAGACTATATATAATATTGTTAAATAATGTTTATAAAAAAAATGTAAAACATTAAACTAATTTTTAATTTTTTATAAAAAATAATCATTTGAGGTTGTAATACTAATTGTGATACCTAAGTGATTGTTTTTAATTTATTGAAACTTTAATCAAAAGTGCAATAATTTGTTAATACAGTTTTCGATTTTATAATAATTTAGACAATATTAATTATATTTTGTTAAGTTGAGTAACGAGCTGCTAAATTAAGGTTTAAATTAAATTTTTAAATTTGGAGTATTACTAGGCTGTTTCTTGGGTCTCATTCTTTTACAATTTTTTTTGCTGCATTTGTGGGCTATGTATTGACAGATAAATTCAATCAATTTTTATTTAAAAAACATGTTGTTGATTAATCAATTAGTAATTAACAAACATTAAATTAATTGGTAATTAACTAATAAGTTTTAAAAATCTGGGTTAAGTATTAGTATTTTGAGGCAAAATTTGATCACAAAATTTCTATATTGCTATGTTTGTTGATTAAATGAAAATGAATTTATAACAGAGTAAAATATTCAACTAATTGTTGTAAACTTTTTTTAGAAAACATTTTTTATAATAAAATTGTAACACTAATTTTAAATAATTAATAATTATTGGTAATTTACTTAACATTTTGTAGATAAGTTTTGTGTTTTGGTAATCCTAATATAAATTAATTTCCATTTATAAAACATGTTGCTAATGCACTAACTGTTAATTTATTTTTAATTAAATTAATTAATAATTTATTAAAAAGTGCTTATTACATCGGTTACTACAAGGTGGTATTTTAGGCTAAAGTCTTATCACAAAACTTCTTCATTGCATTAAATTTGTTATTTTTATGTAGAATAAAATATAAAAAAATAAAATATCTAATTAATTGTTGTAGATTCTATACAATTTTTTTTTTATAATATTAATACTAATTATAAATAAATAGTAATTTTTTTGTAAGTCAATTAGCAATTATAATTTAATGCTGTGCTTTTAATTTCATAGCTATTTACGCAAAAAGACTAATTTCTATTTAAATAACATGTTGCTATTTACAATTATTTGCTAATTAAATCTTAATTAAATTATTTGTTAATTTATTAATAAGTTGTTAAACTTGGGTAGCTACAAAGTAGTATTTTAGATCAAAATTTTATCGCAAATCTTCTTTATTGCATTATGATGATTATATGTTACATTAAAATAAGCAAGAGTAAGATACTCAAATAATTGTTGTAGATTCTGTGTAATAATAATTATAATATTAATTATAAGTAATTAGTAAATAGTTAAAATTAAATTAAGATTTTGTAGAAAAAGTTTTGTGTTTTGGTAATCCTAATGCAGCTTTTAATATCATATATACATAATTATTTGATTTAATAAGATTAATTTTAATTTAAATAAAATGTTGCTAATTGAGTAATTACCAATTAAGGTCATCGTTAATTAAGCAATAAGTTTGCTATATCTGACCTACTACAAAAAATTTTTTTGGTTAAAATTTTACAACTAAACATTTTTATAACATTTGTTGATTATGTGCAGATTGAAATGTGAAATAATAATACTAAATTGATTGCTGTAGATTCTCTGAACTATTTTAGGCATTAAAATTTTTTTTATTAAAATAACATGTTATTAATTAATTATTCATTTGCTAATTAACTGTTAATTGAATTATTTTTTAATTAACTAATAAGCTGTTGTATCTGGGTTACCACAAAGGAGTAGTTTAGGTACCGAATTTAATCACAAAACTTTAATATTTGTTGATCATATATAGATTAAATTATAAAAAGCAAAATTTCTAATTAATTGTTGAAACTTCTCTGTAAGAACAATTTTATATAATTATAATAGTAATTATAACTAATTAGCAATTTAATCAAGATTTTGTAGAAAAAGTTTTGTGTTTTGGTAATCCTAATGCAGCTTTTAATATCATATATACATAATTATTTGATTTAATAAGATTAATTTAAATTTAAATAAAATGTTGCTAACTGAGTAATTACCAATTAAAATCATTGTTAATTACGTAATAAGTTTGCTAAATCGGACTTACTACAAGAAATTTTTTTGGTTAAAATTTTACAACTAAACATTTTTAATTAATTTCTGTAGATTCTCTGAACTATTTTAGGCATTAAAACTTGTTTTTATTAAAATAACATGTTATTAATTAATTATTTGTTAATTAACTGTTGATTGAATCATTTTTTAATTAACTAATAAGCTGTTGTATCTGGGTTACAACAAAGAAGTATTTGAAGTAACAAATTTAATCACAAAACTTTTTTAATAGTTGTTGATTATATATAGATTAGATTATAAAGAAGCAAAATACCTAATTAATTGTTGAAGCTTTTCCGTAAGAACTATTTTATATAATTATATCTAATTAGCAGTTATTTGTAATTTAATTACCATTTTGTAGAATAAAATTCGTGTTCTAGTCAACCTAATGCAGCTTTTAATTTCATAACTAGTTTAGTTATTAAATTAATTTTTAGTTAAATAACAACATGTTGCTAATTAATATTAATTGTTGATTTTAAATTGCTACAAAGTAGTATTTTGATTACAAATATTATTACAAAACTTCTCTATTGCATTATGTTAATTCTAAGTAGATTAAAATATGAAAAAGTAAACCACTCAATTAATTGTTGCAGATTCTGTATAGAAAATTTTTTTATAATTATAAAATTTATTTCCATTAATTAGTAAATAGTTCTAGCTTATTTTAAAGAAACATTTTTTGCTTTGGTAATCCTAATGCAGCTTTTAATTTCATAATTATTTCATTCAATAAGATTAATTTAAATAACATGTTGCTAATTGATTAATTGCTAATTAAGTAACAAATTTGAGTTACAACAAGGTAGTATTTATGTCGACATTTTTTCAGAAAACTTTTGTTTCTATTGCATTTCTGAATTGTATGTAAATTTAGTAAAATATTAAGATAATTGTTGCAAATTCCTTGTAGAAACTTTTTCTATAATTATTATATTAATTATAACTAATTAATATTTATTTGTAATTTGAACAATATTTAATAGAAAAAGTTTTGTGGCTTGAGTAAGCCTTATGCATCTGTTAATTCCACAATAATTATTTCAGTCATTGTAATTAATTTTTATTTAAATATTATTTTGTTAATTTATCAATTCAATTAATTGTTAATTAACTAATAAATTGTCAAATTTAAGTTCCCACAAGGTAGTATTTGAAGTCAAGATTTTTTTACAAAATTTCTTCATTACATTTGTAGATTGTATAGAGATTAAGAGATAAAATAATAAAATACTTAATTACAACTGATAAATAATTATTTCTAATTTAATTAACACTATGTAGACAAAATTTGGTTATTTTGGTAAGCATAACGCAGCTTTTAATTAATTTCATAACCATTTTTGTCAATAAGATTAGTTTTTATTCACTAATTAATCAATTGCTTCTAATTAAATGAATTGTTAACTAACTAATATGTTGTTAAATCTGGGTCACCACAAGGTAGTATTGGTATTTTAGGTCAAAATTTTATCACTAAACTTGTTTATTGCATTGGTTGATTATAATTAGATTGATAAAACATTTTTCATAATTATAATGCTAATTATAAATAAATATTAATTATTTGTAATTTAATTAACATTTTGCTTAAAAACTTTTGTGGTTGAGTAAGCCTCTTTTAATTTCATAAATATTTTAGTCAATGAGATTAATTTTTATTCGACAAAATGTTGCTAATTAATTAATTGCTAATTAACTGTCAATTAAAATAATTGTTGATTAACCAATAAGTTGATAAATCAGGATTACCACAAGGTAGTACATATTAGTATTTTAGGTCAAAATTTTATGACTACACTTTATTCTTGCATTTGTTGGTTATATCGACAAAAAATAAAATAATAAAATTCTCAATTGATTGTTGTAGATCTCTGTAGAACAAATTTTTTTGTAATTCTAATACTAATTATAAATAAATTGCAATTTATTATAACTACAATACTAATTCTTTCTCAAAACAAATTTTCTTGTAATTCTAATACTAATTATAAATAAATTGCAATTTATTATAACTACAATACTAATTCTTTCTCAAAACAATTTTTTTTGTAATTCTAATACTAATTATAAATAAATTGCAATTTATTATAACTACAATACTAATTCTTAATAAGTAGTAATTATTTGTAATTTAATTAACATTTTGTAGAAAAGATTTTGTGCAGCTTTTAATTTTATAACTATTGTAGTGAATAAGATTTATTTTCTTTTAAACAATTAGTTAATTGCTCAGTAACTGTCAATTAGATTGATTGTTAATTAACTAATAAGTTGCTAAACTTGAGAAAAACTTGCAGGTTAAAATTTTATCACAAAACTTTCTCATTGCATTTGTTGACTAATTATAATAATTTTTTAAATTAAAATAACAATTTTTTCAAAAAAATTTGTTAATTTTATTAATGTAATTGTTACTTATTATTTTAGTCAGAAAGAATAATTTTTATTTAAATAACATGTGCCTAATTATGCAATTGCTAATTAATTAGTAATTAAATTATATGCTAATTAACTAGTGAGTTAGTAATTTTTTTTGAATATATGTTGCTAGAAATCATTTTTATAATTATTGTATAATAATTATAACTAATTAACAATTATTTGTAATTTAATTAATATTTTTAAAACAAATATTGTGGTTTGATACGCCTATTACAGCTTTTAATTTCATAACTATTAAAGTCAATAAGATTAAATTTTATTTAAATAACAGGCTTCTAATTTATTAATTATTAATTAACTAATAAGTTGTTTAATTTAAGTTGCAACAAGGTAGTATTTTAGGTCAAAATTTTATAACAAATATTCTCATTACATTTGTTGATAAACTATAAAATAGTAAAACAGTTGACTAATTGTTATAGATCCTCTGTAAAAACATTCTTTATAATTATAAAACTAATTATAAATAAAAAGTAATTATTTAATTTAATTATCATTTTGTAGAAAAAACTGTGTGTTTTAATAAGCCTAATGTAGTTTTCAATTTTATAATTATTTTAGTTTATATATAGTTAACTATTGAAGTCAATAAGATTAAATTTTATATAAATAACAGGTTTCTAGTTTATTAATTGTAAATTAACTATCAATTAAATTAATTGTTAATTAACTAATAACTTGTTTAATTTATGTTGCCACAAGGTAGTATTATAGGTCAAAATTTTATCACAAAATTTTCCTATTGCATTTGTTAATTAAAACAAAAAAATAGTAAAACACTTCACTAATTGTTATAGATCTTCTGTAAAAACGTTTTTAATAATTATACAATTAATTATAAATACATAGTAATTGTTTAATTTAATATCATTTTGTAGAAAAAGCTGCGTGTTTTGGTAAGCCTAATGCAGTTTTAAATTTTATAACTATTTTAGTTTATAACTTAATTTTTATTTATATAACATGCTGTTAATTGACAAACTGTTAATTAATTGTTTATTAAATTAATTGCTAATTAATTAATAAGTTGTGAAATGTAGGTTATCACAAGGTAGTATTTTTGGCTCAAAATTTTATCGCAAAGCTTTTCTATTGCATTTCTTTATATTGAAATATAAAATAGTAAAACACTTAACTAATTGTTATACATCCTCTGTACAAACATTTTTCATAATTATAAAACAAATTTAAAAAAAATAGTTATTTTTTAATTTAATTATCATTTTGTAGAAAAAGCTGCGTGTTTTGGTAAGCCTAATGCGGTTTTCAATTTTATAAATATTTTAATTCATAAGTTAATTTAATTAATTGACAAACTGTTAATTAATTGTTCACTAAATTGATTGTTAATTAATTAATAAGTTCTGAAATGCAGGTTACCACAAGGTAGTATTTTAGATCAAAATTTTATCAAAAAACTTTTCCATTGCATTTGTTTATATTTATATATGAAATATAAAAACACTTGACTAATTGTTATGGATCCTCTGTACAAACATTTTTAATAATTATAAAACTAATTATAAATAAATAGTAATTTTTTAATTTAATTATAATTTTGTAGAAAAAGCTGTGTGTTTTAATAAGCCTATTGCAGTTTTCAATTTTTCAACTATTTTAGTTTATAAGCTAATTTTTATTTATATAACATGCTGTTAATTGACAAACTGTTAATTAATTGTTTATTAAATTAATTGCTAAGTAATTAATAAGTTGTGAAATGTAGGTTACCACAAGGTAGTATTTTGGGTCTAAATTTTATTACAAAACTTTTCCATTGCATTTGTTTATATTTAAATATAAAATAGTAAAACACTTGATTATTGTTATAGATCCTCTGTACAAACATTTTTAATAATTATAAAACTAATTATAAATAAATAGTAATTTTTTAATTTAATTATAATTTTGTAGAAAAAGCTGTGTGTTTTAATAAGCCTATTGCAGTTTTCAATTTTTCAACTATTTTAGTTTATAAGCTAATTTTTATTTATATAACATGCTGTTAATTGACAAACTGTTAATTAGTTGTTTATTAAATTAATTGTTAAGTAATTAATAAGTTGTGAAATGTAGGTTACCACAAGGTAGTATTTTGGGTCAAAATTTTATCACAAAACTTTTCCATTGCATTTGTTTATATTTAAATATAAAATAGTAAAACACTTGATTATTGTTATAGATCCTCTGTACAAACATTTTTAATAATTATAAAACTAATTATAAATAAATAGTAATTTTTTAATTTAATTATAATTTTGTAGATAAAGCTGTGTGTTTTAATAAGCCTATTGCAGTTTTCAATTTTTCAACTATTTTAGTTTATAAGCTAATTTTTATTTATATAACATGCTGTTAATTGACAAACTGTTAATTAATTGTTTATTAAATTAATTGTTAAGTAATTAATAAGTTGTGAAATGTAGGTTACCACAAGGTAGTATTTTGGGTCAAAATTTTATCACAAAACTTTTCCATTGCATTTGTTTATATTTAAATATAAAATAGTAAAACACTTGATTATTGTTATAGATCCTCTGTACAAACATTTTTAATAATTATAAAACTAATTATAAATAAATAGTAATTTTTTAATTTAATTATAATTTTGTAGATAAAGCTGTGTGTTTTAATAAGCCTATTGCAGTTTTCAATTTTTCAACTATTTTAGTTTATAAGCTAATTTTTATTTATATAACATGCTGTTAATTGACAAACTGTTAATTAATTGTTTATTAAATTAATTGTTAAGTAATTAATAAGTTGTGAAATGTAGGTTACCACAAGGTAGTATTTTGGGTCAAAATTTTATCACAAAACTTTTCCATTGCATTTGTTTATATTTAAATATAAAATAGTAAAACACTTGATTATTGTTATAGATCCTCTGTACAAACATTTTTAATAATTATAAAACTAATTATAAATAAATAGTAATTTTTTAATTTAATTATAATTTTGTAGATAAAGCTGTGTGTTTTAATAAGCCTATTGCAGTTTTCAATTTTTCAACTATTTCAGTTTATAAGCTAATTTTTATTTATATAACATGCTGTTAATTGACAAACTGTTAATTAATTGTTTATTAAATTAATTGCTAAGTAATTAATAAGTTGTGAAATGTAGGTTACCACAAGGTAGTATTTTGGGTCAAAATTTTATCACAAAACTTTTCCATTGCATTTGTTTATATTTAGATATAAAATATAAAAAAAACTTGACTAATTGTTATAGATCCTCTGTACAAACATTTTTTATAATATTATAAAATTGATTATAAATAATAAGTAACATTTTAATTTAATTATAATTTTGTAGAAAAAGCTGTGTTTTGGCTAGCCTAATGCAGTTTTCAATTTTTCAACTATTTTAGTTTATAAGTTAATTTTAATTTATATAACATGCGGTTAATTGACAAACTGTTAATTAATTGTTTATTAAATTAATTGCTAATTAATTAATAAGCTCTGAAATGTAGGTTACCATAAGGTAGTATTTTAGGTCAAAATTTTATCACAAAACTTTTCCATTGCATTTCTTTATATTTAAATATAAAATAGTAAAACACTTGACTAATTGTCATAGATCCTCTGTACAAACATTTTTAATAATTATAAAACTAATTATAAATAAATAGTAATTTTTTAATCTAATTATAATTTTGTAGAAAAAGCTGTGTGTTTTAATAAGCCTATTGCAGTTTTCAATTTTTCAACTATTTTAGTTTATAAGCTAATTTTTATTTATATAACATGCTGTTAATTGACAAACTGTTAATTAATTGTTTATCAAATTAATTGCTAATTAATTAATAAGTTGTGAAATGTAGGTTATCACAAGGTAGTATTTTAGGTCAAAATTTTATCACAAAGTTTTTCCATTGCTTTTCTTTATATTTAAATATAAAACAGTAAAACACTTGACTAATTGTCATAGATCCTCTGTAGAAACATTCTTTATAATTATAAAACTGATTATAAATAAATAGTCATTTTTTAATTTAATTATAATTTTGTAGATAAAGCTGTGTGTTTTGGTAAGCCTAACGCAGTTTTAAATTTTATAACTATTTTAGTTCATAAGTTAATTTATATTTATACAACATGCCGTTAATTAACAAACTGTTAATTAATTGTTTATAAGACTAATTGCTTAATAATTAATAAATTGTTAAATGTAGGTCACCACAAGGTAGTATTTTAGGTCAAAATATTAACACAAAACTTCTCCCATGCAGTTGTTGATTGTATATAAATCAAATCATAAAAAAAAATAATTTCTGTAAAAAATTTTTTTTATAATTTTATTATCAATTATAACTTACGAGTAATTAGTTGTAATTTATCAGATGTTTTGTGTTTGTTTTGGTAAGCCTATTGCAGTTTTTATTACCTATTTGAGTCAATAAGCTTAAATTTTCATTATTTTTATTTTGTTTTATTGTTTAATAATGTTATTTAATATTTTATTTTATGACATCATTATGTTGCTAATTAACTGTCAATTGAATCAATTGTTAATTAATTAATAAATTAAATGTTTAAATTTGAAGTATTTTAGGTCTAGTTCAATTTTTTTCCTATTATCTTGCATTTGCTAACATAGTATTTCTCCAATTAGATAGTTATACATGAAACAATGCATAAAAGTTTTGTAATAAATACTAATTAATTAGTAATTAGTTTTTATTTATTAATAATGCTTTGTTAGAAAATTGTGATAAATTGATAATTTCAATAAAACTTGCAATTTGAAAATATTTTATTCTTTAAAATTTATTTTTACCTAACTAACAAATTGCCAAATTTGGAATACCATAAGGTTAAATCTTATTTTAACTCTATAAAAAACTTGTTTTGACTGTTAAACTAGAGTATAGGCTTAACGAAACAGTTTAAACCTGCTGGATACTATAGTTGCCCTAGAAACGGCAATTATAATTATAAACATTTTTTTTTAATTTATTTAAGACTTTAATCTTTTTTAATTTTAATTTTTTATTAATGTTTGACTTGTTAAATCTGATGTAATACAAGGTTTTTAAGATAATAGACATCTACATTTAGAAACATACAAACACTCATAGCCAGCCAAAAACCATTTTTTGTGTAGAAAAATACTTTTGCCTGGGTGGGAATCGAACCCACGACTTTTGTTAGGCCAGATTCTAGACGCACTATCGTTAGCCACCTGACTACCGAGGACCCTACACTGTAGTCTTTTAAGTCTATCTGTTAATTGTCATATAAAACCTTTAATTTTAACTAAGTCGCTTTATAATCAAAAACAAACCGCATGTTTATTGTTCAGATACTCAAATAAATAGCAGACAATGTGATTGGCATGTGTTTAAAAATCATTTGTAAATAGGAAAGCGCACATAAAATCATTAAAATAGCTTTTATCGACCGTAAATTACAGTAAATTGCAAACAAATAAAGTGTCTCGTTGAATTTTTCGGATGCCATCATTTATATTTTCTAAATAAAGCTCAAATCGGTTTGTCCGATTTGTTCCATTCTTAAGCTTCCAGGGGAATTTTAATCGGCAATAAATTTTTACATTTTATAGAAATGGAGTTACTTACCGATTTTGATTGGCTGTTCACTTTTAATTAATGAGATAGTTAAGCAACTGTACAAATATAGTATTTTATAGTGGAAATCTCCCATTGTAAAGTACACTGTTCAGCAAGCTTGATGTGTTTGAACTGGAGGTTATTTTTAGAGAGGAGTCATTTTTCTCTAGAGTGCTGGAAAATAGGTGGTGCATTTAATTAATTAAAAAATAATTACAGCAAACAGTGTTTTACTCCCTAATTAATTAACTCAAAATATCATAATAAACAGTTTCAAATAAAAACATCATTTTTCTGTATATTTATTCAAAATAATTTGAATTTACCGCCATTACCAATACTATAATCTTCTAATTTTACAAAACTTAATTTATTCAAAACTAATTTATAATATTGTTAGATTAGATAACAATATTCAATATTGTAAAAATATAAAAAAACTTAAAACGTCTTTTAAAAATTACGACAGCCAAATTATATTCAGCATGATGAAGCCACGTTTTGTCCGGCTAGACATAATAACAGCCTAGCGTAAACTGCTTACACCGTAAAAGCATTTTTAATAATGTACACAAAGTTCAAGATTATGCATATATCAGTATCAATTTGTTCTCAGTTGTCATAATTTATCGTATACTAGCTGACCCGGCGAACTTCGTACCACCTTAGCGTAAATTTGATGCACTACTTTATTTTGTATAGCTGACCTATCTTATGTATGCGTTCTATTCAATTTGAACTGGAATCTATAATATCCTCCATATAAAAATGAATATATATTTCCCTGGTCTCGTCATACCTGAGAAGAACTTTACTAATTTTATTAAATATTGCCCCTCCAGTGCCCCCTCCACTCCGCCCGCCGCGATGCCCGGCGCGCTTTTCAGACTGCATCGCAAACAACGGCCACGGCGCTATGGCGGTTTTGTTTACTGTTTGAATTTTTTAATTCGTAATATCTTTTGAATGGAAAGTCCGATTTAAATAATTCAAAAACTATTTTATAGGTAGTTAAATGGTCTTGACCATAAAATAATTTATTTAGATAAAAATTAATATAAACACATAAATAGCATGGTTTGAATTTGGTTAGCATTTTCATTAATGTTTGAAATGAAAAAAGTTGTTGTAGTGACATAACTACAATAGTTGGACATATGCTACCGCGGAGTTTTTTGTAGACATTATGATGTTCTTCAATATTGTTGGACATTATTTTGTTCTATCGCTAATAGTTTCGGCAGCGCATTCGACGACAGACATTTTAAGACTCATTTTTCTACACCTTCGGTTACATTGTTCAAATTTTACCAAGGATTTCTAAATTTTTTCAAAATGAAATGTAGCCTATGTCAAATCAGAAGAATGTAGCATTCTATTGGTGAAAGAATTTTTTAAATCGGTCCAGTACTTTTTGAGCCTATTCATTACAAACATACAAATCTTTCCTCTTTATAATATTAGTGTAGATGAACAAACCTTTACAATCGAATTAAAGTGACAGCTTTTAATTTGACATCTCAAATTAACCTTACTTTTAATATGATAAATCGATAATTTAACACGCTAATGAGATGCCACTTCTAGTATTATAACAAAGGAAAAAATAAACTTCAATAGAAAAATAAGATTTATAACATATAATCAAAATGTCGTCCATTGACGATTTGCCAACATTTAAGAATTATTATTAATTTTATTCATCTTGGCAACTATAACCTGACGAAACTCATAAGGGTTGCTTACGATGCTAGAAAATCAAATTTTTCAAATAAAGCAACAAAAAAAAGTTACATGCAATGAGGTCGCATGATCTTGAAGAGTAAGTTGCGGCTGTATTTCGGCTGATAACTTAACGATCCTAAAATTTTTCTGTCATATTCGAGGTCTTGTAAGTGGTATGTAGAGTGGCACCATCTTGCTGAAAGTACCCGTCTACAATTTCAATGTCATAAAGCTGTGCAAAGAATAGCTGTAAAATTTTTTCTCATTATCTTGCAGCCGTAAATGTTCTATTAAAAAAAATGACCTAGTAATTCTGTATTAAATAGTGATTATTTTTATTTTATGAGTTTCTAGTGTAAAAAGTGTGATAAGCTTTCTCTATGCAACTTTTAATTATATAAAAAAATTAGTTTCTAAGCTATTTAAAATAGTCTAATATTTAAAATAAGTTAAATAGAGATAGAAACCTATATAACAATAATTATAGATTATCTAATATCCAAATCATTTAAAACAAACTGAAAAAATATAATTTTTTGTGAATATTTGTTATTAAAAAAAATAATCTGTTTTTATAAATTATATAGCTTTTGTTTTAAAGCCTATAATTTTGTGAATTTTTAAATCTATAAGTCGAAAAACTATAATTATAGTACGCATATTATTATAATCTTATAAGCCTATGATTATAGGCTTATGAGTCTATATCAATTTACTATTAATTTTAAAATTAAGAGTCTAGCATAATGGTACATTATTTATAAAGAGTTTTTTATAATCAGACTAGCTGGCCCAGCGAACTTTGTTCCGCCTAAACATAGATATTATTTTTAAAATAAGCAAACCAAAATCTTTGAAAATTATATATTGATACATGTTATTTTTTGTCTCTATCCCTCCCCTTTTCATCCCTTGTTAATAAAAAGTAGCTGTTTATAATTATTTAGTTTTATTAATTTTTTCTAATTAATAATTAAAAATTATTAAATATTTAATAATTAAATATTAAAATAATTATTAATATTTAATTAAAATTTTTATTAATATCTTTAAATATTTATTAATATTAATAAACTCGCTGCTCGATTCAAATCAGCACTTGATAAATATCTTGTTCTGCGTCGCAAATTATCTATTTGTTGACCTCTGTTGTTCGCTCGACGATTCTGCATTGCCAACCGAGCTGTTTCACGGGCTGCTTCACTTTGCTCTCGTGATTGAGAAGCACGAAGTCGAGCCATACTATCGCGGCGCTGTTCACGTGCAATTTCTTGTTCTTCTTCAGTCCTTTCTTTTGCAGTATTTCGTATTCTTCTTGCATCACGGCTTTGTCGGGAAAGATTCGATCGTCTTGGTCGCGGCATTATTAATTAAACTTCACTTCACCTAAAAACTAAAATTTTCAACCATACCGAGTTTTATAGTTCACTTCACTTTTTACGAATGGGCAACGGCACTATCATTACATTATAATTGTTAATTATTTATTTAATAGAAATAGTTTTATTATTGATTTCTTACAAATATCAAATTGTCATCCATACGTCATTACATATCTGTCATTATACGTCAATTACATAGCTGTCATTTGCGTTTTGTTATTCCGCGTTTTATAGTGACTGACGTTTCATGTCAAGTCACACGGGAATGCTGTCGAACGGGATGAAAAGTATCCTATGTCCTTCTCTTGGCTCTAAACTATAATTGATATAAAAATCCAAGTTTGGGAAAATTTCTTGAGCCACGTCAAATAAATTTTAATGTAAACGCTTCTTCGTAGTTGCGTCAAATTTCTCGGTAATTTGTCGAGCCTCACCGAACGTTTCCGACATCGCATTTCACATTTGACTTTCACCCCTCTTGTAGAGGGTGGTTTCTGGAATAAAAAGTATCTTATGTCCGTCTCCTGGCTCTAAGCTACCACCTCACCAATTTTCAATCATATCGGTAAAGCCGTTCTTGAGTTATAAGTGGAGTAACTAACAGACTTTCTTTTATATATATAGATATCTACACAAAAATGCACTATTAATTATATTGTCTAAAAATAAAATAAAATTTAAAATACCTCAGACTGATACAGTTTATAAACCTATAATCTCTATAAGATTATAAACCAAATTAATTTTAAAACAAAAAGTAAATAATAAAATCTTGTTAATTAAAAGCAGTGTGTTTATCTTATTTATATATATAATTTACAAGCTGTATCTAAGCTTATATAATAAAAAAATTATAATATTAAAAGCTATTAAATCTATCATTAAAGTAAGCTTATAGTATATAAGTCTATGAGTCTATATAAATTTGTGGTCAGTTATAGTAATTTGTAAAAACAGCATATTGGCTTTTTGACTAAAATTTAGAGTTAAAGCATAATAAGACGTTATTTATTAAAGTTTATACAATTAGATATTTACTTTATTCAAAATATTGTCAACTGTATTAAATAAAGTAAAATAAATTACTTAAAATAAAGTAAAATTTAAAATAACTGAGATTATGCTTATAAGCCTATAATTGCTATAAGTTTATACTCCTTACACTATAGACTGTCTAATTTCTTAATCTAATAAAAAAACTAAAAATAATAAGATTTAGGAAAAAACGTATCTGTTTAGTTATCTTAATTATATAGCTTATAAAAGAATAGTTAATATAACCTACAATTTTCTAAAAGTTTAAATTTTTAATTATAGTAAGCTTATACTTATAAGCTTATAAACCTGTATAAATAAATCTATAAGTCTATAAAAAAAATAACAGCTGTGCTAATTTAGATAGATAACAGCTAACACAGCACATTAGTTTTTTGATTAAAATTCAAAGCTTACTATAAGAAATCATTATTTATCTAATTAAAACTTTATAATCAGATATCTACATAAAAATGTATTATAAGTAAATAAAATTAAATTTAAAACAACTTTGTCTCAGTTTATAACCCTTCAATTTTTAGCAGCTTATAAACTTATGATTATTATAATTTATATATTGTTTATATTAAAAACAAAATTAAATAATAAAAACTTATCGATCAAAGATACACCATCTTAATTATATAGGTTATAAGCTGTATCTACGCTTAATAAGGTGATTATTATATTAAGATATTATAATATTAGAAACTTATAATTATAGTAAGCTTAAAAACATAAACTTGTAAACCTATAATTATAAAATTAAAAACTTATAAGTCCATATAAATTTGATCTCAGTTGTCATAAACAACTGTTTATATTCAAAAACCAAGAAACTGACCTTTTGGCTAAAATTTAAAACCTTGTATAATGGGATATTATCTATTAAGAGTTTTTATTGTCAGATATCTACAGTTATAATCAAAAAGTTTTCTAATATCAAAATCTAAAAAATAAAAATCTAACAAAATTAGGACTTATAGAAATACCTGTCAAGCTTATAATATTCTAAGTTTGAAAACTTATAATTATAACCTAGTTAGTTTATTGATTCTACTAAGCTTATAATTTATAAGCTTATAAACCTATAAGTATACGATTATAACCTCATGTAAATTTGTTGCCAGTTGTCATAAGCGACAAAAATCACTGTGGTCATTTTCAAAAGCAGTACATTAGTGTTTGGGCCAAATTCAGCGTTATGCTTTGTATTATTTATGAAAAGTCGAGATATAATTTTTTTTTATGCATTTGTTATAATTTAACTTGTATGTAGTTTTTGTGACTATATTATTTCATCAATTTTTTTTATAGTTTAGTTTTTTTCTTATTTTTTTTATTTTTTCTTGCTTTGATTTTATACTTTCTTTGGCAAATGTTTTTTCATTTTTTATTTTGTTACGTTATCTTTTTTGCTTTTATCTTTTCTTTAAATTCTATCTTTCTTTTTATTTTTGTGTACCCTCTAACAAGTCTCAATTTTCAATACGTGCTTTTTTTTAATTTATTGGTTTAATCTTTTCAATAATCAAATTCTAACTCATCAAATATTTTTTTTTATTTTAACTTTAATTATTTATCTTTTTTTCAAACATATTTTTTTATTTGTTTTTTTACATTTTGGTTCTGACTTTTTAAACTATCTATTTTATTTTACTTTTTGTTAATAATTAAATTCTTACACACCAAATCATTTTTTTTTTAATTTTTACTTTAATGATTTATCTTTTTTTTTAAACATATTTTTTTTATTTGTTTTTTTACATTTTGGTTCTGACTTTTTAAACTATCTATTTTATTTTACTTTTTGTCTTATTTAGGTTTATTTTTAAAAACTATTTAAAATATAAAAATTTCTGTTATTTATCTTCATATAGTTTTTATATCTTTGTTTCTATGTAAATTTTACGAATTTTTTTTGGTTTATTTCTTATATTTTATGATGTGATTTTTCTTTGATATGATTATCACACCGCTTTATTCATGTCCATTAGCACAATTCAAAGTTGAAAACTCAACTGGTTTAAAATAAAAAAATTAAATTGTCCAAATTATAATTACACTCGACTCTTTTTTTACTAAATTCTCTGTTCAAAAATATTAAACATTATTTTATTCGTTCTTTATAGATTTTTGTTGTAATTTTTTTTGTTATCTTTTTAATTAAAATTTTTATTTTTGTCTTATTTAGCTTTAACAAAATGTCAATATCATTTGCTGCTTTAAATTCAAAATTATTAAAAATTATTTAATTATTTAAAATTTTCAGTTGTTTACTTTCTCTTGTTTTTGTTTTATATTTTTTTAGATAATTATTATTAAAGGTTTTATGCTGTTTATCTTAACTATTTTGCTTCTTATTTTACACTCTATTTTGTGTTTTGTTTTGTGTATTCTCTGACATGTTTCACTTTCTATTTAGTTTTTTCTTTCTGCATTTTTTAATAAAAAGTAAATTGTTTTAATAATTTTTTAAAATCAAATGTCTTTTTATCCATAAAACATTTTTTTAATTTTTTTTATTTTTTGCTTCAATTATCTATCTTTGTCTAAACATATTTCAACTTGTTTTTCTTCGCATTTTTGTTGTAATTTTTTTTTGTTATCTTTTTTGTTAAAATTTTTATTTTTGTCTTATTTAGCTTTAACAAAATGTCAATATCATTTGCTGCTTTAAATTCAAAATCATTAGAAATTATTTAATTATGTAAAATTTTCAGTTGTTTACTTTCTCTTGTTTTTGTTTTATATTTTTTTAGATAATTATTATTAAAGGTTTTATGCTGTTTATCTTAACTATTTTGCTTCTTATTTTACACTCTATTTTGTGTTTTGTTTTGTGTATTCTCTGACATGTTTCACTTTCTATTTAGTTTTTTCTTTCTGCATTTTTTAATAAAAAGTAAATTATTTTAATAATTTTTTAAAATCAAATGTATTTTTATTCATAAAACAATTTTTTTATTTTTTTTATTTTTTGGTTCAATTATCTATCTTTGTCTAAACATATTTCAATTTGTTTTTCTTCGCATTTTTGTTGTAATTTTTTTGTTGCTATTTACTTTAATACTGTTTTGGCGGTTTTTTTACTTTAGAAAAAAACCAATTCAAATTTATTCAATCACATCTATAAATTTGCTTTACACCTTAATTATTCAGATTTAACTAAATGTCAAAATGATGCTGCTGCTTTAAATCTACAATGACAAGCTTTGGAAAAATTATTAAAAATTACTTTAAACATATTAACTTCTTTAATTTATTTATATAACTTTTTTCTGTGTAGCTTTCATGCCTATATTATTTTAATATTTTAGATTTTTTTTTTTATTTTATTTATTTTCTCTTATTCTTATTTTTACTTTTTTCTTTAATTTCTTTTCCTCTGTTTTGTCAATTTTTTCTTGCTTTTATCTTTTTGTTAAACTCTATCTAAATTTATGAAAAAGATCAATAATTGAAGTAAACATTGTCTGTTTTTTCCATTAACATATTTTTATTTGTTTTTCTTTACGCTCATTTCTGATTTCATTAGGTTATCTTTCTAATTTTTTTTTATTTTTGTTTTATTTAGTTTTATCAGAAAAACTTTTTTATATCATATAAACTTTTGTAATTAATTTTTATATGTTTTTAATAGCTTTGTGTCTATGTAGTTTTTAAAATATGTTATTTTATTAATTTTTACAATATTTTAGCTTTTTATTATTTTTTTTTTGTTTTTGTTTATATTTTTTTTATTATTTTGTTTAGAATGTTTTATACTCTTTGTCAGCTTTTTAACGATTTAGTTTTTGTTTGCAGCTTTTATTTTAATCATTTTCTATAATTAAATTTTTTCTCATAAAACATTTTATTTTAGATTTTATTTTAATTAAATATTTTTGTCTTAACATATTTTTATTCGTTTTTTTTACAGGTTTGTTGTAATTTTTATTGTTATCTTTATTTTATTTTTTGTTTCTGTTTTATTCAGCTTTATAAAATGCCAATATCATTTGCTTTAGAAAAATTATTGAAAACGATTTAAAATAAAGATATAACTTTTTGTAATTTTTTCTTATGCATTTTTTATAATTTAGTTTGTATGTATTTTTTGTTTGTGACTGTAGGTACTAATTTTTGAATTTTTTTAAGAAATATGTATTTTTTAATTTTTTTACTTTTTCTTGCAATTTTTTTAAATTTTTTATTTTGTTACATCAATTATTTGCTATTATCTTTTCTTTAAATTCTATCTTATTTTTTGTTTTTAAGTACCCTCTAACTTGTCTCGATTTCTATTAAGTGGTTTTTTTTGAGTTTATTATTTTATTCGTTTTTATAATTAAATTCCAAATCATCAAATCATTTTTTTTTTAAATTTCTACTTTAATTATTTATCTTTTTTTGAACATATTTTTATTTGTTTTTTTTTATATTTTGTTTCTGACTTTTTAAGCAACCTATTTTATTTTATTTTTAATTTGGGTATTATTTGGCTTTATTTTTAAAAATTATTTAAAATATAAGAATTTCTGTAATTTATCTATTTTAATACATTTTTTATAGCTTTGTTTCTATGTAAGTTGAATGACTGTTGTTTTGTTAAATTTTCTAAATCTAAATCTAAAATAATGAGCTTTAGAAAAAATATTGAAAATTATTTAAAATAATATAGTCAGATATTTACACAACAATGCATTATTAAATATTGCCAGCTGTAAATAAGTTACTTAAATTAAAGTAAAGATTGAAATAACTTAAAAACAGCTTATAAGCTTATAATTTTTATAAATTTATAAATTCATAAAAATAATATGTTATCTAACAACGATCTAAAAAAACTAAAAAGATGGAGACTTATGGTAAAACCTATCAATCAAAGATACTGTGTATATTTAGATTATATAGCTCATGTATCTAAAGCTTATAATATGGTAAGCTTGTAATATTATAATTATAAACCTATTTAAATTTGTTGTCAGTTGTTATAAACAACAAAACGGCATTTTAGTTTTTTGACTAAAATCCAGAGTCTAGTAAAACTACATTTATTAGGAGTCTTATCTACACAAAAACTCATTATTAAATATAGTTTTACTTGTATCTTAGTTATTTAAAATAAAATTTAAATAATTAAGATTTATAACTATATAATGTTTATAAGCTTATAAACTTATAATTATAGGTTATCTAATATTGCATCTAAAAAAATAAAGACTTATCAATCAAAAAAAGCATGTTTATATTAATTATATAGTTTATAAGTTGCATCTAAGCTTATATTATAGTAAGCATATATATAATTATAAGTCAACTAGTGTATAATTATATTATAAATCTATTAGTGTGTGATTATAGTAAGCAGCTTATAATTATAAGCTTATAATCCTAAATAAACTAAAGTATCTAAGCTTATAATATAGTAAGTTTATATAATTATAAGCCGATTAGTCTACAATTATATCATAAATCTATTAGTCTGCGATTATAATGAGCAGCTTATAATCCAAAATAAACTTGTTGTCAGTTGTAATAAGCCACAAAGCCTAAAATTGTATAATTTTTAACAGTAGCACTAGTATAATAAGCCATTATTTATTAAACAATTATTAGACTCAATTCAGACTCAAACGTTTTAAGATAATAATCTATCAATCAAAAATTGTGTGTCTGTTTTATATATTAGCTTATAATATAAATTTATATATATAAGCTTATAAATCTGTAATCATAGTGAGCTTATAATCATAAGCTTACTGTAAAGCTATATATTTAGCTCATAAACTTATAATAATAAGTGTATAAGTCTATATAAATTGGTTGTCAATTGTCACAAACAATAAAGACATCAACTGTGACAATTTTTAAAAACGAAACATAAATTTTTGACTAAATATTGAAACCTGATATTATAAGACATAATTTATTAAGTGTTTATAAGCAACAATGCATTATTAAATATATTGTCAGTTGTATCTATATAAACGTAATTATAAGGTTATAAGCTGTATCTAGATTTAAAAATTTATAAACTTAGAATTATAGACTTATAAGCTTATAATTATAATCTTATAAACTCATAATTGTTTTCATAATCAAAAGTTTTTAAATAAGGATCTATCGCTCAAAGATGGTGTGTCTATCTTAGTTATGTAGCTTATAAGCTGTAATATAAATGTATAGATATAAGCTATAAGTCTATAATTATAGTCAGTTTATAATTATTATAAGCTTACTGTAGAGCTATAACTTATAAACCTAAAATTCTTAGCTTATAAATCTATATAAATTTGTTATCACTTATCATAAACAATAAAGACAATAGCTGTAGCAATTTTTAAAAACGGCACATTAATTTTTTGACTACAATTTAAAATCTAGCTGTATAAAATATAATTTATAAGGCGTATCTATAATCAGATAAAGACTTATAGAAATATTTATTTTTATAGTCAGTGATAGGAAAATTGTTTAAAATAGTGGTTTAATTTAACTATTAGGTTATATACTGTATTGTGGTGTAAAAGTTTATAAATTTATAATTATAGACCTATAGGACCCATAATTATAAGCATGTAAGCCTATAATTATAAAAAGTTTATAATTATACGCTACAGGCTTATAGAATAACTTATTTCTTCAACCAGTGAAAAAAAAATCGTTTAAAATCAAAGTAGTTTAACTTATTTATTAGGTTACAAACTGTATCTAGGTTTAAAATTCATAAACTTATAATTTTAGACATATAAGACTCATAATTATAAGTATATATGCCTATAATGATGAAATATTTATAATTATATTTATAGCATTTATAATAATTATAAAATATTTACTACTCATTTTGCTACTCAAAAAATAGGAATAAAGGCTTTTAGAATAGAAAAATTGTTTAATATCAAAGTGGTTTAACTTATTTATTAGATTATAAACTGTATCTAGGTTTAAAAGTTTATAAACTTATAATTATATACCTATAAGACTCATAACTATGAGCATATAACCTTATAATTATAAAAAGTTTATAATTTATTAAGGTAATAAGTTTATAATTTATTATAAAAAGTTTATAATTATATGTTATTTAAAAAAAAATTAAAAATGAAAGCTAATAGAATAACTTATTTTTTCAGACAGTGATAGAAAAATTGTTCAAAATCAAAGTATTTAACTTACCCTAGGTTATAAACTGTATATAGGTTTAAAGTTTATAAACTTTCAATTATAGACTTATAATCATAAGCATATAACCTTAAAACTATAAACTATATATATAACTATATATATATATATAATTATAAAATATTTATAATTATTACACGTTACTTAAAAAAATAAATATAAAAACTTTAAGAAAAAAAAGTTGTTTAATATCAAAGCGGTTTAACTTAATTATTAGATTATAAACTAAATATAGGTTTTAAAGTTTGTAAAATTATAATTATAGACTTATAAGACCCATAATTATAAGCATATAAGCCTATAATTATAAAAAATTTATAATCATACGCTACTCAAATAAATAGAAATAAAAGCTTTTAGAATAAAAAAATTGTATAATACTAAAGTGGTTTAACTTAATTATTAGGTTAAAAGCTGTATCTAGGCTTTAAAGTTTATAAACTTATAATTACAGACCTGTAAGATCCATAATTATAAGCATATAAATCTATAATTATAGAAAGATTGTAATTATACGCTACTTAAAAAAATTGAACATTAAGGCTTATAAAATCACTTATTTTTTCAGCCAGTGATAAAAAAATTGATTAAAACCAAAGTGGTTCAACTTACCTATTAGGTTATACATTGTATCTAGCCTTAAAAAATTATAAACTTATAATTATAGACCTATAAGACCCATAATTATAAGCATATAATCCTATAATTATAAAAAGTTTATAATCATACGCTACTCCAAAAAAAAAATAGAAATAAAGGCTTTTAGAATAAAAAAATTGTATAATACTAAAGTGGTTTAACTTAATATTAGGTTAAAAGCTGTATCTAGGCTTTAAAGTTTATAAATTTACAATAATTATAGATCTATAAGATCCATAATTATAAGCATATAAGTCTATAATTATAGAAAGTTTATAATTATACGCTACTTAAAAAAATTAAACATTAAAGCTTATAAAATCACTTATTTTTTCAGCCAGTGATAAAAAAATTGATTAAAACCAAAGTGGTTCAACTTACCTATTAGGTTATACATTGTATCTAGGCTTAAAAAATTATAAACTTATAATTATAGACCTATAAGACCCCTTAATTATAAGCATATAAGTCTATAATTATAAAAAGTTTATAGTTATACGCTACTTAAAACAAATTTAAATATAAAGGCTTATAGAATAACTTATTTTTTCAGCCAGTGATAAAAAAATAGTTTAAAATCAAAATAGTTTAACTTACCTATTAGGTTATAAACTGTATCTTGGTTTAAAGTTTATAAACTTATAATTATATACCTATAAGACTCATAACTATGAGCACATAAGCCTATAATTATAAAATGTTTATAAATATACGCTACTCAAAAAAATAGATATAAAAGCTTTTAGAATAAAAAAAATGTGTAAAATCAAAGTGGTTCAAATTAATTATGGTTATAAACTGTATCTAAGTTTAAAAGTTTATAAACTTATAACTATAGACCTATAATACTCATAATTATAAGCATATAAGCCTATAAATATAAAAAGTTTATAATCATACGCTACTCAAAAATATTTAAATATTAAAGCTCATAGAATAACTTGTTTTTTTCAGTCAGTGATATAAAAATTGTTCAAAATTAAAGTATTTAACTTACCTATTAGGTTATAAACTCTATATAGGTTTAAAGTTCATAAACTTTTAATTATAGACATATAAAACTTATAATTATAAAATATTTATAATTACACGCTACTCAAAAAAATAAATATAAAGGCTTTTAGAAAAAAAAATTGTTTAATATTAAAGTGGTTTGACTTAATTATTGGATTATAAACTAAATATAGGTTTTATAATTATAGACCTATAAGACCCATAATAATAAGCATATAAGCCTATAATTATAAAAAGTTTATAATCATACGTTAATCAAAAAAATAGAAATAAAGGCTTTTAGAATAAAAAAATTGTATAATTTAAAGTGGTTGAACTTAATTATTAGTTTATTAGCTGTATCTAGGCTTTAAAGTTTATAAATTTATAATTATAGACCTATAAGATCTATAATTATAAGCATATAAATCTATGATTATAAAAAGTTTATAATAAAAGTTTATTATAAAAAGTTTATAATTATACGTTTTTAAAAAAAAATTAAAAATAAAAGCTAATAGAATAACTTATTTTTTCAGACAGTGATAGAAAAATCGTTTAAAATCAAAGTAGTTTAACCTACCTATTAGGTTATAAACTGTATATAGGTTTAAAATTTATAAACTTATAATTATATACCTATAAGACTCATAACTATGAGCACATAAGCCTATAATTATAAAATGATTATAAATATACGCTACTCAAAAAAATAGATATAAAGGCTTTCAAAAGAAAAAAATTGTTTAATATCAAAGTGGTTTAACTTAATTATTGGATTATAAACTAAATATAAGTTTCAAAGTTTATAAACTTATAATTATAGACCTATAAGACCCATAATTATAAGCATATAAGCCTATAAATATAAAAAGTTTATAATCATACGCTACTCAAAAAAAAAAACAGAAATAAAGGCTTTTAGAATAAAAAAATTGTATAATACTAAAGTGGTTTAACTTAATTATTAGGTTAAAAGCTGTATCTAGGCTTTAAAGTTTATAAACTTATAAGCATATAAGCCTATAGTTATAAAAAGTTTATAATTATACGTTATTTAAAAAAAAATTAAAAATAAAAGCTAATAGAATAACTTATTTTTTCAGACAGTGATAGAAAAATTGTTTAAAATCAAAATATTTAACTTACCTATTAGGTTATAAACTGTATATAGGTTTAAAGTTTATGAACTTTTAATTATAGACAAATAAGACTTATGATTATAAGCATATAAGCCTATAATTTTAAAATATTTATAATTACACGTTACTCAAAAAAATAAATATAAAGGCTTTTAGAAGAAAAAAATTGTTTAATATCAAAGTGGTTTAACCTAATTATTGGATTATAAACTGAATATAGGTTTCAAAATTTATAAACTTATAATTATAGGCCTATAAGACCCATAATTATAAGCATATAAGTCTATAATTATAAAAAGTTTATAATCATACGCAACCAAAAAAAATAAAAATAAAGACTTTTAGAATAAAAAAATTGTATAATATTAAAGTGGTTTAACTTAATTATTAGGTTATAAGCTGTATCTAGGTTTAAAATTTATAAACTTTTAATTATAGGCATATAAGACTTATAATTATTAGGATATAAACCTATAATTATACAAAGTTTATAATTATAAAAAGTTTATAATTATACGCTACTTAAAAAAAATAGATATAAATACTCATAGAATAAGTTATTTTTCAGCCAATGATATAAAAATTGATTAAAATTGAAGTGGTTTAACTTACCTATTAGGTTATAAATTATATCTAGGCTTAAAAGTTTATAAACTTATAATTATAGACTTATAGGACCCATAATTATAAGCATATAAGCTTATAATTATAAAAAGTTTATAATTATACGCTACTTAAAAAAAATTAAATATAAAGGCTTATAGAATAAGCTATTTTTCAGGCGGTGATAAAAAAATTGATTAAAATTAAAGTGATTTAGCTTAGTTATTAGGTTATAAGCTGTATCTAGGCTTAAAAGTTTGTAAACTTATAGTTATAAACCCATTAAAGTCTTTTAAATCCATAATAGTTTTTATAAGATAATGTTCTATCACTCAAAGATGGCGTGTGTGTCTTAATTATGTAGCTTATAAGCTGTAAGTAGCTTATAAACCTATAATTGCAAGCCTATAACCCTATTATTATAAAATATTTTTAATTATACGCTTATATAGTCTAAGCCTACGTTTTTCATAGATCTGAGAAGCTAATCTAGTCTACGAAAAACCTAGACTTTTCTGTTGAGATTGGTTTTAAGGCACTAGAGGCCCGTCTCATAGGTGGCGCTCTCACCCTCTATCAAAATGTTCAACTAACTGACAACTAATTAAACTAATTCACATGTCAAAAGTATGTAATGAAAACAAAATTTAAAAGTGTTTCCTTAAATTACAATAAATTAGCTTTCTATTGCTCCTCAAATTAATAAAATAAATGCATTATAGTAGCATTACAGAAAAAATTAGGTTAATGAATTTGGTTAGAAAAGGAAAAAAACCAGAAAAAAACTTTTATAAAATAGAAAGTTTTTTGGACAAAAAACTCATTCCCATTGGCATACATCCAAAAAGCAGTAGCACTTTAATTTGTGCAATAATTGCAAATTAAAAGCGAAATTAATCGCCGATAAGGCAATAATAAGCATAACACTTTCGGTTTTGCCTCTTTTTCGCTTCGCCTGCTCTTGATTTATAATATTATGAATTTACATGTTGTGGGAAATTGTTTGGAAAAGTGGAATAATTGCTGGTTGCAGTGCAATTATAATATTATTCGACTTTTACCTACTACACTCTGTAGTCATATATCTTTGCTAATTATAAGTGTAACTATCTGACGGTGATGATAATGATGATAATAAATGTTTTGTACTACTTTTGGGCGGTTTTGACACAATTGCATTACCATTAAACGCGGCAGTAATTTTTTCTTTGTGTGGTTGGTAATTTTCGGTGCGTAATTCTATTGTTTTGATACAAATTTTAATTAACTATAGTCACTAGATTCTTAGGAAATAGAATTTTCTCAATAATTTAGACAAACTTTTTAACATGAATCTAATTTCGTATTCGCTGCTTTCATTTTTATGCAATAATATATCCAGCATTTAATTTTTTTTTATGTGAAAATCCTTGAGCACTTTTGGAATGGAAAAATGTAGAGAATTTTTAAAACAGCTTTGATAGAGATAAATCTTTAAAATTTTTTAAGCACCAGTGAATCATTTGTAGAATGCTACGTAAGGGACCAGGGTTCGATTCCCGGCTAAAACCATTTTTTTTGCGTAAACAATATATTAAAATGTGTTCTCCATATTATAAATAAATATACATTATGTATATTAATTGAATATTCTAATTCAAATGTTTTTTAAATTATTACTAAAATCTGTGTAACGTTCAGCAGCCATAAATTTATAACAATTCCTCTGTTTACAAACATTCAATTAGTAGAATATTAATAATTCCTTATTTTAGGTATTTATTTTGTTAGAAAAAATTTAAAATTTATTTAATTTTTTTTTAATAATTAAATTGTAAATTTTTGTATAAAATAAATTTTAAAAATAAACAAACAAAAATTAAATTAAGTAACTAACAAAAAAAATTTTAAAAATAAAAAGTTATTATTAATAATAAATAAATATTAAGCAAATTACTCAATAAGAAAAAAAAAGTGGCTTATAATAAAATAACATAGTTAAAAAAAATTACAATAAAAACAAAGCTGTAAGAAAACAAACATTAAAAGCCTAAAAGATAAAAATTAATAAAAACAAAAAAAAAATTAAAACTTTATAAAATATATAAATAAGAAAGCAAACTTCGAAAACCTATATTTATAATAAAAACTGTGAAAAATATTATACAAATTTAATTTTACTATCTGTTAGTAAAAAGCCCTTTTATTTACTATCATTTTTGTAAAAATTAAAAAAAATCTGGAAAAAAAAATTGTTTGATGAGAAAGAGTTTGATTATAAAAAAAGAAAGCACAGAAAAAAAAACTGAATAGAAATTAAAGCACGTCAGTCAATACGCAAATTAATACAAACAAAAATTATAGAATTTAATATGAAAATAGAACAAAAAAAAATTACATTACATAAAAAAAATTAAAGAAAAAACAAAAATGAATAAAAATGTTTAAAAAGTTAATAAAACAACAGTCATAAAACTTACAAAGAAACCAAGCTATAAAAAATGTATAAAAATAGATAAATTACAGAAATTCTTGTATTTTAAATAATTTTTATAAATAAAGTTAAATAAAACAAAAACTATAAATAAAATAAAATAGATAACTTAAAAAGTCAGAACTAAAATATAAAAAAAACAAATAAAATTATGTTCAAAAAAAAATAAATGATTAAAATAGAAATTAAAAAAGAATGGTTTGATAAATAAGAATTTAATTATAAAACAGTTTAAAATAATAAATTCGAAAAATAGCACTTAATGGAAATTGAGACAAGTTAGAGGGTACATAAAAACAAAAAGTGAGAAAGAATTTAAAGAAAAGATAAAAGCAAAATAATTGACGTAACAAAATAAAAAATTTAAAAAGATTGCAAGAAAATGTTAAAAAATTTAAGAAAAAACAAAAATCTTAAAAAAAAAATAATAAATTAATACAGTCACAAAAAATACATACAAACCAAATTATAAAAAATCCATAAAAAAAAAATTACAAAAAGTTATATCTTAATTTTAAATAATTTTCAATAATTTTTCTAAATCTCATTATTTTGGATTTAAAGCAACAAATGATATTGGCGTTTTTTAAAGCTGAATAAAACAAAAACAACAAATAAAATAAAAATAACAATAAAAATTACAACAAACATGTAAAAAAAAACGAATAAAAATATGTTAAAACAAAAACATTTAATTAAAGTAAAATCTTAAAAAAATGTTTTATGAGAAAAAATTGGATTATAGAAAATGATTAAAATAAAAGCTGCAAACAAAAACTAAATAGTAAAAAAGCTGACAAAACAGTGTAAAACATTCTAAGCAAAATAATAAAAAGAATATAAACAAAAACAAAAAAAAAATAATAAAAAGTTAAAATATTGTAAAAATTAATAAAATAACATATTTTAAAATGAAAACTACATAGAAACACAGCTATTAAAAACATATAAAAATAAATTAGAAAAGTTTATATAATATAAAGAAGTTTTTCTGATAAAACTATATAAAACAAAAATTAAAAAAAATTAGAAAGGTAACCTAATGAAATCAGAAATGAACGTAAAGAAAAACGAATAAAAATATGTTAATGGAAAAAACAGACAATTTTTATAAATTTAGATTTTTATAAATTTAGATTTTTTCATAAATTTAGATAGAGTATAACAAAAAGATAAAAGCAAGAAAAAATTGACAGAACAGAAGAAAACATTTAAAAGAAATTAAAGAAAAAAAGTATAATTTAAGAATAAGAGAAAATAAATAAAATTAAAAAAAAAATTAAAATATTAAAATAATATAGGATGGAAGCTACACAGAAACAAAGTTATAAAAATAAATTACAAAAGTTAATATTTTTAAAGTAATTTTTGATAATTTTTCAAAAGCTTTTCATTGTAGATTTGAAGCAGCAGCATCATTTTGACATTTTGTTAAATCTGAATAATTAAGGTGTAAAGCAAGTTCATAGATGTGATTGAATAAATTTGAATTGGTTTTTTTCTAAAGTAAAAAAACCGCCAAAACAGTATTAAAGTAGATAACAACAAAAAAATTACAACAAAAATGTGAAGGAAAAACAAATTGAAATATGTTTAGACAAAGATAGATAATTGAAGCAAAAACTAAAAAAAATATAAAAAATGTTTTATAGAAAAAAATACATTTGATTTTAAAAAAATATTAAATTAATCTACTTTTTATTAAAAAATGCAGAAAGAAAAAATTAAGTAAAAAGTAAAACATGTCAGAGAATACACAAAAACAAAACATAAAATAAAGTTTAAAATAAGAGAGAAGCAAAATAGTTAAGAAAACAGCATTAACTCTATAAAAAACATTATCTAAAAAAATATAAAACAAAAACAAGAGAAAGGAAACAACTACAAATTTATAAAATAAAAAAAATTAACCAGATAGCAGTAATAAACACTACATAAAAACAAAACTATAACAATAAAAAAAAACATTGAAATAAAAACAAAAAAAACTTGAATAAAAAAGTAGCAAAGATAGTAAAGCAATTAAAAATTGAAACTACAAGAGAAAAAAATGCTCTAAAAAATTTAAAAAGTAACAGATTATTTAACAGAAGAAATGAAAATATGACACAAATTACAGAGCTGACAAAAAAAGTATTGACGGTAACATAGAAAATAGGTGAGAGAATAATTGGAAGAATCTAGGTAAAAAGTATAATAATGTTTAATTGTTTACAAAATATAAAAATGAAAAAATGTATTTAGGAAAAGTATGCAAGATAAATTTGAAGATTAAATAAACAGATACCAAACTATTAGCAAAAGGAAAATATAAAAGTAGATACAAATGAGAAAAGTATGAGCTTAGTATGTATGAGAGAAAACAAAATTTAAATAATAAAGAAATATTTTAAAAAACAAAACAAGAGAAATAAAGAAGAAGAGATACAGCAGTAAGAAAAGAAGATATGTAGTAGAAGAAAAAATGAAAAAAAAAGTACAGATAGGCAGAAAAATATAGTTACAGAATTTAAACATATCAGAAAGTTTGAAAGATATTAGTAAAAAACTGCAAAAATATATATTTTCTTAAATGTCAAGAAGAAAACTAAGTTGGATTGCAAAGTTAAAATGTAAAAATAATTAAAAAAATAATAGAAATAATTAAAAATACAAGACAAAATTTAAAAAATATATATATTATAAAAAAAAAGAATAAAAAATAAAAAAGCAAAAATAGTTAGTTTATTTAATAATGATGCACTTCTCTCTTAATTAAGTTGTCAGTAAATAATTGACTATAGGTATTTTGATTGAACCATGTAGATTTTAAAAAAATAAAGATTTTTTTTTGAAAAGATGTATAAGACTATTTTTTTAAAAAAAATTAACATTTACCATATAACCTCTACTCCAAATGTATGTATAATTTAAAACTAAACTCTTTAAATACAGAAAAAAAAATGTAAGTATAAAACACTTAAAAATATTACTAATAAACAATCATACAAAAAAACAATATAAATAAAAAAAACTTTAAAATGTCTATGTAGTCTATAATAATACAATAGTAAAAAAGTAGATCATGAAACAATTTTCATTTATTACCAAAACTAATTAATTTACAAAAAAATCATAATTTGTAGAAGCAATACATAAGCCAATTAAGAAATAAACAATTTTCTTAAACAGTTTACAAAAACTAACCTAAAAAACAAAATTTACTTTAAAATATTTTTTCAGTGAGAAAAATTCAAGAAACAATTATTAATCACAATATAAATAATACAAATATATATAAAATTAAGGATAATAATAAAACTAATCTAAGTTTTTTCAAAGTTTTTAAAACATCTTTTGTAGATTGATAATTTTTTATAAATCTATTTAAATTTTTTAATTTTTTGATAACTTGTAATTATTTGTCCTGACGATGATCACTTAAAGAAATCAAAACATGTTATTTTAATTTTATTTTTGCATGTTTTGCATTCTTCTTGTTTTATAATGTTTCAACTTTGTTTTTCTTCATCGCAAAAAAATGTAGCATAATAATAATGTAAGTAATATACTTTTAATTGTTACTAACCCAGATTTACCACTTGCCAAAAAGTTTGATATTTAGTCTTGAGAGCTCTCTCGACCACCATGGGGTTATTATCAGAAGATAAATAAAACATAAAAATAAAAGAATATAAAACAAGATATGAAAAGATGAATAGTAAAGTGACAAAAATTGTAAAGCAACCAATACATCAAGAAAATAAAAAAGCAAAATAGTTAAGAAAACAGCATTAACTCTAGAAAAAACATTAACTAAAAAAATATAAAACAAAAACAAGAGAAAGTAAACAACTGAAAATTTAAAAAATAAAAAATATTAACCACATAGCAGTAATAAACACTACATAAAAACAAAACTATAACAATAAGAAAAAAATACAAAAATTTATTTTAAATAGTTTTTAGTGATTTTCTAGAGCTTATTATTTTGGCTTTAAAACAGTAGATGAAATTGAACTTTTGTTGAAGTTGAATAAAAGAAAAATAACAAATAAAACGAAAAAGATAACAACAAAAATTACAACAAAAGTGTAAAGAAAAACTAATTGAAAAATGTTTAGACAAAAATAGATAATTAAAGCAAAAACTAATAAAAAATTAATAAAATATTTTATGAAAAAAAATACATTTGATTTTAAAAAATTTATAACATAATAATAGATGCAAGAAAAAAACTAAATAGAAAGTTAAACATGTCAGAGAATATACAAAAACAAAACATAAAATAAAGTTTAAAATAAGATAGAAGCAAAATAGTTAAGAAAACCGCATTAACTCTATAAAAAACATTATCTAAAAAATATAAAACAAAAACAAGAGAAAGTAAACAACTAAAAATTTAAAAAATAAAAAAAATTAACCAGATAGCAGTAATAAATACTACATAAAAACAAAACTATAACAAGAAGAAAAAAATACAAAAAGTTTATTTTAAAGAGTTTTCAGTGATTTTTCTAAAGCTTATTATTTTGGCTTTAAAACAGTAGATGATATTGAACTCTTGTTGAAGCTGAATAAAACAAAAATAAAAAACAAAACGAAAAAGATAACAACAAAAATTACAACAAAAGTGTAAAGAAAAACTAATTGAAATATGTTTAGACAAAGATGTATAATTAAAGCAAAAACTAAAAAAAAAATTAGACAAATATGTTATAAAAAAAAATACAATTGATTTTAAAAAATTTATAACATAATACTAGATGCAAGAAAAAAACTAAATAGAAAGTTAAACATGTCAGAGAATACACAAAAACAAAACATCAAATAAAGTTTAAAATAAGATAGAAGCAAAATAGTTAAGAAAACCGCATTAACTCTATAAAAAACATTATCTAAAAAAATATAAAACAAAAACAAGAGAAAGTATGCAACTAAAAATTTAAAAAATAAAAAAAAAACCACATAGCAGTAATAAACACTACATGAAAACAAAGCTATAACAATAAGAAAAAAATACAAAAATTTATTTCAAATAGTTTTCATTGATTTTCTAGAGCTTATTATTTTGGCTTTAAAACAGTCGATAAAATTGACCTTTTGTTGAAGCTGAATAAAACAAGAATAAAAAATAAAACAAAAAAGATAACAACAAAAATGTCAAGAAAAACTAATTAAAATATGTTTAGACAAAGATAGATAATTAAAGCAAAAACTAATAAAAAATTAATAAAATATGTTATGAAAAAAAATACATTTGATTTTAAAAAATTTATAACACAATAATAGATGCAAAAAAAAACTAAATAGAAAGTTAAACATGTCAGAGAATACACAAAAACAAAACATAAAATAAAGTTTAAAATAAGATAGAAGCAAAATAGTTAAGAAAACAGCATTAACTCTATGCAAAACATTATCTAAAAAAATATAAAACAAAAACAAGAGAAAGTAAATAACTAAAAATTTCAAAAATAAAAAAAATTAACCAGATAGCAGTGATAAATACTACATAAAAACAAAACTATAACAAGAAGAAAAAAATACAAAAAGTTTATTTTAAAGAGTTTTCAGTGATTTTTCTAAAGCTTATTATTTTGGCTTTGAAGCAGTAGATGATATTGAAATCTTGTTGAAGCTGAATAAAACAAAAATAAAAAACAAAATAAAGAAGATAACAAAAAAAAAATACAACAAAAATGTATAAAAAACGAATAAAAATATTTTCGAATAAAGGTTTCAGTAAAAAAAGAGTGGAATATAATTAGAATTTGGACAATTTATTTTTTTTATTTTAAAGCAGTTGAGTTTTCTATTTTGAATTGTGCTAATGGAAATGAATAAAGCGGTGTGATAATCTTAACAAAGAAAAATCGCTATTATGTTAGTCACACATTTAGGAATTTCCAAACAAAGCGACAAAATCCTAATTCAATTGTCCTAATGTGACATAACGAACAAAACTTTCTCAATAATAATAATAATAATAATATTAATAATGCATTGAGTAAGCGTCTTAACACGGATAACGGATCTAACACTTTCTCAAAACATCTTTACAAAAATTATCACAAATTATCAACTTTAAAATAATACACCTAATTATTAGCAAACCAAATCAGAGTATAAACAACCAATTAATAGAAATAGTACAAATATCATTCGACAAATCTAGGGCACTGCTTTATTAATTAATTTATTCGCTAATCAAGCTTGCCAACTGTATATGATTTTGTTGACAGCTCTATTTACAAGAAAAATAATTTTTTCTTTCTATAATTTTAATTGATGGAGAAGTGCAGTCGGACAGGTGAAATCTCGAATTTCTTTTTCTCTTTTAGCTGATGGTAAATCATTCGTGATAAGAATCTCGTATTGTATGATATAAACCTAAATACCTTTTGTGATCTGCATCAAAAAAATTTCTTTTATTGCTTTTATTAAATGTTTAAGATTTATGTGCTTGATATTCGGCCAAAACGTTCTTGATTTTAATTTATAGACTTTATACAATGAATAAATAATATGTTATTTGCTGGTAAACTTTTTGTTTGTAAGTTCTCTTACTTTTGTTTTGGTTCTTTTGTATATAGCCAAAAAACAAGAAACATTTTATTAAATTAAAATAATAATTACAAAAAATATTAAAAAAAAACATAAGTGAATAAAAATACAATAAAATCTTGATGTAAAATGTAATAAATTATTTAAAAAATTACATTATAACAATAACAGCAAAAAATCTACTATTTAAAAAAAGGAGAAAAACTTAAGATATCTAGCGAAAAAACAAAAAAAAGTGTACAAAATGACAAAATAAAGAAATATTTGCAAAAAATGTAAAAAAGAAAACATAAGATAATAAAAAACAATAAAATTTTAGTTTAAAATAAAATAAGTTATGAAAAAAACACATTACAACAATAACTGCAAAGCAATCTAACAAAAACTACATATCAAGATTAAGAAACTAGAAATATATATCGAATAACAAAAGAAATTTAAAAACAACTTTGCAAAACAAATGAATAGCAACAAACAAATTAAAAAAAAAAAAACAGGAAAATGGAAATACAATAAAATTTTGATGTAAAATGTAAAAGTTCATAAAAAATGACAGTATAATAAAATAATACCAGCAAAGAAACTTAACCAAAACTGTATAAACAAATTTGCTGTTATAACAATAACAGCAAATAAATCTAACAATAACTACATAAAAAAATATAAAACTAAAAATATATAGCAAAAGAATAAAAAAATTGTTAAAATAAAACCAAAATTACAAAAAATATTAAAAGAACACATAAGTAAATAAAAATACAAGAAAATCTTAATGTAAAATGTAATAAATTATTAAAAAAATTACGTTATAACAATAACAGCAAAAAATCTAACTCAAACTATTTAAAAAAAGAAGAAAAACTTAAGATGTCTAGCGAAAAACAAAAAAAAGTTTACAAAATGGCCAAATAAAGGAATATTTGCAAAAATAGTGAAAAAAACATAAGATAATAAAAAACAATAAAATTTTAGTTTCAAATAAAATAAGTTATGGAAGAAACACATTATAACAATAGCTGCAAAGCAATCTAACAAAAACTACATATAAAGATTAAGAAACCAGAAATATATATCGAAAAACCAAAAAAAATTTAAAAAAAAACTTTGCAAAATAAATGAATAGCAACAAACAAATTTAAAAAAAAACAGGAAAATGAAAATACAATAAAATTTCGATGTAAAATGTAAAAGTTTATAAAAAATGACATAATACCAGCAAAGAAACTTAACCAAAACTATATAAACAAATTTCCTGTTATAACAATAACCGCAATAAATCTAACAATAACAAAATAAAAAAATAAAAATTTAAAAATATATAGCAAAAAACTAAAAAAATTAAAAAAAATAATCTTAAAATAAAACAATAATTACAAAAAATATTAAAAGAACACATAAGTAAACAAAAATACAATAAAATCTTGATGTAAAATGTAATAAATTATTTAAAAAATTACATTATAACAATAGCCGCAAAAAATCTAACTCAAACTATTTAAAAAAAGGAGAAAAACTTAAGATATCTAGCAAAAAAACAAAAAAAAGTTACATAATGACAAAATGAAAAAATATTTGCAAAAAAAGTAAAAAAAAAACATAAGATAATAAAAAACAATAAAATTTTTGTTTAAAATAGAATAAGTTATGAAGAAAACACATTATAACAGTAACTGCAAAGCAATCTAACAAAAACTACATATAAAGATTAAGAAACCAGAAATGTATATCGAATAACAAAAGAAATTTAAAAAAAAACTTTGCAAAATAAATGAATAGCAACAGACAAATTAAAAAAAAAACAGGAAAATGAAAATACAATAAAATTTTGATGTAAAATGTAAAAGTTTATAAAAAAATTACATTATAATAATACCAGCAATGAAACTTAACAAAACTATATAAACAAATTTGCTGTTATAACAATAACAGCAAATAAATCTGACAATAACTACATAAAAAAATAAAAAACTAAAAATTTATAGCAAAAAACTAAAAAAATTAAAAAAAAATTGTTAAAATAAAACAAAAATTACAAAAAATATTAAAAGAACACATAAGTAAATAAAAATACAATAAAATCTTAATGTAAAATGTAATAAATTATTAAAAAAATCACATTAGAACAATTACAGCAAAAAATCTAACTCAAACTATTTAAAAAAAAAAGAGAAAAACTTAAGATATCTAGCGAAAAAACAAAAAAAAGTCTACAAAATGTCGAAATAAAGAAATATTTGCAAAAAATGTAAAAAAGAAAACATAAGATAATAAAAAACAATAAAATTTCAGTTTCAAATAAAATAAGATATAAAAAAAACACATTATAACAATAACTGAACAAAAACTAACATATAAAGATTGAGAAACCACAAATATATATCGAATAACAAAAGAAATTTAAAAACAACTTTGCAAAATAAATGAAAAGCAACTAACAGATTAAAAAAAAACAAGAAAATAAAAATACAATAAAATTTTGATGCAAAATGTAAAACTTTATAAAAAAATGACATTATAATAATACCAGTAAAGAAACTTAAACAAAACTTTATAAACAAATTTGCTGTTATAACAAAAACAGCAAATAAATCTAACAATAACTACATAAAAAAATAAAAAACAAAAAAAATATAGCAAAAAAGTAAAAAAAACTAAAAAAAATTGTTAAAATAAAACAATAATTACAAAAAAAAATTAAAAGAACACATAAGTGAACAAAAATACAAAAAAATCTTAAAATAAAATGTAATAAATTATTAAAAAAATTACATTATAACAATGACAGCAAAAAATCTAACTCAAACTATTTAAAAAAAACAGAAAAACTTAAGGTATTTAGCAAAAAAACAAAAAAAAGTTTACAAAATGGCAAAATAAAGGAATATTTGCAAAAAATGTAAAAAAGAAAACATAACATAATAAAAAACAATAAAATTTCAGTTTAAAATAAAATAAGTTATGAAAAAACCACATTATAACAATATCTGCAAAGCAATCTAACAAAAACTACATATAAAGATTAAGAAACCAGAAATATATATCGAATAACAAAAGAAATTAAAAAAAAACTTTGCAAAATAAATGAATAGCAACAAACAAATTTAAAAAAAAAACAAGAAAATAAAAATACAATAAAATTTTGATGTAAAATGTAAAAATTTATGAAAAAATGACATTATAATAATACCAGCAAAGAAACTTAACCAAAACTATATAAACAAATTTGCTGTTATAACAATAACAGCAAATAATGCTAACAATAACTACATAATAAAATAAAAAACTAAAAATATATAGCAAAAATCTAAAAAAATTGTTAAAATAAAACAATAATTACAAAAAATATTAAAAGAACACATAAGTGAAAAAAAAATATAATAAAATCTTGATGTAAAATGTAACAAATTATTTAAAAAAATACATTATAACAATAACAGCAAAAATCTAACTCAAACTATTTAAAAAAAGGTGAAAAATTTAAGATATCTAGCAAAAAAACAAAAAAAAGTTACATAATGACAAAATGAAAAAATATTTGCAAAAAAAGTAAAAAAAAAACATAAGATAATAAAAAACAATAAAATTTCAGTTTAAAATAAAATAAGTTATGAAAAAAACACATTATAACAATATCTGCAAAGCAATCTAACAAAAACTACATATAAAGATTAAGAAACTAGAAATATATATCAAATAACAAAAAAAATTTGAAAAAAACTTTGCAAAATAAATGAATAGCAACAAACAAATTAAAAAAAAAAGAAGAAAATAAAAATACAATAAAATTTTGATGTAAAATGTAGAAGTTCATAAAAAAATGACATTATAATAATACCAGCAAAGAAACTTAACAAAATCTATACAAACAAGTTTGCTGTTAAAATATACAGCAATATCAGCAAATAAATCTAACAATAACTACATAAAAAAATAAAAAACTAAAAATATATAGCAAAAAACTAAAAAAATTATAAAAATAAAACACTAATTACAAAAAATATTAAAAGAACCCATAAGTGAATAAAAATACAATAAAATCTTGATGTAAAATGTAATAAATTATTTGAAAAAAAATTAAAAAATATTATAAGAGGCTAAAAATACAATAAAAAGTAGCTGCATAACATAATAAATTACTAAACTAAATGGATCTTAGAAAAAAAAAATACAGTTGCCAAATTTTTAATATTATTTATTTGTTTAGCTGTTGTCAACGTAATAAATCACATGTTATAGAAATAAAATACATTATAACAATAACAGCAAAGAAATCTAATAAAAATATAGAAAAGTTTAAGATACATAGCAAAAAACAAAAGAAATATGAAAAAGTAATAGTAAAATAAAATAATAATTAAAAACAACTTTAAAAGATAACATAAGAAGATGAAAATACAAAAAAAAGTTGCTGTAAAATGTAGTAAATCACATTTTACAGATGAACAAAATTACATTATAAGAATAACAGCAAAGAATTATAATAAAAACCATATAGAAAAATAGAGAAACATAAGAAATATGTCAAAAATAAAAAAGAAACGTATTTCTTTTGATTTTTTTTTTTTATATTATTTACATGGATATTCTATATAATACCCTTCTTTCTAAAAAAATTTTAGAAAACAGAATAGCAGTCTGTATCAGCCTACAAATAGTAAAAAAGTACCATCGAAGCCTAAAATCTTCCTACATAGACGGTATTATTAATAATAAACTATTAAGTAATATTTTACAACAAATTAACATGCTCAATAGACATAACACCAAGTTTTTTTTTGTTAACAATCTTATATAAAACATAAGTTTCTTATTTCTTTAAATTTAAAAATTTAGAACTGAATTCTTCTAGCACTTGTATTTATGACACAAAACATCACACAAGTAGCAACAACAACAATAACAACGTTTTTAACAACATTTCAACTATCTCTCTTACTGATTATACATACAACTCAAAGTTGAAACAAAACTATTTTTAGAATAGCTTAAAACTGATTTTTTCTATTTTAAAATAAAAAATGCTGAAAAGTCTTAAAATTAATTGTTTATGCTATTTTTTGTTTTATTGGCTTATTTTACTCTAAATTTAAATGTCAGTTATTAAAAATATATAAAGTATTTCACTTTATCTTTAGAAATTTTTGTCGATTTTAAAATATTTTTTTTTATTCTTTTTAATTATTTATCTGACAATTTGTTTTCCAAAAGTTTTGTTTTTTTCTAGTTATGTCTTATTTTTAAATTTTTATAGGCACTTACTATAGATATAATTTTTTGATGTTTTTTGCTGTTTTGTTTTTTATGTTTTTATCTTTTTTTTTAAATTCTATCTTATGTTTTGTTTGTGTGCACTTGTCTCACTTTCTATTTGGTTTTTGTTTTTGCATTTTTAGTTTTAATTTCTTGTATAATCAAATTCTCTCTTATAACATTTTTTTTTTCATTTCAATCATCTATTTTTGTATTAACATGTTTTTATTGGTTTTTTTACATTTTTGTTGTAATTTTTTGCTGCTGTCTATTTTATTTTATTTTTGGTTTTGTATTGAGCTTTATTCTTAAAATTTTTTAACAATTTATAATCATTTGTAATTATCTCAATTGTCGCAATTTTTATTTAGTTTTATTTTCGGCATTTTCTGTTTAAATCTTTTTTTGTTACCAAATTCTTACTCATCAAACAATTTTTATTTGTTTTTTATATCACATTTTTGTTCTGATTTTTTGTGATAAAAATGTGAAGTTATTGAAAAACTAGCGCCAATATTTTCCGTAATATAACTTTCTTTATAAGACACTAAAATATACTTTTTAATTTCACGCCTCAACAAAAAAAAACATTGCTTTAGACTACTACAAAAACTAGTTTAAGAAAAATCAAAAACTAATTTATAAAAAAACAATTTTTCATACAGATTTTTTTAATGGTCAAATTTTAGAATAAATTAAAAAGTAGGATCTTCCTCAACTATATATTATTTTGTGACATAACAGCTTTATTTCAAAATATGAGAAAATCTTAGTAATAATAGTTTTAATATAAGCCGACCTAACCTAAATTATTGACATGGCTAGGAATTTTTTTTGTTTTCTACCAAAAATTTTATAGTTTTCAAACTAAAAAAGTTTATTGTAACCTAACAACAAATATTTTAAAATCTAGATAGTAATTTATTGTTAACATGCATACAACCTAGTAGTAGCAATAAGCGTTTTTTTTTTAAATTTGACGTCGCAGCTTGCTATGAATGTTTAACTGTGAAGGTACTTTTACCATCAAATTAAAATGACAGTTATTAATTTGACATCTAAATTTAACCTCACTTTTAATAAAATGAATCAAAAGTTTAACACGTTAATGAGATTGAGTTAAAAGTACTTAAAAGCACTTGTAATTGTAGTGTTAATACAATAAAAAAAACTTTAAAGAGGAAATAAAGTTTATAACAAATAATTGTTCACTTAATTCAAGACATTGGCGGAATTTTTAAACAATTGCGTTAATGACACTTGCCAACATTTAAAAATTATTATTAATTTTATCAATTTTGGTAACAATGTGCCAAACAATTAATTTAGATTTTTATAAATTTTTTAGCATAATTTTAATTAGCTTAGAATATGAGATTCGATAGAAAAATAAAGATCAGTAGTTTAAAACTAAAATTCATAAATACTTCAATTAAGAGATTGAATATTAAAACAAACCATCGCTGAGTTGCACACCTTCCGGATGCTTATCCTCCTCTCAGCGGTAAATGGTTGTCTGCGACAACATGTATAATTGCTACAGAATTGCCTTTGACCACTTTTTTTTTTTATTTTTTTTCTTTATATTTAAATATTTTTCAAACTAATAATTTTTATTTAAAAAAATAATTAATGTTTATTTTTGTGTCATTTTATTTTTATTTAGTTTCTATTTTAATTATCTTATTTTTCTTTATTCAAATTTAATTTAAAAAAAATATTTGTTTGTTTTTTTATAATCAAATTTTGTTTACTTTGTAAAGCTAAAAAAAACAAATATTTTATAAAAAACTGTTATTTTTTAACTGAAATTAATTAATTTATTCAAAATCAAAATTTATTTATCTAAAAAAATACTTTAATCAAAGCATTGAATATTAAAACAAATAAAAGCTAAGTAGTGCTTTCTTTTTATTTGATTTTTTTTTCTTTTTATTTAAATATTTTTCAAACTGATAATTTTTATTTAAAAAAATTATTAATGTTTATTCTTGTTTCATTTTATTTTTATTTAGTTTTTACTTTAATTATCTGATTTCTCTTCATTCAAATTTAATTTAAAAAAAAATATTTGTTTGTTTTTTTTATAATCAAATATCGTTTAGTTTGTAAAGCTAAAAAACAAATATTTTAAAAAGAACTGTTATTTTTTAACTGAAATTAATTAATTTATTCAAAATCAAAATTTATTTATCTAAAAAAATACTTTAATCAAAACATTGAATATTAAAACAAATAAAAGCTAAGTAGTGCTTTCTTTTTATTTTATTTTTTTTCTTTATATTTAAATATTTTTCCAACTGGTAATTTTTATTTAAAAAAATTATTAATGTTTATTCTTGTTTCATTTTATTTTTATTTAGTTTTTACTTTAATTATCTGATTTCTCTTCATTCAAATTTAATTTAAAAAAAAATATTTGTTTGTTTTTTTTATAATCAAATTTCGTTTAGTTTGTAAAGCTAAAAAAACAAATATTTTAAAAAGAACTGTTATTTTTTAACTGAAATTAATTAATTTATTCAAAATCAAAATTTATTCATCTAAAAAAATACTTTAATCAAAACATTGAATATTAAAACAAATAAAAGCTAAGTAGTGCTTTCTTTTTATTTTATTTTTATTTCTTTATATTTAAATATTTTTCAAAAACTGATAATTTTTATTTAAAAAAATTATTAATGTTTATTCTTGTTTCATTTTATTTTTATTTAGTTTTTACTTTAATTATCTGATTTCTCTTCATTCAAATTTAATTTAAAAAAAAATATTTGTTTGTTTTTTTTATAATCAAATTTCGTTTAGTTTGTAAAGCTAAAAAAACAAATATTTTAAAAAGAACTGTTATTTTTTAACTGAAATTAATTAATTTATTCAAAATCAAAATTTATTCATCTAAAAAAATACTTTAATCAAAACATTGAATATTAAAACAAATAAAAGCTAAGTAGTGCTTTCTTTTTATTTTATTTTTTTTTCTTTATATTTAAATATTTTTCAAAAACTGATAATTTTTATTTAAAAAAATTATTAATGTTTATTCTTGTTTCATTTTATTTTTATTTAGTTTTTACTTTAATTATCTGATTTCTCTTCATTCAAATTTAATTTAAAAAAAAATATTTGTTTGTTTTTTTTATAATCAAATATCGTTTAGTTTGTAAAGCTAAAAAAACAAATATTTTAAAAAGAACTGTTATTTTTTAACTGAAATTAATTAATTTATTCAAAACCAAAATTTATTTATTTAAAAAAAATACTTTAATTGAAGAATTGAATATTAAAACAAATAAAAGCTATGTAGTGCACCCTTCGGGTGCTTTTTATCCACTCGCCTGTAAATAGTTGCTTACAACAAGATGTATAATTACCAGAGAATTAAAACGTTTTATTTTTTATTTAAAAAGTTTTAATTTAATAATTTAAATTTTTAATAAAAAATGCTTTATTAAATTTATTTTGTTTTTATTGAGTTTTTACTTTAATTATGAGATTACTTTCTTTATTTAACATTACTTTTGTCTTTTTATTATATTTTTTTATTTTATATCTAAATTTTGTTCACTTTGTCAAATTGTAGATTAATTATTTTAAAAAAGATTATATGAAATTAGAAATATATAGTTAATTGTTTCTAAACCATCTACAATTAATAGATGGGTACGTAATAGTATATTACACTACAAGGGCAGAAAGTTGAGATTTCGCCGAGGGTATCATGGCGCGCAGTTCAGGGCTCTCAACTTTCTGTCCGTGTAGTGTATACTAGTTTTCTTCCTACTCCAGTCGACAGTACGTAGTGTCGGCTGCGATTCCACGGCAGAAAGTGCAGGACCTGAACTGCGCGCCATGATGCCTTCGGCTATTTACTCCCGCTAAAAGAAGTCGCGCGCATAGCGCTACCAGTGCATGAAAGATACACTTTCCGCCGTGGAATCTCAGCCGATTCGACTGGAGTAGCAAGAAAATAAGATTTGATTTTGTGTTTTAATTATTTAATTTCATTTTAAAGAAATGTTTTTCAATTTTCAAACTAACCAATATTAAATATTATATTTTATTTATAAAATTTCTTTCATAAAAACATTGCATAATAAAACCAACGAAAGCTGAGTTTAAAAAAATATTGAATCTAAAGTTGTGGCTGATAAATCGACAATCATAAATTTTCTGTATTTGTGGAGTGTCTTGCTGAAAGTTCTCGTCTACAATTTCATTGTTATCTAAAAGTGTGCAAAAAATGGCTGAAAAAATTAAATTAATTTTCATTGTTAATTTAGCTAAGTTTTTGCTAATCTTGAAAATGTTTGAACTACGATTTTATTTTAATTGTTTTTAAGCCTAAAAAATAAGCTGCTTGATATTTTCGTAAAATTTTTAGTTGCTCAATATAGCCAACTTGGGTTTCAACTATACAACTTTTTTCTTGATAAAAATGACTAAATATAAATTTGTAAATGGCTTCCTGGACCATTTTAAAATATTTATAAAATTTATATATATAAAAAGAAGTCGTGTTAATTACACTATTTATAACTCAAAAACGGCTTTACCGATATGGCTGAAAGTTGGTGAGGAGGTAGCTTAGAGCCAGGTAAAGGACATGGAATACTTTTTATTCCGAAAACCACCCTCTAAAAAAAAGAGTAAAAATTAAAATTGGTATGTGGGAAGTTTGTTGTCTCATGCAATGTCGGAATCGTTCGGTGAGGCTCGGCAAATTACCGTTTATGACGTAGGCGCTAGACATAAAGGAGTAAAGGACCATTTTTTCGAATTAAACAGCGAAGATTCTTAATGACTGGATCTGAATGAAAAGGATAGGATACTTTTTATCAACAAAGGGATGAAAAAGGGCGAGATAAGGATAAAAAAATTACAAGTATCAATATTAGTATAATTTTCAAAGATTTGGGCTTGTTTATTTTAAAATAAATAAGTATAAGTTTCCTGCTTTCTAAAAAAATACCATTAAAGGGATGAAAAAAGAGGGATAAAAATGTTAAAAAACAATATGGGTATTATTTTCGAGGAATTTCAGGTCGTGGATTTTGAAAATGATATTTATGTTGAAGAGGGTTGCAAAATGAATGTGATAAGCGTAATAAATGTAAATAATTAATTTGGGTATCATTTTTAAAGTCTTTGGGGACATCTATGTTAAAAAAATATATCTATTTATGACCGATTTGGCTGAAAATTGGTGGAGTGGTTGTTTAGAACCAGTAGTCTAACAAAGAATACTTTTTATCCCGTTCCGTGTGACGTGACATAAAACGTCAACGCATCTGACATAGAATAAATAACAAAACAAATGACAAAAGAAATAAAAATAAAGAATAAAATAACAAAACTAAAGCGTAACAAAGTTCGCCGGGCCAGCTAATAATTTATAAAAGCAATAAAACATCTATAATTACTACTTTACATTTTTTATTACAAATTCTATACAAGCTAAAACAAAAATTTGAAAAAAACAGCCACAGTTTTGTCAGTTTCAACAATAGTACTAATACTGTCTTGAAATTTGACTTAAGTTTATAAAAAACAATTAGCTCTTGTTTGTTTTATCTTTTTTGCATTCTGGTGATGAGGAGTAGTTCCCTCATGTTGTAACAAGAAAACACAGCTTTTTCGCAAATTTTCGGTTTTAGCGTCAAAGCTTCTAGGATTTTGGAACGAATGGAACCAGAATTAGTACCAGATAAAACCCAGCTTTCCACGGGCTTGGTTATTCAGCACAGTGGCTTCGCAGGGAGGGTCCTCCGAAAAAAAATGGTTCAATATCAAATTAATTTTTGAAATTGATTGATGCTCTTCCACGTGGCTTTCTCCACCAGAAGGCTCCGAACTAGAAACAATTATTTTTGTAATAGTTTTTTTTCGAATCATTTCAAAACTTTCTTTCACGTTTGTCTTATTATTGTTATTGTGCTATTATGGTAATAAGATGCGCTTAGCACAAAATTAGAATAAATAAATTAGAGTTGCAGCTAATTAAAAGTCAGTGGTGTAGTCTAATCTTGGTATCTTTCTGGTGTAAAAGCACCGAGGCATTAACGTGTTCGAGCAGGTGAGCGAGCTGGTTTGTTACTTTTACATAAATCATCAATCAATGTCTTCGGGTGATGTATTGATGTTTGGATTTATCAGTCTTGCCAGATTTTGGCAATATCACCAAAGAGGATCATAAAAGAAGAAGTGTGAGGTATCATACTGCACAAAAGGGTGTCTGGGAGAGAGTTTCCAGTGACCCACTTGTCTACAAGATGTATGCCATCCTCTGTTCTTTAAGCCAGTCAGTAGCTGATTGTCGTGTACGCGAGATCTTTCACCGACTAATCCATCGACGGCAGCGTGATTTAACACCTAGTGATCTAGTGGTGATGGGTCAAACATGACAGGTACGATTTTTTTTTTTGTATCTTTATCTGAAACTTATCATCAAAAAGCATTCTATCAAATTGATAAACGCCAAAAAAATTACGAAAAATCTTCCTAAAGGGGATTATTTAGTAATCAATGTTGCTTTTTTAGGTGCAGTCGTCAATGGAAGATAATGAATGAACGTAACACTTAAAAGACACGGTTCTATTTGCTGTAATAATCAAGTTAAGTGCTGGTAAAAGAAACAGATTAGTGTGCGGTGGATTTGTGCTTTAGCTAATGGATTTATGTGAATTTCAATAGGCAAAATTAAATGGGTAAGTTTTTTCCTATTCAAAAACATTATTATAGAATAGTATTGGTCCCACAATAGGTGCTTGTGGTACACTTCACTGTCAAAAAAAAGTAATAGCTAATTTTTTTTCTATTCAAAAATATTCTTTAGAATACTATTACCACTATAATAAATGCTTATGGTACACACCTACAAAAAAAATTTCATGTTTTTTTCATGCAAAAATATTATTAAAGAATAATATTGGCCCTATAATAGATGCTTGTGATGCACACTAAATTTTCATAATTTTTTGCAAAAATTAAAAAAAAATTAGTATTGGCCCTATAATAGATGCTTGTGATGGGCCTCATTATTAAAAAAAAATTGTAAAATTTTTTTGCTATTCAAAACTATTATTGAAGAATAGTATTGGGCCTATAATAGATGCTTGTGGTACACCCCACTCCCCGAAAAAAAATGTTTTGTTCATTATATATGTCTTAACCCAATAATCAGTTACACTTAACAACTACATGCATAATCACAGGCTTCACATGAAATCACATGGCCCAATTAACTAAAGCATTACTTAACTTACAGAGCGTGATCATATCAATTTTTGAACACTTAATTTATCTCAAAAACCCATATGAGATAGGTAATAGACATTGACAGTTTTTGGCAGAAAAAGGTATCTTTCCATCAAACTTTTTGCTTCCTAGTACAACCTATTGTTACAATTTATGCAATTTTCTCTTTTAATTCGATTAGTGGAAAGCGTGTTTACTACATTCTGTTTAGATTTACAAATCAAAATCGGTTTTGGTGGCATTTCTTTTATAGTTTCTATTCTCTGTTCAAAATTTTTTTTGTCTGTTTCCAGCTAACTGTAGATTTTAATAATTAAATTTTGTTTTTTTATATTTAACATATTACATAAATTCTTGACAAACAGTTAATTTTTCGTAACATAAGCAAAGACCATTCTAAGCACTTTGAAGATAATTGGCTGTCAGATTAAACCAATTAATGCAAATAAAAACAAGAAACAGTCTAATAGCATAAATCATTTTGCCACAATTAAGACAATGATAGTTACTGTATTGTCAAAAATCCCAGAAAAAAGAAAAAATTATAAAAACAATTTTGATTATAACCTATTCTTATTATATTTATTAAAGCACTACTAACGGCTGTTATGACTTGTTTACAAAAAAAAATAATGAGAGACAATAAAGGTGTCATAAAAACTTTACAACTGGTACTATTATTACTGACAGTTAGTAACCGATACTAACTGATTTTAAAATAATCGAGTGTGACTATTACTAATTATATATCATTAATTGCATAAATTAGCTATAATGTCTAATTTTAAATTCATTATAAGTAATTTTATTTTAGTAATTATTGATACTATTATTAAATACGCGTAAATAAAATGTTGGTTTAATTTAAAAGCAACATTCAAAAACTGTATTATTATTTGTAAAATTACACAGCGTCATCTAATTAGTGACTATTATTGAAAACAATCAATTTTAAAGTCAAAATGCTGTGCAAAGATATCAGTGACTAATTATAACTGACTATTATTATTAATTAATACAAAATCTAGAATAAAATGAGTTTTAATTTTATTAATCAATTAGTGACTATTATCTATACATAATAAATTAGTGTAAACAATCAAAACTGCTTATTAGTTAGCTATAATCTAACTTTAGATTTTGTGTACTTAAAAATTAGAAACTTTGACCTAAAATAATGTATTGTTTTTATTTAATTTTTATTATGTCATTTGGTGCAATATATTAATAATTTTTTTTTATATTTTAACAAAAAAAACATAAACATTATTAAATTTTATTAAATTTTATATAATTATAATATATTTTGCAACAAATAATCAAAAAAAGTTAAATTATTGTTAAGGATTAATCAGTGACTATCATTGTTTGTTTATTTCAACCTAAATCAAAATTAAAAAATTATTATTTAAGTTTAGAGCAGTAACAATAATTTTACTACAATTTTGTTTTATTTATTATTTTTTTTATTAATAACGTATAATTGTTGATTTAAATAAATATTATTTTTAGTTTTATTAGTGACTATTCACTATTGTTGATTTTTTGGTTATATTGTTAGCTATTATTAAACATTTGAATTATTAAACTTGACCTTAAGACATTTTTTTAACCATTTAAATTTTCTTTTATCAGGGACTATTATAAAAATTATAGTCACAAGTTTATATATTGTTAGCTATTATTAAACATTTAACCTTAAGACATTTTTTTAACAATTTAAATTTTCTTTTATCAGGGACTATTATAAAAATTATAGTCACAAATTGTATTATTTTAATCAATACTGTTGAAGATGTGGTTTTCTTACAGTATCTAAGCAAATTTTTAATTATTAAACAAAAAAATAAATGACTATTAGTGATTATTTTTGTTATAATTATTTAAACTTAAAAATAAAAGTCGTCTTGTAGAAGTACCAGTGACTTATTATAATTGACTATTATTTCAAACTGCTACAAAATCTTGTTTAAAATGTGTATGTTTTTCTTTAAACGAAAAAATTAAATTTTTATTTAATATAATAATAATATAATTTAAAATATAAAATAATATAAAATTTAATAATGTAACTAATTACTGACTATTATAGGTTTTTTGTAATTAACCCAGAGTATGTAAATAAATTTTTATTTTTATAGGTGACTATTGTTGATTATTTTACCTAAATTATTAGTCATTATTAAACGTTTAAATTAAAATTTGTTGAAATTATAGTCTATTTAAAAAATTTACTGAGACTTTTAAAACAAACTATTTAAGTAAAAAAATAAATAAAAAACTTTTTTTGATTATTTTTTGTTATAATTATTGAAAACGTTTATTAAATTTACAAGTAAAAATCCTATAGTACAGAGTTAATATAGTTGACTATTATCAATAGATACTACAAAATTTAGTTTAAAATGTGTGTATTTGTATATTTTGATTTATAGGTTAAAGTTACATATTTGTATTTGACTAATTCCTGACTATTATTGGTTATTGGTGACTAAACTATAATCAGTAAACAATTACTGAATTTACAGCAATAATAATAATTTTACCTCAGTTTGGTTTTTAATATAATATATTTATTTTGTTTTAGAATTGTTGTTATCAGTAAACGTTTAATACTTTTATTTTTGTATGTGACTATTAATTATTTTGACTAAACTGTTCATAATCAAAAACGTTTAACCTTAAAACATTTTTTTAAATTTTGTTTTTCTTAATCTTTATATTTTTTTATCAATAATTATTAAATAAAATAGTCAAAAACTATTTGTTACAATTTAACCAGTATATATTTTTTAGTTTCAAAATTATTATTTTTTTAAGTTATATGTGATTATTATTATTATTATTATTATTATTATGGTTCAAATTGTAAACTATTTACCGTTCTAAATCAGACTAATAAAATAAACAGTAACAAGAAATAAAAGATTTGTATTGATTATAGATTATAGCAAAATTATTGAAAACAGTGATGGAATTTAAAAGCTAAAATGCTGTTGTAGGACTAACAATCGCTACTTAATTATAAGTGACTATTATTATAAATTACTACAAAATTTTGTTTTAAATGTGTTTTAGTATAAGACATAATAGTCAAAAAATAATAAAAACCAAAATTGTGGTAAGATAATAGGTAATGCGGTAAAACTAAACATCTATTTACATTATTTAGTCAAAAATAATAATAGTCAGTAGAAATAAATTATTTAGTAAAAAATATTTTTTTTAGTTATAAGCAAAGTTATTGATTTTAAAACAGTATTGTAGAAATAACAGTAACTAATTATAATTTACTATTATTATAAATTACTACAAAATTTTAAATAACAACGTATTTTAATTTTCTAAGCTAGTGACTATTATCCAATAAAATGTATACTGTCATAAAGTTTATTTGTATTTTTACAATGTAAACATTACTCATTTTGATTTAAATTTTTTTTATAATTATGAAAAGGTTAAGTTTTTGTAAATGACTAAATACTGACTATTATTGGATATTTTTGGCTAAGTGACTATTATCCAATAAAATGTATATTGTCATGTATTTTTACAATGTAAACATTACTCATTTTGAGTAAAATTTTTTTATAATTATGAAAAAGTTAAGTTTTTGTAAATGACTAAATACTGACTGTTATTGAATATTTCTGGTTAAACTTTGATCAGTGAGCAATTGATTATTTTAGAGCAGTAATAAATAATAATAATTTCACCAAAAATTAATTTTTTAATAATTATTTTTTTTAATAATTTTTTAAAAATGTATAATTGTTTCTATAAGCAAACGTATAATACTATTAGTTTTGTAATTTTTGGCGTAATATACTATTCACACAGTTTTACCACAGTTCAAGTAAAAAAACTGTGTGAATAACAATATCCAAATTTGAAAGTAAAAATGCTGTTGTAGGAATAACAGGGACTAATTATAAGTGACTATTATAATAAATTACTACAAAATTTTGTTTTAATTCTTTAATTAATTGGTGGCACTTATCTGCAAATACTCAATTAGTAAAACCAATTAATAATTTTTATTTGTTTAGTAACAAAAATCAATGATTTTTACTGATGATTTTTCGCAAAATTAGTATTTTTTTAAGCTTACTTGATATTTATAACCCAAATTTCAATACTAATAATAAATGGCTATATAATAATAAACAAATAATTTTCATGTTAATGTGTATACATAATAAATTAGTGAAACCAATCAAAACTGCTTATTAGTTAGCTATAATCTAATTTAAAATTTTGTATACTTCAAAATCAAAAATTTTGATCCAAAATGAATGTATTAACAAATGACTATTATTTTAAATTAAATAATTGGTTAATTTTGCATCATTCATAAAATTGTTTTTATTTAATTTTTATTATTTTAGTATCTTATTGTAATATTTTTTTTTAATATTTTAACAAAAAAGAAATAAGCATTATTAATTTTTATTAAAGTTTATGTAATTATAATATATTTTTCGTCAAATAATCAAATAAAGTTAAATTATTAATGATTAATCACTGAGTATTATTGTTTATTTCAACCTTAATTAAAATTAATAAATATTAATAAATGTTTAAGTTTAGAGCAAAAATAATAATTTTACTACAATTTTGTTTTATTTATCATTTTTCTTATTAATAACGTATAATTGTTATTTTCAGTTTTATTAGTGACTATTCACTATTGTTGATTATTTTAGTTATAGCGTTAGCTATTATTAAACATTTAAGACATTTTTTTAACAATTTGTGTTCTTTTTTATCAAGGACTATTATAAAAATTATAATCACAAACCGCTTGTCTTATTTTAATCAATATATATGTGCTTATTATTACTATTATTATTACTGTTAAAGATGTAGTTTACTTACAGTATCTAAGCAAAGTTTTAATTATTAAACAAAAAAATAAATGACTATTATTGATTATTTTTGTTACAACTATTTAAACTTAAAAATAAAAGTCTTATTGTAGAAGTACCAGTGACTTATTATAATTGAGTATTATTTCAAACTACTACAAAATCTAGTTTAAAATGTGTTTATCTGTATATTTTTCTTTATACGTAAAAATTAAAATTTTTTTATAATAATGTAACTAATTACTGATTTTTATTTTTATATGTGACTATTGTTAAGTATTTTTCCTAAATTGTTAGTCATAATTAAACGTTTAAATTTGAAACATTAATGTTTTTTTTAATTTGGTTTATATTTTTCTTATCAATAACTATTAAAAAAGTTATAGTTATCATATTTTAAACATTAAATTTTTTAAAATAAAATATGTTAATTTTTTTGAAAAAATTAATAAAAAACTTTTTTTGATTATTTGTTGTTATAATTATTGAAAACGTTTATTAAATTTACAAGTGAAAATCCTATAGTAGAGAGTAAATATAATTGACTATTATCACAAGCTACTAAAAAATTTGTAGTTTAAAATGTGTGTATTTGAAAATTTTGCTTTATAAGTCAAAGTTACATTTTTGTTTATGACTAATTAGTGACTATTATTGATTATTTGTGACTAAACTAAAATCAGTAAACAACAGATTAATTTTACAGCAGCAATAACAATTTTACCATAATTTTGCTTATACATGTGGATTTATATTTTTAATAATATGTATATAATTGTAGTTATAAGCAAATGTTTAATAGTTTAATTTTTGTATGTGACTGTTGACTATTTATTGATTAATTTGGCTAAATCCTGCTAAATACTTAATTGTTTGAACTTACGGCTTCATATTTAATTTTTCTTTTATTTCTAAATTAATTTTTTAAATGTGACTATTATTACAACTATTAATAATTACTGCTAAAGTTTTTGTAGTCTATCTGCAGAATTTAATCTAACCTTTAAAATAAACTTAGTAAAACAATAAATGACTTTTATGTAAATATATAAATAATTATTGATTTTACAGCAGTAATAACAGTTTTACTAAAGTTTTGTTTTATAACATACAATACATATTTTTTTTATTAACAATGTAAAATTGTTGTTCCAAGCAAAAGTTTAATATTTTTATTATTATATGTGGCTATTGCTGATTATTTTAGTTGTTACGTTAGCCATAATTAGACGTTTATAGTTTTTTTAAATCATTAATGTTTTTTTGCAAAACGGTTTTTTCTTTAATTTTAATTTTTTTATGAATTATTAAAACAATTATAGTTATCATGTTTTAAACAGCATTATTTTTTTAATCGCAATATGTTATTTTTTTTTAAATTTATATGTGATTATTACTACTATTGGTACTGTTAAAATTGTAATCTATTTACAGTATATAATGAGACTTTAAAACAAACTACTCAGTAAAAAGTAAATAAATAACTTATTTCGATTATTTTTTGTTCTAATTATTTAAAACTTTTATCAAATTTAGAAGTAAAAATCTTCTGGTAGAGATAACAGTGACTAATTATAATTGACTATTATTATAGGTTACTACAAAATCTAGTTTAAAATGTGTGTTTTTGTATATTTTTCAATATATGCGAAAGTGAAACTTTTGTAGATGACTAATTACTGACTATTATTGGTTATTTTTTGTGACTAACTTGTAATAAATAAATAAATACTTAATTCATTGTGAAGCAGTAATAATAATTTCACTATTGTTTTGCTCTTTTCTATACGTATTTACCATATTTATTTACATTTTTACTATTTAAATATAGAATTGTTGTTTTAAGAAAATGCCTAATATTTTTATTTTTAGATGGGATTGTTAACTATTTATTGATTATTTTGGCTGTAAGTTTAACTTAAAATATTTTTTACAAGGAATGATTTAAAAAAAGTATAGTTACAAAGTGCTTATCATAATTTAAACAATATATTTTTTATTTTAATTATGTTTATTGCTTTGTAAAATTCTAGTCTATTTCTAGTATTTAATAGAACTTTTAGAATAAATTATTTTGCAAAGAAAAATTACTTTTATGGATTAGTCTTTGTTATAAATTACTGAAAACAATTATTAAATTTAAAACTAAAAATTTTATTTCAGATATCAGTGACTAATTGTAATTGACTATTATCATAGACTACTAAAAAATCTAGTTTAAAATATGTGTAATTATAGTGTGTAATACTAATGATAAATGCCTATATAATGATAAACAAATGATTTTAATGTTGATGCTTGAAGTTTGTTCTAAAATCTTTAAAAAATGACTAATTAAATGCAAGAATGTTGTTATTATTGTAGAATAATAATCAACAATTTACAGAATTAGTTTAAACTTGTAGTAATAGTCAGATGCAAAAATTAGATTAATAAAAAAAATGTAAAAACACAAATTTTTTTCCAAGCACTATTACATAATTACGAAATGTAAACCAACACCTTTCGATAATTTTTACTGTTATCAATAATAATGTTGACTAATAAAACTGTAATAAAAACAAAACAATAGTAAAGCTATGGTTAATACTGTAAAACAAAACAATATTTTTTAGATACATATAATAGTCATTTTTAATTAAATAAATTATATATAAATTAAAAAAAATAACAAATACAACGTATTTTTGGTATTTTAAATGTGAAAAGTAGTTTTTAACTATAATTTCTTAAATGAGTCATAATAGTCAAAAATTTATAAAACTGAAAGTTGTGATAAAACAATTATTAATACTGTTAAACCAAACCATTATTTACAAATTACAGTTTAGTCAATAATAATAATAGTCAGTAGTCAGAGACAAAAATTAAAGTATTAGAAATATTGTGGCAAAAATGAAAAATTAATAAAATAAACAAATAAATTGTAATTTTTTAAAATAAACAAAACTAAGTTTTCTAAAACAAAATAATTTTGTAAGTATTTATTTTTCATTAGTCAATAATAGTCAGTAATCATAAAAAGTATTAAGGTTTTTTTTAAACATTAAAATGAAACAAGCGTTATTTGCTTTAAAGTTTCAATCAGGTAATTTAAATTAGAATAATTTACAATGAGTGGCTTTTGATAATTGGTTTAATTGAATCGCTCTAACTTACTGTGACTATAATTATAATAGTCATAAATGGGTAGAGAATAAATAATCAAATAATTACATAAATGATTGAACATTTTGTAAATTAATTAAGTTTTCTCGTAAAAATAAATTTTATTTAAATAATTATTCTATATCGAGTAACTAACGTCAAACGTTGGAAGATAAATAATGCTACCAGCCTAAATACCTTATTATACTTTTTTTTTCTAAATGGTATTCTTATTATACCATTTTGCGTAAATTTTCAAAACGTTTGAAACGCACCAATCATGAATAAATGTAAATTTATTTAAATAAATATTCATAGTCTCCCATTAAGTTAATTGGCGTAAAATAGCAAAAAATTTCCATAAATTTCATAGAAGCAAAGAAACAAAAAGTTGCTAAAATTTCATCAATTTCCTCATACTCTTTCTTTGCAGCCTCTTCCACTAAAACCAGATTCCAGTGCATCCAAATCCCATGTCACGTCGCACCCATCATGGTCTATTTACCAAGTAATAAAAATGTAAATGACCAAGAATAATAGCCACCATCGATGGAGCATATAAATAGCAATCAAACTCAAAGCAGATGTAACTCATAAGATATTTGCTTTTGCTCAGATAACTATACTAAAATTCTTCACACGAAACCACAGAATACTGTTAGATATACCAAAAAAAAACAAGATAAAAATAAAAAAATTAAGTATTAAAACAATTATTATGCAATTACTTTTCCTCAGAGCCAGCTAGATTAAATTGAGATGATTATAGTACCGTTGATTTTACGTCAAAAGTTGAAAATGAAAAGTGATAACTGGAGGAAGCAAGCAAATGAATGTCAAATTCTTGCTGAAGATGTCATCTCGTGCAGGTTTTATGGTGTCCATTAAACTCACTGAATTTTCTTTTTTTGAAGATTTCACACAAAGAACCTGATAATCTGAGGTAGTCAAAAGCCAATCTATTTATGTAAATATCTTTAAATCTTTATTACTATTTGTACAAAAAACTAATAATTAGTTAAAAAAATTAATATAAATTGAAAAAAAATTAATGGTGGTTTATTTTTACTTCAACTTTATTTTGTGAAATTTATAAAACCACTCTTATTGCACATCTAATTTTGTATTCAATAATGATAACAATAATAATAATAAGAAAACAAAAAAAATATTTGACAGAACAAGTAATAAAACAGAAAAAAAAACAAATAATAACAAAAGCAGACAAAACATAAAAAGATTAATTTTTACTTTGTGAAATTTCTAAAACCACTCCTATTTCACATTTAATTGTTTATTCAGGAATGATAACAATAATAATAATAAAAAACAAAAAAAGCATTTGACAAAATAAATAATAAAACAAAAAAAACAAATAACATCAAAAGCAGACAAAACATAAAAAGAAAAAAATTGTGAGATACAGTCCACAGTATGTAAAATATTATAAACTGAAAAAAAATTTCAACAACCTCTAGCAAATAAAATTGAAGATTACCTTACAAAACAATAAAAAAATATTTCAAAGCATTAATTAATAAATTAAAATTGTTTTTAAATTAAGTTGGTTTTTTTAAAATATTTTTTTTATTAATTTATATTTTCAGAACTTATTATTTAAGTCAGACTGTTATAACACGTCAAAATAATATATAAAATTATTTTTTATACAAAATTACTTAAATTGAATTAGGGCTAATTAATTATTAATATCATAAATGTTATTCATATTATAGAAAAGTACTTGGCAGTAAGATCCAACACTATATAATTTATTGACTTAATTGTAAATTAATTAGTAAATTACATTATACTTTATAGTAAAAGCTAGATTATATTTTTCTGTTTTGATTTTATACTATAACTGTTTATTACAAAAATTGTACAAACAAAATTAATTATTAAAATAAATATTAAAAATAACAAAATAATACTAAATAATTGTACAATAAAAATTTTTGTGAAATACTTTTTAGCAATTAATCTTTATGAAAAAAATTGAGGCTTGAACTTGAACCTCTAAGGCTTTTGAGTGAAACCTAGGTATTCTAGGCATTACACCACAGCGGATTTACAAAGTGATGTAAAATTTTGTATTATAATATAAATAATTATTATAGTAATAACAATTTTTTTACAGTATTTTTAAGATAATCTGAAGTAAAATATAATAAAATAATATAAAATGTTATTACAATAATAAAATAAAGTCTTAAAAGTTGGAATAAAAATATAACAAAATCGGTGAAAAAAAAACAAGCAAAAACACACAAAATAAAAGAAAATTGCACAGAAAAATAATATATATTTTAAAGATATAAATAAAATAACAATTTTTTCAACGTTTTAAGCCAAGCATATAAAATAAGATATAAAACTGAAAAACAAGAAGATAAAAAAAAACAAAAAAGGATAATTGTTATAAAGAAAAAAAATTGAAAAGAAGAGTAAGAAAACAACAAACAAACAAAAATAATTGTATCCTTAATCAGATGGGAAGCAAAAGCTGCAAAAATAGAACTGACAAAAGAAGAAAATAATAATGCATATTATAGAAAACAGATAAATAGCGAGAAAAAAATTTATACACAAACAAAATAAAAAAAAACAACTAATAAAAAAATACTGAGACTTTTAAAACAAACTATTTAAGTAAAAAAATAAATAAAAAACTTTTTTTGATTATTTTTTGTTAGAATTATTGAAAACGTTTATTAAATTTACAAGTAAAAATCCTATAGTACAGAGTTAATATAGTTGACTATTATCAAAAGCTGCTACAAAATTTAGTTTAAAATGTGTGTATTTGTATATTTTAATTTATAGGTTAAAGTGACTTGTATTTGACTAATTCCTGACTATTATTGGTTATTTGTGACTAAACTATAATCAGTAAACAATTACTGAATTTACAGCAGTAATAATAATTTTACCTCAGTTTGGTTTGTAATATAATATATTTACTATGTTTTATAATTGTTAAATATTGTGATTATTATTATTATTAGCTAGACTGTTAGCCATAATTAAACGTTCAACCTTAAAACATTTTTTTTTTAATTATGTTTTTTTAATCTTTATTTTTTCTTGTCAATAATAATTAAACAAAATAGTCAAAAACTACTTGTTATAATTTAACGAATATATATTTTTTTATTTTGTAAATTATTATTTTTTTAATTTATATGTGATTATTATTATTATTATTGTTCAAATTGTAAACTATTTACCGTTCTTAATCAGACTAATAAAATAAACAGTAAAAAGATTTGAAAAAAAATTTTAACAAAATAATACTAAATAATTGTACAATAAAAATTTTTGTGAAATAATAACATAAACATAAACATAAATAAAAACATAAAAAAATAAACAAGGAGCCAACAGTTTCTTTCTAAGATTAAAATGCTTGCGCAAATTTATAAGTTGTTTTCAATTATATTTAATTGATTATTTTATTATAGAAAACAATTATTTTGAATTTGAGCAAAAAATTAGAATCTAACATAATACAACAATTTAGAAAATACGATCATAAGTAGTAATTCTTTTCTTATAATTCAGGCTTAATAAAAATAGATAATATTTAATAATAATTAAATTAAAATAATAAAAAATTAATTGATTGTTAATTAATTAACAGTTTTCTAATGCTAGTTAAACTCTTGCAAAAAACTTGTAGGATAAAAGACAATTAAATATAGATTTAATGTGAATTAATAAATTAATTAGGTTTTGATATTTGTGTCATTTTAATATGTTTAGTTACAATCTGCACAAAACATTTTATATTTTGAATCAACTGACACATTCAAAAATTGTAATTATAATTAAAAATTAATTATATTAATCTCCGATATATTTAGTAATAATCTAAATATATAATTGTAATTTAGATTATTACTTATTTATGTTCGACTTTCAAATTTAATTTTAATTAATCAATTGACTAATTTTACCCATTTTTAATCTACATAAGAAGTATAATAATTATTTAGAAAATTATAATTCATTTTATTATAATGTTATTTGCTTAAGTATTTCAACAACTGCAAAATTTGTTTATTTTTTAAATTTTAATTATATTTACAAATTAATTATAAAACAGTTGTAATCTAGATTGTTGAAAAGTATTTAGCAGTAGGATAAAAACCACAAATTATAAATTTAATTTAGTTAATAAGTTTACTAAACTTACTTGCGCTATTATAATTTGTTTTTTATTAAAAAATTAATAATTAATTAATAAAATATATTTTGTTACTTTGTATAAATTAAAATATTTTGTTTAAATACTTTAAAATGCTGCTTACCAAAAATATTGTAAAGTTTATTTGAAACTTATCAATATTAAAAGTAAAAAAAAAATTGACATATAATTTATCAATTTATTAAAAACATTAGATATATAGTAGACGAATAATATTTTTATTTAAAATTAAAATTAATTTGTTACGTGATTGGTTAAATTTACAAGAATAGCCAATAAATCATTTTAATTTTTAATTAAATTGCAATTAATTTACTTTTTGCAAATCTACTCATAAACTACCATTTATGAGTATTTTAAATATTTAATTTAGTTTTAAAATTAATTTCAATAAGTAAATACTCACTATCAACAATCAATTATTAAATTGTTTACAAATTAATGTTTAAAATATTTTGTGCTTTATTGTGCTGTATTTATCAGTACAACATAATAAAAATTGACCGTCGTCAAATAACGCAACTAAATTGCCGAAAAATATTCTGTATTATACTCTTTATAAAGAAAGAACTAAAAACATAGATAAACAAAAAAAACAGAAATTCGACAATTAAATTTCAATAAAACAAAACAAAATTAATACTTATGTTTATTTATTTCTAATGTACAAACAAAATATATAGAAAATAATCAATTACAATTGGTTTTATTGTAAACACTGAAGCATTTTTTATGTAATTTTAATTTTATTTTAAATAAATATTTGTAAGCCTAGATAATGCAAGCGTTGAAAACATCTAAAAAATAATACAGCAAAAAAATTATTTAAAGCAAGGTTTTGAAGACTGAGACATGTTTTGTGCTTATTAGCACTGAGTAGTAAATATAAACAAGAAACATTTAATTTAGTGACTTAAATTATTCAATTTTGTTTTGGACAAGACATCTGTGACGATTTATTTATAGATTATTTTGATTATCTATGACATCAAACAGTCAAAATTATAATAAATTGTTTTATGTTAATAGAGAGACCTCAATGAATCAAAGTCAAAAACACTAATGTTTCCAGTTTTTTAGTTATTTAGAGCCAATTTGACAAAAAATTGGTTATTCGATGTTTCAAAACTTTCTGACTTTTAAAGTATTGCCAAAAAGTTAGATAAGTACTTAAGTCAAAACAAATTTATTCAAAAGCTATATATACTATTAAATGCTGGAAACCTAGAATGGGTTTATAATAGCCGAATTAAATATTATTAAAATTAACTCGTTACGTGATTGGATTGATTTCTAACAAAAAACAGTCTATACTCTATTCAATTTCAAGAGAGAGTGCATGAAAACAAATGCGTGTATGTTCCACGTGATCACATCTATGAAGTAGGAGATGGTTGACGATTTTTCGGACAAGACAGGCCGCAGAAAAAATCGTATATTCTATTTTAAACCAATTTTGAATGGTTTAAAAACTATTCAACATTCAAAAGACCAAAATACTCTTTCTTGAATCTGAGCAGACTATAGTATCTTTATTTTGAGTAATTTAATTAGAATTAACTTAATTTAAATTTAATTTACTTTCTATGAACTTCCTAATCTAAAATTATTAGAAAAGCTTTCGTTGGTGTTTGTATTGCAATACATTTATTTAAAAATAGTGTTTTTAATAATTGGCGTCATACTTGGCCACCAATTGCTTCAAATGCCAGAATAATTACTAAAATTTCTCAACTTCTTTATATCTGAAATGGTTCTCACAAGAACAGAAACTTTCAGTGGTAGAATTATTAAGCTATTTTTTTTCATTGCTGCAAGATACATTTTCTGCACAGCTTTATGACGATGAAATGGTAGACGGGTACTTTGAGCAAGACGGTGCTACTCCATGCCTTGCCTTAAAAATTTTTAGATTTTCTGTTTGTCAAATTTTTGTGGTTTTTGGTGGCGTAGAGTTTGTTTTATATTCCCTTGCTGTAATTGTTCAATTTTTGAAGAAAAATATAATTTGAGAAAAGTTTTAAAATGAAAAGTAACAATCAAAATAAAAAAATAAAAAAAGCAAAATTGTAGAAAAATACATCAAAAGCTTGCTGAAAACTAAAAAAATTAACTAAAATTTTTATATTTTATCAAGTTTTTAGATTTAAAATGTTACAGAAGCAGCATCTGGTATTAAAAATGCTATAAGAGTCACTGATTTTAAATTATTTGACATTTGACAGTTTTTTTAAAGAAATTGTGAATATATTATTGCAAATTATAAACTTGGTTGACAATGGCACCGCTTTATTCAATAATGCCAACTTTAGTATAATCAAAATCTACAATGACATAAAGATGGGATTGTGAAAAAAAAACAGATTTATTTAATACTATGATAATAAAGCCCAGTTTTTTCTATTACTATGATAATAATGCGCTATCAAAGCTAATTTTCACATAAATTTGTAAAAATAGTTCAACCATTTTGTGGAGAGGAAAATTACAATTATGAGAAAAGAGGCTTTATTTAAAAATAGTATACAATAACTCTGATATAGAAAATAAATTAAAAACATGCGCATAGAAATATAACTTTAAAAAAGGTTTAAAATAAAAAGCAACAATAATAAAAAAAAGAAATTAATACAAAAAATTAATTCAAAAGCTTGCTAAAAAGTAATAAATTTCACAAGTTTTTTTATTTTATCAAGTTATTAAATTTAAAACATCACAGAGATATTAAAAATGCTGAAAGAGTCATTGTTTTCAAATTATTTAACATTTGACACTTTTCTTGAAAAAAAAATTAATTATTTATTGCAACTTTTTAATAGATCATGAACTTGGTTGACAATGGTACCGCTTTATTCAGTTATTAGTTGAATAGTGCCAACTTTTGTATAATCAAATTTACAATGCGATGAAGATGGGATTGTGAAAAAAGAACAATTTTTTTTATTACTATGATAATAAAGCGATATCAAAGCCAACTCTTTTATAAATTTTAACATCAAAAAGTTTTACAACTCCCGACCCCACAGAGCAGTTAATGCATTAAAAAAATACCAAAAAAAAACAAAAAGCATGACTTTGTCAAATTAGTTCTGAATAGTTATGGAGTTTCACAATTTATATGATTATAAAACAAATATGAAGAAGTAGGCGTAATGGTCTTCACAGCAGTCTTCTTAATAATTTATCAGACCATCCATCAGGTTATTGATATTATTCTTGACGAGAAGAAATTACCATCAATCTAGCTCTATTACGTCTCGCCCATTTATCACATTAATAAGATCACAAACCCAGTTTCTACCAATAACTCGTCCCCATCACAAAGAAGCAACATTTTTAGATCACTTTCATTAATTAATTAAAGAAAAAAGAAGAATCAATGAAGAAAACACCGAAAAAAGTATGTCGATGGCTTCCCATTATCAGTTTCCGTGAGAAGTCGTTGATAAAATTTGGATTTGGCATCGTTTGTTACTAATTAATGGATGGATCAATTTGACAGTTTCACTGCCATTCAGTTTCTAATTTTCCCCAACATATTGCAGAGAAATCGAATAAAAATTGTGTGGAATTACAATTAATTGACGATTTTCTCCGTCAAGTGCACTGCATTTCTCTCGAAAAGAAAATTTATTATTTTCCTTTTCGAATTAGGACCGTAAAGGTTTGTTTTTAAGTGCCGAAGCGGCTTTGTGAAGAAATCATACCCATTTGGGCAACTATGTTGCTAGAGCACTTAAATTATGGCTTAACCATCGTAAAAATGTCGAAATTTTCGGATGGGTAATGGTAACGGTTCAATAAGATTGCATTTATTTTAAATTAACAACCGACAGATCAATAATTATAATTTTTGTAATTTTATGTGATTTCCTGTTTGGGATTGTTGTAACTAATGTTTTGTATCCTGTAATTTTAATTAACACTAGTTAACTGCATGACTCATACAATATTATACAAATTTTAAATTGATAATATACGCAAAAAGCGCTAATTAAAGATCTTATAAATAGAATTCCAGTATTAAATTAAGAAAAAAAAGATTTACCGAGCTTATGGTGACGGATTAATGCACCAAACGCGTGGAAAGTAGCTAAATGGTGAATTTATTCCAAATTTGTCAACGAACATCCATTACTGACCGTGACAGTTTACACTAATTTTGACATTTGCCTATACTATAGTTTTAGCACTGTTAGATGTAATTAGCTTGCTTTTAAAAAAAAAAAACTTGTCTTATTCATACAGTTTTACCACTTGACAAAAAGTTTGTTTATTAGATCTCAAAAACTTTTTCGATCATTATCAAAAAATGAATAAAACTATAATAGCTTAGAAAATTTTGATGGGTTTTTCCTAATAATTTGACAAAGGAGTTGAAAAAAAGATATTTATGTTTGTTAAGAGCATTTCTTTTATTTTTATAGATTTTATTGAATTTAGCAGCCTCTAGATATCCATTTGCTTCACTAATTTTAAACTGTTAATATGATGATTGCTATTAAAGGCATGCTCTCCTATACTCGATTTGTCCAATCTACCGTATTTTCAGTGGGCTTAATGCTGTTTGTATCTGGTTTGAGCTGATCTACGCGTTTGGTCTATATAATATTTGTCACAGTTATTCTACACTATGCGACTGTTTCCAGAGTTTTCTAGAAATACTATATTGTCTATTAGACTTCCTAACATTTTGATCCTGGCTGATAAATCGCTCTAAATCCTAAATGTTTAAGCACAATGTCAAGTCTCTTGATTATCTTAGGTTCAACGGGTATTGAAATAAATTTTAATTTTTGCCTTTTATAATTACGTTTACATCTAAAAAACATAATTTGTTATTCATTTCCTGTTTATTTGTAAATTTAGTTAAAAGAAAACAATTATTTGAGCTTGACACAAAATTTGTAAAGACGTCGTTTACGTACCTTATCCACATTCTAGGAAAATATTAAAAACTGTCTTTTGCATTATTTTCAAAATTATGCATGAATAATTCAGTCAAAAATGGCATTATACATTGACCCATGACCCAACAAAGATAACGGTCTTTTTGTTAGCTCTTTGATTGAATTATTAGAAAAAATCTACAAAAAATTTCTAATTCATGTAAAATTCAGCAAATGGTAATCCAGTTTTATTCATGATCACTTAGTAGATGAATAAATATTCCCACTTTTTTCTGATTATTGGCTTTCCTGTTGTTTTCACAAATATCTTCAGCAGTGTGAAATTTTTTATTACTTTTAATGTGTCAAATAGACATAATAAATACTCATCTTTTGTTTATTGTCTAGCAATAGTTTTATTTCTTTTATTTTTTTTTTTGTAATGACAGACTACAGACCGCATTTGAAATTGATCACAAAACTGTAAAAATAATTGAAAAAAGTTGTTAAAAAAGTAAAATACAAAAAAAATGTAAATAATTAAGTTTATTTTGCATAAGCCAGCTTACATATTAATTAAATACGTTTGATAATAAGTTGGCAATTGGCTTGTTTTCAATCTTTAATTGAAGCTTTTTGTTTCTAAAGTATTTTCTTATTTTTTTTTGTTTTTTATTATCATTTTTAATTTTTTAGTTTTTACTACACGCTAATAATATTGGTATAATTTTTTTCTCTTTACATTCAGATATATATTTTGCAAGTTTTGTCATTTTTTTTATTCTCTTAATTTTTATTCTAAATTTTCTCCAGTTCTATTTCCTTCTTCTTAAGCTATTTTTATTACTTTTACTTTTTTTTCATGTGTCATCTTGCATTTTGTTTCTTTATAGAGATATTGTCACTTGAAAATTGTTTTTTATTTTTTAATCTATTTTGTTTTGTTTTGTTCTACTGTTGTTTATGCTATTTCTACTGTTGTTTTTCATGTAAGCCTGCAAATATCGCAAACTTGTGTCTACTAAGTTTTTTATGTAAATATTGAATTTATTATTCTGGTAAGTCTGACATCTTGATGTAGAGTATAATTATATTTAAATGTTTTTTTTTTAGTGTGACTAACATAATATTATGTTTTAATCTATTTTTTTTGTTGACACTTTTTTTATTATCTCTTTAAACAATTTTTTTGCCTACAGCCTCGCTTTATTCTGCGTATAGCTTAACTCGCTGCTTTTTTTCTTTGTTTCTTCATATTTTTTTAATATTTTTTGTTTTTATTTTTTTGTTGCGCCTTTTTAAGAGGTATTTTAAATAAATATTTGTTTCGTTTTATGCTTTTTTGTTTATGATTCTTGTATAACCGGACTTTCTTTTAGGAGTTCATTTTTTATTGTATTTTCGACATTTAATTTTGTAATTTTGTTTCTACTTTTTTTAAAAAATCTATTTAACGCGGTTTATTTTATATTATTTACAGTATTATTTTAATTTTTTGCCTTCTTTGTTATCTAATTTTTTTTGTGTTTACTATTTCTTTTTTGACTATTTCATTTATTATTTTTGGTGTGTTTCTTGAAATTATATTTTAACATTTAATTTTTTTTGTTATTTTGTTACTTAGTTTGTTTTTTATTGACTAAACAGTTAACAGCAAAGAAGGGATAGAAAAATAGCAGTTTCTTCGCGGTTAAAAAAAATGTCAAAATTCTGATTACTTAGAATTGATAACGACAGATAATATTAAATTTTGTATAATTATTTAAAAAGTTTGCGTGATTTGTTTCTGTACAAAACATGATTATTATTTCTATTAATAAATAATTAATTTCTAATTAATTATAAATTAACTATTAATAATAAATTAGTCATATTAACAGTTGTAATTTAAATTATTATAAAGAATTCAACAGTTAGATTAATGAAAAATTTAATTTCAATTAATAAAAATAAACAAATTACTTATTTTGTTCAACTATTCCAAAAATTTGAGTAATTTGTTTAGTCACACTAAAGATTATATTTACTATCAACCAGCATATACAAAAATTTTTGTTATAATTATAAGTTAATTAAATTTAAACAGTTGCTGTAATATAAATAATTGTAACGTTACCTAATAATATTAATATAGTCAATTGCAAATTAATTTTACTTAATTAATTAACAAAATTTAGATATTTGCACTATTATGTTTGTTTATTTATATGTAATCTGCACAATAAAAAGTATAATGCAAGAAAATAAGTTGTTGCAACAAATACGGCTAAAATTAAAAAAATTATATTTGATTTAGAAAGCTAAAATTTGTGTTATAGTAAAGATCAAAATACTTTGTTTACCAATTTAAAAAATTTTGAATGCTTTGTTTCTTTACGAAAATATTTATATATCAAGTAATACGTAATAATTTATACTTAATTATAATTACAAATTAATTATATAAACGATTGTGGTTTTAATTATTAAAATTACTTAACAGAAGAATTAAAAGCCGTCAATCGCACATTTAATTTTAATTAATTAATAGATATTTGCAGTATTATATTATATTACAAAACATGCAAAATAAGCTGTAGCAAAAAATAAAGTTAAGACCACAAAAATTATATTAATTAATTAAGTACAATAATTGTAAAGATTAAAGTATTTTGTATAATTATTTAAACAATTTTGCGTAATGTATTTCTTTCTAAAAAATATTAGTTTGATTATATCAGCTATTGCATAATAATTTATAATTAATTAGAATTAGAAAATAATTATATAAGCACTTTCTATTTTATTTATTTAAAGATAGTTACAACAAATGTAATTTAGCGACAATATAGTTTAATTGCATCTATCATTTAAAAAAAAAATTTTTGATTACTTGTTTTTATTATACAACATATCTGGGACTATCACAATCGCAAAAATGATTCTTGAAGTCTAAATGTTTACTACACTGACATTATACAATTCGAATCAAAACAAATTTTGCTGATTGGACAACCAAGCTATCACGTTAGCTCCTTTCGTCTCAATCGTATATCAATAATATTCGATGTGATCCATCTTCTTTGGTTAGCCACCTACTGGTAAAATAAAGAAGACCAATCCAAATCCATTCAAACTACATCTGTAAACTTTGATATGTTTTGTTCTTATTGGAGCTCATCGGCAAGTTGCAACATATTTGATTTGAATAAATTTGAAGTGACACGGCTTATATCTACCTCTAGAATAAGATAAAGCTAGCTTTTGCTTTTATTTGCATAAAAACATGTGAAAAAAAATTTTTTTTTAAATGGTTAATGTAAAGTAGCTTTCAATAGATCTCTACAGCTTTTTTTTCAAAAAATATATTAACATCTTTAATAACCAGTTCACAAAGGGTTGATTTGACATAGATTTACTTACCTTGCAGCTTATGAAAACAAATTAAGCTGTTGTTTCTAAAATATAATAAAAAAAACTCAATTTGCTATTCTTAATCGATCGAAAAAGTTTAGTAAAAACAAACTAAAATGTAAAAGAAAAGAATGTAAAATGATTAAAAACAGCAAAACCAAATCATTCAGACTAACATAAGGAAATAAGTTTTAGCACATTATAAGTAAGAGAAAATTCACAAACCTTTAATACAATCAATTCATAATGATTAAGATGGCTAGATTAAAATGCTTAGAACATTTGAAAGACTTAAAAACAATAAAAAGTGTTAAAAAAAAACGCAGATTAAGAAAGTAAAGGTAACACGTTGGCAAAGTAAAACAAAATAAAAACGCGTTTTTGGTTAGACTCACTCCTTGCAAGAGCTGCATCTTGATGAAGTAAGTAAAAAGATCCCTGTTCTGATGACGCCTCCACCGATGGAGTGCGAAACGTCGACAATTTCATTAAACTTTTCCACACGGTCTTTTCCGAAAGATGTCAATATTTCAATAAAAAGATCATGTTTTAGCTTTAGCGCCATAGAAGCTATTTGTTCTCAAAACATTTTTCAACCGATTGAGGCAAAATCGGTTTTAATTTGCGGAGTGCTTCAACCGCGCGCTGTAAAATGATTAGCACACGAATAAAGTATTAAACTTTCTATTAAATCAGACAAAGCTCCATTTTGTCTGATTTAAAAATACCTAGATTTGAATTGACGAAATAGACAGTTGATATTGACAGCTCAAGTACATGAACTCTAAAAAATATTTGATTGTTTTTATTTTTAGAATCTGTATGTAATCCTGGCATAAATCAACTATATTTATGACACTTTTTTGGAGGTTTTCCACAGTTGATAATTTTTATGGTATTTTACAACACGCCAGTGAGTCAAAGTGACAGCATGTGGAAAAATCTAGATACCGTAGCAGTTGACAAAACGTAAATACGCGCCTTAAATCTTAGAACATGATTCCTTGTAGCAACAACGTATGTATTACAAAAGGAACAAGAAGATATCTTTAATGGAAAATGAGTTAAACAATCTGCTTTTAATTTTTTTATAAAATATTAATAAAATACAAAAGCATTGACATATTTTAAAATAATTCATGCATTTACACCTACCATTGGTGCAAAGCTAACTTGTTGCTTAACAATTGGATAAAAATAGGAGTGTTTCATAGCGTCACGAGCCGTCAAACGTTCACAATGATCATAGAGTAGCAATTGATCTAAAATGTCCAACGCTTCTTCAGAAACCAAATGTTCATTTTCATTGTGAACAAAACGTTTCCACTTTTTACGCGAATAGTTCTCAAACTTATCTTCATAGAAAGGATCTAATACAATATCATATCTATCGATATAGTTGCAAAGCTCATGCGATCCCAAAATTTTGACAATACAAAGAAGTTGATCATAATTATTACTTCCATGAAAAAAAGGTTCCTTCTTGAATATCATTGCAGCAAAAATACATCCAAATGACCACATGTCTAATGAATAATCGTACATCTGGTAGTCTACAAGAAGCTCAGGCGCCTTATAATACCTAGAAGCTACTCTAACATTGTATTCTTGTTCAGGCTTATAGAATTCGGCTAAACCCCAATCAATCAATTTTAATTTTCTCTTTTCATGATCAATCACCACATTATGAGGTTTTACATCTCGATGCATAATTCCCATACTATGACAATAGTCTAACGCCTTTAGCAACTCATATAAATAATATCGTATTTCCAAATCGGTCAAAATTGGATAAAGCTCTCTGAAATTTGTATCATTCACATGCTCGAAGATCAACGCTGGAATTTTTGTTATCTCATCCTTAACAACAGCTTTTAGGGTTATAATATTAATACCTCCACGTAAATTCTCTAATATCTTAATCTCTCGTTTAATCTTATTCTTCTTCACTGGCTTCAGTACTTTAACAACGCAGTCGTCTTGATTTTTGATGTTGATGGCTTTGAAGACTTCACTGTATTTACCACGCCCTATCTTCTTGATTAATTGGTAATCATTGTTTAAGCCCCACATGGGAATAAAATTGTCAAGATCCCAATACTCTTTTGGCTTTTGCAGATTTACATCGGAGTACACGCGAGCACAACTCGTTTTTGGCATTTTGATATCAAAATGTTTGCAACTGAAAGTTAAATTATTAAATTATGATATAATAATCAAGAGCGCCAAGTAGACAAGTTTCTATCATTGAAAACTTAACAACTAAATTGTTACATACTATAATAATGTTGTTCTACACCACCTATAAGTGAATGAAGCAAAAAATACAGTGGCAAGACTGAGTAAGTTGGTAGTGCCTGTCAATTGTCAATCGTCTTTATTTAGGTTATGTCAACACATTTTTGACATTTATTTCAAATTTTTTGTATGTGCCACATTGCGTGTGCCATAATAACGATGTTGTTAACTAAAGAAATCAAATAACGTAAGAAAATAACTTTCAATCATTAAAAGTCACTTCATACTTGATAATATTGCTAGTATATCCTAACTGATGTTTGTTCAGAAAATTTTTATTATTTTTAACTGATAAAGGCTAAGTAGCTTAAAACCAATATTGCGCAATAGAGTTTAAAATTATAAGAGTTGTTAAAAAAAAACTAGCTCATTTTCAGAATCTAGCATGCTTTAATATAATAAGTGTTGTGACACTTTTTTTTGTACCAATTATTCAGCATTACTACAAAAAAATACAACGTTACTACCTTAAAGTGTTCAAAAAAGGTTTTGCTATTATTAGAGCAAATAAGGCTTTAGAAGCGCTATAATGACAGTTTTGGTGTTGTTAGCTCTTTATTTTTACAGCAAGACGGTCACAGTTGCCAAAAATACCAAACGTTGTTCTAACTTTATTTAGCACCTAAAAGTCTCAGCTTAAAAAACGTTTACTTTCAGCAAAATAAGTCAACACTATACATAATGTTAACAATTCTAGGAAAAATGTTTTGAGGTCTTCTAATATCTGTGCGGGGAAATGTTAGTTGGCCAGCACGGTCACCCGATTTAAGTTTGTGTGCAACTTTTGTTATTATTATTTTCTTGTTCCAGACAGAAAAAATAAATTGGTTTCTCGAAAAGTAAAGATTTGAGTGTAAAATTTGAATTTTCAGATTCAGCAATCAAGAACATTTGAACAATATGACAGCAGCATTATAAAACATAATCCTGGTTTTTGTAATTTTGCAAAAATTTTTACATTAAAATAAATAAAAAAATAAAACATAAAATATTAGTTTTAATTGCAAATTTAAAAATTACTCATATTTGAAATAACTAGAGGTAAAATTTGAATTTATTTTGAATTCCAAAAATACTACCGAAAGAAGCAAATATTTAACTGCTTTGGTATTAAACAAATAAATAATATTAATAAAAAAATAAACAGCAATGTTTATAAAATTTACAATTCTGGTTTTCTTAAATACGTAATTTTACAATATTCAGCTTAGTGGCTTCAGTTTTTTAAGAAAGCAGCAAAACCTCTAATTCTATAATCTGTAACTAATATTTTCTAAAAAATGTAAAAGAGTGTACTAAAAATATGGCTTAACAATTTTTGCCAAATTACATTCGAGCGCTAAATTTGAATAAACTATTTTTGCAACAGCATTATGTTTTAAATAATTTTTTTCAAGTGATCTTTAATGTGACAGGTTTTTGTCTGTTACATCTAATACTAATAATTTTTGTTTAATTTTCACAAAAAAGTTGAATTTTGTTTATCTAGTTCATTTTTTTTAACTTTTTAGGTTTAATGACGTATAGTCTGTATCTGAATTTACAATAAGTCAGTAATTTTGTCTGGTTTATAATTATAGAAATAGATTTTCTTTTCAGCCATTTAGTTATTTGACAATACTAATATATCCAAAATACATCTTCCTTCGTTGTCTAAAATTTTTTTCAATTATTAAAATTTTTAAATAATGTTATAAAAAATTTATATAAAAAGGTATTGCTTGTACCAATGTTTTACTACATATTAAACTGTGTTTTTGAGATTAATAAAAATTGTTTAAAAAACGCTATATATATATATATATATATATATTATTTTTATTATGCTATAAAATTTTTTTAAGCTTTGTTGATAATCTAGGAGATATTTGTACATTTCTCTCTCATTTAAATTGTTAATAATTTTTTGTTACTACTTTTATAACATAAATTTTGATTTTTAATTTCAATTGTGCCGTAAAAATTATATTTATTTACACCAGAATTTATACCAATACTATATGAAAGCAACTTAGTCAAGTTTAATTTTTTTTTTTTATTATTTGCATATATTTTTATATTATCTATATTTATGTACATAAGATGACTATGAGTTAAAAAATTAATTACCTGTTTATAACCAGTCAGAGTTACAAAAAAGATTTGACAATAAATTAATTGCTAAGCAAATCTTTAAAAAGCTTAATAAATCTTCTTGAAATATTTTGCAATTTATTGATAGTATAGCGCAGTTTTGATTGTTTTTTTTTCTAATTAAAAGATGACGTGAAAGTTAGCTGAAATTGTCACCAAATTCTAATTAAATTATTACTTATTGTAATTAAATTACCTAAATTTAAATTAACTCAGTATTACTGTAATTTTTTGATTAACTAACAATAACAAACAAAATAAGTTTTTTAAAATCAAAACCTGACTTGATCTAATTTTAATATAGACCTGACTTGACCGAACCTAACCTATTATAATTTTTTTAAATAATTTTGCTTAGGAGATTTTCTGCTATAAGCTTTTTTAACAAAACTTCAATTAAGTCTTTTGAACACATAACTTATTTTATATACTGCTATAATTAAAAAACTTATAAATCTTCTACACACTTTTAAAATATGTCTTCTTAAGTTTTCAAGCTCTACAAATGATTCTATTAATATATCTATAGCCTAACCTATACATTTTTTAATAATTTTGCAAGCGTTTTATAGTAAGAGCTTATATGCTTTTAAACAAAATTGGATAATTAATTAAGTCTTTTAAAAACATACTTTTAAAGGCGACTGTGCTTTTTGGCAGCAGGTCTTAGATTGGTTTGTACTAAATTTAGGTAAAATTATTTAAATCAAGCCTGCTAAGATACTCAGCTTGCATTTCTTAAAGACACAGATTAATCAAATATTATGGTTTTCTATTATCTTGTCTTATTCCATTTTAAAAATAACATTGATTAATTTTAATTAATTATTAGTGCCGGTAAACTAAGCCGTTATTGCAAGTGTTTATTCACAACTGACATTGACATTTCATTATAATGAATATTAACTTGAATCAAAGGCAGCTCTGTTTTTTTGACAACAGGTCTTAGATCGGTTCGTACTAAAGTCGGTAACAATCTGTAAAAATGAAGTTAAATATATCAATTTAATTAGTATGCGCTATTGTTTTTGAGCATTGTAAGATAAGGAATACATTTTTTTATCCTATTGTTTATTAAATAACTACAAATCTATTTCACACATAGAAAATGACGTAAATGCTTGGCGGCCAAGCATTTTTGCACGGCACTGTGCTCAAATGTTAATGACAGTTGTAAATCAACACGTGCAATAGCAGCACTAATAATTTATTATAATTAATCAATGTTATTTTAGAAATGTAAACTGGAGAATGGGAATATTCGATTAAGCTGTCTTGAAGAAAAATGCAAGCTGAGCAGTAATTTTAGTACGAACCGATCTAAGACTTGCTGCCAATAAAGCACAGCCGCTATTTATTTATGTTAATATTATACACCCAGTACTTCTATAATTAAAAAGCTGGTAAGCTTTCTACACACTTTTTAAACAAATGTCTTCTCAAGTATTCCTTTTTTTACGCTATTCCCACAGGACCTCTTTCAGTTTTCAAAGCTCTACAAACTATTTTATTAATAATTAATCACAAATATTATGTTGTTTTGTGATTATAAAAGACCTGACTTGATCCATTCTCGATATAGACCTGACCTAACCTAATGTAACCTAAGAATTTTTGGGAACGTTTCATGATTTGACCTGACCTAACCTATAAATTTTTAATAATTTTGGGAGCGTTTTATGATAGAAGCTTATCTGCTATGGGCTTTGTAATTATTTACACATACCTTATTTTATATTTTTCTATAATGTGTAGAAAAAATGGTTGGCTTTTCACACTACTCTAACTTTTCAATTTAAAATTGGTCCTTCCAAGTGTATTTTATTAGACTGGACGTATTCCCACGGGATCCCTTTCAGTTCTTAGAATCTACAACTGATTCTGATATAAAATAATCACAAAATAAGCTATTACCTCTTCAATTTCCTTTTATAATCAATTTCTTGCACCAACAATTGGTGGAAAAGCTCTATCAACTGTGGAGTTATGGAGACGCAATTCTAGAATTCAAAGTACCCCTCTAGACCATCAATGTCAATTCACAATTGTCTTAAATTCAAAAATTTGGCAAATTAGAGCAAACTGAGATTTTTATAAAAATAAATAAATATTATTAACGCTTTTTATTTGATAAAACTGATAATTAAATAAAATTGTTTAAAAGAATAAATCGATTTTGATTTTGTCACATTTGAATTTGACGTTTTATTAAATTTTCAAATGTCATTAGTGTCATTAATCGCCATTTAATAGACATTGTAATAGATGTGTAATTAAAAAATATATATATTAAATCTAATTATATTATTAAATTCTATCGTAGTTATTGATAATTTGCTACAAACTTATCAATAATATCTTATGTTACACCCAGTAAATAATTGATCAATATTAAACAAATGAGTACAGCGTGATCATTTAGTGGCGATAGTTGCTTGCCAAATGTCACTATCATGACGTTTTACTTAGGATTTTACTATGTTTATCAGAATTTGCTTGTCACAGTCAACTAATAAACAGATCAAATTTCGAATGTGATAAAAACCTAAAAATAATTCATAAATAAACTTATTTAATTTTAGAAATTAATATTTTTCATTAAGCTTTAATTCCATAATTATCAAAAAAACAATAATTTTATAACTTTTATAAATATTGTATTGATTGAACAAGCTTTTTAATTTCTCATCGGATTATAGACACCTAATTAATTTTTTTTAATTCAGTTTTATTGTAAACACTAGCATTTTTATGAATTTACGTATTTTCAAATGAATTATATTATTAATTAATAATTTAATAATTTTTTATTAATAAATAGTGGATAACAAAGCAACTAATTCATCTCATCAAACTTGAACAACTGTTGCCAACCCTAAAACAATATTTGACATTTGATTTTTTTAAATTTTTTTTAACCGATTACAAAATAACGTCTACTAATCTTTAACCATTAACAAAACCTAAAAGTATTTTTCTACTATTTACTATTTTATTGTTTTGGTTTCTTGTGTTTTTTTGTCTAAATTTTCTTGATTTGAAATTGCCTTAAATTTTATTTAGAATTTTTAGCTCGAAAATTCTAATATTTTTTTTTTTTATAAATATTACTCTGTTACTAAGTTTCTCGTTTTTTTGCCGTCAAAGCTTGCCACGATTTTTTAACTATGGAATGTAAACGTACCTTTACTATCAAATCAAAGTGACAGTAATTAATTTGACATCTGACTCTATAATAACTTTTAATTTAATAAATCGATAGTTTAAAACGTTACTAAAATTAAATTAAATGCACTTGTAGTGTTATAACAAACAAGAAAATAAAATAAGGAAAAAAGGTTTATAACAAATATCAATGCATTTGCGGACTTTTTGTACAACTTTGTTACTTACCTGACGCAACTTATCATAGATTCAAGCGCTGCTATTAAATAAAGTTTTTTATATAAAACCACAAAAAGAAGTCACATAAAGTAAAGTTGCAAGATTTTAAAGAATAATTGATAGCTGTATTTTTGCTGATAACTCAACGATCATAAATTTCTTGTATCATATTTAAGGTTGTTTTAGTCATGGCCAACTATAACGTTAAGTTTAAAAAATCATCCGTTATATAAATTTGATCAATTGTATTTATAATCAAAATATATTAGTTTTATGTATGACTGATTATACATAGATATATTTTTTTAATAAGTGATAGTTTCTAAAATTAACGTATTTATAAATAAATATTTACATTACTAATATAAAATTTTCTAATAATAACAAAACAACTTATTTACGTCATCAAATTATAACAATGACGTAATTGTTTCCAGCTTTAAAACAACTTGTAACATTTGTGTTCTTGTAATTTTTTCCCAAATAAAAAATTTATTCTATTTTTCGTTTTGTTTTTATTAATGTTTATTGTCTTCTGTGTTTTTTTGCCTAAATATGTTCGATTGTGTTTTTTATAGTCTAAAAAACGTTATATTTTTAGTTTGTTGTTATTTAAAAATTTATTCATTATAAATATTTGTTATAACTATTTTTTTTGTTTGTTTTACAACTACTTTTTTATTTTTTTATAGTTATTGTTTAGATAATTTTTTTGTTTTTTGTTTTGTTTTTTTTCTATAATTTAAATATTGTTAAGCAATTTTTTTTTATCTTCAACTAGTGTTTTTTAGCTGTTGTTTCAATATCAGTTCAGTTTCTACTTATTTATAATTTTGATTTTTTAAGTTAAAATGAGTGACACTGCGCCTGTCATCTGTGATACTAATTGATGATGCCATCCCATAAAACAAAAACAACTAGATTCCTTGATACCAACCTAATTTTTTATCTTAGTGAATAAACTAGATTTTCATAATAATTAATTTTTAAATACTTTTATTAATTAAAACAATTTGTAACATTTGTGTTTTGTCATTTTGTCAATAAATAATTTATTCTTTTTGTTTTTTTATTTGTATTAACCTTTATAGTTTTCTGTTTTTGATCTAAATATGTTCGATTGATTTTTTATCGTTTAAAAAACCTAAAATTTCTATTTGTTGTGTTATTTAAAACATTTTTCATTATAATTATTTTTTTACAACTAATTTTTTTTGTTTTCTCTGTTACAAATAGTTTTTCATCTTTTTTATAGTTGTCGCTTATAACTACCAAAACTAAAATTACCAGATTTTATGGTACCAACCTTATATTTATCGACCGATTTTATAGTAGATAAACTAGATTTTCGGAATAATTAATTTTCAATTATGTTTATAATTGCAATTTTTGATCGCCAATAAATAAAATATTGTAGCCAACTCTAAAACAAATCGTAAGATTTGTGCTTTTGTAAATTTTTCTAAAATAAAAAATATATTATGTCTAAATATATTCGATTGTGTTTTTCACCGCTTAAAAAAAGTTAAAATTTCTATTTATTGTGTTATTTAATAAAAATTTTATTATAAATATTTTTTTAAGACCATCTTTCTTTTTTTGTTTTTTTTTACAAATATTTTTTCTTATTGTTATTGCTTATGTAAATATTTTATTGCTTTTTTGGTTTTTTATTTTGGTTTTTTGCTCTTTTAACTAATTTTTTTCAGCTGTTGTTTCAACAACAGCTTATTTTCGACTTATTTATACTTTTCAGCTTAAGTTAGAATAAGTGACACCACGCCTGTCGTCTGTGTTACTAATTGATGATGCCACCACATAAAACAAAAACGACTAGATTCCGCGATACCAACCTTATTTTGTATCAACCGCTTGTTGTCAACTTTAAAACAATTTATAACATTAGTATTTTTTTAATTTTTTCTTAATTATAAATTTATTTTATTTATTATTTTATTTTCATTAATTTTTTGTTTTCTGTGTTTTTTATCTAAATATATTCGATTGTGTTTTTCATCGTTTAAAAAACGTCAAATTTCTATTTGTTGTGTTATTTTAAAAAAATTATTATAATTGTTTTTCTATATCTCTTTTTTTTTGTTTTTTTTTACAATTACTTTTTTATTATTTATATAGTTATCGTTTATGTAAATCTTTTTTTTTATTGATTTTCCAATGTTTTACTCGTGTTAAACAATTTTTTTTAAATTTTAACATTTTTTTTCTGGTTCTTGTCTCAATATAATTTTATTTTCGGCTTGTTTATAGTTTTTAGCTTAAGTTAGAATAAGTGACACTACGTCTTTCATCTGTGTTCCTGATTGCTGATACCACCACATAAAACAAAAACGACTAGATTTCGTGATACCAACCTTATTTTAGAGTGGATAAACTAGATTTTTAAAAGAACTAATTTTCAATTACTTTTATTATTGCAATTTTCGATCGCCAATAAATAAAATATTGTTTTCAACTCTAAAACAATTAGTCACCTTTGTATTTTTGTAATTTTTTCTCGAATAAAAAATTTATATTATCTAAATATATTTGATTGAGCTTTTCATCGCATAAAAAACGTAAAATTTCTATTTGTTGTCTTATTAAAAAAAAATCATTATAAATATTTTTCTAAAATCATCTTTTTTTAGTGTTTATATAAATATTTTATTGCTTTTTTTGTGTTTTTGCTTCTTTAACTAATTTTTTTCAGCTGTTGTCTCAACAACAGTTTAGCTTCTGCTTATTTATACCTTTCAGTTTAAGTTAGAATAAGTGACATCACGCCTGTTGTCTGTGTTACTAATTGATGATGCCACCACATAAAACAAAAACGACTAGATTCCGTGATACCAACCTTATTTTTTATCAACCAATTTTATAGTGAATAAATTAGATTTTTTGAATAATAAACTTTTAATTACTTTTATTATTGCAGTTTTGCATCGTCAATAAATAATATATAGTTGCCAACTCTAAAACAATTTGTAACAATAGTGTTTTTGTAATTTTTCCTCAATTATAAATTTATTCTATTTATTATTTTATTGTTTTATTTCTATCAATCTTCAGTTTTCTGTGTTTTTTGTCTAAATATATTCGATTGTAATTTTCATCGCTTAAAAACGTAAAATTTGTATTTGTTGTGTTATTTAAAAAAAAATTATCATTATTGTTTTTATATATCCAACTTTTTCTTGCTTTTTTTTACAACTACTTTTATATTTTTCATATAGATATCGTTTATGTAATTCTTTTGTTTTTTTTATTGATTTTCTAATGTTTAAATCTTGTTAAACAATCTTTTTTAATTTTAACAATTTTTTTCTAGTTCTTGTCTCAATATCAGTTTATTTTCTGCTATTTATACTCTTCAGTTTATGTTAAAATAAGTGACACCACGCCTGTCGTCTGTGTTACTAATTGATGATGCCAACACATAAAACAAAAACGACTAGATTCTGCGATACCAACCTTATTTTTTATCAACCGCTTTTATAGTAAATAAATTAGATTTTCAGAATAATAAAGTTTTAAATTGCTTTTATTATTGCAATTTTGCATCGTCAATAAATAATATATAGTTGCCAACTCTAAAACAATTTGTAACATTAGTGTTTTTGTAATTTTTCCTCAATTATAAATTTATTCTATTTATTATTTTATTGTTTTATTTCTATCAATCTTCAGTTTTCTGTGTTTTTTGTCTAAATATATTCGGTTGTAATTTTCATCGCTTAAAAACGTGAAATTTGTATTTGTTGTGTTATTTAAAAAAAAATTATCATAATTGTTTTTATATATCCAACTTTTTCTTGTTTTTTTTTACAACTACTTTTATATTTTTTATATAGATATCGTTTATGTAATTCTTTTGTTTTTTTATTGATTTTCTAATGTTTAAATCTTGTTAAACAATCTTTTTTAATTTTAACAATTTTTTTCTAGTTCTTGTCTCAATATCAGTTTATTTTCTGCTATTTATACTCTTTAGTTTATGTTAAAATAAGTGACACCGCGCCTGTCGTCTGTGTTACTAATTGATGATGCCACCACATAAAACCAAAACGACTAGATTCCGTGATACCAACCTTATTTTTTATCAACCAATTTTATAGTGAATAAATTAGATTTTTTAAATAATTAACTTTTAATTACTTTTATTATTGTCAATAAATAATATATAGTTGCCAACTCTAAAACAATTTGTAACATTAGTGTTTTTGTAATTTTTCCTCAATTATAAATTTATTCTATTTATTATTTTATTGTTTTATTTCTATCAATCTTCAGTTTTCTGTGTTTTTTGTCTAAATATATTCGATTGTAATTTTCATCGCTTAAAAACGTAAAATTTGTATTTGTTGTGTTATTTAAAAAAAAATTATCATAATTGTTTTTATATATCCAACTTTTTCTTGTTTTTTTTTACAAGTACTTTTATATTTTTTATATAGATATCGTTTATGTAATTCTTTTGTTTTTTTTATTGATTTTCTAATGTTGAAATCTTGTTAAACAATCTTTTTTAATTTTAACAATTTTTTTCTAGTTCTGGCCTCAATATCAGTTTATTTTCTGCTATTTATACTCTTCAGTTTATGTTAAAATAAGTGACACCACGCCTGTCGTCTGTGTTACTAATTGATGATGCCAACACATAAAACAAAAACGACTAGATTCTGCGATACCAACCTTATTTTTTATCAACCGCTTTTATAGTAAATAAATTAGATTTTCAGAATAATAAACTTTTAAATTGCTTTTATTATTGCAATTTTGCATCGTCAATAAATAATATATTGTTGTCAACTTTAAAACAATTTGTAACATTAGTATTTTTGTAATTTTTCCTTAATTATAAATTTATTCTATTTATTATTTTATTTTCATTAATTTTTAGTTTTCTGTGTTTTTTATCTAAATATATTCGATTGTGTTTTTCATCGTTTAAAAAATATCAAATTTCTATTTGTTGTGTTATTTAAAAAAAAACAATATAATTGTTTTTCTATATCTCTTTTTTTTTGTTTTTTTTTACAATTACTTTTTTATTATTTATATAGTTATCGTTTATGTAAGTCTTTTTTTTTTATTGATTTTCCAATGTTTTACTCGTGTTAAACAATCTTTTTTTAATTTTATAAAAAGGTGTTCCTGATTGATGATACCACCACATAAAACAAAAACGACTAGATTTCGTGATACCAACCTTATTTTAGAGTGGATAAACTAGATTTTTAAAAGAACTAATTTTCAATTACTTTTATTATTGCAATTTTCGATCGTCAGTAAATAAAATATTGTTTTCTACTCTAAAACAATTAGTCACTTTTGTATTTTTGTAATTTTTTCACGAATAAAAAATTTATATTATCTAAATATATTTGATTGAGCTTTTCATCGCATAAAAAACGTAAAATTTCTATTTGTTGTCTTATTAAAAAAAAATCATTATAAATATTTTTCTAAAATCATCTTTTTTTAGTTTTTTTTTACAAATATATTTTTTTTATTGTTATTGATTATATAAATATTTTATTGCTTTTTTGTTTTTTATTTTGGTTTTTTGCTCCTTTAACTAATTTTTTCAGCTGTTGTCTTAACAACAGTTTAGTTTCTGCTTATTTATACTCTTCAGTTTATGTTAAAATAAGTGACACCACGCCTGTCGTCTGTGTTACTAATTGATGATGCCACCACATAAAACAAAAACGACTAGATTCCGTGATACCAACCTTATTTTTAATCAACCGATTATATATTAAATAAATTAGATTTTCAAAATAATAAACTTTTAATTAATTTTATTATTGCAATTTTGCATCGTCAATAAATAATACATAGTTGCCAACTCTAAAAAAAATTCTAATATTAGTGTTTTTGTAATTTTATTAATTTTCAATTTTCTGTGTTTTTTATCTAAATATATTTGATTGTGTTTTTCATCGCTTAAAAAACGTCAAATTTCTATTTGTTCTGCTATTTAAAAAAAAATATTATAATTGTTTTTCTATATTCAACTTTTTTTTAGTTTTATTTCTACAACTATCTACTTTTTTATTTTTTATATAGTTATCGTTTATGTAAGTCTTTTTTTTATTAATTTTTTAAAGTTTTACTCGTGTTAAACAATCTTTTTTTAATTTTAACAATTTTTTCTTAGTTCTTGTCTCAATATCAATTTTCTGCTATTTATACTCTTCAGTTTATGTTAAAATAAGTGACACCACGCCTGTCGTCTGTGTTACTAATTGATGATCCCACCACATAAAACAAAAAAACTAGATTCCGTGATACCAACCTTATTTTTTATCGACCGATTTTATAGTAGATAAACTAGATTTTCAGAATAATTAATTTTCAATTACTTTTATTATTGCAATTTTGCATCGTCAGAAAATAATACAATCATTGTCAGAAATGTATTTATTATCATTTTATTGCACATAATTAGTAATATTAAGACTGAAATAGAAAATAATCAGTGCCAATTAGGACGAAACGGCAGTCATAGGCTCTTCAGTAATTGGGTCTTAACATTCTTAATAATTTTTTCTATTAAAATTTAAATAATTATATTAATTTACTTAAAAAAAATAGTGAAAATTCTTAGTTGTCTAAAATAAAAAGATCTAATTATTGTAGTTATTTAGCAAAAAAAACAACTCATATTTTTGCTAAATAACAGTTACAAACTGCAGTCGTGCCTGCCGATTATTTTCGGTCAAAAACTTTAGCAATTAGGGCAAGAGTCTGCAGAAACAATGAACAGGTTTTTTCAAAAGACACCTGTCCTCTTATCAGATTGCTCCATCACCTTCTCGCTGACTAATTAAGCCAAATTACCTTAATGAACTCACCAAAAATCGCTTTTTTTCTCGCTTAACTGATGGAATTTCTATGATTTATACTGTTAGATTATGTAAATCTTAGATCAAGATATGATTGATAGAAAAGCTACTTTGCTTTCATCAGTGGATTAACATATAGGTAATTGCGATGATTTATTGCTATTTATTGTAATTTAAATTTGCTTCATTGCATTGTAAGTGCATGCTTAAGCTTTAATTGCTATACTTAAAGCAGGCTGTGAACTAGGCAAGATAATAGCGTTATCAATTGAGAAATATCAAAATTAGCAACAAAAAATAGTTAATAAATAATTAAAAACTAAATAATATCTGATTATTATATTCTAAATTTATTTTAATATAAACTGTGTAAATCAAATATAGTTAGAACCCTAAAATCCTCCCTTAAAGAACACCTATCATAACACTTTGTAAAGTGAAACCGAAAAATGTAATGTAATAATTGGATAACGCCATAATAGAAATAATAAATCATTCACAACACTTGTCAGAAAACAATTGTCATTATTATTATTATTTAGCAAAAAAAAATCAAATTGCAATTTTAATTTTTTATATTATTTTGTTTTTTATATATATATTTTTTTATTTGTCGATTTCTATCTCTTATTAATTATATTTTAGAAAGTTGTCTATTGTAATTTAGACAACAAATTAGACCTGTCTGATGAGTGTCAATAAATATAAAATATTTTTGAGTTTACAAATCTTTGTATTGAATTTTATTGTAGTATAGAGTTTTTGTGATTGTAAACATCTGTAAGTAGCTTAATTAATTATAATTAAATACTTAATATTTAATTTTATTTTTCTGGTATGTAATGTAAAATTTTTATAGTTTAAAAGTTTTATTATAATTTTTATAATTATTATAAACATAAAATAATTTTTTTATTTAAATGTTGGTAGTTTGTAAATATCCTTATTTAGTAGTAAATTATAATACTTTTTGTAAATCGACAAACTGCCCAATTTTTGGGAATGATTAAACAAAATAATTCAGTGTTATTTAAATAATTTACAGAATAATTATTATATTTAATTTAATTAATTGATTGTTTAGAATTAATTTTGCAGTTTGCAATTTGCAACTTACTACTTGTTTTGTCGCAAGTACCATATATAATTAATTATCAATTGTTACAATTGCTTAAATAATTAATTTATAATTACAATTAAAATTAGTAAATTTGTGACTTTATAAAAGCTATAATGTTTTTAGTGAATAAACAAAATTTTGGAATTATTAAACAAAATACTTCAGTGTTTACAAGTGATTTACTAGATAATTATTATACTTTTTTGATGCAAATAAAAATTTACAACATTAGTAGTGCAACAAATATCAAAAATTGTTTAATTAATTAATTAGTTTAAATTAAATTTGCAATTTGCGGTTTACAATTTGCTACTGGTTTTGTAGTAATTAATTGTCAATTGTTACAACTGTTATATAATTAATTTATAATTATAATTAAAGCTATTATATTTGTTACTTGATAGAAAATACAATATTTTTTGTAACTAAACAAATTACTTATTTTTTTGAAATGATTAAACAAAATACTTCGGTGTTTACAAGTAATTGACTAAATAATAAATATTCTTTGCTATTCAAATTAAAAATTGACATTTATAGTAGAGCAATAAATTTTAAAATTTTATTATTTAAATAATTACAATTAAATTTGCAATTTGCGGTTTGCAGTGTGCAATTTGGTACTGGTTTTGTAGTAATTAATTCTCAATTGTTACAAGTGTATATTTAATTCATTTTTAATTACAATTAATATTTCTAAATTTCTGACTTGATATAATGTTTTTTGTGAATAAACAAAATAAAGTGTTTACGTGTGATTTACTAAATAAATATATTGTTTTTTTCAATTCAAATTAAAAATTAACAAAATCAGTAGTATAAATTTAATTATTTAATTTATAAGAATTAAATTTACAGTTTGCGGTTTGCCATTTATTACTTGTTTTGTAGTGATTAATTATCAATTGTTACAATTGTTGATATTATTAATTTATAATTACAATTAAAATTCGCAAATTTGTAACATCTTTGAAATTATAATATTTTTTGTCAATAAACAAATCACCCAATTTTTCGGAATGATTAAACAAAATACTTCAATGTTAACAAATGATTTACTAAATAATTCTTATAATTTTGTTATTTTAATCCAATTTAAAAATTCTAATTATAGTAGTGCAATAAATTTCCAAATTTATTCAATTAGAATTAAATTAGCGGTTTGCGATTTACAATTTGCTACTTGTTTTGTAGTAATTAACTGTCTATTGTTACAACTGTTAATTTAATCAATTTATAATTATTATTAAAAATAGTATTTTGTGACATAATTACATAATTAAAATCAAATTTGCTCTTTCTGGTTTGCAATTTGCCGCTGGTTTTGTAGTAGTTAATTGACAATTGTTAAAACTGTTTATATCATTAACATATATTTAGAAATAAAATTAGTAAATTTGTGATTTAAAAATAATAATTTTTATATATGTATTATAATGTTTTATTGTAAATCATTATAATATTTTTTGTAAATAAACAAATTACATAACATTGTAGAAGGATTACACAAGAAACTTTAGTTTTTTGTAAATTACTAAATAATTATTATACTTTTTTTATGCAAATTAAAAATTTACATATTTAGAAGTGCAATAAATATGTAAATTTAGTTAATTAATTAATTAGAATTAACCTTGCGGATTGCAATTTGCAATTTCGTTTTTGTTTTGTAGTAATTAATTAGCAGTTGTTACAAGTGCTTATATAATTAATTTGTAATAATTAAAATTATTATATTTGTCTATTATAATTGTATAATATTTTTTGTAAATAAACAAATCACTCAATTTTTTGGAATAAACAAAAATAAAACACTTGAGTGTTCACAAGTGATTTACTAACTAATAATTATACTTTTTTTTATCCTGATTAAAAATTAAAATTGCAATAAATATTTAAATAGAATTGTTTAATTAATTAAAATTTTAAAGTTAATTTGCGGTTTGCAATTTTTTATTTCCTACTTGTTTTATTAGTAATTAATTGACAATTGTTATAACTGTTTGTATAATTAACATATATTTAGACTTAAAACTAATAAGTTAGTGACTTAGAAATTATAATTTTTATAATGTATTACTATAAGACATTATAATATTGTTTGTAAATAAACAAATTACATAACATTTTGGAAGAATTACACAAGAAACTTCAGTGTTTACATGTGGTTTACTAAAAAATTATTATACTTTTTATATGCAAATTAAAAATTAACATATAGTGCAATAAATATGTATATTTAGTTGATTAATTAATTAGAATTAAACTTGCGGATTGCAATTTGCAATTTCGTTTTTGTTTTATAGTAATTAATTGTCCATTGTTACAACTGCTTATATAATTAATTTGTAATTATAATTAAAATTACTATATTTGTCACTTGATAGAAATATTATTTCTAAATAAACAAATCAGTCAATTTTTTGCAATAAACAAACAAAATACTTCAGTGTTTACAAGTGATTTACTAACTTATAATTATACTTTTTTTTATACAAATTAATAATTAAAAAAATTAAAAGTTCAATAAATATATACAAATAATTGATTAATTATTTAAAATTAAATTTGAAATTAATTTGCAGTTTACAATTTTTAGATTCTTATTTGTTTAGTTAGTAATTAATTGTCAGTTGTTACAACTGTCTATATAACTAGTTTATAATTATAAATAAAATGATTATATTTTTGATACTTTATGGCATAATATGTTATTTAAATAAACAAATCACTTATTTTTTGGAACGATTAAACACAATACTCAAGTGTTTAGAAATAATTTAGCAAATAATAATTATAATTTTTTTATGCAAATTAAAAATTAAGAAATTTAGTAGTGCAATAAATGTTAGATTTTGATTGATTAATTAATTAGAATCAAATTTGCAGTTTGCGGTTTGCGATTTGCTACTGGTTTTGTAGTAATTAATTGTTTCAATTATTTATAATTATAATTAAAATTATTATAATTTAATTAAAAATTACATAATTTGATAGAATGGTAAAACAGTATACTTCAAAGTTTATAAGCGATTTACTGAATAATTATTATACTTTTTATTATGTAAATTTAAAATTACAAAGTGCAGTACGGCAATAAATATCTAAATTTAATTAATTTATTAATTAAGATTAAGTTTGCAGTTGCCGGTTTGTAATTTGCTAAATGTTTTTGTGGTAATTAATTGTCAATTGTTACAACTGTTTATAAAATTTATCTATGATTATAATTAAAATTATTATAATTGTGGCTTGATAAAAATGATATTTTTTGTAAATAAACAAATTACCAAAATTTTTGAAATGATTAAACAAAATACTTGAGTGTTTATTTAATAATTATTATATTGTTTTCAAGCAAATTAAAAATTAACAAATATAGTAGTGCAATAAATATCTAAATTTGATTAATTAATTAAGTAGAACTAAATTTTCAATTTACGAGTTTATCTTTGACTGTTAAGTACTTTACAATAAAACATAATTAAAATTTTTATGTCAGTTGAAAATAAATATTATTTTGTAAATAAGCGAATTATTCTAAAATAATTAAACAAAATTTTCTAATCTTTACAATAAAATAAACTCTAATTTATTAATTAATTATAATACTTTTTATTATGCAGATTATAGTAAGAATTCTACCGCTGATAAATTTACAATAAATTAATTTACAATTAAAATTAAAATAGATCATAGAAAATAAATATTTTTTGTATATAAGCTAATTTAACAACATGTTTAAATAATTAAACAAGATACTCTAATCTTTAGAATAAAGCAAATTGTAATTTATTAATTAATTATCATATGGTTTTTTTATACAGATTACAAGCACCAAAGTTTACTTAGATTATCAATTAAAATTAAATTGGCTATTAACAGTTTTTAAGCCGACTGCTATACACTTTTTTATAATTAAAATTACAAATGCTTATATAATTATAATTAATTACGTATTAATTGAGAGAAAAAAATTAATGTATTTTGTAAAAAAATATATCAGGCCAAATTTTGAAATAATAAAAAAAATTTAATAATGTAGCGAAAAAATGTAATTTAAAGCTGCATTTTGTAATTACTATGATTTGCAAAAAATTTGACTTTTTTTAATAGTACTAAAAGGCCTTGATAATCTTGACAAAAATAAACCGTTTTCACACCCGAGTTTTGACGTCAAAACCTCAGAAAAACTTTCTAAAAAATTGGTTTAACAAAGGTTTTACTTGTCGCACAGGCCCTAGCGAGTTTTCTATAGAACACGTGCGCCAATATCTATAACAAAACGTGTTCTTTAAGCTATTTTTTCAAATTCGCATTTTTTTTTTTAAATTTCATATAAGAAATTTTGATGAAACTTGAAATTGTTAGCAACAGCATCAAGTCACTTGATTTAAAATTCAATTTTAAAGCTTTTGTTTAACATAATTTGTTTTATTTTCGACAAAAAATGTATATTACAAAAAGTATGTGCTTTTCTCAAAATTCGACAACAAGCTAAATACTAAATACTAAAAATTTATTACCTGATAACCTAACAATCCTAAATGTAGCAAAAAAAAAATTTGCAGCTCTGCTTAAAAGAATTTTGGCTTCTAATTAAACCACTAACCACTTTTCAAAACAATTTTGATATAAAATAATTAAATTTTTTTTTCAAAAATGTAACAGAAAAACCGCAAATGTAAAAAAATTATGACATTGACGTACTTATTTTTTGACAGTACTTTTGTACCAATTTTATAATAAAGTTTTTATTCGATCTTAACAATCTTGTCAAAAATAAACCGTTTAGCTACCCAAACTTTGATTTTAAAACCTCAAAAAACGTCAAAAAAATACTTTTATAAGGGTTGCTGTTTTATATGGAATATTCTTTTTAAAAACGCGTGTTTTAAAGCATTTTCAAAATTTGCGCCTTTCGCTTTTAATTTTACTTAAAAAAAAATATTTTTAAGCTCTAAGAAATTTTATTTTATTTATTTGATTTTTTAAATTTAATTTAGGAAAAAATTTGTTTTTCTTTTGACCAAAAAAATAATATCACTAGAAGAACTGAATTGGCTTTTTTCGAAAAAAAACTTAATAATTCAACAATCCTGAAAGTAGCAAGGTTTCCATTGAAACGCATTTTTTGGCAGCGTTGCTTAAAGCCGTTTTGACTCTAATTATTTTGAACCATTAACCACTTTTCAGCACAATTGCAATTTAAAATAAATACAAATTTTTATTTTAAAAATATAATAGTGGAAACTTGTTTTTATGTAAGAAAATTATAACAGTGACGTAATTATTTTGTGACAGCTATCTATGTATACCAACCTCTAAAAATTAAAAACATCTCTTAGAGTACGCATGGCTTAATAGATATCTATGAAAAACTCTAAATTAAAAACATCAAAATGCAAAAAATAGCTATTAATTTGTTTATAAAAATGCAACAAACACAATCATTGTGATTTACACATTTTTTTGGCTAAAAGTACCAATTTTATGATAAAGTTTTTCTGTTTGGTCTCAACAAATAAACAGTTTTGCCACCCGAATTATGACATTTAAAAATTTCTGAAAAATTAGTGTTACACAACAATTCAATTTGCTTTAAATAATTAACTTAAAACGTTTTTAATTATGTTGTACGTTGAGCAATATCTTTTAAAAAAAACTTTTTACTGCCTGATAATGGGTTGGAAAAATGTGTGACAGCTGCAAGATTAAAACTCTAGCAGCAACTGTAAAACAAAATCTCTTGCAATTACCGTTTTTCAAAGTTTATTATCAAAAATTACACTTATTAAAAGTGTTGAAAAAAATTCTGCTTACCATGCAAGTTCATTGCATGCCTGAAATCGTTGCGTAACGTTGAAATCACCGATTAACAAATTCTTAGAGAACGAATCCCAATTTAAATTATAAATTATAGTAAATGACAGAAAATTGCGTCAAACAAAACAATCGTAAAACATTCGCGTATAGTAATAGAAATTTAGAAAATTTTAACGCTTGGCGGCGGATAATCCACCAAACAATATGATTTTAACGGTGAAAGTAAAACACAGGTGAAGTGACATCACAATTGTAATGTAACACGAATTATAATATTTTGTATTGTTTTAAATAATAAAAGTGTGACTGATACTTTGTGCCACGATTGTTTCCTATGCAGCAATAAATAATATTGACATAGATTTTGTTCCAATCTGGTTTTAATTGGATAATATAGGTCCTAAAATACATCCTTGCGGCACACCTTTTCCTCCAAATATGTCCTCCTGACTTTATTTGGACATTTCACAATCTGCGACAAAAACAATTGTCCATAGAATCACGTGCTACCGCAACAAAAAAAATTCTAGATCTGTGAATGGCCGAAAGGTATTTCCGAGTTATGTTAACCGAATACCGTGCTCGTGTTGAAATGTTATTGATATCTTCTAATGGTAACGTTGTTTGATGATAGAAGCTTCCGTAGATAAAGGATAATGATAGTGATAACAATGTAATCAGACAAAGACAAAAATATCCCGTTTTAATTCTATCAAATGTATCACTATAAAACTTTCTTTTACAGATGCGCTACAGCAAGCAATATAAAATAGTAAAACATACAGCTTCTCTCTCGTTTTACAACGCTTACATGGCTTGTAGATTACAAGATCAAGGGCGGCGTGTTATTGGAACTACATGATAAAGCAAAATTGAATTTATTGGTACAGGAACTCGGAGAAAATACGCCGCCAGTTGGTGTGTTCCACAAGGAACTTGTTTTGGACCTCTTCTATTTCCGTGTTTTGAAAATTCTCAAATAAATTTAGCAATTTATTGATGATGTTGTTGTCGTCGTCTTTGGGATGTACAAGAAGATGAATAGTAAACATTAATAATAGACGTGGGCTTGAAAGAGCAGGCGTGGTGGTAAATAGAGTGTTGATGATCAAGACAAGTGGATAATCGTGAGCTACGCCTTCTTTAATAAATTGAGCTTATCGGGAATTCACATTGGACCGAAATTTACTGCTTATTTGTTCTACTCTTATAGGTTCTTTAGGTGGCATAGAAAGTACCAGATTTAAGAGTTGTGAGAAAATGAACAGAGGTTACCTTTCAGAGAAAAATAAACCGAAAGATTAGAAGTCACTTATTACAGATTGTGTAAGAGTACCTATTTACTCTTATTATCATATTATACAATCAAAAACCCGTTTGTACCTATAGTATGTGTTGGGTGTTACATTATATATATTATTGTTCATTCTTCGTACACAAGTTTCCTTTATTCTCTCTCATTTTTGGCTTTGTTTGTCGCTCCTTTCCATATGATTTTTCTTCCTTCTAGTATTTTTGTCATCGCATTTTTTCAGGTTTTCCTTGGTCGCCTTGGTTTGTTATCCACTCTGCACATGTGTCTAAACCATTTAAGCTGTTGTTTTTAAAATAGGCTGTACCATTAGTTCTGTTCTTATAATGTCGTTTCTTATTCTTTCTTTTTTTGTAATGTCCTTAGCTCTTCTCAAAAACTTTATTTCGGCTGCCTGTATTTTACTTTTGTTACTATTTGTGAGTACCCAGCTTACAGAACCATACGTGAGATTTGGCAAAAAAATTGATTCGTACACATTCAGCTTAGTTTTCTTTGAAATTTTTGGTCTTTCTTTAAAGTTTCTGCTTTGCGTGTAATATAGTTTGACTGCTGCCGTAATTCTTTTATTTGTTTTAGCTTCTTGTTTTTCATTGCTTTAAAATTTGCACTTCTAGGAATTTATAATATTTGCATTCTGTCTATTTCGATATTAACGGTTTCTTCGTCTTGTCCTACAACCGTTATTTTATTTTTTTTTATATTCATTTTTATGTTTCTTGTTTTCAGCGCTTTTTTCTATACCACAAGCTTGTGTTTAAGCTCATTTCTATTTTTTGCAAATAGTACTAAGTCATCGGCAAATGGGCATTCAGAAAAGTCAACTTAAATTTGTTTGACTTTTGTTTCTACTTCTTCTATTATCATTATGGATTACGCCGGACTCAAAGTTCTTCTCTGCTTTACACCTTCTTATGTCACAAAGTCCTCTGATTCTTTGTTACCTTTTCTCACTAGTTTTATATGCTTTCTACATTTTTTCTTAGTTCAATTTTCACTCCCTTTTCTCATACATTTTTATATATTAAATTTTTTTTGAACACTGTCGAAAGATTTTTCTATACATATCTATAAAATCGAGATAAACAAGTTTCTTCTCTGTTAGCTGTTTTAGATCTTGCATGCTCCTTCTCTTTCTAAAGCCGCTTTGTAATTATTACAACTGATCTTTTACTACTTTCTAAATCTTTTCCCTAGAACTCTTTTATATATTGTCAAAACCACGCTTAGTATTGTTTTGTTCCTAAATTTGCTTCATTTTCCTCTATCACTTTTTATGGATAGTGGTATGATTATCTACTTTCCAGTCTCTCGGTACTTTCTTTCTTTTCAATTTTTTTGTACAATTTGGTTAACATGTTTATTTCATTTTCTTTCAAATTTTGTAGCATTTTACCTGCAATACTGTTGTAGCCTACTGCTTCTTTAACTCCTTTTGTGTTTATTACTTTGTTGTCATTTTTTTTTCTTTGTTTTTGCCGATTTTTTTTTCTTTTTTCATATCTTGGTTTTTGTTCACTACGTTAATTTATTCCTCAAAGTTATCTATGATTTCTTTTATTCTTGTTGCAATATGTCTTTTTCTTTGCTCTTTAATTTTTTTGTGTTGTTTGTTCTTTTCTTTCTTTAATGTTTTTAGGAACTTAAAAACAGTTTTTGGTTGCCTTTGCTATTCTTCTCAATTTCTTCCCAAACCTTTATGTTTTTTTGCTGCGTTTACCATATCTTGTACTCTTTTTCTTTCCTATTTATAATTTACATAATTCTCAGTATTTTTATTTGTTAGATACTTTTTCCATCTTTGTTTCTCTGATTTGATATTTGTATATCTGTGTTTCACCATCTGGTTAGCTTTTTGCTTCTTTCTGTTCTTGCAACTCCACATACACTTTTTGAATGTGCTCCATAATTTTTCTATTTGTGTAATTTGTTCTAGGTCTTTCCATACCTCTATTTCTCTTTCTGTGTCTTTCTTTGGCTTCTTCTTTGTCTCTTAGAGCATAGTATCTAATTTGATATTTAATTTTCTCTATCTTTATTTTGTCTTGTTTATCTCTCTTTTTTTTAATGTTAACATTTTTATTTTAGCTTTCAATAAAAAAATTATATATCTTTAACACTTCGCATGACTCAGGCATCTTTAAGATCTCCTTTTATATCTCTTTCACGTTTTTTGTTTGTCAATAATAGATCTTTTTTTCTTGCTACTGACTTTTTTCGTGTACTTATGCAAGTTTTTATGTTTATAAAAAGTGTTTGCTCATTTAAGATACAAAAATTGATCAGTTTTTTTCTATTGTTATTTCTTTTATTCTCTCTATACTTCTTTCTTACATTACTGGTTTGTTCATGTTTCTTTCCTACCTGCTCATTTATGTCTCTTATTATTAGTAATTTGTCTTTTTCGTTTTCTATTGTTTTTATTGATAGCCAAAAAGAAAAAAAGTTATTAACCTTATCAAACGCACATGGCATATCATAAAACATAGAATTTAGTTCAAAATTGCCTAAAATTGACTCTAAATTTTTTGGCGGTTTATTTTGGTTTTACATAGTTTTTGACGGGTATTCAGCGCGTTTTTTTGTTTGGAAAGATTTAGATACAATAAAAGTAATTTAAAAAAAAAATTAGAATTAGACGGTAGAATTTAAACTTTTTTTAAGCGAATTTTTAACATTTTGCACAAAAATTACGGATAGTTGCACTTAAAAACTTATCTGTTTGTAATAAATTGCTTTTTTTATTTATGTGGTTTAATTTATTAAAATCTGAACCACAATGGTGATCTTGATGAGGAAAGCAACTTTTCAAAATTTTTTCGTTTGTTTTAGTAGTAATTTTTTAATTCTGTATCAATTTCGATGCTTATTAGGGTTATTTGATGCAAATTATTTTTTCCAGCGACGGTTATTACATCGTTAACTCCCTGTTCTTTAGCGGGGCATTTTTTTTTATTTTTGTCTGGCTTTACTCTGTTTCCTACCGAGGTTATTTGCTGCAGTATTTTACTAGTTCATTCAGTTCTACTGGAAGAAGCCGCTTTGGGATGAGATAGAAAAGGCTAATTTGACTAATTTACACCAGCAAAAAGCCATCTTTTACAAGTCCTATCATCAAATGCAAGCAATTGTCACTATTCACCCAGTTTTACCACTTGAATTAAAAGCTGTTTCGACTACCATGTGGTAATCATCAAGAGATGAATATAACTAACCTATTATTTGTTTAATTTTGCCACGTTTAAAGATTTTTTGTGGGTTTTTTCTAAAAATGTGACCAAGAAACTGAAAAACAGACCGTTATTTTTGACAAAAGCCTTTGTCTTATTTTTATAAATTTCTAAACATTTTTTAGTTTAAAATGTAGATGGGATGGAATAGGCAACAGGCAATTTAGAGTTTGATATATTTATATAAGAAAGAAATAACACATACCTAAGGACCCAAACCATATATTCAACATAATATAGGAAGTTTAAGTTTTTTAGTAAATACATTATTTAACTTTGCTTCAAGACAAAAAAATTTCAATAAAGAAAAAACATCTATCAAAAGGGTTGATAATATTTGGAAAATACATAAAATTAAGCAAATAAAAATTAGTTGTATTTATTTCCTGATGATGACCACTCGGTAGTCATCAGGTTTCTGACCTGACCTGACCTGACCTGACCTGACCTGACCTGACCTGACCTGACCTGACCTGACCTGACCTGACCTGACCTGACCTGACCTGACCTGACCTGACCTGACCTGGCCTGACCTGACCTGACCTGACGAAAGAGCTCTTGAGATCTACTACACAATTTTTTAGCAAGTAGTAAAGCTGTGTGAATAGTTTATAGTGCCAAAAAGTTTCAAACTAATCAATTAAGCAATTAATTCTGGTCGATAAAAGTCAGAACATTTTTTATTGTTTACGTCCTTACAAATTTTAGTTAGTGATTGGATCTTGTCATCAAAAAGTCAAAAGATAATTTAAATTAATTCTCTATTTTTGCTTATCTCTTTTTGACTAATTTTTGCAAACTTTTGAACAATATAATAATCAAAAATTTAAATTTTTGTTTCAAAATGTTTTGGTTTTTATATTTTTGATACAATTTTAATAAATAATGTATTTAATAGTTATTTACATAAAAGTCAGGAAAATTTCACATCACTGAAAAGGAGCTAAATTGAAATACGAGGCACTTTGTGCCGAGTATTTTAAAGCTCCGAGTCAAGTAAGAGATTTTACTGACGTGTTTTGTATTAAATTTTTCCGGAAATCGTAAAAAAAGACGAAATTCACAAATTTTAGAATTTTTTTTGACAAATTTCACAAAAATCAAGTTTGTCAATTTTGTTGGCAACTATAGTTACTAGAGTATCTTTTTTATTTTGCGTCTTGTAAAGTTTCTACGGTACTAGTCCGGAAAACTCAATTTTCCTGCGCGTAAATTAGCAGGAAAATGTTGTTTTCAAGACGGTTTCTGGAAAAATATATTTTTTTTTATTAATATTTTATTTTATTTTTATTATTTAAAATTAGTATTTGGTTTTCAATAATATAAAATGAAACACAAAATAGTATTTTAGAAGATTACCCTGAATAGATAATTGCCTTATAGCTTTTTAGAATAATAACGTAAAAACATCAACTAAGTACATTTAACTATATATTTATACAATATGTATATAAATAAAATAATATTATGACTAATTGGTAAAGTTGTTTATTATCTTAATTATTGAACATTTTGTTAAAAATACAAACTGATAAATTACTTTCAATTATTAATTCAACAAAGTGCAATTAACAGTTAAAAAGTTTAACTGGTTATAGTAATTAACCAGATAAAGTTAATTATATTTTGAAATAACATTAGTTAATTACAAAATAATGGCTACAATTACTATAATTATATAAAAATTACATCTTTTAACTGGTTAAAACAATTAACCAATATTAAAATCTCAACATCTTGAAATTTACCAGAACCGCAACTGTACAAAATTCTAAAATAATATAATTTTTGACATTATTATTTTAAAGTTAACGGTTATTTTTAAAAACTTTAACTAGCTAAACGACTTATCTAATCTCCAAATTTTATCAAATTATGAAATAATTTAAGTGGTTAAACTAATGGCGTCGTTTTGGAAAAAATACAAATGTTTAATACAAAAATTAAAAAATGTTAAAATACTGAAAAAATAGCTAAAAAGTACCTTATTGCATACTAACTGTTAAATGTTTAACAAAGTAAACTAAATAATTAGTTGTTTTCTTAAATACATTATTGAACATTTTTATTAAATTAAAAATCTTAAAAAATATTGGATGTTATCAAAAACCTAAATGTAGGTAATAGTTAAAAAGTTTAACTGGTTATACTAACTTGCGACTTTTAGTAATTTATTGATTTATATAATTATTTATATGGTTTAAATAAAATAACAACTTAAAATAATAATTTTATAGCTTAATATAATAATCTACACTAAGGAAAGATTTGTATGTTTGTATGTTTGTAATGAATAGGCTCAAAAAGTACTGGGCCGATTTAAAAATTTTTTTCACCAATAGAATGCTACATTTTTCCTATTTGACATAGGCTACATTTTATTTAAAAAAAAATTAGGGATTCTTGGTAAAATTTGAACAATGTAATCGAAGGTGTAGAAAAATGAGTCTTAAAATGTCTTTCGTCAAATGCGCTGCCGAAACTATTAGCGATAGAACAAAATAATGTACAACAATATTGAAGAACATCATAATGTCGACAAAAAACTCCTCGGTAGCATATGTCCAACTATTGTAGTTATGTCACTACAACAACTTTTTTCATTTTAAACATTAATGAAAATGCTAACCAAATTCAAACCATGCTATTTATGTGTTTATATTAATCCTTATCCAAATAAATTATTTTATGGTCAAGACCATTCAACTACCTATAAAATAGTTTTTAAATTATTTAAATTGGACTTTCTATTCAAAAGATATTACGAATTAAAAAATTCAAACAGTAAACAAAACCGCCATAGCGCCGTGGTCGTTGTTTGCGATGCAGTCTGAAAAGCGCGCCGGGCATCGCGGCGGGCGGGGTGGAGGGGGCACTGAAATACAGGAGTGGTTTTAAATAAATAAAATATTTGTGAAAAAAAGTGTTTTATATTCAAATTTTCAAAAATAAATAATTGTCTACCCCGTGCGAAGCCGGGACGGGCTGCTAGTAAAATAATATTATGATTAATTGGTAAAGTTGTTTATTATCTGAATTATTGAACATTTTGTTAAAAATACAAACTTACAAATTACTTACAATTATTAATTCAACAAAGTGCAATTAACAGTTAAAAAGTTTAACTCGTTATAGTAAATAACCAAATAGAATTAATTATAATATTTTGAAATACCATTACTTAATTAAAAGATAATTGCTAAAATTACTATATAGGTATACAAATTCCATCTTTTAACTGGTTAAAACAATTAACCAATATTAAAACAGCAACTGTACAAAGTTATGAAATAATATAGTTATTGACAATATTATTTTAGAGTTAACGGTTATTTTTAAAAACTTTAACTGGCTAAACGACTTATCTAATCTCCAAATTTTATCAAATTATGAATTAATTTAAGTGATTAAACCAATGGCGTCGTTTTGAAAAAATTACAAATGTTTAATACCAAAATAAAAAAATGTTAAAATACTGAAAAAATAGCTGAAAAGTATTTTATTGCATACTAACTGTTAAATGTTTAACAAAGTAAACTGAATAATTAGTTGTTTTTTGATCTATATTATTAAACATTTTTAATAAACTAAAAATCTTAAAAAATATATAAAATTGTTAAAAACCTAAATGTGGTTAATAGTTAAAATGTTTAACTGATTATACTAACTTGCGACTTTAAGTAATTTATTGATTTGTATACTTATTTATATTGTTTAAATAAAATAACAACTTAAAATAATAATTTTATGGCTTAATTTAATAACTTAATATAATTCAGTAACTTTCAAACTCAAATTATTATCTCTAGTTTTCTTAGTCTTTTTCTATTTTTTATGAGTTTTTTTTTTCAATGAAAACCGGTATCTTTACCAAAAGTTAAATTTAACTTTTAACCTTTATTTTAAACTTCTAACTTGATTTTACCCATATAGTCAATTTTTTAGAAAAATTAACTCTATTTTCCAAAATTTGTCGTTAAAAAAGTTAAGTTTTTTTTATTGTTTAATAATGGTTAAGCATCTCTAAAATTTAACCCATCTAAAAGAAATTTAAATTTGTACTGATTTTTGTTTGCTTAAATCTTAAAAAGATTGTGACATAAATATCGTTCTTTCAGATTTCACTCACTTAACTGTTGCTGTTAAATTATGTTATTATTATTACTAAGTGGCTTTAATTAATTAGTTTAATTGTTTGTTTTTAAGGGTTAAACTGTTTGCACTGTTTGTACTTTAACAGTTTTAGATTATTCTTACCCATAATCAGTTTCAAATTATAAATTTTAAAAAATTGTTTAACATAATAGATAATAAAATAGCTGATTAATCAGCAAACTTGGCTAAAGTTTTAACTGTTAATTATTTAAAACTCTTATTTAAACTGTTTAATTATTTTTTATGTTCTTAGATTTTTAAGAAGCTTTAAGTTTGTAAATTTTTAATTATTAACACTTTTTTAATGCTATTCAATATTTAAATCAACTGTTAATTTGTTTTTAGTTAATTAAATCAATAAAACGTTAAATCTATTTTTTATGACAATTTTTTAAGTCTGTAATTATTGAATCTAAACAATTTTGAGTTATAAACTTGTTATTCTAATTTGTTGATGAAGTTAACGATTTTATTCAATTAATTATAAAAAATTAAAAAATAATTAAAATTAAATTATTTTCTAATTTAATTTTTGTTTGGTAATAATAACTTAATAATTATTTTTATCATTATTATTTTTTTGAATTAAAAATTATTTTAAGTTATATGAAATCATAGTTAATTAGTATATATAATAGTCTAATATGTGAAACTTTTATACTCAGATTATTATGTTTAGTTTTCTTAGCCTCTTTTTTTTATTTTCAATACACTTTTTTCAACGCAAGCCGGTATTTTTACCAAAACATCAAAAACATAGTTGATTTTGACTTTTTACTCTTATTTTTAACCCCAAACTTTTCTCACTTAGTTTTTCCTAAATTATAATTTTTTTTCAGTTTTTAATATTGATTCTTAAACGGACTATTTTGATACTTCTGGCTGCAATTTTTAATTTTTATTTTAATTCTAATTTAATTTACCAAAAAACTTAGAAGGTTCTTTATTCATAATTCAAATTCTCAAGCTAATTATTATTTGGTTGCTGTAAAAAATCTAAACCTTTTAAAATTCAAATTTTTTCCTTAAAAGATATTTAAAAAGTTGAAGAAATTTCTTGTTCTAAATTACAACATGTAATTTTAATTATTTTTTAAAGGCGCTGTTTAGTTACATCTGTTTGCAATTTTTTATTATTATAATTTTAATTTAATTTTCAAGAAACGTTAGAAAATTCTATCTTAATTATTTAAATTTTTAAACTAATTATTATTTGGCTTTTGCTATAAATCTTTAACTTTTTAGTCTAAATTTTTTTTAAAAGGTGCTTGAAGAGTTTAAAAACTTTTTTGTTCTAAATTAGAACATGTAATTTTAATTATTTGTTCTTAAAAGCACAATTTTTAATTTTTTTTCTTATTTTATATCATTTTGAAAGTCGGAATATTAGTTTCTTGACAAAAAATTGCTCTGTATAAATTATATTCATCTAAAAAATTATATAAAAATTTGTATTTATTGACACTTGAGTGGCATTCTATCAAAATAACGTAAAAACACAATATTTTGATTAATAATTATATTTTTGTATACATAAAGTTATGTTTGCTTTTTCACCTCATTGATATCGCCTTCAAAAGTTTTAAGCGACATATTAACAAGCTTTCTAAGATAATAATCTAAAAACCCAAAATTTATATTTTGTAATGATATGTATAATATAGTAAAAATGTTTGAGATATACTCGGCAGTTAATCTTATTACGCAGAATAAGATGGGAAACAATGGTAAAAAAGATTTACAACTCAAAATGTTGCATGCCTTTGCTTATATGAATAAAACCATTCAGGTATTTGAGTACTATCCTTGCTAGCTCAAATAAGTGTTTTTAATTTATGGCGGTGGTTTTGATTAGTGCAATAAAATTTACTGCCGGGTAGATTTCAAACGTGTTTACTATACTAAAATATCAAGTCAATTTATAATTAGGGCAGGCCATGTCTATGATAATAAAAAACAAATGAATTAGGTCTACACTAAATAACAAATTAACGAATAATAGCATTCATTATGAAACCACATGAATTTTGAACTTTATAATAAGTAATATGTAGGTTTAATAATAATTGATTTACTACAGCTTATCCTAATTATTTGAAATTCCGGTATATTCCGCAGAACGTTTATCAACGTTTTTTTGCAGTTTTTGAAAAATGTGTTCTTTTTCTCCTTTTTATGGAGATACCATTAAAGTAACTGTCACTTTTAAACTAACCGATTAAAGTAAAAGTCAACAATTTTGGAAAAAATCTGAGCAATTCCAATTTTGTAAAATACTTAAAATAAGACGTTAGATAATATTTGAGAGGTTTTCAAAATTATCGAAAAATTGGTGGTAGCGTTCTTAACTGTGATTTTAATTAGGGATTTACTGCAATTTGGGCGACATTCCTCTCGAAAAGTATATATCACATCGCGTGTCAACAATTCCATCAACTCTTTTTTCCGCACCCATTTTATCACTGGAATTTTGGGAAAATTGCTCCTAAAAATTAATTACCATCGGCCGATTAGACTCTAATTAACCAAATAGCGGTTTTTATAAAAATACCGGTAAAACCATTCGAACCGTTACGGTAAAAAAATTAATTAAAAAAAAAATCGAATCTGGTTGCTATAATTTGACAGATAAACAAACAATCAATAAGCTAAATTGTTGTAAAATGAAAGTAATTGGCATTTTCACTTGATTGACCTTGACATTAAGTTTACTTTCACACAGTGATTATTCATTATCACATTTGTAAATTGATATGTATGGCGATGGCGGACCGACTCCTCTGATTATTTATTATTATATCTATTTTCTGACAGGTTTTTCGACTCTAAAAACCACCAGGTGTGCAAATTTACCATATTTAATGGTAAATTTTCAAATTTGCATTGGTCCTAGATAGGTAAACAATAAATCATTATAAACAGTTGTTGACAAAAAAAAGCTTCTTTGATTATTTTGTTATTAATAATAGTTTAGCACAAATTTTTAATTTACTGAACTAAAAAAGAAATCTTTGAAACTTTTAATACAAAAGTGTAATAATTTCAATCTAAAATTAATAGTTTTCCAAATTTTGTAAGATTATATTGCTGTCGTAAATCTTCTTATTCGAGATACGGTACTGTTAACTAGCTAAAGGTGAAGAAACCCCAAAATAATCCCAAGTAGGGGTGTTATTCTCGATCATAGGAAATGAAATAAGATATTCTGTATGGGCATGGCTTATCAGTATCTGACCTTTGAGACACCATTAAAAAAAAGAATTTTATTTTTTTTAAATATTGCTTAAAACACCATTTTGTGGTAAAGTTTTGTGTGCTTACTTCAACTGTTTCAATATTTAAAAAAAATATGTTCTGTTATTCGCTTAGACTATCTATGAATCTAACCTACAAATCATCATAAAATGTTGCTCCCGTACGTACCAGATGAAAATTGCTTTCAAATAATTGTTATTTTAACTAGTTTATTAATTACATCACAGAGTACCAAAAAAAAAATCTTTTATGTTTAGTCTTTTGGGCAAAGAAGAAACTGAACAATGCAAAACAATGAGATTTGCAGTACAAACTTTGGCAACCTATTTTTGCTTTTAGCTGGAACACTGGGATGAATAAATTTGAACCATTATCTATTTTGCAACTTTCTGGAGCAAAAAAACGTAATATCGTCAAAGTCTAAAGTGATACCTAATAAAAAATGTATACCAAGTCACCTTGTACGTCGGTAGCAACAATTTGTAGGTTATGTTAGATTTATAAACAGCCCGAGCAAATAAAAAGTAATTTAAAAAATTGAAACAATCGAAATCCATCACAAGTTAGAGTTTTTAGCAATATTTTTAAATTCGTATAATTTTTTCTTTTTTGTTTCTACAACAAAATGTCATTAAAAATAAAATGTTACAGTACGAACATTATTTTATCCTATTACGTCTGGTCGAGAATAGTAATACATTGATACATAATGCAACTGCTGGGATTATTGTACAGTTTTTTCATGACTATATTATTTTTAAGGTAAAGATAAAATAGATGTACACGTTATTGATGATTGAGTTTCTATTGGCTGAGCCATTACATGAATTAGCACAAAACTCGTTGATTGGCCGCCTAGGCAGACAACACGTGATATTGTATACCTCCACTTTTTGATTGGCTGGCTAGACAGGATAGAGACGTGATATTGTACCTCCACTTATGATTATGTATATGAAAGCACTAGAATTATCTCAACATTAAAATTAAGATAATTGTAAGCCATTTACCTCAAGTGGTGGTGCTCCACCTTGCTGATATCATTTGGTCATAGTCTATGGTTGTAAAAGATTTCTAAGCCATTTTCAAATGTAGTTATTTACGTATAAAAGACCAATTATTATTGCCTTTATTTAAAAAAAAATACTGTAGTTTATTTTTTGGTTTATTAGGATTAGCAGACTTAAGCCCTATTGATCCTTTGTGGGATATGTAAAAAAACTGACTAAAATATTTAAAATAAAAAAAATATATTTTTTTTTAATTTGCTTAAATTTACCGACTGGCTCTTGGAAAACAGTTTGTTACAACTTGGTAAATTGTATGAGTATGATATAGGAGCTTGGCCAATTACAATATGCACTCTACATTGTCAGAGAGAGAAAGAGAAAAAAGAAATAGACAGAGCAAAAGAAAGGTTTTGATTAACTTAGACTCAGCTGTCAGACGTCTCTTCTCATTTGTTGATCTCTTAGGAGCTTTGGAATGTGTGCTTTCTTTTTTAATTAAAAAAAAGTTTGCTAATATTTTGGACGTTTTTAGACACTCATCGTATGAGTATGATAAAGAAGCTTGGCCAATTACAATATGCACTTTATATTGTCAGAGAGAGAAAGAGAAAAAAGAAATAGACGGAGAGAAAGAAAGGCTTTGATTAACTTAGACTCAGCTGTCAGACGTCTCTTCTCATTTGTTGATCTCCTGAGAGCTTATGAATGTGTGCTTTTTTATTAAAAAAAAAAAATTTATAATTTAGCTTTGAACATCTTGCGGTAACACATTCTTCGGAGTAAAACAAGCCTAAATATTGGCAAAAATAGATTATTATGCATCTTTAATAATGATTGCAAAACATTATGTATAAAAGATCAAAATATTTACTTTTTTTGAAAAAAAACTTTTACTTTACTTTTTTAGCTATCTAGACGCCTAGATTTAAGCCCTATAGAACTTGTGTAGGATATAGAAAAAAAAAGTAGCAAATTCTCATAAAAAAACAAAAATTATTTCAAATTTACCATAATTTACTTAAGATTATTAATTTTTGAACAACAATTTGCTACAATTTGGCAAATTAGAAGCTGGGCTTATTACTATGGGTATAGACACACTATATTGTGAGTTTAAGCTTTTTCGATTTTGTTATTCTTAAATGGATAAAGAAAAAAAGAGAAAAAAGGCAAAAAAAAGGAAGAAAGACAGAAAAAGAAAGAGAGAACCAATAATAGAAATAGTATTGTGGCAGTAATAGTTTATAAAATTATTGTCCATAATAACTTTTTTTCTTCACTCGGGGCAATATAACCGCTTGTCTGTTACTGTTAAGTTTTAGCAAAATAACGCGTATTCGTATATAACAAACAAAAAAAAACAAACAAGTTTAAACAAATAAACTATAAGTTTTTTTCTGGTATTCTAGATTCTCAGATTTATGCCCAACAAAGTATTTTTATTTGTTTTTTAGATTTCCAGACCTAAACCCTCCAGAACTTGTGTAGTATATATATAAAAAAACTTACTATTTTTTTTTAATGCTTAAATAGACTTAAGGATATTAACTTTTAAAGACCGATTTGATAATAACTTTAGACACACTTTATCGTCGTATTAGGTTTTTTTAACTATGTTATTTTTGTGAGTACAGCAAGCGCAAGAGAGACAGAAAAGAGTAGAAAACCACCAAAAAAAGACGTAAAATTGACTTTTTATAAAGTTTTATACTTTGTATTATAGAAGTAATTGCTTGAGGGATGATTTTCTATAATTATTGAAAACGCGCCATAATATAATAAAAAACATAAAAATATTTTTTTTTGATTGCTTTTCAGATTTCCGGACTTAAGACCTCTAGATTTTGAATGGAATATAAATGATATAATTAAATTTGTATTGCATTTTGTTTAAAAAAAATTTTATAGTCTAAATTCTAACTATTGATTATTCAGTATTGTCCAAAATCTAAAATATTGGTTGAAAATTTATTTTAGCTCTTGCAAACAAACACGAAAGAAAAAACACGTGATTGGTGATCATTGGAGTTTCTATTGGTTGCTAGATATAGTTTACTTAGGTATAGTTTACTCGCTGATTGGCTGGCTAGACACGCTAGATATAGTTTTTTTATCTATAGGCTAGATATAATTGCTAAAGCACTTGATATAGTTTACATCTATTTTGTTTTAAATTTTGAAAACACTATAGTTAACTTTAGGAACCCTGTTATAAAAACTTAAAATAAATTGTATATAAAAATACTAAAATAGCTTTATATTGGATTTAAGATAATTCTAACTACTTATTTTAAGTCACGGTGCTCCATCGTGCTGATATCATTTGGTTATAATCTGTGTTTATAAAAATAATATTTCTAGGATCTCCTAATATGTAGTTACTTACGTATAATAGACCAAAAAATTAATTTTATTAAAAAAAAACTGTAATTAATGTTTTTTCTAGCCATCTAGACACCTTAACTTAAGCCCTATAGAAATTGTATAGATTATAAAAAAAAGGTAACAGATTGTACAGTTAACAAAATTTATTTACTTATTGGTTCTCGACGGACAATTTGGTCGTCAATAGTATGATTTAGAGACTAGGCCAATTACTAAAGGGCTATAGGCATTATATATTGTTGGATTAGGCTTTTTGGACTTTGCTATTCTCAAAATAGAAAAAAAGAGATAGAAAAAAGTCGATGAGAAGAAATGGTACTGTGGGAGTACCGTCAGAGACTGTTGTCTATAATTATTTTTTTTTGTTTGGGGCAATATGGCTGCAATTCAATACGTTGATAGCAATCTGCAATCATGTCTGTTTATCAAGAAAATGCTCATATAGAACAAAAAAAAAACTAAACAACAAAATTAATTAAAGCTCTTTAGATCCCTAGATTTAAATCCACTAGAACTTGTATAGAATATGAACAAAAATATAGTCGATATAAATAAATGGTTTTTTACTTTAAATTGCTCAAATTTACTTAAAAACATTATATTAGTTACTACAATTTAACAAATTGTATAATTATCAATAGTACGTATACAAAATAGACGAATTAATATAAGTACACTATAATAGCGGATTAGGTCTTTTGCACTCTTTTGGCACAACAATTGCAGAAGAGAGGAAAGACCATGAGAAGAACAGCGTTCAATTGACTTCATTGAATTAAGGTCTTTTAAATTCCCGGATTTAAACCTCCTAGAACTTGTGTGGAATATGGTATTTGTATTGCACTTTGTTTGGAGAGTTTTTTCTTTATAATTCAAATTCTTAAGTTATTTATTATCATTCGATTCTGGTCTAAAATCTGAAATTAAATGACTGCTTTTAAATTTTTGACAATTTGTATTTTTTCTAGCCATCTAAACTTCTAAACTTAAAACCCATAGAACCTAACAAAATGACTTATTTTCATAAAAAAAAAATGTTTTTTTACTTTGAAGTGGTTAAATTTACTTGGTTCTTGGAGAAAGGAGAACAGTTTGGTCACCAATAGTATGATATAGAAGCTAGGCCTTATATTGTCGGATTAGACTTTTTAGACTTTGCTATACTTAAAATAGAAAAAGAAAGAGAAAAAAAAAGTTGATGAGAAGAAACGGTACTGTAGGAGAACCGTGAGAGACTATTGTCTATTATTATTTTTTGTTGTCTGTTACTTTTTTAACCAAATTTTTGCAAATGCGATATGTTTTAGAAAAAAGCTCATCCGTATTTAGCAAAAAAAAAACAAAAAAAAAGCTTTTTAGATTTCCAACTTGACAAATTGTATGATAATTATCAATCATACGTACACAAAACACGCGAATTAGTATAATTACACTATATTGGCGGATTGGGTCTTCTGAACTTTTTTTGACAGTTGCAAAAGAGTGAGAAAAAAACCACAAAAAAAAGACCTAAAATGAAAGTTTTTATAAAAAATCATATTTAATGATAATTGAGAACTCGCTTCTACAAATAGCAAAAAAAACACTAAACTTTTTCGCTAAAATTTATATTTATTAAAGTCTTACAGATTCCCGGATTTAAACCCTCTAGAACATGTGTGGGATATGGTAATGTCTGTATTGCTCTTTGTTTGTATTTCCTTTACAATGCATTTTCTTAAGCTTTTTTTTGTTCAGTTTTGGTCTAAAATAACAGTCTTTGAATTTTTGCAAAAAATTCATTAAAAAATCGCTCAGTTCTAGCTGGCAAAAACAAAAATAAAATTAAACTTAAGCCGAAGACAACATATTATTCAAAATATATTCAAATGAGGCACTAATGGATCGGTGGGCTTGTGAATCAGACCAGTTTATGATTAAAAGATTTAAACCCCAAATAAATTCGGAATGTGGCAACCTGACTCACAGCAAAATAATGCATTATGATTCATTTTGGTTGTTGGGGTCACTTTTTATCATCACCACTTTAAACATATCCTTTTCATGTTTTTCCAAAACACATGCTTGTTGATTTTAAGTGAAACTAAATTCCAAAAACATAAAATTTTGACAACAAATTGGTAAATAGCTTTCTCCATACCGTTGTCACCTCTTTCAATTAGTGCGTCCCCCAAGGATCCGTTTCCGGCCCTCTTTTTTGTTATTTAAAATAAAATTTTGACACTTTACATGGAATTTTGATAGTTTCGTTCATGTTTCGTGCAAAAACACCTCATTAGCCCCCCTTTCATCAAGAATCTGTTCAGTGTTCCGTTAAATCTCTTGAGTTCTGCATTTCGTGCAGTAGTGCGAGTGTCGTCGTTGTGATTACATGGTTTTAACAAGTTTCAGTGACAATTATATTATCAAAATGATAAAATGATACTTTCTCTATTTACATAGCTGGTAATTTATTTTTTGTTTTAATAATAACAAAAAAATATATTATTATCTTCTTGTATTGTCTATTCTACTTATTAGTTGTAAATTACTTAGCGATTACTTGCAGTTAATACTCATCAATTTCATTTTGTGCTTATTATTAAAAGGAAACAAACAGGTTGTGAACATAATGTTTCCGCAAGTTTAAAATTAAGTGCTGCCAACTTAAAATTAGCCTAATGTTATTATTTTGTTGCATTCTTTGTATGTATCCTGTCACGTCCTGAGAAAGTAACACTATTAACAGTGTAATTTCTAAACAGTAGGAAGTGATTTGATAATTGCAACTTTCAATACTATAATTCATTACCACATTGAAGCACCATGGGATTTTTGTTTTGTTTTATTTATCAACAAAGTATGGTATAAACCGTAAAATTAATTGGTTGGTCGGCTATAAAAACGGTTCTCTATAGATTTTAGTGCTTTAATCTGTAGATCTAGAAGATCCAGAAAATTGGAAAATTATCTTATAATTGTTATTCGCTAATTTGATAATGAGATGCATGATTTCCTACTGGAACAATTATAAATCTTTAATTTAAATAAAATAAATAAATAGAGGAGAGAATGTAAACAAAAAGCTATTATACGTAAAAATTGACGGTATTTATTGCTGTTTTGTATAATTTTACAATATTTGTTGTTTATTGACCACCAATCCATGAAGAAAGTTTATTGCTTCAGTGAGAAATATAATAACATTGTAAAAATTATTAACAGCGTAAACAATTACAAACTTGCACTAATAATTGTAAAGGCTGTTTTGACGTCGAAACTTTCCAACTGTGGACGTACCATCAAATTGAAGTGACAGTTATTAATAATTGACATCTGAATTTAGCCTAACCTCACGTTTAAATTAATGAATCGATAGTTTAACACGTTTGCTGAAAGTATCCGTCTATAATTTTATCGTCATAAAGCTGTGCAAAGAATGGCTGTAAAATCTCCTCTCGGTAACTTGCAGCAGTCAATATTCCATTAAAAAAAATTGACACGGTGGTCCTTACAAAAATAAGATTCCACCTCAAAAATTTTATGTTTTTGTGATTTACTATTTTTGATTTAAAAATAAAAAAAATGGAAAATTTGGTAATTAATTTGACATTTAAAACAATTGTTTTAAAAATTATGGTATGTTTACACGGCCAACTATGACAGAATTAACTTAAAGCTACTCTTAGTTTTTAACAAGCAGATAATAAATAATCTTACAAATCAAAGATAAAATTTAAAAAAATGGTACTTAACCTAATCTTACAAATTTGGCTTAGCACCAAAAACTTTATTTGGGTTACTTCATATTGGGTTGTGGCTAAAACATTATAAGTGCAAGATTATTACTTGTTTCTAGCAAAAATTAAATTTAATAATAATATTTATAATAATAATGTTTTGATTCCAGCAAAGTTGCTGTGCCTCCGAGACAGGCTGGTTGAACATAATATATTTATTTATTGTTTTATTAACTAGTGGAATTTGAAGTACTCACAACCCCATACATTTAAAACAAAAATAAACAATGCAATTTATTAATTATGGTAACAAAAAAAGTTAGAAATAAATGTAAGCAGTCAGTAATATACTTATTACTAACTTGTTTTTGATGCAGTTTGGAATTAATTCAGGAGAATTGAAAGTTAATTTATTATTTAAAGTTAATTTTACTTGTTTATTAATTTATGGAAAAACATATAATAAATTATTTTTAAAAAAATATTACCAAAAACATAAATTTTAAAACAAACATTTAAATAAATAATTATTGTTTTAGTATAGATTACGATAGGGTCGTAGATAGAATACAAGGAGATAATTTTATATTTTTTTTGGATAGTTGTAAACAGCTAATTTAATAGTTCATTGGTTTGATAATTTAATTTCAAAAACTTTTGTTTTTATTTTCAAGAATGAATGAATATTATTTTAATAAACAAAACGTTTAGTAAAATTTCAACATTTTAATAATTTAAATTTTAGGTACATTCTACAGTAATAAATATGGGTTTTATTATTAAAGTTGTTGTTTACGTTGAAAATAAATATATAAAACTCACAATAGTTTATATTTTGTTATAATTCAAATATTTTTTACTTTTTTACTGTAACATTATTTATTTCTAAAGCGGTCAGTAATGGCTTTTTTTGACTATTTTTTTTATATCGTTTGGAATATACTAAAACTAATATTTTTTATTGTTATTTTACAAATTAATAAATTTATAGCATCATATGTCTATAATAAATTAATAATAAATAGAATTAATAATAAATCAAAGAATTTAAATTAAAATTATTATTGTTGTTAAGTAATTGTGTAATATTTGAAATGTACCATTTTATAAATCAAATGTTTTAAGTTATTTTGGGTATTTTTAAATAACTAATTAATTATTTAATAAATTGTTAACTTAATTACAATGAATAATTTAAATTAATTTGAATAATAAATCAAAACTATAATAAATCTATCATTTACATCTTATAGGGTTGTGGCTAGAATATTTTAAATGTAAGATTATTTCCGTTTTCAGCAAAAATTAAATTTAATAATATTATAATATTTATAAAATGTTGAATCAACCTAAATTGCTGTTTATCCAGGACAAAGAGAGTTGAACTTTGAAGCAATCACAACTCCATAACAAAAAAAACAATGCAATTGGTTAATTATAGTAACAAAACAAGTTAGTAATGAAAGTAAGCACTCAGTAATATACTTATTACTAAGTTGTTTTTTGTGCAGTTAAGAATTACTTTAGTAGAGTTAAATTTAAATTATTATTTAAAGTCAATTTTACATTTTTATTAATTTATGGAAAAACATATAACAAATTATTGTAAGAAAATAATAATAAAAAAATAAATTTAAAAATGATCAAATAAATAATTATTGTTTCAGTACAGATTACAATGGGTTCATAGAATACAAAGAAGTAATTTTTAATTTTTTTTGACAATTGTAAATAACTAGTGTAATAGTTTACTAGTTTAATTACTAAAATTTTTTTTGTTAAATCTATTGCATTAATGTTTTTGTTTTTAGTTTTCAAAATAAATGTATTTTATTTTAATAAACAAAACGTTTAGTAGTTTTGAAACATTTGAATAATTTAAACTTTAGGTACATTCTAGAGTAATCAATATGGGTTTTAGTATTAAAGTTGTTGTTTACGTTTAAAATAAATATATACAGTTTACAATGGTTTATATTTTGTTGTAATTAAAATATTTTTTATTATTTTGGATAATTGAAATTGTTCAGCTGTAAAAAAAAACTTTACTGTAACATTATTTATTCCTAAATCCTAAAACGTAAGCGGTTAGTAATGGCTTTTTTCTGACTATTTTTTATGTCGTTCAGTAAATACTAAAATTAAAATATTTTTTATAGTTGCTTTACAAATTTATTAATTTATAACAAATATATAATAAATAGAAAAATAATATATAAAAAAATTAAAATACTAAATTATTAATGCTGTCATATATTTGAAATGTTTTGTTTTATAAATCAAATGTTTTAAATTAATTTTAAATAACTAATTAATCATTTATTAATTTGTTAACTTAATTACAAAAAAATAAATCAAGTTATTGATGTTGTCAAATAATTGTGTAATATTTAAAATGTACGATTTTATAAATCAAATGTTTCAAGTTATTTTAGCGAATTTTAAATAACTAATTATTAATTTATTAATTTATTAACCTGATTACAAAAAAAAAATTAAATTGATTCATTAATGTTGTCAAATAATTGTGTTATATTTGGAATGTTCTATTTTATAAATTAAATGTTCAAAGTTATTATGGTTAATTTTGAATAACTTCTTAATTATTTATTAATTTGTTGACTAAATTACAAAAAAAAATTAATTAATTTGTTATAATTGTGTAATATTTAAAATGTAAGATTTTATAAATCAAATATTTCAAGTTGTTTTGGTTAATTGTAAATAACTAATTAATCATTTATTATATTGTCAACTTAATTACAAAAAAAATTAAATTAATTTATTAATGTAGTCAAATAATTATATAATATTTGGAATGTACGACTTTATAAATCAAATGTTTCAAATTATTATTGTTAATTTTAAATAACTAATTAGTTATTTATTAATTTGTTGACTTTATTACAAAAAACAATTTAATTAAATCATTAATATTGTCAAATAATTGTGTAATATTTAAAATGTAAGATTTTATATATCAAATATTTCAAGTTGTTTTAGTTGATTTTAAATAACTTGATTAAAATTAATCATTTATTCATTTATTAACTTAATTACAAAAAAAAATTAAAATAATTCATTAATGTTGTTAAATAATTGTTAATATTGAAAATGTACATTTTATAAATCGAATGTTTTAAATTATTTTGGTTAATTTTTAATAACTAATTTATTATTTACTAATTTGTTAACTTGATTACAAGAAAAAAAATTATTAATTTATTAATGTTGTCAAATGTAATATTTAAAATGTATGGTTTAATAAATCAAATGTTTCAAATTATTTTGGTTAATTTTAAATAACTAATTAATTATATACTAATGTGTTAACTTGATTTAAAAAAAAAATTAAAATAATTCATTAATGTTGTGAAATAATTGTGTAATATTTAAAATGTAAGATTTTATAAATCAAATATTTCAAGCTGTTTTGGTTAATTTTAAATAACTAATTAATCAATTATTATTTTGCTAACTTGATTACAAAAAAAAATTAAATTAATTTATTAATGTTGTCAAATAATTGTATAATATTTGGAATGTACAATTTTATAAATCAAATGTTTAAAATTATTATAGTTAAATTCAAATAACTAATTAATTATTTAATAATTTGTTAACTAAATTACTTCAAACAATTTAATTAATTCATTAATATTGTCAAATAATTGTGTAATATTTAAAATGTAAGATTTTATATATCAAATATTTCAAGTTGTTTTGGTTGATTTTAAATAACTAATTAATCATTTATTAATTTGTCAACTTAATTACAAAAAAGAATTAAATTAATTCACTAATGTTGTTAAATAATTGTTAATATTTGAAATTGACGATTTTATAAATCAAATGTTTTAAATTAATTTGGTTAATTTTTGATAACTAATTAATCATTTACTAATTTGTTAATAAAAAGAAATTAAATTAATTCATTAATGTTGTGAAATAATTGTGTAATATTTAAAATGTAAGATTTTATAAATCAAACATTTCAAGCTGTTTTAGTAAATTTTAAATAACTAATTAATCATTTATTAATTTGTCAACTTAATTACAAAAAAAATTAAATTTTTTCATTTATGTTGTCAAATAGTTGTGTAATATTTGAAATGTATGATTTTATAAATCAAATGTTTCAAGTTATTTTGGTTAATTTTAAATAATTAATTAATCATTAATTAATTTGCTAACTTATATACAAAAAAAGTTAAATTAATTCATTAATGTTGTTAAGTAATTGATGTTTTACCTCTTGATTATCAACACTTAATGTATTTGTAACAGGATGATTGTTCAGCGCATTTTGCTCGTATTGTTTGTAATTGACTAAATCGAGTTTGTAGATAATTAGATTGGCAGAAGTGGTTTAGTTTTATGGCCGCCAAGAAGCTCTGATTTGACTATTTCAGATTTTTATTTTTGTAGGCGCTTAAAACAAATTCTTTATAAAGAAGACTGTATATAGGTAATATTCAAGTAATAAAAAATCGAAAATAGAATATAATTTTTAAAATCAATTAATTAATTATTTAAAAATAAATTGATAACGGATTTGCGTAGCAACTAATCTAATAATTAAAAACCATTGAAATTTAATTATAAATCTTAATAAATTATAAAAATAAATTATTATTATTATATAAATTACTTATGAATTACAAAACTATTATATTTTGTATTAGTTGAACTAATTATTAAACCCGGTCATACGCATAACCGGGTATTCAATTGGTCAAATTGATAAAATTATTTGATTTGAGACCAATTGATAGAATATAATTATAAATAAATGGTTTTTATTTTACAACTATGGTCTTATTTTGATAAAAAGCGCATGATTTGCCTTGTTAGTGCATAATGAAGCATATTTCCTTATTTCGTTGAAGATTTTCTAAATTCGGAAAAACTCTATTTTATGCAAACCTTTTCTAATTTTTTTTAAACTTTTTGTATTAAATTTAACAAAAGCTGTGGTTACAGCAAATTTCTATAGCTTATTTAGAAAAAAAAAAGCTGTTGTTTTAGTTAACTCAAATACAATTTTATTTTTCTAATATTTTTAAAACTATTTTAAAGTTTAAAATTCGAAACTTTTCATTGGCTCAGTTTGTTGGCGAAATTAATACAAAACTGAGAAAAATAATTGTGTACACGGTAAAAAATCAAAAAGAAATACAATTTTTTTTTGGGAAAATAAACAATTTTTTGCGTTGATTAACATTAAAAAAATAATGGACGGTAAAGCAGTCAACGATGCTCAGAATTTGTTGCAAAAAACATCAAAATTCTCTTGTTTTAAATAATAACCAGCTATTATATTGTGAGGTAGTTTTTAAAATTCAAAAACGTTTTGGAAAACAATTGAAAACGTTTTTTGATTAATAATATTGACAAACATTCGGTAGTATATTGTAAACATAATTAGTTGAAATCGATTAGGTTTTATTGTAAGGTCCAACTTATGATGTAAATTAAAATTCAATAATAAACAATTTTTGTTGCATTTTTAGTGCATATTTACTAATATTAATGCATATTTTTGTATTTTTTTAATGCAGTGGTACTTAGTTTGCTGTAAAATACTTGTATTGTATTTTTAGTACATATTTATTAACGCTAATGCATATTTTTGTATTTTTTTTAAACAAAGGTACTAATCTTTAAAAAAAATTATTGTTTTTTTTAGTGTTGATTTTACTAACTTAATGCGTATTTTGGTACAATGGTACTAACGTTTTTCAAAAAAAAATTTTATTATTTATCTTTCAGTGTATCTCAACTAATATTAATGCATATTTTTGTATTTTTTTGACACAATGGTACTAACTTTAAAAAAAAAGTTATTGCGTTTTTTAGTATAAATTTACTAACTTAATGCGTATTTTGTAAAAATCTTTGTATTTTTTCCAGACAATAGTACTAACATTTAATCAAAAATTTTGTATGCAGTTTTTAGTAAATATTTACGGCAATAATGCATATTTTGTGCATATATTTGTATTTTTTCAATTAAATGGTGCTGACTTTTTTTCAAAAGTTTTTTATAACCATTTTTGGTGCAGATTTACAAACGCCAACGTACCATTTCAAGGCAATAGTACTAATTTTTTTACATTTTTAATGCATATTTACTAACGCAAATGCATAATTTTGGATTTTTTCAATGCAATGGTGCTAACCTTTTTTCATATTTTTTTTATTGCATTTTTAACATTGTTATGTGCACATTTTTGCATTTTTGTTTTAATAAAATGGTACAAGCTCTTTTTCAAAAAAAATTTAGTGCTTATTTACTAGCCTTATTGCAGATTTTGTGCATATTTTGAATTTTTTGAATGCAATGGTACTAACTTTGTTTTAAAAAAAATTTTATTATTTATCTTTTAGTGCATCTGAACTAATGTTAATGCATATTTTTGTATTTTTTTAAAACAATGGTACAAACTTTAAAAAAAAAATTATTGCGTTTTTTAGTGTAGATTTACTAATTTAATGTGTATTTTGCAAATATTTTTGCATTTCTTATGGCAATGGTGCTAACCTTTATTCCAAAATTTTTTATGCATTTTTTAGTGATTATTTACGACAATAATGCATATTTTGTGCATATATTTGCATTTTTTCAATTAAATGGTGCTGACTTTGTTTCAAAAGTTTTTTATAGAATTTTTCGGTGCAAATTTACAAACGCCAACGCAAATTTTTATTTTTTCAAAGCAATGGTACTAATTATTTTACATTTTTAATGCATATTTACTAAAGCTAATGCATACTTTTGTATTTTTTCAATGCAATAGTGCTAACCTTTCTTCATATTTTTTTATTGCATTTTTAACAAAAATGTGCAGATATTTTTGCATTTTTGTTTATAAAAATAGTACTAGCCCTCCTTCAAAAAATTTTTAGTGTCTATTTACTAGCCTTATTGCAGATTTTGTGCATATTTTGAATTTTTTGAATGCAATAGTACTAACCTTTTTTAAAAAAAATTTTATTATTTACCTTTTAGTGCATCTCAACTAATGTTAATGCATATTTTTGTATTTTTTTAAAACAATAGTACTAACCTTTTAAAAAAAAATTATTGCGTTTTTTAGTGTAGATTTACTAACTTAATGCGTATTTTGTAAATATTTTTGTATTTCTTATGGCAATGGTATTAACCTTAATTCAAAATTTTTTTTGCAGTTTTTAGTGATTATTTACGACAATAATGCATATTTTGTGCATATATTTGCATTTTTTCAATTAAATGGTGCTGACTTTGTATCAAAAGTTTTTTATAGAATTTTTTGGTGCAAATTTACAAACGCCAACGCAAATTTTGATTTTTTCAAGGAAACGGTACTAATTTTTTTTACATTTTTAATGTATATTTACAACCGCTAATGCATATTTTGTATTTTTTCAATGCAATGGTGGTAACCTTTTTTATATTTTTTTTAGTTGCATTTTTAGTGCAAATTTTTAACATTGTTATGTGCCCATTTTTGCATTTTTGTTTTAATAAAATGGTACTAGTCCTTCTTAAAAAGAATTCAGTGGATATTTACTAAGCCTTATTGCAGATTTTGTGCATATTTTACAATTTTTTAAATGCAATGGTACTAGCCTTTTTCAAAAAAAAATTTTATTATATATTTTTTAGTGCATCTGAACAAATGTTAATGCATATTTTTGTATTTTTTTGAAACAATAGTACTAGCTTTTTAAATAAAAATTATTGCGTTTTTTAGTGTAGATTTACTAATTTAATGTGTATTTTGTAAATATTTTTGTATTTTTTATGGCAATGGTAGTAATCTTTATTTACAATTTTTTTTTGCATTTTTTAGCGATTATTTATTACAATAATGCATATTTTGTGCATATATTTGTATTTTTTTAATTAACTAGTGCTGACTTTTTTTTAAAAGTATTTTATAGCATTTTTTGGTGCAAATTTACAAACTCCAACAAAAATTTTGATTTTTTCAAGGCAATAGTACTAATGTTTTTTACATTTTTGATGTATATTGATTACCGCTAATGCATATTTTTGTATTTTTTCAATGCAATGGTGCTAACTTTTCTTCATATTTTTTTTATTGCATTTTTAGTGCAAATTTTTAACATTTTTATGTGCACATTTTTGCATTTTTGTTTTAATAAAATGGTACTAGCCTTTCTTCAAAAACTTTTTAGTGCATATTTACTAGCCTTATTGCAGATTTTGTGCACATTTGGAATTTTTTAAATGCAATAGTACTAACCTTTTTTAAAAATTTTTTTATTATAAATACCTTTTAGTGCATCTGAACTAATGTTAATGCATATTTTTGTATTTTTTTGAAACAATAGTACTAACTTTTTAAAACAAAATTATTGGGTTTTTTAGTGCAGATTTACTAACTTAATGCGTATTTTGTGAATATTTTTGTATTTATTATGGCAATGGTACTAACGTTTATTCAAAATTTTTTTTTGCATTTTTTAGTGACTATTTACGACAATAATGCATATTTTGTGCATATATTTGTATTTTTTCAATTAAATGGGAGTTTTTTTCAAAAGTTTCTTATAGAATTTTTCGGTGCAAATTTACAAACGCCAACGCAAATTTTGATTTTTTCAAGGCAATAGTACTGTTTTTAATGCATATTTACAAACGATAAGCATACTTTTGTATTTTTTCAATGCAATGGTGTTAACCCTGTTTTATATGTTTTTTTTGCATTTTTGTGCAAATTTTTAACATTGTTATGTGCACATTTTTGCATTTTTGTTTTAATAAAATGGCACTAGCCCTCTTTCAAATAATTTTTAGTGCATATTTACTAGCCTTATTGCAAATTTTGTGCATATTTTGAATTTTTTGAATGCAATGGTACTATCCTTTTATTATCTATCTTTTAGTGCATTTGAACTAATGTCAAGGCATATTTTTGTTTTTTTTTAAAGCAAAGGTACTAACCTTTTTAATAAAAATTATTGCGATTTTAGTGCAGATTTAATAACTTAATGTGCATTTTGTGAATATTTTTATATTTTTTTATGACAATGGTACTAACCTTTATTCAAAAATTTTTTATGCATTATTTAGTGATTTAATGCATATTTTGTGCATATATTTGTGGTTTTTCAATTAAATAGGACTTTTTTTCAAAAGATTTTTATAGCATTTTTTGGTGCAAATTTAAAAACGTCAAGGCAAATTTTGATTTTTTTAAGGCAGTAGTACTATTTTTAATGCATATTTACTAACGCTAAGCATATTTTTGTTTTTTTTCAATGCAATAGTGCTAACCTTTCTTCATATTTTTTTTATTGCATTTGTTGTGCAAATTTTTAACATTGTTATGTGCACATTTTTGCATTTTTGTTTTAATAAAATGGTATAAGCCCTCTTTCAAACAAAATTTAGTGTCTATTTACTCGCCTTATTGCAGATTTTGTGCATATTTTAAATTTTTTGAATGCAATGGTACTACCCTTTTATTATCTGTCTTTTAGTGCATCTGAACTAATGTTAATGCATATTTTTGTATTTTTTAGAAACAATGGTACTACCTTTTTTTTAAAAAAAATTTATTGCATTTTTAGTGTATCTTAGTAATACTTAGTAATACTTAAGCTAGTATTTTTTTGTTACAATGGTACTAGGAATCTGGACTTTTGATCAAAGTAATAGCATCACAATAACATAAAATAGGTAATAATTGACTTGTTAGAAATCTGTCAAAAAAAAAACCGGACAATCTGTAAGTATTATTTTAAAGCTGCATTCCCACTGTGCAAGATAATCGCTGAACCGCAAAGCTCATATACAGATTATATATCTTGTACAGATCACTTCATTCTTTTTTTCCAAACCTGTTCACTGATTTAACAGTTCATACCTCGGTCTTGCATATCCCAATTTTTTTGTTTTTTTGAGAAAAAAGCAAAATTTTGCAGCAGTACTTGCTGCCAATAAGGAAATCATTTCTGTGGCAAGACAGCGACTTTTTCATTCTTTCTTGCAAGCTTTACAATGGATTGACAACTACAATAACTGGAAATCTATCGAAGCAGGTTTTTCTACTCAGTGACTTCAATAATTATAGGTTGTCTACAAAGTTTTAATTACATATTTTATATTTAGTACCGGGAACAATAGATATTTCAGTACTTTTAAAACAACTTTAAAAACTGTAATTTGTTAAATCAAAACATAAATTAAATATATTTTTTTAAATTTAATAATTTTTTCTATAATTTTTTTTCTAACTTTTAATATATCTATCACAATATCTTGTTATATTCTGCTTTTATTTTTTACTTAATATAATTTTTCTCTACTGCTCAACTTTTTTCTAAAAAACATAATTTTTTTTTTCTACTGCGATGCTAAAAAAAATGCTTACAGGCTTGTTGAATAAAATACATATGGTTTTTTTTTTCAAAAATTGTATTGGGTTATGAACTCTATAGAATAACGTTCAATTTGTCTGAAAAGATCCAAAAAAAGAATTTTTGGTTTTTGTTTTGTTTATTTTTAGCTTTATATCAATATTTTCTTCTGCGTTGATTTTTTTCTATTTTGTTTTTTTTTTATTTTTTGGTGTTTATTTTTTTCTAATTTTTTTTACTACTTTTACTTGTACAAGCCTTGTTATATTATTTCGGTTTTCTGTATTTTGTTGTTTCTGTCAACACTTTCAGACTCTTTTGCTATACATGTATCATTATTTTTCTGTTTTTTTCGCACATTTTGATTATTTTTGTTTTTTTTTTTTGAACGCCCAATATTAATTTTATTTATTTTCGCGTCTATATGCTGCGTTTGTTATTCTCTATAGTTGGGTTTTTTTACGTGTTTTGGTAGTTATGCTATACCGTATGTGCTTTGTCATATTTTGACCATGAAATTATTGTTATTTATTGTTTACCTATAAACCATTTTTTTTATTATTTATTAATAGTAGAAGTTTAATTAGTCTCGCTTTTTACTCATCTCACTTTTCTATCAGTCTTTTCCTCTTCCTTTCTGTCATTTTTACCATTTTTTTACCAAAGCCATCGTTAGTGCACAAAATTTTTTTTGTTTATGTTTTTTTATGCTATTAGATATTTTAATCAATATTACATATTAATTAAACTACAATTAAATACAATTAAGTTTTTTTAAAAAAGCACATTATGCGCTTTGCTAAAAATATCAATTTCCTGGCTTGCTTTATGTGGTTTTTTGTAAATTGTTTTATAAAAGATTCAATATTTCAAATTTAATAATTTTTTGAGCGGTTTCTACTTTTTCTGTGTTTACTTTTTGTGTAATTAAATTTTGTTACATAGTTAAAGTTTTTCTCGTTTATTGAATTTTTTTAGGTTTACATTATAATTTTTTATTTGTTTTTTTAGTTTTTCTCAACTGTACATTTTTTGTTTTATTAGTTGTTTGTTTTGTTAGGATTTAATTTTTATTTTATTTAATTTTTTTTTTCATTAAACTTGTTTTTTTAATGTTTTATTTGAAACAAATTGTTTTTTGTTTCTATTTTTTCTTCTTTACTAAGTTTCTAATGACACATAACAAATTTCAAATGATTTTTTTTACTCTTTTAGATTTAATGATTTTTTTTTGAGTTCAAAATTTTTTCTTTTTTTCTAATTTTTGTCTATCAGTTTTGATTTTTTCGTAAAATTTTTATCAATTATTTTTATTATCTTGCTTGTATTTATTGTCTTTATAATTTATATTTTTTTATCTAATCCAAGTTTTTTTTAAGTTAAACTTTTAAAAAAAGTTGAAAAAATATTGGCTTTGACAAATAAAGTGAGAGGAAAAATATATTCCCATAAATACACAAAGTAACCAGTCTGAAAAAAGAAATAAAAATAAAAACAAACTATGAGTCGAAAATAGACATAATAATCTTAGAGCTTGGGGCGTGTTTTATTTGTTTAAAAGAAAAATCTTAAAAATTGAATAAACACAACCAGAATTACCAAACTTTATGGTAAAATTGTATTGTATTAAAAAAAATTATTTTGATATTTATTGATTAAATCAGTTATTCAAGCTATTAAGATTTGTTTTTGTCTGTGTTCTTACAGGACAAGTGATGTTTTGATGGAAGGAAAAACAGAAATTGTTTTTATGATTTATGGCTAGTAATAGAGATTTTTGCTCAGTCAACTGCCATGTTTTCAGAGCTGTTGCTATGGATTTGTTAAATCTTATGTCTTCAACTTTAAATCGGCAACTATTTAAAAATTTTCATAAATTTTCAATATATTAAAAATTTTATGAGACGCAAAAAAATATTTTTTTTTACAAAATTTTGACGTAATTTTGAAATTTTAAAAAATTAATTTAAAAAGTAATATTGTAATATTCTAATTATAAATTATTGACAAAATTTTAAAAAGTTTTTTAAGAATTAGTTTTAAAAATGCTATAAATATATAAAAAAAAAACTTAGTTTTGACTTTTGGTGGTGTGCACCTACAAACCTACAAAATAGAAAAAAACATTTTAAGACCTGTAATAAATATTTAAATATACTGTTTTAATTAATCATTTGTGATTCAGGTAGCGTTAGCCTTGTGAACGTAAACATCTTTTTTCAAAAACACGGCCATAATTCAGCCATTTTGTACAAAATATTTACAAATTATATTCTTAATTTTTGTTTTTTACATAAATAAAAGTTTTTTTAAAATCGGAAAACTTGACATTTTTTATTTGATATATATTTTTCTCCTTTACTTTTTTGTCTTTATTTTCTACCTATGTAGCACTTCTCTTATGCAATAAGTTGATGTTTAATCTCTTTTTTTGTTTTTTAAGTGTGTTGTTGTTCTTTGTTTTTATTACATTTTTATTGTTATTTTTTTTTTGATTTTTTATCTCGTTCTTTGCTGAGATTTGTTCTGATTTTTGTTTTTATTAGTATTTCTATGGTTACGATTTTGATTTTGATTTTACTATCCTTATTTTGATTTTTATCAGTGTTTTTCTGTTCTTTGCTTGCATTAGATTTTCTATTGTTATTTCTTCTTTACGTTTTATTTTTTTACACACTTATTTTTATTTTTGTAATTGTATTTATTATTTATTCAATTGTTACGTTTCTTCTCTTTTCATTTCTGTTTCGTTTTTTTTTAGAATTTTTTTATTGTCCAAATATTTCCCCCGTTTTTTCCATTGTTTATTCTTTTTTACATTCTATTTTTATGCATTTATATTTGTTTTGTTTTGCTAGAGTGTTTCTGTTTTTTGCTTTAATTATTTTTTCTATTGTTTATGGTAATTATTAAACATATTTTCAACAAATCGTATTGTAGTGACAGATAAAACATCACAAGAGATTTTTTCAAACTTAAAAAATTCTAAAATTAGTTTACAATTGACGAAGAAATTAATATAACTTTTATAAAAAAGATTATACAAATCTTCTTTTTTAAAATCGGTTAAAAACTAAAGTCAACTATTTTCATAATTACAAATCTAACATTTTGCTTTTATATTGTTCTTTATATTTATCAATAAAACGAAATATTTTTTTGTAGAAATATACTTTTTTTTTTCATAAAACATAGTATTTATTATTGTCAATTGGGTGCAAAATGTCCTATTTCCGCCGGCCACATGCGGGCGCAAAGTAGACTGTTTTTGCCCGCCAACAGAACCATAAATCCAAAGCGTTATAATTATTGTTTTTATCGACTATACTTTATTTATCAATCCAATTGTTTTACAAATGGCGGTCTATGTTACGCGCTTGCTTTTTAATTATCAGATTTAATAATTTTTCAAATAAACGATCATTAATCGTGTTTTTTACCTTAGCGCCACAACTGTTTTGGCGCTATTTGTGTCAAAAAAATTACCAACAAATATTTTAATAGAAAATCAAATTTTCATAAAAAAAAATTAAAAATTTTTGGCAGACTAACTGTTTTTGGGTGATAAAACTTTGAATTTTTTTTTATTTTACTTTGAAAATTTTCCACTAACTAACAAATAAATCAATATGTAAAAAATTCCAAAAAAAATGTTTGATAATGCTTTTTTGTAAAGCTTTAAGAAAAATTATAAAAAAAATTGCATTACAAATTAAAGATAATAGAAAAAACAACAACAAAAATTAATAAAGGAGTACAAAAAAAATTAATAAATTAATTAAAAATGATTGATAAGAATCATAAAAGACATTAAATGGTATCTGCCAGCTTGAAACAAAGACAAAAAAAGCAAGTTGCAAATAGATTAAAAAACAAAAATTTTTTCTAAAATAAAAGAAAAATATACTGATATACTGATACTAAAAGAAAAAACTTAATAAAAAAATTGCTTTTGGTAGCAATCAAAAAACTAACAATTAATATAAAAAACAAGCGTAAAGTAAGCAAAATATATATTTAACATAAAAAACTTGGAAAAAAACATAAAAAGATTAAAAAATAGTAAAAAAATTGCCACGAAGAAGAATAAAAGATAAACCAAAAAAATAAATAGAGAAATAAAAAAAAAACAATTGATAACCATGAATTATAATAAAAAAAAAATAAATTGAATGTAAAAATAAACTATATTTTTTTATGCTTTGACAACAGGTAACAAAAAAAACTAAAAAATTGTTTACTATATGGTATGTGGATTTATTGCATAAATAAATGTTGTGGTTTACTTGTAAATAAATGAGTTTCTGAGCTTTTTTTTAAATACTTTGTAAACCTCTACATGTGATAATCGGACAAATAAAAGATTTTGCAACAGAAACTAAGAAAATCGGAAAAAAAAGATAAAATAAGCCGAAAGATAAAATCAAGTACAGTAAAATATTTGTGAAAAAAAAAATTTGTAAAAAAAGGTAACACTAAGGATTTTATAAATGAAATAAAACCAGGCTTAAACAAATAAAAAAAAACTAAAGAAAATTTTAAAAAACTAAAAAAACAGAAAAAATTACATTAAAACTATAAACTTTATAAATAAAAAACCAAGCCTCAACAAAAGATAGAGAACAAATTAAAAAAACTAGAGAACATGTCAAAAAACTAAGATAACAGAAGAAATTACTTTTTAAATCAAATATTATAGAAAAAGCAAGAAACTGAATCGAAAAATATATATATAAAACACAAAAAATTTAAGCAAGAAAAAAAATGAAAACACGTTAAAACAGTATTTTGAAAAACTATTAATAAAATATGCGAACAAGTTATTAGAAAGGTTTGCCTACGCTTGCGTCATAGATCTTTCAAAAACATGACTGCAAAAAAAATTGTAAAAAACCTAAAAAAAAGTAACGAATAAAACACATTTCTAAAAATGCAGAAAGAAAAATATTAAAAAGAGGCATATTAGTAGCAATACAGAAACAATTGATGAACATAAAAAACAAATAAAAACAAAATGAAGAAATTATAACCATTGCAGTAGGTATATATAAAAAAAAATTAAATTAGTAACAAAAAACAAGAGCAAAAACTTTATTTATAAAAAGTGAAATTAAAAAAAGCATATCAGTTTTCAATGCTTGATTACCCGGAATCGGTTAGTTTGACAAACAATTTTCAATCAAATTTTTAAAATAAATTTGGTTTTTTACAGAAATATTTGTTGATAAATTTTTAAAATCAACAATTTAACAGTTTTAATGCTAAAATAAGATCAGAACTAAGAAAACACGCTTGATTTCTTTTTATTATTGTTTAGGACTCGGATTTTTAAGCCTTTTTTTTGACATTTTTAATAATTTTGTTAAAAAGAGACAGATTTTTTTGACCCACTCTTTGTCGATATAATTTTTTTGTAAATGGAATTCCAACTGATATTCTGTTTGCAAATTTAACATATACCTTTCAAATTATGAATAATTATCAATTAGGGTTTTTTTATTTATTTATTTATTTTAAGCCTTTCTGTCATTTAAATATTCCTATTGGATACGAAAAGCAGCAAACTTTTTTTTATTTTCGTATTTGGATTATGAATAATATTACAAGAAATTGCAGACTATAAAAAATGCAATTTTAATTTTTTAATTTTTTTTGGTCTATTGGCTTCGTTTTTTGAAGCAATTAGTCTGATATAATCTGTAAATATTAGTTTTCAAAAAAATTTGGATTATTATAACATTTTTTATAACATTTTAAATTAAATTTAAAAGCAAGATTTGAATGAGCTATTTTTGCAATCGTTTATGTTTTTATTATTATTATTATTATTACCATATTTACATTATTTACATTATTATATAATTAAACAATTTTGCTAAATAATTTATATTACAAACTTAACATTTCGATTTAGCTTAGAAATAAATAAAGAAATTTATTTATTTAGAACAATACACTTTGCCAATATAAATTTTTTTGCAAGTGGAACATCCATTAGTGAAAAAAACCAGTTCAAGCCCCTATCTAATTTTATAGATACGTACACTTAATCAATAATTTCTCAATATATCATTAACCAAAAAAAAAAATAAAAAAGCAATCATAAAAATTTCCCTTTTTCCATCAATTTGACCCTAATGAAATGCTTTTAAAGCGATTGAAAGTACTTTAATCACAGACCAAATTAATAAACAATTTTAATTTCTATTTCTCCTCTGCTCTATTAAATACCTCTCATCGGTCTTCGTCTACCACTCAAAAAAGTAGGCTAATTACACCGCCAGAACGAACAAAATCGCAAGTGTAGGTTCACTTATTATCCTAAAACTTTTCCTCTCATTCACCGCTAATTATAACAAAGTATACAATAATTTCACGCACCACTTTTTTATCTGATATATAATCTAAACGGTGAAAAAAAAACAACAATAAAATCGAGTCTACTTTGATGGCAATTGTATTGTTTTGTTTCAATGGAGCTACTAATACGTTTGAACTAATTTTAGAGCATTTCTTCCTCTTTAGCCGATACAATGTGGATTTTTTTCGGAATAATACAATGCAAAATCATAAAAATTAAAAGCCTATTCAAATTTGCGTGGTATAAATATCAAGAGATTAAGGCCTTTATGGCTACTTGTAAAATCTGGGTCGGGCAATCGCACAATTTACTGCTAATTTTAGCGAAATTCTAGCGATTTATTAATAAAAATTTTTTTATTTATTTAGAACGTTCAACTATACTTTGCGTGACCAATTCTTGCTTTATGGTCTATTCATTCCGATTCCATATATTTCTAAAGTCGCACGCTCCTCTTAATAAAACACTGCTATTAGTTTTCTTTCATACAATTCAAAACAGTTTTACTTTTGTATTCATTCACATTTTCTAAATAAAGCAACATTTGTTGCTTGTTTCTCACACAAAAGTTACAATAAATCTTTTGACAAATTATTATATTATACTAGTCTCAGTGAAATAACGTTATATTGCCTTACTTTAAATTCAGCTATTATAATCTTCTATTACTAGACAATATAATTATTCTGTTAATCGGTGCCGTCTGAAAGGTACAAATTAGAGATTCATAGTGTTTTAGGTAGTCTCATTGTTAAGCTATTAACTTTTGCAACAAAAGAGGGACTATATATCGTTATACCATCTGGGCTACTATACTATTGACAGTTTGGCTAATACTAGTACAATTATTAAGAGAAAAGTACGGTTTTCATCGGTGTAAGTTAAATAACACTTGCTGTATCGGTACTCAAGCAGATAAAATTAACAGAACATCTTTAAGTAATGTAACAAAAAATAAATAAAAGTAAAAAAAGTACAGCGAAAAAAGCCAAAAATAAAAATAACAACAAAAATAAATTAAACAAATTGATATGTTATAAAATAAGCAAAAAAATCATTATTTTACAAAATATTGTTAAAAAAGGTTTAATTTTATTGTTATAATATTTCATCATTGGATAATACACTTAATCTCTTAACCTGTGCCGTTTGTGTGAAAGGTAAAAGCGGAGATTTATACGGTTTTACGGAGAGTCCATATAACGTTATACCATTTGGGCTACTATATTATTATCAGTTTGGTAAATACTAGTGCAATCATTAAAAAATGATTATATTTATTGATGTAAATAAAATAAAACCCGGCATTATCGATGTTTAAATTAAAGATTTAAAGATAAAGTTAACAAAAAATGTGTATGTAGTGTAAAAAAAACTTAAAAAAGAAAAAAATTATAGTAAAAAGAACAAAACATAAAAAATTACAGAATTAGCAGCAAATTTTGCTGCTTCTATAATCTTCTATTACTGGACATTATACCTAACAAAAAATTAATAAAAGTAAAAAAATTGTAGCGAAAAAAACAAAAAAATAAAATTAACATAAAAAAAATTGATATGCTAGAAAACAAGCAAAAAAATTATTATTTTACAAAATATGGTTTAAAAAGGTACTATTCTTGTCATTTTTGTAAATACAAGTACAATAATTAAGCGAACAGTTCTATTTTCTTTGGTGTAAAAAAAAATACAGCTTAAATATGTTTTTAAGTAACTAAAAAAAACAAAAAATGTGCGTGTAATTAAAAAAAATTAAAAAATTACAGTGAAAGAAACAAAAAGCGACAATAATAATAAAATTAAAAACAGATATTTCAAAAAATTAAGAAAGTATATAAAAATTTTAATTACTGGAATTTAAAATTGTTTATGCTATTTTGCTAATATTTTTGCAATTTTTTTTGTTTTTTGTAGTAATTTTGGTGTTACTTTTTTTTTCTATGTTTTTTGTTATTTTTTTCTTTTACTGTCATTGTTAGTTCTGTTTGTGTTCATGTGTTTGTGTATCATAGATAAAAATAAAAAAAAGTAGATTTACAAACGCTTTAGTGAATTTTTAGTGAAAATTATCCAGAAAAAAACCATAGAAAGGTAAAAGCGAAGATTTATACGGCTTTAAGAAAGACCCATATAACGATTTACCATTTGGGCCACTATATTATTGTCAGTTTTGTAAATTTTAGTGTAATTCTCAAGAAAAGAATACAATTTCTATCGGTGTAAACAAAATAAGACCCGATATCGGTGTTTAAAGTAAATGTTTAAAGATAAAATTAACAAAAAATGTTTATGTAGTGTAACAAAAACCTAAAAAAGAAAAAAATTATAGTAAAAAGAGCAAAAAATTAAAAATTACAGAAAAAATACCAAAAAAACAAATATCGATGTCTATCTTAAAATAGTAAAATTGTCAGATACGGAGTATTGCGGTTAGGTCATCGATAAAGTAGAAAACAAAAGTTTAAATTACTGGAATCTAAAAGAGATTTCATTGCTATTTTGTTTTTTTGCTTATTTTTAAGCATGTTTTTTGTTACACTACATTGTTTATTTGTTTTGTTTTGCTCGGTTTTTTTGTTATTTTTGTTTCTTTTATTATCATCGTTAGTCCTGTCTGCATTTATGTGTTTTGTATCTTAGATAAAAAAAAAACTTTGAATATTTTGTTTGATAAAAACAAAACTTTAGGCGCTGTGTTTTTATCTATGTACAGTCTAAAGTAGATTTAAACTACAGTGTACTGGAAAAAAATTATATATAAATATGTTATATATGAAAAAATACAAATTAATCTAAAATTATTTAGAATCAAATCATAGAAAGCTTTTTTGCCAATAAATTATTGATTAAATTGATCTGCTCATCGCATCAATGAAATTAACAAAAAATGTTCATGTAGTGTAACAAAACCAAAAAAAAAATTGAAAAATTACAGTAAAAAAATCAAAAATATAAAAATAACAATAAAAATATCATTAAAAAATAATAAGCAAAGTCTTGATTTACTGCAACTAACAAAGTTGTTTTATTACTATTTTTCTAGTTTTTTACTTAGTCTTAAGCACTTTTTTTGTAGTGATTTTTGTAAAAATTTTTTTGATAGGTTTGTTTTAAAAATTTGGTTTCGTTTATCGTTATCGTTAGTCCTGTATCATAGATAAAAAAAAACACTAAAAGAAAGTGGATTTAAAAAAACTCTAGTATACCTATAGAGAAAAAATTAAAATCAAACAAATTGCAACAGATTTATTAATAAATAAATATAAACTGATCTAAAATTATTCATAATAAGATCGTATAAAGCTTTTTTCACAGCATAGTAAATTTTGCTGCTTTTATAATCTTTTATTACTGGACATTATACCTAACAAAAAATAAATGAAAGTTGAAAAATTATAACAAAAGAAACAAAAAATCAAAATAACATACAAAAATTGATATGCTAGAAAATAAGTAAAAAAATTATTATTTTTTAAAATACTGTTTAAAAACTATTGTCAGCTTCGTAAGTACAAGTACAATGATTTAGAAAACTGTTTTATTTTCTTTGGTGTAAGAAAAATAAAGCCTTAAATATGTTTTTAAGTAAATAAAATATTCAAAAAATGTTCATATAGTTGAAAAAAATATAAAAATTACAGTGAAAGAAAGAGGAGGCGACAATAATAAAAGAATTAAAAACAGATATTTCAAGAAATTAAGAAAGTATATAACAATTTTAATTACTGGAATTTAAAAGTGTTTATACTATTTTTTTAATTATTTTGCTAATTTTTAGGTTTTTTTAGTAATTTTGGTTTTACTTTTTTTTGCTGTGTTTTTTTATTATTTTTGTGTCTTTTACTGTCATTGTTAGTTCTGTTTGTGTTCATGTGTTTGTGTATCATAGATAAAAATAAAAAAAAGTAGATTTACAAACGCTTTAGTGAATTTTTAGTGAAAATTATTCAGAAAAAAAACCATAGAAAGGTAAAAGCGAAGATTTATACGGCTTTAAAAAAGACCTACATAACGATTTACCATTTGGGCCACTATATTATTGTCAGTTTTGTAAATTTTAGTCTAATTCTCAAGAAAAAAATACAATTTCTATCGGTGTTAATGAAATAAAACCCGGCAATATTGATGTTTAAATTAAAGATTCAAAGATAAAATTAACAAACAATGTTTATGTAGTGTAACAAAAAACTTAAAAACGAAAAAAATTATAGTAATAAAAGCAAAAAATAAAAAATTACAGAAAAAATGTCATAAAAACAGATATCGATGGCTATCTCAAAATAGTAAAATTGTCAGATCTGTATTGCTATTAGGCCATCGATAAGGTAAAAAACAAAAGTTCAAATTACTGGAATCTAAAAAAGGTTTTATTGCTACTTTGTTTTGTTGCTTATTTTTAAGAATGTTTTTTGTTAGAATACATTGTTTATTTGTTTTTTTTCGCTCGGTTTTTACGTTATTTTTGTTTCTTTTATTATCATCGTTAGTCCTGGTTGCATTGATGTATTCTGTATCTTAGATAAAAACAAAACATTTAATGTTTTGTTTGATAGAAACAAACTTTAAATGCTTTGTTATCATCTATGTACAGTCTAAAGTAGATTTAAACTGCAGTGTACTGAAAAAAAATTAATTTTAAATAAGTTATATATAAAAAAATATAAATTAATCTAAAATTTGTTAGATTAATTTTTATTAATATTTTATTTTTATTATTTAGATTTCTATGATTTATCAAATCATAGAAAGCTTTTTTGCCAATATAGAAAATTATTCTGCTCATCGCGTCAATGAAATTAACAAAAAATGTTCATGTAGTGTAACAAAAACAAAAAAAAAATTGAAACATTACAGTAAGCAAATCAAAACTATAAGAATAACATTAAAAATATTATTAAAATAAAAGACTTGATTTACTGCAACTTACAAAATGGTTTTATTACTATTTTACTAGTTTTTTGCTTAGTTTTAAGCACTTTTTTTGTAGTGATTTTTGTAAAATTTTTGTTGATAAGTTTTTTTAATAATTTGTTTTTTTTTATCGTTATCGTTAGTCCTGTTTAGAGATAAAACAAAACACTAAAAGAAAAAAGACTCTAGAATATGGGGAGCAAATCTAAATCAAACAGATTGCAACAAATTTATAAATAAATAAATATAAATTTAAACTGATCTAAAATTATTCATAATAGGATCGTATAAAGCTTTTTTGGCAGCATAGTGAATTTTGCTGCATTTATAATCTTCTATTACTGGACATTATACCTAAGAAAAAATAAATAAAAGTAAAAAAATTATAGCAAAAAAAACAAAAAATAAAAATAACATAAAAAAATTGATATGCTAGAAAATAAGCAAAAAAAATATTGTTTTACAAAATATTGTTAAAAAAAGGTACTATTATTGTCAGTTTCGTAAATACAAGTACAAATAATTAAGCAAACAGTTCTATTTTCTTAGATGTATAAACTTGAACCCTAAATATGTTTTTAAGTAAATAAAATAAACAAAAGATATGCATGTAAAGGAAAAGGAGACGACAATCATGATAAAATTAAAAACCAATATTTCAAAAAATTAAGAAAGTATATAAAAATTTTAATTACTAGAATTTAAAAGTGTTTATGCTATTTTGTTAATTTTTTTGCTAATTTTCTGGTTTTTTGTAGTAATTTTGGTTTTGCTTTTTTTTTTGCTGTGTTTTTAATTATTTTTGTTTCTTTTACTGTCATTGTTACTTCTGTTTGTGTTCTTGTGTTAGTGTATCATAGATAGAAACAAAACTTATAAAAAAAGTAGATTTACAAACGCTTTAGTGAATTTTTAGTGAAAATTATCCAGAAAAAAACCATAGAAAGGTAAAAGCGAAGATTTATACGGCTTTAAGAAATACCTATATAACGATTTATTATTTGGGCCACTATATTATTGTTCGTTTGGTAAATACTAGTGTAATTGTTTAAAGATAAAATTAACAAAAAATGTTTATGTAGTGTAACAAAAAACCTTAAAAAAAAAATCATGGTAAAAAATGCAAAAAATTAAAAATTACAAAAAAAATACTATAAGAACAAATATCGATGGCTATCTTAAAATAGTAAAATTGTCAGATACGGAGTAATGCTGTTAGGTCATCGATAAAGTAGAAAACAAAAAAAGCTTAAATACTAAAATCTGAAAAAGGTTTTATTGCTACTTTGTTTTTTTTTCTTTAATTTTAAGCATGGTTTTTGTAGTAATATTTGTTTTTCTTTTTTTTGCTGTGTTTTTTTTTTTGGTATTTCTGTTTTTTTAATTGTTATTGTTAGTCCTGTCTGCATTGATGTATTCTGTATCATAGATAAAAACAATACTTTTAATGCTTCGTTTTTATTTATGTACAGTCTAAAGTAGATTTAGACTACAAAGTACTAGAAAAAAAATTAAAATCATAAATGTCATATATAAAAAAATATAAATTATTAATCTTAAACTATTCAGAATAAAATCATAGAAAGCTTTTTTGCCAACATAGAACAATGTTCTGCTTTTCGTATCAAATCAATGAAATTAACAAAAAATGTTCATGTTGTGCAACAAAAACGAAAAAAAGTTAAAAAATTACAGTAAAAAAATTAAAAAATTAAAAACAACAATAAAACAACATTAAAAAGAAATAAGCAAAAAAGTCTTGATTTACCGCACCTCAAAAAATCGTTTTATTGCTACTTTTTGAGTTTTTTGTTTTTTTAATAATTTGGTTTTTTTTATCGTTATTGTTTGTCCTGTGTGCGTTGATATGTTTTTGTATCATTTTGTATCAAAAGTAGATTTTAGTAGATTTTAAAAGACTCTAGTGTATTGGAAAAAAATTAAAATCAAATAGATTACAACATATTTATAAATAAATAAATATAAACTGATCTAACATTATTCATAATAAAATCATAGAAAGCTTTTTTGACAGCATAGTAGGTTTTAAATCTTATTGTTAGTAGTTATTGCAACACAGAAAAGACTATATAACGTTATACCATTTGGCCTACTATATTATGAAATTACTATATAACCATTTGGGCTACTATAGTATTATCGGTTTGGTAAATACTAGTACCTATGTTTAAGCATACAAAATTATTTAAAAACGACTTTGTATTAAACAAAATATTATAAAAAATAATAAAATTACAGTGAAAAAAACAAAAAATAACATATAATTAGCTAAAACAGAAAAACAGTGTTAAATTACTAGAATCTAAGAGTGATTTTATAGTTACTTTGTTTGGTTTTTTGTTTATTTTCAAGCATGTTTCTTGTAGTGATTTTTGTTTATTTTTTTATATTATTATTTTTGTTTCTTTTATTGTTATTTAACAACTTATATTTTAAGATCTGATAAATTTTACTTTTTTGACAGCATAGTTAATTTGTTTTTAATATAAACACAGTAGTGACAAGTGACAGATTTTTGCCAGAAAGTAAATACATAGATAGTCAATATTTTCTAAATTAGGAAAACTTTTGTGCTATGGACAATTCACTAAATAATATAATGAATCAAATACACAACTGTCCGGCTAAGGAGGATTAATTAATTATTTAATACATTAATTAATTTATTATTTTTTATTGAAATTTTTGGAGGTTATGATTATATGCATAACATTTTATAGAACATATTTTTTAGATTTTTTTACGTCTTGTATTAAAACAAAGTTACATAAGAGCAAAAAAGTCTAAAAGCATTGATATGCAATGCATACAATTTTTTCTAAAAATAAATATTTTGAAATAAACCGTTTGTTTTATTTAATTTCTTACTTGAAATAGTAGAGATTATAAAAAAACTTTTTATGTGGATTTGATTTGCTTGTTAAAACAAGCGATTATTAAAAGAAGAGTAATATTTTCATCGTGTAAATGAAGTAAATAAAACCGTGCAATACCGATGTTTAAGTTGATGATTTGAGAAAAAAAGTGTAGTGTAAAAAAAATAAAGAAAAAGTAAAAAAAATACAGTAAAAGAAAGTAAAAATAAAAATGAATCATAAAACAAAAGATATGCTAAAAACAAGATAAATTTTTTTTAAATTGCTGGAATTTAAAATTGATTTTTTTGCTACGTTGTCTGCTTTTCTGCTTATTTTTAACATGTTTTTTTAAAGTAATTTTTGTTTATGTTTTTTTCTTATTATTTTTTAGTCATTGTTAGTTTTGTCTGCGTTGCTGTATTTGCAGTGTTTTCGTTAAAGCTATTAGTTTTTGCAACAAAGAAGGGACTATATAACGTTTTAACATTAAAACTATATTGCTATTGTCTGTTTGGTGAATACTAGTGCAATAATTAAGAAAAGAGTACTATTTTTATTAGTGTAACTAAAAAAAATTGTTTATGTAGTAATAAAAAACAAACAAAAAATTAAAAAAATTATAGTGAAAGAATAAAGGTAAAAATTACATAAAAAACATATATGCCGAGAAACTGAGTTTTGCAATACTAGAATTTAAAAGAAATTTTAATGCTACTTTGTTTGTTTTTTTGCCAGTTTTTAAAAATGATTTTAGTAGTAATTTTTTATTTACTTGTTTTTGCTAAATTTGTCTTATTTTTTGTTGTTTCTTTTTTACTCATTGTCAGTCCTGTCTGTTTTGATGTATTTCTGTATCATAGATAAATACCAAACATTCAAAGAAAGTAGATTTAGAAAGCTGTAGATTTATGGTGTTTTAAAAAGTCCCACTGTTAGCTATTAGCTTTTACAACAAGGAAAAAACAATATAACGTTATTTCATTTGAGCTACTATACTATTGTCAGTCATTAAGAAAAGAGCACTATTTTTATTTGTATAAGTGAAATAAAACAATGCAGGACCGGTGTTTAAGTAGTGAATAAAAAAATATTATGTGATGTAACAAAAATAACATAAAAAAAAAATATAATAACAAATAAACAAAAAAAATCTTGAATTAATGGAATTCAAAAGTGATTCTATTGTTTCTTTGCTTATTTTTGTACTTTTAAATGTTTTTAGTAATTTTATTCGTTTTAATTTTTTTCTATTATTTTTGTTTTTTTTATTGTTTTTGTCAGTAAAACAATTACAGTAAAAGAGAGAAAAAAAATAAAAATTGACAATAAAAATAACATAAAAGAAAAATATGCTGAAAAATAAATAAACAAGTTTTAAACTACATTTGGAATTTGGAATTTAAAAGTGATCTTTTACCTACTTTTTTATGTTTTTTTGCTTTTTCTTAGACATGTTTCTTTTTGTAGTGATTTCGAGGTCTTTTTTGCTGTGTTTTTTTTATTATTTTTTTATTGTCATTATTAGTCCTGGCAGCGTTGATGTATTTTTGTAGAAATACAAAAAATAGAAAAAAAGAACAAATAAAAGAAGTGCCAAATAAAAAAAAAACCATAAAAAATAAATAAAATAAAACAAGAAAATAAAAAACAAAATAGAAAATAAAATCAAAATAAATTAATGAGAATAATAATTATTTGTTCTGTAGCAAAACTCAAATTAAGTGAAAAGCTTTTTGACGTTTTGTCACTGTTTTTATTTTTAGCTTAATGTTTTAGGAGGCTGATATAAAAATAAATGAACTCTATAATTTTCGTGGCTTGTCCAAATTATGTTTCCTAATAAAAGCACAATATAAGCATAAAGACATACGTAAAAAAAAATTAAAAAAATATAAAAAAAAACTACGTGACATAAAAAAAACATATAATAAGCAAAACAAAAAAATGATACGATGAAAAGCCTGCAAAAAAAGATAGTTTGATTAAAAAAATAACACCAAATGCATCACAGGAGTACAATTAAAGTGTTAAAAAGTAAAAAAATGCCTAACAATGAATTTTTTATGTCTAGCTATAGTACAAAAAAAAAGAAGACTAACAAATAAAAAAAGTGCTAAAAAAACAAAGAAAAAAAAAACTAAATAAAAGATAAAGTTAGATTTAAAGTTAGTAAAACGGCTTATAATAAGCAATAAATAATGTAATTTAATTTTTTGTTGATAATCATTAACTGATTGTCGATAATCTAATCTAATCTGATTTAGCCATTAAGAAAAAAACTATTTGCTAGCATGCTTTTGATCTTTTCAAAGCTAGAACTGTATCATTAAACGTTGTATTGTATATTGTAGTATAACGTTTATACCGGGTTATTTAAATGATTGAAAAGTATTTTCTTAGGTTGGTAAGATATTTGAAGTCTTCAGTTGGCAGCATCAATACCATGACATACGCAATGTGACAAAAATTCAAAACAAATGTTAATAATATTTCTATTTGCTGCTGTTTCACTTTATGACATAACCTTAATAAAGACAATTGACAACTGACAGGTTGCAGTACCAACTTACTCAGTCTGGCCACTTTATTTTTTGCACTTGGTTATATGTCTAATCAATAACAGTTTTTAAAAATTAATTTTAATAGTTTTAATCTGATCAGGAATATATAACAATTTATTCGTTATTTTTGTTTAATTTTTTTTATTAAGCATTTTCTACATTTGTCCGATATACACTTTACCACAATGACAAAAAAAATTGATCATTCAATATTTAAATAATTTTAAGATATTTCTAAGTTATTTTTTGCCTGAAATTATAATTTTTTTTTAACTGGCGGTGGGTTACTATCATTTTAAAAAAATAAAACGTTATGTTAGTGCCGCCCAATTACCGCCATATTCCATACACACAGCATCGATAAAAGCAATTAAAATGTAGTTAAGTCGTTTGTTTAAATAATTTGCATAATAGCGGATACAAAACCTGACAAGCTATTGTTTGATCATTATTATTAAATTCTTTTGTTTGTTTGGCTTTTCAATTTGAAACTTTTGACATCAGCTGTCTTGATTCAAGCTTTTCTTCAATTTATTTATTGTTTAACTGTTCAAAAAGGAATTGAAGAGGTATTATCGGCTGTTCAATACTTCAATCGTTCAATAATCGCTACCGTCAGGAATAATAACACTGTTATTATATAATATGCTCTTTGAAACCGTATAATAATTGAAAGTAGGTTGTTGAATGGAATATACTTCCTAGATCAAGGCAAAGGTTAACATTTATTATGGTAAACTGATCGGTAAAAGTGGTTAGATTATCCACATATTGTAATTTTTCGATCAAAATAATTTTTTAATTGAAAAAAAAATCTACAATATGTAAAGCTGATGATTTACAATTGAGACAAACATGCGCTGTATCACTCTAAAACAAAAGAAAAATATGTTAAAAAAAAAACAAAAAATGCAAGAACAATAATGACTAGATGTCAAAAGTAATAAAAAAATGTAAAAAAACTGAAATAGGGAAAGAGATAATTAGAAAATAAACATAATGAAAGAAATTAAACTAAAAATGTAAGAAACGGTAAGATTTAAAAAAAAAATTATATAAAAGCCGAAAAGAAATGAAAAATTGATAAAAAACAAGAAATAAATTTAGAAAACGAAAAGTAAGAAAATAGTTGATACTAAATTTTCTAAAAGCAGACATGAACTGTTTATATCAGGCTGGACTAAGCTAAATAAGATTAAATTAGTAATTTAGTAAATTTGATGACTAATTTATAATTTATAAAACATAAGTAATAAAATAAATAAATCTCTACAAAAAATTTGCTACTAATTTTTTTAAAATGACTAATTTTTTTTGAATAATCCAAAACTAAATGAGTTTCCAAAAAACATCAATAAATAAAACTGTTAAATTGTTAAAATAATTATTAAATGTTAATAATAAAGCTAGACTAAATTATATTGATAAAATTAATAAATCTTTACTAAAATCTAAGACTATTTTTTATAAAATGACTAAAATTTTTTGAATAATTTAAACTAAATGAGTTTGAAAACAAAATTAATAAACAAAACTTTTAAATCCTAAAAATTCTTAATAATTTGTAATAATGAAGCTAAACTTAACTGATAAAAAAAATTAATCTAAGACTATTTTTTTTAAAATGACTAAATTTTTTTAAATAATTTAAATTAAATGAGTAAAAAAAGAACATTAATAAACAAAATTAATAAGTTATTTAAATAGTTATTAAATTTTATTTATAAAGCAAGACTAAACTAAACTAATAAAATTAATAAATCTTTACTAAAATCTAAGATTAATTATTATAAAATGACTAAAATGTTTTGAATAATTTAAACTAAATGAGTTTGAAAACAACATCAATATATAAAACTATTGAATCATTAAAATAATTATTAAATTTTATTTATAAAGCAAGACCAAACTAAACTAATAAAATAAATAAATCTTTACTAAAATCTAAGACTACTTTTTTTAGAATGACTAAATTTTTTTAAATAATTTAAACTAAATTATTTTGACTAAATTGAAATTGACTAAAACATTAATAAAGAAAACTATTAAATTATTAAAACAATTATTAAATTTCATTTATAAATCAAGATAAAACTAATAAAATAAATAAATCTTGACTAAAATCTGAGACTATTTTTTTTTGAATGTCAATATTTTTTAATAATTTAAATTAAATGAGTTTTAAAAAAACATTAATAAACAAAATTAATAAATTATTAAGATAGTTATTAATTTTTATTTATAAAGCAAGACTAAACTAAACTAATAAAATTAATAAATCTTTACTAAAATCTAAGACTAAGTTTTATAAAATGACTAAAATTTTTTGAATAATTTAAACTAAATGAGTTTGAAAACAAAATTAATAAACAAAACCTTCAAATCTTCAAAATTCTTAATAATTTGTAATAATTAAGCTAAACTTAACTGATAAAAAAAATTAATCTAAGACTATTTTTTTAAAATGACTAAATTTTTTTAAATAATTTAAATTAAATGAGTAAAAAAAGAACATTAATAAACAAAATTAATAAGTTATTAAAATAGTTATTAAATTTTATTTATAAAGCAAGACTAAACTAAACTAACAAAATTAATTAATCTTTACTAAAATCTAAGACTAATTTCTATAAAATGACTAGAATTTTTTGAATAATTCAAACTAAATGAGTTTGAAAACAAAATTAATAAACAAAACTATTAAATCTTTATATTTTCTAATAATTTTTTATAATAAAGCTAAACTTAACTAATAATAAAAATTAAAATAAGACTATTTTTTTTAAAATGTTTAAATTTTTTTAAATAATTTAAATTAAATGAATTTGAAAAAAACATTAATAAACAAAATTAATAAATTATTAGAATAGTTATTAAATTTTATATATAAAGCAAGACTAAACTAAACTAATAAAATTTATAAATGTTTACTAAAATCTAAGACTACTTTTTATAAAATGACTAAATTTTTTTGAACAATTTAAACTAAATGAGTTTGAAAATCATCTTAAATATATAAAACTATTTAATCATTAAAATAATTATTATATTTTATTTATAGAGCAAGACTAAACTAAACTAATAAAATAAATAAATCTTTACTAAAATCTAAAACTACTTTTTTTAGAATGACCAAATATTTTTAAATAGTTTAAACTAAATGAGTTTGACAAAAACATTAATAAAAAAAAACTATTAAATTATTGAAATAATTATTAAATTTCATTTATAAATCAAGATAAAACTAATAAAATAAATAAATCTTGACTAAAATCTGAGACTATTTTTTTTTAAAATAACAATATTTTTTTGAATAATTTAAACTAAATGCGTTTGACAAAAAAAATAATAAACAAAACTATTAACACATTAAAATAATTATTGAATTATATTTATAGAGCAAGACTAAACTAAACTAATAAAATTAATAAATCTTTACTAAAATCTAAGACTAATTTTTATAAAATGACTAATATTTTTTGAATGATTCAAATTAAATGAGTTTGAAAAAAACATTAATAAACAAAATTAATAAATTATTAAAATAGTTATTAAATTTTATTTATAAAGCAAGACTAAACTAAACTAATAAAATTAATAAATTTTTACTAAAATCTAAGATTAATTTCTATAAAATGACTAGAATTTTTTGAATAATTCAAACTAAATGAGTTTGAAAACAAAATTAATCAACAAAACTATTAAATCTTTAAATTTTCTAATATTTTTTTATAATAAAGCTAAACTTAACTAATAATAAAAATTAAAATAAGACTATTTTTTTTAAAATGTCTAAATTTTTTTAAGTAATTCAAATTAAATGAATTTGAAAAAAACAGTAATAAACAAAATTAATAAATTATTAGAATAAATTTGGTTAGATTTCGTGAGAAATAGGACTTTGTTTGTAATCGAAACACTTTTTTTGTCACTCTACGTTTCGCAGCTGGTTTGGCTGCTTCATCAGGAGCTACAAAATTTTTTTACAAATACGAAACTGATAATAAGAAATTGAAATTAGAACTTATTATTACTTGTCTTTTATTCATTTTTTCATTTTTTTTATATTTATCTCAATTTTTTATATACCATAATTATACTTTATATACTGCTATTATTTTGTAACTTTTTTCATTTCTAATCTTTATTTTTTTGTTGTTTTACTTCTAAAAATGCTGAATTATTACTGAGTTTGAATAAAAATACTTAATTTTCCAAACTAGGTACTTAAAACTCCTAAAAATAGAAATATTTTCAAACTAAAGCACGTTATATCCAAAAAAATCTTTGTTTAGAAAAAATTGTATATGTATTGTTTTTTTTCAAACTGCTCTATGACAAAATAAAAAAAAGCAATTAAGAGTATTATGGAGATGTGATAAGCCAATTTCCGAAATAAAAAAGTCTCAAACTTTCATTATTATTTTAATAAAATGTATTTTATGAATTAAAAACTGGTTTTTAAATTTTTTGGACCTTCAAACTCTTATTTTCTTCATTTTCTTTTTGTTTAACTTTTATGCTGTTTTTTGCTTCCGGTTTTATCTGTCTTATTTTTTGATCTGTTTTTATCTAATTAATTTCTCGATTGTATGCAAATTTTAGATTCGTTTTTATTATATTTTTGAAATTTTTTTTTTTTTGGTATTTTGATGCTTGTAGACCACTTTTTTTTTTTTAGTTTGCGCACAATTAGTTTTTTTTTAGATTTAATTTTTATTTTTTTTTTAACATTTTTTTCTTACATGTTTTAAATTAAAATAAACGATTTATTTTTAAAAATTATCCAAAAAATTACTTGAAAGTATTTTAATGTTAAAAATAAAAAAAATACCAGCAACATTTAGTATTGCTAACAATTTTAATAATTTGACCGATAAATGCTGGTTGAAAAACTTAAAAAACACAATTTTCTGTATAAAGAAGTCTAAAAACTTTATTTTCATTTTAATAAAACTTTTTTTATAACTTAAAATTTTTACTTTTAATTTTTTGGACTTTTAAACATTTATTCTTTTTATTTTCTATTTGTTTAGCTTCTATTCTGTTTTTCTTTATTCTTGGTTTGTGTTTTTGTTAACTTAATTTTTCTGTCAATTGTTTGCAAGTTTTACTTTTTCTGCCTTAGTATATTCCTTAATTTAAAGTTTTTTTTTACACTTATATCTTGTAATAATTTTTCTCTTTTTTTATCATTTTAAAATTTGTAGACTACTTTCATATTTTATTCTTTTTCTCTTTTTTTCTTTGCCGACAATTTTATTTTTCCTGACAGTTTTTTCTTTATCCATCTGTCTTTTTTTTGTTTCTCTTTCACTTTGAGCACATGTTTCTCTTTCTGTTTATTTTTATTTATTTTTGTCGTAGAAGATGTTATTTGCCGATTTGCTTAGGTTAGTTTAGTATATCTTTAATAGATTATGAAGATACATTAAAATTTACATAAGATAATCCTAAGATGTAACAGAATAGATTATTCTTCATTGGTATGTTGTTATAATTAATCAAATCTAATTGGTCTAATCCTATTGACAATTATTCCTGGATCACTGCTTACACTTGAACAGTGGCGGAGGTGTAGATAAAAAATCCGAAATTGCTTAGTAATTGGACAAGACATATAAGGCAGAAAATTAATTTTAGATGTGATTGATTAAATATATTAAGTCGAGTCTGGATAGAAAATAATTACTATTATTACAAGATGATTAGCGTTTAAATGGTGTTGCTAACAAGAAAAAAAAGCCTAAATCAACACACACGCAGGTCACTCACTTGTAATCTAATGACAAATCGTCAAGAAGAGGAGAAAAAAAAACAAATTTCAGCTTAGTTGGCAAAAAAACTCGACAAAATAATAATAGTATACTGAATTGAAATAGACAGTCACTATGTATTTAATTTTTGTTTGTTTTTCTATTAAAGTATTAAAAGATTTTCACCTAATAAGGAATCTGGTAAATAATCCGTAGTCGGCTTTGATACAAAGCTACTTGATTGAATTGATGAGGCAAAGAGAAACTAGTTTTAAGGATGAAGATATATAAATCAGAAGTGCAAACGGCGGCGCCAAGATGTTATCGTGTCATTTGTGTTTTACATCAAAAATTAAAGACAATATTGTTGCTGGACACTGCAAAAAAAAACAAAAAACAAAACAATTGCGTTAGAGCGTATTTAGGTCAAATAAACAGATTTGATATGAAATTTTTAAATTTCATAAAATAAAATCGCCGTCTAAATTTTTTCGCTCTAAAGTCTCGCTCGCGACACCGAGCCGATCCTTCAGCCTATAGTTTATGTTGACCGATTGTCACAGTAATACCGCCCTCTAGGACACCAGGTCTTAAACTCGACTTTTTTTTTCTCAATAGAAGAAACAAGTACCATTCATATCTTCAGACAAAAAAAAAACAAAAAAAACATATTTTTTTGCTAAATATTTGAATGTAGGTACCTAATTTTGAATCAAAGAAGTTTTTCATACAGATTTGAAAGACAGTATTGTATTAAAACGTCAAAAATTTCAATCAATAGAAACTTGATTATCAACACAAAAACTGATAGACTATTGTCAGAATGGCAAAAAAAAAGCGAAAAATAAATATAAACGTAGAGGATTTTTCAGTTTCATTAAGTGTCCGAATGTGTTAAAGCTGTCTATAAGCGGTGTGTGTGCCAATTTAAGCAAAATCTGTCACAAAAAAAATAAAATTTATTGAAATTTTGACTTTTTTTGTTCTAGGATCAAGTATGCTCTGGATGGCCGTCCTTGGCGCCATTTTGGTATGGTCTGCGGTACCTGGAGCACCATCACGTCGTACACAATGTAAGTTTCCCATAAAAACAGCAACAATCCCGGCAAAGGTAAGTAAAAAGCCGGTCCTGTAATCATTGACATGACATTTACAAAGTAACGGTACCATTTCTTTACCAACAATTCTCCTATTGAAAATATCGAGAGAAACTGTTGTACAGCACACCTCTGCGATTAATTTTTTTTGCGGCTTTGTATGGTGGCCAAATTGATGCTAACTTAATCTAATAAATTTTCTTTTGATTGGCAAGAATGAGCGCATTGTTGCGGTTGACGCGGAAAAACTAGAAAAGCGCAAATGTCGGCTTTTTTAGAATAAATAGAAAATATAACTATAAATTTATTTCAAATTTTAAGTATTTTTTTTAATTTTAAGACTATCGAATGCCGGTTGTTAGTTTGGTAGCCGAAGATAGTACTTTTGGAGCCGGATCAAATTATTAAAGTGACTTCGATTCTCATCCAGGCGAGATCTATTTCTAAAAAGAAGATAGCTTTTGTCTGGTGATGGGTGTTTGCACATGTAGGAAACCGAAAAGATTACAAAAATCTGTTACTTAATCTGTAAGCGTATTTGAAATTAATATTTTGATTAAAATTTATTGATTTAAAAAAAAAATATTTTTATATTTTGATCTTTTGTTTTAAATAATTTTTCTTGCTACTCCAGTCGAAAGTACGTGGTTCCGGCTGCGATTCCACGGCAGAAAGTGTATCTTTCATGCACTGGTAGAGCCATGCGCGCGCCTTCTTTTAGCGGGAGTAAATAGCCGAGGGCATTATAGCGCGCAGTGCGAAAATCTCAACTTTCTGTTTTTGTAGTGTAATATACTATTTTTCCTTAAAGGTAACCTATTTAACTTGTTTATAAGATTGAATTATATAAACAATCATTTTTAGTTTTTAAAATGTTTTAATTAAAATTTCAAATTCATACATTTATTATAATTTTTTTTTTATTATTTTTTACTCTTAACAGACAGTTTTTAGTTTTTTGTTTTAGAAAGTTTTTTTCTTAAAAGCTTGCTTATAAAATTGAATTAGATGAACAATCAAAATTTGTTTTTAAAATGTTTCAATTGAATTTTAAAATTTATTTATTTTTTATAATTTTTTTCAATTTTTTTTTAAATTATGTTTTACTCTTTAAGGACAGTTTTTGGTCTTTTGTTTAAAAACATTATTTTATAAGACATAACTTATTTAACTTGCTTATAAGAGTGAATTATATAAACAATCTGATTTTGTTTTTAAAATGTTTTAACAAAATTTATTAATTTTCATAATTTTCATAATCTTTTTTTTTAATCTTATGAGACTGCTTTTGTCTTTTGTTTTAAATAATTTTTTCCTCAAGATAATCTATTCAACTTGCTTATAAGATTGAAGTATATAAGCAATAGCTTTTTCTTTTTAAAATGTTTTTTTTTTTAAATTTAAATATTATTTATCTATAATTTTTTTCTATTTTTTAAAAAAAAAATTTTTACTTTCAAGAGACAATTTTTCATTTTTTGTTTTAAATATTTTTATTCTTAAAACATACTATATTTAACTTGCTTATAAGAATGAATTATGTAAACAGTTATATTTTGTTTTATACATATTTTTTTTCAATTTAAATTGAGATCTTAAATAATTAAGATATAATCCTTTTAATAAACGTAAAAAATCTAGTTATGATGTTAAATTTAATAATAATTTAATTATAATTAAAAAATATACATTTTTTTATTGTTTTATGAAGGTTAGGCACGTTTAAAGTGTAACCTATCCAGCACAAAAAAAGTGTGAGCCGTCACGGGACGCCTAGCAGATGTGGAACATCTATATTATTTTGTACAAGAAAAACAGATTATGACAGGATTAGGATCTACATAATGCAAAAAACATAATATTACTAATTTTTTGTTTCTAATAATCTTTTAATTTTATTTTATGGAATACAAAAATTAAAAATCCAAACATTTATTTCTAATTGCGACAACTTAATTGTTTTAATCAATGACTTAGTAATAGTTATATTCAATTTGCTTTGACGGTGTTACTGTAACAATTGGTCGATAATTAAAGTATCCAAGCTTGGTTGCTCGGTGTTACAAGCGAGCAACCAAATTAGTTTTTTATTATAACTTTAGGACTTTATCAATTTATCTAAAAAATTATCTTCTTTAATATTTTGTACGATTATCGATTGCTTAGCGTTTATGTTTTTTAACTTGTGACAGTTAACGGTAAAACGTGTTTTTAAACATAGAATTTAAACCTTAAAAAGATTTTAATGTAAGTATCGTGCATTTCAGATTTTAATCATTTAAGAAATTTCAACTATTTCTGTTAACTATTATTGTTATTATTTTTAACTGGTTAACTGGTTAATTTGTTTCACCTGTCAAATTTCTTAACTGTTATTTTCTCTCACTTAATTTTTTAACAATTTAAAGTATTTTTAAGATTCTAGTTTGCTTAATAATACAGATAATAGAACAGCTAATTATTCGGTTCATTTTGTTAACAGTTAAACAGTTTTTACTTTATTTTTTTAAAAAATTTATCAATTTTTAACTTTTTTTAGATAAAACTCAGAATAATTTTTAAGGTATTAGTTTTGAAAGATTGTTTAAGATAATAGATAATAAAATAACTGATTGATCAATGTACTTGGTTAAGAATTTAACTATCAATTTATTAGAGCTTTTTTTTAACTGTTAAATTGTTTCGTAAGTGTATCTAGATTTTTAAGAGTTTCAAGATTGTTAGTTTTGAAATAAATTATTTACTCAAATTTAATTGTTAATTTGCGTTATTTTGTTAAATTGTTAAAATTATTTTTTATAGGCAACTACTTTAACTAGTTTAACTTACCTACTTGGTCTGGTTTATGAAACTTTTAAATATTAATCTGTTTATGTCATAATTTTTTTTAAACACATTTTGTATAATTTGTTTGTTGATTACCTTGCCTACTTTATTCTAGTAACTATACAATTTTTGGAATCTATTTTTTTTAATAACTTAATAGTTATTTTTAGCTTTACTAGTTATAAATGGCTTAGTTTACTATTTTTATTTTTTTTAAATAATATTGTTACTTAGTGAATAAATGTTAATTATTGTTTTTTTAACTATTGCTAATATTAATGTTATTTTTACTATTATAACTGACTGACACTGGTTAATTACTTTGTTAATTTTTAACAGCTATATTGTTTTTACTTTATTTAAAAAAATTTTAAATTTATAAAAGTTTTAGTTCGAATTTTACTATTATTTATTTAAAAATTTTTTTTAACGGTTTAATTATTTTTTAAATGCCAACTCTTTTAAAAAATCTTTCACATGATTTTAATTAAATTAATTAATTAAATATAACTGATCATTAATTAATTTAATAAATTGTTAAAGCTATTTTTTATAGGTATTCATTGAAAACTAATTTTAGTAAAAAAATGTTATTTACTTTTGCTAAAAAAAAAATTTTGTTTTCGAAATTTGGTGAAAGCTTTGTTTTGTATGTGACAAACACACTTGATTTCTTTGATTTAAAATATTCATTTTTTTATCTTATTTTTATTTTGACAAAAAAGCACTCAAATATTCAAAAAGAAATTTTTCATTTTTTAAAAAAGTTAGTAAGCTTTTGTTTGTTGAAACCTGTACTCTTTGTGGTGTAAAAAATATATAGTTTAAGAAATCGTAAAAAAAGGGTTAGTTTTTCTTATTTTTGGCAAAACAATTTGCCTCAAATTTATAAGAACCGTCATAAAAACAGGGTAGTTTCTATAAAAACGACGGTTTCAAGAAAAAAATGTAAAATTAAAAATAAATATTTTTTTAAGTTTTTGTGTTTTTAAAAAAATTCAACAAACTCCAACGACAATACTTGAAATTGAGGAATGTTTCCAAAAAAATAATGATTTGGGAAAAACTGAGTTAGAGATGTTAGGGGTTAAAAATAAAGTTAAAATTAACGTTGTTTTTGATGTTTTGTTAAAAATACCGGTTTGTATTGAAAAAAAGTGCAAAGAAAATAGAGAAAAAAGAAATAAGAAACTAGACATAAAATGTATAAAAGTTACACATATTAGATTACTAACTTGATGTAACTTAATATAACTTCAATTAAATGACTTAATTAAAATAGTAACTTTAAAAAACAACATTAATAAACTATACAAATGCAATAATTCAACAGTAATTTTTAATTCAAATATTTGAAAATGTTAAAAATAACTATTAAGTTATTATTAGCAAATAAAGTTTAAATTAGAAAATAATTTATTAGTTAACTAATTATAATAGTTTAGATAATCAACAAATTTGACAAAATTGGCTATAAACAAATTTATAACCAAAAATAGTTTAGATTAAACGATTACAGCCTAAAAAAAATTACTAGAAAAAATAGATTCAACAGTTTATTAAATTAAATAACGAAACGCAAATTAACAGTTAATTTTAATTATTTGATATAATTAAAATATTGCTATTGATTATAAATTCACAAACTTAAAATTTCTTAAAAATCTAAGTATCTACATAAAAAATAATTAAACAGTTAAAGAAAAAGTTTTAATTAATTATCAGTTAAAACTTTAGCCAAGTTTGCTGATTAATCAGTTATTTTATTAGAATCTATGATATTAAACAATCTTCTAAAACTAATAACTTGAAAATAATTTTGGCTAAGTATAATCCAAAACTGTTACAAAAATGATAAAAAAATACTTACAACCAGATTAACAGTTAAAAATAACTAACAGCTAATAACAAATAATTAGCTGATCTATTATCTGCTTTGTTAGACACTTTATATAAAACTAAAAACTTAAAAATATCTTTAACTTGAGGAAAAATTAAGTTCAATTAACAGTTAAGGAATTTAACTGGCTAAACTGATTAACCAAAATTCTTTAGCAACAATAATAATATTTAACTGTTAACAGTTAACAACAATTAATTGAGTGGAAGAAACCATGTTACAAGTTAGAATTAAGAGTTAAAAATCAAATTCAACTTTTGGTAAAAACTAACCGGTTTTTATCGAAAAAAAACACAAAAAAGTAGAAAAAGTAGAAAAAAGACAAAGAAAACATAATAATTTGACTTTAAAAGTTACTATTTTATATATATTATTAAGTTATAAAGTTATAATTTTGAGTTGTTATTTTATTTTAAAAAAATAAACAATTATATAAATTAATAAATTACTGACAGTTGCCAGTTAGTATAACCAGTTAAACTTTTTAACTGTTAACTTCATTTAGTTTTGATAACTTCAAAATTTTTTTAAGATTTTTGGTTTAATAAAAATGTTTAACAATATATATAAGAAAACAACTAATTATTTAGTATACTTTGATAAGCATTTAACAGTTAGTTAGTATGCATTTACTTCAATAAATTACTTTTTAACAATTTTTTCAGTATTTTAACGTTTTTTTGCGTTATATTATTTAAACTAATTCATAATTTGTTAACATTTGAAGATTAGTTAAGTGGTTTAGCCAGCTAAAATTAATAAAAATAATTGTTAAAAGGCTTTTTTTGGCTTAGTTTACTATTGTTACTCTCTAAAATAATATTCAAATAATATAACAAAATAATCAAATAAAAATGTTGAGATTTTGATATTGGTATTTAACCAGTAAAAAGATGGAAATTTTATTTTTAGTAATTTTAGCTATTATTTTTTATATAACTAATGTTGTTTCAAAATATAATTAACTTTATCTCGTTAAATACTATAACCAGTTAAACATTTTAACTGTTAATTGCACTTAGCTTATTAATAATTGTAAGCCATTTATAAATTTTTATTTTTAACAAAATGTTCAATAATTTAGATAGTAAACAGCTTTACCAATTAATTATAATATTATTTTGACATAATAACAGTTAATGTTTTAATCAGTTTTGTAAAAAAATTTAATAAAATTTATTATTCAGATAAATAATAAAGTAAATTTTTGAACCAGATTTTTAATCTTATCTAGGTCATTTTTTTAACTGTTACTTTTAAGTTAAATAAGTAAAGTAATGAAAAAATTACTTAAAAAAATGGGTTTAGGGTAGCCTAATTAATTATTTAATTAAAATAAAAATTAATTCGTTAAGTGATTGATAGAGTTTGCAAGAACAACTAATCAAGCATCTTAATTTTGATTTTAATTGAAATCAACTTAATTCAATTTCTGTTAACACACCTCTAATTTTAATAGTTATTTAACATAAATTTCAAAAATAGAAACTTTTAACTGCTAAACTGCAGTTTAGGGTAGCCGAATTAATTATTTAATTAAAATTAAAGTTGATTCGTCACCTGATTGGTTAAATTGGCGCGAACAACTAGTCAAGCATCTTAATTTTGAATTTAATTGCATTTAACTTAGTTATAGTTTAATTCATTTTCTGTAAGCACACTTTAAATTTTAATAGTTATTTAACATAAACTTCAAAAATGGAGATTTTTAACGGTTAATTGACCAATTTTATTGATTTAATTTTTAGTTATTGAACTTCTGACTACTTACTGATAGTTAATTGGCTTAACTAGTTATATTCTGTAGCTGATAATTTACTTGCGCAATAGTTAATTACGTAATTTAGTTAATTACGTATTTAATCAATTAGTTTTTAGTTAATTTAACTGCCAACTTGCATCATAATCTATTAGCCACAGTTTGTGTTTTTAAGATTAAAAATTGATAAAAAATTCACACAAACATAAGTGACTATACTAACTTAGTTAAATTGTTTGACTGTTATCTGTACTTAGTTTAATCAGTTAAAAAGCTACTTAATTTTAAAGTTTTAATTAATTACGCCTGATTAATTGGTCTAGCAAAATAAGGTATTCTAATTAAGTCGATAAATATTTGCAATTATTGAATTTGTTCAGTCAGTTAATTTTTTTAACTGTTAATTAAACTTGATTTTTGTATAAATTAAAAAAAATTGCAAACTTTTTTTGAATGTTTTTAGTTTTTTAGATTATAATTTATTTTTAAAAAATTTTGGTTTAAGCAAATTTGTCACTATTTAAACAGAATCAATTAGAATTGTTAAAATGCTACTTTAAAATAAATTAATAATTAAATTTAAAATGACATTTGTATTCAATGTTGCCAAATTGAGGTAAATTTCGTTCAATTAGTGGAATAGAATAGATTTATATAGTTCTCTGATCTGACATCTGACTTCGCAGCAGTACCATTTAGCAACAATCTAAGATTATTAGGTTAAGGTTAAGATTAACAGGGATTTTTCTTTTTGATCTATTGTGTTTCCTACATACCAAAACGCTCATGACCAGACAAAAGTGTTCTTTTGTTTTAGAAGATGACTCAACTTGGGTGACGCTTAAACCCACGTCACTCATTCGGCCAGGCTCTAAAAGCACTATCTTCAGCCACCTGGCTACATCAATTAAGATTATTATTAAATTTATGTATTTTTTTATTAGAAGTTAAAATAACTCTTGATGTTTCAGCCTACCAAATAAGTCCAAAGCCTTGTTGGGTGGATGGTCAAGAAGGTACCTGTATGTTTGTCTACGAATGTATAAAATCGGAAGGCTACCACATAGGCATGTGTGTGGACACATTTATGTTTGGTTCCTGTTGCGCCCATAACGCAACCGAAAATAATCTGGTGCCCCATGATCAACCCACCATTTTATATACACCTCCTAGTCAAAATAAATATACCACAAAACTGCCAATTAGTCATAGTAAGCCTAGACCAAGGTATTGTACTATCCACAAACTACTCCCGCTTAAATTTGAATTTTTACAGTCGACCCCCACTAAGTCAATCAGTGAAACCACTAGCGACATCTATTAACGTAAGGCCAAATACACATAGAAATCCAACACAGCCACCTAGGCATACAGATGCTCATTCAGGAGCGAATAGTATATCAATAGGTGTCTACACGAAACCAAGTTGGCATTCTCCTACAGAACCCGGTTTTATTACAGCCAGTAAAAATTCAGGCTCTAAACCGCAATGGCAGTTTACTACCGAGCCTGGGTTTGTTACACGAACTAAAGCGAAGCCTAGCAGCTTTAAACCTAAACCTAAACCAACAAAGAAACCTATACAGAATACTACTAAATATGGCAATAAAGGAAGTACTACGAAAACTACAACTAAAAGGTTTGTATCCTAGATTATGAACAGATTTCTATAAGAATCACAAACTGTTATATAGCGACATCTTACGTGGCTTGAGTGAACTATTAAATTACGTATACAGAGTGACATAATTTGTTCACTAATTAATTATTTAATTAAATTTACATAATTAATTAATTAATTTAAACATTAAATATTTAAAAAAAAGTTTATTATTAAACATGATGAACATTTTTTTCTTTTTTTTGCTAATTTATATTTTCCTATTTCCTTACAAGAAATTTGTATTGGCATTTTTTTTTTGGTGTAATTAAAATTTTTCTTTTTTTATCACCACAAAATTTTTTTCTTCCTATCCACAACACTTTTATAAGAGATTGAAATGAGAAATGTTTGTAACCAATCAGAGCAAAGTAGCAGCTGACGTCACAATAGTAGTGAGTTGATTACATTCATGCTAAAATAAAATGTAATGCTAAGGAGCAAAAGTTGTGATGGGAAAAGGAAAGAAAATGTTAATTTTAGAATTTTTTGATTTTTTTTCCATTTTATCATTTTTTTTTTGTTTTAATTATCTTTTGTTATTATTTACATCATTTATTGTTTACTTATTCAATTTTCTTTTTATTTGTACATTTAAACTTTGCTATTATAGTTTATTCTCTTTATTGATTTTTTGGTATTTTGTTTGTAATTGAGTAATTTTTATTTTCTCTGTGTTAAATATCTCTCCTGCAATGTTTTCTGTCACACATTTTTAAAATTTTTTTGTTTTTTTTAATTTTTTTAGCTGACTGTTAGATATTTTACAATTTTTATTGTTTTCATCTGTTGCAGTTTTTTTATCTTTATGTGTTATCTACATTTTTTTACAATTTTTTCAAATTTTAGACATCTTACGCGTTTTTAAGTAAGCGATTTTTTTGTTTTTTTTTGTTAGAGAACCTATCTAATTTTTTTTTATTTTATTTGTTTTTGTTTAAATTATATTTTTTCATTATTTATTATTTATTTTTTGTCTACTTATTTATTGCCTTTAATAAAGATCATTATCATTATCATTATCAATTTTTTTCAGTTTTTACATTTAAACTTTGCTATTATATCTTTTCTCTTCATTATTTTTTTTTTTGACTTTTTGGTATTTTGTGTGTAATTAAGTAATTTTTATTTTTTCTGTGTTGTTATCTTTTTTGCAATTCTTTGTCACTCGGCTAATTTTTTTTATCTTTTTGCTTTTCTTATTTTACTATTTTGATTCTTTTTATTAATTGCAGTTCATCTTTGTGTATTATTAATCATCTGCTTACCTTTTTTTTTAATTTCTTTAAATTGTAAACAGTTTACACATTTTTTTACTACGTGATCTGTTGCTTTTTTACTACAGAGTTTTTCTATTTTTTTTTCTTAATTTTATTATCTGTTTCGTTTCAGATATGTTTTATTTGTATTTTATATTTCTTGTCTGCTTATTTAATAAAAATAATATTATTATTACATATTTAAACTTTAATATGTATATATATTTTTTTTTTATTTTTTTTTTTTTATATTTTTTTAGTATTTTGTCGGCAATTAAATATCTTTTATTTTCTTTCTGTTATAATATTTTTTCTGCAATTTTTTTTCTGTAGCTCAGCTTACTTTTTTTAATCTTTTTTTTTTATTTTGGTTTTTTTTCTTGTAGAACTTTTTTAAATTTTTACACATTTGTTGGCGTAAAATTGATCTCTTGAAGACTGATTTTTCTGATCATTTAATTTAGGTAAATTTATTTAGTTTTTTATTCTTTATTTTTATTAATCAATGCGCATTTTAAAATGTTTTAATATATACTGATTATATAATAAGCAATAACATTTGGTTTTTTTGTTTAATGTTGTTGTTGGTTGGTTGTATTTATAAACATCAGACCTAATGTACCCTACTTTGGGTTGTAAATCTTTTTTACTGTTGTAGCCCTGTTATTTTTATCAGATGCAATACAATTTACTGCTCGTTTCTACTATACAAAGCATTGAAAAAAAAATTTTTAAATTAAAGAAAACTAATTTATATTTAAAATCGGGGTAAAGCCAATATTGCAGAAATAGTTTTACATTTTTGTACAAATACAAAATTGAGTTAATAATGATATAATCAATTATTACCAATTTTAAATATTGCCCAGAAAAAGAATAAATCTAATGTTTAACGTAGACTATAGTCAAAAACAGAATTACATAATATAGTATATTAAAGAACTAGTTTTATAAGGGTTGATCTAGCGCACAAGACTCTCAAAACGAGTTTTCTATAGAACACGTACGCAAAATACCCCTCATAAAACGAGTTTTTTAGGTTATTTTTTTAAATTTGCGTCTTTTTTTGATCTTAATCTATATAAAAAAATAAATAATTTAGGGAAGTTTTGTTGCTAACGGTTGGTGACACTAAAAAGCCATTTGGTTTTAAATTTAAATTTAAAATTTCAGTTTGGCATAAGTTGTTTAATTTTTAACCAAAAATTAATTTAAGAGGGAAGATCAGAATTTATGTGTCTCACCCGAAATTGTTTCTTTGTTTTGCAACTTTGTTTCTAATTTGAACTAATGAACCACTTTTCAAGATACTTTTGGCTTAGAATGAAATACGTCTATTCTTTCAAAGATGTAAAACAATAATAATCTGTAAGTAAGAAATTAAAAATCAATGTTAACAACATTGACATTTGACGTATTGGTTTTTTTGACAGGCATGTATACCAACTTAAAAAAAAAATCTGTAAGAGCACTATATATTGAAAACATCAATAAGCTTATTAAAGACTAAAATTTGAAACAATATATTGAACAAAGTCTTGATTAAATCATTGCTCAACATTTGTCAAAATCTCTAATACGATTATTAATTTAAGTTCATATTTGTGCAATATTTTCAAATCTCTACAGCATTGGTTTGCGCCACTTTTAAGAAATTTTTCTAAGCCTTCTTGTAACTTATTTTTGTTTTGGCTTCCTAGTGACCTAATTTTGATTAAACCTATTGATTTTAGGCCTACAACAACTTCAACTTCAACAACCGAAAGTTCAGTGGAAAAAGTTTCGATGGCTACGGAATTACTTCAAACGTCTACAATCGGAAATGCCATTACAGCCCCAATTTCAGCAAGAGTCGGTAATATATTTTCTATTTTGCTGTTTTGCCGATTTTCTTGTGCGGTAATCTATTTTAAGCGTTTTTAAATTGTGGAAAATACGAGCTTCTAGCTTAAAAAACAATTTGTTTTAAAAGCTGTTTATTTGAAGTAAACAAACAATTAGTCCCGGCTGCTCAAATTTTGATTGTCATCAAATTGTTAATTATCTTTTTCTTGACATTTGATTGGTCAAAATATTAATTTGATTGCTGATTAACGCCAAATAGTCATCAAATTGTAAATTGTTACACGAATAACTATTAAGGGCGACTGTAATTTTTTTCTTTTCTATTTTTCATAAATTTGTAAAGCGGTAAATGTATTTTTCAGCAGAGTAAAAGCTTTTTGATGTAAAAGATTTTGTGGCGCTCATTCGGTTTAGCTTTGCGTCATCTTGCTCGCAACACCGAGCTTGGAAATTGCCTTGGATACTTCAGTCCTTCAGTTATCATCGACCAATTGTTACAATAATACCGTCAGAGGCAATATTGAATATAACCATCACTGAGTCACTAATTAAAGCAAATGAGTTGTCACAATTTGAAATAAATTTTTGAATTTTTTATTGTTGCATTTAAAGAAAATAAATAATTATTAAATAAACAGACATTATTTAAAAAAAAAATTGTAATATTTTGTTTCTGTTGTAGTTCTTGTACATCTGCCTGGCGTTCCGTGACGGCTCACATTTTTTTTCTTAGTAAATTATGCTAGGAGACTAAATAAACCGCAAAATATTAGTATTCTCGTGGAATTGTTGCTCTAATTTAGATTTAGTAGACCAAATCTAGCAATTTGTTAACGAACTGTTAAGTTTCTGCAAGCGGGCATTAAAAGAACCATTAAGTAAAAATGGCGACGATAAGCACGCGCGGCTTTCAACTGAAGTTAGTTTTATTTCGCTGAAAAGGTTGGCAATTAAAATGCTAGGAATACATGAGATTAAAGGGCTAATGGCGCTGATAATGGGTATTTTCAAAGAGCGTAGCTACAACTATGTGTGTTATTCTCAATTATAATAATTTACAAAGGGTTGAAAACTTGGCCAACGTAAAATTCTGCGCAAAAAGCTTCTACAAACTTCCATTTAATTTTTCTGCTATTTATTAAAAATTAGCTACGTCAACAATTAATTAGTCTCTAGATTCAGAAATGTTATTTGACAAAAAACTGCTTTTAATCTCCTTAATCCTCTTTTTTATAAAAAACTTTAACTTACAAACACGCCAGATACATAACTTTTTTAGTGTTGGAAGGTAAAAAATTACACGATTTTGGAAATGTTGTAATTTCAATTAGATCATTTTGTCACTTTGTCAGTCAAAAAAGGAAAGCTAGGCTGAACCTGTCTTTGTAAGAATCTAAGAATTCAATCTTTTGTTTTTCTAAACCTAATTTTAGGTTGAGAATACGGATATAAAAGGTTGATACGTTAATTTAAAAAATATATTTCTAAGCACCTTAATCTTCGCTCTTGTTCTAAAAAAAAATTTAATTAAATAAACGTCATTTTGTCAGACTTAGTTGTTTCTAGTGAAAAACAAAAAATATTGTAACCATGTCAATAATTTAGGTTAGGTCGGCTATCAGTAAAACTATTATTATTAAATTTTATTAACAAAGAAATGTTATTTCCCTAAGAGGGTCTAATTAAACGCACTTTCAGAAAGCTCTACAAATCATTGGCGGTTTTTTTAAAAAATTGGCTGTCAATTATGCATAAATGTCATGTTTACACGTCAGTCGAGCAAAAGAGCTCCCATTATATTCCAGCCACGTCTTCAGATTTGTACTTTTCACTTGAGTGAAATTGTAGCAATTTATAAGAAACGTCATACTAAACCCTCGTAATATTTATGTAATTTGCAGAATGTGGCCTTCCCAAGATGTTGACTCAGCCCCAAAGCAAAATTGTTGGAGGGAAAAATGCGCCCTTTGGTCGCTGGCCCTGGCAGGTAAGATAAGAAATTAGGGATGTTTCTCTCCTCAAAGCTACTTACTTTCCTTTTTATGCTTGTACTAGCCATATTTTTTAAATATTTTCGTAATAATTCATGGTTATCTCTGGCGAATTTTGTAAATGGGGGATGAAGTTAATGCGGGCATAAATTTGGAAAATTTTAGAGCATAACTAGTCTTATAGGGGTATTACCGGGAATTTACGATCAGGCTTTGTGGGATTAATCCAATAATAATAAAATTGTCAACACCTCTAAAATGTATTTATATGAATTATAATTTTATAGATTCTCAACTGAGATCATTGAGGTTTTATTTTTTTTCTATTTTTTTATTTATATTTTGAAGCGATTCTCAACCAAAACAGTTTATTCGTAAATAATATTATTTCTCTAAAAAGTTATGACTTGCTTATCAAAAAAAAAATAAAATTTGTTTAAAATATTTTAAATGAACGAATGATATAAAAATTAAACTCAAATTTAAGAGATTTAAAAAAAAAAAAGATACTTTGTTGACAAAAGCAGAGCTGCTAGCTTTGTATAAAATGTTAACGTTTACCACTGAACCATATTTAATAAATTAATAAAAATTAATTTTAAACTATTTTTGACATAGTGGTGGTTGCAAACAGAGTCTGGCACTACCACACATGTTCTCAAATGGCTTAGAACAAAAATCAACGACTAATGCAAATGATAAACGGTTAAAACTGACTTGAATTATGTTGTCTGTTCTGACTTGTTCTACATTCAACAATGTGGAAGTTACACCATATCTAAATATAATTTTTTTTTTAAATATTATAAAATAACATTAGAAAACTTTTTAACACTTATATAAAAATATAATCTATACCGAGTATTTTATAATGATTATCACATTTTTAAAATTAAAGCATTTAATTGTTCAAAAATTTCAAAAGTTGCGACCTAACTACATTATAGTAAAAACAAATTATTGTTTTTAAATTTATTTTGATAATATTCTATTAATTAGTTATTACAGTTATTTAAACTTGTTTCACTTAAAAGCTATGAAAAATGTGGTTGGAAGTAACAGTAAAATTAATATTTATGATTTATGGCTAGTAATAGAGTTTTTTGCTTAGTCAACCTTAGGTTGTCACTAAATTTGTCACCGAATATGTCACCATCAATTTGTTTATCCGAAATTGAAATTATGAATATACATTATTTTATGACAATTTGATGTCATTCCCTAATTTTAATAAAAAAATCATGTTGAAATGCCAAATTTTAAAATTAATGAAAAAAATTTTCAAAATGTTTTTGGTAATTTTACAACAATGTTCAATCTTAAGAATGCTATATTGTAACGTAAAAGCTGTACATATGTTATTGCCTTAAATGTAACATTGTAAACATTTTTAAAAATACAAAAACTTTATAACAAAGTAAAAGTTATTTAACTAATAACAACAAAAAACATAATATAATATAATATAATATAATATAATATAATATAATATAATATAATATAATATAATATAATATAATATAATATAATATAATATAATATAATATAATATAATATAATATAATATAATATAATATAATATAATATAATATAATATAATATAATATAATATAATATAATATAATATAATATAATATAATATAATATAATATAATATAATATAATATAATATAATATAATATAATATAATATAATATAATATAATATAATATAATATAATATAATATAATATATGAATAGAGTATCACATTTTTGTCTATAGATTATTATTGCCAACTGTTTTGATAAACATTTTAAACAAATGCATATGAAAATATAATAAAAAAAAAATTAACTTTATAATAAATTCACATTATGTGACACTTAAGACATCCGCAAAAACACAAATAATTCTTAATGAAAAAGTTATTTAACCTATAAGTTAGAATTTTATATAATATTAACCTATAAATAAGAAAACAAAAATAGATAAACATAAAAAAATTACATTAAAAATAATATAATATATTAAATAAATTATATTATTATATATAATATATAGATATATATATGTATATATATATATAGATAAATTTGATTAAAAAATATTATAAAACTTTAGAAATCAAAAATCATTGCATTTCTATTTTAAGTGTTTAACTGCCAAGTTGGCTTGAGAAAAAATTTAAATAAAATAAAAAAAATAAAAAAACAATAAAAAAATGTAATACATAAGATAGGTGAAACAAATTACATTTATTCAAAAACATCCTCAAAACTTTGAAAAAATATATTTTAATTTTTTTGGTGTTTTATTGTTTAGTGAGTTTAATTAAAAAAATAAATAATAAATAAAAACTTAAATTATTATTTTACTATAATATATAAGAAATTTTTGAAAGCTCAAAAAGTTATTTGCAAAAAAATTCTTACATTTATTCTAAATATGTGAAAAAAAAATTATAGCTTAATGTTTAAAAATGTAAAATAAAATACTTAATAAATAAGATAGAAAAACATATACAAGATTATAATATGTATACAATATATAAATATGAAATAAAATAATGAAAATAAATATGTACATTCATTTAAAAAAATATATTAAGCAATTACTTTTGTTTATATAGTCTTTTATTGTAAAGTTGGCTTAATAAACATTTTAAATAAATACACGATATAAAAATATAATGATAAACAAAAATATAAATTTTTGATAAACTATATTAGGACAAATTCAAAAATACGAGCAATTATTGGTAAAAAAAGTAAATTAACAAACAATTGTGATAACAAATTAAAAATAAAAATGTATAATTATTACATAAAATATAAAAAATTGAATACATAAATTCAAAGAAATAAATTTAAATAACTATTTTTATTTTTTTAGTGTTTTTTTTTGTCAAGTTTTTTTTTGACTTAATAAACATTTCAAATAAATACACGGTATTAAAAGCATAGAAATAATTAGAAATATAAATTCTTGATAAACTATAATTATTTGTATAAAAGTTAATTAACAAATAAATATAAAAATAAATAAAGAAAAAGTTCAATTAAAAAAATAAATAAATACATACTTTAATAAAAAAAAATTATAAACTTTCAAATAATTACAATTCTTTCTATAATGTTTTATTGCCATGTTGATTGAATAAACATTTCAAATAGATATACGATATAAAATTATTGATAAAAAAAATTATTTAACATAAAAATATGAAAAAAAAATAGATCACAAATGTGTAAATCTTAATAAAATACTTTATACATAAGGCAAAAAAAAACGCATTTGTAAATATATAGTAATATATATTTCCATTATTTATATTATATATATTTGTATATATATATAAACATCAACAAATAAACTATTAGATAATAAATAATGACATTTATTCAAAAAAATACTGAAAACTTGAAAAAAATTTAAGGTTTTGTTGTTTTTGATTATTTCAAATGAATTCACAATATAAAAAATTTAATCATAAATAAAAATTTCAATTTTCAATTATTTATACAAACCCATTTTGAAAAATACAAAAAATTATTTAAAAAAAAATTTTATTCTATAAATGTATAAAAAAGTTAAAGGAAAATATATAATTATAAAATAAAACACTTATTAATACATTAGACAGAATAAACAAATATATATGTAACATGTAAATATATATTTAATTTTTAATATAAAATTTTTAATTGCAATAAAAATCACTAAAAACAACAAAACCTATAAAATATTTAATAAATAAAATAGAAAATCATTTATAATTAAATAAATGATATATAAATATTAAATAAAATAATAAAAATAAAGACATACATTCAAAGGAAAAAAAATTAAACTAAAATATAACAATAAACAAAAATTGAAATCGAATCAATTATGCTATAAATGTGAAAAAAAATTAGAAGGAAAATGTATAAAATATTTAATACATAAGATAGAAAAATTAAATACATGTAACATATATAAATATATTATATATATTTTGTATAAAAATAAAATAAACTATTGAATAAATAAATAAAAACTATAAAAAATTAAAAATAAAAATAAAATATTTATAGTTTTTGATTGTAGATAAGTGAATTTAATGAACATTTCAAATGAATTTAAGATGTAAAAAACGAAATAATAAATAAAAATTTAATTTGTTTATTTACTATATATAAGAGATCATTAAAAACTAAAAAAATTAATGGCCAAAAATAATCAATTATCCTATAAATGTGAAAAAAAAATTAGAACAAAATGTTAAAATATTAAATAAAATACGTAATAATTAAGGTAAACAGACGTATACATATGACATGTATAATAAAAATATACTATATAATTATAAATATTAAGTAAAATAAATACAAACATCATTTAAAGAAAATTTTGAAGTTAATTACATTTTTTTTATCAATTTTTTATTGTCATGAAGATTTTAAATAAATAGGTATATAAATAAATCACAATATGAAAAATATAGGTATATAAATAATTTAGGTATATAAAAACATAACGAATAATAATAATAAAAAAATAATTTTTTTATAAGCTATATTAAAACATATTCTCAAATACAAATAATTGTTGATAAAAACGTTAATTAACAAGTAAATGTCAAAACAAAATAAGACAAAACTAAATAATTATTAAACAAAATTAAAAAAATACTTCAATTGAACTATAAATTACTTGTAAAATGATAAATAATTACATTTATCAATAAAAAAATACTGAAATTTTTAAACTATTTAAAATAATTTAATTTTTTGATTTGTTTTATTTTAAATTAATTGACAATATGAAAAAATAAAAAATAAATTAAAATTTAAAATTATAATTGCAATAAAAATCAATTATAAAAAAAATAAATCAAAATTTATAAAATATTTAATAAATAGAAAAGAAAATCATTTTCAAATAACATATATATTTATAATATATGATATATAAATATTAAACAAAATAATAAAAATAAAAAGATAAAATAAAAATTGAAAACAGATGTATAAAATACTTAACACATAAGATAGAAAAATCAAACAGATGTAGCATATATAAATATATTATATAATATAAATATAAAATAAACTATTGTATAAATAAATAAAAAAACTAAAAACAAATTAAAATATTTATAATGTTTGATTGTAGTTAAGTGAATTTAATGAACATTTCAAATGAATTTAAGATGTAAAAAATAAAATAATACATAAAAGTTTAATTTGTTTATTTACTTTATATAACAGATCATTAAAAATTTAAAAAATAATAGCCAAAAATAATCAATTATCCTATAAATGTTAAAAAAAAAGTTTGAACTAAATGTTAAAATATTAAATAAAATACGTAATAATTAAGGTAAACAGACGTATACATATGACATGTATAATTAAAATATACGATATAATTATAAATATTAAATAAAATAAATACAAACATTATTTGAAAAAAATTAAATACATTTTTTTCAACAATATCTTATTGCCATGAACATTTTAAATAAATAGGTATATAAATAAATAACAATATAAAAAATATAGGTATATAAATAAATTAGCTATATAAAAATATTCCTAATAATAATAATAAAAAAATTATTTTTTTATACGCTATATTAATACATATTCTCAAATACAAATAATAGTTGATAAAAACGTTAATTAACAAGTAAATGTGAAAACAACATAAGACAAAACTAAATAATTATTAAACAAAATTAAAAAAATACTTCAATTGAAGTATAAATTACCTGTAAAATGATAAATAATTACATTTATCAATAAAAAAATACTGAAATCTTTAAACAAATTAAAATAATTTAATTTTTTGATTTGTTTTATTTTAAATTATTAATTGACAATATGAAAAATTAAAAAATAAATTAAAATTTAAAATTATAATTGCAATAAAAATCAATTATAAAAAAAATAAATCAAAATTTATAAAATATTTAATAAATAGAAAAGAAAATCATTTTCAAATAACATATATATTTATAATATATGATATATAAATATTAAACAAAATAATAAAAATAAAAAGATAAAATAAAAATTGAAAACAGATGTATAAAATACTTAACACATAAGATAGAAAAATCAAACAGATGTAGCATATATAAATATATTATATAATATAAATATAAAATAAACTATTGTATAAATAAATAAAAAAACTAAAAACAAATTAAAATATTTATAATGTTTGATTGTAGTTAAGTGAATTTAATGAACATTTCAAATGAATTTAAGATGTAAAAAATAAAATAATACATAAAAGTTTAATTTGTTTATTTACTTTATATAACAGATCATTAAAAATTTAAAAAATAATAGCCAAAAATAATCAATTATCCTATAAATGTTAAAAAAAAAGTTTGAACTAAATGTTAAAATATTAAATAAAATACGTAATAATTAAGGTAAACAGACGTATACATATGACATGTATAATTAAAATATACGATATAATTATAAATATTAAATAAAATAAATACAAACATTATTTGAAAAAAATTAAATACATTTTTTTCAACAATATCTTATTGCCATGAACATTTTAAATAAATAGGTATATAAATAAATAACAATATAAAAAATATAGGTATATAAATAAATTAGCTATATAAAAATATTCCTAATAATAATAATAAAAAAATTATTTTTTTATACGCTATATTAATACATATTCTCAAATACAAATAATAGTTGATAAAAACGTTAATTAACAAGTAAATGTGAAAACAACATAAGACAAAACTAAATAATTATTAAACAAAATTAAAAAAATACTTCAATTGAAGTATAAATTACCTGTAAAATGATAAATAATTACATTTATCAATAAAAAAATACTGAAATCTTTAAACAAATTAAAATAATTTAATTTTTTGATTTGTTTTATTTTAAATTATTAATTGACAATATGAAAAATTAAAAAATAAATTAAAATTTAAAATTATAATTGCAATAAAAATCAATTATAAAAAAAATAAATCAAAATTTATAAAATATTTAATAAATAGAAAAGAAAATCATTTTCAAATAACATATATATTTATAATATATGATATATAAATATTAAACAAAATAATAAAAATAAAAAGATAAAATAAAAATTGAAAACAGATGTATAAAATACTTAACACATAAGATAGAAAAATCAAACAGATGTAGCATATATAAATATATTATATAATATAAATATAAAATAAACTATTGTATAAATAAATAAAAAAACTAAAAACAAATTAAAATATTTATAATGTTTGATTGTAGTTAAGTGAATTTAATGAACATTTCAAATGAATTTAAGATGTAAAAAATAAAATAATACATAAAAGTTTAATATGTTTATTTACTTTATATAACAGATCATTAAAAATTTAAAAAATAATAGCCAAAAATAATCAATTATCCTATAAATGTTAAAAAAAAAGTTTGAACTAAATGTTAAAATATTAAATAAAATACGTAATAATTAAGGTAAACAGACGTATACATATGACATGTATAATTAAAATATACGATATAATTATAAATATTAAATAAAATAAATACAAACATTATTTGAAAAAAATTAAATACATTTTTTTCAACAATATCTTATTGCCATGAACATTTTAAATAAATAGGTATATAAATAAATAACAATATAAAAAATATAGGTATATAAATAAATTAGCTATATAAAAATATTCCTAATAATAATAATAAAAAAATTATTTTTTTATACGCTATATTAATACATATTCTCAAATACAAATAATAGTTGATAAAAACGTTAATTAACAAGTAAATGTGAAAACAACATAAGACAAAACTAAATAATTATTAAACAAAATTAAAAAAATACTTCAATTGAAGTATAAATTACCTGTAAAATGATAAATAATTACATTTATCAATAAAAAAATACTGAAATCTTTAAACAAATTAAAATAATTTAATTTTTTGATTTGTTTTATTTTAAATTATTAATTGACAATATGAAAAATTAAAAAATAAATTAAAATTTAAAATTATAATTGCAATAAAAATCAATTATAAAAAAAATAAATCAAAATTTATAAAATATTTAATAAATAGAAAAGAAAATCATTTTCAAATAACATATATATTTATAATATATGATATATAAATATTAAACAAAATAATAAAAATAAAAAGATAAAATAAAAATTGAAAACAGATGTATAAAATACTTAACACATAAGATAGAAAAATCAAACAGATGTAGCATATATAAATATATTATATAATATAAATATAAAATAAACTATTGTATAAATAAATAAAAAAACTAAAAACAAATTAAAATATTTATAATGTTTGATTGTAGTTAAGTGAATTTAATGAACATTTCAAATGAATTTAAGATGTAAAAAATAAAATAATACATAAAAGTTTAATTTGTTTATTTACTTTATATAACAGATCATTAAAAATTTAAAAAATAATAGCCAAAAATAATCAATTATCCTATAAATGTTAAAAAAAAAGTTTGAACTAAATGTTAAAATATTAAATAAAATACGTAATAATTAAGGTAAACAGACGTATACATATGACATGTATAATTAAAATATACGATATAATTATAAATATTAAATAAAATAAATACAAACATTATTTGAAAAAAATTAATTACATTTTTTTCAACAATATCTTATTGCCATGAACATTTTAAATAAATAAGTATATAAATAAATCACAATATAAAAAATATAGGTATATAAATAAATTAGCTATATAAAAATATTCCTAATAACAATAAACAAAAAATTAATTTTTCATAAGCTATATTAAAACATATTCTCAAATACAAATAATTGTTGATAAAAACGTTAATTAACAAATAAATGTGAAAACAAAATAAGACAAAAATAAATAATTATTAAACAAAATTAAAAGAATACTTTAATTGAACTATAAATTTATAAGCAATAAATTAATTACATTTATTTTTTTAGTGTTTTATTGTTAAATTGATTGAATAAACAATTTTAAATAGATATACAATCTAAAATCATTAATACGGAAAAAAATTATTAACCAAAAAAAAATGATCATAAAGAAAATAGAACATAAAGGTATAACTATTAAATAGAATACGTAATAAAAACAAGTACAAATTTACGCAATTTTTATAATAATATTGTAACGTGAAAGCTGTACAGTTTTTTATATAACTTATTAACACACTTATTTATTTATATACTCATTTCACACTTTTTTTATATAAATTATCAATATTCTACTATTTGATATTTATTACTATTTGATACTTTGTTGAAACACTCTGTACATTTAATTTATATTTATACTCGGTATAAATCTGAGCTCTATTGGACTTGAACTCAAACTGACTCCCACTCTCGCTTGCTGCTCCTTATATCGGGTACGGTGTATAAAGTCTGGAACCGACTGGAAAAAGTTTTGCATTTTCGATGCTTCTCGAATGTTTGTTTCCGTTACAATATATATAGAGAAAATTTGTACTTAAAATGCTGCATCTGCCAGCAAGCCCACTATAATAATTTGTCAATTAAGCACAATAAATACTATTCTATGAAAACTTAAAGTTTATTTTAAATTGAATTTGACAATCATATATGGCTCATTTAAAGTATGAGGAGCTAGAAAAATCAGACCTAACACAACAAAATTCAAAAAATTATGAGCATAAACATAAAAGTAAACAGACAGGTTAATACAGTTTAGAACACAAATTGTGCAAGTATTATCTCACTTTTTGGTCAAAGATAGCTTACAATGTTACATTTTTACATGTTTCAAGATTTGTTAGACGTCGTCAGGGAGCTTTTTTACGTAAAGTTACTTCAATTGCTTAATTTATATGATTTTTTTGGTTTGATTTTGTTTTTTTGCTTATAGGTATCTGTGAGAAGAACCTCGTTTTTTGGATTTTCGAGCACTCACAGATGCGGAGGAGCCATCCTAAACGAGAATTGGATTGCCACAGCAGGCCATTGTGTCGACGAGTAAGTCCTCCCTTATCCGTATTTATTAAACTCCCTCATCCCTTATTTGTCATTGGCTTAATTAACTCTCAAGATTCGTGTTTTGTACTTTATTTTTATTTTGCTTTTCGTTGTTTTTTCCAGCTTGCTTACGTCTCAAATCAGGATTCGCGTTGGCGAATACGATTTCTCAAGTGTTCAAGAAGAGCTTCCGTTTGTCGAAAGGGCCGTGGCTCGCAAAGTCGTCCATCCAAAGTATAACTTTTTCACGTACGAATACGATTTAGCTCTCGTACAGCTTGATAAAGCGCTGGAATTTGCCCCGCATATCTCTCCTATTTGTCTTCCTGCCTCCGATGATCTTCTTATCGGAGAGAACGCCACCGTCACGGGCTGGGGGCGGCTCAGCGAAGGGGGCACACTACCCTCCGTATTACAAGAAGTAAGAGTTTTATGTAAACTACATCGTAACATTTTTGACAACAATGCTTTTAACACGGAGTATAAAACTGGATAAGCTTTGTTTAGTCTTTTGTCATTTAAAACAGTTTTGATATATTTATCAAAATATATATACACGGTGATTGTATAAACTAACTTTGAAATTGTTTTATTTGTTAAAAATCTTTTTAAGAACTGAACACATTTTTTTTTTAATAAAATTTTACTACCGTAACTGTTGTTGTCTGGAAAATGGACATACTCCATATTTCCAATAATTGCGGATTTATAGGTTATAATTTATAATTATTTTTTCAAGACCACTCAATACGTGTTGCACTTATATAATAAGACTGGGAGCGTCCAACATCGTCCACGCCGTGGTAAACCTAGTCTGAAAATAACATCCTTTAAAGTCGATCAGAAAACTGTTCAAACAAGTTGATTTGCCTTTTGGAACTTGCCAAACTATCCTAAAAAAATATATTGGCCTTTATCCATATAAAGTATAGAAGTTGGCTTGTAGATCTTGGTCCAAGGATGAATTATTGCCACACAAATTTGAGGGACAGTGATAGTCTTCTTGACCTCACTTTTTTTACAAGTTTGAATTTTATTCACTTGTTTAAAGTTATAAAATTCACTGTTTAAAATAATTTGCTATTGATAGTTTTATATGTTTTATCAAATGAATAAACAACACGATGTTAACTGTTAACCTTAATACAGCACACCTTTGCAACCTGCAGTACATACGTCAGATCCTTTGCTGGCTTATTTTGGATGTCTGCAAGAAAAAATGGTGCAGTGATTCATATAACACTTCCTTGCTAAAATCTTTAATTAAACATTTGTAATTTAATTAAATTTGAAATTTAATTGAACATTATTTTGCAATTTTTTTAAAATAATAACATATAAATATTTTTCGACAGTTTATTATCTACATATTTATTTCAACGCCTGCTTGCTAGAAGGATTTTTTTATCGAACGGTATATCAGACAAATAATAATAAATTATTTTGTCATAAAAAATAATACTTATAGTTATTTTAAAAATTTTATTTAGTTTTAGACATTATATAAATTTGATCAAATTTACCGTTAACAAAATTTTTTTTTATGTTTATTGCAATTTAAAAGCTATAAGCTGTCAAATTTGTCTATTTTAGTTAAAACTAGCTGGTCCGGCGAACTTGTTCCGCCTAAACATAGATATTATTTTTAAAATAAGCAAACCAAAATCTTTGAAAATTATATATTGATACATGTCATTTTTTGTCTCTATCCCTCCCCTTTTCATCCCTTTGTTAATAAAAAGTAGCTGTTTATAATTATTTAGTTTTATTAATTTTTTCTAATTAATAATTAAAAATTATTAAATATTTAATAATTAAATATTAAAATAATTATTAATATTTAATTAAAAATTTTATTAATATCTTTAAATATTTATTAATATTAATAAACTCGCTGCTCGATTCAAATCAGCACTTGATAAATATCTTGTTCTGCGTCGCAAATTATCTATTTGTTGACCTCTGTTGTTCGCTCGACGATTCTGCAGTGCCAACCGAGCTGTTTCACGGGCTGCTTCACTTTGCTCTCGTGATTTGATCGTCTTGGTCGCGGCATTATTAATTAAACTTCACTTCACCTAAAAACTAAAATTTTCAACCATACCGAGTTTTATAGTTCACTTCACTTTTTACGAATGGGCAACGGCACTATCATTACATTATAATTGTTAATTATTTATTTAATAGAAATAGTTTTATTATTGATTTCTTACAAATATCAAATTGTCATCCATACGTCATTACATATCTGTCATTATACGTCAATTACATAGCTGTCATTTGCGTTTTGTTATTCCACGTTTTATAGTGACTGACGTTTCATGTCAAGTCACACGGGAATGCTGTCAAACGGGATGAAAAGTATCCTTTGTCCTTCTCCCGGCTCTAAACTATAATTGATATAAAAATCCAAGTTTGGGAAAATTTCTTGAGCCACGTCAAATAAATTTTAATGTAAACGCTTCTTCGTGGTTGCGTCGAATTTCTCGGTAATTTGTCGAGCCTCACCGAACGTTTCCGACATCGCATTTCACATTTGACTTTCACCCCTCTTTTAGAGGGTGGTTTCTGGAATAAAAAGTATCCTATGTCCGTCTCCTGGCTCTAAACTACCACCTCACCAATTTTCAACCATATCGGTAAAGCCGTTCTTGAGTTATAAGTGGAGTAACTAACAGACTTTCTTTTATATATATAGATAAATGTATTGATAATATTTATTGGAGATTTATCGAAATTTTTTCAATTAAATATGATGATTTTCATTGTTTTGCTGGTTTTTGTTTTACATTTAGTACTTTCATTAAGTTTATTACATTCAATACAAGCTACAAACTTGTTTTTTTTTTTTAAACATTTTAAAATATCCTGGGGCAAGATTAGTTTTTTACGATTTTAATATTTGTTTAATACAAATTCTGTTAACGGCGGAATAAATTTGTAAGCATATTTAGGGTTATGTGAGACAGCTCAAACATTTCTTTTTGATAAAAACAACTATATTATTTATTTATTTTTAGTTTATAATTTATTTGTAATTTTAAAATATATAATTTACACAAAAAACTATTTTTAAAATTATTTTTTTTTATTGCCAAACTCTTGTTTTTACAAATGTAACACTTTTTAAATAATTTTGATTTAATATTTTTTTTATTATAAATATTTTCAAATCTGCGGATTATCAAGATATTCTAAACATTTATTAAAATTGACTAAAATATTTTGTTTTATAATTATTTAGCCGTGACTAATGTGTTGTGAAATCACAATTGTTATCCCTAAAAGATGATAGAAAATTTGATATTAAAAGTCCGCAATACTTTTTTTTAATATAATATTACAACAAATATAGATGAAAAAAATAAAGAAAAAAAAATATGTACATAAAAAACAATGGAATTTTACCTAGGAAAATTGGGTCTTTTTATATAACCTTAGATGATTTTTATTAGAAATAGAGTTTTTTCAGTGAAAACTTATTCAGATACAAGAATTTATAATAAATTATTATCAAACATATAAGAGACCAATCTCACACTAATAAATTAACTTGCATAAATTAAAAAACTGTATTTTTTTTATAAACAAAAATTTTTTTTATGTTAATTAATCTGACATGTGCTACATAAGCCTATATACCAGATATTTGAATAAATAGTCATTTAAATTAAAATGTTTATACAATAGACAAATTTGTTTTTCAAACTTTTGGCAGGTTTTGTTTTAATAAAAATTATAATTTATATTGTTTTGCTAGTTTTTGTTTTAAGTCTAGAGTCAGTTTTACATGAATAACTAACAAATCTAGCAACTTTAGTACCGGTTATAGTGTTTTAGGACTTTTTATCTATGGAAAGTTTTATATTGTAAACATTATTTGAGGTTAAATTGTCATTTTATAAAATGTCACAAAATTTTTTTTTAAATTTGAAAATGTTGAAATACAATTGTTGCTTTATATCAAGTATAGCAATTTTGCACCTATTTCTATTCATTATTTCAAAAAACAATAGACTAACCTAAAAGAAGTGACAATTTAGCTGTCAAATAAATGTCTACTTTATTTAAGTTTTTACTTTCTAAATTCAAGCAAAATTTTTTTGTAGAGTTTAAAATAGGGCATGTGCGCAATTGTCTATATGACACTACAACGTAAGCAACAGTGATAAGGTCCTTAGAACTGCAATAGATAAAAGTATTTTTCGACTTTAAGTCTTCAATAAGCGAATTATTGTTATAGACATGCTTTTAAAAGTTGGTATACATGACTGTCAAAAAAAATAACTATTTCAAATTATAGATTTTTAGTTTTTTACTTACATATTATTACTGTTCTATTTTTGAAAAAAGAAGACGTTTCAATGTTAAATTTTGAAAAGCAATTTAATTGCTAAGAAGGCAAAGTAGCTTTTAATTGTTAGGATATTTTGAATTTATCAGGTAATATATTTTAATTTTTGAATTTAGGAAAAAAAACATAAATTCTGTTTTTTTTTTATAATCTTTTGTTAAAAATTAAACAAGTTAAGTCAAACACAAGTTTTAAATTGAATTTGAGATTGAATGACTTGTTGCTGTTACCAACCGTTAGCAACAAACTTTTCCAAAGATTAAAAGACAAATAAGTTTTTTTTATATAAAATTAAAAAAAAAATTCTTTAATAGGACATTTTGGATAGCCACTTTTGTATTTTTTAAACTGAATAATAGTATATTATTATACAAATTTAGTAAGACTTAGTATTGTCACACGAGTGCGTTTTAACAAAACGAATGTGAGAATAGGTCTTATTAAACGAGTGTATTTTTTAAATTAAATAATAGTATATTATTAAACGAGTTTAGTAAGACTTTGTATTGTCACACGAGTGCGTTTTAACGACACAAATGTGGCAATACGTCTTACTAAACGAGTGTACTATACTTTGGTTTCTTTTCATAATAGACCAGGGGTGATAATTTTTCAAACAAAATAAAAACAGCAACAGAAACCCTCTAGAAAAGACAGTTAATAAAACAAAAACAAAAAAAAATTAAATACGGGCGGTCTGAGGCCGAGGGTGAGTTTTTAAGAGTCAAAAAGACTTATCTCAAATTCTATATAAAAAAGTAAAATAGCAAAACTGTAGGTTGTTAAAAGATCTACATCTTTTATTTTTTTTTTCATTAATAAAAAATTTATGTGAAAAATTCAAATAAATAAGTTTTTTATTTTTATTTTTTACAAAAACATTTTTTTGTTAAGTACGAAATTTCGTAAAAAGTGATTTTATCATGTCCTAAACACATTGTAATTATATATTTTTTTACATTATTTTAACTTGATATTCAAAAAACATTCTAATTTTTAATAAAAAACTCTTCTGTCAAAATATGTGTTTTTTTAAAAATTGGTGGATTTTTTGTTTGTTAAAATTTCTACTTTCTAGTAATGTAAAAAAAATATTCTCCACTATGATAAATTTTCTCTAAAAATGCAAAAAAAACAAAAGAAAAAGTCAAACACCGGAGATTTAAGCTGTCCAAACAAGACGACAATAGGTTGCACGGACGAATGAGGACCATAGCTTGCTCGGACAGCTGGAATGTTAAACATGAGTGCCATAAACCACTTGATAAAGTTAATAGTTTAATATAGGGTTTAAAGCTTGTACAAATTTTACTAGCTCTCTATGGAATGCATTTGGATGGACTAAAATTTATTTTATTTATTAATTAATTTATTATTTATTAATTAATAAATTTAATTTATTTATTTGTTAATTATAATAGTAGTATATTTTAATTTGCAATTTTTTTGTTTATTAATGTAACATGAAATCTTACCTTTTTTAAGTAATTAATACGTTAATTTTAATAAATAGATTGAAAAAAGTGTACATAACCATTGAAAAAAAGTATTGAATTCCGTTTGTTTTTTAGTTTTTTTGCATTTTCTGAGAAAAATCAATATTGTAATCTATATTTTTTTACATTATTAAAAAGTAGAGATTTCAGCAAACCAAACGTTCACCAACTTTTTTAAGCAACAGACATTTTGACGCGAAAATTTTCGATTAAAAATTAAGGTGTTTTTTCGATGTTAAGTCAAAATAAGGTAAAAAATAGTATATTGAAAAACAAGTTTCATAAGACATTCTTAAAGCACGCATTCGAAATAAAAAATAATTGCTTTAAGGCCTTATGAAACGAGTTTTTATCACTATTTTTTGTAATTTGCCTTTTTTATGCTGTTTTTGAAAATTTTTTTTGTAATTTGATCGATTTAGAAATTTTTGAAGTAGGTAGGCAATATTTTAATTTTAAAAGTGAAAATTTTATTTAGTTGTCTTTTATTTTGTTTTATACAAAAATCCTAATTCTGTCAGTCCTGTCACAAACACAAAATACAAAAAAGACTTTTCATGTACGCTCCCCGAAATTTGTAAAATAGCGAAAAATATTTTGGTTTTTTTTATTATTATTGTAGGATACATACCTACAATACTTTTTTAGGTTAAGTGACAGATAAACTGCAACTGTTGCTTTATTGGAATGGTAAAACCAATTTTACTTCACAATATTGTTGACAGACAGGTAAAAAGTGCAGTTCAGTTTTGCCAACCTAAAAATTTTTTATAAATAATAACTCTAATGGCTTATAACCGCACCAAAACCTATAACGTAGCGTTCTCTAAGAGTCTATTAGAGTATCAAAATAAAGGCAATTTGCAAAAATAGATATTTTGAAACAAAAAAGCTACTGTTTTTGCAACATGAAAAATTAAGTTTTACTAAATTCTGTAAAATAAAATATTTTGCTGTTAAACATAAAAATAAAAAGCCAAAAAATTATTATTTCAATTTTCACATAAATTTTGGAGTTATCTATAAAAAGTGTAGATACAAAAATTGTAGATCCTTGTATTACCTATTTGCCGTTTAATTTCCATCCATAGAATTTGTAGTTTTTCCGGAAACTAAAGTAAACCGTTTTTCACCATGTGAAGCTCACCCTGCTATACTTCCCAATTTCCTGTAAAAATTTTCTTTCTTTTTCAATGGATTTCTTCCTACTGTTTGTTTTTTTTTTCACTTTTGACTATTTTCAAAGGCTTGCACTTCTCTATTAATATTGAGGGAGAAATACTATAAAGTATATACAGTGAGGTTTTTGTTTTACTGAACATAACGTTATAAAACGCATGTTCAGTTTTATAAAAACCATGTCAATACATTGTCGCTAGGTAGGCAACCAAATTAACAAACGTTTTATTTTGACACTTGACAGAACAGAACTCTGAAATTTTATTCATAGATAAGGAAGGTTATGTTACCTCTTAATAACAAGTTTAAAAAGAAACTTTTAATCAAATTAGTTTAATAAATGTTGAAAGTGACCACCTTCTTGTTCCAAGCAATACGCCAAACGATTGTAAAATGCTTGTACTGTATTTTGTACAAGCTTCTGTACTCTCTATTACGATACTGTTGTAGACTTTAGATTGGAGATAACTCCAAAGAAAGAAATCGTTTGGTGATAAATCTGGCAACCGAGGTGGCCAAGCTATTGGTCCAAACCGTCCAATCCAACCGTAATAGAGAGTACAGAAGAACTAAAGAATAGAATAATCACCGCCTGCAACGAAATAAATCCAGTTTTTTTACAAAGTACTGTACAAGCATTTTATTGCTTGGAACAAGAAGGTGGTCATCACTTTGAACATTTATTAAACTCATTTGATTAAAAGTTTCTTTTTAAACTTTTTATTAGGAGGTAACATAACCTTCCTTATCTATGAATAAAATTCCCGAGTTCTGTTCTGTCAAGTGTCAAAATAAAACATTTGTTAATTTGGTTGCCTACCTATCGACAATGTATTGACATGGTTTTTTTAAAACTGAACATGCGTTTTATAACGTTATGTTCAGTAAAAAACAATAATAATATAATGCAAACGAAATAAATCCAGTTTTTTTACAAAGTACTGTACAAGCATTTTATTGCTTGGAACAAGAAGGTGGTCATCACTTTGAACATTTATTAAACTCATTTGATTAAAAGTTTCTTTTTAAACTTTTTATTAGGAGGTAACATAACCTTCCTTATCTATGAATAAAATTCCCGAGTTCTGTTCTGTCAAGTGTCAAAATAAAACATTTGTTAATTTGGTTGCCTACCTATCGACAATGTATTGACATGGTTTTTTTAAAACTAAACATGCGTTTTATAACGTTATGTTCAGTAAAAAACAATAATAATATAATGCATAATATATTATGTATGGGGTTTTCATTTCTCTATGTCCGCCATAGTGACTTTTGCCAAAAGTCGGAAAATTCTGTTATTTAAACCAACCTGGAATATCCAAATAGAAGTTTCTAATTTTTTGCTATATTTAAGCTAATAACTTCGTTTTTCAGCACATTTTCCTCTAATTTCCGTTGCAAACAAGCCAACTTGTTCAAAAACTTGTACTATTTTCAGGAAATCAAAACTTTTCACAAAGATTTTCAAACGTAGTTACCATTTAACGAGTCGTTTTCAGCAGCTGAAAACTTTATAATAACTTGTCATTTTCAATACTCAAACTAGCAAAATTATTTCTTAGAATTTTTCTGCAAAAGAAGAGAAAAATGTACGTTTTTCGTTTCATTTTTGTAATATAAATAGAAATCGTGTCGATTCGTGAACTGATTTGTAAAAGGTTATATTTAATTCAGATATGCTGAAAGCGACACTAGTTTTTTTGATGGATTGCTAAGAGTTTTTATTTTTTCGGAAGGGTGAAAAGCTTAAGAATAATCTATTTTTGGGAAGAGGCACTCTAAATAATTGATTTTTTAGGAGTCTTTATTGAATTATGTTTGAGATGTATACATTTTTGAAAAAGAAATGTCTCTTTGCTACACTAAAAGCAACAGAAAGAAAATAAGACTTTATGTTTACAAGTTTAGCTGACATACTTTTTTTTTTTTTGGTAAAAAGGTGTGTTTTTATTTGTTTAAAGAAAGTCTAACTTAGCTGAAATACTTTTTTTTTTGTAAAAAGGTGTGTTTCTATTAGTAAAAGAAGTCTAACGTGATGTTTCAGACACGATAAAAATTTGGATATGAAACAAAACTATAATTAACGAGTGTTTTTTTTAAATTTAGGCCATGTCTATGAGTTTTTTAGAACGGACTATAATTTTTAAAACAATTGCTTCAAATGTCATAATAATTCCAAAGCTTCTCAACTTCTTTATTTTTGAATTTCAAATGATTTTCATACAAGAACAGAAAAGCGGAGATTTTACAGCCATTCTTTGCTAAGCTTTATGGCAATGAAATTGTAGACGGGTACTTTCAGCAAGACGGTGCTACTTCACATACCACTTACGAGACCTTAAATATAATACAAAAAACTTATAATCTTTGATTTATCAGCCATAACTTATCCTTCAAGATCCTGCAACTTTGATCTATGTGACTTTTTTTTGTGGCCCTATTTAAAGATCTCGATTTTTTTAAAGCGCCTAAATAACTTCGTTATGTTGCGTCAGGTCAGTATTGCAATTTTTCAAAAAGACATTATAGTGACATTTTGATTATTTGTTATATACTTTATTTCTTCATTGACGTTTAATTTTTTGTTCCTTATAACATTACAAGTGCTTTTAATTTAATCTTATTAACGTGTTTAACTATCAATTCATTGAATTGAAAGATAAGTTAGATTATGTTCAGATGTCAAATTAATAACTGTCACTTTGATTTGATGATAAAGGTACATACAGGACAATCTTCAACGCCAAATTAAAAAAAACACCCATTATATATATTTATGTCAGGGACGTAACAATTATGTTTATTTTTAGGTTCAAGTTCCTATAGTATCCAACGACCGTTGCAAAAGCATGTTCCTCCGGGCAGGAAGACATGAATTTATTCCCGACATTTTCCTCTGTGCGGGCCACGATCACGGAGGCCAGGACTCCTGCCAGGGCGATTCCGGCGGCCCTCTCCAAGTCCGGGGAAAGGATGGCCACTACTTCCTCGCCGGAATAATCTCGTGGGGAATCGGTTGTGCCGAGGCGAATCTTCCGGGAGTTTGTACGCGAATCTCAAAGTTTGTTCCTTGGATTTTAAAAAATGTAACGTAAATTCTTGTTTGCTAGTTTGTTCGATTTGTATATTTTGTAAATTTTTGTGAATAATTATTATTGTGATAAGAAGTAAACTGATTGATGTGTGTTGTGCGTAATCCAGTGGAGTGCTATTGTTCCTCATGGTTCTTGCTAATAAGGCTGTCGAGCTGTGACGTTTTGTTCAGTCTTATCCAGCACAGATTTATTTAAAACAACAAAATAAACATATTGCCAGAATCTTCTAAGAATTATTCTGTTATAATTGTATTTTTTCAAAATTTGATTAAATTTTGAATTAAACGCAATACTTGACAGATCTATTGTTTAGTCTTAATAATAATTTAAGTTATTGTTAGATGAAATGTGATTTTTTTATATTTTTTTATACACTAATCAGGGCGTATCTTAAGTTAATGTACTTATATAATTATGTAAAATATGTTCATTTAAATTTAATTATTTCTTGTACATATTGCTTGTTATAGAGATATATTGTTTAATTTTATACTTGCCCAAAGATTTATTAAAGGTATTGACTGTATTGTTTTATTTTTTTACACAAAATTCTCCAAAAAAATTTTTTTTATATAATCTGTGGTGTTTTCTAATTTGATAGTTTTTTTAACGTTTTATTTCTTTTCTGTTTGTAACTTTTTATTAAGTTTAGATATTTTTCTTTCTGTGAATAGTGCTTGTTGTCCTTTTTCTTCTTCTAAATTTAATTTTTTTGTTTTTTTTGTTTTTTTTTTATTCTTTTACTTGCATTAGATATTATTGTATCTTTTACTTTTTATTCACATAGAGCTTTAGTTTACATTGGTTTGTTTTCTAGTTTTATGTTCTTATTTATTAGTTTCATATTTCGGCTATTTATCACTTATCTTGCCACTTTTACATCACATTTTTATCATTATTATTGTTTATTTTAGCAATATTTATTCTTATTTTTTTTCTAACCTTTTAACAAAGATATATTGGAAATATTGTTTTATTGTTTATCTATGAACATTTTTTTTTAATAATTCATTGTTTTCTATTTTTTTATTAAATTTTTTTTTTCTAATAGTATGATAATTTTATTACTTGATTTTTTGTTTTTAAAACTATAATCGCTTTTTTAGCATTTTTTTTTTGTTACTGGTAACTTTTTATTAAGTTTAACATGGTTTAACTAATTCTTGTTTTGCAAGCAGTTTAAGTTTTATTTTTCTTTGTCCAGATATACTTTCTTTTTATTTTTTTTTAAATTTTTATTCTACTATTTGCATTAGATATTATTGTTAATTATACTTTTTTTACATATAGAGATTTTATTTTACATTTTGTTTGTTTTTTAGTTAGTTTCATATCTCGGCTATTCATCGATCTTGCCACTTTTAACGTCATTTTTTTATTATTTTTTTTTATTTTATGGTTTATTTTAGTAATTATATTGCTGCTCCTAATTTTTTTCTATGTTTTAACAAAGATTTATTAAAGGTATTGTTTTTACTTAAGATAAAAAAAAATCTCCATAATCCATTATGTTTTCTATTTTGTTTTACTTAATTATCTCTTTTTTATCATAGTTATTGTTTATTTTAGTAATTATATTGCTGTTTATTTTTTTTCTATCTTTTTAACAAAGATATTTTTAAAAGGTATTTTTTTTCTTTAACATAATTTAAAGTTCTTAATTTTTTCCTATGTTTTTAACAAAGATTTATTAAAGATATTGTTTTTACTTAAGATAAAAAAAAATCTCATTGAATCCATTGTGTTTTCTATTTTGTTTTCCTTAATTATCACTTTTTTATCTTTATTATTGTTTATTTCAGTAATTATATTGCTGTTTATTTTTTTTTCAATCTTTTTAACAAATATTTATAAAAAGTATTTTTTTTCTTTAAAATAATTAAAAAAAAAATCTTTATTATAATATGTTTTGTATTTTTTTTTTCTTAACAATTATTTTTTAGTACTATGATAGTTTTTTAGCATTTGATTTCTTTTAAAAGTTATTTTTTATTAAGATTATATAATTTTTGTACTGTAACAATTTTTTTTCTTCGAAATTTGTTTCCTTTTATTTTTTTCTGTTTTTATTTTACTACGTGCATTGTATCTTTCACTTTTTTTTACATAGAGAGTTTTTATTTTAATTTATTTTTTGTTGTGGTATTTAGTACTATGTTTCTATTTATTACTCTCATATCTTGGCTATATTTCACCTATTTTCCCACTTCTACATTATTTTTTATTATTATTTTTTATTTTAATGTGTATTTTGGTAATTCTCTCTATTTTTTTCTATCGTTTCAACAAAAATTTATTAAAGCTATTAATTTATTTTTATACTTAAAAATAATCAAAAAAATCTACTTTTTTATAATGTATTATGTTTTTTGTCTTTTTTTTGCATAATTATTTTTTTTCATACTATGATAGTTTTTACAGCGTTTTATTTTCATAAATTTTTTTTTCCAAGAATATGTAATTTATGTTTTGTAACTATTTTTCTTCTTCTAGATTTAATTTCTTTCTATTTATTTTTTATTTTTATCCTACTACTTGCATTAGATATTGTATCATAAAGCTTTTACTTTAATTTACTTTTTGATTGTTTTTGGGTTCTATGTTCTTATTTATTGGTTCCATATCTTGGCTATAAATGATCTATCTTGCCACTTTTACGTCAATCTTTATTATTTTTTCTATTTTATTGTTTTTTTTAGAAATTATACTGTTGTTCTTTATTTTACCTCTATTATACCTTTCATCACAAAACTATTGAAGCTATTGATTTATGTTTTTACTTAAAAATCATAAAAAAAACATTTTTTGATAATCTATCATGTTTTCAATTTTTTTTTTTGAATAATTATTTTTTTTAAATACTATGATAGTTTCAGCGTTATTACACTCTAACACTATTACCAATTTTTTTAGCATTTTTTTCGTATATAAACTGTTTTTTGCGTTTTTTTTTAATCTATGTTTTTTAAGATTTTTTTATTTTATTGGCTATTTGTATTTTTTTAACTAAAACTCTTGGTTTCGATTATGTTTCAAATGTTTTTTTATCTTTTTTTTCTCTGTTTGACACATGTTTTAAAATTTTTTTTTTAGATTAGGTGTTTGAAATTAAGTTGCAGCAGTTTTTGCTACAATTATTCCATTATAGTAAAGTATAAAAATTTAAGTATTTACACAGTTTTGTCACTTGCCAAAAAGTTTGTTTATTAGATCTCTAGAGCACTTTTTACCACCATGTGGTTCTTATCATGAGTTTTATTCATCTCTGGATGATAACCACTTGGTGATCGAAAGAGCTCTCAAAATCTATTGAACAAACTTTTTGACCAGTGGTAAAACTGTGTGGATATTTCATAGTGCCAAATTTCTAAACCAATTAATTAATAGACATTTAAAATATGGTGTTTTTATTAATTTGTGTATGTCTTTTATTAGTCTACTTTTCTTTTTTTGTATTTATGAGTTTTATTTTTTTAAATATTTAGTTTTTCTTTCCTATTGTTTTGCTCTTATTTGCTGTTTATGCAGTTTGTTTTCTCAGTGGTTTGTCTAATTGTTTATTGTCTAATTATTTACATTTATTTCAGTAAAGTGTCATTCTCAACTTAAAAAATTTTTACTATATTTAATTTTTTTCTGGCATTAAGCAAAAAAAAAGTCAAAACTTGATATCTTTTTTTGTTTCTAGCTCAAACTTTGCTATATTTTCACTTTTTTATATTAACTATATACGGTTTTTGTTATCTCTGTTTTTTTTTGTCACTTAATTTAGTTTTTCTATAATTTTTTTTAATTTTGAAAAGTTGGCCCGTTTTTTTTATTGTTTTTATTTTTGTTTTCTAGCATTTTTGTAATAAACTTTTTTTTGTATTTTAATTGGAAAATTAAGTTTTAATTTTTGACAATAGGTTGTCAAGAATCCAAGAAAGCTAATGACTAAAACTCAAAAAACTTGTTTGGTTGAGCAAACTTGTTTATTTTCGATTTAATTACCAATAAAAAATTAAAATGTCACAATTGCTTTTATTTTTCTAATAAATAAAAAAAAAATATTTTTAAACTTGTTATTTCATCGCTGGTAAGTAATCAGGCCGTCAAAACTATGTCTAAATGAAAGAAGTCATGACAACTGACGGCTTTTTAAATCAGGGGCCACTCTGTTTACGCTATTTTATGCAGTTTGTTTTCTCAGTGTTTTGTCTAATTGTTTATTGTTTGATTATTTACATTTATTTCAGTCAAGTGTCATTCTCAACTTAAAAAATTGTTACTATATACAATTTTTTTCTGGCATTAAGCAAAAAAAAAGTCAAAGCTTGATATCTTTTTTTGTTTCTAGCTCAAACTTTGCTATATTTTCACTTTTTTATATTAACTATATTCGGTTTTTGTTATCTCTGTTTTATTTTTGTCACTTAATTTAGTTTTTCTTTAAATTTTTTTTATTTTTTTTTTTTAAAGTTAGCCTTTTTTTTTATTGTTTTAATTTTGGTTTTCTAGCATTTTTGTAATAAACTTTTTTTGAATAAATTTGATTTTAATTGGAAAATTAAGTTTCAATTTTTGACAATATGTTGTCAAGAATCCAAGAAAGCGAGTGACTAAAACGATTTAATTACCAACAAAAAGATAAAATGTCAAAATTGCTTTTATTTTTCTAATAAATAAAAAAAATGTTTCTAAACTTGTTATTTCGTCGCTGGTAAGTAATCAGGCCGTCTAAATGAGAGAAGTCATGACCACTGACGGCTTTTTAAATCAGGGGCCACTCTGTTCACGCTATTTTTTTGCCTTTAATAAAAAAAAAATTCTTTTTTAATATTTATTTGAAAAAACATTTCACTTTCTGTCTACATAATAAATTCACAATAAAATTCAATCCAAAGCAACAATTTGAATTAGATTTTCTAGATTTTTTGTTGTGTATTTATTTTCAAAATAAAATTTATTGTCAAGTCCTGTTAAAGAAACAAAACTACAAAAGTGTCATATTAACAAGTGCCTATTGTCATGCAATACAGGTACAACAATTGTTAAATTAATAAATTAAGAAAATATATATAAACAAATAAATACTATTATTATTATTATTAATTAGAAACATTAAACATTTAATATACAAATATGCATTGATTGTACAATAAAATTTATTATTTATTCATTTGTTGTTATCACGTTTTGTTTTTCCTGATCACTTCTATGGTCTATGATGGGAGTTCGAAGGGATGAGCATTGTAGACTGACAAGTTGTGGATCTGGGACAATTGACAGTTGTTCCAAATCACCCTGTATATAAAAAAACAATATTAAAACAATATGCAGGATACGTTAACTTTGTTTTTTTCATAATTTTAAGGCTGTTTATAGTAGTTTTTTTTGTCATGTTTTTTATCTGTCCTATGTTTGTTTCTTTCTTCCCATTTGTTCTTTTTTTACAGTTTTCTACTATTATTATTTATTTATTTTTTTTTACATTTTTTTGATATAATATGCATGGTGTGTCATGACAATGGCCTATTAGAGTAATAAGAAAAACCAAAAAAAAAAACAATTCAGTTGAAACATTTTATCTCTGGCTAAAGCCTGAACAGCTCTTTATTTAAAATAATTCCATAACAAAAGCATTTTTGGTTATACAGGAAACAAATATCAATTTTGCTTTTTTATAAACAATAACAAAATATTTAAAAATATTTTTTTTGTCCTTTAATTTTTACAAATTTTTAACTGTTCTATTTTTGTTTGGTTTATTTGTTTAATAGACAGACAATGTGTATATTGTTTTTGTTTTTTATTATTTATGCCTTTTTTTTTATTTTTCTATTATCGCTTTCGTTTTTCAATTTTTTTTTTAACTGAATTGGTTTTATTCGTATATTTTATCCGTTTAATAAACCTTTGTGTTAGCACACTGTGTATATTGCCTCTGTTTTCTATTACTTTTAGCTTATTTTTATTTTATTAATTTTTTTCGTAATAAATAAATAAAAAAAAATAAAAATAATGGTTTTGTTTTCATTTCTTAACCAATTTTGAACTGAATTGGTTTTATTCGTTTATTTTATTTATTTAATAGCTCGTTCTCGTAGCACACTAGGTATATTGCCTTTATTTATTGTTTCTTTTAGCTTAATATCTATTTTTTAATTTTTTTATCATTACTTCCGTTAATATTTTTTAATTTTTTTATAATCAGATTGGTTTTATCCGTTTATTATATCCGCCTAATAAACCGTTGTTGTGGCACACTGTGTATATTGCATTTGTTTTTTATTAATTTTAGCTTACTTTGTATTCTTTTTTGTTGCATTTGTTTATTACAGCCGTTTATTATAACCGTTGTTGTAGCACACTGTGTATATTGCTTTTGTTTTCTGTTACTTTTAGCAAGTTTTTTTAAATTTTTTTCCTTAGTATTTCTAAAAATTTTCAAACTAAATTTGTTTTATTCGTTTATTTTATCTGTTTAATAAACCGTGATGTGACACACTGGGTATATTATCTCTGTATTTTATTAATTTATACTTTCTTTTTACGTTTTTATTTTATTTATTTTTTTATTATGTGTTTTGCTATTATTTCTTAACAAATATTCAACTGAATTTGTTTTAATTGTGCACCGTGTATATTATATTGCCTCTGTGTTCTTTTAATTATAGGCGATTTTTTATTGTTTTTTGTTTCATAAAGCAAAAAATGTTGTATTATTTATTGCTTCTATTTTTTATTACTTTTAGACTGCTTTTTATTCTTTTTCATATTTTTATTATCTTTTCTTATATTACATATGTATTTCCAAAGAAATTTTAAAGTAAATTTATTTCAGTTGATTCTTTTATCCGTTTAATAGACTGTTGTTGTGGCACACTGTGTATATTGTCTTTGTTTTCTTTTACATTTAACCTACTTTAAAATTTTTTTTTTAATTTTTATATAACCTCTTATGCTATTTTTTCCAATCAAATTTTTAACTAAATTTGTATTGTTTGTTGATTTTATTTGTTTAATAGACCGTTGTTGTAGAACATTGTGTATATTGCCTCTGTAGTATATTACTTTTTGCAACTTTTTTTTTATTTATCTATTACTTTTTTAGTTTTTATTTTCAATTAATTTTTTAACTACATACTTATATTTGTTTAATTTATAGATCGCTGTTGTGGCATACTGTGTATATTGTTTTTGTTTTCTATTACATTTAGCCTTCTTTTAGTTTTTTTTTAATTTTTTTATAACATCTTCTGCTATTTTTTCTAATTAAATTTTTAACTAAATTTGTTTTGTTTGTTGATTTTATCCGTTTAATAGACCGTTATCGTGACACACTGTATATATTGTCTTTGTTTTTTATTGTTTTTAGTCTACCTTTAATTTTTTATAATTTTTTTAAAGCCCTTTCTGTTAGTATTTCCAACCAAATTTGTTTGTTTATTTAATCCTTCTAGCCCATTTTTCAATTGTTTTATGTTTTTCATTGTTCTATTATCTCCTCCGTTATCATCTCCTCTTTTCTTTTTTTTACTTTTCAACTTGTGCATTTAATTTTTTGTTTTTGTCTATCTATTTCTCTATCTAAGAAACAAATATTAAACGTTTTCAAACGCATTTTTTTTATTATTGTTTCACTCTTTTTTCTACAATTTTTTTGGTTTTATTTTCTATATTTTTCAAAGCCTAAAAAGATTGTAAACGCACAAAAAATACTACAGGGTTGCGATAAATGATTCATGAATCAAGTAAACTGTGCAAAAGTCAAAATATTTGACTTTTGCTGCTTTATAATATTATGTAAAATTTGGTAATAAAAACTACCAAAAAAAAAATTTGTTTATTCTGTTTTCAAAAACAGAAACAGCGGTCCAAGTTCACGCTTTTTTGAAATAATGAATCATTTAAAAAAATCCGGTATAACACTGAATTAAAAATAAGTTTTTTGTTATATCTCACTCACAATGAACTATCAGAAATAAAAAAACATACCGTAAATAAATATCCAATAATAAGATCAGAATCATCTGGTATATCCAACGTGTGTGACCGTAAGATGTCCGTTCGTGACCATTCGCAATCAACGTAGCTGTCAACAACGCTGTCATCTCGTATACTACAATAATGGACCAAATTCCAATTAATAATTTACATAATTAAATTAATAATGAAATAATTTAATTACCTTATGGCAATTTGATGCCATTTTCCGTCGCCTAATTGTGTAGGTATTCGGACCACATCTGTTCCATTGGAGGCGGCGTGAATTAATTTCAGGTCAGTGCCAGCTACTTCCAGAGAAAGGTAGGTGTCTTGGCGGCGGCGAGAACGAAGGCTGAATATTGTACCCATTGATGCCTGAATAATGCAAATTTAGATTGAACTGAATTGTTAACAACTGTTGGCACTAATGGCTTTCAATGGTAAAGTTTTTTATGATCACACTGTATATTAGCTTTTGTTGCACACTACAAAGATGCAGTAGACAAAAAAACAAAAACATAAGAAAAACAATAAATATTCAACAATTGCTTTTGTTTTATGGCCAGCTTTAAAATCAAACCGAAAATTAAATTTATTAAGGAAAAAAATTATATTTGATGGCATACGACTTTTTAGCCATTTTTTTTCTCATTTTCTCATTTTCTTAATAAGTTTAAATCTGTGTTGTAAGAAAACAAAATAGCTTTTGTTTTTCAAAATGACACATGAAACCTAACATTAAAAGCCAAACGACACTGTCAGAAGACTATTTTTTAAAATTGGCCATGTGTAGTCAGATCAAAATGACCTGACCTGACCTAACCTATCTAATAAGCTGTCAATGTGTATTGTCTCTGTTTTCTATTACTTTTAACTCTTTTCTATTTTTTATTTGCTTTTATCTTTTTATTTATGTTTACTTTAATCTTTTTCTAATTGTTGATCAATTAAAAATAAAATCAGAGCTTGATCAATTGAAAGCAAAAAGATAATAATTACTAAAATGTTTTTAAATTTAATCAGGCTTATGCCAAATTCTTCTCTATGTTTTTTCTTTATATATATATATATTTGTTTCACCTTAATTTGTTATTAATTTTATTTTTATAGGATCTTTGTTTCAAGTGTAATTTGTATTTTTTTTTCTATTTATCAGTATTCCATTCAATTATTTATTTATATTTTTTTTCAATACTATAAAATTTTGGTGTTACATAATTATTATTATTTTATCACTTTCTGGTTTCACACTTTGTCTTTTTTATATTTTTGCAACACAACCAACAATGTCATTATATCTCTCTCTTTCACGCTTTTTTGCTCATATAATGTAGTTATTGTTAACAAAAATTTATCTTTTGTTGTTTTCATAATTTAACATTTTTACTCCATTTGATTTTGAGTTTTTATTTTATATTTATGTTGAAGTTTTTTTAAAAATCTGTTGTTGTTATATTTTTATTTAATTGTGTTTGTATTGCTTATTATTTCTTAACTTTATTAACTTAAACTGACGTTTTTCTATACTTCCTGACTAGATTCTTCTTATAGTAATTTTTATAACCGTATTTTAGAAGTAATGGGTACACAGAATCGGTTGCGTCTTGCTGAAGAGTTCCAATAGGAAAAAAACATGTTTGAGTCTATTATTTTCTATCTTTTCTTTCTGTTTTCTCTGCTTATCTCTATCCTATTTATTACATTTTTATTTAAATATTTTTTGGTTAGACTTTTTCTGTTCCTATTACACTATTTTTTCTAATTTAAACATTCATTAATATTTGTTTTAATATTTTTACTCTGATTGTCTATTGTATTTTTTCAATATTTTTCTAATATTTATTTTGTTTTATTTTATAATAAATTGTAATCTTTTGATCCATTATTTTTTTACTTATTGTTTTTCAGCTTGTTTGTTTGTTTTGCAACATAACCTAGCCATTATCTTTATCTCTCTCTTTTTTCCCCTCTTACATATATTTTTTTCTTTTTTTAATTTGCCTATATCTTTATCTTTCTTGCTTGTGGACATAAATTTTTTTTGTACTTATTTTATTACACTTATTTTCAATTTTAATTTATCGTTATTGTGTTTGTATTGTTTGTTATTTCTTTACCTTTATTTACTTAAATTGACGTTTTTGTATACTTCTTGATTAAATTCTTTTTATAGTAATTTTTATGACCGTATTACAGAAGTAAAAGAAACTTTTTTTTTTATTTTTCTGTTATTAATATGTTTTATAGCATTTATATTTTAATTGTCATCTTTATCGTTTCTTCTTTCCTATTAATTTGTTTACTTCTATTGATGGAATCTTTTTTTAAATTTTTTATTTTCGATTTGTCTTTTTTTGTTTAAATATGTTTGTCTTTTTTTTTAAATTAGACATTTTTGTTTAATTTTAAATTTTCTTATCATATGATCTATTATTTTTTGCTTTGCTTTCACAATGCACATATTTCTCTATGTTAGCTTCCTTTTTTTTCTGTATTTTTGCTACACAATCTAGACAATATTTTCTGTTTCTAATTTTTCTATTACGCACTTTTAGCAAAAAAATGTGTTCTTTACATAACTTACTTTTTTATTTTAATACGCTAATATTTATTTTTTTCGACATTTTTTTTTAAATTTCTTTTGCATCCGTTCAGCTTTATTTATTTCTATATATCTCTTGAATCTATTTTTTAGGCTTTCTGACTAAACATTTTAAATTTTATACTTTATTTTTTTTATATACTTTACTTGCACAATGTATATATCTCTCTTCGATTTTGTATTTTTTAACACGGCTTAGGCATTATGTCTCGTTCTTTTCTTTTCACGCGTTTTTTCCACTTAGAAAGCTTTTGTAGCTTTTTGTTAAAATTTTTGTTTTAATTTTTATAGTTTTGTTTTTTCGATTCTGTAGATTTTAATTTTGATATTATTTTTTATATCGTTTCTGTATGTTTTCTCTGTTTTTTTCATTTTATCGTTCTTCTCTAGCTATAAATAATAAGTTCTATTATAATTTTTTACAACGTTATTTTTTTGATATTCGCTTAAAATTCTATATTTTATCTACTTTTATCTATTGTAGTTTTTTTTGTTTTCTCTATAATCTTATTTTTTTTTAATCTAACTTTTACATTCGTTTTCTCTTTTGTCTTCTTTGAATCGTTCTATTGTATACTCTCTAATTTTTATTCATGGTAATTCTATTTAGCTTTTTTAATATTTTTTTCTGTGATTTGTTATCTCAACTTGTCATACTCTATCGTCAAATGTTTGTCTCTCTTTTCTCTTTGCACATTTTTATTTCCTTTTTCTAGCTAATTTTTTTTTCTGAACGTTTTCTTGTTCCTTGTAACCACATCAATATTTTGCCAGCTTCTATCTTTTTTCCCATTTTTATTTGGTTTTTAGAAAATGTAAAATTTTTTTTTTATAATTTTTTTATACATTCTGTTGGGTCTTGTTTACTCTTTTACCGTTCTTTTTTTTTTGGCAAATTTGTTATTATGAATTTGTTTAATTTTTTCAAATTCTTTGTTATTTTAATAATTCTTTTGTTTTTACTCCATCATATGTCATATTGTAATATAGCAACGTAATGTCTGCTTTTCTGTTTTGTTTATATTTTGATATGTATTTTCTATTTTCATATGCTGTCTTTGTCTTTTTTCAATTTTTTTTTCACAAAGTCTTATTTTTTTTCAATTTTATCCCCTTATCTGCTTTCTCAGTTATTCTTTATCATTAGGTTTCTAATATTTTACACTTTTTTCTGTTTAGTCTTCTACTTTTGTTTTGTACCTTTTTCGCTTCTCTCTCAAAAAGCATCAAATATTTTATTTTTAATTCTTGTTTTTCTTATGTTGCATATTAATGCGCCTACTTTGTTATCATTTTTTAAAATTTTTTTCATCTGTGCATTCATTATATCTATTTTTTTTTAAATAGTCTAAATAATTTCATTCTATCACCAGCTAGCTATTCTTGCTTCTTTGCTGAATATTATCATCTTTGCTAAGTTTTCATTTGTTTTTAATTCTTTTTTTATGCACTTCTGGTAAGGTTTCATTTCGTTTTTCTTGCTTGATGTTAAGTATCACTATATCATCTGCATACACAAACGCTTATACTATTATGTTTTCTACTAAGCAAAAAACCCCGTTTGTGTTCTCTTTAATAATAATAATAATAATATTAAATCAAAATAATAATAATTATTAATATTTATAATTATTAAAAAAGTATATTTGTCATTGTCATTACTTGTCAAAGACTGTAATTGTTTTTGAATCCAGCAAAATTGCTGTGTTTTTGAGACACAATGCTGTTCTTTCTCACAAATATTCTGGCACACTTTTTGTCATTAAGTTTTTTATATTTTAATGTCTTGTTGTTCTTAAACTCTCTATTTAATTTTTTTTTCTGTCTTTTTTGTTTACATACGATTTTGTTTTTCTTCAAAACACCTTCTTTATTTATTCTTCTGATCTCGTCTCTTATTCAACAGTTCAACCAACTTCTTTCTTGTCGCATTTTGTTTATTTTCTAACACTTTGTTTTCACATTTTTAGTAGTTTTTTTTATATATTATTCTAATTTCTGTTCTTTTGTACTATTCTTGAACATTTTAATATAGTGTTTTTCTCTTTAATCCTTCAACCTAAAAACTGATTTGTAATACCTTTCGAGGACTATTTTTCTCATGTTTTTATTTCACTATTGGAATTTTGTTTAGTCTAAATTTTCTATCTATTCTTTTTTTAAATATGATTAAGAAAATATTATAGAAAATTAAAATTAAATAATAATAAGAAAAAAGTCAAAATTACAGACGTTTTTCGGATTGCAAATCCCCACCCCTATCCTGCTCACACTGATTAACTTTATCTAGTCTTATAAAGAAAAAATAAATGCTTTTTCTAGTTAATTGTGACAATTTCTCTTTCTGGCGACAAAATAGTTTCTTTTCTAAATTTTTTTATTTCAAAGTTCTATGACAAGCGGTTTTTTAGATATAGCCGGTTACTTTCTTATTGGGACAACCGTTACAACGGCAATGAAACAGTTGCAACAAGAGAGAGAGAGAGATTGTTCACGTTTTTGTCTAGACTTACAAGCAGCGTTTGATCGGGTGAACAGAAAAAAGATGCAAAAAACATAAAAAAAATAAATGCACAAAAAAATTGGGTAACAACCGAGAAACTAAATGTAGAAAAAAAAATTTGTTTTACAGCAAGCAAAGTAGCTAAAGAGAGGAATTAGTGCGTGAGTTCAGTATCATTAGAAGTAGTGTATTACGCTCTAGGTATAAAAATAATTTACTCACAATTTTTTCCACAAATCGAGAATAATATTTATGCTATATATTTTTTTTAAATCTATTGTTATATTTCTTATTAATTGTGTTTGTTTGTATCGCTTATTATTTTTTTTATCTTTGCTTACTTAAACTGACGTTTTTCTATACTTCTTGATTAGATTCATTTTATAATAATTTTTATTACCGTATTTTAGAAGTAATGGGTACTTAAGCAGAATCAGTTGCGACTTGCTGAAGAGTTCCAATAAGAGCAAAACATGTTTGAGTTTCTATCTTCTCTTTCTGTTTATCTTTATCTCATTCAATACATTTTTATTTAAACATTTTTTGATTATACTCTTTTTGTTCCTATTACATTATTTTTTCTAATTTAAACATTTATTAATATTTTTACTCTATTTGTCTATTGTTTTTTTTTCAATATTTTTCTAAGATTTATTATGTTTTATTTTACAATAAGTTGTAATCTTTTATGATTCATTATTTTCTTACTTATTTTCTTTCAGCTTGCTTGTTTTTTTCTTTCTTTCCTTCTTACATATATTTTTTTCTCTTTAATTTGCTTATATTTTTATCTTACTTTCTTTCCTTCTTACGCGTTTTTTTTTTACAATGTAGCCCACTGTTGACATTAAAATGTTGTTGTATTTCCGTATTACAGAAGAAATAGGTACTTTTTTCTTCTTTTTAAATTATTTTTCTGTGAAATTTTTTATAGCATATATATTTTAATTGTTGCTTGTAATATTTAAATTTTTTTTCCATTGTTTCTTAAAAGAAATATTCATACTTTACATTTTTATTTAGTTTTATTACATTTTTTTTCTTTTCTAATCTGCCCTTAATAATTATTTACAGCCGTTTTATTTTAATTGTCATTTATATTGTTTTTTATTTTCTATTCATTTGTTTACCTCTATTGATAGAATCTTTTCTTAATTTTTTTGTTTTCTATTTGTCTTTTTTTTGTTTAAATATGTTTGTCTTTACTTTTTAATTAGACATTTTCTGTTATATTTTATATTTTCGTATCATATGATCTCTTATTTTTTTACTTTCCTTTCACAATTTACATATCTCTCTACGTCTTGAGCTTCTTTTTTTTCTGTATTTTCGCTACACAATCTAGACAATATTTTCTGTTTCTGATTTTTCTATTACGCACTTTTTGCATAAAAAATTTTCTTTAAATAACTTATTTTTTATTTTAATTTGCAAAATTTATTTATATTGCAAAATAGTTTATTTTTTTCAACATTTTTTTAAATTTTTTTTACATCTGTTTAGCTCTATTTATCTCTTGAATCTATTTTTTAGGCTTTCTGACTAAACATTTTAAATTTTATACTTTATTTTTTTTATATACTTTACTTGCACAATGTATTAATCTCTCTTCGACTTTGTATTTTTCAACACGGCTTGGGCATTATGTCTCTTTCTTTTCTTCTCACGCGTTTTTTCCACTTATATCTAAAGCTTTTGTAGCTTTTTGTTAAAATTTTTGTTTTAAATTCTATAATTTGTTTTTTCGATTCTGTATATTTTAAATTTTTTTTTATTTTTTATATCGTTTCTGTATATTTTTTACCAAGATTATTTTGTTAAGTGATAACTACTATATCATCTGCATACGCTCCCGCTTGTACTTTCATGTTTTCTACTGCGCAAAAAATCCCCGTTTGCGTTTTCTTTAATAATAATAATAATAATTATTGTTTATAATTATTACAATAGTATATTTGTCATTGTCATTACTTGTCAAAGACTATAATTGTTTTTGAATCCAGCCAAATTGCTGAACACAATGCTGTTCGTTCTCTCAAATATTCTGGCACACTTTTTATCATTAAGTTTTTCATATTATTATATCTTGTTGCTTTTTCATATTATTATACTTTGTTGCTTTTAAACTCTTAATTTCCTGTTTTCCTGTCTTTCTTGTTTATATACGTCTTTGTTTTTATCCACACGCCTTCTCTATTTCTTCTTCTGATCTCTTCTCTTGTTCAGTTTAACCAACTTCTTTCTTGTCGCATTTTGTTTACTTTCTTACACTTTGTTTTCACATTTTTTAGTAGTTTTTTTATATATATATTGTTTTCATATAACTTTTTAAAATTTAATTTGTATGAATTTGTTTATGTACCGATTCTAATTTCTGTTCTTTTGTACTATTCTGGAACATTTTAATATAGTGTTTTTCTGTCTAATGCTTTAACCTAAAAACTGATTTGAGGACTATTTTTCTCATGTTTTTATTTCACTATTGGAATCTTGTTTAGTCTAAATTTTCTATCTATTCTTTTTCTTAATATGATTAAGAAAAAAATTATAGAAAACTAAAATTACATAATATTGAGGAAAAAGTGAAAATTATAGACGTTTTTTGGATTGCAAATTCCCACCCCTTTCCTGCTCACACTGATTAACTTTCTCTAGTCTTATAAAGAAAAAAATAATGCTTTTTCTAGTTAATTGTGACCATTTCTCTCTCTCGCGGAAAATAGTTCCCTTTCCAAATTTTTTATTTAAAAGTTCTATGGCAAGCGGTTTTTAAGATATAGCCGGTTACTTTCTTATTGGGACACCTGGTGCATCATTTGGCAATGAAACAGATACAACAAGAGAGAAATAGATTATTTACGTTTTTGTCTCTAATTGTCTATTGTATTTTTTCATAATTTTTCTAATTCATGTTTTATTTTATAACGAGAGTATGGTTTCGCACCCTCCGGGTGCTTACCCTACTCTCTTGAGTAGAGGGTTGCCTACGGCAACGTGTATGAACCTAGAGGGGTTGCCTTCGGCAACCTAAAAAATAAACGCCTTAAAATTTAAGCAAGCACATTATTGGTTATTAATAAGCGTATTATTATTTTTTTTATTTAATTTTTTTTAATTATTGATAGTTTTCATTTATTCATAATTATATAGAAATTTTTTTTTTTAATTTTCAAATTTTTCTTTTTTTTTGTAATTTTTTTATTAGATTTTATTTATCATACTTTTTTTTATTTTCTCTTTCTTTTTATTCTTTTTCGTTTTTATCTCTACAACTTTTTTTTTGAACTCGTTTTTTTATTTCTCTTCACTTTCTTCTTTTTGATTCTATTTGTTCCTATTTTTATAATGTATTTACTTAATTTTAATTTTTTTTTTTAATTTCTTTTATTTTCTTCTCAATTCTCTCTTACATTTTCTTTTTTTGTGTGTTTTAATTTTTTTTTATACTATTCTTTTTTTAATATTGTATTATCCATCTATAAACTCCTGATATTTTAACATTTTTTTTTTCCGTATTTATAATATAGTTTTCCAATCTAAACATTTTCTTTTCTATAAATTTTTTTTTCGATTTTTTTTATTCTTTACTTAATTTTATCAATTTTTATTTTTCTACAAATACCATAATTTTGTTTTTCTATACTACTTAAATTATATTTTCTTTTTTATTATCAACAAATTTATAATTTCTTTTAGTTTTTCTTGATGCTTTTTTTACTTAAATCATCGCATATCTTTTAAATTAACATTTTTTTATTATTAATTTTTTGCAATTTTTTTTTTCGCATATTTGATTGTCGGAAATTAAATAACAAAAATTTCAAACTTTTCTTGTATAATTATTAATTAAAAACATTTGTTTATAATTAATACAATCAAAAAAAAATTTTTTTAATAAATATTTAATTTGGCAACACTTTTAAAAACAAATTTTTAATTGCCTAGTTGCAACAATGTAACCGAAAACGTTTGTTTCTTGACAAATATTTGACGTAACTTTCATAAAAAAAAATTAGGTTATATCGTAGCGAACACATTGACATCTGTCAATAATGTTGTCAGTGTTAAAGATGTGTCACACATAATCAATATTAAGTTGTTGCCATTGTGCACTTTTATTATGAAATTTAAGATTGCCAACCCAAACACTACTAAACGTGCTTAATAATGATTTTTTAATTGGCAATACTTTTTAGAGACTTTTTTATTGCACCTATCTGCAACACTGTAACCGAAAACGCCGTTCCTATTGCCTCTTGTCAACAATTTAGATAAACAGAAATTCGCAATTTTTTTATTATAATTATTAATTATAAACATTTTTTTGTACAACATAATCAAAAAAAAAATAATTTAATAGATATTTAATATGGCAATACTTTTTAATTTTTTTTTTGCCTAGTGGCAGCACTGTAAACGAAAACACTTTTTTTAAATATTTTACGTAACTTTCATAAAAAAATGTATGTTATGTCATAGCTCAAGCACAATAACATCTGTCAATGATGTTGTCGGTGTCAAAGATGTGACACCCATCAACAATATGAAGTTGTTGTTGTGGTACAATTTTAATATTAAATTTAAAATTACCATTAAATTAAAACACTCCTGAGCGTGATTAACAATGACTTTTTTATTTAATAACATTTTTTAAAAACTTTTTTATTATCGCCTAGCTGCAACACTGTAACCGAAAACGTCATTCCTATTGCCTCTTGTCAACAATTTATAAATAAACACAAAGAAACTTTTTTTGAAAAAATTTTTTTTATTAATTGTTTTTTTAGTTAGCATCACTTTTTATTTTTTTTTATTATTTTCCTAGTGTTAACAGTATAATCGGAAACACTTGTATCACAAATATTTGACGTAACTTTTATAAAAAAAAAGAAGGAGGTTATATCATAGCAAACATAATGACATCTGTCAATGATGTCGTCGGTGTCAAAGATGTGTCACCCATAATTAATAGAAAGTTATTGCTGTGGTACAATTTTAATATAAAATATAAGATTGCCAACTCAAACTTTCTTAAGCTTGTAATTAATAATGACTTTTTAATTTAGCAACACTTTAAAAAACTTTTTTATTTACGCCTAGTTGCAACATTGTAACTGAAAACGCCGTTCCTATTTTCTCTTGTTTACAATTCAGATAAAGACAAATTCAAAACTTTTCTTTTATAATTATTAATTATAAACATTAGCTTGTACAGCATAAATAAAACCAAAATTTTGTATCATAATTTTTTTAGTTGGCAACACTTCTTAGACGTAACTTTTATAAAAAAAAAGTAGGTTATATCATAGCAAACATAATGACATCTGTCAATGATGTTGTCGGTGTCATAGATGTGTCACTCATTATCAATATTTGACAAATATTTGTTGAAAAAATCCTTTCAATCTTCTACATCAAATATACATAACCTAACAATGTAAAACTGTCATTGTTGGATGGCAGTTGACACTAAAACCCCGAAGTGTCAGAATGTCAAAAATCCATTGTGATATAGATTTTAGTAAGTGTTTATGTTTTGCCACTATTTTTATCTCACTTTAATAAATTTGCTTTCGGTACAACCTGTGCCCCCCACAGTATTGTAAAAAAAAATCTATTTTGACACACACGAAAACCAAATACTCTATTAGCAAAATGGCGAGATTTTATTTTAAAATCAATACATTTTCTATCCGAAAAATCTCTTCAAATCATCGATTCGCCTATACCTGAAAAGAGATGCGGCTAACGCGTTTTATTATTATTTTTATTTAATAAATTGTAATCTTTTATGATTCATGATTTTCTTTCAGCTTGCTTGTTCTTTTCTTTCTTTCCTTCTTACATATATTTTTTTCTCTTTAATTTGCTTATATTTTTATCTTTCTTTCTCCGCTTCTTTCGCGTTTTATTCTTTTTTATAATATAGCTCACTGTTGACATAAAAAAATTTTTTGTAGTTATTTTATTACACTTTATTTCAATTTTCATCTATTGTTATTATACTATTTATTTAATTGTGTTTGTATTGTTTATTATCTCTTTACATATATTTACTTAAATTGACGATTTCGTATAATTCTTCATTAAAGTTTTCTTATAGAAATTTATATTACCGTATTACAGAAGTAATAGGTAAGTACTTTTTTCTTCTTTTTTTATTATTTTGCTGTTATTAATATTTTTTTTTAGCATTCATATTTTAATAGTTGTTTGTATTGTTTAAAATTTTTTTTATTTTAATTTAAATTTTTTATACTTCTTGATTAGATTCCTTCTATAATAATTTTTACTACCGTATTTTAGAAGTAATGGGTACTTAAGTAGAATCGGTTGAAACTTGCTGAAGAGTTCCAATAAGAGCAAAACATGTTTGAGTCTATTATTTTCTATCGTCTCTTTCTGTTTATATTTATCCCATTTAACACCTTTTTATTTAAATATTTTTTGATTAGACTCTTTTTGTTCCCCTTACACTATTTTTTCTAATTTAAACATTCATTAATATTTGTTTTAATATTTTTACTCCAATTGTCTATTGTATTTTTTCAATATTTTTCTAAGATTTATAATGTTTTATTTTATAATAAATTGTAATCTTTTATGATTCATTATTTTCCTTCAGCTTGCTTGTTCTTTTCTTTCTTTCCTTCTTACATATATTTTTTTTTCTTTAATTTGCTTATATTTTTATCTGTCTTTCTCCCCTTCTTACGCGTTTTATTCTTTTTTATAATGTAGCCCACTGTTGACATAAAAAAAATTGTAGTCATTTTATTACACTTTCTTTCAATTTTAATCTATTGTTATTATATTTTTCATTCAATTGTGTTTGTATTGTTTATTATCTCTTTACATATATTTACTTGAATTGACAATTTCGTATATTTCTTCATTAAATTTTTTTTATAGTAATTTTTATTACCGTATTATTATTTTGCTTTTATTAATACTTTTTATAGCATTTATATTTTAATTGTTGTTTGTATTGTTTAAAATGTTTTTCAATGGTTTCTAAAAAGGAATATTAATACTTTACACTTTCATTCAGCTGTATTACATTTTTTTTCCTTGGTAATTCGCTCTCAATAATAATTTACAGCCGCTTCGTTTTAATTGTTATTTATATTGTTTCTTCTTTCTTATTCATTTGTTTACCTCTATTGATTGAATCTTTTTTATTTTCTATTTGTCTTTTTTTTGTTTAAATATGTTTGTCTCTAGTTTTAAATTAAACATTTTTGTTACATTTTAAATTTTCGTATCATATGATTTATTATTTTTCAAATTTCCTATTACAATGTACATATCTCTCAACGTTTTTTGCTTTTTTTTGTATTTTTACTACACAATCTAGACAATATTCTCTGTTTCTGTCCTTTTCTATTACGCACTTTTTTTCGCAAATTTGATTTTGTTAGAAATAATTCTTTTTTCTTTCAATCCGCAAAATTGATTTTTTTCAACATTTTTTTTAAATTGTTTTTAATTTTTTTTACATCCGTTTAGCTCTATTCACTTGAATTTATTTTTAGATTTTCGGACTGAGCATTTAAATTTTATATTTAAGTATCTTATTATTTTCTTACTTTACTTGCACAATGTATATATTTCTCTCGTTTTTGTATTTTTCAGCACAACCTGGCCACTATCTCTCTTTTTTTTTTCTTTTCACGCGTTTTTTTACTTATAATGTAGCTTTTTGTTTAAATTTTATATTTATTTTATACAGTTTTGTTCTTTCTAGTATTTGATATTATTGTTTATACCGTTTCTGTTAAACTTTCTATATTTTTTCGTTTTATCGTTCTTTTTTATATATAAATAATAAGTTCTATTATAGGTTTATTGTTTTAATATTTGCTTTTGCTCATCTATTTTTAATCTTTTATCTATGTTCATCTTTTGCTGCTTTTTTTGTTTTTTCTGACCATTTTGAGGTCTTCTGCTCTTGTGTATGATGATTTACAACCGAGAAGATCAGAAAAGCATCCTATTGTGCACAGTTTTTAATAAAACAAAACTAATTAAAAAAGTTTTTCCAAAATTAGCGATAAATTAGGTTAAATAAAATAAATGTGGTATGGCGCCATAAACTCTATAAAACTTAATCTAGAACCGAAAAAGTTTTAAAGTTTAGCTGTACATGAAAGTTTTTTACCTCAAAAGCTCAAGTGCTTGGCTTGCTGCTTTTCAGTGTTTCTGATGAAATTAAATTAGCTTTTGTAAATTATAGAAACAAACTTAGTAAACAAGCAGCCACTGTCGTTCTAACACAAATTCGCGCTTAATTAGCAAACCTTCTCTGACCGCAGAAGCACAATAGCGAGAGGTAATATAATTTCAGTCTGTACGAAACAATTTCCAGAATATTCAGCTTTTGTTTTTTGTATTTATTGCTGTAAACATCCAGCTTGTGCAAATTTTGTTAGTAAATAAAATTGAAAGCCATTGATGCAAAATCGATGATGCACACACATACACACACAATTTATCATCATGATTCGTTCAAATGAAACATTTTTTATCTTACATTTTGCACTCGAAGCGTAATAAACAGGGCGAATTCCCTAGGGAATGGACGGATCTTGGCGTCCGGAAAAAGCTGCATTGAGGGCACCCAAATATAAGAGTTGGGCTTCAGACGCCAGGCTGTCGGACGATTTGGCACCGTCTGCCAACGATCCTTTGAAGGATGATAGAATCGACTTTCTTCCAGCGCCAAAGGGTTTACGGCTTCGACACAGCTAAACAGAAAATCAAAATAGGATATTTACAGCATTTATAGAAAATAAACCACCCTTATGAGACGCATTATAACAAAATCAATAACACACCCCTAGATTACGCAAATTGTTAAGGAAACCAACTCTAAGCGGTTTAACTTTAGTTGTTGCATTTAACATAAATAGTTTGCTAAAGCGTATATAACTTATTGTCTTCTCTATTACCATCAACTAGTGCGTTCACACGTCTAATTTTACTAAAAAGGTTTAGCTGACAGTACAGTTTCTTTCCCCACAATTTATATTCTATGATAAAACGAGAAAAAAAAGTAAGCAGCAATTGTCGCACCTTATTACTCTCGTATAAGATACAACGTAAGCACCGGTTTTCGCATCCAAAGAATGCGCAACTACACTTTCGTCAAAAACACAACGTAAGAGCACCCGAAGGGTGTGCAACTATACTCTCGTTTATAATACAGTCCAAGTATCTATAAGTGAAGTAATTAAGGTCCTTAGAGCTACTATACATAAGAGTGTTTCTCGAATTTAAGTCTTTAATAAGCTTACCAATGTTTTCAATTTTGAGACTTTTATATATATCTATAAAAGCACTAGTGCTCTTATAAATATGCTTTCTCGAGATTGAAGAAAGAATAGAATCAGACCATATGCCACTAGAAGTACAGATAAAAAATGGAAGAAAAGAAATAAGAGAAAAAAGAAATCAAAAAAAGAAAAGAATAAAATCACCAGCAATAAAATGGGACGAAAAATCAAAAAAGATATACAGGGAAAAGCTGGAAAGAACAGAATATAAAGAAAAGGGTTAGAAAAATGATACAAGAACTAGAATCAAAAGTAAAAGAAGCAATGGTGAAAAGAAATAAAAATGGAAAAAAAAAAAAAATAAATGGTGAGACAGAGAATGTAGTGAACAAAAAAGGAAACTGAAAAACAAATTGAAAGAATGGAGAGAAAACAAAGAAACAAAAGAAAATTACATGAAAATGAAAAAAGAATATAGAAAAACATGTGAAGAAAAAAAGAAAAAAAAAGAGGAAGAACAGAAAAAAATAAAAGCCATAAAAACACAAAATGAAATATGGAAATATTTGGAAGAGGAAAAAGAAGAGAAAGAAGGGATTATAAATACGATAGAAATGAACAAATGGATGGAACATTTCAGAGAGCTTCTAGAAGGAAAAGAAGGAAAAGACGAGACAGAAAATGAAATTGAAAAAAAAGCAGAGGAAGCAGACAAAGAAGAGATAACAAAAGAAGAGGTTGAAAAACAGATCATGAAATTAAAGAAAAGAAAGTCGTCGGGAACGGACGGGATACCGAATGAAGCATGGATATATGGGAATGAAAGAGTAAAAGAAAGATTGAGAGAAGTATTGAATGAAGTGTGGAAGGGAGAAGAGTTTCCTCGGGAATGGACAAAGGGAATTATAGTACCAATTTATAAAAAAAGGGATAAAAACACTGAAAAAAATTACCGAGGAATAACTCTTCTCAACACAATGTACAAGGTGTATGCGATGTGTGTGGCAGAAAAGCTGAAAAGAGAGGTAGAGAGAGTGGGAGGATTACCAGACTGGCAAGGAGGATTCAGAGAGGGACGAGGGCAATAGATAATGTATATGTGTTAAATGCGTTAATTGAGAGTGAGTTAGAAAAGGAAGGAGGGAGAGTATGTGGAGTGTTTGTGGACTTAAAGGCAGCGTTTGATAGGGTTGATAGAAATAAATTATGGGAGTGCATGGAAAAAAAAAGAATACAGAAAGGAATAATAGAAAAAATGAAAGAGATATACAAGGAAACAAAGAGCAAGGTGAGAGCGGATGAAAGAGAAAGTGAATGGTTTTGGACAAAGAGGGGACTGAGACAAGGGTGCCCTCTGAGTCCGCTACTGTTTACAATTTATATGAGTGATATGGAAGATGTGTTAGCAAAAGGACAAGAAGGAGGAGTGGTAGCAGAAAAAAAGAAAATTTGGTTGTCAGCGTATGCGGATGACATAGTGATGGTAGCGAAAGAAGAAAGAGAAATGAATGGAATGATGAGAATCGCAGAGAGATATATGAAAAAGAAGGGATTTGAGGTGAATGAAACTAAAACAAAGATAATAGTGTTTAGTAAGGGAGTAAGGAAAAAAGTAGTATGGAAATGGGGTGAGAAAGAAATAGAGCAGGTGAGAGAATGGAAGTATTTAGGATACATGTTTGAAGAAAGAAATCAAAGTAAGGCGCAGTTGAGAGAATTGGTAAAAAAGGGAAACCAGATGTGTGCGATAGTGTGGAGAATGACAGAGAAAAAGTTTAGAGGAGAATATGAAATAGGGATGACAATGTTTGACAGTCTGGTAAAAAGTGTAATGATGTATGGAGCGGAAATCTGGGGATAGAAAGAGAGGAAAGAAATAGAAAGAGTGCAAGAAAAATATATGAGATGGATGCTAGGGCTAAGCAGAGAAACCCCAGGTTACATAGTGAGAGGGGAAGGAAAGAGAGAAAAAGCAAGAACAGAGGCGGGAAAGAGAGCAGTTAAGTATGAATGCGGGAGAGAGAAGGGTGTGAGATACTGAAAGAATGTGGAAAAATGATGAAAAGAAAGGGCGATAAGCGAATAAAAAAAGAGAGAAAAGAATACTATGAAAGTAAAAGGTTCAGTGTAGAAGAGATTGAGAGGAAAAGAGAAGAGAGGCAATGGGTGAATGGAGAAATGAGAGACCGAGATAGAGATATAGAGAAGCAAGAAAGGAGGGGTGAAATTAGAGAAAGCAGGTACAATACAAAATATGGGGCAATAATTACTGAAGAACTGCCAAGCTACCTGAAAAGGGAAAATAAGAGAGAAAGAAAAATGATTGCTAGATTTAGGTGTGGAAATGAAGAGAGAGAAAATAGATATTGGATAGAAGAAATTGAAAGAAAGTGCAGAATGTGTGGAAAAGAGAGAGAAACATTAGAACACATGATGAAGGAATGTGAGGAGGTAAAAGAGAGCATGTTAGTAAGGGAGGATATAATGAAAGAAAAGAAAAAGGGAATAGAATGGATGAAAATGATAGAAAAAGAGAGAAAAAGATTAAACTGGGTGGATGAGGAAAAAGAAGAATAAGAATAAGAGAAGACATAATGAATGGAAAAAAAAAGAAAAAAGAATGGATGAAAATGATAAAAAGAGAAAGAAAAAAGAAAAAAAAAGAGGAAGGAGAAAGAAGAAGATTTATTTTAATAAAATTTTCATCAACAAATGTCAGTGTCTAACCTGTCAGTGTCTAACCTGTCAGTCGTATCGTAATTTTGGCGAAAATCTACCAAAATACAGTTTAAATCTATAAAATAACTAATAAATAAACATGGGGGTTTTATTTATAAAGGTTTCCTATCAAGAGATTCAATGTAATTTCGTCAAGAAAGAAGGTTTTACAATTTGTCGCCCCCCAAACTGTCAACGGACTGAAGTGTGAATATAATGGGAGAACAATTCAATAAATATTTAAATGAAAACATTGTTTAAAAACTATTTTGAAGCGACCGATAAAGGTTTGATTAATTTTTTAAAAGATTTCAAGGCATTTTGTAGAGAAATATTAGTGCTCCAAACTGTCAAATTAGTGAAGGGAATATAATCGAAATTACAATGAATTTTCAAATGAAAACAACGTTTAAAGGCTATTTTGGAAAGACCGAAGACCGATAAAGGTTTGTAAAGGTTGTATTTAGTTTTTAATAGATTTTAAGGCATTTTGTAGAGAAAAATCAACAAATGTCAGTGTCTAACCTGTCAGTGTCTAACCTGTCAGTGTCTAACCTGTCAGTCGTATCGTAATTTTGGCGAAAATCTACCAAAATACAGCTAAAATCTATAAAATATCTATTAAATAAACATGGGGGTTTTATTTATAAAGATCTCCCATTAAGAGATTTAATGTAATTTCGTCAAGAAAGAAGGTTTTACAATTTGTCGCCCCCCAAACTGTCAACGGACTGAAGTGTGAATATAATGGGAGAACAATTCAATAAATATTTAAATGAAAACATTGTTTAAAAACTATTTTGAAGCGACCGATAAAAATTTGCATAGGCTTGGTTTTTATATTGGAAAAGATAGAAGAAATAATAGAAAGAAAAGCTCTGGGTAGGTTTTTTACTTTTTTTTTATAAAATACTAAAATCTTATATTGATATGGTTTACTTATAATGTAAAATTTTAATATAAGAGAAAAGCTTAATTTGTATATGTTTTCGATGTGTTGAAGAAAACAATTTTTTTTTTATTAATAATAAAAGATAGATTGATTTAAACAAATTTTTAATTAAAATGTATATTTGCAAATTTAATGTTATAAATATAAGTTTTGTTATTGTCTTCTTTTTTTTTTTATTATTTGTTTTTTTTTTAAATTTTTATATTTTTGGTTTGGTTTTTTATATATTTTTTTGTTGTTTTCGTTTTTCTTATTATTTTCTTCTTTTTCTGGAACGTCCTCTCCCCGATCCATATCGACATCATTCTATTTAAATTTAAAAATAAATTAGTAGAAATATTAAATTTTTTATTTAAAAAAAAAAGATGGAGCCCATTTTAATAGGAATTAAATGCATTTTTTGGAGTGTGATGACAGTATTTGATATTTATATAGATATCATCATCATCATAATGATAAAATGCCACAAATGGGGCTTTTAACGCTTTCTAGCGGTACACAAGAACTCTTTCATTTAATTTTATTGGATTCGATTAAATTTAAGATGTTTTAAAATTTTGATAACTAATAAAATTATATTGAAAGAGTACCTATATAATAATGAAAATTGAATTTTTTTTTATTTAATTTTAAAAGAATAATTATATTTTTCTAAAATAAAAAAATTTTTTTTTGTTGCTATAAACAAATTTGTTTATAGCAACCAATAATTACAAAATTTTTTTTTTTAAATTGACATATATATTTATTTGTTTCTTAGTAACACAAACAAAATAATTATTTATAATTTTTTTCATAAAAATAGTTGTGAAAACGTTATTTATAAGAAAATTTTTGCAATTGAATGAAATTATTATTATATGCTGTCTCAGATGCATTAGATTTACAGTAAATGGTTATCTAGACTGTTTATATACAAGGTACATTGTAATTATTTTTGATTGATTATACAATGAAATTATTTTCAGAGAATGCTATAAATCTGGATCTTAATAGTATTAAAATAAATGGAATCTAAGAGGACTGTTGGAGATAGTTGGCAATTCCTATACATATTTCATTTTAAAATGGTAAAAAACTTTATTTAGTAATAATTTTGATTTTTAATTGTTATGAAAAATTTTAAATTTACCACTCTAATATTTTTGACATGACATCGTTGCTGTTAGCAACAAAAAAAAAGATAATAATAAATTAATTATTTTTAGAATTTTTATAAAGTATGTATTTACATATTTTACAAAATTAAGTGTAAAAGTGTTTATTTTTTGCAAAATATAAGTGAAAAGCTTAAAATAAAGTAGGTTTAATAATTATTTAATCTCATTGTCTATAAATCTTTTGTTTAGATAAGATTTGATGAAAATTTTTGAGAAGGCATCTAATTTTTTGGTCTGTTTTACATTTTTTTCTTTATTACAATATGGGTATATAATACGAATGGCTAGAAGAGCTTTTTTGATTATATTATATAAGAACTGTGATTGTAGGAAAATTTATAATTATGTATACGAAAAGTGAGAATAAGTTGTGTTTGAGACCAATCGATGAAAGAAGATTTATATAAATGAATTAAAATCAGATAGAAGTGGAAAATTATTTTCGAAAAGTATCTATACAGAATATATATTTTTTTCTCAATCGTACGTACTTATTTTTATATTTTTAAATAAGCAATTAAATATTTAAAAAAAAAATACGATGTCAATTGTCAATTATTATTACAACATAATCAATTAAAAAATACAAAGTGATCACTTAATATTAATGATTTATATTTTATAACTAACATGAAATATGAAACGTTTTTCTGTCAATTTTAATGTACAAATTTCTATAGAGTGGTCGTTTTTTTAAATTTGATATATAATATATAACTAAAATATAAATAATTTTTTTTGATTTTTTCTTTAGATTATGTAGGATTGTAATTGAATGATTTTAGAAAAATTAAATAGAAAATAGGAAAAAGTTAAGAAAATTAGAAAAAAAAAACAAATAGAAAAAAAAAGAAAGAAAGAATAAAGTATATAATTAATAAAATGTAATACAAACTTTTTTAATAAAAATAAAATATGGTTGTTTTATTGTTGCCTAAGGCAACCTTATATATATAAGAGAGCAAAGTAAGCTAGCAAAAGAGGGAATAAATGAAAAAATTTAATAATAGAAACAACAAAAAATATATAAAATAACAATTTTTATTTCGAAAAAAAAATTAAAATAGACTTGCTTTAAAAGATATTAAAGAGAAGAGAAAGAAAGAAAAAAATTGGAAAAAAAAGAAGAATAAAAATTAAGTATATTAAATAAAATATAATGCAATTTTTTTTTAATAAAAAAGAAAAATTGTTGTTTTATTGTTGCCGAAGGCAACATCTTATAAGAAAGTATGGTAAGCAAAAATATAGGAAAGAATGATAAGCAAAAGAAGGAATAAATAAAAAATAAATACATAATAAGTGAAAAAAATTCTATAAAATAATAATAAATAGTAATATTATTTTTAAAAATTATAGTAGTATATTTAATATAAACATGAAAAAATAAAAAGGAAGAAAAAAAATATAATAAAGAAAATGTGATATAAATTTTTTTTAACTAAATCCAACTAAGGTTGCCGAAGGCAACCGTTTACGTATAAGATAGTAGGGTAAATACAAAAAGAAATAAATAAAAAAATATATTAAAAAAAATATATATATATAAAATAATAATGAATAGTAAAAGTATTTTTAAATATAAATGATATATGAAAGATAGAAAAATAATAAAAAAGGAATAAGTATAATTTATAAAATATAATAAAAGATTTTTAATACATACAAAATATGGTTGTTTTATGTTTGCTTTACATGTAAGAGAGTAGGGTAAGCATAAGAAAGATTGAATAAAAATATATTAATATAAAACACAAAATAAAAAAAAATCATATAATATAATAATAAATAATATTCATTTTAAAGGTAAATAATACCAAATGTTTGCCGCAGGTAATAATCTAAATGAGAAAGTAGAATAAGTACAAAAAGAAATAAATAAAAATATATTACAATAAAAAAATAAATAAACAATAATATAATAAAAAAAAAAGTGCGTCTATTTTACGGTTGCCGAAGGCAACCCCTCTAGGTTCATACACGTTGCCGTAGGCAACCCTCTACTCAAGAGAGTAGGTAAGCACCCGGAGGGTGCGAAACCATACTCTCGTTATTTTAATAAAAATTGTAAATACATTGTAAAACTGTAAAGTTAAACAATAAACCTTATATATTATAAATATGATTTTAGTTTTTACTGGTTGGTATAGCATAACTGTCATAATAACGTCAATGTCAGTGTCATTATAAATAATTTTTTGAAGAAGAAAGGCTTTCACGGCCTGAAGTCATTGAAATATTGACATCTTTCGGAAAAGACCGTGTCAAAAGGTTTAATAAAATTGTCGACGTTTTGCACTCCATCGGTAGACGCGTCATCAAGACAGAAAAATAAAAGTAAAAACAAGCACGCTAACTCGACGTGTGAACCACGCTAGAAGCGAAACTTATTCTCATTTTTTTTACATTTATTTTTTCAACAAATTATTATTATATCTTCAAAAACAAAAGTGTGTATTCAAAACAAAATGGCTTCAAACATCTTAAAAAATATTTTAAAAATTAATTTTTTTTCTTTAAAGTTTAAAAAACACGCTAATTTGATAAAATAGCCTAATAGAAACTATGTATAAAAGGTATTGTGCGCCTTACCCTTATAAAAATAGTTTTTAATTTAATTTTATCGCGCAATTCTGATAAGTAACGGGCGATCAAAAAGCGCTTCTATCAAGTAGGCGTTGAAATAAAAAGCCCATGTTGTTGAAAAACTAGCGAGAAATATTTATATTTTATAATGTTTAAAAAAAAATTGCTAAATAATTTTTAATCCCAACACTACTATTCTTGCTTGCACACATCCAAAATAAGCCACCAAAAAATCTGACGTATGTACTGCAGGTTGTAAAGGTTTACTGTTTTGAGGTTAACAGTTAACATTGTGTAGTTTATTCATTTGATAAAATAAATAAAGCAATTAATAACGAATTTTTTTAAATCAGAATACACTGTCTGAAAATCCGCAATACACGTAGGTATGGAGTATGTCCATTTTCCATTTTCTAAAACAAATACAGATCGGTACAAAAATTTTATTAAAAAAAATTTTTGTTTACTTGTTAGTCCCATTTTTAACAATTGTGACAGTTTCAATCTTTAAAATATTACTGTTTGTAATTTATTTTTTGACATAAGTAACAACTGTCATTTTACATAAGTTCTCTATATCATGGCCTACCTGATAGAAAAACTTTTTGATCACACGGTACAAAGGGAACTGTAATGAAAGAACTCAAATGTTGTCATATCTCACTAGTGCGAAGGCATCCGATTAATTATACTAAATGTGAGAAATTGGGAGTTAACAATAAAATAGTAAAGGTTTTTGTTTTGCTCAGTTTTTATTGGATAATGGAACTGGGTTGCGCACCCTCTGGATGTGTTCGGCAACTTGTATAAAGCCTAGACTACCAAAAAGTTTTATTCAATTATTTTTTTTTTGCTTTAATTTATTTAGTTTTTTATATTTTTCGTCGTTTCTGTTCTTCATTTTTTTTTGTATTTAGTTTATTTTATTTTTTCTATATCTTTTTTACTCAACTGACAAGGAACGGTTCATGTTTTTATGTATGTCCGTTCCTATATTATCCCGTTTTTTTCCAAACTGCCGAATACATTTTGACAGTTATTGAGAACCTAAGCGTTTTTAAATAAGTCTTGAAAAAAAAAACAAAACAGAAGAATTTTGACGCAAAATTTTAATACGCCATTAAAAAAAGTTTACAAAACATATCAAGTAGAATATTAAAATAAATAAAAAAAAGATTACAAAAATATCAATAAATTATTTGTTAATATTAATCAGATTATATTATTAATAATAAGGTTATTATTATTAAGAATTTTTAATCATTCCATATTACGTTTTAATTGTTTTTTCTGACGTTTGGGTAATTCTTTTAATTATTTATTTCACTTATATTTTATTTTCTATCTAAATCTTCAACCCAAAAATTTTTTTTACTTTACATTTTATCTTTTAATTATCATTATTATTATTGTTATTAAATTTTTTTATTAAAGTATTTATTTTTTGTCTTACTTAGGTTTATTATTTTGTTTTGTGGCTTGTATTTTTCAACATTTCTTTTTTTTTTAGATCTTACTTTAATTGCATAATATTTACTCTTTTACTATAGATTGTACTTATCTGTTATCATTTTTTTTTCAATTTTACATTCCCTTTCTTCTCAATTCTTTGTATTTAAACATTTATTTCTGTACTGTTCTTCCTTTTTTGTGTTGCATAATTTTCTTTGTTTGTTCTTTGCTTTTTCTTTGTATGTTTTTGTTATATTTCTTTGCATTCTCTTTAACTTTTTTCTTCTTCTTTTTTATAACTTGTTTTTTAATCTCAGTCTTCAACCATTTAATTTTTTTTTATAAATTTTATATTATCTTCTGATTTTATTCACGACAGAGTAGCTGAGCAACATGAAAAAATAAACCAAATAAGCAATAGCTCTTGCTGAGGATTAGCAAAATAATTAAAGATTAGAGAATTATGAGAAAAAATTAAAATGCTATCTTTATAATTTTTTGTGTATTTTGTAGTTTGTTATCAGTTTTTGTTTGTGACTGTCAAAATTTCTCATATAAACGCTCTTTGACGTAAAAACCCCCCATCTCTCATGAGCATAAGAGAAAGCTTTGCCGTTTTTGCAATGTAATATTATTATAGCAAATAAGAGGGTTTACCCAAAAGCAAAACAAAACAAGTTAATCTCATCCCCCATATCTGGAATATATATAACGAAAGTAATCCACCCCCAAAGCCGCCAAAATAAAGTACAAAGACAACTAAACGTAATTAGGTTGCGTTTCGTGTATGCTTTGGCTTTATGCTTTTACGTTATATAATCTCTCAAGGAAGTGTATAATACCGTACAACGAAAAAATCTAGTAGGCGTAGAAATAAAGAGCGTATGTCAATGATATGAAAATGCAAAATAATTCTTGCACACATTCAAAATAAGCCACGTATGTACTACAGGTTGCAAAAGTGTGCTGTTTTAATGTTAACAGTTAACATCGTGCTGTTTATTCATTCAAATAACTGGTAAATTATTTTAAAACAGTATATTTAGTAACCTAAACAAGTGATAGAAGTGAGGTTAACAACTTGTTGAGACAGTTTTTTGATCGATTTTAAAAAATGTTCTCGTTAGATTTTACACTAGGTTTGCTTCTGCGTGGACGATGTTGGACGCTCCCAGTCTCATTAAAAAATTGCATCTTGAATAAATAACTATAATTAGGAATTATAGCCTACTCAGAAGTATGTTCATTCTTTATTTTCCAAACGAATACAGTTACGGTAGGTTGATTTTATTGAAAATAATTTGTGGTCACTTGTTACGACTATTTTGAACAATTAAAACAATTTGAATCTTTGATTATTTATTTTTTGACATAAGTAAGAACTGTCATTAGACATAAGTTTCTATATCATGGCCGACCTGATAGAAAAACTTTTGGTCGCACGGTATTATAAATAAATAATGAACAGATGGAAAAGAAAAACTTACCCGAATAAATTACAATGACGTTGTTCGATGTTAAATCCAGGACAGGAAGACAGGAGACAATGGCGTGTGCGTTGTTGAATTCCAGAGGAGCAGGTAACGCTGCAGGCTGACCAATCGCTCCAATCGCCCCAACCTGAAACCAAACCATATTATGATTACAATGTTGTCCAAATAATGAAATATTCGGTCTAAATACGAATTTGTTGAAATAATTCAATCAATTTTGTGTAAATAAATATGACAACATTATTTGATTAGTTGGGTAAACCTAATTGTAAGCCGCATACAATTATCTATATTATTAACAAAAACATCGTTTGATATCTTAATAGCTATGAGATTTTGGTGATGTTATATAAATAACGAATATTTTTTAAAATTTACAGTCATAGTCGCCTATGCCTATGAGTTTGTGTAAAACGGACCATAATAATTTTTAAAGAAATGACATCAAATGTCAGAATAATTTCAAAATTTTTAAATTTTTTTATTTTAAAATTAAAAATGAATTACTTGCTACAAGAACAGAAAATCTTTTGATGTTTTAAGACACCGAGAGAAGAGTTTACAGCCATTTTATGCTGTAAAATCTCGCACAGCTTCATGACGATAAAATTGTAGAATTTAATGCTTTGAAATGGTTTAAAACATTTTCAACACAAAATTTGAATTATTTCCAATAATTTTCAATTTAAAAATATTTAAAATGTCTTTAAAATTTGTTTTAAGCATTTTTAATAATTTTTAAGGTTTAATTTATATTTTTATTAAGTTTTAAAAGTTTTTTAGACATTTCTGAGAATTTTTTTAAAAGTTTTTAAAAAAATTTATTGATATTTTCATATTTAATTTTTAAAACTAAAAAAATTTGTTTAAAAATTATTTAAAAGATTATCTAAATGCTTTGAAATGGTTTAAAACATTCTTAATACAAAATTCAAATCATTTTCGATAATTTTTAATTTAAAAATATTTAGTCTTTAAAAATAGTTTTAAGCATTTTAAATACAAATTTTTTAAGGTTTAATTTATATTTTTAATAAGTTTTAAAAGCTTTTTAGAATTTTTTAAGAATTTTTCAATAACTTTTTTAAAAATTTCATTAAATTTTAAATATTTAATTTTTAAAATGTAATAATACGTTTAAAAAATTTTAAATGTACAAATGAATTACTAAAAACTGCTTGAAAACATTATTTAAATGCTATGAATTGGTTTAAAACATTTTCAACACAAAATTTGAATTATTTTCAATAATTTTGAATTTAAAAATTTTTGAACGCCTTTAAAAATTGTTTTAAGCATTTTTAATAATTGTTTAAGGTTTAATTTAAATTATTATTAAGTTTTAAAAGTTTTTTAGAAATTTCTGAGAATTTTTTTTTAAGTTTTTAAAAAAATTTATTAATATTTTAAGGTTTAATTTTTAAAATTAAAAAAATTGTTTAAAAATTATTAAAAGTACAATTAAATTACTAAAAAATAATTTAAAAGATTATTTAAATGCTTTGAAATAGTTTAAAACATTCTTATTACAAAATTCAAATTATTTTCGATAATTTTCAATTTAAAAATTGTTTTAAGCATTTTTAATGATTTTTTAAGGTTTAATTTAAATTGTTATTAAGTTTTAAAAGTTTTTTAGAAATTTTTGAGAATTTTTAAATAGTTTTTAAAAAATGTCTTGATCTTTTTATATTTAATTTTTAAAATTAAAAAATTTGTTTAAAATTTATTAAAAGTACAGTTAAATTACTAATAAATAATTTAAAAAATTATCTAAATGCTTTGAAATAGTTTAAAACATTCTTAATACAAAATTCAAATTATTTTTGATAATTTTCAATTTAAAAATATTTAAACGTCTTTAAAAATAGTTTTAAGCACTTTAAATAATTTTTTAAGGTTTAATTTATATTTTTAATAAGTTTTAAAAGCTTTTTAGAATTTTTTAAGAATTTTTCAATAACTTTTTAAAAAATTCATTAAATTTTAAATATTTAATTTTTAAAATGTAATAATACGTTTAAAAAATTTTAAATGTACAAAGGAATTACTAAAAACTGCTTGAAAACATTATTTAAATGCTTTGAAATGGTTTAACACATTTTCAACACAAAATTTGATTTATTTTTAATAATTTTTAATTTAAAATTAATTAAAAGTCTTTAAAAATTGTTTTAAGCATTTTTAATATTTTTTTAAGATTTAATTTATATTTTTAATGAGTTTTAAAAGCTTTTTTAAATTTTTAAAAATTTTTCAATAACTTTAAAAAAATTTCATCAAACTTTTCATATTTAATTTTTAAAATTTGATAATACGTTTAAAAATTTTTAAAAGTACAAATGAATTACTAAAAACTGCTTTAAAAGATTATTTAAATGCTTTGAAATGGTTTAAAACATTTTTAACACAAAATTTTAATTATTTTCAATAATTTTCAATTTAAAACTATTTAAACGTTTTTTGAAAATAGTTTTAAGCATTTTAATAATTTTTTAAGATTTAATTTAAATTATTATTAAGTTTTAGAAGTTTTTTAGAAATTTCTGAAAATTTTTAAATAATTTTTAAAAAAATTTACTGATCTTTTTATATTTCATTTTTAAAATTAAAAAATTCGTTTAAAAATTATTAAAAGTACAATTAAATTACTAAAAAATAATTTAAAAGATTATCCAAATGCTTTGAAATGGTTTAAAACATTCTTAATACAAAATTTAAATTATTGATTTTTAAAGCAATTACATCAAATGTCAGAATAATTACAAAATTTTTTAATTTTATTATTTTAAAATTTGAAATGGTTGTCTCACAAGAACCGAAAATTTTTGTGAAACTTATTTTCGTAACGGCCACAGAGTTATTGAGGTTTTAAGACACCGAGAGAAGATTTTACAGCCATTTTTTGCACAGCTTCATGACGATGAAATTGTAGACGGGTATTTTCCGCAAGACGGCGCCACTCCACCTATTACATACGAGACCTTGAATATGGTACAACAATTTTATAATCGTTAGTTATCAGCCGAAATACAGCTATAACTTCCCTTTCAAGATCCTGCGACCTCACTCTTGTGACTTTTTTTTGTGACGCTATTTAAAGAACTCGATTTTCCAGTAACGCTTAAATAACCTCAATGAGTTCCGCCAGACCATAGTTGCCAAAATTAAAAATAATTCTCAAAAATTGTTAGTTGTTAAATTTGTTAATAACCTTATTTCTTTATCAAAGTTTATTTTTTTGTTTGTTATAACAATACAAGTACTTCTAAGTGCTTTTAATTTAATCTCATTAACGTGTTGAACTATCGATTCATTAAATTAAAAGTGAGGTTAAATTTAGTTAAGATGTCAAATTAGTAACTGCCACTTCAATTTGATGGTAAATTTAAAAAAACACCCAATTCTTGTTATTATATACAGAGTTGATAGCTGTGCAAAGCCTAAGATATTTTCTAATAGCAATAAGCAAATCGAAAACACGAGGATTGGGCTGCGCATCCTTCGGGTGTTTACTCTTTAGTTGTTTGTGACAGTCTGCATAAATGCCGAAGTGTTGCGTTTGGTAATTTGTACAAAGCGCTTTTACGCATTTAATGTTCATAATATAATAATGTTCATTATTTTTATACATAATTAATTAAATGCATTTAAGACCTGATAGTAAACAGTAGCGCACGTAACAAAATATTAAATAATTAACTATTTTTAAACTAATTTATTTAGTCGACTCACTGTTAGTTTAGAATCGGTTTCTTTATTTATTCGCAATCAATTTCTCTTTTCTTTATTTTTCTTTCTATATTTTTTACTTTTTTTTTTGTTTTAACAAACAACTCACACTGTTTTTTCTCTCTTTTTATAAATTATTATATAAAATAATATTTATTTTATGTACCGGGTGGTTAAATTAGAGAAGACGTCGACTGTATCTCAGAAAACAGTCAGAGTAAAAGTTTGAAAAAAAAATTCTAATAAATCAAAACCGATTATTTGATTATGACACTTAACAGCTTATTGAAAGAAAAAAAATTATTCAATTTTATTTTTAAAATCTGACTTTTTTAAGATTTTTTAAACATAAAAAATATTTTTTTTATAAAAAAGAGCTTAAAATTTCACAACAGATGAGAATATTTTTACAAAAACAAATTTAGGTATGTAATACTGAAAAAACAAACTTTTTTTCTTAAAAATTATATTAACTTTGTTTAAGATTATCTAAGTATGCTTTTCACGGCATACTTTTTCAATTGACAGCTTGCTTCAAACCCATGTATTGTTTGAATTATTTGTCAGGTCAAGTTAGGTCAGATCAGGTAAGATTTTGTGTAAAAATTAAAAAAAAAAAAATGTTATTGTTAAATTAATTTCATTATGTCAATATTAAATAGAAAAAAAACTTAACTTGCTGTAAGAACCTAATTCATTGTTTAATTTGAATCAATGTTTTTTAGCATTAAATATAGTTCAAAACTGTTTATTTTTACTGAAATTTCAGGTTTTTGTGTTATTAATTGTATAATCAAAAACCCAATGCTATTTTTAGAATAAACGCACCTTTTGTAAATAATAATACTAATAATTTTAATAATACCAGTTTCAGAATACTGTTTAATTAATTTGTAAACAATAGTAGATTGTTGTACTAGTTGCACAAGACATTTGTTTGTGACACACATGGGTTTGAAGCACGAGTTGCAGAGCATAAAATGCTTTAAATGAATAAGTGTCACAAACATGTCTTGTAAAACATGCTATTTTTTCAATTTTGCTTTTATTAATATGTATAATACAATATTAAAATTATGAAAATATAAAAAAATCCATCTAGTGAGTTTTTTTCTCAGGTTGGTATAACATAACACTCATGAACCGTAATGTCAATGTTATCGACGTCTCAACTACTAACCATATCAACCCACAGATAAGTCACAGAAAACGATTACACAAAATTTAATTTTGTCTACTTTTTGTAGAAACGGTGTCACAAAATCAACATTGTAAATGTAAATGTAAAATAAAAAAAAAATTATGTTGTAACATTATTAATTATTTGAGAACCAGGGAGAAGATTCAAAAAGCTATCGAAGGTTATAGGACTTTTCCAGTCGGTTCCAGACTGTAGTCACCATATAAGCGAGCAGCAAGCGAGAGTGGGAGTCAGTTCGAATTGAAGTCCAATAGAGTTCACGAGTGTATCGAACAAAATATAAATTAAATGTTCAAATTGTTATATGAAACTTTATACAAATTAGTGTAATCTTGATAATTCATATAAATTAGTGTGAAATTAGTAGTGCAATATTAGTATATAAATAAATAAGTGTGTAAATGTCTTATATAAATAAACTGTACAGCTTTTACGTTACAATATGTAAAATTTTCTATTTTTGCATTATATAACTTTATTTCTGTGAAAATGTTGTCATTTCCAACACAGTGCATTAATAGATTATTTAGATCTACTCTTGCTATGGAATTTTGGAAATGGAAATGAAATTAGATAAAATGAATTGTTTAGTCAATAAAACAGATTGCTTATGTTATTGAACTGACCATTAGAAACAATTTAGAGTAAACAATAATAATTAATGTAATCTAGATGCGGCTTTTCTCGTCCCTTTACGTTGGTATAACTGCAAGGATTATTAACTGTTTTATTAGGTAGATAATCCAGATTTCTGCACTCCTAAAGTCCAGCTATTATTAGTGTTTGAGTTGATGTAATTTTATCTCCAGCTTTCTGGCATAGCCAGAGGTGATTTTGTTGATCATTGCACGTTTGAGTGTACGTTTATTTATTTTATTTACTGCTGGTATTAATGATAAATTAAATAAACTTGAAATAGTTAATTAAATTAAATTAATTAAGCAACTGTCAAAATAATTATCAACTTGATGATAAGTTTAATCAAAGAAACATATAGACTTTTTAATTTGACAGATTTGAGTTAAGCGGCACAATTAGTCGGATTTGCACGTCGTTTGCGTGTACTTTTATCAATTTTATTTTACTGTTTCTTCTATTATAGTATTAATGATAAACTAGTAAATTCTAATTAGTAAATTAATTAAGCAACTGTCAAAATATTTATTAATTTGATAATAAATTTAATTAAATAAAAATATGCTTGTCAATTTGATTATGATTATTTTAAATAATAAACATATTTAAGTTAAACAGCACAATTAGTCAGATTATCAATATTTAGCAGGAAGTTATTTTTGATAATCATTGCACATCGTTTGCGTTTACTTTTATCAATTTTATTTTACTATTTATTCTATTATCAGTATCAATAATCAACAGATATATACAAATTAGTAAATTAAATTAAATTATTTAAGCAACTGTCAAAATATTTATCAATTTGATTATAATTATCAATTTGATTATAATTATTTTACATGAAAAACAGATTTGAGTTAAACTGCACAATTAATCAGACTATCAATATTCAGCAGAAGGTAATTTTGATAATTATTGCACATCGTTTGCGTTTACTTTTATCAATTTTATTTTACTATTTATTCTATTATCAGTATCAATAATCAACAGATATATACAAATTAGTAAATTAAATTAAATTAATTAAGCAACTGTCAAAATAATTATCAATTTGATTATAATTATCAATTTGATTATAATTATTTTACATGAAAAACAGATTTGAGTTAAACTGCACAATTAATCAGATTATCAACATTCAGCAGGAGGTAATCTTGATAACCATTGCACGTCGTTTTGTGTGTACTTTTATCAATTTTATTTTACTATTTATTCTATTATAGTATTAATGATAAACTAGTAAATTCTAATTAGTAAATTAATTAAGCAACTGTCAAAATATTTATTAATTTGATAATAAGTTTAATTAAATGAAAATATGCTTGTCAATTTGATTATGATTATTTTAAATGATAAACATATTTAAGTTAAACAGCACAATTAATCAGATTATCAATATTTAGCAGGAAGTTATTTTTGATAATCATTGCACATTGTTTGCGTTTACTTTTATCAATTTTATTTTACTATTTATTCTATTAAAGTATCAATAATCAACAGATATATACAAATTAGTGAATTAAATTAAATTAATTAAGCAACTGTCAAAATAATTATCAATTTGATTATAATTATCAATTTGATTATAATTATTTTACATGAAAAACAGATTTGAGTTAAACTGCACAATTAATCAGATTATCAACATTCAGCAGGAGGTAATTTTGATAACCATTGCACGTAGTTTTGCGTGTACTTTCATCAATTTTATTTTACTATTTAGTATTAATAATAAACAGATATATACAAATTAGTAAATTAAATTAAATTAATTAAACAACTGTCAAAATACCTATCAATTTGGTTATAATTATTTTACATAAAAAACAGATTTGAGTTAATCTGCACAATTAATCAGACTATCAATATTCAGCAGGAGGTAATTTTGATAAACATTGCACATCGTTTGCGTGTATTTTTATCAATTTTATTTTACTATTTATTCTATTAATGTATTAATAATTAACAGATAAATACCAATTAGTACATTAAATTAAATTAATTAAGCAACTGTCAAAATAACTATTAGTTTGATAATAAATTTAAATAAAGAAATAATTGTTTTTCAGTTTGATTATAATTATTTTACATGATAAACAGATTTGAGTTAAAGGGCGCAATTAATCTGATTATCAATATTTACCCGGAGGTAATTTTGATAACCATTGCACGTCGTTTTGCATGTACTTTTATTAATTCTATTTTACTATTTATTCTATTATAGTACTAATTATAAACTAGTAAATTCTAATTAGTAAATTAATTAAGCAGTTGTCAAAGTAATTGTTAATTTGATAATAAATTTCATGAAAGAAAAATGTGCTTGTCAATTTGATTATGATTATTTTAAAGGATAAACATTATTTAAGTTAAACAGCACAATTAATCAGATTATCAATATTTAGCAGGAGGTAATTTTGATAATCATTGCACGTCGTTTGCGTGTATTTTTATCAATTTTATTTTACTAGTTATTCTATTAATGTATTGATAATTAACAGATAAATACAAATTAGTACATTAAATTAAATTAAATTAATTAAGCAATTGTCAAAATAATTATCACTTTGATGATAAATTTAATTAACGAAAAATGTGCTTTTCCGCTTGATTATTTCTATTTTAAATGATAAACAGATTTGAATAAAACGGCACGGATTTGAATCAGATTATCACTATACAAGTAATTTTGATAATCATTATTGATTATTTTATCAATTTTAATTAATTATTTATTCCATTAAAGTATTATTAATAAACAGATAAACTCAAATTAGTACTTAAAATAAAATAAAATTAATGAAGCATTTGTCAAAATAATTATTAATTGAATAACAAATTTAATTGAGAAAAATTATTTTTTTAATTTGATTATTATTATTTTAAATAATAAACAGATTTGATTAGACGCCACAGTTTATCAAATTATCAATATTTAGCAAAAGATAATTTTGACAATTATTTCACGTCGTTTGTGTTTACTTTTATCAATTTTATTTTATTATTTATTCTTTTATAGTGTTATTAATAAATTAATAAATGAGTATCAAATCAGTACATTGAACAAAATTAATTAGGCAACTTTCAAAATAATTAACAATTTGATGATAAATTTAATTAAAAAAAATATTGTTTTTTAATTTGATTATAATCATTTTACATGATAAACTGATTTGAGTTGAACGGCACAATTAATCAGATTATTAAGGTATAGCAAAAGCTAATTTTGGTAATCATTGCACGCAGTTTTATCAATTTTATCAATTTATTATTGTAATAACAATAAAACACTAGATTCAAATTAGTACATTGATCTAAATTAAATTTAATAAATTAATTAAGCAAACTGTCAAATAATTATCAATTTGATGATAAATTTAACTAAGAAAAATATTGCTTCTAAATTTGATTATGACTATTTTACATGATGAACAAATTTGAGTTAAACGGCGCAATTAATCAGACCATCAGTATTCAGCAGAAGGTAATTTTGATAATTATTGCACGTCGTTTGTGTGTACTTTTATCAATTTTATTTTACTATTTATTCTATTAATGTATTATTAATAAACAGATAAATACAAATTAGTACATCAAATTAAATTAAATTAATTACGCAACTGTCAAAATAATTATCAATTTGATAATAAATTTGAATAAAAAAAAACTTGTTTTTCAATTTGATTATAATTATTTTACATGATAAACAGATTTGAGTTAAGCTGCACAATTAATCAGACTATCAGTATTCAGCAGGAGGTAATTTTGATAATCGTTGCATGTCGTTTGCGTGTACTTTTATCAATTTTATTTTACTATTTATTCTATTAAAGTATTAATATCAAACAGATATATACAAATTAGTAAATTAAATTAAATTAATTAAGCATCTGTCAAAATAATTATCAATTTGATTATGATTATTTTAAATGATTAACAGATTTGAGTTAAACGGCACAATTAATCAGATTATCAATATTCAGCAGGCGATAATTTAAATTAATTGAACTACTGTAAAAATGTTTTGTTTGCTTATAATTATTCCCTATGATTTAACTTTGAGCCAATTTATGTTAGACGGCACAATTAGTCAAATTTCTGCTCGTAAATCTAGGAATTAGTTTATGTGTAATTTTACCTCTCACTTTATAGTATAGTAAAAGCTATAGTTATTCAAATGCTAGTTTGCGTTTATGAGGGTGTACCGCTTATAATGAACCAAAAGCCTACAGTTCACAAATAAAAGTCTGACCAGAGGTAGGGTCTTATACAGAACCGTATTTTGTTATGCGATAAAGATTTGCCTTATATTGCAATTTTATTTTGTACAGAGGGTTTCAATATGTTTAATTGTGAATATGCTATTGTTTTATTTGTATTAAATATATTTTGTTAACAACAACTCTAGATAAAAACAGCTCTGTACAATTTTGGCATCGACTGGTTAAAATTTTATTTATGACAGATTTGTCCTCAGCTTGTTACCGCCAAGTCTAATGCCATAAATGCAAACCAGGCTTTGGGTAACTATAATTTTATTAATTGTTGCGTCTTTGCGTATACTTTTATCAATTTTATTTTACTATTTATTTGAAGTCCTTAAATAAATAATATAAATATTGACATCTTTCGGAAAAGATTGTGGCGAAAGATGTTAAAATTTCAATAACTTTGAGCCGTAAAAGCTTTTCTTTATCAATTAAATAAATTAATTAAAATTAGTCAACTAATTAACGTAAATTAAATAAGATCAAATAATATAAGTCTCAATATAAATATCAATGTAATTTAATATGTATTTATAACATCATTAAAACAAACAACAATTGACAAACACGGCTCTGTACAGTTTAGACATCGACTGGTTGAAATTTTGTTTATGACAGATTTGTCCTAAGCTTGTTACCGCCAAGTCTAATGCCATAAATGCAAATCAGGCTTTCGGTAACTATAATTTTATTAATTGTTGCGTGTTTGCGTATACTTTTATCAATTTTATTTTAGTATTTATTTGTAGTACTTTAATAAATAATATAAATATTGACATCTTTCGGAAAAGATTGTGTCGAAAGATGTTAAAATTTCAATAACTTCGAGCCGTAAAAGCTTTTCTTTTTCAATTAAATAAATTAATTAAAATTAGTCAATTAATTAACGTAAATTAAATAAGATCAAATAATATAAGTCTCAATATAATTATCAATGTAATTTAATATGTATTTATAACATCATTAAAACAAACAACAATTGACAAACACGGCTCTGTACCGTTTAGACATTGACTGGTTAAAATTTTATTTATGACGAATTTGTCTTCAGTTTGCTACCTCCAAGTCCACTGCCAAAAACGCTAATCTGGCTTTGAGTAACTATAATTTTATTAATTGTTGCGTGTTTGCGTATACTTTTCTCTATTTTATTTTACTATTTATTTGTAAATAAAATATTTTTAAATAAATAAATTAAAATTAGTTGAATAAATAACGTAAATTCAAATGTCGATAAATGGCGATCCATGCTATATTTTGTCCACATTGAAGAAACCGCGAATCTTTTTTTGGCGTTGAAGAAGTAACCCAACAGCACGTCTTGGCTTACCCCACAAACATTGTTTTCCTGTTTTCAGTTATTGATACTATTGTTACAGATATTGTATACTCACTTAATTCAAAGTGTCCCTAGATTTCTTGGGTAGCAAACTCATTTTTCCCCTTAGAAAACTACAGCTGTCAATTGTGCGCATTTAAAAGTCTTCCGTAAAAACAAATTAAGACCGATAGTTTTGCACATTTATAGATAAATCACCCCGAGACACAATCACAAAATGTTAAAAGAAAAAAACACAACTAGTATCAAAATATGTATTACAAAATACAAAAAAAGCACAGTAAAATCCTCAGCTTAAACAGAAACTAAAAATTCGAAAATGTTACTATTATTTTATAAAAAGAAAAACGACTTTTATTTAACCTTATTACATGTATGATAATATTTTTTTTTAAATTGTTTTTTAATTTAAATAATTAATTGAAATTTTTAAAAATCTGTTTAAAAAAAGACTTGAAACGTACCAAATATAAGTTATCTATTCTATTACTAAATACGTTATACTACAATTTTTCAAAACTATCTATACTTTCTTTTAAGATTTTCTAAGCAATTTAAAAAATTTTTTTTAATTAGATCTTTGAGTTATTGTAGAATAATATTTTATTCTACAATAATTCAAAAATCTTAGACTTTAAAAATTTGTAAATATGTAATTAAATTATTTTCAAATTAGGAATTTCTTTTTTATCATCTATTCAAATATCTTTTTGAACATTTTAGAATTTTTTAAATCATTTTAAATCTTAAAAAAAAGTTTTAAAGTTTCTTAAAAAAATGTGTAAATATTTTTTCCAGAAATCGTCTTGGAAACAACATTATCCTGCTTATTTACGCGCAGGAAAATTGAGTTTTCCGGACTAGTACTGTAAAAACTTTACAAGACGCAAAATAAAAAAGATACTCTAGTAACTATAGTTGCCAACAAAATTGAAAAACTTGACTTTTGTGGAATTTGTCAAAAAAAATTGTAAAATTTGTAAATTTTGACTTTTTTTTCAATTTCCGGAAAAATTTAATACAAAACACGTCAGTAAAATCTCTTACTTGACTCGGAGCTTTGAAATACTCGGCACAAAGTGCCTCGTATTTCAATTTAGCTTCTCTTCAGTAATGTGAAATTTTTGTGACTTTTATGTAAATAACTATTATTGAAATTGTTTGAAACGTACTTATTTGAATATTTTTTCAAGTATTTTAAAATTTTTAAGTTTTTAATAAAATTTCTTGAAGAAATTTAAATCTTTTTAAAATTATAAAGATAAATTTAAAATTAATTATTTTTAATTTATATTAATAACCTTTGTACTTTTTAATTTTTATTTATTGTTAAAATAATTAAAAAACATTTTTTAATTTTCTTTTTAATTTATAAAATTATCGAAAATATATTCTACAATTCTAATTGAACATTTTCGAAACAAATTTAAAAAATATTTTAAATGCTTTAAAACCTGTTTATTCTAATTAAAAAAACAATTAATAAATTTATTTATACATATTGTTGAAAAGCCCTTTAAAAACATTTTAAAAGGATCTAAAAATAGTTTTAAGCTTTTATAAATTGTTTTAAGATTCTTTCCAAGCTACTTGAAATTTGTTAAAAATTATTTATAATTATTTTTAAAACGTATAAGCTTGTATGTATTATTGTAAAAATGAGCTTGAACAACTAATATGAAAATAATACAAAATACCAAAAAAAAAAAACAACATTAAAAACAGTGCAATATTTTCTGTTTTAATTAACACATAGGTATAAACACTATACTAAAAGCTCTAAAATGTCGCTATTGTTTTATAAAAAAAAAGTAGTACTCTTTAAAAACAACAAGAGAACACTACATAAAACTACAAAAAGAATAATAACAAATAATATCCTGCTAAAAAGATGGTAGAAAATAATACAAATGCTTGATTTTTAATAGAAAAACTGATTTTTGCAAAATTTTAAGTATAATTTTAAAGCTTTTTGATTGAAGACAGAGAAAATATTATTTAAATCAGTTTATAAACAAACAAGTTTTGCATCAATATTGATACGAAATATTTACATTCTATGAAAAAATTGGCTTTCTATAGAAGAAAAAAAACTGAAAAAATAACCAGCAAATACATAGTCACCATGTATTAAATACTAATTTGAAAAAAAAATGCGATATTGACTGAAAAATTAATGACTCAAATGTATCAACCAATAAATAAAAAAAAACAAAAAAAAAATTAAATAAAATACACATTTAACGATTATTAATATTTAAAATTTTTCTATAAATTTTGAAATAAAAATAAAATAAAAATGAAAAAAAAAGAATTGTGACGTAGCTTTCAAACAAAATGTTCAGATATCAATTCTGACTTTGACAATGAATCTACTGATGATCTTTTTTTTATATTTTATATTTTGTTAGCAAATTGTTTCAATATATTATTATGTAGGTAAACCTGACTAAAAATTAATATAAACCACAATAAACAACAAAAATAACTATACAAAAGAGACAATTAGGTATTAATTTAAAATTTTTAGATAAATTTCAAAAACCGATTGAAATAAAAATGTGAACAAGTTTTAAATTTATGTGATTATTATTATTCTACTAAGTTTTTTTGATAATTTTGACAAAAGATGACAGAAATATAGATAATCCACTAATGATCTTTAATTTGTCTTAAAGCACGCATTTGTTTTGTTCCTTTTTCTTAATATTTTATAATAGTAAAGTATAACATTTGAAGATAAGTATATTTCTTTGAACTAAAATAATTTAAATATTTAAAAATAACTAAATTTATAACTTTTGATAAGCGTCAACACTTTTAGCCTCCAGGGTGGCCTAATTTTTCTTGAGTGACTTATTTGTTGTTAACACACGAGTACAATACATGGTTTTATCCAACATCTCTCTCTGTAAGAATTCTTAAAAAGTCATCAATGCCCAAACTTTATTTTATTTCAACTCATCTACAAAGATTAGTAGCAGTCTATGATTTGGTTGCCATACAGTGGCACAAAATTGGGAAAGGAAAAATACTAGTAAACCTCCAAGACTAGGAAACGAAGAAAAAAATTATAAAAAATAAAAAAGAGTTAAGAAAAGAAGAAACAACTAAAAACCTCTACATAGATGATAATTTAACAAAGAGGGAGAGAGAGGTCCAGAAAAAATTAAGAGAAATCGCAAAAGAAAAGAGAGGACAGGGAATAAAAGCAATGGTTGGATATAGAAAGATATTTGTGGAGAGAAAAACATTCAAATAGAATGAGAAAGACCTGAAACTGCAGGTTTTTTAGGGGGAAAAGGGAGAGCTAAAAGAAACAATGAAGAAGACACAGGCAAATGTACAATGAAAACTGAGAAGACTAATGAAACAAATAAAGATATAAGCAACGGTAAAAAAAAGATACTATTTTAGAATGTAGCGGGATTAGCAAAAAAAGAAAACAATTTCAGGGATTATGTAAAACTTTTTGACATAGTAGGTTTAGTAGAAACATGGATAAGAGAAAAAAGCTGGGAAAAAATAAAGAGAAGGTTACCAGCAGAATTTAATTGGGAGTGTCAAGAGGCAAAGAAAGAAAAAAAGAAAGGAAGGGCAGCAGGAGGGATACTCACGGGAGTGATAAAAGGAATAAGAAAAAACAACTAGGAAAAAAAAGAAATAGAGGGACTCATGGAGAGAAATATCGAAATAGACAAACGATGGTGGAAAATAATGACGATATACAGCAGAGAGATAGAAAAAACAATAAAAAACATAGATGAAACAGTGAAAGAAAACACAGAAGAATGCATACTTATAGGAGGAGATTTTAACGGGAGAATTGGGGAAAGAGATGCGAGAAATTGGGAGGAAGAAAAAGGAGATGGGAAAAAGAAAACCAAAGACCAAAAAAAAAATGTGGAGGGAAAAAAGTTGATGGCATGGTTAGAAGAAAAGGGATGGGAGATACTGAATGGTAATAAACAAGGGGATGAAGAAGGAGAGTGGACGTATGTAGACAGTAAGGGAGAGTCGGGGATAGACTACGGAATAACAAATGAAGAGGCGTGGGGAAAAGTGAAGAACTTTAAAATAAAGGACAGAATAGAGTCAGACCACCTTCCAATAGAAATAAGCCTAGAAGGCAGAAATAGCCAAACAGAAGAAAAAAACAGGACAAAAGTAGAGCAGAAGAAGGTAATAATTAAAGTGTGGAACGAGCAAGGCGTGAAAGAATACCGGAAAAAGCTGAAAAACGTCAAGTTCGAAGGGCAAGAGATAGAGAAGATGGAAGTGGAGTTAAAAAAATTACTAGAAAAAGCAACGACAACAACAGAAGTAAGCAGTAAAAAAAACAGAAAAGAGAAATGAATGATGGGATAAAGAATGCTACCAGCTAAAGAAAAAAGCCACAAAAGCGCTAAGGGAATTTAAAAGAAAGCAAGTAAATAGAAAAGTTTTCTTAGAAGTAAAAAGAAAATAAGAGACAAAAAAGAGAAGAAGAAGATAAAGAAATAAAAGCTGTAACCGTGAAGTTACACAAGGGGAAAAGGAGAGGAGGGAATAAAGGAAATAGGAAAACTCGAGGACAGGCTAATCTCGGCTAGCTTTACCTTGTTCAAAATTTGCCCGGTAGTTCAGCCGTAAAGGCGTGAATCTAAGAACACAGGTGGTGGATATAGCGCCACTCAACCTAGCACAGACAATAGCCGAAATTAACCTCCCTTTAGCCTTTTAGGGGTCAAGACCTGCAGGCTAAACAAAAGCTCCAGTAAAATAATATTAATATATTGAATAAATAAAAGAAAATACAACAAACAAAAAAAACTAACTGATAGCAATAAGTGATATTGGCCTCAAAATGAAATATAATAAAAAAACAAATAAATCCGGAATGTTCAAATAATTAATTAATTCTAAATAATTCAAATAAAATTTTATCACAATTTTCACACAATTAGACAGGACTCGATGCAGTTTGAGTTAGACAAGACAATTCCCTTGTAGTTAACTCAAGCACCCCTTACAGGTTGTCCTGATTACCACAAACAATAAAGGCAATAATTTAATATAAGGAAAAATATAATATAAGGAAGGTTTTCTTCACTTTAAAGGTGTCGTTCAAAGGCTTACTAACATTCACACATTCATTCTACCTTTCATAGACCTTGAACTAACCTTATCTGCTGTTTCCGTTGGAGATGGTTGTTTTTGCGGTGCTTTACTCCTCGGAAGCTCGATGGTAGATAGTTGGATAACAGGAGGAAAAGAGATCGAGTGCCGCAATTGAGTCGTCTTTTGACCCTAGACTCGCCTAGCCCTACATGACCCGCGAAGTAAAACCGTTAGTGGTGGAATTAATGAGACTGTTTAACTTACCCCTTCTGACGTCACGTAATCGCGAAAATGGTAAAGTCGTTATCAAAACGTGGCTTCAAAGCCGTACCAATTTTCTTGTCAAAAAAGTCGTGAACACACGTAATACCCACTACCGGGTTTATTTGACTCACTACTTTGGCGTAGAAGGGTACACTAACACTACGTACGGTAGCGGACTTAAAAATGCAACATGGGCGCTAACACCACTTCTATATATAGAGTCGGTATCTTTCACGCCTAAAATCTGGTAAATTCTGCTTTACTATCGGATTATTCTTTTCCTATCCGTTAAAAACTACCTGGGTTTTTTTTTCCCTGGCCAATAAAAAAAGTTAGCTTGCTTTACTTTATATACAGAGTGTTCAGAAAAGACAGTTACTCGAAAGACATAAATTGTCTTAAAGGCGTCGGGTATTTTACAATATGGAAGAAATCAAAAGTGAAAGAGAGCATATTCAACAGTTTCTATATTGTGGCGTAGGCGTGGGTGGTTTTAATAAATAAAGAAAGATTATGTTTTATTTATTTAATGACAAAATAGTGGTGTTTTATAATTGGCTTAAGAAAATATTGTCCACAATCATCAGCTTATACAGTTCTCAAAGATTTAATTAGTTTCTTTAATACCAATTGTATGTTTTCCAATTAAATTGGCGTCCATTTACAAGATTGAATCGAGTAAATACGGAGAGAAAAAATAAGAAGAAAAACAAAGCGAACAAGGAGAGTTAGCAAAATAATTTACGACAGCCTTAAAAAGCTACTAGTGTAACAGCAATCCTGTATAAGACGGCTTCTTCCAGTAGAGACTCTCTTAAATTGAAAGTAATGGCAATGGAGAGAGAAACTCGTTCACTTCGACTGAAACTTTGTTATGTTAAATGGTGTTGCTTTCAACTATACCGCCTAATTATCGCCAAAAAAAAAGCTGAAATGACGTTAGTTTATTATAGAAACTTGTTCTTATTATCAGTAGCAATGATAAAGCAGAAATCTAAAGCTCCTTGAAGACTATTTTATCGCTTTATAATTGGTACAACTGCAGTACAACCAGTTGCCGCATTTTTTCAAACTGATATAATAGATTGCAGAGTTCTCTGACATGATAGAAAAGAAAAAATTTTTGAATTCTTCGCATTTTGCAGCTGGCCTGTGCAGGAAATGGCATCAACTTCTTATGCCTATTTAGCACAATTCATTTACATATTGTGCATTTTCAGTTTACTACCTGTTTCGCGAAGAAATAACAGCGCTAAAGTATGATTTGTGTTGACGTATATTGGCTGAACGTGGACAACTGTACATTCCAATACGTAACTAATTAGCAACAAAACCATCTATCACCTAAGGTCTTAAACGGGGAATTTGCAACTATTGCAGACGCGATTTTAAGGTGGTATTGCGAACACGAAATGATAACAGCATCTTGTATGGGCGTAGCCTGTCAGTGAAATTGTGACATTTCTTTCCGAATAAACACAAAAAAAGGATCTAATACTGCTAAAACATAGTTGTTGTGTGCTTGTTTTCATCAAATGTTTTAATATTTGGAAAAAATATTAAAATTTGCAACTGTTGCAGACGCGATTTTAAGATGGTATTGCAGACACGAAATGATAACATTATCTTGTATGGGCGTAGCCTGTCAGTGAAATTGTAACATTTCTTTCCAAATAAACACAAAAAAAGATCTAATACTGCTAAAACATAGTTTGTTGTGTGCTTGTTTACCTCAACGGTTTTAATATTTAGAAGAAATATATTTTTTTGTTTACATAAATTGCTGGAATCTGATTAACTAAAATTTGGAAAAAATGTATCACAAATAAATTTGAAAGCTAATTTGTTTTTTAGTAAATTTATCCAACACCTACTATATGATGACGTTATAAAAATAATGTTTTTGATTGAATTATGGGGTCTATAAAACACAAGTAGTCTTATGAATCCATAATACAGCTGTTTTTATATAATTCAACAGTTTACAAAAAATATACCAATCAAAAAATACAATTACATATAACAGGAATCATAAATCATATCATTTGTTGAGATTTACGTTAACATTTAAATTAAAAGAAATAACTTTATTTTCTTTATTTTTGCACTTCAATGTTGTTTCTACATTCATTCGATTTCTGCTTCTCAGTGTTTACAATAAAATTACATTCTGTTTTTGAACTCCCACCCAGTATTTGCTTAGCAATGTCTATTTTGCTCCAACTTGACTGTTCAACATACGCTTCTGCCACGGTTGTCGACTTCTATTGGTCATAACATTTGATTATACCTAGATTAACCTTATGAGAGTCTTTATTATATTTTAGATATTTTTCTTGTCAGATGTTTTCTGGTGAATAAAATTGAAAACAAAACAATTCAGTTTCACTACTATTATTGTTTTTTGAAGTATGACTCTCTCTGTCCAGGAGTCACAGCAATTTTGTAATAAACAATATTAAAATAATTATTATTAATTCCTTTTAACAACTGCTTATAATTAACCTGATTTTTAATTATATCAGTATTTAGCTTATAACTAGACATTTCTTTCTTATATCAATACTAGCTGACCCGGCGAACTTCGTACCGCCTAACAGTCAATGAATGTCGTGTTACTTTTTAGCTGAACTAATTTAGGCTTTGATGAACGTAAAACAATGATACAAAATAATATATTTATATAGATAGAAACAAAAAAGTATTTTATTATGATAAATGATGATGAAAACATACATACAGAATGAGAATAAAAATAAAAAAAAAATAAAAAGTACTTCAAACTCATGTCAGAAAAAAATGATTGAAAACTATGCTGTGCAGATTGGGGAAAAAAAATAAAACTCGGATTGATTCATTAATAGAATTTTCATTCAAGCACTTTGTGGTAAACGAAATTTTTTGTTTTTTGGTCAGGCGCAAGAACAAATAAAGCGGATGGTTTGCCGACACGTGAGCATGCCACGTACAATTGACTATGAGAAAAACATGCATTTTCTAGATTGAGGCCACAAATAGTCAAGGATTGGCCCTGTGATTTGTTGATCGTCATGGCGAAGGCAAGACTTGAATTCGTTTAAACTCAAAGGGCATATCCGTTGGGATCATCGGAATCCTTGGAATAAGAACTTCCTCATCTTTAAATTTTTCTTTAAATATCGACGCGTGCAATTTCTCGCAGATAATTGACTCGCGATATTCCGTTGCCTAATTGCATTACGGCTTCGCTGGGAAAGATTAGATCTTCTAGGACGCGGCATTGCTATTAAAATGTGCACTCGCATAAAACCACCAAATATAATAACAGTGCCTGAACTTTCAAGACATAGACAATAGCTCAAAGAGTATATAACCACTACGTATGAATAGCTTATCAAGAAAAATCATAGACAACCTATAAAAAGACATTTACACTTTTTTTAACCTGTAGATTTTTTTTCCTTAATCTTATAACCTCTACCAACTGATTTTTTATTCCCTAAATTCCGTTCCTTTCCGATGATTTTATGTTTTTACTGTAGAATAAATCTTAGGTATTATTTTCGGGAATTAAAAACAAATATAACAGTACCTGAACTTTGTAGACATTTTACAAAAAATAAATTTCTGAACGCCCACATGATGTCTTTAGAAAAAAATAAAGTTGTGGCTTAAGGGTCTCAGCAACCAGGCCATAAACTCCAAAAAAAAAATAGTTGTTACACTATTTGACAGGATTGAACAACAAATGTTTGACATGTAATAAACAAATCAGCATCTAATGAAATGATTAAGTATTCATTACACATATCGAGTTTTCATAATTTTTAAGATGAATTCTGCTATTCGGGACGGAAACAAATCCAACAAATCAAAAACCATGGCAATCGGTCCAGCCGTTCTCGAGTTATAAGTGTTGTAACAAAGACGACTTTCTTTTATATATATATATAGATAATTAACCTAGCAATAAAATCAATTGATAATAAAATTTAACATCATAAGCAAACTGAACTTTATTTTCAATATCAACAAATAGTTTTAAAATTATCATATTTTGTAATAATTTTTATTTTTTTTAAGATATAAGGCATATTATTTTTTTTATTTAAAAGAACTTATTTAAATTAAATTAAAATACGACATGAAAGATAATAATTATATTGAAATTCTAAGATATAGTTTAGAACTTTTTGCTAACGTTGAATAGCACAACAAAGGTCTTTTGTAAACACATTTTATTTTTATGTAATTGATCTTTTTTTTTCTCTTTCAAAATAAGAACTGATAAAGATTTTTCATAAATGGTTCAATAAGAAATATTATTGAAATTTAAAAATACACAAAGAGACTATGATTAGTTTTGAAAGAATATAAAGACTACCAACTATTATTTTTTATTAGTTTAAGTTTTTTGTAACTTTTAATATATTTTTTATGCGGTTTGTTTGTAAATCCTATTTACGATAATCTTCAAAAATAAATTTCAAACAAGTAAAAAACTTAAAGTCTTCCCATATAAATAATTTATATGGGGATTCCAAAATCATACGGTTTTGGAGAAGTAATGATAATGACAATATTATTTATCAAATAATATAAAATTGGTTGAAAAACAAGCTTATAGCTTATAGCTATACTAGCTTTAGTTCAAAACCCATTTCAAAAATTAAATCACAAACAAAGACAACAAATTGTGTTTTGAACTAAATAGACTATACAAGTTTGTTTTTTTTTTAAAATGAAGCTAAATTACTATCTCCCCACCCATCTGCAATCTTATTCTTTGAATTGTTAGATTTAACATTTAAAAACATTCGAACAATATGACATGAACATAATGACGCTGCTTTCTGTATTTCCGCGAGGATTTTTAAATCCAAATCAAAAATGTTGAGATTTTTACTTAATGATATGGATACAACACCCATATTTGAAATAATTAAAGGTAAAAGTTTTACCATTTTTAAATTCCAAAGATGCCTATTTGCGACTGAAAACAGCAAACAGCTTTTTTAGTTTTAAAGGTATCAATAATATTACAAGAGCATAGAACAACAATATCTATTAAATATGCAGTATTTTTAAATACTATATCAATATTCAGCCTATTGGCTTCAATTTTTAAAGCAATCAGTTATTAAAGTTCGATCCTAATATAATTTGTAATTATTATTATCCAAGAAATTTCTGGATTATAATTATAATACGATTCTACATTTTTGACCAAACCACTTAAAAGCCAAATTTGAATGAACTATTTTTGCAATCGCGTCATGTCTTTTTTTATATTGTTTATTAACTAGCACTGAACAAGAAGATAAAATGTATTCAATTGTTTCTTAATTATAATGTAAAAATAATTTTTAGTGTTTATTACCCTATCTTGAATAGCCAAAACAAAATCTTCAGTCTCTGGAAAAGTTCTATCTAACTCATATTTTTATAATATACTGTGTAATGTCTTTTGTTTCATTTTTAATAACAAATTATTATTTTGATAATTTCATTTATTTGTGCTAATTTTACTTTTTAAATTTAATGGTGTAAGGCCTGTAATTGTGTTCCCAATAAATTTTACTAATTTATTTATTGTTTTATAATTATCAAAGTAATTTTGCAACTTAGATATTTGGTTACTTAACAATACTTATATGTTCAAAATTCCTTTGCCTCCGTTTTCTCTAGTAATTAAAAATTGTCTAATTGAAGATTTTGGATAATATTTATTAAATTTAGTGAATAATGTTCGAATTTTTATGTTATTATTATTATTATTATTATTTGTTGCGCTTCATTTAATTACACCAAAAAAATAAGTTAATAGAAGAAAAGCACAATACTATTAATTTGAAAACAACTCAGTAATTTTTATTAAATTGTATAATTGATTTTTACTGCTTGCATATATTTTTATGTCATCCATATACACAAGATGACTATAATGTCTATAATAATTGAAAAATTAATATAGTTTGTCATCAGTTCATAACCACAACCTGAATTATTAAGGAGATTTTACAATGGATTAGTTGCTAAACAAAGCCATAAAGAGCTCAATAAATCTCCTTGAAATATTCCGCGTTTAATTGATAATAATGCAGTTTTTATTAACTCGTTTTCAATTGAAAGATAAAGTGAAGTTGACCAAAATTGCATTATATATTTCAATAATTGAATTATATTTAAATTGATCTTATACAAATGTAAAATTTTTATTAACCAACAATGAGGAACAGAATCATAAGCTTTTTTATAATCTATAAAAGCAGTGTAGATGTTACGATTATTTAATCTAGCTTGTCCCTTCACTACTGAATCAATAAGTAATTGTTCTTTACAACCAAAAGAACCACTTATGCAACCTTTCTGCTCGAAATTTACAATATTATTGTTTATGCAATGGTTATGAATTAGATTTTTAATACATGATGTAAACAGTCTATGTTGGCAAACATCTTATATGCCTATAATTTGGCGGATTTTTGGGGTCATTTTTCTTGGGCTTTAAATAGGTTACACATTCCTCAGCCATAAATTTTGAAAAAAATTTGAATTTTTTTTATAAAGTTGTTGAAATGGATTAAAAGATATTAAAGATTAAAATAGTGGTACAAGAAGGCAAGCTGGTGAGACACGATATAAGGAAAAGAGAGCAAGAAGGAATAGAATGGATGAAAATAATAATAATAGGGAGAAAAATTAAACAAAATAGTAAACAAAGTAGAATTAGAGAAAAAAAAAGATAATAAATATTCTAATTCTAACTCAATATTTTTTTTTTATCTTTGAGTCAAGTTTTTTTTATTGATGTTTTGAAAGAAAAATAAAATGAACTCTATCAGCAAAACAAGCTTTGATAAGAATGTCTTTATAGCGGTTGACAAATTGTTGTCTGTCTTATTTTTTTTCTGTTATTTTTTCCTGATGAGGTTTTGCCCGATAGAGTGCGAAACGTCAACAATTTTTCTAAAGTTTTTGACTTAGAAATTTCGAGCCAAAACATATGATAACGTCTTACAAACAGAGACTTCAGGGGTGGTAAACAAGGAGTAGATATGGTAAAACTAGCGACATCTATTAGAAGCTAATCTTACATCAAAAAGTTGAAAAACAAGGTTTCTACATGTTGTAATGCATAATAGGTCACTTCAAATGACGGATGTTAATTTCGAAAGACACAAATCAGATAAAAAGTGTATCGGCGATTAGACAATGTCTATCGTATATCGCTAATAGATGCCGTTAGTTTTACTATATTACGGAAGTAATAACCGTTTGGGGAAATATATGCCTCAAATTTGACATCGCAAATTTTTCAAATTTCGATATGTGGCAACTTGCTGAAGAGTTTCAATAATAGTAGATTGTTTGACAAGTAAAGAAAACGCACTTTTCTTACGGATTGAAAACGAATTTTTTTTGACTACTTGACAAAAATTTAAATTTTTCGTTTATAATTTCTTACTATCAAAATTATCGGCGTCAAATATTTGTATTTTTTATATAATTTTTAATTTTTACCATTATTAAGCTGGTTTTTTAACAATTTGCAAATTGAAAGCATGTTTTTCAGCAATTTTTATATTATTGAAAAAAATAATATTGTTGTTATTATTGCTTATTGAAGTCCGTAATAATTTTTGAAACCAGCACAATTGCTGTGCAGTTTTGCATATATACATTTGGGATAATTCAATTTGTTTGCATTTTTTTTGAGAAAAATGTCTAAAATACGTAATACTTTTTGTTTCTTTAATATGTTTTAATAATTATTTTTGAAATAATCAGTTTGGTTTTATAATTATTTAAATTATATTTGTTTTTTATTTCAATATTATATATTTTTTACACCAGTCAATAGTACAGGAAATAGAGGATTTTGTCTTGCATAATTCTAGGTATTTTTTTTTTCTACGGATAGGTGCAGTATGACGTAATGAACTTAAAAACACCAAATACGAAAAAAGCGGGTGGAAGTGCCGCCATTTTGAAAAAAACCGTTTAAGCCTGTATCTTCGTAAGCGTGCACTTTAAGCTTATTATTGTGTGAGCTATTATTATAGATAATAAAATTTCCTATTTTTTCTGTTTTACAATTTTTTTTATATCATTTACCGATTACCATTCATAAGATGTTATAACTGAGAAATAACTGTTTTTTATTGACTTTTTAACCGATACTTTTACTAATAATTGTTTAAATAATAAATTGTTGATTATCAAACTTTTAAATCGATAAATTTTCTACAACTTTTAATTTAAACTTTTTTTTTTAAATTAATATTTTCAAAAATATAACGCGTTAATTTTAAAAATTTCGTGCTTGGCCGGTTGACGCCAGCTGGGCCTGAACATGTAAATACAAAAAAACTTAAAAAATAAATAGTAAAACAGTAAGAGAAGAAGCTGGCAAACAAAATTAAGATATACAGCACAGAAAAAGTGACTTAAGCAATAAAGAAACGGATAAACTAATTAAGAGAAAACAAAAACTGACTAATAGATAAAGGATAAGTCTGTTATCTTTATAAATAAAAGAAAAACAAATTAAACAAAAAACTATAAAAGAATAAGTAGGAAGAAAAATTTAGAATAAAAACTAGATTAAATAGATGGGCAAGCTCAGACAATGATATAGATGAAAAAATATAAAATATATGTAATCTATATATATAAAAGAAAGTCGTGTTTGTTACAACACTTATAACTCGAGAACGGCTGGACCGATTGCCATGGTTTTTGATTTGTTGGATTTGTTTCCGTCCCGAATAGCAGAATACATCTTAAAAACAATGAAAACTCGATATGTGTAATGAATACTTAATCATTTCAATAGATGCTGATTTGTTTATTACATGTCAAACATTTGTTGTCCAATCCTGTCAAATAGTGTAACAACTATTTTTTTTTGTGGAGCTTATGGCCTGGTTGCTGAGACCTTTAAGCCACAACTTTATTTATTTTTTGAAGACATCATGTGAGCGTTCAGAAATTTATTTTTGTAAAATGTCTACAAAGTTCAGGTACTGTTATATTTGTTTTTAATTCCCGAAAATAATACCTACGATTTATTCTACAGTAAAAACATAAAATCATCGGAAAGGAACGGAATTTAGGGAATAAAAAATCAGTTGGTGAAGGTTATAAGATTAAGGAAAAAAAATCTACAGGTTAACAAAAGTGTAAATGTCTTTTTATAGGTTGTCTATGATTTTTTCTTGATAAGCTATTCATACGTAGTGGTTATATACTCTTTGAGCTATTGTCTATGTCTCGAAAGTTTAGGCACTGTTATTATATTTGGTGGTTTTATGCGAGTGCACATTTTAATAACAATGCCGCGTCCTAGAAGATCTAATCTTTCCCAGCGAAGCCGTAATGCAATTAGGCAACGGAATATCGCAAGTCAATTATCTGCGAGAAATTGCACGCGTCGATACTTAAAGGAAAATTTAAAGATGAGGAAGTTCTTATTCCAAGGATTCCGATGATCCTAACGGATATGCCCTTTGAGTTTAAACGACTTCAATTCCCGATTGGTCTTGCCTTCGCCATGACGATCAACAAATCACAGAGCCAATCCTTGACTATTTGTGGCCTCAATCTAGAAAATGCATGTTTTTCTCATGGTCAATTGTACGTGGCATGCTCACGTGTCGGCAAACCATCCGCTTTATTTGTTCTTGCGCATGACCAAAAAACAAAGAATGTCGTTTACCACAAAGTGCTTGAATGAAAATCCTATTAATGAATTAATCTGAGTTTTATTTTTTTGTTCCCCAATCTGCACAACATAGTTTTCAATCATTTTTTTCTGACATGAGTTTGAAGTACTTAATTATTATTTTTTATTTTTTTTTAGTTTTATTCTCATTCTGTATGTATGTTTTCATCATCATTCATCATAATAAAAAACTTTTTTGTTTCTATCTATATAAATATATTATTTTGTATCATTGTTTTACGTTCATCAAAGCCTAAATTAGTTCAGCTAAAAAGTAACACGACATTCATTGACTGTTAGGCGGTACAAAGTTCGCCGGGTCAGCTAGTATATATATATTAAAATATTTATATATATATAAAAAAATTTAAATTTTTTTTATAAAGTTGTTGAAATGATGTAAAAGATATTTGTAAAAAATAGTAAATTTCTTAATCCAGAAATTGTGAATTTTGGATTTTCCTGGCGACTTTCCATTAATTGTATCTGTCAAATTTTTGCTTATTATTTCTAATAATATTTTATACTTTTTCATTGATCTAATATTATTTGAAATAGATTGAATATCTCTTGTCAAATTATCAAAATCATAATTAAAATTATTAGACCATAACCCACTCCAAAAATTTTGAAAATCTATCATATTCGATAGACAATTATTATTTTTATTTTTATTGTGACTGTTTTTCGAATTTTCATAAAATTGTTGATTTTGAAGTTGTCTTAAAAATGCTTTTTTATAAACTTTAAGACGTTTTGAATACAAGTATAGTTTTTGTTGCGACGTATCTTTCAGAGCCTAAAGGAAAAAGTTGTATTCCTGATAAATAAAATATTTTATTATTAATATTATCATAGACATACATACTCACCTAAAAAAAAAATATTTTTTTTTGTAAATTTTATAAAAAAAAGATAAAAAATTATTAAAGTACAATAATTTTCCATAATGTTGTTAAGGTAAAAAGGACACTTTATTTAAAATTATTATTCATTAATATAGCTTTCTTAGAATTTAAAATCTCCATATTTGCAATTTTACAATCAATTTCACACACGGAAATGAATACCAGCCGACATTTCCTTTCATAAAAATTCCCAAAAAGAAACTTTTCAGATTTATTATGACATTTGAGACGCGGAACTTGTCTCTTTACATATCTTCTGTGGCGTTTCACTATAATGGTTGCATTTAATCTGGAATTCTTTTGCAACCTATTTTCCCTTCTTTTTGCAAAAAGCATCCAATAAAAAGCAAAAAAATACGCGAAAAGGAGCGTTTTATTGTATTTTATGCACATCTCGTAGAAATGTTGGAAAAGAAAAATCGCCGCTAATGATCTTGTAATATTAAACCGCTTAAAACGGAAATCGTTTGACTAAAAAAGTGTTTTAATTTATAATTAAAACGATTTTTTTTAACACATTGACATTGAGATTGAAAGACAAGCTTCCACGTTAAAAATTCACGACAGATTCTGATTTTGACAGAAAACATGATCAGTTAATAGAGAGTTGGCAGGTCGGACAACCAAGTCATTGCATTAGCGCCTAAAACGCGCATCTAAGAAATGCAACATTTATTACATTTTTTAAACTACCACTTGACACTCTAATTAAAATTTTTTTTTGCTAGTTAGAAGTTAGAAGTTTCAAAAAGAAAGTCAATTTTGACCCATAGTGTAGGCTAACCGTAAAAGTACTTTTTCCATACGAGTTTCTAAAAATTAATAGCTTTTAAAATATTATAAGAAAATGTAAATTAAAAAAAAAAAGTTGATGTAAGATAGTTTCCCAAAATTGAAAAAGACGTAGTCGTTGAAAAAATTGTTCACCGAAAACTTTTCATTTGAGTTTCTATCATATAGTCCCTTTCAAATGGTAAACAAACTCAACAACATCAATAGAAAATGCAATTTATTACATTCCAAATCAATTTAATATTCTTTTCAACAATCCAAATTTGAATTTCTCTTTCTCTCTTCTGGAACATTATTTGTCGAAGAAAAAATCTATGAATATAATCCTCATCTGCTCCCTTTTCCACTTTATGTACGTAAAAATTTACAACAGGAGAGTCACAGAGAGAGGGTGGAATAAAGTGGTGAAGTTGCAAAAACGGCTTGAAATAAACATTTGAAATCGACGTCGGCGTCGCCGTCGAGGTGGTTGCTGGATGTTTAGAGAGAGCTTGAAAAATATAGACAGAGAGATATTGATCGCAGTAAACCAGAAAATATGTTTGCTTTTATATAAAAGTCGGGATTGTCAGTTTTATCTGTGATAAGACAGAATCAAATGCTTTTTTAATTTCTTTTTTTATATACATAATTTAATGCATTTCAATTACTTAGAAATAAATTGAAATATTAAAAAAGTATACAAGCGTACTTTTAGAAAACTACAAAGTGAGTAAGTCATATAGTCGTCTTGCTCCCACTCGCATGTACAAATAATAGCCTTTCTCTTACACTCACAGCAAAACTTTTATGTCTATCGTCAGACCCTTTGAATTGATCTGTTCACATAAAAAAGCAAAAGTAGAGTTGCAAAACGACTCTATATAATTGGATAGATTATAATATCTTGTACTATTATCAATCAGAATAAAAAAAAACAAAAACAATAACTGATAAGAAATATGAAAACAAATACAAGAAACCTTTTTATTTTTCAAGAAAGAAAGAATTGCTTGTTGATTGAATTTATTTTTGACATTGACAGTAACACCGCTATGCAGACAAACTTTTTTAAGTTAACACCACTAAAAAGGTTTTTGAAAACAATTGCGGCCCTCTACCGTTTTACACCCTTATAGTCCAGGTAATATAGGGGCGAGTTACCCTTGCCTATAATGCATAACTCTAGTTAGTCATAGTCATGCATAGTCTGTTCAGATTCAAGAAAGAGTATTTTGGTCATTTGAATATTGAATAGTTTTTAAACCATTCAAAATTGGTTTAAAATGAAATATACGATTTTTTCTGCGGCCTGCCCTGTTCGAAAAATCGTCAACCATCTCCTACTTCATAGATGTGATCACGTGGAGCCTGCATGCGTTTGCTTTCATACACTCTTTCTTGAAATTGAATAGAGTATAGGTAAGTTATTATTTTTTACAGATGAGTGCAGTATGACGTAATGAACTAAATATAGTTACAAATAAGGTGTATTAAAATGCCGCCATTTTGCAAAAATTCTTTAGGCTTGTATTTCCGTAGCCGTGCATTTAAGGCTTATAATTATAAAAGTTTTTATTATATATAATTAAATTTCCTATTTTTCTTGTTTAATTCTTATCACTTACCGTTTACATTTTATAAGATTATTACTGTTTGTTTATTGACGTTTTTACCGATATCTCTACTAATAATTGTTTAAATAATAAATTGCTAATGCTCAAAATTTTAAACAAATTACGTTCTTACCTGCAAAAAACATCGATTACTCTTTGAAATATTTTTTCATCTATATCATTGTCTGAGCTTGCCCATCTATTTAATCTAGTTTTTATTCTAAATTTTTCCTACTACTTATTCTTTTATAGTTTTTTGATTAATTTGTTTTTTTTATTTATAAAACTAACAGACTTATCCTCTATTTATTAGTCAGTTTTTGTTTTTCCTTAAATTGTTTATCCGTTTCTTAATTGCTTAAGTCACTTTTTCTGTGCTGTAGATATATCTTACTTTTGTTTGCCAGTTTCTTCTCTTACTGTTTTGCTTTATTTTTTAATTTTTTTTGTATTTACATGTTCAGACCCAGCTGGCGTCAACCGGCCTGTCACAAAATTTTTAAAATTATCGCGTTATATTTTTGAAAATTTTAATTTAAAAAAAAAGCTTAAATTAAAAGTTGTAGAAAATTTATCGATTCAAAAGCTTGATAATCAACAATTTATTATTTAAACAATTATTAGTAAAAGTATCGGTTAAAAAGTTAATAAAAAAACAGTTATTTCTCAGTTATAACATCTTATGAATGGTAATCGGTAAATGATATAAAAAAAACAGAAAAAATAGGAAATTTAATTATCTATAATAATAGGTCACTTAATAATAAACTTAAAGTGCACGTTTTTCTGCAAAATGGCGGCACTTCCACCCGCTTTATTTGTAAGTATTTTGTGTTTTTAAGTTCATTACGTCATACTGCACCTATCCGTCAAAAAAATAACCTAGAATTATGCAAGACAAAATCCTCTATTTCCTGTACTATTAACTATTGTAAAAAAATATTTAATATTAAAATAAAAAACAAATATAATTTAAATAATTATAAAAACCAAATTGATTATTTCAAAAATAATTATTTAAACATATTAAAGAAACAAATAGTATTACGTGTTTTAGACATTTTTCTCAAAAAAAATGCAAACAAATTAAATTATTGCAAATGTATATATGCAAAATTGCACAGCAATTGTGCTGGTTTCAAAAATTATTACGGTCTTTAATAAGCAATAATAACAACAATATTATTTTTTTCAATAATATAAAAATTGTTGAAAAACATGCTTTCAATTTGCAAGTAGTTAAAAAACCAGTTTAATAATTATAAAAATTAAAAATTATAAAAAAAAACAATATTTGACGGCGGTAATTTTGATAGTAAAAAATTATAAACGAAAAATTTTAATTTTTGTCAAGTAGCCGAAAAAAATCCGTTTTTAATCCGTAAAAAAGTGCGTTTTCTTTACTTGTCAAACAATCTACTATTATTGAAACTGTTCGGCAAGTTGCAACATATTAAAATATGATTAAATTTGCGATCACAAATTTGAAACATATATTCACCCAAACGCTTTTTACTTCCGTAACATAGTAAAACTAACGACATCTATTAGCGATATACGATAGACATTGTCTAATAGGTGATATACTTTTTATCTCATTTGTGTCTTTCAAAATTAACATCCGTCATTTGAAGTGACCTATTATGCATTAAAACATGTAGAAACCTTGTTTTTCAATTTTTTGATGTAAGATTAGCTTCTAATAGATGTCGCTAGTTTTACCATATCTACTCTTTGTTTACCACCCCTGAAGTCTTTGTTTGTAAGATGTTATCATATGTTTTGACTCGAAATTTCTGAGTCAATAACGTTAGAAAAATTTTCGACGTCTCGCACTCTATCAGGCAAAACCTCATCAGGAAAAAATAAGAAAAAAAAAATTATGACAGATCAATTGTCAACCGCCATAAAGACAATCTTATCAAAGCTCGTTTTGCTGATAGAGTGTATATCCGGCAAAAAAAAGTACCCGTAAACAGAGGTTTCCAAACAAAACATAATGACCACAGTTACTATTAAAATTGTTAAAATTTTGTAAAATTATTTTTCTTTCAAAACATCAATAAAAAAAACTTGACTCAAAGATGAAAAAAAAAATTGAGCTAGAAAAACATAAAAAATAAAAAAAAAAAAACAAAATATTAAAACAGAAAAAAAAGTAAAAACGTATTTGAGAAAAAAAAACAACTATTTTTAAGCACCCTTTAAGAGATAGTTTGTTAGTTTTAAAAAGTTAATTGCTGCCCCACAAGGTGTGATGTAGTTCATCTTGACCAGATTTTGACCAGATAAAAATTTCTATCTGGTAACCAGCCAGTTTTTTTTGTAAATCTAATTATTTGCAAAAAATCTTCTTCTACAGAAGCGGCTTCTGACATCTGACAGCAGTTTTAATTGTAGATTAACAAACGTCTAGATTGAAGACACAAAGCAAAAAGATACCAAAAATCCAATAATAGTATATTACACTACAAGGACAGAAAGTTGAGATTCCTGCACTGCGCGCCATAATGCCCGAGGCGGAGCCGAAAGTATCATGGCGCGCAGTTCAGGGCTCTCAAATCTCTGCCCGTGTAGTGTATACTAGTTTTCTTGCTACTCCAGTCGAACGTACGCGGTTTCGGCTGCGATTCCACGACAGAAAGTGCAGTGCATGAAAGATACACTTTCTGCCGTGGAATCGCAGCCGAAACCACGTAAGTTCCAATAGAAATTTGAGCAGTACTAGTTTTGATATTTACAGTCCTCCTATCATTGTTTACAACTCTTAGGCTTTCCATTCTTTGACTGGTCTAAAAGGAACGTTAATTTTTGACAACTCTACTCTTTCTTCTCACCTCGTTTTTTATATTATTTATTATCTTTTTTTTTCTCTAATTCTACTTTGTTTACTATTTTGTTTAATTTTTCTCTCTATTATTATTATTTTCATCCATTCTATTCCTTTCTGCTCTTCTTTCATTATATCGTGTTTCTCCAGCTTGCCTTCTTTTTCCACTATTATAAGTATTTTCTGTTGTATTTTGTCTCTTTCAGTCTTCCTTTTCTTTCTTATCTTATTTTTTTTTTCTATCCATACTCTTTCACTTTGACACTTTTTATTCTCCCCATCCTTCCACTCATTCCATTCCTCTCTAAATAATTTTTTTTTTGCAATATTTTTCTCATACATTCAATCATCTTCTTTTATCTTGTCTTTTTATATGTTCTTCTATAAACTTTCATTCTCGTTTGCCCGCACTCACTCTAATTTTTTCCCATTTACAATTATCCATTATTATATGTATCCTGGCGTTCTTCTTTCTACTCTCAACACCTACTTGAAGTACTTTTCCTATACATTTTCTATTTTTTCTACTTTTGTCTATCTTTATATTAACGCACCATACATCAACACCTTCTTAACCCTCCTCTCCAATAGTATAATTCTTTTTTTCCTTTTTTGACAAGTTCTTTAATCTGAGTCTTTTGTGTGCTTCTTCTATTGAAATAATATCCTAAATACTTGAGCTTATTCAGCTTTTCTATATATTCTCTTCTCTACCTCCATTAATCCGTTTTCTCTTTGCCTCTTTAAACATCAAAATTTTTGTTTAGACAGTATTACTGTTCTGTTTCTTCTATCTTATACATTTTTCTATACTCTTAATCATTTTCTTTATAATACCTCTTTCGTTCCAACTTCAATACCTTTTTCTTTTCTATCATTATTTTATCTACTTTCAGTTTATATTTTGTTTCTTCACATATTTTCTCTATACTTCTTACTAATCCCTTGTCTACTTTTCTTGTGCTCATGCATTCCCACAATAATTTCTCTAACCACCGTATCAAACAACGTCAGTTGTTTTTTTTCCTGTTTTCTTCTTTTGCTTACAAGTTTTCTTACTTTTTCTCTTCCCACCCCTGCTTCAATCTGTCTTGTAGGATTTTATATGCCGCATGCTTCATTGTTTACCTTCAATAATTATTTTCTCTTTGTTTCTTACGCATTTTTTTTACCCTGTGCTCCTCCTTTTCTTGACTTGTTTTTTCTATATTTTACTTTCTATTTCTGATTTATATATTTCCGCTTTTTTTTGTTAATTTTTTAGATCTTCTATACTTATTCTTTAACGTCCTGCCTTTTCTTTCTTTTTTTTACATATTTTATATATTTCTTCCTATGTATTCTTTTCTTAATGTTTTATTTTTATCATTTTCTTTAACGTTTGTCTAAGATTCCTTCTCTTTCTTTTGCAACCACTCGTTCTTCTGCCACTTTTGTTATTTTTTCATTAATTGCCGCTGCCTTTACTGTCTTTTCCAGTTGTTTTCACTTTTATTTGTGTTTTTTCTTTTTACCGGTTTGCATTTCTTTATGCTCTCTTCAGTCCTGCTATCTTTTTCTACTTTTTAGCACTTTCTCACTTTTTTTTCTCTGCTATTCTTTCTTCCATTGTCACTATCATATCTGATTTTACCCTATTGTCCACTTTTATTTTTTCTATATTTTTGAATGCCTCATTATTATATAATTAAACACTGTTACCGCTCCTTTCTATACTTTCCACCCATGTTCTTCTAACATATCTCTCAGTTCTTTGTTCTTCTTCATTATTACTCTTTCTTCTTCTTTTTAAAATTCCCTCCTACTATTAGTTTTTTTTTCTTTTCTTTCTACTTTTATTTTTATTCCCTTTTTATTGTCTTCTTCTTTGTTGTATAAACTGGTCTATCTAAAATCATCTAGTAGCTTGCTTATTTATTGGGAATTGGCGCCATCATTGGTGTTTGTTCAGCCTATGGCTCTTTCCGGGAGCAATTAGAAGTGGTTAAGCAAAAGAGCAGATAATTCTATTATTCCTTCTCAATTAAGATGAAACAGGGAAAAAGAGGGAAAGGCAAGGATAAAGGAACAAAAGGTAAGTAATTGTTATACAACCACCTCTCAGAGGATGTGTGACACAGTATAATTCTAATTATCTGAAAGTTCCAAACAAATTCTAGTTTCGCAACAAATTTGCATATTTCAAACTATATTATCCCCAATTTTATTAACAATGAAACAAATCTACTTACCCAAAGCTGCCCATACCCTTTGATCAGTCTCTTCATCCCATTCAGCCACCGAGCTCGCCCTCAATTCTCCATCTTCCAGATTACAAAAGATGATATATTCCCTCGGGACTTCGTTTCCTTCGGAACACTCTGACGCTGACGTTCTTGTTAAAAACGTGACATTTATTCGTCTGTAACAAAACAAATATCCTAAACTTGGAGGAATATACGGGAATGGGAAGTAGGTGAAATACGACAAAGACGAATAGACTGTAATAACATTCTAATGTTATTATTTTGACTTTCTATTGAATCAAAGGGTTGCTTGCTGTTCCCTTTTAGAAGCGCCGCCGTCAAATTTACGTGATATTTACTTTTGGAGAAACGTCAAACGAGGAAATGAAATTCTATTCTCACATTTAATAGGCGGCAATAAAATGCGAAATGGCAATTTTGCCATTTATAATGTGTCAATTTAATAGCTATTTGATAAATTGATATTTATTACAAAAAAAATTGTCGAAATCTAGCAAAAAAAGCATTTTTCTTAGAAAATTTGAGGCCTCTGCTAGAAAAATACAAGTTGTTATTGTGCAACAAACCAAACAAGAGCTAGTAAAATTTTTACAACTATAACTATTAACTTTTCCAGGCAGTTTATGACGATTATGTTCAACATTACAGCTGTCCAAGCTAGCTATGATGCTCATTCGTCCATGCGGCCAAATGTCGCCTTGTTTGAACAGCTTTATTCTTCGGTGAGGTACCGAACCAACATTCATAAACCATTATCAACTACTGCATAGGGTATTAGGCTCGTAAAATTTTTACTAGCTTTTATTTAGTTTGTTGCGCTATACTTTTGTTTTTAACTTTTAACCACTTTTTGCAAGCGTTTAATTAGCTGGCTTTGCCAAATTCAAGTTTTTAATTAAATAATTAATAATTTCAAATTAGAGTTTTTTATAGAAGTCTATGCTAGTAGTAGTTCTCTCATGTTTCAAAATTTGTACCCCTGCACAGCTGTCAAAAAATTAATTACGTCAAATGTCAACGTCATTTTCATTAATTGCTAACTTTTTACTTAGGTATTACTTTTATTAAATCTTGAATCTTTTAAATCTATTTAAGACCTAGAGTATTTTGAAAAACGGTTTAATGGTTCAAAATGAGAGCAAAGCTGCAAAAATTTGTTTCTTAAAAAGAGATTGCTACATTTAAAATTGTATGATGTGTTTTAAATTATTAATCTTAAAGTTTTAATTTTAATAAAGTTTAATTTGTACTATCAATTACTTTTCAAAGGTAGTCTTATCTCTGTCACTTGCTTGTCTTGCTTTGTTTTGATTGTAGCGATTAGATATTTTTTCTGGCTGAAAATATACTTTTCTAACTTGAATTTGGAATATTTTTGTGTTGAGAATAAGCATTTTCAAATTTGGAAAAAACATCTTAAAGTTGAGAATAAATAAGTTTATGTTGAGAATAAACATTTTAAACTTGAGAATCAACAAATTAAAATTAGGAATACACTTGTCGAATTTTAATAAAAATGTGTCTATCAATTCAAAAATATTCAAATCGAGTAGATTGTGATTATATAAAACACAAAATTGTTTTCTCTCCGTCTTAGCTTTAATTTTAAAACATCTATATCTTTTCAACTTCAAAATTTAAAGTTGAAATTAAAAAGTTTATATAAAGAATAGACATTTCAAAAGTGAGAATAAACAAACTGAAAATAAACTTTTCAAAGTTTAATGTAAATTTGCAAATCAATTCAAAAATATTTTAATCGTTTTGATTTTGATTATAGAAAACACAAATTTAAAATTAGAAATAAACAACTTTATATTAAGAATAGAACTTTCTAAATTGAGAATAAACAAATTAAAATTAGGAATAAAATTTTCGAATTTTAATGTAAATTTGCCAATCAATATAAAGCACAAAATTGGTTTTTCTTTTTATTGGATATAACTTTAAAACATCAATAGTTTTTCAGCTTTAAAATGAAAATGAATAAATTTATGCCAAAAACGAACATTCTCAAATTAGAAATCAACAAATTCTAATAGAAAATAAACTATTTAAAAGTAAAAATAAACAAGTTTATATTAAGGATAAACATTTTAAAATTAAAATAAACAAATTAAAATTAAACTTTTTGAAGTTTAATGTTAATTTGCCAAAAATTTAAAAATATTCTAATCGTCTTGAGTATGATTATAAAAAACACAAAATTGTTTTTTTTCTTCGTATTAACTTTAACGTTAGAACATCTATACTTTTTCAACTTCAAAATGAGACTAAGAAATTTAAACCAAGAACGAACACTCTCAAATTTGGAAATCGACAAATTCAAATTAGGAAAAAACAATTTAAAGTTGAGAATAAATAAGTTTATGTTGAGAATAACCATTTTTAAATTAAGAATAAACAAATTCGAATTAGGAATAAAATTTTCGAATTTAATGTGAATTTTGTCAATCAATTTAAGAATATTCTAATCGTTTTGTTTATGATTATTTACAGCACAAAATTGTTTCTTCTTCAAAACAACTATACTTTTTCAACTAAAATGAGAATAAATAATTGTATGCCAAAAGCGAGCATTCTCAAATTGAATATCAAGAAATTCAAATTGAAAAAAAAACAGTTTAAAATTGAGAATAAATAAGTTTATGTTATGAATAAACATTTTGTATTGAGAATAAACCATTTCAAGTTAAGAATAAAATTTTCGATTTTTAATGTAAATGTGCCAATCAATTCAAAAATGTTTAAATTGTTGATTATGATTATATTAAGCACAAAATTGTTTTTTCTTTGTATTAGCTTCAACTTCAAAACATCTATACTTTCTCAAATTAAAAATGAGAATAAATAAATTTATGCCAAGAACGAACATTTTGAAATTAGAAATCGATAAATTTAAAATGAGAATAAAAAATTTAGAATAAGGAATAAATATATTGAGAATAGACATTTTTAAATTGAGAATAAATCAATTCAAATTAAAAATAAACGTTTCGAAATGAAATGTAAATTTGCCCATCAATTCAAAAGTATTTGCAACGTAGTGATTATGATTATATAAAGTTCATAATTGTTTTTCCTTTGTATAGTTCTAACTTTAAAACAATTTTACCATTTCAACTTCAAAATGAAAATAAATAAATTTTAGGCAAAGAACGAGCATTCTTAAACTAGAAATCAACAAATTTAAATTGAGAAAAAACATTTTAAAATTAAGAATAAGCAAGTTGAGGATATTGAGGATAGACATTTTAAAACTGAGAATAAACAAATTAAAATTAAAAATAAACGTTTTGAAGCTTAATGTCAATTCGCCTATCAATTCAAAAGTATTCTAATCGTGTTGATTATGATTATAGAAAACACAATTTGAAATTAAAAATGAACAAGTTTGTATTGAGAATAAATGTTTATAATTGAAAATAAACAAATTAAAATTAGGAATAAAATGTTCGAATTTTAATGTAAATTTGCCAAATATTTTAAAAATCATAATCGTGTTGATTATGATTATATAAAGTCCAAAATTGTTTATCTTCCGTATTAGTTTTAACTTTAAAACGTCTTTACCATTTCAACTTCAAAATGAGAATAAATAAATTTTTGGCCACGAACCAGCATTCTCAAATTAGAAATCGACAAATGCAAATTGAGAATAAACATTTTAAAATTGAGAATAATCAAGTTTATATTGAGAATCGATATTTTTAAATTAAGAATAAACCAATTCAAATTAGGAATAAGATGTTTGAATTTTATTGTAAGCTTGCCAATCAATTTGAGAATTTTCTAATTGTGTGGATTATGATTATATAAATTACAAAACTGTTTTTTTTTTCATATCAGCTTTAACTTTAAAATATCTTTATTTGTTCAACTTCAAAATGAGAATAGATAAATTTAAGCTAAAAACGAGCATTCTCAAATGAAAATCGGCAAATTCTAATTGAGAATAAAGATTTTTAAAATGAGAAAATAAACAAGGTTTTATTGAGAATAGACATTTTTGAAGTGAGAATAAATTTTTGAAATTTTAATGTAACGTTGCCAAATATTCGAAAATATTCTAACCATCTTGAGTATGATTATATAAAGCAAAAAATTGTTTTTTTCTTCGTATTAGTTTTAATGTTAGAACATCTATACATTTTCAACTTCAAAATGAGACTAAAGAAATTTATACCAAAAACGAGCATTCTCAAATTTAGAAATCGACATATTCAAATTAGGAAAAAACAATTTGAAATTGAGAATAAACAAGTTTATGTTGAGAATAGACAATTTTATGTTAAGAATAAACAAATTCAAAATAGGAATAAAATTTTCGAATTTTAATGTGAATTTGCCAATCAATTTAAGAATATTCTAATCGTGTTGTTTATAATTATATAAAGCACCAAAGTGTTTTTTCTTTGAAACATCTATACTTTTTTAACTAAAATGAGAATAAATAATTGTATGTCAAAAACGAGCATTCTCAAATTGAATATCGACAAATTCAAATTGAAAAAAAAAACAGTGTAAAATTGAGAATAAATAAGTTTATGTCATAAATAATCAATTTGAATAGAGAAAACACAAATTCAAATTTAGAATAAACTTTTCCAATTTTAATCTGAATTTGTGAATCAATTCAAAATTATTCTAATCGTGTTGATTATGATTATATAAAGCACAAAATTATTTTATTCCATTTTAGCTTAACTTTAAAACATCTATACTTCTTCAACTTCAAAATGAGAATAAATAAATTTATGCCAAGAACGAACATTCTCAAATTGGAAATCGATAAATTTAAATTAAGAATAAAAAATTTAAAATTAAGAATTAATAATTTTATATTGAGAATAAACAATTTTAAATTGAGAATAAATCAATTCAAATTAAAAATAAACGTTTCGAAATTAAATGTAAATTTGCCAATCAATTTAAAAATATTTGAAACGTGTTGATTATGATTATATAAAGTCCAAAATTGTTTATCCTTCGTATCAGTTTTAACTTTAAAACAACTTTACCATTTCAACTTCAAAATGAGAATAAATAAATTTTCGACCAAGAACCAGCATTCTCAAATTAGAAATCGACACATTCAAATTGAGAATAAACATTTTAAAATTGAGAATAATTAAGTTTATATTGAGAATCGATATTTTTAAATTAAGAATAAACCAATTCAAATTAGGAATAAGATGTTTGAATTTCATTGTAAGCTTGCCAATCAATTTGAGAATTTTCTAATTGTGTGGATTATGATTATATAAATTACAAAACTGTTTTTTTTTTCATATCAGCTTTAACTTTAAAATATCTTTATTTGTTCAACTTCAAAATGAGAATAGATAAATTTAAGCTAAAAACGAGCATTCTCAAATGAAAATCGGCAAATTCTAATTGAGAATAAAGATTTTTAAAATGAGAAAATAAACAAGGTTTTATTGAGAATAGACATTTTTGAAGTGAGAATAAATTTTTGAAATTTTAATGTAACGTTGCCAAATATTCGAAAATATTCTAACCATCTTGAGTATGATTATATAAAGCAAAAAATTGTTTTTTTCTTCGTATTAGTTTTAATGTTAGAACATCTATACATTTTCAACTTCAAAATGAGACTAAAGAAATTTATACCAAAAACGAGCATTCTCAAATTTAGAAATCGACAAATTCAAATTAGGAAAAAACAATTTGAAATTGAGAATAAACAAGTTTATGTTGAGAATAGACAATTTTATATTAAGAATAAACAAATTCAAAATAGGAATAAAATTTTCGAATTTTAATGTGAATTTGCCAATCAATTTAAGAATATTCTAATCGTGTTGTTTATAATTATATAAAGCACCAAAGTGTTTTTTCTTTGAAACATCTATACTTTTTTAACTAAAATGAGAATAAATAATTGTATGCCAAGAACGAGCATTCTCAAATTGAATATCGACAAATTCAAATTGAAAAAAAAAACAGTTTAAAATTGAGAATAAACAAGTTTATGTTATAAATAAACAATTTGAATTGAGAATAAACAAATTCAAATTTAGAATAAACTTTTCCAATTTTAATGTGAATTTGTCAATCAATTCAAAATTATTCTAATCGTGTTGATTATGATTAAATAAAGCACAAAATTATTTTATTCCATATTAGCTTTAACTTTAAAACATCTATACTTTTTCAACTTCAAAATGAGAATAAATAAATTTATGCCAAGAACAAACATTCTCAAATTGGAAATCGATAAATTTAAATTAAGAATAAAAAATTTAAAATTAAGAATTAATAATTTTATGTTGAGAATAAACATTTTTAAAATGAGAATAAATAAATTGAAATTAAAAATATACGTTTCAAAATTAAATTTAAATTTGCCAATGAATTTAAAAATATTTAAATCGTGTTGATTATGATTATATAAAGTCCTAAATTGTTTTTCCTTCGTATTAGTTTTAGCTTTAAAACATCTATACTTTTTCAACTTCATAATGAGAATAAATAAATTTTCGGCAAAGAACGAGCATTCTTAAACTAGAAATGAACAAATTCAAATTGAGAAGAGACATTTTAAAATTGAGAATAAACATGTTTATATTGAAGATAGACATATCAGAATTGAGAATAAACAAATTAAAATTGAAAATAAACTTTTAGAAGCTTAATATTAATTTGCCAATCAATTCAAAAGTATTCTAATTGTGTCGATTATGATTATAAAAAACACAAATTTGAAATTGAAAGAAAACAAGTTTATATTGAGAATAGAGCTTTCTAAATTATGAATAAACAAATTAAAATTTTCGAATTTTAATCTAAATTCGACAATCATTTCAAAAATACTCTAATCGTGTTGATTATGATTATATAAAGCACAAAATTGTTTTTTCTCTGTATTAGCTTCAACTTCAAAACATCTATACTTTTTCAACTTCAAAATAAGAATAAAAAATGCCAAGAACAAACAATCTAAAATTGGAAATCAACAAATTCAAATTGAGAATAAACAATTTAGAAGTAAAAACAAACAAATTTATATTGAGAATAAAAAATTCTAAATAAAGAATAAATAAATTAAAATTAAGAATAAACTTTTTGAATTTTGATATAAATTTGCCAATGAATTCAAAAACATTCTAATCGTGTTGATTATGATTATATAAAGCACAAAATTGTTTTCTCTTCGTTTTAGCTTTAACTTTAAAACATCTATACTTTTTTAACTTCAAAATGAGAATAAATAAATTTTCGGCCAAGAACCAGCATTCTCAAATTAGAAATCGATAAATTCAAATTGAGAACAAACAATTTAGAATTGAGAATAATCAAGTTTATATTGAGAATCGATATTTTTAAATTAAGAATAAACAAATTCGAATTAAGAATAAGATTTCTGAATTTTATTGTGAGTTTTCCAATCAATGTAATTTTCTAATTATGTTGATTATGATTATATAAAGCACAAAATTGCTTTTTCTAAACTTTTTGTCTTTAAAACACCTATACTTTTTCAACTAAAATGAGAATAAATAAATGTATGCCAACAACAAGCATTCTCAAATTGGATATCAGCAAACTGAAATTGAAAAAAAAGAGTTGAGCATAAATAAGTTTATGTCATAAATAAACAATTTGAATTGAGAATAAACAAGTTCAAATTTAGAATAAACTTTTCCAATTTTAATCTGAATTTGTGAATCAATTCAAAATTATTCTAATCGTGTTGATTATGATTAAATAAAGCACAAAATTATTTTATTCCATATTAGCTTATTAAAACATCTATACTTCTTCAACTTCAAAATGAGAATAAATAAATTAATGCCAAGAACGAACATTCTCAAATTGGAAATCGATAAATTTAAATTGAGAATAAAAAATTTAAAATAAGGAATAAATAATTTTATATTGAGAATAAACATTTTTAAATTGAGAATAAATAAATTGAAATTAAAAATAAACGTTTCGAAATTAAATGTAAATTTGCCAATCAATTCAAAAATGTTTAAATTGTGTTGATTATACTTATAAAAGTCCAAAATTGTTTTTCCTTCGTATTAGTTTTAACTTTAAAACATCCTTACTATTTCAAATTCCAAATGAGAATAAATAAATTTTTGGCCCAAAACCAATATTCTCAAATTAGAAATCAACAAATTCAAATTAGGAATAAACAATTTAAAATTGATAATAATCAAGTTTATATTGAGAATCGATATTTTTAAATTAAGAATAAACTAATTCAAATTAGGAATAAGATTTTTGAATTTTAATGTAAGTTTGCCAATCAATTTAAGAATTTTCTAATTGTGTGGATTATGATTATACAAAGCACAAAATTGTATTTTCTAAGCTTTTTGTCTTTAAAACACCTATACTTTCAACTGAAATGAGAATAAATAAATGTATGCCAAGAACAAGCATTCTCAAATTGAATATCGACAAATTCAAATTAAAAAAAAACAGTTTGGAATTGAGAATAAATAAATTTATGTTATAAATAAACAATTTGAATTGAGAATAAACAAATTAAAATTTAGAATAAACTTTTCCAATTTTAATCTGAATTTGTCAAACAATTCAAAATTATTCTAATCGTGTTGATTATGATTATATAAAGCACAAAATTATTTTATTCGATATTAGCTTTAACTTTAAAACATCTATACTTCTTCAACTTCAAAATGAAAATAAATAAATTAATGCCAAGAACGAACTTTCTCAAATTGGAAATCGATAAATTTAAATTGAGAATAAAAAATTTAAAATAAGGAATAAATAATTTTATATTGAGAATAAACATTTTTAAATTGAGAATAAATAAAGTGAAATTAAAAATAAACGTTTTGAAATTAAATGTAAATTTGCCAATCAAATCAAAAATGTTTAAATTGTGTTGATTATAATTATATAAAGTCCAAAATTGTTTTTCCTTCGTATTAGTTTTAACTTTAAAACATCTTTACTATTTCAACTTCCAAATGAGAATAAATAAATTTTTGACCCAAAACCAGAATTCTCAAATTAGAAATCAACAAATTCAAATTAAGAATAAACAATTTAAAATTGATAATAATCAAGTTTATATTAAGAATCGATATTTTTAAATTAAGAATAAACTAATTCAAATTAGGAATAAGATTTTTGAATTTTATTGTAAGTTTGCCAATCAATTTAAGAATTTTCTAATTGTGTGGATTATGATTATATAAAGCACAAAATTATTTTTTCTAAGCTTTTTGTCTTTAAAACACCTATACTTCTTCAACTGAAATGAGAATAAATAAATGTATGCCAAGAACAAGCATTCTCAAATTGAATATCGATAAATTTAAATTCAGAATAAAAAATTTAAAATTGAGATTAAAAAATTTTATACTGAAAATAGACATTTTTTAATTGAGAATAAATAAATTGAAATTAAAAATGAACGCTTCGAAATTAAATGTAAATTCAAATCAATTCAAAAATGTTTAAATCGTATTGATTATGATTATATAAAGCACAAAATTATTTTATTCCATATTAGCTTTAACTTTAAAACATCTATACTTCTTCAAATTTAAACTGAGAATAAATAAATTTATGCGAAGAACGAACATTCTCAAATTAGAAATCGATGAATTGAGAATAGACATTTTTAAGTTGAAAATAAATAAATTCAAATTAAAAATAAACGTTACGAAATTAAATGTAAATTTGACCATAAATTCAAAAATATTTGAACCGTGTTGATTATAATTATATGAAGTCCATAATTGTTTTTCTTTCGTATTGTTTTAACTTTAAAATAACTTTACCATTTCAACTTTAAAATGAGAATAAATAAATTTTAGGCAAAAAACGAGCATTCTTAAACTAGAAATCAACAAATTCAAATTGATAATAAACATTTTGAAGTTGAGAATAAACAACTTTATATTGAAGATAGACATTTTAAAATTGAGAATAAACAAATTAAAATTAAAACTAAACTTTTTGAAGCTTAATGTTAATTTGCCAATCAATTCAAAAGTATTCTAATCGTGTTGATTATTATTATAGAAAACACAAATTTAAAATTGAAAATAAACAAGTTTATATTGAGAATAAAGCTTTCTAAATTATGAATAAACAAATTAAAATTAAGAATAAAATTTTCGAATTTTAATCTAAGTTTGCTAATCAATTCAAAAATATTTTCCGTATTAGTTTCAACTTTAAAACATCTATACTTTTTCACCTCAAAATGAGAATAGATAAATTAATGCCAAGAACGAGCATTCTCAAATTGAGAATCGACAAATTCAAAATGAGAAGAAACAATTTAAAGTTCATAGTAAATAAGTTAATATAGAGAATAGACGTTTCTAAATTGAGAATAAATAAATTAAAATTGAGAATAAACTTTTCGAAATTAAATGAATATCTGCCAATCAATCCAAAAAATTTAAATTGTATTGGTTATGATTATTTAAAGCACCAAATTGATTTTTCTTTGTATTATTAATAAAAAAATGTATGGCAAGAACGAGCATTCTCAAATTTAATTAGAAATCGACAAATTAAAATTGAGAATAAACAATTTAAATTCCATAAGTCTGCCCAACCGTTGGTAAGTAGAGAATAAGATATCAAAGAAACTAAACAGAATGTTGACCAAAACTGCAATTTTAGCGCCACCCTGTGTTTTAATTATTTTTTTCTATTCCTTGGATGAAAGAAAACCACGTTGATTTGCATTATCCCATGACAGAAAATTGCTGTTATGTTATAGGATATAAAACAGCACAGACCTACTATGTGACTACAATTTAATAGTGTACATATTTAAACTTGAACAAAATATCATTTTTATACATATAAACGAGAAATGATCATAAACATTGCTGAATTGTTTAGTAAATTATAAACAATAGATCAATTCTTAGATTGGTATGTCTTTGCCAAATAATCGTGACTACCGTGGATGAAAGCAAGTCCCCAAAGCAATTTATCGCAGAACTCAAAATGGCATTACTTTTTCCAGACTGAACTGGTACAGATAATTCCCGCCAATGGTAGATGCTTATTTTTATTTTAGCAAGCAGCCACCCCCAGCATCCCTTTATAACCAATTAATAATTATTTTTCATAAAATAGTTCAATTAAAATTAAACCTGGCTGAAACGCTACCCTTAACTACGTATAAATTGGGAAAACCTAAGAGAAGATGTGTTTGATCACCATAAGCTTTCAACGACAAACTCAATTTCGTAGAGGTTCTGACGGAAATTGTACGTTGACGTGTTGCAAATTAAGAGGAAAGTGAAGAAATTAGTGGTTTATCCACCATCCCTTTATAAGAATTTTTTCGCCTAAAACCTCCAAATATCATCCCCCGGAAGTCCATTATTTGTGCGTTTGAGAAATTGACACAGCGAACATTTTTCATTTTCGAAAACTACCCCCAGATTTCCCTAAAAACTTGTTCGAAGCGATTTTCGGGGAGCGATCCTCTTCATCATAAAACGTAAAGCAAGCATTAGTTTTCGAGCTGTCAAAGATTTGTTTAGCTTTGACCGGAAACCGGCTTATTTGAGCGCCGCACACAAGATAAATATTTGCTCATTTTTTGTGTGTTTTCTAAACTCTTAAAAGGGATATTTGCTAAAGCAAAATACGGTTAAAATGGAATTGTCAAGAGTTTAATAAGAATTTCACAAACAAACAAAAACAATTTGAAGCCGGCAGGGGTTTAAGTAGCTCTATCAAATGCCTCTAAAAAAATGCTTAAGATTATATAAGCGGTTTTTTCCTTAAAAATGTTAAATATTTTTTTAATTGTCAAAAATGAATGTCATTTTTTGACTGTAAGTCAACCATCGGCTTCTATGAGTTTTATCACCAGTATAGAACGTTTAATCTTTTGTGTGGCGGTCCAAATGGATTAACGTTATATAATCCTCCCCTTGTTGCAGCAGCTAATAGCCAAACAATAGACCACTACCGAAAACATTTTAAATCTCCTGCTTTTATTCGACAGACAAAATTCAGCTTAAATCTTTAGCAGGTATGACAACCATTGATAAAAAAATCGGTTTATTTATCATAATTGTAAATATTTGTAATAAATATTATTATTAATAATATCAAAATATTTTCAAACAACGTCTCAATGTACCTGTCGGTTTACAAATTTAGTCTGGCTCTGGATAATCTCTCCACACCTGTTCGAGGATTATTCACAAATTTTTTTTGGAGTGATTAACCTAGGTGCATTGTTCAGTAATAGACGATTATAAAAGCAGAATTTCAAGTATAGCCATATATCGTTATTTTACTAGGACTAGTATACAATAATTAAGTTGTCAATAATTATACTATATGAAATAAACTTACTCTGATCCTTAAAATTCAACAGTTTGAGAAAGTCTGCCAAACATGCGAATTAAAACGTGAACAATTATCAAAATCCAACAATTTTTAGAAAAAAGATGTTTAAAATGATTTGAAAAAAACTAAATTATAATAAAAAAATTTAAAATTTTCCAAAATTTTTGTTGATTAGTTTCGAAAAACAGCAATTTATCCAAAAAGTTTGGAATTTTTTATAAACTTTAATACATTTGAAAATTAAACAAAAAAATTATTCAATATGTAAATAGCAACATCATAATATGATAAACAGCTTGGAAAATTTAACATTTTTGAAAAAGTTTGAAACACATGTAAATAATAAAATAAACAAAAATAGGAAAAGTGCAATAAAGAGTTAGGTACATTTTATAGATTATTAGACAAAAAAATTTAGGAACAGATCAAAAATTCTAACAAAAAAAGCGGATTTAAAAATGTAAAAAACAAATTACTTACGTCAAACATGATTTCAAGTAACAATGATAATAAAAAAAAAACAAAAACCCAGAAAAACAAATAAAGTTAAGATATAAATTAATTAGTATAGTCTTAAAAATTAGAAAAAAGCATTATAATCTGTCAGAATTTCTAAAAACTTGTGTAAACAAATTATGAAAAATGTCAAAAAAATCAGTATAACATAAGAAAAATTTGATATTATATTGAAAAAGAAAGGGTTGATTTAGAAAGTTTTATAAGAGTTGATTTAGCGCACAAATCCTAAGGCAAATTTTTTGTGAAACGCATGAGGCAATCTATTTTATGTGTTCCTTTCGTGTTCTTTAGGCTTTTTTTTTAAAATTTGTTTTTTTTTAAACTTAATTAAAAAAAAATAAATAAATTTCTCAGGTTTTGCAAAAACTTGCTGCTATAGCAAATATAAGATTTTGTAACAACAACAAGCCATTTGATTTAAAACAAATTTAAAACTTTTGTTGAACTTGATTTGTCTAGCTTTTCCAAAAAGTTAATATAATACAGAAAAACAAAATTTATGTACCCCATCTGAAATTTGAAAATTAGCCGAGATAACAACTGAAACTTTATCACCTGAGAATCCAAAATAACCTACAGAAAACTTTGACTTCCAGTTTGGGCCATTAAACCACTTTTCAAAATAATTATTAAGGACTTGAAATTAAAAAATATAATTAAATAATACATTGATTTTAATGATTTGAAAAAAATATCAGTAAAAAAAATTAAAAATATTAAATAAAAGCACAAACTAGGTGAAATGGATAAGCTAGGTAAGAACCAAAAAAAGATTATATATAAATAAATGTAAAAAATAAAAGCAAAAGAACAAAAACTTATAGAAAATACTTCTATGGTAAGTGAATTAATTCAATTCAAAATGATTTTAGTTTAGTCTCAGATAATAAAAATAAAATAAAATAAAAAATAATAAATGAAAGGAAATAAAAACAAAAAATATAATATATTCATTTAATAAAAGTTTCTAGCTTAGTCTCAGATAATAAAAAATAATAATAAAAGTAAAATCAAATTAAAAATAATAGATTAAAGCATAAAATTATAAACAGTAACAGTACGAAAAAAAGATTTCAAATAAATGCAAAAAATAGAAACAAGATGAAAAAAAAATTCTTTAATGCAAAGTAAATCTAATTAAAAAATGATTTTAGTTTAGTCTCAGATAATAAAAAAATATAAGAATAATAAAAAAATAAATAAAAAATAACAAATAATAAATAAAAGCAAAAACGTACTAACATTCATAAAGTTGTAAGCAGGATAAGTACAGAAAAAAGATTATAAATAAATGTTAAAAATAGAAACCAAGAATAAAAATGTAGAAAAAACTTAATGCGAAGCCAATTCAATTAAAACAAGTTTTTAGTTAAATTTAATAAAAATAAAAAGAAATAGTAAAAATATAAAATTAATAAAAAGTTATAAAAAAAATAGATTAAAATAATAAACAAAAAGTAATAAATAAAAGTTTAAAATAACTACAATTTATAAAGCTAAGAATTGATAAAATATTATAAATAGATTTAAAAAGTAGAAACAAAAAAAAAATTATAAAAAATACTTTAATGCAAAGAAAATTCAATTAAGGTAATAAAAATTTATTGAAAAAAATAATCAATAAAATTACAAACTGACTAAAATTTATAAGTTATAAGTAAGTATTGAAAAAAAATTATAAATAAATGTAAAAAAAAACAAAAAATATGATATATATATATATATAGAAAATATTTCAACGCTAAGTAAATTCATTTATTAAAAGTTTCTTGTTTAGTCTCAGATAATAAAAAATAATAATAAAAATAAAATCAAATAAAAAATAATAGATTAAAGCATAAAATTATAAACAGTAAAAATACGAAAAAAAGATTTTAAATAAATGCAAAAAGTAAAAACAAAATAAAAAAAAATACTTCAATGCAAAGTAAATCTAATTAAAAAATGATTTCAGTTTAGTCTCAGGTAATAAAAAAATATAATAATAATAAAAAAAAATTATTAAAAAAAAAAATAGTAAAAAAATAAAGTTAATTAAAAATTATACTAAAAATAGATTAAAATAATAAACAAAAAATAATAAATAAAAGTTTAAAATAACTACAATTTATAAAGCTAAAAATTGATATAATCTTATAAATAAATTTATAAAGTAGAAACAAAAAGAAAAAAAATATATAAAAAATGCTTTAATGCAAAGAAAATTCAATTAAAGAAAATAAAATTTAATGAAAAAAAAATAAATAAAACTACAAGCTGACTAAAATTTATAAGTTATAAACAAGTATTAAAAAAAAAATATTGATAAATGTAAAAAAAAACAAAAAATATGATATATACATATATAGAAAATATTTTAATGCTAAGTAAATTCATTTAATAAAAGTTTCTAGTTTAGTCTCAGATAATAAAAAATAATAATAAAAATAAAATAAAATAAAAAATAATAGATTGAAGCATAAAATAATAAACAAAAACAGTACGAAAAAAAAATTTTAAATAAATGCAAAAAGTAGAAACAAAATTAAAAAAAAATTCTTCAATGCAAAGTATCAGATAATAAAAAAATATAATAATAATAAAAAAATAAATAAAAAATAACAAATAATAAATAAAAGCAAAAACGCACTAACATTCATAAAGTTATAAGCAGGATAAGTACAGAAAAAAGATTATAAATAAATGTTAAAAATAGAAACCAAGAATAAAAATGTAGAAAAAACTTAATGCGAAGCCAATTCAATTAAAACAAGTTTTTAGTTAAATTTAATAAAAATAAAAAGAAATAGTAAAAATTTAAAGTTAATAAAAAATTATAAAAAAATAGATTAAAATAATAAAAAAACAGTAATGAATAAATGTTTAAAATAACTACAATTTATAAAGCTAAAAATTGATAAAATCCTATAAATAAATTTATAAAGTAGAAACAAAAAGAAAAAAATATTATAAAAAATACTTTAATGCAAAGAAAATTCAATTAAGGAAAATAAAATTTAATGAAAAAAAAATAAATAAAATTACAAGCTGACTAAAATTTATAAGTTATAAACAAGTATTGAAAAAAAATTATATATACATAAATGTAAAAAAAAACACAAAAAATATGATATATATATATAGAAAATATTTCAATGCTAAGTAGATAAGTTTCTAGTTTAGTCTCAGATAATAAAAAATAATAATAGAAGTAAAACAAAATAAAAAATAATAAATAACTGCATAAAATTACAAACACTAACAGTACGAAAAAAAAATTTTAAATAAATGCAAAAAGTAGAAACAATATTATAAAAAAATTCTTCAATTCAAAGTAAATCCAATTAAAAAATGATTTCAGTTTAGTCTCAGATAATAAAAAAATACAATAATAATAGAAAAATAAATAAAAATTAACAAATAATAAATAAAAGCAAAAAGGCACTAACATTCATAAAGTTATAAGCAGAATAAGTACAGAAAAAAGATTATAAATAAATGTAAAAAGTAGAAACCAAGAAAAAACAAATGTAGAAAAAACTTAATGCGAAGCCAATTCAATTAAAACAAGTTTTAAGTTAAATTTAATAAAAAAAAAAAGTAAAAATATAAAGTTAATAAAAAATTATAATGAAAATAGATTAAAATAATGAACAAACAATAATGAATAATGGTTTAAAATAACTGCAATTTATAAAGCTAAAAATTGATAAAATCTTATAAATAAAATTAAAAAGTAGAAATCACAAGAAAAAAAAAATTATAAAAAATACTTTAATGCAAAGAAAATTCAATTAAGGAAAATAAAATTTAATGAAAAAAATAATAAATAAAATTACAAACTGACTAAAATTTATAAGTTATAAACAAGTATTGAAAAAAAATTATAAATAAATGTAAAAAAAAACAAAAAATATGATATATACATAATTATATAGAAAATATTTCAATGCTAAGTAAATTCATTTAATAAAAGTTTCTAGTTTAGTCTCAGATAATAAAAAATAATAATAAAAATACAATCAAATAAAAAATAATAGATTAAAGCATAAAATTATAAACAGTAAAAGTACAAAAAAAAGATTTTAAATAAATGCAAAAACTAGAGACAAAATAAAAAAAAATTCTTCAATGCAAAGGAAATTTAATTAAAAAATGATTTCAGTTTAATCTCAGATAATAAAATAAAAATATTAATGATAAAAAAATAAAATAACTAAAATTCATAAAACTAAAAATTGATAAAATCTTATAAATAAATTTAAAAAGTAGAAACTAATAAAAAAAATTAATGCAAAAAAAATTCAATTAAAGAAAATAAAATTCAATGAAAAAAATAATAAATAAAAGCACAAACTAACTCCAATTTAAAAAATTATAAGCCGGATAAATACCAAAAAACGATTATAAGCAAATGTCAAAAAAGAGAAAAATTATAAAATGCGAAGAAAACTATATTGAAATAAGTTTGCAATTCAGTCTCAGATGATAAAAAATAAAAATAAAAATAAAAATAAAATAAAAGAGAAAATAGTATATAAAAAATAATATCTAAAAGCACAAACTCATTAAAATTCATCAATTTATAAGCAGGTTAAATACAAAAAACTGATTATAAATAAATGTAAAGAGTAAACACAAAAGAAAAAAAGAAAAAAATATTTTAATGCTGGGTAAACTTAATTAAAAAAAGTATTCAGCTTTGTCGTTAATAATAAAAAAAATATTGATAATTTGTGAATATGGCAAAAATGTTAAAAATATAAAATAAAGAAATAATAAATAGAAGCACCAAATAACTAAAATTAGTATTAAGTATCAACAAAAAACTATAAATAAATTTTAAAAAAATATATAAAAAATACTTCACTGCTTAAGTAGATTCAATTGAGAAACATTTTCATTGAAAACTCAGATAATAATTAAAAATGATAAAAAAAAAATAAAAACACTAAATCAAAACACAAACTAACTTATAAAGCTATGAGCAGAAGAAGTACCAAAAAATAATTGTAGATAAATGTGAAAAATAAAAACAAAAAAAAATTAACAACTATAAAAAATACTTTAATGCTAAGTAAATTCAATTAATTTTTTTAGGAAGAGGATTATGTTTAATCTCAGAATAAAGATTAATAAATAAAAATAGCAATATTGATAAAGAAAACATAAATAAATGTAAAGAGTAAAAAAAATAAAAATTATAATAACATAAAATTCTATTATGAAATTGTTAACAAATACGCTACTCAATGACATTCAAAGCTTTGAACTTAATTTGCAACATTGCCAAATCTACTATAAGGATTTACTGTCAATTTGTTAGTAATAGTAAATTTTTTATAAAATGAGTAAAACATTGACATTTTCCTCTAAATCAAATTTCATTTTTAAGAATAATTAATATTTTGTTTGTTATTGATGTTATTGGTTTGTAATTTGCAACATTGCCAAAATTAATTTACCATAAACAATTAATTTAATACTAATGTTAGGTTTTTTATAAATAAAACAATGAGTTTTGTCATCGACAAGAAACTCCACTAAAGATGGCAGTAGACGTTTAGAATTTCTATTGACATTTTCCTCTTAAAAAAAGTTCTTTATTAAGAATAATTAACATTTTGTTGCTATATTTGTTTTCGATTGTTATCGATGACGTAAATGTACAAGATTTTTAAATATATGTTTTCATAAAATTACTACTCAATGACATTCAAAAATTTAAACTGAATTTGCAACATTGCCATATCTCATTAAATTTCCTATTAATTCGATATTAATAATAGATTTATAAGTAAAACAAAACGTTTTGTTATTAGCAAAAATTTGACTTAAGAGGGCAGTAGACTTTTGGAATTTCTAAAAATTTATAAAACTTCCAAATTCCGCCGTCATATGCTGCATTACACAGCTGATTAAATACTTAACGTCTATTATTAATAAACATATAACAAAACCTTGTTTTCAAACCAATAATTTTTTTTTTAATTAACAAAAAATGATTGTGATAAATTCGAAATTAAACAACAACACAAATGAGTAAATTGATCCAACACGAAAAAAATCTGTGAATAAATTATACAATATTTGATTGAAAAAAAACAAAGTTGAGTTGTATTTGTTGAGATTATTTTCAGAATTGTATTTAATTATTTTGTTGTTTAATTATTCCGTTTAAAAGCAAGCTGAGCGCTTTATTGTACAAAGAGCATTTGAAAGCATCCCCGGAAGTTGACAGAAAATGTAATAAAAACAATGGGACAAAACAAGATCGCTTATCAATCATTTACAGTCATGTTCAAATAACGCTTGTCACCTATCCTCTTTGATCAAACATAGTCAGAAAACAATAGGTCGATGTTCAACAGACGGGAAAAAAGCGTCAACGATTAGTCTTTGTTATTTGGTGTAGAACATTTCCCCTTTGGTGAAAAGCCAAATGACCATCGAATTCTCGCCAATACGGTTTTGAAGGGTTGACCAATTTAACCAAAAAAAAAAAATAATAATAGCAATAGCAGACCAGTTCATAACTAAATTAATTAAATCTGTTTAGTGCAGCATGTGTTTTTGTAACGCTCGAACGGTTTCCAACACTGGAAAATTAAAGTCGTAAAATGGTTTTGTTGTTTGGAAATTTTAATGTAGAGAATTGCAGTGTAACGGATTCACTAATTAAGGGCATTGCACTGACACGATAAGATCGTTTTGTAGTCTTTCATTAGCAATTTAATCATAAAATTAACTTAAAAGTTAAAACAAGGAAACTGCATTAAAATTTGTTTATTTTTTTAGGAACTACAACGCCACAAACCGACACAAACTTTAATCTTGAGATCAACAGTTTAAAACAATCTTCAACTTTAAGATATCACACAAGAAAAAGCGAGACAAAATGTTAATATGCTTTCTGTTCCTCTTCATCTTCAAATTGAGAATGAACAAATTCTAATTGAGAATAAATAATTTCAACTTTATGATAAACTAAATCAAATTGACAATAAAAAATCTTACAGCGAGAATAAACCAATCCAAATTGAGAACAATTAATTTTCTATTTGAGAATAAATAAATTTAAATTTTAGAATAAAAAAACTTAAAGAATAAATCAATTTAAATTGAGAATAAACAATTTTATACTGAGAATGAATAAAATCCACACTTTGTAAATACTTCTTTTTAATAATTTCAGTAAATAAGACTTTTGGCCACTATTTGATAAATTCAAGTGAAAGAACAACTAAATTCATATTGAAAATAATCATCTTTAAATTGAGAATAAAGAAATTCAAGTGAGAATGACTAAATTTATATTAAAAACCATTATTCTTAAATTGATAATAAACCAGTTCTAATTAAAAATAAATAATTTAAAAATAAGCGTAACCAAATCCAAACTGAGAATATATAATTACAAATGATCCAATTCAAGTTAAGAATAACTGTTTTCAAATTAAGAATAAATAGATTCAAATTTTAGAATAAAAAAACGTAAAGAATAAATCATTTAAAATAAACAAATTCAAATTGAGAATAAAAAGTCAGGCAAGAAAAAACAAGACAAGACGTCAATATGCTTTTTATACCTCTTCATTTTCAAATTGAGAATATATAAATTCTAATTGAGAATAAACAAATTCGTCTTGAGAATCTTTTATAAATTCTTCATCTTTAAATTGAGAATAAATTCAAGATAAAAAAAAACTACATTTATATTAAGAATAATTATGTTTAAATTGAGAATAAATCAATTTTAATTAAGAATAAATCAATTTTAATTGAGAATAAATAATTTCAAAATAAGCATAACCAAATTCAAACTGAAAATAAATAGTTACAAATCAAGAATAAACCAGTCCAAATTCAGAAAACTGTTTTCAAATTAGGAAAAAATTGATATAAATTTAGAATAAAAAAACTTGAAGAATAAGTCAATTCAAATTGAGAATAAACAATTTCATACTGAGAATAAACCAAATCTACACTTTTTCAATACTTCTTTTTCACAATCTCAATAAACCAGACTCTTGGCCACTATTTGATGGCCGTTAAAGTACAATTATTAACATTTATTTTTTTTATAATCAGTTTTTTAGTTGAAAGTTAAAGCAATTTAAAAACAACATATGTAAGCAAAAAAAAATTTATTAGAACTTGGCTATTTGAAAATTACAATGCCATAGGCAAACACAAACAAAAATCTTCAAACAGTTGTCAATAATCAACAGTTTCAATACAAGAAGAAGCAATACAAGATGACAATATAATATATGCTTTCTATACCTCTTCATCTTTAAATTGAGAATAAACAAATTCATGTTGAGAATTTTCTATGATTTCTTTATCTTCAAATTGAGAATAAACAAATTCAAGATAAGAATAAGGAAATTTAAATTGAGAATAATCATTTTTAAATTGAGAATAAATAAATTATAATTGAGAATATCTCATGAATGAGAATGTATCTTTTTTCCACAGTTTTTTAGTATTTCTTTTCAACAATTCCAATAAATTAGACTTTTGGCTAACATTTGATGAATAATAAATTTATATTAGAAATAGTTATTTTCAGATTGAGAATAAATAGGGCCAATTAATAATAAATAATTACAAAATAAGAATAAACAAACTTAAACTGAGAAAATATAATTACCTTCCTATACTTATTCAAGACAAAACACAGTCAAATCTTATTATCTATTTTCAAATAGATAATAAATATATTTAAATTTTAAAATAAAAAAACATAACGCATTAACTAATTTAAATTGAGAATAAACATTTTCGAATTCAAAATAAACAAAATTCTATTTAAAAAATCTTCTTACCTGCTTTTTATATTTTTCCACATTATTCTAATACTTTTTTCAACAGTCACAATAAATAAAACTTTTGACCTACATTTAATAACCGATAAAGTACAATTAATAACAATTATTTTTTTATATTCAGTCTCTTAATTAGAAGTTAAAGTTGTTTATAAACAATATCTGTAAGCTAAAAACTGCTTTAAAATTTGTTTATTTGTTTAAAAACTACGAAGACATAAACAACCACAAACGTTAAACGTCAATCTTTAGATCAACAGTTAAAAACAATCAACAAACAAAAAAAAATAAATTGAGAATAAACCAAAAATTTCAACTAAAGAATAAAAAAACTCAAACTTTTTTCTAATAATAATCCTTTTGAGCAACATTTTTATTTTATTTATATTTTGTTATTTTCTTCTTTTTGTTGTAATAAAAAAACTTAAAGAATAAGTATTCAAATTGAGAATAAACAATTTCATACTGAGAATAAACAAAATCCACACTTTGTGAATACTTCTTTTTAACAATCTCAATAAATCAGACTTTTGGCCAGTATTTGATGGCCGATAAAGTACAATTATTGACATTTATTTTGTTTATCATTAGTTTTTTAGTTAAAAGTTGAAGCAATTTAAAAACAACATCTGTAAGCAAAAAAAATAGTTATAAACAATTTCAATACAAGAGGACGCAATACAAGATGACAATATTATTTCTATACCTCTTGATTTTTAAATTGAGAATAAGCAAATTCATGTTAAAAATTTTTGTATAATTCTTTATCTTTAAATTGAAAATAAACAAATTTAAGATAAGAAAAACTAAATTTATTTATAAAGAATAATCATTTTTAAATTAAGAATAAATCATTTATATTGGGAATAAATTAATTTTAATTAAAAATAAATCAATTTTAATTGAGAATAAATAATTCCAAAGTAAGCATAACCAAATTGTTACTGAGAATATATAATTACAAATCAAGAATGAACCCATCTAAATTGAGAATAACTGTTGACATATTAAGAATAAATACTTTCAAATTTGAGAATAAAAAAATTTATTAGACAAGAAAAAACAAAAAGAGATGTTAAGATGCTTTCTATTCTTCTTCATTTTTAAATTGAGATTAAACAAATTCTAATTGAGAATAAATAAAATCAAACTGAGAATAAACTAAATTTCCATTTAAAAAAATTTTTTTTACTGGTATTTTTTCCACATTTGTTTATTATTTCTTTTCAACAACCCCAATAAAAAAAACTAGACCAACATTTTATGGATAAATAAATTTATATTTAAAATAAATATTTCCAGATTGAGCATAAACAGATTTAAACTGAGAATATATAATTACAATCAATGCCATAAGCAAACACAAACAAAAATCTTCAATGTTCAGATCAACACACCTTTTTATCTTTAAATTGAGAATAAAGAAATTGAAGTGAGAGAACAACTAAATTTATATTAAAAATAATCATCTTTAAATTGAGAATAAAAAAATTCAAATAAGAATGACTAAATTTATATTAAGAACAATTATTTTTAAATTGTTAATAAACCAATTTCAGTTGAGTAATTTAAAAATAAGCATAACCAAATCCAAACTGAGAATATATGATTATAAATGAACCAATACAAGTTAAGAATAACTGTTTTCAAATTAAGAATAAATAGATTCAAATTTTAGAATAAAAAAACGTAAAGAATAAATCATTTCAAATTTAGAATAAACAAATTCAAATTGAGAATAAAAAGTCAGACAAGAAAAAACAAGACAAGACGTCAATATAGAAAGCATATTGACGTCTTGTCTTGTTACCTCGTCATTTCCAAATTGAGAATACATAAATTCTAATTGAGAATAAACAAATTCGTCTTGAGAATCTTTTATAAATTCTTTATCTTTAAATTGAGAATAAACAAATTCAAGATGAAAAAAACTAAATTTATATTAAGAATAATCATGTTTAAATTGAGAATAAATCAATTTTAATTAAAAATAAATCAATTTTAATTGAACATAAATAATTTCAAAATAAGCATGACCAAATTCAAACTGAGAATAAATAGCTACAAATCAAGAATAAACCAGTCCAAATTGAGAAAACTGTTTTCAAATTAAGAAAAAATAGATTAAAATTTTAGAATAAAAAAACTTTAAAAATAAACCATTTCAAGTTTAGAGTAAACAAATTCAAATTGAAAATAGAAAATCAGACAAGAAAAAACAAGACAAGACGTCAATATGCTTTCGATACTTCTTCATTTTCAAATTGAGAATATACAAATTCTAATTGAGAATGAACAAATTCATGATGAGAATTTTCTATAATTCTTTATTTTTGAATTGAGAATAAACAAATTCAAGATGAAAATAACTAAATTTATATTAAGAATAAGCATGCTTAAATTGAGAATAAATCAATTCTAATTAAGAATAAATCAATTTTAATTAAGAATAAAAATAATTTTAATTGAGATTAAATAATTCCAAAATAAGCATAATCCAATTTAAACTAAGAATATATAATTAAATGAACTAATCAAAATTTAATAATAATTTTTTTCAAATTAAGAATAATTAGATTTAAATTTTAGAATAAAAAAGCTTAAAAAATAAATCAATTCAAATTGAGAATAAACAATTTCATATTGAGAATAATGAGAATCCCCACTTTGTGAATACTTCTTTTTAATAATTTCAGTAAATAAGACTCTTGGCCAGTATTTGATGGCCGATAAAGTACAATTATTACAATTCATTTTTTCTTAAATTAGTATTTTAGTTAAAAGTTGAAGCAATTTAAAAACAACATTTGTAAACAAAAAAACTGCATTAAAATTTGGCTATTTGTCTAAAAATTACAATGCCATAAGCAAACACAAACAAAAATCTTCAAACAGTTATAAATAATCAACAGTTTTAATACAAGAAGAAGGAATACAAGATGACAATATAAATGCTTTCTATACCTCTTCATCTTTAAATTGAGAATAAACAAATTCATGTTGAGAATTTTCTATAATTTCTTTATCTTTAAATTGAGAATAAACAAATTCAAGATGAGAAAAACTAAATTTTTATTAAGAATTAGCATCTTTAAATTGAGAATAAATTAATTTTACTTAAGAATAGATCAATTTTAATTGAGAATAAATAATTTCAAAATATGCATATCCAAATTCAAACTGAGAATAAATAACAACAAGTCAAGAACAAACCAATCCAAATTAAGAAAACTGTTTTCAAATTAAGAAGAAATAGATTTAAATTTTAGAATGAAGAAACTTAAAGAATAAGTCAATTCAAACTGAGAATAAACAATTTCATACTGAGAATAAACAAAATCTACACTTTTTGAATCCTTTTTTTTAACAATCTCAATAAATAAAACTCTTGACCAGTATTTGACCGCCGATAAAATAAAATTATTCACATTTATTTTTGTTATAATCAGTTTTTTACTTGAAGCAATTTAAAAACAACTCCTATAAGCAAAAAAACAGTTATAACCAATTTTAATACAAGAGGAAGCAATACAAGATGACAATATGCTTTCTATACCTTTTGATCTTTAAATTGAGAATACGCAAATTTATGTTAAAAATGTTTTATAATTCTTTATCTTTAAATTGAGAATAAACAAATTCAAGATAAGATAACTCAATTTAAGTTGAGAATAAATCAATTATAATTGAGAATAAATCAATTTTAATTAAGAATAAATCAATTTTAATTGAAAATAAATAATTCCAAAATAAGCATAACCAAATTTTTACTGAGAATATATAAATACAAATCAAGAATGAACCGATCTAAATTGAAAATAACTGTTTAACAAATTAAAAATAAATACATTCAAATTTGAGAATAAAAAGTCTTAAAGAATAAATTTAGAACAAAAAAATTTAAAAAAAAAGACTGAACAACATTTCATGAATAAATAAATTTATATTCAAAATAATTATTTCCAGATTGAGCATAAACAAATTTAAACTAAAAATGTATATCTAAATCAAAAATATACCAATTTAAATTGAGAATAAAACCAATTCTAATAAAAAATAAACAAATTCAACCTAACAATATACAATTATAATTCGAGAATAAACAACCAATCTAAATTAAAAATAATTTAAAAATAATATCTGTAAGCAAAAACACTGTTATTAAATTCTATTTGCTTGAGAACTACGATGCCATAAGCCGACACAATCAAACAACTTTAATCTTTAGATCAACAATTAAAAATAATCAACCATTTTAATACATTAGACAAGAAAAAGCAAGACAAGATGTTAATATGCTTTCTTTCAGCTTCAAATTGAGAACAAACAAATTCAAATTGAGAATAAATAAATTTGTATTGAGAATAATCATTATTAAACCTAGACTAATTGAAAATAATTAGTTTTAAAATAAAAATAAACAAATTCAATCTGAGAATATATAATTACAAATCGAGAATGAACCAACCTAAACTGAAAATAAATATTTTCAAATTTAGCATAAATAAATTTATGTTTTGCTATAAAAAACTTACGAGAATATACCAATTCAAATTCAGAATAAACATTTTCAAATTGACAATCAGCAAACTTTAATTTAAAAAATTTTTCTACCTGTTATCTTTTATCACATTTTTTCAACATTTCTTTCCAACAATTCCAATAAATAAGAATTAAATCAAATAAGTTGGCCAAGAAGGCCTACATTTAATGACAGATAAAATACAATTTAAAAAAAAAAAATTCTATATTCAGTCTCTAAATTAAAAAATAAATTAATTCAATAACAATATCTAAAAACACAACAACTGTGTTAAAATTTGTTTATTTGTTTGAGAACTACAATGTTATAAGCAAACACAAAAACAAAATTTTAATTTTTAGATCAACAACTTAAAACAACAACAACTTTAATGCATCAGACAAGAAAAAACGAAACAAGATGATAGATGATATGCTTTCTATAACCCTTTATTTTCAAAGTGAGAATATATGTATTTATTTCAAAGATAATCATTTCTAAATTAATAATAAACAAATTGTAATTAAAAATAAATAGTTACAAAATAAGAATAAATAAATTCAAAGCACTATACCTATTCATCTAAGAATTCAGACTAAGCAAAGACAAATTGAGAATAAATAAACTTATATTGAGAGTAATTAATCTTTCTTAAATTGAGAATAAACCAATTCTATATGAGAATAAATAATTTTATACTGAATATGGTTACAAATCTAGAATAAACCAATCCAAGTTGAGAATAACTATTTTCAAATTGATAATAGATAGATTTAAGTTTTAAAATCGAAAAACATAGAGAATAAACTAATTTAAATTGAGAATAAACAACTTTGAATTCAAAATAAGCTAATTTCCATTGAAATTTTTTTTTACTTGTTATTTATATTTTTCAACACATTTCAAATACTTTTTTCAGCAATCCCAATAAATAAGACTGTTGACCAACATTTAATAACCGATAAAGTACAATAAAAAACATTAATTATTTTATATTCTTTTCGTCTCTTAATTAGAATTTGTTGTTTAAAAACAATATCTGTAAGCAAAAAACTGCTTTAAAATTTGTTTATTTGTTTAAAAACTACTAAAACATAAACAACCACAAACTTTAAACGTGAATCTTTAGATTAACAGTTAAAAGCAATCAAGAAACAAACAAAAATTAAATTGAGAATAAACCAAGAATTTCCAAATTGAGAATAAATATTTTCAAATTGAGAATAAACAAATTCAAGTTGAAAAGTTGGTTTATCTCTGGTTTCCTTTCTCAAACTTTTTTCTAAATGATTAATGATCCTTTTGAGCAACATTTTTATTTTATTTATATTTTGCTCTTTTCTCCTTTTTGGTGTATATCTTGTACTTTTTTTTTTAATATATTTAATAATTAATTCTGTTTTAAACCATTTTAGTTTAAATTTAATTAATAATTTAAAATTATTATTTTATGATAAAAAAATTTTCATATTATTAGTAATATTTTATTCCTATAAAAATTATTATAATTATTAATTATTATTATTTATTATTATTCTGACCATAACAAAACAAAAAAAAAAGAATTGTCAAAAATAAATTAGATAATCAAGATAATAGTTTTTTATTAAAAATTAAAAAAAAAACATTACATAAAAAATTGTTTAAAGCTGTCATTTTTATTAATTAAAAAAAATTTTGTTTTTGCTATTCAGAATAGAGTAATTAACACTAAAAATTATGGTAAATTTATAATTAAAAAACAATTAGTTAATGACATTTGTAGAATTTGTTTCAATTTGTCGAAAACAATTCAACACATCTGTTTGTGCAGTGCTAGCTGTGCAGTAGTTATTCCAATTTGGTTTTTAAATTTATTGTAATTTAGTAAAAAATGTTAAACCAAAAACCGTAAATCGAAATCCAAAAAATTTTAATTTATTTACTCTTTCTATAATTTTTTTATAGAAAAAGAAAAAATTCGTTGCTTTTTTTAACCAATAAAAACCTTTAAAATTTATATCATTAATTAATATTTCTCAATTTTAAAACTAGATTAAAAAATTTTCAAAAAAATACCGAATTATTATGTTTATATCATATTGTTCAAATGTTCATGGAATTGAATCCCACAAGTTATATAATATAATTGTAAATGAGTAATTTAATTTGCTTTTCTAAAAAACTAACCTTTGTTTTCTATTTGACTTAAAGCACTATTTTTAGTTGTTGTTTTAATTTAATTCTTAAAATGATTTTTGAGCTAACTAAAAATTGAAGGCTAGTTTTTTAACAATTTTCATATTATTGAAAAAATAATGTTGTTATTATCATTACTTGTCAAACACCGTCATAATTTATAAATCCAGCAAAATTGCTGTGCCTCCGGGACCGACAAGATGGAGCATAATAATTCTGCTTATAATTTTTAGGTGTTATTTGCATTCTGCCATTTCTAAACCTTAATTTTTAAGATCTTTCATTCTTAATAACCTCATGCTCTAAACTGTTTCAAAAATAATTAAATCAAAAGAGTTATAAAACTTTTATTAATTAATTTTTAAAAAGGGATTGTTAGCTTACAAACAAATAAAAATAATTTAAAAACAATCAAAAACAACAAGCAAAAAAACCATATAAATAAAAGAAAAGTTATAGAAAAAGTGAATAAATTTTAAATTTTTGGCACTAATAAAACACAAATAACTAGAAAAAAAATGTATCAATTTATTATAAAAAACAAAAAACAGTAACATATCAAAGCAAATTTAACAAAAAAAAAACTTAAAAACTTGATTAGGTTTTTTTATTTATTATCACTCATTAGTGGCACTTTTTGAACATAATTAGCACATCCGAATAATCAATAAGTTTGTTACGACAAAAACTAACCATAAACAAAAATATAAAAATTAATTAAACATTTGTTTTACAAATCATTACATTGTTATTCATATCTTGTTCAACATTGACATGTTAAACAACCCACATAACTGAATATATTCAAATTCTACAAAGGTACCTAATCAATTGCAAAATTCCATCGATAACCAAAACCGCAAATTACACTCCAATATGGGTATTTAGCACATAAATGTCCCATATTTATCAATGGTGCCTCATTTTGCCGAACAAATTAATAAATTGTAAACAAGATAGGTCCGGAACTAGATCTCTGCGGCACAGCAGGCAGACTTTCATTACTATTCAATAAAAAATAACCGCAAAAATTGATTCCACACCTGTCATTTGCCACAAATCACGTGCCCACAGTGTCCTTTACTTCTATCAAAGATCGTGGGAATGACTCAGAGTTGTTATAATTTTTTTGTTTTTAAATGAAGGCCGTGGGTTGACTTGTGGTAGACTTAGACGTAATGGAAGCTGGAGGAGCAAGTGAATCACTCTTACTAGATGTGCTACTGTAATAAAAATAAAACAAACAAGTTTTTTTTATTTGTTATTTATTATAATGATTTTTTTGTTTTGGTTATTTTTTATTTGAAAACAGCTAAACAAATGACTTAACGGTTAGGCAATAGGGGATAAAAACACTTTGTGATTGTCCGAAATAACGCAATCCGTAGCAAGATTACGCTTCAAACGATTTTTTAAAACTATCTTTGATAAACGTACAATGCGTGCTTTCAATTTTTTTTAGATGTGTGATTGTCCAAAATGGTGACGTTCTGTAGCCGCCACGCTCGCCCGATTTTACCCCAATACTGTTTTTTTGACGATAGCTGAAGAACACTGGGTTTCATTGCCGAGTTAAAATACGCTATACGTCATAAAATTGATAGAATAGAAAAAAATATGATCTGTTAACTTTGAACATGTTTTCTTTTGTATAATAAACTTAAATATGTTGCTACAAAATCCACGCTGCGCCACCCTGTATATAACTCATTATCATTGTCAGTAAATTATAGTAACAACCACCAGATGGTGTTGTTATGGTAATATGACAGATACTTTTAAATAATGACGGCAAAGAGCTTTTAGAGCTTTGTTCAGGAAGAAAGCATGTTCAATTTCCAAAATTTTTATTTTATTTGCAGCACATAATACCTTTGAATATTTCAAAGCTGTTTTCAAGAGGAAATGAAAGTCATGAATTGAATTATACCATTTTCAACTGGAAAAACATCCGAATCAGTTTTTCCCGAATGCGAAGTTAGCACATAAAAATGAAACAAAGTGCCTAAATTGTAGCTTTTTGCAAGAAACATCAAATTTAATGGCCTTTTGTGCACCTTCTTAAATGTGACGTTATAAAATTTGAGTTTTATGGCGTAAAGAGGGAAAATGAGCGATATATTGAAGAAAATTGAGAGGGAAAAGTTATATTTATTTGATGTCATTATATTCATTGAGAGGATTTTATAAGAGCTTTATCATTTGTAAACAAATTAAATTTCAGATACAAAATCATTTGAGTTAAATTGGGTAACTACGTACTTACTATATTATTTTGAAGTTGAAGGCAAAGCGGATGTAAACAAGAAGAGACGCGTGATTGGAGATCATTGGCGTTTCTATTGAATCAACCATCACATGACCTAGCAAAAAGTGCATTGATTGGCTGGCTAAACAAGCTTATGCGTTTCTATTGGATCAACCATCACATGACCTCGCAAAAAGTGCATTGATTGGCTGGTTAAACAAGTTTAAGCGTTTCTATTGGATCAACCATCACATGACCTAGCAAAAAGTGCATTGATTGGCTGGCTATACAAGTTTAAGCGCGTAATATTGTTTACCTCTACTTCATCTTTAACTTGAAAATACTATAGCTCAATTACGATGTTTAGTCTTCGGCGATTATATTAGAGATGATGGGAAATGTCTCTGGATTCTGGATTATATGTCTTCACAAAAAAAAATTGAGGTTAAGACTTAAGACGTAAAATTGACCTTTGTTCTAGGCAAATAAGTTAAGTCATGTCAAGTCAGGCTTTTTAGCTGTCCGCGCAATTAAAACTGCGCGGAATTAAAAACAAGTCTGTAGTAACTTTCCGACTCTACACTCTATAACTACATAAAAAAAAGGGAAAAACAGAAACAAAATAGACAAGTAAATAATAAATCAAAAATCAACAAAAAGTCAAAAGAAAAAAATGCTGGACGCTTACTGATGTAATAAAATAAATTAATTAAAAAAATAAGATTAAAAAAAGAATATACAAAATGTTGAAAAAAAATTGAAGATAATATTTAAATGTCAAAAAATTAAAATTTTACAAACCGGCATAATGCCAATACGAGATAAATAATAGAGTATAATAGAAATAAAATGTGGTGAACACACCAAACACGGTCATATAAAGCAAAAGCTAAGAAAAAAGCAGAAACAAAAAATAACCTAAAAAAATGAAAAACTAAAGTGACGAAGAAAAAAAAATTAAAAATGAGATAGAAAATAAATGAAATCAGTTAGGAAAGAATTTACAGTTTCGTCCAGGTAAAAAAACAATGAAAAAAGCGCAAAAAGATTTTTGAAAAAAATAGTAACGTAAAAAATCACAAGTATTGTTTAAAAAAACAAAAAAAAAATATGTTAAAGCTTGTCATTAGCCAAACAATTGATGGCAAATACTGACTGGCATAAACAAAAACAGAAAAAAGATTATCAAAATACAGCAATAAGTAAAAGCAAAAAAAATAAAAACCCTTCAACAAATAGAAACATTAAATTAAAAAACATAAATAAGCACAACAAAACAAAAAACAAATAAGAAAAAAAATTATAGATAAATATAAAAAATCAAAAATTGTATTAAAAAAAATAAAAAATAATAAATAAAGCAGTAAGAAAAATAATAATAAAAAAAATAATGTATTAAAAAAAACGGTTAAGCTATTGTATAAGAAAAAGTATTTTACTTTGTAGAACAAAAATGTGTAAATAACGCAATAGAAAAGTCAAGCACTAAAATACATATGTATTGAGAAAAGAATAATAAATAAACAGAATGAAAACAAGAAAAGATAATCAAGAATTTAAAACAGTAAAGTTTTAACACAAGACAAAAATAACTAAAAAAAAACAATAAACAAAATACATTATGTAACATGTTAACAAAAAAATAACAAAAAAATCTCAACAATAAAGTGAAAGACATAAAAACGTAGAAAAAAAATTGATAAAAAAAAAGTTAGCTCATACAGCTACAACAGTAGATATACGAACAAAATAAAAAACTTTATCACTAAAGAAAACAAAAAAAAAACATTTATAATGCCAAAATAAGACGAGAGAGAAAAACAGAGCAAAGAAATAGACGCAAATTATTTGATAATAGAAAAGAAACCTATAAAGAATATAGTAAGAGATAAGAATGTAGGTAAACAAACAAGAAAAAAAAGTAAGGTCATAGATCTTCAACACTAGATATGCTGACCAATAAAAAACTTTGCCACTAAAGAAAACAAAAGAGAAAAACAATAGTATAATTATAATGCCCAAGTAAGAAGAAACATAGCAAAAACTAGATGCAACAAAATTAATAAAAAAGAAGTGTTCAAAGAATAGAGTAAAAGAACGTAGAGATAAATAGAAGGAAGAGAATGCAGACCAACAAACAAGAAAGAAAAAAGAGTAAATATACCGAAAAAGTATCAAAAAAAAAGTTTTGAGCAAAAAAATACGATAGAGAAAGCTAGTAGTACAAGTTTAATGCAAAAATAAGAAAAAGCAAGCAAAAAACTAAAAAACTTAATAAAGAAAAAGTGTTTGAATAATAGAGTGATAGAAAAAAAGATGTAGACAAAAAACAAGAAAGAAAGGATTAGGTCTAAAACAACAACAGTAGACATACTGTCAAAAAAAAACTCAAGCACTAAAAAATACAAAAAAAAACAGTAGTATAATTATGAAGCAAAAATAAGAAAATCCTGAACGTAAATGATTTAAGTGTTAATCAAAATTTTTTATAAACAAAATAATCAGAACAAAACGTTATAGAATATGAAAAAAATAAACAAAAAAGTATGAAAAAATATATAAAACACTGTTATTAGCCTGTTATTAGAAAGAAAAAAATAACCAACATAAAGCAGTAAAAAGAATAATAATTATAAAACATATGTAAAAAAAAAATTAAAAACATTAAACATTTAGATTGAACATCTATATGAGAAAAAGTATATTACTTTGTAAAACAGAAATTAAATAATGCAATAAAAAACCGCTAAAATACATTTTAAGAAGGAAATTAGAGATAAACAGCATAAAAGCATGAAAAGATAATCAAAAATAATAAACAGCAAAAGGTTATTATAAATAGGTTATTAAAGATAAAAATAATAAAAACAAAAAAGCAATAAACAAAATATATTCTTTGACATGTTAACAGAAAAATACAAAAAGATTAAAAAAACAAAGTGAAAGACATGCAGATGTAGACAAACAAACAAGCGAGAAAAAGTTAGGTCATAGAACAATAACAGTAGATATTAACACAAAAGAATACGATAGAGAAAATGTTGATGCGAAAATGAAGAAAAAGAAAGCAAAAACTAAAAACCTAATAAAAAAAAATGTGTTTAAAGAATGAAGTGATAGAGATGAGGACGTAGACAAACAAGCAAGAAAGAAATGATTACGTCATAAAACAACAACAGTAGATATACTGACAAAAAGAACTTAAGCACTAAATAATACAAAAGAAAAAAACAGTAGTACAATAATTATAAAGCAAAATTATAAAAAAAGAGAACAAAAACTGGACGCTAAAGAATTTTTTTTTAGAAAACATTGTCAGAACAAAACCATAAAATATTATGAATTAAAATAGATAAGACAATAAATTAATAAAACAAAAAAAAGTAATACAATAAAATAAAAAAAACAAAACAAAAAGTAAGAAAAAAGAAGTACAAAAGTAAAAACGTTTAACAACAATTTTAAGTCATAAAATCCCAGATTTTTCTATATTACTGCTGCTATTCCATAAATGTGATTAGTTACCAGAAACAATGTTATTAAATTTAAACAGCCACACTGTATAAAATAAAAATCTTATTAAAATATGAACGCTGTAATTAATATTTATCATTGCTTGACCAAAAAAATTCCAATTAATTACTCGTTATTGCTGCCCTAATTAAACCCAAAAATAATTGGCCCAACCCTTCTATTGATGAGCTTAAATTGTAGATCAATATACAAATTGTACAAACTGCAGCAGAATAAAGTAAAAAGTTATAAAATATGTAAAAATTTGACAAAAAAATATATAAATGACGGTTATTAGCCAAAAAAGTCATTGAAATAAACAAAAAACAGAAAAAAAACGCCAAAATAAAGATGTATAATATAAATAATAATAATAAAAAATTATATGTAATAAAAAAAAGACTAAATATTTGTATAAGAAAAAGTATTTTAGAATAATGCAATAGAAAAAATAAAACGCTATAATACATTTTAAGAAGAAAAAATAGATAAACAAAATGAAAGTAAAAACAAAATAACTAATAATAAGAAAACAGTAAAGTCTTAATACAAGATAAAAATAATAAAAACAAGAAGCAAATTCAAAAATATATTATTTGACATATTAAACAAAAAAATAAAAAAGAATTTAAAAAACAAGGTAAAAGGCATGAGAAGAAATAGACAAACAAACAAGAGAAAAAAGGTTAGGTCATAAAACTACAACAGTAGATATTCTAACAAAAAAACTTTAGCACTAAATAATACAAAAGAAAAAAACAGTTGCCAAATTATGAAGCCAAATTATAAAAAAACAGCCAAAACTAGACGCAAAAGACCTAAAATCATATTTTTTTTTAAAAAACATTGTCAGAACAAAACCATAAAATATTATAAATCAGAATAAATAAGACCATAAATTATTAAAACAAAAAAAATACAGAAAGTACAAAAAAAGAAGTACAAAAGTAAAAAAGTTTAACAACAATTTTAAGTCATAAAATTCCAGATTTTTCGGTATTACAGACTGCTATTCAATAAATTTGATTAGATATCAAAAACAGTGTTATTAAATTTAAATAAAAATCTTATTGAAATATACCGTTGTAATTAATAATTATCATTGCTTGACCAATAAAATTTCAATTAATTACTCGTTATTGCCGCCCCTAATTAAACCCAAAGATAATTAGCCCAACCCTTCTATTTACAAGCTTAAATTGTAGATCAATATAAAAAATTGTGCAAACTGCAACAGAATAAAGTAAAAAGTTATAAAATATGTAAAAAATAGACAAAAAAATATATAAAAGACTGTTATTGGCCAAATAAGTCATTGAAATAAACAAAAAAAATAGCCAAAACAAAGATGTAAAAAAAAAATAATAAAAAAAAAATGTAATAAAAAAAAGACTAAGCATTTGAATAAGAAAAAGTATTTTAGAATAATGCGACACAAAAAATAAAACGGTAAAATACAATTTAAGAAAAAAAAAAGATGAACAAAATAAAAGTAAAAAAAAATAACTAATAATAAAAAACAGTAAAGTCTTAATACAAGATAAAAATAATAAAAACAAAAAACATTTTCCAAAATATATTATTTGACATATTAAACAAAAAAATAAAAAAGAATTCAAAAAACAAAGTAAAAGGCATGAAGAAGTAGACAAACAAACAAGAGAGAAAAAGTTAGGTCATAAAACTACAGGAGTAGATATTCTGACAAAAGAAAACTTTAGCACTAAATAATACAAAAGAAAAGTAGTACAATTATAAAGCAAAATTATGAAAAAAGAGAGCAAAAACTAGACGCAAAAGACCTAAAGTCAAATTTTTTTCTAGAAAACATTGTCAGAACAAAACCATAAAATATTATGAATTAGAATAAATGAGACAATAAATTGATAAAACAAAAAAAAGTACAGAAAGTACAAAAAAAAAAGAATAAAAGTAAAAAAGTTTAACAACAATTTTAAGTCATAAAATTCCAGATTTTTCTGTATTACAGACTGCTATTCAATAAATTTGATTTGATATTAAAAACAATGTTATTAAATTTAAATAAAAATCTTATTAAAATCTGACCGTTGTAATTAATATTTATCATTGCTTGACCAATAAAATTCCAATTAATTACTCGTTATTGCCGCCCTAATTAAACCCAAAATAATTAGCCCAACCCTTCTATTTATGAGCTTAAATTGTAGATCAATATAACAAATCGTACAAATTGCAAGAGATTAAAAGTTAAATAGCTAAAGGGAAAATGTATATTCTCCCGCAGAGTTGAGCAAAAATAATAATTAAAAATATAAACTGTGCTTAAGCCTATATACGATGTTAACAAGTTTTTGTAATTAATGTTTCGCTGTGATAAAAAAACAAAATCTTGCCAAGCACAAAAAGCATATATTTTTTTTCACTGACAAAAATGCTGGAGGTTAATTACCTAGTTATCTCACTTTGTAGAAGATAAAAGTTGCTTTTTTCGTATCTAACCTTTGACAAAGAACGTTATTTGATAGAAAAGCTGACAACAATAATTGCCTCAACAGCAAAAAGTCTGACCTTTTAGTAAAAAAAGAAAAATGTTGCTTTTGATTGAACTAATTATTACAAAAGTGCAAAAAAAACTAAATATTATTGTGTCAGACGCTATTCAACTTTGACAAGTTTTTAACTTGTCCAGAGAGCCAAACCGTCACTTAGTTTAACATTTAACAACAATTGCAGGTTTCTGTTTTAAAAACATTTGAACAATATGACATGAACATAATAATGCTGTTTTCTGTATTATTATTATTACTATTATTATTAAAAGATTTAAGACTATTATTACTTGAGATGTTTAATTTTAATATTACAAAGTTTAAAGTTGTCAAATAAATAGTAATACATAAAAGCATGTTATATTTATTACTTCGTAATTGTTGTCATCACTTATCAAAGAACGTAATGATTTGTAAATCCAGCAAAATTGCGGTGCTTCCGGCGTTGAACATGATAATAATAATAATAAGTCTATGAAAGTATTACACAAATTTACATATGATTATGTGATATAAATGCACTGAGCTACTAAAAATAAAAAATCAAATAGTAGTAGATGGTATCAGACTAAAATAACCATTATAAACACAATTAAAAAAAAAAAACTTGAAAAAAATAATTAAACTAAAAATAAGAAATTTCACTATACAGATAAAAAAAACAAAACACAAACAAACTGAACCAATAAAAATGTCGAAAAATAAAAAACTTGAGCGAAATTTCATATATAATAATCTAAAACAAAAATTTTAAAAACCTTGTTACTCAATCTTAATTTAATAAAAAATGTTTTTCAGATATTATTTTACGCCACTAATAAATTATTGTATCAAATTGACAAAAAAACTGTTTAAAAAAACAGTTTTAAATCTCAATTTTTTTCAGACCATTTCCAGTACCACCTTACTTCAAAAATCTTAGAAAGACACGTCTGGTGTGGCAAAATCTCACCTCTGATTACAATTAACTAATAAAAAAACATCAAAATATTATTGCCAAAACAAAGGTACATCACAAAAACAACCAACAAAATTATTAAAAGTGAACAGAAATAATCTTCTATAAGCCAAAAATATATTAGTTGATTTAAAATAAAAATAATTTATTCAAATTTGATACTTAATAGCTAAGTCTTGTTGATGAGAGCTAATAAAGCTTTAAACATATCTGAGTCTATAAATAATATTTTTTATTGTTTTATTGGAACAATTTTAATAGAATTACATTGTATTCGTAGAATTTTTTCAGATGAATTTTTTAATATTAGAATGTTTAAATTATTTATGTCATATTTTCTAATGTAGTCTAAGACATTCTATTTCTAGACTTCCTGGTAGAAAAGGATTGGCTCTAATTATGAAATTAATAATAATTATGTAAAAGGTCATTTCAGAAGGTAAAAAATAAGATCCAAAAAAAATGTTAATACATTAAACAAAAATGTAATATTGAATCTAAAAGAATCAAAATAAATACAATTAATTATACAAATATTTTTGCAAGTATTTTATTATTATAGCAAAAATCAGCAGTCAAATATATTAATTATAACTCTCAAAATCGTTTTTTTTTTAATATTAAAGATAATAAAATATTTTTTGAAATTTGCCTCCATTTTGATACTCTAATAGACTTATTAGAGAACACTACATAGGTTTCGGTGCGATTGTAAGCCATTAGAGAACTAAACTATTTTTATTAAAAAAATTTTAGGTTGGCAAAACTTTGCTTATATTTTAACCTGTCAATAATATTGAATTTTTGAACAGCAAAGTGAAGTGAATTATTTATTATTTATTACAAGTATTATTTATTATAATATATAATAGACAGCAATGGTACCAATCTAAAGATTTAACTAGATTAAGAAAAAATTTTGTAATTAATTTTTAATCATAAAAATAAATAGTTTTAAAATATAATTTCAAATTTTTTTATTAATAATTTTATTAAAAAAAAATTATTTAAAGTGTATTTGACGCCTAAAAAGCCACTTTTTATTATAAAAAAGTATTTTATCCAATAAAGATTGAATAAAAAAAAATGTTAAACATTTTTTTATTTGAAAGGTTTCTAAGCTTATTTAAAACATAGTATAATGACAGGTGGTTTCTCAAATTTGGCGTCGGAATTTGCCATGAATTTGAACCTGAACTTTGATTTGAGAACGTCAAGTGGAAGCTACAGCTATTAATTTGACATATAAACTTAACCTAACTTTACTTTTAATTTAATAAATCAAAAGTTTAACACGTTAATAAAATTAAATTAAAAGCACTTGTAGTGTTATAGCAAACTAAAAAATTAATTTGCTGAAAGAACCCGTCTATGTTTCCATCGCCATAAAACTTTGCAAAAAATGACTGCAAAATCTCCTCTTTGTATCTTGCAGCAGTCAATATTCCAATAAACGATTTTATAACCAAAAAATTTTGGTTCTTGTGAAAAAATAATTTTAAATTTATAAATAATGTTAAAAAATTTAGTAATTATTTTGACATTTAAAGCAATTGTTTTAAAAATTATAAAAAAACTATATAAAACCAACTATCAAAAACACCTCTAATATGCTATACTATGTAGGTAGATATTAAATAGTAAAACACTAATATGGTTACTATAGCTTCTCTAGAGACAAATATTAACAATGATTAATTTTTTTTATTAAGATTTAATAAGAAAATAATAACCTTAAGATTAACTTTTAGACAATAAATTTGTCTATTTTAAGTAGCCCAACGTAATTTTTTGACCTAATTTTATTTTATTTTTATTAAATTAATAAAAAAAGTTTGCATAAACATTGTAACTGTTAAATCAGGTTAAAAAAACAGTTTAGGCTAGATAAGGCTCAAACTAGCTTCTATTAATTGTTTATTCACAATTACAAACGCGATTAAAACGATTAAAAAATTTAATGACAATATATCTGGTGATCTGGCAAGCCACTCGATTGATCCTCATTTAATTGATCAGCTTAATTTAATTTTAACTAAAAAGTTATTCAAAAAAATTTAGAAAAACCGTTGCGCAATGAGAAGGTGCTCCGTCCTGTTGAGAAAATAAGTTTTATTTTGTGCAAGAAGTACAAAAATGTTCCACAACTAATTCAAGCTAACATTTCGCAGGTATTCAACTATTTATAATTCTTGAAAGCATTATGTATGCGTCATTATTTTATTATTTATTATAAAGTGTATTTGACGTCTAAAAACCCATTTTTTATTATAAAAAAGTGTTTTAACCAATAAAGATTGAATAAAAAAAATGTTAAACATCGTTTTATTTGACAGGTTTTTAAGCTTATTTACAACATAGTATAATAACGAGTGTTTTTTCAAATTGGGCGTCAAAATTTGTCATAAATATTTAACTTTGATTTGAGAACGTCAAGTGGAAGCTACAGTTATTAATTTGACATATAAGCCTAACCTAACACTAATTTTAATTTAATAAATCGATAGTTTAACACGCTAATAAGATTAAATTAAAAGCACTTGTAGTGTTAAAGCTAACCAAAAAAATACATTTGCTGAAAGTACGCGTCTAATTGTCCATCGTCATAAAACTGTGCAAAAAATGACTGCAAAATCTCTTCTTGGTATCTTCCAGCAGTCAAAATTCCATTAAAAGATTTTATGACAAAAAAGTTTTGGTTCTTGTGATAAAATAATTTTAAATTCAAAAATAATGTTAAAAAATTCAGTAATTATTACGTCAAGTGGAAGCTACAGTTATTAATTTGACATATAAGCCTAACTTAACTTTACTTTTAATTTAATATATCGATAGTTTAACACGTTAATAAGATTAAATTAAAAGCACTTGAAGTGTTATAACAAACCAAAAAATTAATTTGCTGAAAGTACCCGTCTAATTTTCCACCGTCATAAAACTGTGCAAAAAATGACTGCAAAATCTCTTCTTTGTATCTTAGAGCAGTCAAAATTCCATTAAAAGATTTTATAACAAAAAAGTTTTGGTTCTTGTGAGAAAATCATTTAAAATTAAAAAAAAATTCAGTAATTATTTTGTCATTTAAAGCAATTGTTTTAAAAATTATAAAAAACTATATAAAAACAACTATAAAAAACACCCCTAATATGCTATACTATATAGATACTGAATAGTAAAACAATAAGATTGTTACTATAGCTTCTCTAGAGACAAATATTGACAATGATTAATTGTTTTTTTATTAACATTTAATAAGAAAATAATAATCTTAAAACTAACTTTTAGGCAATAAATTGTTCTATTTTAAGTAGCCCAACGTCATATTTTAAGACTAATTTACCTTTATTTTCATTAATTAGTTAAAAAAGCTTTAATAAAAATTATATTTTTTTATCATAATTACAAACGCGATTAAAAAATTTAATGGCAATATATCTTGTGATCTGGCAAGCCACTCGATTGATCCTCATTTAATTGATCAGCTTAATTTAATTTTAACTAAAAAGTTATTCAAAAAATTCAGAAAAACCGTTGCGCAATAAGGAGGTGCTCCGTCCTGTTGAGAAAATAAGTTTTATTTTGTGCAAGAAGTACAAAAATGTTCCAAAACTAATTCAAGCTGACATTTCGCAGGTATTAAACTATTTATAATTCTTGAAAACATTATGTATGCGTCATTATTTAATTATTTATTATAAAGTGTATTTGACATCTAAAAAACCACTTTTTATTATAAAAAAGTATTTGAACCAATAAATATTGAATAAAAAAAATGTTGAACATCGTTTTATTTAAAAGGTTTTTAAGCTTTTTTACAACATAGTATAATAACGAGTGTTTTTTCAAATTGGGCGTCAAAATTTGTCATAAATATTTAACTTTGATTTGAGAACGTCAAGTGGAAGCTACAGTTATTCATATAAGCCTAACCTAACATTAATTTTAATTTAATAAATCGATAGTTTAACACGCTAATAAGATTAAATTAAAAGCACTTGTAGTGTTATCGCAAACCAAAAAATAAATTTGCTAAAAGTACCCGTCTAATTTTCCATCGTCATAAAACTGTGCAAAAAATGACTGTAAAATCTCCTCTTTGTATCTTGCAGCAGTCAATATTCCATTAAACGATTTTATAACAAAAAAATTTTGGTTCTTGTAAGAAAATAATTTTAAATTCAAAAATAATGTTAAAAAACTCAGTAATTATTACGTCAAGTGGAAGCTACAGTTATTAATTTGACATATAAGCCTAACTTAACTTCGCTTTTAATTTAATATATCGATAGTTTGACACGTTAATAAGATTAAATTTAAAGCACTTGTGGTGCAAACCAAAAAATTAATTTGCTGAAAGTACGCGTCTATTTTTCCATCGTCATAAAACTGCAAAAAATGACTGCAAAATTTCCTCTTTGTATCTTGCAGCAGTCAATATTCCATTAAAAGATTTTATAACAAAAAAATTTGGGTTCTTGTGAGAAAATCATTTTAAATTCAAAAAATCATGTTAAAAAATTCAGTAAATATTTTGACATTTAAAGCAATTGTTTTAAAAATTATAAAAAACTATATAAAACCAACTATTAAAACATAATATGCTATACTATATAGATACTGAATAGTAAAAGAATAAGATTGTTACTATAGCTTCTCTAGAGACAAATTTTAACAATGATTAATTTTTTTTTTATTAACATTTAATAAGAAAATAATAATCTTAAGATTAATTTTTAAGCAATAAATTGTTCTATTTTAAGTAGTCCAACGTAATATTTTGAGACTAATTTAATTTTATTTTCATTAAATAGTAAAAAAAAGTTTAAAATTGTAAATTTTTTTTTTCATAATTACAAACGCGATTAAAACGATTAAAAAATTTAATGACAATATATCTTGTGATCTGGCAAGCCACTCGATTGATCCTCATTTAATTAATCAGCTTAATTTAATTTTAACTAAAAAGTTATTTAAAAAATTCAGAAAGCGCAATGAGGAGGTGCTCCGTCCTGTTGGGAAAATAAGTCTTATTTTGTGCAAGAAGTACAAAAATGTTACACAACTAATTTAAACTGACATTTCGCAGTTTTGAAAGCACTATGTATGCGTCATTACTTTATTATTGGGTGAATGTGTGTTACATAAATTAGTTATCAAATATTAAACAATCTTCAAAACTATTCCAAAAATAATTAACACTAATGAAAACCAATTTTAGCTCAAAAAACCTTTCTAGAGCTTTTAATGGTTGCAAAATGTGTATTAAAATAGTTGTAAATTAGTTGTAAAAGCTATAAAATTGAATAAACACCACTTAGCTTTAGCAAAAATTCTAATTCTTTGATTTTAGTCAAACTTTTATCAAATTTCCATTATTTTAATGATTTTTCGGCAAGGAAAATATCAATTTAACGTTAAATTTGCGCATAATTAAGCATTAAAAATAAGTCAACCCACCTGCAATTATTGACGCCCCAAAGTTCAAGCGTCTCGGCGCCTTTATAAGTGTTTATTAACTCAAAGTAGGCCGTGAAGACGCCGTCGTCGCGTACATCACTTGACGCCGACGCTATAGTAAAGCCTCGAAACACAATTTGCGACGTCGTGGCGCTTTCCTCGACGCTCACCTGTTTTTCACTAAAAAATTGCTCGAAATCACAAGAAAACGCACTGGAAATCACCACCGAGGCAAAAAAAAGCAGAATTTTTGCTTTGTTTGAGCGAGGCATTGTCTCTGTTTTTTCGAATGATTTTTCCGCTGAGGGGGCTGCGCTTTGTTTTCGTCTATTTCGTGGACGCCATTTGTGAGGAGTGAAGACAATCTGAAAAAGAAAATAGCGTTAATGACAAGTTATGATGGAAATTTAATTTGTGCTGAGAATCAAGTTATCCAAGGTCCACAGGTGTCTGTGATTTATTTTCTTGAATAAATTATGACGTTGCTTAATTTTTCAAATCGTGAGAAATTTTGAAACACCTTTGATAAATAAGACAAAGTATCAACATTAATAAAAACTAGCAGGATATACCTCTAACGTGTATTTTTGTTTTTTTGAAAAATTTGTAAACAATTGCTAAAAAGCAAACACTTATTATATTATTAAAGAAAATTGTTGATAATTATCGCAACCTTGTGTAACGTGCTATTTTGTATAATCATCACATTTATAATTTTTTTTTTAGAATTTTTGTTACGTTTAAAGTGACAGAAAATGCTTCGCAGACTTGTTTAAATCTGTATACGCATCAAGTTAGTTTATAAAATAACACTATAAGTCCAAAATTTTATTGGGTTCAAACTTCAAAGCTTCTTGATTTCTAATGAGTTCTAATAACAAAAACAATCTTTTTTCTAAAAAAGAGTCCACGCCACTGCATTGTCTAAGTTCTGGAAGCACTATCTTTAGCTACTAAGCGACTTGAGATATAAGTAAAACCGAAAAAAAAAATAAAAATATTTCTACACACGAGCACACTGGAGAAAGACGTCTAATGCCCAATATTAGCAAAACGCAAAATTAAAATATTTTTTTTTGTCAAAAACTAAATTTTTTGACATAAAATTTAAAAAAAGTTACAACACAAACTATCTTCTCTGTGATCAGATATTCTACAAACTAAGTTAATTCAAGTTTGTCAAATAAAATACTAGATAATACTAGATTCAACTATTATGAAAATAGTACTCTACTTTTGGTAATCTTGAAAAAATTTTAGACTAAAAAATTAGATAATACTAGATTAAACTATAGACATTTTGAAGTGATTTTAGTAAAAGTTTAGCAAAAATTTCTAAAAACAAGATAACAAAAATATTAAATAGAAGGTATAAGTTAATGGTACAACCCGATGTTGTATTAAACTAAATTAAAACAAATTTTAAAATCTACTAGATAATACTAGAGCTAACTACTAGAAAAATTAAGATTTTTAATATTTAAAAAAAAACATTTCTTAAGTAATTTTGAAAATTTTTTAAAAATTAAATAATACTAGATTGCACAATTGACACTATAGTAATATCGTGAAAAAATTATATAGTATTAAATTAATAATTAAATTATATTAAAATACTAAATTTTTATAAATACTAGATAATAAAAATATAAACTAGTTTCTATAAGTTAATAGTTTGACCAGATTCTACTAAATAAAGTTAGCTATAGCTCACAAAAATAAAACTATATAATGCTAGATTTAACTAGTTTAAAAATAAAAACTATTATTAAATATTTTTTTTTAGAAAAAAACCAGATAATACTAGATTCAACTATTATAAAAATAGGGTAATCTTGATAAATAAATTTTTGGGTAATCTTGATAAAATTTCACATTGAAAAACTGAATAATACTAGATTCAACTAGTATAAAAATTTTTTTAGTAATTTTAGTAAAAAAATTAATTGTTTTATCTAAAAATTTCTAAAAACTAGATAAAAAAAATATTAAATAAAAGGTATAAGTTGATAAAACAAACAAATGTATTTAACTAAATTAAAACAAACTTTGAAATCTTCTAAATAATACTAATTAAGATAATACTAAAATTAGTTAGTTCTAGTATTATCTTAATTTTTTCTAGTAGTTACTAAAAAAATTAAAATTTTCTATATTTAAAAAAACAGGTTTTTCTTAAACTAATTCTAAGTATTTTTTCTTAGTTAAATAATACTAGATCACACAAATGACACTATAGTAATTTCTTGAAAAACTTAAATAGTGTCAAGTTAATAATTAAAACTTTATATTTATATATATACATGATAATAATAATATGAACTAGTTTCTAATAATTTGACCAGATTCTATCAAATAAAGTTAAATCTAGTTCTCAAAAAGAAAATTATGCAATACTAGATTTTTCTAGTATAAGAATAAAAACTATTTTCAAATATTAAGAAAAAAACAGATAATAAGAATAAGAATTTTTATTAAACGTAAGTTAATACAAGTTTTTCAGTCAAAAAACAAAAAAATACTAGATTGAACTATTGAGACAATAGTACTTTTTTTTTGTAATGTTGATAAAATTTTGGGTTAAAAAACTGTATAATACTAGATTAAACTTGTATAAAAATATAGATCTTTTGTAGTAATTTTAGTAAAAAATAAATTGTTTCAGTTGAAAATTTCTAAAAACTAGATAACAAAAATATGAAATAGAAGGTATAATTTAAAAGTACAACCAGATGCTGTATTAAACTAAATTAAAACAAATTTTGAAATCTACTAGACTAGAACTACAAAAAATTAATTTTTTTAATATATTTAAAAAAAATATTATTTTTTTAAACTAACTTTATTTATTTTTTTAAATTAAATAATATCAGATTACACAATTGACATTATAGTGATTTTGTGAAAAAAATAGATGGTTATAAATTAATAATTAAAATTTTATAAAAACTAGGTAATAAAAATATGAATTAGTTTCTATAATTAATAGTTAGGTTCTATTATGTAAACTTAAATCGAGTTCTCAAAAAGAAAACTATATAATTCTAGACTCAACAAGTATAAGAATAAAACCATTTTACAATAATTTTTTTTAAAAACATATAATAAGATTAGGAATTTGCTATTAAACGTAAGTTAAATTAAGTTTTTCAAATAAAAAACAAGGTAATACTAGACACAACTATTATGAAAATAGTACTCTCTTATTGATAATCTTGATAAAATTTTAAAGTGAATAACTGGATAATACTAGATTAAACTAGTATAAAAATATAGATTTTTTTTAGTAGTCATTTTAAATTAAAACATATTTTGAAATCCACTAGATAATACTTAGAAAAATTAAGAATTAATAAAAATATTAAGTTAATATAAAAATTTTTTCTCGAACTAATTCTAAGTATTTTTTCTTAATTCAATAATACTAGATTACACAAATGATACTATAATAATTTCTTAAGAAAATTAAATAGTATACTATAATAGTAATAGAGTATACTAGATAATTATAATATGAACTAGATTCTTATAGTATGACCAGATTCTATTACATAAAGATAACTCCACTTCTCAAAAAGAAAACTATACAATACTAGATTTTTCTAGTATAAGAATTAAAACTATTTTCAAATATTATAAAATAAACAGGTAATAAGAATAAGATTTTTTATTAAACGCAAGTTAATACAAGTTTTTCAAATAAAAAACAAGAAAATACTATATTCAACTATTAAGACAATAGTACTCTTTGTTTGGTAATCTTGTTAAAATTTTAGGTTAAAAAACTAGATAATACTAGCTTAAACTAGTATAAAAATATAGATCTATTCTAGTAATTTTAGTAAAAAAATAAATTGTTTTAGCTAAAAATTTCTAAAAACTAGATAACAAAAATATGAAATTAATAGTACAACCAGGTGTTGTATTAAACTAAATTAAAGCAAACCTTAAAATCTACAAGATAATACTATAATCGACAACTAAAAAAAAAACGATTTTCAAAATTAACCAAAAACTATTTTCTTAAACTAGTTCTAAGTAATTTTTTCAAATTAAATGATGTTAGATTACACAATTGGCACTATACTAGTTTCTTGAAAAAATTATAATTAAAATTTTATAAATACTAGATAATTTAAACATCAACTAGTTTCTATAATTAATAGTTTGACCAGATTCTATTAAATAAAGTTAAATCTAGTTCTTAAAAAGAAAACTATATAATACTAGATTTAACTAGTATAAATATTTTTAAATAATTTTTTAGAAAAAACCTATATAATTAGAATAAGAATTTGCTATTGAACGTAAGTTAATACAAGTTTTTCAAAATAATAAAAAACAAGATAATACTAGATTCACTATTATGATAATAGTACTCTCTTTTTAGCAATCTTGATAAAATTTAATATTAAAAAACTAGATAATACTAGATTAAACCAGTATAAAAATATAGATTTTTGTAGTAGTAATTTTAATAGAAAAATAAATTGTTTTAGCTAAAAATTTCTAAAAACTAGATAACAAAAATATGAAATAGAAGGTACAAGATAATGGTACAACCAGATGTTGTATTAAACTAAATTAAAACAAACTTTAAAATCTACTAGATAATATAAAAACCAACTACTAAAAAAATTAAGATTTTTAATATATTAAAAAATTTTTTTTTTCAACTAAATATTTTTTTTAAATTAAATAATACTAGTTTACACAATTCACATTGAAAAAAATTCTTGAAAAAATTAGATAGTTATAAACTTATAACTAATAATTAAAATTTTATAGATACTAGATAATAAAAATATACACTAGTTTCTGTATAAGTTAATATAAAAAAAATCTATATAAAAAAAATAAGAATATAAGAATAAGAATTTGCTTTTAAACGTATGTTAGATCAATTTTTTTAAATAAAAAATTAGATAGTACTAGATTCAACTGTTATGAAAATAGTACTTCCTTTTTGGTAATCTTGATAAAATTTTAGATTGAAAAACAGGATAATACTAGATTAAACTAGTATAAAAATATAATCTTTTTTATAAGTAATTTAAAAATATATAATATTTATTGTTTTAGCTAAAAATTTCTAAAAACTAGATAACAAAAATATGAAAAAGATAACACTAGATTTAACTATTATAAAAATAGTACTCTCTTTTTGGTAATCTTGATAAAATTTCAAATTAAAAAATTCGATACTACTAGGTTAAACTAGTATAAAAATATAGTTTTTTTAGTAATTTTAGAAAAAAATAAATTTTTTTAGCTAAATTTTTCTAAAAACTTGATAACAAAAAATGAAATAGAAGGTATAAGTTGATGGTACAACCAGATGTTGTATTAAACTAATTTAAGACCAAATTTGGAATCTACTAGATAATACTAGAACCAACTACTAGAAAAATATTTTTTCTTGATTAAATAATACTAGATTACACAAATGACAGTAGTAATTTCTTGAAAAAATTAAATAATATTAAATTAATAAATAAAATTTTAAATATACTAGATAATAATAATATGAACAAGTTTCTAATAGTTTGACCTGATTCTATTAAATAAAGTTAAGTCTAGTTCTCAAAAAGAAAATTATACATTACTAGATTTTTCTAGTATAAGAATAAAAACTATTTTCAAATATTAAAAAATAAACAGATAATAAGAATAAGATTTTTTATTAAACTTAAATTAATACAAGTTTTTCAAATAAAAAACAAAAAAATACTAGATTCAACTATTAAGACAATAGTACTCTTTGTTTGGTAATCTTGTTAAAATTTTAGTTCAAAAAACTAGGTAATACTAGCTTAATCTAGTTTAAAAATATAGATCTTTTCTTGTAAGTTTATTAAAAAAATAAATTGTTTTAGCTACAAATTTCTAAAAACTAGATAACAAAAATATGAAATTAATGGTACAACCAGGTGTTGTATTAAACTAAATAAAAACAAATTTTAAAATCTACTAGATAATTCTATAATCAACAACTAAAAAAAAAACAATTTTCAAAATTTAAAAAAAAAATATTTTCTTAAACTAGTTCTAAGTAATTTTTTCAAATTAAATAATGTTGTATTACACAATTAGCCCTATACTAGTTTCTTGAGAAAATTAGATGAAATTAAATTGTCAATTGAAATTTTATAAATACTAGATAATTTAAATATGAACTAGTTTCTATAATTAATAGTTTGACCCGGCTCTATTAAATAAAGTTAAATCTGTTTCTTAAAAAGAAAACTATATAATACTAGATTTAACTAGTATAAACTTAAAAAAATATTTTTAAATATTTTTTTCAAAAAAACCTATATAATAAGAATAAGAATTTGCTATTAAACGTAAGTTAAATCAAGTTTTTCAAATAAAAAACAAGATAATACTAGATTCAACTATTATGATAATAGTACTCTCTTCTTGGTAATCGTAATTAAATTTTAAATTAAAAAAATCGATACTACTAGATTAAACTAGTATAAAAATATAGATTCTTTGTAGTAGTAATTTTAATAAAAAAATAAGTTGTTTCAGCTAAAATTTTCTAAAAACTAGATAACAAAAATATGAAGTAGAAGATACAAGTAAATGGTACAACCAGAAGTTGTATAAAACTAAACTAACTTTAAATTAAATTAAAACAAAAAATTTTTTTGAACTAAGTATTTTTTTAAAATTAAATAATACTAGTTGACACAATTCACATTAAAAAAAATTTTTGAAAAAATTAGATAGTTATATATTTATGATTAAAATCTTCTAAATAGTAGATTAAAAATATAAACTAGTTTGTATTTAAGATAATAGTTTGACCCGATTGTATCAAATAAAGTTATATCTAGTTCTCAACAATAAAATTATATAATACTAGATTCAACTGGTATAAGAATAAAAACTCTTTTTTAATATTTAATTTAGAAAAAAAAACAGAATATAAGAATAAGAATTTGCTAATAAACGTATGTTAAATCAAGTTTTTTAAATACAAAATTAGATAGTACTAGATTCAACTATTATGAAAATAGTACTCTCTTTTGGTAATCTTGATTAAATTTTAAATTCAAAAACTATATAATACTAGATTAAACTAGTATAAAAATATAATCTTTTTTATAAGTAATTTAAAAATATATAATATATATTGTTTTAGCTAAAAATTCCTAAAAACTAAATAACAAAAATATGAAAAAAATAATACTAGATTTAACTATGTATTATGAAAATAGTACTCTCTTTTTGGTAATCTGAATAAAATTTTAAATTAAAATATTCGATACTACTAGATTAAACTAATATAAAAATATAATTTTTTTCAGTAATTTTAGTAAAAAATAAATTGTTTTAGCTAAATTTTTCTAAAAACTAGATAACAACAATATAAAATAGAAGGTACAAGTAAATGGTACAATCAGATGTTGTATGAAACTAAATGAAGACCAACTTTGAAATTTACTAGATAATACTAGAACGAACTACTAAAAAAATAATTTTTTTTAAATATATTTAAAAAAAAATTGTTTTTTTAAACTAATTCTAAGTATTTTTTCGTAATTAAATAATACTAGATTACACAAATGACACTAGTAATTTTTTGAAAAAATTAAATATTATTAAATTAATAATTAAAACTTTATATATATACTAGATAATAATAATATGAACTAGTTTTTGACCAGATTCTATTAAATAAAGTTAACTTTAGTATTCAACAAGAAAACTATAAAATACTAGATTTAACTAGTATAAAAATAAAAAAAATTTTAAATACTGTTTTTTAGAAAAAAAAACAGATAATAAGAATAAGAATTTGCTATTAAACGTAAGTTAAATCAAATTTTTCAAATAAAAATTTAGACAACACTAGATTCAGCTATTATAAAAATAGTACTCTTTTAAAATTGCATAAAAGATGTTTTTAAGATAATACTAGATTAAAACTAGGTAATACTAAATTAAACTAGTATATCCCCCTATATAGTATATACTATATATACTATATTATATATATAGTATATATAGTATATACTATATTATATAGTATATCGACGTGCGAATTCAATAACATCGTAACTCTGAAATCGTAACTTTACAGGACAGGCGAAACAAAATTTTCATAAAGTTCAAGACTTAATTGCTTTCAAACTATGGATCATACAATAATAATTTTTTGGCTTTGTTTATTGTTTAGCATGTACTTGAATACTATTGATGCAAAATAAAATTAGAAACAGCAGAAGCAAATTTTAAACAGAGTTACGATTAAAGAATCCTAGCTTGTTAGTGCAATAGCATTGTAAATCATGTTGCGATATTAAGTTTCAAGATAAGTAAGTACGTTTATATCGTAACTTCTCTTAATGTAATACATACGTGCTTCTATATTTTACTATATTATATTATATTTTATTATATTATCAATAAAAACATTTTTTTTTAAATTTTTATAATAGACTAGCTGACCCGGCGAACTTCGTACCGCCTTAGCGTAAATTTGATGCACTACTTTATTTTGTATAGCTGACCTATCTTATGTATGCGTACCTATTCAATTTGAACTGGAATCTATAATATCCTCTATATAAAAATGAATACTTATTTTCCTGGTCTCGTCATACCTTGGAAGGACTTTACTAATTTAATTAAATAAAAAACCAATTATATATTTTCATAATAGTGTTTATTCCGTAGGGTTCAATAATTTCACTTATATTTTTACAAATCGCTATTGAACAACTGGGCATTTTGAAGTAAGCACTAAGCTCAACATCACGCGCGCTCTAGAAAGCAACTAATGGCCTCTATACCCTTCACTGCTTGTCTCTATTCTAATGCTTTTTGATAAACTATATTTTTAGTTTTATGTTCTAGCGCGTAAATAAATACTGTTGATGGTTTTCCGACACGGGAACAGGCGACATATAATTGGCCATGTGAAAAACATGGATTTTCTAGGTTGATGCCACGTACACTTAGCGACTGCCCTTGCGATTTATTTATTGACATTGCAAATGCAAGCCGCACTGGAAACTGTAAACGTTTAAAACTGAATGGCATACGTTCGGTATCAAAGGGATGCGTGGGATTAAAACATCTTCGCCTTCGTGCTTCCCTTTCAAAATGTTTGAAAGGGAAGTTAAATTGAATGAAGTAAAATCGCAATGCCAATCGAGTCTACAGAACAAAATGTAATAGAGAAAAAACGGCTAATTAGGCGCGAAATCAATAATTTTGTACCATTCGCTAGAAAATCACACCACATTAAACCCGCGAAAACCAGGGTCAGTGGTAACAAATGCGGCTGCAATTACATCGTAACTCGTTGCATAGCTGGTTTATAAAATCCCAACTTGAGTTACGATGTTACTGCATTATTTGCTAAGATCTGTAATAATAACGTAGCTTGAGTTACGATCGTATTTCAAAACATCTAGAAAAGTTACGGTTATAATACATGCATAGAGATTAGTTACGATTAAATTGTTTACCTAAAATTAGTTACGACGTTATGATTTTTTGGATTAATATTTTTATTTTTGGAAATTTTTTTTTTTTAAATTGTGCTATTAAAAGAGCCAAGTCTAGCAAATGCAATGATATATAAATGTCAAAATCGGAAAAAATTGAGTTACGATGTTATTGAATTCGCACGTCGATATAGTATATATAGTATTATATATAGTATAACTGAGACATTAATCGATCCCTGGAAGAATGGACAAACTTTAGGGGACAGTTGCCCAAACAAATTGAACCATGAGATCAAAAACTATGAATATTGTACCCCAGTGTTGTACCGATGACGGTATTCCCACCACCGATTATTATCGAGTAGAAGCCTCGGTGGTCAGTGCGGGTCCTACGGAGTCTGGAAAGGACCAATCACATGCTAAAAAAAGAGACGTAAACTAGAAAATAAGAATCTTTTTAAACAAAAAAACTCTATATTGCGATCACCTCTTGCGCTACAAGAACCAAAAAAAACACTTTTATTCCACCACAAATCTTAATGTATAATAGTCTACAACTAGAAGATGCAAAGATTTTCTAAGAAGACCATCGTAGTTCTTAAAAAACAAACAAGTTTCACTAAATCTTCTTCTAAAGGTAACCTTTCAGTAATGATTAATGAAACAAAAGCTGCAAGAAGAAGAAGAGAAGGAACTCCTAGACAGTCAAATGAAGCAGTAAATTTTGATGCAGACACAGTAATGTTTAAAAGAGCAATATCAAAAATTACCAAACAGGTAAAGCTTTTGGAAAATACTACTAAAACCGCATAAAAACCTAAAAAAGAGTATATTAAAATTGCAAGCAAGTTAGCATTCCAAATTGAACTAATCTCGTCTTAGAACATGGTTCAATTGCTTAAGAGCAAAACCAGTCAAACAAAAGAAGAAACACTGATGATAGATAAACTACAGAGAGACATGGAAAATTTACGGCAACAATGAAGGATAAAGGCCACACAGACACAAAAAGCGAAACCTTGTGTTTCTGATGCGATGTCAAAAAGACGGTTACTGATATCTGTTTGATTGTCTAAGATGGTTTGGAGAAAGACATAAATGGCTAGAAACTTGATCGAATAAATGATAGAAGATCCAAAGATTTGTTTTATTTTATTATGTTTTTGTTTCGTTTCTTCCTTGGTGGTCATTACATTACTGATGTACTCTTGTACAAGAGTACATCTTGTACTCTTGTACAAGAGTTTCTTGTTTCTTTCTTTGGTGGTCATTACATTTCTGATGTACTCTTGTACAAGAGTACATCAGAAATTTAATGACCACCAAAGAAAGAAACGTAACAAAAACATAAAAAAATAAAACAAAACCACTTGTTTTGTTTTATTGTATTTTTGATGCGATGTCAAAAAGACGGTTACAGATATCTGTTTGATTGTTCAAGATGGTTTGGAAAAAGACAGATGGCTAGAGACAGTAGGAGCGGACTTGGGCGCCAAAAACTTGAGCAAGAAAATGATAGAAAATCCAAAGCATTGGAACGAGACGCAAGAGTACATCAGAAATGTAATGACCAACAAAGAAAGAAACGTAACAAAAACATAAAGAAATAAAACAAAACCGCTTGTATTTCTGATGCAATGTCAAAAAGACGCTTCCGGATTGAAGATGGTTTGAAGAAAGACATAGATGGCTAGAGACAGTAGGAGCGCCAAAAACTTGAAGATTAAACTAAGTTAAAGTTAATCTACAAAGTATTCTAACTACTAATAAACATATTCTTGGCCTGCTTATTAATCCAAAATGAAGTAGATGTTTACAACATTAATCCAAAATGAAGTAGATGTTTACAACCAGTCAATTGGTCTACTGTAGCTTGCTCTATTGGAGGTTATGTAAAGCCAAAAACGCACTGCACTGTATTGCATCGTTTGCTTATAAATTTGTCGTTCTTGATTTTGAAGAATCTAATTCAAATTCTTACAAAATATTCCAAAAATAATATAACCTAAAAAACTTTTTTACCTACAAAACCCTGATTGTTGTCAAGCTGCTTCAATTTGAAACATATTTTCGAGCATAATTTTGTAGACTTTTTCAAAGACCATCTGACAACTTCCACAGCCGGAAGTATGTTATAGTTATGAGTAATTAAACTAATAAACAATACGGAAGGAAGTACGTAAGAGATAAGAGTAGTTGTTTGGAGCTAAAAGCCGCTTATCTTCATCATATTCAAAAGCTTTTGTAACCTCTTGTTTTTATTAAAGCTCGAATCTTAGACTGGAGATTAAGCTTGAAGTAGAAACAAAGTTTAGAGAGCGACGTTTAAAAGAATTCTTTTATAATAATGTATACTTTGACGATGAGCAATAATTATTATTAACTTACCGACATTAAAATCGTCATTAGAAATACCATAATTGAAGATGAAGAAGAATAAAAGCTTTGTATTGAAAATCACTCAAGCATGCTTCGTATTTGGAGTATTTGGCGTAATTATTCAAGAATGAGAGAAAGATATTACGGGATTCATTCCAGAGTGAAATAGAATGAGATAAGTTGAGTTCAAATTCTTGTATAATGGAAAATCACTATAGTATTCTTTTTTTTTTTGGAAGCTTTATAATAATGTCTTATCCAATTTACTTAATCCAGGCTGGCTTTGAGTGTATCCTTTGATAAAGCTGGAATGATTCAGCTGGTCAATTGTCTGCCGAATCAAATTCATCAAATAAACGTATTTGATTTTTTTTTTCAATTAAATTAAATTAGTCAATAAAAAACATTATTCAAGCAAAAGTCTGCTACAAAAAAAACTGATTTAATTAAAAATTACTAATTACTTATTTGGAAAAACTACTACAGAAATGTGAAAAAAAACAAAAACAAAAACATATGTTTGATTCATATACCTTTTTAGATTTTATGCTAATATAATACTGACAGATAATACTACAGAAAGTACAATATTATGGAAAATCAAGGGCGGCTGTGCTTTTTTGGCAGCAGGTCTTAGCCGGGTAAACCTAAAATAAAAATTAATGTCTGTAAAATAAGAAATATGTACATATTTTCATACTGTTTCAGAATATCTCGTATTTTCAAAAATGTATTTCACATTCAGAAAAAAACGCAAATGTCTGCAGGCTGGCAATTATGTACGACACTGTGCTCAAATGTCAATAAGAGTTGTGAAAAAACAAGTGCAAAATCGGTTTAGCATAATTAATTAATTAAAATATAACGAGATAATGGAGAATAAAAAGATTCGATTAATTAGTGTCTTCATGAAAAATGCAGGCTGAGTAGTTATTTTACCTAATTTTAGTACAAACCAATCTAAGACCTGCTGTCAAAAAAGCACTGCCGTTTTTGAATTCTGTTAATATTATCAACATTTTGACCTTTATTGTTACTTTTTTCAGCAATTCGCTTTTTTTATCTTTTTAGCTTTTTCCAGGATGTTTTCGATTTTTGTTTGTCTTATATCAATTCCGATTGAATACTGACAGATAGTGCTATAGTAGTAACTTTTAAGATTTACCTGGCAAAAACAATTATTGCTTAAGATGAAAAAGAGAGGACAAGAACGGTAAGAAAGATTTACAAACCAAAATGTTTGTGCTTTGGGCTTATGAATAGAACCAACCAAGTAGAACTAAAAACCCTAAATAGAGAAAAATCTCCTTTAATTTATTACAGTAGTTCCAGGTGTAATAGAATTTACTGCTGAAAATATTTCGAACTTATTTTCCTATACTAATTGTATTTTGTAATTCGTTTGTTTTTATTATATATTTATTTTCTCTCAAAATGTTTTTGTTTTCATCTTGTCTCTTGCGGCCATTTTGTACTAATTGTCTTTTGTTTTATTTTTATTCAGTGACTCGATTTCTTCTCTAATTGATAAAAAAAGCTAATATCGTTATTTGATTCAAATCTAAAATATTATTTTGATTTGAACCTATTAATATATTTTGATTACAACTACCACAGACATCTGTGTTTTGTTTTCACAGTAGTTGTTTTCCTCTTTTCAACTCTTTACTTTCTCTCAAAGTGTTTTTGTTTTTTATATCTGTCTTGTTTTTTTTGATTAGTGGTAGCTGAGACTACTGTCTATTATTTTTATGTTTTCTGTTTTTAGTGACTCATTTCCTTCTATAATTGAGAAAAAAAAATTGATTTTTGATTCAAATCATCAAATCATTTAATTTATTTTGATTAAATACTAACTGTAAAGATTTTAATATTTATTTTTTCTTTTCAGTAATTATTTATTTTTATTAGTTCTCTTATTTCTAAAAATTTTTTTTTCTTGTATTTTACATTTGTTCTGATTGAATACTGACAGATGATGTATATAATATACTGTCTTATATATTTTGTCTGTTATTTTTGTGTTTTGTTTTTTCAAAGGCTTGTCTCTTTTTTTAATTAATAAAAAAAAACCAAATATATGTTTTATTCAAATCTATAAATTTATTCTGATTAAATACTGACAGATGATACTATTGATATTTTGCCATTTTTTTGATCTTTGTTTTTTTTTCAGTAATGTCATACTTTCTTGTATCTATTTAATTTTTCCAGATTTGTTTTATTTCTTTTGTGTTTATTAAATTTATTTTGATTAAATTCTGATAGATGTACCCCGTCTATTACTTTTTTATTATTTTTTTATCCTTATAATATTGTCTAATTTTTTTTTACTTTTATCGCAAAATTCATCTACATATATTTTTTTTGTTCGACGTTTTTCTGATTTTACTAAAATATTTTTTTCTTGTGTTTTGCGTTTCATTTTTAAACGCAATATGAATTTTTTTTTAGCCATTTTTTTTTGTTTTATTTTTATTTGGTGACTTGATTTTTTCTCTAATTGATAAAAAAACTTATATCTATTATATTTTGTTTAAATCTATAAATAAATTTTAATTAAAACTACTACATATTTTCTAACAATTTAATCTTTGTGTTTCCTTTTTGAAGTGGTTAGTTTTCTTTTTTATATCGCTTTACTAAAAATTTTTTGTTCTTTTCTTCTGTTTTATTTATGATGGTTTTTCTTATTTATAAGCAACAGCTGAATCTACTGATATTATGTCTATTATTTTTATGTTTTAGATTTTTAGTGACTTGGTTCCTTTTATAATTTTTGAAAAAAAAACAAAAATTTGTTTTTGGTTCAAATCATCAAATCATTTAATTGATTTTAATTGAATTTTGACAGACAATAATACAATAAAGATTTTAAAACTTACGTTTTTTTTTCTGTAGATTGTCATTTTCTTAGTTTTCTTTTTTTTAAGAATAATCTTGTTTTTTTCTTGTGGTTTACATTTTATTCTGATTGAATACTGACAGAGAATACTATATAAACTAATATTTTGTCAAGTATTTTTGTGTTTTGTTTTTTCCGAGGTTCATCTCTTTTTCTAACTGAGAAAAAACCAAAATTTAGATTTTATTCAAATCTATCGACAGATGACACTGTTGACATTTTAATCATTGTGTTTTTTTTTCAACAATGTCATTCTTTTTTTAATTTTTTTTAATTTTTTAAGAATGGTTTTGTTTTTTTCTTGTGTTTTGAATTTATTTTGATTAAATTATGACAAATAGTACTACGCGATTACTTGTGTGTATTGTTTTTTCAATAATTCGTTTATTTTTATATTATGTTCCAAACTTTTTTGTTTTTTTCAATCTATTTGCTGTTTTGTTAAACTCATCTTCTTTTTATTTGTTTTGCGCTCTTCTGATTTTGCTAAAATATTCGTCTAGACTTGTTGCATTTTTTTTTTATTTTTCTGTGTATTTTGACCTGTGTGATTTATAACACAGGTCTAGCCTTCTAAAAAATAGCTTAAAGTTTAAAAGTTGAATAAATAATACAAGTGCAACAAACAAATAAATGGAAAAAATTAAAGAAAAAACAATTACATGTAAAAAAAATGAAAAAGCAAAACTAAAGCAGCCGCAATAGAAATGTAACGTCAAAAAAATTAACAAAAAACCATGATAAAAAAGTTCAATAACACAATATGATGCAAAATTATCAAAAACAAGAAAAAATGTGTGAAATAAGTCTATTTTTTTAATTTTGTAATATTTAAATTTTACGTATTTCGTCTAATATAGTGTAATTTAATCTCGACTAAGATTTGGAAGCAAAAAAATAAGCAGAAATAGAAGACGCTAAGTGAAACAACGGATCTATAAAGAGTTAATAATAAAAAAACAAAAATTTCTAAAAAGACAGTCAGACAGAGTGATGTAAAGGCGTCAAATGTCTGCAATAAAAAATAAGATAAGACATAAATGAGAAATAAAAAAAAATTAACAAAAGTGCAAGACTAGTAAAATAAAATATTTTATTACTAGGCAGATCATGTCAGGTCAAGTCAGGTCAGGTCAGGTCAAAGTGCAAGACTAGTTAATAAAAAAAACTATTAGTAAGAGTGGTTTAACTCTTCAATTCTTCAAGGCAGACCACATTAAAAAGTAACTTTTGATTTTTTTATGAGTCATTTAAAATTTTAAACATTTCTTTCTTTTTGAAGAAGGACGTTTTCAGTGTTTTAAAAACTATAATTTTGTTTATATTGTTGCATTTGAAAAAGCAAAAAATTATAAAAAACTATTAGAAAAATTAGTAATTTAATATTTTTAGAGTTTTTCTAATATGATTAATTTTTAAGTTCTATATCTGTTGTATTTATCTTAATCTCCTATAGTAAAAAAAAAATTAAAAAAAAATTTTTTTTTCAACTTTAATAAATTTTTTTTATTGTTTTCAAAATATGACTATATGATATGTATTAAAAAAAGAAATAATTTATATATTAATTTCTTAGCTCTATACCGGTTTTATGACAGTAGCCATCTTGCTTAATCTTCTAAAGTAGAAAAAAGTAATAAGAAGATGGTTCCAAATGAGTCATTATTTTGTAATACATTGTACTTCTTTTTGAAACTACCTCTACTGTTAGAAATTCAATTAGTTTTAAGAAAGTTCTAACTTTATAATTATTTTATGTAGACCACATAAAGTTTAGTAAGTGTTAATTTCCCGATTAAAAACTATTTTATCGCAGCAACTAAGCCAATTTAATGTTTGACATTTCTTCATTTTTCTTAAAAAATCCCTTTTTTGGATGTCTGAGCAATTTTTCTCTTTCTATTAAATTACTGTTATGGTCTTTTAAACTAATTAAGAAGCTTTCATATAACATATTATAAAACCATTAAAAATAAATAAGAAAAACAAAACTGTATAAAAAAAAACAAAAATTAAGTTAAACAAAAATGTGAATTAGAGCAGCAAAAAAACATGTATAGAAAGCTTCTTTTTCTTAATTTTATATTTTTAAAATTATTTCTGACATTTTATTCTTAAGAAAAAATTTTTTGGGTGGAAAAGTTGGGCAATTATACTACGGAGATCGCAAAAACAAAATCAAAAAAAAACAATAGAAAACATAGGCAAGTATGTAAATAAAAAACAAAGAAATAAAAGTAAAAATAAAAATCAAATGTGATAATTTTTGCAAAAAATTAGAAAAAACTATAATTTTAGATGTAAAAAAAATTAAACAAGTAACAAGATGGAATTATCTAAAGTAATTGTTTGATGAAAAAAATAGTATAAAACACTAGTGAGGAAAACAAATAAATTATTTAAACAGATAAATAAGAATATTCATAATTAATACAATTAAATAAATTATATATTTATTTAGTAGACTCAACCTAATGGTTTTTTTGTTAAATATTTGTACATTAATAAATAAATAGATTTATTATTATATTAAAGTTCTTTTTCCCAATTTTTAATTTGTTACTTGTTTTTGAAAGATAGTTGTCAGTGTCAAAAAAAAACACTAAAACACCAAACGCTCTGGTTATTACGTATGTAAAAAAAATAAAACAAGATTAGAGTAAAAACTAAACAAAAAAAAAATATGTTCTAAAAAGAAAAAACACTTAGTAAAACAATAGACAAAGCAAAAAAAGAAACAGCTGTACTGTGTTATAAAATAATAAAAATATATTTGAAAAATTGAGATCAAGCAATAATTGTTTAGAGAGTTGATAAAAAAACAAAAATATACGTTGCAAAATAAAACCAATAACAAATAAATAATAAAGCGCTAGAATAAATGAAAATTATAGAAAAAATAAATCGCAAAATTAATATAAAAAAACACCACAAAAATAAATAATAAGAGAAAGAAGATAAAAACAGAGAAAAATTAATCTATGTAAAAAAAAAGAACAATGACAATAAAAGCAATAAATTACATTACAATATTGATAACAAAAAAAATGTGATACATGCGACAAAAAAAAATACATTTGATAACTTAAAAAAATAATAAAAAGAAACAGTTTTATCTTATTCAAGTTTCAGGAACATTAATTCTCATCAGAAAGACTTAATAAGTTTTAAATCGACTAAAAAAATCAAAATGTTTCTACATTTTACAAATTCTTAACTTTGGCAATACGTAGATCACAAAAACAAAATTAAAAAAAACAATAGAAAACATAGGCAAGTATGTAAATAAAAAACAAAAAAATAAGAAATATAGGCAAGTATGTAAATAAATAACAAAGAAATAAAAGTAGAGAAAAAATTAAATGTGATAGTTCTTGCAAAAGATTACAGAAAACTATAATCGTAGATGTAAAAAAAAAATAAAACAAGTAACAAGATGAATTATCTAAAGTAATTGTTAATGGGAAAAATATTTTAAAGCACTAGTGAGGAAAACAAATAAAGTATATAAACAGATAAATAAAAATAGTTATTCATGATTAATTTAATATAATACATTATTTATTTATTTAGTAGGCTCAACCAAATGATTTTTTTGTTCAATTTGTTTAAATTAATAGATAAATAGATTTATTATTATATTAAAGTTGTTTATCCAGATTTTTAATTTGTTACTTGTTTTTGAAAGATAGTTGTCAGTGTCAAAAAAAAAACACTTAAACACCAAACGCTCTGGTTATGACGTATGTAAAAAAAATAAAACAAGATTAGAGTAAAAACTAAACAAAAAAAAAATATGTTCAATAAAGAAAAAACACTTAATAAAACAATAGACAAAGCAAGGAAAGAAACAGCTGTACTGTGTTATAAAATAATAAAAATATATTTGAAAAACTAAGATCAAGCAATAATTGTTTAGAGAATTGATAAAAAAACAAAAATATACGTTGCAACATAAAACCAATAATAAATAAATAATAGAGCGCTAGAATGAATAAAAATTATAGAAAAAATAAGCCGCAAAATAAATATAAAAAACACAACAAAAATAAATAATGAGAGAAAGAAGATAAAGCCAGAGAAAAATTAATCTATGTAAAAAATGAAAAAGTATGTAAATAAAAAACAAAGAAATAAAAGTAGAGAAAAAATTAAGTGTTATAGTTTTTAAAAAAAATTAAAAATTAAATGTTTTTTTGTGAAATTTGTTTAAATTAATAAATAGATTTATTATTATATTACAGTTGTTTATCCAGATTTTTAAATTGTTACTTGTTTTTGAAAGTCAGTTGTCAGTGTCAAAAAAACACTAAAATTAAAATTTTAATTATACTCATGTGAAAGCACCTGCTGTTGAAAAATCAGATAAATAAAAAGCTCTAATTATGACGTATGTAAAAAAAAACAAGATTAGAATGAAAACTGAACAAAAAAAACATGCTCAAAAAAGAAAAACACTTAGTAAAACAAAAGGCAAAGCGGAGAAAGAAACAGCTGTACTGTATTATAAAATAATAAAAATATATTGGAAACATTGAGAGTAAGCAACAATTGTTTAGAAAATTGATAAAAAAACAAAAGTATACACAAACAAAAAATAAAAAAGTATGACAAGCGTATAAAGATTTGATGATAAAATATTAAAAAAAATAAAACATAAAATAAATATAAAAAACACAACAACAAAAAATAATGAGAGAAAGAAAATAAAAGACAGACAAAAATTAACCCACGTAAAAAAAAAAACAATGATCATAAAAGCAATAAAATACATTACAATATCATTAACAAAAAAAAGTGACAATTAATTAACATGCTACTAAAGAAATCCATTTGATAACTTAAAGAAAAAACTAAAAAGAGAAACAATTTTATCTCATTCAAGCTTCAGGAACATTAGTTCTCATCAGAAAGACTTAATAAATTTCAAATAAATCTTTTTTAAAAATACTTTTACATTTTACAAATTCTTTTTTTCATTTAAGACAAGTGAACAGTTGGGTGATCACAATAAAATAATGTTCTCTCGACCACAACATCCCAAATAATTGACAATGATGATAAGACAAAAACCATCAAACAATGACCAATCTTAATCTATTGTTCGGCTAACAACCTCCTCAGCTCTCTCTAATAGCTTCTAATAGAATATTAATCAAAAAGGTTTCAATGGTGTTTTTTTCTCAATCATTTAGCGTTTATATAGGCGGCTATGGGTTCGAAGAAAAGGTCGTTTTTTTGCCATTTTAATACCGCTACTGATTCGCAGATGTACGACACGACCAAACAAGTTTAAAAACAATTTAAACAAGGTTTAAGGCGACAGTTAACAAGATGGATAAAACTAATTTTCATTTATTTGTTGCATGGAAGCATGCGATAAAGGTAATAAAGTTGCTGTACATGTACTCCATCATTATGATTAAATACAGCAAGGTAGCCACAACAAAACTAAAACTTTTCATATTAAAAAATAATCTAATTATTTTTTTTACTCGATTTTTGACTAAAAAATCTGTTTAGAAAACAAAATAATTTTTTTTCTGTTGCTTTTTTTTTACCTAAATGTGAAGTCAGACAATAATTGATCAGAAAAACTAAATTGATAACAAAACCGGTGCTTGATAGTACCAAAAATTGAGCACGCTGTATCATCTATTTAGCTGTGGAATGGTGCAATGCTATGCTAGATTAATGTTTTTTTAGAAATACGGTATTAAAACAGTTCAAAACTCATTCCTTCAATGAAAAACCACGTAAAATCAAAATAAACACATTTAAAGATATAGGTTGCACTTAAATCAAAAATAAAATGTCACTAAATTCAAAATTGCTTGCCCAAAATAGCAAAAAAATGGGTTGCTTTAGTCATATTGACAAGTTGCCCAAAGCAACTCAATCATATTGCTTAAATTACGAGATTCACCACTCAAAAACATTTGAACAATACGACATAAACTAATATAAGAATTAAACTTAAATCTTGAGATATTTTTTTTACTTTATAGATTCTTGATAACTTTAAAAAAAATATTGAATGTAGAACAGGAATATTTATAAACCATGTAGCTCATGTGTTTTCTTTTCTAATATCACAACATCTAGTATATTGTCTTTAATCTTAGAAGCAGCTATTATTATTATTATTAATTGTTTAAAATAACAACAAGAGAGAACAAGATTATTTACAAAACTAAAAATAAAAATAAAAAATATTCTAGCTTATTCCATTATTCATCTGTTTCTCTCTTATTCCACCAAAAATATTTTCATTTCATCTAATAAAAACCTTATTAAAAGCAGCAAAAGCAATCTTAACGAATTACAGAAAAACCGTTCCATTAATTGGAATTTTTCAACTTTATATCTTTTTTCAATTAAAAAGCTCTTACCTGCCGAATTCGCCCCTTTCTCCCTCAATTTTGGTAAACGTCCCCAAAGCCAAATCAATAAATCAACCGCTTTTTCTTGCACCACCGCCAACCAACCACCTTAAAAGTGCAAAAGCGCCAAAACAGCCATAAAATTAAAACGAAATAAATGAGAATTTAATTTGCTTGCGAGAGAAGCTGAATATTTAACCAAAATTGGAAAAAAGCACAAACTTGTTGGAGCGTGTTTGTTAAAGTTTTAACATGGTTAACAGACACGTTTAATGAATTTTTATTTTGGCCTATCATTAGGTTTTTAGATTTTATCATCATATTTATTAAAATATTCTTAGATAATGTCCAAAAGGGTTGAACCAACCATTTTGCGAAAATTCACAAAATGCCAAAGTTGTCAGTTTTCAGTCAAACTGTCAAACGTCAACCGGTTAGGAAATAATTAAAAGCTACTCTTTGTTATATGTTTTATATGTTACAGTTTGATCTAAAAAAATATACATACAAATATAAATCATTTTTGTCAGCTATGACGTGACTTGAAAAATATGCATGAAACTGAAGATTGAGACAACCGTTCTATAAACTGTGTAAGGCTAAATAAGACTTTTAAGAATTAAGAAAGCATTTGACAATAAAAACAATAATCACCAAATAGAGAGGTTGAGGTGTTTTATTCTAGAAGTCAGCAAGGTAAGTTATTATGTACAAAATTGTTGTTTCTAATTGGAGACACCGATTGTTTTCATTGACAACTGTTTTCAAAACAATCACCAAAAAATTTAAAAAAAGTTAATTCAGTAGAAAGAGTGGAAAGTGATAAAGAGTAAATATAACTAAACTAACCCAGCTAAAAAAACCTAAAAAAAAACTATAAACATAAAATAAATAAAAAAAAATTAAATAATAAATAGACAAAAACTAGAAAAATTAAAGAAAATCAAAATAAAAAACATTTGACATTTATGATTAAAAATTTAAAATTGAATCCATTGAAAATAATGTATAATTGAAAATTTATATTTACAACCAACCGCAAAAAATAGTTATACATTTTATAGTTTTAACATTAATTTTTTTTAAATTTTGTTACAAAAACACAAAATGACGGCATTAATTGTTGTTATTGACAAATATGTTTACCAGAATAAATGACAATTCTATCACAAATTAAATTTTTGTCTCCAAATCGAAAAGTGTTCACAGTCAACGAAGATATGTTTTAATAAACTCGTATATTAATAAGCGATTAATAATCTCTTTCAACAGTTTTGATTATTATTTACATTTATTAACAGATTTGTTTATCAAATAACAATAAATAATCAAATAAATTAAAATAAACAGTTGTGCATGATTTTGAGTACCGAAACTTGATGCATTTTAGAAAAACACTGGTTCTTATTGATTAAAACTTCCGAAGAAAATTAAAAAACAGTGACAAAATTAAATAAAACAAGCTTTTAAAGAGAAAAAAAAGAATGTGTTAAAAAATAGAACTAGAAAAATTGGAAAAAACAAGAAGCTTGCTTAAGTGAGATACAAATTTTTATATAAAAATGAAAAAAAAAGATAAAGATTTCAACATAAAAACATCTATAAAAAATTACAGAAAAAAACTTGTAAAACACAAAAAAAAAGTTCTAGAGATGTTTAGAATGAAAAAAAAATAGAAAAAAGTGTCAAAGAAGAACAAGAAAAGATACCCACCCTAATTGTAAAGTAATGACCTTTCAAAGATAAAGGAAAATAAAACTTAGTTAAAAAACGCTTTAAGAAGTAAAAGCTTAAATAATAATGATACAAAATAATAAATTCGGTAAAACAAACTTCAATATGATTAATTATTATATTATTTACTTATTAATAGATTCCAAATTGTTTAAATAATAATTTTCTCATAAAGTTTCTCAACAAAATTTTTTTATTTTTTATGTATTTGAAAAACAGAAAAATGTTTATGAAAATATTGGAAAACTGAAAAAGCAAGACATTTTAAGATCAAATCATTTTATAGAGAAATAAAAGAAAAAAAAAATTTTGAAAAAAAAATACAAAAAAAGAAGCTTTTAAGAGGAAAAAAAGAATTTGTGAGAAAATAGAACTAGAAAAAACCCAAAGCTCAAGTAACATTAAAAACTTTCATAAAAAACTGAAGAAAAGAGACGAAGATTGATTTCATCATAAAAAACATCTACAAAAAATAACAAAGATAAATTTAAGTACTACAAAAAAGAGATGTTCAAAAAATGGTTAAAAAAACTTTTAAGAAAAAAAAATTGAGCATAAATAGAAAGAAAGTGTCAAAGAAGAAGAAGAAAAAGTACCCTAACCGATTGTAAAAAGATTGCTATGGCTATAAAAGTTGGTAAAAAAAAGAGCGTTTAGAAAATAATGATTTATCAATTAAAATTAAAAAAAATGTTATTTTAAACTCAGAAGAAAATAAAACCCAGTCATATAAAATTGAAAAAAAAAATGTCTTTGAAAGTGAAGGTTTAAACAACAAAAATAAAAAAAACTCAACTACGAAGTCTGTCAAAATAATTAAAAAAATTTGTAAACATAGATTAGAGAAGGTGTTGTATGCACTGGAAATTATTGCTCTGTTGTGGTCCCCTTCCTTGAGCTGCTTGAGGTGTATCTCTTCATACGATTTAGGAACTAAACTCTTTAAATCTCTTTAAGCAGCTTTGATATTAATGATATTTATTAACAATTCTGCTTATTAAATAACAATAAATAAGCAAATAATTTAAAATAGTTGCTTTTGAGCAACAAAAATTGCTATATTTTTCGAGAAACGCTTGTTTTTATTGATAAAAACATCCAAATATTTAGTATATTGCGATACTACAACACAAATCCCCTGCAAGAGTCAACTTTAAATTTTTTAGCGTAAAGTTACTTAAAAAAAATTATTATTTCTCGTATTTTATGAAAAGAAAAGATAAAAGAAAGAAACCAGACCTTTTAAAAAAATCTAATTATTTGAAAATTAAATGAAAAAATAAAATGAGAAAAAATTACAAAAAACAAGCTTTTGAGAGGAAAAAAAAAAAATGTGTATGAAAATAGAACTAAAAAAATTAGAAAAAAAAAAGCTTAAGTAATATTTATAAATGCAGTAATTTATGCAGTGGAAATTATTGGTCTGTTGTTCTCTCCTTCCTTGAGCTGTTTGAAGTGTATCTCAGTCTATAGCTCCTCATACAATTTAGGAACATAAGAACATTTATAAAATCTCTATAGATTTCAAGCATTTTTATAATAGTCTTAAAAAATAAAGCAAAGAGAGCGCTAAGAAAGTTAAATATATCCAAAAAAATAAAAAATTTAGTAAAAAACGCACTTATGTCAACTATAGTGCGAGCAGACAAAAACTTTGATCTAAAACAGATTTTGAGGCAAAAAGATGTTTTGTCTTCAGAAGTTTAAAAACCAGTCTTTGAAAAAATTGTAAAACTATCACCAAAATGTCTAAAAAAAACTATATCAGTAAAAAAAAGTGAAGATTCTTTATTTACCTACAAAAAAAAAATACATTGAAAAAGATAATAAACATCAAATAAATTTTAAAAAAGTATGAACAATAAAAATGATCAAAATAACAGACAAAGTAAATTTATAATTAAAATTTTAAATTTTGTAAAGTATATCTATTTTAGAATTAAAAAATTAATTTAAAATTTAAAAATAAAGACTATTAAATTTCTAACCAATCTGCCAAAAACTGAATCTGATTTTACAGTTTTAACCATTTTTTTGAAATTATGTGTGACAGCAAGACTTTAAAAAAAAACTGTTTTACTGTCTGTAAAATTTTTGTTTTTTAAAAAACTGCAAAGAATTGTTAGCAAAAATCTAAAAGAGGCTAATTAGAAATTAAATGTACGAGGACAAAAAGTGTTAAAAAGTAAACATAACTAAGCAAATTTAAAAAAAAAACAAAAAAAAATGTTATAAACATAAAAATAATAAAAAAATGATAATAGAAAACTACAAAAAATATAGAGTATCAATTTATTTGAAATTTAAGATTTAAAAATTAAAATTAAGTCATATATCAATATCAATATCATCTCAAACATAAAATTTAATTAAAAAATTTAATTTACACAAAATTTCTAACAAACCGCAAGAAATTAACTATTTATTTTACAGTTTTAACAATTGTTTTAAATCATTTTCTTCAAGTTTTGTTAAAAAAAAAACAAAATAGCAGCAGCGATTGTTTTTATTGACAAATAAGTTTAATAGAATAAACAATTCTATCACTAATTTGAATTTAAAATTATTGTCCCCAAATTAAAAAGTGTCCACAGACAACGAAAATATGTTGTAAGCAACTTGTATGTTATTGGACGATTAACAATCCCTTTATGCAGTTTCGAATATTAATTACATTTATTAACAGGTTTGTTTATTAAATAACAATAAATAATCAAATACATTAAAATAATTACCTTTTTGGGTAAAAAACTTGCTGAATTTTTGAAAATCACTGGTTTTTATTGACAAAATAGCCGAACGCATAGTATATTGTGCTACTACAAGACAAAACCCTTGCAAAAGTCAACTTTTAATTTTTTAGCATAAAGTTTTCTTGGAGGAAGTTTTGAAAAAATCTAATTTAATAGTAAAAAAAACAAAGAGTAAAAAGTGCTAGAGAGTTAATTCAGCTAATATAAACCAAAATTTAAAAAAACATTAAAAAATTTAAAGAAACGTTGAAAAACTTAATAAACGGAAAATAATTTTTAAAATAAGGGTAAACAAAAAACAATGGAAAAAATAAAAATAAAAAACAAAATAAAATTATAGTAAAAATTCAAAATTTAGTAAAATACCAATAAAATATTAGCAAGTTAAAATTATTTTATAATTTAAAAATTAAGTTTATAGAAAATATCTAGCAAATTACAAAAAAATAAATATGTATTTTACCGTTTTACCAATTTTTTGATATTGATTTGTGTATCTTGAGTCTATCATAGAATTCTCAAAAATTCCAAGCAAGCTTATGACAGTTTTAAAAATAAAAATGTATTGGATGTTTTTAGAAAAAAAAAGTAAGAAATATCCCAAAAATTGAAAAATTTAGTAAATAATAACATTTGAGAATACGTTCAAGTGGCAACAAATAAAAAAATTTAATTTGATGAAAAAAGATGTAAGTTTTGTTTTCGAAATTCTCCAAACTGATTTTTAAAAAAATACATATAACAATTACCAGAAAATCTGAAAAAAGTTAAATAAAAAAAAATGTACTGAAGAACTGAGAGTGGAAAAAGAGCAAATATAGCAAAGTTAACCAGACTAAATAATCTTAAAAAAAACAACAAAAAATTCTGTATTGAATAAAAACATAAAAAAAATAAAACAAAAATAAAAGTAAAAATACTAATAAAAAATTTAAAAAATTAATAGTATTAAAATACAAAATATTTAACAAAAGTTTCAATAACTTTTTATAAAGTTTTGTTAAAAAAAAACAAAGATTGTGTCACCATCATCAAAAAAGTGTTTTCAAACGTTAAAAACGATAAAAAAAAATTACTTAAATCCTTTTAAACTAGCAAACTTTATTAAAATTTATCAACTTCATTAAAACCAACTTTAGGTTCCATTTTATGCCGCCAACGTTTGAATAATACTCATCATCCCCTAAAAACCGTCAAAGCAATCCTTCTTCATAAAATTAAACCTAAACAAATTCCTTAATGAAAATTTGATTTGCATGCAGAGCTAAAGCATTGAATAGTTAAATAGGAGCCAGAAAAAGGTAAAGGAGCGCCTGGAATATGTTTGCTAAATTGAAATGCTTCGGTCCTGGGAGATTCTGCTGAATTTCTACCCTTGATAAAAGTATTAATAATGTAATCGGAGATGCTCGCGTAAGAAGATTGCAAACCAAAATGTAATGCATTCTAAGCTTTACTTTGACAGGAAAATGTGCCGCAAGGTAAAATTGTTTATAAAAACTCAGAAAATCTTTCCAAAGCTCAGTTTTTTTTTTCAATTAAATAAAAAGTTTTAATATCCTGAAACGAGTCAGATATTGCTCAATATGCTCAAGTGAAGTCAGGTCAGGTCAAGTCAGGACGTGTAAATTAATGAATTTCGTGTGCTGCAACTGCTCTGATCTTGTGTCAATATTATATAAGGTAGGTTTTCAGTTAATCCAAAAAAATCAGTCAACAAGTTGTAAATGTTAAGTATCATCATCTCACATAATAAAAAAAAATAAATTGTCTCAAATTATTTGCTTTCTCTATCCTTTATTTTGTTATGGTAGGATAAGAGTAATAAACTCATTTGCTTTCCCTGCCAAAATACTTGTAAAACCGTACCCACCAAAACAGAGAACCATTGATAAACCGACCTACAAACATCGACACCTAATACTCCATCCAATACAAATTTTCTCATTTAAATACGCAGTTAATTAAATTAGCTACAATCATCTTTAATAACCCTGTATACAAACAAAATTAATTAAATCTCCACACGTGCCGTGCAAGGTAATTGAATATTACAGTTTTATTCGTTGAATTCTAAACCAAATTAGGTGCACAACCAAACCAATCAATTCACGCTTATTAATATTTCTTTGACCATTTTCAATTATAATAGACATTGCTTGAATAAAAAATAATAAACATCCTAAATTCTTAAAAAATATTCAATTATAAAAAAAAATAAAATTTTATGAAAAGAGCAAGAAGTTTTTTTATTAAAATCACCGTTAAATTGATTATTTAAATTAAATGAAAATCGTTGAATAAAAAAAAATAGTTAGAGTTTGGTCAAAGCGGTCATTTTATATCTGTGATATATGTTGCTGTGATATAAAATGGCTGCTTTGGTCAGAGAGTTTCTGGTAAAAAATAGTATTAAACAGCGTCTTCTACCTGAAACTACTACAGTTCGTCTCCCAAGGGCAATCGGTGGCTTCTTAAATACTTTTCAACAAGCTATTTAACTTTCACTAATCTTTATAAGAGTTTATTACACTTGTGCATCCAAGTTTTTTATTCAGGACTAAGGAAACAATAAGAAAGTCTTTTTGATAAAAGTTTTATTATCCAAAAAATATTTGCTAAAAAATCTTTATTTTTGTTTATTTTTAAAAACGTCGCCAATAGCGGTTCTTTGTTACTGAAAAAACATAGTCATTATTTAAAAAACAGCTCCTCAACAAATTATACATTTTAAAAATAAATTTTTATTATTTATTTTCTTAATTTAAGAATTTATTAAAAAAGAAAATTTTTTATCTGACACGGTAATTAATACATCTTATAAAACGTGTTTTTTAAAAATTTTTTTAAATTGGCGCTTTTTTTATAATTTAAATAATAAAAATGAAATTGTAAAGTTTTGTAAATTTTTGTTTCTAACGATTGGTAACAGCAACAAATTATTTGATTTCAAACCTAGTTTAAGGACCTGACAATTCTTGATATAGCAAGACATCTAAAATAGACCAACCATTTTGTATATTTTAAAAAAAATTTTGCAGCCCGGTTTGAAACCATTTTGTCTTTGAATTTGAGCCATTAAAAAACTTTTCAAAATATTCCCACTCTCGGTTTTAAATGAATCCAAAACAAGCAAAACAAGTAAATAATTGATACAGCATTAACTACCCTTAAATAACTTTTTTACTTAATATTCAAGAACTAGTTTTATAAGGGTTGATTTAGCAAACTAGACGAGTTTTCTATGAAACACTAGCACCGAACGTGTTTTTTGAGCTATTTTTACAAACTTGCGTCTTTCTTTTATTTTGAATATACTGGACAATTTTTTTGCAAACGGTTGATAACAGTAGGAAGCTATTTGATTTCAAGTTCAATTTAAAATTTTTGCTTGAAATAATTTTTTTATCTTTCAGAAATAAATAAATATAATAAAAAAGACAGAATTCTAAGCAAGACAACTTTTAAAAATTTGTTACCTAATAAATCCAAAATAGTCTAACAATTCTGAACGCAGCAGATTTTTTCCAGCATACAAACTTTTACTGTCCTGTTTGAAACCGTTTTGTCTCCTAATTTAAACCATTAAACTACTTTTCAAAATACTCTTGGTTTAAAATAAATACATATATTCTTTCCAATAAATAACAGTAATAATGTGTAATTAAAAAAATTAATGACATTGACTATTGACGTAGTTATTTTTTTGACAGTTTATATAGGTAGTCAAAGCATAAAAAAACAAATAAAATAATTAACGCTCAAAAGTCTCTGATAAGTAAAAACAAAAATACTATCAAAAGATTAATTTAAAATGACCAATTTAATAAAGCCAAAATAAAATCAAAAAATATTAATAAATGCATTATGAACCCCTAAAGCAATTTTTGTGTTTTTTTAGACAATTACACAGTTACACCACAAGTATAAAAAAACAAAATAATTAACAGTTTTGAGATATATTATGAGAATAGAACAGAATATTCAAGAACTAGTTTTATAAAGATTTACAAAAGCTATTTTTTTCCAATTTGCGTCTTTTTTCAATTTTAGATAAAACAAAATTAAATTTTGGTGTATCGAAATTTTTTTTTGCTAACAGTTGGTAACAGTAACAAGCCATTATTTAGTTTCAAATTCAATTTAACATTTTTGAAATCGGAACCACTTTTAAAAATGTATTACTTAATAAATCCACAATAGTCTAACAATTCTGAATGCAGCAAAGTGTTTTCAACAAACAATCTTTTACTGTCCTGTTTGAAATGGTTTTGTCTTCTAATTTAAACCATTAAACTACTTTTCAAAATACTCTCGGTTTAAAATATAATTAGGTTCTTTCCAATGTATAACAGTAATAATCCGTAATTAAAAAAAAATGACATTTGACGTAGTTATTTTTTTGACAGTTTATATAGGTAGTCAAAGCATTAAAAAACAAATAAATTTATTAACGCTCAAAAGTCTCTGATAAGTAAAAACAAAAATACTATCAAAAGTTTAATTTAAAATGATACAATAAAGCCAAAATAAAATCAAAAAAAATAAATAAATGCATTATAAACCCCAATTTTTGTGTATCTTTAGACAATTACACAGTTACACAACAAGTATAAAAGAACAAAATAATTAACTGTTATGGGATATATTATGGGAATAGTATAGAATATTCAAGAGCTAGTTTTATAAAGATTTATAAAAGCTATTTTTTTCCAATTCGCGTCTTTTTTCAGTTTTAGATAAAACAAAATTAAAATTTGGTGTATCGAAATTTTTTTTGCTAACGGTTGGTAACAGTAACAAGCCATTATTTAGTTTTAAATTCAATTTAACATTTTTGAAATCGGATCCACTTCTAAAAATGTATTATTCAATAAATCCAAAATAGTCTAACAATTCTGAATGCAGCAAAGTGTTTTCAACAAACAATCTTTTACTGTTCTGTTTGAAATAGTTTTGTCTTCTAAACTGAACCATTAAACTATTTTTCAAAATATTCTTCCAATATATAACAGTGATAATCCGTATGTTTAAAAATTAATGACATTGACATTTGACGTAGTTATTTTTTTGACAGTTTATATAGTCAAAGCATAAAAAAACCAACAAATTAATTAACTCTCAAAAGTCCCTGATAAATAATAAGAAAAATACTAACGAAAGTTTAATTTAAAATAATACAACAAAGCCAAAAAAAAAAAACAAAGTAGTAAATGAATGCATTATAAACACTTAAATTAATTTTTATGTATTTTTAGACAATTACATAGCTAAACAATAAGGTTTATAAGAGCTACTTTTTCAAATTTGCGTCTTTTTTTTAATTTTTAATAAAACAAAATCGAATTACTCGAAATTTTTTTGCTAACGGTTGGTAACAGTTAATTATTTTCTGCTTTTATATTTGTTGTGTAACTGTAAAATTGTCGAAAAATACAAAAAAATTGATTTAAGAGTTCATAATGCATTCATTTACTCCTTTTGTTTATTTTTATGGGCTTATTGTATCTTTTTCAGTTGAACTTTTGATAGTATTGTTGTTATTATTTATCAGAGATATTGAGGGTTAATTAATTTTGTTAAATAGAATTTTTTTTTTATTTTTTAAAATAAAAAATCGGCAGCGGCACAAAAAATCTTGTGAATAACATCTCCGAAAACGCTTTTGCAAGGGCTCGTAGCCCAAAATCACGCGCTTTGCAAAATGCCTGTTTCCAGCCTTGTGATTCAAATAACTATTCTGTGTTTTTATTATATAATCTGTCAAAAAAGTAATTACGTCAAATGTCAATGTCATCAATTTTTTTGCTTACGGATTATCACTGTTATATATTGGAAAGAAGTTAATGTATTCATTTAAAACCGAGAGTATTTTAAAAAGTAGTTTAATAGTTTAAATTAGAAGACAAAGCGGTTTAAAACAGGACAGTAAAAGTTTGTTTGCTCAAAAGACTGCAATGCTGCATTCAGAATTGTTAGCCTATTTTGGATTTATTCGGTAATTTTTAGAAGTTGTCTCGGTTAGTTACTGAATTTGGTTGGGGCACATGAATTCTGTTTTTAATATTATATTCATTATTTTCTAAAAGATAAAAAAATAATTTTAAGAAAAATTTTAAATCAAATGGTTTTTTACTGTTACCAGCTCTTAGCAAAAAAAGTCTTCCAGTACACAAAAATTTAATTTTGCTTTACATAGAATTTAAAAAAATACCTAAATGTGTAAAAATATCGGAATATGCATATTATTATCAATTATATATTTAATTATATATTGTTGGAAATTCAATTTCTTACAACGTATTTTTTTAAATTCTATGTAAAGCAAAATTAAATATATAATATATTATATATTATATATATATATTTATATATATTTATATAATTATATTTATCTTAACTTAGGTCAAATCTGTGCCGTTTGTCTGAAGGGTGAAAGCTAGAGATTTATAATGTTTTGCGTGATGATCCATTATTGGACTATTTATCATTAGCTTTTGTAACTAAAGATGAACCATATGACGTTATTTCATTTAGACTAACTGTATAATGTATAAGACACAGGTTGTGCATTAACATCTTAACACAGCCGTCTCTACTTAACAAACTGTAAACATCAACTTGGCAACAGCGTTAGTGGGTCTATTGTGGCAGTGGACTCAGCTATGACCATAATAGAAGTAGATAGGTATGACTTTCAGATCACATTAACTAATTGTTAACTTATCTAAGTCACTGTACAAAATTTTTGATACCGCTTACACCTCAAAATTACCGCAACACAATGCGACCAACCGCACTTAACCTCAAAAAAGGAGGTTAATGAGTTAAACACTTGAAAAAACAATAAAATACAAAATACATAAACAGTTTCACTTATTTGAAGTTTTAAACCGAAGTATTGCCACCGGAAAAATTAAATAAACACACTTGAAACTTGATCTAGTGAATGCCAATAGACCCACTGGCAGCGTTGCCACATTTCGCTGTTCACAGCTTGTTAAGTAGAGACGGCTGTTGTCTTGATTTAAAGCAACATTTATTTACCTTGTTTTTTTTTGACAAGCATAAACTAATATCTATTACGCTACAAGTTTTTTTTATACATAGATTTTCGAAATAGTCACTTCTGTTGTTTTTTATTTTGATATAATTTTTTAATTACCGACATTGATTTTATTGAGATAAAAATGGCGTCGATTAATAGACAAAAATGTGTTCTAGAAACTTGGTTTAAACGACCATATTAGATTATTATGAAAAAACCGTATTGTTTAACCATTTATTGTTTATAAACCTACTTTTATTTTATCAAAATTTAAAAAAAAAATTATTTTTTCAATATAAAAAGTTAGAAGCACAATTATTTTTTTTAAACGTTAAGGTGTGTAGTTGGAAGTCTAAATCTTTTTGAGACCATTCCGCCGCCGCGGTCGGCGCCATCTTGATTTAAATTTTAATTTTTCGGTTTTTCTAAAATAACTCGATAATTTACAATTTTAGAGCAAAAATAATGGTATTCAAAGTTGTTGGAAATTTAATTTCCTACAAGTATGATCATTATTATTTTAACGCTAGGATTAATATTTGCTGAGTTAAGTAAGTAAGTTAAGTAAGTAAGTAAAGTAAGTAAGTAAAGTAAGTAAGTAAAGTAAGTAAGTAAAGTAAGTAAGTAAAGTAAGTAAGTAAAGTAAGTAAGTAAAGTAAGTAAGTAAAGTAAGTAAGTAAAGTAAGTAAGTAAAGTAAGTAAGTAAAGTAAGTAAGTAAAGTAAGTAAGTAAAGTAAGTAAGTAAAGTAAGTAAGTAAAGTAAGTAAGTAAAGTAAGTAAGTATGAAGTTAAGTTAAGAAAAAAAATCGTAGTGGGGGGAATTTAATTTAATTCAACTTTGGTTCTTGCACTTTTTTCTCGTAAATTACTTTTTTTTATTTATCAAATATTTCGATTATTATGTAGTTTATTGACAAAAAATTGTATTATCAACATGATAGTATAACTCTGCAAATATCAATCCTAGCGCATAAATAATAATAACCAAACTTGTAGGAAATTAAATTTCCAACAGCTTTGAACAAATTTATTTTAGCGCTAAAGTTGTAAATTAACGAGTTCTTTTAGAAAAACAAAACAATTCAACTTTAAATCAAAATGGCGGCAACCGCAGCGGGGATTGTCCCTAAAATTGAGATTTAAACGTTCATCCATCATTTTCAACTTTAAAAAAAAAACAACCCCTAATTTTTTTTATTTCAATGCCGATCTTGACTGGACTATAATCGTAAATTTGTTTTTGTGTAAAAATTTGAAATATGTTTTTTTTATATAATAAAATAAATTAAAATTTTGGTTTTTCGACCAATTTTTTTTGGTATATTACATGTTATTCTGCCTACTAGATACATAATGTATTCTAGTCTCTGTTTTAGCATTATTTACAGTTTAATTAGATCAGAAATTAACTTTTTTTTTGTGGCTATAGTTGGATAACAATAGTTTTAATAACAACGTTCAAAGACCGCCTAATTTCACAAATTTATTATTTTAATTGTTTTATATCCCAATTAATTTAGACTTTACAATTACATTTTTATTAAACGGAAACAAATGATTTGCAATGGAGATGAGGCGGTCTGGGTCAGTTATGTATTCTTTTTTTGAACGGTCGGTTGAGTGAAGTATGCCGCAGGTATCTGTTCGGGGACCTTTGTTTTCAAACAGCTTCATAAATCAAAATTTTTTTCAGATAGTTTTTACCGGTTTAGTTCTGAGATTCTAAACTGTTAAAAACTAATTATATTTGACAAGAGGATTTTCATGGGTTGGGGTAATCAAAATGATAAATTTGTCAAAAAATTTTCGGTTTTTAAAAAAAAAACTTGTACATAATTAATTTTATTATTTAAAACAATTAAGCGTTGTACCAACAGACATTTTGTTTTTTTTTACCATAAGCTAAATTCTTGGCTAATGTTTGGTCATTTATAGCTAGAGAACAGTTATAAACCTATTTAGTCTCGCATAACTTTAAAAAAAAAAGAAAAAGAATTCCAAATAAACATTAAAATTTGGCTTTCCAGTCGGCCATGCACAAGAACAGACAATTTTTGTAGTGGAGTCTTAGAGGTTTTACAGCCATTTTTTGCAATGACGATAAAATTGTGGACGAGAACTTTCAGCAAGTTTATTTTTTCGTTTGCTATAACACTACAAGTTTTTGTTTTACTTTTCTTTCTTACGATAATTTATTGTAACAAAACAGAAATAAAAATGTATATCAAGTTGTCAGACATCTACTTCAAAAATGACCGTTTAAACTATACTAAACCAGTATTTACGACTACAAATAAATTAACACTTATAAAATTAAAAAGTATATAATCGCATTTTTTTAAGAAGATTTAGTAGTTCAAATTTTTAACTTTGAGGAGCTTAAGTTTTTTATCTTTTCTGTTAATACTTTATAAACCATTAAAAATCATAAATTTTCTAATAGTAGAACGTTTTCAAACTCAAAACTTTTCAAATGGCACAATAAATGAGATTTATTTTATATACTTTATATAGACTGCTTTCCAAGCAGATACCTGGAGGCCCTTTTACATTTCAATCAGTATTCCCTTGAAAATTTCCCAAACTTTAATTTACAATGTAAATAAAATGTTTTTGCTAAAACAAAACGTATTTTCCATATTTACTCATATCTTTAAATAACTTTAAAATAATATATAACCATTTATTATTTTACACTGCTTTTCGCTAAACAAGTATGTATTTCTAAACATTAACAGAGTTGGCAACACTTTTTAGAAACTTTTGCCTAGTTGCAACACTGTAACTAAATACGCTTTATATATTTGACATAACACTCATGATAAAAATTGTAGGTTATGTCACAGCGACTAACTTTTCACTTGACATCTGTCAATGATGTTGATCTGATGATGATCTGTCAGCGGTGACATCCGTCAACAACAGAAAATGGTTGCAGTTGTACCATTTAAAAATAAAAGTTAGAATTGTCAAGTCAAACAGTCATATGCAATCACGCTGTATGTAAGCTGTCGGAGTTCTTTTTTTTTTTAATTTCAGACAATTCCAATGATGTATTAGCATTTTTAAATAATTTTAAATTTTTCACGCAACGTTTTAAATAATTATAATAATTACTAAAATATGCAAAAATATGTAGTAAAATTTTTATCAAAATAAATAATCTAAATAGAAAAATTATAATAAAGAAATATAAAAAATAACAATTATGAGAATATTAAAACTTTCAAATTGACATCTAAACCAAACAACTAATCTACAACTAAATATTTCAAACATAATTTAAATATATAAAAATAAAAAATATATAAAAACAAAAACAATTGAGTTGAAAAAAATATTGAAAAATAATAGTAAATAAATTTTAAAAAAAGCTAGCTTCTACTAGATGTCGCTAGCATTACCTTGTTGTTTATTACATAATAAAGAATAAATAAATATAAAAAAATAGAAAAAAATCAAATATGTAAGTAAAGTAAGTCAAAAAAGAAAGTAAAACAACATAAGATTTTCTTTGGAATTTTGTTTTTGAGCCTAATTTCGGATTAGCCTTAAATTTCAGAGTTACCAATAATATTTTTTCTTTTTTGAAACATTTCTATGTTTTCTCAATTTTTCAACAATTTTGTTATTTTCCTCATTTTTTTGCTATTTTAATATGTTATGTTAATTGCTATTTTAATTATTGATGTAGTAGTTTTTGATAACTTAATTTTTATGTATTGACCAATAAGAACACTTATAGAATATTTTTATTTCATTTTGATGTCAGATTTTATGATTTTCTTTAAATCTTAAAGTTTTCTAAAATAAAAAAAAAATCAGTAAAAAGAATGACATAAAAAGATATAATATAGTATAACAAAAAATAATGTAAGATAAAAATAAATTATAAGAAAAATATAAATAAAGAACAAACGTAAAAAGACACAACTTCTACCAACAGTAGACAAATGTCAGAAATATCAATAAATACCTTAAACATAAATTAGGCAATTTTAATTATCTTGAAATAGATTATTTCAAGAAAAAAACAACTATTATAGTATAAAATAACAACACACTATATAAAAATATATGTAACACAAACACAGACAAAAAACAAAGAAAAAATTCAATACGAACAATTCCAAAATACTAAATTATAAATTATAAGCAAATGAAGTTCGCCAAAAATAAATATATGATAAAATATAAAACCAAAAAAATATAAAAATTAATTAGCTAAACTGTGTCTGAAAAATTCGAATAATAATTCAATAGTTTAGTCAAAAGATTAATTTTTTTTTTAATCTTGCAAAAATTTTGTACGAAATATGTATAAATGTTTGTTTTCTAAATACAAGATAAAGATAAGACTATAAGAAAAAACATGTATACGTAAAAAACTCAACTATTAACTACAGTAGAAGCTTTGTAAAAATACAACGATACAGTAATGTAAAAGTTAAAAAAATATATACTAAAAAATAAATGAAAAAGTTTCAATGACAAACGAAATATATAGCATAACAATAACAAAAAATAAAAACATTTTGAGAAAAATGTCAAAAATATTAGTATTTAAAACCAAGCAAATTAGACAGCTTTGTTTCGTCTGAAATAAATGAAAACTGTCCAACAGACCACCAAAACTTAGATTTTAGGTCTTTAAGTTGTCCAACTAAAACCGTTTTAACAATTAATTATTTAACCTTATAAACTTATATTAAAAATCCAAGATGGTAATCCTAAGTTAAGTGCTACTGCCTTATAGAAAAACTTGCGAAAGTTAAAAACCCGGTTTCAAAATTTTAATCAGTTTTTTGAAAAAACTATGATTTTTACTAAGTGAAACTTGTTATTTCAAATAAAATAAAGTAATAAAAAAAAAATTATTCATAAAAATTTTTGTTTTTCAAAAAATAAGCAAAAAGAATGTTAATGGAATAAAAAAACATAAAAATACTTCAAGAGAGAAATGTCACTAATTATTTTTGACAAAATTTTTATTAAATGAAGTTGTTTACAATCAAAAACAAGACCCAAAATCAAAATTTTAAAAAAAAATTTAAATTTAAGATTTTTTACTGTTTTCTTTATTTATTTAGTTTATTTTGACAAAAAATATTATGATTTACCATAAAATTAAATTAAATTCGAGAAGACTTTGTATAAACTATATCATATCATAAACTATTTAATAATAAATTAATTTATAATATATTGTTTTTTCAAAAAATATATATATATAAATAAATAGGTAATAATACAAACTAAAAATGTTGAGAAAAACGACTTCAATATGATTAATTATTAGTTTATTTATTTATTCAAAATGTTTGAATTAATTAAATAAATGATCTATTATTTAATTATATTAAGATATTTTTTAAATTTTTCACAAATTCTTAGAATCAGTTGTACTGTCAAAAATATATGTCAAAAAAAACAATAATAAGAATAACTCAAAAACTACTGGTCAGATCTAGATCAAATTTGAATGAAACCAATTGGAAAGCACCAGCTTTCAAATAAAATCATCAAATTCTGTTTAATCCACTCAGAAAAAAGTTATAAGGTAACACACATAAAAATAACACAATTTAAAAATTTGGAAAAAACCGACTTTAATATGATTAATTATAATAATAATGATGAAATGTCTTTACTTGAACTAATTACATTTGTCCGGGCAAAGTCTAGCTTGGAGCTACTCAAACTTAACCCTAAAAAATTCCTTTTACAAATTAGAAAAAGTACTATAAATAAAGTTGAAAAAAAAAATTAAGAAAACAAGAAAAAAATGAATAAAAAATTTCTTAGGTAACTAATCATTATTCTGGAAAAAGATCTTTACATTTTTGTTCCAATTTTTATTATTTAATGTGAGATTTTTTATTATTTATTTATTGATTGAAACTGCTTGTATGAATTAAATAAATGAACTATTATTTAATTATATTAGATTTTTTTTTAATTTCTCACAAATTTTAAAAATCAATTGAAGTGAAATATTGACATCTTTCGGAAAAGACCGTGTCGAAAAGTTAATTGAAATTGTCGACGTTTCGCACTCCATCGGTAGAGACGTCATCAGGACAGGAAAGTAAAGATGAAAACAAGCACGGTAACTCGACGTGTAAACCACGCTAGAGGCGAAACTTATTCTGTCAATTGAAGTATCAATAAGCATTAATAAGAATAACTCAAAAATTTCTTGTCAGATCATAATCCAGTTTAAATGAGGCTAAACAGAAAGCACCAGCTTTCAATTAGAATAATAATCAATCAATGCTATTTACTGAAAAAAAAGTTATAAGATAACACACATAAAAATGATACAAATTAAAAATTTTGAACAAACTGACTTCAATATGATTAATTGTATGATATAAGATGGAACACCTTTCATATAATTTTAATTATTTATTAGATAATTAAAATTGCTTAAATTAATTGAATAAATAGACTATTATTTAATTATATTGAAATATTTTTTGAATTTCTCACAAACTTTGATAATCAATTAAGTGCCAAAAATCCATTAACAAGAATAACTCAAAAACTACTGGTCAGATTTTGATCAAATTTGAATGGGAGCAAATGTAAAGCACCAGCTTACAAATCAAAAAAGAATCATCAAATTTTGTTCACCCTGAAAAAAAGATATGAGGTAACACACATAAAAAAATACAGTCAAATTAAATACCTCTTCCTTTTTAAGTCTGTTAAAAATTAACAAAAAAATTGTTTTTTTTTTTTACTGAAATTAAAATTTTGGATTTTTGAGCCTTATTTTAAATTATAAACAATTTTAGTTTAAAAAAAATAGTAATAAATTGTAGCTAATAACAACGTCTTGAAGCATTTTCTTGTTTTCTTAATTCATTACCATTTAATAAAAATTATATAAAAGTACACTGTGCCTGAAAAATAAAAATAATAATTTGATAGTTTAATCAAAAAATTAACATACGTTCAAAATTCCATGGCAAGGCTTGATCGAAATAATTTATGAGCGCACTGTATTATAATACATAAGTATAATAAAACAAATTATATTTAAAGATAATAGATTATAAATATACGAAAAAAAAATAAAAAAACATAAACGAGAAAAACACTTGAATTAATTAAATAAATGATCTATTATTTAATTATATTAAGATATTTTTTTAATTTTTCACAAATTCTTAGAATCAATTGTACTGTCAAAATATGTCAAAAAAAAACAATAATAAGAATAACCCAAAAACTACAGGTCAGATCTTGATCAAATTTGAATGAAACCAATTAGAAAGCACCAGCTTTCAAATAAAAAAAGAATTATAAAATTTTGTTCACTTCTCTCAGAAAAAAGTTATGACGTAACACACATAAAAATAACACAAATTAAAAATTAGAAAAAAACCGACTTTAATATGATTAATTATAATAATAATAATAATGAAATGTCTTTATTTGATCTAATAACATTTGTCCGGGCGAAGCCTAGCTTGGAGCTACTCAAACTTAACCCTAAAAAATTTCTTTTACAAATTAGAAAAAATACAATAAAAAAAGTTGAAAAAAAAATTAAGAAAACAAGAAAAAAATAAACAAAGAATTTTTTAGGTAATTTATCATTATTCTGGAAAAAGATCTTTACATTTTTGTTCCAATTTTTATTATTTAAAGTGAGACTCTTCATTATTTTATTAATTGTTTTAAATTGCTTATATTATTTAAATAAATAAAAAATCATCAATAAGAATAACTCAAATACTTCTTGTCAGATCTTAATCTAATTGAAATGAGACTAAATAAAAAGCATCAGCTTTCAATTAAAAAAATAATCAATATATTCTATTTACCGAAAAAAAAGTTAAGATAACACACATAAAAATAATAGAAATTAAAAATTTGGAACAAACCGACTTCAATATGATTATTATTATATAATATAAGATGGAACAGCTTCAAATTATTGTATTTATTTATTAATTAAAATTGCTTAAATTAATTAAATAAATAGACTATTATATAATTATATTGAAATATTTATTGAATTTCTCACAGATTTTGATCAAATTTGAATGGGACCAAATGTAAAGCACCAGCTTACAAATCAAAAAAGAATCATCAAATTTTGTTCACCTAGAAAAAAAGATATGAGGTAGCACACATAAAAAATACAGTCAAATTAAAAACCTCCTCCTTTTTAAGTCTGTTAAAAATTTACAAAAAAATTGTTTTTTTTAAATTGAAATTAAAATTTTGGATTTTTGAGCCTTATTTTAAATTATAAACAATTTTAGTTTAAAAATAATAGTAATAAATTGTAGGTAATAACAACGTCTTGAAGCATTTTCTTGTTTTCTCAATTCATTAACATTTAATAAAAATTATATGTAAAAAAAAGTACACTGTGCCTGAAAAATCAAAATAATAATTTGATAGTTTAATCAAAAAATAAACATACGTTCAAAATTCCATGGCAAGGCTTGATCGAAATAATTTATGAGCGCACTGTATTATAATACATAAGTATAATAAAACAAATTATATTTAAAGATAATAGATTATAAATATACAAAAAAAAAGAAAAAAAAAACATAAACGAGAAAAACATAACTATGACTTTAAGTGAAAATACAATATTACAGTAATGAAACATAAAAATAAATAGCAAATAAAAAAAATTATAAAAAGTATTTAGATAAAAAGGCCAAAAATATCCTAGAAGATAATTTTGTTTTATTTAAAATATATGAAAACTCACTTACAAACCTTAAAAACTAACCAAATTTTAGACTATCCATTTAGGTTTAGTAATTTTTTTTACTGCAATAAAGACCTTTTTAACAGAGTTTAAAAAAAAGAAGAAATTATCAATTCAACTGTATTTTTATATATATATATATATATATATAACTGGATTTGACTCTTTTTGAATTAAAAAACCCTCCAATTATTTTTGCAAAAGTTCAGCTTGACACTAATGATGATTCTTAATTTTATCTAATTTTTTATAAGAAAACAAATATAAAAATGTGTGTCAGCTTGTCAGACAGTGAGCGTGGGATAAGCTAAAGCAGGTAAAAACATGCTATGAGAAATACTTCTAAAAGACCGCTAAAACCATACAAAACAAGCCATCAGACTACAAATAAAATTAAAAAGTCATAAATATCATCACTATAGAGCTCAAATTCGTAACATTAAATTGCTGAAAAGTTTTATACACTTCTCAAAACCGTCAAAACCATAAAGTTCCCAACAATAGAACCTTTCTTAACTGATTGAGTTTTTCGCAAGTGAAACCATAAAATTCTTGACATTTGTTATTTACCACCGATTCCAGCAGCCCCTAACTCAAAACCACCCAAATGTCACAATAAAAAAAGATTTATTTTACTTTAGACAGCAATGGTCCCCAAACAGATACCTGCGGAACACTTAACATTTCAATCATTAATTTCTCAAAAATTTTCACATAACACTAATTTACAATGCAAATAAGATGTTTTCACTAAATCAAAATGTATTTTGCACATTTATAAATAGTTGGTAAATAAAAGTGTTTTCTAGTACAATATGCATAACATTTTTTTTAAATGTTGCTAAATTATAATTAGTAATTATTTTTCTTAATTAGATATAATTACAATTAATTATTAAGTTGATTACTTACAAAAATCGCACAAATCCGCGTGTTTTACGAACTTTTAAACATTGAGAAAATCGCAAACCATCACCGAAAACGTTCAAACGCGTACTGCTGGATTTGGATTCTGCTGGCAGGCTCTCGGTAGAGGCAAGGATAAAGAAAGGACATGCGCTTTGGATTTTGTCCTTTTTTCGTCTCTTTCAATTTTTTCTAATTGTTTAGAATTTGTAATTAATTATTTTCAAATTTTAAAGCGAGAAGCCAAAAGAACTGTAGGTACAAGCGGAAATTTCAAAGAAATCGCATAAATGAGAGAGGCTTATAATTCAATTTAGTTTCTAATTTCAATAGCTTTTTCATTAAAATACTGTTGTTGTATAATTGTTTTTTTTAATAACTATTGTTTCAAAAGGCATCAAAACAAAAGAACTCTGCTAATTAAGTATTATTAAGCACCTGCTTTGTCAAGAGAGTTCTAGAATAGGAATGGCAAGGATTGTTATTAAATAAAAGGCGAAAGCTCTTAAAATATCTGCAAAATGTTATACTTCTCAGATAAATTGGTTCTATTTATTTAATTTATTAGCGTTTTTGAAAAATTTTGGCGGATGCGCCAATCAAATAAACAGCAATCAAATTTTCCTCTAAAGATTATGTATCAGAACATTATACAATTATTATTGTGATTAAATGTGAAAAAAATATAAGAAATAATAAATCAACTACTTACTTATCATCAGCAATCTACTACAACCTATCCTCTAATGTTAATTGTTATAAAGTAGCCGGGCCCAAAATAAACTATTTCTCAAGTAGATGTGGCTAACATTTACATCTTTTTTGGATGTTACCAAGCAAATAAGCGTGCAGTTAGCTTATTTAACTATAGTTTTACAGAATCTGGGTATTGCAATGTTGCACGATGTCACCTAAAGTCTGATTTTAGCCGAATTTAAATAAATGAGGGTATATAAAAAGGGAGAGATATGAATTAGGATAGCCCAACTGCAGCACCACAAAGTATAGGGCAGCTATAGTCTGTTCAGATTTAAGAAAGAGTATTTTAGTTATTTGAATGTTGCATGGTTTTTAAACTATTCAAAATTGGTTTAAAATGAAATATACGATTTTTTCTGCGGCCGGTCCTGTCGTCAACCATCTTCTACTTCATAGATGTGATCACGTGGAGCCTGCATGCATTTGTTTTTATGCACTCTTTCTTGAAATTGAATAGAGTATAGAACAACATTCAAAGAGGTAGGGATTTGCAGGATTTAATTTGTGCGACAACAATGTAGACCAAATGAACCGAGGCAATAAACCAACTTTTATAAACGCGATAGGCCAATAGGTCTTGGACTTTACGCTGGGAAGTCCACTTATGACGCAATTTGTCAAAAATTGGCAAGTGATGGACGAACCATCGTCTAGATATCTATTTGCTACACTAATTTTGAGCTGATAATATGATGATTGTTATTAAAGACGTGCTCTGCTATACTCGATTTGTCCAATCTACCGTATTTTAAGTGGGCTAAATGCTGTTTGTATCTGGTTTGAGCTGATCTACGCGTTTGCTTTATATAATATTTGTCACAGATATTCTACACTATGCGACAATTTCTAGAGTTTTCTAGAAATATTATATTGTCTATTAGACCTCCTAACATTTTTTTAAATTTTGATCCTGGTTGATAAACCGCTCTAAATCCTAAATGTTTAAGCACAATGTCAAGTCTCTTGATTATCTTAGGTTCAACGGGTATTAAAATAAATTTTAATTTTTGTCTTTTATAATTACGTTTAAATCTAAAAAAGATAATTTCTTAATAAGTTCCTGTTTATATGTAAATTTAGTTAAAAGAAAACAATTATTTGAACTTGACACAAAATTTGTAAAGACGTCGTTTACGTACCTTATCCACATTCTAGGAAAATGTTAAAAACTGTCTTTTGCATTATCTTCAAAATGATACATAAATAATACCGTCAAAAATGGCATTATACATTGACCCATGATCCAACAAAGATAACGGTCTTTTTGTTAGCTCTTTGGTTGGATTATTAGACAAAATCTACAAAAAATCTCTAATTCAAGTGAAACTCAGCAAATGGTAATCCAGTTTTATTCATGATCACTTGGTAGATGAATTAGATGAATAAATATTCCCACTTTTAATGATTATTGGCTTTCCGGTTGTTTTCACAAATATCTTCAGCAGTGTTAATTTTTTTTTTATTTTTAATGTGTCAAATAGAGATCATCTTTTGTTTACTGTCTAGCAATTGTTTTATTTCTTTTGTGATAATAGACTACAGACCGCATTTAAAATCAACCACAAAGCTGTAAAAATAATTAAAAAAAGTAGTTGAAAAAGTAAAATACAAAAAAAATGTAAATAATTAAATTTATTTTGCATAAGTCAGCTTATATATTAATTAAATACGTTTGATTATAAATTGAAAATAGGCTTGTTTTTAATCTTTAGTTGGAGGCTTTTGTTTCTAAAGTATTTTCTTATATTTTGGTATTTATTTTGTTTTTTATTATCATTTTACATTTTTCAGTTTTTACTACACGCTAATAATATTGGTATAATTTTTTTTCTCTTTACATATACATATGTTGCAAGTTCTGTAATTTTTTTATTCTCTTGTCGTTTAAACTTTCTCCAGTTCTATTACCTTCTTCTTAAGCTATTTTAAATACTTTTACTTTTTCTTTCATGTGTTATTATCCTGTATTTTGTTTCTTTATAGAGATATTGTCACTTGAAAATTGTTTTTTATTTTCTAGTCTATTTTTGTTTTAGCTATTTCTACTGTTGTTTTTGCTATTTTTACTGTTGTTTTTTATGTAGGTCTGCAAATAACGCAAATTTGTGTCTACTAAGTTTTTTATGTATATATTGAATTTATTATTCTGTTAAGTCTGACATTTTGATATAGAGTATAATAATATTTAAATTTTCTCGGATCAGGCGACCATAGGAACTAACCTGGAAACAATAAAAGTGATAAAAGTGCAGTGCACAGGGCCAAAGAAGGGTGCTTCTTCACGGAGACACTGAGAACTGAATTCGAAGACTTCTACTACGGAATATCTACGACAGAAGAGTAAGGAGCTGCTTCTAAACATATGAGATAACAAATAATATCCCCATAGGAAACCTACTCTCTGGGAACGTACCGTAGTACCGTGGTGAAACGCCAAACTGGGCAACCTCAAGATCGAAGCCACAAAAGCGTTCATTAGGGTTAAGAGATTAGGACTCTGAAAAGACGACTTCAAACAAGCGCTAACACAATTCAACAAAAAATTTAAGAGATCAAAAAGGCAGTCTTGAAAATGTTTCTTGAAAATGAAAAAGATCGACGCACAGGTTGCCTAAGCTGTGCGCTTTCAAAAAGTGCTGTCAAAAGATCAATAGGGCTTGTTAAAAAACCTAATGGTGAAATGACTGAAAAAGTCTACAGGTGTTGATGTCGACTCACCTTCCGGGCTCCATAGATGCCAACTTGCGCATGGCAAAAAATATCTTTTCTCTTGAGAAGGAAAAATGAGCTCTAAACAGCTTTAAGTCCTACAAATTACCCGAAAGGAATGGAACATTTCTAGCTTCACTGCAAAGAGGTTGAACGCTATCGGCTCCTGCCTGACTCTGACTCACATCTTCAGGGCAAGTTTTGCACTAAGGTATACACCTCAGTCGTAAAGGAAAGTAAAGGTAATCTTTATACCAAAGACAAGCAGACATCCTCTAGGCAAGACCAAATTAGATCGCACAATTAGCTGATTCTTTTTTCTTTTTAAAGCAATGGAGAAAATTGTGGATCACCACATGAGGAACGTCTTCTACAACGGAACACAATTACACTTGCATACCAACCTGACAAATCTACTATAAGCGCGCTCCAATACATTGTTAGAAAAATGGAGAAAACAATTGAAGCAAAAAAAGAAGTTTCTGGCAAATTTACAAATATTGCATTTGATAACACCTCTTTTAATTCTATAAACCTGGCAACAGAAAAACACGGCATTGAACCAGCTGTAACAAGCTGGATGGAATCACTGCTTGTAAGGCACACCGGGAGAGGAAAGCACTTCACTGACCACGGTTAAAAGTTGCCTACAAGATGGAGTGTTGTCGTCTCTGTTGTGGTATAACCTACTCTGTGGGTTAACGCAAAGGGGTCACTGCGTACTAGGATACGCAAATATCTTCTCAATTCTAGTCAGAGGCAAGCATTAAGGTGTCATTTCCAGCCTAATGTAGATCAATCAGAAGATGGTGGGATAAAAAAAAGCTTCGTGTAATTCCAAAAAATAACTATTACGGTTCCATTTACCAGAAACAAAAAGCTAAGTCTTAAAACCAACTAGAATGATTGTCAATATGAAGTGGAACACTTAGGTGTAACCCTAGACAATAAACCTAAATGGAACTCCCAAGTCAATAAAACTCTTGCCAAGCAACCGTCCCATTTACCAGAAACAAAAAGTTAAATCTTTAAGCTTTGCAACTAGAAGGATTATCAATATGAAGTAAAACACCTAGGAGTAACCCTAGACAATAAACCTAAATGGAACTCCCATGTCGATAAAACTCTTGCCAAGCAACCGTCCCATTTACCAGAAACAAAAAGTTAAATCTTTAAGCTTCGCAACTAGAAGGATTATCAATATGAAGTAAAACACCTAGGTGTAACCCTAGACAATAAACCTAAATGGAACTCCCATGTCGATAAAACTCTTGCCAAGCAACCGTCCCATTTACCAGAAACAAAAAGTTAAATCTTTAAGCTTCGCAACTAGAAGGATTATCAATATGAAGTAAAACACCTAGGAGTAACCCTAGACAATAAACCTAAATGGAACTCCCATGTCGATAAAACTCTTGCCAAGCAACCGTCTCATTTACCAGAAACAAAAAGCTAAATCTTAAAGCTTTGCAACTGGAGGGATTATCAATATAAAGTGAAACACCTAGGTGTAACCCTAGACAATAAAACTAAATAGAACTCCCACGTCGATAAAACTCTTGCCAAGCAACCGTCTCATTTACCAGAAACAAAAAGTTAAATCTTTAAGCTTCGCAACTAGAAGGATTATTAATATGAAGTAAAACACCTAGGAGTAACCCTAGACAATAAACCTAAATGGAACTCCCATGTCGATAAAACTCTTGCCAAGCAACCGTCTCATTTACCAGAAACAAAAAGCTAAATCTTAAAGCTTCGCAACTGGAGGGATTATCAATATAAAGTGAAACACCTAGGTGTAACCCTAGACAATAAACCTAAATAGAACTCCCACGTTGATAAAACTCTTGCCAAGCAACCGTCCCATTTACCAGAAGCAAAAGCTGAATTTTAAAACTCCGCAACTGGAAGGATTATCAATATGAAGTAAAATACCTAGGTGTAACCCTTGACAATAAACATAAATGGAACTCCCAAAGATTCTTGCCAAAGCAACCGGCTGTTTTTGAGACTGTCGGAAGCTATTTGGCAAAATATGGGATTTGAAAATAAAAATAGTACACTGGTTGTACATCACGGTAATAAGACCTGTCGTCAAGTACGCATCTCTTGTATGGTAGACTAATACCAAAAAAACAACGACACAAAGCAAGCAGCGAAAATTGCAGCAACTTGCGTGCCTGGGCGTTACAGAAGTCAAAAGCACGGTTTTTACTACCGCTCTAGAAGTGCTGTTAAACCTAACGCTTCTTCACCTACATGTGCAAAAGCAGTCTACAGGCCTCTCTGAGACCTGTAGACTGCTAATAAATTCAACTTCACTTCAAAGTACTGATCTTTCTTCAGCAACAACCAATATACGTCATGTCCTTAATGCATGACTTTGAAACAGTCATACTGACCGTCACGTTTGCACAAGTTGGCGTAGACTCCTCTATCTGGTGGAAAGACAAAACAAAAACAAAAACAAAAAAAAACAGGCATAGAGATCTATGGGTCTTAAATATTGGGCAAAACAGCCCTAGGTAGCACACCCTCAATTATGCAAGCTGAAACACTTGCTATAGATCTAACTGCCCAAGAATGTCTGCAAAAACATATTAAAGGCAAAAAGATCTATATTCTGTCAGAGAGCCAAGAAATCGTAAAAACTGTCAGCAAATAACACTGAATCTCGAATGGTTTGGGAGTGGATACAGTCCCACAAGAAGATGGCACTGGGCAACCAAATTGTCCTCATCTGAGTGCCAGGCCAGAAAGGAATAGAAGGAATCAACAAAAAAGAAGCACCGAATTACAAACGGACGGAAATTCTTGGAATTGACAGCTAATATACGCCACTGAAAGAATAGTCTCAGGCAAAGACAAGCAAAAAGGTTTGGCAAAAAGCCTAGAAATTCTAAGGAAACAATCAGCGTAAGGGCCTGGAACAATAGACCAAATTGGTAGTCATCCTGTAGGGTGGTAACCACCAAGCAACCCCTTCTCAATCAATTAATCAATCAACAATTTACTCATGCTTTTTTTTTGTTTCTAAGCATTTGTTGTTTTTTTGTATAGGTAATTCTTACTTTCTTTATTTGTTTCGTGTTCTCTCTTTCTGGCCGCATTTTACGCCAGAATGAGCGATTTTTTATGACCTGCATTTTCTAGCCGCTACCATAGCAACACAACCACAAAAGTCATTATGACAGAACTGTTAAACGTTAAACTAAAAGAAATTCGGCGGATGGAGCAAGAAAAATAGTATACGACCTACGGCCAGAAAGTTGGATGCCCTGGCGTAGGTGATATGATGACCTCGGCTTCGCCTCGGCCATCATATCACATACGCCAGGAAATTCAACTTTCTGACCTAAGAACGTAATATACTATTTTTGTATATTTGATAGAACTGTTTTTAATCCAACCAACATCGCACTCATTTTTTTTTATTCCATTTGTTATACATTATGTTACAGATCTATTATTTTTTTTCGTTTTTTGCTATAATCTTCTGCTTTCCAAATTTTTTATCTTTTGTGTTTGATTTCATTAATTTTTTATATTTATTAATGTTAATTCTAATTCATATTATTGAAATGTTTTAATACCTTTTGTTCATTTTTCAAACATCATTTGTTTGTTTTTTTTTCACAACTGTCAACCACTTTATTTCGTGTCAAGTACAAAAAATTTAACGGCTTTATTTATTTATGGTTTATTATCTATCAATTTTAGGTACATCTTTATATGGTTTTTTTTTTGGCTTTATTCATGCTATTTTCTTTTTTAGTTAATGCTGTTAAAATGTCGTTGTCGTTAAAATACTATTTATTCGTTTTTTTTGTTAACAATTATTTCATGTCTAGTGAAAAAATTTCAAAGTGTAATGTTTTATTGTTTTTTTTACTGTCACTTTGTTTTTCTAGTCATATATCAATTTGTTTTTATTTATGTTCTTTTTGTGTTTTCTTTCTTACTGCTCTTTGCTTTTCTATTTTTTTAATTTTTCTATATTTTTTGTTTTTTTTCTTGTTTTATTACTACCATTTTTTCATTTTTATTTATAGTTTCTATTATTAAAATAATTGTTTGTCTTTGTTTTATGATTATCTATCAATTTTAGGTATACTTTTTTTTTGTTTAAAATTTTTCTTAACTTTATTTTTGCTATTTTTTTTTGTTTTTTTTTAGTTTATGCTGTTAAAATGTCGTTGTCGTTAAAATACTATTTATTCGTTTTTTTTGTTAACAATTATTTCATTTCTTGTAAAAAAATTTCAAAGTGTTTTATTGTTTTTTTTACTGTCACTTTGTTTTTCTAGTCATATATCAATTTGTTTTTATTTAGGTTTTTTTGTGTTTTCTTTCTTACTGCTCTTTGCTTATCTATTTTTTTAATTTTCCTTTATTTTTTTATTTGGTTTTTTTTCTTGTTTTATTACTACCATTTTTCTGTTTTTATTTGTTGTATTTAAAATTGAAATTAAAAATCAGCAAAGAACCAGAAATTTTCTCCAATTTATTGCTTTAATTTTGTCTTGCTTTTTATTGCTATATTATTTTGTTTTTCAGTTTTTTTATTGTTTTATTTTATTCATTTTTTATATTTTTTATTGTCAATTCTAGTTTATATTATAGAAATGTTTTTACCTTCAGTTTATTTTTATCAAATACTATTTGTTCGTTTTTTTTTTCACTTTATTTTATTTTTTGTCAAGTTGAAAAATATCAAAGCTGGTATTTTTTTTCTTTAGCATTTTTTTAATTTAGGTTTGTTTTATGTTCTCTTTCTTTCTGCTCTTTGTTTTTCCACTTCTTCAATTTGTGTATATTTTTTTATGTTGTTTTTGGCCTTAGAACGTAATATACTATTTTTGTATATTTGATAGAAAACTGTTTTTAATCCAACCAACATCGCACTTATTTTTTTTTTATTATATTTGTTATACATTATGTTACAGATATTTGATCTTCTTCATTGTATTTAGATAGATTACAATTGTATATAAATGATATACGTTTGAGACAAAAGACGCTAAAGTGATAACATGGCTGTCTAATCAGCGATAGACTTTTTATTTCAAATTGTATCTATCAAAAAAATGTTTCTTACTGCTCTTTGCTTTTCTATTTTTTTAATTTTCCTATATTTTTTATATTTTGTTTTTTTTTTCTTGTTTTATTACTACCATTTTTCTATTTTTATTTATAGTTTTTATTATTAAAATAATTGTTTGTCTTTGTTTTATGATTATTTATCAATTTTAGGTATACTTTTTTTTTGTTTAAAATTTTTTTTGACTTTATTTTTGCTATTTTTTTTTGTTTTTTTTAGTTGATGCTGTCAAAATGTCGTTGTCGTTAAAATACTATTTATTCGTTTTTTTTGTTAACAATTATTTCATGTCTAGTAAAAAAATTTCAAAGTGTATTGTTTTATTGTTTTTTTTACTGTCACTTTGTTTTTCTAGTCATATATCAATTTGTTTTTATTTATGTTTTTTTTGTGTTTTCTTTCTTACTGCTCTTTGCTTATCTATTTTTTTAATTTTCTTATATTTTTTTTTTTGTTTTTTTTTCTTGTTTTATTACTACCATTTTTCTATTTTTATTTATAGTTCATATTATTAAAATAATTGTTTGTCTTTGTTTTATGATTATCTATCAATTTTAGGTATACTTTTTTTTTGTTTAAAATTTTTTTTGATTTTATTTTTGCTATTTTTTTTTGTTTTTTTTTAGTTCATGCTGTTAAAATGTCGTTGTCGTTAAAATACTATTTATTCGTTTTTTTTGTTAACAATTATTTTATGTCTAGTAAAAAAATTTCAAAGTGTTTTGTTTTATTGTTTTTCTTACTGTCACTTTGTTTTTCTAGTCATATATCAATTTGTTTTTATTTATGTTCTTATTGTTCTTTTTGTGTTTTCTTCCTTACTGCTCTTTGCTTATCTATTTTTTAAATTTTCCTATATTTTTTTTATTTTGTTTTATTTTCTTGTTTTATTACTACCATTTTTCTATTTTTATTTATAGTTTCTATTATTAAAATAATTGTTTGTCTTTGTTTTATGATTATCTATCAATTTTAGGTATACTTTTTTCTTGTTTAAAATTTTTTTTGATTTTATTTTTGCTATTTTTTTTGGTTTTTTTTTAGTTTATGCTGTTAAAATGTCGTTGTATTTAAAATTGAAATTAAAAATTAGCAAAGAACCAGAAATTTTCTCCAATTTATTGCTTTAATTTTGTCTTCCTTTTTATTGCTATATTATTTTGTTTTTCAGTTTTTTTATTGTTTTATTTTATTCATTTTTCATATTTTTTATTGTCAATTCTAGTTTATATTATAGAAATGTTTTCACCTTCAGTTTATTTTTATCAAATACTATTTGTTCGTTCAGGTTTGTTTTATGTTCTCTTTCTTTCTGCTTTTTGTTTTTCCACTTCTTCAATTTGTGTATATTTTTTTATGTTGTTTCTGGCCTTAGAACGTAATATACTATTTTTGTATATTTGATAGAAAACTGTTTTTAATCCAACTAACATCGCACTCATTTTTTTTTTATTATATTTGTTATATATTATGTTACAGATATTTAATCTTCTTAATTTTACTGAGATAGATTACAATTGTATATAAGTGATATACGTTTGACACAAAAGACGCTAACGTTATAACTTGGCTGTCTAATCAGCGATAGACTTTTTATTTCAAATTGTATCTATCAAAAAAATATTTGATGCTAGGTAGCTTCAAATAGATGTCGCTCGTTCTACCATTTTACGGAAGTAACAAGCACTTGGGTATATATTAGCCCAAAATTGTTACTCCAAATGCATTCAAATTAAAATCTGTTGCAACTTGCTGATGATTTTCAATAATTCTTTATTCGACTGTCATACAGCGTCTCTTCTCTTTCAAAGTCGCTCTATCTCTACCTCTGTTAATTCACTTTACGCTTCTATTTTTATTTATCTTTTTTTTTCTAATTTTTTTAGTATTTTTTAAAGTGTTTTATTTATTTTTTTATTTCAATCTTATTCTCTGCTTTATATTTTTTATTTTTGTATTTTTGAATCTCTTTCTGTCTTTGCAAATTTATGCCATCATTATAGTCAAGTAGAATATCTTGATTAGTTAGTCTGCAGCTTCAACATAAGCCACAGTTGATACTACCAATTATTAGTATTTATTATTTAACAATAAATTGTAAATTAAAATTTAAAAAAACATTCTAATTATCATTTTTTTATTTATATTTTTGTCATTTTAAATAAAATGACAAATAATATTATTAATTATCATTGTTCTAATTATTATATATTTTTTAACTACAGCCTGATCAAATAGGACTGTTTGAGTTGGCAATCCTACTTTTTATTTTAACAATTTCTTGCTATTGAACGGGTGAGACTTTTGACACTGACAACATTATTGACAGATCCCTATTAAAAAGTTAGTCGCTGTGACATAACCTATAATTTTTTTATGAGTGTTATGTCAAATATTTGTCAAACAAGCGTATGTGGTGCCAGTGTTAAATTATTTAATAATTATCATATTACTGAAAGAATGACGTCAGATAATGTGAAAACTATCTATCACTTTGACTTACATTGTACAATACAAATAGTGAATCAAATGGATCAGGTGAAGTCAGGTCAGGTCAGAAGCAGACGTTAATATACATTGTTATTTTTATTTTTTTAAATAAGCACGGCGCTTGTTTTTTTGGAATAACAAAATAATGTGGCGCGTGAAAGCTTCGACTTTTTTGGACAAACTAGCTAAGTAAGTTGTTTGAAAAACTATATCATAATTTTTGAAATATACTATGCGTTCATGAATCACTTAGATCAACTCTTGCCATGAAATTTGGAACATATGTCTTGTTTTTGATTAGTTCATACGCAGATACAAGCGTGTTGTGTATAATTGGATAAACTTTGCCGTTTGACAGCTCGATCATAGTATCAACGCCAATAAGAATGTATTAAGCTAAATTGCACAGCAGGAGTTGATCTAAATAATGTTTAAACGTACGGTATAATTGAGTCACATTGTATTATAAAATAAAAATCAGATCTCTGTAATATAAAACTTTAATTAAAAACTGTTAAATTTTAAATATGATTTAATAAAACCATCAATTCCATTAATTCAGTCATCTGCACACAAGATAAAACCTTTTAATCTCACCGATATGAAACTACCCTTCTAAAACAAAAAATTTGAATTAGTAATCATTACCTCTCCCTTTTCCTATTCTCTTCCTCCCAACTAAACCAAATGAAGGATAGTCGCTCCAGCTCCAGAATCTGATAAAACCGATAAAGCAAACATTGAGGGAGGACAACGTATACTACCCTCTCTAAACAAAGCCTAATCTAATTATTTCGATAAATTTTGTATTCCAATGTTGTCCGAAGGACATATTGTGAAATAAGCGGTTAAAAGCGATGAGTCCTTGGAGATCGGTTGCGGTGTTAACCGTTCTCCAAGGACACGAAGAGATAGTGCGAATCAAGGATAATAGGAGCCTAAGCTATCTTTGAAGCGCTTACGCCATTTTCATATTCACGACGTTGGCTTTGACATTTGAGATCGCGAAAACGGCTAAAGTTCTCGAAGAAAACGATCATGTTTTAGAAAAATAAAAGCGATTTGTTGGTAAGATGATGCAAAAGGAGAGGAGAAAAGATTAAAACAAAATGGCGGCAAAGTGGAAGCTACTTTTAAGCTGATTATTAAATTATAACCGAATTTGCATGCATTTTAGTAGCTTAATTGAGATAGAATATTGTAAAATATACTTTTTCCTTCAAACGTCAGTTTGCATTCTTTAACTTTTCTTAGGAGAAAAAGTGTTTACTTTGTCAGCCTAGGAGAAAAAGTAAAAATTACTCCCAATCTATAGTTTTATTTGTGACTATTAAATTATAAATACATTAATATTGAATTCATTTGCTATTAGATTGTTCATCTTTCTTATTTATAAAAAATTCCTCGATGTACTCATCAGCTACAGCGCTAGATTTCCATTTACCACGGAATTTCAAAAGAATTAGGTTATGTCACCGAAGTTCGTTGCAAACAAGGACCAGTGTATTTCTTCTAATCTGGTAACTTTAACTTAGATGTTACCTTCATAGCTGTTTTCATAATTCTATAAATTATTATTGGCACACCCTATTATATTACTGAGACATATTCTCTGTGGAAATAATAAAAATTGAAAATTATGTCAATACTTTTTTCTTTGACCGTCAAAAAAGTGCCATTTTGTATTCTTGAATTTCTCCTAGGAGAAAAAGTTTTTACTTTGTCAGCCTAGGAGAAAAAGTAAAAATTACTTACAACTATGGTTTTAATAGTGACTATTAAATTAAATAAAATTTTACATTTAGTTATGGTAGCGCTTTAAAAATTAAACTATCCACCGTTGGCAACACTTGCTACACATTTGGTGTTATTAATATTGAAGCCATTTGCTGTTTCACAATGAGTCTTAATGGTTTTATTGCAATAAAAAGACATTGTTTGAAAAATTTTCCTTAGTTTCGGCAGCAAAGCAAAAAACACTGCGATGCGGAAAAATCGTTTTTCTATGCATTGGGAACGATCGGAAAATACCGATTTTTGAGCGATGAGTGCAATAATATTTTTGTAAAGTTCTACAATTGCAGATTATTGACAGAACACATTTACCAGCTGTTTGGTTATGTTGTTAATTTTGATGTTTAGTCAAAAAACAATAATTAAAAAAAATAATATTATTATATGGATAACTGTATTATTCAGGATAGTTTAAATACAACGTGTACAAAACTCAGTAATAGTGAACGATGAATACACCTCATATACAAAAAAAATAAGTTTTAGTAGAAATCTTTCCTTTTTTGAGATATAAATAATAAACAAGTTATCAAAATTTTTTTATTTTTAAATAAATTTTTTAGAAGCAATTATTTGTAATTTTTTTTTATATACTTTTTTATTTTTATCTGATATTTAGTAATTTTTAATCCATGACTTAAAAACTAAAAAATTTATTTTTTTTTTTTTTATACCATGTTTTTATTTTTGTTTGGTGTTGAGTTTTTTTCAAAGGGTTAAAGGTAGAAAATGTTATACTTTACTAAACTTGTTTCACCAAAATTTAAAGCTTTAAATTTAAAGCTTTAAATCTTGTAGAGATAATTTTTTTAAGTCACAATGTAACACTTAATTAAAATTTTTAATATTTTTAAACGGTTTGAAAAATTGTTCTAAACATTTTTTAAAATTTTTTAGGTTCTTAAATTTTTTTAAACAATTTTAATAATTTTTTAAAATTTTTTGAAAATTTTTTTAAAATTTTTTTAAATTTTTTTTAAATTTTTAAAGAATTCTTAAAAATTTTTTAAAATACTTAGATTTAAAAATTACCAAAAGTAAGAATAAATTACTAAAAACTACTTAGGAACGAATATTTAAATGTTTTAAAAGAGTTTAAAATATTTTTAATAAAAAATTTTGATTATTTTTAATAATTTTCGATTTAATCATTATTAAACGACTTTAAAATTTGTTTTGAACATTTTTAAACCGTTTTTTTTTTTAAAGACTTTTTTTAGTTTTTTAAACAGCTTTAAAATTTTTTTAGAATTTCTTTAAATTTTTAAAAAAAATTTAAGAATGTTTTAATAGTTTTTAAAAAAATTGATTGAACTTTTAATATTTAATTTTTAAAATTTATTTAGACGTTTTAAAATTACTAAAAAAAAATAAATTACTATAAACTACTTAGATAAAATATTTGAATGTTTTGAAATGGTTTAAATTATTTTTAATAAGAAATCTAAATTTTTTTCAATTATTTTTAGTTTAAAAAATTTTTAAACGTCTTTAAATTGGTTTAAAGCATTTTTAAATATTTTTCAAAATTTTTAAGTTTTTAAATAAGTTTAAGAATTTTTTGGAATTTTTAAAGAATTTTTGAAAATTTTTTATTTTTTATATATTACAAAAAATTTGTCATATTATAACATAAGAAGTAATATTAGCCGTTGCACTCGTCGTCATTTAAACACACTCGTGTGACAATACCACGTCTTAAGATTACGATTAACAGGAACCATTGTGCCTTCACCATTCACAAACACCTTTAGCCAGACAAAAGCCATTTTTTTGTTATAAAAAAACTTTTGCTTCGGTGAGACTCGGACACACGCTACTCATTTGACCAGGTTCTAAAAACACTATCTTCATCCACCTGACCACCGGGCGACTTATATCTTGAAAACGTCTGACTTTATTCGAATATTTATAAACTATTTTGGGTTTTAGACAATATTTTTTATTATAATTATAAACAAAAAATTATATAGCGTTTAAAAATACTAGATATACTTAAGCGCTGTTTGTGAAATATTTTTCCAAACTGGATTAAAGTTTTTAGGAAAATTATTCAGGTTATTAAAAAATAAAAGCAAAAAGTAACAATATACCTCATTTTTAAATCTTGTTATTCTTTATCAAAGAAAAAAAACGCGGTTATAAGTTGGTAGTGTGTATCTGTGTGTTTGTCTATCGCTCTATAGCTACTAAACGGATTAACCGATTTTGATCCAACATTTATATTTGATAAAATTAAAAATTAATTTCTGATTAAAAAATAAATTTAAAAAACAATTTGGGCTTAGGTTTGATCTATTTTCTCGTATTTAATTTAATAATTATGCGCTTCGCTTGCATTTAAGTTGCTTCAAAATTTTAAATTTTAATTTTAATCAGTTATTTTTGATATTATTACGAAAAGTCTGAAAATTAAAAGTAATTTTCTTCTTACGGAAGAGAATTGAGCATGCAATAGTCTCATAATTGTAATGCAAAGCCAACCTTTATTTGCTTAAGCTTTATAAGGATGCATGAATATTAATAGAATCTTAGAAAATGTCGTTTTGGGGGCACTTTCAACATTATTAGTCCTCGAAATTTCAAAGTGAAATGAGAAGCAACCATCTTACAAAATAACACCTGGGCGAAATACTTAGGTTAGAATTTAATTGAAATATTTTGCTAACTAAACAAACTTTTTTAATGAAAACCATAAAGATAAAACAAATTATAAAAACTTAAAAATAAAATTGACTTTTATAATCTTTTAAAATGCTTTAAAAACTATATATTTAAAAATTGAGAAGTTAACGCTTTTTAGTATAATTTTGATACTGCGACAGACACAACAATGTATACAAAATAGTTTTTTCGTTTAAAAATTAAATTATTATTACAAATAATATATAAATTGTAAAAAAAAGATTTTTTTTTGTAAGGAGCCAATCTGATGCATGAGAAGCTTTGGATACATGCCTATCAGAATAGTGATAAAAATGAAAGAAAATGGTAATAATTGTTTGTGTTGTTTTTTTTATTGTAACAGATCAAATTAGACTAGATTATTATTTTTCCCTTAATCGTTAAATTATTATTAAAAATTATCTTTAATTTGTAAAAAAAAGATTTTTTATCTAAAGAAGCCAATCAGATGCAATTTTTGATGTTATTATTTATTAAAATGGTTTTATTAAATAGCATTGTATCAGTTTAGATTATTATTTTTCCCTTAATTGTCAAATTATTATTAAAAATAATCTATAAATTGTAAAAAAAAGATTTTTTATTCAAAGAAGCCAATCAGATGCATGAGAAGCTTTGGATACATGCCTATCGCAATTGTGATAAAAATGGAAGAAAGTGGTAATAATTTTTGATGTTAATTTTTATTAAAATTGTTTTATAAAATAGCATTGTATCAGATAAGATTATTATTTTTCTCTTAATTGTCAAATTATTATTAAAAATAATCTATAAATTGTAAAAAAAAATTTTTTTATCTAAAGAAGCCAATCAGATGCAAGAAAAGTTTTCGATACATGCCTATCAGAATAATGATAAAAATGAAAGAAAGTGGTAATAATTTTTGTTGTTATTTTTTATTAAGATTGTTTTATAAAATAGCATTGTATCAGATTAAATTGGATTGATTATTATTTTTTTCTTAATCGTCAAATTATTATTAAAAATTATATTTAATTTGTAAAAAAAAGATTTTTTATTTAAATAACCCAATCAGATGCATGAGAAACTTTGGATACATGCCATTCAGAATAATGATAAAAATGAAAGAAAGTGGTAATAATTTTTGATGTTATTATTTATTAAAATTGTTTTATAAAATAGCATTGTATCAGATTAAATTAGATTAGATTATTAATTTACCCCTAATCGTCAAATTATTATTAAAAATCATCTATAAATTGTAAAAAATAAGATTTTTTATCTAAAGAAGCCAATCAGATGCATGAGAAGCTTTAGATACATGCTTATCAGAATTATGATAAAAATGGAAGAAAGTGGTATTAATTTTTTGTGTTGTTTTTCTTATTAAGATTGCTTTATAAAATAGAATTGTATCAGATTAAATTAGAGTAGATTATTATTTTTCCCTTAATTGTAAAATTATTATTAAAAATTATCTTTAATTTGTAAAAAAAAGATTTTTTATTTAAAGAAGCCAATCAGATGCATCAGAAGCTTTGGATATGTATCTATATCATATTATATGGATCTATATCATTTTTATCTTTATTTTCAATAAATTTCTATATCTTTAAATTTAATTTTTTGGCTTTTAGTATAAAATTTTCATTATTTTTAACCGTTTAAATACAGTTTTTTTTATTTATTTTGTATTTACCAGATTGTTTTTGTTTAATATTTTGTGCCGCCAGCCATTTTAGATTCAAAAAACTAATACTAAATTTAATAAATTGTAATATTATCCAAAAAACTAAAAATTTTTAACAATTATTAGATTAATTCGACAACAGAAGAGAGATAAAATTGTATTTCTTAAATTTGACCTGATAAAGTCAACAAACAACCAACCGGGCAAGCTTAATAAAATTGTTTATAAAAGATACACGTTGTACAGGGTGTTCAATATTAAGCGGCGTCTAAGGAGGTTGTGCTTTTTTGGCAATAGGTCCAACCTCACTTTTTATTGGATTAATTTGATATTAATCACATTCATTGGATTAATTTCATATAAATCACGTCTACATCGATTATTAATTGTTCGATAAAAATTATTCAGGCGAAGTGACATTCAAATGACATTTAATGTTCAAAAAAAAAGCATTCTGATCAGAATGTTATTTTAGAAATAAAATAAATCGAGAAAATTTCATAAAATAGCTGAATCAAGCCATCACGATTGTTTTATTTTTCAAAACCTCCCTTAACGCATCTTAATATTGAACACCCTGTATAAAATGTTTGTAATTAAATACAAGATTGTGTACTAACAAACAGCTGTCGTTTGTCTGAAAGGAAATTATGGCTCTAATGTAGCAAGAAAGTTCAACAAGTACGAATCAACGCGCCTAAAACTTTGACTCTTTCTAAACAAGTTTGGTTATAGTAGTTTATAACAGCATCGTTAAGAATTTAATTACATAAAGTTGGTATTCACTCTAAAGAGCTAACGTAATAAAAGTGCAATAAAAATAATAAAAATTGCAGTTTTTTTAGAATACTTTTCTATTTAAGTAAACAACACTCTAAAAAATTCTAAAAAATTCTAAAAAATTTTAAAAAATTCTAAAAAATTCTAAAAAGTTCTAAAAAATTCTAAAAAATTCTAAAAAATTCTAAAAAATTCTAAAAAATTCTAAAAAATTCTAAAAAATTCTAAAAAATTCTAAAAAATTTTAAAAATTTTTAAAACTTTGAAACCCAAATTTTTTAGATAGGAGCTCAAAAAGAAGTCACAAAGAATAAGGTTGCAAGATATTTAGGGGTAAGTTGTAGCTGTATTTCGGCTGATAACTCTACAACTATAAAATTATTGTACTATATTAAAGGTCTCTCAAGTGGTATAAGAAGTGGCACCGTCTTGCTGAAAGTACTCGTCTACAATTTTATCGCCATGAAGCTGTGCAACGAATGAATGTAAAATCTGTTCATTATATTATTTACATCATCTTCAAAATAAATTGTTGTTTTCATATTCTACATGCTCTTATTTCATAGTTACAATAATTTGGATTTAAAGTCTATTAAAATCATAACTTTAAGATATTTTAATGTTTAGCCACAAATTCCTCTTAAACGGCTAGAAGTAAAGTAAATATGTTTTTTTTTAATTTTTAGTAAATCACCAAAAATTCTATTAGAATAATTATACAGTTATTATTTTAAGTTACAGTAAATATTTACAATAATAAGCTATACAGTATTCACTTATATTTAAAACTTTCTGCACAATAGAACACATTTAAATAAACAAATAAATTTAAATTTAGACAAATAAACAAATTTTATTGGTGGAAAATCATTTTTATGTATACTTTCAATTATTAGTCTTTTTTCTGATTTTATAATTTCAATAATTTTGATTTAAAGTTTAAAATCCTAACTTTAAAATTTTTTCAATGTTCAGCTAAAAATGCCTCTTAAACGGTTAGATGTAAAAAAAAATATATTTTTTAGTAAAACGCTAAATTTTCTAGAATAATCATACAGTTATTATTTTAAGATACAGAAAACATTTACAATAATTGGCTATACAGTTTTTATTTATATTCAAAATTTTTTACACAATAATAAAGTTTTAAATAAACGAATAAATTTAAATTAATAAACAAATTTTATTAGTGGAAAACGATTTTTATGTATACCTTCAATTAGTCTATGCCTTCTAGATATTATTTACATTATTTTCAAATTAAATTTTCGTTTTCAAATAATAATGTTTAGCTATAAATGTTTTTTAAACAACCAGAAGTAAAAAAAAATTTTTTTTCATTTTCAACAAAACGCTACATTTTATATTAGGATAATTATACAGGTTTTATTTCAAGTTACAGTAAATATTTACAATAATAAACTGTACAGTATTTATTTATACTCAAACTTTTTTTTGTATTATACAACAAAATTAAATAAACAAATAAATTTAAATTGAAATAAATAATCAAATTTTATTCGTGGAAAATCATTTTTAATTATTACTCTGATTTTATAATTTCAATAATTTTAATTTAAAGTTTAAAATCTTAACTTTAGGATTTTTTTAATGTTTAGCTAAAAATGCCTCTTAAACGGTTAGAAGTAAAAAAAATATTTTTTATTATTTTAGTAAAACGCTAAATTTTCTGGAATAATCATACAGTTATTGTTTTAAGATACAGAAAATATTTACAATAATTGGCTATACAGTTTTTACTTATATTAAAAATTTTTTACGCAATACAAATCTTTTAAATAAACAAATAAATTTGAATTTAAATTAATAAACAAATTTTATTGGTGGAAAACGATTTTTATGTATACCTTCAATTAGTCTATGCCTTCTAGATATTATTTATATTATTTTCAAATTTAATTTTTGTTTTTAAATAATAATGTTTAGCTATAAATGTTTTTTAAACATGCAGAAATAAAAAAACATTTTTTTTCATTTTTAACAAAACGCTAAATTTTATATTAGAATAATTATACAGGTTTTATTTCAAGTTACAGTAAATATTTACAATAATAAACTGTACAGAATTTATTTATACTCAAACTTTTTTTTGTATTATACAACAAAATTAAATAAACAAATAAATTTGAATTGAAATAAATAATCAAATTTTATTCGTGGAAAATCATTTTTAATTATTACTCCGATTTTATAATTTCAATAATTTTAATTTAAAGTTTAAAATCTTAACTTTAGAATTTTTTCAATGTTTAGCTAAAAATGCCTCTTAAACGGTTAGAAGTAAAAAAAATATTTTTTATTATTTTAGTAAAACGCTAAATTTTTTGGAATAATCATACAGTTATTGTTTTAAGATACAGAAAATATTTACAATAATTGGCTATACAGTTTTTACTTATATTAAAAATTTTTTACGCAATACAAATCTTTTAAATAAACAAATAAATTTGAATTTAAATTAATAAACAAATTTTATTGGTGGAAAACGATTTTTATGTATACCTTCAATTAGTCTATGCCTTCTAGATATTATTTATATTATTTTCAAATTTAATTTTTGTTTTTAAATAATAATGTTTAGCTATAAATGTTTTTTAAACATCCAGAAATAAAAAAACATTTTTTTTCATTTTTAACAAAACGCTAAATTTTATATTAGAATAATTATACAGGTTTTATTTCAAGTTACAGTAAATATTTACAATAATAAACTGTACAGAATTTATTTATACTCAAACTTTTTTTTGTATTATACAACAAAATTAAATAAACAAATAAATTTAAATTGTAATAAATAATTAAATTTTATTCGTGGAAAATCATTTTTAATTATTACTCTGATTTTATAATTTCAATAATTTTAATTTAAAGATTAAAACCATTACTTTAAAATTTTTTTAATGTTTAGTTTAAAATGCCTCTTAAACGATTAGAAGTAAAAAAATATATTTTTATTTTTTAGTAAAACGCTAAATTTTATATTAGAATAATTATACAGTTATTATTTCAAGTTACCGTAAATATTTACAATAATAAACTGTACAGTGTTTATTTATATTTAATTTTTTTTTGTATTATACACCACATTTAAATAAACAAATAAATTTAAATTGAAATAAATAAACATTTTATTCGTGGAAAACCATTTTTATGTATACTTTCAATTATTAGTCTATTCTCTGATTTTATAATTTCAATAATTTTGATTTAAACTTTTAAATCATAACTTTAGAATTTTTTTAATGTCTAGCTAAAAATGCCTTTTAAACAATTAGAAACAAAAAAAAAATTTTTTATTTTTTAGTAAAACGTTAAATTTTCTGGAATAATCATACAGTTATTATTTTAAGATACAGAAAATATTTAGAATAATTGGCTATACAGTTTTTACTTATATTAAATTTTTTTTACACAACACAAAACTTTTAAAGAAACAAATGAGTTTATATTTAAATTAATAAACAAATTTTATTGATGGAAAACAATTTTTATGTATACCTTCAATTAGTCTATGCCTTCTAGATATTATTTACATCATTTTCAAATTAAATTTTTGTTTTCAAATAATAATGTTTAGCAAACAGATGTTTTTTAAACGCACAGAAATGAAAAAAATTTTTTTTTAATTTTTAGTAAAACGCTAAATATTATATTAGAATAATTATACAGGTATTATTTCAAGTTACAGTAAATATTTACAATAATAAACTGTACAGTATTTATTTATAATTAATTTTTTTTTGTATTATACGACACATTTAAATAAATAAATAAATTTAAATTGTAATAAATAAACAAATTTTATTCGTAGAAAACCATTTTTATGTATAAATTCAATTATTAGTCTATGCTCTGATTTTATAATTTCAATAATTCTGATGTAAAGTTTAAAATGCAACTTTAGGATTTTTTCAATGTTTAGTCAAAAATGCCTCTTAAACGGTTAGAAACAAAAAAAATCAGTTTTTTATTTTTTATAAAATCGCTAAATTTTCTGGAATAATCATACAGTTATTATTTTAAGATACAGAAAATATTTACAATAATTGGATATACAGTTTTTACTTATATTAAAATTTTTTTACACAACACAATACTTTTAAATAAACAAATAAATTTAAATTTATATTAATAAACAAATTTTATTGGTGGAAAACGATTTTTATGTATACCTTCAATTAGTCTAGGCCTTCTAGATGTTATTTACATCATTTTCAAATTAAATTTTTGTTTTCAAATAATAATGTTTAGCAAACAGATGTTTTTTAAACGGCCAGAAATAAAAAAAAAATTTTTAATTTTTAGTAAAACGCTAAATATTATATTAGAATAATTATACAGGTATTATTTCAAGTTACAGTAAATATTTACAATAATAAACTGTACAGTATTTATTTATAATTAATTTTTTTTTGTATTATACAACACATTTAAATAAATAAATAAATTTAAATTGTAATAAATAAACAAATTTTATTCGTAGAAAACCATTTTTATGTATAAATTCAATTATTAGTCTATTCTCTGATTTTATAATTTCAATAATTTTGATTTAAAGTTTAAAATGCAACTTTAAGATTTTTTCAATAATTAGTTAAAAATGCCTCTTAAACGGTTAGAAGTAAAAAAAAATATATTTTTTATTTTTTAGTAAAACGCTAAACTTTCTGGAATAATCGTACAGTTATTATTTTAAGATACAGAAAATATTTACAATAATTGGCTATACAGTTTTTACTTATATTAAAAATTTTTTACGCAATACAAAACTTTTAAATAAACAAATAAATTTAAATTTAAATTAATAAACAAATTTTATTGGTGGAAAACGATTTTTATGTATACCTTCAATTAGTCTAGGTCTTCTAGATGTTATTTACATCATTTTCAAATTAAATTTTTGTTTTCAAATAATAATGTTTAGCTACAAATGTTTTTTAAACTTGCTGTAAAATCTCCTCTCGGTATCTTGCAGCAGTCAATATTCTATTAAAAAAATTGACTCTATAATTCTGCGCCTTGAAATAGCCGCCTATACTCCTACTTTTTAAGAGTGCAGTAGAACCTATTAAGTAAAATTAGATTTTTTTGAACGCAAAAGCATAAAAAAATTTGCTCACCAAAAATGTCGCGTCAGTGTGCGCTGTGACTCCATCTTGTTAGAACCTATTGTCCTAGTAAGAAAAAATTTTGCAACTTTGTTGATGTTTTTCTATTATTCTAAGCACTGCCCTGTTGCATCATGTGCTTTATAAAACTGAGAAGACAATATTTTTTTTATAATTGAAATGTCAGATTTATTATGAGGCAAATCAGGTTAAATAAAAACTTTTTTTTCAATATTAGTCCCTAGCCGCTGCTAAATTTTAAAAAAACTTTGCTTACTGTAATAACAATCTGATATTGTCAGCAAATAGACGTTTTGCAGCTTTTATAAGCCCTTGCACTAATTATAGGGCTTTAATCATCCCTTCTATAATCAGCTTAGAGGAAATTATCTGTGTTGCATTACTACAGTATTGATCGCCGATGCAATGTGTGAATTAGCTGAAAATTTCTCATTTAGACGAGATTGTTCGAAAATTAATAATTTTCCACCCTCTAATATTTTGTGGTTGACTCAAATTCATTAAGGGTTGTGAACGAAATCGTCACCGGAACGCAAAGACGTGCCCAGAACATTCATTCTCATATCAATTTTTATGCAAGTCACATCGTATTCATTACGAACTCTTAATAGATTTTAAGTAGATTTCCAAAAAATCTACACGTTTTACAAAAAATCGTGTTTTCTAGGCTACAAACTAAACAATTTAAAAGTTTTTTGTTTTGTTTATAAACAAATGTAAATATTTTTATATTAATTTGCTGATTATTTCAGAGAAACAACAAAGTTTTTTGTTAATGGTTCAATCTAAGAAAATGCAAATTTTAATAGAAAATTTAGCGTTTTGCTAAAAATTTAAAAAACATTTTTATTTACTTCTGGCCGTTTAAGAACCATTTGTAGCTAAACATTATTATTTGAAAACAATAATTTTGTTTGAAAGTAATGTATATAATGTCTAGAACGTATAGACTAATTGAAGCTATACCTAAAAATCTTTTTCCAACAATAAAATTTGTTCATTTATCTACATTTAAATTTATTTGTTTATTTAAATGTGTTGTATTGTGCAAACAAATTTGAATATAAATAAATACTTGTGTAGCTAATTATTGTAATTATTTCCAGTAACTTAAAATAATAACTGCATGATTATTCAAACAGAAAATTAAGCGTTTTACTAAAAAATAAAAAATATATTTTTTCTACTTCTAACCGTTTAAGAGACATTTTTAGGTAAACATTGAAAAAATTTTAGAGTTATAATTTTAAACATTAAATTAAAATTATTGAAATTATAAAATCAGAGAATAGACTAATAATGGAATTTATAAATTTGTTTATTTATTACAATTTAAATTTATTTGTTTATTTAAATGTGTTGTATAATACAAAAAAAAATTTGTTATAAATAAAAACTGTACAGTTTATTTTTGTAACTATTTAATGTGACTTAAAATAATGACTGTATAATTATTCTAAAAGAAAATTTGGCGTTTTACTAAAAACTAAAAAAAAATTTTTTTTATTTCTGGCTCTTTAAGAGATATTTGTAGCTAAACATTATTATTTGAAAACAAAAATTTTATTTAAAAATAATGTAAATAATATCTAGAAGGCATAGACTAATTGAAGGTATACATAAAAATTGTTTTCCACCAATAAAACTTGTTTATTTGTCTAAATATAGTTATTTGTTTACTTAAATGCGTTTTATTGTGCAAAAATTTTTATATAAAAGTGAATACTGTATAGCTAATTATTGTAAATATTTTCTGTAACTTAAATTATTAACTGTATGATTATTTAACAGAAAATTTAACGTTTTACTAAAAAATAAAAAAAAATACTATTTTACTTCTAACCGTTTAAGAGGCATTTCTGGCTGGACATTAAAAAAATTCGATAGTTATAATTTTAAACTTTAAATAAAAATTATTAAAATTATAAAATCAGAGAATAGACTAATAATAATTGAAGGTATATATAAAAATGATTTTCCATGAATAAAATTTGTTTATTTATTTCAATTTAAACTTATTTGTTTATTTAAATGTGTTGTGTAATACAAAAAAAAGATTTGATTAGAAACAAATACTGTACAGTTTATTATTGTAAATATTTACTGTAACTTGAAATAAAAAGTGTATAATTATTCTAATATTAAATTTAGCGTTTTACTAAAAATTAAAAAAAAAATTTTTTTTGTTATTTCTAGCCGTCTGAGACATTAGTGGCTTAATATTATTATTTAAAAACAAAAATTTAATTTTAAAATGATGTAAATAATATAGAAGGCATTGACTAATTGAAGGTATACATAAAAATTGTTTTCCACCAATAAAAATTGTTTATTAATTTAAATTTAAAGTTGTTTGTCTATTTAAATGTTTTGTATTGTGTAAAAATTTTTGAATATAAATAAAAACTGTATAGCTAATTATTGTAAATGTTTTCTGTATCTTAAAATAATAACTATATGATTATTCCAGAAAATTTAACGTTTTACTAAAAAATAAAAAATAATTTTTTTTTACTTCTAACCGTTTAAGAGACATTTTTAGGTAAACATTGAAAAAATCTTAAAGTTATAGTTTTAAACATTAAATTAAAATTATTGAAATTATAAAATCAGAGAATACACTAATAATTGAAGGAATACATAAAAATAGTTTTCCACGAATAAAAATTGTTTATTTATTACAATTTAAATTAATTTGTTTATTTAAATGTGTTGTATAATACAAATAAAAATTAATTATAAATAAATACTGTACAGTTTATTATTGAAAATATTTACTGTAACGTGAAATAAAAACTGTCTAATTATTCTAATAAAAAATTTGACGTTTTACTAAAAATAAAAAAAAAATTTTTTTTTATTTTTGGCCGTCGAAGAGACATTTGTAGCTAAACATTATTATTTGAAAACAAAAATTTTATTTGAAAATGATGTAAATAATATCTAGAAGGCATAGATATTATAGATAGACATAGATAGGCACTAATTGAAGGTATACATAAAAATCGTTTTCCACCAATAAAACTTGTTTATTTGTCTAAATTTAAAGTTATTGGGTTATTTAAATGTGTTATTTTGTGCAAAAAAATGTAAATATAATTGAATACTATATAGCTTATTATTGTAAATATTTACTGTAACTTAAAATAATAACTGTATAATTATTCTAATAGAATTTTTGGTGTTTTACTATAAATAAAAAAAATATTTTTTTTACTTCTAACCGTTTAAGAGGAATTTGTGGCTAAACATTGAAATATCTTAAAGTTATGATTTTAATAGACTTTATATCAAAATTGAAATCAGAGCATGTAGATTATGAAAACAATATCTTAATTTAAAAATAATGTAAATAATATGATAAAAAAACTTTAAAAGAGATTCGTTGCACAGCTTCATAGCGATAAAATTGTAAACGAGTACTTTCAGCAAAACAGTGCCACCCCACATATAACTTACGAGACCTGGATAATGATACAAAATTTTTATGAATGTCAGGTTATCACTCGAAAGACAGTCATAACTTACCCTCAAAAATCTTGCGACCTCACTTCATGTGACTTTTTTTTGTAGCCTTTTTTAAAGAATTCAAATTTCCAGCAACACTTAAATAGCCTCGATGAGTTGCGTCAGACAATAGTTGCCAAAATTGATAAAATTATTAATAATACTCAAATGTTAGGAAATGTCAGTAACGCAACGATTTAACACTACAAGTGCTTTTAATTTAATCTCATTAGTTTGCTAAATTTTCAATTCATCAAATTAAAAGTGAGGTTAAATAAGGTTTAGATGTCAAATTAATAACTGTCATTTATTTCGATTCGACGGTAATGTTACGTTCACAATTTAAAGTCAAACATTCATGGTAATCTTTACCTCAAAAAAAAAGGTCATAAAAACACTTGTTAAAAAAAAGAAAGCAAACAAAAAGCTAGAACCATAATTTTAAATATATAGTTTTATAAGTATTGAGTTGGCGCACAAGTCCCAGCGTAGAAAACGAGCTGCAGGCGAGTGCAAAACTTGTTATAAAACGTTTTCAGCCAACATAATCTATTTTAAAATTTTGTATAAAAAAAATTAATTTTTAAAGTTTTGAAAAACTTTGTTATAATTGTAAATCAAATGACAGCAGTCACTTTATTTTCAATTTAATTTAAAGTTTTTGTCTAGCATAATTTGTTTAATTTTTAACAAAAATCTTACTAAAAGAAAAAAATTTACATACCTCATTGAACTAGCCGAGATATGTAAAAAGATATTACCTGACAAATCCAAAATAACCTAACAATCCTGAATGTAGCAAAATCATCGTAGCAAAAAAATGTTTGCAGCTTGGCAGCTTGAAGTCACTTTTGTCTCTAATTCAAACCAATTTTCAAAACTTTTACGTTAAAATAAATACGTATATTTTTGTAAAAATACAACAGTAATAAACACAAAATCAAAAATTACAAATCAATGCTAATGACATTGACATTTGACGCAATTATTTTTTGACAGTTATCCTTGCCAACTCTTAAAAATTTAAAAACGTCTATTAAAGCACTTATAAATTTCTATTAAAAATTTTGAATTAAAAACAATAAAAAGACAAAATAAACTACAAAAAATTAATACAAATTGTAAAAACTAGTTAAAAATCAGTGATATAAGCGTTAGTTAAGTGACGAATTGTTTAGTAATTAATAAGTTATTTGGAATTTCTTAAAATATTTGCTGAAAAAATTAGTATTTTATCGTTTTTTTAAGATATTTTATTATTAAAAACTCAAACTATTACAAAATTATAAAATTAACATTGACACTTCGGCGACATCTAATTATCTCAGCAAATTGACATTTTAATATTTTGTTCCTTATAAATGAATTTGGAAAAATTTTTGGTGTTTTTTTTGACAGCTTAAACTATAACCACACATTTGACGTTTGACAGTTTTAGTCTTCGCTTGATTAAATAAATTTTCTTGCTGTAAAAAATACATAGTGTATATTATTTTACACTAAAAGGTAAAGCATGTTTTTTATAAAACACGTGCGCGTTTTATTTTTTTTTTTTTGGTAATAATTTTATATGAAAATTATTAAATTTTAATTTTTTTGAAATTTTGGTAAGAGGTATGAGAATTAAAATTGTGCAATTATTAATTTAATTTTAATTGGATAATAATGTGTAATGATAACACAAGCACACGTGTGTTAAATAAGCAACAATAATGCTTTTGTCAACACTATGGTTGACCCAGGGTTGGAATATCGGTTCTTTATTTGTCATTATTGACACAATAAATACTGTGTTATTTATTAATCTAGAATAATTTTTTTGTAATAAATATTTTAACAAAAATTTTTTTTTTTTTGATTTTTTGAAAATTTGTGTTATATTTTTTGTACAATAGTCAATAAAAAGCTAAACTTTTTCTACTTTTTTTTTGATTCTTGGTCATTTGAAGTTGAAAGTAATATTAATTAAATCATTACTTCATATTTTACATTTTTTTAGAGATTGGTAACAGCAAAAAGCCTTTTGCGGTTAACCTTTAATTTAAAACTTGAGCATGACATAATTTGTTTCATTTTTTACAAGAAAATAATATAATAAAAAAAATTGAATTTTTGTATTTTACTATAGGGAACTAATCGATACAACGACTAAAAATATATTACATGATAAATCCAAAATAACCTAACAATTCAAAATGTAGCAAGCTCTTCTTATGTAAAAAAAAAAGTTTCAAATAGAAATAATCTGTAATTGAAGATTAAAATCAATTATAATGCCACTGAGATTTGATAACTGATATGCCAAACCAACCTTAAAAATTTTTTTCATTTTAATATTTATTTTTAATTATAAACACAAATTGTTTCCACAAATTGAAGCTACTTCAGATTGAATAAGACATTTTAAAATTGAAGAAGAAAAGACAAACAACGTAGTAAAATACAAAAATTTAGATAGATTTGCTGAAGAGTTCCAATTAGAACAAAATCCTTTGAATAAATATGCTTGTGCAACACACAAACGGTATTAATACTTTTAAGAAACATAATGACGCTATATCTAGTGATCCGACAGGCCATTCGTTTGATACTCTTCGTCTCATCTACCAATTTCTAGAAAAAGTATGTAATAGGTAATAATTTATTCTACAAAGTTTTTTCTGTAGTTTTTCTAATTTGTTTTTGTTTGCTGTTTCTTTACAGCATAATAATTGTGAAAACTTTTCAATAATTTGCATAAATGCATTCTGGCAGAATTTACTTTTCTTTGCAATTTCCATGCAAATAACCAACTAAACAAACTAAACTAAGCTTTCGGATTATTGCCGAAGCAATAGAAAGTTTCCGATCGTATTTAGTGGAAAAGTTGGAAGTTTATGTGGGTTTCTTGCAGCAATGCTGCACCAAATTGAAGCTTGAAACAAAGTTGAAACGAATCCCAGTTGGCCACGGGATTAAAGGTTACTCCTTGGAGGACTTAGAAAGGACACACAGTACCTAGTTGTTTTCAGTAAAAGGTTTTGCAGAAAGCAAAGCTTTAAATATTTATGTTAACATCAGAAGTGGGATGGTTTTTAAAAAATCACTTTTAGAACGCTGAAAAAGCGTTTGGCATAATTTTACTTCAAAGGCAGGTTTTTTTGCTTATAATAATTTATTTACCTTTTATTTTTTTCAAAAATCAGTCTTATAAATGTTTACTTTTAGACCATATTTTGCTGTAATTGCAAACAACTTTTGTAGTAAAAGCAATTTTTAAAGTTTTTCTTGCAAAGTTTTCATACTTCAGTAAGTTGCTTTTTGTAAAACTTTAAAAAGTACAACAAAATGTCATAGACTATCATCAAAAATCGAACATTTAATTAAAAAAATAAAAAAAAAAGAAGAACGTTTGTCGACATAAATAGCCCCAAAAAGCTAAAAATTATTGTAATAAATAAATATAAAATTAAAAATTAATTAGTTGCTTTAGAATTTTAACACTTAAAATTATGAACAAAGTTTTACCACTTCCAAATTTTTTTTATCAAGTTTTCTGTGCTTTTTTGACCACCATGTAGTCATTATCAATGAAAGAATAGATGGATGATGAGTAATAGATAAATAATAATAAATTATTATTTTTAAACAAAACAAAAATTTATAAACAAAAATAGACAAGAACTTTCTAAAGAAAGAAAGATAAAACACTTTTGTAAAAGCAATTTTTAAAGTTTTTCTTGCAAAGATTTTATACTTCAGTAAGTTGCTTTTTGTAAAACTTTAAAAAGTACAACAAAAAGTCATAGATTATCATCAAAAATCGAACATTTAATTAAAAAAATAAAAAAAAAAGAAGAACGTTTGTCGACATAAATAGCACCAAAAAGCTAAAAACTATTGGAACAAAAAAATATGAAAATAAAAACTAATTAATTGCTTTAGAGTTTCAACATTTAAAATTATCAACAGAGTTTTACCACACGCCAAATTTTTTTTATAAAATTTTGTGTGCTTTTTTTGACTACTTTGTAGTCATTATCAATGAAGGAATAGATGGATGAGGCGTAATAGATGAATAATGCTAAATTATTATTTTTAAACAAAACAAAAATTTAAAAACAAAAATGAACAAGAACTTGCAAAAGAAAGAAAGATAAAACACTATTTCTAGAAGAGTTTGAGATTTACCGCATAGAGTGTAATAATTGTGACAAATGTTATATACCACAAACGCGTAGATTGGCTTAAATAAAGTACAAAGAACACTTGGCTCACTTAAAATACGGCAGATTAGACAAATTAGGTATAGCAAAGACCGCTTTCAATAGTAATCATAATAATAGTATGAAACAACAATTAATTATTGATTCAATAGTGATTAACCAAGCTTGATTAAATAAACGTATTATCTACACTACTTTCATTAATAATAAATAAGCTTATGATTCTGTTCCTCATTGTAGTTGTATAAAATCAATTTTAATTTAATTCAATTATTAAAATATGTTATGCAATTTTGGCAAACTTCACTTCATCTTTCAATTGGAAACAAATTAATAAAAATTTTATTATTATTAATCAAACGCGGAATAATTCAAGAAGATTCATTAAGTTCTTTATGGTTTTCAGCAATTGATTCATTGTCAAATCTTGTTAATAATTCAAGTTGTGGTTATGCGCTGATGACAAATCATATTAATTTTTAAATTATTAGTCATCCAAAGTGTATAAATGTAAAAATATATATGCAGGCAATAAAAATTAGTTATACAAGGTAAAAAAAATTTTTGGAGTTGTTTTTAAGTAGTATTGGTATGGATACATTACGCTATTGCAAAAATAGTTTATTCAAATTTAGCTTTCAAGTTTGGTATGGTCAAAAACCGTAATATAATTATAATCCAGAAAATTTCTTAGAAAATGATAATTACAAATTATATTGGGATCGAACTTTGCTGCTTTTGGTGGTCATTAAAATCTTTAAAATTTAAAAATAGTTAAAATTTTTCCCTTTATTTAGTTATTTTAAATATGGATATCATTAATTAAAAGTCTGAAAATTTTAGATTTTGATTTAAAAAGCCTTGCGGAAATAGAGAAAGCAGCATTATTTATGTCATATTGTTCAAATGTTTTTAAATGTCAAATCTAACATGTCAAGTAATATGATCACTGATTCGTGAGGAGATAGTAATTTAGCTTGAATATTCCAAAAACCAACTTATGTAATCTATTTAGTTTAAAACAAAATTTGTTGTTTTTGTTTGTAATTTAATTCTTGAATTGGATTTTAAACTAATTGAAAATTAAAATATTGATTTTTAACAATTTTATATTATTTGATAAATAAAATTGTCTTTATAATTATTTGTCAAAGAACGTAATGATTTTTAAATCTAGCAAGATTGCTATGCCTCTAGGACAGGAAGGGTTGAACGTATTAAGAGCTTAATATTAGCAAAGCAAATCAATCAGGATAAACATTTGAACTCCGCCGAATTTATTGAAATCTATAAAAACAAAGCAAATGTAGTATTATAGAAAATTCTCTTTTCAGCTTCTTGATTGAATTTTAAAACAAATAATTTTCTAAACCAATTAAAACCATGCTCAAAATGTTCCCAAAAATCATGTTTTTGGTAAGTTGTAAAACTGTGTTAACAGAAATGGGGATTTTTGGTATTTCAAAATGGTAAAAATTTTACCATTCATTTAGTTATTTCAAATATGGATATCATTAATTAAAAGTCTCAACATTTCAGATTTTGATTTAAAAATACAGAAAACAGCATTAGGTATGCATGTCATATTGTTCAAATGTTTTTAAATGTCAAATCTAACATGTTAAGTAATATGATCACAGATTTGTGGGAGATAATATTTTAGCTTAATTCTTCAAAAAAACAACTTATATTTATATACTTCTATTTAGTTTAAAACAAAATTTGTTGTTTTTGTTTGTAATTTAATTCTTGAATTAGATTTTAAACTAATTGAAAATTAAAATTTTAATTTTCATCAATTTTATATTATTTGATAAATAAAATTGTCATTATTATCATTTGTCAAAGACCGTAATGATTTTTAAATCTAGCAAGATTGCTGTGCCTCTAGAACAGGAAGGGTTGAAAGTATTAAGAGCTTAATATTAGTAAAGCAAATAAATCAGGATAGACATCTGAACGCCGCCAAATTTATTGAAATCTATAAAAACAAAGCAAATGTAACATAGAAAGTTCTCTTTTCAGCTTCTTGATTGGATTTTAAAACAAATAATAATCTAAACCAATTAAAATCATGCTCAAAATGTTCCCAAAAATCATGTTTTTGGCAAGTTGTAAAACTGTGTTAACAGAAATAGGGATCTTTGATATTTCAGAATGGTAAAAGTTTTACCATTTATTTAGTTATTACAAATATGGATATCATTAATTAAAAGTCTCAACATTTCAGATTTTGAATTAAAATACAGAAAATAACATTATTCATGTCATATTGTTCAAATGTTTTAAATGTCAAACCTAACATGTTAGGTAATATGATCACAGATTTGTGGGGAGATAGTAATTTAGCTTGATTCTTCAAAAAGCCAACTTATGTAATCTATTTAGTTTAAAACCAAATTTGTTGCTTTTGTTTGTAATTTAATTCTTGAATTGGTTTTTAAACTAACTGAAAAGTAAAATTTTAATTTTCAACAATTTTATATTAGTTGATAAATAAAATTGTCATTATTATCATTTGTCAAAGACCGTAATGATTTTTAAATCTAGCAAGATTGCTGTGCCTCTAGGACAGAAAGGGTTGAAAGTATTAAGAGCTTGATATTAGTAAAGCAAATAAATCAGAATAGACACCTGGACGCCACTGAATTTATTGAAATCTATAAAAACAAAAGAAATGTAACATTATAGAATGTTCTCTTTTCAGCTTCTTGATTGGATTTTAAAACAAATAATTCTCTAAACCAATTAAAATTATGCTCAAAATGTTCCCAAAAATCATGTTTTTGGCAAGTTGTAAAACTGTGTTAACAGAAATGGCGATTTTTGGTATTTCAAAATGGTAAAAATTTTACCATTCATTTAGTTATTTCAAATATGGATATCATTAATTAAAAGTCTCAACATTTCAGATTTTGAATTAAAAATACAGAAAAAAGCATTATTCATGTCATATTGTTCAAATGTTTTAAATGTCAAATCTAACATGTTAAGTAATATGATCACAGATTTGTGGGGAGATAGTAATTTAGCTTGATTCTTCAAAAAAACAACTTTTCAGCTTCTTGATTGGATTTTAAAACAAATAATTCTCTAAACCAATTAAAATTATGCTAAAAATGTTCCCAAAAATCATGTTTTTAGCAAGTTGTAAAACTGTATTAACAGAAATGGCGATTTTTGGTATTTCAAAATGGTAAAAATTTTACCATTCATTTAGTTATTTCAAATATGGATATCATTAATTAAAAGTCTCAACATTTCAGATTTTGAATTAAAAATACAGAAAACAGCATTATTCATGTCATATTGTTCAAATGTTTCAAATGTCAAATCTAACATGTTAAGTAATATGATCACAGATTTGTGGGGAGATAGTAATTTAGCTTGATTCTTCAAAAAAACAACTTTTCAGCTTCTTGATTGGATTTTAAAACAAATAATTCTCTAAACCAATTAAAATTATGCTAAAAATGTTCCCAAAAATCATGTTTTTGGCAAGTTGTAAAACTGTGTTAACAGAAATGACAATTTTTGGTATTTCAAAATGGTAAAAATTTTACCATTCATTTAGTTATTTCAAATATGGATATCATTAATTAAAAGTCTCAACATTTCAGATTTTGAATTAAAAATACAGAAAACAGCATTATTCATGTCATATTGTTCAAATGTTTTAAATGTCAAATCTAACATGTTAAGTAATATGATCACAGATTTGTGGGGAGATAGTAATTTAACTTGATTCTTCAAAAAAACAACTTTTCAGCTTCTTGATTGGATTTTAAAACAAATAATTCTCTAAACCAATTAAAATTATGCTAAAAATGTTCCCAAAAATTATGTTTTTGGCAAGTTGTAAAACTGTGTTAACAGAAATGGCGATTTTTGGTATTTTAAAATGGTAAAAATTTTACCATTCATTTAGTTATTTCAAATATGGATATCATTAATTAAAAGGCTCAACATTTCAGATTTTGAATTAAAAATACAGAAAACAGCATTATTCATGTCATATTGTTCAAATGTTTTAAATGTCAAATCTAACATGTTAAGTAATATGATAACAGATTTGTGGGGAGATAGTAATTTAGCTTGATTCTTCAAAAAAACAACTTTTCAGCTTCTTGATTGGATTTTAAAACAAATAATTCTCTAAACCAATTAAAATTATGCTAAAAATGTTCCCAAAAATTATGTTTTTGGCAAGTTGTAAAACTGTGTTAACAGAAATGGCGATTTTTGGTATTTTAAAATGGTAAAAATTTTACCATTCATTTAGTTATTTCAAATATGGATATCATTAATTAAAAGTCTCAACATTTCAGATTTTGAATTAAAAATACAGAAAAAAGCATTATTCATGTCATATTGTTCAAATGTTTTAAATGTCAAATCTAACATGTTAAGTAATATGATAACAGATTTGTGGGGAGATAGTAATTTAGCTTGATTCTTCAAAAAAACAACTTTTCAGCTTCTTGATTGGATTTTAAAACAAATAATTCTCTAAACCAATTAAAATTATGCTAAAAATGTTCCCAAAAATCATGTTTTTGGCAAGTTGTAAAACTGTGTTAACAGAAATGGCGATTTTTGGTATTTCAAAATGGTGAAAATTTTACCATTCATTTAGTTATTTCAAATATGGATATCATTAATTAAAAGTCTCAACATTTCAGATTTTGAATTAAAAATACAGAAAACAGCATTATTCATGTCATATTGTTCAAATGTTTTAAATGTCAAATCTAACATGTTAAGTAATATGATCACAGATTTGTGGGGAGATAGTAATTTAGCTTGATTCTTCAAAAAAACAACTTTTCAGCTTCTTGAATGGATTTTAAAACAAATAATTATCTAAACCAATTAAAATTATGCTAAAAATGTTCCAAAAAATCATGTTTTTGCAAGTTGTAAAACTGTGTTAACAGAAATGGGAATCTTTGGTATTTCAAAATGGTAAAAATTTTACCATTCATTTAGTTATTTCAAATATGGATATCATTAATTAAAAGTCTCAACATTTCAGATTTTGAATTAAAAATACAGAAAACAGCATTATTCATGTCATATTGTTCAAATGTTTTAAATGTCAACTCTAACATGTTAAGTAATATGATTACAGATTTGTGGAGAGATAGTAATTTAGCTTGATTCTTCAAAAAAACAACTTTTCAGCTTCTTGATTGGATTTTAAAACAAATAATTCTCTAAACCAATTAAAATTATGCTAAAAATGTTCCCAAAAATTATGTTTTTGGCAAGTTGTAAAACTGTGTTAACAGAAATGGCGATTTTTGGTATTTCAAAATGGTAAAAATTTTACCATTCATTTAGTTATTTCAAATATGGATATCATTAATTAAAAGTCTCAACATTTCAGATTTTGAATTAAAAATACAGAAAACAGCATTATTTATGTCATATTGTTCAAATGTTTTAAATGTCAAATCTCACATGTTAAGTAATATGATCACAGATTTGTGGGGAGATAGTAATTTAGCTTGATTCTTCAAAAAAACAACTTTTCAGCTTCTTGATTGGATTTTAAAACAAATAATTCTCTAAACCAATTAAAATTATGCTAAGAATGTTCCCAAAAATCATGTTTTTGGCAAGTTGTAAAACTGTGTTAACAGAAATGGCAATTTTTGGTATTTCAAAATGGTAAAAATTTTACCATTCATTTAGTTATTTCAAATATGGATATCATTAATTAAAAGTCTCAACATTTCAGATTTTGAATTAAAAATACAGAAAACAGCATTATTTATGTCATATTGTTCAAATGTTTTAAATGTCAAATCTCACATGTTAAGTAATATGATCACAGATTTGTGGGGAGATAGTAATTTAGCTTGATTCTTCAAAAAAACAACTTTTCAGCTTCTTGATTGGATTTTAAAACAAAAAATTTTCTAAACCAATTAAAATTATGCTCAAAATGTTCCCAAAAATCATGTTTTTGGCAAGTTGTAAAACTGTGATAACAGACATGGCGATTTTTGGTATTTCAAAATGGTAAAATTTTACCATTTATTTAGTTATTTCAAATATGGATATCATTAATTAAAAGTTTCAACATTTCAGATTTTGAATTAAAAATACAGAAAACAGCATTATTCATGTCATATTGTTCAAATGTTTTTAAATGTCAAATCTAACATGTTAAGTAATATGATCACAGATTTGTGGGGAGATAGTAATTTAGCTTGATTCTTCAAAAAAACAACTTTTCAGCTTCTTGATTGGATTTTAAAACAAAAAATTTTCTAAACCAATTAAAATTATGCTCAAAATGTTCCCAAAAATCATGTTTTTGGCAAGTTGTAAAACTGTGATAACAGACATGGCGATTTTTGGTATTTCAAAATGGTAAAATTTTACCATTTATTTAGTTATTTCAAATATGGATATCATTAATTAAAAGTTTCAACATTTCAGATTTTGAATTAAAAATACAGAAAACAGCATTATTCATGTCATATTGTTCAAATGTTTTTAAATGTCAAATCTAACATGTTAAGTAATATGATCACAGATTTGTAGGGAGATAGTAATTTAGCTTGATTCTTTAAAAAAGCAACTTATATTTTTATACTTCTATTTAGTAGTATAAAAACAAAGCAAATGTAACATTATAGAAAGTTCTCTTTTCAGCTTCTTGATTGGATTTTAAAACAAATAATTCTCTAAACCAATTGAAATCATGCTCAAAATTTTCTCACTTTTAAACATAGAAATAATAATTTAGTTTTATTCATCTCCTAATAATGACCACATCGAAATCAAAAAAGCTGTTAAAATCTAATAAAAAAAATGTTTTTGGCAAGTTGTAAAACTGTGTTAATCGAAATAAAAATATTATAAATCAAAAAAATTGATTTTATTGTTGATAAAAACAAATAAATATTTTTATTTATCTCACAAAATTCTAGTAGGTCAAGCAAACTGATGAACTCTGTTCGTATCTTTGCCAATTTCAGTTTCATTCCAACGGTAAACAAAATGTCACGTACAATCTTGCTCTTGTGGTTCCTTCCAAACGCATTCTATTGCCGGGAGTTTTGGAGTCCAGATCTTCCAGAAGTGTCTCCCGAAAATCTATCAACAGCAAAAAATTACACCACCCTCCAAATCCGGGGCTTAAATAATACTTCAGATCTGCCTACTCTAGCCAACCTCATCGAGCTCAAAATCTTCGAAAGCCAATTGCGGGAGATCGCTCCAGGTACGCTTTGCCCGCCAAATTTGAAAATTTTGGAATTGGATGTTGTAAAAAATACCAATAAATATCCACTGCTGACGCAAGACACTTTTGAAAATTGCAATAATTTGGAAGAACTACTTTTGGATTTGAATTTTGAAGCACCACATCTAGTTATTGACAAAAAGGCTCTAGCAAATCTAAATTTGAAAAATCTTAAAATTCGAGGTTGGTATTTTGGACGATTGCAGAAAGATTTTTTGATTTTAAATAATGCAACTTTGACAACGCTAAGTTTTGAGCATTGTGATATTTCCAGCATTGATGATGACGCTTTCGGCAATTTGAGAAATTTAGAAAATCTTGAAATTCTATCTAGCATTTCAGGATTACCAAAACAACTGTTTAAGAGCACTCCAAAATTGACACATTTAAACCTAGCACAGAATACACTGAAGAACCTAACGTGGGATGAGTTCCAAGGCTTAACAGAACTCAAGTTTTTAAGCCTTTTTAGTAATGAGTTGGAAAGATTTGATGCCAAAAAAATTGCTAAACATATGCCTAAACTCGAAGAAATTGAACTTGCAGTAAATCCTACTCCTTGCAAGTATCAAGGAAATTTTTTTAATCTTTTAAAGAGTAAATATAACCATTATATTAAGATTTGGGTTATGGACTTTTGCTAATTAAGCTTTTTATTGTCATTATAAAATGACAGATTAATTTTGAAATCTGACAATTTATCTTGTATTAGATTCATTAGCCTTCATCGGTGAGAGCTCTACGTGACCAAAATTACATTATCTGCAGTTAAATATAACTTGATGTAACTAATATTGTCTGAATGATTTATGGCTATTATGACAAACAACTAATTTCTAGTTAAGATTATTAGTTTTTAAGATACATACTTTAGGTCAATTGTGTTTGTTAAATTTTTGTATTTATTAAATAATATATTATAAATTTTAACATTTTTTGTTTTGGGTTTGAAACATAATTCCTAATCTAACATTTTATTTTTTTTTCAAATTATGTTTATTTTACTTTCTCATTTAATTATTTTTTCTAGTTCCTTGTTTTTTGTCTGTAATTATTTGCATTTTTTTATTATATTATGTTCTACCGTCCCTGCTTTGTTCTTCCACATTCTGCATTGTTTTTCTTTGATCTTGTGTCTCAATTTATTTTTTTTTGCAATTTTATTTAGAACTTATTTTTATTTTTTATTTATATATAGTAAAAACGCGGGACTTGGTACAAATTCATTTAAAATAAACTGAAACGAACTCAATTGAACTAAAATAATTTGAAATAAACTAAAATAGACTGAACTAAATCAAAATAAGACTGAATTGGAAAATCTGAAATAAACTAAAAAAATCTAAAATAAATTGAAATAAACTAGAAAAAACTGAAATAGACTAAAATAAACTAAATTATAGAATAAACTAAATTGAACTAAAATAAGATAAAATAAACTAAAATAAATTGAAATAAACTAGAATAAACCGGAACAAATTAAAATATACTACATTTAACTAAAACGAACTAAATTAAACTAAAATAAATTGAGTTAAAATTAAATAAACAAAAATAAATTAATATAACCAAAAACAAACCGAAAAAACTAAAATATACTAAAATAAACTAAAATGAACTAAATTAACTAAAATAAACTACAATAAACTAAAATAAACTGAAATAAACTAAAATAAAGGAAAATAAAGTAAAATAAAGAAAAATAAGCTAAAATAAACTAAAATAAACTAAAATAAACTAAAATGAACTAAAATAAACTAAAATAAACAAAAATAAACTAAAATAAGCTAAAATAAACTAAAAAAAACTAAAATAAACTAAAATAAACTAAAATAAACTATAATAAACCAAAATAAACTAAAATAAACTAAAATAAACTAAAATAAACTAAAATAAACTAAAATAAACTAAAATAAACTAAAATAAACTAAAATAAACTAAAATAAACTAAAATAAACTAAAATAAACTAAAATAAACTAAAATAAACTAAAATAAACTAAAAAAAGCTAAAATAAACTAAAATAAACTAAAATAAACTAAAATAAATTAAAATAAACTAAAATAAACTAAAATAAACTAAAATAAACTAAAATAAACTAAAATAAACTAAAATAAACTAAAATAAACTAGAATAAACTAAAATAAACTAAAATAAACTCAAATAAATTGAATGAAATAAACTAGAATAAATTGATTTGAGCTAAAACAAACTAAAAAAACTCAAATCATTTCATAAATAAACTAAATTTAACTAAAATAAACTAAAACCAACTCAACTGATCTCAAATAAACTAAATTAAACTTAAATAATTAAATTTAACTAAAATGAAGTAATAATAAATTGAAATAAACTAAAATAAAATTAAATAAACTTGAATAAACTGAAATAAACTAACAAAAACTAAATTGAACTAAATTAAATTGAATAAAACTTTTATAATTTAAATTTTATTAAAATAAAGTAAAATAAATTAAAAAAAACAGAAATTAATTAAATTTAATTGAAATAAACTGGAGGACACTGATATACTCTAACATAAACTGAATTGAACTAAAAAAAACCAAAATAAACTAAAATGACCTAAAATAAACTAAAATGAACTATAACAAATTGAAATGAACTAGATTAAGCTTAAATAAACTAAAATTAACTGAATTAAACTAAAACAAACTGAGTTATACTGAAATAAACCAAAATAAATCAAACCAACTAAAATATACTAAAATAAACTGAAATAAACCTAAATAAACCTAAATAAACTAGAATAAAATGAAATGAGCTAGAATAGACTAGAATAAAGTAATTTGAACTAAAATAAATTTAAATTAAACTAAAATAAACTGAATTAAACTAAAATAAAATATAATAAACTAAATTAATTTGAAATAAATAAGAATAAGTTACAATAAACTGAAATAAATTAAAATAAACTGAATTAAACTAAAATAAACTGAACTAAACTAAAATAAACTAGAATAAAAAGAAATAAACTGGAAAAAAATAAAGTATACTAACACAAACTTAATTGTATTAAAATGAACTAAATTATACTTGAATAATTAGAATTTAATTAAAATAAAGTGAAATAATTTAAAATAAACTAAAATAAATTAAAATAAGCTAAAATGAGCTGAAATAAATTAAAATGAACTAAAATAAGCTAAAATAAACTAAAATAAACTAGAGAAAACTAAAATTGACCAAAATGAACTAGAATGACCTAAGTTGACCTAAAATATATTGAAAATTAAACCAAAATAATCAAAAATAAATTAATATAAACTACAATAATCTAAAATAAATTAAAAAAAAACTAGAATAAGCCACAATAAATTAAAATAAAGTAAATTAAACTAAAATAAACTAAAATAAACGAAATTAAACCAAAATAAATTAAAATAAACTAGAATAAAAAGAAATAAACTAAAAGAAAGTAAATTAAATTACATAAACCGAATTGAATTAAAATGAACTGCATTAAACTTAAATATTTTAAATTTAACTAAAATAAAGTAAAATAATTTAAAATAAATTGCAGTAATTTAAATTTAACTAGAATTAATTAAAATAAAATGGAGAAAACTGATTTAAACTAACGTAAATTGAATTAAACCGAAACAATCTAAAATAAACTAAAATAAACTCAAATAAGCTAAAACAAACTAAAATAAACTAAAATAAATTATAATAAACTAAAATAAATTGAAATAAACTAAGATCAATTAAAATAAACTAGAATAGACTTAAATAAACTAAAATGAACTGAATTAAACTAAAATAAACTGAGTTAAATTGAAAAAAACAAAAATTTATTGAAATAATCTAAAATAAACTAAACAAACTAAAATATACTAAAACAAACCAAAATAAGCTGAAATAAACTATAATAAACTTGAATAAACTAGACGAAATTGATATATTGTAAATTGAACTAAAATAAATTGAATTAAACCAAAGTAAACTAAATTGCAATAAATAAACTGCAAATAATAAATAAACCTAAATTTGCTTACTAAAGTAAGCAAATTGAAATAAACAAGAATAAGCCAAAACAAACTAAAATATACTACAATAATCTAAAAAAAAGCTAAATGAAACTAAAACAAACTAAAATTTAATAAAATTAACTAGCATAAACTGAAATAAATTAAAACGAACTGAAATAAACTGAATTAAATATCATCTACTAAGTTAGGTAGACTATTATTATTTTTATTTTTATTACGACTATTTTCTTTTATTTTTATTATTTTTAAGTATTATTATTGTTATCTGAAAATAATCAAAAAAAAGTTTTTTTTTGTAGAAAAATAAGAGTAAGAGTTTTTTTTGTTTATAGCTCTAGTGTAATCGTCAAAAATATGTCAAATTATAAGATTAGAAATCTGTCAAAAAACTTTTTTGTAAACTTTAAATTTTTTTACAAAATAGTATTGTACATTTTTTATAATAGTAATTTAGTAAATTAGTAATTTCTATGTGCCATTTTTGGTTCCACTGACAGATGGCTCTAGCCTTCTGTCTCACTATGATTAGTCTTCAGCTATTATAATGGTTACAGCTGATTTAATTTTCGTCAATTTGTTCTCACTAATGAGAGCTATACTATAAAATTTTCTTGTACTACCTATATAAATTAGTTTTTGACATATTTTTGGATTATTACCAATAAATTGAAATAAAATATAGAGTTTGTTACAGCAAAAGACTATAATTCTTATCAAATATTCGCAGATAAAAGGTCATTCTATCAAATATGTCAACAAACTCTTATGATATCTCGATAAATCTCAGTTTTATTTAAACAACAACATTAGAATGTTAGCTAAAATCCTGCTGCTTTTATTGTTTTTAAATAAATACTATTGTCGTGACTTTTGGAGTCCCGATCTTCCAGAGGTATCTCCAGAAAATCTACACACCGCAAAAAACTACACAGCTCTTCAAATCCGAGGCTTAAACAGCACTCTAGACCTAGCCACTTTAATTAATCTCCGAGAACTTAAATTATTCGAAAATCAACTCCAGGAGATTCCTCCAGGTACGCTTTGCTCACCAAAATTGCAAATATTAGAGCTAGATTTTACCAGAAATAGCAATCCTCTACAGCTTACGCAGGAAGTTTTCAAAAATTGCAACAGTTTAGAAGAGTTGCTTCTTAATTTTAATAATAAAGCGTCAAAAGTAAATATTGACCAAAATGCTCTCCAAAATCTGAATTTAAGAAAACTCTGTATTCAAAATTGGAGTTTTGGCAAATTGGAAAAAGATTTTTTGGTTTTGAATAATGTGACTTTAAGTCAATTGGTATTTGGGTATTGTGAAATGTCAAGTATTGATAGTGACGCGTTTATCAATTTGAGAAATCTGGAAGATCTTCAAATTTTGCACAGCCCAAATTTGAGAAAATTACCAAAAGGGCTTTTCCAGGCAACGCCAAAATTAAGAAGATTAAATCTTAGGGACAACGCTTTAACAAATCTGACGTTTGATGAATTTGAAGGATTATCAAAACTGGAAGATTTAGTTCTTTTTGACAATAATTTGGAACAGTTTGATGCCAACAAAATTCGAGAATATATGCCTAAACTCAAAAAAATCGAAACGGCAGTCAATCCGACTCCTTGCAAGTATCAAAAGACATTTGCTGATGATTTAAAAAAAAAATATGACCATTTCATCGAAATTTCGATTTTGGATTTTTGTTAATTATCATTTCAAAATTGAAAATTCAACATAAACATTTTTTGTGTCTTATTTTTATTACAGAACGCTTTAAGCATGAAAGAAACTCTTTATTTCAAATATTGTTGCTTAAACTTGAGAAAAAAAAACTGTATCAATACAAGAAATTGTAGAAGTGGTTGTTTTTTGATAAAATCCAATTTATAGTAATTTTTTCTCTAAAATATGAGATTAAAAGTGCTAGTTTTGAAGTTTAACGTCAAAAAAAGTTAAGATTTTTGACATTTTTGTCTGAGTGAATATCAAATAATTTGGTGATATACGCAACGCAAGCAGAAGGGTGTCTTGTCTCGAGCTTAACGTGTGTATTAGTCTGTGAGATCGTAGCTTCCAAAAAGCTAAACATTTTTTTTTATTGTTTGAGAGTGTTATTGGCTGCTAAAGAAAAACATTGGTTAAATTCTTTTCGAATTGATTATTAGATGTAAATATTTGCTGTGTTTGGCGTCATTTTAATCATTTCTGCCTAATCTGTCTATACAAGATAGATTTAAAACCTCCACCTTCAACATTTTCCTCAAGACCTTATAAAAAGCAAATATTATCAAAACAACTATTGAAAAAGTAGGTAGAAAATCTACACTAATATTATAAAGAGGAAAGATTTGTACCTATTTTTGTATGTTTGTAATGAATAGGCTCAAAAAGTACTGGGCCGATTTAAAAAATTTTTTTACCAATAGAATGCTACATTCTTCCAATTTGACATAAGCTACATTTCATTTTGAAAAAAATTAGGGATTCTTGGTAAAATTTGAACAATGTAACCGAAGGTGTAGAAAAATGAGTCTTAAAATGTCTACAAAAAACTCCGCGGTAGCATATGTCCAACTATTGTAGTTATGTCACTACAACAACTTTTTTCATTTTAAACATTAATAAAAATGCTAACCAAATTCAAACCATGCTATTTAGTGTTTATATTAATCCTTATCGAAATAAATTATTTTATGGTCAAGACCATTAAACTACCTATAAAATAATTTTTAAATTATTTAAATCGGACTTTTCATTCAAAAAATATTACGAATTAAAAAATTCAAACAGTAAACAAAACCGCCATAGCGCCGTGGCCGTTGTTTGCGATGCAGTCTGAAAAGCGCGCCGAGCATCGCGGCGGGCGGGGAGAGGGGAGTAAAAATGTTTATAATATCTTATGTAAATATTACTTATTTAAGTGCCCGCCACTTAAACCATCAAAGAAATTGAACATAAATAGACTTACATACAAATATAACTGTGGGATTTTTTTTTAAAATATAATTAATAAATAATAAATAATAATTTTGTAATAAATAAAAATATTTGTGAAAAAAAGTGTTTTATATCCAAATTTCCAAAAATAAATAATTGTCTACCCCGTGCGAAGCCGGGACGGGCTGCTAGTATAATAATATAATCAAAAACTCGTTGGTACCTATAGTAAGTGTTGGGTGTTTATATTATTGTTTATTCTTCGTACACAAACAAAAATTCTTATTTTTTGCTTTGTTAGTTGCTTTTTTCCATGTGATTTTTCTCTCTTCTAGTATTTCAGTTATTGCATTTTCTCAGGTTTTCCTTAGTCGTTTCTTTTTCTTTCCGATTGTTTTGGCGTGCCAAGCTTTCTTTGAGGGCCTGTTGTCATTCATTCTGCACATGTGTCCAAATCATTTAAGCTGTTGTTTTTGACTTGTTTCTTATATAGGCTCTACTTCTAATTTTTCTCTTATGATGTCGTTTTTTATTTAGTCCCTTTATGTAACGCTCTTAATTTTTCTCAAAAACTTTATTTTGACCGCTTGTATTTTGCTTATGTTATTATTTGTGTGTATTTTTTATTTTATTTACTTTTTTGTATAGTTTGGTTAGCATGTTTATTACTTTTTCTCTCAAATTTTGTAGCATTTCACCTGCAATACTATCGTAGCCTACTGCTTCTTCTCTTTTTAGCTTTTGTTTTGTTTCCTCATTTTCTTCCGTATTTATTTGTTATTCATTCATTTTTTCCCAGATTTTTTCTCTTTCTGTCATTTTTGCATCTTTATTTGAACCATACGCTACTATTTTTGTTGCACTTTTTCTCCGATTTTATTCTATTTTAAATTTTTTTTCTGAAATTTTAGTCTATTTTCTAATCTGCTTTTAGTGCTTTTTATTGATTATACATCCTACTCCTCTCTTAACCGGAAAAGATATAAAATAACAATAAAAATAATTTAAAAGATAATAGAAAATTGTGAGATTAAAGAAAAAAGTAAACAAATAAAAGAACACAACATCTCAGAAAGCTGCATAAAAATAAAGAATCATTAGTTGAAAATTATTACTATTAGATATTGTAAGAATGGAAGAGTAGATAAAGGTAGTTGTAGAGAAAAAAGATGATATATAAAGGATATGAACAGAAAACAGCTCATGTATATCACGTGCTTGGATATCATTGGCGTTTCTATTGGTTGAACCATCACATGAGCTAGCAGAAAGTGCGTTGATTGGCTGGCTACACAAGCTTGAGCACGTGATATTGTTTACTGCAAATTTAATTCTAATTATTAAATTAATTAAATTTGGATATTTAATGCCATACTTCACTTGGTAGTTTTTAATTTGAAAATAAAAAGTATAATAATTATTCAGTAAATCATTTGTGAACACTGAAGTATATTGTTTAACCATTCTAAAAAAATGTATAATTTTTAATTAAATTATAATAATTTTAATTATAATTATAAATTAATTGTAAAAATTGACAATTAATTACTACAAAACCAGTAGCAAACTGCAAACCGTCAACTGCAAATTTAATTCTAATTAATTAATCATTAAAAATTCAACATTTATTGCACTATTTACTTAATTTTTAATTTGCAAAAAAAATTATGATAATTATTTGGTAAATTATTTGTAAACCCTAAAGTATTGTGTATAATCATTATAAAAAATAAGTGATTTGTTTATTTCAAAAATATATTATGCCATCATGTAACACAAATATAATAATTTTATTTATAATCATAAACTAATTATATTAACAGTTGTAACAACTGACAATTAATTACTAACAAAACAAGTAGAAAAAAAAAATTGCAAACCGCAAATTAACTTCAAATTTAATTTTAATTAATTAATCAATTATAATTAAATATTTATTGCATCTCTCTTCTATATTTATTAATTTATCTTGAAGTTTTTGTGTAATCTTTTTAAAATGTTATGTAATTTGTTTATTCACAAGAAATATTATAATATTTTATTATAAAACATTATTAAAATTACAATTTTAAAATCACAAATTTCCTAATCTTAATTCTAATTTAATGTTAATTACATAAACAGTTATAACAATTGAATTAACTACTACAAAACAAGTGGCAAATTGCAAACCGCAAAATGCAAATTTAATTCTAATTATTTAATTAATTATATTTAGATAATTATTGCCCTTCCATATTTGATAAATTTTAATTTCCATAAAAAAAGTATAATAAATATTTAGCAAATCACTTGTAAACACTGAAGTTTTGTGTGTAATTATTCTAAAATATTGAGTCATTTGTTTATTCAAAGAAAATATTAAATTTTTAATCAAATCACAAAATTACTAATTTTAGTTGTAATTATAAATTAATTATATAACAGTTGTAACAATTGACAATCAATTACTACAAAACCAGTAGCAAATTGCAAACTTAATTTAAAATAATAAATTAATCAAACAATTTTGAATACTTGTTGCACTTATTTAATTATAATAATAAATTAATTATAAAAATTGACAATTAATTACTACAAAACCAGTAGCAAATTGCAAACATGCAAAGTGCAAATTTGATTCTAATTAATTAATCAATCAAAATTAAACATTTATTGCACTATTAAATTTCTTAATTTTTAATTTGCAAAAAAAAATTATAGTAATTATTTGGTAAATTATTTGTAATCCCTAAAGTATTGTGTATAATCATTATAAAAAATAAGTGATTTGTTTATTTAAAAAATATATTATGCCATCATGTAACAAAAATATAATAATTTTATTTACAATCATAAACTAATTATATTAACAGTTGTAACAACTGACAATTAATTACTAACAAAACAAGTAGAAAACAAAAAATTGCAAACCGCAAGTTAACTTCAAAATTAATTTTAATTAATTAATCAATTATATTTAAATATTTATCGCCCTACTAATGTTGCTAATTTTTCTTGAAGATTCTTGTGTAATCCTTTTAAAATGTTATGTAATTTGTTTATTTACAAAAAATATTATAATGTTTTATTATAAAACATTATAAAAATTACTATTTTAAAGTCACAAATTTACTAATCGTAATTCTAATTATATGTTAATTATGTATACAGTCATAACAATTGAATTAACTACTACAAAACAAGTGGCAAATTGCAAACCGCAAAACGCTAATTCAATTCTAATTATGTAATTAATTATATTTAGATAATTATTGGACTGCTATATTTGATAATTTTTAATTTTCATAAAAAAAGTATAATAAATATTTAGCAAATCACTTGTAAACACTGAAGTTTTGTGTGTAATTATTCTAAAATATTGAGTTATTTGTTTATTCAAAGAAAATATTAAATTTTTAATCAAGTCACAAAATTACTAATTTTATTTGTAATTATATTCTGAATATTTGTTGCACTACTTTAATTATAATAAAAAATTAATTGAAAAAGTTGACAATTAATTACTACAAAACCAGTAGCAAATTGCAAACTGCAAACTGCAAATTTGATTCTAATTAATTAAACAATCAAAATTAAGCATTTAATGCACTATTAAATTTCTTAATTTTTAATTTGCAAAAAAAAATTATAATAATTATTTGGTAAATTATTTGTAAACCCTAAAGTATTGTGTATAATCATTATAAAAAATAAGTGATTTATTTTTTTGAAAAATATTTTATGCCATCATGCAACAAAAATATAATAATTTTATTTATAGTTATAAACTAATTATATTAACAGTTGTAACAACTGACAATTAATTACTAACAAAACAAGTAGAAAACAAAAAATGGCAAACCGCAAATTAACTACAAAATTAAATTTAATTAATTAATCAATATTATTTAAATGTTTATTGCCCTACTAAATTTATTAATTTTTCTTAAAGTTTCTTGTGTAATTCTTTTAAAATGTTATGTGATTTGTTTACTTACAAGAAATATTATAATGTTTTATAAAAAAACATTATCAAAATCACAATTTTAAAGCCACAATTTTACTAATCTTGATTCTAATTATATGTTAATTATATAAATATAACATAACAATTGAATTAACTACGACAAAACAAGTGGCAAATTGCAAACCGCAAAATGCAAATTCAATTCTAATTGTATAATTAATTATATTTAGGTAATTATTGCACTTCTAAATTTAATAATTTTTAATTTCCATATAAAAAGTATAATAAATATTTAGCAAATCACTTGTAAACACTGAAGTTTTGTGTATAATTATTAAGAAATATTGAGTCATTTGTTTATTCAAAGAAAATATTAAATTTTTAATCAAGTCACAAAATTACTAATTTTATTTGTAATTATATTTTGAATATTTGTTGCACTACTTTAATTATAATAAAAAATTAATTGAAAAAGTTGACAATTAATTACTACAAAACCAGTAGCAAATTGCAAACTGCAAACTGCAAATTTGATTCTAATTAATTAATCAATCAAAATTAAACATCTATTGCACTATTAAATTTCTTAATTTTTAATTTGCAAAAAAAAATTATAATAATTATTTGGTAAATTATTTGTAAAACCTAAAGTATTGTGTATAATCATTAAAAAAAATAAGTGATTTATTTTTTTGAAAAATATTTTATGCCATCATGCAACAAAAATATAATAATTTTATTTATAGCTATAAACTAATTATATTAACAGTTGTACCAACTGACAATTAATTACTAACAAAACAAGTAGAAAACAAACAATTGCAAACCGCAAATTAACTTAAAAATTAATTTTTATTAATTAATCAATTATATTTAAATATTTATCGCCCTACTAATGTTGTTAATTTTTCTCGAAGATTCTTGTGTAATCCTTTTAAAATGTTATGTAATTTGTTTATTTACAAAAAATATTATAATGTGTTATTATAAAACATTATAAAAATTACAATTTTAAAGTCACAAATATCCTAATCTTAATTCTAATTATATGTTAATTATATAAACAGTTATAACAATTGAATTAACTACTACAAAACAAGTGGCAAATTGCAAACCGCAAAATGCTAATTCAATTCTAATTATGTAATTAATTATATTTAGATAATTATTATACTGCTATATTTGATAATTTTTAATTTCCATAAAAAAAGTATAATAAATAATTAGGAAATCACTTGTAAACACTGAAGTTGTGTAATTATTCGAAAATATTGATTGATTTGTTCATTCACAGAAAATATTAAATTTTTAATCAAGTCACAAAATTACTAATTTTAGTTGTAATTATATTTTGAATATTTGTTGCACTACTTTAGTTATAATAATAAATTAATTGAAAAAGTTGACAATTAATTTCTACAAAACCAATAGCCAACTGCAAATTTGATTCTAATTAATTAATCAATCAAAATTAAACATTTATTGCACTATTAAACTTCTTAATTTTTAATTTGCAAAAAAAAATTATAATAACTATTTGGTAAATTATTTGTAAACCCTAAAGTATTGTGTATAATTATTATAAAAAATAAGTGATTTTTTTATTTAAAAAATATATTATGCCATCATGTAACAAAAATATAATAATTTTATTTATAATCATAAACTAATTATATTAACAGTTGTAACAACTGACAATTAATTACTAACAAAATAAGAAGAAAACAAAAAATTGCAAATTGCAAATTAACTTCAAAATTAATTTTAATTAATTAATCAAAAATATTTATTGCTCTACTACATTTATTAATTTATCTTGAAGTTTTTGTGAGATCTTTTTAAAATGTTATGTAATTTGTTTATTCACAAGAAATATTATAATATTTTATTATAAAACATTATTAAAATTACAATTTTAAAGTCACAAATTTTCTAATCTTAATTCTAATTATATTTTAATTATATAAACAGTTATAACAATTAACTACTACAAAACAAGTGGCAAATTGCAAACCGCAAAATGCAAATTTAATTCTAATTATATAATTAATTATATTTAGGTAATTATTGCACTTCCAAATTTAATAATTTTTAATTTCCATAAAAAAAGTATAATAAATATTTAGCAAATCACTTGTAAACACTGAAGTTTTGTCTGTAATTATTCTAAAATATTGAGTCATTTGTTTATTCAAAGAAAATATAAAATTTTTAATCAAATCACAAAATTACTAATTTTAGTTGTAATTATAAATTAATTATATAACAGTTGTAACAATTGACAATCAATTACTACAATACCAGTAGCAAATTGCAATTTACAAATTGGAAAACTTAATTTACAATTATAAATTAATTAAACAATTTTGAATATTGGTTGCAATACTGAATTTGTAAATTTTTGTAAAAAAAGTACAATAATTATTTAGAAAATCACTTGAAAACACTGAAGGATTTTGTTTAATTATCCCGAAAAATTGATGGATTTGTTTATTCACATAAAAATTATAATTATATTCAATTTACAAATTTACTAATTTTAATTGTAATTTTAAATTAATTAAATACCAGTGGTAACAATTGACAATTAATTACTGCGTGAGAAGTAGAAAATTGCAAACCGCAAATTAGATTCTAATTAATAAATTAAATTATGAAATTAATTGCACTACTTTAATTGTTGATTTTTAAATTTGCATAAAAAAAGTATAATAATCATTTTGATATTTGTAATTACTTGTAAAGATTGAAGTATTTTTTGTTGTTACTAAAAAATTTTGAGTGGTTTGCTTTTTAAAAAAAAATAACATTATAATTTCTATTAAGTCACAAATTTACTAATTTTAATTGTAATTATATAAACAATTGGAACAATTGACAATTAATTACTACAAAACAAGTAGCAAGCTACAAATTGCAAACTGCAAAATTAATTCTGAATAATCAATTAATTAGATATTTATTGCACTACTATATTTGTTAATTTTTAATTTGCATAAAAAAAATATAATAATTATTTAGTAAATTATTTGTAAACTCTGAAGTATTTTGTTTAATCATTCCAAAAAACTGGGTAGTTTGTTTATTTCAAAATATATTATAATTTACATCAGTTACTACTAAACAAGTATATTTAAAAACTACTAACATTTAAATGAAATAATTTTTCTTATTAATTATCTATTTTTTACAAATTTTTTTTATGTTTTTTTTTTGCTGCGTTATCATATTTTTTACTCTTTTTCTTTGCTTTTTTTAATTCTCATAGTTTTCAGTATTTTTATTCAGTAGGTAATTGTTTCATCTTTGTTCTTTTGACTTGACTTTTGCTTGTAGATCTGTGTTTTACTCTTTGGTTAGGTTTTGGCTTCTTCTTGTTATTGCACCTTCACATACACTTTAACTTCACAGTTTAATAATTTTTCTATTCGTGTATTTTGTGTTAGGTCGTTTTATACTTCTATTTATCTTTCTGTGTTTTTTTTAAACTTTTTTTTGGCTACCTTTTTGTTTCTCAGAGTATAAGATCTTTTTTTCGTTTAGTTGCCTTTTTTGTGTCAAAATAAATTGATCACTCTTTTTCCACTGTTTTTCTTTTCATTCTTTATAATTCCTAATTTCATCACTGGTTAGCTCATTTTTCTTCCCTACTTGCACATTCATGTCTCTTATAATTAGTAATTTGTCTTTCGCGTCTTCTATTGTTTCATTCATTTTTTTCCAAACTTTTTTTTTTCTGCTATTCTTACATCTTTATTTGACCATACGCTACTATTTTTGTTGTACTTTCTTTCATATTTCATTTTATTTTTAAAATTTTTTCTGAGATTCTTGTTTATTTTTTGTTAAATTTGCTTTGATGTTACTGTTTTTTGTTTTTTTCAATAAATTGATACATTTTTTTCTAGTTATTTGTGTTTTATTAGTGCCAATAATTTGAAATTTATATATTTTTTCTATAATTTTTCTTTTATTTATATGGGTATATTATTTTGTTCGCTTGTTGTTTTTTATTGTTTTTAAATTGTGTTGATTTGTTTGTAAGCTCATAGTCTATTAATTAAAATTAATTAATAAAAGATTTATAGCTCTTCTAATTTAATTATTAGTGAAACAGTTTAGAACATGAGGTTATTAAAAATGAAAGATCTTAAAAATTAAGGTTTAGAAATGGCAGAATGCAAATAACACTTAAAAATTATAAACAGGATTATTATGCTCCATCTTGTCGGTCCCGGAGGCACAACAATTTTGCTGGATTTAAAAATTATAACGGTGTTTGACAAGTAATGATAATAACAACATTATTTTTTCGATAATATGAAAATTGTTAAAAAACTAGCTTTCATTTTTCAGTTAGCTTTAAAACCATTTTAAGAATTAAATTAAAACAACAACTACAAATAGTTTCTTCAGTCAAATAAAAAACAAAGGTTAGTTTTTTAAAAAAACAAATCAAATTACGCGTTTGCAATCATATTATATAAATTGTGGGATTCAATTCCATGAACATTTGAACAATATGATATAAACATATAATTCTGTATTTTTTTGAAGATTTTTTAATTCAGTTTTAAAATTTAGAAAAATTATTTAATGATTTACGTTTTAAAGGTCTTTAATGGCTAAAAAAAGCAACGAATATTTTCTTTTTCTATAAAAAAATTATAGAAAGAGTGAATAAATTTTAATTTTTTGGATTTTGATTTACGGTTTTTGGTTTAACATTTTTTAATAAATTACAATAAATTTAAAACCAAATTTGAATAAACTATTTTTGCAATTGCATTACTTTTTTTTTAATCTCTATTAACTAGCACTGCACAAAAAGATAAAATGTGTTGAATTGTTTTTGACAAATTGAAACAAATTCTATAAATGTCATTAACTAATTGTTTTTTAATTATAAATTTTCGATAATTTTTAATATTATTTACTCTATTCTGAATGCCAAAAACAAAATTTTTCTTAATTCATAAAAATGACAGCTTTAAAAAATCTACTATGTAATGTTTTTTCTTTAATTTTTAATAAAAAACTATTATGTTGTTTATCTAATTTATTTTTGACAATTCTTTTTTTTAGATTTGTGATGGTAAGAATAATAATAACAATTAATAATTATAATAATTATTATTTGAATAAAATATTACTAAAATATAAAACTTTTTTTATCATAAAATAATAATTTTAAATTATTAATTAAATTTAATGAAAATGGTTCAAAACACATTTAGTTATTAAATATTAAAAGAAAAATCAACAAGATATACATTTTTTAATCTACTTTTAGTACTTTTAATTGATCATGCATCCTTCTCCTTTTTTAGCCGGAAAAGATAAAAAAAATTAAAAAAACTTGAACATAACATAGGTCAGAAAGCTGCATAAAAATAAAGTAACATTAATTGAAAGTTATTACTATTGGATATTGAAAGAATAGAAGAGTAGAGAAAGATAGTTGCAGAGAAAAAAAAACTATATCGTAAATAGAAGATGATGTATAAAGGATGTGAACAGAAAACAGCTCATGTATATCACGTGCTTGGATATCATTGGCGTTTCTATTGGTTGAATTGTTACATGACCTAGCAGAAAGTGCGTTGATTGGCTGGCTAGACAAGCTTGAGCGCGTAATATTGTTTACCTCCACTTCGTCTTTAACTTGAAAATATTATAGATCTTATATGTTTGTTTTTTTTTTTTTTTAGTAATTTTGTGTTTACAGTCTTTACACTTTGGCGTGCATTTATTTCAGCTATTTTCCTATCAAATTATAATCTCTAATGCTTTTAGAAAATGCAAATTCTTGTCGCACAACACATTTCCAACTTTTAAATAGATTTCCAAACTTTCAAAACAACGAAAAACTTTCTGAGACGAACGCCATTTCCAATTCAAAAAGACAAATGCAAACTTCTCCCTTTTCCTCTTCCCTATTTCCCTGATTATTCCAGAAACGCATTAACGGCGCCATTTTCAAATACCACAGCTTTCAACGTTTTAAATCCTGTATGGGAACGCTTTGAAGTCTTCAATTTCGGATGTATTAAGTCGCTTTTCCGTATCTCTTTGTAGTTTAGAAAAACTCCAGAGACGACACCGTGATTTTGTGATTTTCTCATATATATTCTGCGCCAAGCGTGAAATCAGCTACCAATTTCCTGACAAAAAGCCTCTAAAGGATTTTTCTCTTTTTTTTTGGTGTATTGTGGATTGCATAAAATACAGAAAATGTATTTTATTATTGAGTTTTTGGGCTATTTGGGATGTACCAAAAATATAAAGTTTTCTGAGCTTTTTTTTTAATCAAACTTTTTCAAAGTTTTTTTTTTGTTTGTTGAAATGTGATGTAATCTGCTCTCTGGGGATATGGAAACAGCTTATACTTGCAAACGACTTATAAAAGTTTCGTATTTGCACTCATTAAGAGCACTGTTTTCAGAGAAATATATAAATGTGTGACATGTTTCGACCTCTTTGATCACATCAATCAAGATATTATAAACTCCAATTGTATATATTTAAATAAATAAACTTAGTCTAGTCAAGATAGACATTGAAATAAAAAAAATGAAGTGCTGCATCTTTTTTTTAAACGTCAAGTCAAAATCTTGATTTTCGGGACAATAAAGCCGCCGCGGTTTTTGTTTTTCTAAAATAACTCGTTAATTTCCAACTTTAGAGCTAAAATAAATTTATTTAAAATTGTTGAAAATTTAATTTTCTTCAAGTTTGGACATTATTATTTTGATGCAAGGATTAATATTTGCAGAGTTATAATACAAATGATAATCAGTAAACTTGTGGAAAATCAAATTTCCAACAGCTTTGATTATTACTAGTTTTGCTCTAAAGCTGTAAATTGCCAAGTTATTTTAGAAAAACAACAAAAAAATGAGTTGAAATTAAGATGGCGGCGACCGCTGCGGCAGGATTGTCCCAAAAATTGCGATTTGGACATTTAACCCCCTACCGCAACGTTAAAAAAAAATTGCGGTTTTAATATTTTTCTATTTAAGGGTACTTTTATGTATATCTCAACGTCTTAAATTAGACACATTTATAATTTTTTTTGTGGAGACAAATTTGAATTTTTATTTTAAATATTTAAAAAATATACAGTTTAAACAAATTAGATTAGGCTGCATCATAAGAGAAAAAAGAGCACAAAAGCAAGAAAGGGAGAGAAAGATAATGTATAAAATATGATGCAAAAACATAAAAAAAGAGCTAAGAGACGGATGATAAAAAAATAATAGGTTATACGACACTACTAACATAAAATGTTTAACCAAAAACTATAAATAACTCTTTTAAGAAACAATTGAAAAAATGTTAAACAATATAAACAACAATTAAAATAAAATGCTATGAAAAATTATTAATAGCAACAAAATATTTAAAAAAAAACTACAACAATAAACCAAATTACAAGAAAAAGAAGAGAAAAAAAACAATGACTAAAATAAATTAAAATAAACTAGCATAAAGTGAAGTAAACTGAAATAAACTAAATTGTACTAAAATAAGCTGAATCAAAACGAAACAAACTAAAATAAGCTAAAGTACACTAAAAAAATTAAAATAAATCAAAAAAAAACATAAATAGGCTAGAATTAACAGATTTGAACTAAAATTAACTGAATTGAGCTCAAATAAACTTAATTAAACTAAAATGATCTAAAAAAAAATTAAAATAAACCTAAATTAACTAAGATAAATTGATATAAACTAGAATAAGCTGAAATAAACTAGAATAAACTGAAATAAACTGAATTAAACTAAAATCAACTCAAATAAACTGAAATAAACTGAAATAAACTAAACTGAACTAAAATAAATTAAAATAATCTAAAATAGATTAAAATAAACTAAAATAAACTGAATTGAACTAAAATGAACTGAATTAAACTAGAATTAATTAAAATAAACTAAAATTACCTAAAATAAATTAAAATAAACAAGAATAGACTAAAATAAACTGAATTAAATAAAAATAAACTGCAATAAATTAAAATAATTTAGAATAATCTAGATTAATTAAAATAAAATTAATTGAATTAAACTAGAATAAACTAAAATTAACTACAATAAACTGAAATAAACCAAAATAAACTCAAAAAATTAAAAAATAAAATAAATTAAATTAATCTGAAATAAATTAAATTGAACTAGAATAAATTAAAATATACAAAAATAAACTAAAATAAACTTCAAAATAGTAAAATAAACTAAAATAAATCAAAATAAATTGATATCAACTAGAATAAGCTGGAATAATCTAGAATAAACTAAAATAAACTAAATTAAACAAAAATAAATTAAATTAAATTAAAATGAATTACAATACACTAAAATAAACTAAATTGAACTAAAATAAACTAAAATAAACTAAAATAAACTATAATAAACTAAAATAAACTAAAATAAACTAAAATAAATTAAAATAAACTAAAATAAACTAAAATAAACTAAAGTACACTAAAAAAAATTAAAATAAACCAAAAAAAAACAACAATAGGCTAGAATTAACAGATTTGAACTAAAATTAACTGAATTGAGCTTAAATAAACTAAATTAAACTAAAATGATCTAAAAAAAAAATTAAAATAAACCTAAATTAACTAAGATAAATTGATATAAACTAGAATAAGCTGAAATAAACTAGAATAAACTGAAATAAACTGAATTAAACAAGCATGAATAAAATAAATTAAAATGAATTACAATAAACTAAAATAAACTAAAATCAACTCAAATAAACTAAAATAAACTGAAATAAACTAAACTGAACTAAAATAAATTAAAATAATCTAAAATAGATTAAAATAAACTAAAATAAACTGAATTGAACTAAAATGAACTGAATTAAACTGGAATTAATTGAAATAAACTAAAATTACCTAAAATAAATCAAAATACACTAAAATAAATTAAAATAAACAAGAATAGACTAAAATAAACTGAATTAAATTAAAATAAACTGCAATAAATTAAAATAATTTAGAATAATCTAGATTAATTAAAATAAAATTAATTGAATTAAACTAGAATAAACTAAAATTAACTACAATAAACTGAAATAAACCAAAATAAACTCAATAAATTAAAAAATATAATAAATTAAATTAATCTGAAATAAATTAAATTGAACTAGAATAAATTAAAATATACAAAAATAAACTAAAATAAACTTCAAAATAGTAAAATAAACTAAAATAAATCAAAATAAATTGATATCAACTAGAATAAGCTGGAATAATCTAGAATAAACTAAAATAAACTAAATTAAACAAAAATAAATTAAATTAAATTAAAATGAATTACAATACACTAAAATAAACTAAATTGAACTAAAATAAACTAAAATATACAAAAATAAACTAAAATAAACTAAAATAAACTAAAATAAACTAAAATAAACTAGAATAAATTAAAATGAACTAGAATAAATTAAATTAAATTAAAATAAATTACCAAATAAATAAATTAAAATGGACTAAAATAATCTAAAATAAACTGAATTAAGCTAAAATAAACTTAATTCTGTTGCAAAAATACAAAATAACAAAATAGGCTGTATAGGCAATAAGATTTGTATAGATCGTGCAAACAAAATTGAAAATAATAGATAATAAATAAGATTCAGCAACTTGAAATATAACAAAAATAATTTAATAAAATTTGTGTAAATTTATTCAAACCAAGATCTGTAGCCTCAGATATGTTTCGTTCTTATTGGAACTCTTCAGAAAGCCGCAACAGATTCTTATTTGAATAAATTTGCATTGACAATTGGGTCTCATATTCACTTATCACCTATCACTTCTGTAATACAGTAATAAAAATTACAATTAAAAATCTAATCAAGAAGTATACAAAAACGACGATTTAAGTACCTAAATAAAGATAAAGAAATAGAAAAAACATAATAAACGACATAAACACAATTAAATAAGTAATATAATAATGACGTATTAGAATTTAGAAAAAAAAGTACAAAAAGGTAAGTTCAAAGAAGAGGAGAAAGAGAGAGATAAAGATAATGAGCATGCTACAAAAATACCAAAAAAGTTGAAAGACAATAAGCAAGAAAGTAATAGATCATTATGAGATTACAATCAAATGTACCTATAACAAAAAAAAATTATATCACAACTTAATAAGAATTACAAACAACAATTAAGTTGAAAATGTTAGAAATAAAGGTTTAAATTGAAAAAATAGTATAACAGGAACAATAAAACAAAATAAATGTTAACAATAAACTACACTATAAGAGTAAAAAAACGTGAAAAAGAGAGAGAGATAGAAAGATTGTTAGTTGTGTTGAAAGAATATTAAAAAATACAAAGTTTAAAGATAGAAAATAATAAATCATATTTTACCAACATTTTAATTTAACGAAAAAAGTCTAATCAAACATTTAAAAAAAAATTTATTAAATAATGCGATAAAAATACAATTAATGGCAAATTAGAAAAAATATGTATAAAAGAAAAAAATATGAAGAAAAATTTGACATGAAGCTTTATTTTATTTTTAAATTATTCAACTACTAGAGAAAATAAAAATAAACACAAATAAAAAGTTAAAATCAAATAAAATACCCGGATGAAAAGCACCAGCTTTCAAAAGACCGAAAATCATTTAATTTGGTTTATCCAGAAAAAAATATGCGGTAACAAATATAAAAAAATACAACCGAATTAAACACCTTCTTCTTTTTTTTGAAGGGGGTTAAAAAAAAGTTAAACTTTATCTAAACGTTCTGCACCCCATTAGGCATTATTCATTTATGCTATTAGTTAAAGTTTACCAACTTCCGGCTTATCTCACATTATAACAATCGTTAATGTTTGATCTTCTAAAGTTGTTAGCAATTACAGATCTTGTTCAAAGTTTAAATCACGAACCATTTACGTCGCACCCTTCCCATAATTCCAGGTAAAATCAATTTTTGTTAAAACTTCACATAACACGAATCTATTGAATAAATTAAAAATTTAATAGAAACCATTCTATTCACTTTTATTTTAATATTTATATTTAAAAAACTAATTAAGCTACGCAAGTTTGAATTTTTGTTAATCCCACTTCTGATGTGAAGTTTATTGGCTAAAAATTGATAATAAAAACGTTTTAACTAAAACAATGAAAAGTTTAAATATTGTTATATATAATAATATAAACTAAAACAACATTTTATTTTTAATTATAGATAAATTAACATTATGCGCTTTATGAGGAATATTTCAGGTCATGTTTGTGCTAGTAAATTGCAGTAATAATTTACCTCAAACAAAACGCTTTTATGTCGTTTGAGTTATAATTTATTCGCAGAAATAATAGTTATAATACAATAACTGTCAGAATTGTTAAATTCAAATTAATTGTTATACGTTGAGAGAAAAGAATTTATAATTAGTGTTTTAAAAAGACAAATAAACCCTTAAAATTAAATTAAAACTTAAACTGCGCTCTAATTAATTTAATTAACTACTTTAAACAATTATAACTTGCAAAATAATTATGAAATAGAATGGTTCAGTTCAATGTTCAAAAAAATAACAAGTTATAGATTATAATTCAAAAATGTTTAACTTAAAATTTACTAATAACTTCATATTTGTGCCTTTTGTTTAAAAAATCTGAAAACAACATTATTATATTAATTAAAAAAAATTAAACGATGGTTATCTCTTATCATCATTCATTTCTATATACGCATAAATAATTATTCAAATAATTTTTTTTTGACGCTATAAAACAGTTTACTAAAATAAAGAATAAAATCAAAGCTAATTCATTTAAGCTAGATCAACCTAGATCTGTAGACTTGAACATGTTTCGTTTTTATTAGAATTATTTTTCATTCTCAGATCTGAATCTTGCAATCATTTTCTCTCTCTTGCATTTTTTCTTTTTAGATAGCTTCGTAGTTCTTCTGGAGATAATCTATATTTTTTTTTGTATTTGTTCTCTTTAATTTCTTCTCTCTTTTCTTGATTCTTTATGTCTCTATCTCTGTTTTTCATTTTTCCATTTACCTATTGTCTCTCTTTTTTCTTCCACTCAATCTTTTCTACACTAAACTCTTTCCTTTCATAGTATTCGTTTTGCTCTTTTCCTATTTCATTGTCTGCATTTTTTTCATCACTTTCCAAAACTTTTGCAATATCTCAAACCTTCCTCTATCTCTCATTTGTTTTTTTCTTATTTCAATTTTTTCTCATTACATTATTGCCTCTTTTAACTCTGTTTCTAATTCTTATACCATCTTTTCTTCCTTATTTTGTTTAAATTCTGTCTTTTTCAAATTTTTCCTATATAATATTTCGTTTAATTTTTTGTCTCAGTTTATTATTAATGTCTGTTTCTTGTCTTTTTTTTAGTTTTGTTTTTATAATTTTTTTTTTATTATTTTTTATTTGTATCTCTAGCGGTATATAATCTAAATCCTCTCTCAAATTTTTTCACCTTTTTCCATGCTTTCTGGTTCATTATCTCACATTCATTTACCTTCTGACTGTGTTCCTCTATATGTCCATCTCTCTTTTTTAATTTTCGTTTAAAATTCCTACTTATTTTCTTCTACCATTTTCATTAAAATTGTTTCTTTTTTGTTTTACTTTTTATCTACTGTTGCTCTTCTAATTGTATCTTTTTTCACCTATTAATGTATTGAAATCAGCCCAAATCAGTAAATTTATGTTGTTTGTGTTTTTGTCTTTTTTTTCATCATGCTGATGCTTCTGCTTATATTGTTCTATTGTTCTTATTTACCATTGTTCTCCTGCGATTTTGCTTTCTTTTTCATTTCTTATTTCTTGTTTTACTCCCACTACTATTCCTCCTCTTGCTAACTTATTATACCAATTATCTTAAGTTGCATTGTCAAAATTTATAAATTTTTTTTTCGTTTTTGATTGACGTGTGTAAATTGTCTATGTACTTACTTATTTACTTTCTTACTTACTTATTTACTTTCTTATTTATTTTTAATTTTTTTTTATCTCTATTCTGTCAGTTTGATTTTATTTTTTTTTTATTTTACTTTCTCTATCCCACCATTTGTTTTTTTTTCTTTTCGATTTGTTTATTTTTTTTATTCTATTATTGCTTTTTTTAGCTTTGTTTCTATAGTTTGACCGTCTTTCTCATTCTTTTTTTTTTTAATTTTGTTTATTTCAAATTTTTCTATATACTTTTTTAAATTTTTTGTTCTAGTTTATGAATGCATTTTTTTTTCCTTGCTTTCTGGTTCTCTATCCCGCAGTCAATTACCGTTTCTGCCTTTGTTCCTCTATATGTCTATCTCTCTTTTATATTTTCGATTAATTCATTAAGTTCCCACTCATTTTCTTCTATCATTTTTATTAAAATTGTTCATTTTCTGCTTTTCTTTATAATCTGTTGCTCTTCTGATTGTATCTTTCTTCCCTTCTCAATTAGTAAATTTATGTTTATTATTTAATTATTATTTCCCCTATTGATGCTTCTGCTTATATTGTTCTTATTTCCCATTGTTTCCCAGCGATTTTGCTCTCGTCTTCATCTCCTTTTTTTATTCCTACTACAATTCTTCTTTTTGCTTTTTTGTTTTTTTTATTGTTGTTGCTTATCGTATTTTCTATCTGTATTTTTCCGATAATTTTCTTTTCATCTGTTTGCAATTTTTTCTTATTTATCTATAAAAAATTTTTATTTTTGTTTCTTATGCTTGCTACATTCTAAACTAGTGCTTTTATTATATTTTTTCTTGTTAGTCTTGTCAAGAGAGACATTTTTTTCATTGTTTTCTTAACTCTTTCACTTCTATACATCCTTGCTTTATTTGGTATCCCATCCGGTCCAGACGCCTATTTTCTTTATAGTTTTATGAGCTGCTGTTCCACTTCTTTTCTTCTTTTTTCTCTTCCTTTGCAAAAAACGCAAATTTTATTTTGTGTATTAATTTTTTTATTTTTATATTGCTGCTCTTTATTTGTATGTTTTCTTATATATTTTTTTATGTAGTTTATCTTTGTTTCTTTTTTATTTATCTATTGTTTCAGCTTGTTTTAATTTTTTTTTGTTTTTTGCATTTTCTATCTCACCATTTGTTTCTTTTTTATCATTTTTTTTATCATTTTTAAATTTGGTCTTTTCTAAACTTTTTCTATATATCTTTTTGGATTTCTTGTCCCAGTTTAATTAATAATGTCTTTCTTCTGCCTTTTTTCTTGGTTTTTTTTTTTTATTTTGGTTCTATTATTTTTTATTTGTATCTCTAGCGGTATATGATCTGATTTAATCCATTCGTCTATCTCAAATCTTTTCACTTTTTTCATGCTTTCTAGCTCACTATGTCGCAGTCAATTACAGTTTAAATCTTCCGCCCATTTTCATCTGCCATTTTTATTAAAATTATTTTTTTTCTGTGTTTTTTCTTTTTCTTCTTCTTAACAATTATTTTACCTTTTTTATGCATTGAAATAAGTAAATTTATGTTGTTTCTGTTTTTGTTTTATCTTCTATCTTTCTGTTATCATGCTGATGGCTCTGTTATATATTGTTCTTATTTCCCTTGGTTCTCCCGCATATTTATCTTTCTTTTTGTTTCCGTTTCGTTTTTTTTTTAATTCTTTTTTTGTTTTTACTTTCTTTATTATTCCTTCTCTAGGTCTTTTGTTTTTTTTGTTCGTTGCATATTGTACCTTCTATCTATATTAATCCGATAATTTTTGTTCTATCTCTTTACAATTTTTTCTTATTTACCTATGTGTCTACTATTTCTATTATCTCAAACTCTGCTATGTATTTCCAAAATTCTTTATCTTTTTTTTTATGCTTGCTACATATTATAATAATGCTTTTATTACATTTTTTTTATTAGTCTTGGCAAGATAGAGATTTTTTTCATTAATTTTTTAACTCTTTTACTTCAATACATTCTTGCCCCATTTGGTATTCCATCCGTTCCAGACGCCTATCTTCTTTATAGTTTTATAAGCTGCTGCTCCACCCCTTTTCTTCTTTTTTCTCTTCCTTTGCTAAAAACGCAAATTTTATTTTTTGTATTAATTTTTTTATTTTTATATTGCTCCGCTTTATTTGTATGTTTTCTTATATGTTTTTCTCTTTTTTATGTAGTTTATCTTTATTTCTTTTTAATTTATTTATTGTTTCAGCTTGTTTTAATTTTTTCTTTGGTTTTTTTCATTATTTGTATCACCATTATTTTTTTTTTCTTTTTTTCAATTTTTTTTTTATTTTATTATTATGTCTTTTACATTTGTTTATAATTTTTGTACCATCTTTCTTACTCTTTTTTCTTCAAATTTGGTCTTTTCCAAATTTTTCTTATATATTTTTGTGAATTTTTTGTTCTATTTTAATTAATAATGTCTCTTTTATGTCTTTTTTTTGGATTCGTTTTTTTTTTTCATTTTGGTTCTATCATTTTTTTTTTGTATCTCTAGCGGTATATGATCTGATTTAATCCATTCGCCTATCTCAAATTTTTTCACTTTTCTCATGTTTCCTGTATTTTTCCATCTTTTGTTGCTCTTCTGATTGTATGCTTTTCTTCTTTTTCACAATTTTTTTACCTATTTTTTTTATTCATGCATTGAAATCACCCCAATCCGTAAATTCATGTTTTTTCTGTTTTTGTTTTATTTTTTATCTTTCTGTTATCATGCTGATGTTTGTGTTATATATTGTTCTTATTTTCCATTGTTCTCTCGCATATTTATCTTTCTTTTTGCTTCCGTCTCGTTTTTTTTTTGTTAGCTTTTTTATTTTATTTTTTCTGTTTTTACTGTCTTTATTATTCCTTCTCTGGCTCTTTTGTTTTTTTTTGTTGTTTGTTGCATATTGTACCTTCTATCTGTATTAATCCGATAATTTTTCTTCTATCTCTTTACAATTTTTTCTTATTTACCTATGTGTCTACCATTTCTATTATCTCAAACTCTGCCATATATTTTCAAAATTTTTTATCTTTTTTATAATTTCTGCTAAATTTTCAAATACTGCCTTCATTACATTGTTTGTTTATATTAGTCTACTCAAGATTTAGATGGAAAAAATAAAAGATAAATAAATAAAAATAAAAATAAAAAAAAGATAGCAATTTTTTTAAACGTTGGGAGGGAGGAGAGTGGTTGAAAGTTTATATCTTAATTTTTGGGACAATCCCGCCACAGCAATCGCCGCCATCTTAATTTAAAGTTCAATTTTTTTGTTTTTCTAAAATAACTCGTTAATTTACAACTTTAGAGCAAAAATAATAACTTTCAAAGCTGTTGTAAATTCAGTTTTTTACAAGTTTATTTATTTATAATTCTACGCTAGGATTATTATATCTAGAGTTATACAAGATAACAAGTTTATAAGACAATTGTTTGTCAATAAACTACGCAATAAACAAAATATTTAAAAAATAAAAAAAAAATTACTTTGATTTGAGTATAAATCTGACAATATTAATCGTGAAGTATAAAAAGTACGAAAAGCAAAGTTGAAAAAAATAAAATTCCACCCATTACAATATTTTTTATAAACTTAACTTGATAATATAACTCTGCAAATATTAATCCTAGCGTTAAAATAATAATAACCAAACTTGAAGGAAATTGAATTTCTAACAACTTTGGATAACACCATTTTTGCTCTAAATTGTAAATTAACAAGTTAATTTAAAAAAACAAGAAAATTGAACATTAAATCAAAATGGCGGCAACTGCGTCGGCGGGATTGTCCCGAAATTAAAAATATAGACTTAAAAAAAAATTGCGGTCTCTAATTCTTTCTATTTAAGGTTATTTTAATGTCTTTTTTGACGGTTTTTTAACTGTAACAATGTAACAAAATAAACAAAATTGATATAATCAACTAGAATCGATTAAGATCTTCCTGATCTTAATTAGGTAATGAAGCTATTTTTAGGTTAAGTACTTTGGCCCTAAAAGTTTTTTTCCAAACATTCCAAAGTTTCTTAATAATTCTCTTTTCTTTCAAATGCACCCCATAGAATATCTTTTGCCACCTATGATAAAATTACACCTCGAGTCTCACATATCACCCTCCGAAAACCTTTTAAGTGAAATAAAAACAGCGGACGAAAAGCAAGCGAGACAGCTGAAGGGATAGAAAAAAATATATAATACGAACTTCCCATTCTAAAAATAGGAAATTCAGTGAACGAATGTTTTAAATATATCTATCTATAGGGGGCCATGGGGCGCTTAGTCTCGTGCCGGGAACGTCCGGGTGAATACACGATGTGCAAAAATAATTAAAAAAAAAATTATAATTATAATAGTAAAAAGTTGTGAATTATTAGTGCACTGTGTGGAAATTGAGACATTTGAGACAGAAAGGTATGAAACCGATCTCTAATTTATTTATTTAAAAAAAAAATTACCAAACCTAGTTTGATTTCTTTTTGTCCAAATAAAATAGTTTATGCAATATTTTTATTATTAACATTTTAGACCTATGCCAATAAATAATACCATTGTAAGTTCAAAACAGCCAAAAATTTAAATTTTTTTACCGGGTACATCTGTAACAAATGACAAAATTTGTTAATATAGGATTGTTTTACAATTTTAAAATTAATTTTACAATTAAATCTTAAAAATTTTATAGTAATTTATAAGCAGATAACGCCACATTACAAAAATTTGCAAAATAATATGCAACATAAAATAATTGTACTTCATAAATAGCTTTAACTAGTAAAATCGACAATATTAATTGTAATTGTGCAAAAATAAAAAAGAGGTTAGCAATAATTAATAGGGTTTATTATAACCTATGTAGGCACATTTAAGTCAAAAAAAGGGTATTTAAAAGATAATAAATGTAGCGTCAAAGAAAAAACTTTAGATTAGAAGTAGGGTGTCATATGCACTGGGATCTATTGGTCTAATATGCTCTCCTTTCTTCAGCTGTTTTAAGTTTGCGAAAATTTGCAAAATAAGATGCAACATAGAATAATTAAACTTCATAAATAGCTTTAACTAGCAAAATCGTCTATATTAACAGTTGTAATTGTGCAAAAATAAAAAAGAAGTTAGCAATTAGTAGGGTTTATTATAACCTATGTAGGCACATTTATGTCAAAAAAGAGGTATTTCAAAAATTATGAATGTAGCATCAAAGAAAAAAATTTAGATTAGAAGTAGGGTGTCATATGCACTGGGATCTATTGGTCTAATATGCTCTCCTTTCTTCAACTGTTTTGAATTTGCAAAAATTTGCAAAATAATATATAACATAAAATAATTAAACATCATAAATAGCTTTAGCTAGCAAAATCGTCTATATTAACAGTAAGTGCAAAAATAAAAAAAAAGGTTAGCAATTAATAGGGTTTATTATAACCTATGTAGGCACATTTAAGTCAAAAAGGGGTATATGGGGTATTTCAAAATTAATAAATGTAGCATCAAAAAAAAAATTCAGATTAGCAGTAGGGTGTCATATGCACTGAGATCTATTGGTCTAATATGTTTTCCTTTATATGCACTGAGATCTGTTGGTCTAATATGCTCCCATTTCTTGAGCTGTTTGAGATGTGTCGCAGTTTATAGCCAACTCTACAACGCTATAATAAATTCCAGCAGCTGGGATGACTTCAAGAATGATGTGTCTATCCAATTTGTATTCCTTGTACTATCTTCTTCTCTTTTCTGCAAAATCTGCATTGGATTTCTAAGCCAAGTTTCACTAGGTTTAGAAGACGATTGCAGAACTCTTTGGTCACTTTGCCTTTTCTAGACGGCCGTAACCGGTAAGGAAACCTGAGTATGCAAAACTTATTTTTAGTAAGGTTTAAATAAACTTTGGACCTTGCATGGTCAAACTCTTTAAGAAATTTCTTAGAATGTCTCAAACCAGGAAGATACAATCTTTTCTTTCATTTCGATTCTTTTCCTGTAGGTGTGCTTTTCTAAGCCACAGAATAGTTCTGGTCTTCTCTCAGCATTTTTGTTTTTTTTATCCAAGTGTCCGGGTGACCAAACAAGGAAAACATTGTTATTTGTGCCCAGTTTGTTTAACTTGCCACGGCATTTTCATGGCATTCTGGATCTGATGGCATGGAAACTTAGTGCTTTTATGGCTGCTTGATTATTGGTGTAAATTGCAGATTTACATTTTAGTTTATTTCTAAGTTAAACTGTACACATCTTCTGATGGTTTATATTTCTACCTGAAAGATGTTTGGAGTATGTTCCCATTGATTCTGAGTATTTGGTTCTAAGACTGACTATTCCTGCTCTTATGTTTCCATTGATTCTGAGCATGTAGTTCTAGGGCCGACTACTTCTGCTCCTGTGCCGTTATCTGTCTTGTAACTGTCATCATTTTATAGTATTCTTCTAGAACCGGTGGTGAGTTTGTTACTTTTACAATAAATTTTTTCTTAAAGATAGATATCTCTTTACTAGGTTGTCACTTGGAAGGTTTGAGAGATGCCCAAGACATCTGACTTTTAATTCTTTTATTTGCAGTGCTCTCTCTAGTCAGTCTAAGAATAATGCACAAACATGGTAGTCTTTAAACCTTCTCAAGGGTTTTCTTTGTGGTTATTTGTTCTGCCTTGATATGCTAGGCTATTGCCCTAGAGGTTATAATAGGTCTAATACTTCTATCGCACTGTTTTCAGGTTGCATCTTCATGCTTTACATGCCAGATTTCTGCAGACCATAAGCGCTTTAGTGCCTTTACTGGTACTTTTTTCTAAGTTATTGTTTTGTAGAAGTTTACTGTCTTGTACTAAATTCTTAGATATTTTCTTCTGACGTTCTTTTGATGGTTTCAAAATTTTCTTTTCCGAGTAAATGGTACAATGGCGGTTTTTGATGCGTTGATACTCTGGCAACTATGACAATATCATCGGCATATCCTATGTAGTCTATTTTCAATTATGTCACAGTACTTGAAATTTATCTACTATTAGAGTCTTCTTACTCTTTCTGAAGTGTGCTCCTAGTAGTTTTGACAGTGATGGTTTTACTACCCCTTACTTTGATTAATAAATTTGTGAAAATAACAGTTGTAAAAATAATTTACACTTTGTACATACGGCAGCGACGATTTATGACGATTTGTAGGTTATGTTAGATTTATAGATCCTCCGAGCGAATAAAAAAATACGTTTTTTTAAAATATTGAAACAGTCGACGTAGGCACACAACAATTCATCACAATTTGGTTATTAGCAATATTTAAAAAAATTAAATTGTGACACAATGTCATTCAAAATAAAATGTCACAATTTTACTGAATACTTTATGGAATAGTTTTATTATTCCATTTTAAGAATACCAGCCAAAGAAACATTTTGGAGACAAATGATAGGCTTGTCTATTCCTTTATTTAACTTTTTTTTATGCAACTGAAATAATTAACGTTCAAAGGCTAGCAGGCCAAGCAGTAACTAGATTTAGCTACATATATACATATTACATATGTATATATAGTATATACACCTAGGTCAAATCAATTCATTCTACACGCCATAGGACAAATCACTATAACCTAGGCTAAACTGGTTCATCCTGCCAATGATAAGATGAACTAGTTTAGCCTAGGCTATAACTATCCTATTATTATAGGTGAGCCAGTTTAGATTAGGCTGTAACTATTCTATTTTGACCAGAATGAATTAGTTTAGCCGAGGATATACTGATGTGTAGTATTGCAACAAAGCAGTATTTTTTAGCCTAGGTTGAATTGATTTATCCTGTTTACAATTTATGTGTTTCATAGTAAACTGATACGTCTTAGTCTGAACTAATTTTACCTATTTTATATGCTTAGTTTGAACTAATTTCTGAACAATTTTTTATGTAAATTCTAAGAAGAATGAATATATTTGATCTAGGCTAAATCGGTTTATCGTATCATTAACAGGCAGAACCCGTGTAGGATAGTTATTTCTTATGCTAAACTGGTTTATCCTATCATTTACAGGATGAACCTGTTTAGCCTAGGTCAAATCTGTTCGGCCTACTTAGGATTTACCTGTTTTAGGATTAACTGGTACGTTGATACCGATTTGACCTAGGTTGTATGCCTTCTCTGAATTAATTTCTGAAAAAAATTTGTCCTAGGTTAAACTGGCTCATCCTGTTGATGACAGAATGAATCAGGCTCATTCTGTTGATGACAGTTCTGTGATGGTTTTACTACCCCTTACTTCTTTTGGTCAGCATTTTCCACATCTATCTGACAATAGTAGATTCAACCTTTCTTCTCTCTAGCGCGACTTTGACAGATGCATGTGATGTATTGTCAAATTTGTCTGACATATTCGGAAAGGCACAAATTGCTGTTTCTTTTATGTTTAAAGATCTCTGAATACTATCTGTGAGCTGGTACAGGGCAGTTTCTGATGATTTGCCCGCCCTGTACGCGTGTTGACAGTCATGCAGTACTTTGTTTTGTAGAATCTTTATTGTGATATGATTATTTAATATTTTTTCCATTATCTTCAACAAGAACCATGTAAGACTGGTTAGTCGAAAACATTTGGGATCAGTCTCATTTTTTTTGTCTATTTTTGGTATCAAGGTGACTCTTGCTTTTGGCCAGTTTTTAGGTATTTGTCCGGTCTGTGAGATTCTGAGTAGGTCTGGCGTAATTTCTCCTATACTATTTTTATGTTGAAGTAGAACGCAGGGCTTACGTGATCTCTCAACAAAATAGGCGTCTCCTATCTTACAGGGTTGTCTTTAAAGAGTGCATGCTCTTCATGTGATAACGTTTTTCACAGCAAAACTGAACTATAACTGAAAAGCAAATCACGCCTTTCGGAGAGACCTCATTCCCATCACGTGATGAACACGCGTTGTGTTTTGTTTACATGCACTTCAACTTTAACGTGAAAATACTATAGTTTTTTTATAGTAAGGCTGGATGTATTCTATGTACTCCTGGTGACTTAGGTGTTACTAGCCTATTCAAGCCCTTGTTTGGTAAACACTTTCTTAACAAGTCGTAGTATTCTCTGCAAGGTACACTCTGTGATTGGTTGTTGCTACAACTCTTTTGTAGGAGTCGGCAAGAATGTAAATTTAAGAAATAAAGTAAATAGAGAAAAAAATAGTGTTGTTAGTCAACAAAGAATGTTTGCTAGTACGTCCAACCTAGTCATGTTTATTTTCTGCTTTTGTTTTTGTCTTTATCTATTTGTAGTCGCTTTTAATAACATTGTTTTTTGACTGTCACTTTTTCAATTCCCTTATTCATTTTTCTACATTATTTATTTTTTGATTTGTTTTTGTTTATGTTTCTGGCTTATATTGGGTCTTACTGTTGGTAACTTTAATTTCTATTAATCTGTTGAGGTTTGCTGTATGATATATTAGCTTTTTTGGATGACATTTGTACTTTTCTCTTTTTACTGTTAGTTGTTAAAACTGTCTTATTGGCCAGCACGCAGAATTAATTTTTTATCTTTATTTTATTATTTGTTGATCATTTGTTTTATTATCATATTGATCAATTTAGGCTTAGTGAGTCTCCCTGTCATATTTTTTTTGTAAACTTATTGTCATCTATTATTTTTTATACTCTCATTTGTGTTTATATTTAGTTTAACTGCTTTGTAAGTTTTATAAAGCGTTCTTTTAATGATTTTCTATTATCTAAGTAAGTTTGGTCAGTTTTTTAATATGAGAATCCATTCTATGGTGGTATTCTTATTGCATGACAATTCTCTACTTGTGATGGTTTTGCCGCATTAATTATCATGCCATTCCATTCTCCTCCGTGGCATTTTTCCGAACCGCAAACTTTATAAAGCGTTTTCGAGCTTTTTAGCCATTGCGTGCTCGCACTGCTAAGAAGCTTCACTTTTCTCACGTCGAAAATCATTCTTTTCTCTTCTTTTTTTTGTTTAAACATCCAAACGAGCGATTTGTTTCCATTATCAAAATCTACGAAACTTTAAATCTGAATATAAAAAACGTTATTATCTCGAGAAGTGGTAAATAGATACGAGGGCTAAAGTAGGACCAGGAAGAGGCAAGATTGGCTCGTTGCGATTAGCATATATATTGAGCTTCTAGTAAAAGGGAAGGTCCTTACATCGAAAAATGACATTTTCATTTTTCTCATGTAAATATTTGAGTTTTAGAAGATATAGGATGATCTCTAAGTAATATTTATTTCTGTATTCGAGTTCTGTAAGAAACTGTATAATAATTTTTATTTTATAAAAGGCAGATACCGATTTGACATTTATTTATTTCCAAATATAACTGACAAAAAACAACAATAGAATGAAAGAACAAGGCTGTAAACATACAAATAACATAACGCATAAAAAAAAATTAACAAATTACAAATTAGGACAGAAGCAGCATAATTAAACTAGAACCAAATAGTATATTGTTATACCAGTTGTCACAAACATGTCTTGTAAAACGAATGTATTATGCTATTTTGCTTTCATTAATTTAATTTAATATTAAGATGATGAAAATATAAAGAATCTAGGGATTTCATTTTCAGGTTGGTATAACGTTACAAACATAACATAACAATGACATTATCCTATTGTAAAGCGTCAATGTTTTTTTAGCAAGTAAGTCAAATTATTAATAAGAAAAGTTGACAAATTTTTATTTTAACAGTAATTTTTTTTATAATAATTACTAAATATAAAAAAATAATGGCGATTTTGTAGGTATATTCACATAGAAAAATGGTGGATGCGCCGGGATAATTAGTGATAAGTTCAGTCTAAAAGCTAATTTTTTGAATTTAATCTTTTTCAATGGCTCAACAAATATTTATTTTCTTTGATTGTATTATTTGATTATCAAGCGACAATGCTTATAAAATGGGTCAAACAAATGAACAATTAAAGACATCTAGATGCAGCCGAATCCATAGAAATAAGGCAAACATGCTTAACTAAGATAACAATGTTTTTTTAGTTTCTAAGTTGAATTATCAATAACAAATTGTACAAATTTCTATTTTAATATTAAACTTATTTATAGTTACTAAATATGAACAAAAAACTGCGATTTTGGTGGCATTGACATAGAAAAATGGTGGAAGCGCCGGGATATTCAGCTAGAAATTTAACTCTAAAGAATAACTTTTTGAATTTAATTTAGTTTGACAGATATTTATTGCCTTTGATGGCATTATTCAATTGTCTAGCGTCAAAGCTCATAGATTTGGTCAAACAAATGAACAACTATAGACATCTAGATGCAGCCAATCCATAGAAAATCACTTCATTTTTCTCATGTGAATATTTGAGTTTTAGAAGATATACGATGATCTCTAAGTAATATTTATTTCTGTATTCAAGTTCTGTAAAAAACTGTATGAAAATTTTTTTTTACAATAGACAGATTCGATTTGACATTTATTTATTTCCAAATATAACCGACAAAAAAACAACAATAGAATGAAAGAACAAGGCTGTAAACATACAAATAACAAAATGGAAAAAAAAAATTAACAAATTACAATTTAGGACAGAAGCAGCATAATTAAACTAGAACCAAATAGTATATTGCTATACAAGTTGCTACAAACATGTCTTGTGAAACGAGTGTATCATGCTATTTTGCTTTTATTGATATGTATAATTCAATATTAAGATAATGGAATTATAAAGAATCTAGGAATTTTTTTTTAGGTTGGTATAACGTTACAAACTTAACGTAACAATGACATAATCCTATTGTCAAGCGTCAATGTTTTTTTAGCTTCTAAGTCAAATTATTAATAGGAACAGTTGACAAATTTTTATTTTAATATTAAATTTTTTTATAATAATTATTAAATATAAAAAAATAATGGCGATTTTGAAGGAATTCACATAGAAGAATGGTGGAGGCGCCGAGATAATTAGCGATAAATTCAGTTTTAAAATTAATTTCTTGAATTTTTTTTTTTTTTTAATAGCACAACCAATATTTATTTTTTATGATTGTATTATTTAATTATCAAGAGTCAATGCTCATAAAATTGGTCAAACAAATAAACAAATAAAAACATCTAGATATATCCGAATCCATAGAAATTTATAAAAGTAAGACAAACACGCTTAACTAAGATAACAATGTTTTTTTAGATTCTAAGTCGGATTATTAATAACAAAATAATTATACAAATTTTTATTTTAATATTATCCTTATTTATAATTACTAAATATAAACAAAAAGTTGCAATTTTGGTAACATTGACATAGATAAATGGTGGAGGCGCCGGGATAATTAGCAATAAATTTAAATCTAAAGAATAATTTTTTCATTTAATTTAGTTTAATAGTTTGACAGATATTTATTGCTTTTGATAGCGTTATTCAATTGTTTAGCGTTAAAGCTCATAGATGTGGTGAAACAAATGAACAACTATAGACATCTAGATGCAGCCGAATCTATAGAAATTCATTTCATTTTTCTCATGTAAATATTTGAGTTTTAGAAGATATACGATGATCTCTAAGTAATATTTATTTCTGTATTCGAGTTCTGTAAGAAACTGTATAATAATTTTTATTTTATAAAAGGCAGATACCGATTTGACATTTATTTATTTCCAAATATAACTGACAAAAAACAACAATAGAATGAAAGAACAAGGCTGTAAACATACAAATAACATAATGCATAAAAAAAAATTAACAAATTACAAATTAGGACAGAAGCAGCATAATTAAACTAGAATCAAATAGTATATTGTTATACGAGTTGCCACAAACATGTCTTGTAAAACGAATGTATTATGCTATTTTGCTTTCATTACTATTAAGATGATGAAAATATAAAGAATCTAGGGATTTTTTTTTTCAGGTTGGTATAACGTTACAAACATTCACATAGCAATGACATTATCCTATTGTCAAGCGTAAATGTTTTTTTAGCTTCTATGTCAAATTATTAATAAAAGTTTACAAATTGTTATTTTAATATTAATTTTTTTTATAATAATTACTAAATATCAAAAAATAATTGCAATTTTGGAGGTATTTGCATAGAAAAATGGTGGAGGCGCCGGGATAATTAGCGATAAATTGAGTCTAAAAGTTAATTTTTTTTATTTATTTTTTTTTAATACTTTAACAAATATTTATTTTCTTTGATTGCATTATTTGATTATCAAGCGTCAATGCTCATAAAATTGGTCAAACAAATGAACAATTAAAGACATCTAGATGCAGCCGAATCCATAGAAATTTATAAAAATAAGGTAAACATGTTTAACTAAGATAACAATGTTTTTTTTAGTTTCCAAGTCGAATTGTTAATAACAAAATATACAAATTTTTATTTTAATATTAAACTTATTTATAATTACTAAATATAAACAAAAAGTTGCGATTTTGATGGCATTGACGTAGAAAAATGGCGGAGGCGCCGGGATAATTAGCTATAAATTTAAGTCTAAAGATAAATTTAAATTTTTTGAATTTTATTTGGTTTGACAGATATTTATTGCCTTTGATGGCATTATTCAACTGTTTAGCGTCAAAGCTAATAGAATTGGTCAAACAAATGAACAACTATAGACATCTAGATGCAGCCGAATCCATAGAAATTCATAAAAGTAAGAGAAACGTTTTTAACTAAGATAACAGTTTTCTTAGTTTTTTAGTCGGATTATTAATAGAAAAAGTTTACAAATTTTTATTTTAATGTTAAACTTGTTTATAATTACCAATTAAAAAAACAAGTTGCGATTTTGGTGGCATTAAGGTTAAAAAATTTTTTTTCTTAAAGTTATTTAACTTTGGTACTATATATTTGTTATGTTTACGTCTATTTTTATTATTGTTATTTGATATTATTTTTTTTAATTTTTATTTTAGTTTTTTGTAGCTAATGTTTCTTTATTATTTTGCTTTCTGTTACAATTTTAGTAGCTTTTTGCAAATATCTGTTTTCTTTGCTTACTTTGGTTTTTCTTTTATCTTTACTTTTTAGCGATTTTTAAACTTTTTTCATTTTACAGAAGCTACTTTGCATATATAAGCCCAAACTTGTCATTGCTAAATAATTCAAATCTAAACATATTGCAACTTGCTGGTGAGCTCCAATAAAAACAAAACACGTCTAAGTTTACAGATGTAGCTTGATTAAATTTGCATTGATTGTTTTATTTTTTCTTCTTAAAAGAAGTCTATCTTCTGCTTTTCGCCACCTGTCATATGTCATCTTGTTAGTAGCATTTCTTTCACTTTACTTTTTTTGAGGCTTTAAAGGCAAAATGAAAAAAAAAGACCGGGTTGTACAAAAATTCTACAAAAATTATGTTAAAAACAGAAAAAAAAACAGAAAAGAACAAGAGTAAAATGAGAAAAAAATTAAAATATAAGATTTGCATGACTGTATGAGAAAAAAAGTATGTTATAAAAAAAACGGCCGAAGGTATAAAAAAATTGATAAAATATTATGTAAGAAAGAAAAGAGAGTCTAAGAGCTGTGAGCAAGTGCAATAAAAATAAAAAATATATAGCAAAAAAATGCAAGAAAAAGAAAAAATTAAAGCAAAATATACATACGGATACATATAAAAATACAAAAGAAAACAAACACAGAAACTGCAAATTATGTAAAGTAAAAAAGTGTAAAGAGATAAAAAAAAAACGTAAGATGATAGATGAGCGAAGATGTACAGAGGCAAGAAAAAACAAAAAAGCAAAGTATATTAAAAAATATAAAAAAGTTGCAACAAAAGAGCTTTCAAAAGCTATTAAACAAGAAAAAACGAGAGAAAGAAAGGATTCATAGCAAGGTTTAAAGGCGAAAACAAAGAGAGGAGAAAGTTTATGTAGCAAGAAAGAAGATAACAAAGCATGTGAAAAAGAAGTCTGAAAAGACGAAAAAGATAAAAAAAATAAAAATGAAAAAAAGTGTGTGACTTCCAAAAGAGAAAAAAAAACAAAAATTCATATAATAAAGAGAAAAAAGGGCATAAAAAAACGAGAACTGAAGCTTATGTAAGAATATTTAGTGTCGCTAGCAATTATCGGCCGTTTTGCAGAATTAAAAATTGACCGGTAGTAGTACTTACAAAAATGACATTTGTTAAAAGTTGACACTTTACTTTTTTGAGCTTTGTAGGTGTAACCAGTTTTGACAGCTCTCTCATCATGTTTGACAGTTTTGAGGCTTTTGCTATAAAAATTATGTTACAAAAGCAAAAAAAAACAAACGGCAAAAAACAAATATAAAATAAGAAGAAAATAAAGAAAAAATAAAATTTAAGCATAACCTTATAAAAGAAAAAAATGTGTGTTATAGAAAAAAAACGGTCAAGGGTGTGATAAAAAGTTTTAGGTCAGAAAAGAGAGTGTAGGAGCTGTGAGCAAGTGCGATAGAGATGAAAAATATAGAGCAAACAACTGCAAAAAATAATAGCAAAATTTAGATGCGGATACAAATAGAAATACAAGAAAAAACAAACATAGAAAGTGCAAATTATGTAGAGCAAAAAAAATCAAACGCGCGTTATGAGAAAAAAGTTCAAAGAGATGAAAAAAAAAGCGTAAGATGATGGTTGAGCAAAGATGTACAGAACCAAGAAAAGAACAAAAAATATGAATAAAATACATCAAAAGAGCTACAAAAGCTATTAAACAAAAAAATTCGACAAAAAGGAAGGATTGATCGCAAGGTTTAAATGCAAAAACAAAGAAATAAAAAAGATTATATAAAGAAAAAAGATAACAATGCATGTGAGAAAGAAGTCTGAAGACATAAAAGAGATAAAAAAAGAAAGTAAAACAAAAAGAATTTAATTTGTAAGGCAAAAAAAAACAAAATAATGAAGAGAAAAAAAAAACATGAAGAAACGAAAACTAAAGATTATATAACAATTTTTTTTATAATGCCGTTTGCAATTATAGGCCGTTTTGTGAGTAAATAATTTTTTCAGTTTATTTTGATACAAATGAATTAATTATTTTTTAGGTTAGGTGTAGCATGTAAAAATGTTTAATTTTAAAAATGATTTGAATTTGTTGACAAAACACGTCTCAAAATGTTTAGCAAAAGCTTGCGTTGCTACTTCGCCTTGTTGCTTAACGCTGCGCCGCGTCTACGCAATACCACTCACACTTGCAAAATGCTATTTTCTAGACTAGTGCTACAAATATCTATTTGTATATTGGTTTCAATAAAGTATGTTCTGTTATGTTTTAATCATATCTTGACACTTAATGCTATTTTTATAAATAACCATAAACTGTTTAGTAATATTCCATAGATCACTTATAAACCGTTCCATATTCTCACAACCCAAATTGTTCTTTTCGATTGACAAAAACCACAAATTGGGAAAAAGATTTGCAATTTTTTTGGCATCTAATGTTGTAAGCTTGTTTTCGGCCAAATTCAATCGTTTTAGTTGTTTTAGACCCACAAATTCACTCCACGACACGTTCTGTAAACTGTTCCCCTTTAAATTTAAATCTTGCAATTTAGGCAAATTTACAAAAAGCCTTGGAGGCAAAGCCTCTAATTTGGGGTTTCCAACAATCGCTAGTTTTTCCAAATTTTTAAAATCTTCTAAAGCATTCGGTGAAATCCGTGCAATATTGGCATTTACAAGAATCAATTTTGTCAATTTCGATGAAACTATGCCCAAAAAATGTTTACCAAAATAGGTGAGATTAATGCCGGTTAAGGTTAGGGCTTCTAAATTGGGTAGTTGTGCAAAGAAATAGGAAGGAAGAGTCACAAAACAATTGCTACAAAAAAGAAGAGTAAATTCTTTAACATTTGCGCAATTTTTTAGGAGTCCAATTTCAAAATTTGGCGATGGTTTGATTGGTAGAAAATCTAGTTCAAGAGATTGTAATTTAGATGAGTGGCATAAAGCTCCATTTTCCACTTTTGTAAGAATACTATAACAAATTTTCAATTCCTTCAAATTTTGCATGTTTTGTAGATTGTTGGTGTACAAAATTCCATTAAGGTGCAATAAATGGGCATGGGTAAGATTGTGGTTGAGCCCAATAATTGGTGATTTGGATAATGTAAGGTTAGATATATCAACCAAGTGGTTACTCCAAATTTGACAGTTTTGGCAAAGGTTAAAAAATAATATCAAAACTAGGGAAATTGGCAAAAAGTTCTAAAAATTTAAAAATTAGCGTTAAACAATATAAGTAGAAAAATAAACATTTACCTTAAATGCCAAAAAATAAGCATTGATCTGCAATAACATATTTGTAATATTAAACTAATCATCAATTATTAATTTTGGGAGTTAATTAAAATTATCAGAGTTATCTTAAGGTCATAGTTGTTATACATTTTTAAAATAATAAGCTGCACGTTTAATGATTCGTGTTTAAATAACATTATAATACAAGAGATGTTTGATCTTTAATATCTTATAAAGATTTTATGTGTTATAATTTTAAATTTTTAATAAATGTGTAAGCAGAGTTACTGTTGTACAATTTTTTTTTATTTTTAACTGTTAGCTGAAGTCAGAGAATCGAAAACGTTTTATTTCATAACAAAAGTTGGTAATCTTTTGGTTGCCTGCGGCAACATGTATAATTGCAACACGTGTGAAGCGCGTTGAAGTACATTTTTATTTTTATTTTACTTAATTTTAATTTTATTGGTTTATTATATTTCATCTTCTTTTTTGTTTGCTTTTTTTTCTTTTTTTCTTTCTTTGCCTTGTTCATCTTTCTTTATTTTCTATTACCTTTTAATTTTTTTAGTTTTAATATTAATATTATTACTATAATGTTTATTATTATTATCAATAAAATTTGTATGAAAACAATGAATGTTAGGTGACATTCTTTACATTATAAAAACCGGTATGAACATAAACATCATGAATTTATGTTCTATCAGAACATAAACAAACAAATTTAATAAAACAAAATTTGATTAGTGGCATTTAGACATTATGTGTTGTCAAAAAAAAAATTTGAAAACGGTCTAAGAAATTATATTAAACGGATATTTTATTTTATTTTTATTTATTATTTAATATTTAGATATTCTCAAATCATCAGTGATTATAATTTGAAAAAATATATTTCTTTTTAGTGTACTTTTTTTATTAAGTTATTGCTTTCATATTCTAATATGTTTTTATTTAAATTTTTCTTTTATCAATATTTTTTATCGCTTTGTAATTCTAAAATTTTAATTTGTATTTTCAATCTAAACATTTTTTTTCTTCAAGTTCTGTATTATTTTGAGTTTATGTTTTATACAGTTTGATTTTTCCTATTGCATTTTCTAATTTTGCTCTGTTCTGTCATCAAAATTTCTTCTATCAATTTTTTTTTTTATAATTTTTTTGTTTTAGGTTTGGCTAAATAAATTGTAATTAACCATTAAGTTAATTATAATTTATTTATTTATATAGTTTATTTTAGCTTATTTTAGTTTATTTTAGTTTATTTTAGTTTATTTTAGTTTATTTTAGTGTATTTTAGTTTATGTTAGTTTATTTTAATTTGTTTTAGTTTATTTTAGTTTATTTCAGTTTATTTCAGTTTATTTTAGTTTATTTTAGATTATTTCAATTTATTTTAGTTTATTTTAGTTTATTTCAACTTATTTTAGTTTATTTTAGTTAAATTTAGATTATTTTAGTTTAATTTAGTTTATTATAGCTCAGTTTAATTTATGTAAGTTTATTACAGTTTTTTCCAGTTTATTTCAATTTATTTAAGTCTATTTTAGTTTATTCGAATTTAATATAATTTATTTTAGTTCAATTCAATTTATTTTATCTCAAAATTTAGCTGATTTTAGTAATAATATTTATTTATGGTTTATTGCAGCTTATTGATTTTATTTGAATTTATTTTAATTTATTTTAGTTTACTATAGTTTATTCTACTTTATTTTATTTTATTTTAACTCATTTTACTCTAATTTACTTTATTTTAGACCAATTTAGTTTATTCTAGTTTATTTTAGTGTAATCTAGTTTATTCAAATTGTTTTCAGTTTGCCATAGCTTATTTTAGATTTTTTCTAGTTTAATTCAGTTTATTTTAGTCTATTTTATTTAATTCTAGTTTAGTTCAATTGATTTTAATTTATTTCAGTTTAATTCAGTTTATTTTACTTTATTCTAGTTAATTTTAATTAGTTCACTTTGTTATTTTATTCAAGCTTATTATAATTTATTTTAGCTCATTCAAGTTTATTAAGTTTAAGCTTATTTCAATAAAATTTACTTATTCTAGTTTATTTTGGATTATTTTAGTTAAACTCAGAATATTTTAGTTTAATTTAGTTCAATGTAGCTCAGTTTAATTTACGTTAGTTTGTTACAGTTTTTTCTAGTTTGTTTCAATTTATTTTAGTATATTTTAGTTTAATTTATTTCAGCTCAAATTTTATAATGGTTTATTCCAGCTTATTCATTTCATTTGAATTCTATTTTTTTTTTTAGTTTATTCTACTTTACTTCAATTTTTTTTAGTCTATCTCAGTTTATTTTAGACCAAATTAGTTTATTTTAGTTTAGCTTACTTTATTTTAGCTCAATTTAGTTTATTCCAGTTTATTATAGTTTATTTTAGTTCAATTCTTTTGTATTAATTTAAATTAATTTTATCTTTTAATTATTTTTTATTTAATCTTGTCTAAGTTTGTTTTTAACACATAGCATGTTTTTGTTTTTTTCTGTATTAAAATTTCATTTCTCTTTATCTTTTATCAACACATTTTCCTTTCTTTTTAATTTTTCTTTGTGTAGCTTTTAATAAATTTTTGCGAAAATCTTAATTTAGCTTTTGTTGCTTTTATTTTTGTTATCGTTTTATTTATTTTATTTTTATTTTTGTTTATTTCAAATCTTTCTCTTATTAATATGTTTTTTTTAATTAAATTTTTGTTGTTGTTTTTGTTTTCCAACAACATTGTTTTATTATTTTTCTGTTTAAGGTTTGATTTTAATTGCATGTATTATGTATCTCGCGTTATTATTTAACATTACTTTTTTCTTCATTACTTTTTGTTTGGTTTGTTTTCTATTTATATATATTTATACTTTTCTGAGTTTTTAATATCTGTTTTATGTTGTTTTCTTCGTTTCTTAAATCAAATTTTTCAATCTAAACAGTTTCATTTCTATTGATTTGATTATATTTTTTGTTTGTGCTTTTATTCAATCTTTGTTCTTTTCTTTCCTAAGCGAATTTTCTTTTTCTGTATATAGCTTTTAATAAATTATTGCATAATTATTTTTTCCTTTGACATGCGTCTTTCCATTGTTTTTTTATCTTTATATTGATATTATTTTTATTTTGATCTATTTTAAACTTTCTTTTATCATCATGATCTTTTTATTTATTATTTTAATCTTTTTGTTCTCTTTTTACTAATGTTTTACATTTTTTATTTTTATTTTTTTCTCTCGTGTCTTCAATCTTAACATTTTTTTCTATATTATTTTCTACTATTGGTTTATATTCAGATCAAATTATTTTTTTTTAACATTTTGTTATATTTTAATTTTGGGTTTTTTTTTCACTGCATTTTCAAATTTTATTCAGTTTTATACTAAAATTTTCTTCTGTCAACCACATTTTCTTATTATTTTTTAGATTTAGGTTTGATTCTAATTGCATGTACTATCTGTCTCGCGTTATTATTTAAAATTATTGTTCTTTTTATGTATTTTTATATATTTTAATTATTTTTTTATGTTTGTTTTTTTTGTCTATTGTCTTATGTGGTTTTTCTAGTTTATTTAATCAAACTTTTAAGTGTAATCAGTTTCATTTTTATAAATTTAATTATATTTTTTGTTTATGCTTTACTTAATCTTATCTAAGTTTGCTTTCAACAATTTCTTTACTAGAATTTTCTTTCTTTTTTTTTATTGCATAATTATTTCTTAGTTTGACATTTGTTTTTGTATCTATTTTTTCATATTATTTTTATCTTCAAACTTTCTCTTATAAACATTTTTTTTTTATTTAGTTTTTTTTGATAATTTTTTGCTTCTTTATCTATTCAAACCCTCTTCCGTCCTCCGTCTTCCGATGTCATTCATTAAATTTTCTAACTTTTGTTTTTGCTATAATAATTCTGTTTTTATTTTATCTTTTTTTTTCTTAAATATTTTGGTTATCTTCTAGTCTACCACCTTAAGTGTTCTTTATTGTATTTTGTCTCTTTCAGTCATTCTATTTTTTTTTGCCTGTATACAGACAGACTTAAATATATTTTAGCTAAGTCTGGTAGCAATTTTTTCTCTTCACTCACCTCAACCTCTCAACCTCTCCTGAAGGATCATACTGGAAGTTTTATATCCCGAACCGATCAACGTTATCTCTCTATAATTTTTCTTATTCTTTTTGTTGTATAAGGCCTACTTTCTATTCATCCGATAGTTTATTTTTATACAGTATTTTTTTTAATAGTAAGTACTTTTTTCTTTAATTTAATTACTTGCTTTTTACTTCTTCTAATGCAAGTTTTTTTTACTTTTGTTTTTTCCAACTGCTTTTCCGGCTCCTCTCATTATTTTATCCAAATATTTTTGTCATTTTTCTATCTCTATTAATTTTTCGATATTTTTTGATCATTTTTTGCTATTATTTTAAGTCTGTTTTAAGTATGTTTTCTATATTTTAAGTCTTTGACTCTTTCTTCAGCTTTTTCTTTACATTACAAACATGTACTCTTTTTTTTTCTCTATGTATTCTTCCTTTGATACATTTTTCTTTAATTTTTTTTAATTTGTTTATTTTTTTTTGTTTTCTTTTTTAAAATTTTTGTATTGTTCAGAAAAAAAATATGCATATATGTATGTATTTTGTAGATAAAGATACTTCTCACACTTCATCCGTGCAATAAAACTACCCCTTATTTCTATCCTATCATCTCTAGGTGCTTCTTTCTTGTTGAATTTATTTATTTGCTTTTTTACTCCTTCTAATGTGCGTTTATTTTTGATTTTTTTAATTGTTTTTTTTTGTACTTTTATTATTTTCTCAAAACGTTATATGTAGTCATTTTTCTATCTACATTGATTCTTTAATATCTTCCGTTCATTTTCTGTTTTTATTTATATATTTCCACTTTTTTGTTTAATTTTTTAGTTTTCTTTTATTTAGTCTTTGACTCTTTTTTTATCCTTTATTTCTCCATGTATTTTTTCTTTTTAATGCATTTTATTCTTTTATTTTTTTTTAGTTTTTTTATCTTTTTTTTTCTCTGTAATTTTTTAGTGTCTTTAGAATATATTGTTTTGAAAGTTTAGGTTTAATGTAATAGTCAAAAATTAGTAAAAAGGTCACCAAAATCTAAATGAATTTCTATGCTACTACCCCTTATATTAAATTAGTTGATTTTGTACATACGATCCCTACGGCTTGTACGTCCAATTAATTAAATTATCAATCTTGCGCAAAATGTCCCCATTTTCTCTAATTTCCATCAATTGTTCCATCGAATCGAGAAACTTTTCAAGTGGAAATCTCCGTTTTCGTGAAAAGATAACACAAGAATCAATCTTATTCTCCAACCAACAGCGGCACAGAATTACGGAAAATTTGTCAAAAGATAAGTAAAAACCAGGGACCAGTGGTAGAGCAACTAAACCGAAAAAAAATCTTTTCCTACACCATTAGCTTCGAACTGAAATAAATCTGGGCAGGCTAAAAGTGACGCTTTGTTCCGGCCGAGGCTGTATAATTCGGATATATCTAGTGAAAAGCTTTTTGATACATAGTGATGTGATGAGGGTATAAATATTTACGGGACCGTATAACCTAATGACCGATTTTTTCGATCAAGTAAATTGAGGGGATGATAAATGCTTAAATAGAGCTTTTATAGACTGTGAGACAAATTTCAAAGTTTTGCAAAGTTGACTTTTAAAGGGCAAATCAATATTTGACATCTTTCTTTTCCGTTAAGGTCAATCATATTTCACAATCTGAAAATAGTATATTAAAAAAAATGTCTAAAAATGTATTATCTGATAAGTCCGAAATAACCTAACAATACCGAATGTAGCGTAAGCAACAAAACTTTTGCAGTTTTGTTTGAAACCAATTTTTCTTCTGTTTTAACCACTAAACCACTTTTCAAAATACTCTGAATTTAAAATTAATACGTATTTTCTTTTAAAGATATAACAGTAAATAATCTGAAAGTAAAAATTAATTATAATGACATTGACATTTGACGTAATTATGACAGCTATAGCTATCTTTAAAAACTAAAAACATATTGTCTATAGATATCTAGTGCCTTTAAAGATATCTACAAAATACTCCGAATTGAAAACATTAATAAGCATATTAAAGACTCAAATTTGAAAAATTACTTTAAAACATTAAATTAAAAAAAAATTAAACAAAAAATTATTAGATTTAGACATACAGCTTTTGATACATATCTGGTGATTGCTAAAGCACCAATGTACTAGATAACACTTGAGGAATAGGATTATAGGACAGCATTGAAATCATTCCAATAATGAAAGCCAATGCTGAACTTTTATTTACGGTTAGACTTTATCACCGTTTGGAAATGTAACAATCGGGTATTATATTTTTACAGGGACTACTTATCTATATATATAAAAAAAAGTCGTGTTTGTTACAACACTTATAACTCGAGAACGGCTGGACCGATTGCCATGGTTTTTGATTTGTTGTTAATTATTTCAATAGATGCTGATTTGTTTATTACATGTCAAACATTTGTTGTCCAATCCTGTCAAATAGTGTAACAACTATTTTCTTTTATTTGGAGCTTATGGCCTGGTTGCTGAGACCTTAAGCCACAACTTTATTTTTTTCTGAAGACATCTTGTGTGCGTTCAGAAATTTATTTTTTGTAAAATGTCTACAAAGTTCAGGTACTGTTATATTTGTTTTTAATTCCCGAAAATAATACCTAAGATTTATTCTACAGTAAAAACATAAAATCATCGGAAAGGAACGGAATTTAGGGAATAATAAATCAGTTGGTAAAGGTTATAAGATTAAGGAAAAAAAATCTACAGGTTAAGAAAAGTGTAAATGTCTTTTTATAGGTTGTCTATGATTTTTCTTGATAAGCTATTCATACGTAGTGGTTATATACTCTTTGAGCTATTGTCTATGTCTCGAAAGTTCAGGCACTGTTATTATATTTGGTGGTTTTATGCGAGTGCACATTTTAATAACACTGCCGCGTCCTAGAAGATCTAATCTTTCCCAGCGAAGCCGTAATGCAATTAGGCAACGGAATATCGCGAGTCAATTATCTGCGAGAAATTGCACGCGTCGATACTTAAAGGAAAATTTAAAGATGAGGAAGTTCTTATTCCAAGGATTTCGATGATCCCAACGGATATGCCCTTTGAGTTTAAACAAATTCAATTCCTGATTCGTCTTGCCTTCGCCATGACGATCAACAAATGACAGGGCTAATTCTTGACTATTTGTGGCCTCAATCTAGAAAATGCATGTTTTTCTCATGGTCAATTGTACGTGGCATGCTCACGTGTCGGCAAACCATCCGCTTTATTTGTTCTTGCGCCTGACCAAAAAACAAAGAATGTCGTTGACCACAAGGTGCTTGAATAAAAATCCTATTAATGAATTAATCTGAGCTTTAATTTTTTTTCCCAATCTGCACAACATAGTTTTCAATCATTTTTTTCTGAGATGAGTTTGAAGTACTTTTTATTTTGTTTTTAATTTTATTCTCATTCTGTATGTATGTTTTCATCATCATTCATCATAATAAAATACTTTTATGTTTCTATCTATATAATAGCTATTTTTGTCACAAGTACATAATCTATGACTTTTTTGGACGAGTCGAGTTTATGGCCAAGCGAAGCGCGGCCATAATAAAGACGAGTCATATCAACATAAATTTTATGTTCGACTGCATCATATTGATAAGGTTTTTGACATTGTTTAGTGTCCAAAATCTACCACTTTTTTGGACTAGTACCTTTTGTTTATTTTTTTGGACTCATCTGTCATTGTCAAGTATAAATGTCGAACTAAATAAATAATTTATTTTCGTCAAAAAATTACAAATATTAACAAGAAAACACACTGCTCTATGAGTGAGGATCAATTAATTAATTATTGTTATAGAAATTAATGTTTAAAACACATTTTTGTTGTCACAAATAGTAACGCCCGACGATAAAGAATTCTCCGAATTTCGAATTTGAATGGTTGACGATGAGGGATTCCCTGGAAGAAAATCTTTCCCCAAGATTTTGCTAGCAGTACCTATTTTAGTGTTTTCTGATTGAACTATATATCCTTCTGCGACGGACGACGAAGACCATCCTCCATGTCATATTTTGAAAAATTTTACGTTTCTATAAACAAAAACAGTTGTTAGCAACCGTTACCCTGGAGGCACCCAAGCTAAACTCAGTACATGATCTGGATGATCTCCTGTATCTTCGTGTCAGCGTATTTTCCCAATTATTTCTTCAAAGCAGTCGAGCATAAAGCTTTGTTTGCCACTCGTACATAATCTGACTTGTTTTGGACTCGTCTTTATTATGGCCGCGCTTCGCTTGGCCATAAACTCGACTCGTCCAAAAAAGTCATAGATTATGTTTGTGACAAAAATAGCTATTTTTGTTTCTATCTATATAAATATATTATTTTGTATCATTGTTTTACGTTCATCAAAGCCTAAATTAGTTCAGCTAAAAAGTAACACGACATTCATTGACTGTTAGGCGGTACGAAGTTCGCCGGGTCAGCTAGTTATTTAATAAAATAAAGACTACCATACATTAGGAAAGTTAGGTGGATTTAATAGTGAAAACTTACAATTGAAAAATTGAAAGTTCTTTAAAAAATATGTTGTTAGCCGCCAGCTACTTACTATTGACCACTTTGCAGGATCCACCTAAGCCTCAAGACTATGAAATTTTTAATTTTTTTCTTTAACTTTTTTTTGTTGAAGTAATAATAAGTGTTTTTACTTATCTTTCATCATATTTGTTCAATTTTTTAAACCATATACTGTTTTAATCCGTTTTCATTAATTTAAAAACTGTTTTTAATATTTTTTTCTATGGGGAAAAGCAACTTTTGCTGTTTTTGGGAAAATATATATTGCCTGATCAGAAATTGAGTGTTATCATTGACTAAATATACCAGGTTTACTTAGTCTATGGTGTTATACAAAATAACATAAAAAATAAATAATTGTTGTAAAATAAAGTGATGACGTTGACTATCTTGGCTTAGATTTTTTTCTTTTTTCAAAATTTTCAATTAACTTAAAAAATAAATAATTTGTAAGACGAAACTGTTTTTTTTTTCTATTTCTGTCTATAGTTTCAGAATTGTTTTTTTTCAAAAATTTGTTGCTTTACTTTTAGTGTTGAGTTTTTGCGGTTTTTATTATGTTTTCTACAAAAGATGAGCGTGTTCAAAGTTGAATTATTCTGTACTTTTTATTAGCCTTAAACATCTAATTTTAATATTTAGTACAAAATTGTAAATGTTTTTAATTTTAATTCTAAACTCAAAATGTTAGTAAGTAACTTTTGGTACAAAAGCATAATGTAAATTTACCCAAGATGGCCAAAAGTACTAGAAATGTAAGAATCGCCAACTCCTCGACCGCGGGGGACTCCAGGGGGTAACCCAGGACTGGGCTCAGATGTCAATCCTGGACTAGGTTCAGGCAACTTTTCTGGACTGGGCTCAGGCGACTGTCCTGGAATAGGCTTAGGCTTTACGGTTGGAGCCGCAGAGGTAGCAGTCGCTAAGAGACTAATTACCAAAACGCAAGCAATCTATAAAGAAAAATAAAAAAATATATTATTTAATTTTCTAAATAAAAATATAATAAGAAAATAAATTTATACTCATTTTGGCAACATAATGGCTACTTACAACCCACTTCATGTTGATAAATTAATTGTTGTTGTTGTTGTTGTATAGTCACAAAAATTATGAATATACGAAATATTTGTATGGCTTATATAGAAAAATATGTCCTCGATTTTTTTTTCTAGCAAAATTTCGCAATTTAAATTCACCATAAATTTGAACATTTTTGTTTCTAATCCAGATTATTGCATTAATAACAAATAAACAATAGTAGTTTTGGGAGTGGTTTGAACTAAAGCCAACAATATTCTAATTAAAACAAAACAAATTAGATGACGACTTACGTCAAATGAATACCTACGTGGCAAAAGCTCGCAAATTTTTTTTTTTTTTGTTTATTTCAATTATATTTTAGTATTTTATCTAAGATCTATTTTAAAGAAGAAAACATTTTTGACGTATCTAGTCTCTACTGTTTTCAAAAATAGTAAAATGCTTGCATATGTTTGCATATGTTTGCAACTGTTTACAAAAATTAGAAAATTGAATATTTTTTATATTGTTTTTACTCTTTTTGATTCTTTTTTGTTTTTCTATGTATCTTTATCCGCCTTTCATTTTATTAGTTTGCCTATTGTCTTGCTTTTCTCTTTTTCTGAATTAGTTCTATGCTATATACTTTTTGCTCACAGCATTTGGTTTTTTATTTTAACTATTTACAGCTTTACCCCTTGCCAAAAAAATTGTTTCATATGTATATCTTGAGAGCTCTTTAGATCACCAAGTAGTCATCATCACAAGATGAAAAAAACTGAATTATTATTTGCTTAAATTTACCTGGCTTATTAATTTTTTGTAGATATTTCTTAGTAATCCGACTTAAGATCTGAAAAAAAGACTGTTAAAAGTGTTAAGAGCATTTGCCTTGATTTTATAAACTCCAATAAATTCAGCGGCGTCCAGATAGCTATAGTTATTTATTGGCTTGACTAATTTTAAGCTGCTAATATGATAAGTGCTATCAAAGACGTGCTCTGGTATAATAGATTTGTCCAATCTGCCGTATTTTAAATGAGCTAAATGCTCTTTGTATCAAGTTTGAACTGACCTACGCGTTTGCTATATATAACAGTTTTTACATTCTATGCGATAAATTCCAGATTTTTCTAAAAATAATGTTTTGTCTTTTAAACTTCTTAACAATTTTTTTTAATATCACTGATAAACCGTTTTTTATTTAAAAAGTTGTGTATTTAGTAATATTTGTTTTAAAGTTTTGTTTATTCATATTTTTGTTTACTATTTCTTTATTATAAACTAGCTGACTTGGCGAGCTTCGTACCGCCTAACAGTCAATGAATGTCGTGTTACTTTTTAGCTGAACTAATTTAGGCTTTGATGAACGTAAAACAATGATACAAAATAATATATTTATATAGATAGAAACAAAAAAGTATTTTATTATGATGAATGATGATGAAAACATACATACAGAATGAGAATAAAAATAAAAAATAATAATTAAGTACTTCAAACTCATATCAGAAAAAAATGATTGTGCAGATTGGGGAAAAAAAATAAAACTTGGATTAATTCATTAATAGGATTTTCATTCAAGCACTTTGTGGTAAACGACATTCTTTGTTTTTTGGTCAGGCGCAAGAACAAATAAAGCGGATGGTTTGCCGACACGTGAGCATGCCACGTACAATTGACCATGAGAAAAACATGCATTTTCTAGATTGAGGCCACAAATAGTCAAGGATTAGCCCTGTGATGTGTTGATCGTCATGACAAAGGCAAGACGAATCGGAAATTGAATTCGTTTAAACTCAAAGAGCATATCCGTTGGTATCACGGAATTCTTGGAATAAGAACTTCCTCATCTTTAAATTTTCCTTCAAGTATCGACGCGTGCAATTTCTCGCAGATAATTGACTCGCGATATTCCGTTGCCTAATTGCATTACGGCTTCGCTGGGAAAGATTAGATCTTCTAGGACGCGGCATTGTTATTAAAATGTGCACTCGCATAAAACCACCAAATATAATAACAGTGCCTGAACTTTCGAGACATAGACAATAGCTCAAAGAGTATATAACCACTACGTATGAATAGCTTATCAAGAAAAATCATAGACAACCTATAAAAAGACATTTACACTTTTTTTAACCTGTAGATTTTTTTCCTTAATCTTATAACGTTTTCCAACTGATTTTTTATTTCCTAAATTCCGTTCCTTTCCGATGATTTTATGTTTTTACTGTAGAATAAATCTTTGGTATTATTTTCGGGAATTAAAAACAAATATAACAGTACCTGAACTTTGTAGACATTTTACAAAAAATAAATTTCTGAACGCACACATGAAGTCTTCAGAAAAAAATTAAGTTGTGGCTTAAAGGTCTCAGCAACCAGGCCATAAGCTCCAAAATAAAATAGTTGTTACACTATTTGACAGGATTGGACAACAAATGTTTGACATGTAATAAACAAATCAGCATCTATTGAAATGATTAAGTATTCATTACACATATCGAGTTTTCATTGTTTTTAAGATGTATTCTGCTATTCGGGGCGGAAACAAATCCAACAAATCAAAAACCATGGCAATCGGTCCAGCCGTTCTCGAGTTATAAGTGTTGTAACAAACACGACTTTCTTTTATATATATAGATATTAATATTGGCAATTTTTTTTATAAATGATTTTTCTTTATTAAAGGTTGTTTACTGAGAGGAAAGGTCAATAATATATTTTTATTATACTCAAATACCTGAGCTTACTATTTTATTGTAAACAAGGATTTGAGTCATAAGGTATGTACCGGGTATTCAATATTAAGGGAATTCTTTAAATCCCTTAATATTAAATAAAAAAGCACACGCGGCACAACAGTCTTTACGGCTGTTTTTTTTAGCCGCGTCTTAGATTCGTTCTAAAATTGATGATAATATTAAAATCTACGACAGAAACTATAGTTTAATACCTGGAGTACGGTCTATGTGCGGCGCATCTCTGACTGTTCGGTTGTACTCTCATAAAGTCTCTATGCAATTACTAATTGCAGATTGCTATCCTGGTTCTCTACTTCTTCAAACAGAGGCGAAGAGAAAGAGTAGTAAAAATATTAATTTAAAAAAAAAAAGTTTAAATCAAAAGTTCTGCAAAAAATTGCGATTACACATTGAAATATTTTTTCATCTATATCATTGTCTGATCTAGCCCATCTGATACTGCTTCTATTCAATCTATTTTTTTTTATTTTTCTATCATGTTGTGCTTACTAAGCTTATTCTTTTATTGTTTTTAGATTTTTTTGTTTTCTCTTTTTATTTATAAAGATAAGAGACTTATCCTTTATTGATATGGCATTCTTCTTTTCTGCCATACATTGTTTATAAACATATACTCATATACATTTCTAAACATTAATGTTTAAGTCACTTTTTCTGTGCTGTATATCTTAATTTTGTTCGCTAGTTTATCTTTTCTTATTGTTTTATTATTTATTTTTTAGTGTTTTTGTATTTACGTGTACAGACCCAGCTGGCTGTGCCCAAGCACAGGGTTTTTGAAATTAACGCGTTATAACTTTGAAAATATTAATTCTAGGAAAAAAAGTTTAAATTACAAGTTGTAGAAAATTTATCATGATTATCGGCTATTATTATTTAGTTAAAATATTATTTAAACAATTATTAGTAGAAATATCGTTATATAGTTTATTTTAGTTTATTCTAGTTTATTTTAGTTTATTTTAGTTTATTTTAGTTTATTTTAGTTTATTTTAGTTTATTTTAGTTTATTTTAGTTTATTTTAGTTTATTTTAGTTTATTTTAGTTTATTTTAGTTTATTTTAGTTTATTTTAGTTTATTTTAGTTTATTTTAGTTTACGTTAGTTTATTTTAGTTTATTTTAGTTTATTTTAGCTTATTTTAGTTTATTTTAGTTTATTTTAGTTTATTTTAGTTGATTTTAGTTGATTTTAGTTTATTTTAGTTTATTTTAGTTTATTTTAGTTTATTTTAGTTTATTTTAGTTTATTTTAGTTTATTTTAGTTTATTTTAGTTTATTTTAGTTTATTTTAGTTTATTTTAGTTTATTTTAGTTTAATTTAGTTTAATTTAGTTTATTTTAGTTTATTTTAGTTTATTTTAGTTTATTTTGGTTTCTTTTAGTTTATTTTAGTTTATCTTAGTTTATTTTAATTTATTTTAGTTTGCTTTAGTTTATTTTAATTTAATTCAATTATTTTTAAATTAATTTATTTTCTTTTAGTTTATTTCAATTTATTCCAATTTATTTTAATGTATTTTAGCTTATTCTAGTTTAATTTAGTTTATTTTAAATTTTTCAAGTATATTTTAGTTTATTTTGATAAATTTCAGTCCAATTTAATTTAATTTAGTTTAATTTATTTTAATTCAATTCCGTTTAGGTTGAGTAAAAAAAGATTTTTTTTTAATTATATCTTGATCAATTTGGTTCATTTCCGTTCAATTCAGTTTGATTTTGCTCAATTAAGCTTATTTTAGTTTATTTCAGTGTCTTTTTAGTTTATTTTAATTTATTTTAGTTTATTTTAGTTTACTGTAGTTTATTTTAGTTTATTTTTGTTTATTCTAGTTCATTTTAATTAATTTTAGACTATTTTTGTTCACTTCAGATTAATTTAGTTTATTTCAGTTTGATTTAGTTCTTTTTAGTTCATTTCAGTTTATTAAAGTCTATTTTAATTTATTTTGGTTTATTTTAGTTTATTTAGTTTAATTTGTTTTATTTGAGCTTATTTTAGTTTATTTGAGCTCATTTTAGTTTAATTCAGTTTATGATAGTTTATCTCAGTTCCTGCCAGATTATTTCAATTTATTCTGGTTTATTTTAATTTATTTTAGATTGTTTTAATTTATTTTAGATTAATTCACTTCATTTTAGTTCAATATAATTCATTTGAGTTTATTTCAGTTTATTCAAGTTTATTTTAATTTATTTTGGCTTATTTTAGTTTATTATAGTTAATTTTAATTTATTTCAGTGTAATTTAGTTTATTTCAGATTATTTTAATTTAGCTTAGTCTATTTTAGTTTAATAAAAAAATAGCATTTTTATACCATATGTTTAAAAAAAAATCGCTTAAGCAGACTATAAAAAAAACAAAGCATTAAAAGCGTATGGTCTAATTTGCATATTAGGTAAGCGTAAATTTGTTTTTTAGCTTCTCTAATCGTATAAATTACGCCTTGTCAACTGCTATGGTAGTTAGATTTTTCCACATGCAGCAACCCATCTGACAATTAAAAAATATCACCCTAATCAATTTACTTTAAAAGTTAGTCATTAGATTATTATTAAGTCCAAAATTTAATTAAAAAAATGATTTTTTAACGCCAGCCATTATTGACTGTTTTGCAGGATTCAAAATCGGCCTAAAACCGCAATTTCTTAACCTAGTATTTACAACAGTGACGTTTGTTAAGAGTTTACTAGAGGTGAAAGAGAAATCAAAACCTGGCATTGCATAAATAAACAAATAAAATCTGTGAGTAAACAATTTTTTCAGTTTATCTTTATGCAGATGTAATCACGTGATGTCAATTGCTTTTTAAATTAAAAAAAATGTTTTAAAAAAATTTTTTTTGAAGATTTTATATATCTTAATAATTTAGTTCATTTTCAGTTCAATTCAGTTTTTTTTGTTCAATTCAGCTTTCATTTTTTCAGTTTATTCTAGTTTATTTCAATTAATTGTAGTTTATTATAACCTATTTTACTTCATTTTAATTTATTTTAGATTATTTTAGTTTAATTTAGTTTATTCAAGTTTATTCTAATTTATTTGAATTCATTTTAGTTAATATTAATTAATTTTAGTTTAATTCAGTTTATTTAAGTTTATTTCAATTCATTTTAATTTATTTCAGTTTATTTTAGCTCATTTATTATTTAAAGCTCTTTCAATTTTTTTAAATAAGGGCTCCGAATGAACTTTAAAATTAAAAAATTAAAATAATTTTTTTTATATACTTGAAATGTCAAAAATGCTAAAGAAGTAACTGATTTTGTATTAATGGGCATTTTTTGAAGTAAAAATTGAGCAATTGATTGAAAAGCTTTCGATTATTATTGTTTATTATTATTGTGTATTATTATTGTTTAGCATGTTGGCAATCAAATTGTAACGTGAAAGCTGTACAATTTGTTTATTTAGCTTATTTACACACTTATTTATTTATGTACTAATATTACACTAATTATATGGAAGTTGTTAAAACACTTTGTATATTTGATTTATATTTATGTAGATACAGTCGTGTTGCTTCCTCAGTTGGATCTCTACTTTGAACTTGAACTGACTTCCACTCTCGCTTGCTGCTTGCTTATATCGCGTTTGGCACCTGCAGTCTAGAACCAGCTACTGGACAATAGTCTCGAATCTTTAATTTTGATCAATTTATTCATTTGTTTTTTGTAAATAAATATCAACGCTTATAATAAGAAAAATTTACTATGACATAAAAGTAATATTCTGAAAAAAGCTTTATTTATTGCTTTGATAGTAAATAAATACTCATAAATTTTTTTTCACATAAATTGTTTTTCATAAAAAGAATTCGGTTATGGGAAGTAGGATTATTTTATTTCTCGTTAATCACTAAAAAGGCGCTAAATATAAAAATGTTATAGAAAAGTCGTTTTTTATTTCTTGACTTTTAAACGAGTTTTTAACCGAGACTGTATCGAAGCGTTTTTGGGGACACATTAGAAGTTGCAGAGGTTGTTCGTTTACATTCTTTTCTAAGAATCGGATATTAATCTTTTGACACCCATTTGGGTCACTTTTTGCATTTTTATAATAGAAAAAAGCAGTATAAAAGCCAGAAAATTGATACATCTATCACTTTTATTATAACATTAATATATAGCACCATTCGACATCTACTTATAGCACCTAATAAACATCTACTTCCGGGGCGTGAGCTGCTTTTAAAAATAAATTTTCTATTAGACACAAACCTTTTCTCTCTTTTTCCTCATTTTCAGCTACAATCTTTTATTTTTGAGAAAAGCGAGAAAATTGTCGCCGAAGAAGAAACCATCACAGCGGAAACTCCGGTCGCGCCGTTTGACGTCACTTCCTGTGGAATTCTGTCTTTTCCGGTAAACCAGGGAATGTCATCGTAAAACACGTCGCATTATTTTACAGAGCGTCCTTTTGTACTGTAATTTCGTTCGAGGTATGTCGGCTCTGCTGCACAAACATAATACAATATAGCTTTTTGACATTTCTAAAATTTTTCTTAAACTTAAAATGTCAGAGAAACAGCTGTCAGACGACGTGAAATAATAATGAAAAACAATCGTAGACAGCTAGAAAAACAAATAAAAATCAGATAAATAGAAACGCATTAGAGAAATTGTGAATTTTTTTAAATCTACTTATTTTTGTGTGGCAAATTTTAAATTATATAGTGTTGAAGAACAATCGGCTTAACTATATTGCTCACCAAATAGTTTTTTTCTTACTTTATTCTCAAACTGTAAGAGTCTGTAAGAAAAAATTATAGCCAAAAACTAGGGTCAAGTGGTTGTCTTGTGCTGTAAATGGTAAGAGTCACCAGAAGACAAACACGCCAGAGTCTAATTTTTGTTGAATTTTAGAAAAAACTCGAGTTTAAAATTATTAAAATTACCATATTATAACAGTTTATTTTTAAACATAATTATGTTATAAAGTGCATTTGAACACGCAGGCTGGTTAACAAAAAAAAGCAAAAAAATCTATAAGCATTTTTCTTTTAAAATTTTTATTTATTTACAAAAATAAATAAACAGTTTTAGCTTTTTTATTTATATAATTTATTTAACTCTTTATTTTTTCTTACTCTTATGGCATACAATTTTATCTGATTTATTCTTTTACTAATTTTCACTTTGATTCATTCACATTTGTTTTATAGTTTGTATCTTTTTGTAACACAATATTTTACCTAGGAATTGTATGATTTTTGATCAATTTTTTTTTCTTACATCTAATTTTTTTAATTACTATTTTTTTCAACTTTTACTATCTTTCTGTTTATTGTTATTTAGAGAGGATTACTCTTCTGTATTATTTCTTTTTTTACAGTTTTATGTTTTACTTTTGTCTTTCTTTTGTTTTTTTTTCTAATTTCATATTTTATTTTCTAATAATTTTTTTAATAAAATTGTCTTTTAATCTATATTTTTGTTTTTCAGTCATGCGTTTTATTAGTTTTTTTTTAGTTATTTCGGCTAGTATTGCTTTAATTTTATTTATTATGCGTTTATTTATAACTTCTGCATCCGTCAATTTTTTATTTTTTTTATATTATGTTTTTAATTGCTTTTTTTTAAAAATTCTTTAATTTTCTCTTGATAGATCTTTTCTTTTTTCCTCATCTTTTGCATCTGCATTTTTTATTATGTTGTTTTTTTATTGTGCAAATTGTTTTTTTTTCTTGCCTATCTATATCTTCATTTAGTTTTTTTTATTTATCAAATCAATAATTTTTTTTTACTGTACTTTATATATTTTTTCTCTTTAAAACACATTCTTTTTTATCTCGTTTTTTTACTTTTATCAATCTTGCAATATTTGACATTTTGTCATTATTTACAATATTATTCGTTTATCTGTTTGTACTCTTCATTTTTTTTGTTAGTATATATCTTGATGTTTTTTTATTGACTTCCAAAATTATTTGTACTATTTTTAAATATTTTTGTCATATTTCTACAATATACATCACCACCTTTTTAAACCAACCTTCTTTTTTGGTAATCATTGCTTTTCTGGTCTATATGGACTATACTTATTCTTTTTTTTTAAAACATGATTTTCGGTCAATTTTTATCTCTTTTTTAATATACACATTTTTTGTACTTTTATCAAATATGTGTTATTATTATTATTATTATTATTATTGTTTTTTTTTCTAAATTCTTCTTTAATATATTGTTTGTCTAAGATTTCATTTTTGTTTTTTGCTATCTTAAAAAATTTTTACGTTTTTTATTTGTACTTTTATGTTTATCTTCTTGCAAATAACAATTTAATTTTAATTTTTATAATTAATTTTTTGAGTTATTTTTGTTTTTATAATAGTGTTTTACTGTTTTTTTTTTACTAACGTGTTTACTATTTTATAGATTATTATAATTTTTGGTTTTTGCTTGAATACGTTTACTAACCTTCTTCACTTTCCTAGTTTTTTAGTCGAAATGTATTTATTTATTTCAAATCATTCCAAAAGTTAAATCAAAGTTGTTCTGACAAATCACTCTTTATTATTTAATTGTAATTTTGCAACTAATATTGTTTGATTTTTATCTCTATAGTTGTTTTTCTATTTGTTTCTCTTTAAGCGTTGTTTTTTTAATTGTTTTTTTTAACATTTTATGCTTTGTGGTTTAATTGTTTTATTTAATAATTTTTTTTTAAACTTTTTTTGCGTAACATTTAGTTGAAACTAGTTTTTCTTTGGTTATTTTAGCCTTTTATCAGAAAGCTAACAGTTTTGTGTACTTTACGGCCTTTTTACATAGTTTTTCATTAAAAAATCATTTTCAAGTATTATTATTCAATGTTTTCTATTGACTTTTACTTTTACTTATTTTTATTTTGTTACATTCATTGTTTGTTTTTTCTTTTGTTGTATATTTTACATAACTTTTCTATATAGTTATTTTTTTCTAATTTTTATATTATTTTTTTTTGGTTTTACACTCCTTTTAATTGCTGTTTCTTTTTTACTAATTTGCTTAGTATCTTATAGATTATTGCTGATCGTTTGTTTATGGTTATATATACGTTTAGTCACTTTTTTATTTTTTGTTTAATCTGATATAGCATAGTTTAAGTATTTTTTATAATATTAATCTAGCAATTAGTTTAGTTTTTTCAAACTTGTTTATTATTATTATTATTATTTATGTTTGTTGTTGTCAATCTGTGGGTAATACAGCTAAATGTATGTTGACTTTGTAGATGTCACAATTATTATGTAATTTCTGGATTTGTATAAATTTATTAAGGTCATTTAGCTATTAAACTAGATGTTACTTTAGTTTTTACGGCTCAAAGCTTTTGAAATTTTGACATTTTTAGAAAAATACCTTGAAAAATTGTCAGAATACATTTTAAATCTAGCATAGTGCACATGTTGAGTTACCGGGCTTGTTTATGACTTAAGGGGTTAAGCAAGTAGACCTCCGAAGGGTTGAGTCGGGTAGATTTGCTTGACTTCGGAAGCTGAGGAAGTCCACGACGAGCACAAAACAAGACAGAGGGCACACAGTTTAAGAGATAAAACCAAGTGAAAAAAAATGAAGATGAGAAAGTGAAGAAAAAAAAGGAAAGAAGAAGAAGTGAAGTTAGAAGAAGCAGAAGTATGTAGGCGTAGTAAAAAAAAAATAAGGTTACCAAAATAAGCAAAAACAAAGGAAGAAACACGTATGAAGCCATAGTTGGAGTTCGTTCTCAAGAAACTAGACACATTAATTGAGCAGATTCAGCAAGAGAACAGAGAAGTTAAAAAAATAGAAAAGATAAAAGATGAGTATAAAAAAAAGAAAAGAAATAGAAAGAACAAAAGGATAAAATGCTAGAAAATATAGAGAAATATTTGTAAAAAAACAGAGACCGCAGAAAAGAAAAGTAGCAGGAATAATATAGAAAAAAAAAAATAAGTAAAGAAAAAGTGTTAGTGGAACTCAAAGACTGTAAAACGAAAAAAAAATTATAACAGTTAAAAACAGGTTGACAAAAAAGAAACAACTAAGAAAGTCTACATAGATAAAGAGAGGTTCCAAAAAAATTCAGAAGAATTACAAAAGAAAAAAGAAGGCAAGAAACAAAAACAAAGGTTGAATATGGAAAAATATTCATGTAAAGAAAAATATACAAACGGAATGAGTAAGACCTAAAACTGCAAGGGTACAAAAGAAGTATCTGAGATGATAGTAAAGATAAATAGAGAAAATAAATACAGAGATGAATGAAAGAGAGAAATAATATAGAAGAAATGGAGATACAAATAAAGAATTAACAAAACAAAGTGAATGATCGGAGAGACATGTGAAAGAGACAAAGATCTAGATAAGCAAGAATAAAGAAAAGAATCAAAGAATCTATGTACAACAGGAATTATGAGAAATGTATGCCAGAGAAAATCCTGGTGTACCTGGGAAGAGAAAGTGCAAATAAAAGAAAAATAATGACAAGATTCAAGTGCGGAAATGAAGAGAGAGAAAATAGACATTAAACGGAAATGGAAGAAAAACTGTGTAAAATGTGTTATGAGGAAAGAGAGACAATAGAGCACATGTGGAATGAATGCAGTGAGATGAGAGAGAGAAAAAAAGAAAACGAAAAAAGAGAAAATACGAAAGAAAATGTAAGGGAAGATAAGGTGGATGGAATAGGTTTAGGAGAAGAAAGAAAACAAAAAGAAGGCTGAGGAAAAAAGCACAGAAAAGAGAAGATAGAAAAAACAATTGTGATCTGTTAATATGTTACATATATACAGGGTATATACTAATAACATTATTCGAGGGTGGTTTTTTTGACAGCAGGTCTTAGATAAAGCCGGTAACAATCTGAAAACATAAAGTCGCTTACAAGTTTTATGCACGGCACTGTGCTATAAAATGTTAATGTCAGTTGTGAATCATACGAGCTTAGATATAGGCAATAAAAATGTAATAAAATAGCTGAGTCAAGCCAAGACAATCGTTTTCTTTTCCAAAGCCACCCTTGATTAATGTTAATATTATATACCATTTTTCAAGCCTGTATAGGCAAAAATGGACCTATAAGTAGGAGGTAATAATGAGTTTTATCTTAAAAAGTAAAATGCGACAAGTTGTAAGAGCACAAGTTTTCCATTACACCCTGTACCGTTTTAGGGGCAACTTATTCGCCTCCCTTGTTTCCTGGTGTTCCCGTTCCGCTCCATAGCGTCCCAGATCCCATTCGCTACAGCTTAATGCACTAAATTCAATGACATTACGTGATTATCGGAATACACGTCAGTAAACAAAGAATATTGCTTACTTTTTATCTCTTTTTGAGCCCCAATTATTTTTCACTGTTGCAGCAAATCAAGGCGGCTAAGCGCAAAAATCCAAAACAGATGAACATCATTTGTTTCAAATATCTGTTTGTGAGAATAGAGGGATGGTCAACAGTTTAAAGATTGATTGAGTCACCAAAATATTGATTATAGGGTGGTAAAGTAGAGTAAATAGCCGACTTGCTGGTTTGGGTGAATTTGGCTTTTGATGTACAACTCATTAAAATTTAGCTTTATCCTTAAATATTAGTTTATATTATTTGATCTAGCATGCTATGGCTAGGAGGAAATAGGATTTTGAATTGTAAACAAAATTTATGATTCAAATGGTGACGCTCGTTTATCTAGCCTAGCTTTTACGACAAAACTCATTATTACGAGAATAGCAACGATTGTTTTTCATATTTTCAATTTAGAGGATGACAAGTGGAAAAATATATGAGGAAATTATATCAACCGAAAGTCCTAAGATTTTTTCTTATCACTATTAAATCATGATGTTACATTTTTCTTAATGGCCTTATAATTTAAGTTGGATGTCGCCGAAGAAATGAAATTAGATTTTTTTTTTTAGATGAGAAAGGGAATTAATTTATTGCGTCCACACAGTTTTCTCCAAAATAGTATTTTTATTTTTGAGAATTTTGTAAAATATGGCACTTTTAATTGATTATTATCAATTATTTATTTGTAAAATAAACCTGGAAGAGGACAAAGAAGAAAGAAAAAAAACAACAAATAAAATAGGAATGAGCAAATAAATAATAACCATTTTAAAAAAACTACTGGAAGAAGAAGAAGAAAACGACTGGTAAGAAAAATCAAAAAGGAAAACGCAATGGAAGAAGAAAAAGAAGAAATAACAAAAAAAAGGTAGAGAAACAGGTCAAAAAGCTAAAAAAAAGCAGGCTTGACCAAATGAGAAGCATGCACGTATGGGACCAATATGGCACTTCTGATTGATTACAATCAATTAGTTATTTGTAGAGTAAACCTGGAGGAGAAAAAGAAGAAAGAGAAATAAACAAATAAGATAGAAGTAGCAAATGGGTAAAACATTAAATAAAAAACTGCTGGAAAGACAAGAAAAAAATTAAAATAGGGCATAGAAAATTAAAAAAGTAATAAAAAAAAAAAAGAAAAAATAACAAAAAAAGAGGTACAGAAACAGCTTGTAAAACTAAAAAAAAAGCAGGCTTGACCGAATAAGAGGCATGGATGTATGAGAATATAGGAATTAAAGAAAGACTTAGAGAAGTAATGAATGAGGTGTAAAAGGGAAAACAGTTTCCTCGGGAATAGACTAAAGGAATAAAAGTGACAGAAAAATTGAAAAAAGAGATAGAGAGAGTGAGAGCATTTTTCAATTAGGAATTAATCCATAAAAATCGCATTATTACCAATCAAACGCTAAATATTTCAAGAAGATTTATTAAGCTCTTTATGGTTTTGTTTAACAATTAATTCATTGTCCCATCTCATTAATAATTCAGGCTGTGGTTATAAACTGATGACTAACCATATTAATTTTTTAACTATTAGTCATCTTATGTATGTGGATGACATAAAAATATACGCAGACAGTACAAATCTGTTATTTAACTTAACAAAAATGGTTTTCAAAGTGGTATTGTATGGATTTTGGTGTCAGCAAATGTAAACTTTAAGGCACAAATAAAGGTAGAAATCAAACTTTATCTAGCAAAACTAAGAACATAAGAAATTCTTAACAGTTTAAATGAAGGAAAACGGTACAAATATTTAGGTTATAATCAAAATTCAAAAATTTTTTATAAAGAAATTAAAAATAGTATCAACAAAATGTTTAATTTTCCAAAATAATACAGACTTACCATAGTTGAATGTATTTTGGGTTGAGTTTAGACTTTGCAAAGCTCGTACTCTTAGGTGAAACATGGTGTATAATGCTGAAAAATAATTTTTATTCTATTTTAGTCAATAATCGTCTTTATACGCCCTTAAATTTTCTTTTTGAGCTGACAGTAGGCACAATAAAGAGACAAAGGTTTGTAAACTTTTGACTACAAAAAACAAAGCACCAAGACTAAATGTCAGTTATCCAACCAGAATTTCTTACAATGTGACAAAATACGCTATCACGAGTTTTTCATTGCAAATGTTGCCCACTCTATTCGCGCGCCGCAACTCGCAAAACTTTAACATACAAATTCTTTGATTCATTTCAAGCTTAGGGAGAATCAATTGTCTCTAAACAGCTTTAAATTCTTGTAAAATATCTGCTGAATAAACGCTTTCTGCTTCTGAAACGTTCCTTTCGAAACATGAACTTTTGAACAAACGCAGTAACCTTAACAACATCAAATTATTTAACTTTCTCACAACACTAAAATTTGCATGGAGACAACTTTTAGTTGATTTCCTTTAAGGAATACTAAATATTTGTTTGAATCTTATTACTACTCTAATATAATTTGTTAATTAAGATGAAACGTTATCTAAAACAGTAAAATGTTTTATGATGATAGATTTACCATTTTATTTGTCGTCGTTTACGTTATTTCAGCTTCAAATTGAACGTTAAATTAGTTTACTGGGCTCAAATTCAATTGACGTTTTGCTTTTTCTCTACGTTATACAAATGCCAGGGTTAGTGACATTACAGCATCATTTCCTCTTTTTAAATTATTTTTTTTGTCTCAGCATGCACATTTTTAATCAGCCATGCCTTCTCTGTCAGTTCCGATTCTCATTATAGTCGTAAACTGAAAATGTTATTTACCTTCGGCGTTGATAGATCCGAACATTCTTCCTGTTTCTGCTCCTGCAGCAGACGTAATTATATTTCGAGTATAGATCACATTTTTTTTCCCACTTTGGAGACGATTTCAAGCGAGAAAAATACAAAAAAAAACAAAAAATAGCAAAAAAAGTGTTGACTTTATGCGGTTTTTACAAAAATAGAATATTCAGTAGTTTTTAAACAATTAAATCATATGTTTTATTATTAAGCATCACAAATACTTAGCCCTTTCTATTTTGAAGTTTTTCTGAAATTGATTCTAATATTTAGGTTTATAATTATTTAGCGAACAAATAGTGTGCTGTGAAAGCATAAACATAAAAAATGATGAAAACAAAAATCTCAACTAATTCATTGTGTGAAAAAAAATGCTTTTTATTTTGATTGAAATTGTGCAAAACATTTTAAAAAACTCAATTTATTTTAAAAATTATAATTTAACAACATTCTATTGTTACACTATTTTATTTCACAGCCCACTATTTACGATTTAATAATTATAAAGTTTATATTTATAAACAATTTTAAGATAAATTTTAATAACTGTGTAGGCTTTTAGTTATAAAAAATCCTTAATATTAAAAAAGTTTGAAAAAAAATTAAAAAACTACTGGATTTTCTATTTAAAAAAAAATTGTTGTGACAAACCAAAAAGGTTTAAAATTAATAATTTTTGCTTACAAAACAATATTTTAAAACAGAAGAATAAAAATTACGCACAATACTTCTAACCTTGCTCTTGCTAGTTAGAAAAAATTAGAATTTTGTAGATATTAGCAAAAGTTTTTAAACACATTTTGTAAACAAACCTTTGTTCTAAAACACTTTTTATAAAAAAAATTGTAATTAGTATCAAGTTGTTATTACATCCCAATTAGTCCAGCAGACTATAGAACAAAAAAAAGTTAAAAGTGTCCCATTTAAAAGAAAAAATTAGGTTTTGTTATATAATCATAAATAAATTTAGAAAATTTTTGCAACGTAAATATTTATTCCGATAACAGATTTTACATTAAAAACCTATAGCAAAAGGCATAAGAGACCAATCTCACACTTACTTTATATATTTTTCTACATTTTATCACTTTATCTTTGTTCATAATATCTCTTGCGTATGCAAACTTAAAAAACAGTGAAAAATAAACAAAAAATACCTAAAAACTAATTAGAAGTAAATAAAAAAAAAGATATAAATCATAGTTGCTTAAAACAAAACAAACAGCAAAAGATTGCCGAACTGAGAAGAAAATAAAATAAGACTATTAAAAGAATAAAGGTACATAGTTAGAATACATGCTTAAAGAGAGAAACGTGGTAAAAAAGCTGATAAAAAAAAATTGACAAAGGAGGATAGTATGAAATAGAGACTTTTTGTAATGTTATATAAAGCAAAAAAGATAAAAAAAAACCAAAGAAATGTGTGAGATGGATGACAATATTAAGCAAATACACTCTAAAATATATAATAAGAAGTAAAGCATAAATAAAAATATAGAAATAAAAGAAGGCGTTGTATTTTGATCACAAAATGAAAGAGAAAAAACAATGTATAATTAGAGGGTAGTTAAATAGCATAACAGAGAGAATAGTGAGTAAAAGATAGGAAAAGAAAAAACGATAATGAAAGAGTTAAAGGAGAATGCACGAAAAAATTATATATTGACACATAGACATAACAAACAAACAAAATGGACACAAATTTTAAAAATTAGGCACAATAAGAAATATGATAAAGCTGTCAAAATATTTAAATAAAAAGTAAAAAGAAAGAAACATGATTGCAAGATTTAAGTACAGAAACAAAGAAACAAATAAAAAAACTGATAAAAATAAAAAACAGAGAAGGAGCAGCATGTGTAGAACGTGAGAAAAAATAAAGTGAAAATAACAGAGATACCAAAGAGCAAGAAAAAGGGCCTAGAATGAATAAATACAAAAGCAAAAGAATATTTGTGAAAAAAAGAGCCAATAAGTCAAGGAGAAGAAAAAGAATAAAGAAGAAACTAAAACACCGGATGGAATAACACAACAGAAACAAAAGAAGAAAAAAGAAGACATGGATGAACATATTATGTTAATTATGATTATAGAGAAAAGTGTGAATGATATGTGAAACAAGAATAATAAAATTCTTAAAGAGTAAATGATATGTGAAACAAGAATGATAGACAGCGATTTGAAAAAATAGGCACAATAAAAAGTATAACAGGAGCATAATAACCTACAGGTGCAGTCAGCTGTAGAAATAGTTTATTATCCATGGTATGACCAGTTAAAGTAAAAAGTTCAATAAAAACATTTACAATAAAAAAGATTAATAGAAGAAAAAAAGAAAAAATAAAATTCTTGAAGAACAATTTTATTATTGAGGGTTGGCTTTAAAAGGGGAACAGTTCAATGGCATGTCTTTTGCTGTCTGAATTATTTGTTGTAATTTTAGTTCTGGTAATGTTTAAATAATTTGTTTTTAAATTGTCTGAGATGTCAAATTGTAATTTTAAGTAAATTAAATTATCACGTATCACTTTTAATTTTATTTTTCTTAATAAGCAAGTATGAAAATACTTGCTTATTGAAAAAAGGGTTAGAAATTGAGTTCAAAGAAAAAATCGCTATTCAAATGTCACAAAATTCGTACCTGTCAGAATTAAAACCAAATTATATTATAATTTCTTGTTTGGATTCCAGAAGTCTTCATGAAAACTCAACACTCAATGAAATATTTTGCAAAAACCGCAACATTCTTCTAAGCAATCGGCGACAGTAGAATAACTTTATTTGTTATTTACTTTCTGTGCATTACAAAAATACCTTTTAATTATAAAATATTTTTCTTCTACTGCAAAAATTATTGTACTTTAATACAAAAAAAAGTTGTAGTTATAGAAAAAAAAAAGTTTTGTAAGTAATTGACAATTTTATTTTTGGTTTGACAGGTACGATTTTCGTAACATTTAAAATTTTATGGTTTCAATGCTTTAATCAATGACATGCAAATTATTTTCAACCTCTTCTATAATCTAATTTTCAAAACGTATTTTCGCCGATAAATAGAAATAGTGGTTATTATCCTCGGTATGACCGGTTAAAGTAAATAAATATTTCAACACACTTTTGAGAAATTAACCCTTTTTTATCACAAAAACTTGATTTTTTTTAACCGGATATTTTTTTTATTATTAACCGGACATTGTTCTTCTTTATGCTTTGCCAGATATAATAAAATTTTAAGTTTAAATTATCAATTTTTTTTCATCAAAAACATTTATAATAATTAAAATTATTATTAAAAAAAAATACAAAAAATGAAAAAAAAAATCTTAAAGAACAATTTCATTTGAGGTCTGGCTTAAAAAAGGGATGAATTCAATGGCATATCTTTTGTTGTCTGAATTATTTATTGTAATTCTAGTTTTGCTAAGGTTTAAATAATTTGATTTTAATAGGTCTGAGATGTCAAATTGTAATTTTAAGTGAATTAAATTATCACGTATCTCTTTTAATTTTTTTTTTTTAATAAGCAAGAATGAAAATACGGTTTAGATTGAAAAAAGGGTTGGTAATTGAGTTGCAGGAAAAAACCGCTATTCAAATGTCACAAAATTCGTACCTGTCAGAATTAAAAGCAGATTATATTATACTGTTTTGTTTAGATTACAGAGGTCTTTATAAAAACTCAACACTAAATGAAATATTTTGCAAAAATCGCAAAATTCTTCTAAGCAATCGGCGGCACTAGAATAACTTTATTTGCTATTTACTTTTTGTGCATTACGAAAATTTCCTTTAATTATAAAATATTTTTCTTCCCCTGCAAAAATCATTGTAATTTATAAAAAAAAAAAATTTGTGTATAATTGACGTTTTTAATTTTGGTTTGACAGGTACGATTTTTGTAACATTTAAATTTTAATGGTTTCAATGCTTTAATCAAAGACATGCAAATTATTTTCAATCTCTTCCATAATCTAATTTTCAAAAAGTATTTTAGCCGATAAATAGAAATAGCGGTTGTTATTCTCGGTATAACCGGTTAAAGTAAAAAAAATATTTCAACACATTTTTGCAAAATTAACAGTTTTTTATCTCAAAAACTATTTTTCAACCGGATTTTTTTATTATTGACCGGACATTCTTCTTTCTTATGCTTTGCCAGTTATAATAAAATTTTAAGTTTAGATCACCAATTTTTTTTCGTCAAAAACATTTATAATAATTAAAATGATTAATAAAAAAGAAAAGATACAAAAAATAAAAAATAAAAACCTTAAAGAACAATTTCATTTCAGGTCTGGCTTAAAAAAGGGATGAATTCAATGGCATGTCTTTTGCTGGCTGAATTATTCATTGTAATTTTAGTTTTGTTAATGTTTAAATAATTTTTTTTAATTTGTCTGAGATGTCAAATTCTAGTTTTTAGTGAATTAAGTTATCACGTATTTATTTTTATTTTATTTTTTTTAATAAGCAAGAATGAAAATACGGTTTAGATTGAAAAAAAGGTTGGTAATTGAATTGCAGGAAAAAACCGCTATTCAAATGTCACAAAATTCGTACCTGTCCGAATTGAAACCAAATTATATTATACTTTTTTGTTTGGATTCCAGAAGTCTTCATGAAAACTTATCACTCAATGAAATATTTTGCAAAAAAACGCAAAATTTTTCTAAGCAATCGGCGGCACTAGACTTTATTTGCTATTTAGTTTTTGTGCATTACGAAAATACTTTTTAATTATAAAATATTTCTTTTCTACTGCAAAAATCATTGTAGTTTATATAAAAAAAAAGTTTTGTCAGTATTTGACGTTTTTATTTTTGGTTTGACAGGTACGATTTTTGTAACATTTAAAATTTTATGGTTTCAATGCTTTAATCAAAGACATGCAAAATATTTTCAACCTCTTTTGTAATCTAATTTTCAAATCGTATTTTGGTCGATAAATAGAAATAGTGGTTATTATCCTCAGTATGACCGGTTAAAGTAAATAAATATTTCAACACATTTTTGAGAAATTAACCCTTTTTTATCTAAAAACTTTTTTATAACCGGATATTTTTTTTATTATTAACCGGACATTTTTCTTCCTTATGCTTTGCCAGTTATAATAAAATTTTAAGTTTAGATCACCAGTTTTCGTTTGTCAAAAACATTTATAATAATTAAAATGATTAATAAAAAAAAAAAAATACAATAAATAAAACAAAAATTCTTAAAGAACAATTGCATTTCAGGTCTGGCTTAAAAAGGGGATGAGTTCAATGGCATGTCTTTTGCGGTCTGAATTATTTATTGTAATTTTAGTTTCGTTAATGTTTAAATATTTTTTTTTTAATTTGTCTGAAATGTCAAGTGTAATTTTAGGTGTATTAAATTATCACGTATCTCTTTTAATTTTACTTTTCTTAATAAGCAAGTGTGAAAATACTTTTTAGATTGAAAAAAGTGTTAGAAATTGAGTTGAAAGAAAAAATCGCTATTCAAATGTCACAAAATTCGTACCTGTCAGAATTAAAAGCAGATTATATTATACTTTTTTGTTTGGATTACAGAGGTCTTTATAAAAACTCAACACTCAATGAAATATTTTGCAAAAATCGCAAAATTCTTCTAAGCAATCAGCGGCACTACAATAACTTTATTTGCTATTTAGTTTTTGTGCATTACGAAAATACTTTTTAATTATAAAATAGTTCTCTTCTACTGCAAAAATCATTGTAGTTTATATAAAAAAAAAGTTTTGTCAGTAATTGACGTTTTTATTTTTGGTTTGACAGGTACGATTTTTGTGACATTTAAATTTATATGGTTTCAATGCTTTAATCAAAGACATGCAAAATATCTCATCTTTTTATATAATCTAATTTTCAAAACGTATTTTAGTCGATGAATAGAAATAGTAGTTATTATCCTCGGTATGACCGGTTAAAGTAAATAAATATTTCAACACATTTTTGAGAAATTAACCTTTTTTTATCTCAAAAACTTGTTTTTTTTTACCGGATTTTTTTTATTATTAACCGGACATTTTTCTTCCTTATGCTTTGCCAGTTATAATAAAATTTTAAGTTTAGATCACCAGTTTTTTTTTGTCAAAAACATTTATAATAATTAAAATGATTAATAAAAAAAAAATACAAAAATAAAAAAAAAATTCTTAAAAAACAATTGCATTTCAGGTCTGGCTTAAAAAGGGGGTGAGTTCAATGGCATGACTTTTGCGGTCTGAATTATTTATTGTAATTTTAGTTTCGTTAATGTTTAAATATTTTTTTTTTAATTTGTCTGAGATGTCAAAGTGTAATTTTAGGTGAATTAAATTATCACGTACCTCATTTAATTTTATTTTGCTTAATAAGCAAGTGTAAAAGTACTTTTTAGATTGAAAAAAGTGTTAGAAATTAAGTTGAAAGAAAAAATCGCTATTCAAATGTCACAAAATTCGTATCTGTCAGAATTTAAAGCAAATTATATTATACTTTTTTGTTTGGATTACAGAGGTCTTTATAAAAACTCAACACTCAATAAAATATTTTGCAAAAAACGCAAAATTTTTCTAAGCAATCGGCGGCACTAGATTAACTGCATTTGTTATTTACTTTTTGTGCATTGCAAAAATACCCTTTAGTTATAAAATATTTTTCTTCTACTGCAAAAATCATTGTAGTTTAAGGAAAAAAAATTTTTGTGAGTAATTGACGTTTTTAATTTTGGTTTGACAGGTACGATTTTTGTAACATTTAAATTTTTATGGTTTCAATGCTTTAATCAAAAACATGCAAAATATTTTCAACCTCTTCTGTAATCTAATTTTGAAAACGTATTTTAGTCGATAAATAGAAATAGTGGTTATTATCCTCGGTATGACTGGTCAAAGTAAATAAATATTTCAAGACATTTTTAAGAAATTACCCCTTTTCAAAAACTTGTTTTTTTAAACCGGATATTTTTTTTATTATTAACCGGACATTCTTTTTTCTTATGCTTTGCCAGTTATAATAAAATTTTAAGTTTAGATCACCAATTTTTTTTCGTCAAAAACATTTATAATAATTAAAATGATTAATAAAAAAGAAAAGATACAAAAAATAAAAAACAAAAACCTTAAAGAACAATTTCATTTCAAGTCTGGCTTAAAAAAGGGATGAATTCAATGGCATGTCTTTTGCTGGCTGAATTATTCATTGTAATTTTAGTTTTGTTAATGTTTAAATAATTTTTTTTAATTTGTCTGAGATGTCAAATTCTAGTTTTTAGTGAATTAAGTTATCACGTATTTATTTTAATTTTATTTTTTTTAATAAGCAAGCATAAAAATTCTTTTTAGATCGAGAAAAAGTTAGAAATTGAGTTGCAAGAAAAAATTGCTATTCAAATGTCACAAAATTCGTACCTGTCAGAATTAAAACCAAATTATATTATACTTTTTTGTTTGAATTCCAGAAGTCTTCATGAAAACTTATCACTTAATGAAATATTTTGCCAAAAAACGCAAAATTTTTCTAAGCAATTAGCGGCACTAGATATATATAAAAAAAAAGTTTTGTCAGTAATTGACGTTTTTATTTTTGGTTTGACAGGTACGATTTTTGTGACATTTAAATTTTTATGGTTTCAATGCTTTAATCAAAGACATGCAAAATATTTTCAACCTCTTCTGTAATCTAATTTTCAAATCGTATTTTGGTCGATAAATAGAAATAGTGGTTATTATCCTCGGTATGACCGGTTAAAGTAAATAAATATTTCAACACATTTTTGAGAAATTAACCCTTTTTTATCACAAAAACTTGTTTTTTTTGTAACCGGATATTTTTTTTATTATTAACCGGGCATTCTTCTTCCTTATGTTTTTAAAAAAATAAGAAAATAATCTTAAAGATCAATTTTGTTTCAGGTCTGGCTTAAAAAGAGGATGAGTTCAATGGCATGTCTTTTGCTGTTTGGATTATTTATTGTAATTTCAGTTTTGTTAATGTTTAAATATTTTGTTTTTAATTTGTCTGAGATGTCAAATTGTAATTTTAAGGGATTTAACTTCTCACGTATCTCTTTTAATTTAATTTTTTTTTAACGCAAGTTTGAAAATTTCTTTTTAGATTGAAAAAAAGGTTAAAAATTGAGTTGCAAAAAAAAATCGCAATTCAAATATCACAAAATTCGTACCTGTCACAGTTAAAAGCAAATTATTTTATACTTTTTTGTTTGGATTACCGAGGTCTTTATAAAAACTCAACACTCAATGAAATATTTTGCAAAAAACCCAAAATTTTTCTAAGCAATCGGCAGCACTAGAATAACTTTATTTTTTATTTACTTATTGTGCATTAAGAAAACACCCTTTAATTATAAAATATTTTTCTTCTACTGCAAAAATCATTGTAGTTTATAGAAAAAATAAAGTTTTGTGAGTAATTGACGATTTTATTTTGTGTTTGACAGGTACGATTTTTGTAACATTTAAATTTTAATGGTTTCAATGCTTTAATCAAAAACATGCAAAATATTTTCAACCTCTTCTGTAATCTAATTTTCAAAACGTATTTTAGTCGATAAATAGAAATAGTGGTTATTATCCTCGGTATGACTGGTCAAAGTAAATAAATATTTCAAGACATTTTTAAGAAATTACCCTTTTTCAAAAACTTGTATTTTTTTAACCGAATATTTTTTTTATTATTAACCGGACATTGTTCTTTCTTATGCTTTGCCAGTTATAATAAAATTTTGAGTTTAAATCACCAGTTTTTTTTTGTCAAAAACATTTATAATAATTAAAATGAGTAATAAAAAAGAAAAAATACAAAAAATAAAAAAAAAATCTTAAAGAACCATTTCATTTCAGGTCTGGCTTAAAAAGGGGATGAATTCAATGGCATGTTTTGGTTGTCTGAATTATTTATTGTAATTCTAGTTTTGCTAATGTTTAAATAATTTGATTTTAATAGGTCTGAGATGTCAAATTCTAATTTTAAATGAGTTAAGTTATCACGTATTTATTTTTATTTTATTTTTTTTAATAAGCAAGCATAAAAATTCTTTTTAGATCGAGAAAAAGTTAGAAATTGAGTTGCAAGAAAAAATTGCTATTCAAATATCACAAAATTCGTACCTGTCAGAATTAAAACCAAATTATATTATACTTTTTTGTTTGGATTCCAGAAGTCTTCATGAAAACTTATCACTTAATGAAATATTTTGCCAAAAAACGCAAAATTTTTCTAAGCAATTAGCGGCACTAGATATATATAAAAAAAAAGTTTTGTCAGTAATTGACGTTTTTATTTTTGGTTTGACAGGTACGATTTTTGTAATATTTAAATTTTTATGGTTTCAATGCTTTAATCAAAAACATGCAAAATATTTTCAACCTCTTCTGTAATCTAATTTTCAAAACGTATTTTCGTCGATAAATAGAAATAGTGGTTATTATCCTCGGTATGACAAGATATTTTTGAGAAATTAGCCAGTTTTTATCTCAAAAACTTGTTTTTTTTCAACCGGATATTTTTTTTATTATTAACCGGACATTCTTCTTCCTTATGTTTTTAAGAAAATAAAAAAAAATCTTAAAGAACAATTTCATTTCAGGTCTGGCTTAAAAAGGGGATGAGTTCAATGGCATGTCTTGTGCTGTCTCCCCCAGATATGCAGATGGTTGGAATCTTTTTTCTTCTTCCGGTTTGAGGCGTCGGCTTGTATTCATTTGGCACTCCATCCCATGATAAGATAGGGGGATTGATGATGAAAGCACGTGATTATCATCCTGAAAGCATAACGCACGCGAAAAACACATTTTCCGACATTTTCCAACAAATTTCGCTCTTTTTTCACCAAATTTTGAGTCTCATCTTGTTGGAGGTAATTTAGCGAAATTTACTCGGATTTTAATTGACCACCCTTATTTTAGGGGCGAGAAAGCGCACCATTAATATCACTAGAGAGATAAACCGCAATTGTCCCGCCGGTCCAGCTTCTAGGATTTCTAGTCTTTAAAAGCTCATTTTAACGCTTAATTTAACCTCTGTTTTCTCTACCATTATAATCCGACCTTTAAAAGAAAAAAAAATCCATAAATAAGCTACACAAAACACAATAAACTTCTTAATTAAGCACCCTTTCTATGAGATCATAAATCAACTCTCTTAAGAGACGGGGTTAATGAGCTATAGGAAGTAAAGAATTATGTACAAAAAAAAAGGTTTTTTTGGAAAAAGTTCAATATTCTGCCAAGCAAATTGATTTAATTGGATATGGAAAATGTGTCTTGCTTTTACTTCACTTGTCAGACTTGTAGTTTAATACAATTGAGCAATTAAAGCATATTTGCTATTCCGTAATTATCTTAGGGTAAGCTTGTGAATTACGCTGAAATAATTAAAGCAGTTAAATTCAGTTAAATTCGGGGCAAACTAATAAAACAAGTTTCGAAGCTTGCAAGAAATATGACAGCTTAATGTACTATATGCAAAGATTTAATATTAAGTGATAAGTGGTAACTAATAATTAATTTTGTTGTAGTAATTAATTTCATAGCTATTTATCATACAAGTGTCTTAAAAAGTGTCAAAAATGCGAAAAATGTTGAAGAAGTCACATTAAGTTTGCTACCCAAGAAGTCCAGCGACGCTTATTCCAAAGAATTGAGTGAGTTTAATAACTGGAAACAAGAAAACAATGTTTGTTCTTCAACGCCAAAAAAAGACTCGCGGTTTCTTCAATGTGGACGGAATACAGCATGCTAAAGTCGACATTAAACCGATGGAAATCGACAACCGTGGCACAAGCGTATGTTGAAGAGTCAAATTGGAGCAAATAGACATTGCTAAGAAGATACAGGGTGGAAATTCCGAAACAGAAGATGATGTTATTGTGAATGTCAAAAATGCGAAAGATGTTGAAAGTCACAGGGACGCTTATTACAAAGAATTAAGTGAGTTCAATAACTGGAAACAAGAAAACCATGTTTGTGAGGTAAGTGAAAAGCTGTTGGGGTAGTTCTTCAACGCCGAAAAAGACTCGCGGTTTCTTCAATGTGAACGGAATACAGCATGTTAAAGTGGAAATCGACAACCGTGGCACAAGCGTATGTTGAAGAGTCAAATTGGAGAAAAATAGACATTGCTAAGAAGATATTGGGATGAAACTCTGAAACAAAAGGTGATGTTATTGTGAATACTGAGAAGCAAAAGCCGAATAAATGTGGAAACAACATTGAAGTGATAAAAATAAAGCAATTAAGTTATATCTTTTATTATAAATGTTAACGTAAATCTCAACAAATAATTTCATCTGAGATTCTTGTTAATTGTAATTTTATTTATTGCATTTTTTGTTGTTCTATTTTCTGCAAACTGTTGAATTATATATAAACCGTTGTATTGTTGATTCATAAACCACTAGTGTTTTATAGACGCCATAATTCAATTAAAAACATCATTTTTATAACGTGATAATAAAGAGGTGTTGGATAAAAGTATTACTGCGATACAATCATAAAAAAGCTATAAGGTTATAGCGCCCCACTAAGTAGGGCGAGCAAAAAAAACTTTTTATTTTTATTTTTTAATTGATTATAAAAAATTATTAACATTAAAAAATCAAAGTTTTGTTATAAATTATTATTAATTTATCTCTTTGATTATTTGAAAAAAAATTAAGAAAAAAGCAATTTTTTGCAGATTAATTATAATAAAAAATTAAATAATTAGTTTTAACAAATTCCTTATTTTTTATAATATAATTATTAATGTTTTGATCTAAAACTAAGTAATTGCTTAAAAATAATGCTTATATTATGTTTCAGTTAAGGTAACATATAATAATCTAATTAATTAGATCTTAATTTACTTTTGTTAATTATTTAATACACACAAATTTTTTAAAATTTTTGTTAAATTAAATTGAAAAAAAATGTTTTTTTCTGTTAAATGTGTAAAAATTTAACTAGATATTATATAATTGCATAATATATTATAAGAATTGTAAAATAATTGTTTTGTTTTTATTTACTTCTTATAATAATAGTTTAATTTATTATTTAGGTAATTAGTATAGATACTAAAATTTAAACAACAACAAAAGCAATCAACATTACCTTGTGCTGATTTTATAGCTATTTTATAATTTTGACTAATTAAATTAATAATTATATCATCTTTTGAATAATTAGCAATTATTTTAAAGCATTATTGCTTAATTTACAATTAATTACATGCTTAAAAGATTTTTATATTAAATTACTTATTATTGTTTTAATTTAATTTGAATTATGTTAAATTAAATTAAAAGCTAAATAAAAATACTGTTTATTTTAATACATTCCGGTAACTTGAAAATGAATCAAAACCCTAGTTGATTTTTTAGTTATTTTATTATTAGTTGTATGTATTATATTTTAAGAAAGTGTATTTTGCTTCAAGTGATAAGAACTTGGATAGATATAAGCCTAAATTTTTATCCAAATATCTGAATTGTTTTGACTTGCTGATGAGTTCCAATAAGAACGAAACATGTTTAAGTTTACAGATGTAATTTGAATGAATTTGCATTAGTCTTCTTTATAGTATATTTTGATTAATTTTTATAAAAAGTTTTTACTAAAGTCCAAAAATGTTTGCTTTTGATTTAACTGAATAAAGTAGTTTATCTAGTTATTATAATTAATTATTTAAAAAAATATAAATTATTAATTAATTTACAAGAAGCAACAATTAACTGAAAATTATCTGTAATTCATCTAATTATTTTAGCAAATTAAATCATATTTTCAAATTGTCATCAAAAATTATATTTTAGAGTAAATTTTGCATTTTGTTTTAAATTTGTAATTTAAAAAAAGCAATTTAAACATATGGTAATTTAAAAAATAATTTTAATTTTATAATTATAATTTTAATATGTCATTTTAAAAATTTTTAATAATTTTTACTATAGTTTAATATACAATTAAGTACATGTTTTAGATATTTTTTTATTATTCAAATTACTTTTATTATTTTTAATTTAATTCAAATTATATGAAATTAAGTTAAAAACTAAATAAAAATATTGCTTCTTTTAATAAATTTCCGTATTTAAAAATAAGTTGAAATACTAGTTAATTTTATAATTATTTAATTTTTAATTGTATTATATTTTGAGAAAGTGTATTTTGACTATTTTTTGAAAAATTGTTTCTGAAATCTTAAATTAAACTATTGTTTAATTTAAAATTGAGTATATGTTTTAGATTTTTTTTTTATTTATATAATTACTCATAATAGTTTTAATTTAATTTAAATTATATCAAATTAAATTAAAAGCTAATTAAAAATATTGTTCTTCTAATACATTTCCGTATTGAAAAATAAGTTGAAATACTAGTTAATTATATAATTATTTTATTTTTAATTGTATTATATTTTGAGAAAGTGTATTCTGAATATATTTTTAAAGTTTTTTCTAAAATCTTAAATTAATTGTTTTCGTTTTAGTTAAATAAATAATTTAATTTGTTATTATAGTTAATTTCTTTAAAAAATATAAATTATAAATTAATTTCTAACAAACAACAATTAAGTAAAAATTATCTGTAATTTAACAATTTATTGTTATCAAAAATTATATTTTAAAGTTAATTTTTTAAGTTATTAATTAGTTTTTAATTTGTAACTTAAAACATGTGATAATTTAAGAAATAGTTTATTTTAATTATAATTTTAATATGTTTTAGTAATTATTTCAAGTGTCACTATTGTTTAATTTACAATTAAGCTTATGTTTTAGATAATATTTTCTCTTCTTTATAAATATAAAAATTATTTATAAAAGTTTTAATTTAATTTGAATTATATCAATTAAATTAAAGGTTAAATAAAAATACTTTTTATTTTAATACATTCGGGTAACTTAAAAATGAATAAAAACCCTAGTTAATTTTTTAATTATTTTATTATTAGTTGTATGTATTATATTTCAAGAGAGAGTATTTTGCTTTACAGCGGAATTAATAAGAATTTATCACTTATAAGAAGATATAAGCCCAAATTTTCATCCAAATATCTGAATCTGTTTCGACTTGCTGATGAGCTCCAATATGAACAAAACATGTTCAAGTTGACAGATGTATATTGAATGAATTTGCATTAGTATTCTTTAAAATGTATTTTGATTAATTTTTGAAAAAAGTTTTTACTAAGTCTAAGACTAATTGCTTTTGATTTAGTTAAGTAAATTAATTTATCTAGTTATTATAGTTAATTATTTAAAAATATATAAATTACTAATTAATTTACAAGAAGCAACAATTAACTGAAAATTATCTGTAATTCAACTAATTATTTTAGTAAATTAAATCATATTTTCAAATTGTAATAAAAAATTATATTTTACAGTAAATTGCTCATTTTGTTTTTAATTTGTAATTAAAAAAAAATCAATTTGAACATGTGGCAATTTAAAAAATTATTTAATTTTTATAACTATAATTTTAATATGTTTTAGTAGTCATTTTAAATATTTTTAATAATTTTTACTATTCTTTAATTTACAATTATGTACATGTTTTAGATATTTTTTTATTATTTAAATTACTTTTAATAATTTTAGTTTAATTTAAATTATATCAAATTTAATTAAAAGTTAAATAAAAATGTTGCTTCTTTTAAAACATTTCCGTATTTAAAAATAAGTTGAAATACTAGTTAACTTTATAGTTATTTAATTTTTAATTGTATTATATTTTGAGAAAGTGTATTTTGACTATTTTTTGTAAAATTGTTTCTAAAATCTTAAATTAACTGTTTCCGTTTCAGTTAAATAAATAATTAGATTTGTTATTATAGTTAATTACTTAAAAAAATATAAATTATAAATTAATTTCTAGCAAGCAACAATTAAGTAAAAATTATCTGTAATTTAACAATTTATTGTTTTCAAAAATTATATTTTAAGGTTAATTTCTATAGTTATTATTTAGTTTTTAATTCGTAACTTGAAACATGTGATAATTACAAAAATTATTAATAAACTATAATATATATAATTTTAATTATAATTTTAATATGTTTTAGTAATTATTTCAACTGTCACTATTGTTTCATTTACAATTAAGTTTATGTTTTAGATAATATTTTCTCTTCTTTATAAATATAAAAATTACTATTAAAATTTTAATTTGATTTGAATTATATCAAATTAAATTAAGAGTTTAATAAAAATATCGTTTATTTAAATACATTTTTAAGTTAAAGTACTAGTTAATTTTATAGTTATTTTATTATTAGCTTTATTATCTTTCAAAAAAGTGTTTTTAATTGATTTTGCAAAAAAGTTTTTATTAAAAGCGATTTTGTTTTGGTTAAATAAATTAATTTGGTGGTTAATTACATTAAAAAATATTAATTATTAATTAATTTTTAACAATCAACTCGAATATATGTCTGTAATTTAACTAACTATTTTACTAAATTGAGTAAAATTTTTAAATAATTATCAAAATTGAATTTTAAGTTTAATTTCTTTAATTATCATTTTGTTTTAAATTTGTAGCTTAAAAAAACTAATCATCTTAAAAATGTGGTAATTTGAAAAATAATTTAATGTTCTTAATTGTAATTTTAATAGGTTTTTGTAAAAAAGATTATTCAACTTGTAATTTGAAAAATTATGAGTTTTTCTTATTTATCATTATTATAATATGTTTTAGTAAAAAAATTATTTTTTTCAACTAGCTTTCCTATTGTTTAACTCACAATCAAGTACATGTTTCAGATAATTTTATATTATTTAAATTACTTATAATAGTTTTAATTTAATTTGAATTAAATTAAATAAAATTGAACATTAAATAAAAATATCGTTTATTTAAATACATTTTTAAATTCAAATACATACTACTTAATATCATAATTATTTTAGATTTAGTTGCTCTAAATAGTGTATTTTGATTAATTTTGCAAAAAAGTTTTTACTAAAAGCAATTTTGTTTTAGATAAATAAATTAATTTAACTAGTTATTGCAGTTAATTACATTAAAAAATATTAATTATCAATTAATTTTTAAAAAGCAACAATTAATTCAAATATATATCTGTAATTTGACTAACTATTTTACTAAACTGAGTAAAACTTTTAAATGGTTATCAAAATAGAATTTAAAGTTTAATTTTTTTAATTTTTATTCTGCTTTGAGTTTGTAGTTTAAAAAAAATTGAAAAATAATTTAATGTTCTTAATAATAATTTTAATAGGTTTTAGTAGTCATTTCAAAAATATTTAAACAATTATACAATTGTTTAGAAAATTAAATTATTAAGCTGTCTTTTTAAGTTATTGTTTGGTTTCTAATTTGTAAAAAAGATTATTCAACTTGTAATTTGAAAAATTATGTATTTTTCTTATTTATAATTATTATAATATGTTTTAGTAAAAAAATTATTTTTCTTAACTAGCTTTACTATTGTTTAACTCACAATCAAGTACATGTTTCTTATTTAAATTACTTATAATAGTTTTAATTTAATTTGAATTAAATTAAAAATTAAATAAAAATATCGTTTATTTAAATACAATTATAAATTCATATACTAGTTAATATTATAATTATTTTATTTTTAGTTGGTCAAAATAGTGTATTTTGATTAATTTTGCAAAAAAGTTTTTACATAAAGCGATTTTGTTTTAGTAAAATAAATTAATTTAACTAGTTATTGCAGTTAATTACATTAAAAAATATTAATTATCAATTAATTTTTAAAAAGCAACAATTAATTCAAATATAAATCTGTAATTTAACAAACTATTTTACTAAACTGAGTAAAACTTTTAAATGGTTATCAAAATTGAATTTAAAGTTTAATTTTTTTAATTTTTATTCTGCTTTAAATTTGTAGCTTAAATAAAATTGAAAAATAATTTAATGTTCTTAATTATAATTTTAATAGGTTTTAGCAGTCATTTCAAAAATATTTAAACAATTATACAATTGTTTAGAAAATTAAATTATAAAGCTGTCTTTTCAAGTTATTGTTTGGTTTCTAATTTGTGAAAAAGATTATTCAACTTGTAATTTGAAAAATTATGTATTTCTCTTATTTATAATTAATATAATATGTTTTAGTAAAAAAATTATTTTTCTTAATTAGCTTTACTATTGTTTAACTCACAATCAAGTACATGTTTCTTATTTAAATTACTTATAATAGTTTTAATTTAATTTGAATTAAATTAAAAATTAAATAAAAATATCGTTTATTTAAATACAATTATAAATTCAAATACTAGTTAATATTATAATTATTTTATTTTTAGTCGTTCAAAATAATGTATTTTGATTAATTTTGCAAAAAAGTTTTTACTTAAAGCGATTTTGTTTTAGTAAAGTAAATTAATTTAACTAGTTATTGTAGTTAATGACACTAAAAAAAATTAATTATTAATTAGTTTTTAACACGCAACAATCAACTCAAATATATCTGTAATTTAACTAATTAATTTACTAAATAGAAAAAAATTTTTAAATTGTTATCAAAAATTAAATTTTAAGTTTAATTTCTGTAATTATTATTTTGTTTTAAATTTGTAAGTTAAAAAAACTAATCATCTTAAACATGTGGTAATTTGAAAAATAATTTAATGTTTTTAATTATAATTTTAATATGTTTTAGTAGTCATTTCAAGAATATTCAGCTAATTTCATAATTGTTTAGAAAATTAAATTTTAAAGCTAATTTTTCTAGTTATGGCTTTGTTTCTAATTTCTAAAAAAGATTAATCAACTTGTAATTTGAAAAATTATGTATTTTTCTTATTTATGATTATTATAATATGTTTAAAAAATTTTTTTTAACTAGTTTTCCTATTGTTTAACTTACAATCAAGTACATGTTTCAAATATTTGTTTATTATTTAAATTACTTATTATTGTTTTAATTTAATTTGAATTATATTAAGAGCTAAATAAAGTACTGCTTATTTTAATAATTTTGCTATTTAAAATTAAGCTGAAATACTAGTTGATTTTATAATTATTATATTTTTAATTGTATTATATATTGAGAAAGTGTAATTTAACTAATTATTATTATCAAAAATTATATTTTAAGGTTAATTTCTTAAGTTATTATTTAATAACTCAAAACCAAACTAATCAACTTAAGCATTTAACAGATTAGTTAATTTTCTCAATTATTTAATTATTAAATAATTGAGAATAATTGCAAAAGCTAAATTTCATTTTCATGTTTCTAGCCATTAACGACTGTTTTGCAGGATTCAAAATTGGCCTGAAACAGCAATTTCTCGGCCTAGTATTTACAAAAGTAATGTTTATTAGAAGTTTACTAGAAGTGGGGTAGCAGCATTAATTCTTAATTTTCTAAATGTCGACAAACTTTGGCATAAAGAAAAAATCAAAACCAGGCATTACAAAAATAAACAAATAAAGCCTATAAGTAAACAATTTTTTTTTCTTTATCTTTATGCAGATGTAATTACGTAATGTCAATTGCATGTTGGCATGAAAAATTCTGTGGATACAGCAAGTGCTTGTGGCTGCTACGCCTTGGCTTAACGCCGCTCCTACGCAATACTACTCACGCTTGTAAAATATTATTATTTAGACTAGTATTCTTAATAACTATTTTGTTTAAATTATGACAAGCTTGCAAAAAATAAGTCTACAATATTAAAATTTAATCTAGAAAATGTTGTGCTTTACCATCAGAAAACTTTCTGCAGTCGAACTCGTAAAATTCCGATGAAAGTTCGCAGGGGGCTCGATATTTTTAGAAGTGAGAGGAATTCCCTACATTTTCGCTATTTATAAACTGTCTAGCGAAAGGCGTCGAGACGGGCGACGCGACGTCCTCCATTTATCATCTTTTATAGGTATCACTCTCAATTAATATATCACCGAGAAAATGTGAAGTGGTTTTTTTTTGCATTGTTTGTTGGTTTTATTTGATAAATAGAAGCGAAGAGGAAAGGTTTTTTTTGTCGAATAGGGGTAGTATTGTTAAGAATGATTTATGTTAGGTTGTGTTGTATGAATATAAATAATAGGTTTAGTTGAGGCTTATTGTTTTTAAGGGTGGATTGTTTTCTGGAATTTTTGGGGATCGGGGATTTGGAGAATTTGCCATTTGCAAATCATTAACAAGGATTAGTGTTGAAAAGTTTGCCGAGTAGATTTATTGCTTTGCTGACTGCTTTAACGGATTTAGAAATAACTTTTTTACTTATCGTTGGTCTAAATCTAAAAGTGTATATAAAGTTGAATATATACGTAGATTTAAAAGAAAAAAAATTTTAAACTTAACATTCTACATATAGTAGATAAATAAAATACTTATCTTGTAAATCAAGTTCAAAATACAAAATTTTTACATTTTAACATTTTGAGTCGGCGCCGACAGATGTTAAACTGGATGCCCTAATGTTTCTTGCACTTTTTTCATAAAAAGTATATCACGTTTTTTTGTTTTAAATTTTTTTCTAGTTTTTTTCTATTAGTATGCTTTATACTGTTGGTTTTTTATTATAATTTTTTTATTATTTTTTGCTATTTTATTTAACGAGTGAAAAAAGTTTTAAAAATCAGAAGCTCTTGATTAATTGTTCTTTTAGATCTAGAGTATATTTTTATTAATTTTAAATTTTTTTCATATTTATACATTATTCTGTCGATTTTGTTTCTCACCTACTTTAAATTATTTCTTTGTTTTTTTTATCTTTGACTTAATACTCTAATGTTTTTTGCTGTTTTTTAATTTTTGCGTTTATTTTGTATATAGCATATTACGTGAAAAAAGTGTATCATTTTATTTTGCTTTTATTTATATTTAGTTTTTTACTATTAGTATTTATACTGTTATTTTTTATTATAATTTTTTTTTAGATTTTTGTTTTTTTATTCAAAGAATGGTAAAAGTTTTGAAAACAAAAAGATATCTTTTTATAGTTCTTCTAGATCTAGAATATATTTTTGTTCATTTTTAATTTTTGTCAATATTATGCATTTATTTTACTGTCTATCTATTTTCTTACCTACTCTTAATATTTTTTTTATTTTTTTGTTTTTCTATCTTTGACTCTAAATACCTAAATGTTTCCTACACTTTTTTAATTTTTGTATTTTTTTTAATCTTCATTTTGCTAATTATGTAAAAAAAAAGTATTTTATTTAACGAGTGAAAAAAGTTTCAAAAATCAGAAGCTCTTGATTAATTGTTCTTTTAGATCTAGAGTATATTTTTATTAATTTTAAATTTTTTTCATAATTATACATTATTCTGTCGATTTTGTTTCTCACCTGCTTTTAATTATTTCTTTGTTTTTTTACCTTTGACTTAATACTCTAATGTTTTTCGCTGTTTTTTAATTTTTGTGTTTATTTTTTATATAGCATATTACGTAAAAAAAGTGTATTATTTTATTTTGTTTTTATTTATATTTAGTTTTTTACTATTAGTATTTATACTGTTAATTTTTTATTATAATTTTTTTTCAGATTTTGGTTTTGCTATTCAATGAATGGTAAAAGTTTTGAAAACAAAAAGATAAAACTTTTTATAGTTCCTTCAGATCTAGAATATATTTTTGTTCAATTTTAATTTTTATCAATATTATGCATTTATTTTACTGTCTATTTTCTCACCTACTCCTAAGAATTTTTTTTATTTTTTTGTTTTTTTATCTTTGACTCTAGATACCTAAATGTTTCCTACTTTTTTTTAATTTTTGTAGTTTTTTTAATCTTTATTTTGCTAATTATTTAAAAAAAAAGTATTTTGTTTAACGAGTGAAAGAAGTTTCAAAAATGAGAAGTTTTGATTAATTGTTCTTTTAGATCTTGAGTATGTTTTTATTAATTTTAAATATTTTTCATAATTATACATTATACTGTCGATTTTGTTTCTCACCTACTTTTAATTATTTCTCTGTTTTTTTTACCTCTGACTTACTTAATACTCTAATGATTTTTGAACTTTTTTAATTTTTGTGTTTATTTTTTATATAACATATTACGTAAAAAAAGTGTATTATTTTATTTTGCTTTTAAGTATATTTAGTTTTTTAGTATTAGTATGCTTTATACTGTTAATTTTTTATTATAATATTTTTTTAATTTTTTGTTTTTTTATTCAAAGTTTTATTGTTTATTTTTTATATAGCTTATTACGTAAAAAAAAGTGTATCATTTTATTTTGCTTTTATTTATATTTACTTTTTTACTATTAGTATGCTTTATACTGTTAATTTTTTATTATAATCTTTTTATAATTTTTTGTTTTTTTATTCAAAGAGTGGTAAAAGTTTTAAAAACTAAAAGATACAACTTTTTATAGTTCTTCTAAATCTAGAATATGTTTTTGTTCATTTTTGTCATTTTTATGTTACTGTCTATTTATTTTCTCACCTACTCCTAATAATTTTTTTTATTTCTTTAATTTTTGTATTTTGTTTTAATCCTCATATTGCTAATTATTTAAAAAAAGTATAGCTTTTTTTTATGTTATATTATTTGTTATAAAAGTATAACTTTTTTTATGATTTTATTTTTGTTTCAGTTTTTGTTTTGAATTTTTTGCAATATTATTGAAGAGTGGAAGAGATTTTAGAGAGCAAAATTCTCTAGTTCTTCTAGATCTAGAGTACATATATCTATTTTTATTCATTTTTAGTTTTTACGATTATTATGAATTATACTGTCAATTGTTTTTCTCGCTTTTTCATAATTATTTTTTTGGTTTTTTGTTTCATTAACTCTGACGCTGGGTACCCTAATGTTTTTTGCACATTTTCAATTTTTGGTTTTTTCCTAATAAGCTGATTACGTAATAAAATTTTATAATTTTTTTTATTTTTTTTTTTAGTTAATTACTATTAGTATGCTTTATACTGTTGGTTTTTTATTGTTATTTTTTTTTAAATTGTTTGCCATATTATTTAAAGAGTGAAAAAAGTTTTAAAAAACAAAAATGTGAAGCTTTTTATTGTTTTTCTAGATCTAGATTATATTTTTATTCATTTTTAATTTTTGTCAAAATTGTGCTTTATACTGACAATTTTGTTTCTCACCTACTTTTAATTATTTTTTTATGTTTTTGTTTTTCTACCCCTCTGACTCTGCATACTCTAAAGTTTTTTGCACTTTTTTAATTTCTGTGTTTTTTTTTAAATTTTTATATTGTTGATTCTGTAAAAAAAGTGTATCACTTTTTCATTGCTTTTATTTATTTTTTTAGATTTTTACTATTAGTATGCTTTATACTGTTGGTTTTTTAATATAATTTTTTTTTTTTTCCGGTTCTATTTAAAGAGAGAGAAGTTTTAAAAACAAAGAACTAGAACTCTTTATAGTTTTTGTAGATCTAGATTATATTTATATTCCTTTAATTTTTATTATTATTACGCATTATTCAATTTTTTTTTTCACCTATCATTTACTTTTTTAATTTCTGTGTTTTCTTCAATTCTTATATTGCTAATTTTATAAAAAAAAATTTTTTCAATTTTTTGTTATTTTATTTATGAGTGTTAGAGGTTTTAAAAAACAAAAATGTGCCTAGATCTAGAGTATATTTTTATTCATTTCTAATTTTTATCATTATTATGAATTATACTGTAAAATTTTATTCTCACCCATTTTTGATTATTTTTTTTTTCTAATTCTAGCTCTTGATACCCTAATGTTTGTTTTTAGCACTTTTTCACTTTACTTAAGGTTTTTTTAAATTCTCATATTGTTGATTATGTCAAAGACGTGTATCAGTTTTTTTAGCTTTTCTTTTTTTTTTAATTTTTACTATTAGTATGCTTTATGTTGTTTTTTAAAAAAATTTTTTGCAATTTTATCTTTATATTGCTGATTATGTGACAAAAGTAGATTATTTTCTTTATGCTTTAATTTTGTTTTTTTTTACTATTAGTGTGCTCTATACAGTTGGTAATTTTATTTTTTTTTTCACTTTTTTTCATTTTATTCAAAGAGTAAAAAAAGTTTTAAGAAAACAAAAAAATAAAACACTTTTTAGTTCTTCTAGATCTAGATTATATTTTTATTCTTTATTTAAATTTTTATCAATATTACTTATATACTGCCAATTTTTTTTTTATTGGTTTTCAATATTTTTTTATTTATTTGTTTTTCTAACTCTGACTCTGTAGGATACCCTAAAGTTTTTTGGACTTTTTGATTTGTGTTTTTTTTAGCTTTTGTATTGCTGATTATGTAATAAAGTGTATCACAAATGTTTTTATTTTTTTTTTAGTTTTTTATTAGGTATTAGTATACTTTATAATGTTTGTTTATTATTATCAATTTTTTGCCATATTATTTAAAGAGTGAGGAAAGTTTGAAAAAGCAAAAATGTGAAACTTTTTATAGTTCTTTTAGATCTAGAGTATATTTTACATTTTTATCATTATAGAGTATATTTTTACATTTTATTTTCTCATCTACTTTCAATTTTTTTTTATTTTTCGTACTTTGACTTTAGATACAATACTGTTTCTTGTATCTTTTCAATGATTGTGTTTTTTTTTAATTCTCATATTGTTGATTATGCGAAAAAAATTTATTATTTTTGTCACTTTTTTGCATTTTATCTAAAAAGTGAGAAAAAAATTAAACACACAACTTGTTCTTCTAGATCTTAAGCATTTTTTTTTTAATTTTTATTATTATTATGGGTTATACTGTCAATTTTGCTTCTTTTCTATTTTTATTATTTTTCTTTTGTTTCTTTGTTTCCCTAACTCTAACTCAGGATGTTTCTAACACTTTTTTAATCTCTGTGCTTTTTTTTTATTTCCCATTTTTTTTATCCCTTAATTTTTTTCAGTTTTTTACTATTATTATTTTTTCAATTTTTTAAGAATTTTATTTAAAGAGTGGAAGGAGTTTTAACAGTCAAAAATAGAAAGCATTTTATAGTTCTTCTAGATCCAGAGTATATTTTTATTAACTTTTAATTTTCATCACTATTATGCATTATACTGTAAACTTTTTTTCTCAGCAACTTTTAATTATTTTATTTTATTTTTTTGTTTTTCTAACTTTAAATCAGAGTGACCTAATGTTTCTTGCACATTGTAATTTTCCGTATTTTTTTTAAACTTTATATTGCAGATTATGTAAAAAAAAGTGTATTAGTTTTTTATGTTTTTATTTTTTTCTAGCTTTTTACTATTAGTATGCGTTTTACTGTTGCGTTTTTATTATCATTTTTTTAATATTTTTTGCCATATTATTTAAAGAGTGGGTAAAAGATGGTTTTTTTCTTATTTATTTTTAATTATTTTGTTTTATTTATTTGTTTTTTTTTCTCTGACTCTGAACACTTGAATGTTTTTTGCATTTTTTTAATTTTTGTGTGGTTTTTCAATCCACATATTGCTGATTATTTGAGAAAAATGTAAAAATATATTTTTATTTTTTTAATTTTTTACTGTTAGTAGGCTCTATACTGTTGGTTTTTTATTATCATTTTTTTATTTATTATTTATCATCTAGATCTATTTTTTATTTTTAGTCATTTTTAGTTTTTATCAAGATTAGGCTTTATACTGTCTATTTGTTTACTCACCTACTTTTAATTATTCTTTTGTTTTTTTAACTCTGTCTCTGGATACTCTGATGTTTTTGCACTTTTTTAATTTCTGTGTTTTTGTTTTAATCTTTATATTGTTGATTATGTAAAAAATAGTGTTTTACTTTTTTAATGCTTTTACTTTTTTTTTTCAGGTTTTTTACTATTAGTATGTGGAAGAAGTCTTAAAAAATAAAAATCTGTAGCTTTTTTTAGTTCTTCTAGATTAAGAGTATATAATTTTTTTCATTTTTATTTTTGATCAATGTTATGTACCAATTTGTCAATTTTTTTTCACCTACTTTTAAATACTTTTTTTTATTTTTTTGTCTTTCTAACTCTGGATATTTTCTGTGTTTTTTTTATAATGTTTTTATTCATTTTTAATTTTTATTAATATTATTGAAAAATTTTTCTTTTAATAGTTGTTTTTTCTTTGTTTCTCTTAGTTTTTTTGTGCTTTCCCATGTTTACTGTTCTTTTTTCTTATTTATATATCCAAACTTTTGACATTTAGTGCATCTTAGGTCAGCGCAGTTTCATCTAAATATTAATTTCTCTCAAATTCTATTATAATTTTAATTTTTTTTTTCTATAACTGGTAGTGTTTTCTGCCGGTAAATACAAAATTGTAATGGAAAACTATGTTTTGATATTAGTAGAAGTCTGTAAAATTACTAAGAGGTAGAGTTCTACAATGGCTTTTTTGTGCGACATCTAGTGTCGATAAATAAAATTAATAATTGAAAAGCTTTGATTGCATTTTACACTTTACGGTTTACTTTAAAATTATTAAATCATATGAACCTTCTAATTTATACAGAGAGGGCAATAATACACTTTTTTCAAAACAAAACAAAACAAAAATAATAAACAACTCTTAATTTATACAAACAATTTAATTATTGGATACGAAGAAAGTATATTAAGTAACAGATCAAATAAATTGCCTTTTATAACGGGTTTGATTTTGTATAATTTGTTAACATCGGGAGCGTTTTATTAAAATTAAGAAATGGTTTTAATTTATGGTTTCAGTGCACGATTTTAATCTCGAGTTGATTTGTAGACTAATTAGTGTTTATTTTGTCTTCATATAATATACAGAATGATCGCTGAAAAGCAATTAAAAATTGTGACTTTGATATATTAAATATTCTTATTTGAATTTCGAGTTTCTTTAAAATAAATTAAATACTTGTTTCGGTCTCATTTAGACTCATCAGGCACATAACCATAGTGGCTACCTAAAAAACATTTAATTTAACATTGTAATACACGTAATAATATTTATTTTTTTACTATGCAGTGCTGAAATACTAAATAAAAACTAAAAATTTAAGTTTTTTTTGTTGTTGTTTATCTGTATTTTTGTCGGTTTATTTTTTATTCTACAGTTTTTTCTTTCTGTGATTGTTTTGTTTTTCTGTTGACTGGTTTCGTTTGTTTTCTGTTGTATTTTGGTTTATTTCTCACTTTTTTTCTTTCTTCATTTTTATTTACATTTTTTCTTTATTAGTTTGTACTATTGATTCATTCATTATATTTCTTTATCTCACTTTTTAATACTTCTCTATCTCTTTCTTTCTATTTACTTCTTCACTCTTTCAAAAGTGTAAAATAAAAATAAAATTTTTACAAATAATTATAAAAAAAACACATTTTAGATTAAATGCAAAAGTGATAAATATTAATAAAAAAAAAAAAATTGTAAAAAATGTTTTGCTAGAAGAAAATACAGCAAATCAAAAAAGAGATAATTAAAATGGTTGAAGAGAGATGAGAAAAGAAAGCATTGAATAAAGATAATACTTAAAAAAAACAAATAAAAACATCTTGTCATCATAGATAAATATGTAAAAATTCTATGCAAGAGATAGCAAACAAAACAATTATTAAACATGTTTTACTTAAAGCCAGAGAGAAAAAAACACATAAATTAAAAAAAAACTTAAAATCGACTTTAAAACATATTTTTCAAATATCAAATAAAAATTATATTAAGTTTTGTTGATTACATGAGGAAAAATAAATAAAGATAATGATCTACGTACAAATAATTTTATAAAAATGCATATATGTCATTGTTAAAGATACAAAAAAATTTTAGAAAAAAAGATTTAAACTGTAGGCCAAGAATTTAACAAAGAAGAGAATTTAGGATAGGAGAAAGTAAACAAAAAACTAGAAAAATCACAGAATAAACAACAAAAAGATTAAAAACATCTGGTTTTCTGAGTATTTAATAAAACAAATTAAAGACTAAATAAAACTGACAAAATAAAAACAAACTGATAGGTAAGAAACGTTAATGAGACAAATAAAGAAAGAGAAGGTAAAGACAGGAATTGCAGTAAAGTAATAAAATTGACTAAAAAATGAAACAAAAACAAAAACAACAATCTGACTCGACATGACCTTTAGTTCTGTCCTATTTTCTCTTATAATTATTCTATTTGTATATAATTTTTTATTTTGTATTATTCCTTCTTTACAAACTTTATTTTCTCTACGGCACTGTTTGTTGATTTTCACTTTTTTTCTATTGCTTCTGATCACTTTTTTTATATATTTTTTATTATTTTGCAATTTTTTTTAGGGTTTTTTTTGTTCTTGGACAAAAACCAATCAAGCACTAAATTATTACAAAATACTGAATAAAGTACGTAAAATACTTTCAGGCAAAATAATACATAATGAAAAAAAATAAAAACAAAATAACTAAAAAATGTCTTTTATAGTTAATTAGATTTTTTTTAGAAACGAAGAATTAAATACTTTTTTTTCTTGTTTTTCTACAATTTTTTTTTTGGTTTTACTTATTTTGTTTTGACTACAGAATGCTAAAAATAAAAAAAACAACAATCTGACTTGACATGATTTCTCACATTTCTCTCTTATTTCTTTTATAATTATGCTATTTACATTTAGTTTTTCATTTTGTATTATTCCTTTCAACAAATTTCACTTTCTCTACAGTACGGTTTGTGGATTTTTTTTTTGTTTTATTGCTTTCAATTTGTTTGTCTATTTTCATTTATTATTTTCACGTTTTTGTCTAATTGTTTTTTTTGTGTTTTTTTTTTCTTACGGCAAGCAGTTTGATTCTATGATCTCTAGATATTAATTTTTCTAATTTTGTTTCTTTTAAACGCAAAAAAAAATTTACAAAAAAAGACAAAAACCAATCAAGCAACTGAATTATAACAAAATAATGAATCAAGTATCTAAAATATTTTCAGGCAAAATAAAACTTAATACAAAAATTTAAATACAAACAAGATTACCTAAAAAAGACTTCTTATAGTTGTTTTGATTTCGATTAGAAGAAAATGAAAAATTTTTTTTTTCAACATTTTTTTTTATTTTTATATTCTTTTTTAAATTTTTGTTCAATTAACTTTATCAGCTTTTTATCTTATGTAAAGGTTTTTTGGGAATAGAATTTTTTTTTAATTATATAATTTTTTTTAAAGCTTTGTTTTTTCTGATTCACATTTTTATTCTTCTAAAATTTTTTTTATCAATTTTCTACTTTATTTGCTAACAAACTACTCGATTCTTGATAAACAGTAAAGTAAAATCTGCAATTGAGTACCAACTGCTAAAAAAAAACGAAAAACAACAATCTGACTTGACATGACTTCTATTTCTCTCTTATTTCTTTTATAATTATTTAATTTTTATTTTTTCTTTATATCGTGTAGTTTCTTCTTGACAAATTTTACTTTCTCTACAACACTGTTTGTTGATTTCTATTTTTGTTCTTTTGCTTTTGATTAGTTTTCCTATATCTTTTTATCATTTTATTTGTTTTACGATTATTTGATCTCTCTGAAGCTTTTCGAGTTTTTTCATTCTTCCAATCTCTCTCTTCTATATATTTTTTTATAGTTTTTCTTTGCATCTTTTTTTGTATTCTTTTGTTAAGCTTTGTTTCTTATGTTTGACATATTTTTTCTTTTTATAGTTTTTCTAACACGTCTACCGTTTCTTTAATTACATCTCTCAATAAAATTTTATTTTTTTATGCTTCTTTGCTTCTTATTCTTATTTACTGTGTTTACTTTTTCTTCCAGATTAGACTGAAATTTGTGACAATTGTCAAAATCTTTTTTAAAGCACTTTATTTATCGATATTATATTATTAGCATTTTGCTAACTTCAAATAAATAATAAGAGTACTGTTATCAAATCTGACCCTTAAAATCCGACGTAGTAAAGCTTAAAGCATTGAAAAGTTGTGCTTCCACATTTCAATGCAAAAAGTCACTAACGATCAACTTCATTTTGGAAAACAAACACCATTTTCATACAGTAAGGAAAATCACTTGATGTTTTTCAAGGAAAACTTGAGTTTTTGTGTCTGAAGCGCACATCTATGAAACAAAAAAGAAATAAAAATAAAGCAAATTTTTTCAAAAGAATTGTAGACTCAATCATGTAACACATTTCGTGCTTATTAAGACTCTTCAATGACACTTGAGAAATAAGATTTGTGCAACAGTTAGAACCGTTCAATGTTCAATCAGTCTTGTTTGAATAAACATTTTTTGGCTGTGATGGGTTACTCAGGCAAAATTTGATACGTAGTGACATCTATCGGAATTTTTTTTTACCTATATTGAGTTTAGACAGTTATGCTTCTACATTTCAATGCTAAAATAATTCTATACAATAAAAATGAGTAAACCTCAATACCTACGAAGCTTATTTAGAAATATATAAATATTATTATAGTTTTTTCTGTACGATGTACGATATGTCGTTTATTTGTTATAATTTGCAATTGAAAATCTAGTATTTTCTTCTCACGCTGAAGATAGGTAAAATTACGCCAACTAAGTACTTGTATATTGTCAACAGCTAAAGATGTTTGTTAATAAATAAATGAAAATTATTAATGTGAGGCCTAGATGGTCATTAGACTGTAACCATCGATACGACACAGTCATATAATTAAGCTATCATATACATAAGGTTTGGCACTTTATAATATAATTATTATTATTGCCACACAAACCCAAGCAAAGTGAAATTAACCTAATATTTTCTAAAACGTAAACTTTCAATTTTTCAAATATTTCTGATAAATAGATCTGATAAAATATTTTTTAATTAACATGTTTTTTAATACAAGTTACAAATCATTTTTAATTAGCTTGATAAATATTATTTCTTTGCAGAGCAAGATGGCTATGAGAAATAGTATGGATTTTGATACGTACAGTATGGATTGTGATAGTATAGCTGCGTCTACTGAAGAAATCCTGTGGTCGGATGATGAAACTATTATTGCAGAGCAGGAGACCGTCTGGCATCAAGGTAAGGCAACTGTAATTTTTTGTTTATTATTTTTAAATTGATTAATCTGTCAAGCCTTATTGTTTTTTATGTTTTTTTTTGGCTTACGTTCTCTCTTCGAATTTTTATTAGCAACTAGCTGGCCCGGCGAACTTCGTTCCGCCTTAGTTTTGTTATTTTATTTTTGATTTTTATTAAGGTCTTAAGGCCCCGTAGGGCCGATCTTAAGGCCCCCTTAGAGGGCCGGGTTTAAGATCGAGTTATCGGCCCCCTGCGGGGGCCGTTTTTAGAACTTTTTTTTTACCCTCTTTCTTCTTCTTTCCCCTCCCTTTTTTTTCTCCCCCCTTCCCCTTCTTTTTTTCATTTTTTCTTTTTTTTTCGGTCGTTTTTCTTCATTTTCTTTCTTTTTTATTATTTTTTTCTTCTTTTTCTTTTTCTTTTTTTTTGTTTTTTTGTTTTTTTTTTTTTACTGCTTTTTTCTTCTTTTTTTTCGATTTTTTTCAATTATCTTGTTTTTTTCTTCTTTTTTTCTATATTCTCTTTTTTTACCGCTTTTTTCTCTCTATTTTTATACTTTTTTCCTCCTTTTTGCTACGTTTTTCTTTATTTTTCTTTATTTTCCTTCTTTTTTCTTCTTGTTTTCTATTTTCTTCTTTTTTTTCTATTTTTTGCTTGTTTCTTCTTTTTTCCTGCTATTTTCTTCTTTTTCTCTATTTTCTTCATTTTTTATTTTTTCTTCTTCCTTTTTTTTTTTTTTTTCCTATTTTCTTCTTTTTTACTGTTTTTTTCTTCTTTTTCTCCATTTTTCTTCTTTTTCCGTTCCGCCTTAGTTTTGTTATTTTATTTTTTATTTTTATTAAGGTCTTAAGGCCCCGTAGGGTCGATCTTAAGGCCCCCGTAGGGGGCCGGGTTTAAGATCGAGTTATCGGCCTTTAAAAAATGTCTTTGTTATAAAAAATCCTTAATCTCTTTGTTAATAAAAAGTATTCTATTCTTTTCATTCAAATCCAGTCATCATAAGTTTCCATACCAACTTAATCGGTCATGCACACACACGATTCAATTCCATCAAATTCAGTCCAATTTCGTCGCTTCCAATGAAATTGTACTGCACCGTTGAGTCGTCAGTGGCCAACTAAAGAGTGGGTAGTGCACTTAACATGTAAACGCACTATCCGACTTTGGTTGGTGGTGGGGGAGTGGATCGATTTATTTGGAACGGTGGTACCATTTGCCGAGCCTCACCGAACGTTTCCGACATCGCAACGTTCGGTGAGGAACCGTTTCAAGAAAAGGGCTATTTTTAGGGTTTTTCCAGCAATAATTCTAATTTTTCTCGCCGTAAAAACCATCCTTGAACTTCAACGAACATTTTAAAAAAAGATTTGGCCAAATTGGTCCAGGCGTTGTTGAGTTATGCGCTTACCAACACATTTTGCGATTCATTTTTATATTATAGATAAAAGGCGGAGTGGAAAAATTGAGCAAATTATTAATTTACTACAAAAAAAAATTATTATAAATTTGTTACACAAAAAAATATTTTATAAGTACATAGAAGTTTTAATTAATCATCTTTTACAAAATCTACAAATTTTTGTAACTGGAAATAAGGATCAAGCTCGAAACAAAAACAAAAAAATATAGTCACACAAAAAGTATAACAACACAAAATAATTAATTTATAATCTACGGCTCACTAAATTTATAATCAAACCAAAATTAACTGGTGAAATTATAACTTAAAATTAGCTGCAAAATTGCTAAAATATCAGAAAAACTTAGTCATAAAAAAAAAAACATAAACACAAAAATAAAAAAAATACAATAATAAGAGCACTATTTCAATACTGTATAGCAATATATAAAAAATGTTTATAAATTAAAATGCGGTAAAAAATACAAACCAGTTTGATATATATATATGTATATATATAATGAGAAAAAAATAGATAAATAAAAACAAAAATAATAAAAAAAATCCAGCCTAATGTTAAAACATTATATTATAAAAGAAATTGCTGAAAAAAAACAATTAAAAAATATAGTAATTGTAACTTTAATCTCAATTAAATTATATTATATAATTCAAATACTTTTATTAGCATTATGTGTATCTTTAATGAAACTAAAAACTTGTTTCGATCTCATTCAGGCTTATCAGGCACATCATTATTTTGGCTAAATGAGAAACAATCAATTTAATTACATGTAATTAATAATGTTTTTTTTTCGTATTGTGCTAAAATTGTACAAAAAACAAAAAAATTATGTTTTTTAGTTAGTTTTTTATCTGTTTTCTGTCTGTTTTGTCTTTGCTTCTTTAGTTTTTCTTGTTCTTTTGATTGTTATCTCTGTTTTCTGTTGTATTCTTGTTTATTTCTTACTTTATCTTTGGTTTTTTATTTTTAGTCATTTACTATTTTGTTTAATCTGTCTCTGTCCTTTTTTAATATTTCTATTTATTTTCTTTACCTCGCTTTCTCTAATGTATTACTGTAAAATAATATATAAAAAATGTATATAGACAAAAATGCAGTAAGAAATACGAACCAACTTAATAAATATATATAGGGAAAAAAATATAGGTAAATAAATGAAAAAAAGTAAAAAAAATTAAAACCAATACACAACAATAAAAAAATATAGAAAATAAGCAGTGTAGAAAAACCAATAAAATTAAGAATTATACTTAAATAGAAAATTGTATTAAAAACTTACAGTTTGTTTGGTAGCATAAATATGTTGATATTTTATACTAAACCACTCCAAAAAGTAAAAAAAAAACATTAAATTTTGAGTCAGAAGTTTTAAAACAGTTTAACGCGTTAAAAACTTAAATATTAGACAGAATTTGCACTTTAAGAAGACATAAGATGAGAAACAAAAATAATACAATAATGAGAGTTTTATTCTAATACTGTAAAAAAATTAAAACAGATTATATAAATTCCATGTAGATAAAAAAAGCAGTAAAAAATATAAACAATTTTGATAAACATTGTAAAAAAAAAGAGAAAAAATACATATTATTAAAATACTCATAATCAAAGATAAAACAAAATTCTAAAAATACACACAAGTTGTCTAAAAAACCAATTGGAAAGCAAAACATTTAAAAAAAATATATAAATAAAATAGACATTGTAAATAAAATGAAAAGAAAACAATGATTAAATAAAATAGAATTGTTTTAAGAACTATATGAATAGAGATAAGTATTACTAAAAAAATTGTTTGAGAGCATAGAAATTTTATAATAAAACACATAAAGCGGTGAAAGAAAACAAACATAAAGTAACAAAAAACCGCATAATGCTATAAAATTAATAATATAGAATAAAACAGAATTACAAAAAATAGATAAAAGACAGTTTTTAGTTTTATTACCAAATTAATTATTTTTTCAAAGAAACAATCATAAGAAAAATTGCTGAAAAGAAACAAATATTTCTGTGATATTATTTAAATTAAAAAAGTTTTAAGAAATATATTAAAAAAGTTTCGCTCAAAAACTTTTAGTTGGTTTGGTAGCATAGATACATAAAATTTTTATAATAAAGCACTTAAAGACTATAAGGACATAAAGAAAAACAAAAATAATGAAAAAAAACAGTATAATGTTAAAAAATTCATAATAAAAATCAAACAGAAACAAACAACAAAAAACATAGAAAGCTGTTTTTAGTTTTATTATCAAATAATTTATTTTTAAATAGAACAATTATTAAAAAAAACATTTGAAAAAAAAACAATTTTTTAAACAGAACATAACAATTAGTATATATATATGTATATATATATATATATATAGACGGTGTAAATAAGATAAAAAGTAAACAAATTTCTCTCTAAAATAAAAACGATTTAAGAATCTTATTAAAAGAGAGCAGCATTGTTTTTAAAACTTTCAGTTGATTTGGTATCATAGATATATGAAAACTTTATAATAAAACATATAAGAAGGTGAAGAAAAAAAAAAATAAGGAAAATAATGACCGCATAATGTTAAAAAATTAATAACAAAATCATAAAAAATACATAAAAAACTGTTTTTAGTTTTATTATAAAATTAATAAAACAAATATAGATGAAAATGTTATTAAAAAACTAGTTTAAAAGCAATAAACTACAGTACCTCTATATGGAAAATAAACAAAGCGTAATAGAATAAAAAAAATTAAGAATCAAATCAAAATTTGAAGAAAAGCATGAAATAAATCTTACAGTTGGTTTGGCAACATAGATATGTAAATATTTTATAAAAAAAACACATGAGGAAATTATAAAAATAGGCAGTGCAGTGCAGTGCAAAGAAAAAAAAAGAATTATATTGAAATAGAAAAGCATTGTATTAAAAACTTACAGTTTGTTTGGTAGCATATATATAGGAATATTATATAACAAAACCACTTAAGAAAGTAAAAAAAAACAATTAAATTATGATTTAGAAGTTTTAGTTAATCATATTTTACAAAATCTACAAATTTTCGAAACTGGAAATGGAGATCCAGGTTTAAACAAAAACAATAAAATTAAAATAAACTGTTTTGTATTTTTTGATATTCACATAGTCACTCAAAAAGTATAACCACACAAAATGATTAATTTTTAATCTTCTACCTACCTCAAACTAGGATTAACTGTTAAAATTTCCAGTTAAAATCAGCTCAAACATAGCTAAAATATTAGAAAAAATTGGCGCTTAAATAAAAAACCAATATCAAAGCAAAACATCACAATAAAAAACATATATAAAATAGACAATGTAAATAAGATTAAAAGTAAACAAATATTTTTGTAAAACTAATCAAAATAAAAAAGTTTTAAGAATTATATTAAAATAGCAAAGCAGCATAGACACATAATTTTTTTAAAAATAAAATACATAAAGGTAGAGAAAACCAAAAATTGTGAAAATTAATTGATATAAGAAATTGATAATAAAGAATAAAACCACATGATAAAGCAAGTTTAGTTTATGATAAAATTAATTTTTTTTTAAAGAACAATTATGGGAAAAATTGCCTAAAAAAGAAATTATAAAGCAAAACATTATAACAAAAATATACAAATAAGAAAAAAGCAAAAAATAATCTATGCTAGATTAAATAAAATAAAAACTTTTTAAGAATTATACTAAAAAAGAAAAACTTTGCTAAAATACTTCAGTTTGTTTGGTACCACAGATATATAGAAATATCATAACAAAACACATAAAGAGATAAAAAAAATCCAAAATAATGAAAAAAAAACAGCTTAATGTTAAAAAATTTATAATATAGAATTAAACAAAATACAAAAAAACATTAAAACACTTTTCAGTTTTATTATCAAATTATTTGTTTTCTAAATGAAATAATTATGAAAAAAAATTCTATAAAAAACAAATTTTAAAGCAAAACATTACAGACAGTGTAAATAAAACAAAAAGCAAGCACATGTCTCTGTGAGATCAAATAAAATAAAAACAGCATCGTTAAGAGACTTTCAATTTGTTCAGTAGCATAGATGTTTACATGAAAATTTTATAATAAAGCACATAAAAAAATAAAGGAAACAAAAATTATGAAAAAAAACAAAATAATGTTGAAAAATTAATAATAAAGAATAAAATAGAATTATAAATACACAAAAAGCAGTTTAAGCTTATGATCAAATTAATTTTTTTTAAATAGAACAATTATAAGAAAAATGCCTAAAAAACAAACTTTAAAACATAGCATAAAAAAATATATGTATATAAAATTGACATTATAAATAAAAAAAAGCAAACAGTAATCTATGTAAGATTAAATACAATAAAAACGATCTATATTGAAAGAAAATATCATTGTTAAAAAATTTTCGCTTTGGTTAGTAGCACATATTTGATATATAAAAATTTTAAAATAAAACCTATAAAAAAAGGCAAAAATATTATAGAAAAAATCAACATAATATTGAAAAATTGATAATAAAAAATAACACAGAATTATAAATATACTTAGGAAGTAGTTTTTTATTTTGTTATCAAATTATTTATTTTAAATAAAACAACTGTAGAAAAAAAAAGTAACTTTTAAAGCAAGACATTCAATAAAAAAATATATGAAATATATATGATCCTATGTGAATAGGATAAAACTTGTTTATCAAAAGAGAAAAACATTATAAAAATCTTACAACTTGCTTAGTAGCAAAAATAGATAAAAAATTTATAGTAAAACACATAAAGAGGTAAAAAAAATAACAAAAAATGTATATAACTAAAAACATAGACACAAATTTATAAGAAAAAAAAATTAAAAAAAACGTGTTATTATTATTAAATAATATTTATTATTTAATAATAAAAAAACATTATTATTATAGCAATTACTACGTTTGCTTATGTTCTGAACAGTTCTTATATGAAATGATCTATACACACTTGATAATATTTTAATAAAAAAAATAAAGCAAAATTATAATTTTTTTTTTGAATAAAACAATTATCGAAAAATTTGCTGCAAAAAATTTTTAAAACCAAACAATATAATAGAAAAAAATAAAAAATAAACACCGTAAAAAGATTTAAAACATTCAAATATCTCTATGAAACTAAATAAAATAAAAAATTCATTAAAAAATTTTTATTTAAATAACAAGCACTGTAAAAAAACTTATAGTCTGCTTGATATCATAGATATATAAAAATTTGTTAATAAAACACATAAACAGATAAAGAAATAAATAACAAAATAATGTATATAAAAAAAAGTTTGGCACAAATTTACAAAAAAAAACTTTAGAAAAAAACGTAATAAAGAAACAAACAGAACAAAATTCAACGTAGAAAAATGTTTAAAAATTATGGAATAGGCAAAAAAATTTAGTTTATTATTTACTTTGTTTATAGTGTTTTTTTCCAATACACTTTAATAATTAGAGTGTATTTTATGACCTACACTCATTAAAACGATATTTTAATAATAAGAAACAGGACAGAACTATAAAACGTACATAAAAAAAAAGTATTTAGTTTTGTTATAAAAATTATTTTTATCAAATATATATATAAAAAAAATTATAACAAAACTTATAAACATTATAGCAATAATTATAAGAAAAATTGTTTAGAAAAATAAGACAAATTTTTGAAAACAAAACATTTTAGTAAAATAAATATAGAAAATAAATAATGTACATAAAATAAAAATTAAACAAATAAATCTGCGAGATCGAATCAAAGAAAAACGATTAAGAATTAGACTCAAAGCCACAAGTGTTGTAAATAAACTTTCAGATGTTTGATATCATAGATATCATGAAAATTTTATGAAAAGAATATAAGAAAAAAATAAGAGACAAATTTAAGGTAAAAATTTACAAAAATAAAACGTAATAAATTAACAAACAGAACAAAATATAAAAATTATAAATCAAATCATAGAAAATTTAGTATTTAATTTAATTATGACGAGTTTTCTTGATACACTCGAATAATTAGGGCCCTCACTACGTTCGATTCTTGTTCTAAGCAATTCTCATGTGATCTGACCTACACCCATTAAAAAATGATATATAAGAGCTATTATAAGCTGCTAAAATTTTAATCTCATCTTACAATTACAGGTTAGTTACCTTAATTACAATTGGATTGTAATCAATTATAACAGCGGTATTTAAGTATTATAATTGACTTCAGTCAAATTTTCTCCAAAAATTCTGCTTATATTCGGCTAAATGGCTTAGAAATGAAACTAAAGCAATTATTAAAAAGTTTCTTATCGAAAGAAAGCATTTAACAGGTAATTTATTTGTGAAAGATTTATAGACAGTATCAAAATGGTAGGTTACAATTATAGTTGTGCTTTATTACTGATTTCTTAACTGATTAACTTTCAGTTAAGTTGAGTTCCTTCCGTTAATGTATAGGAACGCTATAAATTGTACAACGGATTAAATCTGAGAAATTTTGCAATTTGTTTGAAATTGGATTTATAATACTTAATTTGTAAATGCTTTTATTTAAAAAATCTTATAGATTTATATTGAGATTTATAGAAGTCAAGCAATTTGAAAAATAATTATATTTTGTAAGCGGTGTTGTGACGTCACAGCACGTGTTATATCTGCAAAACGGTAAATTAATTGTTTTTGGGTGAAAATAGAAGTTTGGCTATATCCACAAATTGGTCATTCAAATTTATCATAAAACTTAAAAAAAAATTATTAAATATTTTCATCTATAGAATCTATTTTAAGTTAATAATTATTCTTATTGTTAATTATTGTTAACAATTTTAAATTTAAAATAAAACTAATTAATTTAAATTAAATTTGTGTTTGGTAGAAACAACTATACTTTTTTTTTATTAAATGATAATTAAATATTAAAAATTATAAAAATCTTTTTAAAAGATTAAAATATTAACAATTGTTAAATTAAAGGTTAATTTTTAATCTAGATTAATTAACCTAAATTAAGCCTGTGTTTTACAAAACTGTTAAATAAATGTCCAATTAAAGTGCGGTTAAGTTGCCTCAGCTTGAGAATTATGTCTTAAAAACCTTTTTAACATTAAACTAAAATTTTATTTAATCAGAATTAACTCTTTAACACTGATTAAATTTGTATTTGGGTACAGACACAGTGTGCAATTTCTCTAAACGCAATAGCTTTCCACTATTGTCAAATTTTTACTTGTCTTTTTGCTTTTGTTTGTTTTTCTATAACAGTTTTTTTTTGTTTTTTAGATCATTACATTAAACAATTTTTCTTGTTTTAAGTTTTTAAATTTATTTTAATTTTGATATATCAATTTTTACTAAAACTTTTGCTATTTATTCTAACTTTTATTTTTTGTTTTGCTTATTTTTCTTTATTTTTTTTTATCAATTTATTCAGTTTTTGACACGCATTTGGATATATTAATTTTTTTAATTTTTTTGTACCTTACATAATATACATTTTTAGTTTGCTGATCATTCTCGAGTCTATTTTCTTTTTTTGCTTTTAATATCTAAATTCTGGAAATCAATTTTTTAGTAATATTTAATATGTTTTAATTTGTTTTGGTTTTTTTTGACTTGCGGTTTTAATTTTTTTTCTCATTTTCTTCTGCTTTAATTTTTTTTTTGATTTGTCATGCGTTTTTATCAATTTTTATCTGTATTATTTCTACTGTACTTTAATCAATTTTGATTAAAGTTTTTGCTATTTATTTTCAAAATTTTTTGTTTTTCATTTGTGTTATTCTTTTGCTAATTTTTTTTAACAATATATATAATTATATTTAATTTTTTTTAATATTTTTAAAGAAGACTTTCAGTTGTTTTATTATCTATATTTTTTTTTCAGTTTTTAAACGCATTCTGAGTGTTTAGGTTTTTTAACTTTTTTTCTTATATTACATTTTTTTCCTTATCATTTTTGAATTTTTTTATTTTTGCTTTCAATATCTATTTTGTAGTATTTGGTTTTTTAGTATTATTTAATTCAATGTTTTGATTTTTTTTGACTTTGACTTTTTTATCTTTCAATTTCTTATGCATTTTTATAAATTTTTTATCTATTATTTCTATTTTCTGTTTTTTTTCAAATTGTTGTGGTTTTTTTATACTTGCGGTTTTGATTTTTATGTAATATTTTTTTCTGTTCTTTTTTTCTTTCTCGATTTGTCATGCGTTTTAAAAAATTTTTATTTGTATTTTTCCTATTCTACTGTTTTTTTCTCATGTATTACCGGTTTTTTCAATTTTTAATTTTTTATATTTTTGGAACTTTTTTCTACGTCTTTGCATTACGTTATATTTATTTAGTACTATTGCTTTGTAGTTTTCTTTTGTTTTAAAGTCTTGGTTTATTTTATCTTTTTTTTTATTTAACCTTACTCTTTTTTTTTCTTTTTTAAGCCGATTAACCGTAACTTTTTTTTTAATTTAAAAAATGTCTTTACTATTGCTTTTACCGGTTTAACTTCAGCTTTTTAAAATTTTATTCTCTGTTAATTTATTTGTATTACGTTTATTTTCGGTAGAAAACACAAGCTTTTGAAAATAAATATTTATTCTCACAACTTTTGTTTACTTTTTATTTGTTTATATTATATATTAAGATTGCTTATCATTCTTGAGTATCTTTATTCTTGCTTTCAATATCTATTTTATGGTACAAATTTAGTTTTTTAGTATTATTTTTTTTAACTTGTTTTGGGTTTCTATTTGTTTTTGATTTGTTATGCGTTTTCATTATTTTTTATCTCTATTATTTCTATTCTCTTCTTTCAATTTTTGTTTTTTTTTTATATATTTGACATCTTTTTCTACATCTTTGCAGTCCGTCAATTTTATATCACTGTTTAACAGATATTAGAGTTTTGCTTTAAATTTTTAATATGTTTAAAATTTTGGGTTGTTTTTCTTTTTGTTTAACATAACTTCTTGTTTTTTAACATTAATTTTTTTATATTACATATTATTATTTAATTTGCTTCTTATCTTCATGTCTGTTTATGGTATTTTGGTATTTATTTAGTATTATTTACTTTTTTAAACATGTTTTAGTCTTCTTTACATACAGTTTTGATTTTTTTGTCGTTTTCTTTTTTCTTTTTTCTTTTTTTTATTTTTCGATTTTTTATGCGTTTTAATAAATAAACCGTAATCAAGGTACGATTAAACTTTAATTGCGTTGTGTCAGCTGCAGAATTAGGTTTTCAACAAGATTTCTTTAATCGGAATTAATTTTTTAACTCAGATTAATTTTGCATTCCGGTCTTCCCTATTTTTCTTTTAAGTTATTATTTTTTAATTTTTTTGTTTTTTTGCTTTTGTTTATTTTTGATAATAGGTTTTTTTTGTTTTTTAAAATTTTATTTTGTATTTGTTATATAAATATTTGTTTCCTTAACTTTTATTTACTTTTCTTTGTTTTTTCTTATTTTTGATATATCTTTGCTAAATGTTTTGTTAATTTAGAAAATACATATTTTTTTTTTATTTTTTTCAATATGCTTTTTGGCAATTTGTTTATTATCTATAAGCTCTTATCGAGTTTAGAATATATATATATATATATATATATATATATATATATAGATAGGAGCTAGTTCTTAGTCTCAACTTTTTTTTTATTACATATTTAGTTTGCTTATCATTCTCTATTGTCTTTATTTTTACTTTCAATATCTATTTATGATGTTTTTTGTTATTCTTCTGTTTTTTCTCATGTTTTGTTTTTTTTTTGTTATTTTTTTCTCTATTGTCATTTATCTTTCAAAATTTGTATTCGGGTACAAACACAGTGTGCAATTTTTCTAAGCCAAATAGCTTTTAGCTATTACGAAATTTTCATTTGTTTTTTCTCTTTTCCATTCATACCAATATTTACACGTTATTCCGTTATCTGTCGCAATTAAAACCAAAAATCCCTATGGCTTGCGCTGCACAAAATATAAATATTGACCATAAATTCCGTTCCATTCCACTTAATTGGCGAAATGCAGAGTTTATTGCAATTATTTTGTGTTTATATAGTGAGGAAAAATTGTGGCTAGTACAAGTGGATAATATATTTTTCCATGTCATAATAACGGTGCAAATAAATTTGCCACACACGATATATACCGGGTGGTTGACTTAAAAAAAAATTATAAATAATAGGCTATTTTCCTGAAAAGTATATTTAATTTACTATTATAATAGATATATTACAAAACGTTGTCTATTTAATAGAAAATTAGTTAGAAGCGCCTATATTATTAGAATTTGATAAGCATTACCTTTATAATGACGTAATAACCTATTACTTATTACTTTTATTAAAAAAATCTTTTATCATTTACCGGCATGTCCGTATATAGTAATAGTAAATAAAATAAACTGAAAAATTTCAAACAAAATTAAAAATATAAATAATTTTTGTTACAACTTAGAAAAGTTGCAAAAATAAACAGATTTGTAAGCAAATTAGCTTAAATTGTTTTATTTTTTACGTTTATTTTTAAGTAATTTATTGTAACTGATGTAACTATTTTTTTAATGTTAAGCTTTCTTTTTGTGGTTTGTTTTTAAGTCTGTATTATTTTTCTTTGTCTATCTTTATGAATTTTTTTTATCTTTTGCGTTTTTTATATTTTTTTGTTGTTGTTTAGTTTTTTTTTACAGTTATTTTTTGTTTTCCTAAGCTATCAATTTTAAGCATTTTTTTTGTTCTAGCTTTTTTTTGGTTTTAGAATATAAGTTTGATTTTTATTAATTTTTTTTTCAAAGATTTTGTCTGTAGCTACAAATCTGATTTTTAATTTTTATGTTTTTTTATATTAGTATAGCTGTTGTGCTGCTTTTCTACTTTTGTTTACTTTTCTTGATCAGTTTTCTTTTGTTTTTTTGGATGATCACATTAAACTTTTCCATTGCTTCAATTTTTTTTAGATCTTTTGACTTTGTTTTGATTTTATTAATTTTTTTGAAGCTTTTGCTAGTTGTTACTTTAACTGTTATTAAGTTTAGTTGATTTTTTATAGTTGCTTCGTCATTACATCACTATTTTTTCTATTAGATTATAACAATTTATTGTTTTTTACGTTTTGTAAATAAAATTATTACAAAAAAAAAGTTTTATTGCTTTTGTGACTAAGGCTGTTTGTGCTTATTGAAATGATTAATTTTCAATGACAACGTTTTGAATTGTTTTATGTTTTGCGTCTATTTTTAACTAACTTATTGTAACCTAAATATTTTTTTCTCATTTTTTTATTTAATTTTTTAAACATTTGTATTTTTAATTTTTTTTTTTGTTTTTGTTAACTTTTTTTATCAGTTTTATTTTGTATTTTTAAATCATTATGTGGAAAACTTGTTTAAGGTCATAAAACTTCTTCAACATTAGCTCATCATTTTTTTTTGTTGATTCATTGTTAATTTTCTTATTAATATATAGAAAATAATATTTATTTTTTTTTATTTTTTTTAACATGTTTTTTGTCAATTAGTTTATTATCTATAAATTATTTTTCTGTTCTTAAACCTATTACAATTTTTTAATTTTTTGGTCTTTTCTTTCTTAATACGTATTTAGTTTGCTTATTTCTATATTTTTGCTTTCAATATCTATGTTATAGAATTTTAGTTTTTGTTTTTTTTTTCAAAATCTGCATTTTTTTTCTTTCTGGTTCTATCTTTATAAAACTTTATTTATAATAATTTTACCGAAACCTACTATTGCATATATTTTATATTTTTTTGTTGTTCAGTTTTTTTGATAGATTTTTTTTATCAGTTTTATTCTGTTTTCTCAAATTATTATTTATAAACATTTTCTTTAAACACTGTCATTAAAAATATAATCATTTTAGTAAGCACTCACAAACTTTCATTTTGTTATAAATTTTTATTTACAAAATGTAATAAAAATAATGCGGCAAATTGATAGAAAAAACTCATGTGATGACAAAACAAGAATAAACAAAAAACAAGAAAAAACAAACAATTTTGCTTTTTTGTGTAATTTTTGTTTAATCTTTTTTTTTCTATTTTTAAAATTTCTATAGTTTGTAATTCTTATTTTTTCTTGTTTTTCTTCTTTTGTTAACTTTGTTTCATCAGCATTTTTCTGTTTTTTTAAATCATCACTTGTAAAGATTTCTTTTATATTAGATTTTCAAATATTATTTTAATTTTGATCTTGATCTATCTTTATAATTTTTAATTATAATAATTTTCATCTTTTTCTATTTTTTTTTAATGTTTAATTTTGCTGGTTTTCTGTTTTTACTAAAAAATTAGTAATTTTTGTATCTTTATGTTTTTTATTGATAATAGTTTTTCCGAATAGCTACTGCATCTTTTTTGCTGCTTAATTTTTTTTTATCAGCTTTTTTTCTGTTTTTTGGACGATCACATCCAACTTTTCTTTGGGTTCAACTGTTTTTAAAATTTTTAAAGTTTGTTTTGATTTTAATTTATCAGTTTTTCTAAGGCTTTTGCTACTTGTTACCCCAACTGTAATAAAGTTTAATTGTTTACTTTCAATTTTTTGTTATTGTTTTGTTATCAGTTATCACATCACTATTTTTTCTATTAGTTTGCAGCATAATTTTTTTACAAAAAAAAATGTTTTATTTCTAGTACTAAACGCTTATTAGAATGATTAATTTCTCAAAACAATTTGAACTGATTTATGTTTTACGTTTATTTTTGTCTAACGTAATTATTTTTCTTTATAAGTTTTTTGTTTTTTCTGTAATTTGTTTAGTATTTTCTTTTTTATTTGTTTCTTAGTTTATAATCTTTTTTTGTTTTTCTGCTTCTGTTTTCTTTATCAGCTTTTTTCTGCTTTTTAGATTTTTCGTTGTTTTAGGTTTTTATTTAAATTTTGATTTTGGTATATTAATTTTGCCTAAAACTTTTGTTATTTATTTTTACAACTTTTTATTACTTTTTATTGCTTTTTTTCTTATTTTTAAAGCTTTTTTGCTATTTTTTTTATTAATTTAAGAAACGTAATTTAATTTTTATTTATTTGTTCTAGTATGCTTTCTATCAATTGGTTTATGATTTGATTTTGATTTAAAATCTTTTTAGCCTAATTTTTTTATATTACATATTTAGTTTGCTTATCATTCTCAAGCCTATCTCTTTATTTTTGCTATCAATTTTATAGAATTTTGTTTTTTTTATATGCGGTTGTTATTTTTTTTTAATTTGTTTTTATTTTATTTCTGTTTTTTATGGGTTCTTATAAATTTGTATCTGTGTTATTTCTACTATCTTTTTTTCACTTATTATTAGCTGATTTTTCAATTTTTTTTTAATATGTTTAACTTTTTTTTTCTTCTTCTTTGCTGTAGATCATTTTTATTTACCGCTGTTTAAAAAGTTTAAAAACTTTCTTTTTGTGTCTTGCTTTAAGTGTTTTCTTTTTTTTCTTTTATTTAACATTAATAAATTTTTTTTCAAATTTTAAAAATTTTGTTTAATTCTTTTGTTACATTTTAAGACAAAACTTTGACTTTGTGTTTACTTTTGAGCCAATCCGACTTCTCCAAATTTAGTAAAAATAAAAAAAAAATTTTTTTAGTTTATATTTTCGTTGCATTACATTCCATTTGTTTTGTTTTTTTTTTCAGTTTGTAGTTAAAGTAGTATTTTTAGATTTTCGGTCATTTATCGTGTTGTCTATTAGCCAAGCTATAAAATTTATTTGTTTAATATATTTCTTAAGCCCCATGAAGCATCAAATTGAAAACTAAAATTTTGACAAAATGTCAAACGAGCTTTTACTAAAAATAATTCAAAATTATTTCTTAAATTAAGCACAAAATTGATGATTTTTGGCGGTATTCCATTTCTAAGTCCTTTACAGATTTGCTGGAAAATCTTGTCTTCGCTCTTGTTTACAACAAGTTACAATGTGTTACCAAATTTTAAGAATTTTGTAGATAACAATCAATGTTGTTATATTTTGTAGATTCTATTAACAACCTGGAAGAACTACGCCAACGAATCAGTAAAAAGTGTCCTAAAATAAATAATTTACTAAATATGCCGAATCAATGAAAAGTGTCTTAAAATAAATAATTTACCAAATATGCTTCTAAATGCTTTAAAGTGTGTTGGCAGCGTTAACAAAACGTGTTTGATGATGCTTAAACGCAAATAGTCAACATTTTTATAAGGTTTGTTAACATTTGTGTAAAAATAAATCATTATAATACACACTAGCACCGTTTTTTAGCAATCTTTGTCATTATCGTGCGTGTTTCATTAATTTTTCTTATACTCTCGGGTTTTGTTTTCTTTTTCAGATGTTGTGTATTACATGTTCATAAAAGTTTTTGTTGTTATATATTTCATCTCTCATCTTTCATCACGCATTCATCTCTCTTTCTCTTTGCTGCTTTTGGTATGTTTTTTTGTAGAGATTTTTTATCATTATTTTTTACCAAGGCTATCAAAAGAGAGTATTTTAATTTGTACACTTTATCAACGTTATCTTTTATTATTGAATTTGATTATGTAAAAGATGTAAATTGCAAACGTCTTCTGCCTTATGTGGTAAGAAAATGTTTTAAAAGGCAAAATTGTATTGACAAGTGTCAACACACTCTTGACATCCGTAAACATTTTTGACACATGTCAATAACAAATGATATATGATAACATATAAACGGTCCAATTAATAGATACGCACGACTGACTTATGTATTCACTTCTCATACCGAATATTCATTGAAACAGCTGTTGTATGTACATAACTTTCCAAGAAGAGAAAGGATTAATAAAAATTTTTTCAAAAAATGAGCTTAAAAGCTTAAGCCGTCTCTGCACTCGCTTTTATCTTTCGTATAAGTCATATTTGCAGTTGTCCGAATATGTTTTCAGTATAAATCACAATGATTTATGCAGCAAACATGTCGGATGAACGTGTTGATAATGTAGAAATTTCTATGGAAAAACTTGTTATTTGCATCTTGATAAAATAATCATGTTTTAAGGGTTGTTTAGCAATTTTTCCCAACGACCAAAACATTCTTGTTACACCTGGATATGCTTGAAATGTAACCGTAATTTATATAACGACAGGAAAATTGCAATGAAGCACTTATGTAACCGACGTATTTATGCAGACATTTTTTTTTTGTTTTTATTTAGTATAGTTTGAATAGAAGCTGCTGAGAGTCTTGTAAATCTGGTTTTAGTGCTATATTACCGCATTTCCTGCTTAGCATAGTGCTAAATTATCGATACTTTGTACTATAGCTGTCAAGTTGGAAAATAGCATAGAGCACAAGACGAGCCCCTGTGGAACACCATTTTGAGCGATCACTCTGTATTATATGGCCCGAATTTGTCAAGCAATTATCGTACTGGGTCATGATTACAGAAGAAAGAATCGCGCAATAAATAACATTTATTATAAGAAAGCTTTAACTCTCTCGTGTTGAATTATTTTTTTTATAATTTATCTTCAGATACAAAAAATATATATGAAATTTATTTTTTTTTGTTTTGGTTTTTTCCATGACAGGTAAAGCGATTAGTTGGGGCTTTAAGGTAATTTTAGAAATAAGAACAATTATACGCTAAATACTATCCAATATACTTAAATTTGTCAATTTTGACATAAACTTAAAGTACTAGGCTACTAGATCAAATTAAACCATTCCCATAGACTTGACAAGTTTTCATTTTAAGACACTAACTGATTAAGAAAATTTGACTTAAAACAGATTATTTATTTAAAAACATAAAACATAAATTATTGGAACAATACTAGGCTACTTACAACTAGATCAAACTTAAGTAATCTAAATTAGATTATACTTTACAAATAAAAGTAAGATAATAAATAACAAATTTGATTAAATAAATATTGTAATTAAATTTAGTTATACATTAAGACAAAATTAGAATTTTAAATTAAATTAAATAATATTATCTTAAATTCAATTTTAATCTAAACATAAAACATAGCAAAAATAGGCTATTACTACTAGATCAAACATAACCTAAACACAATCTTAAGTAGATTACATTTTACAAACTAGATTGCAATAATGTTGATTTTTAAATTTATTTAAATTTGCTGTCATAACATAGTACTAGATTAAACCAAGACAATCCAGGCTAGATTAAACATAAAACTTAAATTAGAACAGTACTAGGCTACTAGATTAAAGTCAATCATTCTAATAGATTTGACAAGCTGGACTAAGATGATTTCCATTTTTAATAGATTAATAAAAAAAGCTTTTTTCAAGATAGACTTTTTATTTATAAGATAACACACAAATAAGAACATAATTAAAATAATAATTATAATAAAATGTTAATAAATAATAATAAAACAGGTTATTCATTTTAAACATGACATAAAACATAAATTAGAAAATACTTAATTACTTACAACTATATCAAACTTGACTAACTGAAATTCAATTAGACGTTGAGAATTAAATTAAGATGATTTAGAATTAAATGATTAATTTAGATGATGGAAAATTAAATTTGATTATTTAATTTTTATAATTAACTTAAATTATTTATTTTATACATTAAGACAAAATTAGAATATTTTAAACTTAATCAAACACAACTAGTTCTAAGTAGATTAAACTTAAACAATTTTAAATTAAGTTAAAAAATAATAACTTAATTTAAATTTAAATCGAAGCAAAAAACATTGTAAAAATAGCCTCTTACTCCTAGATCAAACATAACCTGATTAAAAAAATTTGACTTAAAAGAGATTATTCATTTTATAACATAAAACATAAATTATTGGAACAATACTAGGATACTTACAACTAGATCAAACTTAAGTGATCTAAATTAGATTATACTTTACAAATAAAAGTAAGATAAATAACAAATTTGATTAAATAATTATTGTAATTAAATTTAGTTATACATTAAGACAAAATTAGAATTTTAAATTAAATTAAATAATATTATCTTTAATTCAATTTTAATCTAAACATAAAACATAGCAAAAATCGGCTATTACTACTAGATCGAACATAACCTAAACACAATCTTAAGTAGATTAGATTGCAATAATGTTGATTTTTATTAATTAATTAATGCTAAATTTATTTAAATTTGCTCTCATAACTTAAAACATAGCTACCAACTAGATTAAGCCAAGACTATCCCGACTAGATTAAATTAGAACAGTACTAGGCCACTAGATTAAAGTCAATCATTCTAATAGACTTGACAAGTTGGACTAAGACGATTTCAAATTTTAATAGAATAATAAAAAAAGCTTTTTTTCAGATAGACTTTTTATTTTTAACATAAAACACAAATTAGAACATAATTAGAATAATAATTATAATAAAATGTTAAAAAATATTAATAAAACAGGTTTTTTATTTTAAACATGACATAAAACATAAATTAGAAAATACTAAGAGATTATTCATTTTAAAACATAAATCATAATTTATTGGAACAATACTAGGTTACTACCTTAAGTAATCTAAATTAGATTATACTTTACAAATAAAAGTAAGATAATAAATAACAAATTTGATTAAATAATTATTGTAATTAAATTTAGTTGTACATTAAGACAAAATTAGAAATTTAAATTAAATTAAATAGTATTATCTTAAATTCAATTTTAATATAAACATAAAACATAGCAAAAATTAGGCTATCACTACTAGATCAAACATAACCTAAACACAATCTTAAGTACATTAAATTTTACAAATTAGATTGCAATAATGTTAAATTTTAAACTTATTTAAATTTGCTGTCATAACACAGTACTAGATTAAACCAAGACAATCCAGACTAGATTAAACATAAAACTTAAATTAGAACCGTACTAGGCTACTAGATTAAAGACAATCATTTTAATAGACTTGACAAGTTGGACTAAGATGATTTCAAATTTTAATAGATTAATAAAAAAAGCTTTTTTTAAGATAGACTTTTTATTTTTAACATAAAACACAAATTAGAACAAAATTATAATTATATTTATAATAAAATGTTAATAAATATTAATAAAACAGGTTATTTATTTTAAACATTACATAAAACATAAATTAGAAAATACTAAGTTACTTACAACTGTATCAAGCTTAACTAACTAATTCAAGTAGACATTGAGAATTAAATTAAGATGATTTAGAATTAAATGATTAATTTAGAAGATAGAAAATTAAATTTAATTATTTAATTTTTATAATTAAGTTAAATTATATATTTTATACATTAAGACAAAATTAGAATATTTTAAACTTAATCAAACACTACTAGTTCCAAGTAGATTAAACTTAAACAATTTCAAATTAAATTAAAAAATAATAACTTAATTTAAATTTTAATCTAAACTCCTAGATAAACATAACCTGAACACAATCTCAAGTAGATTAAACTTTACAAATGAGATTTGTATAATGTTGAATTTCTTAATTAATTAATACTAAATTTAATTAAAATTGCTGACATAGCATATAACACCTATAAAAACTCGACAATTTAGACTAGATTAATAAAAAAATATCAATAAGAACTATTCTACGCTAGATACTCCTAAATAAATTTATAAATTGACTTGAAATTAGCAGTAATTTATTGAATTTTAAATATAATTAGAACAATACTAGGCTACTAGATCAAATTTGACCTTTCTAATAGACTTGACAACTTGAACTTAGATAATTTTATTTTTTTTATAGATTAAAAAAAAGGCTTTTTTAAGTTAGGCTTTTTATTAGACCAAACCTAACTTGAACACAACCTTAACTAAAATAAATTAACTTGTAATTAATTTAAGTTTGTTCTAATTTATTTAATTTTAAACATAAAATATAAATTAGAACAGTACTAGGCTACTAGATCAAATTTCATCATTCTAATAGACTTGACAAGTTAGACTAAAATAATTTCAAATTTAATTAGATTAACTGACTAAAAAAATTTTGAGCTAAAACAAATTATTTATTTTAAACATAAAACATAAATCGGAACAGTACCATGCTACTAGATCAAATTAAACCATTTTAATAGATTTGACAAGTTAGACTAAGACTATTAATAAAAAAAGCTTTTTTTTAAGATAGACTTTTTATTTTTAACATAAAACACAAATTAGAACAAAATTAAAATAGTAATTTTAATAAAATGTTGATAAATATTAATAAAACAGGTTATTTATTTTAAAGATGACATTTATGTCTTGTTTATGTTTTATTTTATGTTTAAATTTATGTTAAATTTATGTTTCAACATAAATTAGAAAATACTAAGTTACTTACAACTATATCAAACTTGACTAACTGAAATTCAATTAGACGTTGAAAATTAAATTAAGATGATTTAGAATTAAATAATTAATTTAGATGATAGAAAATTAAATCTGATTATTTAATTTTTATAATTAAGTTAAATTATTTGTTTTATACATTAAGACAAAATTAGAATATTTAAAACATAATCAAACATTACTAGTTCTAAGTAGATTAAACAGTTTTAAATTAAATTAAAAAATAATAACCTAATTTAAATTTTAATCGAAACTTCTTGATCAAACATAACCTGAACACAACCTCAAGTAGATTAAACTTTTCAAATGAGATTGGAATAATGTTGAATTTATTAATTAATTAATACTAAATTTAATTAAAATGGCTGACATAGCATAGAATACCTATAAAAACTAGACAATTTAGACTAGATTAATATAAAAATATCAATAAGAACAATTCTACGCCATATACTTCTAAATAATTTATAAATTGACTTGAAATACATTTGAATTTGCACTAATTTATTGAATTTTAAACATAATTAGAACAATACTAGGCTACTAGATCAAATTTGACTTTTTTAATAGACTTGACAACTTGCACTTAAATAATTTTAATTTTTTTATAGTTTAAAACGAAAAAAGCTTTTTTAAGTTACACTTTTTATTAGACCAAACATAACTGGAACACAACCTTAACTACAATAAATTAACCTGTAATAAATTTAAGTTTGTACTAATTTATTTAATTTTAAACATAAAATATAAATTAGAACAGTACTAGGCTACTAGATCAAATTTAATCATTCTAATAGACTTAACAAGTTAGACTAAGATAATTAAATTTAATATAATTAAATTTAATTAGAATTAACATAAGTTCCAATTAACATAAATTGGAACAATGTTAGTTTACTTACAACTAGCTGAAACTTAACTAATCTAAATTAGATTATACTTTACATATTAACCTAAGATAATAAATATCAAATTTGATTAAATATTTATTGTAATTAAATTTAGTAATTTATTTTTTACATGTAGTTAAAATTATAATTTCAAATTAAATTAAATAATATTAACTTAATTTGAATTTTAATCTGAACATAAAACATAACTCAAATTAACTATTCACTACTAGACCAAACTTAAACATAATCGTAAGCTTTACAAATTAGATTGAAATAATGTTAAACTTTATTATATAATTAATACTAATCTTAATTTAATTTGCTGACATAACTTAGAACATAACTCCACTTATAAAACTGGACGATTTAGATTAGACTAATTTAAAGTATACTCCTAGATAATGCGTATATTAACTTGTAATAAACTTAAACTTGCAATAAATTATTTAATTTTAACATAAACCTTAAATTAAAACAATACTAGGCTTTTAGATCAAACTAATCTATTCTAATAGACTTGACAAATTAGACTAAGATAATTTCAAATTTGATTAGATAAATAAAAAAAAGAATGTTTAAAAGTTAGATTTTACATTTTTAACCTTAATCACAATTAGAACAAAACAAAAATAATATTAGATTAAACGTAAATTATTTCAAAATTAATTGATTAAAAGAATTTGAGTTAAAACAGGTTATATAATTTAAACATAAAACATAAATTAGAACAATACTAGGTTACTTACAACTAGCTCAAATTCAACTAATTTTAATTAAATTAGACGTTAAGAATTACACAAAGATGATATAAAATTTAATTAATTAATTTTTATAACTAAATTAAATTATTTGTTTTACACATCAAGCCTATATTAAAACAAAATTAAAATAATTGAGCTAAATCAAACATTACTAGTTATAAGTAGATTAAACTTTTAAATTAAATTAATTAATAAAAAGTTAATTAAAATTTTAATCTAAACATAAAACATAAAAATAGCTTATGACTACTAGATTAAACATAACCTAAACACAATGTCAACTAGATTAAATTTTACAATTTAGACTGGAATAATGTTGATCTTTATTAATTAATTAATGCTAAATTTAATTAAATTTGCTCGCATAATTTAGAACATAATTAGATTTGACTAAGACAATCTGGACTAGATTAGTTTAAACAAATAAATAAGAATAATTCTACGCTACATATCTACTCTTAAATTAACTTAAAATAAACTTAAATTTACACAAAATTATTTAATTTTAAACATAAATTTGAACAATACTAGGCTACTTACAACTAGATCAAGCTTAACTAAACTGAACTAGACCATACTTTACATATTGAACTAAGATAATAAATAACAAATTTGATTAAATAATTATTGTAATTAAATTCAGTTATTAATTTTATACATCAAGACATAAAAATAGAATTTCAAATTAAATAATTAAATAACATTAATTTAAATAAATCTAATCATAAAACATAGTAAAAAGAAGTTATTTACTACTAGACCAAACATAACTTAAACACAATTTTGATTAGATTAAGCTCTACATTATTAGATTGGAATAATGTTAAACTTTATTATGTAATGATTACTAAATTATATAAATTTGCTGACATAACTACATAACTTAGAACATAACTACGCTTATAAAACTAGAATAAACTGAGACAATTTTAGACTAGTTTAGTGTAAAATTAATTTAGCCGGGGAGGTAACAATATTTACATTAGATAACTCACTAACCACCTTTTAAAGTGTATTTTGTTAATGATTAATAAATAAATAAGTTTTATATCTTAAACATAAAAAACAAATTAGAACAATTGATAATACAAGTTTTTTTACCCTGTTTGAAAATTTCTTGTTTGTTTTTTAAATAATTAAAAATTTACCTATTGCCACCCTTGATTAATTTTAATATTATACACCCTGTACATAAACTCGAATACTTAAAAGTAATATATCATATTAGTCCTTACTTAAATTAAGTGGTGGATTTATATGCAAACTTTGCGCCATTTGTGCGCAAACTTTTACGCTTAACTTGCGCCGCTATAATCAATTTGCGCCACTAAGTTGAAAGCGACATATAATTATTTTTTCTATACTCTATTCAATTTCAAGAAAGAGTGCATAAAAACAAATGCATGCAGGCTCCACGTGATCACATCTATGAAGTAGGAGATGGTTGACGATTTTTCGGACAAGGCAGGCCGCAGAATAAATCGTATATTTCATTTTAAACCAATTTTGAATGATTTAAAAACTATTCAACATTCAAATGACCAAAATACTCTTTCTTGAATCTGAACAGACTATAGTCTACTGTTTCTCTTGTTGTAAAGACACATTGCTGAATATCTAGTGTGGAAAACCAGGCATTTACACCAACTATTATTATACTGTAGAGTTAAAATAAAATAGTTTTAATTATGTAAAGTAATTAAGATTAAATTGGGGTTTTTGTTTGTTTTCAACATTAAATAAAACAACTTTGAGCTATTTACTGCTACATCAAATTGAGATTAAATTGATAAATTTCAGTTTTTTATTGGCGAATATCACCGAATTCAACCAATCACGTGAGAAATTAATTTTAATTATAATTGAATGTTTGACCCAACAATTATCTAGATTGATATAATGAAATTAGTAAATATGGGTTCAAAAAAAGTAAAATAAATCAATTACAATAGCTAAACCTAAAATTAAAATTTTTAATTAATTCTTTTCTCAAATTTAACTAAATTGCGTAACAAATTCACATTAATTTTAATCAGAAATTTAATTGAAAGACATAAACTTTTGATGTAGGTTAAATTCAGTAAACAATCATCAAGTTTTAAAATGCTAAATATTTAATGATTGGGTATAGATATAAAATTATATTAGGTAATTGTGATTAAATGTTAAATAGATTTCAATTAACTTTATTTAATTCGGTTATAAATTAATTTGAATTAGAATTAATTATTTTATTTTATTTCTATTAAAATAAATTAAACTTTCTATTGTTTTTTTTTTATAAAATCTCTATGGTCAGCTTAAGACCTAATCAGAGAGCAACTTTTAATTGGACCAGATTTAAAATATTTTTTCTGGTCTACAGAGTATATGTAGAAGATTAAAATATAAAACTATGTTTAAAAAACAATAATGCGTTATAAGATCTTTATAACGCAGCTAAAACATAATTGGCAGTTATTTTATAATCAAAAGCAAACTTTGCACCAATTTGGTGCTTAAATCGAGTGATAAATTTTGATGCAAACTTTGCGCAAAATTTTACGCCAAAATTGCGCCGCTATAATCAATTTGCGTCACTAAGTTTAGTTTCTTGCTTTTCTTGTTGTAAAGACATACTGCTGAAGATCTAGTGTTGATTATGATATTGAGAACCTTACGGCTGGTATCAACATTTAATTTTTTATATTTAACGAACTCTGTGAAAAGTTGTTGTAGTACATCGTAACCAAAAAAATTAAATTAGGCAAAGTATAATTTTGAATTCGTTTTTTTTTAGCTTTTTTGTCAGTTAAGGTCGTAATTTAAAAAAAAAACATAACAGGTCAGCAACAAATAGATCTTTTGTTCAATATCCTAAAGACATAACCTTAACTAAATAACTCAGATTACCTTCTATCTCATCAATTAATAGTTAACAAACAACATTAACTACAGAGTATATATATGTATAAGATTACGTCATAAAACTATTTTTAAAAAACTCTAATGCGATATACAATTTGTGAATTTTTATAACATGATGAGCAAGTTTGCACCAATTTGGTGCTGAATTTATATGAAAACTTTGCGCAATTTGTGCGCAAAATTTTACGCCAAAATTGCGCCGCTACAGCAATTTGCGCCACTAATTTATTATTGATATATAATTAGTTTTTTTTTGTTTACTGTTTTTCTTGGTGTACAGAAACGTTGCTGAAGATCTAATAGTGTTGATTATGATATTGAAAACCTTGCGGCTGGTCTAACAACATTTGATTTTTCAAAATTTAATTAACTTTTGCGCAATTTGTGCGCAAAATTTTACATTAATATTGCGCCGCTACAGCAATTTGCGCCACTAACTTGTAAATGATATATAATTATTTCTTTCAGTTTACTATTTTTCTTGGTGTAAAGACACGCTGCTGAAGATCTAGTGTTGATTATGATGTTGAGAACCTTGCGGCTGGTCTAACAACATTCGATTTTTCAAAAATTAATTAGCTCTGTGAAAAGTTGCTGTAGTACATCGTAACTAAAGAAATTAGACATAGTATAATCTCAAATTCGTTTCTCTTTTAATCTTTTTGTCAGTTAAGGTCATAATTTAGAAAAAAAAACATCAAATGATGTCTCCCAACCCAGCAGGCCAGCAACAAATCGATCTTTTGTCCAATATCAAAGACATAATCTAAACTAGATAACTCCGATTACCTTTTATCTCATCAACTAATCTTTACCTCTCTCTTTCTTCTTGCATCCATCCAACTCTTATGCACTTTCCCCTCCTCTCTTCATTCAACTTTTTTTTCAAAAACAGTTGCATTCGCGCCTGACGACTGCGATTAGTACCTGTGCGGTGTTGCTTGGCGTGTATGGTGTGCTTTTAACCCGTTTCGCGTCTTACGCCACATACATCTTAAGGGATTTGCGATACAAAAGGACATCATTACGAGTTTTGAAAAGGCGAACAAAATGCAAGTGCCACGGTATTTCCGAGACAATAATCAGCTTATAGACTGGTCAGAAACTCATTAAAAATAAGAGTCAGTGAGGAAAAATGAACAGGATTAAATAAATTACAAAAAAAAGTGGCCGCGCAGTGTAGTAATAAAAGACGGTAGATGGTAATTGTAAAGATGCCTTCAGGGACTACTAAAGAAGATTGTGATGATGATATTGCAGGTAAAGATGCTTTTTTTCTTACAATTTGGGAGAAAAAATCTTCCCACTGACTACTAAATACCATGCCTGATCCCCCATCACTTTTTTTTTTCTTATACACTTTAATAATTTTAATAAGCATATCCGGCGCCGCTTTCTTCTGTTTTGTTGTGGTTTCTGACAATTGGCAGTGGTCACTTGCATTTGTCACGTTTTAAAAAATAATGATTCAATAGAAGAGGGTCGAGACGAGAGCCGTGAGATACTGCTTCAAGCTTTAACCGCAGACGACTATAACAAATTGAATTTTTAACACTGAATTTTTTATTCTGTATTGACAAATTTGATCACTTTATAAATAACCAAATCGTTAAAAATTTTTTGAATTTGGCAAGGCCCAAGTGCAATTATTTACCAACTTTGTTGGGCAATTATTGAATCTTTCTGCAATTAGCCTTTTATTGGTTATTAAAATAAAAACAGGTCTAAATGTAATTCTTATATTTATGTCTGTTTATAATTGAATAAAATTATGCTAATTGTAGTAATTTTTTGCGTAACTGATTTAAGTGAAAATTTTGCGCAGACTAATAATCATTTAATTTAAGATGAAATTGGTAATCCGCAAAACCGTAAATTATCGCTTTCAGAAAGTAAGGTTTAATGTTGAAGGGAAAGGTAAAACATTATGACATAATATAAACTGTTGAGCATAGCCAACTCTATTTGTTTACAAATGTTTTGCTTTTGCTGTTTTAATCATTATTTTATAGAATTTTTTAATTTCTGAGCAGAACAAGTGCTCGTGTTGCTACGCCATACCACTCACACTCGCAAAATATCATTTTCTGGATCTAATTCTATTTAATTTTTATACTGAGAATTTAAAAATTTTGTTGATAGAGGTGCTAATGTACTAACAATAATTAACTATTTACTTGTTTAACTGATAATATAACAATTTAATTGATTTGTTTATTTGGTGAAAGTGCAAATTGTTTGACAAAACGCAATTCACTTAAAAATTATTGTTAATTAAGGTTATTGTTTAATTTTAATTGCTTTTGTGTTAATAAAGTTTCATGTATTATCTTTGACATTTGCATGTGGTTAATTTATGTGAATTTAATAGTTGTTGCATTAAAATTCACATGAATGTGAATTGAAAGCAAGCAATTGATCAAAAAGATATTAAAATGATTATCAAATAATAACTAAGGCATGTGATAATAATTAAAGCATGACGGTATTATGTGAAAAAATCAATTTTTTCTTACTTTATATAATAATATAAAATATAATATATAATATTTAATCATAATCATATCATAATATAATATGATATGATATTATAGTCATTATATATAATATGATTATACATATTATGTATGAATATGATAATATAGTCCTACATTTAGTATGATATTATAGTCATTAATATATTATATATAGTCATACATTTAGTATGATATTATAGTCATATTATATATAATATGATTTTCTATATTATGTATAATCAAAGAAGAACTTAAAATTATAATATTAAATTTAATTAAATTTGCTGACATTAGAAGTACACTTGTAAAACTGAACAATTTAGACAAGATTAGTTTAAAATGATAAATAAAAACAATTCTACGCTATATACTCCTGAATAATGCATAAATTATTTAAATTTGTACTAAATTATTTAATTTCAAATATAAAACTTAAATTAGAACCGTACTAGGCTACTAGGTCAAATTTAATCATTCTAATAGACTTGACAAGTTAGACTAAGATCATTTCAAATTTTATTAGACAACTTAAAAAAAGGCTTTTTTCTAAGTTAGGCTTTTGATTTTATTTTAAACACATCTTAAGACAAAACTAAGTTAAATAAAACACAATACTAAGTTACTGACAGGTAGATCAAACTCAACTAATTTAAATTAGCTTAGTTTATATTCATATTATATACATATAATATGATATTATTATATACATATAATATGATATTATATACATATAATATGATATTATATACATATTATATGATATTATATACATATGATATTATGATATATAGGTAGTCATATTATATATAATATGATTATAAATATTATATATAATCAATCAAGTAACGAAAATATCACTATTTGCAAATAACTTATTTGCATTTTTTTACAACTTATGTTAATTAATAACATATAACATATAAAGAATATAAAAACAGTATAATAGCAATGCGTAATTATTTTATTTCAAATCTATAACAAAATAAATGGAGGAAAAACAAATGTTAAGAGATTAATAAGCTAGAATAGACAAAAGAAGAAATGAGAAAAGCATACAAAAAGGAACAAACTAAGAAAAATCTGAAAATAAAGAAAAGGCAATATTAATGTAAATGAACTACGAGGTATTAAATGATAATAAACAAAAAGATGAAAAACACAACAAACATCCGTAAAAATATTTAAGATTTTTTTAAACAGTTTTTCATATGAAGTCTTGAAAACAAAAAACTGTCTATAATTTTTGACTTTATGGTTAATAGAAAAACCGCTTATGATAAAACAGTAGCATTAGCATTAACTTGAAGCATTTAAACAAATTGTCAAAATCTATAGAATTAATAAAAATTAGCTGTTTTTGTTCATGATATGTACTAATATACCCAATGATAGGATCTAAAGGCATAGCGGTATTATGTAAAAAATTATTTTTTTTTATTATTTTATAAATATAATATATATAAGCCTAATCATATTATAATATATACGTAATATGATCTATATAGTCATATTATATATAATATATATTAAGATTATATTTATTATGTATGCTATCCTAGCTAAAAATTGTACATAATATTTAATAAAACAATTTTCGAATTCGAGTTCTTTCTGTTTTTTGCATTTTCTAAAAAAATTTACCACAGTAGTATATATTCTTTTTTACACCATCAGAAAATAGAGATTTCAAATTTTTTTTATTATTTTATATAATATATGAAATATGATATTATATAATGATATATATAACCATAATGATATTATGATATATATGTAATATGATATACATATATAGTCATATCATATTTATCTATATTATATATAATATATAATATGATTATACATATTATGTATTATTAAATAAGTAACAAAAATATCATCAATGCACTGCTATCCTAACTTAAAATTGTACTACAATTTTCGAATTCGAGTTCTTCTCGTTTTTTGCATTTTCTAAGAAAATTCACCACAGTAGTGTATATTTTTTTAGTTTATTTTTAAAAGTCAAAAACTTGACTGTTTAAATTTGTCACATAAATTTTTGAGGTTATGTAAAAAAGTAGAAATACAAAAGTTCTAGATCGCTTTATTACCTACAACTTTACTATTCAACTGTTTTCTATAAGACTTTATATAGGTAGTTAGCCGAAAATCGAGATAAATTGAATTTTACCCTTAAAATCTCACCCCTTCTTAGTTTCCTCAGATGGCTTATAATCTATTATTTTTTTTATTTTTTGTTATATTATCTTTTGTTTTCAATGGGTGTTATTCTACCATAAGCCTTTTTTTTACTATTTTTTAATGCTTCTACCCTGGTCTATAAACATTTTATTTCAAATCCGTAACATTATGTAGTACGACTAGAAAAGATATAAAAAAAAAAAAATACAGGCGAAAGAAGACATTTGAAAAACATACAGAAAAAAACAAATAATAATAATAAACACAATTTAAAACCAAAAATAACGAAAAAGACAATATTAATAAATGAACTATGATTTGAATGAGAATTAAAAAAAAAATAACACAACAACCAACCATAAAAAAATTTTAAATTTTTTTGGACAGCTTTTCAAATTAAGTCATGTTTTGAAAACAAAAAACTATTTATATTTTTTGACTTTATGGTTAACAGAAAAACCGCTTATGATAAAACAATCAGCATTGGCGTTACCTTAAAGCAGTTGTCAAACAAATTGTCAAAATCTATAATTAGTGGAATTAATTAAAACTTTCTGTTTTTGTAATACATTAATTGTAATTTATAATAGTAATTAATTCAATTATAGATGTAAGGGCATAGCTGTATTATGTGGAAACTTAAACTCTCACTTTTTTATTATTCTAAACAATATATGAAATATGATACATAATACATTGTTATAATAAGAGATCGTACTATAATATAATATGATTCATATAATATGATACATAATCATATTATATTGTAAATAATTATTTTTTTTACAACTTGTATATGTTAAGTTCTGCTCAATTCAAGGTTAATTTTTGTCTTAAACTTTTTATATTGTTTAAATTTGGTAAAGAGATGGAATTAAAAGCTCTCACAAGCATCAATGAATGTTAGTCAAAGAAATTGAAATAATTAGCTTTCTATAAGAAAGTTTTATCTTATGTTGATACATTTTTTAAAAAATATATTAAAAGAAATAATAAAAGGAAATTTTTTTGTATTTAGTAAACTTTTTATTGTTAATTAATTTTTTTTTACAAATTGTAAACTAATAATGTTTACTGGATGTTTCAAATTGCAATTTTGTATCAAAAACTAGACCCACTTTAAGGCCCCTTGGAGAATTATGGTAACAGGCTCTAAAATTTTTTTTAGGCGTTACTTGTACTGTCTGATTGGGTGAACAAACCAAATTTAGTAAGAGTAAAAAAACAATTGAAAAAAAAAATAAAAAAAATAAAAAAATTTCGAGACTTTAATGCTAGAGTAGACAAAAGAAAAAATGAGAGAAATATACAAAAAGAAACAAAGTGAAAGACAGGATATAAAACCGAAAATGAGAAATAAAACAGTAACGATAGAAATGAACTACAAAGTATTAAGTAGGAATAAAAAGATGAGAAAAGCAAAATAAACAGTTTTCAAAATTTAGCTGAATTTGAAATGATGTAGGCTTTGAAATCAAAAATTTATAGTTTTTGATTTAATTTGTTGACTATAAAATATATAAAGCATATAAAAGTAATATGATCACAATCTGTAACATGTTTTCTAGCCATTGCTTGTAGGTATTATTTGATCAGGTAAATAAATAAAACATCATATAGTAAGAGTGGAAATACAAATAAAGAAAAAAAAAGATTTTAATGCTAGAGAAGACAAAAGAAATCAAAGTAAGAAATAAAATGTAAAACAAAAAATAAAGTAGAAAACAATAATGATAGAAATGAACGGCAAAAAATCAAATGAGAAAATAAAAAGATGAGGCATACAATAAAAAACGGTTAAAATGTTTAAGACTTTTTTAAACAGATAATTATCAACAGCTTTATTGGCCGTACGTATATCTCAAAGTGACAACACACAACAAAAAAATTGAGTTTCTAGATATAACACAATGACACAACAAGTATAGCGACACAAAATAATTAACTCATGCTGTACCACTTTTTTTAGCCAAATTTAAACAACACCACAAACTTTTTTTCAGCAGAAACTTATAAAAAATTTTAAATAAAGGTTTATCAATCTCTATTATCTAGTGCCACTTATGTCTCATACACAAATCACTGACTAAAATCATCACCGCTACCAATTACAACCAGTTTTTTGGACGTACATATCTTAAACAGAACAAAAACAATGGCAAAGCAGTCTCCAGATAATCACAAAACGACACAACAAGTAAAGCGACACAAAATCATTAACTTATGCTTTACCACTCAATATTTGGCCAAATTTAAGAGATACCACAGGTTTTTTTTCAGCAGAAACTCATCAAAACTTTCTAAATTAAATTTTATGTAACTCAATTATCTTTCTGAGTCTTGAAATCAAAAAGCTATACTTATGTAGTTTTTGATTTAATGGTTAATAGAAAAGCCGTTTATGATTAAAAGGATGGATTTGGCTTTGGCTTTAAACGTTTAAAAAAATTGTCAAAATTTATGTATAATTATTTTTAAAATTCAGTTAAATAAACTTTAGTCTACTTTGGGGACTTATCATTTATTAAATTTAAAATTGTCATTTCTCCGATGAATATCTTTGAATAGTTTACAGTTTTAGCTTTCTATTTTTCTGGTTTTTAATGTTTTTTCCAACTAATCAAGCTTCATTAAATTTGTATTTTTATGAGGTATATCTATCTAATCAACCTTATTCGGAATATATCTAATTGTAAAACCTGAAAAGCCCAATAATGAATCAAGTTGGCGTTAAATAATAAAAAATCAAATTATCGCCTATACATATTTGGAAAACAATTTACCACTTGCTTGCTCAATTACTTCTAAAATAAAAATCGAAATTACTTTTCTGCATTCCGCTTTTTATCGTAAATAAATAGAAGCGGTCCTAAAGTGGTGCCGTGCGGGACGTGTCTTTGTAATTAAATAAAATCGCTGTAATTTCGCCGTAATTTGTTTAAATAATAGTCTGCAAGAGTGAATATATTAAGCTTATACGGAAATTTAATTTAAGCAATGCGTTGGCGACAGGAAATAGACAAGATTATAAATGCGTAAGATTTATCAATGAATCGCGATGACCTCTTGTTTGTGTATTGCAGAAAGTTTTTACTAATAATAAAACGTAGATAAAAATAAATACAGAATCGATGACTTTTATTGTTTTTTTTTTATTGAATTATTGAAAAACAAACGCTGCTGTAGGCCACTGTAAGATTAAATGCCAATTTTATATAAAAAGATATTTATAGATTATCTAATTATTTCTATCTATGTTGCATGATTTTGAATGTTGTTTAACAAGTGCAACATTGTAGCTAATGGAAATAATTAACATTTTTGCAACTTGAACTTGTTGTGAAATTATGCTAAAACTGTGTTGATTATTGATATAACTAAAAAAACAGCATCAATTAATCATTGTTCCTTAAATTTTTGTTTACGTAATTGTCTATTTTTAGAGCACTTAATTAAATTCCAATATTAAATTAAAAAAAAACTTTCAATTGTTACTAAAATGAATAAGATAAAAATAATACAAAAAAAAGTGAGATAGGACACGAGAGATTAATTTTCTTGAATCTAGGTTAGCAGTAATAAAAATCAACGTAATTTTAATAAAAAGTAATTAATGTAAATTGTAATAAAACTGTTCACTAATGACGTCATCTTTTCTTTTTTAAATAATATTTATTTAAAAGTTAACAATCAGCTGCTTGCTGCTTCTGCTTTTTGCGACTTTACAAAGGCTTTTGATTGTGTTTGACATGATTTTGCTTGATAAATTGGAATATTATGGTGTACGAGGTACGGTTTAACAGTTTTTTTAAATTATCTCAAGCCTTTTTGGGTTTGAGGAGTTGAAAATTTTTAGGATTGTTTATTGACATAAATAAACTATCAACTTTTTGTTTTGCACTATGATTTATTTCAAATAAATTAAATTCTATAATTATGTGGCTAGAGAAACATATTTTGCAGTTTTTGTAAGAATTTTCAACTTAATATTTTTAATTTTAAGTAGAAAATATGCTTAATTAATTTATTATTTAAGTATTATATTTATATGTAAGTAAATATGTTTATTAGTTGCGGTTTCTGGGTTTTATCATATTATATATATAATGTTTTACATGTTTACCTTTTTGTAAATTTGCTTTGTTATAATGTTGTATTTTTTTATGGCAATAAAGCATATTATTATTGCTGTATTAAGGCCAGTAGAAACTTTTCTCAAAAAAGAAAAAGAAAAAAGTAGAAGAAATACCTTTGCAAAAGTATTAAAATAAATGTCAATGATCAAAAGAAAAATTAATAAAAATAAAACAATGACAGAAATATTAAATGGTAAATGATAACAAATGATGACAAAAAAATAGCAAAAATGAATAAAATGATTTTAAAATAAAGGAGATGTAAAAAGGAAAGTGAAAATAAGAATACAAAAAAAAAGAAAAAATTAGGAAGTAGTAAAAAAAAAAGATAAAATGTTTTATTTAAATACGAAGAAAAAGAATTTTAAACAGTGTTAAAACAAAAACAAAAAATATAGACGTATAAACAAAATTAAGACGTAAACAATACATAAAGTTTATAAATTCTAGTTTTATTAAATTTACTAAAATGCTTCTCCATAACTTTATCTTATATCATAATAAAACATAATAATTCTAATTGAGCTAAAGTACTATAACTGTATCAAATAATTAGGATTTTTGTAAAAAAATTATAATAATAAAGTTTTAAATAAAAAGAAAGACAAATTAGAAACGTAAAAAATACAGAAAAGCAGAAAAACCAAGAATAAGCAATAAAAAACAGTTAAAATAATCAAAAAGTTTATAATTTTGACAAAAACTAATCAAAAGAGACTTAATTAGAATTGTACATTAATTAATTCAACAAATCTTACTAAAATTAAAAAAAAAAAATTTAAATTTAGAAAAAAAAATTAAAATTAAAAAAAAAAACTTTAAAATTGAATAAAAAATTAGTCAAAAGTGTGTCACTTGTATTATACATTAACTAATTCAAGAAATCTTATGTTTTTTCCAATTTTTGTTAAAAAAATATTAAAACTTTGAATTAAAAAAATTGACATCGAGAAAAGTTAATTAAATAGAAAAAAAGCTGTCAAAAATAAACAAAAAATGTACGTAAAAAATACGTTTGAAAAATAATATGAAACAAAAACAAAAAAAAACGTTAGTCATAGAAAGTTTAGCCACGATTTACACAAAAATATCACGGTGGAAGTGAGAACAAAATATGAACCTGAGAAAAAAACTAAGTAAAAAAAAATCGGTGTTGTATCTTTGACATAAAACCAGAGAAGAAAAACTTTACTGTAAAATATATCAAAAACCCAAAATACACAAAAAAACAGCTTTTTGACAATAAAATGATACTTATTTTTAATTTATGAACGATAATCATTAATAGCATTTGCTATAAAAGTGACATCTAGGCATTTTTTTAAATATTTTTTTATGTTTTCTACTTTTTTTTTAACTATTTTTTTATATTATTATATTATTTTTTATACTGTGTGTTCAGATTCAGATCATATAATTTATCAAGTAAATTTATTTCTAAAAAACTGAAAATATATTTTTTTTTGTACTTGCGACAATGTGAATATTAGACATTCAAAAATTTATTTTAATAAAAAAAATATGGCTCATTAAAAAAAAATTTCAGAATTTTTTTTTTTTTGTTTTTTTACTGATGATTAAATTTGTTTTTTCTATTTTTACCCATTCTTTTTCAATTTTTGAACGGTAGTCAATAATAGCATTTGCTGTTAAAGTGACATCTAGGCATTTTTAAAATTTTTTTTTTTTATTTTTAACATTTGTTTTAAATATTTTTTATTATTAATATATTACTTTTTATACTGTGTGCTCATAATATACTGTGTGTTTATAAATTATTCAAATCACATAATTTATAAAGTAAATTTTTATGTAAAAAACTGAGAATTTATTTTTGCTTGTTTGTATCTTAACAAGGTGAATATTAGACAAAATATAAATAAGTTTTAATAAAAAAAAATGTTGTTTATTTACAGAAAATTTCAAAAATTTTCTTGTTTTTTGTTTCTTTTACTGATGCTTAATATTGTTTTTTTTATTTTCTATTTTCAATTTATGAACGATAATCATTAATAGCATTTGCTATAAAAGTGACATCTAGGCATTTTTTAAAATATTTTTTTTATTTTTTCTACTTTTTTTTAACTATTTTTTCATATTATTATATTATTTTTTATACTGTGTGTTCATAAATTATTCAGATCATACAATTTATTAGATAAATTTTTTTCTGAAAAACTGAAAATATATTTTTTTTGTACTTGCGACAATGTGAATATTAGACAATCAAAAATAAATTTTAATAAAAAAAATATGGCTTATTAAAAAAAAGTTTAAGAATTTTTCTGTTTTTTGTTTTTTTACTGATGATTAAATTTGCTTTTTCTATTTTTACTTATTTTTTTTAAATTTATTAGGTGGAAAATGAAATAAAAAAATTTACATTAAAAAAAATATACTTAAAAATTATTAAAAAATTAACAAAAAAGTTTCTTGAAAAATAATATAAAATAAAAACAAAAAAAAACTATTAGTCATAGAAAGTTTAGCAACGATTTAAAGAAAAAGTTGAAAATACAGAAGAGTATCACGGTGGAAGTGAGAACAAAATAAAAACCTGAGAAAAAAACTAAGTAAAAAAAAATCGGTGTATCTTTGACAAAAAAACAGAGAAGAAAAACTTTACTTTAAAATAGACCAAAAACCTAAAATACACAAAAAAAACAGCTAAGCTTTTTGACAACAAAATGATACAAGTGGAAAATGAAATCAAGAAACTGACATTAAAAAATAGAAAGCTAAAAATTATAAAAAAAAGCTGACAAAAATAACAAAAAAGTTACATGAAAAATAATATAGAATATAAACAAAAAAAAACATTAGTCATAGAACGTTTAGCACCGATTTGAAGAGAAACTTGAAAATACACAAAAATATCACAGCAAAATAGAGCTGAAAAAAAGTATAATCGGTGTTAGTAGACATCAAGACAATTTATAAACGTTGAAAAAATACAAAAGAAAGAAACACTAAATAGCAAAAAAAACAAGAATACACAGAAAAAAATATATGAAAGCTTTAATAATAAAAACAATAATAGTTTTTATTGCAAAAAAGAAATAAATTTTATTTTTAATTAAAATCTGACAAAAATAAACAAAAAAAAGAAGTAAAATAAAGTTTAAAAAAAACATAAAATAAAGACAAAAGGAAACATTAGTTAATGCTACATGAAGGTAATAGTAGAAGTTAACAGAGAATTAAAGAAAAATTTGAAAACACACAAAAATATAAAAAACGGATGCGCGCGCATTGTGAAAAATCTTACATACAGTATAGCAACTTTCGGTGTACTTTCAGGAAATAATTAGGCACTGCACATTTAACTATCAATAGTGTCAGTGTCAATAAATTGTTTATGTTTACACAATCTCGTAAGGGCCGCAATAGTGGAGGAAAATGAGACATCAGTTCCCGTGGAAAGCAAGCTTTGCGCTTCTAACAAAACAGATATTGCACGCCGCTTAGGAAAAATTCTGCCCGACAGGTGAAAGTGAGGTTAGGATAAATTGATAAGTCTCATAAAAAACTTTTCTTATTTTAATTTTGTTACTATTTTTATTTTCTCTTTTTCTACTTTTATTATGTATCCTCCCTTACGGAGTCTTTTTATTCTAAAAATTTGCATTTTTCTTCATTTTTTTTAATTCTTTTTCCATACATAGTCATAATAATTATTTTACCGTTCATTACACTTGTTTTTTTTTGGTTTTAGGCTGCTTTTTTAAGGCTGTTTTAGAGTTTGCTTTATTTTCCTGAGGCAAAATTTTTTGATGCAGAAAATATGGATTTTGTTTGAAAAAATAGCCAAAAATTTGAAAAATAAAAATTCAAAAAAACACTAAACGTGACTTTTATTGAGATCGGTACTAATCATTTAAGCTATTAAAACTTAAATTAACGGATGATTATCGCTTGTGCAAGTGAAGCAATTAAAAGTCTAACGCCTCTTCGGTCCCTTTATCAAACTTTTATAACCACTCTAGATATCTTGACAACCCTACAATTAAAGCCAAAAGTCGATGAATAAACATCCATCCTCTTGTGGGTCGTTGTGCGCTTGTTTTTTGGTTCTTCTTTTGTTTTCGAGCTATTTTTACGAGCCCCGTCTGAGTATGCAGAGCCAACGCAGACGCTAAGCAATTCAAAATATTCTAAACCGAAACATTTCTTTCTAGGTTTATCAAAAAAAAAAAAGAAAAAAGTTCTAAATAATTACAAGTGTCATAAATATGGTAGAAAGAATTTATTGAATAGGTGAGGATCGACGGTGTAGAATGTGGCAGGTTTTTATGATTGTTTTAGGTTAATCGCAAGTTGCTTCCTGCCATTTGAAGAAGTGGCAACAATGTGCATTAGAGCAACAAGTCATTTTATGTCTTTTATATAATTCAACCATAAAATCGATGTTTGTAAATATCAACTACTGGGATTGGGTTTATTAGGTCATAAATGTATAGAAAATTTTCTCATAAATTAACGCTTTTTTTTTGTTTCGTCAAGGTTTGCATAAAATATGGTAGTACCAACCTATCTAGCAAAATGTTATATTTAGATCCTGACAGCATAAATAATGTTAAAAATAAAACCATTTACATTTAGTACCAAGATAATGGAATGCAGTACTATCATTTATAATGATGCTATAATCATCTATCTTTTTTTATAGACTATGTAGAACTAATTTCCTTCATCATACGGAAACCAGCATTAAAAAGACCATGACATCTGTGTTGGTACTCTTGGTTGGTTCTTCGTAATTTCTGGTGCCATATATGGAACGGATGCATCATCATCTGGTCAAACCAGACGAAGGAACTTGATTTCTTGGTACATATTCTCATCTAGTTCGCAATCAAAACAATGGATTATCTTTGCGAAAAGATAAATACACGAGAATTATATCTAATGTCACCAAAAGTCATGAATAAATTACATATTCATGTCTTGAAATTATCAACAATCTTATCGTTCAGGTTGTATCTTATTATTAGAAAACGACTGCAAGAGTACTAAACGGAAGCTTTGTGCTAGTTCACGATGGCAATTATGGATGGGTATGAAGATAATGGGTCATAATAATACTAATTTAAACCACTTTTTTCCTCTTAAAATAAATACCTGTAAGGCTGTAAACTCGCAATGCTTTATAGCTTATTATTTGTATAAGAGCATCTCAAAATTGACGTTACATTCACATTTTTGGTACCACTGAAAATATTTCTGAGCAAAATGTTCTTTTTTCTCAACCAATCATCTGTCATTAACAATTTAAACGTAAAAGTTTAGTTTAACAATATTACAAGAAACTGAAATGTTGAATATTTTTATGAAAATGGTGTAATAATGGTGGATGCGCCGGGCTAATCACAAAAAATAATTAATTGTAGTAGATAAGCAAAACTATTAAAAAAAATTATTAATTTTTATCAATAAAATTATTAAAAAAAAATGAAATGTTGAATCTTTCTATTAAATTAATGATGATGGATGCGCCGGGTTTATTATAAAAAAAATTAATTATAATTATTACAAAAAAACATAAATGTCGGATTTTTTTACTGAAATCTAATGCAATTGTTGTAAATAAGCCAATCTAATTATTAAGAAAATTAACTATGGCAGGTAATGTAAATGATTAAACTACTATAAAAATGGTGAATTCGACGGGCTAATTATTGAAAATATATTTTAAAAAGTATTGATAATTCAGGAAACATGAAAATTAATTTGATAACAAAAAACATTACATTAACATTTTTGGTACCACTGAAAATATTTCTAAGAAAAATGTTTTTTTCTCTCAACCAATCATCTGTCGTTAACAATTTAAACGTAAACGTTTACCAATAATATTACAAGAAACTGAAATGAAATATGAAAATAGTGTAATAATGGTGGATGCGCCGGGTTAATTATAAAAAAATAGTTAAAAAAAAATAAATGTTGGATTTCTTATTAAAATCTAATGTAATTGTAGTAGATAAGCCAAACTATTAAAAAAAAATTAAATTTTACCAATAAAATTAAAACAAAAAATTAAATGTTGAATCTTTCTATTAAACTAATGTAATAATGATAATTGCGCCGAATATATTGTAAAAAATATTAATTTTAATTATCATAAAAAGACATAAATGTCTAATTTGTTTACTAAAATCTAATGCAATTGTTGTGAATAAGCGAATCTAATTATTAAGAAAATTATTGCAGATAACGTAAATGATTAAACTACTGGAAATATGGTAAATTCGAATGGTTAATTAATGAAAATATTATTTAAAAAATATTAATTATTCAGAAAACATAAAAATTAATTTGAAAACATAAAACTAATAAAATTATGTTAATTATTTAAAATCAGTTATTACACGAAACGTAAATGTAACAAGTTTTATTAATTTAATGCAGTTATGGTGGATGCGCCGGGCAATTATTAAAGAAACATTAAAAAGTCAATCACTACAAAATATTGTTTTTATTAAGATTATCGTAATTTTAAAAAATGCGTCAAATAGTATTGAAATTTTTTATTAAAAAGTTTATGTATTTATGCTAAATGCGCCAGGAATATTATTAAAAAAATTAAATGCGCTTATTATTTGTATAAGAATGTCTCAAAATTACATTTACATTTTTGGTACCACTGAAAATATTTCTGAGCAAAATGTTCTTTTTTCTCAACCTTTCATCTGTTATTAACAATTTAAACGTAAAATTTTATCAATAATATTATTACAAGAAATTGAACTGTTGAAACTTTTTATGGAAATAATGTAATTATGGTGGATGCGCCGGGATAATTTTAAAAATAATGCAATCTAATGCAATTGTAGTAAATAAGCCAAATTAATTATAAAATAATTATTGCAGATAACGTTAATGATAGGATTTTTATTAAATTACTGTAAATATGGTAAATTGTTGAAAATATAGTTTAAAAAATATTAATTATTTAAAAAACGAAAATTAATTTGATAAAACAAATCTAATGAAATTATGGGAGGTGCGTCGGTTTAATTATTAATAATTAGTTATTATTAATAATTTACGAAACTTCAATTTTTATTAATTTAATGCATTTATGGTGAATGCGCCGGACAGTTATTATTTTATTTAATAAAAACAATATTATAAAAATATTATTTCTATTAAAATCAACGTAATTTTAATAAATGAGTAAAATTATTAATTAAAAATTTGATTATTACGGCAAACGTAAATAATGTTGAAATTTTTTATAAAAAAATGTATTCAATTATGCTTGATTATTAAAAAAATTAAATGTAAATTTTATAAAATTGGGATGTACCTAATGGAACAAGTTTCTTCAAAATAATTATTTTGAGACTTATTCTTGAATTACTACAATCATAACAAAAAGTGATTGGTCATTTGTTAGTATCTGAAAAATTAGTTAAGCTTGGCATAGTGCCGCCAAAAGCCTACATAAAAACTAAAACAATGCAATTAATGAATGGATTATTATGCTGTTAAATTTTCTAAGACTTATGTTTTTTTTTGTCTCGATTTTTTTTTCTTTAACTTTTATGTTTATTTTTGTCATCATTTTTCTTTGTTTTTATGTGTAATTTTTAACTTTCTATTTTTTGATGTCAATTTTTTGATGTCTTTTCCAACTTGTATCATTTCAAACAATTTAACGTTTTTTTTGAGTATTCTTGGCTAAAATTATCGTTTCTCTGCTCTGTAGTCTTGCTTGTCTATATAACAATATAGACAAGCAAAAATAAAGGGCAGAAATAGCTGTTTCAAGGTATAACAAACCGTATGGAACAATAATAATAATAACAATAACAACACAAAACTTACCAAATTAGCTATAAAATAAAAAAAAATATGCAGGGTGTGCTTAGAAGCAAGAAATACAATTATTGAGCAGATAGCAAGGAAGTGTGAGGAATTTTTTTTTTTTGTCACAGTTATTTGTCAATTTTTTTTTCTTGATATTTATTACTTTTCTTGTTTCAGCTTTTTGAAACTGTCAAATCAATTTTCTTTGTCTTATTTCACTTGTGGCTTTTTTATCTTAGTTTTTAACTTATTTTTTAAAATCTATAATATAATGCTTTTTCTTTATCAATTCTTTTGGCGTTATTTTTGGATCTTTTTGTTGTGCATATATTGCTCAATTGTGTATCACTTTTTCAATTTCAAATTAAGAATAGTCATTTTTAAATTGAGAATAAACCTGTTCAGATTAAGAATAAACACGTCTAAATTGAGAATAACAAATTTATATTGAGAATAATCATTTCTAAATTGAGAATAAACAGATTTAGAATAAACGCGTTTCAATTGAGAATAAACAAGTTTATACTCAGAAGAATAATTTTCAATTGGGAAAGAACATAATCAGATTGAGCAAATATAATTTTAAAATAAAAATTATCAATTTTAAATTAGATGTTAAATCTCAAGCGGATGTCTAATCATGACAACTAATTTCTTGTAACTGCATCAATTGCAAGGCTCTGGTTCCAGCACGATGGCGCAACATGCCACATGAGCCGTGAAACAATGGACTTTTTGCGCATCAAGTTTGAAAATTAAGTAATTTTATAAAGCATTTATATAAAGCATTGTTTTAATGTATTTTGGAGCAATAGACGCAATAAAACCGATTTCATTTAATGACATTATTTTATTTGATAATATTATTTATTATTTTTAATGTCATTAAAATGTCATTAAATTCTGCAAGACTGATTAGGTTCAAATGATATTCACAATTTAAAATTGTTTTTTCTCAACTTGAATGTGCTTATTCTCAAAAGTTTGGTTTATTATTGTTCTCACGCAGTTTATTTGATCTAATTTGTGCAATTTGTTTAATTTAATAAATTTGTTTTGGAACATTACTGGTGGGCTTACAAAAAGTGAATTAAAATAAAAAATAAATCAATTGAAGTTAAAAAAAAATCTAGGGTTTTAATTGGAGATTTATTGCAAGTTTAACTAATCACGTAACGAATTAACTTTAATTTTGGTTAAATAATTAGTTCGGTTTTGTAAACTCGGTTCTAGTCTAATTGATTGATGTACATTTGCATCAAGCACTGTTAAACTGATTTAGATTAAAGCTGTCAAGTTACTATAGCTTAACGATAGTTAAATAGCTAACCGGTATTAAAGCAAAAGCGCATTCGTAAAGCTTCTAGTTAGAGTTTGATTTCTTTATTGAAACTAATACAGCTAGTTCAACTAATCTGGTTTTTGTAGTTTAGTTATATTACCGGAATATTTAGTTTTGTTGTTTTAAAACAAGTTAAGTTTAAAGAAATTAGACTATTAAAACTTTTCATATGCTATATGATACATTATAGTTATAGTTAAATCTTCACAGAATAGTTATCTATAATCTAAGTTTTGATAGTTATTATATAGTTTGTGGTATTAGATTTGAAATTTTTTTTGTAGTGTTACATTTTATATTAGTTTAGTTCAAATAGTTTTTGAGTATTTGAGCTTATTGTTAAATTTAGTTAGTTAGCTTATTTCATCTCACTAATTAGCTTTAATATTCTAGTTAATCGGTTTCAGTTTAGTTAGTATATTTTGGTTAATGTGAACAAGTTGATCGAGTATAGTAGACTGATTGTAAGGTGATTTAATCTGATTAGTTTAGTTAAGTGCTCTAGCTAATCGAGTTGGATTATTCAAGTCTAGTTTGTTTAGCTATATTTTTTTAAATGTAGTTATGGTTTAATTTAATTAATCTAATTTAGTTTATTTAGTTATTAAGAACAAACTGGCAAAGAGCGTGAGCTGAGCTGATTTAATCTGAATAGGTTAGTTAAGTGCTCTAGTCTAGTTTTACAGGTGTAATTGGTTTAATCCATTGGTAGTCAAGTCGAGTTATTTTAGACTAGTTTGCTTAGGCAATTTACTTAGTATAGACTAAAAATTTATTTATCTATTAAGGAAAACTAGACCTGGCATTAGCAACTACAGGAAATAACTATAAAAATTAATCTATCTTTTCTAATCAAAGTTACTAAGTAATTTGATCTGGTTTAGTAATTTTGTTTAGTTTTTTTGGCTAAGTTAAATTAGTTCAATTTATTTAGTTTGGTTGGTATATATTAGTTAGTTTAGTTTAAATAATCTTGCTAGTCTATTTAGCTGTTAGAACTAACTTTTATAGTTTATTTTGTTTATTTAATATGTAGTATGGTTTAGTTTTATTAGATTAGTTTCTATAGTTTGTTATGTTTTTAGTGCATTTTGACTAGGCTTCTGGAAGTCGAGTAAGCCTAATTAGTTGAGTTGAGTTTGTCAAGGAGTCTAATCTAGTTAATTTAGTTTCTCACGTCTTGTTTAATCTGAAGCTAGTCTAGTCTAGTTTGCTCATTTAATTATTTACTGCAGCTAATTTAATCTAGTTTTGTCTAGTTTAAACCAAATTTGATATTTATTTATCTATAGCATTAAGCTTACAGAAAGCTTTAATTAAATTTTGTTATATAAGTTTACATAATCTAATTTAGTTTAAATAGTGTATTTTGTCTATTTAGTTAATATGTTTTTCTCTAGTCTAGTTTTTCAGGTCTAACTGGTTTAATATCTAGCTAGTCGAGATTAGTTTGTTTTGCTAATGTATTTAGTATTGATATTTTAATCGAGTTGTAGTTTAATTTAATCTAGTTTTATCTACCTACCTTAAGCTAAAAATTTGTCTATCTCAACTTAAAGCCTAAAAAAACTTAAAAATAAGACATTTTTTCTTAATCAAGTTTATTAAGTAATATTATTTTGGTTTAGTAATTTTGTTTAGTTTTTTTTTTGGTCAATTTGAATTAGTTAAATTTATTAAATTTGGTTGATATAGATTAGTTCGTTTAGTTTAAATAATTTTGCTGTTTTATTTGGCTGATAGAGCTAACTTTTCAAGGCTATTTTGTTTATTTAATAAGTAGTATAGTCTAGTTTTATTAGTTTAGTGTATTTAGTTTGTTTTTTTTAGTGCATTTTTACTAGGTTTCTGTAAGCTGATTTAGCCTGATTAATCGAGTTGAGTAGGTCTTAGACTCTAATCTAGTTTGTTTAGTTTGTTACGTCTAGTTTAATCTGTAACTTGTCTAGTCTAGTTTGCTAAGCAAATTATTCACTGAAGCTATTTTAATCTTAATAGATTAGCTCTAGATTTTTAGTCTGGTTTCTTAGGTTTAGCTGGTTTAATATCTAGCTAATCGAGACAGTTTATTTCAGACCAGTTTGCTTAGCTAATATATTTAAGTAGTATTAATATTTTATTGGAATTATAGTTTAATTTAATCTAGTTTTATCTTCCTTAAACTAAAAATTTATTTATCTATCAACTTAAAGCCTACAAAAAAACTAAAAATCAATTATTTTTTTTTAATCAAGTTTATTAAGTAATTTTATCTGGTCTAGTATTTATGTTTAGTTTCTTTGGCTTAGATAAATTAGTTTAATTTATTTAGTTTGGTTGGTATATTATAATAGTTAGTTTAGTTTAAATAGTATCGCTACTCTATTTAGCTGTTGAGAGCTAACTTTTATAGTTTATTTTGTATATTTAATATGTAGTATGGTCTAGTTTTATTACTTTAGTTTCTATAGTTTGTTTTGTTTTCAGTGCATTTTGACTAGGCTTCTGAAAGTCGATTTAGCCCAATTAGTTGGGTTGAGTAGGTCTAAGAGTCTAATCTAGTTTGTTTAGTTTGTTACGTCTAGTTTAATCTAGTTAGTCTAGTTGGCTTAGCTAATTATTTGTTGTAGCTATTCTAATTTAGCTTCGTTTAGTTTAAATCAAATTTGATATTTATTTATCTATAACGTTAAGTTTACAGAAAGTTTTAATTAAGTTTTGTTTTATCAGTCTGCTTAATCTAATTTAGTTTAAATAATGTATTTTGTCTATTTAGTTAATATGTTTTTCTCTAGTTTAGTTTCTCAGGTCTAGTTGGTTTAATATCTAGCTAGTCGAGACAGGTTTTTTTAGACTAGTTTCTTTGGCTAATGTATTTAGTATTGATATTTTAATTGAAGTGTAGTTTAATTTAAACCAGTTTTATCTACCTTAAGCTAACATATCTAAACTTAAAGCCTAAGAAAACTTAAAAATTAAACATTCTTTCTTAATTAAGTTTATTAAGTAATTTTAATTGGTTTAATAATTTTGTTTAGCTTTTTTTTTTGTTAAGTTTAATTAGTAAAATTTATTTAGTTTAGTTGGTATAGATTAGTTAGTTTAATTTAAATAATCTTGCGGTTTTATTTGGCTGATAGAGCTAACTTTTCAAGGCTATTTTGTTTATTAATAAGCAGTATGGTCTCGTTTTATTAGTTTAGTTTATATAGTTTTTTTTAGTGCATTTTTACTAGGCTTTTCTAAGCTGATTTAGCCTGGTGTAGGTCTAAGACTTTAATCTAGTTTGTTTAATTAGTTACGTCTAGTTTAATCTAGTCTAGTTTGCTAAAACTAATTATTTACTACCGCTATTTTAATCTAGCTTCGTCTAGTTTAAGCCGATTTTGATCTTTATTTATCTATAACGTTAAGTCTACAGAAAGCTTTAATTAAGTTTTGTTTTATTAATCTCCTTAATCTAATTTAGTTTATTTAGTTATTACTAAGAAGCTGGTATAGTGTAATAGACGTATGTAAGCTGATTTGATCTGAATAGATTATTTGAACTTTTTTGTCTGATTTCTTTGGTCTAGCTGTTTTAATATCTAGCTAGTCGAGACAGGTTTTTTAGACTAGTTTTTTAGCTAATGTATTTTATTTTAATATTTTAATTATTTTCTAATTAAGGTTACTAAGTTAATTTGATCTGGCTTAGCAGAATTGTATGGTTAAATTAAATTAACTTAAATTATTCAGTAAGGTTGATACATATTAGTTGGTTTAGTTAAATTAATTATCTTGCTATTTTCTTCTGTTGGTATTCTGTTGCCTAGCTTTATTAGTTTAATTAATCTGGTTTGTATCTTTTATTAGGTTTCTGTAAGCTGGTTTAGCCTGATTAGTTGAGTTTACTAGGTTTAGGACGACTCTAATCTAGTTTGCTTACTTTCTCACGTCTAGTTTAATTGGTAGCTGGTCTATTCTTGTTTGTCTAGCTAATTTTAATCTAGTTTTGTCTAGTTTAAACTAAATTTGATATTCAGTAACCTATATCGTTAAATCTACAGAAAGGTTTAATTATGTCTTGCTTTATTAATCTATTTAATCTAATTTAGTTTATTTACTTACTAGACTAGCTACAGATCTAGTCTAGTCTAGTTTGCTTATCTGATTAGTAGTTACTAATTTAATTTTGTCTAGTTTAAATCCAATTTGACATTTGTATATCTGTTTACAGAAAGCTTGGAACAATGTCTGGCGTCAGTAACAATAAATAACTATAAAAATTGAAAATTATTTGCAACTAATTTATGATTGAATGCTTAATTAACAAATAAAAATCATTTATTATTGCTGTACGATAATTAAAAATTGTTGCTTTTCTCCATGAACCATGACATAAATTTAATGACTTTTTTTTCATAAACGCATTATGGTAATAATTTTAGCTTAAATCCAACAAAAAGCTCTTTTGACATAATTTATAATCTCCCTATGTCTTCCGGATAAAAAGTTGCTCATTCAAGTGTTGCAATTTGTAAAATTTCTTAACAAAGTTCGTTGCAAAAAAGAAAATTAACATAATCTGCATACTTTCCATTGCTTTTTTACGATGTGCACAGACCTCCTCTCTGAACCACTCGTCTTATTTTCCTTTTACGGAGTAACAATTCTTCCTCTTTTCTTCTTTCAGCTCGGGTCGTGAACCGTCTGGTCAACGAAGATGAAAGGAAAAAAAATAGAAAATTTATAACGTTTGCATCATCATAGACCAATTAGTTTTTGCTATTCACCCCGATCATCTTGGATGCTTTATGGGCCGATTTTTCACTTTACCTTTGTCTGTACTACCATCGCTACAAAAACCCATCTCCATAGCATTCCATTCTCAGCAAATCGCTGGTAAACTTAATTGGTCGGAACAGATAAATGAATCAAGTTCAGCAATTTATGTGATTAGGCCATTAAAAAATTATTATCCAGACATTGTGCAACTTCTTTTGTTTTGGCTTTGCTTTTATATTCTTCGTATGGAAGAAAGATCAAAGTATAGATGCGTTTTAGCTCTGACCAGCCCACACAAATGTAAATTAAATTACTAATAAAAGATAATATTGCGAAGGAATAGCGAGCTATGAAAGATGCTAATTAAACTTAATGTAGAAACACACACAAAAAAGTACAAAAATAGACAACCAGGGGAGGAGAAGACAGATATTCTTTAGTACATCCTGTGTGCTATGGTATAAAAGGGTATGCATGCAAACCAGCTGTGCTAAATTCCAAAACAAAAAAAAACAATTGCAATACCAAAGAACAATTTTTAGAATTGATGGCGCAATTTGATGCAACGCTTTTTTGACAGGGCCATCACCGAACAAGGCAATAATTCTTACGCGGATGGCCATTTGTCTTGTTAAAGTTTACAATGTCTTTATTTCAAATTTTATGCTTAACCGCTTTGGAATTGTTTTCGTAAAAGAAATTTTAAGAAAGTATTGTGGCTGAAATGCAATAAAAAATTTCAAATAAAAATTAAAAAGTAAGATATTATGTTGCAAAAAAGAAAATAAATAAAAAATTGGATGACAGAAATTTTAAAAATATTTAAGTAGCAGTGTTTGCGGACGGTGCCGGTCAAATAAAAATGAATATACATGACACAAACATAATAATATTGAGCTCACACAATTAAACTAAAATGCAACAGGAACAAGACATGTCAGATAAGCTCTTTCAAAAATAACTGATTCAGTATTGTAAATATTTTAATAACAATAATTTTGGCTATTTTCACTGTCAGAAATCAAAAAATTTTGTGAAAATGTCATTTTCACAAAATTTTTTAAAGCTTTATTTTTAAGTGAATTGCTAAGTTTTTCAAAATTTTTGCTTTTTGGGTTATGCAGAAAAGTTTAATAAATCTAAATACTGAGGTTAGGTTGCTTTGTTGACTACTTTCGGCTACTGGTTTTTCGCCCTCTCAGAATTAGAAATGATGATCAGGTTGGCTACACGTTTTTCAATATTTAACGCAAAAATTACACATTTTTTTATCTTTTTCAGAATCTCAATTTTTGTTTAGATTGAGATTTAAAAGGCAAAAAGAATATAATTATGAAAAAAAAAAACTGTTTTTTTTAACGCAGCAAGTCAAATTATGAAAAAGGTTTTTGGGATTATATAGAGATACGAAATCGGGTTAAAAGGACAGAATTAGGAGAAAAGAGAATAAAAGTCAATAGATAAAAAAAAACAAAAAGAAGAATTTGCAAATAAGTTTAACTTTAGAAAAGTAGAAAAAAAAATTTTAAAAGACTGAAAAAAATATATAATAAAATTGTTTGAACTACAAATTATAAATATAAAACTATTAAAACACTTAAAATAAATAAGCGTTACTGAATTAAATTAAGTGTTAAAAGTAGATTGGAAAAACGAAGAAAAAAGAAGTAGAAAGATTAAAAAAAAAATTTTTTTTTTAAAACGTGGCAAAGCTGAACAAACTATGAAAAAAGTTTCTAAGAGTATACTGAAAAATTTAATATGATTAAACAATTTAAGATATGATCCGTAAAACTGAAGAGGATTTAATACATTGGGGGGTATAGAAAATAACGCAAATTAAAAAAGAAAAGATAAAACAAGATAAAAGCAACACAAAAGAAGCAATTAGAAGGAAGAAAATGTTAAATAAAAAATAGCAGATAATATAGACAATAAATAATAAACAGTAAAAGCAAACATTTTTAAACAAACTGTTTTGGGTATTTAAGCTTTTAAAATTTTTCAAATTTTTTTTTAAATTTTAATTTTTGTTTAGATTGAGATTCGAAAGGCAAAGAAAAAATAAATATTAAAAAAAAATTAAATTGTTTTTTTTTAACACAGCAAGTCAAATTATGAAACAGGTTTTTGGGATTATATTAAGATACGAAATCGGGTTAAAAGAACAGAATTAGGATAAAAAAAAATAAAAGTCAATATAAGAAAAAAAAAAAGAAGAATTTCCAAATAAGTTTAACTTTGGAAAAGTAAAAAAAATGTTGAAAGATCAAAAAAAATATATAATAAAATTGTTTAAAGTACAAATTATGAATATAAAACTATTAAAACACTTAAAATAAATAAGCGTTACTGAATTGAATTAAGTCTTAGATGTAGATTGAAAAAACAAAGAAAAAAGAAGTAGAAAGAATAAATAATTTTTCTTATTTCAAAACGTGGCAAAGCTGAACAAATTATGAAAAAAGTTTCTAACAGTATACTGAAAAATTTAGTTTGATAAAGCTTTTTAAAATAATATTTAAGATATGATTTGTAAAACAGAAGAGGATTTATTACATTGAGGGGTATAGAAAATAACGCAAATTTAAAAAAAAGATGAAACAAGATAAAAGCAACACAAAAGAAGAAATTAAAAGAAAGGAAATGTTAAATAAAAAATAGCAGATTATATAGACAATAAATTATAAACAGTAAAAGCAATAAAATTTATTAAAAAAGTATTATTAAAAATGTTGATTATCAAGGAGAATTTGATCGTGAAAAAAATCTAAATTAAGAAACTTGATAAACATTAAACAAATGAAACAAAATTATAAAAAAACAGAAAATTAAAGTTATAATAGAAATGATAAAAGGAAACCAGAAATTTATAAATAAAAATTGAGAATAAGATGAAAAAGGTAGAGAAACGCACGAAAGAGTAAATGTAGAATCAGTAACAAAACAGTAAATTAGAAGGCAGAGAAAGAAGTTGGTTTGAGATTGTATACAGACTAAAATTAGAACCTTTCCTGCTAATTTCTGATTAACACAGCCAAAAAGAAAAAAAAATTATAAAACAACAAACATAAAACAGAAAAAATCAAATTATTTTATAGAATAAAATAACTTCACAAAAAAAAAACATTTAAAACTAAGTTATAGAAAAAATGATAAAAGAACCTAATGAAGAAAAATTCAAAATGCTGTTGAAAAGAAAGAAGAATCATTTTAAATAACAAATAATAATACAACAAGAAAAAATAATGTTAAAGAATAAATTAACATGTTCTATGTCAAAATTCGATAAGATAAGAATATAAAAGATTTTGGTAGAAAAAATGGACTGCGAACATTCAAAAGGGTAGAAATAGAAAATCTAATTTGGAATTTTTTTTAAAAGAATTAGAAAAAAAGAGGAGGAAATCTAAATGTTAGCAATAAATAAAGAGAGATAAAATATATAGATAGAAAATAAAAAAAATAGAAGATTAAGGAAATTTGGTGAAAAAGAATTTCATAATAGAAAAAGATAATATATAGATAAGAAGTAATTGCGAATACGTAAGACAAAAACCAAAAATAAGCAATGCAGAGATAAAAATGATAAGACAAAATACCTGAGAGGTACTAAATAACAATAAAGATGAAAAAGAAAAGTGGACATATTTAAAACGAACTAAAGCTACTAAAATAGAACTAAAAAAACCAGGAACAAATAAAAAAAAACAAAAACCATAAAATAATAAAACAATCAAATCAAATGAAAAAAAAAGTGAAAATAAAAGCCTTATTCAGAAGAAAATCAGATTATTGTATAGAATACCTTAGCACAAAAATAAATTAACAAAATATTGAAGAAAATTATTAAAAAACAAAACAAGGATAACCAATGATTTTAATTAGATTCAACTAATAAATTTAAATTTTGTAAGTAAAAATAAAAAGTAGTGTAGTTATAACAAAATAATAATAGTACTAAATAAATAAATTCAAATATGAGTGTTGTACCCATATCATTAAGTAAAAATTCCAAAATTTTAGATTTTGATTTAAAAATCGTTGCGGAAATACAGAAAGTAGCATTATTATGTTCATATCATATCGTTCGAATGTTTTTAAAATATGTTAAATCTAACAATTCTAATAATATGGTTTCAGATGATAAAGAGATAGTAATTTAGCTTGATTTCTCAATAAACAAACTTGTATAGTCTATTTAGTTTAAAACACAATTTGTTGTCTTTTAATTCTTAAATTGAATTTTAAACTAATTGAAAATTAAAAGCTTGTTTTACAACAATTTTTATATTATTTGATGAATAATATGGTCATTATCATTACTTGTCGAAGACCGTAATAATTTTTGAGTCCAGAAAAATTGCTGTGCCTCCGGGACAGGGAGGGTCGAACATAATAGTTGTTTTATTCCACTCACAAATTACAGAAAAAAAGAGTGTATCTAGCCATAAATACTCAACTCAATTTCAAAATAACAAGGTGTACCTAAAACTAAAACTTTAAAATCCAAAAAATATTGATGAAAATTAAAATAAAAGAAAAAATAAAAAATATTAATATTAAAATAAACAAACTTTTAATTGAATATAACTTTAATTTAAATAAAAATACACAAGGCAATATATATATGACAATTAATCAAAAAATTAATAAAACTTAATTAAATTAATTAAGTTTTCTAAAAGTTTTAGTTGCAAGAGATTTTCTGTATATTCAATTAATTACACTTAATTAATAATTTAATCAATTAATAATTTCAACTCTGATGAAAAAATAAATAAGAATGGTAATAGAGTACTATATCAAAAAAACAGTTTTAGAATGGTTGCTTTGTCGCACAAATTAAAAAAAGATATGAAAATAAGATTGAAAGAAAATTAAAGGGAATAGAAGACAAACAAACAAAAAGAAGAATTTAAAAATAAGTTTAATTTTTGGTAGACACGTTCTATGGAACCCGTGCGTTAACACACCTTATAAAACACGTTCTTTAAGCTATTTTTTTATTTTAGATAAAAAATTTTTCTAAGCTCTGGAAAATTTTGTAGTTAACGGTTGGTAGCAGCAACAGGTCATTTGGTTTCAAATTTAGTTCTAAACTTTTTTTTGACGTACTTTGTTTAATTTTCAAACAAAAATTAATATAACAGAAAAAAACCATAATAAGCAAAAAAAAAATCATTTTATAAAAAACGTATAGAAAATTTTACAACAAAAATTAGAATAATAGAAACCGAAAAATATTACAAATACTAGGAAAACATACATAAGGCAAGAGAAATAAAAGACAAGGCATAGAATCACGACTGGAAAACAAAAATATTTACACAAAAACTAAACACAGATTTTTAAAATCAAAAAAACAAGCAAAAAAACATGTTTTGTTATAAAATCGTATTGCCACTATCATTACTTGATTTTTGTATCTAGCGAAATTGCTGTGCCTCCGGGATAGAAAGGGTTGCACCTAATAATAATTTGATAAACAAGTTAAAAAAACTTGCTTTAAGGGCTCACACTTTTTAAAGTACGTAATTTATTGAGTTTAATATAAATAGACAATAACATAAAGAATAACAGAGAAAAAAACAAGACATAAAAGCCTGTCAACACAATACAATAATAAAATAACAAAGAAAACATAATAATTATGGTAGTTTGAGATGCAAATCAGTATGTTTTGTTCTTATTGGAACTCTTCAGCAAGTCGCAACAGATTCAGTTTGAATAAATTTGCAGTGCCAAATTTAGGTTTATATTTACACAAGTGCTTACTACTTCCGTAACATGGTAAAAATAGCGACATCTATTTGAAGCTACCTTACATCAAAAATTTGAGAAACAAATTAAACAAACAACTAGTTTGAATGAAGTTACATTGATCTCATTATTTCACTTGTTGGTAGTAACCAGAGAAGGTAGATTACATTGCATATCTTTGATACGCGTTTGAGACAAAATGCGTTAACGTGATAACATGGTTGTCCAATCAGCGATATACGTTTTAACTCAATTTGTATGAAAATTGGCACATGTCACATTTAAAGTGACCTATATGCATTAAAAAATGTAGAAACCTTGTTTCTTATTTGATTAATTAGCATTAGGCGTATTTGAATTGAACACTGAATGATGTCTCATTATTTTTTGAAACTAGTCTGTTTTGTGTTACATTTGATACATGGTTATTATTGTACGTTCTATTTCTTTCTTCATAATTTTGTTCGTCGACTTTAATAAATTTATCTAGCAGCAGGACATGACTTACCTACCAGTTCAATTATCCTGCGTTTTGTCCGTTAATAAACAATCAAACACACACACATAACTGCAATTTATAACGGACATTAGCTCTCATATTGCATATCAAACCATAAGAAATATCCTCGCAGGAAGTATGCCATCAAGATAGTTTTTTTCCTCTAAATGCTTATTAAAATATTTCGAATGCTCTCTTTGGCAGTGACAAAACGAAAAACAGTTGATCAAATTTGTGATTATTGTTGGAGAAAGGAAGTGAAAGACAGGTGGAGGAGTGCCGGAAAAAAATTCTTGAATTGAGGTTGTTGCAAATGAATAGATTTGTGTAAGATGATCCCGAAACCAATTTAATTGGAATAGTAATGGTCCGAAAGTGGAGCCTTGCGTGACTCCACAAAAATAAAGTATAAACAATACTACTACTATTTGTGCTTTTTTTTTAAACTATTCAAGTCGTAATAATATAAGTTATAACAAAAAAAATGTTTAATTTTATTTATATTTTCTTAGACCGATTATTCAGAGCCACTTTAATCTCTGATATTGACTAGAGTTAATGTACCTCATTAATACACAATTTAAGGGATGTTTTGGCTTCATAGTGAACAGATCATAATTTTTAAGACAATAGCTTCAAATGTCAAATTTTTCAATTTCTTTATTCTTTTTCAAATTGACATTCAACACATTTCTTCATAATGTAAGTCATTGTATTCAACTCTTTTGTGAAACTAGCTCGTGTGATCGTTAAAAGGGTTTTCCTAAAAAGAGAACAAAGGAAGTTATCAAAAATGTAAGACAAATAATGGAATAGGCGCCTACGTCAACTTTCAACCAAATTAGAATCAACATCACCATCAATAAACCTTATTTCCTCATTAAAGTTTATTTTTTCGTTTGTTATAACCCAACAAATGCTGTAAAGTGCTTTTAATTCAATCTCATTAACGTGTTAAACCATCGATTTATTAAATAAATAGTGAGGTTATATTAAGCTCAGATGTCAAATTAATAACTGTCACTTTGATTTGATGGTAAAGGTACGTTTACAATTTAAAGTTAAAAATTAGTGCACGATTTTTATGAAATACTTTATATATTTATTTGGTATAACACTACAAATGCTATCAAGTGCTCTTAGTTCAATCTCATTAACGTGTTAAACTATCGATTCATTAAATGAATAGTGAAGTTAGATTAGGCTCAGATGACAAATTAATAACTGTCACTTTGATTTGATGGTAAAGGAACGTTTACAATTTAAAGTTAAAAATTAGTGCACGATTTTTATGAAATACTTTATTTTTTCGTTTTGGTATAACACTACAAATGTTATCAAGTGCTTTTAGTTCAATTTCATTAACGTGTTGAACTATCGATTTATTAAATAAATAGTGAGGTTAGATTAGGCTCAAATGTCAAATTAATAACTGTCACTTTGATTTGATGGTAAAGGTACGTTTACAATTTAAAGCTAAAAATTAGTGCACGATTTTTACGAAATACTTTATTTTTTCATTTGTATAACACTACAAATGCTATCAAGTGCTTTTAGTTCAATCTCATTAACGTGTTGAACTATCGATTTTTTAAATAAATAGTGAGGTTAGATTAGGCTCAGATGTCAAATTAATAACTGTCACTTTGATTTGATGGTAAAGGTACGTTCACAATTTAAAGTTAGTGCACGGTTTTTATAAAATACTTACACAAATTAATTACACTTTTATAATGTCAAACTGTTGCCTATTATTGCTGAATTATTATTGTTTTTAGAGACAACTATGTTTAGTGGCATAAGTGACAACTCTATCACGAATTGGAATTTTAAAAGCAATTTTTTTACAAATTAAAAATGTTTTGGTCAACAAAAAAATATTGTATGTTAATGGGCGATTAATAATCTCGGCAATTGGACGCTTTAGTTTCTTGAATCTGTCTCAATTACTGATAAAGCCTGTCTGTTTGTTTGTTTGTTTGAGAAAAACTGTTCAAGTTTACAATCTTAATTAATAAATGTTTTTAATATTACAATGGTGTATAATTTGTTTTCACTTTGTTTACAACAATGTTTTAGATTAAATATTATAAGCCAACCAATTAAAATAAAAACATTTTTTATGCTTGACGCAACTTTCAAACATATTTATTAACGGAAATAATTATAAAATGACAGCAGATAAAAAGTGTACTATTTTAATTTTTTTTTTAAATAATTATATACAATGTATTTCTGATTTATGGGACTTGTTATACTAGTTTCAAAATAGAAAATTAGTCTTAAACTTGAATAGTGTCTTTAAAAGGAATAAATTATTCGTGAACTTGATTACAACTTTTTAATGATTGTTTTTGCACTTTTATTTGTATTGATTGAAAAATTATCAAACAATAGTTTTAGTAACATTTTTTTTTAAATCAAATTGTAGTAAACTTTAATCTTTTGTCGTTTCAATAAATACAAGTGTGAGTGGTTTTGAGTAGCTGCGGCGTTAAGCCAAGGCGAGCACTTGTTAAACATTTTTCAGATGTGTAATCCACACAATTTTTTATTTCAACAGATCTTAATATTAAACATTTTTATATGCCACATCTAATCTGAAAACAATTGACATTACGTGATTACCTCTGCATAAAGATAAACTACTAAAAAATTTGTTTACTTGCAAGTTTTATTTGTTTATTTATGCAATGCCTGATTTTGATTTCTCTTTTAAGTCACATTTGCTGAGCTCGTTGCTAAGCTGAACTTTTGACAAACGTCATTTTTACAAGCACTGGGTTGGAAAATTACTTTTGCCGGCTGTTTTTGAATTCTGCAAGTTGGTTGATAATGGCTGGCGTTGTGGAAAAAATTAAAACTGTGTTCGAAACTGTTTATAGTTTTATGTGTCAAACAGAAAAAATATTCTACATGTAAAAAAAAATTAAAAAATTAAAACCATAGAAAACGTACCACTAAGCCTAGTCTAAGCTTTTTTTAAATTTATTCTGGCATTTGAAGCAACAATTAAAAAGTTTCTGTCAGTTTTTGGACGTTTTAATAGCAACTTTTTTTTAAGTAAAAAATTATATAGTAAACTTAGAACTTAATTATCAGAGATTATTGGTGGTTATAATTGGCACAATAGAGTAGTAAAATTTTGGGTTTCTTATGGTTATAAATAATGGCATTGAATAGACGGCGTATGTCGTTCGATTAAATTTTATTATACTGACGATGGTACACATTAGCTCCATGAGTCTCTTAAGTACTTTTACAACCTTATTATTTGTAAATTACAACCTCAACTAATCTAAGAGTTTTGAGTTTACTCTAAAACCGATTAACATTTATAACTTTTTTGTCGCGGAATTATTTAACCAAATAGATCATTTAAAAGATTTTTTTGACAAAATATTGTAACAAAAAATGTATAAATTGGAGAATTTTATCGTTCTAATTAATTAAATTACAAAGAATTAACGTCTAAATTAATTACATTACTTAATTACATTGTTTGTGGTTTATAAATACATAATCACTTAAAATTCGTTATGATCAAATTACTATAATAAAATTATGTAAATAATAATAATTTTAAATTTGAATGAAGTAGCTTGTTAAGACTAATTTTCAACTGTTTCTTTTCTAATTAATAATTTTTTTTTCAAATTTTATTCAATGTAAAGCTTGTTAAATGATAATTTTTATGGTTGCAGTATCATAATTCCACAAATTTATTATAATAATTGATTTATTAATTATAAGCTGAAATGAAGGGTTAATTGAATTTTTTCTGCCTTAATATAATAAAATTAATTTTTTTTTTAAGTTGAACAGCCTGAAAACAACTTAAAAAAACGAGAAATTTAATAAATTTCATATTTTTATTAAGATACTATAATTTTATTGAATATTTAAAAGATTACAATTAAAATTTTAATTTTAATTATTTTCAAAGACAATTTAAAATTTTTTTTTAAATTTTTGAATTATTAATGAACAATGTCAGAAAATTAATTAGAAAAAACTAATTTTTAATCGAATATTTTCCAATCATTGATTTTTTTTCAAATTTTATTTAAAGTAAAGTGGAGGGCTAAATAAAAAATGTTTGTCTTAATTTAATTGAATTCAAATTAATTTTTAAGTTAAAATGCTTTAATTTTCGAATTTATTATCATAATTGGTTTATTAATTATAAGCTGAAATAAATGAATTTTTCGGTCTTATCATAATTAAAATGAAAAATTTTTAAAGTTAAACAACTTGAAAATAACTTAAAAAGACAAGAAACTTTAAAAATTTTATTTTTTTAATAAAATACTGTAAAAGATTACAATTAAAATTTTAATTTTTATTTGAATTTTAATTATTTTCAAAGACAATTTACAAATTTTTTTGAAATTTTTGAATTATTAATAAGCAATATTAGAAAATTAATTAGAAAAAACTAATTTTTAATTGATTATTTTGTAATTACAATTTTTTTTTCCAATTTCATTTGAAGTAAAGTTTGCCATATGATGGAAGTTTTAATGACTGCAGTATTATTATTGTACAAACCTATTATAACAATTAGTTTGTCAATTATTATTAAAAATTTTTGATTTGATTTAATTTATTAAAATTATTTTTTTAAGTTAAAATGCTTGAGTTTTCTAATTTATTATAATAATTGGTTTATTAATTATAAGCTGAAATGAAGGGTGAATGAATTTTTTCTGTCTTAATATAATTAAATTAAATTTTTTTTAAGCTAAACAGCCTGAAAATAGCTTAAATAACCAACAATTTAATAAATTTTATATTTTTATTAAAATACTATAATTTTATTAAAAAATTTAAAAGATTACAATTAAAATTTTAATTTTTATTTGAATTTTAATTATTTTCAAAAACAATTTACAAATTTTTTTAAAATTTTTGAATCATTAATGAACAATGTTAGAAAATTAATTAGAAAAAGCTAATTTTTAATCAATTATTTTCTAATCATTAATTTTTTTCCAAATCTTATTTAAAGTAAAGTGGAGGGCTAAATAAAAAATTTTTGTCTTAATTTAATTAAATTAAAATTAATTTTTAAGTTAAAATTCTTTAATTTCCTAATTTATTATAATAATTGGTTTATTAATTATAAGCTGAAATAAAGAGTTAAATGAATTTTTCTGTCTTATCATAATTGAATTGTAAATTTTTTGTAGTTAAACAACTGGAAAATAACTTAAAAAAACAAGAAATTTAAAAAAATTAATTTTTTTAATAAAATTCTGTAATTTTATTAAAAAATTTAAAAGATTACAATTAAAATATTAATTTTTATTTGAATTTTAATTATTTTCAAAGACAATTTACAAATTTTTTTGAAATTTTTTAATTATTAATAAGCAATATTAGAAAATTAATTAGAAAAAACTAATTTTTAATTGATTATTTTGTAATTACAATTTTTTTATCAAATTTCATTTAAAGTAAAGTTTGCCATATGATGGAAGTTTTAATGGCTGCAGTATTATTATTGTACAAACCTATTATAACAATTAGTTTGTCAATTATTATTAAAAATTTTTGATTTGATTTAATTTATTAAAATTATTTTTTTAAGTTAAAATGCTTGAGTTTTCTAATTTATTATAATAATTGGTCTATTAATTATAAGCTGAAATGAAGGGTGAATGAATTTTTTCTGTCTTAATATAATTAAATTAATTTTTTTTTAAGTTAAACAGCCTGAAAATAGCTTAAGTAACCAACAATTTAATAAATTTTATATTTTTATTAAAATACTATAATTTTATTAAAAAATTTAAAAGATTACAATTAAAATTTTAATTTTTATTTGAATTTTAATTATTTTCAAAGACAATTTACAAATTTTTTTGAAATTTTTGAATTATTAATAAGCAATATTAGAAAACTAATTAGATATAATAATTAGATATAATAAGCAATATTAGAAAAAATTAATTTGATTGATTATTTTCTAATTACAATTTTTTTTTCAAATTTCATTTAAAGAAAAGTTTGCCATATGATGGAAGTTTTAATGGCTGCAGTATTATTATTGTACAAATGTATTATAACAATTAGTTTGTCAATTATTATAAAAAATTTTTGATTTAATTCAATTTATTAAAATTATTTTTTTTAAGTTAAATAGCTTGAGTTTCCCAATTTATTATAATAATTGGTTTATTAATTATAAGCTGAAATAAAAGGTTGAATGATTTTTTTCTGTTTTAATATAACTAAATTAATTTTTTTTTAAATTAAACAGCCTGAAAATAGCTTAAAAATACAAGAAATTTAATAAATTTTATATTTTTATTAAAATACTATAATTTTATGAATAAATTTAAAAGATTAAATTTTTTTAAACTTTTTGAATTATTATTGAACAATATTAGAAAATTAAATAGAAAAAACTAATTTTTAATCAATTTTTTTGCCTAATTTTTTTACAAATTTATTTATTATTTATTATATATATTATTTATTTAAAGTGAAGTTTGGCATATGATAAAAGTTTCAATGACTGCAGTATTATTATTGTACAAATCTATTATAATAATTAGTTTATTAATTATTATAAGCTGGAGTGAAAAGCTAAATAAATTTTTTTTGTCTTGATTTAACTAAATTAAAATTAATTTTTAAGTTAAAATGCTTGAATTTTCTAAAAAACAAAAGAATTCTACAAAGTTTAATAAATTTAAATTTCTAATTAAAAACACTATAACTTTATAGAAAAATTTAAAAGATTTAAAGAAAATATTTTTTTTGCCTTTTAATTATTTTTAAAAAATCTTTTTAAAAATAATAACTTTTTCTTTATTTTATTGAACAATATTAGAAAATTAATTGGAAAAACTAAATTTTCTACTCTTTATTTTCTAATTACTTTTTTATTTATTTCATTTATTTAAAGTAAAGCTTGGCTTATGATAAATTTTAATGGCTGCAATATAAATTTATTAAAATAATTAGTTTATTAATTCTGAGCTGAAATAAAGGGTTTATTGAAAATTTTTCTGTCTAATTTAATTAAAATTATAATTTGTCGTTCAAATTGAAATGCTTGAATTTCTAAAAAAGACAAAAAGATTCTATAAAGTTTCAAAATTTTAATTTTTCTTAAATTTCTTATTAAAACACTATAACTTAATTAAAAAATTTGAAAAACTTTTATCAAAATATATTTTTTATTTGACTTTAAATTATTTTTAAAATAGTTTTGAAAAATTATTTTTTTTTAAATGTGACTGAACAATATTAGATAAATAATTAAAAAAAATTAAATTTCAACTTTTTATTTTCTAATTACTAAATTTTTTTTTAATTTAATTAAAGTAAAGCTTGCTTTATAATATTTTTTAATGGCTGCAGTATAAATTTATCATACTAATTAGTTTATTATTTATAAGCTGGGATGAAGGGTTAAATTGAATTTTTCTGTCTTGATTTAATTAAATTGGAATTAATTTTTAAGTTAAAATGCTTGAACTCTTTCAAAAAACAAAAAGATTTTATAAAGTTTGATAAATTTAAATTTCTTATTGAAACACTATAATTTTATTGAAAAATTCAAAAGATTTTAATTAAAATTTAATTTTTATTTGAATTTTAATTATTTTTAAAAAACTTAAAAAATTAATTTTTTTTCAAATTGTCATTAAACAACATTAGAGAATTAATTGGAAAAAACTAGTTTTCAACTGTTTATTTTCTAATTACTATTTTTTTTTTAATTTTACTGAAGTAAAGCTTGTCTTATGATATTTTTTAATAGCTGCAGTATAAATTTATTATACTAATTAATTTATTAATTATAAGCTGAAATGAAGCGTTTTATGAAATTTTTTAGTCGGGACTTAATTATTAAATTGAAATTTGTTTTAAGTTAAATAAGTTGAATAAGTTAAAAAGACAAGCAGTTTAATAATATTAAAAAACTTTTATTTTATTAAAAAATTTAAAAGATTTTAATCAAAATTTTACTTTTTATTTGAATTTTAAGACAAAATATGTTTACAAAAAGTTTAAAAACATTTTAAATTATTTTTATAATGTTTTTTTGGAAAAAAATTAAAATTTAAGTTTAAACATTTAAAATAATTCTTAAAACTTTTAAATACGCTTAAAATTTCTTTTATAAATGATCTAAGAGATAATATTCAATAATTTTATAAACTTTTTGAAAAATAACTAAAATTTTACATAAAACTTTTAAAGGGGTCTTAAATATTTTTAAAAACTCTTTAATTGCTTTAAGAAAAAATGAAAAACCCTTCAAAATGGTACATCAATAATGCAAAAAAAATTAAATTAGTAATAGTATATTGACACAAAAAAATATTAAATAATATAAAAAAAAACAAAGATAAGAAGAAAATAAAGAAAATAAAAATGATCAAAACAAAAAACTAAATTTGCAACTACATAAAGAGAAAAAGAAAGAAATTGAATTATAAAAGTAATAGAGATAGAAAATTAGAGCATTTATTTTTTTGCATTTGAGTCTCTAATATTTATGTTTCTAAATTTTCAAAAAGTGGTTACTGTCAAAAAATAATTACCGCAAATGTCAATGTCATAATATTTGAAATGTCTTACGGATTATTACTGTTGAAAAAAAATTAAAACCTGGATTGTTTTGAAAGTCGTTCAGTAGTTCAAATTAGAGGCAACGTTTAATTTGTTTTCTAAAGGTATTTTGCTACATCAAAAATTGTTAGGCTACTTCGGATTTGTCAAGGAATAAATTTTAAGTCGTTATTTCGATTAATTCCCAAATTTTGGGTAAGGCACATATATTTTTTTCTTCTTCTAATTTATTTTTTGATAAAAATCAAACAAACCATATCAATTAAAAGGTTTTAACAGGAATTTCAAATCAAATGACTTGTTGCTGTTAAAATTTCTCAGAGCTTAAATTTTTTTTTCTCTATAAAATTAAAAATAATAGTCCCAAATTTGAAAAAATAGCTTAAAGAGCACGCTGGCGCACGTATTCCTTAGATTTGTTTTTGGGACTTATGCGCCAAATCACCTCTTATAAAACTAGTTTTTTAAGCGTAATATGTTAAATATGGTTCTAATTTTTGTTTCTGGTTTGTTTCAGGTACGATTCTTACAACTAGCCAAATATATCCAGTGTAAATAGTAAGTAGGCCGAGTTCTAAAATTAGATTTGATAAGCTGATAAATAGGTTGTTGCTTGAGAACAATAAATTATGTTTATTGTTTCTTTTTTGTTTTGAAAATAATTTGTTGCAAAACTAGTAAACGACAATAAAAAGATTAAGCAACACAACAATGGTCCGAAAGTGGATCTTTGCGGGTCACCACCCCAAAACAATTTATCATCATTACCCAACGGTACCGTTTCTTTCTTGAAAAAGCTCATCGTCGGTTTCATCAAAAAACAAGCAACAAGACCACCTCCTCCCTTCAATTCAAAAAATCATAATGCAGCATCATTATTGGCGATTTTAGCAATCGATAAACAAATCATTCGGTTTTTCTTTTTCAATTTTTATACCGGAAGAATAAAATTCGTGATCGAAAGGCGTATCGAATCTATAAACATGTATTTGGTGTGTCTTGTATACCAAAGGGGTGAGGAACAACAACAACAATTATTGCTTTCATTGTATTTTGAGTTTCTTATTTTATATTTCGTCATAATTATTGCACATTTTAAGTGAAACTACTTGGTTTTCTGTAGGTAATAAAAATTCCAGTTAATTAATTTGCCTTTTTTTTTTCTTCTTAATTTTGATTGCATAAACGTGACTTTCTCAAACACTCTGTACATTATCTTCTTGTCACGTCTCGTTATCTATCTCGTTATCTTCACCTACACTATTCGCATAAATTTTCGTATAGAAGTTACGCCACGTCAAAAGAAAAGGGCATTTTCTGTAATATATGTAACGTGCAACATATACTGATTTACTTATAATAACTTGCCTGACTTATACTATATTGAAATGCAAAACGTGATTGTATACCATGTTCATTTTACGATGTTGCTTTGCTTTAACAGCCAAAGACTCGGGTTCTTTTATGCCATAATAGCACATGAAGTTAGACACAGACAAGACTATACGAATGCTTTTGATATATTATTCATGAGAAGAAGGCGTAGAGAGTGCATTGATCAAATTCGTATCTTTTTTTTATTTATATTGTCTTTGTTAATCAGGTTAGCCAAGCGTATAAACATTTTTTTCCTCTCTTGGTCTCTTGCTTTCTAATTTTCAAGACATTAATAGCCTAAAATCTAGGATACGATCTGTTGCTATCATCTGGTAAGACTGAATGACTACATGGTAGTCAAACGAGCTCTCTAAACAAAATAAAAAACATTCTAACAAGTGGTAAAACTCTGTCAATAGTTTATAGATTCTTAATCAATTAATAAAACATATTGATCAAAAAAATTAAAAAAAATACTTCTAATCTAGACAGGCTTAGCTTCGAATTATATTTTAGTTTAGCTCTTATAAATATTTTTTAGCTCTTATGTATGGATTAGTTATGTTTAGTTAAAACTATTTGTCGAACTGTAACTTTATATTAGTTTAATTTTGAAAAGTTATAGTTTTTTAGTTTGTATTCTAGTTCAAATATATTCTAGCTAAGTTTAGTTTCGCTTAGACATTTGGACAGCTATTGGTTTTATTTTGTATTTATAATTTCCCAATTCTTAGAGTCTAATTTAGACCATCTTAAAAAATAAAAATAGCTCTAATTAATTTTTTTTTTTTAATAAAGTTTAGTTTGATACAGTTGTGTTTAGTTTAGAGTCTTTAGACCGTTATAGCAGCGTTTTATTTGTGCATCATCAGCTCAATTTATTATAGTCTAATTCAGACTAGCTCAATATTTAATCATACTTCTGCTTAGCTCATTGGGTTTTAAGTTTTTTAATTAAAATTTAGATTGCTTTTGTTATGTTTATTGTTTAGCATAGACTGCTGTTAATTAAAATGGTTTATTAGCTTTATTGTAGATTTGAGTAGGTTTAAATTAACTAAACCCAAAATTTAAATACATTAATTTTTTAATTGAAATAGCATTGGTTTTTTAATAATAATTAGTTTGGGTTAAGTTATTAGTGACAAAAAAGTTGAAATTGTAGATTTAAATTAGATTAATTTTTAATAGATTGATTTAGACAAATATTTGAGTTTAGCTCTTATGTTTAGTTTAAAAGGATAACAAAGAATTATAATTGTTTCTCTGTAAGTTATTTATTTTAGTTTAATCTATCATTGTTTGTTATCTAGTTCAAATATAGTTTAGCTAAATTTTATTTTTGCTGAGACATATTTAACTTAAACGGTTTTATTTTGATTTTAGATTGACCCAATTCTTACAGTCTAATTTAGACAAGCTTAAGAAAATAAAAATAGTTCTAACTAATCTTTTTTTTAATAATGGATAGTTTGATACAATAGGCCGTTATAGGAGCATTACAGTCTAATTTAAACTAGCTCTATTTTTAATTATACTTCTGTTTAACTTATTTGGTTTTAAGTTTTTTATTAAAATTTAGTTTGCTTTGGTTATGTTTAGTTTAGACTGCTGTTAATAAAAAAGTTTTATTTGTTTCATTGTAGATTTGAGTAGGTTTAAATTAAGTAAACCCTAAATTTAAGTAAGTTAACTTTTTTCAATTGAAATAGCTTTAGTTTTTTAACAATAGTTAGTTTGGATTTTGTTATTAATGACAAAAAAGTTGAAATTGTAGATTTAAATTGGTTTAGTTTTTAATAGATTGATTTAGACAAGCTTAGTTTTGAATTATATTTGAGTTTAGCTCTTATATGTTTTTTTTTCTAATTTGTATAGTTTAGTTATGTTTAGTTTAAAAAGATAACGAAAAATTATAATTGTTTAACTGTAAGTTATTTATATTGGTTTAATCTAGAAAAATTATTATTGTTTATTAATTTCTTAGTTTGTAATCTAGTTCAAATATAGTTTAGCTAAATTTTATTTTTGTTGAGACATATTTAACTTAGACGGTTTTATTTTGATTTTAGATTGACCCAATTCTTACAGTCTAATTTAAGAAAATAAAAATAGTTCTAACTAATCTTTTTTTTTTAATAATGTTTAGTTTGATACAGTAGGCCATTTTTAATTATACTTCTGCTTAGCTTATTTGGTTTTAAGTTTTTTTATTAAAATTTAGTTTGCTTTAGTTATGTTTAGTTTAGACTGCTGTTAATTAGAGAGTTTTGTTTGCTTTATTGTAGATTTAAGTTGGTGTAAATTAATTAAAGTCTAAGTTAAGTATCGTTTTGTTTTAATTTAAATAGCCCTAATTTTTTTAATAATAATTAGTTTTGATTAAGTAAAAATTGTAGAGTACATTAAAATTGGTTTAGTTTTTACTAGTTTGATTTAGACAAGCTTAGTTTTGAATAAAATTTTAGTTTAGTTATTATGAATTTATTATTCTTTTAATTTGTATGATTTAGTTATGTTAAGTTTAAACGGATAACTAAGAATTACATTTGTTTTTGTGTGATAGTGTCTTGGTGAGTAATCTAGTTCAAATGCAATTTAGTTAAATTTAGTTTTGCTTAGACATATTCAATTTAGACAGTTATTTTATGTTTTATTTAAATTTTATACTGGGTCAATTTTTAAAGTCTAATTTAAACAAACTTAAAAGATAGAAATAACTCAAACTAATCTTTTTTTTTAATTATGTTTAGTTTGATACAGTAGACCGTTATAGCAGCATTACAGTCTAATTTTAAATCATTCTTCTGCTTAGCTCATTGGGTTTTAAGTTTTTTAATTAAAATTTAATTTGCTTTTGTTATGTTTAGTTTAGACTGCTGATAATTAAAATGGTTTATTAGCTTTATTGTTATAGTTTTATAGTTTTTTTTTAAACGTTCAGTGTGATACAGTAGGCCATTTTTAATTATACTTTTGCTTAGCTTATTTAGTTTAAAGTTCTTTTATTAAAATTTAGTTTGCTTTAGTTATCTTTAGTTTAGACTGCTGTTAATTAAAAAGATTTATTTGTTTTATTGTAGATTTGAGTAGGTTTAAATTAACTAAACCCTAAATTGAAATAAATTTATTTTTTTAATTAAAATGGCCTTAGTTTTTTAACAATAGTTAGTTTGGATTGAGTTATTAGTGACAAAAAAATTGCAATTGTAGATTTAAATTGGTTTAGTTTTTAATAGATTAATTTAGACAAGCTTAGTTTTGAATTATATTTGAGTTTAGCTCTTATGTTTTTTTTTCTAATTTGTATAGTTTAGTTATGTTTAGTTTAAAAGGATAACGGAGAATTATAATTGTTTAACTGTAATTTATTTATATTAGTTTAATCTAGAAAAATTATTATTGTTTATTAATTTCTTAGTTTGTAATCTAGTTTAAATGCAGTTTAGCTAAATTTAGCTTTGCTAAGACATATCTATCTTTGACAGTTTTATTTTGATTTTAGATTAACCTCATTCTTAGAGTCTAATTTAAGCAAGCTTAAAAAAATAAAAATAGTTCTAACTAATTATTTTTTAATAAAATTTAGTTTGATGCAGTAGACCGTTATAGGAGCATAACAGTCTAATTTAGACAACCGTATTTTTAATTATTCTTCTGCTTAGCTCTTTTGAGTTTAAGTTTTTTCATTTAAATCTACTTTTAGTTATGTTTAGTTTAGACTGCTGTTAATTAGAGAGTTTTGTTTGCTTTATTGTAGATTGAAATTGGTTTAAATTAATTAAGGTCTAAGTTAAGTTTTTTAATAATTATTAGTTTTGATTAAGTAAAAATTGTAGAGTACATTCAAATTGGTTTAGTTTTTACTAGTTTGATTTAGACAAGCTTAGTTTTGAATTAAATTTTAGTTTAGTTCTTAGAAATTTATTATTTTATTAATTTGTATGGTTTAGTTATGTTAAGTGTAAACGGATAACTAAGAATTATAATTGTTTTTGTTTTATAAGAACTTGGTGTGTAATCTAGTTCAAATACAGTTTAGTTAAATTTAGTTTCGCTTAGACATATTCAATTTAGACAGTTATTTTATATTTTATTTCAATATCATACTGGGTCAATTTTTAAAGTCTAATTTAAACAAACTTAAAAAATAAAAATAGTTTAAACTAATCTTTTTTTTTAATTATTTTTAGTTTGATACAGTAGACCGTTATAGCAGCATTACAGTCTAATTTTTAATTATTCTTCTGCTTAGCTCATTGGGTTTTAAGCTTTTTATTTAATTTATAAAATTGTTCCATCTTATAACTCACAACTATAACTCACTCACTTTAAGTTTTTTACTTGTTTGAATAAACTTTTTATTTAAAATTAGTTTGCTTTTGTTATGTTTAGTTTAGACTGCTGACAATTAAAATGGTTTATTAGCTTTATTGTAGATTTGAGTGGGTTTAAATTAACTAAACCCTAAATTTAAATAATCATTTTTTTTTAATTGAAATATTGTTAGTTTTTTAATAATAATTAGTTTGGATTAAGTTATTAGTGACAAACAAGTTTGAATTGGTTTTAATTTTTAATAAATTGATTTAGACAAGCTTAGTTTTAAATTATATTTGAGTTTAGCTTTTGCAATTTTGTTTTTTTTTCTTTAATTATTTTGGTTTAGTTATTTTTAGTTTGAATGGTTACAGTAGATTTATAATTGTTAAATTTTAGTGGGGCTTAATGTTTAATCTAGATGTTTTCAAGTTTATTATTTTCCAGTCTACCTCAAATTGTTTAGTTAAATTTAACTTTGTTCTTCTTAGTCATATTTATTTTAGATAGTTTTTTTTCTAGATTTATGTAAGAATGTAATTTAATCAAGCTCAAATGATTCAGGTTTTTTAGGTTATTTTAGTTATGTTTAATTTAAGAAGAATTTATTTCATCTAAACAAGTTTAATTATTATTTTCTAGCCCAAATAATAGTTAAACATATATTTTTTAATCAAAACTAGCTTAGTTTAGTCATAGAAATGGTTTTAAAGGGTATATTGGTTTATTGATAATTTTTTTGTGTTTATCTTTCAATGACTGAATGTTTACATGATAGTCGAAAAGAGTCTTGAGATGAAAATAAAAAAAAAACATTTTAACAAGTGGTAAAACTCTGTCAATAGTTATAAGAATGTGGATTCTAAACCATACAATATAACATATAGCACAATATATAAGAAAAAATAGTTTTAGCTTAGACAGGCTTAGTTTTGAATTATATTTTAGTGTAGCTCTTATAAATATATATGTTTTTTAATATTTATGGTTTAGTTATGTTAAGTTTAAACAAATAATTATTTGTCTAGCTGTAACTTTATATTAGTTTAATTTAGAAAAGTTATAGTTTTTTAGTTTGTAATCTAATTTAAATATAGCTTAGCTAATTTTTAGTTTTGCTGAGACATTTTTAACTTAGACGGCTATTGGTTTTATTTTGTTTTTATATTTTTCCAATTCCTAGAATCTAACTTAAACAAACTTCAAAAATAAAAATTGTTTTTTTTTCAATAAAGTTTAGATTGTTAGAGTCGTGTTTAGTTTAGACCGTTATAGCAGCTTTAATTTGTCTCAATTGATTACAGTCTAATTTAAACTAGCTCAGTTTTTAATTATTTAAAAATCCTGCGTAGCTTATTTCGTTTTAAATTTTTCTATCAAAATTTAGTTTGCTTTAGCCTATGCTTAGTTTAGACTGCGGTTAATAAGATATAAAATGGTTTATATTAAATAAAAACTAACTTAAGCAAACTTACTTTCTAACATTGTATTTTAGTTTAAATATCTCTCATTTTTCTAATAATAATTGGTTTTGATTAAGTTATTAGTGACAAAAAAGTTTAAATAGAATAGATTTAAATTGGTTTAATTTGTTCTAGTTTGATTTAGACAAGTTTTGTTTTAAAATAGAATTTAGTTTAGTTCTTATAATTTTTTTTTTAATTTGTATATAAGTTTAAATGGATAACTAGGAATTATAATTGTTCAAGTGTACATAAATATTAGTTTAATCAAGAAAAATTATAATTGTTTAATTTAGACGGCTATTGGTGGTTTTATTTTGATTTTAGATTGACTTAATTCTTACAGTCTAATTTAGACAAGTTTAAAACAATATAAATAGTTCTAACTAATCTTTTTTTTAAATAAAGTTTAGTTTGATGCAGTAGACTGTTAGAGCAGCATTACAGTCTAATTTAGACCAACTTAATTTTTATTTGTATTTCAATTTAATTTAATTTTTTTCCTTATAATTAAACCCTTTTTGGTTTAAGTGTTTCCATTAAAATTTAGTTTTTTTTCAGTTATTTTAGTTTAGACTGCTGTTGATTGGAGAGTTTTGTTTGCTTTATTGTAGATTGAAATTGGTTTAAATTAATTAAAGTCTAAATTAAGTATCGTTTTGTTTTAATTTAAGTAACTCTAATTTTTTTAATAATATGTAATTAGTTTTGATTAAGTAAAAATTGTAGAATACTTTTAAATTGCTTTAGTTGTTACTAGTTTGATTTAGACAAGCTTAGTTTTGAATTAAATTTTAGTTTAGTTATTATAATATTATGTTTTTTTATTAAATTTGTATGGTTTAGTTATGTTGAGTTTAAACGGATAACTAAAAATTATAATTTTTTAACTGCTTTTTAGTTTGTAATCTAGTTCAAATATAGTTTAGCTAAATTTAGTTTTGCTCAGACATATTTAATTTAGACTGCTATTGGTGGTTTTATTTTGATTTTAGATTGGTTCAATTCTTACAGTCTAATTTAGACAAGTTTAAAAAAATAGTTATAACCAATCTTTTTTTTTAATAAAGTTTAGTTTGATGCAGTAGATTTTTATAGCAGCATTACAGTCTAATTTAGACCAACTCTATTTTTAATTATACTATTAAGTCATTAGTGACAAAAAAGTTTAAATTGATTTAGACAAGCTTAGTTTTGAATTATATTTCAGTTAAGCTCTTACAATTTTGTTTTTTTTTTCTTTAATAATTTTGGTTTAGTTATTTTTAGTTGGAACCGCTATAGTATTAATTGTTTGACTTTAGTGAGGCTTAATCTAATTTTATAGTTTTTTATTTTCTTATCTACCTCAAATATTTTAGTTAAATTTAAATTTGTTCATCTTAGTTATATTTACTTTAAATAGTTTTTTTTTCCAGATTCATGTAAGAATTTAATTTAGTCAAGCTCAAATAATTCTAGTTTTGTTTTAACACTAAATAAAATTTTGCTTATTTTTGTTATGTTTAATTTAAAAAAAATATATGTTCAACACTGGAATATATTAGTTTAGCGTTCTATAGTTCAATCTAAACGAATTTAATTACTACTTTCTAGCTCAAATAGTTAAACGTATAATTTTTTAGTTTAAACTAGTTTGGTTTAGTCATGGTTACTTGAAATGGTTTTGACAGCGTTTTATTTATATTGTTTTGAATTTATATTGACTCAATTTACTGTAGTCTCATTTAGACAGGCCCAGTTCTAAATTAAACTTCTGTATACCCTAAACAGTTCTAGTTCCTTTGCTACTAAATCTAGCTAAAACTAGTTCTGTTTAATTTAAGCTACTTTTGAATTTTGTTTATTATTTTATATTTATGTTTATTTATTTAATACATTTTTTGTGTTTATTTTTTAATGAATGAATGAATGTCTACATAATAGTCGAAAAAGCTCTTACACTTAGATTTGCATTAAATTATTTAATTTTAAACATAAAACTTATATTAGAACAGTACTAGGCTACTAGATCAAATTAAATCATTCTAATAGACTTGACAAGTTAGACTAGGATAATTTCAAGTTTAACTGAAAATTTGGGTTGAAACAAGTTATTTATTTAAACATAAAACATAAGTTAGAACAATACTAGGTTAATTACAATTAGCTGACACTTAACTAATTTGAATTAGATTATACTTTACGTACTAAACTAAGATAATAAATATCAAATTTGATTAAATAATTATTGTAATTAAATTTAGTTATTTATTTTATACATCAAGTCAAAATTAGAATTTTAAATTAAATTAAATAATATTAACTTAAATTAAATTTTAATCTGAACATAAAACATAACTGAAATTGGCTATTTACTACTAGACCAAACATAATCTTAAGCGTTACAAATTAGGTTGAAATAATGTTGATCTTTATTATATAATTAATACTAAACTTAATTTAATTTGCTGACATAACTTTGAACATAACTACACTTATAAAACTGGACGATTTAGATTAGATTAATTTAAAGTATACTCCTAGATAATGCGTATATTAACTTGTAATAAACTTAAACTTGCACTAAATTATTTAATTTTAACATAAACCTTAAATTAAAACAATACTAGGCTTTTAGATCAAACTAATCCATTCTAATAGACTTGACAAATTAGACTAAGATAATTTCAAATTTGATTAGATAAATAATAAAAAGAATTTTTAAAAGTTAGATTTTACATTTTTAACTTTAATCACAATTAGAACAAAACAAAAATAATATTAGATTGAACCTAAATTATCTCAAAAGTAATTGATTATAAAAATTTGAATTTAAACAGGTTATATATTTTAAACATAAAACACAAATTAGAACAATACTAATTTACTTACAACTAGCTCAATCTTAAATAATTTTAATTAAATTAGACTTTAAGGATTAAACCAAGATGATTTCAAATTTAATTAATATTTATAATTAAATTAAATTATTTATTTTAAACACCAAACTTATCTTAAGACAAAATTAAAGTATTTAGAGCTGAATCAAACATTACTAGTTCTAAGTAGATTAAACTTAAACAATTTTAAATTAAATTAAATAACAATAACTCTATTTGAATTTTGTTCTTGAGATAAAGTATTGTAAAAGTAGCCTCTTACTACTAGATCAAACCTAGCTTAATTTTTATTTAGATTTCTGCTTGGCTCATTTGTTTTCAAGTTTGCCTACCAAAATTTCATTTGTTTTAGTTATGTTCAGTTTAGACTTTGGTTGGTTAAAAAATTTTGTTAGCTTTACTTCTTAAACAAACTTACTTTGTAACATTTTACTTTAATTTAAACCGCTGTAGTTTTTTTGAATAATATTTAGAATAAGTTGAAAATTGTAGAGTAGATTTAAATTGGTTTAGTTCTTAATAGCTTAGTTTTGAATTATATTTTACAAGTGCTTTTAATTTAATCTTATTAACGTGTGGAACTATCGATTCATTAGATGCAAATTGAGGTTAAGTTTAAATGTCAAATTAATAACTGTCACTTTGATTCGATGACGTACGTTCACAGTTCAAAGTTAAACATTCGAAGCAAGCTTTGACGTCAAATTTAAAAAACATTTGTTATAAAGGCAGTATGTATTTGTTTTTGAATGATCACAAATGTTAAAGGCAGCGTTGCGTAACTGCTATCTTTGTTTTTCTTTCGCTTTCAACAGTGCTTACATCCTTCTCATTGTTTTACTTAGCATTTTTAGAATGATTTTTATGATAAATGCAATAAAATGTTTTTTAAATAAACAACTTTGTTTTAGAAATGTCATTAGATATTGATACTAGTTTGTCATAACAGTCAATGTATTTATTATTTTATTATTTGGCTAATACATAGAAGATTGATAAATAACTACTATAATATATTATATATTTTTCTCCTTGAATGTGACACTTATCCACATTATTTAAGTTGTCCTAAATTTCACACCTCCATGTCCAAATCGACATTTGATTGACGTTTTATTGACATTTGCAAGAATACCTACTAAATCAATATTTTTATCAAAATTATTTATTTATATCTTTGTCAGTTTGAATGAGATTCAATTGTGATTAGATTAGGCATATTTTGATTACAAAACACTCAAATTTGCAACATGACATTATTTATTATACAAAAAATAGAAAATTTTGAGCTCTAATTAATTAAAACATAAAGGTCTAAAGTCTGATGGCTATTTATTATTCAAGAAAATTAAGAGAAATTACTTTGCTAGGCGGAGGGAATCTCAAAGAAACTATAAAATGTATAGTACCCGGCAGTACACTTTAGTGCTCATAATAAGAGGGACAAGGCAACAAAGGTAAAAAAGATTGACAACACAAAGTGTTGCGTGTTGAGTACTGTGTAGCGTGCTGAGTACTACCCCGAATAGAAAACGGTCTTCTACTTAACTCAAAGGAGTGCTGCATTAGTGCAAATAAAAGAAATTTCTTTCCGAAAGAGTTAAAACCAATTTTTTGGAACTTTATTTTTATAATAATAAATGATTTAGTTTTTTACTTATTTCTCGTTGCCCTCGCCGATTATCTGATTTTTAAATTTAAAATGGTCTCATTGTTAGGTTGCTACGGTTTTATAAAAACAAAAGAACATTGTTTCGAACATTTTCGTCTAGTTTCGATTGCAAAGTAAAAAGCACCGCCGTGTGGAAATAATTGTTTTTCCACAAAAACAATTTGAGTGCAAAACAGTGCAAAAAGTCTTACATGGACAAGGCCATATCGGCAAAGTGCAGGTGGACGCGAATCATACAGGCCAGTTAGCCAAGCGATAGTACGTTGGAGACTGGTCTGAAGAGGTGTAGGTTCGATTCCCAGTAAGGCAAGAGCATTTTTGTACAGGGAGAATTGCTCTTGTCTGGCTCAATTGAAGATTAATTTAATTCTAATACCAAAGATCTTTGCTTGCGGTTTGCTGCAAAACGACTGTAATCAAGTAAGCTAGATTTTTCCGCTCTAGAGAGAGAAGATGCACATTACCTACCGTTTACAGATTTGTTATTATTGAATTACAAGACTGATTGGGGATAAACTCTTTTTGCTTCTGCGTATTACTGTTCAACAGCTCTCACTCAGTTTTTTCTAGCCATCCAGTTTTGTTTCTTTTGTTTTGATTAGTGTTTTGTTTTTTTTCTATTTTCTTTCTATTGCTATGTTTTGTAGATTTCGCCAAAGTGTAATTACTTCTCTACTGAGTTAAAATGTAATAAATGTTGTTTAAGAGAAAAGTTCGTGTTTGGACTTTTAAGTCTTGGGAAGATTGAGCAACTGGTCCTGGAATCTTTCTTCTGATAAGACAATCTTCAGTAAACGAAGAGAATATCTAAGAGAAAGATCAGTCACGCACGATTAGTAGGAACATTATACCTATGCAGTCCCATTTAAAATATAACAACAATTTGAAACGTGATCGTGTGAAAAGCACGAAATTAAAGAAGTAAAATGTGTTGAAGAGTACTTTCACAGCTTTTAATTGGGTTATGTTAGAGAAAAGGTCATCAATTGTCTTCTCGAATTGATGATGATGGTAAATGGATGGTTGTCATAATTAATGGATTCGCTTGGTTTATTATTTGAGGCACGTTTTGGATATAACATTAATAACTTTTCCCTCGTCTGACTTCTAATATTGTATTTACCGTAAGCCCTGAGACTTGATGGATTAAAATTCACTTAACATTTTATAATGTCAATATTGCTGGTTTATGGTTTGTCAGGTGTTGTAAGAAAGGTGTAGGTTTATAGTAATGGTAAGACTGACATTTTGAACTTTATGTCATTTTTGAAAGTTTTCTTTAACACTTATTACAGATTTTGAAATTATTATACATTTTTATGATTATTTATGGATGAACAAACGTACAATTTTTTTCTCTAATTTCATCATTTTTAGTCAGTTTCATGTAATTATTAGGTTTGGGTAACAATACTGCGTTTTTAATACGAAAATTTTGACTCACATTAACTGATGACGGCTTTCATAGCCTTCTTGCTATTTTTATTGTTTGAAATTAATGTCATTTTTGAAATTTTTTTTTGGCCACTTATTACAGATTTTGAAATTATTAAACATTTCTATGATTATTTATGAATAAAGAAACGTACAATTTATTTCTTAAATTATTTAAAAGATACATATTATTATTTTTAAAAAACTTTAGTTTTACGTAATTATCAAATGTTAATAACAATACTGCGTTTTTAATAAAAAAATGTCACTTACATCAACGGATAATGGCTTTCATAGCCTTCTTGCTATTTTTATTGTTTAAAATTAATGTCATTTTTGAAAGTTTTTTTGCCACTTATCACAGATTTTGAAATTATTTTACATTTGTATGGTTGTTTATAGATAAACAAACGTACAATTTTTTTCTCTAATTCTAGAAACATTATTATTTTCAAAAAACATTAGTTTTACGTAATTATCAAATTTTGGTAGCAGTATTGCGTTTTTAATAAAAAAAAATTGATTCACATAAATTAATAATGGCTTTCATAGCATTTTTGCTATTTTTATTGTTTGAACTTAATGTCATTTTTGCAAGTTTTTTTTAAGACTTATTACAGATTTTAAAATTATTATACATTTATATGATTATTTATGAATAAACAAACGTACAATTTTTTTCTATAGTTTTTAAAAACATTATTATTATTATTATTTTCAAAAAATTTTAGTTTTACGAAATTATCAGATTTTGATAACAATACTGCGTCTTTAATAAAAGAAAATTGATTCACGTCAATTAATAATGGCTTTCATAGCCTTTTTTCTATTTTTATTGTTTGAACTTAATGTGATTGTCGAAAGTTTTCTTTGCCATTTGAAATTATTTAACATATCTATGATTATTTATAGATAAACAAATGTACAATTTTTATCTATAATTTTTAAAACTTCATTATTATTTTCAAGAAACTTTAGTTTTACGTAATTATCAACTTTTGGTAACAATACTGCGTTTTTAATTAAAGAAAATTGATTCAAATCAATTAATAATGATTTTATAGCTTTTTTTCTATTTTTATTGTTGAATGTTAATGTCATTTTTTAAATTTTTTATTGCCATTTAATTAAAATTTTGAAATTATTTTACATTTTTATGATTATTTATGAATAAACAAACGTACAATTTTTTTCTATAGTTTTTAAAAACATTATTATTATTATTTTCAAAAAACTTTAGTTTTACGAAATTATTAAATTTTGATAACAATACTGCGTTTTTAATAAAAGAAAATTGATTCACGTCAATTAATAATGGCTTTCATAGCCTTTTTTCTATTTTTATTGTTTGAACTTAATGTGATTGTTGAAAGTTTTCTTTGCCATTTATTACAGATTTTGAAATTATTAAACATTCTTATGATTATTTATAGATAAACAAATGTACAATTTTTATCTATAATTCTTAAAACATCATTATTATTTCCAAGAAACTTTAGTTTTACGAAATTATCAAATTTTGGTAACAATACAGCGTTTTTAATAAAAGAAAATTGATTCACATCAATTAATAATGACTTTCATAGCTTTTTTGCTATTTTTATTGTTTAAATGTTTAAATTGTTTAAATTTAATGTCATTTTTGAAAGTTTTCTTTGCCACTTATTTAATATTAATTATTAAACATTTCAATGATTATTTATGAATAAACAAACGTACAATTTTTTTCTATAATTTTTAAAAACATTATTATTATTTTCAAAAAACTTTACTTGACGTAATTATCAGGTTTCGGTAACAATACTGCGTTTTTAATAAAAAAAAATTGATTCAGATCAATTGATAATGGCTTTCATAGCCTTTTTGCTATTTTTATTGTTAGAACTTAATGTCATTCTTGAAAGTTTTTTTTTGCCACTTATTTAGATTTTGAAATTATTGTACACTTTTATGATTATTTATAGATAAACAAACGCACATTTTTTTTCTATAATTTTTAAAAACATTATTATTATTTTCAAAAAACTTTACTTGACGTAATTATCAGGTTTCGGTAACAATATGCGTTTTTAATAAAAAAAAATTGATTCAGATCAATTGATAATGGCTTTCATAGCCTTTTTGCTATTTTTATTGTTTGAACTTAATGTCATTTTTGAAAGTTTTCTTTGTCACTTGTTACCGATTTTGAAATTATTAAACATTTCTATGATTATTTATGAATAAAGAAACGTACAATTTTTTTCTATAACTTTTAAAACAATATTATTGTTTTTAAAAAACTTTACTTTTACGTAATTATCAAATTTTAATAACAATACTGCGTTTTTAATAAAAAAAATGTCACTTACATCAACTGGTAATGGCTTTCATAGCCTTCTTGCTCTTTTTATTGTTTGAACTTAATGTCATTTTTGAAAGTTTTTTTTGACCACTTATTACAGATTTTGAAATTATTGTGCATTTTTATGATTATTTATGAATAAACAAACGTACAGTTTTTTTCTATAATTTTTAAAAGCCTTATTATTATTATTTTCAAAAAACTTTACTTTTACGTAATTATCAAATTTTGGTAACAATACTGCGTTTTTAATTAAAGAATATTGATTCACATCTATTGATAATGGCTTTCATAGCCTTTTTTCTATTTTTATTGTTTGAACTTAATGTGATTGTTGAAAGTTTTCTTTGCCATTTATTACAGATTTTGAAATTATTTAACATATCTATGATTATTTATAGATAAACAAATGTACAATTTTTATCTATAATTTTTAAAACATCATTATTATTTTCAAGAAACTTTAGTTTTACGAAATTATCAAATTTTGGTAACAATAATGCGTTTTTAATAAAAGAAAATTGATTCACATCAATTAATAATGGCTTTCATAGCCTTTTTGCTATTTTTATTGTTTAAATTTAAGTCATTTTTAAATTTTTTTTTGCCACTTAATTAAAATTTTGAAATTATTAAACATTTTTATGATTATTTATGAATTACAAACGTACAATTTTTTTCTATCATTTTTAAAAACATTATTATTATTTTCAAAAAACTTCAGTTTTACGTAATTATCAAATTTTGGTAACAATACTGCGTTTTTAATAAAAGAAAATGGATTCACATTAATTAATAATGGCTTTCATAGCCTTTTTGCTTTTTTTATTGTTTAAATACAAGTCATTTTTTAAATTTTTTTTTGCAACTTAATTAAAATTTTGAAATTATTAAACATTTCTATGATTATTTATGAATAAACAAACGTACAATTTTTTTCTCTAATTTTTAAAAACATTGTTATTATTTTCAAAAATCTTTAGTTTTACGTAATTATCAAATTTTGGTAAAAATACTGCTTTTTTAATAAAAGAAAATTAATTCACATCAATCAATAATGGCTTTCATAGCCTTCTTGCTCTTTTTATTGTTTGAACTTAATGTTTTGAAAGTTCTCTTTGCCACTTATTACAGATTTTGAAATTATTAAACATTTCTATGATTATTTATGAATAAACAAACGTACATTTTTTTTCTATAATTTTTAAAAATATTGTTATTGTTTTTAAAAAACTTTAGTTTTACGTAATTATCAAATTTTGGTAACAAAACTGCGTTTTTAATAAAGAAAAATTGATTCAGATCAATTGATAATGACTTTCATAGCCTTTTTGCTATTTTTATTGCTTAAACTTAATGTCATTTTCGCAAGTTTTCTTTGCCACTTATTACAGTATTTGAAATTATTAAACATTTCTATGATTACATATTTATAAATAAACAAATGTACAATTTTTAAAAACATTATTATTATTTGATAAAAACTTCAGGTTTACGTAATTATCAAATTTTGGTAGCAAAACTGAGTTTTTAATAAAAAAAAAATGATTCACATAAATTAATAATGGCTTTCATAGCCTTCTTGCTATTTTTATTGTTTGAAATTAATGTCACTTTTGAAAGTTTTTTTTTGCCACTTATTACAGATTTTGAAATTATTGTGCATTTTTATGATTATTTATGGATAAACAAACGTACAATTTTTTTCTCTAATTTTTAAAAATATTATTATTATTTTTAAAAATCTTTAGTTTTACGTAATTATCAAATTAATAACAATACTGCCTTTTTAATAAAAAAAATGTCACTTACATCAACTGATAATGGCTTTCATAGCCTTCTTCCTATTTTTGTTGTTTGAAATTAATGTCATTTTTGAACTTATTACAGATTTTGAAATTATTGTGCATTTTTATGATTCTTTATGAATAAACAAACGTACAATTTTTTTCTTTAATTTTTGAAAACATTATTTCACAAATTTTTGTACACAATACTGCGTTTTTAATAAAACAATTTGATTCACATCAATTGATAATGGCTTTTATAACCTTATTGCTATTTTTATTGTTTAATAATGTCATTTTTGCAAGTTTTTTTTGTCATTTATTACAGATTTTGAAATTATTGTGCATTTTTATGATTATTCATAGATAAACAAACGTACAATTTTTTTCTAGTTTTATTATTTTTAGTCAGTTCCATGTAATTATTAGGTTTTGGTAACAATACATTATACATACTACGTTTTTAATAAAAACTTTCACTGATATCAGCTGGAAATGGCTTTCATAGCCTTCTTACAATTTTTATTGTGAGTATTAAACATTGGTTTCTTCAAGATTTCAAATTGTAACAAACCAATATTTAATATGGAAAAGCGGTTATTAAAAAAAAAAATAGATTAAGTTATAGATGAAAACTCAAAAACGTTATGTTTAATAATAAAAGAAAATTGAAAATATCAAAAGTTGGTGATATAAGGCATTTTGAATGCTTAACTTGGATAATCTGATATATACAAGGTGACCGAAAATTAGCGAAAGACTTTGAGGTTATAATAACTTTTTATTTGCGATATAATAATTTTTTTATTGGAGAATTTTTCTAATTCAATTTGGTAAAATTATATCTGGCAAATGGTAGTCATTTTCTCCTTCACATAGTCGTGCTCTGTCCAAAACATTTTTTATATTCTTTTGCTAAACTTTAGGTGTGTTATTGTATTGCATGGTCCTAGGCTAACGGAACAAGTTTAGAGTGGTTCAATCCGGTGATCGCGGAGGTCATTTAAAATCGCTTGTGCAAAAAATAATTTGTTCAGCAAAGATATCGTATTGTGTTTCTTACAATGTGCGTTGTTGCTCCATCCTGTTAGAACCATACTTGCGGATGATTTTCTACGGCTGGATTCAAAAATTTGTCTAACATTGTCCGATATCCAACACTAATGATGAAAATAGCGACACACTGTTTATTTAAAAAAAAACCTGAGCCAGTTATTCTTTTTGACAAAATTCCGTACCAAACAGTAACAGTATACTTGAATGAGGGTCCATCTTCATGATCCATCTTCTAACTTTTTACCTCCCAGTATCTTCCTAGGAGTTTTTCTTTCCCATATCTCAATTTTTTCTATTTTTTTTTGTGTCAGGATCGGCGTTTCACATCCGTGGAGTACAAGTTCTATGTATCCATATTTTTGTTTTTCTTGATACTCTTTTTGTCTTCAATACAAAACAACTGCTCTGCCTTCCTTTGCTAATCTGTTTTCTTTTTCCATTGTTTTGTCTGCTTTATTGTTAAATATTGCTCTCAAGTACTCAAAATAATCAACTTTTTTAAAAGAGTATATTTCGTTGTCTGCCCAAAACTCCAAAACTGTGGTTTCTTCCTTTGGGTCTTGTCCCAATTCCATAGAATTCGTTTTTTCTCAGTTTACACTCAGTATTTCTTTGCTGTACTCTCTAATCTCCTGAAAACTTTTCCCAACTCTTTTTTGGATCTGGTCACCAATGTGACGTCATTTGCAAATGCAATTGTCTGGTGACTACAATGGTGTATAATTCCTTTGGTTTGTAGTTGGGCTTTTTTTTGAAAAGGATAGTAGACAAAGGGTTTCTCTTGTTTTAATCCTCTGTTAGAGGCAAAGCTTCTTGACTTTTTTCCTTCCACTAGTACTTTTATTGAGGTTTTTTCCAAGGTTTGTCTTATTGGGTTTATTTAGTGCCCTAGTGTTTTATACATTTTTCTTCTTGATATTAAATTGTTTTGTCTGTCAAAAGTCTGTAAATAGTAAGTATAGTTCGAGGTTCCGTTCCTGGCTGCTATTTTGTGCAATTTTTAGTGTGAAGATCTGGTCAGCTGTTCCTCGTTCTTGTCTGAATACCCCTTGGTGTTCCCCGATTTTTTTATTATACAGTTCCGTCAGTCTGTTGATAATAATTTTAGCTAGAACTTTGTAGGTAACATCTCATAATGCTATTCCTCTATAATTGTTACAATGAGTCCTGTATTTTTATTATATATTGTGCCAATAATGATATTGTTCACGAAGTTGTTCTTTTGTCTATATTTTCCTGACTAGATTTTCTTTGTTGTAATTCATTCCCGTCTATTTGTTGAACTTCAGCTACTATTCCATTCTATTTCTTGGTTTTCATCGTATTCTGCTATATTGTCCTTCGTTTCTGTTTCTTCCTGTGTGTTATTTTGCAACTTATCAAAGTACTCTGCTCATCTGACTAATCGTTCTTGTTGCTCTTCTATTATTTGGTTTTTCTTACTTTTAAAGGAGTCTAATGGGGTAGGTCTTTTTTTTATCTTGGTAGAAACTTCTAATTTTTTTCTTTTTGTAGCGTTCCTCAATTTCTTGTAGTTTTTGGCTCAGATACTTTCTTTTTCTTTGTCTAGACAGTTGTTTAGGCTTTTTTCTTCTTTTATCGTATACTCTTCGGTTTACTTTTGAGTTTGCTTTTTTAATTAGTTGATTCTAGCTTTATTTCTCTGCTCCAATACATTCTTACATTTTTTATCAAACTAGTCTTTATTGTAGTGCGATTTCGTTTTTATTATTTTTTGTTGTAAGGCTTTAATTATCGTACACTTCATCTTATTCTATTCCACCCTTACATCTTCTAATTCTACCTTATCCCGTATCTCTTTATTATTTTCCAGATCTTTTAGGATAAACTTCAGTCCTCTTTTGTTTTCCACTTTCTTAAACTTGGGTAACTGTTGCTTTATTTTTGCTATTATTAGAAGATGATCTGAATTAGCGTCAGCCCCTCGATAACTTCTTACGTCTTTTATAGCTGTCTTTTTTCTAGAACCACATGGTCTATTTGATTTTTTTTCTGACCATCTGGACAGATCCATGTGACTTTATGGGTATTTTTGTGGTCAAAGCTCGTACTCTTTCTTACCATGATGTTCTGTTCTACAAACTTTTACTATTTTTTTGTTTTCATTGGCTTCTAGATGTAGACGTTTTCCTCCTGTTACAAGGTAATTTTCTTCCGCCATTTTTGAGTTCAAATCTACTATTACTACTTTTAAATCAATATTTGGTATATACTTCATTTGAAAATGAATTTCTTCGTAGAAATCTGTTTTGAGTTTTAAGAAGGATTGAAGCCCCATCTTGTTCAACGAAAATGTTGTCTTAAAAAAAAGAGATTTTAAAACAGCTGGCAAAGCAAAATTCAAACAATTGAAACACAAAATTATGCTCTAATTACGTCAACAAAGTTGTAGCATAAGCAACTAAAACTACATCATTACATCATCAAACATCTACGCTCTAGATTTGGTCGCCTATGTCCAAACTGTGTTGACATAAGCTACGCCATACGTTTTCGATGAATTTCTCTCGTCAAAAAAATTTATAGCCTGCTAGTGCGTAAATTAAAAACCACACAGAATTAGATAATTTGTAAACAAGCTACGAAAATAACATATAATAGGAATAGAATTGGTCCCAAAATACTCCCTTGTGGCACTCCTGTTTTAATTTAATTTAACTCAAAATATTTTGGCATTAGTACTGTATTATTGTCTTTGTTGACATTTTAAATTAGTCATTTCACAAAAATGTAATCTTACCGATAAAAGGTAACATTTTCAAGTGCAATTTTTTTGCCATAACCTAGATTTATGATAAGTGATTATTTTCTAACAAGCTGATAAATTTAAATTAATAACAATTTACACTATGACATTATAAATGTGCTGCAGATCGAGTGATAAATTAAATTACTATATAGCATTCTCCTATAAGTGATAAAATCGGTATTTATATGTCTCTTGGGAGAAAAAAACTGTAAATATAGATCAGCTATATATCATATACCGCCGTTTGCAGAAATATGAAAATAGTAGTATAATCGGCGCGAGTACTTTTGGATTTTTGACCTAGGGGTTGTAATTAGTGAAGTGGATGCTATTTTCGATTATGTGCTGTTACTGTAAGGCAAATTTGTACTAAACTGGTACTACCACAAAAAAAAATTTTTGATCTTTTTCTCTAAAGTCGGTGGTTTTGGAGGTTTAAATCAAAATTGACCTTTATGGAAATGTGAGTCACCACAACAGCGCCAGTCACAAAGTCTGGGTCTTCGCCATGCCACAGGCACTCTTGCAAAGTACTAGTTCTAACCATAAAAGGTATCTTCAAGCTCTCTTAATTCAGCGACCACGTCGTAGATGTTTACCGTAATGCTTATCAGTACCTCACGTACCTCGCAAATTTATCAAAGAAAATTAATAATGTACTCACAAACATCGAATCCTCTCACTCTTGCACATCCATCCGATATCCCTTTTGGTGATGGTGCTAAAAATTATCAACATCAAAACATCAATTTTAATTGGTCGTATTCTTGGGATTTTTGCAAATCATGATGCTTTGTGTGCGGTGTATGCATTGAATAAGGCTTTATTTAATATAATGTAATTTAAATTAGTAGTCTACTGTTGGGATGTAATTAATACCGGTTTGCCCCAGGGATCTACTTTAAGACCACGGTTTTCAATAAGAATGTCTTCAGCTCTTTCCAGCTCATTTTAATGACTCCATTCTTCTATTTACACCCGTTACGGGATGATTCTAGTGTAAGTAGAGCTGGGTAATACAACTCCACTAAGGGCTACAAAAATGAAGTGAAAGATGACGCCACCCCCAAATAAGTGAAACAAAACAAAATCAAAAGAAGGGAAAAAGGAATCAAAACTTTTTGTAATTGATTCCAATCAACTTGTTTGTGCGATTGTGACAATGGTGGGTAATGTATCAACACCATCATCATTCTCTAGCATTTCCATTTACAATACTAACTTTGCGAGAGACAACTCAAATCTTGCTTAGCTATTTCTGTCAGCTTTCTATTGCCTTTTTGTCCTTTTTGTCACCTTTCTATTGCCTTTTTGTCCTCTTAAATTTTAACATTTTCTTTTGAAATAACTGTACTATTGGGTAATTGCAAAAAAAATATCATAAACTGTATTAAATTTTAAGTGGCGCGTTATCTGTTTTTGGTTCTTAGGAAATAGAGTGGATTTTTGGCTTAATTTTGTCTATCGATGCTTCGGATTTGCAATTGATTAAAGTAAATCTTAGACATTAACCCCATTGAAAGTTGCACGGTTTCAAATCAGGTGATTATGCTGGACAACCAAGAGCTGCTCACAGAAGGGCTAAGAAATTTTCAGTAGTTCTGAAACTCTACTTTTAAATTCAATAACTTTGTTTGGTAATCACAGCAATGTTGCTAGATTCAAAAATTTTCATGGTCTTTGAGAAGTAATGATCATGACAATATTACTCTTTCAACTACATAAAAACTGTTGAAAACAAGCTTTTAATTAGTTTCAATTACTTTAAAAACCAATTTTAAATTTAAATTAAAAACAAAATTTACAAATTGGGTTTTAAACTAAATAGGCTATACAAGCTTGTTTTTTAAAAAATCAAGCTGAATTACTATCTCTCCACGCATGTGCAATGATATTATTAGAATTGTCTTATTTAACATTTAAAAACATTTGAACAATATGACATGAAAAAAAAATGATATGGGTACAACATCCATATGAGAATTTACTAAAGGTAAAATTTTTACTTTATATTTCTAAGATCTCTAAGGGCCACCGATAGCAACGAATTGTTTAATTTTCCTAATTTTTCTTAATTTTTTTTGACATAAGCATGTCAATTTAATCTTATTTTAATAAATTATCTAAAAAATAATAGATTAATTATGAAAATAACACTTTCTATAGGTAGAAAAAGTTATAATCTATAGGGTAACTATAGTAAAAATGTAGAGTAATTTTATGTCACACCTACACAATTGCTTTTTTTTTATTATTATTATCAATACTACAGCGAGTTTAACAATGACAGTTTGAGTCGACAATACTTTTTTGGGTCTTTTTTTATTTGTCTAGTTGCAACACTGTAACCAGATGCGCTTGTTTGACAAATATCTGACATAACACTCATAAGAAAAATTGTAGGTTATGTCACAGTGACTGACTTTTTAATTGGCATCTGTCAATGATGTTGTCAGTGTCAAAGGTGTCACCAGTTAACAACAGAAAGTGGTTGCAGATGTACCATTTCAAAAAGAAATGCAGGCTTGCCAACTCAAACAGTCCTTGCTGATCACGCTGCATTTATTTCTTAAAGGGTATTAGTGTCTATTTCTTATTTGTCAAGGCTAAAACGGCTTAGTATATGTTGAAAACCATCTTAGACTTTAGGTAGTCTAAGATATTAAATTATGCACGGTATCAAATTAAGTGATCGTGCTGGCCAACAAGCGTCTCCTCGCAGAGACTAATCTTTTTAAATATTTTTTTGGATGTGTAGAAGCTGCTTTCTTAATTTGACGTAGATCTAAAGCGTTTTTTACGATAATTTTTCAAATTTATAATTTAAATAAAAAAAAATTAAATAGTTAGCTTTAGTAAATTTTGTTGCTAACGGTTGGTAACAGCAACAAGTTATTTGATTTTAAATTCAGTTTAAAACTCTTGTTCAACATAGTTTGTTGAGTTTTTAAAATATTTAATATAATAGAGAAGAACAGAATTTAAATTAATTTAAAGCTCTGGAACGAGTAAACATTCATTACCTGATAAGTCTGAAATAGCCTAACAATTTTGATTGTAAGTGAGCTTTTCTTATATAGGAAGAAAATGTTAGAAGCCTCAGCTTGAAGGCACTTTGTCGGTTTAAAAATACTTTCGGTTTAAAATGAATAAGTACATATTTTCTTTCAAGGATATAAAAATTAAAAACTATAATGACATTGACATTTGACGTAATTATGGCAGTTAAGTTGTACCAACTTTTAAAAGCTAAATCTATAAGAGACTTGTGTTTTTATAGATATCTATAAAGACTTTAACATTAATAAGCTTATTGAAGACTCAAATTCAAAAAATATATAGAAATAGATATGTGGCAGAATAACACATTGTAGGACAGTTAAGAAAACTAAAAAAAAAACTAACAAAATTCAAGTAAAGACTTTACAAATAAAAAAATTTAGACAGATAGAAGTAAAAATGGTAAAAACTAAGAAATAAAAAATATTGAGTTTTAACAATAACTGTGTTTCTAACAAAGACTGATTAATTAAAACTAAATAAGAATTAAGACAAAAAAAAGTAGTTTTTAGAAAGAAACAAGATAGAAATAAGAAAATGAAAGAAAAAATAACCTTAAATGACAGAAAATAAGAGAAAAATATAAAAACTGGAACCGTATAGCTAGGTTTAAGAACCGTATTAGATATAAAAACACAAATGGTAGATTATAGAGATAGAAAAATAATGTGAGCATTTGCTGAGAAGAAACAAACGGTAATCTACCAATAAAATGCAGCTGGAAAAATAATGAGAAAGGAAGAAAAACAAAAGAAAGACATAATGATTGAGAATAACAGAGTAAAAACATCATAATGAAAAAAAAGAAAAAGCAGTTTACAACAGCAAAAATCATTATTATTAATATCGTTACTACTATTATCACCCTTATTCACCACTACCATTGTCACTATCACCATTAGGTACCACAAAAGTTTTCAATTTTTTATATTTATTTTTGGCATTTTTTTGACCAATGAGCTAGGATGAATCTCAACTTCTTATAAAAATATCTGATAATATGTTTTTTCAAAAATTTATCAAAAAGTGCAATAGAAACAGTTTCGAGGCAGAACGTTGGAGAATTTTACCAATGATTAGCTAAGCTCTATTGTAGTAATGTTTTATATCTACAAAAAAAAACTTTTTTTGTTTAATGCAAGCTATCTGCATTAATTTCATACTTAATTAAGTCTCTAGCAAGTTTGTCTAAATTAGAATACTATCACCACTACCATCAATATCACCACTATCATCACTATCATTACTACTATCACTATTACCACTACCATTAATATCACCACTACTATCATTATCACCACTACCATCAATATCACCACTATTATTACTAACACCAACACCATCAATATTACCACTATCATCACTAACACTTAACACCACTACTATCACTGTTACCACTACCATCAATATCACCTCTATCATTACTCTCACCACTACTATCACCATCACCACTATCCTCAATATCACCACTATCATCACTATCACCACTACCATCAATATCACCACTATCATAACTATCATCACTATCATTACTACTATCACTATTACCACTACCATTAATATCACCACTACTATCACTATCACCACTACCATCAATATCACCACTATCATTACTAACACCAAAACCATCAATATCACCACTATCACCACTAACACCACCACTATCACTGTCGTCACTACCATCAATATCACCTATATCATTACTATCACCACTACTATCACTATCACCACTACCATCACTACCACCCTTACCACTAAAGTTAATATTCTTTTATATTTGTGTTTGGCATTATTAGGGTCAATATAATGGCTTAGCCAGTGAACTAGGATAAAACTGAGTCTCTTATCAATAATGACCAGCTATCTTATACTATCTTTTTGAGTTTTTCTCTTCTAGTGAGATTAGAACAGCCAAAGAATAGATAAAAAAAACAAAAGAAGAGCAATTTAAACCAAAAAAATTCTCATCACAAAAGATGTATTCGACAACCAGATTGAAGACTTCTACAAAATAACCTTTAGATTTGAAGGTTGTCAAAATAACTATAACTAATAAATCATACAATCTCTCTGCATTTCTAAAAATGTCAAAAAATTAAATGTCATCATCTGGTCTTATTTGCAAAAGTCAGATTACTAAAATATTGGTTTATTGACATTATTAACAAACAAATTTTGAATTATGAGGAAGACTATCGGCTACAAGCTATATGAGATTGTACAACTGATGTTTGAGCCAATAAATTGCTGTGTAGTCATTATCTTCTCTAGGTACTCTTTGGTCAGGTCAGGTCAGTGTGGCAAAAGTTGAGAAGTTTTGTTTCTTTGGTTCTCATTGGTTGAAAATTGATGATGGGACAAATTTCTTCTTGTCCAAATTTCAATACCATCTTCTCTAAATGCTTCTGTGACTGGTCCATTCATCATTTCTGGTAATATTTATTGAATGGTGCAACATATGTGTAAATAACTACAAGTGTGTGAGTGTGTGTTAGACTTGGTCGTGGGTAGATGACTTCCCTTTCGCGTTCATTTGCATGAGAACCCGTTCTTTAACACCTACGTCCATATACTTTGTGAATGAAATAATCCCATAGAGGTGCTCTCACCTACCTATATATATCCACAACAGCGTCAAAAAATTAAGAGTAGGCCTGTTATGATTCGTCAAATGACCTAGTGCTCTTTATAGAGACAAAAGGCGACAGACACCTTACACATTCAATTGTTTCGTCATCTGGTGCAAATTTCAAGGTGTTTTACCAAAAATTCACAATTGGTCAATGGTATCTAGATAAAAATATCAGATAAACTATCAAAAGATAATTAACCTCGATTTTTTTTTGGCAAAAACGTAGCTAATTATCTTCCATCATATAGACAATATTTTGCATTCGATTGGGCACTATAATCACTAGAAAGAAGATAAATTATGATAAATGCATCCAATAGCTCTTGAAGACTATCAAAAGCATCCAACTGAAACGAGAAAAAATTATTTATAGCTTTCGTACGGTTTACAAGCGATAATACTTAAAAATTAAATAATAAAGGTCTAAAAGCAGAACCTTGCGGTACACCTGTTTTATACAAAGAAAGTATTATTACCAAAAATTTGATTATTGCAAGTGAAATTGATTCTTATCTGGGTTACGCATTCATTATATAATTCTCATATCCGTTTTTTGATACGGTAATGAGCGCGTATTAAGTCCAACCCACAACTATTTTTTTATAGTGACATCTTGACATTTTATTATATAATGTCAAATCTCTCTATTAAACTTTTGCCGCAAATTAGCACACAATTTAGAGATTAGACGATAATTAATTTAAATTGATTATAAAAACAGATTATCCATCTACTTCTACCAAAAAGCGTAACGAACAGATGGCTAATTATTTTATGTTTATTTTCCGTAATTTTTTTTGGTCGTTATTTTAAGAGAGCTATTTTTAGACTTGACATATAAATAATTTGTAATAATTGAGCTAATTTTATCTCAGCCTGTTAAGTCTTGCTGGGAAAGTCTACTGGACCCAATAGGTACAATGATTATTTTTAATAATTTTTTCTTGGTTTTTTAAAAGTGATATTTCAAAACACGCTTTATATAATTTTTTTTTTATTTATTTATACTGTTCATGCTGTATTTTAAGATTATTTTAACAGTATGTATTTTTTTCATATTTTTGTTTTTTTTTACGCTAACTTGTTTTTATTTGTACCTAGCTTATTCAATATATTTGTAAGTTTATGCTACATTTTATTTTTTAGTTAGTTTTGTTGTTCTGTTTTATGATGATTTTTATTTTATTAAATTGTTGTTTTGTTAATTTTATACCTCCAAATTGAAAATGAACAATCCTATATTGAGCAAAATTATTTTTATATTAAAAAACCTCAAATTTAAAAGTTTGTTTCCATGTGGTTTCCTTTCTCAAACTTTTTTCTAAATGATTAATAGTTTTTTTCAGCAACTTTTGATGTCTGATCATAGACAAATATTAAGATTTTTATTTTATTTATATTTTGTTGTTTTCTCCTTTTTGATGTATATCTTATAATATCTTTAATCTCAAATTGAGAATAAACTATTTTAGACTGACAATAAATAGATTAATATTGAACATAATTGTTTTTAAATGAAAAAAAATTAGTTAAAAATCAATATTAAGTTGAGCATAAACAAGTTTATATTGAAAATCATTATTTTCAAATTAAGTATGTATGTATAAGCAAATTCAAATTGAGAATAAACATTTTTGATTTGAGAATAGATGAATTTATATTGAGAATAAGCACATACATTTTTTACCCTCAATTGAAAATTCAAATTGAGAATAAACAAAACTTATTGAGCAAAATTATTGTTAAATTGAGAATGAACAAATTTAGATTGAGAATAATACTATTTGAGAGTGACCATAAATAAATTTATATTGAGAACAATCATTTTTTAAAAGCCAATGAAATTAATTTTTATTTTAATATAAAGTACTAAATTGAGAATAAACAAATTCAGATTGAGAATAATACTATTTGAGAGTGACCATAAATAAATTTATATTGAGAACAATCATTTTTAAAAAACCAATGAAATAAATTTCTATTTTGATATAAAGTACTAAATTGAGAATAAACAAACTTATATTGAGAATACTTATTTTCAAATTAAGAATAAGCAAATTCAAATTGAGAATAAACATTTTTAGTTTGAGTACAGATAAACTCATATTGAGAATACGTACATATTTTCCAACTAAAATTGTTTATTCTCAATTGAAAATTGTTGATTTTTATTTTGAAAATAATTATTTTCTATTACTGTTTATTTTTAATTTAAATTTGTTTATCAGCAATTTAAAGTTGAAAAAGTTTAGTACATATACACTTTTTAACCAAAGTTTTCAATTAAACTGCATTTTTTTAGTTTTTTTTTTATGTCAACTTTTATCTAGATAAACTTATTTTTATTTATAGGAAAACCAGTGTTTTTCAACAAGTTTATATAAAATTTGATCAAAATTATAAAATCAACATTAAAAAAAAAATTAAAAAAATTATATGTTTACGTTGCTACTAAGTAATTTTTTTTTGAATCTGTATCTCATAAAGTTTTAATTGAGAATAAACAAAACTTATTGAGCAAAATTATTGTTAAATTGAGAATAAACAAATTCAGATTGAGAATAATACTATTTGAGAGTGACCATAAATAAATTTAAATTGAGAACAATCATTTTTAAAAAACCAATGAAATAAATTTCTATTTTAATATAAAGTACTAAATTGAGAATAAACAAACTTATATTGAGAATACTTATTTTCAAATTAAGAATAAGCAAATTCCATTTGAGAATAAACATTTTTAGTTTGAGTACAGATAAACTCATATTGAGAATACGTACATATTTTCCAACTAAAATTGTTTATTCTCAATTGAAAATTGTTGATTTTTATTTTGAAAATAATTATTTTCTATTACTGTTTATTTTTAATTTAAATTTGTTTATCAGCAATTTAAAGTTGAAAAACTTTAGTACATATACACTTTTTAACCAAAGTTTTCAATTAAACTGCATTTTTTTAGTTTTTTTTTTATATCAACTTTTATCTAGATAAACTTATTTTTATTTATAGGAAAACCAGTGTTTTTCAACAAGTTTATATAAAATTTGATCAAAATTATAAAATCAACATTAAAAAAAAAATTAAAAAAATTATATGTTTACGTTGCTACTAAGTAATTTTTTTTTGAATCTGTATCTCATAAAGTTTTAATTGAGAATAAACAAAACTTATTGAGCATAATTATTGTTAAATTGAGAATAAACAAATTCAGATTGAGAATAATACTATTTGAGAGTGACCATAAATAAATTTATATTGAGAACAATCATTTTTAAAAAACCAATGAAATAAATTTCTATTTTGATTTAAATTACTAAATTGAGAATAAACAAACTTATATTGAGAATACTTATTTTCAAATTAAGAATAAGCAAATTTCATTTGAGAATAAACATTTTTAGTTTGAGTATAGATAAACTCATATTGAGAATACGTACATATTTTCCAACTAAAATTGTTTATTCTCAATTGAAAATCGTTGATTTTTAATTTGAAAAAAATTATTTTGTATTATTGTTTATTTTTAATTTAAATTTGTTTATCAGCAATTTGAAGTTGAAAAAGTCTAGTACATATACACTTTTGAACCAAAGTTTCCAATTAAACTGCATTTTTTTATTTTTTTTTTATGTCAACTTTTATCTAAATAAACTTTATTTTTATTTATAGGAAAACCAGTGTTTTTCAACAAGTTTATATAAATTTGATCAAAATTATAAAATCAACATTAAAAAAAAAATAAAAAAATTATAAGTTTACGTTGCTACTAAGTAATTTTTTTTTGAATCTGTATTTCATAAAGTTTTAATTGAGAATAAACAAAACTTATTGAGCATAATTATTGTTAAATTGAGAATGAACAAATTTAGATTGAGAATAATACTATTTGAGAGTGACCATAAATAAATTTATATTGAGAACAATCATTTTCAAAAAACCAATGAAATAAATTTCTGTTTTGATTTAAATTACTAAATTGAGAATAAACAAACTTATATTGAGAATACTTATTTTCAAATTAAGAATAAGCAAATTCAAATTGAGAATAAACATTTTTAGTTTGAGTACAGATAAACTCATATTGAGAATACGTACATATTTTCCAACTAAAATTGTTTATTCTCAATTGAAAATTGTTGATTTTTATTTTGAAAATAATTATTTTCTATTATTGTTTATTTTTAATTTAAATTTGTTTATCAGCAATTTGAAGTTGAAAAAGTTTAGTACATATACACTTTTTAACCAAAGTTTTCAATTAAACTGCATTTTTTTAGTTTTTTTTTATGTCAACTTTTATCTAGATAAACTTATTTTTATTTATAGGAAAACCAGTGTTTTTCAACAAGTTTATATAAAACTTGATCAAAATTATAAAATCAACATTAAAAAAAAAATAAAAAAATTATAAGTTTACGTTGCTACTAAGTAATTTTTTTTTGAATCTGTATTTCATAAAGTTTTAATTGAGAATAAACAAAACTTATTGAGCATAATTATTGTTAAATTGAGAATGAACAAATTTAGATTGAGAATAATACTATTTGAGAGTGACCATAAATAAATTTATATTGAGAACAATCATTTTTAAAAAACCAATGAAATAAATTTCTATTTTAATATAAAGTACTAAATTGAGAATAAACAAACTTATATTGAGAATACTTATTTTCAAATTAAGAATAAGCAAATTCCATTTGAGAATAAACATTTTTAGTTTGAGTATAGATAAACTCATATTGAGAATACGTACATATTTTCCAACTAAAATTGATTATTCTCAATTGAAAATCGTTGATTTTTAATTTGAAAATAATTATTTTGTATTATTGTTTATTTTTAATTTAAATTTGTTTATCAGCAATTTGAAGTTAAAAAAGTTTAGTACTCATATATACACTTTTTAACCAAAGTTTCCAATTAAACTGCATTTTTTTAGTTTTTTTTTTATGTCAACTTTTATCTAGATAAACTTATTTTTATTTATTGGAAAGCCAGTGTTTTCCAACAAGCTCATATAAATTTGACCAAAATATAAAATCATCATTAAAAAAAAAATAAAATTTATTTCAACTTCACGCTGCTGATAAGTAATTTTTTTTAATCTATATTTTGTGAAGTTTAAATTGAGAATAAACAAATACATATTGAGCAAAATTATTGTTAAATTGAGAATAAGCAAATTTAGATTGAGAATAATACTATTTGAGAATCACAGTACATATTAAGCAAGATTATTGTTAAACTGACATTAAACTAACTTAGATTGAGAATAATCTATTTGAGAATGACAATAAATAAATTCATATTGAGAATAATTATTCTTAAAATACGTATAAATTTTTATGCATTTTAATAAACAGTACTATTTGAGAATAATCAAACTTATATTGAGAATAATTATTTTCAAGCTAAATATAGACAAATTTAAATTGAAAATAAACATTTTTAATTTGAGGATAGATAAATTCATATTGAGAATAAGTACATAAATTGTTTACTCTCAATTGAGAATAGTTGATTCTCATTTTAAATGAATAAAACTGGAAATAAATTTTGAACTTGCTTTAAGGCAAATAGGAAAAAAAATTGAAAAAAATAATAAAGATAACGGCAACATTATTTTTAATTTGAGAATAAACTATTTGAGATTGACAATTAATAAACTCATATTGAGAATAATTATTTTAAAATTACGAATAAAATTTTTTTTAATACAATGAACAATATTCATTTGAGAATAAACAAACAAATTGAAAATAATTATTTTTAATTTCAGGATAAATAAATTCAGTTGAGAATAATTATTTTCAAACTGAAAATGTTCACTCTTAATTTGAATTTGTTTATTCTCAATTTGAAAATATCTATTTTTTGTATTATTTTGATAATTTTCAATTTGAATTGGTTCATTAGTAATATGAAGTTGAAAAAGTATATATACATTTTTTAGCCAAAATTTTCAATTGAATACACTTAAAAGGAAATGTTTAAGATAAATAAATTTATATTAAAAATAACTAATTTCAGTTAAAAATTGTTTACTCTTAATTTAAATTTGCTTACACTCATTCAATTTCTTTAATCTTAAATTAAAATTGTTTATCATAATAAAAAAAATTTATATTTTTAATTTGAAAATCATTATTCTCAACATAAATTTGTCTATTCTTACTTTCAAACCGTTTATCTCCAATTTAAAATTGTTTTTGTTGAATATAAATTTGATTAATAAAAAATTAATTACTATTAATTATTGCAATACTATTTTGAGAAATAAGATGGAACACCTTTGCAAGATAAATTTGTTTATTCTCAATTTGAAGTTCAACAGGTGAGAATTAAATAAACATGAAAATTTAAGACAAAGACAGCCATCAACAAACTTTAAGTGAACAGCAAGAAAAAACTAACTACAGGAAACAACATTAAAAAAAAAACAAGAGAATTATCTAAAAAATCAAATTCAGCCAAAACTGTGCATCAAAAAAATTATTTTCAAATATTCTGAAATAGTTAGATACAAATAGAAAACACATTTAACGTAAAAAGCAAAAAAGTTATTAAAAAAGAAGATTACTCATAAAACAACAGATTGTAAATACATAATAAAACAAACAAAAATATGAAATTTATTTTTGTTTGTTTTGAAAAAAATAAGTAAAAAAATCGAAGATCACCTGTGCAGAAAATAAAAGAAAATTATTAAAAATAAGATTATAAATATAGGGGTATCTATGTGTTGGATCCAATATACGTTCCCAGCAAGACTTAACAGGTTGAGACAAAATTAACTCAATTATTTATATTTTAAGTCTAAAAATAGTTGGAAAAAAAATAACATAAAATAATAAACATCAAGAGACACATTTATATTGAGAATAAAACTATTATCAAATTGAGAATTAACAAATTTATATCAAAGAAATCATTTACAAATTAAATATCAACAAATTCAAATAGAGAATAAGCAATTTCAAATTGAGAATAAATACATTTACGTTGAGATTAATCATTCTCAAATTGAAATTGGCTATTCTCAAAATCAACATGCGTATTCTCAATTTGAAATTGTTTATTCTCAATGGGAATCGGCTAATACAAAATTCAAAATTAATTAGTTTCAATATAAATTTGATTATTTTCAATTGGAAAACGATTATTCTCATTATAAATTTATTTATTCTCTGTTTGAAATAGTTCATTCTCAAATAAAATTTCTTTATTCTCAATTTATAGTTTGAATGAATTTGATATCTTAAATTATATTTCAACTATATTTAACAAAAAAAAATAAATAATTTTTTTGGCTTAGCTCAATATTCAAAAGATATTTTATCACAATATTATTCTATGACATTTTTTGTTTTTTTTTGACAATTTTAGGTTAAGGGATTTTTGCAAGTTTTTTTAATTTTATTTATAAGCAATTTATGTAAAGATTGATATTCGGCTTAACTTTATTGTTTTCTAAATACGTTGTCTCTTATAGTTTGGCTAAGCATTTTGTGCGAATGTGGTTTTATTGCTACTTAACGTTCACTAATCTTTATGAGGGTTTACCGCAAAGTTTCTTGCCTGTGCAGAATTGAAGATATTGAGTCAGAGCTGTTGATTATCAGTTTTATGCAAATTAGTAAAAAAAAAATTTACAAAACTATGCTATATCTATACCTTTTCTATTTCAGTCACACCTGTGTTATACCCGTGATTCCATCTCTCTCACGACCTACTTAGTATGTTTCTAGATAAGCGAATTAAATTATTAGTTTTGCTAATTAGTTGTAGTTTTAAATAAAAAAAAATCTAAATTACAATTACAAAGTAAAGAAAGTAGTGTGTAGGTAGTTATTACACAACGCTAAATCAGATTTATTGAAAATCGTTATTACACTCTCGTTACATTGATTTAATAATTAATGTGTATAGAACAGGGTTTCTACGACTTTCATTCATTACATTGCATGAAAGAAAATCGTAACATATCTCATGGTATATTTAATAGTCAATAAAAAAAAATGGCACTTATGGTAATATTGTAAATTTACACAGTTCCTACGCTGACCGTTATGTAAATGGGGGTCACGCAGCAACTATTGCGCCACCTTATCTCCAAGTGTTAAAAAAAAAAAAAATTTTTGGGCTAAAAGTATGTATCATAAAGGGAAATTAAAAGCGATGATGAAACTTATTAGCTATCTAAGTAGTTTATTGAGTAATGTGAATCGAAAGAATTTCTCATGGATCAGCAGGCGATAGTTGTTGGGTTTGAATACCATCAAAGCTACCTGCGCTACTACCTGCCTTTTGTATATTTTTAGTTTCTGAAAAGTCAAAAGTGCCAATATTAGATACCTTTTTTCAAAAATTTGAATGATATTGATACTGACAAGATAATTTGATTGGAAAGAAAAAAATTATATATTTTAATGAACTGGCCTACGGCTCTCCGAATTTAGTTACATCATCAGATGTCAGAATGTCAACTAAAAAAAATAATAGACGTAGGTCGTCGTTAAAGCAACCATTACTGAATTGAACAGCGGATATGATTATTACGCCATGTTACAACCCATTAATGCATTTAAAATATTTTTACTTCCTTTTGTACACCCGAATTTTATTGACACGAAAAACTACACTGAAAAGTGGCTTTTGTGCCAGCTAGAGGGGTTAAAGCGTAGCATTATTCAATCTAATTAAAAAAAAAATTATTACCACTTAATGCCTTATAAAATTGTTTTTACATCTGACACATTTGACATTTGACCTCACTTTACATATTTTATTATATTTTTTCTAAAATTATAAATGTTATCAAGACACACACTTCTTGTCATTATTTTCTGTTTTTTTCTTTGCTTTCTCTTTTTATCTGTCTTGAGAAACTTATTTGTATCTTTTTAACTCATTTTGTTCTTTTGTTTTAATATGGTTTTTATTTACATTTTATGTCATGTTTCCTCTCTCAGTTTTTGCATTTTTTTACTTTTATTTTTATATGTCTGCATGTTTTATTTCATTTACTGTTCAAAAATTTGGCTTTCATTCAACTATTTTGTTCTTGTATCTTTATTTGACTTTATTTGTTACATCTTGATCTTTATCGCTTGTTTTTTTTACTTTTTGTTTTTTTTTGTTTTTTTTTACCAATATTGCCTGTATTTATATAAATAAATAAAAATTTATAATGTATTTTAAGGTAAAATGGCTCAGAGTATGGGGAAACCAGCTTTTGTGGTACAGCTAAAGGGGTTGAAACGTAACACTATTCAATCTAATTTAAAATAAAAAATTTTTACGTCTACTTAACGCCTCATAAAATTGTTTTTACATCTGACACATTTGACATTTGACCTCACTTTACATAATTTATTATATTTTTTTCTAAAATTATAAATGTTATCAAGACACACACTTTTTGTCATTATTTTCTGTTTTTTCTTTGCTTTCTCTTTTTATCTGTCTTGAGAAACTTATTTGTATCTTTTTAACTCATTTTGTTCTTTTGTTTTAATATTGTTGTTATTTATGTATATTTTATCTCATGTGTCCTCTCTCATTTTTTGCATTTTTTACTTTTATTGTTTTATTTTTGCATGTTTTATTTCATTTACTGTCCAAAAATTTGGCTTTCATTCAACTATTTTGTTCTTGTATCTTTATTTGACTTTATTTGTTACATCTTGATCTGTATCGCTTTTTTTTTTAATTTTTGATTTGCCTGTTTGATTTTTTTTTAATTTTTGTTTGTTTATCAATATTGCTAGTATTTATATAAATAAATGAAAAATTATAAATTATTTTAAAGTAAAATGGCTCAGAGTATAAGGAAACCAAAAGAGAGCTATGTTAATTGTTTAGACTAGAAAAATTAAACTAAAGATTAAAAAATACCATTACATTTATTAATTATTGTATCAAAACAGTTTAAATAATTAATTAATTATCAGCAGAACTTAACTATTTAATCAGAAAAATAAATATTAATTATTATCAAAAAATAATTAATTTGTTAAAAAAATATAATTAAATAATTACAAAAAAAGTTGGTTTTTTGAGAATTATCAAAACAAAAAAAATTAAATAATCCAAATTAATGAACATTACCAAAAATAAATTTATTTTTAATACTAATGAAAAAATTATTAAATTTTAGAACAAACTAATGTTTGTTCTAAATAAAGTTTCTTTTTTCGATTGTTTTAACTGCAAGTGCTTTTAATTTAATCTTATTAGCGTGTTGAACTATCGATTCATTTTATTAAAAGTGAGGTTAGGTTCAGATGTCAAAATAATAACCGTCACTTATTCTATTCCATTCTCTGCCTTTCTTATTCTATTTTTTACGTATGTATTCGGTTTTTCAATTTTTTTTTACTGTTTTTGTTTTTTGTTTCTGTATTATGTTTTTTATTATTTTTTATTTATATATATTAAGTTTATTTTTAGCCCTTTGGATTTTATGTCTTTTATATTCTATTTTTTGTTTCTGTTTTATGTTTTTTAGTTTAGATTATTTTATTTTTATTTTTGTACTTTTATCTAAATTTTTTTATCAGCTGTCATTGCTTACAACTTAAAATATATTACTCAAAATGTTTAGAGTTTTATATAAAAGTTTTTAAGCTTAAAAAAAAATATTCAAATGTATTTTCTTCTGGAAAGACGAGATAATATTTCTAGGAATACTTTTTAAATATTTCTAGTTTAGTCAATTGTTTGAAAAGGTATTTTTGTTTTTTATTATCTTCTTGTCTCTTATTTTTTCCCAAACGTTTTATATTTTGTTTTTTTTTGAGTTTATTCTGTTTTTGGCATTCTCTGCCTTCCTCCTCTGTCGGTCTTATTTTATTTTTTTGTTTTTGTATTATTTTTTTTTATTTTCTTTTTGTACTGCTATCTAAATTCGTTTTATTACAATTTAAAATGTTTTAATACAAATTAGAGTTTTATAACAAAGTTGTTAAGTTTTAAAAATTATTTGGAATGTATTTTCTCTTGGATAGGTAAAATGATATCTTTTTAATATCTCTATTTTCATCAATTGTTTAAAAAATAGTTTATTGTTTTGTTTTTCCTCTTCTTGTCTCTTGAATTTTTTTCAAGCGTTTTATTGTTTATTTGTTCACTTTTTTTTAGATTATTTTTTGCTTTTGTATTTTCTGTCTTTCTCTTCTGTTTTTCTTATTTTTTTTTCTGTGGTTTTTTAATGTTTTACTTATACATATATGTTAAGTTTATTTGTTTGCTGTTTGTTTTTTCTCTGCCTTTCTTATTCTAATTTTGATTTTTGTATTAAGTTTTTTAGTTTACTCTTATTTTATTTCTGTTGTTTTATCTAAATTTGTTTATAAGCTGTCATTACATTACAACTTAAAATGTATTAATATAATCTTTTAAAGATTTATATTAGAGTTTTTGGACTTTTTGAGATGTATTTTACCTTGAAAAAATAAAATAATGTCACTATTTTTTTCAATTGTTTAAACAGTAATTTGTTGTTTTATAATCTTTCTCTTCTTGTCTCTGAATTTTTCTCAAGCGATTTATTGTGTATATTTTTCTTAGTTTCTCTTAAGTTTATTCTCGGTTTCTTGCATTATCAGTCTGTCTCTTTTGGTTTTCTTATTCTATTTTTTTTTCTGTATTATATTTTTTAATTTATTTTAGTTTTATTTTTGTTCTCTTATCTAAATTTGTTTATGAGCTGTCATTACTTACTTACAGCTTGAACTGTATTAATAAGAATACTTGAAGTTTTTGAGTTTTTTAAACTCTCCAATAATATTTTTCTAATTTATTTATTTTTATCAATTGTTCAAAAAGTAATTCTTTGTTTATTATTCTTTCTTTCATTGTTTTTTAATTTTTTTCAAACGTTTCATTGCGTATATTTAGTTTATTTTTCTTGTTTTTCTTTTCTGTCTGTCATTATGTTATTTAGTTTTTATTTTTTTTGTACTTTTTTCTAGATTTCAGCGTTTTTAAACATTAAAATTTTATTGGGATAGATTTTATCTTGGAAAGCTAAATAATATCTCTCTAATATCTCAATTTTTGTTGCTTTTTTATTCTTTCTTTTCTTGACTCTTAATTCTTCTCAAGCGTTTCGTATGTTTATATTTTGTTTAGATTTTCAACTTTATTTTCTATTCTTTCTTTTTCTTCTGTCTTATTCTAATTTTAGGTTTTGTATTACTTTTTTTATTTTAATTTTTCTATTTTGTAATTATATCTGAGTTTTTAAGTTTGACAAGATAAAATATTATCTCTATATTATCTCTTTCCAATATCTCTATTTTTATCACTTATTTAAAAAGAAATTTTTTGTTTGTTATTCTTTTTGTGTAGTTTTTTCAAGTTTATTCTCTGCTCTTTGCTTTCTGTTTTTCTTTTCTGTCTTTTTTATTCTATTATTTGTTTCTGTATTATGTTTCTTCTTTCTATTGTTATCAAAATTTTAGCGTTTATCAGCCGTCTAAAAAGATTTTAATCTGAGTTTTTAAACTGATTAAAAGTGTTTTAAGATGTATTTTATCGTGAAAAGAATTTTAGACCTTTACAAATTTTATTTCCTGGCGCCTAAATAATTATGAAGCAATGCAAATACCGTTTAATACTTTTGAATGGCGCAAGCAATGGGCGCAATAAACGTGACGTGTTTTTTATTATTTAAACAATTTTTTTTTGGCGATAGAAGGTGGCTTATAAAGTGTAAGCTTTTAGGTGAGTCATTGACAGATGATGGTTCTTTTGTGTTTGTTTTAAAGAAAGAGCCGCCTCTGTGAAGAAGAGATGTCAAATTGGATGTTTTACCAACCTGAAAGGTAATTTACAAGAGGTTTGGGATCGTGGATGATTATTTTTAGTGTCCTACCTACAGGAGGGTGTAAAGTAAGGTCTGAGATTTGGTTACTTCTACGAACAGGTAGGTACTAAGGAAAAGTGTAGATGTAATTCAATTTTATGGTCCATAAATACCTTTGAGATAACAGTTTTTGGAGTGATGGCTTAGAGTGAGATTAGAACCGTCTAATAAGTATAGGATAGGGTCAAAACTAGAGCTTTGTGGCACACCGAACTATAATTATGCAGCATCGTCTTCAATTATTATTCCAATGACCTTAAAACCTTGAAATTTTTGTCTATTCAACTGACTTGACATATGTTTGACCTCAAAACAAATTTTTGGCAATAAGTAATATAATCATAGTAGCATATGTTTCTTCTTCACGGGTGGCTGAGTGACAATTACACTCCTCGCAGCACGAAGATCCAGTTTCGTCATTGTAACCGCTTTGTCGGAGAATTGTCCGGAAATGTGAAGACTTCCTTTCATTTTGAGAGGACTTTTTTGTTTTGGTGTTAATTATCGAGACACGAATCATTAACGACCGGAAAATAAGTTTTTAGTAACTTTTTGTTACAAAAACTAGAGAGACAAAAGACATTTAACTTTTTGGAATTTTGACCAAATTAGAAATTTCTTTACATAATCTATCACATTTCATAGACACATTGGAAATTTAAAGTAGATTTGTTCAGTGTTCTTTAATTAAATTAAAATGAAATAGTATTGGTCCAAAAGTGGACCCTTGGGGGACGCAATACCGCAATAGAATAGATACTTTGGAAAATTAAAGTAGATTTGTTCAGTGTTCTTTGATTAAATAAAAATGAAATAGTATTGGTCCAAAAGTGGACCCTTGGGGGACGCAATTCCCCAATAGAATAGAAATCCTACTCTACTATTCACTAATGATTGAATAATATTAGGGAATTTTTCTAATAAATCCAAGTTTTAGTCTAAATCTTATAAATGGTAGATAACCAGCCATGTTATTATCAACTTGAAGCTTTTGTTCTAAATATAGGTATATATCAAAAAACTGGTTTAATTTCCAACCGTTGCATTAATTAATGACTCATTGGTTCCCATTTTTTTCGCATTATTTTCTAACCCATCTCAAGGCTAGTATAAAATTCCAGCTCTTCCAGGCAGACACGCTTTTAAAACCGTTGAACTTTTCCATTTTGAACCTCTCTGTTATGACGGTGTAGCAATTTAAAACTCGCCGCTGAGAACGAACCATGCGTCGGCTCTCATCAGTTTGTTATCGCTACTAGTCGAGGTTGGAGTGTTAAATGTGCGCCGGCAAAACGGGAATTTGCGTGTTTGGTGAAGGGTGAACTGGTGCATTTTTGTACGGACGAAAGGCACCTACCAAAAAATTTGAAATTCTTTAGGAATTTCAAAAAGTTTTTCTATTCAAGTGGCCGTGAAGCAACATTTGGGTGTAGGTACCAAAGAGGCTTATTGAAAATTTTGGTTTTTTTTTGGAGATTACAATGAGGATTTGCATATTTAGTTCATTGATACACTTGAAGAGTTGCGAAAACTTGTCTGATACTTAATCAGATTAAATGTTTGGAACAGCTGTTGAGTATTCTGATTACAAAAAGTTGTAGGAATTAAAGGAACAGCGTTTTCAAACAATGACCCAATAAAACAGAACGTTTTCTCACAGAGACAGCGACAACATTTTTGCTTGTTTTTTTTTTAGTCTTTATTTACTAAGACATTAGCAAGCGTGGGAGAGTGAATACCAAATTCAGTCTAGTGTTATAGTCATAGCTGAGTCAGAGATAAAAAAAACTAAATATGCAAGTCTCTCCTTTCGTAGTCATCTATTCGCATTTGAGAATGCATATATCATATTTTCCCTATTGAATTCGCAGATCTTCATCATATTGACACAGAATATGGCAAAGAAAAGCGACTTTGACTTATTTTATCGTCTTGTGTGTATGTGTAGTTCAGTGCCCTGTTGTCTTTTGCTATGAAACTCGATTGGATGTGCTATTAACACTTGGTGTACCTAGTATGACGACAAGATCAGGAAGTGGACATAGCTTAAGTGTTCTCGGTGAGTCTTAACTTTTTTTTTCCTCAAATTTGTAGTTCTACTATTGGAATAGAAGCCAAATTATCACAAAATTTCATTGTTGATTCAGTTAGACCTATTTTAGAAACAAAACCAACAATGTTTAGCTATATAATATAGAAAAAATAATACCAAGAGATCTTCACCAATCTTGATCAAAAATACGTAATCATTCTAATTTTTTGAATGATCCAAAACCTGACCATACGTTCAAATAAGATTGCAAAATATTGCACAAAATATGGTACAAGTCATGACATGACTTATATCATCATCATCAGGAATACACCTGAAAGAGTGTTTTGTCTCCAGCGCTACAGGAACCTCTAAATATTGTTTGGGATTTTTAAAAATTCTTTTCTTAATATAATCCTTTGAATGGGTTTGTCTATGTTTCTTGGGCTTAGAAAAGTACTTTACTTTACTAAAGACATTACTTAACTTGTAAAGAATAAGAAACCTATTACTGTTTCTTCTCTTTTTTTTTCTTTTTTTTTAAGCTTTTCACTATATTATCTTGGAATCTCTAAGTTTTTGTTTTCTTTATATAGATTTTTAAGTGTTTTTGTTTGTTTCTTTGGCTTAAAAAAGTAGTTGTTTCACTGAAGACATTACTTAACTTTTAAAAAAGAAGAAGATGGCACCTATCACTGTTTCTTCTTCTTGTTGCTTTTTTTATAAGTTTTTTACTCTATTATCTTGGAATCTTCAAGTTTTTTTTTCTTTATATAGTTTTTTCAAATGTTTTTGTTTGTTTCTTTGGCTTAAAAAAGTAGTTGTTTCACTGAAGTTTCACTATAAGTTTTTTTTGTCTTAATATAGTTTTTTAAATGTTTTTGTTTGTTTCTTTGACTTTCAAAAAGTAGTTGTTTAACCGAAGACATCACTTAACTTACAAAAAAAAGAAGCAGAAGAAAGTGACAAGTTTTATTCTTTTTTTTTGTTTTTTTTATAAGTTTTTTACTATATTATCTTGGAATCTTTAAGTTTTTTTTTTCTTAATATAGTTTTTTGAATGGGTTTGTCTATGTTTCCTGGGCTTAAAAAAGTAGTTGTCCAACTAAAGACATTACTTAACTTGTAAAGAATAAGAAACCTAGGTATTACTGTTTCTTCTTTTTTTCTGTTTTTTTTTTTAGTTTTTTACTGTATTATCTTGAAATCTTTAAGTTTTTTTTTTCTTAAGATAGTTTTTTCAAATGTTTTTGTTTGTTTCTTTGGCTTCAAAAAGTAGTTGTTTATCCGAAGACATTACATAACTTGTAAAAAAAAAGAAGAAGAAAGTGATAGGTTTTTTCGTCTTTTTGTTTTTTTTGTTATAATTTTTTTACTATATTATCTTGGAATTTTTAAGTTTTTCTTTCTTAATATAATTGTTTGAATGGGTTTGTCTATGTTTCTTGGGCTTAAAAAAGTTCTTGTCCAACTAAAGACATTACTTAACTTGTAAAGAAGAAGAAACCTATTACTGTCTTTTCTTTTTTTTTATTTTTTTTAAGTTTTTTACTCTATTATCTTGGAATCTTCAAGTTTTTTTTTCTTTATATAGTTTTTTCAAATGTTTTTGTTTGTTTCTTTGGCTTAAAAAAGTAGTTGTTTCACTGAAGTTTCACTATAAGTTTTTTTTGTCTTAATATAGTTTTTTAAATGTTTTTGTTTGTTTCTTTGGCTTTCAAAAAGTAGTTGTTTAACCGAAGACATCACTTAACTTACAAAAAAAAGAAGCAGAAGAAAGTGACAAGTTTTATTCTTTTTTTTTGTTTTTTTTATAAGTTTTTTACTATATTATCTTGGAATCTTTAAGTTTTTTTTTTCTTAATATAGTTTTTTGAATGGGTTTGTCTATGTTTCCTGGGCTTAAAAAAGTAGTTGTCCAACTAAAGACATTACTTAACTTGTAAAGAATAAGAAACCTAGGTATTACTGTTTCTTCTTTTTTTCTGTTTTTTTTTTTAGTTTTTTACTGTATTATCTTGAAATCTTTAAGTTTTTTTTTTCTTAAGATAGTTTTTTCAAATGTTTTTGTTTGTTTCTTTGGCTTCAAAAAGTAGTTGTTTATCCGAAGACATTACATAACTTGTAAAAAAAAAGAAGAAGAAAGTGATAGGTTTTTTCGTCTTTTTGTTTTTTTTGTTATAATTTTTTTACTATATTATCTTGGAATTTTTAAGTTTTTCTTTCTTAATATAATTGTTTGAATGGGTTTGTCTATGTTTCTTGGGCTTAAAAAAGTTCTTGTCCAACTAAAGACATTACTTAACTTGTAAAGAAGAAGAAACCTATTACTGTCTTTTCTTTTTTTTTATTTTTTTTAAGTTTTTTACTCTATTATCTTGGAATCTTCAAGTTTTTTTTTCTTTATATAGTTTTTTCAAATGTTTTTGTTTGTTTCTTTGGCTTAAAAAAGTAGTTGTTTCACTGAAGTTTCACTATAAGTTTTTTTTGTCTTAATATAGTTTTTTAAATGTTTTTGTTTGTTTCTTTGGCTTTCAAAAAGTAGTTGTTTAACCGAAGACATCACTTAACTTACAAAAAAAAGAAGCAGAAGAAAGTGACAAGTTTTATTCTTTTTTTTTGTTTTTTTTATAAGTTTTTTACTATATTATCTTGGAATCTTTAAGTTTTTTTTTTCTTAATATAGTTTTTTGAATGGGTTTCCTGGGCTTAAAAAAGTAGTTGTCCAACTAAAGACATTACTTAACTTGTAAAGAATAAGAAACCTAGGTATTACTGTTTCTTCTTTTTTTCTGTTTTTTTTTTTAGTTTTTTACTGTATTATCTTGAAATCTTTAAGTTTTTTTGTTCTTAAGATAGTTTTTTCAAATGTTTTTGTTTGTTTCTTTGGCTTAAAAAAGTGGTTGTTTCACTGAAGACATTACTTAACTTTTAAAAAAGAAGAAGATGGCACCTATTACTGTTTCTTTTTCTTTTTGCTTTTTTTTTATAATTTTTTTGCTATATTATTTTAGAATCTCTAAGTTTTTTTTTCCTTATATAGTTTTTTCAAATGATTTTGTTTGTTTCTTTGACTTAAAAAAGTAGTTGTTTAACCGAAGACATTACTTAACTTGTAAAAAAAAAGAAGAAGAAGAAACCTATCCCTGTTTTTTCTTTTTTTTTTTAAGTTTTTAACTGTATTATCTTGGAATTTTTGAGTTTTTTTTTCTTAAAATAGTTTATTTAAATGTTTTTGTTTGTTTTTTTGGCTTAAAAAAGTAGTTGTTTAACCGAAGACATTACTTAACTTATAAAAAAAAAGAAGAAGAAACCTATCACCGTTTCTTTTACTTTTTGGTTTTTTTTATAAGTTTTTTACTATATTATCTTAGAATCTCCAAGTTTTTTTTTTTAATAAAATTTTTTAAATGTTTTTGTTTGTTTCTTTGGCTACAAAAAGTAGTTGTTTAACCGAAGACATTACTTAACTTGTAAAAAAAAAGAAGAAGAAAGTGATAGGTTTTTTCGTCTTTTAGTTTTTTTTATAAGTTTTTTACTATATTATCTTGGAATCTCTAAGTTTTTTTTTTCTTAATATAGTTTTTTAAATGTTTTTGTTTGTTTCTTTGGCTTAAAAAAGTAGTTGTTTAACCGAAGACATTACTTAACTTATAAAAAAAAAGAAGAAGAGACCTATCACCGTTTCTTTTACTTTTTGGTTTTTTTTATAAGTTTTTTACTATATTATCTTAAAATCTCCAAGTTTTTTTTTTAATATAATTTTTTAAATGTTTTTGTTTGTTTCTTTGGCTTAAAAAAGTAGTTGTTCAACTAAAGACATTACTTAACTTGTAAAGAATAAGAAACCTAGGTATTACTGTTTCTTCTTTTTTTCTGTTTTTTTTTTTAGTTTTTTACTGTATTATCTTGAAATCTTTAAGTTTTTTTTTTCTTAAGATGGTTTTTTCAAATGTTTTTGTTTGTTTCTTTGGCTTAAAAAAGTGGTTGTTTCACTGAAGACATTACTTAACTTTTAAAAAAGAAGAAAATGGGCACCTATTACTGTTTCTTTTTTTTTTTTTGGCTTTTTTTTATAATTTTTTTGTTATATTATCTCAGAATCTCTAAGTTTTTTTTTCCTTATATAGTTTTTTCAAATGATTTTGTTTGTTTCTTTGACTTAAAAAAGTAGTTGTTTAACCGAAGACATTACTTAACTTATAAAAAAAAAGAAGAAGAAACCTATCACCGTTTCTTTTACTTTTTGGTTTTTTTTATAAGTTTTTTACTATATTATCTTAGAATCTCCAAGTTTTTTTTTTTAATAAAATTTTTTAAATGTTTTTGTTTGTTTCTTTGGCTACAAAAAGTAGTTGTTTAACCGAAGACATTACTTAACTTGTAAAAAAAAAGAAGAAGAACGTGATAGGTTTTTTCGTCTTTTAGTTTTTTTTATAAGTTTTTTACTATATTATCTTGGAATCTCTAAGTTTTTTTTTTCTTAATATAGTTTTTTAAATGTTTTTGTTTGTTTCTTTGGCTTAAAAAAGTAGTTGTTTAACCGAAGACATTACTTAACTTATAAAAAAAAAGAAGAAGAGACCTATCACCGTTTCTTTTACTTTTTGGTTTTTTTTATAAGTTTTTTACTATATTATCTTAAAATCTCCAAGTTTTTTTTTTAATATAATTTTTTAAATGTTTTTGTTTGTTTCTTTGGCTTAAAAAAGTAGTTGTTCAACTAAAGACATTACTTAACTTGTAAAGAATAAGAAACCTAGGTATTACTGTTTCTTCTTTTTTTCTGTTTTTTTTTTTAGTTTTTTACTGTATTATCTTGAAATCTTTAAGTTTTTTTTTTCTTAAGATAGTTTTTTCAAATGTTTTTGTTTGTTTCTTTGGCTTAAAAAAGTGGTTGTTTCACTGAAGACATTACTTAACTTTTAAAAAAGAAGAAGATGGCACCTATTACTGTTTCTTTTTCTTTTTGCTTTTTTTTTATAATTTTTTTGCTATATTATTTTAGAATCTCTAAGTTTTTTTTTCCTTATATAGTTTTTTCAAATGATTTTGTTTGTTTCTTTGACTTAAAAAAGTAGTTGTTTAACCGAAGACATTACTTAACTTATAAAAAAAAAGAAGAAGAGACCTATCACCGTTTCGTTTACTTTTTGGTTTTTTTTATAAGTTTTTTACTATATTATCTTAGAATCTCCAAGTTTTTTCTTTTTTAATAGAATTTTTTAAATGTTTTTGTTTGTTTCTTTGGCTTCAAAAAGTAGTTGCTTAACCGAAGACATTACTTAACTTGTAAAAAAAAAGAAGAAGAAAGTGATAGGTTTTTTCGTCTTTTTGTTTTTTTTATAAGTTTTTTACTATATTATCTTGGAATCTCTAAGTTTTTTTTTTCTTAATATAGTTTTTTAAATGTTTTTGTTTGTTTCTTTGACTTAAAAAAGTAGTTGTTTAACCGAAGACATTACTTAACTTATAAAAAAAAAGAAGAAGAGACCTATCACCGTTTCTTTTACTTTTTGGTTTTTTTTATAAGTTTTTTACTATATTATCTTAAAATCTCCAAGTTTTTTTTTTAATATAATTTTTTAAATGTTTTTGTTTGTTTCTTTGGCTTAAAAAAGTAGTTGTTCAACTAAAGACATTACTTAACTTGTAAAGAATAAGAAACCTAGGTATTACTGTTTCTTCTTTTTTTCTGTTTTTTTTTTTAGTTTTTTACTGTATTATCTTGAAATCTTTAAGATTTTTTTTTCTTAAGATGGTTTTTTCAAATGTTTTTGTTTGTTTCTTTGGCTTAAAAAAGTGGTTGTTTCACTGAAGACATTACTTAACTTTTAAAAAAGAAGAAAATGGGCACCTATTACTGTTTCTTTTTTTTTTTTTGGCTTTTTTTTATAATTTTTTTGTTATATTATCTCAGAATCTCTAAGTTTTTTTTTCCTTATATAGTTTTTTCAAATGATTTTGTTTGTTTCTTTGACTTAAAAAAGTAGTTGTTTAACCGAAGACATTACTTAACTTATAAAAAAAAAGAAGAAGAAACCTATCACCGTTTCTTTTACTTTTTGGTTTTTTTTATAAGTTTTTTACTATATTATCTTAGAATCTCCAAGTTTTTTTTTTTAATAAAATTTTTTAAATGTTTTTGTTTGTTTCTTTGGCTACAAAAAGTAGTTGTTTAACCGAAGACATTACTTAACTTGTAAAAAAAAAGAAGAAGAACGTGATAGGTTTTTTCGTCTTTTAGTTTTTTTTATAAGTTTTTTACTATATTATCTTGGAATCTCTAAGTTTTTTTTTTCTTAATATAGTTTTTTAAATGTTTTTGTTTGTTTCTTTGGCTTAAAAAAGTAGTTGTTTAACCGAAGACATTACTTAACTTATAAAAAAAAAGAAGAAGAGACCTATCACCGTTTCTTTTACTTTTTGGTTTTTTTTATAAGTTTTTTACTATATTATCTTAAAATCTCCAAGTTTTTTTTTTAATATAATTTTTTAAATGTTTTTGTTTGTTTCTTTGGCTTAAAAAAGTAGTTGTTCAACTAAAGACATTACTTAACTTGTAAAGAATAAGAAACCTAGGTATTACTGTTTCTTCTTTTTTTCTGTTTTTTTTTTTAGTTTTTTACTGTATTATCTTGAAATCTTTAAGTTTTTTTTTTCTTAAGATAGTTTTTTCAAATGTTTTTGTTTGTTTCTTTGGCTTAAAAAAGTGGTTGTTTCACTGAAGACATTACTTAACTTTTAAAAAAGAAGAAGATGGCACCTATTACTGTTTCTTTTTCTTTTTGCTTTTTTTTTATAATTTTTTTGCTATATTATTTTAGAATCTCTAAGTTTTTTTTTCCTTATATAGTTTTTTCAAATGATTTTGTTTGTTTCTTTGACTTAAAAAAGTAGTTGTTTAACCGAAGACATTACTTAACTTATAAAAAAAAAGAAGAAGAGACCTATCACCGTTTCGTTTACTTTTTGGTTTTTTTTATAAGTTTTTTACTATATTATCTTAGAATCTCCAAGTTTTTTCTTTTTTAATAGAATTTTTTAAATTGATTTGTTTGTTTCTTTGGCTTCAAAAAGTAGTTGCTTAACCGAAGACATTACTTAACTTGTAAAAAAAAAGAAGAAGAAAGTGATAGGTTTTTTCGTCTTTTTGTTTTTTTTATAAGTTTTTTACTATATTATCTTGGAATCTCTAAGTTTTTTTTTTCTTAATATAGTTTTTTAAATGTTTTTGTTTGTTTCTTTGGCTTAAAAAAGTAGTTGTTTAACCAAAGACATTACTTAACTTATAAAAAAAAAGAAGAAGAGACCTATCACCGTTTCTTTTACTTTTTGGTTTTTTTTATAAGTTTTTTACTATATTATCTTAGAATCTCCAAGTTTTTTCTTTTTTAATAGAATTTTTTAAATGTTTTTGTTTGTTTCTTTGGCTTCAAAAAGTAGTTGTTTAACCGAAGACATTACTTAACTTGTATAAAAAAGGAAGAAGAAAGTGATAGGTTTTTTCGTCTTTTTGTTTTTTTTATAAGTTTTTTACTATATTATCTTGGAATCTCTAAGTTTTTTATTTCTTAATATAGTTTTTTAAATGTTTTTGTTTGTTTCTTTGGCTTTAAAAAGTAGCTGTTTAACCGAAGACATTACTTAACTTGTAAAAAAAGAAGAAGAAGAAAGTGCTAAGTTTCGTCTTCTTTTTGTTTTTTTTTAAGTTTTTTACTATATTATCTTGGAATCTTTATGTTTTGCTTTTCTTAATATAATTTTTTGAATGGGTTTGTCTATGTTTCTTGGGCTTAGAAAAGTACTTGTCCAACTAAAGACATTACTTAACTTGTAAAGAATAAGAAACCTATCACTGTTTCTTCTTTTTTTTGTTTTTTTCAAGTTTTTTACTGTATTATCTTGAAATCTTTATGTTTTTTTTTAAGATAGTTTTTTTAAATGTTTTTGTTTGTTGCTTTGGTTTAAAAAAGTAGTTGTTTAACCGAAGACATTACTTAACTTGTAAAAAAAAAGAAGAAAAAGAAACCTATTACTGTTTCTTCTTATTTTTAAGTTTTTTACTGTATTATCTTAAAATTTTTAAGTTTTTTTTTCTTAAGATGATTTTTCAAATGTTTTTGTTTGGCTTGAAAAAGTAGTTGTTTCACTGAAGAAAGACATTACTTAACTTGTAAAAAGGAAGAAGATGGAACCTATCACTGTTTCTTTTTCTTTTTGGTGTTTTTTTATAAGTTTTCAACTATATTATCTTGGAATCTTTAAGATTTTTTTTCTTAATAGAGTTTTTTTAAATGTTTTTGTTTTTTTTTGTTTTAAAAAGTATTTGTTTAACTAAAGACATTACGTAACTTGTAAAGAAGAAGTAGAAGAAGAACTTTAGGATACATAAACTGTGATATTTATTTTTCAATGAATAACTTATACAATAATATTGTATAAAATAACGTAAACATATGTAATTACTCTTTCAATTTGATTTAGGTTTCAAAAACAATAATAATAATATTTAAAAAAACTGTATGGATTTTGTTTGTGTCATATTGTTCGAATGTTTTTAGATGATAAATTTAAATACACAATATGATTGCAGATGCGTGGAGGGATAGTAAATTAACTTGATTTTTTAGAAAACCGACTTATGGAGTGTTTTTTGTATGCACCTTTTTTTGCTTTTTGCTGGTTTTTCTAGGTCCAGCAAACTCAGAAAAATTTAAATATTGTTGGGGAACATCAATACTTTCACAACTATCTTATTCTTTTTGTCTATTTAATGTTGTTTTTTTTAGTTTTTTACTATATTATCTTGGAGTCTTTAAGTTTTTTTTCTTAATATAGTTTTTAAATGTTTTTGTTTGTTTTTTTGGCTTAAAAAAGTAGTTGTTTACTAAAGACATTACGTAACTTTCTGGTTTTTTTTATAGCACTTTGTTTTTTTATATATCTTCATTCAGCTTCATTCATGATTTCTGTTGCTCATCCCAACTTTTTAGTGTAAATGCTCTTTTGACATATCCTGAACACTCTGTTTCTTCTTTATCCAACTTATTGTGTTTCTTCTTCTGCACTTTAATTTCTACGCCTATACTATTATTTCGCTTTTCTTACAAAATTCTAATATTTGATTTGTTGTAATTGTTTAATACATTTTGTTGTCTTTTTTCTAGAATTATGTCTCTATTATTGTCACTATTTTTTACACCCATTGTTCTTTTTGTCTTTTTCTCTCTATTTACTTGTCGTACATGTAATTGCTTCCTTCTATTTTCCTACATTTATTTTTTTATCTTCACATCTGTACTATTAAATACGCTAATAAATTAATAGGTTAACTAAAATAAATACCTAAAGGAATAATAATAATATTTAGAAAAAGCCGCATGATTATGTTTATATCATATTGTTCAAATGTTTTCAGATGATAAATTTAAATACATAAATGATTGCGCAATTGCGCGGAGGGCTAGTTTTTTTTTGAAACCGACTTATGTTTTCTATTTAGCTCAAAACACAATTTGTGGTTTTTGCCTTTGATTTAATTCTTGAATTGTTTTTTACATTAAACAATTTTATTAATATTGAAAAAATATTTTGTTTATCATTATTTACTTGTCAAACAAAGGCCGTAATGATTTTTTGAATCCAGCAAAGTTCAACATGTGACGTTGAAACAAAAAATCTAATAAGAATCTAGGTTGAAGAAGCTAGAAAGATGGTATAATAATAGTATATAAATAAATAAATAAATGGTATAAATAATAGAAAAATTGTCAAAAGAAAGAGTAACTACTCCTATACAGTAGCTTTACCAAAAAAAAGAAACGAAACAAAAAGAGCCTCACTATTTGTTTATTTATTTTATTTGTTGTTTATTCATACTAACTTTACCCTTAATTTATATGAATATTCTTGTTTTTGTCTCATCTTCAAGTGTTTCTTTTTTTTTTCTATAGCAGTTTTTTGTTTTATTTTTTCTATCTTCAATCTTCATTATCATTGCAATTTTCTACCTTCATTTCTTTTTCTGGTGCTCAACCTAACTTTCTCAAAAATTTTAGTCTAAATGCTCTTTTGACACATCCTCGACTCTCTGTTTCTTCTTTATCCAACTTATTTTTTTGCTTTTTCTTCACTTCCTTTCTATTATTTTTCTCTTCTCACAGAGTTTCAGTATTTTGTTATACATTTTGTTATCTTTCTGCAATTATGTCTTTATTAATATTACCCATTGTTTTTTTCTCTCCTCGCTCACTTGTCTATATGTTATTGTTTTGTTTTTTGTCTAAATTCTATTTGTCAATAAATTGGCTAATGACGGAGAAAGTAAGATTCCATAGCAGTTGAAAAATTGAAAAAGAACATCTTTGATCTGGTATCCTATAGAGACTTATTCTAGTAGTGTCCACTGACAAAATTGTTAAATTTTATGGATCTTAAGTGAATAAATTCTGGACTTCAGAAGAATCAAAAAGTATCTTTTGGAAGTTTTAAACTATGGCCCATAAAGAAAATTTTGGTGTAAGTCGAAATAATTTGCAAAAGTATTTATTTTTCTACTCCATGGAGGGTTTGAACCTGCTAAATAATGCGTTTCGATTCTGCTCTTTTTTTTTTCTGGTTTTTCTTCTTAACACTTCTAATATCGCAAATGTTCCGACTACTCCAATTTTGCCATCTTATCCACAGTAGCCATTTCTTCTGATCTGCTTCACTTGATCTTCAAATGTTGGTTTGAAGATTCCGCTCAATACTTAATTTTCTCATCATTTTAGTAATTTTGAGTTAAGGAGCTCTGGAGGAGTTTTTCCTCCATATAACACCACAGGTCTGATGACAATCTCTCTAAGTTTTGACATTTTTTTTATGAAGATTGTCAAAAGTTGGCTATTTTATGTCTGTCAAAAGATGGATACTTGACGTTTTGACATGTTTTCCAAGACTTTCTACAAAGGTTTTTTCTAAAGAGTTAGAAACTTTGTCCAGTATCTAGGTGTTTTTGGCTATGTGTTAGCATAAGCAAGTTTTGGACAGGTTTTTCTAAATTTCTTGATAATTGTCTTATAATCTTTCACAGAGACGGGTTGGAAAGTGCTATAGAGAGTACATCTTCTGTCTTAGATCTTTTGCTTCTAAGTTTTTTATTAACTCTTATGCTACTCAAGAGTTTTTACTATAGGTACACCTAACTTCCAAAGAGCTCTTGTTTTCTTGGTTTTCAACAGTTTATGAGTGTACTCGTCGGTAGGTTCTCAAGAATTTTAAGAAACCAAAACGTTTGGTCAGTTGACTTATTATTTTTTTTAGATCTACATTGATAATCTTCTATATTTCTTCTTTTCTGATTTTGGTTAAACTAATCTTAAAATTTTGGTGAAGATTTCAAGTACATACCACTTTTAATAAATAATTTTGCTAAAGTTCTCAAAGTTTATTTATCATTTCTCTTTCTTTGTAACTTATTTTCGTTCTTTAGGCATTTCTTCTTTCTGTCTTATTTTTGTAACTAGCTTTGTTATCATATTTTCTAATTTTACATTGCCGTACTTGTAAATTTTTTTTGGTATACGATTTTTTTCAGGTTTTTTTTATAGACAATCTAGCAGTTGTTTGGATGGTGGTACCTCACCTTCCCGCTCTTTTTCTAGACTCTCCTCATCTTCTTTACTTTGAAGATCAGAACTAACATATTAAGATAATTGTCGTGGTAAACTGTCGTCTTATAGCGAACAAATTCGACATTTTCAGCTGTGGCCAACTGACTTTAAGACGTTTTTTGTTGATATATTATTGTTTACCATTCTGGCAAAGCAAAACATTAGGTACTTTGGCTTTATCATATATATTGTGTTATATGAAGTATTTTAGATGGGTTCTAGGGGTGGATAGAGAAACACCAAGATATAGACTAAGAGAAAAATGTAAAAGAAATAAGCTGAGAATAAAAGCGGGAAAAAGGGCGACTAAATAAAACAAAAAATTGTTGAATAATAGAGAGAAATATTGTAGAAGATTTGGGTATGTGAGTAAAGAAGTAGAAATATTAAGAACAGAAGGCAAGTGGATGAACGGTGAAAGTAAAAGAAACAAGGTACATAAATAAGAAAGAAGAGAAAGAATCAAAGAATTTAGGTGCAACAGGAATTATGAGAAATGTATGACAGAGGAAATTTTGGTGTACCTGGAAAGAAAAAGTGACAAAAACAGAAAGATAATGGCAAGGTTCAGGTGCGGAAATGAGAAGACAGAAAATAAATATTGGACGGAAGAGGAAGAGAAACTGTGTTATGATGAAAGAGAGACAATAGAGTAATAGTAGGAGAAAATGGAAGAAAGATAAGATGGATGAAAGAGGTATGAGAGAAAGGAGAGAAAAGAGAAATAAAGACAGAGGAAGACTACACAAATAAAGAACAGGGAACTAAGATTATTTTTTCAATTATTTCATAAAAAGCTACTTATTTATAATCATTGCTTGATTTTTGTAAGATAATAGATAATGACGTGTGTTTTTTTTTTAATTTGGCGTTGAAGCTTGCCATGAATGTTTAACTTTGAACTGTGAACGTACTTTTGCAATTTAGTCAAACTGACAGTTATTAATTGGACATCTGAACCTAGCCTCACTTTTAATTTAATGAATCGATAGTTCAACACGTTAATGAGAATAAATTGAAAGCACTTGTCGTGTTATAACACACGAAAAAATAAACTTGCTGAAAGTACCCGTCCAATTGTTTTCAAAATTATGATCTGTTCGCACAAGGCCAACTACGACTCTAGTAGAAAAATAATAATGTCTAACATTTAGACAAGTTTCTGCAGTTTGTATAATGTTTAACAACAAAATGGCGGCTTATAAAAACCACTACATATATTAGCTTTTTGTCTCATTAGAGGCATCATTTGCAAATTGTTTTCTCATACATATTTCCAATGTTAATGATTTTAATTAAGATGTTTTACCTTGTGTTTACATAAATTATTATTTCTACGTGGAAAAGTGGCTGCAATTATTTTAAAAATACCAAAAAGTGAGACAAAATAGTGAAAAATCAAACTGTTTTACATTTTTTGGTCTACTTCCTAGTTGTGTTAATTGGGCTAAAACTGCAATGATATGGATTGTTTATGCTATTTAAGCAATTAATTAGTTTCAATGTTTGCGTATTATCTAGTAGTGCGTATTTTTCCACCTAAATGGCTGGAAATGCGTATTCAGAAGAATAAAAGATAAATCCTGTTCCCCTCATAAAACTACTATTGTTTGACTTCACAGATGTTTTACTATTCCAATAACTGATAAGATTATTGCAAAATAATAGTTCATTGATGCGAGAGAAATTGGAAAAAGTTATAAAATCTAATCAAAATTTAATCAAAATCCTGATAAACAGGGTCGCCATTTCCAAGCAAAAACAAAACGTTGCGGCGCCTGTCGGCAATAAACCTATTAATCAACATTGCCTTTAACAACACAAAATATATCTATTTCAACAATATCTACCGATAACACTATTTATTCATCACAGCTCTTATCATTGGAGTGGTTTAGGTTATCTTTAACACTGTAATTTAATAAAATGTTACAAATATAGACCAGCGACATCAAACTGGCGGCGTCTAGTATTTCCGCACAAGGAATTTGTTAACTATGAGGTATTTTGTAATAATAACATTCCGGGTTAGTTAAGATTTCATTAAACAGTTTTTATCAAAAATTCTTTCACTGTTGGCTGAGCGATAAGGAAAGATAATCAAAATTCAAATATAAATCTCAAAAAGCAAATTTTGGCTCTACTGCTGACGTAGGTACTACCTTGGGTACTATTGTTTTTCTCTCATTTGTCTACTAATTTTGATGTACAACATCTATCAATTATTATCTGACTATATTGAAATCTCTTGATGTCAGAGGTTCTCAAGGTACTACATTGGGTCTTACAGTTCAGCTTTGGTATATCAAAAAGGGTAAATGGATGGTGGTGAGGTAATACTGAAGAATCTCTTGATGTCAGGTTTTCTCAAAGTACTACATCAAATTCTTTTGTTTTTTTCTTATACGTTAATTAATTTTAAGGTAAAATACCTATCAAATGAGAGCTTAAATTTTAAAGATTTTCTTATGCTAAAGTATCTTAGGGGTTGCATTGGGTTCTAGAGTTTTTCTCGTCTATTAATTTTGATGTACAACATCTATCAATTATTATATGAGTATATTGAAGAATCTCTTGATGTCAGAGTTACTCACGGTACTACATTGGGTCTTACAGTTCAGCTTTGGTATATCAAAAAGGGTAAATGGATGGTAAAACACCAAATAGTTCTGACTACACTGAACGATATCTTGATGTCAGATTTTCTCAAGGTACTACATCAAATTCTTTTGTTTTTTTCTTATACGTTAATTAATTTTGATGTAAAACACCTATTAAATGAGAGCTTGAATTTTGAACATTTTTTTTTCTACCAGAGCTTCTTAAGCGGTTACATTGGGTTCTAGAGTTTTTGTCGTCTATTAATTTTGGCGTACAACATCTATCAATGACTATATTGAAAAATCTCTCGATGTCAGAGTTTCTCAAGGTACTACATTGGGTCTTGCAGTTTAATTTTGGTATATCGAAAACGGTACATTAGAAGTATTAATTGTAAATGAATGGTAAAACTTCAAATAATTGCACACCCAAATTCTGACTAGGATCTCTTGATATCAGACTTTTCAAAGGTACTACATTAGTTTTTTTTGTTTTTTTCTAATACGTTAATTAATTTTGAGGTAAAACACCTATCAAATGAAAGCTTACATTTTAAAGATTTTTTTTCTACTAGGGGTTACATTGGGTTCTAGAGTTTTTCTCGTCTATTAATTTTGATGTACAACATCTATCAATTATTATACGAGTATATTGAAGAATCTCTTGATATCAGAGTTTGTTAAGGTACTACATTGGGTCTTACAGTTCAACTTTGGTATATCAAAAAGGGTAAAATGGATGGTAGTGAGGTAAAACATCAAATAGTTCAGACTATACTGAAGGATCTCTTGATGTCAGGTTTTCTTAAGGTACTACATCAAATTCTTTTGGTTTTTTCTAATACGTTAATTAATTTTGAGGTAAAACACCTATCAAATGAGAGCTTACATTTTAAAGATTTTTTTTCTACTAGGGGTTACATTGGGTTCTAGAGTTTTTCTCGTCTATGAATTTTGATGTACAACATCTATCAATTATTATCTGACTATATTGAAATCTCTTGATGTCAGAGTTTCTCAAGGTACTACATTGGGTCTTACAGTTTACCTTTGGTATATCAAAAAAGGTAAATGGATGGTAGTGAGGTAAAACATCAAATAGTTCAGACTATACTGAAGGATCTCTTGATGTCAGGTTTTCTCAAGGTACTACATCAAATTCTTTTGTTTCTGATGTAAAACACGTATCACATGAGAGCTTAATTTTTAAAGATTTTTCTATGTCACAGTGGCTGAAGGTATTTTTTTGGGTTCTATAGTTTATCTTTCATTTGTCTATTAATTTTGATGTGGTAGTGCATTGGGTCCTACAGTTTAACTTTTGTATATCAAAAGGATAAATGGATGGTAGTGAGGTAAAACACCGCATAGTTTTGACTATACTGAAGGATCTCTTGATGTCAGGTTTTCTCAAAGTACTACATCAAATTCTTTTGTTTCTGATGTAAAACACGTATCACATGAGAGCTTAATTTTTAAAGATTTTTCTATGTCACAGTGGCTGAAGGTACTTTTTTGGGTTCTATAGTTTATCTTTCATTTGTCTATTAATTTTGGTGTGGTAGTGCATTGGGTCCTACAGCTTTACTTTGGTAAATCAAAAAGGGTAAATAGGCGGTAGTGAGGTAAAACATCAAATACTTGCACATCCCAATTCTGACTGTACTGAAGGATCTCTTGATGTCAGGTTTTCTTAAGGTACTAAATCAGATTCTTTTGTTTTTTTCTTATACGTTAATTAATTTTGATGTAAAACACCTAATAAATGAGACCTTGAATTTTGAAGATTTTTTTTCTACCAGAGCTTCTTAAGCGGATACATTGAGTTCTAGAGTTTTTCTCGTCTGTTAATTTTGATGTACAACATCTATCAATTATTATCTGACTATATTGAAATCTCTTGATGTCACAGTTTCTCAAGGTACTACATTGGGTCTTACAGTTCAACTTTGGTATATCAAAAAGGGTAAAATGGTTGGTAGTGAGGTAAAACACCAAACAGTTCTGACTATACTGAAGAATCTCTTGATGTCAGGTTTTCTCAAAGTACTACATCAAATTCTTTTGTTTTTTTCTTATACGTTAATTAATTTTAAGGTAAAATACCTATCAAATGAGAGCTTAAATTTTAAAGATTCTCTTATGCTAAAGTATCTTAGGGGTTGCATTGGGTTCTAGAGTTTTTGTCGTCTATTAATTTTGGCGTACAACATCTATCAATGACTATATTGAAAAATCTCTCGATGTCAGAGTTTCTCAAGGTACTACATTGGGTCTTGCAGTTTAATTTTGGTATATCGAAAACGGTACATTAGAAGTATTAATTGTAAATGAATGGTAAAACTTCAAATAATTGCACACCCCAATTCTGACTAGGATCTCTTGATATCAGATTTTTCAAAGGTACTACATTAATTTTTTTTGTTTTTTTCTAATACGTTAATTAATTTTGAGGTAAAACACCTATCAAATGAAAGCTTACATTTTAAAGATTTTTTTTCTACTAGGGGTTACATTGGGTTCTAGAGTTTTTCTCGTCTATTAATTTTGATGTACAACATCTATTAATTATTATCTGACTATATTGAAATCTCTTGATGTCAGAGTTTCTCAAGGTACCACATTGGGTCTTACAGTTTACCTTTGGTATATCAAAAAGTGTAAATGGATGATAGTGAGGTAAAACACCCAATAGTTCTGACTTTACTGAAGAATCTCTTGATGTCAGGTTTTCTCAAAGTACTACATCAAATTCTTTTGTTTTTTGTTATACGTTAATTAATTTTTAAGTAAAACACCTATCAAATGAGGTACAACATCAATTATTATCTGACTATATTAAAATCTCTTGATGTCAGAGTTTCTCAAGGTACTACATTGGGTCTTACAGTTTAACTTTGGTATATCAAAAACGGTAAATGGATGATAGTGAGGTAAAACACCAAATGGTTCTGACTATACTGAAGGATCTTTTGATGTCAGGTTTTCCCAAGGTACTACATCAAATTCTTTTGTTTCTGATGTAAAACACGTATCACATGAGAGCTTAATTTTTAAAGATTTTTCTATGTCACAGTGGCTGAAGGTACTTTTTTGGGTTCTATAGTTTATCTTTCATTTGTCTATTAATTTTGATGTGGTAGTGCATTGGGTCCTACAGTTTAACTTTGGTAAATCAAAAAGGGTAAATAGGCGGTAGTGAGGTAAAACATCAAATAATTGCACATCCAAATTCTGACTGTACTGAAGGATCTCTTGATGTCAGGTTTTCTCAAGGTACTAAATCAGATTCTTTTGTTTTTTTCTTATACGTTAATTAATTTTCATGTAAAACACCTATTAAATGAGAGCTTGAATTTTGAAGATTTTTTTTCTACCAGAGCTTCTTAAGCGGATACATTGGGTTCTAGAGTTTTTCGCGTCTATTGATTGGGATGTACAACATCTATCAATTATTATCTTACTATATTGAAATCTCTTGATGTCACAGTTTCTCAAGGTACTACATTGGGTCTTACAGTTTACCTTTGGTATATCAAAAAGGGTAAATGGATGATAGTGAGGTAAAACACCAAATAGTTCTGACTATACTGAAGAATCTCTTGATGTCAGGTTTTCTCAAAGTACTACATCAAATTCTTTTGTTTTTTGTTATACGTTAATTAATCAAATGAGAGCTTGAATTTTGAAGCTTTTTTTTCTACCTGAGCTTCTTAAGGGGTTACATTGGGTTCTAGAGTTTTTCTCGTCTATTAATTTTGATGTACAACGTCTATCAATTATTATTTGACTATATTGAAATCTCTTGATGTCAGAGTTTCTCAAGGTACTACATTGGGTCTTACCGTTCAGCTTTGGTATATCAAAAAGGGTAAATGGATGGTAAAACACCAAATAGTTCTGACTATACTGAAAGATATCTTGATGTCAGGTTTTTTCAAGGTACTACATCAAATTCTTTTGTTTTTTTTCATATACGTCAATTAATTTTGAAGTGAAACACTTATCAAATGAAAACTTAAATTTTAAAGATTTTTTTTTACCAGAGCTTCTTAAGGGGTTACATTGGGTTCTAGAGTTTTTCTCGTCTGTTAATTTTGATGTACAACATCTATCAATTATTATCTGACTATATTTGAATCTCTTGATGTCAGAGTTTCTTAAGGTACTACATTGGGTCTTACAGTTTTTTTTTATTGGTCAATTAATTATCTTGCAAAACACTTCTAATTACAAGCTAAAATACTGAAGAATATTCTACATTGGGTTCTATAGTAAAAATAATGTTTATTGCTCCACATACTGTGTTACAAACATATGATTGAGATATTTTCTTTAAAAATTCCAAAATTAATTGATTTAATTTTGTCTTTTCGCTTTTATTTCATTTTTCTTTTTTTTTTCACTCTACTTCATTCACTATCTTGTTTAATATCTTGTCTCTTTTTTTTATTATTATTTTCATTCATTTTATTCTTTCTTTCCATTTCTTCTTCTCTACCTGGCTTTTTTGTACCTCCATACATTAGTTTCTATACTTTTTTTTGCTATTCGCCAATTAATTTGAATTTTTTTTACATTCAAATTAATTGGCGTTTTTACCCTTTTTGGCTGAACAATATTTTGAGACTTTTGGATTCTAGAGATTTTCTCTTAATTTTCACTGAAGAATCTCTTGATGTTAGAGTTTTTCAAGGTACTAACTACTACATAGGGCTCTACCGTTTTCCTCTTATTCTGCAATTGATGCAAAACATCAATTAATTTTAAGCCTTGTGCAATGTAATTTCTTAGGCTAAGCCGCCTTAGACTGTACGCCTAAAGAATATAATCAATTTGAACACGTGTAGGAGATTAGCTAATTACCTATTTTGAAGAAATTTTTGTGGTCAGAGATTCTTGAGGTACTAGATTGAGTTCTATAGTTTTTCTCTTATTTGCCATACGAGTTTTACCATTGTTTGACATCAATTTACAAACCCCCATGACCAGACAAAAGCCATCTTCTTATTAGATACAGTTCTTTCATTGGAACAATCTTTTGTCAGAACTTCTGCATTGGGTCGGGTCCTATAATTTTTCTCTTATTTGTCAATTTATTTAATGTACAATAATTGCAGGTCAAATATTTGACTATATTATAGCTTCAGAGATTTATGATATACTGAAGAATTTTTTGATGTCAGAGTTTCTCAAGGTACTACTTTGGGTTCTATAATTTTTCTCTTAATCGTCAATTAATTTTGATGTAAGACACCTTTTAATTGCAAATTTTGGTTTTACTGAAGAATAAGGTACTACATAAGCTTCAGAGAGTTTACGATAGACGGAAGAATCTTTTGATGTCAGAGTTTCTCAAGGTACTACTTTGGGTTCTCTAGTTTTTCTCTTGGTTGCGCATCAATTAATTTTGATGTAAGACACGTATCAAATTTTGACTTAACTGAAGACTTTCTTGATGTCAGAGTTCCTCAAGGTACTACTACATTGGTTTCTGCAGTTTTTTTCTTATTCTTCAATTGATTCACCAATTAGTTTTAGGCCTTGTACAATGTAATTTCCTAGGCTGAGCCGCCTTAGACTGTACGCCCAAGAATTTTAAACACGTGTGGGAGATTTGCAAATTTCAAAATTTTCTCCTAAGGAAGCTCCACCTATGTAAAAGTAAATAAAAGTACATACCCCAAGAGTCCTTTGCTTTCAAAATTCTGTTTCACTAGGCTTATTAATAAACATAGGAATTACGTTGATTTTATTAAAGTGTTTACGATACTTTGTGTGTGTAGTAAACAAACAGATATTTAAATTTGACTACAGGTGTTCCACAAGGTCCCGTTAGAGTCTCTTGAATTGTCTACTGTGTTTTGTTTTTACAGAAAACACACATTTGGTTAGAGGTGTCCCACAAGGCTCTGCTAGAGTCCCTTTCTTTTAAGTAGTTATTGTTGTTGTCTTGTTTTATTGTACGTTGCGCATCAATAAGCATAAGCTACTTTTTCCAAATGTTTCCTACACTTTCTCTTACAGTTTATTCAAATTTGACCATAGGTGTTCCACAAGCCTCTCCAAGAGTCCCTTTTCTTTTAATTGATATTTTTATGCACTTTGATAGAGAAAAACCGTTTAATTTGTGACAAAGCAAGACATATGTTGGGATAACCGGTCTCAAGTGTCATTAGTCGCACATGCTGTTAAACAGAAGAAAAAAGTCTGTTCTATGTAAATTAGAGGTGTGTTTTCACAAGATCTGCAATTAAATTGTAAAGTGGTTTTCTCAAAGATTTTTGTTTTTATTAATGATTCAAATCCACTATTCAATATAGACTAACCTAATTGTTCAGGAAGTGAGAATTTTTACCTCAAAACTTGCTCCATTCAAGGATTGTTTGAAATCTATTGAGAGAACATTAAAAAAGGTAAATATAGATAAAACGGTGCCGGCTTTGAACTATTTGCTTAAAATTAAAGGTGAAAAGCGCCACCACCATCATTCAAATATTTATTCATTGACCATATGCTGGCTGGTTGGCGATGAATGGAAATGAACAAAAGTTATACTAATTGAGCCTTGGTACTGAGATGATGGTACATCCGGCGGTCTATCAACAAACCAGCTATAGAAGGACAATGAAAGTAGATTGATGCAATTAATTATTATAAAGTAACTTGTTTAGGCTAATAGAACAACTTAACTTCTGCTGAATGTGGAATACCTACCACCACCACCAAGAGATGAGCAAAAAAAAACAAATGAACCCATCAAAAAAAATTAATTATTACAAAAGGTAAAGAAGAGTCTAGTGACCTTCTTGTCTTTAAGGGTACTCGACTTACCACTCCTGGTGCCCACTTGCTTCACCCACGGTTCTGCTGCCCACATTCACACCTGTTAAGTCGCCTATCAAGTCATTAATACAAACTACTGCCGTTTTTTTACATCTTTTGTTTTTGCATTTTTGTTTTTGTACGCTGAAGCTCAAATTGCTTCTGATTTTTTCCTGCTGGTGGTGGTAATTAATGATCCAGTGTGAAGGAAAAACGAAATTATCAATCCATTGATCTTCGCAACCTTCAAAGCCTTGGTTTAGTTATAGTAATCGTAAGAATTTTGGTGCTTGGACAGGTTTACGTGTTCCAAAAATGATACCATTCGCTTATTTTAAATGTCACACGAAATTGTCAGAAGATATTTAATTGCTTTAATTTTTGTAATATCGGGTCGCCATTTTGGAAAGATTTGACAGTAAAACACTTAGTGGTTTACTTTTTCCACTCAGACTTAGATTATTGAAAGACAATCTTATTATCTTTGAGAATATTGTCTCTCTAGAGATTCATCGCTCTGATGTAATAATACCAAAATTGGGAATGTACCATTAAAGAGAAAAAAATGTTTTTTGTCAAAGTTGAACTTTCTACTAAACAAAAAAATCTTTCTTAAGCTTGTAATCGAAATCAAAGCAGAAATTATGCAAAATATGAGCTAGAAATTGGGAGGAACAAAGACAGGATGAGGAAAGAAAATCCAGATATAAGAGGGAAAAAAGTTGGTGGAATGGATGGGAGGTACTGAATGGCAATAAGCAAGGAGATGAAGAAAGGGTGTGGACGTATGTAGGCAATAGGGGAGAATCAGACTATGAAATAACGAATGGGGAGGCGTGGAAGAGAGTAGAAAATTTCAAAATAGGGGGCAAAATATTACCTTCCTATAGAGATCACCTTTCTATAGAACTGAACATAGAAGACACCCAAGAAAAGAAAAAAAAAATGAAAATATCAAAATCAGAAAAAATAAAAACTAATGGTGAAATATAGAATTCCACCATCTAAAAAAAGAAGCCAGAAAAACGTTAAGAAAATGTAAAAGAACAAAAAGAGAAAAAAGCTATTAGAACAGAGAAAGAGTTGTAAAAGTATATAAATAGCGAGATGACGAGGGAAGAAATGGTGAGTGAGGAGATAACGATAAATGAATGGGAGGGACTTTTCATAGAACTGCTGGAAGGAAAAAGAGAAGAAGATAGAAGGAAACCAGCAAACCAAACCAACCTGACAGCTTCATTAGGAGCAGAAATTACATGGGAGGAGGTAGAGAGACAGATAAGGAAGCTAAGAAAGAGAAAGGTACAGGAAGGGGATGGAATCCAGACTAAAACCTGGGTGTATGGGATGAAAATAATGATAGAAGTAATGAATGGAGTGTGGAGAGGAGAGGGATTTCCGGAATAATGTGAAGAAAAAAAATGGAGGAAGGTTCTATGCACTATTTATAGTTTTTAGGATAGCGTTTGATAAGGTCAATAGAAAGAAAATGTGTGAAAGAGGGAAAGAAGAGTAGACGAATGGTTGGTGAGAAAGGTAGAAGAGATAAGAGAGATACAAAAAGCAAAGTAAGATCAGAAGAGAAAGAGAGTGAATAGTTTGTAACAACAAAAGGGGTAAGACAAGGGTGCCCGCTCAACCCCTGGTTTTATATGACTGACATGAAGGAAATGTTTAGAAAGACGCAAGCAGGGGGATGTGTGGTAGAAAGAGAAAAAGTATGAAACCTGGCGTTTGGTAGCAAAGAGTGAAAGTGAGATGGGAGAAGTGATGAAGAACCTAAGATGGCATGTAAGGAAGAAAAAGCTAGAAGATGATAGTGTTTAACAAGAAGAACAGGAAGAAATAAACCGATGATTGGGAATGGAAAGGAGAGAGAATGGAACGAGTATGAGCTACGGACCAAGCGCATGTCAAAAAGATGTCAAAAAAGGTAAACAAGGAAGTTGAGAATAGGAGAGAGAAAGTGGGGAGGAAATTTTAAGAGGACAATGATGTTTGAGAGCTTGGTAGAGGGCGTATTGAACGGGGCAGAAATCTGGGAATGGAAAGAACAAGAGAAAATAGAAAGAGTGAAAGAGAAGTATTTGAAATGGGTTCTAGGGGTGGACTGAGAAACACTGGGGTATATAGTAAAAGAAACAAGCTGAAAGTAAAAACGGGGAGGAAAAGGGCGATTAAGTTTGAGGATAGAATGGATAGAAGGAAAAAATGTAGAATATTGAATGAATGTTGGAAAGAAAAAAAAATAATACAGAAATGAATGATTGAGACAAATACTATAGAAGAAATGGGTAGGCGACTAAAGAATAGAAGGCAAATGGATGAATGGAGAAACGTGTGAAAGAGGAAAGAAGAGAAAAAAATGAATAATCTAGGTACAACAAAGTGTTATGAGAAATGTCTGACAGAGGAAATTTTGGTGGACCTGGGAAAAGAAAAGAAGAGAGACTGTGTAGGTTGTGTTATGGGGAAAAAGAGACAATAAAAACAAAAGACGCCATAAAAAAAATTGTAAAAGAATCAATAGGGGACAAAACTGTTAGAAAATGTACTAGATGTACCAGAATTTATATTATAACGGTCTTCCATATTGGAAAGATTTGGCAATAAAACTAGTAGTTTCATTTTGCCAAACCTTAGTATGTTTTTTAGTCAGAACAGACAATGCTTTTAAGCTGCGCCAAACTGTCAAAAATCAAAAAAAAAATTTTTGATAAGCTATTTTTTTACAAATACATTAAAAATTATAAAAACTAGAAGATAAAGGTAAAAAATGCCTAGAAGAGATAGAATGGAAAACCAGCAAAGTAAAGCTGTGGCGAGAAAAAAAAATGAATCATAGAAAAAGAAACAATGAATTATAGAACCAAAATGGGAGAGATAAAAGAAAAAACGAAATGAGAAAGCAAAGAAAAGAGTATTATCAAGGAAAACGGAACTATCACTACGTGAGAGGTTGAAAGACAGACCGAGGAAAAGTGTTTAGAAAAATGATAAAGATATAGTTGGCTCAAAGTACAATAGGCCGCATTTAAACTGAACACAAAGAATAAAAGCATGAAAAATAGAAGAAGGATATAGATGTGGTAATGAGAAAAAAGAACTCTCTTGTTAGCTAAAAAAGGAACAAAGAAAATGCAAAATGTGTGACAAAGGAAGAAAGAAAAGATGATAAAAAAACAAATTAAGAGATTAAAAACAAAGGAATAAAGAAAAGATGGCATTCTAAGATCTATTTGTACTAGATGTAGGTACTTCCACAAAAAATTTTTTTGTGAAAGGGAATAGACAAATAGGAAAAAAATTCCTAAATCTCAAAAATACTGTAAAAAGACAAAAACATACGGAAAAAACAAAAAAAAAGGAATAAACAAAATAAGATCTTCTTTCTGTCATTGTTTTGTTTTTTTTTTCCATAGTTTTTTTGCCGTTCTTGACGACGTCTCTACGCTTATATTGACAATTTTTTTTAGACCCCAAGTGGTAATTAACGTTTTTTTACTAAGACGTGCGCCACTTGGGGTGGTAAAATTGAACATGCGCAACTAATTAATTCTAATTCCGAAGGGTATGTTTTGACACAATTTCCGCTTGGTGTAGAGCCACGTGCATCCCTTTGTAAACAAAATATAAAAAAGCTTATCTCGAAGGGTGGTTTTTTATCAGCGCCGGAAAATAATATAGGGATTCCTTTTGTCAAAGAAAGAACAACAAATCAGTTGGGTTTCCATGTTTTGACAGTAATTTTTTGTAATTTTAAAATCGAAATATACTTTTTCTAATCTACCTGGAATGGTTTTTCCCAACGTCATGTCATGGTTTGGTTAAAATTAAACGATTTCCTTATTGAACAATCGCCAAGACTATTATTAAAGGTATGCATGCAAAGGTTGGTTGGTTTTTCTTCCCCCACAAAAGTTGTTCAAGAATGCAGACAAATTATTTTTTGTGAGTGGCACTATACCCAGTGGATTATTTACAAAAGATCTGTTGTTTTGTTTGTCAGCGTAAACGGACCCTTTCAGCGAGTTATAGAGCTCAAATTCTTTAAACAAACGATGTTTTATTACCGACTTCCGTCAGCCTAAACCCTTTATTTGGGTGGGCTTTTGCAATTAAACGCATGAATTTTTCAATTAATGTAGGTCAAGTTGATGTCGAGTCAAGGACTCAAAAAAATGACATTGAAATCATCAAATTTTCAAGAAAGAAGACCACCGAGAAGAGTTTTGAAGTCACAGATCGAACAACCAAGTTATCACCTTAGCGCCTCTTGTCTGAAATGCATATGAGTGAAATGCAATACTAAATACTATCTTTAGACTTTTGGTTTCTACCAACAAATGAAAAAATAACTTCAAAGCAAATTCGTTCAAACGAAATTCGTAGATTTGGATATGTTTTGTTCCTATTGGAACTGTTCAGCAAGTCCTAACGGATTTTTATTTGAATTTGACCAATTAATGGTAAAAATAGCAACACCATCAAAAGCTTTCAATAAGATCGAAACATGTTCAAGTCTACGGATCTAGTTTAAATAAATTTCTTTGATTTTTTTTTATGTTTTAAGTATTTGTTTTACTTAAGTGATTATTAGACAGATTGACCCTCTTTAGACAATTTGCAATGTTTATGCTAATTTTACAACTCAGGCTTAAAGTACAGTACTCGTGTTAGTTATTATGAACTATTGGCACATTCTTGGAAAATTATCAAAATTAATTAATGATTGAGGATTTAATATGCTACTTTTGGGAACTTTTCTGTTTATTTTTTTTTTTTGTTTAGTAATAATTGTTCCAATATAAGCTGATCTAACCTAAATTATTGACACAGTTACGATATTTTTGGTTTTCTAACAGAATTCAACACAACCAGTTTATGGCAACCCACAGAACAATAGGATCATGTAAAGGAAATTATTTAAACTATATTTGAAGGCTTGGATATGTTTTGTTCTTGCTGGAACTCTTCAGCTAGTCACAATGGACTTGACAATTTTGGCTTATATTTACTCAAATGCCAATAAATGGAAAAAATAGCGATATGTATTAGATTTAGAAGCTTTCAATAATAAAGAAACATGTCCAAATCGACGGATTTAGTTTGAATTAATTTGATTTGATTTTTTCAATATTCAATTAATTCTTGAGAAAAAAAATAAAGGACTAAACATTTCACCTTTAGGAACTTTCACATAAACAATTATTAGGTAACAGTTTTTTTATCTGTACGTTTATTTTTAATTTCTTATCTTTTTGTTTGTTTTTTTTATTTATATATTTCCATCTTTTTTTTTATCACGTTGCTTTATAATATTTTTTTTTGAATTTTTATTCTGCTTCCATGCTTTTTTACCGTTTTTTTCTCTTTTTCTAAAAATATTGAAGATAGTTAACAGTTAGTTGTTTTAGTTTTATTTTATTTTTCTTTGCTTTCATGTTTTTTTTTTATTAATTCTTTTTATTTAGTTTAACGGTTTTTTTACATATATTTTTCAGTCTTTCTAAGAAGATTTAAGATAGTTAACAGTTAGTTTTTTTCACTTCTTTTGTCTTTGCTTTCATGTTTTTCCTGTATTAGTTTCTTTTATTTAGTTTAACTGTTTTCTTACATACATTTTTCACTCTTTAGTTTTTTAAGTTTAAATTTTTTTCTGTGCTTTTATGTTTTTTCTTTATTAATTCCTTTTATTTAGTTCAACTGTTTTTTTGACATACATTTTTTATTCTTTCTAAGAAGATTTAAGAAAGTTAACATTTATTTTTTTTTTCTCTGTTCCATTATGTTTTTTCTTTATTAATTTCTTTTATTTAGTTTAAGTGTTTTGTTGCATTTTTCACTTTTTCTAATAAGATTTAAGATAGTTAACAATTAGTTTTTTTAACGTCTTTTGTCTTTGCTTTCATGTTTTTCCTTTACTAGTTTCTTTTATTTAGTTTAACTGTTTTCTTACATATATTTTTTACCTTTTCTAAGATGGTTAACAGTTAGTTTTTTGACTTGTATGTTTTTTTTTCTATGCTTTCATGTTTTTTCTTTATTAATTCTTTTATTTAGTTTAACTGTTTTGTTGCATTTTTCACTTTTTCTAATAAGATTTAAGATAGTTAACAATTAGTTTTTTTAACTTCTTTTGTGTTTGCTTTCATGTTTTTTCTTTACTAGTTTCTTTTATTTAGTTTTACTGTTTTCTTACATAAATTTTTTACTTTTTCGAAGATAGTTAACAGTTAGTTTTTTGACTTTTATGTCTTTTTTTCTATGCTTTCATGTTTTTTCTTTATTAATTCTTTTTATTTAGTTTAACGGTTTTTTTACATACATTTTTTATGGTTTTTAGGAAGATGTAAGATAGATAACAGTTAGTTTTTTAACATTTGTTTTTTTTTCCATGCTTTCATGTTTTTTTCTTCATTTATTCCTTTATTTAGTTCAACTGTTTTTTTGACATACATTTTTTATTCTTTCTAAGAAGATTTAAGATAGTTAACATTTAGTTTTTTAACTTTTTTTTTTCTGTTCCATTATGTTTTTTCTTTATTAATTTCTTTTATTTAGTTTAACTGTTTTGTTGCATTTTTCACTTTTTCTTATAAGATTTAAGATAGTTAACAATTAGTTTTTTTAACGTCTTTTGTCTTTGCTTTCATGTTTTTCCTTTACTAGTTTCTTTTATTTAGTTTAACTGTTTTCTTACATATATTTTTTACTTTTTCGAAGATAGTTAACAGTTAGTTTTTTGACTTTTATGTTTTTTTTCTATGTTTTCATGTTTTTTCTTTATTAATTCTTTTTATTTAGTTTAACGGTTTTTTTACATACATTTTTTATGGTTTTTAGGAAGATGTAAGATAGATAACAGTTAGTTTTTTAACTTTTATTTTTTTTTTTATGCTTTTATGATTTTTTCTTTATTTATTCCTTTATTTAGTTCAACTGTTTTTTTGACATACATTTTTTATTCTTTCTAAGAAGATTTAAGATAGTTAACGGTTAGTTTTTTAAGTTTAAATTTTTTTCTGTGCTTTTATGTTTTTTCTTTATTAATTCCTTTTATTTAGTTCAACTGTTTTTTTGACATACATTTTTTATTCTTTCTAAGAAGATTTAAGAAAGTTAACATTTAGTTTTTTGACTTTTTTTTCTCTGTTCCATTATGTTTTTTCTTTATTAATTTCTTTTATTTAGTTTAACTGTTTTGTTGCATTTTTCATTTTTTCTAATAAGATTTAAGATAGTTAACAATTGGTTTTTTTAACGTCTTTTGTCTTTGCTTTCATGTTTTTCCTTTACTAGTTTCTTTTATTTAGTTTAACTGATTTCTTACATATATTTTTTACTTTTTCTAAGATAGTTAACAGTTAGTTTTTTGACTTTTATGTTTTTTTTTTTATGTTTTCATGTTTTTTCTTTATTAATTCTTTTTATTTAGTTTAACGGTTTTTTTACATACATTTTTTATGGTTTTTAGGAAGATTTCAGATAGATAACAGTTAGTTTTTTAACTTTTATCTTTTTTTCTATGCTTTTATGTTTTTTTCTTTATTTATTCCTTTATTTAGTTCAACTGTTTTTTTGACATACATTTTTTATTCTTTCTAAGAAGATTTAAGATAGTTAACATTTAGTTTTTTGACTTTTTTTTCTCTGTTCCATTATGTTTTTTCTTTATTAATTTTTTTGATTTACTTTAACTGTTTTGTTGCATTTTTCACTTTTTCTAATAAGATTTAAGATAGTTAACAATTAGTTTTTTTAACTTCTTTTGTCTTTGCTTTCATGTTTTTCCTTTACTAGTTTCTTTTATTTAGTTTAACTGTTTTCTTACATATATTTTTTACTTTTTCTAAGATAGTTAACAGTTAGTTTTTTGACTTTTATGTTTTTTTCTATGCTTTCATGTTTTTTCTTTATTAATTCTTTTTATTTAGTTTAACGGTTTTTTTACATACATTTTTTATGGTTTTTAGGAAGATGTAAGATAGATAACAGTTAGTTTTTTAACTTTTATTTTTTTTTCTATGCTTTTATGTTTTTTTTATTATTTATTCCTTTATTTAGTTCAACTGTTTTTTTGACATACATTTTTTATTTTTTCTAAGAAGATTTAAGATAGTTAACAGTTAGTTTATTAACTTTAATATTTTTTTTTTGCTTTTATGTTTTTTCTTTATTAATTTCTTTTATTTAGTTTAAGGGTTTTTTTACATACATTTTTCATTCTTTCTACAGAACATTCAAAATAGTTAACAGTTAGTTTTTCAATTTTTATTTTTTTTCCTTGCTTTTATGTTTTTCCTGTATTAGTTTCTCTTATTTAGCTTAACTTTTTTTTACATATTTTTTTCACTCTTCAAAAAAATAGAATTTTGCTACTTATAGCGCTGATAGTATTCTTAGACGAGAGATTTTTAACGAAAAGCTGATTTATTAAAGATTCTTTGTAGAGGCGTATATAAATTTTTTTTAGAATTATCTGCTTATACTATCTAAGAGTGACGTCACAGTTCAAAGAGTGAAAAACTGATGTTTCCAAAAAAGTAAAAGCGGCAAAGTTTAAATTTTACTACTGTCGTTGTTGATGAATTGGCCCCATGACAAAAATTTTGCTATCAACAGTTCATGTTTATGTGACATAACCTATCTTTTGTATTTAGAATGATTTAAGCTCTTCCCTATACGTCATCACTTAAGTAGTCTATTGATGGGCTGTTATTGCTCTTGTACTACTCAGGCAGATTACTTGGGGATATGTACTGCAACCCTTTTTTATTAAAGTTCTATCGTACTCTTACATATACAGACATGTATAAGCCAGACAAGAGCAATTTTTTTGGCTGGGTGGGAATCAAACCTACACTTTGTCAGACCAGTCTCCAACGTACTTTCGTTTGGCCAACTGGTCTACCAAGATCTCTTGTACTACTCAACTTTTACTAATACATAGTTATAATAAGGGTTTCTTGCAGAATTTATTCTAGTGACATTATTGTCTTGTTGTCACAGTTGTACTATTGTACTTGTACAGGAATATACAGTCGTAAGCGCACAAGAACGATAGCCGATCTATAGGCAGTGTTGTTGTAACAGCCAATCAGAAGCTTAGTTTTAAGCGTAAATCATCAAAAGCCGCTTCTTCTGGTTTAAAAAAAAATATTTGCTTCAAAAATATTTTCGTTTTGATTAAATATCAATTAATTGTTAAGTTATGTCTGACGCAGGATGTAAACTTCCGAAAGTATTTACACAGCAAATCTTTGTACTTTTAATTAGCATAATTTTTGAATGTTTTAATAGCTTGCTATTTTTTTTTATATTAATGAGTGCTAAAAATGAAGTTTTAAAACCATCTATTTTTATAAAATGTAGTACCGTAATAAGTACCTGCCTTGTTATTAACTGTTTTATGCATTTTACAATAAAAAACGCTTTTTGCTGGGACGCATATGTTTATTTGCAGCTCTAGCGGTGTTAATTGGATCAGGAATTAAACTGATAACTGTGTTTTGCCAAGACATGGCAATAATGAGAGCGAGCAAGCGACCAACCGGTACCTTTTTTCGAAAAAATACCCAATAAATAGTAGCGTTTTGTCGGTATTTGCATATTGTAAAAAAATATTATTGGCAAAAAAGGCACTATAATTTATCACCGATCATCCTCATTTGCTTCGTGCTCAGCACACACACGTACCAAAGAGAAAATACAATAAATAAAACGTGACAAAATCGTGACCGAAAGGAAAATTAGTATTCAAAGAGTTGGGGAAGAAGGAAAAAAATTCGAAATAAAGGCTTTCAACAAGAAATTTCAATTAGAATAAAATAGCTGCAGTATAGAAAAGGAAGCCGTCACGTATTTGAGACGAGTGATTCCCACGAATCGAAAATAATTACTCTTATAAATTGATAGAGTACCACTTGTCAGAAAGAACATGGCTTCATTTTGCAAATGTACCTTGTATCACTATTTGCTCCTTTTTTAATACTGGGCCATATATAAAACTGTCAAGTAATTAGATGTTTATCTGGACCAAGTAGAACTAACTGGTAGCAAAATAGTACCTCTACAAAATTTGTTTCCTTTGATCTACCGCTCTTATCTGGAGAATAGATCACTAGACCAAATAGTATTCAAAGAGGCTGATCAATTTCAAAAATGTTTCCATAAACCTATTTGTTTATATGCTTTTGTGAGTTAGGTACTGTACAGTACTGTTCAGAAACTACAAGACCTCAAGTATCAGAAAGTACTTATTTTGCAACGCATTATTCAAAAGAATATAGTATTATAGTACCACTGCTTGAGAAGTATGAGTACTTCGAAATTATTCTACACCAACTACCATTAAATCGCCTCTTGAACTTGCACGTTTTAGGTAAATAATCGTGTATAATACTGACCTGTGTATATCTTGCCAGATCGGTTAACTAGAAAAACGGATGACAGTCTTGGAAATAGTACCAAATTTAGATCGAATACACTTGATTTTGATTGGTGTGAGCACATCGCAATGCAACATGTTTCCAAATCAACTACAATGTTCTCTCTATTATAAAATTGAAAAATTTCAAACTATCTCAGTTTTGCTATTGGATGGTAAAATATTGAAAATTTTTATTTGGTTTATTGGCTTTGCCATTTTGGGGATTGAACTTAAATCTGTAGAACTGAAAACAAAAAGTAAGAACTGATACGGGAGAGACAAATTAAGAAATTAAAAGGAGCATTGTGAAAGAGAAGAATACAAAAAAAATTGAAGAGAACATTTATAGAAAAATAATAAATAGCATAACAAAAGTTGTAAAAACTAAGAACTAATTGGTAGCAAAATAGTACCTCTCCAAGATTTGTTTCCTTTGATCTACCGCTCTTATCTGGAGAATAGATCACTAGACCAAATAGTTTTCAAAGAAGCTGATCAATTTCAAAAATGTTTCCATAAACCTATTTGTTTATTTGCTTTTGTGAGTTAGGTACTGTACAGTACTGTTCAGAAACTACAAGACCTCAAGTATCAGAAAGTACTTATTTTGCAACGCATTTTTCAAAAGAATATAGTATTATAGTACCACTGCTTGAGAAGTATGAGTACTTCGAAATTATTCTACACCAACTACCATTAAATCGCCTCTTGAACTTGCACGTTTTAGGTAAATAATCGTGTATAATACTGACCGGGCTGACTTGCCAGATCGGTTAACTAGAAAAACGGATAACAGTTTTGAAAATAGTACCAAATTTAGATCGAATACACTTCTACAATGTTCTCTCTATTAATCCTATAATTCCATCTGAGGAAATGGAAAAATTTCAAACTATCTCTGTTTTGCTATTGGATGGCAAAATATTGAAAACTTTTATTTGGTTTATTGGCTTTGCCATTTTGGGGATTGAACTTAAATCTGTAGAACTGAAAACAAAAAGTAAGAACTGATACGGGAGAGACAAAATAAGAAATTAAAAGGAGCATTGTGAGAGAGAAGAATAGAAACAAAGTAGAAGAGAACATTTATAGAAAAATAATAAATAGCATAACAAAAGTTGTAAAAACTAAGAACTAACTGATAGCAAGATAGTACTTTTACAAAATTTTGTTTCCTTTGATCTACCGCTCTTATCTGGAGAATAGATCATTAGACCAAATAGTTTTCAAAGAGGCTGATCAATTTCAAAATTTTTTTCAAAAACCTATTTGTTTATTTGCTTTTGTCAGTTAGGTACTGTACAGTACTGTTCAGAAACTACAAGCTGAAGCAAAACCTCAAGTATCAGAAAGTACTTATTTTGCAACGCATTTTTTAAAAGAATATAGTATTATAGTACCACATGAGTTCTTCGAAATTATTCTACACCAACTACCATTAAATCGCCTCTTGAACTTGCACGTTTTAGGTAAATAATCGTGTATAATACTGACCTGTGTATATCTTGCCAGATCGGTTAACTAGAAAAACGGATAACAGTCTTGGAAATAGTACCAAATTTAGATCGAATACACTTGATTTTGATTGGTATGAGCACATCGCAATGCAACATGTTTCCAAATCAATTCTACAATGTTGTCTCTATTATGAAATGGAAAAATTTCAAACTATCTCTGTTTTGCTATTGGATGCTAAAATATTGAAAATTTTTATTTGGTTTATTGGTTTTGCCATTTTGGGGATTGAACTTAAATCTGTAGAACTGAAAACAAAAAGTAAGAACTGATACGGGAGAGACAAAATAAGAAATTAAAAGGAGCATTGTGAAAGAGAAGAATAGAAACAAAGTAGGAGAGAACATTTATAGAAAAATAATAAATAGCATAACAAAAGTTGTAAAAACTAAGAACTAACTGATAGCAAGATAGTACTTTTACAAAATTTTGTTTTCTTTGATCTACCGCTCTTATCTGGAGAATAGATCACTAGACCAAATAGTTTTCAAAGAGGCTGATCAATTTCAAAATTTTTTCCAAAAACCTATTTGTTTATTTGCTTTTGTCAGTTAGGTACTGTACAGTACTGTTCAGAAACTACAAGCTGAAGCAAAACCTCAAGTATCAGAAAGTACTTATTTTGCAACGCATTTTTTAAAAGAATATAGTATTATAGTACCACATGAGTTCTTCGAAATTATTCTACACCAACTACCATTAAATCGCCTCTTGAACTTGCACGTTTTAGGTAAATAATCGTGTATAATACTGACCTGTGTATATCTTGCCAGATCGGTTAACTAGAAAAACGGATAACAGTCTTGGAAATAGTACCAAATTTAGATCGAATACACTTGATTTTGATTGGTGTGAGCACATCGCAATGCAACATGTTTCCAAATCAATTCTACAATGTTGTCTCTATTATGAAATGGAAAAATTTCAAACTATCTCTGTTTTGCTATTGGATGCCAAAATATTGAAAATTTTTATTTGGTTTATTGGCTTTGCCATTTTGGGGATTGAACTTAAATCTGTAGAACTGAAAACAAAAAGTAAGAACTGATACGGGAGAGACAAATTAAGAAATTAAAAGGAGCATTGTGAAAGAGAAGAATACAAAAAAAATTGAAGAGAACATTTATAGAAAAATAATAAATAGCATAACAAAAGTTGTAAAAACTAAGAACTAATTGGTAGCAAAATAGTACCTCTCCAAGATTTGTTTCCTTTGATCTACCGCTCTTATCTGGAGAATAGATCACTAGACCAAATAGTTTTCAAAGAAGCTGATCAATTTCAAAAATGTTTCCATAAACCTATTTGTTTATTTGCTTTTGTGAGTTAGGTACTGTACAGTACTGTTCAGAAACTACAAGACCTCAAGTATCAGAAAGTACTTATTTTGCAACGCATTTTTCAAAAGAATATAGTATTATAGTACCACTGCTTGAGAAGTATGAGTACTTCGAAATTATTCTACACCAACTACCATTAAATCGCCTCTTGAACTTGCACGTTTTAGGTAAATAATCGTGTATAATACTGACCGGGCTGACTTGCCAGATCGGTTAACTAGAAAAACGGATAACAGTTTTGGAAATAGTACCAAATTTAGATCGAATACACTTCTACAATGTTCTCTCTATTAATCCTATAATTCCATCTGAGGAAATGGAAAAATTTCAAACTATCTCTGTTTTGCTATTGGATGGTAAAATATTGAAAATTTTTATTTGGTTTATTGGCTTTGCCATTTTGGGGGTTGAACTTGAATCTGTAGAACTGAAAACCAAAAGTAAGAACTGATACAGGAGAGACAAATTAAGAAATTAAAAGGAGCATTGGGAAAGAGAAGAATAGAAACAAAGTAGAAGAGAAGATTTATAGAAAAATAATAAACAGCATAACAAAAGTTGTAAAAACTAAGAACTAACTGGTAGCAAAATAGTACCTCTACAAGATTTGTTTCCTTTGATCTACCGCTCTTATGTGGAGAATAGATCACTAGACCAAATAGTTTTCAAAGAGGCTGATCAATTTCAAAAATGTCTTCAAAAACCTATTTGTTTATTTGCTTTTGTCAGTTAGGTACTGCAGCTGAACAGTACCTAAAGTACTGTTCAGAAACTACAAGCTGAAGCAAAACCTCAAGTATCAGAAAACCACAAAAAAAGGAACAGATTGAAAGCAGATTAGATGAGCATACAACAAACAATTGCAAATAGACTATGGTATGACTAAAACAACAGAAAAAATCCTCAGAGGTTTACTTCTAAAATATTTCTAAGAATATGATGAAAAAATGTTTCTGAAAACATTTGTAACTACAAAAAAATAATAATAAAGATACAATGTTTTTTTCGTTAAAGTATGATAAAGTACAGTGAATATTATGATAAAATAGTGCTTTATTATCATTAAAAGTTAAGAAATGTATCAAAAAAATTTTACAACATAAAAAAGAAAATACAAAAAAAATATCTTGAAATAAAACAAAACAAATCCTAAAGTAATGAATAGAAATTGCAAACATTTACATGAAATAAATAAGATAAGAGAAAGAAAAAATATGATAAGAAAATTGTGGAAATAGAGGAAAGCAGGGAAAGCAAAAAAATAATGAAATAAAAAATAATGATGATAATAATAATGAAGAGGAACAATAACGACGACTAAAGCAGATAAAGTAATCTGACAGTATACAAGTCAAAAAAAAAGTAAACAAAAATCTGAAAAAAGAATAGTTTAAGAATATGTAAAGATCTGAGTTTAAACAGTGTGCAAGTCATGTGAGATATGGCTCCGTCTTGTTGATATTATTAATCATAAATATAATAAAATAATTATAGAGTCGTTGATATTTTATGATTTATTAGTGTTTATTAAATAAATCTAATTTTTTTATTATTTATGGTTGAAAAATTATGGGTTTTACGTGTTTTTTTTTTAATTATTTTTTTATGTGTCAATAAAATAATGTATTTTTTTTAAATGAATAGGAGCACTAACTTGTAGAAACATGAACAATAATACTGACCAATGCAGAAAAATTAATCTAACCGTGTACAAATAAAAAAAAATCAAAAAAAACCTACAAAAAGAATGGTTTAAAAAAATGTGAAAATCGGAAATGAAGCGGCTTGTAGGTTATATGAGATGTGGCTCCGTCTTGTTGATATCAGATAGCACAAAGTTTTTGCTCGTTGTTTTAGGTTAAATTGTGCTTTTTTATTAAAACAAAAATATTTTAATTACATTTTTTATTATTTGTTTTATTATCTGTAAATCAACAATGTATTTCTTTAAATAATGAGTAAGAGCACTAACTGGTAGAAACATGAACATTAACGACGACTAAGGCAGAAAAAGTATTCTAACAGTGTACAAATAAAAAAAAAGAAAAAAAAATACTAAAAAATCATTTAAGAAAAATTTAAGATTAAAATTTAAGCGGTTTCTAGGTTATATGAGATATGGCTCCGTCTTGTTGATATTATTAATCATAAATATAATAAAATAATTATAGAGTCGTTGATATTTTATGATTTATTAGTGTTTATTAAATAAATCTATTTTTTTTTTATTATTTATGGTATGAAAAATTATGGGTTTTACGTGAAATTGTATTTTTTTTTAAATATTTTTTTATGTGTCAATAAAATAATGTATTTTTTTTAAAAATGAATAGGAACACTAACTTGTAGAAACATGAACAATAAAGCTGACCAATACAGAAAAATTAATCTAACTGTGTACAAATAAAAAAAAAATCATAAAAAACATACAAAAAGAATGGTTTAAAAAAATGTGATAATCGAAATTTAAGTGGCTTATAGGTTATATGACATGTGGCTCCGTCTTGTTGATATCAGTTTGCACATAGTTTTTGTCGGTTGTTTTAAGTTAAATTGTGCTTTTTCATTAAAAAAAAATATATTTTAATTACATTTTTTATTTGTTTTATCTGTAAATCAATAATATATTTCTTTAAATAATGTGAATTTCTTTAAACGTACTAACTGGTAGAAACATGAACGTTAAAGACGACTAATGCAGAAAAAGTTATCTAACAGTGTACAAATCATAAAAGAAAATAAAAAATCTTCTAAAAAAATGGTTTAAGCGGTTTGTAGGTTATATGAGATATGGCTCCGTCTTGTTGATATCAGATTGCTCAAAGTTTGTTGGTAGTTTTAAGTGAAATTGTGCTTTTTTTAAAGAAAGTTATTTTAATTACATTCTTTATTATTTGTTTTATCTGTAAATAAATGATGTATTTTTTAAATAATGAGTAGGAGCACTGAGTTGTAGAAACATGAACATTTAAGAAAGAAAACATTTACTAATAAATGATTTAAGAAAATTTGAAGATCGAAGTTTAAGCGGTTTGTAGGTTATATGAGATATGGCTCCGTCTTGTTGATATCAGATTGCATAAAGTTTATGTTGGTAGTTTTGAGTGAAATTGTGCTTTTTTTTAAAGAAAATTATTTTAATTTCATTTTTTATTATTTGTTTTATCTGTAAATATTTGTTTAATTAATGAGTAAAATCACTAACTGGTAGAAACATGAACAATAAAGATGACTATTGCAGAAAAAGTAATCTAAGAGTGCACAAATCAAAAAAAGAAAAAAAAATTACTAAAAAATCATTTAAGAAAAATTGAAGATTGAAATTTAAGCGGTTTCTAGGTTATATGAGATATGGCTCCGTCTTGCTGATATCAGATCCCACAAAGTTTTTGTTGGAAGTTTTAAATGAAATTGTGCTTTTTTATTAAAGAAAATTATTTTAATTTCATTCTTTATTATTTGTTTTATCTGTAAATAAATAATGTATGTTTTTCAATAATGAGTAAAAGCACTAGCTTGTAGAAACATGATTAAAGAAAGAAAAAAAGTAGTAAAAAATTTTTTAAGGAAATTTGAAGATCGAAGTTTAAGCGGTTTGTAGGTTATATGAGATATAGTTCCGTCTTGTTGAAATCAGATTGTTCAAAGTTTGTTGGTAGTTTTAAGTGAAATTGTGCTTTTTTTTAAAAGAAAGTTATTTTAATTACATTATTTATTATTTGTTTTATCTGTAAATAAATAATGTATTTTTTTAAATAATGAGTAAGAGCACTAACTGGTGAAAACATGAACATTAAAGATGACTAATGCAGAAAAAGTAATCTAACAGTGTACAAATCATAAAAGAAAATAAAAAATCTTCTAAAAAAATGGTTTAAGCGGTTTGTAGGTTATATGAGATATGGCTCCGTCTTGTTGATATCAGATTGCTCAAAGTTTGTTGGTAGTTTTAAGTGAAATTGTGCTTTTTTTAAAGACAGTTATTTTAATTACATTTTTTATTATTTGTTTTATCTGTAAATAAATAATGTATTTTTTTCAATAATGAGTAAAAGCACTAGCTTGTAGAAACATGATTAAAGAAAGAAACAAAGTAGTTAAAAATTATTTAAGGAAATTTGAAGATCGAAGTTTAAGCGGTTTGTAGGTTATATGAGATATAGTTCCGTCTTGTTGATATCAGATTGTTCAAAGTTTGTTGGTAGTTTTAAGTGAAATTGTGCTTTTTTTTAAAGGAAGTTATATCAATTACATTATTTATTATTTGTTTTATCTGTAAATAAATAATGTATTTTTTTAAATAATGAGTAAGAGCACTAACTGGTAGAAACATGAACATTAAAGATGACTATTGCAGAAAAAGTAATCTAACAGTGTACAAATCAAAAAAAGAAAAAAAAATTACTAAAAAATCATTTAAGAAAAATTGAAGATTGAAATTTAAGCGGTTTCTAGGTTACATGAGATATGGCTCCGTCTTGTTGATATCAGATTGCATAAAGTTTTTGTTGGTAGTTTTGAGTGAAATTGTGCTTTTTTTTAAAGAAAATTATTTTATTTTCATTTTTTATTATTTGTTTTATCTGTAAATATTTGTTTAATTAATGAGTACAAGCACTAACTGATAGAAAAATGAACAATAAAGATGACTATTGCAGAAAAAGTAATCTAACAGTGTACAAATCAAAAAAAGAAAAAAAAATTACTAAAAAATCATTTAAGAAAAATTGAAGATTGAAATTTAAGCGGTTTCTAGGTTATATGAGATATAGCTCCGTCTTGCTGATATCAAATTCCACAAATTTTTTGTTGGTTAGTTTTAAATGAAATTGTGCTTTTTTATTAAAGAAAATGATTTTAATTTCATTCTTTATTATTTGTTTTATCTGTAAATAAATAATGTATTTTTTTCAATAATGAGTAAGAGCACTAGCTTGTAGAAACATAATTCAACAAAGAAAAAAGGTACTAAAAAAGATTTAAGAATATTTGAAGACCAAAGTTCAAGCGGTTTGTAGGTTATATGAGATATGGCTCCGTCTTGTTGATATCAGATTGCTCAAAGTTTGTTGGTAGTTTTAAGTGAAATTGTGCTTTTTTTTAAAGAAAGTTATTTTAATTACATTATTTATTATTTGTTTTATCTGTAAATAAATAATGTATTTTTTTAAATAATGAGAAAGAGCACTAAGTTTTAGAAACATGAACAATAAAGATGACTAAGACAGAAAAAGTAATCTAAAAAGTGTACAAATCAAAAAAGAAAACAAAAAATCTACTAAAAAAATGGTTTAAGCGGTTTGTAGGTTATATGAGATATGGTTCCGTCTTGTTGATATCGAATTGCACAAAGTTTATTGGCAGTTTTAAGTAAAATTGTGCTTTTTTTAAAGAAAGTTATTTTAATTTCATTCTTTATTGTTTGTTTTATCTGTAAATAAATAATATATTTTTTTAAATAATGAGTAGGGGCACTAGCATGTAGAAACATGAACATTAGAGAACGAAAAAATTTACTAAAAAATGGTTTAAAAAATTTAAAGATCGAAGTTTAAGCAGTTTGTAGGTTATATGAGATATGGCTCCGTCTTGCTGATATCAGATTGCTCAAAGTTTGTTGGTAGTTTTAAGTAAAATTGTGCTTTTTTTTTAAAGAAAGTTATTTTAATTGCATTATTTATTATTTGTTTTATCTGTAAATAAATAATGTATTTTTTTAAATAATGAGTAAGAGCACTAACTTATAACTTATAGAAACATGAACAATAAAGAATAATGTAGAAAAAAATAGAAAAAATCTACAAAAAGAGTGGTTTAAGAAAATGTGAAGGTTTAAGTTTGAGCGGTTTGTAGGTTATATGAGATATGGCTCCGTCTTGTTGATATCAGTTTGCTCAAAGATTACGGTGATAGTTTTAGACCAAACTGTGCGATTTTAAAAAAAAATAAAATAATGTGTTTTTTTTAAATAATGAGTAGGAGCCCCAAATTGTAGAAACATGACAGTTTTATTGTTAATTTAAAATATAATGCAATAAATATAAATGGTTACGTTATAAAAGAAAGTCTAGTATCACATAGTAACAAATTAAGGTTCCTAATGTTTTGTAACACCTTTTTTGGAGATTAATTAATAACTAACAAGCCCCCTGTTAATAAGTACCTAACCTCAAATAATATCCGGCCAAAAAATCGTAAATATAATAAAATAATTATAGAGTCGTTGATATTTTATGATTTATTAGTAGCTATTAACCTAGAATTTTTTTATTTATGATTAAAATTTTAATTAATATAGACATCGTAGGGTGTCAAAAGAGGGGTGTTGGTTTAGCAAGTTAGGTAAGCTCTATCCGGTTTCGAGCTTCAACGAACATCGTCCCACACATTTTTATTAATTTATGTAAGTCGAAAATTGAAATTATCATAAACTTTATTTATTTTCGTGTCTAATAATAAAGTTGTTTTATAGTAATTATCTCACCGTCACAACAAAAACAACAGAATTAATCAAACATTTTCTGTTATTTTTTTCCAATTTTTGTTTTGATTGAGATAAAGGAGATAGGGGGTCTAATTGGGCGTGAAAATTCTCATCCTAAAAGTCTATAATTTTGTTACAAAATGCCTTTCTTTAGGTCAAAAATTTTTTTTTCGCTTCGGTTGGTACGTTTGACGTTACGTAGTAAGAGCGGTTAATTACACCTGTAATTAGTGATTTTACCGTTTTATTTCGAAGATAATGCACACACGGAGAGTGGCATTATGCAAAAGAGAAGAAAAATTTAGATCGGTGATAAAGATTTCTTCAATTAAGATCGTACCGAGCGATTATATAAAAAGTTCACGGCCCTTTTGTGTACGTAAGAAGAGGAAAGTTGAAGGCTACATCAAAAACCGCATTATAATAATATTTAAGTGTAACACTCAAAAAAAAAATACTATTAATTATCAAGACACCGGTGCCATTTATTATCTTAAGTACTTTTGTAACATTAAATAAATTCTGTAATTTTTTAAAAAGAAAAAGTAGATCTTGTATATCAGCCCTCTTGATTTATATAGGTTTTTTATTAAATTGAGCCTGTCATTCTTTGTGAAATATACCAATCAATTTGGTTTTGCTGGAGGTCATTTAAATTTGTTGTTACATTATACAAGCTATTTATTAAGTAAATAACAATACAGGATAGGATATTATTGTCTATGTTTATGTCATTTTCAAAAATAGGAAATCACTAGCGATTTTGCAAGTGATATTGTCATTGAAGTTTCCGGTTTATGGACTTTTGCACGAATGACATTGAGTGATATATAATTTTTGTAATTTTTTTTTGTCTAAATTAGCATTCAGCTGGAATTTCCTTTCACCAACTGGAGCACTATTTGCCTTATTTCAATTAAGTCTTGGGAAACTTTGAAAATTTAAAATATAGTCTTCTGATGAAGCCTTTGAAAATGACAGAAAGTGAAAGTAGAATAAAACCCATTGGAAAAGAAAGACAATATAACAAAAATAACATAGAAAATATTAAATAATATAGTTTTTGAAAATAATCTACGAGCGATTTGAGGTCGGAAAGTGGAAGAGGGTGAGCTTTTAAGGGTAAAATTTGATAAAAAATATTAAATGACAAATGGTTGTAGGTAATCAAAAGATCTACAATTTTTGTATCTACACTTTTTTTTGCATAATTTCATTTCAAAACTTGTGTGGAAAATTAAAATAACTACGGTTTTGGTTTTTTATTTTTAACTTCTACAATGAAATTTTTTACTTTTTTATGTCCCAAACACATTTAGGGCATGTAATTTTTTTAATTTCAAATATTTATTATTTTATCTTATTTTGACTTAATATTGAAAAAGCACGCTAGTTTTCAATCAAAAACTCAAAATATTTGCTTTTTTAAAAAACTGGTGAGGTTTTTTGTTCGTTCAAATCTCTACTTTTTAATAATGTAAAAAAATATACATTACTTTAGTATTTTTTTTTCGGAAAATGCAAAAAAGACTCGAATTTTTTTTTAATTACTAAGTATACTTTTGATCTATTTTTTAATTCTCAAATTATTGCTTTATTTACTTAAAAAACGTAAGATTTAATGTTACACTGTTCAGTTAGTTTATAGCGGTCATGTTTAACATTACAGCTGTCCAAGCAAGCTATGGTAATTATACGTCCGTTTGGTGAGGTACCGAATAATACAGTCATAAACCATCATCAACCACTTTAAAAAGTTAATAGTTTTATATAGGGTTGGTAAAATTTTTACATGCTCTTGTTTGCTTGGTCAACCATATCTGTCATTTCGTAGCAGCTGCACAAATTGTCATTATTGTGTATCTTACACGCATTGCAATAAAAAAAAAGTATAGAAACAAGCAAGATCACAGTTTCTGACACACAACAGGTGTTTTTTTTTATTTGGCTTCGAAGACTGCCATGAATGTTCAACTTTGAATTGTGAAGCTTTACCATCGAATCTAGTTGACAGTTATTGATTTGACATCTGAACCTAACCTAACCTCACTCTTAATTTAATGAATCGATAGTTCAACACGTTAATGAGATTGAATGAAAAGTACTTTTAGTGTTATTACAATATTGAAAAACTGTTGTTGGTCAAATATATCAAAAATTCTTAGTAGAATTAATTTAGAGCTGTACAAGTTCTGGATTGTATTACCCCTCTTGTTCTTCCTGAAGATATTACTTTAAATATAGAGCAAAACGTTTTGTGATAAACCTTCACTTGTTCCTACTTTCTCAGTAGACAAAACGTTGCAGATTTATTAATTTTTGATCATTTTTCATACCTTAAAATAATAAGATTTTTGTTAAAAACTTGTTGTCCTATTTTAGCATTGTACAATTTTTGGATTGGAGCACACTGTCTGGTCTTCCTGAAGAAGTCACTTTAAAGAAATAGCGAAACGTTTGCTTTTGGTACATTTTATTATCTTTAAAAACTCTTATTGTTCAAATCTCAGAAAATATCTTGTAGAACTATTTTAGAACTGTACAAATTTTGAATTGCATTACTCCCTTTACTCTTCCTGAAGATACTAATTGAATAGTAGGCAAAACGTTCCATGTTTATTATCGTGAAATAATGATTTTTCTGTTAGAAAGTTGTTGTCCTATTGTACTATTTTTCGATTGGAGCACTCTATCTGGTCTTTCTGAAGAAGTCACTTTAAAAAAATGGCAAAACGTTTGCTTTTGGTTTATTTTATTATCTTCAAAACTGTTATTGTCCAAATCTCAGAAAATATCTTGTGGAACTATTCTAGAAATGTACAAATTTGGAATTGCACTACTCCCTTTACTCTTCCTGAAGATACTACTTGAATAGTAGGCAAAACGTTTCATGTTTATTATCTTGAAATAATGATATTTCTGTTAGAAAGTCGTCGTCCTATTTTAGCATTGTACTATTTTTGGATTAGAGCACTATGTCTGGTCTTCCTGAAGAAGTCTTTTTAAAAAAATAGCGAAACGTTTGCTTTTGGTACATTTTATTATCTTCAAAAACTGTTATTGTCCAAATCTCAGAAAATATCTTGCGCAACTATTCTTGAACTGTACAAATTTTGAATGGCATTACCCCTTTTACTCTTCCTGAAGATACCACTTGAATAGTAGGCAAAACGTTTCATGTTTATTATCTTGAAATAATGATATTTCTGTTAGAAAGTCGTCGTTCTATTTTAGCATTGTACTATTTTTGGATTGGGGCACTATGTTTGGTCTTCCTAAAGAAGTCTGTTTAAAAAAATAGCGAAACGTTTGCTTTTGTTACATTTTAATATCTTCAAAAACTGTTATTGTCCAAATCTCAGAAAATATCTTGTGGAACTATTCTAGAACTGTACAAATTTTGAATTGCATTACCCCTTGTGCTCTTCCTGAAGATACTACTTGAATAGTAGGCAAAACGTTTCATGTTTATTATCTTGAAATAATGATTTTCCTGTTAGAAAGTCGTTGTCCTATTGTACTATTTTTGGATTGGAGCAGTCTATCTGGTCTTCCTGAACAAGTCAGTTTAAAAAAATGACGAAACGTTTGCTTTTGGTACATTTTATTATCTTCAAAAACTGTTATTGTTCAAATCTCAGAAAACATCTTGTAGAACTATTCTAGAACTGTACAAGTTTTGAATTGCATTACTCCCTTTACTCTTCCTGAAGATACTACTTAAATAGTAGGCAAAACGTTCCATGTTTATAATCTTGAAATAATGATATTTCTGTTGGAAAGTTGTCGTCCAATTCTAGTATTGTACCATTTTTGGATTGCAGCACTCTATCTGGCCTTTCTGAAGAAGTCACTGTAAAAAAATGGCGAAACGTCTGCTTTTGGCTCATTTTATTATCTTTAAAAACTGTTATTGTCCAAATCTTAGAAAATATCTTCTGGAACTTTTCTAGAACTGTACGAATTTTGAATTGCATTACTCCTTTTACTCTTCCTGAAGATACTACTTGAATAGTAAGCAAAACGTTCCATGTTTATTATCTTGAAATAATGATTTTTCTGTTAGAAAGTCGTTGTCCTATTCTAGCATTGTACTATTTTTTGATTGGAGCACTCTATCTGGTCTTCCTGAACAAGTCACTTTAACAAAATAGCGAAGCGGTTTTTTTGGTACATTTTATTATCTTCAAAACTGTTATTGTTCAAATCTCAGAAAATACCTTGTGGAACTATTCTAGAACTGTACAAACTTTGAATTGCTTTACTCCTTTTACTCTTCCTGAAGATACTACTTAAATAGTAGGCAAAACGTTCCATGTTTATTATCTTGAAATAATGATATTTCTGTTAGAAAGTCGTTGTCCTATTGTACTATTTTTGGATTGGAGCAGTCTATCTGGTCTTCCTGAACAAGTCAGTTTAAAAAAATGACGAAACGTTTGCTTTTGGTACATTTTATTATCTTTAAAAACTGTTATTGTCCAAATCTTAGAAAATATCTTGTGAAACTATTTTAGAACTGTACAAATTTTGAATTGCATTACTCCCTTTACTCTTCCTGAAGATACTACTTAAATAGTAGGCAAAACGTTTCATGTTTATTATCTTGAAATAATGATATTTCTGTTGGAAAGTTGTCGTCCAATTCTAGTATTGTACCATTTTTGGATTGGAGCACTCTATCTGGGCTTCCTGAACAAGTCACTTTAAAAAAATGACGAAACATTTGTTTTTGCTACATTTTATTATCTTCAAAAACTGTTATTGTCCAAATCTCAGAAAATATCTTGCGCAACTATTCTTGAACTGTACAAATTTTAAATTGCATTACCTTTTTTACTCTTCTTGAAGATACCACTTGAATAATAGGCAAAACGTTCCATGTTTATTATCGTGAAATAATGATTTTTCTGTTAGAAAGTCGTTGTCCTATTGTACTATTTTTGGATTGGAGCACTCTATTTGGTCTTTCTGAACAAGTCTTTTTAACAAAATGGCGAAACGTTTGTTTTTGGTACATTTTATTATCTTCAAAACTGTTATTGTCCAAATCTCACAAAATATTTTGTGGAACTATTCTAGAACTGTACAAATTTTGAATTGCATTACTCCTTTTACTCTTCCTGAAGATACTACTTGAATAGTAGGCAAAACGTTTCATGTTTATTATCTTAAAATAATGATATTTCTGTTGGAAAGTTGTCGTCCAATTCTAGTATTGTACCATTTTTGGATTGGAACACTCTATCCGGTCTTCCTGAAGAAGTCACTTTAAAAAAATTGCGAAGCGTTTGTTTTTGATACATTTTATTATCTCTAAAACTGTTATTGTCTAAATCTCAGAAAGTATCTTTTGGAACTATTCTCGAACTGTACAAATTTTGAATTGCATTACCCCTTTTACTCTTCCTGAAGATGTCACTTGAAATATTGGGCGAGACGTTTCGAGTTATTTATTTTTGATCAATTTTTTTTTGTAAAATAACGATATTTTTGTAAAAAATTCTTAAAACATCCAAAGTGTAAATATTCTACTATTGTACAACTTTATAATTGCAGCATCCCATTTGGACTTTCTGCTTATGTATAACTATTCTCGAATTGTACAAATTTTCAATAGTACTGCGTGTTGGAATTTGTACAAAATAGCGATTCTTTTGTTTTTCCTGAAGATACCACTTGAAGAAAGAGAGCAAAACGTTTTTTGTCAATTTGTTCATTTTGTAATAATGCTACTTGTTGAGAAATTTTGAAAAACACGCAATTTAAACTATTCCAGTATTGTATTCTAGTATCCTGAAGATGTCACTTATTACGGTTGACAAAGTCTTCTATATGTATCAATTTTTTGATCAGGTCATACAAATGGTTGCATTGTAGAATTCTTCAAAATGTGGAATTCACCACTCAATTTAGTTTACCTGATGATGTCACTTCAAATAGTGAGCAAAACGTCTGAATTGATCTTAAATTATGAAAGGAAAACATATGACAAGTGGAGTATTAGTTCATTTCCTTTTCCGGAAGATGCCACACCAAAAATAATGACAAAAGATAATACTATACCAATTTCTTTAGATAGTATTGTTTGCAAAAACATACTAAAAATTTTATTGCGGTAGATAAGTGTTTTAAAAGACAAAGCTATAGCTAACCAGGGCACTACGACCTCGATATTCCGTTCACTCTCACAAGCCTCGTCCATCACAGTCACCTGTGCCTCAATCGTGGGGCTTGAGGGGCACTGCAACAGCAGCAAAACAGCGCCAAGCCGACTATGATCAACTCATTTCTCAACTATCCCACAAACGTCACGTTCACCATTGTCTGCTGCAAAATTAGCTTTTTTGGCACTCTCTCTAAAAACAGTATAACTGTACACTCATTTCCTAGCTTTACCATATAGTAGGTCATGATGTTCTCTCTTGTTTTTCTTGTTAACATAAAGGTCAAAGCCAACTCGAGGCGAAAACAATGATTTAGTTTTGATGATGAATTGTGGGAGGAGTGGAGAAACATAAACAATCGTCTGTTGTCAGTCAGACATCAATTGGATTTCGGCCCAAATCGTGATTTGCCTCAACACATAAATTTATAGACGAAGGAAGCTAAGGGCGAGATTTTGGACCAGAAACAGGTACCGCCGATCTTGGACAGATCTTGATCACGAGATTGTTCTACTGACCAAATAGACAAAATACCAAAAGATTCTGAAGAAGATGTGATAGTAGATCTTTTATCTAAAATCACTTCAAATCCAAATAGACAAAGTAGTCGAAGATTCTAATGAAGATTTGATAGTAGATCTGTTATATAAAATGACAACAAAATACTTTTAATTTTAAGCTTCTGGCATCGCAAGAAGCTTGGAGGCGTGCCATGGTACTTTCTTGTATTTTATACAAAATCTTATGTCAAAATATCAACTTTCACTGCCCTACAAATTCAAAAACATTATCCTTTTTTTACCATAATGACTCACGCATAAATCCATAATTGCTCAGGATGACTTGCATTCAATAATAATAATAATCGATTTCGCAAAAATGTTTTTTCACGAAAAACCGGGTTAAACGTGTTTAAAATGTTATAATAAATCATAATTATTGCTCCCTTAACCCTTTCAGACCCTTTGGTCATAATTCTGCACACAAGTTTTATGTAGCGATTTACGCTTTATAAAATTTTAAACAACGTTTGAGCTGATTTGTGCTTAATTGTGCACCTATTTGACTTGCTAGTTGCATACTTAAAACTCAAAATCAAAATGAATAAAAGTTTTATGCCATTTTATCTAAGATGGCGTCCACTAGCAAACGGAGGGCAGGTAGGTGCATTAGTTTTATTTGTTTTATTTAGTTGGTTACATCAATGTTTATATGAAAAAAGTTTAGCCCACTATCAAGTATATTATAACGTGGAAGTCTTGCAACGAATATTCTGATACATTTTTGTAGATGTCAGCTGATAATTTGATGTGCACAATTATGCTCAATTATTCTAAAGTGGTCTAAAATTTCTAATTATATCTTTTACATAGAAGTCGTTTTTGTAACCAGTAGTTGTACTAAACATGTAATTTTAGTGCGGTTATCATTCTGCATTATTTGATTTGATTCTAGCAAAGCGTTATGACCCAGAAAATGAGAAAGATGCTGAAGAAATACTTCGAATATTTCATGAGCTGTCTGTGTCAGACATTAAGCTCAGCGATGATGAACTAGGGGATGTAGATAATGAAAATGTAATACAAACAACTAAAACTACAAGAGTTGGCGCTGATAAAGTAGGACCTCAAACCAACGAAATTCCTGAAGCCGACGAAGATGACTCGGATGATGAAGAAAATTTACCATTGTCATCACTACTTGCAGGTAACAAAACTACTGATACTATCGCTTCAAAAAAATCTGTCAAATGGTGCAGACAAGTATACAATAAACCAGAAATACACTGGGCACCAACTCAAAATGAAAATAATGAACCGATGGAGGTTCTTAGTCCGCTAAAATATTTTCAAAGATACATAACAGCAGATGCCTGTTTGAATTTTCTCGATGGAAATCAAGAAGGAAAGCGTTGCAAGTTTAGCAGATGCAACAAGAAAACACATTTTTTCTGTGGAAAATGCAAGGTTCATCTGTGTATAAAAAAAGACAGAAATTGTTTTGTCAACTTTCACACAGCCTGAACATACGTAAAAAATAAAATAATTTAGGTTCTGTTTTTTGCAAATACATACATAGTTTCAAAAATTTTGTTGATTTTGTGTTTCTGTTTATTGTCCCTTGACCATTATAATAAATGTTACCATTTTTACGGTATCGCGTTTTATCGATATTCACTGCACATCCACTAGAATTGTGCATTATTATGCACTCAATTTTTCTCAAAAATACACTTATGTTTTGCCTAAATTAGTGTAAAGTGTTGTTCATAAAACTGTTTTCTAATAAAATTTAACAGCAATAAATTTTTTCTTGTTAAAAAATAAATCAGGTCTGAAAGGGTTAAGTGTATTATACAAGTAGAAAATAAATCATTGGGATTGTAATTATTATCCTTTCTAAAGGAATATGCCAAAAGGATGTTATAAATTAAGATTGCTATTAACGCGGCTATCACGATTCTAATATATTTTTCGTTAAATAATAATTTTCTTTTGCAGATCTAGCAGCCATTAGGAGACTACTGGATACTGAGAACACAGCAGGGACTTGTCCGTCATGCGATATGCCTTTTGATAAAGGTAAAAAAAGAAGACTTATCGATAATTGCGGTCATGAACGATGCTATTCGTGTATGTTTACAAATGAAGTTTGTCCATTGTGTTCATCTGATATACCGATTGATCAAATTGGTAAGTATTATTATATTCAGCGAGATCAACAATAAAAAAAGAGAACTTGTCAATCATGACGTTGATCTTGATATCAAAATCAAACAAATGAGTTTAATCAATTGTCAAGAAGTATCTTTAAACTGGCTCGAATTTTTTGTACAACTTACCAACCCATTTGCCAAGAAAATTGCCAAATTCTTTTAGATTTATGCCTAAGACCGTTCTTCTTTCTTCCTTTTTTGATCTAGATTTGAGAAGCACATGTTTTTTTTCTTTGGTTTACATAATTCAAAGGTTTTCTTCTTCAGTCTTTGGTCTTCATGATCTTTAGTTGGTTCTGCTCTAAAATCATTATAGAATGCTTTTAAGGTTCTAAAATATTTCTTCTTTCTTCCTTTTTTGATCTAAATTCTTCTTGGTTCTCAAAGATCTATTTGGTTGATATCAAAGAATTGATCATGAATTTTATTTATTTTTGTTTTAGATTTTTTTGTACACCCAGAAAATCTTGTAGGTTCTGTCCTAAAAATTCTTCTTCTCTCTTCTCTTTCAGATCTAGATTTTTTTGGAATTTTTTTTTTGTTTTTATGTCAAATATTTGGCAATTTTTTACAACATCAAAATCATTCAGATTTATACCTGAAACCGTTCATCTTTCTTCTTTTTTTGATCTAGATTTTTTGGAGGCACATGTTTTTTTGTTCTATGGCTTACATAATCCAAAAATCTTCTTCGTCAGTCTTTGGTCTTCATGATCTTCAGTGGGTTCTGTTCTAAAATCATTATAGAATGCTTGTAAGGTTCTGTTCTAAAATATTTCTTCTTTCTTTCTTCTCTGATCTAAATTCTTCTTGGTTCTCAAAGATCTATTTGGTTGATATCAAAGAATTGATCATGAATTTTTTTTTATTTTTGTTTTAGATTTTTTTTGTCAGAGATTAAAGACCAATTAGAATCAAGTATGTTGTACACCAAGAAAATTTTGTAGGTTCTGTTCTAAAAATTGTTCTTCTTTCTTCTCATTCAGATCTAGATTTTTTTGGGGAAAATGTCTTGTTTTTGTGTCAATGATTAACCTATTTGGCATCAAATATATTGTGAAACAACATCAAATTCATTTTGATTTATACTTAAAACCGTTCATCTTTCTTCCTTTTTTGATCTAGATTTTTTGGAGGCACATGTTTTTTTCTTGGTTTACATAAATCCAAAAATCTTCTTCGTCAGTCTTTGGTCTTCATGATCTTCAGTGGGTTCTGTTCTAAAATCATTATAGAATGCTTGTAAGGTTCTGTTCTAAAATATTTCTTCATTCTTTCTTTTTTGATCTAAATTCTTCTTGGTTTTCAAAGATCTATTTGGTTGATATCAAAGAATTGATAATGAATTTTATTTATTTTTGTTTTAGATTTTTTTGTCAGAGATTAAAGACCAATTAGAATCAAGTATGTGGTACACCAAGAAAATTTTGTAGGTTCTGTCCTAAAAATTGTTCTTCTTTCTTCTCTTTCAGATCTAGATTTTTTTGGAACTTATTTGTGTTTTTATGTCAAATATTTGGCATCAAATATTTTTTACAACATCAAAATCTTTAGATTTATACCTGAAACCGTTTATCTTTTTTCCTTTTTTGATCTAGATTTTTTGGAGGCACATTTTTTTTTTATTTGGTTTACATAATCCAAAGGTTTTCTTCTTCAGTCTTTGGTCTTCATGATCTTTAGTGGGTTCTGTCCTAAAATCATTATAGAATGCTTTTAAAGTTCTGTTCTAAAATCTTTCTTTTTTCTTCCTTTTTTGATCTAAATCTTTCTTGGTTTTCAAAGACCTATTTGGTTGATATCAAAGAATTGATAATCAATTCTATTTATTTTTGTTTTAGATTTTTTTTGTCAGAGATTAAAAACCAATTAGAATCTAGTATCTTGTACACCAAGAAGATCTTGTAGGTTCTGTCCTAAAAATTCTTCTCCTTTCTTCTCTTTTAGATCTAGATTTTTTTGGATTTTTTTATTTGTTTTTATGTCAAATATTTGGCATTAAATATTTTTTACAACATCAAAATCTTTAGATTTAAACCTGAAACCGTTCATCTTTCTTACATAATCCAAAAATCTTCTTCGCCAGTTTTTGGTCTTCATGATCTTTAGTGGGTTCTGTCCTAAAATCATTATAGAATGCTTTCAAGGTTCTGTTCTAAAATATTTCTTCATTCTTTTTTGATCTAAATTCTTCTTGGTTTTCAAAGATCTATTTGGTTGATATCAAAGAATTGATAATGAATTTTATTTATTTTTGTTTTAGATTTTTTTTGTCAGAGATTAAAGACCAATTAGAATCTACTATCTTGTACACCAAGAAAATCTTGTAGGTGCTGTTCTAAAAATTCTTCTTCTTTCTTCTCTTTCAGATCTAGATTTTTTTGGAATTTTTTTTTTTGATTTTATGTCAAATATTTGGCAATTTTTTACAACATCAAAATCATTCAGATTTATACCTGAAACCGTTCATCTTTCTTCTTTTTTTGATCTAGATTTTTTGGAGGCACATGTTTTTTTTTTGGCTTACATATTCCAAAAATCTTCTTCGTCAGTCTTTGATCTTCATGATCTTTAGTGGGTTCTGTCCTAAAATCATTATAGAATGCTTTTAAGGTTCTGTTCTAAAATATTTCTTCTTTCTTCCTTTTCTGATCTAAATTCTTCTTAGTTCTCAAAGATCTGTTTGGTTGATATCAAAGAATTGGTAATGAATTTTATTTATTTTTATGATAGATTTTTTTTGTCAGAGATTAAAGACCAATTAGAATCAAATATGTGGTACACTAAGAAAATTTTGTAGGTTGTGTCCTAAAAATTGATCTTCTTTCTTCTTTTTCAGATCTAGTTTTTTTTGGGAAAAATGTCTTGTTTTTATGTCAATGATTAACCTATTTGGCATCAAATATATTGTGAAACAACATCAAATTCTTTTTGATTTATACTCAAAACCGTTCTTCTTTCTTCCTTTTATGATCTAAATTTTTTTTTGGTTTACATATTTGGTTTACATAATCCAATTCTTCTCGTTCAGATCTAGTTTTTTTTGGAAAAATTTTTTTTTGTTTTTATGTCAATGACTAACCCATTTGGCATCAAATATTTTTTACAACATCAAAACTATTTAGATTTATACCTAAAATCGTTGATCTAGATTTTTCCAGATATTTTTGAAAACAATTTCTTGTTTTTATGTCAATGACTAATCTATTTGGCATTAAAGATATTGTACAACATCAATTTTTTTTAGTTTATACCTAAAACCGTTCTTTTTTCTTCCTTTTTCAATCTAGGTTTTTTGGTGCCAATGATCTTTTTTTGGTTGTTAGAGATATCGGCCAAATAGGTTGATATCAAAGAGTTGGTACACTATTAATTTTTTTAATTTTTTGTTCAAAAATCTTTCTTTATTTTTTTATAAATTTAATTTTTCAGATCTTGGTTGTCAAGGATTATAAACTAACTAGAATCTAGTATTTTGTAAGCTACGAACATCTTGTAGGTCGTGTCGTAAAAAAGTGCTTTTTTCTTCCTTTTTTGATCTAGATTATTTTTTTTGGTTTACATAATCCAAAGGGATTCTTCTTCAGTTTTTGGTCTTTATAATTTTTAGTGGTGATCAGCATTAAAGATTTTGAGCTAGCTCTAGAATTTAGTATTTTGTACACTACGAAAACCTTGTCCTTAAAATCATTATAGATTCTGTTCTAAAATATTTCTTTTTTCTTCCTTTTCTGTTCTAAATTCTTCTTAGTTCCCAAAGATCTATTTGGTTGATATCAAATAATTGATAATGAATTCTATTTACTTTTGTTTTAGATTTTTTTGTCAGAGATTAAAAACCAATTAAAATCTAGTATCTTGTACACCAAGAAAATCTTGTAGGTTCTGTTCTAAAAATTCTTCTTTTTTCTTCTCTTTCAGATGTAAATTTTTTTGGAAATTTTTTTTTGTTTTTATGTTAAATATTTGGCATCAAATATTTTTTACAACATCAAAATCATTCAGATTTATACCTGAAACCGTTCATCATTCTTCTTTCTTCCTTTTTTTATCTAAATTCTTCTTAGTTCTTTTAAAGATCTATTTGGTTAATATCAAAAATTTGGTACACTATAAATTTTATTTCTTTTGTTTTAGTTTTTTTTTTGTCAGAGGTTAAAAACCAATTAGAATCTAGTATGTTGTACACTACAAAAAAATCTTGTAGGTTCTGTCTTAAAAATTCTTCTTCTTTTTTCTCTTTCAGATCTACATGTTTTTGAAAAAAATACTTTTTTTTCAATATCAATGACTAAACCATTTGGCATCAAGTATTTTGCACAACATCAAATTCTTTTAGATTTATACTTAAAATTGTTCTTTCTTCCTTTTTTGATCTAGATTTTTGGGAGACCAATGTTTTTTTCTTTGGTCCAAATATCAAATATTTGGTAAACCATGATTTTTTTTTAATTTATGTTTAAAAATCTTTCTACTTTATTTTTTTTTTAAATTCTATTTTTCAAATTTTTGTTGTCAAGAATTACAAACTAACTAGAATCAAGTATTTTGTATGCTACGAAAATCTTGTAGGTTCTGTCCTTGAACAGTTCTTCTTTCTTCCTTTTTTGATCAATATTCTTTGCAAGAAAAAGGCTTTTTTCCTTTGGTTCTCAAAGATCTGCTTGGCTATTTGGTACACCATTAGTTTTATTTATTTATTGTTAGAAAAAAATTCTTCTTTGTTTCTTTTTAAATTTTTTTTTTAGATCTTTGTTGTTAGAGATTAAAAACCAAATAGAATCTAGTTGTTGTACACCACAAAAATCTAGGTTCTGTCTTAAAAATTCTTCTTCTTTCTTCTCTCTCACATCTAGATTTTTTTGGAAAAAATTACTTTTTTTATGTCAATGACTAACCCATTTGCCCTCAAGTATTTTGTACAGCATGAAATTCTTTTAGATTAATACCTAAAACCGTTCCTCTCTCTTCCTTTCTTTATTTGGATATTTTTTGGACAAAACGTTTTTTTTTTCGAATTTCAAAAGATTTATTTGGTTGATGTTTTGCACACCAAAAAAATTTCTGTTCTGAAATCCTTCTTCATCTTTTCTTATTAAATCTAGATTTTTTTTTTAATTAAAATGGTTTTTTTTGACATCAAGGATTTTGTACATCATGGAATTTTCGGATTCTGTTCAAAAATTTTCCTTTGTAGATCTAAATTCTTCTAGGGAAAAACGTTTTTTCTTTGTTTGTCAAAGACTAATCGATTTGGCATCAAATATTGTACACTATTAATTTTTTGTCTAAGCATCTTTCTTTTTAAGGAACCGAAAATTCTTCTTCATTTATTTCTGATTTGTTTTTTTTTTGAAAAAAAAAATTTTTCTTTATATTAGTATCTAAACCTATATGGTTTTCAAATATATTGAACAACATCAATTTTTTTTAGATTTACATTTACCTAAACCTGTTCTTCCTTTCTTTTTCGATTTACATTTTTTGGAGGAAAATGGTTTTTTTTTTGTTGTTGTTAAAGATATCAACCAAATAGGTTGAAATCAAAGATTTTGTACAGCCGGAATTTTTTTAATTTTTTGTTCAAAAATCTTTTTTCTTCTCTTTTTAATTTCAATTTTTTTAAAGCTTATAAATTAACTGGAATTTATTATAGGTTGTAAAATCTGGTTCTTTTTCTTCGGTTTTAAAATATTTCTTCTTTCTTCTTCTTCTGATCTAAATTTTTCCACAGAAAAATGATTTTTCTTTGGTTCTCAAAAACCTAATTTGGATTATCAAAGATTTGGTACACTATTAATTTTATTTATTTTTGTTTTAGATTGTGATTGTCAGAGATTAAAAACCAATTAGAATCTAGTATGTTGTACACCGCAAAAATCTTATAGGTTCTGTCCCAAAAATTCTTCTTTTTTCTTCTCTTTCAGATGAAGATTTTTTAGAAAAAAATACTTTTTTTTATGTCAATGACTAACCCATTTGTGATCGAGTATTTTGTACATCAAATTATTTTAGATTTATACCTAAATCCGCTATTTTGTCTTCCATTTTCGATCTAGATTCTTCTAGAGAAAGATTCAGAGATCAATAACCAATTAGAATCTAGTATGTTTTACACCACGAAAATCTTGTAGGTTCTGTCCTAAAAATTCTTCTTTTTTCTTCTCTTTCAGATGTAAATTTTTTTGGAAAAAATTTTTTATTATTAGCAATTGATTTGGTATCAAATTGGTTGTACGCCGTATTTTTTGTTCTAAAAACTTTCTTCTTTACTCTATATTAAATCTAGATTTTTTTGCAATAAAATAACTGCTTTTGTTGTCAGAGATTAAAAACCAATTGGTATCAAGTACACCTTGAAAAGTTCTGTTCTAAAACCTTCTTTTGCTGAAATTTAGATTTTTTTACAATATGGCGACTTTTTTCTTTTGACGTCAAAAACTAAGTATTAGGTACATCATTTATTTTTGATAGATTTTGTTTTAAAAGTGTTTTTCTTTTTTAAATCAAGATTCTTTTGCAAAAAAACTAACTTTTTCTTTGATGTTAAAGACTAATTCGTTTCGTATCTAATTTTTTTGTACACGATTAAATTATTTTAGCTTCTGACTTAAAATCTTTTTTCTTTATTAAATTTAAACTCTTTTTTTTTTTTAGAAAAATGAGTTTTTTTATTGTCCAAGACAAATATTTTGTTTAGCAGGAAATTCTTTTAGATTCTGTTCTTCAATAATTTTTCTTTCTTCTTTTTGGATCTAGATTTTTTTGGGGAAAAATAACTTTTAATTTTAAAATACTAATCATTAAAATACTACATGTTAAGAAGCGAAAAGAGGAAAAAAGAAGGGAAGAGCAGCAGGGGGAATAGTGGAAATAAATAAAAGAAAAAAGTCTAAAAAGGAAAGAAGAAGAGCGATTCATGGAGAGAAATATCGAAATAGACAGAAGGGGGTGGAAATTAATAACAATATACAGCAAAAAAATGTAAAAGACAATAAGAAGCAGTAGAAGAAAATACAGAAGAATTTATACTTATACGAGGAAATTTTAATGGGAGAATAGGTAAAAAAGCAGCTAGAAATTAGGAGGAAGAAAGAGGGAATCAGAAGAGAAAATTCAAAGATAAGATGGAAAATGTAAAGGGGAAAAAGTTGATGGGATGGATTGCAAAAAATGGAAGAAGAGAAGTGGACGTCTGTAGGCACTAGGGGGGTATTAGTGATAGACTATGGAATAACAACTGGGGAGGCGTGGAGGAGAGTAGAAGACTTCAGAATAGGGGACAGAATACAGTCAGACCACCTCCCTGTAGAATTATGCATAGAAGAGAAAAAACACCGGAAAGAAAAACAAATAAAGAACTGCCAAAGGTAATAATTAAAGTATGGAACGAACAAAAAGAGTACAGCAGAAAGCTAGAAAACGTTAGAATCGAGAAGAAAGAAGTACAGAAGATAGAAGTGGAACTAAAAGAAATATTAGAAAAAAAGAAGAGATAATTTATATAGCAAAGAAAAGACGATTTTCTAACATACAAAAGAAGAGATGAAATTGAAAATTTCATCTTCAAAAGGCGTTATTAGAACAGAATTAAAGGAAACAAAACGAGAACAGATTGTCAAATGAATAGGAATATAGAAAGTGAGAATATGATTCTTCCATACATGTTCAATGGGATTTAAGTTGTATCTCCGTGCTGACCACACACAACCATTGATACAATTCTGACTTTCACGTGTTTTTTGAACGAGGATCAAAAATAGTATTTTAATTAGATTTACTTGACTTATTTTTTACTTGTCCTGGTGGACTTTTGTCAGAAACATGGCATTTTAAAGCTTCCAAACTGGTTCTCTCCTTGTTTTAGAAGACTAAACCTATGTTTTCTTTCTAACAAAACATATATAGCACAAAAACGTATAAAAGAAAGGTTGAAAATAAATAAAGAGAAGAGTTCATTAAATCATATAGCACAGGAGAAGATCACCAGACAATCAAGAAAGCTAGATTCTGTAGATTAGATGTAAAGTTGATTGCGATCTATACATTTGGAGTACCCCAAGGATCTATCTTGGGACCTTTTCTGTTTCTTATATTTATTAGCGATTTTGTTGTACCAGGAAATGCTTGTTTCTTTATTTTTCTACATCTGGGGTACCTACTTCAAAGATCTATTTTAGAGCGGTTTCGGTTTCGTTTCGTCTACCAAAACAACTAGGTTCTACTAGTTGTAACACAAATGCAGTTTTTCCGGTAACAGAATTGCCAGTAACAGTACTCCTGGTACTGGCGTTGCTACTAAATCTTCTATTTCTTATGTTGGCCCATGACGAGAAGATCTGGTTTTTGATGGGCTACTTCAAAGTTGTTCTATAGAAATGACTGTGGACATCTTTTGTTTGTTTTCCTAGTTTATAATCTATATGAGATCTTATGTTTACTTTTTTAAACTCTGCAATGCGGGCCCTCTTCTACCCTTCCTCTTCTTTCATATCAATTAAATTTAATACGAGCTTCGAAATCTCAGCCAGCCTCGAGAATGTTAACATTCTTGACATTTATATCATGTTAGATCTCAACGATAAGTTAACATGTAATAACCGTCTAGAACTTTTATTTTGTTAGTTATTAATGCAGACTTCACATTTCATTAAGAAAAAAATCAAAGGCTAAATAAAACAACAGAAGAAGATAATTACTCTTAGATCAGAGCCTTCAATCATTCTAATTGAAACGTAATTGACTGCTCTATTGGAATTCTAATTAGCACGTGCATATGGTGGTACCCTAGAGGCTACTTATTGACTTTATTAATAGATTTGTGTTATAAGAATATAAGAAAAATGATCTATAATTTATACGTTTGTTCTAGATGGTCAACACAGGATGGGTTGTATGGGCCTAAGAGGCTCCGAAATAACACTATACGGTGAATCCCCGACCCATCAAGAAAAAAATGACCGCATAAATCCAAATCGGAATAAAGTTAAAACTAACGGACATTTTTCAACATTTATGCAGGTAGGGTCTTTACCTTCAAACATCTTTCGAATTCAATCAATTGTGTCTTGTTTAGTCTCGCCAAGATGTCACGACTTCAGAAATTGGCCATCCGGAAAAACTTCCAAAAACTCGACCCACAAATCCACGAGGTCGCCTCGATCAAGGGGTTATGACACAAAGTTGTCCAACACCGCCGCAAACTCGCCGAAAGTTTTTCCTTAGTCCAAAGGCTCTTCGAAGTCCGTTCACTCAACGAAATTCCAGACAACCACCTGTAGATTCAGCGTCTTCTGGTAGGTACTTCACATCTTCAGCAATAATCTTTTTGACGTCTTTCTAAAGCTTTCGGTTCAGAAATGGAGAGTGCAGAACTGTAAATACATTAATATTTCAGCTCTTATGACATCTTCTGCTACTTCAACCGAAAGCCGCTATTGGCCTAGCGTAGTACTGGGCAAGATACGCTCCTTATGGTCAATGGGAACATCTGGACCAAGCGCTGGGTTAAATCAACTTGTTTCAGGCACGGTCTATTTGATTTCGCATGATTTGCATGTTCGCGCACTTTTTTGTGTTGGCACTATTTTTGTTTTGTTTTTATGTGTGACCAAATGTGGAGAAGCTTCTACTTCTAATAATGTTGGTACTATTACAGATGATGAAGCGTCGGTGAAACCCCATCCGCCAAAGAAATCTTCCGAGAATGATATGTATATGAGACTTGGATTACTTCTTGGTGATGGTGCGAGACGAAACAAAAGAATTCAAGCTAGTAGAAATAACCATGAATCGTGTTCCTCTTTAGCCAGCTATGATCCAGCGACTTTGTCTACTAATACCAGTCCAGTGTCGACTCTAACTGGTTCTTCTGAGGATCAACATAGAATTAATCCCTCTTCCGAAAGTGTTGGATCTTTGATGTCAATGTCCATGTCAGGGCAAAGCAATTGCAGTAGTAGCCCTGTCAGTAGAAGACATAGCGTCACAAGTAAGCCGCCTACCTTTGCTTAATATTTTAGACTTATCTTCTCAATTACATCTAGCTGGTCCCGTAGAAGATCTCACCATGTTTCGCAATCGACGAACATGTATCAGAAGATCAGCTCGTACCACTACCATCAAAGGCCCCATTGATCCAAAAATTCGCTTCGCCCAATACCGGCAGCTTACCCTAAAACCTCTTTTCTTTGAAGTACCCCATCAAGAGCCAGATCCTCTCTTCATGGGTCGACATTGGTTGATTAAAGAGATCGAGGATTTAGTAGCAACGCCAGCACCAGGAGTACTTGTTACTGGCAATCCTGGTACCGGAAAAACTGCATTTGTGCTACAATTAGTGGAACATAGTTGTTTTGGGAGACGAAAAGATCAAATACCACCAATTGCAGAACGTTTAAAATCTCTAGCGGGAAATATAGTGGCGTATCATTTTTGCCAAGCGGACAATAATAATACGTGTTTAGTACCTGACTTTATTCATTCAGTGGCGGCTCAATTGTGCCAGGCCCCTCAATTGGCAGCCTATAGAGACTATCTTTTAAGTGAAACGCATTTACAAGATGTTTTATCGCTGAAAGAGTGTATAGCGGATCCTGATTTGGCACTTACCCGAGGAGTATTGGAACCTTTGGCAATGCTGCGACGAGTGGGGAAGCTAGAAAATCTAAATTGTATTATCCTAGTGGATGCATTATGTGAAGCAGAATACCACAGGCCGGATCATGGAGACACCATAACTTCATTCCTTGTCAAACATTCTCCAAACTTTCCCTCTTGGCTAAAAATCATTGCAACAATCCGCAGCCAGCTACAAGAAGTGACCAAACAACTACCATACACTAGAATCTCTCTAGACAATACCCCAGTGAACGACAACGTCGGCAAAGACATTCTCAGCTACGTCAACTTCCGTTTGACCAACAGTCCCAGTATTCAAAGCAATATTAGCGCTTCTATTGGTGGCAAAACTGATAAATTTGCCCATCATTTGCTAAGCTTAAGCAACGGTTCCTTTCTCTTCGTCAAATTGACATTAGATCTAATTGAACGTGGGCATTTAGTGGCTAAATCTTCAAGCTACAAAGTACTGCCGGTGACCCTAGCTCAAATATATCTTCTCCATTTTAATTTAAGATTTCCTACAGTGCGCAGCTTTGAGAAAGTCACCCATATTTTGAGTGTGTGCCTTGCAGCTTTATATCCTTTGACTTTACTTGAAATTTATTATTCGGTTAATGCTTTACTAGTTGATAAGTTTCTTCCGTGGCCAGAGTTTTTCCAACGTTTTAAGCTTTTGGGAGGTTTTCTTGTAAAGCGCTTAGACAACACATATATGTTTTTCCATCCCTCATTCAGAGAATGGTTAATTCGACGAGAGGATACCGAAAATTCGAAATTTTTGTGTGATTTACGTGCTGGTCATGCGGGCATTGCTTTTCGATTATCTCGTGTTCAATCTCCTTTGGATGAAGAAAAGACTTTGGAGTTGGGGCATCACATTCTCAAGGCTCATGTGTATAGAAACGTCAATCCGCCAATCACATCACGCGATTTGCAAGCGTATTGGGTTGGTACTGTGTCAGATAGTATTTCAGCGGCTTTGGCAACATTGCGTAATATCTATAGTCCGAATGTGAAAGTTACAAGACTCTTACTTTTGGGTGGGGCTTCGCCCAATCACATGACTGGATTTTTGGGCAATGCCCCAATTTTGTGCGTCTACGCACACGAAGGGATTGTACCAATGGTATCGTTGCTTCTGGAATTTGGTGCTGATGTGGAATTGACCAACAACCAAGGCTCAACTCCACTATCCCTAGCGGCAGCTAAAGGTCACTGTGATATTGTAAGACATTTAATTGCGGCTGGAGCAAGCCCTGGACATGTAGATGCTACCAGTTTTTGTCCGCTTGTACATGCAGCGCGTAATGGGCATTTAAACGTTGTTGGGTATTTGCTGGCTTGTGATTGGCTTACGCGGAATGAAGAAGAAGTGGGATTGGCCGAAGCAGCACAGCAAGCCCTTGTAGGAGCGGCAAGTCAAGGGCATGTAGAAATTGTTGAGTACTTACTTGACATGTCTGAAGTTAATGTTGATACTGTTGATGGAGTTATGGGAGAGACTGCGTTGACAGCGGCTGCAGCGAATGGTTGCCATAGTGTATGTACAACGTTGATTGGAAGAGGAGCTGGACTTATGGTTTGTAACAAACGAGAGATGGCACCGCTGAGTTTAGCTGTTAAGGAGGGCCATTGGGCTGTCGCAGAGCGGTTAATTCAAGGCTCGGCTGCTATTGAGCAAGCTGATAATATGGGGCGTAGCCCCATCATGTTGGCAGCAGGCGAAGGACATGTAGGACTAATCGAATTATTGCTAAACAAAGGTAAGTTCAACCAGTGTTTTTTGATGTGAAACATCTATAGCCGCGAGTAAAACCTATGGTTGCCTATTCTCTTTATACTCGGTCCGGTGTCAGATCATCTCGCTCGCCATACCAAGCTTGGATATCTACAGTGTACGTTTGTAACATACTTCAGTTATCATTTTTAGACCTTGTCGTCTCTCGATGTTTCACATCTGCTGGGCATCCCCTGAGGGCTCACTCTTTTTTCATAAATGGTTTAACTGTTTTTTTTATAGGTGCAGAAATTAACAAAGAGGACCGCGAAGGGTTGTCGCCGTTGTCCTGGGCCTGTCTTCGTGGAAAAATTAAAGCCGTTCAAAGCCTACTGGAGCGTGGCGCCAACATCAACCATACTGACAAAACAGGTCGGACTCCTCTAGATTTAGCAGCGTTTCAAGGCAACCCTGGGGTAGTGCAGTTACTCCTCGATAGTGGGGCTATCATTGAACACGTTGACATCAACGGTATGCGTCCACTTGATCGCGCAATTGGGTGCCGCAACATACAAGTTGTGCAGTGTTTTCTCAAAAAAGGGGCCAAATTGGGACCGGCAACATGGGCTATGGCTGCAGGCAAGCCAGATATATTGTAAGATACTTTTAAGCCGATTGAGGATTTTGTTGTAATTTGGTATGTTTCCAGGCTAATCCTTCTTAATAAGCTACTTGAAGATGGTAATACTTTATACCGCAAAGGTAGATTACGGGAGGCGGCTCATAGGTACCAATATGCCCTGAAGAAGATTCCCAATGATGATCAAGGCGACCATCATAAGAACTTCAGACAACTTCATATCAATTTTCTTCTGAATTATTCGAGATGCAAGCGAAAACTTAATGTAAGTGTACTTAACTTTTACGCTTATCAACAGACAGTACTCCGAAGCCGGGCCATTTGATCTGGTGGCTTTGAATCCCAATTTGAGTTTTTTATTGTAAAGAAAAAAGCTTTCGTCTGGCCGCGGATGTTTGGGAATCTAAGAAACACACTATTGACATGGCAAATATGCATGTCAGCAATAATAAATTATTCTGTAGATTTAACAATATTTGTTGATAGGTTGTCATAAAGTTGGTTAGGTTGGACTCTAAAACAAAAGATATTGTAACCATGTCAATAATTGAGGTTAGGTCAGCTTATATTGACACTCTTATTATCAAATTTTACGCATAATCATCGTGAAGAGTTTGTCATTCTGAAATGAAGTTGTTGCGTCTTGCGGACTAGTAAAGTTGCACTGGTAAAGTCGTGCATGTTTCTAAAATTATTAGATTTTAGCGATAGCATGGTTGTTCGACATGCGGTGTTTACTCATTACTGACTGCTTTATTCATTATAGGAAGCTCAAGACGCTTTAGAACTAGCCAATGACGTGTTGACAATGGCGCGAGACTCCTACGAGGCTTACTATTCCCGCGCCAAGGCGAACCTAGACTTAAAGCTCTACGAGCACGCTCTCTGTGACCTACGCGAAGCCCTACGCCTGGCCCCAGCCCAGAACGCCGAGGTGAGAAAAGTGCTAGCCCATCTCCGGGATGAAATTACAAATAAAATGTCAACCCCAATTGGCCGAATGACGAGCCACCGAGACTTGGCCATTTCTGTCGACACCTTACACGAATAAAAAAAAATAAAAACCAAAAAAAAAAAAGAAGGAAGAATAAAAGAAAACGCAAAGTGCCTTTGGAAGACTGATCTTATTCGAAATTTTTATGTTGATATGTTGTATATATTATTTATTTTACTGTTATTATTGGGTCATTTCTATCATTCCCATTTCTTTTTTGTTATTTATGTTTCTTTTTTATGGTGGTAGAACTGCTATTATCTTACAGAATAAGTTGGAAAGTGTAGAAGCTACCTAATGAATATGCTGGAGCGTCAAAATTAAATAGTTCCTGAGAGCGTATTTGACAGATTTTGTTTTTTTTATATTTATTATTGTATTTTTGTGCCAAGCATATTATTTATTGCAGTATTTTAATGGACAGTATAACTGTTTGTTGTGTGAAAAAAATCAAAAGGAAAAAAAAAGTACAGTAAAGGTGCTATTTATATACAAGAAATTGTCATTATAACAAATTTATAATAAAGAAATAATTCATTTGTTTTTTGTTTTTTTTACAAATTCTTTTCTTTTAGCCTATAAATACTTATTTTATTCTCGTTTTGTGTTATTTATGTGTTAACGTAGTGTATAAAGTAAATCGTTGTTTATCGATTAAAAGTGAGGTTAGGTGCAGATGCCAAATTAATAGCTGTCAGTTTGATTCGATGGTAAAGGCACGTTTACATCTCAACACACAATAACTTTAAAAAACTTAATTGGAAACTTAACAATTATTCAGTAAACTTGTAAAATATTCTAAATAAACAAATTATATCAATAATTAATCAGCCACAACCTTACAAACGAAAAAAAATTGTTACATAGCCCCACTTTTCTAACAAAAGCTGATTGCAGGAGAAAGAAAACAATCTATAATAGTAAAAAAAATCTAATAATTAAATAGGTCCTTCAGCGGGCTTTCAACTACCAAATAAACTAAAAAAAAGACAATATTAACGTGTTAACTGTCAAAAAATACTGTCATTTGTCAAAATTTTTACAAAAAAACTAAACAAGTTACATATACTACGTCATAATTTTAAACAAAGTAAAAACAGAAACTTGTTAACTGTCAAATAATGATGTTATTTGTCAAAATTTTTACTAAAAACCAGAGATATAAACGAAGAAGAGACAAAATTTAATAAGCGCCGACTGTCTAGAATTAGATACCGTCATTTTTCATCAATGTGAAAAATTCAAAAATTATACAGCGTAATAAACAATAATTTTTAGAGTTGGCAACAGTTTTTAGAGCGTTTTTAATTTGTCAGTTGCAACACTGTAGCCGAATACGCTTGTTTTGAAAATATTTAACATAACACGCTTAAAAAAATTGTAGGTTATGTCACAGCGACTATTTTTTTAATTGGAATTTGTAATAATGTTGTGAGTGTCAAAGGTGTTACCCATCGACAACGGAAAGTGTTCAAAGTGTCAAAATATTTATAAAATTTTTCAGTTTTTTTATTTTTAAATTTTAAATACATAGTTTGGTCTCAAAAACAAAAAATGTTGGTGGTGGAAGCTTATTTTTGCAATGGCCACTGAGTTAATAATTAATAGTAGATTATTAGACATTTTGTTTAAAAAACTTTGATTGCTGCAATAAGATACCGAGACGAGATTTTATAGCCACTTTTTGCACAGCTTTATGACGAAGGGTACTTTCAGCAATTTTATTTTTTTGTTTGTTAAAACATTAGAAGTGCTTTCAAGTGCTTTTAATTTAATTGCATTACCGTGTTGAACTACCAATTAAATAAATTAAAAGTGAGGTTAAATTTGGTTCAAATGACAAATTAATAGCTGTCACATCTATTCGATAGTGAAGATACGTTTACAGTTCAAAGTTAAACATTCATGGCAAGCTTTAAAGTCAAATGAAAAAAAACTGAAATTGAAAGAATATTTGTTTTTTTACTTTTCAGTACTGATTGTTTTCTTCACCTCGCTTTTTTAGTGTCTTCTTTTTCTATAATTTTGTTTAATCTGTTTATTATTATTTTTTCTACTCATTTTCTTATCTTTTTTTTTGTTTTACAAATTACTTTTTGATCACTCTTTTCTTAATTAATTATTTAGAAATTAATATAATTAGAAATAAATAATTATCAATCCTTAATAGTTTTTGTTTTGACAACTTTAATAATTAGTTGTCTATACACTTGCTGTCTTAAATTACAGATTCACCGTCACCGACTCTAGCGTGACGCGTGATGTTTGCTATTGTAAAATTAAAACACTTCTAAAAAAACTTTTATTTAAAAAAATAATAGATGCTTTCTAAGTTCGGCGCCAAAACTTGTCATAAATGTTTGACTTTAAACTGTGAACGTATCTTCACCATCGAATTAAAGTGACAGTTATTAATTTGACATCTGAACCTAACCTCATGAACGTATCTTCACCATCGAATTGAAGTGACAGTTATTAATTTGACATCTGAACCTAACCTCACTTTTAATTTAATGAATCGAAAGTTCAACACATTAATAAGATTTGATTAAAAGCACTTGTAGTGTTATAACAAGCAAAAAAATAAACTTTAAGCAGTTAATGTTTCATTAAAAAAATTGTTTCAATAATTCATCAACTTGATAACCGTTTCGAAAAATTTTTGTTTTTTTAAAACGATGTTCTTTTATTTTAATAAAACCATAGCAACCAAACAATGAGACTAATTCAAATTCAAAATATGAGATAATCGGCGGGGGCAACGCTACCAACCGAAAAATAAGTAAAAAACTAAATCATTATAAAATTGTACCTAACTAATTGTTTTAAAATTATACAAACAGATAGGCATGGCCAACTATGACCTTAAATTAAAAAAAAAACAAAATTATAGTATCTTTGAAGCAAAAAAAGTGATAAAATGCTAATTTTGTTGACTTTAAAACAAAAGAAGGGACTTTTCAAGCAGGCTATGATTTGACGTATGATTTATTTGTGTGCATCCCCGGATATAGCTCGAAAGAGAATTTCTATGACCGTGTATTGATCTAGAGTGTATTACTGGTTGCCGAATAGACAATTTTAAAAATAAAAGAGCGCTTTTTGGCGGCAAAGTTTCGCTTTTTTTTGTTTTTAAATAGAATATTTTAGTAGAAATTTGAAAAAAAAACTAATAAATTATTAATTATTGATTATTTTGGTTTTAAAAGTTCTAGAGTGCTTAAAATTGCTCTACTGACATTTTCTTCACTTAAAACCCATAATAAACAAACATGACCTGTACCGTTACATCCATCATTCGATATAAAAGTTAAACAAAACCCAGCGGTTAGAAAAGACCCATTAAAGCCCCCATCCACAGGTGGAACAAAGACAACAAATGTAGAGAAAATTGGTGGGGGAGTTGTTTGATACCTGTAGAGTTCAGTAGAGTTTTACTCTATCAACAGTGCAAACGTCATAGATTAATGAGTTTTCGCGTCTAAATACGAATTTTCCGGTGGTAAATCGAGTGCTTTTTGAGTGAGAAAATAAATAAAAAAAAAATCAAGTGGGCTTTGCTTGGTGGGAAACAAGTGTGTCAGTGTGCAGTGATGATGGAATTTGAAAAAAAATAATTCGTTCGAAAAAAAGAATTTTCGGAAAAAAATTAACACAAAATGTATAAAGAAAGGTCAGTAATAAAAATTAATCAATTTAAGGAGAAAAAAAAATTACATTCACTTCCGGATTTGTTTATACAATGAGATCACTAAATTATGATATTTATTCATAATAAAAAAAAACCTAACGAGAAAGTGTTTTTAATTAATCAATTAATTAATTAATTATCAATTTAATAATTTAAGTGTGCCCCATCAATAAACAAATCTAGTACAAAAGCCTTGAGTTCCAATGAACAAATCAAAGAACAAGGATAGAAAAAAAAACCAAAAATGGCTTTAATTTAAGTAAATTAATTAATTAATTATCAATTTAATAATTTAAGTGTGCTGCTTTAAGCTCTAATGAACAAATCAAAGAACAAAAATGGGTTTAATTTAAGTCAAATAATTAATTATCAATTTAATAATTTAAGTGTGCCCCATTAATAAACAAATTTAGTTCAAAACTCTTGAGCTCTAATGAACAAATCAAAGAACAAAAATAGCATAAAAAACATAAAAGTGGGTGATTTTAAGTAAATAAATAAATTAATTAATTATCAACTTAATAGTTTAAGTGTGCTGCCTTAAGCTCTAATAAACAAATCAAAGAACAAAAATAGAAAAAAAAACAAAAATTGGTTTAATTTAAGTAAATTAATTAATTAATTAATTATCAATTTAATAATTTAAGTGTGCCCTATTAATAAACAAATCTAGTTCTAAACCCTTGAGCTCTAATGAACAAATCAAAGAACAAGAATAGCATAAAAAACATAAAAGTGGGTGATTTTAATTAAATAAATTAATTAATTAACTATTAATTTAATAATTTAAGTGTGTTGTCTTAAGCTATAACGAACAAATCAAAGAAAAAGAATGGGGAAAAAAACATAAAATTGGGTGTAGTTTAAGAGAATTAATTGATTAATTATCAATTTTATAATTAAAGGGTGCTGCCTTGAGCTCTAATGAACAAATCAAACAACAAAAATAAAAAAAAAAAAAAAAAAGGTTTAATTTAAGTAAATTAATTAATTATCAATTTAATAGTTTAAGTGTGCCCCATTAATAAACAAATCTAGTTCAAAACCCTTGAGTTCCAATGAACAAATCAAAGAACAAGAATATAAAAAAAACATAAAAGTGGGAGTAATTTAAGTTAATTAATTAATTAATTATCAATTTAATAATTTAAGTGTGCTGTTTTAAGCTCTAATGAACCAATTAAAAAAGAAAAAAAAATTTAAGTGTGCTGTCTTGAGCTCTAATAAACAAATCAAAGATCAAGAATATAAAAAACCATAAAAGTGGGAGTAATTCAAGTTAATTAATTAATTAATTATTAATTTAATAATTTAAGTGTGCCTCATCAATTAACAAATCTAGTTAAAAGCCTTGAGCTTTAATGAACAAATCAAAGAACAAGAATAGCATAAAAAACATAAAAATGGGTGATTTTAAGTAAATAAATAAATAAATTAATTAATTATCAATTTAATAATTTAAGTGTGCTGTCTTGAGCTCTAATGAACAAATCAAAGAAAAACAATATAAAAAAAACACAAGAGTGGGAGTAATTTAAAGAAATTTATTAATTAATTATCAATTTAATAATTTAAGTGTGCCTGATCAATAAACAAATCTAGTTCAAAAGCCTTGAGCTCTAATAAACACATGAAAGAACAAGAATAGAAAAAAAAACATAAAAATAGATGTAATTTAAGTAAATTAATTAATTAATTATTAATTTAATAATTTAAGTTTACTGCCTTGAGCTCTAATGGACAAATCAAAGAACAAGAAAAAGAAAAAAAAACATAAATGTGGGTGTAATTTAAGTAAATTTATTTATTAATTATCAATTTAATAATTTAAATGTACTGCCTTGAGCTCTAGTGAACAGATCAAAGAGCACAAATAACAAAAAACATAAAAGTGGCTGTAATTTAATTTAATTAATTAATTAATTATCAATTAATTAATTTAAGTGTGTCTCATCAATAAAAAAATCTAGTTCAAAAGCCTTGAGCTCTAATGAACAAATCAAAGAACAAGAATAGAAAAAAAACATAAAAATAGGTGTAATTTAAGTAAATTTATTAATTAATTATTAATTTAATAATTTAAGTTTACTGTCTTGAGCTCTAATGTACAAATAAAAAAACAAGAAAAGAAAAAAAAACACAAAAGGTTGTGTAATTTCAGTAAATTAATTAATTAATTATCAGATTAATAATTAAACTTTGCCGTCTTGAGCTCTAATAAACAAATCAAAAATCAAGAATAGGATAAAAAAACATAAAAGTGTGTATAATTTATGTAAATTAATTGATAAATTATCAATTTAATAATTTAAATGTACTGCCTTGAGCTCTAATGAACAAATCAAAGAACAAAAATAAAAAAAAAGACAAAAAAGTGGGTGTAATTTAAGTAAATTAATTAATTAATTGATTATGAATTTAATAATTTAAGGGTGCCCTATCAATAAACAAATCTAGTACAAAAGCCTTGAGCTCTAATAAACAAATCAAAGAAAAAGAATAGAATAAAAAACATACAAATAAATGTAATTTAAGTAAATTAATCAATTAATTATCAATTTAATAATTTAAGTGTGCTGGCTTGAGCTCTTAAGAACAAATTAAAGAACAAGAATAGGAAAAAAAACATAAAAGTGGGTGTAATTTAAGTAAATTAATTAGTTAATTATCAATTTAGTAATTTAAGTGTGCTCTATCAATAAACAAATCTAGTTCAAAAGCCTCCTTGAGCTTTAATGAACAAATCAAAAAACAAGAATAGAAAAAAAAACATAAAAGTGTGTATAATTTATGTAAATTAATTAATTAATTATTAATTTAATAATTAAAGTGTGCCGCCTTGAGCTATAATGAACAAATCAAAGAACAAAAATAGAAAAAAAAAACATAAAAATAAATGTAATTTAAGTAAATTTATTTATTAATTATCAATTTAATAATTTAAGTGTGTCCTATCAATAAACAAATCTAGTACAAAAGCCTTCAGCTCTAATAAACAAATCAAAGAAAAAGAATAGAATAAAAAACATAAAAATAAATGTAATTTAAATAAATTAATTAGATAATTATCAATTTAAAAATTTAAGTGTGCTGGCTTGAGCTCTTAAGAACAAATTAAAGAACAAGAATAGAAAAAAAACATAAAAGTGGGTGATTTTAAGTAAATAAATTAATTAATTAATTATCAACTTAACAGTTTAAGTGTGCTGCCTTAAGCTCTAATGAACAAATCAAAGAACAAAAATAGAAAAAAAAAAACAAAAATGGGTTTAATTTAAGTAAATTAATTAACTAATTATCAATTTAATAATTTAAGTGTGCCCTATCAATAAACAAATCTAGTACAAAAGCCTTGAGCTCTAATAAACAAATCAAAGAAAAAGGATAGAATAAAAAACAAAAAAATAAATGTAATTTAAGTAAATTAATTAATTAATTATTAATTTAATAATTTAAGTGTGCTGGCTTGAGCTCTTAAGAACAAATTAAAGAACAAGAATAGAAAAAAAAACATAAAAGAGGGTGTAATTTAAGTAAATTAATTATCAATTTAATAATTTAAGTGTGCCCTATCAATAAACAAATCTAGTTCAAAAGCCTTGAGCTATAATGAACAAATCAAAAAACAAAAATAGGAAAAAAAAAACAAAAAAGTAGGTGTAATTTAAGTAAATTAATTAATTAGTTATAAATTTAAAAACTTAAGTGTGCCGCTTTGAGCTCTAATGTATGAACAATAATATAAAAAAAAACATAAAAGTGGCTGTAATTTAAAAAAAAATAATTAATTAATTATTGAATTAATAATTTAAGTGTGCCCAATCAATAAATAAATCTAAGCCTTGAGCTCTAATGAACAAAGAACAAGAATAGAAAAAAAAACACAAAAGTGGGTGTAGATTAAGTAAATTTCTGTTATATTATCCAAGTACAAATATAGTCCAGATACAAGGCTATTGTGACCTTTTCAATAACCGGATCCTGTTTTTTCGGCTTAATTGTTGCGATTTTGAGTGACTTGTTTGTTTATTGATTGATACAATTTATTTATTTTTTGCAAAATTCGTTGAACTTGAGATGAACAGTTATAAAAAAAAGTTTTTTTTCTATAGTCACTTTGGCTGATTGAAACCTGATAATTATCTACCCGAACAAGACAAGCTGAATAATCGGATTAAATTGTTGATAATCTAATGTTTTGACAGATCATTTATTATAATTTTGTGTAGAGGAGTGGTCGAAAATGCAAAAATTTTGTTGGTCAAAAATGCAAAAATTCTACTTTTTTGTAAAATAATAGATAGAAGAATTAAACCCATTGAAAACAAAAGAAAATTTAAAAACAAAAATTAAAAACAAATTACGGGCGATCTGAGGTCGAGACGTAGAAGAGGGTTGAGGGTAGGAAGCAGTTTATCTTCGATTTTCGGAAAAACTGCAAATTCTATAAAAAAAACAATCGAATAGCAAAGATTAAAAGATCAACAACTTTTGTGTCTTTATTTTTTTTCCAAAATCTTAAAATTTATGTGAAAAGCTCAAATATACAAGTATTTTGTTTTTTATTTTTATCTTTTACAAAAATGCTTTTTTTTTTGTTAAGAAATTTGGTAAAAACTGATCTTATTGTGTTCCCACACCTTGTAATTTTTTTGATTAGAAATAATAATTTTTTTACTTTATTTTGACAAGATATTCAAAAAACACGTTAATTTAAAAAAAAAAACGCGTCAAAATATTTGATTTTTTAAAAAAATTGGTGGGTTGTTTGTTAAAATCTTAATTTTGCGATGATGTAAAAAAACACTACTATAGTATATTTTCTCGAAAAATAATTCAAAAAAATCAAAAAAAACGCAATTTTAAAGATTTAAAGATCAATTTTTTTGGTTTTTCTGACATAACTTGATAATTCTCAACTTTAGAGCAAAAACAGTATTGTTCAAAGTTGTTGGAAATTTAAGTTCCTACAAGTTATTTTTACGCTAGGATTAGATAATATTTGCAGAGTTATACTATCATATGTATAATACAATTTTTTGTCAATAAACTAAACTACATAATAAACAAAATCTTTAAAAAATATAAAAAAATTTCTTTTGATTTAAATGTAAATTTGAAAATAGTTTATGACTGTATTATTCGGTACCTCACCGAAGATTAAAGTTGTCCAATCAAGCGACAATTGGTCGCACTGACGAATAAGAGCCATAGCTTGCTCGGACAGCTGTAATGTTAATCATGACCGGCATAAACTACGTGACAAAGTTAGTAGTTTATTATAGTTTTATGAACTTGTAAAAATTTTACAACCTCTTGTTTGGTTTGTCGCACTTATAGTAAGGCCCAGTAAGGCTTTTTATGAAATACATTTTGACGGGCTAAAATGTATAAGTTATCTTAAACTAGCAATAAATAGGCATTTACGCTAATAATTTAAAATTCAACAATTTTCTCAAAATATTGTAAATTTAATGTCCTATTAAATATTAATTTTATTAATTTATTTGGTTGTTAATTAATAATAATTATAATAGTATATTTTAATTTGCAATTTTTTGTCTATAAATGTAACATGAAATCTTACGTTTTTTAAGTAATTAAAACGTTAATTTTAATAAATAGATTAAAAAAAGTGTACATTTCAATTGAAAAAAAGTTTTCGAATTTGAGTTTGTTTTGATTTTTTTGCATTTTCTGAGAAAATTTACTATAGTAATGTATATTATTTACATTATTAGAAAAGCGAGATTTCAACAAACAAAAAACCCACCAAATTTCTTAAAAAAATTTTAGTAAAATAAACAAATTTGTTGTAAAAGATTAAAATAAAAAACCAAAAGCATAATTATTACACATTTTTCACATAAATTTTGAAGTTATGTAAAAAAAAATAAAATACAAAAGTTGTAGATCTTTTTATCACCTAAAACTTTGCTATTTAACTTCTTTCCATTAAAAGTGTAGTTTGGCCGGAAATGAAAGTAGTCCCTTTTTCACCCCTAAAGCTCACCTTCTTTCACTTGTGGACCTCAAATTGCTCGTAAATATTTTTTTTTGATTGTTGTTATATTTTCTTCTTTTTTTAATGAGTTTTATTCAAACAATTTTTTTCCCACTTTTTATCATTTTCAAAGGCTTTATCAGCCCTGGTCTAAATGCCTCGACCCATGAGCCATGTTTAATTGTAACGTGCTTTTATAAAAAAAAACATAATTTAGGGAAGCCATCGAAATCATAAAACTCATTTGTTTTCATAACGTTTAGCCACAGCCAAAAGACAGTGGACTAGTACTAGTACAAGTTCGGCAGTGACAAATATAAATATAAATTCTTATTGTTTCTATTTTATCAAAAAAGATAAATATTTGCTTGTTTACACATCTTATTTTTAAATCAAAACTTTTACACGCTTTATCAAATTTTTTATCTTTACTTCACGTTTTAGGTGGCTAAAGTAACATTATAACAGGTGTTTTTTTAAATTTGACATTATAATAATGATAGTAATAATAATAATGCGTGGAGAGATAGTAATTTAACTTGGTTCTTTAAAAAACAAACTTATATAGTCTATATAAAAACAAATGAATTCTATAATTTCCATGGCTTGCCTAAACTAGTTTACTTTTTTTTAATAAAATTACGATATTTTGTACGAGTATTCTATTATTTAGTAAATTGACAACGAAAACCGCAAATATTGGACTAGGTTTTTATCCGGTGGCTTCTGAAGTCAATTTAGTAAAACAAACCAAATTAAACCTTTCTTTGAAGATAAAAAAAAATTCAATTTTAATTTGATAATATAGTTTAACAAATGATAAATTTTTGTTATTTTTTTAAACTATTTATTTGTTGTTACAGTAACAAACAATAATCAAGTTTCGATAAAACAAGAGAATTTCCGTTTTTTTTTTAAATATTTTTCTTTAACCAGGATGTCTGGTTTTTCTTTTTAATTCTAAATAGTAAGGATTTCCCATTTTGAAGCCAAAACTCAGCTAAGACCTCATACAATTTTATTGCATTTTTATAAACACAATCTTAATTACATACTATTATTGTTATAAATATTAATAACACAATTTTCACATCTATTTATAGTAGGACAGGCCATTTCTGATATATTTTTTTTCGATTCAGTATTTCTGAATTCGTCTATATATCCTTCCGCTACTGTATTCGACTGCCAGCCCTTATGACGCTTTACTGTTAAAAGATCAGCTCCCGAATTAGCAAGCAACAAAGTAGAAGAGCGTCTATGCTGTAAATCCTGTGGGATTAGGTAACTGAAGAAAAGTAGCAATATTCCTGGAGAACACAGAAAATGTGTTTATACCAACAGGTATAACTTTATACACTTCTGCTTTCTGTATTCTAAAAAAACCGTCTACTAATAACGTTATTAATGCAAAGTGCAGCAAATTTTCGAATTCATTCTAACATGTTGACTCCTTCAATTCTGCCTGACGTAATAAAAAATTCTCTGGATATTTGTGTTTTAGTGTTTGGTATTAGAAAGTAGAAGCATTGTCCTTGATCTTTGAGAGCTTTCAAAAGCATGTTGATAAGCCCTTGGATCTTACAAGCTCCACTTCCAATAATTAGAGCAAACTTAAAGTTAACATTGCTTAGTAAGAAGTAAGATCATAGAATAAAAAGCCCAGAGATGCCAAAATTCATACTGTTTCGATAAATGATCAAAATATCCAAGTAAAAACCTTCTCATCTGTAAAATTTTTAATATTTTTCTTGTCACACCATAAACTGTACCGTTGAAAAGCCACTTGGTACTTTTTTTTTAGCTTCTCTGCCACCAAGCAAGAAGCGGCATTTATATTAGAAGGTAAACTTTCTGAGTCACTTATGTTTACAATTAATTGCAAGTGCCAAAAATATATGTCAAAAAAAGCATTAATAAATATAACTTAGAAACTACTGATCAGATTTTGACCCAAATAGAAAGCCAAAGCTTCCAATTTGAAGTTATGAGGTAACACGCTTAAAAAAAATAGAGTCTAATTGAAAACCTCCTTTTTTATTTTGTGAAGTCGGTTAAAAAAGGAGTTATCGACAGCTTTAAATCTTTGATTGTCTTAAATTTTTGCAGTCATAGATAAAATTTTGGGTCATAGAGCACATTACAGTAACTCGTGTGTTACAGATACTTGAGCTAAAGCCCTTATTATTTTTTAAATATACGCTTAGTCCATTGAAATTTGGGGTTGCGTTTTTTAGAGGACGCAATTTTATTTTTTTGATGTGTAGGGGAGGGTCAGTGTAAAGCTAAAACTAAGTTTGTGGGGCCGCCACCTTTGTCCCACGGTCGATTTCTTAAAAATAGGGGTTGAAATGGTTTTTACAATGTATCTCTTAAATTATTAATTTAATAAAAAAAAACTGTCAACATTTTTTGTTGCCAATTAAATTCTCTACAACTTTGGTTTAGTAACTTTTTGTCGTAGATCTATAAATAAAAAAGTCATAAGCGAAAATGCTTAGAAATTTGAGAAAAAAATTTATATTTTTTGATATAGCTTTTTTTTTATTTTCTTAAAAAATGATATCAGACCATTTTTGTAGATCGTTTTTTGAGAAAAAACTTTTATACGCAGCATTTTTTTATTGTTGCAGCGGTTCAGCATCTGATCGGCTTTTTGAATTAAATATCAGTGGGGGAACTGGAGAAGGAAGGGGTGTTAATGTCGGCGGTTCATCATCAAAGTCATTTTTATTTATTAATTCTCAGAGTCAATAATTAATTATTGATAATATTGTATGAATAGCTTATCAAGAAAAATCATAGACAACCTATAAAAAAACATTTACACTTTTTTTAACCTGTAGATTTTTTTTCCCTTAATCTTATAACCTTTACCAACTGATTTTTTATTCCCTAAATTCCGTTCCTTTCCGATGATTTTATGTTTTTACTGTAGAATAAATCTTAGGTATTATTTTCGGGAATTAATGTCTAAAACAAACAAATATAACAGTACCTAAACTTTGTTGACATTTTACAAAAAATAAATTTCTGAACGCACACAACATGATGTCTTCAGAAAAAAATAAAGTTGTGGCTTAAAGGTCTCAGCAACCAGGCCATAAACTCCAAAAAAAAACAATAGTTGTTACACTATTTGACAGGATTGGACAACAAATGTTTGACATGTAATAAACAAATCAGCATCTATTGAAATGATTAAGTATTCAAGTTTTTATTGTTTTTAAGACGTATTCTGCTATTCGGGACGGAAACAAATCCAACAAATCAAAAACCATGGCAATCGGTCCAGCCGTTCTCGAGTTATAAGTGTTGTAACAAACACGACTTTCTTTTATATATATAGATAACATCAAAAAAACAAAATTGCGTCCTCTAAAAAACGCAAGGTAAGGCCTAAAAAATGTAACATTTTAATGGACTAGCTCGTTGTGTAATGATGCTTCCATCACACTAATAATATAGATAACTATTACAATCTTAATCTCTAATAATTACAATTGTACTGCCATAAAACCAAACTGGACACAAATGTAAATAGGAAATAATCTACAACAAGTGATAACCTTCGAACTTGGCACAGTTCCACAATGATGTTCTGTTACATACTCCTTTTTTGGCCATTACTATCAAGTATCCACTCAAAATCCATAATAAGTGGTGTTTTTGAAAACGTATTCGTCCAAGTCCAAAATTTGACGGTGAAAATCGAATTTGACGATGTTCTTCATCCATACTTTAAACACCTCAATCCCGAAACAATTGTCATCGAAAACCAGAAAATTCCAATTCTTGAAGTTGGCTCAATTGCCAATATGCCATCTCTCAAAAATTTGACATTACCTCGAAATGGAATTCGTGACTTACGTCGAGGACTTTTCCAAAATGTACCAAATTTGAAAATTGTCAATATGTCATATAATCAAATTGAAGAGGTGAGTTTTGGAATTTTTAGCAATTTGAGTTTGACACATTTATTTTTGGATCATAATAAAATCCATCGAATTGGATATAAAGCTTTTAGTCATATGTCTTTAAATCGATTATTGTTGAATCACAATTCGATTAGAAGATGGAGCAAAGATTGGCTCGCCGATACTTTTGTGAAGATTCTAGATTTGAGAGTTAATTTTATTGAAGAATTACCACAATTTGCATTTTCCCTTATGACAAAAATACCAAATAAAAAATTCAGCATTTTTTTAAGCTTTAATCAAATTAGAAAAATTCCTAAAGACACATTTAATGGATTTAAATACCGAAGAATTTATCTTGATAGCAACTTAATTGATAGAATAGATCCACAAGCTCTACAAGGTGTTGAATACGTAAATGTTTTCAATTTAAATAATAATAGTTTAACGGAATTGAGTACCGATTTGTTTAGAACTACTGGAATTGATATCTTGATGCTTGAAGATAATAAATTGAGATGTATTTCTACGGATGCTTTTAAAATGGAAGAACTGGATATTGATGGTAATCCTATTACATGTTTTTGTGTTAATACATGGCTGGACTGGAGAAGTACGCATAGTAATCCGTCAATTTATCATATTACTAATTTAGAACAAGATTGTATCTAATAAAACAGTTAATAGACTTATTTCTCATTATTTTTTTAGATGTAGAGCTAAGATTCATTTTAATTTAATCTCATGTTAAAAATCTACATACATTACAAAGTAATTGTAGATAAGTGCCAATATACATCCAGTCACAAGTACCCCTTTTTTAACATGATATACCAATAATCGACCATTGCAGTGCGCCTTTGAAAATGATATTAATTCAAAAAAATAGCAGAATAAAACTCAGTGGAAAGGTATGATAATGTAACAGAAATAACAAAAAAATATTGTAAAAGCAAAAACAAAATTTTGTATTAAATACAAAATTTGGTAAAAAGTGACTTTTTTATGTCCCAAACACATGTTTAAGTTATTTATTTGTTTACCTTATTTTCATTTAATATCAAAAAAGCAAGCTGTCTAATTTTCAATCAAAAATTCTCACGTCAAAATATCTGCTTTTTTAAAAAAAATGGTAAGCTTTTTGTTCGTTAAAATCTCTAATTTCTGATAGGGTAAAAAAATGAACATTACTACAGTAGTTTTTCTCAAAAAATGCAAGAAATCGATAAAAATTGGAATCGATTTTTTTATGTATACTTTTGATCTATTTATTAAATTTAACGCTTTAACTTTAATTACTCAAAAAACGTCTGATTACGAAAAAACTGAAAAAATTTACAAAAATGAAAAGCTAAAAATTAAAGTAAATCTTAAATAAAACACAAAATAATTGACAAAAAAATACATATTTATAAAAAAAATTAAATGTCTATAAATAAAAGTTTAGAAATCAAGCAGACAATGTTATTATAACAATACTATGTTTACTATAGAAAAATAAACATAACAAACTAACTTAAAAAAAAATTATTCTAAACCAAGCTTTTATGTAAAGTATGCGATAAAAGCTAATAGTTCATGGATAATTGGAAAAAAAGTGAATGTTAAATTTAAAAACAATAACAGAATAGAACAATAATCGAATAATACTGCAGAAAGTTAGTATAGAATTATAACATAACGTAACTTATAAAAAGTCAAAAAAAAACAACAAAAAGACTTAAAATCACCAGTCACCACGTAAAAATAAAAAATAAAAAAAATATATAAATTTAGTTTTTTTAAATATTGAGTTAGAAACAATATAGGAAATACTCCAATATAAAAAAGCAGACTTGAATCAAGCTAAAATAAAAAACAGGAAATGAAAAATTAAATAGGAAAACACAATATTTTACTTAAGTAAACATTTTTAAGGAAAAAATACAAAATAACAAATCGATAAACATTTTAAAAATACATTTTCAAAAAACTTGTCTAAACTATAAAAAAAACACAAAACATTACAAGAATTAAAAAAAAACACGCTCACGTAGCCAAAAAAGTAAAAATTAGATAAAAAATTTATGTTGATGAAAAAATAAAGAGCAAAAATTAAGTCTTTGGATAGAATTTAAGAAAAAAAAACATGACAGTCTAAATACATGGTAGAAAAATAAACATTATATATAATCAAAAAAAAAATGCGAGTAAAACAAGGAACGCAGAAAAAAAAAACGATAATAACAAGAAATATATATTCAAAAACAACAAAAAAGAAAAAATTATTAAACTGTATAGAAAAGAAAAGAATTTATAGAATAATATTTAGAAATCTATAAGACTTTTGTCTAAACTTACTGTTATTAAGTTTTTAATCTAATTTTAATATCGGAGTAAAAATTTTGCTGATAAAAAATTTACGCTTATAGATCAGGGGCAATAAAAAAATACACTATTATAATAATTTGTCTCAGAAAATGCTAAAAAACTAACCTCAAATTCAAAAAACTTTTTTGAATCATTATACACAATTTAGTAATTATTTATTGAAATTTACACTTAAATTATTTGAAAATCGTAAGATTTTACGTTACATTGATAAATAAAAAACTAAAAATTTATAAAACATAAAAACTGCAAAAAACATGCTAAAATAGTTGTTCTAAATTATTGAAGATAGTATTTACAACTTGGTTTTATGAATCTTTAAAATTTTATTTATCTTGAGTTCAAATCACTTCAAATGCGTTAGTTTTTGTCTCTTTGATGACATTTCTTTATACTTAGATTTGACAAACCTTGATTTTAGTAGATTATCGAGATCTTCAAGACCATCTTTTTCTCCAACATTAGTTCCAGTCTGCATTAGTTCTTTATCCAGAATTAAAATAATTAAAAATTGTGTATAATGATTTAAAAAAGATTTTTGAATTTGAGGTTAGTTTTTTAGCATTTTCTGAGACAATTTATTATAGTAGTGTATTTTTTTTTACATTATTGGAAAGTAGAGATTTCAGCAAACAAACAACTCACTAACTTTTTTCAAAAAGCAGTTATTTAACGCGAGAATTTTTGATTAAAAATTAGGACGCTTTTTGAATATCATGCCAAAATAAAGTAAAAAAATATATATTTTTAATCAATCAGCTCACAATGTGTTTGAGACATAAAAAAATTAGTTTTCACAAAATTTCTTAAAAAAATTTTTTAGAAGATACCAAAAACTTGGTAATTTGAATTTTTCTTAAAATTATGTAAAAGAAAAATACAAATATTGTAGATCTTTTTATTACCTATAACTTTGCTATATATTTTTTTTCATAGAATTTGTAGTTTTGCCGGAAATCAACATAAACCGTTTTTTACCCTTAAAAACTCACCCTCTACTACTTCCCGACCCTGGATTGCCCGTAAATTATTTTTGTGTTATTTTTTTTTTACAATAGGTTTTATCTTACTATTATTTTTTTTTGGTTTTAAAATTTATCGACCCTGGTCTATAAGCGTAAAGTTTTTTTTAGCAAAATTTTTACTCCGATATCAGAATATGATTAAAAATGTAATAATAACAGTAAATTTAGACAAAAATCTTATAGATTTCTAAATATTATTCTATAAATTCTTTTTTTTATATACAGTTTAATATTTTTATTTTCTTTGTTGTTTTTGAATATATATTTCTTGATAGCAACGTTTTTACATTTTCTTGTTTTACTCGTATTTTTTTTTTTGATTATTATATCATTTTTATTTTATTATCATTTTCTGTCTATTGTGACTGTTAGCTATGTCTTTTTTCTTCAAATTCTATCCAAAGACTTAATTTTTGCTCTTTAATTTTTCATTAACATATATTTTTTATCTAATTTTTACTTTTTTTGGCTACGGAAGCGTTTTTTTTTTAATTTTTGTAATGTTTTGTGTTTTTTTCTATAGTTTAGACAACTTTTTTGAAAATGTATTTTAAAAATGCTTATCAATTTGTTATTTTCTATTTTTCCCGATATTGTTTTCATAAACATAAGAATGTTTACTTAAGTAGAATATTGTGTTTTTCTATTTAATTTTTTATTTCCTATTTTTGTTTAGCTTGATTCAAGTGTGCTTATTTATATTGGAGTATTTTCTATATTGTTCTCACTCATTATTTTTAAAAATTAAATTTATATATATATTTTTTATATTTACGTGGTGATTTTAAGTCTCTTTGTTGTTTTTTTTTAGACTTTTTACAAGTTACATTATATTCCTATACTAATTTTCTGCAGTATTATTCGATTATTGTTCTATTGTTTTTAACTTTAACATTCACTTTTTTTGCAATTATCCATGAACCATTAGCTTTTATCGCATACTTTACATAAAAGCTTGGTTTAGAATAATTTTTTTTTAAGTTAGTTTGTTATGTTTATTTTTCTATAGTAAACATAGTATTGTTATAATCACATTGTCTGCTTGATTTCTAAACTTTACTTTAGGACATTTTAATTTTTTGATAAATATGTATTTTTTTTGTCAATTACTTTGTATTATGTTTAAGTTTTACTTTAATTTTTAGTTTTTCATTCTTGTAATTTTTTTTAGTATTTATTTTATGTTTTTTTTTTATAGTTATTTATATCAAACTTGCGACATCTGTTAGAAGCTACCTTGCATCAAACATTTTTGACGCATATAAGGTTGTGCTCTAAATAACAAATGTTAAGGTTAATAGATATAAATTGAAATAAAAGTTTAAATCGCTGAGTGGACAACCAAGTTATCACGTTAGCGTCTATTGTCTGAAACGTATATCAATGATATACAAACTTTTTCGGTTTGATCATAAACTGGTAAAATATAAAAATCAATGGTAATTTATTCAAGCTACAACTGTAAGCTTCAACATGTTTCGTTCTTATTAGAACTCTTCAGTAAGCCGCAACAGATTGAGATTTAAATGAATTTGCTCTGACAAGTTTGGGCATATATCTTCCCCATATAAGTGTCTGTTATTTTCGTAGTGTGGTAAAAGTGTTTGCACTCAGTTGAGTCAATTTACTTTTCTATACTAAAAACAATTTTCTAAGATCTTATAAAATTTTGCTGTTTTATTATTATTATTATTATTATTAATAAAGTGTTATTATTGGTTATATGGTTCATCGAAGCAAACATGAGTTCTGAAGAGGCGTGGCCGGGGGGCGCTTCAGCTTACTTGTACCTATTTTTTTTGAGTTTTTTTTATAGTAATTAAAAAAGCAACAGGTGATTTAGAATTTGATATATTTAGAAAAAAAACAAGCATTTTAAGACTGATACCTAATCACTCAAATCATTGTTTTCAACATAAAATAGCAAGTTTAAGATTTTTAGTAAATAGATTATTTACCTCTCTTTTCAAAAAAAATTAGTCAAATAAAGTAAAGACTTTTATAAAAAAAATTGCTAATATTCATGAATATAATGGAGAAATAGTAAATAAAATTATAAATAAACAAAAAGATTAAACAATTATAAATAAACAAAAAGATTAAACAATTATAAAAAATCTACAACTTTTCAAGCAAATAAACAAGAATTAAATTATTTGATCCTAAAATAACATTGTGGTTAAACATTTAGTATTTAGAGCGGTCTATCAGGCAGGATCAAAATTAAAAAAATTGTTAAAAGATCCAAAAAACAAAACACCATTTTTAGAAAAGCCTGGAGTTTATCGCATAGAATGTAACTGTGACAAATGTTATATAGGGCCAACGCGTCCATCAGTTTAAACTAGATACAAAAAGCACTTAGCTCACTTAAAATACGGCAGATTGGACAAGTCGAGTATAGCAGAGCACGCCTTTAATAGCAATCATCTCGTTAGTATTAACAGTTTATAATTAATTAAACAAAAAAATAACTATAGACATCAAAACGCCGCACAATTCATTGAAATTCATAAAAATAAGGGAAAATTACAAAGATTCTCTTTACAGCTTTTTAGTCGGACTGTTGGCAAGTGGTAGAACTGTGTGAATAGTACAATATATAAATTGAAAAAATTTTTAATTTTTTTAAAAACAAAAGACGGTTTATTGAATGCAAAAAGAGAAACCAAATCATAAAAAAAAACATTAATTAGGCAAACAATAATCTATTAACAAATGGAAAGTAAATGCCCGATTCCCATACGAATTTGCTTCTTATTTATTATTCTAATTGTTTTTGCCGCGACAGGAATTTTAAATAGAAAGCCGCTCAAAAGCATTGCACAATGCAAATTAATTTAAAAACAATTTAAATCTGTTTTTGGTAAAAATTTCGTTTGAACTCCGCATGCCTTGGGTTCATTTCCATAACCGTTGCAGCTGACCCCAATGACATAACTGTTAAAGCCATTATCTTTGTGATTTACCTTTCAATAAATTTTTAAATCTAATTTTTTTCCATTTAATTTCACTTTCATTATTATTATTATTATTATTATTATGATCATGGCAGCGCAGATGGTTTTAATAAACACTTTCTTTTTCTTTTGAACGCTTATCGACTGGGATTTTGAATTTTAAACGCTGATTCGATATGGTCTCAATCAATTTTTCCATCTTTTAAGTTGTTATTAATTTTTTTTTTCGAGTTTAGGTTTTGTAATGGATCATTAAACTTTGATGGATTTAGATTCGATGGGACTTTAATTGGCTATTATTGGTATTTGGGCGAAACTGGTTTTGTATTCTAATAGTGTTTTTATTATTATTATTTTTTTTTTCTAGTGTATATTTGTTGTTAATTACTGCCTTAGTTGTTTGGAATAGGAAAAAGATCTCGGTTATTACTTAATTATAGATTATTAGCAAAAGTAGCAGAAATTCGGCAAAGTTGACAATTACATGAACCAAAAAAAAATTTTTGTAATTAAAAAAAAACAATGTCTCATTCTCTCTGCTAATGAACTTTAATAACTCAATGTAATGACTATTAATTAGAGTTTTTAATGACCTTTTATTCCCCATTTTAAGCTATTAACCTCAATAGAATCATGTAAATTCAGAGAAACGCCATTAAATTTTTCGGGCACGTTGGGCCTTTTTGGAAAGGGAAAAAATCAGATTTTTCTGTTGTGAGAAACTCATTTTTAATCTAAAAATGTCAAAATTGAGAAATTATTTTTATATTAAAGCAATTGTTTTAAAAATTATGGTCCGCTTGTACAAACTTATAAGCGTGGCCGGCTATGACGCCAAATTTAAAAAACACCCGTTATAATGTTGCTTTAGCCACCTAAAACGTGAAGTAAAAAAAATTGATAAAGTGTCATACCTAGAGTTTTGACACCAGTCCTCAGACTTTTAGCTGTGACTAAACGTTTTGAAAACAAATGAGTTTTATGATTTCCATGGCTTGTCTAAATTATGTTTTTTTCTATGAAAGCACGTTACAATTACACGTGGCTTATGGGTTAAGGCATTTAGAGCAGGGTTGAAACCTTTGAAAATAATAAAAAGTAAAAAAAAAGATTTAATAAAGCTCATTGAGAAAAGGGGTCAATATAAGGAAAATCATAAAAAAAAATGCCTGCGATTTGAGGTCGGGAAGTGAAAGAGGGTTTTAAAAGGCTTTTAAAGGTGAAAAAAGGATTACTATCATTTCTGGCCAAACTACACATTTTATGGAAAGAAGTTAAACAGCAAAGTTGTAGGGGATAAAAAGATCTACAACTTTTGTATTTTATTTTTTTTATAAAATTTTAAAATTGATGTGAAAAATTAAATAATCATGATTTTTGTTTTTAATTTTTATTTTTTACAACAAATTTCTTTATTTTACGAAACTTGGTGAAAACCTTCTTTTTTATGTTTAAAACACACTGTAATTTTTTCGATTTAAAATATTTATTTTTTTATATATATATTTTGACTTAATATCAAAAAAGTTCCCAAATTTTCAATCAAAAATTTTCGCCTTAAAATATCTGCTATAGTTTAAAAAAGTTGCTTAGCTTTTTGTTTGTTGAAATCTCCCTTTTCTTATTACGTAAAAAATATTTGATTGCTATTAAAATTTTCTCAAAAAATTCAAGAAAAAAAATAGCTTGGTTAGTATAATTTACTTTTAAATTATTATTGTTTGAATGGTTTGAAGCCTTTTATCGAATTCAGTTAATTAGATTTAATAGATTAAGGGTGGATTTATAGAAACCGAATTAAATATTCAATTAAAATTCGATACGCGATTGGTTGAATTTGCTGGAACAACCAATCAAACATCTTGGTTTTGTCAACTCGGTCTAAGTTTACTTTATTTAATCCAGATCAGTTTTTCAGTTTACGTACTTCAGCTTATATAAATGAGTCCAGTTAATTAAGTCAAATTTAATAATAAAATAGCTGAATTTAGATAATGACCATTAACTTAGTTCATTTAGTCAGCAGTTGGATCTGGTTCATCAGTTTAATGATGCCAAAGAATTGCTGTCCATTAACCATTTCTCACTTAACTAGTCTAGGCCTCTTTGGTTGAGTACTAATTTGTATTTATTTATATACATTGTTTTTGTTTAGGGAATTTAATTTATGACTTAAGTTTCAGTAATTAAGTCAAGTTTTTATATCATAGTTAGCTGATTCAGATTCGCTTAAGCAGTTTTTTTTTTGTTAAATCTAAATTAATGTAGTTTGGCGAGTTTAATTTGATTAGTTTGTCTTTGTTAGCTGAAATAATACGTAATCTAATTGATATGATAGTTTGAATGCAAAAATCATTTTTTAATAGTTTTTAATAATTTTGAAAATTAATTTATTATTTGTTTGGTTTTCTAGATGCCTTTTTTCAAAATTTATTTCAATTTTAAATTTATCTTTGGTTTTTATAAACAAAAAAAAAATTTAAAATTAACTTTATTTAATTTAATGTAGTGTGGGTTAGTTAGTACAATTTAATTTTAATTTAATCTAGTTTGAGCTAATCTAACCTAATTTTTTTAGTTCGAATATTTTAATTTATATAATTAAGATTATATAAATTAACTAATTAAACTAATTAATTAAGTTAAACTTATATAAATTAGTTAATTTGTTTAATTTAATTAGTTTATATAGTTTAGTTTTATCTATTGTAGATTGGTTTTATCAGTCCAGTTAGTTTAATCTGCTTATGTTATTAGTTAATTTACTATAGTTTAGTGTAGTTAGTTAACTTACTTAGCATAAGATGCGTATTAGTCTAATTAATCTAATCTAGTTTACTTAGCTAAATTAAAATAACTTATTTTTAGTTCAAACTAGTTTAAATTTAATTTTTCTTCTAAAATCAGTTAATGCAATTAATTAGTTAATGCAATTAAGTTAGTTACGTATATTTGCTGCAAATCGAATGTAGTTAGTTTAGAAGAGTGTTTTTAGTCAGTTTTGCTTAATTCAGTCTACTTGATCTAAATTATTTTCTTAATTTAATTAGTTTATAGCTTACTTATTTTATTATAATTAATTTACTTAATAAATACTTACTACGTTATAGTAGGCCATGCCTATGAGTTTATGCAAACAGATTATAATTTTTAAGACAATTGTCAAAATAATTACAAAATTTTTAAATTTTTTTATTTTTAAATTTAAAATGGTTTTCTTACAAGAACAGAACATTTTTGTGGCGGAATTTTATTCTCGTCACGTCCACCAAGTTGATAATGACTGGTGAATTATTGGTTCAATTTTTTTTACTGCTGTAAGATAACGAGAGGAGATTTTACAGCCATTCTTTGCACAGCTTTATGACGATGAAATTGTGGATGAGTAGTTTCAGCAGGACATACCACTTACCAGACCTTTAAGATAATACATGAATTTGATAATCGTTGAACTATCAGCTGAAATATAGCCATAACTTACTTTTTAAGAACCTGCAACCTCACTCTATGTGTTTTTTTTTGTGGCTCTATTTAAAAATTGTAACTAATAATTATTAAAAAAGTCTGCAAATGCTTTGAAGTCGATGGATGACATTTTGATTTTATTTGTTATAAATCTTCTAATCTTTTTTTATTTCTACTTTGTTATAACACTACAAGTGCTTTCAAGTGCTTTTAATTTAATCTCATTAACGTGTTGAACTATCAATTCATTAAATTAAAAGTGAGATTAGGTTCAGATGTCACATTAGTAGCTGTCACTTTGATTCGGTGTTAACAGTTTAATGTTAAACGCATTATTATATGTTACGTTTCAAAACATCAACTTTTTTGTGTTTATTTTCTTTTTCTGTAGTTTGATATTTTTTTTTTCTTAGTTTTATTATATTAGCATATTTGATTGATTGCTAATTTTTTCCTAATTATTAATAATTGAAGGCGGCGCCAAATTTAATATGGTATTTGCGGTACAACCAGTGACGTATATAGTTTTTTTTTCAGTAATAATAAATTTACATAAAGACTTTAATTAACATTATTATGTTGGAGCGCCAGTCAATGCATGTATTAATTTATAATAATTAATACATCAGCTTAATTAATTATTAAATTAATTAATATATAATAATAGTAATTAATCTATGCTGTATATGAAACCAATTAATTAACCAAATTACACAATAATATAAGCATTATTTAAAATTGTGCTCAATGTCAATTTTAATTTAGGTCTATTTTTAATAAAAGCTCTATTTGGCGCCATTACGCATATAAACTTCTGAAAGAAACATTTTTAAAAATTGTTGTTAAAACATAGAATAATAACTATTTTTGAATTAAATTAACATGAAGGTTTGTTTTATTTTGTAACTTTTTGTTCTTCACTGTTTCTTCTTTGCTCTTCCCTGCTTTTTCTCTTTCTTTCTTTCTTCTTCTCTCATTCTTCATTTATCAAGTTTAATCTTTTTCTTTCTTTCTCTATCATTTCCATTTCTATTTATTCTATCTCTTTTTTTTATTATTTCATTTATATTCTCTCTCGTTACCATACTTTCTTTCACCTTCAGGCATTTCTTTATCATTTTTTTTAATGGATTTTTTTCTCTTCCACATATCTTGCAATTTCTTTCATTTTCCTTCATCCAAAACCTGTTCTTACTACCACAACTCTTTCTTGCTCTTTTGCTAACACATCTTCCATATCACTCATATAAATTGTGAACAGTAGCGGGATAAGAGGGCACCCTTGTTTTTTTTTTCACTCTTTTTTTCCACAGCTATTTAATTTCTCTTACATTCATTCTTATCTTGCTTTTTGTTTTCTTGTTCATTTCTTTCACTTTCTCTGTTACTATTTTTGCTATTCCCTTCGTTTTTATGCACTTCTATCACTTATTTCTACCCTATCAAACGCTGTTTTTAAATCCACAAACACTTCACTTACTCTTTTTTCTTCTGTTTTTAACCCACTCTCAATTAGCGCATTTAAAATATAAACATTATCTATAAGTCCTCGTTTCTTTCTAAATCCGGCTTGCCAGACTGGTAATCCTCCCACTCTCTTTACCTCCTTTTTCAACTTTTGTGTCACACACATCGCGGGTTTTTTTTCCAACTTTTTTCTTTTTCTTCTAGTAGTTTCTAAAAATGTTCTACCTATTTGCTCATTTTTATCTTATTTGTTATTTTTTCTCTTTCTTCATTTTCTTCTTCTAAGTAATTTCAAATTTTATTTTAAAATATTTATTTTTTTTTTTCTTGCATGTTTTTCTGAATCATTTTTTTATATAATCCTCTTTTGATTCTTTTTTTTCCTATTCTTTTAACTAATTTTTAACTTTTATTTTTTGTAGTTTGAATTTTTTATCTATTTGTTTTTTTTTCTTTTCTTTTCGCCATTGCCTTCTTTACTTTTGTTTCTAATTTTTGTATCATCTTTCTTAATGTTTTTCCTTCAAATTTAGTCTTTTATAACTTTTTCCTATATATTTTTTTTGATTTTTTGTTCTATTTTATTATTAATGTTTCTTTTCTCTATTTTTGCTTTTGTTTTTTCTTTCATTTTTTATTTGTATCTCTAGCAGCATATGGTCTGATTCGATCTTTTTGCTTATATTAAATCTTTTCTCTTTTTCGCATGCTTTTTGGTTCACTATCTCGTAGTCAATTACCGTTTCTGCCTGTGTTCCCCCATATGTCCCTCTCATTTGTTTATCTTTTTTTTTTTCATTTTTGTTTAAGATCTCCTACTCATTTTCATTAAAATTATTTATTTTTAATTTTTTTATCATCTGCTGTTCTTCTGATTGTGTCTTTTTTCCCCAATTTTTTACTTTTTTTTTCTTTTTCCTGCATTGAAATCACCCCCAATCAATAAATTTAGGTTTTTTTGTTTTTGTATTTTTTTTCTTTTTTTTTTTATAAAGCTGATGACTTTGCTATATATTTTTCGTATTTCCGATTGTTTTCTAGCAATTTTTGTCTTTCATTTTATTTTTGCTTTTTCTTTTTTCTTGTTTTTTATTGCATATTGTGCTTTCCATCTGTATCTATCCGATAGTTTTCTTTCTGTCTTTTTTCAATCTTTGTCTTTTACTAATGTTTCTACTATTTCTATTATCTTCTTATTACATTCTCTTCTTTTTTTATATTCTACGACTGTTTCTTTTTCTGTTCATTTTTTTTCATTATATGCTTTATTACTAGCTCTTTCACTTTGTTTCATTTGTTCCAATTCCTTCCCATCCTTTTCATTTTTCTATCTTTTTTTTATTTTTCAGCACTTTTTTGCGTTTCACGCTTTTATTTTTATGTTTTTATTTCAATTTTTCTAGTTTTCGTTTTGTTCTGTTGTCTAATGTTTTATGTTTTTTTCCGGTTTTTCATTACTTGTACTTTGTCTTTCTTTTTACGTTAACTTGTTTTATGTTTTTTCTGTTTCTTTCTGTGATTTTTTTTCTCTTTTTTCTTTTTTCTTTATAATTATTGCTGTTGTCTATTATATCTATATATTGTTGGAAAAGTGTTACAAGTCTGCGTCTTTTGCTAAGATGGTCAAAACACGAAACTATCCACTTTTATCGAAAGCAACTGGTTTTATGATAAGTAGCATTTTTTTTCTTTTTGTAAAACCCATTTAATTTTTTATTTAACCTCACTTTATTTTCTCTACAAAACCACAAAAGTCATATAATTTGACCAAGAAGTGATTTTTGTGGTAATGGTAAAGGTTCCAGCCTTGTTAATAATTTAATTGTTTTAAAAAATGTTTTATTACAGAAATGATAATTGGACAGAAAATGTTATGTAACTAGAAAGATAATTAAAAGCAATTGCTAAAGTGTGTGAATAATAATTATTATGTAAATTTTACTAAAATTGCAATCTTCCTACTTATGTTTGTCAAACTAGTTAAGAAATACCTCTATTAATTTACAAAAAAAAATAAGTTCTGCAAGACGGTTGCTGTTTCTAGCGTTTTAAATTTATATCCTCCACATTATAATAATAACGTAAATGAAGATTCTCTCTCGTGCAACGGTGTTTTTTTTTATCTTGGTTCAGCATCAGGATAAGCCAAATTTCTTGCAAATAACTGTTTAAGCGTCACAAGCAGCCTCAGTCAATTTTTTTTTTTTTTGTATTAACAAATAGATCTTTGTTACGAAACTATTTCTATTATCTGATCGGTACCATTCACTTTCTGCCAACACGATTTGCATGTCAACAAATAAATTTACATTAAACTAATTTAACAATAAATTTTAAAGCGAAAAACGACTTTCATAAAGTTGGCTTTTGGGAACCTGTTACACTTTGCATGGGGAATAGAAAGTGGAATTTAGTGACAAAAACAAAAAAACAATGAAACTGTAAATAGTAGAAGAAAGATTAAAGTCTTGATTATTATAGGTACTTTCAGAAAAAAATATTATGTTTGGAAATATCAAGAGTGGAGGGTTAACCTTTCAACTTTAGATTCAATTTCATAATAGTACCACTTTATCCAAGGCTTCTCTCCAGCTTTAAATCTACTACAATGCCTTTATTCTGCCTAAAACTCAACCATTTATAAACATCAAAAAAAAGCAAAAAAGTGTTTTTTGACAAACCTATACTACTATTTTTTTTAAACTTTTCGGTACTTTTCAAAAATATTTTGTTTTTACAAACTACTCCAAAAAATTATAAAACTGCGAATATCTCTTAGGGAGTTGGCCCTCCTACGTACTTGAATTGGAATAATTATAGTACATACGGCCGAAAATACCATATTATAGCATTTTTGCAAAAAAACCATACATAGAAACCTAAATATTCTACAGTGAATGTATTATAGCCTGGTTTTAAATTTTTTCAAATGAATCCTTTGAAAAACTGAAAAAATTTAAATGAATAATTTTTATTTTGATATCACAGAGAACAAACACATTTACAATATCAAAAATGCTGAAAAAGTCACTAATCTCAAATTAATTGGCATTTAAAAATTTTGACAGCGCTTGATAGATTATAGAATTGGTTAACAATGGTACCGATTTATTTAGTTCTTATTTGATTTTAAATGCCAACTTTTGTGTAATCAGAATCTACAATGTCATGAATATTAGATTGTACAAAAAAATCCAGATTTTTTTATTACTTTGATAAGGAAGCGCTCTTAAAGTCAACTTACATATGAATTTTATTTTATAAAAATAGTTCGACCATTTTGTAGAGAGGAAAATTAGAATTATAAGAAAAAAGGCAACAATAAAAAAACCAGAAAGATAGCCAAAGTGTAGAAAAATTACTTCAGAAGTTTTCTAAAAACTAACAAATTTAACTAAATTTTTTTTTATTTTATTAAGTTTTTAAATTTAGCTGTTAACTGTTTTCAAATTATTTGACGTTTGACAACTTGCTTGGAAAAAAATTAATTATTGCGACTTTTTGAAAGACCAAAAACTTGGTTGACAAAGGTACCGCTTTATTCAGTTAATATTTGAGTGATGCCAACTTTTGTTCAATCAAATCTACAATATCATAAAGTTGGGATTGGGAAAAAAAACAATTTTTTTTATTACTATAATAATAAAGCGCTATCAAAGCCAACTTTACATACATTTTTTTTTGTAGAGAGAAAAATTACAATGATAGAAGAAGAGGTTTATTTTGAATAAAAAACAACAATAAAAAAAAATAAAACAGAATGATAGCAAAAGTGTACAAAATTTTTAACAAAAGCTAGCTAAAAACTAAAAAATTTGACTAAAGTTTTTTTATTTTATCAAGTTTTTAAAAAAATGTGAAAAACACTAAAAAAATTACAATTAAAAAAAATTGTAAAATTTGTTTGTAAAAAAAATTATCAAAAATTAAAAAAAGCTTAACTTAAAAATAGTATACGATAACCTCAAAACAAATAATAATTAAAACATATGCGCATCGCATAGAAATATAACTTAAAAAACTTTGAAATAAAAATCAACAATCAAAAAAAAATTAAAACAGAAAGATAGCAAAAATGTACAAAAATCACTTCAGAGGCTTGCTAAGAAACAACAAAATCAACTGAATTTTTATTATGTTCTTAAGTTTTTATATTTAAAATAACACAGAGATAACATTTATTTAAGTGTTTATTTGAATAATGCCAACTTTTGTATAATCAAAATCTACTATGCCATGAAAATGAGATTGTGAAAAAAAGCCCAGTTTTTTCTATTACTATGATAATAATGCGCTATCAAAGCTAATTTTCACATAAATTTGTAAAAATAGTTCAACAATTACCAAATTACAATTATGAGAAAAGAGGTTTTATTTAAAAATAGTATACAATAACTTTGATATAGAAAATAAATTAGAAACATGCGCATAGAAATATAACTTTAAAAAAGGTTTAAAATAAAAAGCAACAATAATAAAAAAAGAAATTAAAACAAAAAATTATTTCAAAAGCTTGCTAAAAAGTAATAAATTTCACAATTTTTTTTTTATTTTATCATGTTTTTAAATTTAGAATATCACAGAGATATTAAGAATGCTGAAAGAATCATTGTTTTCAAATTATTTGGCATTAGACAATTTTCTTAAAAAAAAAATTAATCATTTATTGCAATTTGGTTGACAATGCTTTATTCAGTTATTATTTGAATAATGCCAACTTTTGTATAATCAAATTTACAATGCCATGAAGATGGGATTGTGAAAAAGAAAAAATTTTTTTTATTACTATGATAATAAAGCGATATCAAAGCCAAAAGATACTATTATGGAAAAAGAGGTTTATTTACAAAAATACTATATGATGATCTCCGGTATAAAGAATAAATAATATTTTAAAAACATGCGTATAGAAATATAATTTAAAAAAAGCTTTAAAATGAAAAGCAACAATCAAAATAAAAAAATCAAAAAAGCAGAATTGTAGAAAAATACATCAAAAGCTTGCTGAAAACTAAAAAAATTAACTGAAATTTTTATATTTTATCAAGTTTTTAGATTTAAAAGGTTACAGAAGCAGCATAGCTGGCATTTGACAATTTTTTTGAACAAATTTTGAATAATTTGTCGTGAATTTCAAATAAATCATAAACTGGGTTGACATTGTTTTATTCAGTTTATATTTGAATAAAGCCAACTTTTGTACAATCAAAGTTTACAATGCCATGAAGATGGGATTGCAAAAAAAACTATTTTTTTTTATTACTATGATAATAAAACGCGTTCAAAGTCAACTTTCACATGAATTTTATTTTATAAAAATAGTTTGATCATTTTGTAGAGAGGAAAATTATAAGAGAAGAAACTTTATTTAAATATAGTATACAAATAACTCTGTGGTAGAAAATTAATTGAAAAAATGCGCATAGAAATATAATTTTAAAAAAGATTTAAAATAATCAGCAACAATAAAAAAAAGACATTAAAACCGAAAAATAGCAAAAAAGTACAAAAATTACTTCAGAACCTTGCTAAAAACTAACAAATTTAACATATTTTTTTTTATTCTATTAAGTTTTTAAATTTGAAATATCACAGAGATATTAAAAATGCTGAAAGAGTCACGAATTATTTGGCATTTGACAACTTTCTTGAAAAAAAATTAATTATTGCGACTTTTTGATAGACCAAAAACTTGGTTGACAAAGGTACCGCTTTATTCAGCTATTATTTAAATAATGCCAACTTTTGTATAATCAAATCTACAATGCCATGAAGGTGGAATTGTAAAAAAAACAATTTTTTTTATTAGTATGATAATAAAGCGCTACCAAAGCCAACTTTTACATACATTTTTCTTTGTAGAGAAGAAAATTACAATTATGAAAAAAAAGTTTATTGAAAAAAATACTATCTCTGGTATAAAAAATAAATAAGATTTTAAAAACATGCGTATAGAAATATAATTTAAGAAAAGTTTTAAAATGAAAAGTAACAATCAAAATAAAAAAATAAAAAAAGCAATATTGTAGAAAAATACATCAAAAGCTTGCTGAAAACTAAAAAAATTAACTGAAATTTTTATATTTTATCAAGTTTTTAGATTTAAAATGTTACAGAAGCAGCATCTGGTATTAAAAATGCTATAAGAGTCACTGATTTTAAATTATTTGACATTTGACAATTTTTTTAAAGAAATTGTAAATATATTATTGCAAATTATAAACTTGGTTGACAATGGCACCGCTTTATTCAGTTATTATTTGAATAATGCCAACTTTTGTATAATCAAAATCTACAATGGCATAAAGATGGGATTGTGAAAAAGAAACCAGATTTTTTTATTACTATGATAATAAAGCACTATCAAAGTCAACTTTTACATAAATTATACTTTATAAAAATAGTTCAACCATTTTATAGAGAGAAAAATTACAATTATAAAAGAAGATGTTTATTTTAAATAAAAAACAACAATAAAAAAAAATTAAAACAAAAAGATAGCAAAACTGTACAAAAATTTCATCAAAAGCTTGCTAAAATCAAAATTTTTTTATTTTATCAAGTTTTTAATAAAATAAAAACAACAATAAAAAAATTACAATTAAAAAGCTTAACTTAAAAATAGTATACGATAATCCCAGTATAGAAAACAAATGATAATTTAAAAATATGCGCATCGCATAGAAATTTAACTTAAAAAACTTTGAAATAAAAATCAGCGATCAAAAAAAAAAATAAAACAAAAAACTAGCAAAAATGTACAAATATCACTTCAGAGGCTTGCTAAGAAACAACAAATTCAACTGAATTTTTTTTATTTTTTTATTTTTTTAAGTTTTTATATTTAAAATATTACAAAGATAACATTTTTGATACTAAAATGCTGAAAAAGTCACTAATTTCAAATTTTTTGGCATTTGACAAATTTTTTGAGCAAATTTTGAATAATTTATTGTGAATTCGTGATAGATCATAAACTGGGCTGACATTGGTACCGCTTTATTCAGTCTTTATTTAAATAATGCCAACTTTTGTATAATCAAATCTACAATGCCATGAAAATGAGATTGTAAAAAAAAACAATTTTTTTTATTACTTTGATAATAAAGCGCTATCAAAGCCAACTTTTACAGAAATTTTTCTTTGTAGAGAAGAAAATTATAAAAAAAGAAATTTATTTTGAATAAAAAACAACAATAAAAAAAATAAAACAGAAAGATAGCAAAAGTCTATAAAAATTACTTCAGAAGCTTGCTAAAAAAAACAACAAAATTAACCGAAATTTTTTATTTTATCCAGTTTTTAGATTTAAAATATTAGAATGACAACATTTTTGATATTAAAAATGTTGAAAAAGTCACTGATTTCCAATTCTTTGGAATTTAACAATTTTTTTGAACAAATTTTGAATAATTTATTGTGAATTTTAGATAGATCATAAACTGGGTTGACATTGGTACCGCTTTATTCAGTTTTAATTTGAAAAATGCCAACTTTTGTATAATCAAAATCTACTATGCCATGAAGATGGGATTGTGAAAAAAAGACCAGTTTTTTTCAATTACTATGATAATAAAGCGCTATCAAAGTTAATTTTTACATAAATTTGTAAAAATAGTTTGACCATTTTGTGGAGAGGAAAATTACAATTAAGAGAAAAGAGGTTCTATTTAAAAATAGTATACTCTGGTATAGAAAATAAACAATAATTTAATAACATGCGCATAGAAATATAACTTCAAAAAAGGTTTAAAATGAAAACTACAATCAAAAATAGTATTTTTAAACAGAAAAATACCAAAAGTATACAAAAATTTCTTCAGAAACTTGCTAGAAACTAAAAGTTAATTTTTTTTAATTTATCAAGTTTTTAAATTTAAAATTTTACAGAGGCAACATTTCTGATACTAAAAATGTTTAAATAGCCACTGATTTAAAATTTTTTGGCATTTGACAGTTCTCTTTGAGAAACTTTGAATAATTCATTGCGAGTTTTTGATAGATGATAAAACTTAGTTGACAATATTACCGCTTTATTCAGTTATTGTTTGAATAATGACAACTTTTGTATAATCAAAATCTACAATGCCATGAGGATGAGATTGTGAAAGAAAAACAGATTTTGTTATCATTATTTTGTAAAGATAAAAATTAGAATTATAAGAAAAGAGGCTCAAATTTATAAAATACCATACGATTATCCAGCGGTAAAAAAAATAAATATTTTAAAAATAGTGTGCTTAGAATATAATATTAAAAAACGTTTTGTTTATTTTGTGTAAGTTTGTCATTGGAAAAACAGCAAACAACAAAATATTTAGAACAAAAAGATAGCAAAATTGAAGAAAAATTACATAAAAAGCCCACTAAAAAACTGGAAATTTAACTAAAAATTTTCTCCTTTATTATTTAAAAAATACTACAAAGACGACATTTTTGCTATTAAAAATGCTGAAAAGGTCACTGATTTCAAACTATTTGGCATTTGACAATTTAAAAAAATAATAATAATTTATTAGGAATTATTAATAGATCATAAGCTTGGTTGACAATGGTACCGCTTTATTCAGTTATTACTTGAATAACGCCAACTTCTGTATAATCAAAATCTACAATGCCATGAAGATGGAATTGTGAAAAAAGATTTTTTATTACTATTATAAAAAATCGTCGTCAAACTTAAATTTCACATAAATTTTTTTTATAAAAATGATTTGGCCATTTTGTTGAGAGGAATATGAGAATAATAAGAAAAAAGACTGAAATTTAAAAAATATTATACAATAATCTTCTTGGTATAGAAAATAGATATAAAAAAAAACAAATATAAATAAATGTAATTAAAAAAAAACAACACAACAAAAAACAGCAATTAAATAGTATATTACACTACAAGAGCAGAAAGTTGAGAGCCCTGAACTGCGCGTCATGATGCCCTCGGCTATTTACTTCCGCTAAAAGAAGGCGCGCGCATAGCTCTACCAGTGCATGAAAGATACACTTTCAGCCGTGGAATCGCAGCCGGAACCACGTACTTTCGACTGGAGTAGCAAGAAAAAACATTTTTTAAACTAAAAGATAGCCAAATTGTCTAAAATTACAAAACCCAAACAAAAAGTCAAAAACCCGCTACAAACTAAAGAAATCAAATTAAGTTTTATTTTACAAATTTCTAGATTCATTATAATATCACAGAAAACGCATTTCTGACATTAAAAATACTGAAAAAGTCACTCATTATAAGTTATTTTATTATCAAAATATTATTGTTTTGAAGGGAAGATTATGGAAAAGAAACAGATTTTTCTATTGTTTTGATAATAAAATTCCATCAAATTTAACTTTCATTTTATGAAAAATGAGTTAAGATACCAATTAGAATTTTGTTTTTTAGTAAATTAAAAAAATAGACTAAAAAATGCCATACAATGGTCTACCCAGTATAGAAAATAAATAAAATTTCAAAAACATATGCTAAGGAACTTGAACATAACTTAAAAAAACTTTAGAATGAAAAAAATCATTCAAAAAACAAAATAATTAAACAAAAATATAGCAAAATTGTACAAAAATGACATCAGAAACATGAAATCCAAAGAAAAAATTAGTAGCAAATCTAAATATTACAAATATCAACATTAATTTGATAATTTAACATTTTTTTTCAAACGATTTAGTTTTAAGCGCAACACATTTACTCTTAAGTGTGGAAAAATGAATGGTGTTGTTTTAAACAGTCAAAGCAAATTCATTCAAGCTAGATTTGTTTTGTTCTTATTGGAACTCTTCAGTAAGTCGCAAAGTAAAACTAGCGACATCTATTAGAGTGAGAAGCTCTTTACATGAAAATCAGGTTTCTACATAACGATACTATAGGTCACTTAAAATGACAGAAGGCGCTAATGTAATCAGCAATATCCCTTTTCTGCCCAAATTATTTCCATCAGAAATGTATCGTGTTGTATGATCAGGTCAGTATCATTTGAAATAACCCATAGCATCGACATGAAGAAAGCTAATTTTTTGATTAATTTTTAGAAGCTTTTAATCTTAATAGATGTCGCTATTATAATCAGCTTTTTTATTTATTAAATAAAATAATATTATTTAAATTAGAAATAAATATTAGAGCATTGAAGAATTATTTTTCAATTAGTTTTTTTTTCAATCAAGTATGTATTATTTTGAGAATTATATTGTTTTTGTTTTTAAAGTCGATTTTGGTTTTTTCCTAAACTAATGTTAACGTTTGAATAGAAAGGTTAATTCAGTAGTGTGTAGATTTTGTAGAAATCGTAAGGCAACATGTATTCAACCTTAATAACCTTAAGTGCAATTAAATTTCAATTTTTTATGGAAAATAATTGAGAGAAAACATTTCTTAAAGTCGAATTATAGTGTCTATTATTCGCATCATTAACCCTTTTTTAAAATTGGAAAATTTCTGCAATGTTTATTTAGCGGATTTATTCGAAAAAAATTTCATATTTTGTTCTTATAACCTTAAGATCAAATATAATATTTACCACTTTATTAAAGAATTTTTTTTTCTATTTGTTAGTATGTGTTTTTGTAGAAGTTTTAGGGCTGAACTTAATTATTGAAAAATTTTGTTAAAATTCTTGTTTTTAATATTTTTTTTCTTTTCTTCTTGTTTTTTCCTCTTTTTTTATGTTTTGTTTGTTTTTTATTTCTTTTTTTTATTCTGTTTATTATACCGCAACGTTTCGTTTTCAAACTGGACCTTCTTCCGCTCTAAAAACAAGTCAACAAACATTATATAATGAATATCAAAGAATGATCTTATAATAAATTTCTTCAAAATCAGAAATAAAGTTATTAAAATTGTCAAATATTAACAATAAAAGTATTAAGAGGTCTATAAAAGTTTTTAGACTGATAGTATTAGGATAAATGACAATTGGAAACGCATTATTGTTAAAAAAAACTTATTGCAGATTTACTTTTTACTTCAATAGCGTTTGTTTTTATTAAATTTTTATTCTTTTTGTTTTTTTTTATTTAAATAATTTAATAATTTTTTTACTCTATGCAGACTTTAGAATAAAATATATGGCCATGCTCTCTATTCTTTACTCTAATTTGTTTTCTATACTTTTTTCTCTTTCATATTGTTTCCTTATTTGATTTTTTTTCATATATTTTTTTTCATTTGTTACTTCTCTATATTACTTCTATCTCTAATTCTAATTCTAGCTCAGAAATGCTTTTGAACACGGGTTCGGCAGTGTCTTTAAAGGATTTTGTACCCCCATGCCGATAAATAAATAAAAAAAACTCAGAAGATAAAGATCTAAATTTCTTATTAAAAATATTTTTTCTAACTAGTTTTTAGTAATTTATTTTTATTGTGATAATTTTAAAACGTAATAATATATTTTAAAAATTATATATAAAAAGAATTTTAATTAAATTTTTTAAAAAATATTAAAAAATTTTTAAATTTTTTTAAAAAACTATAAAATGATTTTAAATATATTTAAAAATTTATATTAGACCTTAAAAAAAATTTTTAAAGATGTTTAAAAATTTTTAAATTGAAAATTATTGAAAATAATCTAAATTTCTTATTAAATATTTTTTAAACCATTTTAAACATTCAAATATTATTTTTAACTAGTTTTAGTATAATTTATTTTCACTTTTAGTAATGTTAAAACGTATTAATAGATTTCAAAAATTATATATAAAAAGTTCAATTAGATTTTTTTTCAATTATTAAAAATTTGTTAAAAATTCTTTAAAAATTCTAAAAAATTAAAAAAAATTTTTAAAGTTGTTTAAAATATTAAAAAAAATTTATTAAAAAACTTTCATAGGGTTAAAATCATTTTTAAAGATGTTTAAAAATTTTTAAATCGAAAATTATTGAAAATAATTTAAAATTTTTACTAAAAATATCTTAAATTATTTCAAAACATCAAAATATTTTTTCTACCCAGTTTTTAGTAATTTATTTTTATAATTAAAAAATTCTTAAAAATTTTTAATTAAATTAAAAAGATTCTTAAAATTATTTAAAAAATTAAATTAATCTTTAAAAAATATTTAAAAATGTTTAAAAAAGTTTGTTTGTATGGCGGCGACTCAAAATAATTTACATTAATGTAAGACTTACATTAAAAGGTTTTTTTATTTTATATTTATTAGTTTCGCTCCTTTTCGGAAGTTTAATTTTAATTTTATTTATTTATTTTAATCCTACAAACTCTTTTTTATTTTTTTTGTCTTTATTTGAATGCTTTACTATAATTTTTTTTATTTTTTTTTGTTCAAGCTATTTATATATTTTTTCCAGCTTTTTGTTTTTTCTATTAAGTATAAAACTGTTTCAATAATGATCTAGAGTTTTTTTATTTCTGATTTTGGTTTTTTGCTTGACGTGGTATCCCTTGTAAGCAACCAATATTTATATTTTTATCAATTTTTTTGAATCTTTTTTCTTCATACTATTGTTTTTTTATTATGTTTAACCCTCTTTTTCCCGGAGGCACAGCAATTTTGCTGGATTCAAAAATCATTACGGTCTTTGACAAGTAATGATAATGATGGCAAAATTACTTTTTCAATAATATACAATTTATTGAAAAACAAGTTTTTTATTATTATTATTATTTTCAAGCAGTTTTTTTGTTTTTTGAAGACACAAAAATAAAAAATAGGTTATTGAAAAATCGAGATAAGATCTACAATGTGTAATATAAAAAACGTTTTTAACAAAAAATTAAACATCGGAAAAGTAATGGGCTTGAAAGACATAAAATAAAAAAATCTTTTAATTTAATAAGTTTTACACTAATTTAAATTTATATACAGGGTGCCCCAATAATGACTCTGCAGCCGTAACCGTATATTTTATTACAAAACTTTTCGGACAAAAGTTGTCATTGACAAAATACTGAGCCCATTGTGCATATGTTAAAAACAATATTTTCGTTGTCAATTTTTATGACGACATAGAAAGTTTTTTTTAAATTTTAACCTCATATTTTTCTCACAATTTTTATTTTTCTTTTAATTGTCAAAATGACAGTATACCGTTCTTAAGCAAACAACAACTACGCCATTTATTTTTTTTGCAAATTTTTTTCTCTACAATATCGATTTTTTTATAATTTCTTTTTTGCCCTCATCACTCAAACATCAGTAGTTTCCGTTCGTTCCCAATGCATGTAAAGACAATTTTTCCACACCGCGGTGTTTTTTCCTTTGCAAGCCAAACTAGGGGAAATGACTTAGTCAGGTTTGTATTGGAATCCAGAGACGTCACGTCAAACTGTCAATTGTCACACAACCATTCTACAAAATACACAACGTTTCAAAAAGTTTATAAAATTTCGAAATATCTACGTTATTCTTTACCATTAAGCAAAGTTTAAGCATAGAGTATACAGACCAAAGGGATTTCTTGCTTTGATGTTGTTGAAAATATGCCAATAAGCAATTCTCGGTGAAATTTTTGATTTTTCCTGTTTTGCACCAATCTAAAAATGTGTTGTATGGTTAAAAGCCGCTCGTACCTCGAGCGGCTTTTCTCAGGAAGCAAATTTGATACTGCTCTATTTGCAGATTCTCTAATTTCAGGTGGAGTTAAAATTTCTCTATCGGAGTCCCTCATATTTACAAATTTGAAACGAAAATTTGCAGAAGAAAATGGCAGAATAAATTTTTAAAACGATGCTCTTTTATTTCAATAAAACCATAGCAACAAAACAATAAAACTATTTCAAATTTAAAAAATTAGATACTCGGCGTGGGCAACGCTACCAACCAAAAAACAAGTAAAAAACTAAATCATTTATTATCAAAAAATTAGTTATTTATTATTAAAAAACTAGTTATTCGTTGCAAAAAAAATTGTACTTAACTTTTTCGGAAAGAAATTTCCACCATTCGCAATAGATGGGGGAAACAAATTGCTCATGTGGGAAATTTACTATTACTGTGCTGTCTTTTATTTCACTTACCGCTATTATAATTTTTATTTTTTGTTTATTGATTCGTTCTTTTTGATTGTATATCCCGGAGCAGATTTTGTCCATCTTATTTAGTTTTTTGGTATTACTTCTATCTCTATTTTTGTTTAGTTATAATAACTGCAGTTATGATGCAGAGTTTTATAATGCAGTTATTAAAAAATAGTAGTGAGAAAGATCATGTAGCGTCATCTCTTGGTTGGAATTACAGTCTTGCATGCAAATAATGACAAGGAAAATACTTTACAACAAGCCAACCCCCAATTTACATAAACTTGGTAGCCAACAGATGCGTCTGCGGTTCTGGTCAGCATGGACCGTAATGAAAATTTTAGTCGGACTAAAAAAACTGCAGTTGAAGCGGAACTTTTCTACCGCTAGAAAATGGTACCCATTTTCAAGTTAATAATAATTCTGATATCTATCCAGATGTTTAGATGAAAATTAATAATGTTTCTATCCCACCTACATAATTTTTATACTTTTCAATAATAAATAAATCTATGTCTAGATAATGAATTGTTATCTTTAGTAACATGCAGGCAAGGAAAGAAGAAACAGCTTGAATACAGCCCTGGCCCCGTATTTTCAAGATTCTGCACAAGCAAGGTGGACCCTCATAAAGATTAGTGAAGGTTAAGTAGCAATAAAACCATATTCGCACAAAATGCTTAGCTAAACTGTATTAAAGTGAAACATATCTAACTTGTCAGTAATCAAATGGGATTTCTTTTGTCATTAAATCAAATGATTTGATTTAACCAGTTTTTCTTTGAATGACTTTTATTTGAACAAATGGTTGAAAAAAGCTTAAAATATCTACTCCAAGAATTTTGCTGTAATTTATCAACTGGTTTGTCCTATTTTCTCTGTAAAGTAGGTTATCCTAACCGTATTTAAGCAAAAAAACAGCCGCTTCTTAAACACATCATGTAGCATTTGATATTCAACCCTTAGAACAAGCAAAACACATTATACAAAGCTTTTTGTCTCCGTATACCCATTCAGGCGAGCTTTGCCATTGTTACATGATGATGATTTTTTGTTTCTGGAACTTACAGATCCGTAATTAAATTATTCAAGAACATAGGAGGTAAACATTAAATAAATTCCAGACACGGCAACTGCTAGGCCTTATAAGGACTTATGGAATTGAGATGTTGTTTCTTTCACTTTTATTCAGCAAATAAGTAGTGCTTGTCGAAACCCTCGATTATATAAACTTAAAATCCTTCGAGGATTTCAGCGGGAATTTTGCATTTATTATTCAAGAAGCGGGATTTAATGTTCAGGTAAACTTTTTCAAAGTTTTGTTTATTTAGATGCTGGTTTGCTGTTTATTTTAAAATAAGGTGCATATTTATCAGTTTACCTTGTGGGTAAAATCAAAAATTCCCTCAAATTTTTATTTTTTGAAATAATTGAAGGAGGGTTGTTCTTGAGAAAATCACGAAAAACAAGTTATCAATACAAATTAACAACACCCCAAACAGTTGGTTAGAGACAGAAATACCAAAAATATTAAATCTGGCAAAAATTTTGTATATGTGGACTGAAATGTACAAATCAAAGATTTTACCTGCAGCAAATATTTATCAACATAGCCATGACTATATGACATTAAACAGAAATCGTTGGTCGCTGTCACCAATAGTAAAAGTTTTGTGACGAATTATCTATAGACAATCATGGAAGAAAACATTCAGTGCACGCCTTCAGTCGTTAGAAAATTTGTTCAAAATTCTACCACAAAAATTAGTCAAAAAAACAATCGCCAGTATGACGTAGTGCCGGAATCAGGGAATTCAAAAAAATAGTGAAAACGTTCTACTGGCGTATTTCCCTGAACCATTTCAGCAAAAAATGATTTTGAAATTAGTAAATATAAAAAACTTATAAAACTAGTCGAGGAAATGATATTTTGAAGTTATCACGATTTTTTGTAAGATATGACAACGTTGCAAACATATTTTGCTCTAAACAAAAAACTGTTTTTGTTTTTGACACTTTAATCTAATCTTTACCCAAACGCCCCGCTATAGGATTTATATAAAAAATTACCAACACATTAGGAAGGTAGGTACTTGAAAAACAAAACAATAACATAGAAACAAAAAAGTCAACAGTAAGAAATAATAAAAGACTTAAAGAAAGTAATTAGGTGGTTTAATTCTATTCTGCAATCGATTTTCAATATAAACAAAAAAAAGAAAACAGAAAAAAAAGAAGAAAAGTACGGAAAAAAATAATAAAACATGAATAAAAATATAAAACAAACACGCAAACGAAATAAACATAACTGGTGAGGCAAAAAAAAGTCAATGGTAAAACTGAAAGAAAAGTCAAGAAGTAATATTGGATTAAGAAAACAGAATAATGAGAAAAATGTGAAAAAAGCGTAACAAAAGAAAGAGAACAAAATAAAAATATTTACGTGACAACAAATTAAGAAGTTGGAAAAAAGAAAGCGGTAAAAATAGACAGAATAGTTATCTTAATAGTCCAGAAAATGATATTTTGAAAGTGATATTTTAAAGTTTTTACGATTTTTTCTAAGACACAACAACGCTGCAAACATATTTTGCTCTAAGCACAAAAATTTTTTTTTGTTTTCAACACCCTAATACTGAATGTGTAAGACTGAAAGACAAGAGAGAAACTAATGCTGATAAAGAAAGGTCAAGAAATAATATTAGAATAAGGAGACAGAATATTGAGACAAATGTGAAAAAAAAGCCAGACAAAAACATTAGAAGAAAAATTGGAACAAAAATTATGAAAGGAATAAAAATAGAAAATATAAAACGTCGTAGCAATCGATACAAAACACAAACAATATAACTGGTAAGACAAAGAATGTGTAAGACTGAAATAAAAGAGAGAAGCTAATAAAGGTAAGTAAGAAATAATATTCGATTAAGAAGACAAAGTATTGAAAAAAAAATGTAAGGAAAAGCGAGACAAAAGAGAACAAAATAAAAATATTTACGTAGAATTACAAACACATTAAGAAAGTAGGTACTTAAAAAACAAAGCAATAACATAGAAACAGAAAAGTCATGAGTGAGAAAAAACAAAAATCGTTTGCCAAATAAAATTACAGAATCTGATTCTATTCTGCAAACGATTTATACTATATAAAAATAAAAACAAGAAAAGAAAAAACATAAAGAAGAAACAGAAGAAAAGTAGAGAAAAAAATTTGAACGGAATAAAAATATGAAACGTCGTAGCAAACAAAATAATCGCAAAAAACATAACTCGTGAAACAAACAATGTGTAAGACTGAAAGAAAAGAAAGACGCTAATAAAAAAAGTCAAGAAATAATATTCGATTAAGAGCACAGAATATTGAGAAAAATGTGAAAAAAAGCAAGAAAAAAAAGAGAGCAAAATAAAAATATTTACGTGGCAACAAATTAAGAAGTTAGAAAAAAAAAGCGGTACAATAGGACCGAATTCAAAATTTAGAACAAGGCATGTATGAATAGTTATCAAACTAATCCATAAAATGATATTTTGAAAGCGATATTTTGAGGATTTCACGATTTTTTTGTAACATATGACAACGTTGCAAAACCCATTTTGTTTTTGACACCCTAATCTAATCTCTACCCAAACGCCCCGCTATAGGATTTGGATAAAAAAATTGCTAACACATTAAGAAAGTAGGCACTTGAAAAACAAAACAATAACATAGAAACAAAAAAACCAAGAATAATAAAAAATAAAAAATTAAAGAAAAATTATTAATTAAATTATTCAAAAATTGCTTGCCAAATCGAATTAGGGAGTCTGATTCTAGTCTGCAAACGATTTTTACTATAAATAAAAAAAAGGAAATAAGAAAAAACATAAAGAAGAAACAGAAGAAAAGTAGAGAAAAAAATATGAACGGAATAAAAATATGAAACGTTGTAGCAAACAAAATAAACGCAAAAAACATAACTCTTGAAACAAAGAATGTGTAAGACTGAAAGAAAAGAAAGACGCTAAATAAAAAAAAGTCAAGAAATAATATTCGATAGAATATTGAAAAAAATGTGAAAAAAAGCCAGAGAGAAACATCACAAAAAAGAAGAGAGCAAAATAAAAATATTTACGTGGCAACAAATTAAGAAGTTAGAAAAAAGAAAAGGTTACAAAAACAGAATTTAGAACAAGGCGTGTATGAATAGTGATCAAACTAGTCCATAAAATGATATTTTGAAAGCAATATTTTAATGTTTTCACGATTTTTTGTAAGATATGACAACGTTGCAAACATATTTTGCCCTAAACAAAAAACTGTTTTTGACACTTGAATACGCCCCGCTATAGGTTTTATATAAAAAATTACAAACACATTAAAAAAGTAGGCTCTTGAAAAACAAATTAATAACAGAAACAAAAAAGTCAAGAGAATGAAAGAATAAAAACTTGAAGAACAACAAGTAATAAAATAATTAAAAAATCGCTTGCCAAATTGAATTAGGTGATCTGATTCTATTCTGCAAGCGATTTTTTATATAAATAAAAAAAGAAAAAGCAGACAAGAAAAGAAGAATAGTAGAAAACAAATTATAAAAGGAATAAAAAGATAAAACGTTGTAGCAAACAAAATAAACATAACTGGTGAGACATGATGTGTAAAACTAAAAAAAAAAGAAAAAAGCTATAAAAAAAAGATATTACATAATATTGTATCCAGAATATAGAATAAAAAAAAGAATAAAGCGGTAAAATATGATAGAATTTAGAACGAGGCGTGTATGAATAGTAAAGATATAATAATAGTACAGAAAATAATATTTTAAAGTTTTTACGATTTTTTGTAAGATATGAAAACGTTGCAAACATATTTTGCTCTAAGCAAAAAACTGCTTTTGTTTTTGACACCTTAATCTAATCTTTACTCAAACGCTCCGCTATAGGATTTATATAAAAAAATACGAACACATTGGGAAGGTAGGTACTTGAAAAACAAAACAATAACATAGAAACAAAAAAGTCAACAGTAAGAAATAATAAAAGACTTGAAGAAAGTAATTAGGTGGTCTAATTCTATTTAGCAATCAATTTTTAATATAAATAAAAAAAAGAAAACAGAAAAAGAAAAGAAAAGTAGGAAAAAAATTATAAAATATGAATAAAAACATAAAACGCCGTAGCAAACAAACACGCAAACAAAATAAACATAACTGGTGAGGCAAAAAAAAGACAATGGCAAAACTGAAAGAAATGTCAAGAAGTAATATTGGATTAAGAAGCCAGAATATTGAGAAAAATGTGAAAAAAGCGTGACAAAAGAAAGAGAACAAAATAAAAATATTTACGTGACAACAAATTAAAAAGTTGGAAAAAAGAAAGCGGTAAAAAAAGACAGAATAGTTATCCAACCAGTTCAGAAAATGATATTTTGAAAGTGATATTTTAAAGTTTTCACGATTTTTTGTAAGACACGACAACGCTGCAAACATATTTTGCTCTAAGCACAAAATTTTTTTTTTGTTTTCAACACCCTAATACTGAATGTGTAAGACTGAAAGACAAGAGAGAAACTAATGCTGATAAAGAAAGGTCAAGAAATAATATTGGAATAAGGAGACAGAATATTGAAACAAATGTGAAAAAAAAGCCAGACAAAAACATTAGAAGAAAAATTGAAACAAAAATTATGAAAGGAATAAAAATAGAAAATATAAAACGTCGTAGCAATCGATACAAAACACAAAAAATATAACTGGTAAGACAAAGGATGTGTAAGACTGAAATAAAAGAGAGAAGCTAATAAAGGTAAGTTAAGAATTAATATTCGATTAAAAAGACAAAGTATTGACAAAAAAATGTAAAGAAAAGCGGGACTAAAACATTACAAAAAGGAAGAGAACAAAATAAAAATATTTACGTAGAATTACAAACACATTAAGAAAGTAGGTACTTAAAAAACAAAGCAATAACATAGAAACAGAAAAGTCATGAGTGAGAAAAAACAAAAACTTAAAAAGAAAAAAAAAATTTCAAAAATCGTTTGCCAAATAGAATTACAGAATCTGATTCTATTGTGCAAACGATTTTTACTATAAAAAAAAAAATAAGAAAAGAAAAAACATAAAGAAGAAACAGAAGAAAAGTAAAGAAAAATATTTGAATGGAATAAAAATATGAAACGTCGTAGCAAACAAAATAAAAGCAAAAAACATAACTCTTGAAACAAAGAATGTGTAAGACTGAAAGAAAAGAAAGACGCTAATAAAAAAAGTCAAGAAATAATATTCGATTAAGAGCACAGAATATTGAGAAAAATGTGAAAAAAAGCAAGACAAAAACATCACAAAAAAAAGAGAGCAAAATAAAAATATTTACGTGGCAACAAATTAAGAAGTTAGAAAAAAAAAGCGGTAAAATAGGACCGAATTCAAAATTTAGAACAAGGCATGTATGAATAGTTATCAAACTAATCCATAAAATGATATTTTGAAAGCGATATTTTGAGGATTTCACGATTTTTTTGTAACATATGACAACGTTGCAAAACCCATTTTGTTTTTGACACCCTAATCTAATCTCTACCCAAACGCCCCGCTATAGGATTTGGATAAAAAAATTGCTAACACATTAAGAAAGTAGGCACTTGAAAAACAAAACAATAACATAGAAACAAAAAACCAAGAATAAGAAAAAATAAAAAATTAAAGAAAAGTTATTAATTAAATTATTCAAAAATTGCTTGCCAAATCGAATAAGGGAGTCTGATTCTAGTCTGCAAACGATTTTTACTATAAATAAAAAAAAGGAAATAAGAAAAAACATAAAGAAGAAACAGAAGAAAAGTAGAGAAAAAAATATGAACGGAATAAAAATATGAAACGTCGTAGCAAACAAAATAATCGCAAAAAACATAACTCGTGAAACAAACAATGTGTAAGACTGAAAGAAAAAAAGACGCTAATAAAAAAAAAGTCAAGAAATAATATTCGATAAAATATTGAAAAAAATGTGAAAAAAAGCAAGACAAACCCATCACAAAAAAGAAGAGAGTAAAATGAAAATATTTACGTGGCAAAAAATTAAGAAGTCAGAAAAAAGAAAAGGTTGAAAAAACAGAATTTAGAACGAGGCGTGTATGAATAGTGATCAAACTAGTCTATAAAATGATATTTTGAAAGCGATATTTTAAAGTTTACACGATTTTTTGTAAGATATGACAACGTTGCAAACATATTTTGCCCTAAACAAAAAACTGTTTTTGACACTTGAATACGGCCGCTATAGATTTTATATCAAAAATTACAATCACATTAAGAAAGCAGGCTCTTGAAAAACAAAGCAATAACAGAAACAAAAAAGTCGAGAGTATGAAAGAATAAAGACTTGAAGAACAACAAGTAATAAAATAATTCAAAAATCGCTTGCCAAATCGAATTAGGTGATCTGATTCTATTCTGCAAGCGATTTTTTAAATAAATAAAAAAAAAGCAGACAAGAAAAGAAGAATAGTAGAAAACAAATTATAAAAGGGATAAAAATATAAAACGTCGTAGCAAACAAATCAAACATAACTGGTGAGACAAGTGATGATGTGTAAAACTGAAAAAAAAAGTAAAAAGCTATAAAAAAAGCTAACAAATAATATTGGATCAAGAAGATAGAATAAAAAAAGAATAAAGCCGTAAAATTTAGAACGAGGCGTGTATGAATAGTAAAGATATAATAATAGTACAAAAAATAATATTTTAAAGTTTTCACGATTTTTTGTAAGATATGACAACGTTGCAAACATATTGTGCTATAAGCAAAAACTGTTTTTGTTTATAACACCCTAATACGCTTCGCTATAGGTTTTATATAAAAAATTACAAACACATTAAGAAAATAGGTACTTAAAAAACAAAGCAATAACATACAAACAGAAAAAATAAAAACTTAAAAAAAAAATAAAATTTCAAAAATCGCTTGCCAAATAGAATTAGAGAGTCTGATTCTAATCTGCAAATGATTTTTACTATAAATAAAAAAGAAGGAAATAAGAAAAGAAAAAACATAAAGAAGAAAAGCAGAGAAAAAAATATGAAAGGAATAAAAATATGAAACGTCGCAGCAAACAAAATAAACGCAAAAAACATAACTCGTGAAACAAAAAATGTGTAAGACTGAAAAAAAAGAAAGACGCTAATAAAAAAAAGTCAAGAAATAATATTCAATTAAGAAGACATCACAAAAAAAAAGAGAACAAAATAAAAATATTTACGTGGCAACAAATTAAGAAGTCAGAAAAAAGAAAAGGTTGATAAAACAGAATTTAGAACGAGGCGTGTATTAATAGTGATCAAACTAGACCATAAAATGATATTTTGAAAGCGATATTTTAAAGTTTTCACGATTTTTTGTAAGATATGGCAACGTTGCAAACATATTTTGCCCTAAACAAAAAACTGTTTTTGACACTTGAATACGCCCCGTTATAGATTTTATATAAAAAATTACAAACACATTAAAAAAGTAGGCTCTTGAAAAACAAAGCAATAACAGAAACAAAAAAGTCAAGAGAATGAAAGAATAAAAACTTGAAGAACAACAAGTAATAAAATAATTAAAAAATCGCTTGCCAAATTGAATTAGGTGATCTGATTCTATTCTGCAAGCGATTTTTTATATAAATAAAAAAAAAGCAGACAAGAAAAGAAGAATAATAGGAAACAAATTATAAAAGGAATAAAAATATAAAACGTCGTAGCAAACAAAGTGATGATGTGTAAAACTGAAAAAAAAGAAAAAAGCTATAAAAAAAAGCCAACAAATAATATTGGATCAAGAAGATAGAATAAAAAAAGAATAAAGCGGTAAAATTTAGAACGAGGCGTGTATGAATAGTAAAGATATAATAATAGTACAGAAAATAATATTTTAAAATTTTTACGATTTTTTGTAAGATATGACAACGTTGCAAACATATTTTGCTCTAAGCAAAAAACTTTTTTTGGTTTTTGACACTCTAATACTGAAGGTGTAAGACTGAAAGACAAGAGAGAAACTAATGCTAATAAAGAAAAATCAAGAGATAATATTGGAATAAGGAGACAGATTATTAAAAAAAGCAAGACAAAAACATTACAAAAAGAAAGTAAAAAAAAAATAAAAGAAATTGTATTTCAAAAAAGTCCAAAACTCTTTCACAAGAAGAGACACCTGAATTTTTACTAAATGCACCGGATGAAATCTATTTGTAGTTTATGCAAATTTTCAATTTAAAAGTAAGTGACATAGAGCACAAAGCAACAATTGGCTTTTCATATAACTAAAGCAAAGACAACTCGATTATTTGTTATCCTTCAGAGTTTGAAGAAAAAGTAAAATTCATAAAATTATGTAACGCCTCACGACAGATTTTTCCTAACGTCCAGCCAGTTGGAATCCATACTTTTGGAAGTGTACTAAGCAAAATTGCTAACTATTTGGATTTACCAGAACATCACTTTAGACGGGACATTGTTTTCGTCGAACGTCAGTCAACGCAAGCGGGAGGAAAACGCCACAAAGGGTGGAAAAGCGACACGATTGCAGAGGGTTATGTTGAAGAATCTGTGGTCAATAAAACGAAAATCGCAAAGACGATTTTAGGTGAAGACTCAGAACTCACCAAAAAATTGAAACTATTTTCATTTTTCGTTGCTAAATTACGGAAAGACTGAAAGGCTAGCTTTAAGCGTAGAGACCAAAAGAATAAAAAAGTATATTGTATGAATAATTATATTAGGTTAGGGGTCCTTCAGGAGACCGGCTTTAATGAATCAGTACCCAGAGAGGGTAGGTAATCTGTAATACTTGTTTTAGGGGTTGAATTTGGAACGTTATGTGTATTTAAGAAACAGTGGTCTTTTTGCTTAAATGGCTTGATTACAAGATTTATGACGACGTGCTTTATGGAGTGAATAGGGTCAGGAAAATTAGTTTGTAAAAGGAAATTGCATTGGATGGAAACAGCCACTGTACCAAATTTATTGATTGAAAGCCTAAAGCAAGAGTCTTTGATCGTTCAATTATTCAAAAAAAAAATCAAAAATTTTTCACTAAAACTCGGTGTAATATCTCAAAGTAAATTTGGCGATAAAATACATGTGAAAAGGAGAAAACGCATAAAATAAAAATAATAAAAACAATTTCATGCAGACAGGCTTGAAGTCTGACTCTTTGAAATTTAATATTATTGTCGCAGCAAAAGAGGAAACAGGAATTTTTCAAATATAAAACTTAGAATTTAAAAGCGAAGAAGATGCAGAAAATGCAATTATAATTTTGAATGGGGAGCCGGTTGAGAACCGTAGCACTATATTCAAAATATTTTTGTATTGTGAACGTACTTTTACGATCGAATTCAAGTGACAGTTATTAATTTGACATCTGAACGTAATCTAACCTCACTTTCAATTTAACAAATCGACAGTTCAACACGTTAATGAGATTAAATTGAAATCACTTGTAGTGTTATAACAAAAAAAAAAACTTATTTGATGAGGAAATAAAGTTTATAACAAATAGTCAAAATGTCGTTCATCGAGCTTAAGCTATTTGCGGACTTTTTGAACAATTCCGTTAGAGACAATCGCCAATATTTGCGGATTATTATTAATTTTGATTAAATGTATTAATATGTATTTGTTGAAAATTTTCTTTGGTAAATAAAGTTAAATGAAGTTTTTTACAAATTTAAATATAAAACGAATAAATAGTTTAAGAATTTTATAATTTTTTTAAAATGAATTAATTAGGATTTAAAATTAAACAAGGCGCAAGAACCATTTTAACCATAATTGCAAATAAGCTTTTTCTTTGTGCTATTTTTCCTTTAACTAAAAAAATTAGCAAATTTAGTGACAGCCAAATTTAAAATATAGAAAGCTTAAAGCAAAATACAAAAACTCTATTGTCTTCTCATAAAATCAGTAAAATTTTGTAAGATAAAGCATATTTTTTTAAAAAATTAGCAAATTTTGCAAACTATCATAAATGAAGCATTTTTTCTAAAAGAATGTTTTTAATTTTAGCAAAATTTTTAAAAATTTAGCAAATTTATAGACAGCTTAAAAACCAATATAGAGAGCTTGAAGCAAAATTTGAAAACTCTATTGTTTTATCATAAAATCAGTAATGTTTTGTAAACTATTATAAATGATGCTTTTTTTCTAGTTTATTTCTTTTAATTTTAGCAAAATTTTTAAAAAATTTAGCAAATTTATGGTTAGCCTAAAAACCAGTATGAACAACTTTAAAAAAATACAAAAACTTTATTGTCTTATCATAAAATTAGTAATATTTTGTAAACTATCATAAATGATAAATTTTTTCTAGTTTATTTCTTTTATTTTAGCAAAAATTTTAAAAAATTTAGCAAATTTATAGCCAGCTTAAAAACCAGTATAGACAACTTAAAGGAAAATACAAAAACTCTATTGTCTTATCATAAAATCAGTAATATTCTCGTAAATAATGCATTTTTTCTAGTTTATTTCTTTTTGTTTTAGCAAAATTTTTTAAAAATTTAGCAAATTTATGGTTAGCCTAAAAACTAGTATCAACAACTTTAAAAAAATACAAAAACTTTATTGTCTCATCATAAAATCAGTAATATTTTGTAAACTATCATAAATAATGCATTTTTTCTAATAGATTTTTTTATCAATTTAGCAAAATTTTTAAAAAACTTAGCAAATTTATAGACAGTTTATATACCAGTATAGACAGCTTAAAGGAAAATAGAAAAACTTTATTGTCTTATCATAAAATCAGTAATATTTTGTAAACTATTATAAATGCATTTTTTCTAAAAAAATTTTTTCAATTTTAGCAAAATTTTTAAAAATTTTGCAAATTTATGGTCAGCCTAGAAACCAGTACAGACAGCTTAGAGAAAAATACAAAAACTTTATTGTCTTATCATAAAATCAGTAATATTCTCGTAAATAATGCAATTTTTCTGCTTTATTTCTTTTAATTTTAGCAAAATTTTTAAAAAATTTAGCAAAATTTATTTACAGCTTAAAAACCAGTATAGACAGCTTAAGAAAAACTCTATTGTCTTATTATAAAATCAGTAATATTTTGTAAACTATCATAAATGATGGATTTTTTCAAGTTTATTTATTTTAATTTTAGCAAAATTCTTAAAAAATTTAGCAAATTTATCGACTGTTTAAAAACAGTATAGACAGCTTAAAGGAAAATACATCAACTCTGTTTCTTATCATAAAATCAGTAATATTTTGTAAACTATCATAAATAATGCATTTTTTCTAATAGATTTCTTTTTGTTTTAGCAAAATTTTTAAAAAAATTAGCAAATTTATAGTCAGCCTTAAAACCAGTATAGACAGCTTAGAGGAAAATACAAAAACTCTATTGTCTTATCATAAAATCAGTAATATTCTCGTAAATAATGCATTTTTTCTAGTTTATTTCTTTTTATTTAAGCAAAATTTTTAAAAAATTTAGCAAATTTATGGTCAGCTTAAAAACCAGTATAGATAACGTAAAGAAAAATACAAAAACTCTTATGTTTTATCATAAAATCAGTAATATTTTGTAAACTATCATAAATGATGCATTTTTTCTAATAGATTTCTTTTCATTTTAGCAAAATTTTTAAAAAAATTAGCAAATTTATGGTCAGCCTTGAAACCAGTATAGACAGCTTAGAGGAAAATACAAATTGTCTTATTATAAAATCAGTAATATTCTCGTAAATAATGCATTTTTTCTAGTTTATTACTTTTAATTTTAGCAAAATTTTTAAAAAATTTAGCAAATTTATAGTCAGCCTAAAAACCAGTATAGACAACGTAAAGAAAAATACAAAAACTCTTTTGTTTTATCATAAAATCAGTAATATTTTGTAAACTATCATAAATGATGCATTTTTTCTAATAGATTTCTTTTCATTTTAGCACAATTTTTAAAAAAATTAGCAAATTTATGGTCAGCCTAAAAACCAGTATAGACAGCTTAGAGAAAAATACAAAAACTCTATTGTCTTATTATAAAATCAGTAATATTCTCGTAAATAATGCAATTTTTCTACTTTATTTCTTTTAATTTTAGCGAAATTTTGAAAAAATTTAGCAAATTTATTTACAGTTTAAAAACCAGTATAGACAGCTTAAGGGAAAATAGAAAAATTTTATTGTCTTATTATAAAATCAGTAATATTTTGTAAACTATCATAAATGATGGATTTTTTCTAGTTTATTTCTTTTAATTTTAGCAAAATTTTTAAAAAATTTAGCAAACTTATCGACTGTTTAAAAAACAGTATAGACAGCTTAAAAAAAATACAAAAACGCTGTTGTCTTATCATAAAATCAGAAATAGTTTGTAAACTATCATAAATGATGCAATTTTTCTAATAGATTTCTTTTTGTTTTAGCAAAATTTTAAAAAAATTTAGCAAGTTTATGACCAGCTTAAAACCAGTATAGATAACGTAAAGAAAAATACAAAAATTCTTTTGTTTTATCATAAAATCAGTAATATTTTGTAAACTATCACAAATGATGCATTTTTCTTTTCTTTTAATTTTAGCAAATATTTTAAAAAATTTAGCAAATTTATCGACAGCTTAAAAACAGTATAGAGAACTCGACGCAAAATTCGAAAACTCTATTGTCTTATCATAAAATCAGTAATATTTTGTAAACTATCATAAATGACGGATTTTTTCTAGTTTATTTCTTTTAATTTTAGCAAATCTTTTAAAAAATTTAGCAAATTTATTGACTGTTTAAAAAAAAAGTTTAGACAGTTTAAGGGAAAATTTAAAACTCTGTTGTCTTATCATGAAATCAGTAATATTTTGTAAACTATCATACATGATGCAATTTTTCTAATAGATTTCTTTTTGTTTTAGCAAAAATTTTAAAAAGTTTAGCAAATTTACGGTCAGCTTAAAACCGGTATAGAAAACGTAAAAAAAATACAAAAACTCTTTTGTTTTATCATAAAATCAGTAATATTTTGTAAACTGTTATAAATAATGCATTTTTTCTAATAGATTTCTTTTCATTTTAGCAAAATTTCTAAAAAATTTAGCAAAACTCTATTGTCTTATCATAAAATCAGTAATATTTTGTAAACTATCATAAATGACGGATTTTTTCTAGTTTATTTCTTTTAATTTTAGCAAATCTTTTAAAAAATTTAGCAAATTTATTGACTGTTTAAAAAAAAAGTTTAGACAGTTTAAGGGAAAATTTAAAACTCTGTTGTCTTATCATGAAATCAGTAATATTTTGTAAACTATCATACATGATGCAATTTTTCTAATAGATTTCTTTTTGTTTTAGCAAAAATTTTAAAAAGTTTAGCAAATTTACGGTCAGCTTAAAACCGGTATAGATAACGTAAAAAAAATACAAAAACTCTTTTGTTTTATCATAAAATCAGTAATATTTTGTAAACTGTTATAAATAATGCATTTTTTCTAATAGATTTCTTTTCATTTTAGCAAAATTTCTAAAAAATTTAGCAAAACTCTATTGTCTTATCATAAAATCAGTAATATTTTGTAAACTATTATAAATGATGCATTTTCCCTAATTGATATCTTTTAATTTTAGCAAAATTTTTAAAAAAGTTAGAAAATTTATCGATATTAACAACCAGTATAAACAGCTTGAAGCAAAATATGAAAATTCTATTGTTTTATCATAAAATCAGTAATATTTTGTAAACAATTAATTTTTTTTTAATCGATTTAAATTTTCTTAAAAAACACACAAATAGAAGACTAGAAATAAATTCAAAAAAAAGTGCTCTAGGTCAACGGATTTTGAAAAATTGTCAAAAATTAAAATGGCTCATATTGCGATAAATTCTATTTTTTCAACTAGGTCACGGTTTTTTTTACTTTTATTAGTAACTTTCTCATAGAATTATAAAATTAGAGGACTTTAACCATTAATAAAACTGCTAAAAATGTGGTTAAAACAGAACATTAAAATTGAGCAATTGTAATCTTAAATGAAAAAATTCGTAAATATTAAAACCAAATAATACAAATTAAAAATTTGGAAAAAACCGACTACAGCATGATTAATTATTATTTTATTGATTTATTAATTGATTCAAATTGCTTAAATTAATTAAATAAATTGACTATTATTCAATTATATTGAAATACTTTTTTTTTATTTCTCACAAATTTTTATAATCAATTGAAGTGTCAAAAATATATGTCAAAAAAAGCATTACTGGTCAAATCTTGATCAAATTTGAATGAGACCAAATGGAAAGCACCAGCTTTCAAATGAAAAAGAAACATCAAATTTTGTTCACTCAGACCAAAGTTATGAGGTAACACACATAAAAAAAATACAGTCAAACTAAAAAACCCCTCTTTTATCAATAATTGTTTAATATTATTTTTAACTATAATTAAAAATTAAGCAAATTTATAAAAAATTGAAAAAAAAACTTTCTGAAATTAAGCTTTTCCCACATTTTATGACTTGCTCGACAAAAATAAGAAAATGCTATAAAAGCGGTTTGTTAACAGCCCAATTAAAAAAAAGATGTCATTCTTTTTCTCCTCTTTTTCGGTGTCAATTTAAAAATAACCAGGTGGTTTCTGTTTGCATTTTAATGACTTTATTTAAAACAACAGGAAGTTATGCTGTTCTTGCATAACAATGCCGCAAAGGTACGTTTAATCAGCTGGATGCTCATTTCCTGTTTTCGTAGGGGACTGGCCTGGATAGCAACATTTAACTATTGATCTCCTCTTGAAGTCCTTTTTTCTTCCTGTTGCCATTTTCTGGGAAACTCAATCTTTAGGTTGAGTATTAAATGACCGACCAAGGCGTTCGATCAGGTTACTCGAGAGAGCAGGATCAGGAAAGTGGTTGTCCTTCTTCCCTCACGAATCGTATAAAATATTCAAAATCCATTTTCATTCGAAAATGACAATTTACTTATCGCATGTAATGCCCAGGATTTGTCTAATGCGTTAGATAGGAGAAAACTGGGGTTAAACGTGACGTTTTCTAAGTTTTATATATTTATCTGATGACAGGAGCAGTAACTTTCAGAGCTTGAATTTGTGCTTTTAATAAATTTCTTTTTTATATTAGGACTAGCTGACCCGGCGAACTTCGTACCGCCTAACAGTCAATGAATGTCGTGTTACTTTTTAGCTGAACTAATTTAGGCTTTGATGAACGTAAAACAATGATACAAAATAATATATTTATATAGATAGAAACAAAAAAGTATTTTATTATGATGAATGATGATGAAAACATACATACAGAATGAGAATAAAAATAAAAATAAATAAAAAACAATAGTTAAGTACTTCAAACTCATGTCAGAAAAAAATAATTGAAAACTATGTTGTGCAGATTGGGAAAAAAAAATAAAACTCGTATTAATTCATTAATAGGATTTTTATTCAAGCACTTTGTGGTAAACGACATTCTTTGTTTTTTGGTCAGGCGCAAGAACAAATAAAGCGGATGGTTTGCCGACACGTGAGCATGCCACGTACAATTGACTATGAGAAAAACATGCATTTTCTAGATTGAGGCTACAAATAGTCAAGGATTGGCTCTGTGATTTGTTGATCGTCATGGCGAAGGCAAGACGAATCGGGAATTGAATTCGTTTAAACTCAAAGGGCATATCTGCTGAGATCATTGGAATCCTTGGAATAAGAACTTCCTCATCTTTAAATTTTCCTTTAAGTATCGACGCGTGCAATTTCTCGCAGATAATTGACTCGCGATATTCCGTTGCCTAATTGCATTACGGCTTCGCTGGGAAAGATTAGATCTTCTAGGACGCGGCATTGTTATTAAAATGTGCACTCGCATAAAACCACCAAATATAGTAACAGTGCCTGAACTTTCGAGACATAGACAATAGCTCAAAGAGTATATAACCACTACGTATGAATAGCTTATCAAGAAAAATCATAGACAACCTATAAAAAGACATTTACACTTTTGTTAACCTGTAGATTTTTTTTCCTTAATCTTATAACCTTTACCAACTGATTTTTTTTTCCTAAATTCCGTTCCTTTCCGATGATTTTATGTTTTTACTGTAGAATAAATCTTAGGTATTATTTTCGGGAATTAAAAACAAATATAACAGTACCTGAACTTTGTAGACATTTTACAAAAAATAAATTTCTGAACGCACACATGATGTCTTCAGAAAAAAATAAAGTTGTGGCTTAAAGGTTTCAGCAACCATGCCATAAGCTCCAAAAAAAATATAGTTGTTACACTATTTGACAGGATTGGACAACAAATGTTTGACATGTGATAAACAGATCAGCTATTGAAATGATTAAGTATTCATTACACATTTTGAGTTTTTATTGTTTTTAAGATGTATTCTGCTATTTGGGATGGAAACAAATCCAACAAATCAAAAACCATGGCAATCGGTCCAGCCGTTCTCGAGTTATAAGTGTTGTAACAAACACGACTTTCTTTTATATATAATATAGATAAGCTAAAAAAACTTTTTTATTTTACCATCTGATATCTATCGAGAATTGTAAACAAAACAAAAGTTGTAAGAAAGAAAAGCGCATCATGAACGAGATTACTCAGCAAATACTGAAGGGTTAAATATTTAACCTCTTTTCAAATACAAAAAATATAACAAATATATATCCAAAAATGTAATGAACTTAAAAACACAAAAAGCTTACAAATAAAACGGGTGGAAATGCCGCCATTTTGCAAAAAACCGTTTGGGTCTGTATCTCCATAAGCGTGCACTTGAGGTTTATAATTTTAAAAAGCTTTATATTAGATTTCCTATTTTTCCTGTTTAACACGATTTATAAGATTATGACTGTTTTTTTACCGATATCCATACTAATAATTGTTTAAATAATAAATTGCCGATAATCAAACTTTTAAATCGATATATTTCCTACAATTTTTGATTTAAACTTTTTTTTTTAAATTAATATTTTCGAAGTTATAACGTTTTTTAATTTAAAAAATACTGTGCCTGGCCGGTTGACGCCATCTGGGCCTGAACATGTAAATACAAAAAAGTAAAAAAAATTATAATAAAACAGTAAGAGAAAATAAGGTGGCAAACAAAATTAAGATAAACAGCACAGAAAAAGTGACAAAAACAATAAACAAAGTGATAAACAATGTATGGCAGAAAAGAATAATGTCAAATCAATAAAAGATAACTCTGTTATCTTTTTTTAAAAAAGAAAAAACAAATAAAACAAAAAAACTATAGAAAACTGAATATAGTAAACACAACATGTAAAAAAAATTAGAAACGAACTAGATTGAATAGAAGACAGAGGATTTTTAAAATTAACGCGTTACAACTTCGAAAATATTAATTTTAACAAAAAAAGTTTAAATCAAAAATTATAAAAAATTTATTATTTAAACAATTAGTAACAGAGAGATCGGTAAAAAAGTCAATAAACAAACAATAATAATTTTATAAATCGTAAATGGTAAGTTATACAAAAAAAAATATTATACAAAAAAGATAGGAAATTTTATTATCTACAATAAAAGTAATTGTAATTATGAGCCTCAAATGCGCGCTTTCGGAAATACAGGCCCAAGCGGTTTTTTGCAAAATGGCGGCACTTCCACCCGCCTTTTACCTGTACTATTGTTTGTACCTTAAAATATTTTAAAGATACAGTTTAAACAAGACGTTTTATTAATATTCGGTTATCTTTCTGGTTTGCTAACATATTCAAACGGTAAAAAGTTGTAAACACTTGTAAAATTTCTAGGTGGTAAGCGTGGCTTATTAAACATAGTTCAGACCAAATTATATGTTCAAGCCTCTTATTATATAAACCTCCTGATTAATTTTAGGCTATATAATTAAATAATTAAAAAGCTCGAGCCGTAACTGTATTATTGACGTAAAACTGTATAAATTTAAGTGTCACAATAGAAACAAACAAAATAAATTGATACATAAACATAGTGACCTTACGTCAAAAAACGTTTCAAATAAAGATTAAAAGCTGCATTGTAGGCTAGCTGAAAACCGATATGTTCCCCCAAGCTTGCTTCCTGTGTGGTGTCATTATTTACTTCACGTCTACCAACTGTTACGAATTAAAAATTGATACTTTACAGTGCACAACCACGTATTATATGTCGATTCGTGTACATTGTTCGATAATTTATCATATTATCTAAGTAATAATTTTTTTTTCTTTATCATTGTCTTCTCAATTGTCATATTGATCGATGAGATAGTAAATCCGTCGTTAAGTGTTTAAGTAATTAAGTAACAATATACCCGCAGAATTGCCATGGGTTTGATTTATTATGGTGCTTTTATAGGAAGGTTTAAAGTCAAGGCTGGAAGGTGGGTGAGCCAGATATGGGAAAATAACTTCTGTCTTAATATACTATTTGCTTGTCTATTAATTTTGACTTTTATACATGTATTATTGTCAAAAAAACAAGAGAATTTTGAGATTAAGGGGTATTTTTTTGACGCATTTTGCATAATGGTGGAGGCGCCGGGATAATTAAATCCAAAAAGTAAAATTATCACAAATAAATCAGATAAAAAAAATAATGTTTTTTTATTAAAAATTACACGAAAGATAATACAGATTTTTTAAAGAAATCGAGTTGGATGCGATAGATTAAAAGCTGTTTTTTTTATGAATCAAGCAAAGACAACTTTTTCTAGAGACTGAAGATTTTGTTTTTGTTATTTATTATAAAGTAATTAACAACTAAAAATTATCGTAAGTTTATAATTAACGAACAATTAGTTAATGACATTTGTGGAATGTGTCGGAAACAATTGAACACATTTTATCTTCTTGTCCAGTGCTAGTTAATAAATAATATAAAAAAAGACATGACGCGATTGCAAAAATAGTTCATTCAAATTTGGCTTTTAAGTTTGTGTTATAATAAATAATTCAAAAAATTTCTTAAAAAATAATAATTACAAATTAAGTTGGGATCGAACTTTGCAAATTTTATAGATATTGCTGTAATATTATTGAGACCTTTAAAACTAAAATGGCTAAATATTTGCTGCTTTTGGTGGCCATTAGGCATCTTTGGAATTTGAAAATGGTAAACATTTTATCTTTAGTTAATTCCAATATGGATGTTGTACCCATATAACTAAATAGAAATCTTAAAATTATAGATTTTGATTTAAAAATCTTGACAAAAATACAGAAAACCGCATTATTACGTTTATGTTATATTGTTCGAATGTTTTTAAATGTTTAATCTAACAATTTAAATGATATGATCAAAGATGCGTGGGAGATAGCAATTTAGCTTGATTCTTCCAAAATACAAATTTGTATAGTCTATCTGGTTCTTGTTTGTAATTTATTTCTTACATGAAAATTTAAGCGAATTGAAAATTAGAAGCTTGTTTTTCAATAATTTTTATATTGATGATAAAATAATATTGTCATTGTCATTACTTGTGAAATATCGTGATGATCTTTGAATCCAGCAAAATTGCTGTGCTTTCTAAACAGGGAGAGTTAAACTTAATTAAATTACCTGGTTTCATTTAAAATACAATTATTGTACATTTAATAAAACTAGGTAATTTAATTAAATTATTATAATTGTCCCGGCGCCTCCACCATTATTCTTATCACATTGCGCTAAAAAATTCCACTTACATGATAATACATATTTAGAATTTTGAAAACTTTAAAAAAAATTGTAATTTTTATTTATTTTCTTGTCAAACCAGCTCAAAAAACGATGGAAATGCGGAAACGTTGAAGTTCATCTATTATAGAAGTTTTTGATACACAGATTGTCTCTTCTAAAAGTTGTTGTCTAATTTAATTCCCACATCTAAATTTGGCAATATCATACATACTCTAATTTTTTTTTCCTCATTTCTGCTTCTTTTTTTTTGTTTGTCTATATTTTTCGTAAACAAACACTTTCTTGTTTTGTGTTGTCACTTTTTAATGCCTATTTCAATTTTTTCCTCTTATATTTATTTTATATCTTACACTCTTCTCTCCTATTCTGTCTTATATGTCTCGCTTTTTTTTTATTTAAACTTTTTTTTTCACTTTTCTTATATCATGTACTTTTTGTTTTATTTTGTGTTCATTTATCTTTTTGTTTAAATTTAGTTTTAGTTTTTTTTATTACTTTTACATATTTTATAATATTTAGCTGTTGTGTAATAATCAATAAAAACTGTAAAATAATCTTTTACTGTAGTGTAGAGTCTTTTAAGAATATGCCGCTATAGTCTATACTCTATAGATGTGATTTGACCATTTTATTTAATGTCAGGTCAGGTCAGGTCAGGTCAGACAATGATACAAACACAAGACTCTTGTGGCTCAATCGTAGCTTATGTATTAAAAATTTTTTCGATAGGATATTGTTTCTACTTATTACATTTTTTTTGTAATAAAAATAGGTCTGAGATTAAATTTTTCTTGAATTATATCAAAACTTCTGATTTAATTCTCAAATCAAAATACAGCTATCATCTTTGTCTAATTTATTTTATACTTAATTTTTGCTTTTTCGATGGATGTTTTTTTTCTCGTAAACAAATATTTGCTCTCATTTTGTTTTTTTTTTCATTTTTTTAAATGCTTGTCTCAATTTTTTATTTCTGTGTTTTCAATATATTACATATTCTGTCTTTCTATTTCATTGCTTTATTTTTCGACTTCCATTACACTCTTTTCTTTGTTTTTGTCTTTGTTTATTATTGTCTGGTGTTTATTATCATTTTTGCTTTTTTGTAATTTTTGGTAAATATTGTTGATACTTTTGTTTTTTATATCTATTTTTTTTTTATTAAATGTTTAGCCTTTTTGGTTTTTACATGTTATATTTTGTTTGTTTTTTTTTTAGTTCTTTTTATTTCTCTCATAATATGTTTTATATTATTTATTAAAAGTCTTAATTTAAAAATAAGTAAAACTTTGTTAAGAAGCATTTACTATGCTTATTTTCCTTTCTTTTGGTTAAATTAAATATAATTTAAACTGCGATTTTTATTATTTTTTTTTGTCGGACCAGCTCAGAAAACGTTGTCAAATGCGGAAACCTTGTTCAGCGGTTGTAGTTCATCTATTAGAAAAGTTTCTGATTTTTTCTCTCCCAAAATGTATGTCAAATTTAATTTTTACGTTTAAATTTGGCAATTCATATCATAATCTTGTTTTTTATGCACTTTATTTCTGCTTTCTTATTTTGTTTGTCTATATTTTTCTTTTTAGTTGTTTTTCTCGTAAACCAGCACTTCGTTGTTTTTTTTAAATTTTTTAATGCCTCTCCCAGTTTTTTTCATTTATATTTATTTTATATATAACAGTCTTCTCTCTAACCCAGTTATTAAGTATCGCTTTTTTTTATTTATTGTCAGGTTAGGTCAGGTCAGGTCAGACAAAGCACAAGAATTAAAGTTTATGTTTTAGAAAAGTTTTTGATAGATAGATAATGTTTCTACTTATTACATTATTTTTCTTTGATAAAAATTAGTCTGAGATTAAATTTTTTTTAATTAAATTAAAACGTCTGATTTAATTCTAAAATGAAAATTTAGCGACCATCTTTCTCTTATATATTTTTTACTTAATTTTTGCTTTTTTATGTATGTTTTTATTTTTGTTTTTTTTTCTCGTAAAAAGATTTTCTCTCGTTTCGTTTTTTTTTTAATTTTTTTAATGCTTGCTTTAGTTTTTTATTTATATATTTCTAATATCTTACATTCGTCTCTCTTATTTTTTTTATTTTACTGCTTTATTTTTTTACTTCTATCATACTCTTGTTTTTGTTTTTGCTGTTGTTTATTATTTTCTAGTGTTTTTTTTTATTTGATCTTAGTTTTTTTTCTTTCTATTCTATGTATTATTTTTGTTTTTTCGTAATTTTTGTTGAATATTGTCTTCATTAAATATTTCGCTTAAAATTTTCTGCTTTTTACAAGTTTTATTCTTTGTTTTTTATAGGCTTCTACCTACTTTCTTTCTAATTTACAATTTATTTATTTTTTATCTATTTTTAGTTCTTTCTGTTACTCTTATATGTTTTTGTATATAGACGTTGTTTCTAGTTATTTTTTTTTTTTAATAAAAATTGATCTGAAAACAAAATGGTTTTAATTAAATGAAAATGCCTGATTTAATTCTCAAATCAAAATTAAGAGACTATCTTTGTCTTGTTTATTTTTGTTTTTTTTTGTGTATGTTTTTGCTTTTGTTTTTTTCTTCGTAAAGAAAGATTTTTTCTCGTTTTGTTTTTTTCCGTTTTTTTAATGTTTGTCTTAGTTTTTTATTTATATGTTTTTAATATGTTACATATCCTGTCTTGCTATTTTACTGCTTTATTTTTCAGCTTTTATTACACTCTTCTCTTTGTTTTTGCCTTTGTTTATTATCTTCTAGAGTTTTATTTTCATTTAATCTTAGTTTTTTTTTCCTTCTATTCTATGTACCATTTTTGCTTTTTCGTAATTTTTGTTAAATATTGTTTATTCTTTGGCGTTTATATCTATCCTTTTTATTAAATATTTAGCTTAAAGTTTTCTGGTTTTTATATGTTTTATTATTTGTTTTTCTTAGACTTATATCTACTTTCTTTCTAATTTACAATTTATATATTTTTTATCTATTTTTAGTTCTTTTTGTTACTCTTATATGTTTTCGTATATAGACACTATTTCTAGTAATTACAATATTTTTTTTAATAAAAATTGATCTGAAAACAAATTGGTTTTAATTAAATCAAAATGCCTGATTTAATTCTCAAATGAAAATTAAGGGATTATCTTTTTCTTGTTTATTTTTGACCTTGTTTTTGTTTTTTTTTATGTATGTTTTTGCTTTAATTTTTTCCCTCTTAAACAGAGATTCTCTCTCGTTTTGTTTTTTTAATGTTTGTCTTAGTTTTTTATTTATATAGTTTTTAATATGTCACATATCTTTTTTTTCATTTCACTTTTTTATTTTTCTACTTCCATTACACACTTCTCTTTGTTTTCGCCTTTGTTTAGTATCTTCTAGTGTTTTTCTTTCATTTAATATTAGTCTTTTTTTCCTTCTATTCTATGTACCATTTTTGCTTTTTCGTAATTTTTGTTAAATCTTGTTACTTCTTTGGCGTACATTTTCATTTAATATTTTCTGGTTTTTATATGTTTTGTTCTTTTTTTTTTCTAGACCAATATCTACTTTCTTTCTGATTTCTAATTTATTCTTTTATTGTTTTTGTTTTGTTTTTTTTATTACTCTTATATGTTTTATTCTATTTCTTACGACATTTCTTAATAGTTTTAGTTTTAAATTAAATGTAGTTTAAATTGTCATTTTCATTTATTTTCTTGTCAGGCCAGCTCAGGAAACGATGGCAAATGTGGAAACCGTGTTTATCAGTCGTAGTTCATCTATTAAAAAAGTTTCTGGTAGACCGATTGTCTTTTGTTAAAGGAAATTTTTCAAAATTTGTTATGTCAAATTTAATTCCCACATTTAAATTTGGCAACTATAACTTTATTTTTTTTGAGTGTTTTATTTTTGTTTTTTTTTTTTGTTTGGCTGTATTTCTCTTATTCGTTTTTTTTTCTCGTAAACAAACACTTTTTTTTCATTTAAATTTTTCATTTTTTTTTACTTTTTTTACATTGTTTTTTGTTTCTATTTTATATTTTGGTTTTATCAAAGTTATTACAAGACTGCTAAATACTATTTTTTTTGTAATTTTTGTTAAATCTTTATTATGATCTTTTTATTCAATTTTTGTGTTTCATATCTAATTTTTTCTTTTTAATATTTATTTTAAATGTTTTGCTTTTTACAGGCTTTATTCTGTTTCTTTCTACATGTACTGTCTTCCATTTTTAGTTATTTACCATCTTTAGTTTATTTACCATCTTTTTCTTATTTATTTTATACCTTATCTTTGCTTTTTTATGTACATTTTTAATTTTTTTTTCTTGTAAACAAAGATTTTTTTTCGGCTATTTTTTTTCAATTTGTTTAATGATTGGCTAAATTTTTTAATTATATGTTTTTAATATCTCACATATTTATGTCTATTGACTGTTTTATTTTTCTACTTCTATCACACTCTTTTCTTCGTTTTTGCCTCTCTCTATTATTATCTAGTCTTTTTTTTTATTTAGTTTTTGCTGTTTTTTGCTTCTATTCTAAGTGTCATTTTTGCTTTTTTGTATTTTTTTTAAATATTAATTATCTTATTTTATATCTAACTTTTTTATTAAATATTTTGTTTTTTTGGTTTTTAGATGTTTTATTCTTTTTTTCTTCAACACCTATATCTACTTTCTTCCTCATTTCTACTTTATTCTTATTGAAATTATTTTATTTATTGTTAATTCTTTTAATCATATGTTTTATATTATTTCTTAATTGTTTTAGTTTTAACCTTTTTTTTACAGGGAAATTTTTCAAAATTTGTTATGTCAAATTCAATTCCCACATTTAAATTTGGCAACCATATCTTTATTTTTTTTAAGTATTTTTTTTTAGTTTTTTTTTTGTTTGGCTGTATTTCTCTTATTCGTTTTTTTTTTTCGTAAACTAACACTTTTATTTTCTAATTTTTTAATGCATATTCTAGTTTTTTTTTCTTATATTTATCTCATATCTTACATTCTTTTCTCTTATACTTCCTTTATTTTTTGTTTTTTTTTTAATTTATTATTATTTTTTTCACATTGTTTTTGGTTCCTATTTTATATTTTGGTTTTATCAAAGTTATAACAAGACTGCTAAATACCACTTTTTTTGTAATTTTTGTTAAATATTTATTATCATCTTTTTATCTAATTTTTGAGTTTCATAACTAATTTTTTTTTTTAATATTCATTTTAAATTTTTGGTTTTTTACATATTTTATTCTGTTTCTTTCTACATGTACTGTTTTCTATTTTTAGTTTATTTACCATCTTTCTCTTATTTATTTATTCTGTACCTTATCTTTGCTTTTTTATGTACATTTTTAATTTTTTTTCTTGTAAACAGAGATTTTTTCTCGCTTATTTTTTTCCAATTTATTTAATAATCTCTTATATTTCCTTTATTTTTTAATTTATTATTATTTTTTTTACTGTTTTTACATTGCTTTTGGTTTCTATTTTATATTTTGGTTTTATCAAAGTTATTACAAGACTGCTAAATACCACTTTTTTTGTAATTTTTGTTAAATATTTATTATCATCTTTTTATCTAATTTTTGAGTTTCATAACTAATTTTTTTTTTTAATATTTATTTTAAATTTTTTGTTTTTTACATATTTTATTCTGTTTCTTTCTACATGTACTGTTTTCTATTTTTAGTTTATTTACCATCTTTCTCTTATTTATTCTGTACCTTATCTTTGCTTTTTTATGTACATTTTTAATTTTTTTTCTTGTAAACAGAGATTTTTTCTCGCTTATTTTTTTCCAATTTATTTAATAATCTCTTATACTTCCTTTATTTTTTAATTTATTATTATTTTTTTCACTGTTTTTACATTGTTTTTGGTTTCTATTTTATATTTTGGTTTTATCAAAGTTATTACAAGACTGCTAAATACCACTTTTTTTGTAATTTTTGTTAAATATTTATTATCATCTTTTTATCTAATTTTTGAGTTTCATAACTAATTTTTTTTTTTAATATTTATTTTAATTTTTTTGTTTTTTACATATTTTATTCTGTTTCTTTCTACATGTACTGTTTTCTATTTTTAGTTTATTTACCATCTTTCTCTTATTTATTCTGTACCTTATCTTTGCTTTTTTATGTACATTTTTAATTTTTTTTCTTGTAAACAGAGATTTTTTCTCGCTTATTTTTTTCCAATTTATTTAATAATCTCTTATACTTCCTTTATTTTTTAATTTATTATTATTTTTTTACTGTTTTTACATTGTTTTTGGTTTCTATTTTATATTTTGGTTTTATCAAAGTTATTACAAGACTGCTAAATACCACTTTTTTTGTAATTTTTATTAAATATTTATTATCATTTTTTTATCTAATTTTTGAGTTTCATAACTAATTTTTTTTTTTAATATTTATTTTAAATTTTTTGTTTTTTACATATTTTATTCTGTTTCTTTCTACATGTACTGTTTTCTATTTTTAGTTTATTTACCATCTTTCTCTTATTTATTCTGTACCTTATCTTTGCTTTTTTATGTACATTTTTAATTTTTGTCTTGTAAACAGAGATTCTTTCTCGCCTATTTTTTTCCAATTTATTTAATGATTGGCTAAATTTCTTATTTATATGTTTTTAATATCTTACATATTTATGTCTATTGACTGTTTTATTTTTCTACTTCTATCACACTCTTTTCTTCGTTTTTGCCTCTCTTTATTATTATCTAGTTTTTTTTTTATTTAGTTTTTGCTGTTTTTTGCTTCTATTTCAAGAGTGATTTTTGCTTTTTTGTATTTTTTTTAAATATTAATTATCTTATTTTATATCTAACTTTTTTATTAAATATTTTGTTTTTTTGGTTTTTAGATGTTTTATTCTTTTTTTCTTCAACACCTATATCTACTTTCTTCCTCATTTCTACTTTATTCTTATTGAAATTATTTTATTTATTGTTAATTCTTTTAATCATATGTTTTATATTATTTCTTAATTGTTTTAGTTTTAACCTTTTTTTTACAGGGAAATTTTTCAAAATTTGTTATGTCAAATTCAATTCCCACATTTAAATTTGGCAACCCAATCTTTATTTTTTTTAAGTATTTTATTTTAGCTTTTTTTTGTTTGGCTGTATTTCTCTTATTCGTTTTTTTTCTCGTAATCTAACACTTTTATTTTCTAATTTTTTAATGCATATTCTAGTTGTTTTTTCTTATATTTATCTCATATCATATATTCTTCTCTCTTATTCTTCCTTTATTTTTTAATTTATTATTATTTTTTTTACTGTTTTTACATTGTTTTTGGTTCCTATTTTATATTTTGGTTTTATCAAAGTTATTACAAGACTGCTAAATACCACTTTTTTTTGTAATTTTTGTTAAATATTTATTATCATCTTTTTATCTAATTTTTGAGTTTCATAACTAATTTTTTTTTTTTAATATTCATTTTAAATTTTTTGTTTTTTACATATTTTATTCTGTTTCTTTCTACATGTACTGTTTTCTATTTTTAGTTTATCTTTCTCTTATTTATTCTGTACCTTATCTTTGCTTTTTTATGTACATTTTTAATTTTTTTTCTTGTAAACAGAGATTTTTTCTCGCCTATTTTTTTCCAATTTATTTAATGATTGACTAAATTTTATATTTATATGTTTTTAATATCTTACATATTTATGTCTATTGACTGTTTTATTTTTCTACTTCTATCACACTCTTTTCTTCGTTTTTGCCTCTCTTTATTATTATCTAGTCTATTTATTTATTTAGTTTTTGCCGTTTTTCGCTTCTATTCTAAGTGTCATTTTTGCTTTTTTGTATTTTTTTTAATATTTATTATCTTTGAGTTTTATACCTAACTTTTTTATTAAATATTTTGTTTTTTTGGTTTTTAGATGTTTTATTCTTTTTTTCTTCAACACCTATGTCTACTTTCTTCCTCATTTCTACTTTATTCTTATTAAACATTTTTTTTTATTTATTTTTTAATTTTTTTAGTCATATGTTTTATATTATTTCTTAATCTTTATATTATTTTAGTTTTGACCTTGTTAAAAAAAAATACTAAGCTTGTTGTTTTCCTTTCTTTTGGCTAAATTATGTGATAAAATTCATGATTTGTATATACGATGAAAAAGCATAAAATCCCCATTTTATGCGAAGAAAAGTTGGGTTTTCCCGGACGTGTAGGCTGAAAGTTTTATGTTAGAAACTCTTGAACGCTTTTATAAAACCTAAATTCCTTTTCCTTTACACGTTTCGACGAAGTGGAAATAACTCCAAAGTAGTAAAAAAGAAAGCTTCCAGGGATAGTATTTAAACATTGTCATCGATTTTCATTTAAGCTCTGAGCTTTTATTAAATAAAATGTCACATTTTTCCCTTAAAAAAATCTTTAAACATTTTCCGCTATCAAAAGCTTTTATGTAGGTATTGCACACACAAATGTACGAAATATGAAATATTTTTCAATTTTTCTTCTCTCTTTGATGCTTTGAAGTCAAATTAACCGATTCGTTGTGGAGGCGAGTCGGAATTATACAGAATTTTCGTCGGAAAAGTGTCTCATCAAAGGGGGATTTTAATCGAAAAGAGGAAAATTGATCGCTGAAAATTGGAAACAAAGTTAAAAACGCTTTTTTACACGCTCAAAAATGGGAAAAACTAAAAAAAATTGCTATAATCAAGTAGCCATTGTTTACCACCGCGATTTTTTAATATTTTTTTTCGGAAATCGCCATGAAAACAACATTTTTTTTTTATTTATGCGCAGGAAAATTGAGTTTTCCGGACTAGTACTGTAAAAACTTTACAAGACGCAAAATAAAAAAGATACTCTAGTAACTATAGTTGCCAAAAAAAATGACAAACTTGATTTTTGTGAAATTTATAAAAAAAATTCTAAAATTTTCAAATTTCGTCTTTTTTTACGATTTCCGGAAAAATTTAATACAAAACACGTCAGTAAAATCTCTTACTTGACTCGGAGCTTTAAAATACTCGGCACAAAGTGCCTCGTATTTCAATTTTGCTCCTCTTCAGTAATTGACATTTTCCTGACTTTTATGTAAATAACTATTATCAATTTTGTTGTTAAATAAACAGTTGAAACGTGTTTTGAGTGTTTTCCAAAAATTTGGAATGTTCAATTACAATTTTTATTTGTTTTTTCTATTCCTCTTAATTCATCTGTCATTTGAGTTTCTTTCAATTAATTTGTTTTCTTATACCTTTTTATCCCTGCATTAAAATTTCTATCTATCCCTGCTTTTCATTCTTATTATTGTTTTTTTAATTATGTTTATTATTATCTATTTTATGCTTTTTTCTTTTGCTTTGCTTTTCAGTATTTTTTGCAAATCTTTTATGACAAAAAACTCTTTTTTCTTAAAGGTTATTTTGTAGTTTTTTTTATAAAAATCGGATACAGCTTTAGTAGACTTTCAATGTATCAATTTTGACGCAAAATATCTGAACCAGAATGTTATAATGAGCGTTAATTAGACAACCTTAATTAGAAGTGTGCTGGCGCATCCACCAAATGTGATCCATATACCAGACTCCAAAATGTTGCTCAAATTATTTAAATTTTATGCTAATATTGTGTTTTTTTTGTTATTTGGAATGTAAGTTTTGTTTTTATATCTAAATTTGTATAAGTTAAAATCAGATCAACAAGATCTATTTTAAAGCCTTCAACTTAAAACAAATTTCTACGTAAAAAAAAACTTTCAAATGAAGAAGATACCGAATTTTGATTTAAAAATAGTAATAGGAGTTTTGAAGTCAAAAATAGGAAGAGAAGGAACTTACAAACTTGTAACAAGAGGAAAACGTCTACATCTAGAAACCAATGAAAACGGGAAAATAATAATAGACTTTGCAAAACAAAACAACATAGCAATAAAGAGTACAAGTTTTGCATACAAAAATATTCATAAAGTAACATGGATATCTGAAAACTTGGGTAGACGAAAAGGATCAGAACAAGATAAAAGAAAAAATGTCGGAAAGGTTTAAGTGGAAGGTGCAGTATGCAGTAAAAAACAAAAGAAAAGGAAGAGCAAGAGGGGGCATAATTACAGGAGTAAAAAACAAATTAGAAGAAAAAGAAGAAAAAGCCGTAGAAGAAGAGGAAGAAGGGGAGATGAAAAGAACGGTAAAAATTAGGGGAGAACAATGGGAGATAAGAACAATATGTAGCAGAGGCATCAAACAATTAGAAAAAAGAGACAAAACAGAGGAACACTCAAATTTACTAATAGGAAGCGATTTTAATGCAAGAATAGGAGAGGAGGGAAAAAAAATTTGGGGGGAAGAAAAAAAAGAAGATATTAGAAGGCCAACGGAAGACAAAAAGAAAAATAAGGAGGGAATAGCATTGATGAAAATGGTAGAAGAAAATGGGTGGGAAATACTAAACGGAAATAAAAAAGGAAATGAGAGAGGGTGGTGGACTTACGGGGGGACAACACAGTTGGAAACGGTTATAGATTATGAAATAATAAATCAAAGAGCATGGGACAAGGTACAAAGGTTTGAGATAGGAGAGAGGATATAGTCGGATCATATGCTACTAAAGATAATGATAACAAACACAAGGAATCAAAAAGAGAAAGAAAAAAAAAGAGAGAACAAGAAAGAGAAAGAAACAAGATTACAAAGATAAAATGGGACAATCAATCCATTGAAAAATACAAAAGCAAGCTGGAAACAGAAAAATTTGCTGAAAAAGAAGTTGAAAAGATATAGATAAAAGTAAAGAAAGCCATGGTAAAAAATAACATATGGAAAAGTAGAAAAAAAAAGATAATAAATGGTGGGATAGAGAATGTGACAAAAAAAAAGAGAAGTGAAAAAAAGATTTAAAGAATGGAGAAATAAGAAAGGGAAAAAGGAAGAATACATAAGGAAGAAAAAAGAATACAGAGAAACATGCAAAAGAAAAAAGAAGATGAACAGAAAAGAATAAAAGAAATAAGAGCGCGAAACAAAATCTGGGAATATGTAAAGGAGACCAAAAAAGAGACAGAAAAGATAAGAAACCAAATTGGAATGAACAGGTGGTGGAAACATCTCAAAGATTTACTAGGAGGAGAAGAAGAAGGAGAGAAAAAAACCGAGTGAAAAAATTTAGAAAAAAAAAGAATTGAGGAAGAAAGAGAAGAGACAATAAAGAGAACAATAACAACAGAAAAAGTAAAAAGCATTTTAAGAAAACTTAAAAAAAAAATCTCCAGGAACGGATGGGATACCGAATGAAGCATGGATGTATGCAAACGAAAGGTTAAAAAGAAGATTGATTAAAGTGTTGAATAAAGTGTGGAAGGGGGAAGGGATACCTCGGGAGTGGACAAAGGGGCTAATAATACCTATCCACAAAAGAGGGGATAAAGACAATGAAAAAAACTTCCGAGGAATAACTCTTCTAATTACGATGTACAAGTTGTATGCAATGTGTGTGGCTGAGAAATTGAAAAGAGAGTTAGAGAGAGTGGGAGGATTATCAGACTGGCAAGCGGGGTTTAGAGAGGGAAGAGGACCGATAGATAATGTATATATTTTGAATGCGGTAGTAGAAAGCGAGATAGAAAAGAAAGGAGGGAGAGTATGCGGAGTATTTGTAGATCTAAAAGCAGCGTTTGACAGAGTGGATAGGGATAAGCTGTGGAAATTTATGAAAAAGAAGGGAATAGAGAGAGAGGTGTTGGAGAAAGTTAAAGAAATTTATCGAGAAACAAAGTGCAAGGTGAGAGCGAATGGCTGTGGACAAAGAGGGGTCTGAGAAAAGGATGCCCACTGAGCCCACTACTGTTCACAATATATTATATGAGCGATATAGAGGAAGAATTGGCAAAAAGGCATGAAGGGGGAGTGGTAGTGAGGAGAAAGAAAATTTGGTTGTTGACGTATGCGGATGATATTGTGATGGTAGCGAGAGAGGAACGGGAACTGAGAGAAATGATAAAAAATGCGGAAAGATACATGAGAAAAAAGGGACTTGAGGTGAAAAATATTAGTGTTTAGTAAGGGAGCAAGGAAAAAGGTAGAATGGAAATGGGGTGAGAAAGATATAGAACAGGTGAAAGAATGGAAGTATCTGGGATTTATGTTTGAGGAAAGAAATAGATGTAAGGCGCAGGTAAGAGAATTAGTAAAAAAGGGAAACCAGATGAGTGCGAGAGTATGGAGTATGGCAGAGAGAAAGTTTGGGGGAGAATATGGAATAGGAATGACATTATTTGACAGTCTGGTAAAAAGTGTGATGATGTATGGAGCTGAGATTTGGGGGTGGAAAGAATGGGTGGAAATGAAAAAAGTGCAAGAAAGGTATGCAAGATGGATGTTAGGGCTAAGCAGAGAGACTCCAGGATATATAGTGAGAGAGGAAGGAAAGAGAGAAAAATTAAGAATAGAGGCAGGAAAGCAGAAAGAGGAATGGAAAAAGAAAGGAAAAAATATTACGAAAGGAATGGATTCAGCGTAGAGGAGATTGGGAAAAAAAGAGAAGCGAGACAATGGGTGCATGGAGAATTGAAAGACAGAGACAGAGACATAGACAAGCAAGAAAGGAGGAGAGAAATTAGAGAAACCAGATACAATAAAGAATACATGAAGTTGATAACAGAAGAGGGACCGGAATATGTAAAAAGAGAGAGCAAAAGATGATTGCAAGATTTAGATGTGGGATTGGAGAGAGAGAACAGATATTGGATGGAAGAAAATGCAGAATGTGTGAAAGAGAGAAAGAAACATTGGAGCACATGATGAAAGACTGCATAGAAATTAAAGAAAGTATGGTAGAGGGAGAGGATGTAATGAAAGGAAATAAAGAAGGAATAGAATGGACGAAAATGATAATGAGGGAGAGAGAAAGATTAAATCAAAAATTGATGATAAAAAAAGAGATGATAGAAGGGAAAGCGGAAGACAGAAGTATGCAAAAAGAGTAAATGAAGACAGGGGAAGAGAACACAAAGAAAGAAAAGGTAGGATAGGATAGAAAAAATTTGTGTAAAAATGTATAATTGGGTATTAATGTATATATTTAAGCCTGTATAGGCAATAATAATAAACATGTTTTACTAATAACTTGGATATCTCTAGATAGAAGAACAAAAAATCAAATAGACTATGCGCTTATAGAAAAAAAAGACATAGGACAGCCATAAAAGACGTAAGAAGTTATCGAGGGGCTGACACTGATTCAGACCATCTTCTAGTAATAGCAAAAACAAAACAACAGCTACCTACGTTTAGGAAAGTAGAAAACAAAAGAGTACGAAAGTTTAACATAAAAGATCTATAAAAGAGAAGAGAAGAGAAACAGCGAAATTGGAAGACGTAGAGAAGGAATGGAATAAGATAGAGTGTACTATAATGAAGGTGCTAAAAAAGGGAAGAGTATACGAGGAAACAAGGAAAAAGGCTAAACAAGTGGCTAGACAAAGAAAAAGAAAGTATCTGAACCAAAAATTACATTACAAAAAGAAAGAAATTAGAAGTTTCTACCAAAATATAAAAAGAACAAAAAGAAAAGAACTTGGACCATTAGACTCCTCTAGAAATAAGAAAGATAAAATAGTAAAAAAGCAACAATATCGATTGAACAGTTTGGTATGAGTGAATAACACAAAGGAAGAAACAGAGAAGAAGGACAATATAGCAGAATGCAATAAAAACAGAAACAGAAATTCTGTCAGATTCCAAAATAGAAGAAATAATAAAATTAAAAAAACAAAATTGTTTAGCACTATTACAATGGATCTAATGCTGAGAGGAATAGAAGACTGAAGAAAAATGGCGGCAGATAGAAGAAAATGGAAGTAAAATCTGTACAGGAGGAATAAGAACAGGACAATTAATTACAAGACATCAGCCTATAAGGCCTGGAGTTCGGTATTAATAAACAAGATCTAAAACATATTTTTTTAAATTTTATCAAATAATTTAAAAAATTATTAATGTTTGACCACAATTTATTATAAATGAAATGATTAAATGACCAAAATAAATAAAAAAATAAAACAAAATTATTAAAATAATAGTACTTTACATACCGTGACGGAAAAGTGTAGAAGCGCAATATTTCGTCTAGGTTTGTAGACTTTTTTGCCCACCACTACTCATAACATTCTTTTTTCATTCAATATAATTATTATTGTAAACGTGTTCAAATAAATTTAAAAAATATTAAATTGTCAGTTGCTATGACCAAAATTAAACGTTTTCAAAAAAAATTGTTAGTGTTGAAAATACTTAAAAATGTCTAATACTGACTCTACTGACACCCAATTAACTCGCTCGGAGCTATTGCAAACTGCAACAGAAGCTATAAACAATCTAATACCAGAAAAAGTCGCGACAGGTATGGAAAGGCTTATGAACTGCGCGAAGCAACACAAAACCGACGATTCATCTGAAAATGTTGTATTGTTGTATTCTTTTTAAATCCAAAAAATACTCAGAAAATGCTGGGCTGTGTATTCAATGATCAAATGCACACTCAACACAAAGAAAAAAAATTGACATTTCAAAGTATTAAATTGAAGTAAAACAATTGAAGATTAATCATAAAGCCATAGATCGTTGCTTGCGGTTCGCTCGTAGTAGGCTAGGTTTTTCCGACCAAGAGAGGGATGATGCTTATTACCTACCTTTTACAGGTTTGTTATTATTCAATTACAATGCTGATTGCGGATAAATATAACAAATGAAATTAAACAATAGGTGTAAATGTAATAAACACATGATTTAAGAGTTGTTTAAGCATTAGTGAGCGTTAGTTCCAAAAGACACACAGCTGTGTGTACGACTGCAAAAGGTTAAAATTTACTTTTTATTATTCAATTCAATTTGACATTTAAAATGGTCATACTTTTTAACAAAAACACTAACAAACTGTATTGTGTTCTAATAAAAATTGGTCAAGTTTTGGAGCGATTTGGAATAGTTTGTCTAATGTGCAATTTATTTATCTGATTGAAAGAGCTGAAATTTGTCAATGAAACACCCATTTTGTGAATAATTTTCTCGGTTGACCAACAGACCCCGTCGGCTATTCTTTCCGTTGTTTTATCAAGTCAAAGATAATGGGATACAAGATTTAAAATTGTTTAACGGGAACTACGCCACAAAAATGAACAGCAGAACAACAAATCGGATGCTCTGTTAAACTAGGTTACGCTGTACGAATTCAAAGAGATTGTGTTGGCTGCTGCCAAAATGTCAAATTTTAAAACAATTTTTTATAGTTTTATAGACTATTTTTGGTAATTTGTGACAAAATTAACAATCGAAAATGTGTATAATTGTAAGCTCACCGAGCAATAATTAATGAAATCAATTACAGACTAATAAGTTAAAATTGGAAAATACGTCATTGGCAAATGCATTTTGCTAATTTGGTCTACATTAAATAATTAAAAACAAATTTTCCAGAGCTTTTGAGCACATAAAAGAGAATATTTTGAATAATACATCCAGTGACGTAAAATGCAAAATGTTGGCAAAACTAAATTTTATTTTTATTAAATTTAATCTAAATGCTCTATCAGTAAACAAACGGACTATAAAATACTCCATTTCTATTAATTAAAGCAATGTCCCGTTTACACAGCACAATTTTATAGAAAAGAAGTGTCAGCCAGACTTGTCAATCTATCCTAACCTCACTTTTGCCTGTCAAGCAAAGCTTAGTTTACATGGTAACTGATGGCACATTTTTCACCACTATTGCGAGGCTTTAGAGATTCCGGTGCTTGTGTAAAGTTATGTAAACCTAAACAATTTATTGACAGTTGAATTAACAGCATATTGTATGTAAGGTTTTTTCTAATGCGCGCGCATCCTTCTCTGCTAAAAAAATAGAAAAAACGTAAATTTTTTGTGTAAGATAAATGCCTAAAAAGATTAAGTTTTTAAAGCTTAATTAAAAGATCTGGTCAGTAATATTTATTTTTTGACTTTTATTATTTCTAGTTTTTGCAATAGTTTCTTTTTAATTACATCTGTTTTTGTTTATTTTTATAACTTTTATCTATGACTGCTTTGATAAATGCACAATTGAATATTCGAGTGAAGTAAAGTAGCATATTACTTCACAAGTGAAGTAATAAAATAAAAAACCACTCTTTAAAATAATTAGTTTTAATTTTAAACTCAATCTCAATTGCATGCTATTATTGTTCTAAATATTAGTAACATAATTTTCACATCTATTTATAGTAGGACAAGCCATTTTTGATAATATTTTTTTGGAAAATACGTCATTGGCAAATGCAATTTGCTAATGCTTTTTGGTCTACATTTAATAATTAAAAACAAATTTTCCAGAGCGTTTGACCACATAAAAGAGATTATTTTGAATAATACATCCAGTGACGTAAAATGCAAAATGTTGACTAAACTACATTTTATTTTTATTAAATTTAATCTAAATGCTCTATCAGTAAACAAACGGACTATAAAATACTCTATTTCTATTAATTAAAGCAATGTCCCGTTTACACAGCACAATTTTATAGAAAAGAAGTGTCAGCAAGACTTGTCAATCTATCCTAACCTCACTTTTGCCTGTCAAGCAAAGCTTAGTTTACATGGTAACTGATGGCACATTTTTCTCCACTATTGCGAGGCTTTAGAGATTCCGGTGCTTGTGTAAAGTTATGTAAACCTAAACAATTTATTGACAGTTGAATTAGCAGCATATTGTATGTAAGGTTTTTTTAATGCGCGCGCATCCTTCTCTGCTAAAAAAATAGAAAAAACGTAAATTTTTTGTGTAAGATAAATGCCTAAAAAGATTAAGTTTTTAAAGCTTAATTAAAAGATCTGGTCAGTAGTATTTAATTTTTGACTTTTATTATTTCTAGTTTTTGCAATAGTTTCTTTTTAATTACATCTGTTTTTGTTTATTTTTATAACTTTTATCTATGACTGCTTTGATAAATGCACAATTGAATATTCGAGTGAAGTAAAGTAGCATATTACTTCACAAGTGAAGTAATAAAATAAAAAACCACTCTTTAAAATAATTAGTTTTAATTTTAAACTCAATCTCAATTGCATGCTATTATTGTTCTAAATATTAGTAACATAATTTTCACATCTATTTATAGTAGGACAAGCCATTTTTGATAATATTTTTTTGGAAAATACGTCATTGGCAAATGCAATTTGCTAATGCTTTTTGGTCTACATTTAATAATTAAAAACAAATTTTCCAGAGCGTTTGAGCACATAAAAGAGAATATTTTGAATAATGTATCCAGTGACGTAAAATGCAAAATGTTGGCAAAACTAAATTTTATTTTTATTAAATTTAATCTAAATGCTCTATTAGTTAACAAAAGGACTGTAAAATACTCTCTTTCTAGTTGTTAAAGCAATGTCCCGTTTACACAGCACAATTTTAAAGAAAAGAGGTATCAGCCAGACTTGTCAATTTATCCTAACCTCACTTTTGTCTGTTAAACAAGAATTTTCTTTAACAGCGTGCAGATCTTGTGTCGGTTAGAGCGCAAAGCTTAGTTTACATGGTAACTGATGGCACATTTTTCTCCACTATTGCGAGGCTTTAGAGATTCCGGTGCTTGTGTAAAGTTATGTAAACCTAAACAATTTATTGACAGTTAAATTGGCAACATATTGTATGTGGGGTTTTTTCTAATGCGCGCGCATCCGTCTCTGCCAAAAAAGTAGAAAAAACGTAAATTTTTTCTGTAAGATAAATGCCTGAAAAGATTAAATTTTTAGAGCTTGATTGAAAGATCTGGTCAGTAATATTTAATTATTGACTTTTATTATTTATAGTTTTTGCAATAGTTTCTTTCCAATTACATCTGTTTTTGTTTATTTTTATAACTTTTATCTATGACTGCTTTGATAAATGCACAATTGAATATTCGAGTGAAGTAAAGTAGCATATTACTTCACAAGTGAGGTAATAAAATAAAAAACCACTCTTTAAAATAATTAGTTTTAATTTTAAACTCAATCTCAATTACATGCTATTATTGTTCTAAATATTAGTAACATAATTTTCACATCTATTTATAGTAGGACAAGCCATTTTTGATAATATTTTTTTGGAAAATACGTCATTGGCAAATGCAATTTGCTAATGCTTTTTGGTCTACATTTAATAATTAAAAACAAATTTTCCAGAGCTTTTGAGCACATAAAAGAGAATATTTTGAATAATATATCCAGTGACGTAAAATGCAAAATGTTGGCAAAATAAATGCTCTATTAGTTAACAAAAGGACTGTAAAATACTCTCTTTCTAGTGGTTAAAGCAATGTCCCGTTTACACAGCACAATTTTAAAGAAAAGAGGTATCAGCCAGACTTGTCAATTTATCCTAACCTCACTTTTGTCTGTCAAATAAGAATTTTCTTTAACAGCGTGCAGATCTTGTGTCGGTTAGAGCGCAAAGCTTAGTTTACATGGTAACTGATGGCACATTTTTCTCCACTATTGCGAGGCTTTAGAGATTCCGGTGCTTGTGTAAAGTTATGTAAACCTAAACAATTTATTGACAGTTAAATTGGCAGCATATTGTATCTGGGGTTTTTTCTGATGCGCGCGCATCCGTCTCTGCCAAAAAAATAGAAAAAACGTAAATTTTTTGTGTAAGATAAATGCCTGAAAAGATTAAATTTTTAGAGCTTGATTAAAAGATCTGGTCAGTAATATTTAATTATTGACTTTTATTATTTATAGTTTTTGGAAAAGTTTTTTTTCAACTACATCTGTCTTTGTTAATTTTCATAACTTATAAACTTATAACGGCTTTGATAAATGCACAATTGAATATTCGAGTGAAGTAAAATAAAATAACATATTACTTCACAAGTGAAGTAATAAAATAAAAAACCACTCTTTAAAATAATTGGTTTTAATTTTAAACTCAATCTCAATTGCATGCTATTATTGGTCTAAATATTAACAACATAATTATTACACCTATTTATAGTAGGACAAGTCATTTTTGATAATATTTTTTTGGAAAATACGTTAAAATACTTTTTGCTCTACATTTAATAATTAAAAACAAATTTTCCAGAGCTTTTGAGCACATAAAAGAGAATATTTTGAATAATATATCCAGTGACGTAAAATGCAAAATGTTGACAAAATTAGATTTTATTTTTATTAAATTTAATCTAAATGCTCTATTGGTTAACAAAAGGACTGTAAAATACTCTCTTTCTAGTGGTTAAAGCAATGTCCCGTTTACACCGCACAATTTTATGTAAAAGCGGTGTCAGCCAGACTTGTCAATTTATCCTAACCTCACTTTTGTCTGTCAAACACGAATTTTCTTTAGCGGCGTGCAAATCCTGTGTCGTTTAGAGCCCAAAGCTTGGTTTATAAACTATAAACATAGATAAAATTTTCTATATCATACGTGAGCTTGAACACATTACAGTAACTCGTGTGTTACAGATACTTGAGCTAACGCCTTCTGTAATCTACACACCTGTTGTCTAATAATGCTTCTATCTAAAGAACAATTTTTGTCTTGTAATGTACATATTAGATTGTTTATAGCTTCTGCTGCAGCTTCCAATAACTCCGGGGAGGTGATTGTGTGTCACAAGAGTTACTATTAGACATTTTTAAGCTTTTTCAAAAAGCAAGCACAACATTAAATTTTTTCTAATGTTGTGTTTAATTGAGTTTTCTTAGATTCTTATAAAACCTGTTTTGTTTTATTTTAAAGTTATTAGGTCAGGCCTGGTCAGGTCTAAACCTATCAGATCTTTTAGATCTGATAGGTTCGCAAATTTTTTTGAAATCGTTGATATTTTTAATATGAGTGACTTATTTGTTGAAATAAATTTTTTTATATATATATATATATATATTATGCGTGTTCGCAGATAAGTTGGTTAATTATAAACCGATTTTAATAATTGATAATGATGCAGTTTCCTCTTTGAAGTCGGTTTTTTGTTTGTAACAATTATAGTTTAATTTTAGAAAAAAAATTTTCTTTAAAAACATTATTAAAATGAAGTATTTTAACAAAAAATTGTTTTTTATAAAATAGATTTTATTTTAAAAATAATTCTGTATATGTGATTACTCATTAAATTATTATAAAAATAATTAGTATTATATTATATTTATAACTATAAATAGTATCTAGTTGCAATTAGCAAAAAAAATATTTTTTTATTAATAATAATAATAATAATAATAAGAATACAACTTTTCTCTTCAGGCTGTGGAAGATGTGTTGCAACAAAAACTATGCTTGTATTCACAACGCCTTAAAGTTTATAAAACAGAATTTTTAAGACAATTTCAAAATAAACAATTTAAAAACAATGAAAAACAATTGTATGAAAATTTGGAAAACAATCACAATAACAATAATAATAATAATAGTAATGGTCTACCAAATAAAGTGGATTTACAAAATTTTTGGAGTGGGTTATTGTCTAATAATTTTAATTATGATTTTGATAATTTAACAAAAGATATTTAATTTTCTTTAAATAATATTAGATCTATAAAATATCACTACAAATAATTACCAAAAATTTTTGTCAGATGCAATTAATTAGAAGAAGTCAGGAAAATCCAAAATTCACAATTTCTGGAAAAAATTTACTATTCTTCACAAATATTTTTTAAATCATTTTAACCAAAACGAAAATTTTAGGCTGAAGGTATAACCTATTTAAGCCCAAAAAAAATGTCACAAAAAATCCGTCAAATTGTAGCCCTATAACGTGTTTGCCAACATTATATAAACTGTTTAAGTCATGCATCAAAGATCTTATTTATAACCTTTGCATAAATAATAATAATATTATAAATATTGAGCAGAAAGGTTGCATGAGTGGTTGTTTTGGTTGTAAAGAACAATTAATTTGTGAGTTAATAGTGATGGAGGAAGCTCGATTAAATAAACGTAATAGTGTAGAATTGTAGATGCACTGCTTTTATTGATTAAAAAAAAGCTTATGATTGTGTTCCTCATTGTTGGTTAATCAAAATTTTACAGTTGTATAAGACCAATTTAAATTTAATTCCATTATTAAAATATATAATGGAGTTTTGGCAAACTTCACTTTATCTTTCAATTGAAAACGAATCAATAAAAACTGCATTATTACCACTAAAACGCAGAATATTTCAAGGAGATTCATTAAGTTCTTTATGGTTTTGTTTAGCAATTAATCTATGGTCAAATCTCCTAAATAATTCAGGCTGTTGTGTATATGGATAACATAAAAATATATGCAAGCAGTAAACATCAATTATTTAATTTAATAAGAATTATTGAGTTGTTTTCAAATAGTATTGGTATGGATTTTGGTATTGGCAAATGTAAACTTCAAGGCACAAATAAAGATAAAAATTAAATTTTATCTTATACAACTAAGAACAATGGAATTATTAACAGTTTAAATCAAGGAGAACAGTACAAATATTTAGGTTATAATCAAAATTCAAAAATTTTTCATAAACAAATTAAAAATAATATCAACAATATGTTTTTCAACCAAGTTTTATTACTTTTAAAAACGCAATTGAATAGTAAAAATTTGATACAAGCCATAAATTCGTATGCTATTCCTCTATTAACTTATTATTTCTTTTGAGTAATAAAATGGACCGCAAATAATAATAATAACATAAAAATTCGAACATTATTTACTACATTTAATAAACATTATCCAAAATCTTCAATTGAAAAATTTTCAATTAATAGAAAAAACGGAGGCAGAGGAATTTTAAACATATCAAGATGCAAAATTACTTTTATAATTATAAAAGGGATAATAAATTAGTAAAATTATTTGTGAACACAATTACAGGTCTTACACCATTAAATTTTAAAAAGTAAAATTATTACAAATAAATTAGATAAGCAAGATAATAATTTGTTATTTAAAATTAAACAAAAGACATTATATTTTTTAAAGAAATTGAGTTGGATGGGATTGATAAAAAGCTGTCATTTTTATGAATCTAGAAAAGACAACTTTTTCCAGATACTGAAGATTTTATTTTTGTTATTTAAGATAAAGCAATTAACAATTAAAAACTATCGTAAATTTATAATTGAAGAACAATTAGTTAATGACATTTGTAGAATGTGTCGAAAACAAGTGAACACATTTTATTTTGTTGTTCAGTGCTAGTTAATAAACAATATAAAAAAAGACATGATGCGATTGCAAAAATAGTTCATTCAAATTTGACTTTTGAGTCTGGTTTTAATTATATTAAATATAATTAAATCGAAATCTTAAAATTTTAGATTTTGATTTAAAAATCTTGGCAAAAATCCAAAAAATAGCATTATGCTTATGTCATATTGTTCAAATGTTTTTAAATGTTAAATCTAACAATTCAAATAATATGATCACTAGGGTGCTTCATTTTTAGGCGATATTTTTTTTTCTGTGCTACCCAAAAATCTGATACTTTATAAAAAATAAAAAATTATGCCGCTAGATAAAAGGCTTTAAGTGTAATAGCGGCTTAAGTCATTTAAAAATTCAATTTTCTATTTAAATAACATAGAAAAAATTTTTTTTTCGGTTTCAACTTGATTTTTTGTCGTGAAAAATTTTTTTTTGAGAAAAACGCGTGTATAGTTTTTGTAGAGCATAAAATTTGCTACAAAAACTTCCTTCGCGTAAATCCTCCTCGACCAACAGCTTTTGAGCTATACAGCTGCGAAGATAAATGTTTATTATATTTAACATCAAATCATTTTTAAATCAAGATTTATTTTTTTTACATTCAATAATAATTTATTATAGACAAAAAAGCACGCTTTAATTGAGGCATTATATGATTCAGGCTACTAATTTCAAAAATTATTTAAAACTATAAAAAAGAAAAAACAATTTAAGGAATATAGAACAACAAAATTATAGTATTTTAGTAGAAAAATAAACGTTGATAAAATTAAATAAAGCATAAAAAAAATTGAAAAAAAATTTAGAGAAAAGAAAATGTTTAGATTGGAAAGCTATATTAAAAATATGTTAAAAAAAGATGTAAAAATATCAGGAGTTTATAGATGGATAATAAAATATTAAAACAAATAGTATGAAAAAAAAATAAAAATACAAAAAAAAAATGTGTGAGAAAAAAGTAAAAAGAAAATTTAAAAAATTAAAAAAAAAATTAAAATTAAGTGAAAACATCATAAAAATAGGAACAAATAGAATAAAAAAAAAGAAAGTGAAGAGAAAAAAAAACGAGTTAATAAAATAAATAAAAACTATAAATAATTAAAAAAAAATTAAATGAAAAAAATAATAATACGCTTATTTAAAGGCGTTTATTTTCTAGGTTGCCGAAAGCACTCCTCTCGGTTTATACACGTTGCGTAACCATACTCTCGTAGAATTATAAAATGTAAACATAAATTTAAATTTAACGTATTTTTAATTTGATTTTATTATAATTATTGATAAAAATTTATTTTTCTCTATTTTATTCAAAAATAATTTTTTAAATTAGATACCTGAATCATATAATGACTCAACTAAAGCGTGCTTTTGTCTATAATAAATTATTATTTAATGTAATAGTTATTTACATAAAAGTCAGGAAAATTTCACATTACTGAAGAGGAGCCAAATTAAAGCTCCGAGTCAAGTAAGAGATTTTACTGAAGTGTTTTGTATTAAATTTTTCCGGAAATCGCAACAAAAAGACGAAATTTACAAATTTTACAATTTTTTTTACAAATTCTACAAAAATTTAGTTTATCCATTTTGTTGGCAACTATAGTTACTAGAGTTCCTTTTTTATTTTGCGTGTTGTAAAGTTTTTACAGTACTAGTCCGGAAAATTCAATTTTCCGGCGCGTAAATAAGCAGGAAAATGTTGTTTTCAAGACGATTTCCGGAAAAAATGATTTGATGTGAAATATAATAAACATTTATCTTTGCAGCTGTATAACTCAAAAGCTGTTGGTCGGGGAGGATTTACGCTAAGAAATTTTTTGTAGCAAATCTTATGCTCTACAAAAGCTATGCACGCCTTTTTCCCAAAAAAAAATTTTTTACGTCGAAAAATTAAGTTGAAACCAAAAAAAAATTTTTTCTATGTTATTTAAATAGAAAATTGATTTTTTAAATGAGTTAAGCCGTTATTGCACTTAGAGCCTTTTATGAAGCACCCTAATGATCACAGATGCGTGGGGTGATAGTAATTTAGCTTGATTTTTCAAAAAACAAACTTATATAGTCTATTTGGTTTAAAACCCAATTCAATTCTTAAATTGAATTTTAAACTAATTGAAAATTAAAAGCTTGTTTTTCAACAATTTTCATATTATTTCATAAGTAGGTACTATTGTCCTTATGATTTTTGAATCCAGCAAAATTGCTGTGCTTTCGGAACAGAGAGCGTCAATCATAATAATAACAATAATATATGATAGGTGAGTATAAATTTCATTTACTTACTGCATGGAAGTAATAGAAGACAATAAACCTATAATGAATTTAAGCCAGATAAGTAATAAAATTAAATTTTGCAATAAAGCAACTTGCATAAAACCCATTGTCCTGCAAATTATAATTTATTGATTTCCCACCAATAAACAGAGGTTTGTAGCATAAATAACGATGTAATAAATAATTTAAAAAATTTCTACTAATGGTCGTTTTCCCCTGCGAAAGTCTATTACAGTAAAAAAAGCTTGAAAGATCAATGTTTTTCGTTGAAAAGTTTTTCTCTCCTGTCAAACTCAATCCACTCTATCTTTTCGTCTGAAGGACAATTTAATTAATCGCTTAGAGAATACCATTCCAGCAAATATCTATTCGATTTATAGAAGACGCTATTAAATCCCTCTAAAGGAGCTAAGATTTATGGCTAAGCCGTTTTGGTTTTATTACACCTTTCAGATTTGCATTGCCACTATCAAACGCGTGTAAAAATCTAAGATTGATTTTCGTATTGTTTGGAAGGAAATTGCGAGGAAAGCTTATAAAATTTTAATATAAAAAGTTGAAATTTACTGTCTGATGATGTAAATGATATCAAAAACTCAAAACAAGTTTTTGAATAAATTATGCCGGTTTGTTCAAGTTACAAGATTGTCCTACTTTTTTAGAAGCAACCAAAAAGTCAAAATTCAGCTATTTTCTCTACAATCCCAATCGTATTATGTATTACAAAAAAAAAGTTGTAATTCAATTTATTATTATGTTTTACTCTAAAAATAATTTATTTTAGGACTTTATTCTCAAACAACTTCGTATAATATCAATCAATCAATCGTCTCCTTTCTTGTACAAATGTCAGACCATTGCAATGCCTCATTGGTTTTCTAATTACTGTTTTGGCAAAATCGAGAAAATCTTTTCATTAATTTTAGAAAGTTTCAATTGCAAAATATTGAAGAAAAAGGCTTCCACGGCTTAAAGTCATTGAAATATTAACATCTTTCCAAAAAGACCGTGTTAAAAAATTTTTGAAGTTTTACACTCCATTGGTGAAAGCTTCATCAGGACCGGACCAATAAGGGTGAGAACAAGAACGGTAGCTCGACGTGTGAACTATGGAAGAAGTAAGACTTATTCTTATTAGTTGTTGAGTATGTTGGCAATAATGGAAGAAACACAGCGAAAGAGTAGACTTTCCAACCAAATTGGGTTTAGAAAAAAAAATGTCAAAAGCAGTACATGCGATGTGTGCCGTGAGGGATGTTTCTAAAAGAGCAAATCAAGGTACGTCGAGCATTCGCAGTTACTGCGTGCTGGTGATCCTAGACGTTAAAAATGCGCCTAGCTCGGTTCTGTAGAAGGGCATTATAAAGAAACTGGTGTACAGAAGGGTGTTACCTCTATTTGGTGCGTATGAGTGCGAAAGGAGTGGTTCTAGAGGATATTTGTTAAAAGTTCGAATACCAGAGAGGGTAAAACTTATAAAAAATGAGAATGATTTGGCATTTGGCAGTAGGGTGTTACCCTTATTTGGTGCGTATGGTATGGAGCTACCTGAGTGAAAGAAGTGGTTCTAGAGGATATTTGTTAAAAGTTCAAATGCCAGAGAGGGTAAGGTAAAACTTATAAGAAATGAGAATGATTTGGCATTTGGCAGTGGTAGTTGTGGCTCGTAAGGAGGAGGACCTGTGGAGAAGAGCAAATAGAAGCGTAAGATGAGTGAGGAAGTGGATGGTTAAGAACGAACTTTTCTTGGCGTTAGAAAAAAGCGAGAGAGTGCTGCTTGCAGGAAGGAAAAAGTTGCAGAAATTGAACAATCCAGGCTCATAGGGAATCAGCTCTGAAAGCCTGAGATACTTTGGAGTACGGTTTCAGAGAAGCCTTCCCGCTCAAGCGGAAGAGGTGAAGAAAAACGCTAAGGCGGAGGTGCAAAAAAAGCTTGCACTCTAAAATGTTGTGAAGTGCAAGCGTTGATGGAAGCGTATAGAACGAAAAAATATGTGGAAATAACTGCAAAAATGAAAACATGGTAAAAAATATACAGTGAGAATTTTGTTTTACTGAACATAACGTTATAAATCGTATGTTCAGTTTTAAAAAAACCATGTCAATACATTGTCGCTAGGTAGGCAACCAAATTAACAAATATTTTATTTTGACACATGACTGACAGAACAGAACAGAAGGTTGTGTAATAAATTCACCCATAAAAAGAAGAAGAAATTGTCACGTCTTGACAGAAGAACGAGAAATACAGATATTATGTTATGCTGAAGAAAACCCCATTACCCCGTCGCGGATAATAGCGAACGAGTTTGGCATTTCAAAATCCTCTGTCCTTAAAACTTTCAAAAAGTATAAATACAAACCTTACAAATTTTCAAATCACCAACAGCTTTTTCCTCTTGACAAAATAAAAAGAACAGATTTTGTGAAACAATATTTAATTTAATAAATGAAAATGAAGATATTTTACACAAGATAGTTTTTACTGATGAGTCATCCTTTTGTTTAAATGGCACGGTCAATTCACAGAATTGTCGGTTTGTATTGAACACCTCTTTCCTTTTTTTTCCTATCTTTCTTTCTAATTCCCACAGGTATTGGTCACGTACAATCGAACATGTTCAAAATTTAACACACACTCAGTATAATAGCAGAGTTAATGCTTGGACTGGAATAGTCGACGGTACCCTTATTGGTCCATTTTTTATTGATGGCAACCTAAATGCCGCCAAGTTTTTGGAACTTCTGCAAAGACACATAATGCCACGACTAAAAGACTTAAATCTTGAGAACGCATGGTTTCAAATGGACGGCGCTCCACCACATTCCACGGGCCCTATTACACATTTCCTGAATGAAAATTTTCAGGATCGCTGGATTGGACGGTTTGGACCAATAGCTTGGCCACCTCGGTCACCAGATTTATCACCAAACGATTTTTTTCTTTGGGGTTATCTTCAATCTAAAGTCTACAACAATACCGTAATAGAAAGTACAGAAGAACTAAAGAATAGAATACTCACCGCCTGCAACGAAATAAATCCAGTTTTTTTAAAAAATACTGTACAAGCATTTTACAATCGTTTGGCGTATTGCTTAGAACGAGAAGGTGGTCACTTTGAACATTTAATAAATTAATTTGATTAAAACTTTCTTTTTAAACTTGTTATTAAGACGTAACATAACCTTCCTTACCTTTGAATAAAATTTCAGAGTTCTGTTCTGTCAAGTCAGTCATGTGTCAAAATAAACATTTGTTAATTTGGTTGCCTACCTAGCGACAATGTATTGACATGGTTTTTTTAAAACTGAACATACGTTTTATAACGTTATGTTCAGTAAAACAAAAATCTCACTGTATAGGACAAAAATGAGAGGAAGAGAGAGAATCTACCGTCTCTGGCAACAGAGATGGGAAAGAGATGAGAAAGGAGCGTGGACAAGAAAAGTAGTAAAGAATGTGAGGAAATGGGTCTGCCGTGTGAAAAAAAGATTATTTCCTTACACAAGTGCTCACGAGGCATGAATGTTTTGGAAAATATGCGGAAAGATTTAAAAAGACGACGGATGCCAGTTGCATGTACTGTGGGAATGAAAAAGATAGTGTTGATTTTTGTCTGTGACAATTAATGGGATGTAAGGAAAAAAGCGAAAGAAAGTGTAGGAGTAGAAGTAAGAAAGGAGAATATGATTGGGTTAATGATAAAGATCAAGGCGAATTTTGAAGCGATCAATGAGAAAGAAAGAAAAGAATAAAAGGCAGGAAGAAAAGAGGATAAATGTAAAGGGAGAGAGTGGGTGGAATGAGGAAGGGTCCGGATGAAAACATGCCATTAAGTGGATTCCTTCCATTCTCTTGTCTTCGGGGGTGGTTTTTAGTTGGTGAAAATCTAACACTTTTTGGACACGGGTCTTAAAGATTTTCCACTTTCACACCATAAATAAAAAAAAACCTTGTTGCTGCTTGGGCTTATATTGATAAACGAGAAAGAGAAAGTGGTTGAAGGAGCGGAAGAGAAAGCTGTGGAGAAAACAAAAGCGCTTTGTGTTGATAACGAAAAAGTGTTTGTAAACAAGGCTTTCCAAACATTTGCCAGATAATAACCTGACTCTCTACTAAAGTTGTTTGTGTGTTTTGCAATTTTCATTGTTTTGGTCATAGAAGAATCCAAAAAGACAAATTTGGGGGCCGGTGTCCAAATAATGTTCCGCTAGCAAAGACTGTGACTATAAGCCCAAATTTAAGCACTTTTTATGTTTAGAAACTCAAAGTTTAATACGCCATAATGTAAACCTTGCCACAGGAGCACGAAATTTTAACACCTCTAGACAACAGTGAGTGAAATCTGTTTTTTGAAGATGGTAAAGTTTCCAAGATTTTTGTGAGTGGTTTGAAAACCGTTCTTAATCCTTTCTTATGAAGAATTTTTCTTATGCTGTCTGTAACCCTGTGAACAAATGGAAGAACGGCAGTTGTTCCACTATTATTTTTCAACGTTTTTGTGTCGATGGTGGTTTATATTCCTTTTATTATATTCATTATTCCTTGGGCTAGTTGTTAATTGGTCTAATTCTGTGTGGAGACTTGATGTTGGCTAAGTCAAAAAAGCGCGATGACAGACAATTTTTTAGCAAGATGATGGTGTGATCTCGCATGAAGATAGCTTAAAGACCCATTGGTAAAAGGTGTGACCAAGACATCAAAAATGAAAGAGTACTTTGATTCTCAATTTCAATTGTTAATTGAATGTCTATATTTAAACCGTTCAAATGATTCAAAAATGCTATCATTTGGTCTTTACTGTGAGGGCGTGTCATCAACAGTTTCAAATCATACTTTAGGTTTCAAAACCGATGTTTTAAGTACCTACCTTGGTTTCAAAGGATTCCATGAAGATATTGGCAATGAGCAGAGAGAAAACCCATTTAAGTTCCTGTAGCTTGTTTATAGAAAATATGTTGAAGACAAACATTTTTCTGTCAGATCAAAGGGTTACTGCTTACAAACTTACAGATACTACGTCAAAACTGACCAACAAATCTGTAGAATCTAGTAAAAAAGTGGATGACATTTGAACGAAATGAGAGGAATGTGACAAAGTTTTTTCACTGTAACCTTTGGCAGTGAAGCAAGATAATGGGCTGTTTAGAAAGTGGGAGAATTAATTGATTTGACAATTGGTCGCAATGGAACTGATTTTTGAAAGACTGTACAACTTTGGAGGAACAGAATGTTTTGGAATTAATTGGGACTTTATTTCAGACGAGAAATCAAAGGATTTTATCAAGGTTTTCTTTGTATTTGATGTAGGATCTCTAGATAAAGGAAGATAGGAACCATCTTAAAGAGATCCATAATTTTTTTTAAAATGACTGTAGCGTTGCTTTTCTCCGCGGGTAGGATCTTTGAGATCTGTTAAAAGATTGGATTTTGGAGATTTTGTAGAAGACAATATCTTAGCTGCTTTAACACGAACTGTCTCAGCGCTACTTTTAGGTAGAGCTTTGACAGATGTCTCAACAGCACTGATATTGGCTTTTTTGGAATTTTGTGTGGAGCAACAGCTTAATTTAAACTTTTTGACAGGACTTTGAATCTGAATCGGGTTTTGAAACATAGATTAACTACGGCTTTGATCTTAGAATTTTGTAATAAAGACATTTTAGTAGAACATTATTTGTTCAATTTTTAGATTTAGATTTGCGAAAATTGTTGATAATAGTTTTAGGATTTTTGGCATGTGATTTTGTCAGAATGAAGCCAGTGAACAGGATCACAAGCGTTGGAAAATTCATGGTAAAGATAATAGTGGTCACAAGCCACAAAATCCAGTTGAGAAGAAAATTGAATGTTTGGAACAGTTTAGGACAGGAAGAAATATTTTGGATATTAGGATATTTTGGACACATAGAAGAAAGGTCAGGTCAGGTCAAAGTTTAGAAGTTTTGATTTGATTGTTTTTTGAAAAAATTACTTCTCTATAAAGATTTTTACTTGAGGCAGAAAGGCTTTCACGAACCAAAGTCATTGAAATATGGTCATCTTTCGGAAAAGATCGTGTCGAAATGTTTGAAAACATTGTCGACGTTTTGCACTCCATTGCTGAAGGTGTCATCAGGACAGGAAAATAAAAATGAGAGCAGGCACGGTAACTTGACGTGTGAACTACGGTAGAGGCAAAACTTATTCTAATTAGACCTCGTTACTGCATAGACTCATATTGATAAGCGAATATTTTCAATAATTATTAAAAATTAAACATTTTGACAAAAACCTTATATCTTAAACATTTATTTTAACCTTGCTTTTTAAGCTGCCATTTGTAATTTTTAGCTAGTATCAAATTTTATTCTATACTAGCTGGCCCGGCGAACTTTGTTCCGCCTAAACATAGATATTATTTTTAAAATAAGCAAACCAAAATCTTTGAAAATTATATATTGATACATGTCATTTTTTGTCTCTATCCCTCCCCTATTCATCCCTTTGTTAATAAAAAGTAGCTGTTTATAATTATTTAGTTTTATTAATTTTGTCTAATTAATAATTAAAAATTATTAAATATTATTAAATATTTAATAATTAAATATTAAAATAATTATTAATATTTAATTAAAAATTTTATTAATATCTTTAAATATTTATTAATATTAATAAACTCGCTGCTCGATTCAAATCAGCACTTGATAAATATCTTGTTCTGCGTCGCAAATTATCTATTTGTTGACCTCTGTTGTTCGCTCGACAATTCTGCATTGCCAACCGAGCTGTTTCACGGGCTGCTTCACTTTGCTCTCGTGATTGAGAAGCACGAAGTCGAGCCATACTATCGCGGCGCTGTTCACGTGCAATTTCTTGTTCTTCTTCAGTCCTTTCATTTGCAGTATTTCGTATTCTTCTTGCATCACGGCTTTGTCGGGAAAGATTCGATCGTCTTGGTCGCGGCATTATTAATTAAACTTCACTTCACCAAAAAACTAAAATTTTCAACCATACCGAGTTTTATAGTTCACTTCACTTTTTACGAATGGGCAACGGCACTATCATTACATTATAATTGTTAATTATTTATTTAATAGAAATAGTTTTGTTATTGATTTCTTACAAATATCAAATTGTCATCCATACGTCATTACATATCTGTCATTATACGTCAATTACATAGCTGTCATTTGCGTTTTGTTATTCCACGTTTTATAGTGACTGACGTTTCATGTCAAGTCACACGGGAATGCTGTCGAACGGGATGAAAAGCATCCTATGTCCTTCTCCTGGCTCTAAACTATAATTGATATAAAAATCCAAGTTTGGGAAAATTTCTTGAGCCACGTCAAATAAATTTTAATGTAAACGCTCCTTCGTGGTTGCGTCAAATTTCTCGGTAATTTGTCGAGCCTCACCGAACGTTTCCGACATCGCATTTCACATTTGACTTTCACCCTTCTTTTAGAGGGTGGTTTCTGGAATAAAAAGTATCCTATGTCCGTCTCCTGGCTCTAAGCTACCACCTCACCAATTTTTAACCATATCGGTAAAGCCGTTCTTGAGTTATAAGTGGAGTAACTAACAGACTTGCTGCTTTATAGATGTTTGATGGGCAGTTCTCTCATCGCTAATAAATTGCTATAATTTGGTTTATGTTCAATACCAACTAAAATCTTAGTTTATTCTAATTTTTGACTTTGAAAATAGTTGGCTTACATCAATTTTGACCTTGCATTTAAAAAAAATTATGATAAAGTCAACAAGTATAGCAAATAAAACGTCTACCAAAATGCCATAAATTTAAAAGTAGTTTTTCTATTAGTTGAATTGAAATAATGCCCTATCCAGATTGTAACCTTAGTTAAAACGGTTTAAGTTGCGTATTTTTGGAAGTTTGCTTTTAATATGTTTACTAGATAAAATTCAAATATTGATGTTGATTTTAGATTATTACTATTTATTAGTGGTCCTGTTCTTGTATGTTGCGATGTAAACCGGATTTCGGCGTAGAATGTCTTTGCACATCGAGCTCTGCACAAAATGGCGGATTACCATTTTTGTTCTGCGGTTGGATATCTTATCAAAGAATGTTTTTAAAATTGGTTATCTACTAGTTTAGAGTATTTACCAAAATTCTCCAATAAATTCAGTGATGAGTTTTGAAAAAAGCTGGTAAATTGAAAGTTTTTATTCGTATTTTTCTTCTTATTGAGTCAATGTTCGCATAAAGCCCAAAGAGCATAATATATCGCAATATGACGTCCAGCGAGTCAATAATTCAAAGAATACGCGCTCGTTCAGGTAAAACTGACCATTATTCATGGTAATAGCCCATCATAAAACAGATAGATGCTTTCTGCCTTTTTTTTTTTGAATATTTTTATTTCAAAAACTGCTCCATCAGATGAATCCTCCAATATCGTTTTCACGCTGTTCTTGCTTTATGCAAATAAGAAAGTTGAGCAAAGTCAATGCATACAAAGTACGTCTTCAGCACATAATTAGAAAGTAAAAAAAGAACGTTTTCAATTGTTTTGCATATAAGGATAACTAGATTACAGCAAAGTTTCCATTAATCACCAAACATTTTACAAAGTAATGTAAATGTCACGTTGCTTTTTTTTCTGTTTGCTTTTTTAAAGAAATTGCTGAAGCGATTACAAAATCGTGCTTAAATGAGAAATAAATCAAAAATAAAGCGTGAAATAGACGAGAAGAAAAAAAGCGAAAGTGGAAAGAATTTTTTCTTTGGAAAATTTAAACGAGCGAAGAAGCTCTTCTCACGATTTTGTGATACGAGCGTGAGTTGAGTCTCTATGGTATTCTTTAATCAAGTTTCCAGCAGATGTAATATTAACATTATTGCCATTCTACGATACCAGATTAACATTCTTCATACGAATTCATCAATATTTTATAGCAGTTTTGCTCGCAGCTATATCCAATACAGCACAAAAATCATCAAAAATTGATTAAAAAATAGCGAATAGGGAAGCGAATCGGGCTATTTTAAGATAACCCAGATATGACATCATTTTCCACATTAAAATGCAATTATATAAAATCTAAACATTGTAAGAATACGTCTGAAAGATAATGGCCTCCTCTTTCGCCTGATTTTACTCCATGTGATTTTTTCTTGTGGCGCTACCAATGACCAAAGTAACTCTGAGCAACGACCGGCAACACAACTAATCAAAAAATGACAAAAATACCTTAACAAACATTAAGGGCATTACAGAAAATTTCCAGAGGTGCCTTGATGCCGTAATTTTTAAAAACAGAACATGTTTCAACATTTTCAGCCTTATATAAATGAAGAAATGGCATAAATACATTTTTCAATATTTTTTCGACAAAAAAATAGGTTTATTAATAAAAAAAATATTATTAATAATTAATAATAATATTATTATTAATTATTATTAAATATAAAAATTAAAAATAATATTATTAATAGGTTTATTAATAATGTTTGTTATCTACAAATTTTTCTCCAGCTTCTTCTTTCTAATTTTTTTTTCTTTTAATTTTATGTGTATTTCTGATTCTTGCATATTATTGAATTTTCTACCAGTTGTCTCTTTCTTTATCTTTGAGGCTTTTTCCGCCTCAAAATCTGCATTCTGGCATCTTTTTGTGTATTTCTTTTTTATAATTTTCATTGTCGTCTCTAGCTTTTTTTGCTGTTCTCTTTTCTTGCCTACATCGTTACCCACTCAATGACAGTTTACTACTAGTAAAATGCAACAACAGCAATCTATTACTAGCAAAAAAGTAATTGCAATAGCAAATGCAACAATGACAAAAAATTTTTTTAGCATTTTCTTTATCAATTCTTTTCTTCTTTTGTCTTTAATTATCAACTTTTTATCTATTTCTAATTTTTCTATATTAAATTGTTTAGCATTTGTCTCTTCCTTGTATATAAGACTTTATTTTGCCATCTAAGCTATTATTAGGCTTTTCTTTTCATTCTTTAGTCTGTATTTTGACATTTTTTTCTGTATCTTTTTTTATAATCTTTATTGTATCTAGCTTCTTCTGCTTTTTTTATTTTTTGCCTAGATCCTAGAGGAGTTTACTAGTAAATTGCAACAACAGCAATATATTTATCTTTAATTATCATGTTTTTATCTATTTACAATTTTTGCATATTAAATTGTTTATCGTTTGTCTCTTCTTTTATTTTTAAGTTTTTTTCCGCTTTATTTTGTCATCCCAACCATTGTTAGAGTTTTTCTAATTTCCTTCTTTGTATTTTGACATTTTTTTATGTATCTCTTTTTCATAATCTTTATTTTATCTAGCTTTTTTTCTTGCCTACATCGTTACCTACTTAATAACAAGATAGATTTACTACTAGTAAATTTGCAACAACAGCAATCTATTACAGTAAAGAGTATTTGCGAGCAAAAAATTTTCTTTCAATCAATTCTCTTCTTCTTTTGTTTTTATTTATCAAGATTTTATCTATTCCTACTTTTTGCATATTAAACTGTCTACCGTTTGTCTCTTTCTTTATTTTTAAGGTTTTCTCCGCTTTATTTTGCCATCTCAAAGGTTTTTTTTCTTATTTCATTTTTTTTTATCTGTATTATGGCATCTTTTTATTCATTTATTTTTATAATGTTTATTTTGTCTAGGTTCTTTTCGTGTCTACATCGTTACCCACTCAATAACAAGATGAGTTTACTGCTAGTAAATTGCAACAACAGCAAACAAAAAAGGCAAACAACAGCAATCACTTGTTTGTAGTGACTGGATTTTTTATCGTAAATTGATCTCCCAGCTCACACCATTTAACTTTTTAGCAAAATATATAAAAAAAAACTAAATTTTTAAGGAATTATTTTGGTAATATAAAAGATTATTTCATAATCTACAACAACTGCTTTTTTTATTATTTTAGTCTTCTTATCATTTCTCTTTTTATCTTTCTGTTTTGTTTTTTTTTGAGTATTAGTTTTTTTTTTAAACAGTAAGGCATTTTTTTTTAAATTTGTTTTGTTTTACTGTTTGTAAGACTGCATTGTTATTTATATTTTTGCTCACCGCCTTCTTCCAGGGCTTCTACTGTTTTTTAACTGGTAACATGTTTTTTTAACTCTAAAGTTGGGTGTTTAAGCTATGAAAACTTCTTATGAACAGACTTTAAATCCAAACTTTAGGTCACTATATAGTTTTAGCAGCACTGAAGTAATATAATTGTTGTATAATTTTTTGTTTAAACTAGCTTTTATGTGGTAAATTAATTAATTTCCCATTTAACTTTTTATTAAAATGTATGAAAAAAACAAAATTTTTAAACAAACTATTTTAGTAATAAATAAACATTTTTGGTTCATAGATTGCCAATATATTTTTTTTATTATGTTAGTTTTTTTACCATTTCTCATTTCTGTTTTGTTTTTTTTTTAGTATTAATGTTTTCGGTTTTGACAGTAAGACATTTTTTTTGAAATTTGTTTTTTTTTCATTTGTAGGTCATTTTCACTTATATTTTTGCTCATCGCTTTCTTCAAGCTTTTCTTTTTTTTGTAGTCATGTTTTTCCAGGTTTTTTGCAGCCATGTTTTTCTAGCTTTTTTGACGTTGTACACTTTTTTTTTTCTTTCAAATTTTTTTATTGTTTTTTGGGTTTCTTTATTCTTTCTGTTTAACAACGTAGTTTTTTGTCATCTTTTTAGTTTTTACTTTATGGATTTTTTTCATAATGTCACTTTTTGACTCTTTTATGTAAATAATTTGGTTTTGACAGTAAGACATTTTTTGAAATTTTATAGCTTTGTTTTACTATTTGTAGGACATTTTTACTTATATTTTTGCTCATCGCCTTCTTCAAGCTTTTCTTCTTTTTTTTGTAGCCATGTTTTTCCAGCTTTTTTTGACATTGTTTTTTTTTCTTTCTTTCCAACTTTTTAATTTTCTTATTGTTTTTTTTTTTATTATTCTTTCAGTTTAACAACGTAGTTTCTTGTTATCTTTTTAGTTTTTACTTTATGGATTTTTTTTGTTTGCATAGGTCTATTCTAAACTTGTACCTTCTGCTTTTCTTTGAACGACGTTAATTTTTTTCTTTATTACATACTTTTTAATACTCGATTTTAGCTTTCTTTTTGTTTTTTTTTTGCTTTTTTTATCGTTTAAGTTTTTTCATATATTTACATATTTTTTTTTAAATCTTTTTGCTTCACTTTTTGGCTTTTTTCAGTAAATAATGTATTTATAGTTGTGAAAATTGTGTTGGACATTTAAGAAAAAAAATGAATAGACACAGAAAATGTCAGAAGGTTTATAAATTCAAAAAAAAAGTCTAATTTGGCTTTATAATCATAATAAAAACAATCTTTCATAAATACATATTATATTTAGTTATAATTGAATAAACATTAGATTGTTAAAAAAACTGTCAATTTAATAATAATAAAATGGCGGTACCTATGATTAATGTAGTTTAATAAGTATTAATAAAATGTAATTTTTACGTTTTTAATTTTTTTTTTTGTCAAATTTAATGTCAAATATTTTGATTGACAAGAAATATATACTAAATTACATTATTGAAATTATAAAAATAAATAATCATTCATAGACAAACTACGTTTGACAGAAGTAACAAAAATTGGAAAAACGTCAAGCAATTTATTTAAAAATAAATAAATTTTAACGCTATTTTTGAAATAAAATAATATTTGATAGTAATTTAGACATTTGACAATAAAAACAAAGATAAATTTAATGTCAAATTTATTTTGTCATAAAAAATTTGATGATTTTTGTTTGATTAATTTTTAATCTTGATTGGGCTGTATTTGACATTTGACAAAAAAAAATGTTTTAAATAAATAGTCATTATTAATTTTATTTTACTTATTTTTATTTATTTTTATTTATAAATACGCTTTATTTAGGCATTTGACAAAAAACACTAAGATATTTATTTTATAAACTTTATAATCAAATAAAAAAAAATAGCTAAACGAATTTTATTTTACGTTTAAGTATAGTTAATTACTAATTGCTTAAATTAATTAAGAAAATTAATTTATTTTGTCATAAAAAAATTTGTATTTTGTTTGATTAATTTTAATCTTGATTAGGCTGTATTTGACATTTTACAAAAAAAATATTTTAAATAAATAGTCGTTTTTAATTTTATTTTACTTATTTTTATTTATAATTACGCTTTATTTAGGCATTTGACAAAAAACACTAAGATATTTATTTTATAAACTTTATAATTAAATAAAAAAAATAACTAAAAGAATTTTATTTTACGTTTAAGTATAGTTAATTACTAATTTCTTAAATTAATTAAGAAAATTAATTTATTTTGTCATAAAAAAAGTTGTATTTTGTTTGATTAATTTTAATCTTGATTAAGCTGTATTTGACATTTTACAAAAAAAATATTTTAAATAAATAGTCGTTATTAATTTTATTTTACTTATTTTTATTTATAATTACGCTTTATTTAGGCATTTGACAAAAAACACTAAGATATTTATTTTATAAACTTTATAATCAAATTAAAAAAAATAGCTAAACGAATTTTATTTTACGTTTAAGTATAGTTAATTACTAATTGCTTAAATTAATTAAGAAAATTAATTTATTTTGTCATAAAAAAATTTGTATTTTGTTTGATTAATTTTAATCTTGATTAGGCTGTATTTGACATTTTACAAAAAAAATATTTTAAATAAATAGTCGTTATTAATTTTATTTTACTTATTTTTATTTATAATTACGCTTTATTTAGGCATTTGACAAAAAACACTAAGATATTTATTTTATAAACTTTATAATTAAATAAAAAAAATAACTAAAAGAATTTTATTTTACGTTTAAGTATAGTTAATTACTAATTTCTTAAATTAATTAAGAAAATTAATTTATTTTGTCATAAAAAAAGTTGTATTTTGTTTGATTAATTTTAATCTTGATTAAGCTGTATTTGACATTTTACAAAAAAACTATTTTGAATAAATTGTCATTATTAATTTTATTTTACTTATTTTTATTTATAATTACGCTTTATTTAGGCATTTGACAAAAAACACTAAGATATTTGTTTTATAAACTTTATAATTAAATAAAAAAAATAACTAAACGAATTTTATTTTACGTTTAAGTATAGTTAATTACTAATTTCTTAAATTAATTATGAAAATTAATTTATTTTGTCATAAAAAAATTTGTATTTTGTTTGATTAATTTTAATCTTGATTAAGCTGTATTTGACATTTTACAAAAAAACTATTTTGAATAAATTGTCATTATTAATTTTATTTTACTTATTTTTATTTATAATTACGCTTTATTTAGGCATTTGACAAAAAACACTAAGATATTTATTTTATAAACTTTATAATTAAACAAAAAAATTCGCAAAACGAATTTAATTTAACGTTTAAGTATAGTTAATTAATAATTTCTTAAATTAATTAAGAAAATCAATCATTTTATCAAATTAAACGATTTTTTTTTCGTTCAATTAACTTTGGATCACCCATTGTCATTCGTCGTAAACAAAAAACTTAATCAATTTTGTATTAGACTATTTGGCAATCCAATCTTAAAATTATAAACATAAATAAGTCATTATTGATTTAATTTAATTTTTTAATTTGTTTCATTTTAGTTATGATTAAGCTTTATTTGACATTTGACAAATTAAAATTATTTAGATCTTGTCTCTTGCTGTGTAATTTAGCTTGACAGATTTTTGTTGTTTTTTCTAGTATGATTGTCGACAAATATCAAACAAACGTCAAAGCTCGTCTATAATTTGTACGTTTCTCCGTATGCACTTATCCAAAATTGAACATACACGTTTGAAATTGCATGGCAAGAGTAGATCTAAATCATTTATAAACGCACTGTATAATTTAAATTATTTTTATTGCAAGACACTGTCGAAATGGAAAAAAAAGGTGTCGAACTAAACGTCAAATTGTAGTGTCGTGTAGTGCAATAAAACGTTGTATTTTACTCGTTCTTGTGTAAATTGTGCATTTACTTGTCTCAATGGCTCTAATGTAAATTGCCAATTTACACTTGTAAATAAATAAATATTTTTTTATTTACTAAATTGTTTTAAAAATTATAGAAAAATTTTGCTTTAAAAAGTAAAATTTGTTTTTTTTTAATAAATGTGAGTTTGTTTGTTACGCTTTTACAACTCAACTAATACTCAACCGATTATAAAATTTTGCACATTTTTTGTCAGGGGTGTAGGGAATGACATAGGGTGTTTTTTTTTTGGAACTACAAAAAATCTAATGCGTGACGTTTTAAAAAATACGGAGAAAATTGTTCTTGCGAGATTAATAAACTACTCATAGTGTATCTTTAATCTTTAAATCTGGAAGCTTTAATGATTCTGGATGTGACATATAAATAATGCAAGGACACTAACGCAAGGGGTTGAAATAATAAAAATACTGCTGCTCCATTAATTTTTATAAACCCTAAAATACATATCCACCTTAGGAGCATTAAATTTACGTAATTGTTTGGCTTTAGTGGGATTTGCTATAAACTCCAATAAACGAGAATCTCAGTCTGGCTGGAGTAGTAAATAAGCTTTATCCCGTTTTCCCCTTTTCACGATAATATCCTGAATGTCCTGTGCAATTTGTAATCACCTCAATCCGAAGCCAGAACAAAAGATCATCAGGAATTCTTTGTCTCGGATTTTCTACAATACCGTACGATAACAATAAGGATCAGAAAAAGAGATACTTTTCTTATAAATGAAAAACACGCAAAGCTATTGAAAAGCTTGTTTTTCTTAAGTATTACTCAATTGCTTAATTAAGCTTGGTTTTTATATAACAATAAAGACAGTTTTTCATCACAGTATTATCTGATTTCAATACGCAATTGCATCTAATTAATTTTATTTTTCTATCCTATCATACTTCAACTGGGCAACATGTTTTTCAACTCTAGTATGTTTAAGCTATAAAAACTCATTATCAAAAAACTTGAAATCTTAATTTTATGTCACTATATACTTTGCTTCATCTGTCTACCGTCAGTACTACCAATCTACAGTGATTAAATTGTTACTACTCAGTCTACGCAAGTGTTTTTATTTTAGAAAAATTTGCATCATTTTTTTTTATCAAAACATAGATTTTTTTAGTTATTAATCATCACTCTAAGACCGCCTGGTTACAAAATAATGTTATTTTGCGTTTTTAAAAAATGTAAGCTATTTTTGTGCTTAAAAAACAAATAATATTACTTATATGTTGTGTAACTAAATTATAAAGAGACAAGCTAATTTTTAAAAATATATTACAAGAGGGCTGTAGGTTAATACTTTTGCTTTCTGATAAATTCAGTTTAGTTTAAAATTTGTAACTTAATTAAGCAATTGGCTAGTTTTGGTGGGTCTACTGGATATATATAAATATATATATATATATATATATATATATATATTATATATATATCAGGGCTTTTAAGTAAAGTTGATTATCTATAACTAAAACTGTTTTTTTTTTCTTGCAGGTAAAAAATGCTGACTTTTAGGAGAAAAAAAATGTATTGGTAATGTATACACTATCACTTCCAAGCATTCAAGTGGCGTGTCAATGTACACTCTTTATGCATTGTTAAACTTGTTTTACACATGAAAAACTCTAGTTTATACTTTTAAATATTTTTCAATTAATTATAGAACTTAAAAGTGGCATAGAAAATTTTTGAATATTATATTAAACTATTTATTAATTTTCAAGTCAAAACCGAGCATATGATGTATAATATCGCATTTGGAAAGTGTGCATTCGATCTATAAGCATAGAAATGTTCACTAATTTTTAATTTTATGCATAATTTAATCAAATGATATTTTTAATTAAGGAAACGCCATAACAATTAATTATTTAATTTTATAAAGTGTTTTTTGCATAACATACGGTTATACAATAAGCTTAAAATTTAATTGATTGTTATAAACTTTATTAATTGCCACGAGTATAAACTCGTCAATTATTGCCTTTTATGTCAAGATCGGGAAGCCATTGAAGCAAAAACTCATTAGAAACTATTTCATCCGTGATGTAAAAAGATATTTTCGAAATATATAGTTTACGGTAAAGGCATACCCACAATAAACAAAAGTTTTTAATTAAAAACAAATTCTGCAATTAATAATGTTTTTTTTCGAGATTGAGAACAAAATTAGTTTTATTTCTTAAAAAGCGGAAGAATATCATTTTCAGCTAAACCAGAAATCAATGCTGTAGAAATAGGAAAACCATATTGTACAAAAATTAACTTATATTAATTATTATCAATTAATATTACCAATTTTGACCAATTGTGGTCAACATAATAGACCAGGGTTGACCATTTTTAAAACCAAAAAACAAAATAATAATAATAGTAGCATGAAACCTACTAAAAAAAAATAAAACAAAAAATAAAAAAAATAATCTAAGGGTAATCTGGGGAAGGGAAGTAGAACAGGTTTTTAAAGGTAAAACATTTCTCAATTTTTGGCAAAACTACAAATTTTATAGAAAAAACCTAAATAGCAAAATGGAGGCAATAAAAAAAAGCTCCAACTATTGTATTTTTATTTTTCTCGCATAATCTTAATTTTTAATCGCATAAAAAATAGCTAAATTATAAAAAATACTAGAAGACACATTTTATTTAAAAAAAATAACAAGATAATAAGTAATAAATAGCAAGAAAAAAACAAGAGAATAATGATGAAAAAAAATTGATTTTGGATAAAAGAAAAACAAAAAGTAGACATAAACTAGGGAGAGTTGTGAAGAAAACAATAGAGTTGGTTTTGTTTCTTTTCATGGCTTGCTGTTTACGTTTTTTTTATTGTAAACTTTAACAAACATATTGAAGTTATCAAAAGTTTTTGTTATTAATAATTTGAGCAACGAAAAAAAACTGTTAATTACTAAATGTGCCTTAAACAAGTTATAAACGGACCAAGAATCATTTAATAAAAAAAAAATAACTAAATAAAAAGAAATACTAGAAGATACAAGAGGAAGTGAAACTAAAAGAATAAAACCGAAAAAAAAAATTTTTAGATGATAATAATAAGAGGAAAATTAGAGAATGATGAAGAAAAAAACAGATTTTGCATAAAAAAGCAAAAAGTAGACATAAAGTCGGGGAAATTGTGAAAGAAACAACAGAGCTGATTTTGTTTCTTTTCATTGCTAGGCTTTGCTGTACTCTTTTTGTTATTAATAATATAAGCTAATAAAAAAATTAAAACTAAATAAAAGAAATTTTTGTTTAAAAATAGTACCAAAAGTGCAAAAAAACCAGGAAGATTAGAAGTTAAAACAATGAAAGTAAAATGTGAAGAAATCAGATACTTTTTACCTGACATTTTGTGCAAATATGTAAATCGCCATTTTGTATTGGCGGCCATCTTAAATTTACAATGATATTGAATAGAATATTAAACTGTATTGTTATCAGAACTAAAAATGTGTATCAAATATCAACTCAATCTGTCAACAAGAAGAAATTAAAGCTTCACTTAATAATTTTGTTTCAAAAAAATAATCATATATCAGGTTAATCTCAATAACACCATCTAATTAAAAATATATCATAAGAAATACCAGAAGATACAACAATTGAAGTGAAACTAGAAGAATAAAACCGAAAAAACAATCTAATTTCAAAAAAAAAAAATGTTAAAAACAAAACTAGAAAATGATAAAAAAAACAAATTTTGGATTAAAAAAAAAGCAAAAAGTAAGCATAAACTAAAGGCAATTGTGAAAGAAACAATGGAACTGGTTTTGTTTTTTCTCATTGCTATGCTTGCTGTTTTCGTTTTGTTATTGTTAACATATTGAAGTTTCCAATGGTTTTTGTTATTAATAATATGAGCAAATAAAAACCAAATGGAAAAAAACATTTTAATTAATAAATTTGTCCTAAGCAAATAATAAACCGGCTCGTTTAATAAATAACACCATTTCATGAAAAAAAAAACTAAATAAGAAGAAACACTAGACGATACAACAAAGGAAGTGAAACTGGAAAAACAAACCCGGAAAAAAAATTTTATTTTTAACAAATAATAATTAGTAAGGAAAAAACAAGAGAATAATGAAAGCAAAAACAAGTTTTGGAAAAAAATTGAGAATCTTTTTGGAGAGAATTGTAAAAAAAACTATAGAACTGGTTTTGTTTTTTTCATTGCTATGCTTGCTGTTTTTGTTTTTTCTTTTTGCTATTTTTTGCTATTAACATATTGAAGTTATATCAGTTTTTTGTTATTAATAGTGTGAGCGAATAAAATAATCAGCAGATAAGAAAGAAAATAAATTTTAGTTTGAAAATAAGACCATAAGTGCAAAAAAACAGAATTTTAGCAGATAAACAATGAAAGTGAAATGTAAAAACGTTAAAAATTAAAAATTAAAGAGGAATTATTCTACGTAATTATTTCCTGTAATGGACACTGTCCGGAAAATAAATTATTATTATTATTAAAAAGTTTTCACCTGACATTTTGTGCCAGCAGTTAATTAAGATTTGAAATTTGCCATAGTCTACTGTATTCTACTAGACTATTTTAATTAATAAATTTGTCCCAAACAAATAATAAACGGCAAATTAAATAAATATAATAATAATTAAATGACAAAAGAAATAAATATTGGTACTAAAATAATGCAAATAAAGAAAAATGCTAAAAATAGAACAATGGAAATAAAAGAATAAACTTAGAAAAGAATAATTTTTTAAAAAATAATAGAATAGTCAAAAAAAAATTTTTTATTTTTATGTTTGTTGATTTCGTTTTTTTATATTTGTTTAATGCAACAAATATATTGAAGTTTTAATAGTTTTCATATTAATAATAATGATAAAATAAAAAAAATAATCAACTAAATAAAAAAGAAAATAAATTTTATTTTAAAAATATACCCAGAAATGCAAAAAAGGAAAATATTATAAGATAAAACAATGAAAGTGGGACCTGTAAACAACAATTAGTAAAACAGAAAAGAATAAAAAATGATGAAAAGACAAAAAAAATACATGATGTCGAAAAAATTAATATTAATTGAGAATTTGTAGATTATTTGCTATAGACTCTAAAATAAAATTAAAAAAATATAGTTGATTTTTTAAAAATCTTTCAAAATTTTTGCAACAAAATCTGACTCTTCAAATGCAATTTCAACTAAAATACAAAGTGCAATTATGTCTTGACGCACATGCTAGTAATTGCTTATTTTATTGATCCGCCTGTTGAAATGTACATAGCTTATTATAAAAACAAATAATAAACGGCAAACTAAATAAATATAATAATAATTAAATGACAAAAGAAATAAATATTGGTACAAAAATAATGCAAATAAAGAGAAATGTTAAAAATAGAACAAAAGAAATGAAAGAATAAAGTTATAAAAAAAATAACTTTTTGAAAAATAACAAAATAGTAAAAAAAAATGTGGAAACGATAAAAAAACACATATTTGAAATAGAAGAAAAGCAAAAATTAGTTATGAACTAGATAAAGTTTTGAAAGAATTCATAAAGAAAAAAATTTTTTTTTTAATTTTTCTGTTTGTTGATTTCGTCTTTTTATATTTGTTAAATGCAACAAATATATTGAAGTTTTAATAGTTTTTATATTAATAATATAATAAAATGAAAAAAAAAATCAACTAAATAAAAAAGAAAATAAATTTTATCTTAAAAATAAACCCAGAAATGCTAAAAAAGAAAAATTAAAAAATAAAACAAAGAAAGTGGGACCTGTAAACAACAATTAGTAAAACAGAAGAGGATAAAAAATGATGAAAAGACAAAAAAAATATTAAATTTGTCAAAAAAATTAATATTAATTGAGAATTTGTAGACTATTTGCTATAGACTCTAAAATAAAATTAAAAAAATATAGTCAATTTTTTAAAAATTTTTTAAAATTTTTGCAACAAAATCTGGCTTTTCAAATGCAATTTCGACGAAAATACAAAGCGCAATTATGTCTTGACGCACATGCTAGAAATTGCTTATTTTATTGATCCGCCTGTTGAAATGTACATAGCTTATTATAAAATATGGACCAAATGGTATCATAAAAGACTTTACAACGAGAAAACTTGAAGAAATAAGTAACAAGTTCAATATGGCGTAGAAAACTAGTATAATAAGATGACTCATTAGAATGACAAATTAGACTTCTATACAAAATTATTTCTGGAAAATTTTCTGTTTCTTATGACTACGCCAAGTCTTTAATAAAAAAAAACAATTTGTGGTTAATGACGGACCTTAAATTGAAAACTTATATTTCTTCCTTGCAATCGATCGCAGGATCTCTCCACAATTCAAAGCCTTATGATTGAAATATTGAACACAATTTAGAATTGGTGTGCAGGGTTTGGGTTTATTTTTATGTGAATTCAAAACCAAAAAGATAATCATATTTTTCTACAATAAAACTTTTTGTTAGTAATTAATCATTATAAAACCATTTTGCTATATTATAAATAATCATAATAATTATAACTTTTTACAAATAAACCAAAGAAAAAAAAGTAGATTACACTTGCTTAAAAAGACGTATGGCCCTACTTGTTCTATTAAAACACTTGTGCGACAATACACCGTCTTATTAAGTTCGTATAATAATATAGTAATTTGTAATTAATTATATATAATAAATTTTGATTACAAGTTGCAATTATATATAATTGTTTAATTGATTAAATCACCATAATTCAATGCATTTTAATTGTAGGCGTTATTTTTGGTTTTTATAGCCAAAATAATATACAAATCCGTTTCTTAAAGATATAATAAATAGAAAATATGTAAATTATGTGATTTGTCGGTTTTGGAAAGATTTTAATTTTAAGAGAACAATACGTAATTTAGATAAGCTTACCATAAATTGCAAACCAATAACAATATTAGTCGCTTTGACCTATTATGAAGTTTATGTTTTCCAGAACAACAATTCTAAACATTATTTATTATATGAAGAAAATGATAGTTGCTTAGATAATTTTAATTATTCATTAAATTCAAAATTTATTACTTAACAAATAATAACCTATTGTCCAATAAGAAATTAATCAAATCTAAGCAAATGTATTTAAAACAAAAAGTTATAGATGTTTAGAGCCTGTTAGCTCTCACCAGTGAAGCATAACAGAGACAGCATCTATTGGTTTGACTTTTTAACGTTCTTTGGTGTTATGCTTTTTATTGTTTTTTATGTTTGTCACCAAGTTTCTTTACTATTTACAATTTTTCTTGTAATTTTGTCAAATTTTCGATATTTACTTTCATGTCTTTATTAAGATTATGTTTTTACAGGTTAAATAGCCGTTGCCTGTTTTCTATGTGATAATAAATGTATTTATACATAATTTATAGCAAATGCCTCAAATGTACTATATTAGTTCAAATTTGGCTTAAACAGTATTTATTAATTAAGTCAGTAATGAATTGTAATCGGTCAGAAATGGACCCATTACCCACCTATGAAAGCGTTGTTGTTAATAATAATAAACATTAAAGGTGTTTGCTTACGGCCTCACCATATAATTAAAAATTTTAAGAAAATTAAAATGAGCGTAACACTTGACGCGTGACGGTTTACTTGCATTTTCTGTTGACAGTCTATACTATATTTTTACTATAGTTTTACCACTATACTTCTAGTTTTTATAGTTTTTCTCCTCAGCAAACTATTATTTACCCATCTATATATATATAAAAGAAAGTCGTGTTTGTTACAACACTTATAACTCGAGAACGGCTGGACCGATTGCCATGGTTTTTGATTTGTTAGATTTGTTTCCGTCCCGAATATCAGAACACATCTTAAAAACAATGAAAACTCGATATGTGTAATGAATACTTAATCATTTCAATAGATGCTGATTTGTTTATTACATGTCAAACATTTGATGTCCAATCCTGTCAAATAGTGTAACAACTTATTTTTTTTTTGGAGCTTATGGCCTGGTTGCTGAGACCTTTAAGCCACAACTTTATTTTTTTCTGAAGACATCATGTGTGCGTTCAGAAATTTATTTTTTGTAAAATGTCTACAAAGATCAGGTACTGTTATATTTGTTTTTAATTCCCGAAAATAACACCTAAGATTTATTCTACAGTATAAACATAAAATCATCGGAAAGGAACGGAATTTAGGGAATAAAAAATCAGTTGGTAAAGGTTATAAGATTAAGGGAAAAAAATCTACAGGTTAACAAAAGTGTAAATGTCTTTTTATAGGTTGTCTATGATTTTTCTTGATAAGCTATTCATACGTAGTGGTTATATACTCTTTGAGCTATTGTCTATGTCTCGAAAGTTCAGACACTGTTATTATATTTGGTGGTTTTATGCTAGTGCACATTTTAATAACAATGCCGCGTCCTAGAAGATCTAATCTTTCCCAGCGAAGCCGTAATGCAATTAGGCAACGGAATATCGCGAGTCAATTATCTGCGAGAAATTGCACGCGTCGATACTTAAAGGAAAATTTAAAGATGAGAAAGTTCTTATTCCAAGGATTCCGATGATCCCAACGGATATGCTCTTTGAGTTTAAACGAATTCAATTCCCGATTCGTTTTGCCTTCGCCATGACGATCAACACATCACAGGGCCAATCCTTGACTATTTGTGGCCTCAATCTAGAAAATGCATGTTTTTCTCATGGTCAATTGTACGTGGCATGCTCACGTGTCGGCAAACCATCCGCTTTATTTGTTCTTGCGCCTGACCAAAAAACAAAGAATGTCGTTTCCCACAAAGTGCTTGAATGAAAATCCTATTAATGAATTAATCCGAGCTTTATTATTTTTTTCTCTATCTGCACAACATAGTTTTCAATCATTTTTTTCTGACATGAGTTTGAAGTACTTAATTATTATTATTTAATTTATTTTTATTCTCATTTTGTATGTATGTTTTCATCATCATTCATCATAATAAAATACTTTTTTGTTTCTATCTATATAAATATATTATTTTGTATCATTGTTTTACGTTCATCAAAGCCTAAATTAGTTCAGCTAAAAAGTAACACGACATTCATTGACTGTTAGGCAGTACGAAGTTCGCCGGGTCAGCTAGTTATTAATAAAAAGACGGCGATTTTTACAATTTTTTGTGATTTAGGTAGCAGCTCAATAATATAGCGTTTTTTTAAAGAAAAATGGTTAAATGGCTAACATACCGGTACCCCTGTATGTAGATCTTCATGATACAGTTATCAGGTTGCCAGCATTGTATTAAAATAGTACAAAGAAAAACGTGCTGATAAATAACTGTAAACTTTAATTAAACTGTACAATCATTTAGGCATTATTCCACATTAACTTTGTATAATACAATAGAGAGAACAACTTTATACAAAATATAAATAAATAATCAAATGCATCATCAGCAATAATTGTTATTGACAGTTGTGTAATAATTTGTTCCTTATTATCGTCGACTATTGTTCTGATTGTCAGTCAGAATGTTTTGTTGGAAAATCTATTGAATCTGAGCAAATTGGATTAGGTGAAGCCGCAAAACTAGGGGAGTATTATTACCATTGGTATTATTAATTACACGAATGAATATCTAGCGACATTCTAAGATCTAATGACTATAAATTAGCTCTGCTCTTGTTGTTATTTCCTCAAATTATCAAATAGGAGATCTTCCATATTATTATCACTACTAATAATGCTTCTAAATTTAGAACAAGCTTTTAGGGTTTGTCGATAATTCAAAACAAATCTTCATTCAAATTGTTTATTTTTAATATTATAGTGAATAATAATAATGTATAATATATTAATTCCATATAATAACTTGAGTAACTTGTGAATCTAATGCAATAGAAAACACACTTAATTAATCAATTTACTAAAAACATTTGTTTCTGGTGCTTCCACTATTTTTCATCTTTTTTTTGAAAAACCAGAATTTGTTATAAATTTTTATATTTATGACAATATTTTAATAACTTTAATAGCTTGTGAATTTGATACAATGAACAGTTAACTAGGAAACTTATATCTGTCGTTTTCGCAATTTATATAATATATTTTTTTTAAATCATATTTATTTTATAAATGTTTAAGTTGCTACTGATTTTCTGAACTCTTTTCACAGTAATTTGAGTAACTTGTGAATTTAATACAATAGAAAACACACCTAATTAAACAATTTATTAAAAACATTTGTTTTTTGGATCCTCCACCATTTTTCAACTTTTTTTATGAAAAATTATAATTAGTTATCAATGTTTAAATATATAATAATTTTCTAATAACTTCAGTAACTTGTGAATTTAATACAATAGAAACACACCTGATTGTACAATTTACTAGGAAATTTTTATCTGTTGTTTTCAGAAATAACAATTTTTTTTTAAATCATATACATTTTATAAATCTCTAAGTTGCTACTGATTTTCAGAACTTTTCCCACAGTAACTTGAGTAACTTGTGAATTTAATACAATGGAAAACACACCTAGTTGAACTATTTACCAAAAACATTTGTTTCTGACGCCTCCACCATTTTTTACCTTTTTCTTAAAAAACTAGAATTTGTTATAAATGTTTATATTTCTAACAATTTTTTAATAACTTTAGTAGCTTGTGAATGTAATACAATAGAAACACACCTAATTGAACAATTCCCTAGAAAACTTATATTTGTCGTTTTCACAATTTTTATAATTTTTTTTTATACTATATACAAATTCTTATAAATGTTTAAGTTTTTACTGATTTTCTAGACTTTTTCCACAATAATTTGAGTAACTTGTGAATTCAATACAATAGAAAACACACCTAATTAAACAATTTATTAAAAACATTTATTTTTTGGAGCCTCTACCATTTTTCAACTTTTTTATGGAAAATTATAATTTGTTATAAATGTTTAAAATAATAACAATTTTCTAATAACTTTAGTAACTTGTGAGTTTAATATAATAGACCTGATTGAACAATTCACTAAAAAATTTATATCTCTCGTTTTTACAATTTTTGTATTTTTTTCTTTTTGAAACTATGTACATATTTTTATAAATGTTTAAGTTGCTACTGGTTTTCAGAACTTTTTCCACAGTAACTTGAGTAACTTGTGAATTTAATAGAATACCCGATTGAACAATTCAATAGAAAACTTATATTTGTCGTTTTCACAATTTTTATAATTTTTTATTAAAAAACATAATTAGTTATAAATGTTTAAATTTATAACAATTTTTTAATAACTTGAGTAACTTGTGAATTTAATATAATAGAAAACACACCTAATTAAACAATTTATCAAAAGCATTTGTTTTTTGGAGCTTCTACCATTTTTCAACTTTTTTGGGGAAAATTATAATTTGTTATAAATGTTTGAATTGATAACAATTTCCTCATAACTTTAGTATCTTGTGAATTTAATACAATAGACCTGCTTGAACAATTTACTAGGAAATTTATAACTGTCGTTTTTACAAATTTTTGTATTTTTTTTTTTTGAAACTAAGTACATCTTCTTATAAATGTTTAAGTTGCTACTGATTTCTAAATCTTTTTCTACAGGAACTTGAGTAACTTGTGAATTCAGTACAAAAAAAACACACCTAAATAAACAATTCAATAAAAAACATTTGTTTTCGGCGTCTCCACCATTTTTCATCTTTTTTATTAAAAAACATAATTTGTTATAAATGTTTAAATTTATAACAATTTTTTAATAACTTGGGTAACTTGTGAACTTAATATAATAGAAAACACATCTAATTAAACAATTTATTAAAAACATTTGTTTTTTTGGAGCTTCTACCATTTTTCAACTTTTTTATGAAAATTATAATTTGTTATAAATGTTTAAATTAATAACAACTTCCTAATAATTTTAGTAACTTGTGAATTTAATATAATAGACCTGATTGAACAATTCACTAAGAAATTTATATCTCTCGTTTTTACAATTTTTGTATTTTTTTTTTTTGAAATTATGTACATATTCTTATAAATGTTTAAGTTGCTACTGATTTTCAAATGTTTTTCCACAGTAACTTGAGTAACTTGTGAATTCAATACAAAAAAACACACCTAAATAAACAATTCAATGAAAAAACATTTGTTTCCGGCGTCTCCACCATTTTTCATCTTTTTTATTAAAAAACATAAGTTGTTATAAATGTATTTATAACAATTTTTTAATAACTTGAGTAACTTGTGAATTTAATATAATAGAAAACACACCTAATTAAACAATTTATTAAAAACATTTGTTTTTTGGAGCTTCTACCATTTTTCAACTTTTTTATGGAAAATTATAATTTGTTATAAATGATTAAAATAATAACAATTTCCTAATAACTTTTAGTAACTTGTGAATTTAATACAATAGACTTGATTGAACAATTCACTAAAAAATTTATATCTCTCGTTATAACAATTTTTGAATTTTTTTTTTGAAACTATGTACATATTCTTATAAATGTTTAAGTTGCTACTGATTTTTAGAACTTATTTCACAGTAACTTGAGTAACTTGTAAATTTAATAAAATAGAAAACACACCTAATTTATCAATTCATTAAAAACAGTTGTTTCTGGCGCTTCCATCATTTTTTATCTTTCTTTTTTTGAACCATTATTTGTTATAAATGTTTAAATTAACAACAATTTTGTAATAACTTTAGTAACTTGTGAATTTAATACAATAGACCTGATTGAACAATTTACTAGGAAATTTATAACTGTCGTTTTCAGTATTTATATAGCAATTTTTTTTAAAATCATATACATTTTATAATAGTCTAAGTTGCTACTGATTTTCAGAACTTTTTTTACAGTAACTTGAGTAACTTGTAAATTTAATACAATAGAAAACACACCTAGTTGAACCATTTACTAAAAACATTTGTTTCTAGCGCCTTCACCATTTTTCACCGTTTTATAGAAAAAACCATAATTTGTTATAAATGTTTAAATTTATAACAATTTTCTAATAACTTTAGTAACTTGTGAGTTTAATATAATAGAAAACACACCTAATTAAACAATTTATTAAAAACATTGGTTTTTTGAAGCTTCTACCATTTTTCAAGTTTTTTTATAAAAAATTATAATTTTTTATAAATGTTTATAACAACTTTCTAATAACTTTAGTAACTTGTGAATTTAATATAATAGACCTGATTGAACAATTCACTAAGAAATTTATATCTCTCGTTTTTACAATTTTTGTGTTTGTTTTTTTAAACTATGTACATATTCTTATAAATGTTAAGGTTGCTACTGATTTTCAGAACTTTTTCCACAGTAACTTGAGTAACTTGTGAATTCAATACAAAAAAAACACACCTAAACAAATCAATAAAAAACATTTGTTTCTGGCGTTTCCACCATTTTTCTTCTTTTTTATTAAAAAACATTATTTGTTATAAATGTTTAAATTTATAACAATTTCTCAATAACTTGAGTAACTTGTGAATTTAATATAATAGAAAACACACCTAATTGAACAATTTATTAAAAACATTTGGTTTTTGAAGCATTTACCATTTTTCAAGTTTTTTAATGAAAAATTATAATTTGTTATAAATTTTTAAATTAATAACAATTTCCTAATAATTTTTAGTAACTTGTGAATTTAATACAATAGACTTGATTGAACAATTTACTAAGAAATTTATATCTCTCGTTTTTACAATTTTTGTATTTTTTTTTTTTGAAACTAAGTACATCTTCTTATAAATGTTTAAGTTGCTACTGATTTTCAAATCTTTTTCTACAGTAACTTGAGTAACTTGTGAATTCAATACAAAAAAAACACACCCAAATAAACAATTCAATAAAAAACTTTTGTTTCCGGCGTCTCCAACAATTTTAATCTTTTTTATTAAAAAACATAATTTGTTATAAATGTTTAAATTTATAACAATTTCTTAATAACTTGAGTAACTTGTGAATTTAATATAATAGGAACACACCTGATTGAACAATTCACTAGAAAACTTATATTTGTCGTTTTCACAATTTTTATAATTTTTTTTTAAACCATATACATAACCTTATAAATGTTCAAATTTCTACTAATTTTTTGGACTTTTTCTACAATAACTTGAGTAACTTGTGAATTCAATTCCATTCAATAGAAAACACACCTAATTAAACAATTTATTAAAAACATTTGTTTTTTGAAGCTTCCACCATTTTTCAACTTTTTTATGGAAAATTATAATTTGTTATAAATGTTTAAATTAATAACAATTTTCTAATAACTTTAGTAACTTGTGAATTTAATACAATAGAAACACACCTATTTGAACAATTCACTAGAAAATGTATATCTGTTGCTTTCACAATTTTTATAATTTATTTTTTTATATAAGATAAAAATATTTTTATGAATGCTTAAGTTTCTACTGATTTTAAAAAAAATTTTTACAGTAACTTAAGTAACTTGTGAAATCAATACAAAAGTAAACACACCTGATTGAACAATTTATTAAAAAAAACATCTGGCGTTTTCATCATTTTTTATTAATTTTTTTTTGATACCTATAAATGTTTAAGTTTTTACTGATTTTCTAGACTTTTTCCACAATAACTTGAGTAACTTGTGAATACAATACAATAAAAATCCACCTAATTAAACAATTTACAAAAAAAATTGTATCTGGCGCTTCCACCATTTTTCAAATTTTTTATTAAAAACCATAGTTTTCTGTAAATGGTTGAGTATCTGTAATTTTTAGATTTTTTTTCATAAAAACCGAAGTAGCCTGTGAATTTAATACAATAGAAACACACCTGATTGAACAACTCACAAAAAAATTGCATTTGGCGCCTCCACCAATATTCAGCATTTTTAATAAAATAATTTTCTAAATGATTAACTGTCTACTGATAAAATCAAAAAAATAAAATATCAAAATTGACAAATATTCTAAAAAAAAAAAGCAAAATTGGTCAATTTTTTATTATTCTATAAATAGTATTATACAGCATTACAATAATTAAAAACATCTTTCCAAGATTTGATCTGAACATAAAATTCCTTTTCCCACATCTGCCATTTTTTTACACAATCACATCGAAACTCATTTTGAGAAATATAAATATAATAGACTCTAACATTTTTCATGAATTTTTTTGAAATACATTTTAGATCATTATTATTTAAATCCAAGTGATTGATGTCAAGTCCCAAAAAGTTATTATCAATATTACTTATTTTATTATTATTTAATTTCAATGTGTTAATATTTACAACAGTTTTAAATAAAGTATTTGGTAAATATTGTAAAAAATTATGTTCTAAACTCACTGTTCCAATTCTTATAATGCCGTTAAATGCTTCTGAATGGATTTTTGTAATTTTATTATGACTTAAATCTAATTTTTTTATAAAACTTATGTTACCAAAAGCATTTGCCGGTAGGATTTCCAGTAAATTGTCTGAAAATTTCATAGTTTTTGGATAGGTTTTTATATACCAGTTACTATTCCATTGAGAAAGTCTATTTGTGGTCAATGTGAGCTCCGTCAAGTTTGGCAACGTTGCAAAAACGTCATTATGTATCACCTCAATCAAATTTTCACTCAAATCAAGTACAGTCAAATCAAGATTGTCAAACACACCGTCTTCTAGCCCTTCTAAAAAATTTCCACTTAAATCCAAAATTCTCAAAAGATTTACATTTTGATATGTTCCAGTATGAATTTTTGTAACACCACATTTTCTAATTTTCATCTCCTCAACATAGGGCAAATCACTAATTGATTGTCGAGACAAAATAGGAATTTTTTGATTTTCAATGTAAACAATAGTATAATTTCGACAACAAAAAGTGAGAGAATCGTATGATGCCATAAAAAAAGTCCGATTTTCATTTACAATTACTGTAACATTTTCAAAAGTACGTGAAAAAACCGTATGAAAAAAACACGCAAATAAAATAATAGAAATAGTGAACATGGTCAAAAACAAATGAAAACTGTGCAATCGAATTCAACCAAAAAAAAGAAGATAACTTTAATGACCTTTTATCGCCGATTTCAAATTTCAAATGCGCTAGATAAATGTAAACAAACACACTTTATGGAATAATTGCTAAATACATTTGATATCTACAAATCCTTTTCTGTAAGCTGGTTTTAGCACGTTTTGCAGATTTTTTCTCTACCTATAAGTATCTTTAATGCAAAATTTATACAATTTTTTATTTTGACTCGTTGCCAATCGACTGCATCTCCCTGCGTTATTAAGGCTCAAATGCTAGAAGAAGAGAAACAAATAATAATAACAATATAAAAACAGATAACAAACTGGAAAGAGAAAAAGCAGCAGAAACAGTTGTCATGTCTAATAAAAGATAGCACACACATAAGATGAGAGAATATAAATAACGAATAAATAGAAAACAGTTTTGTCGTCAAAAGACAAAAGAAAATAGCAAATAATATCTCATAAACAAAAGAGAAAATAGAAAATAAATAAAGAAAAACAAACAAAATGATGGTGGATGGTTCTGAAACTATACGTGTGTCAACAATAAATTGGTCCCTTGAATTCGAACTTAAAAAATCAGCTGTTTAATGATAAATCTTAATATTGACAGTTGACAACTATTAATTTAGAAATTTTTTGCTTGAATTTATAAATTTGCCGCCAGAAATCAAAATTAATTGTGAAATAAAAAGCATTTTTTATAAAAAAAAATTTCAAATTTAATAGTAATAGTTTTAATATAAACCAACCTAACCTAAATTATTGACATGGTTACAGAATTTCTTGTTTTCCACCAGAATCCTAAGATCTTCAACTTAACCAAAACGTATGGCAACTTATCAACAAATATTCCCAAATCTAGGAAGTAATTTATTGTTGACATGCTATATGCATATAATGAGAGAATGCATAAAAGTATCATAAGATCAAAAAAGTATTAGATGCTGAAATATTGATAGGAAATAGAAGATATTTTTTTTTATTGAAAAATTATAAATCTTTCAATATTGATAAAAGCTGTTTTTTATATTAATACACTATTTGAAAAAATATTTTATAGTAAATATTTACATAAAAAAATATTAATTGTTGAAATTGTAATATAGTTGTAATATAATTGTAATACATGTAAAAAGCAATAAAAAAATGTGACAAAAATAAATAAAATTGCCAAAAATAAACATTAACTGATCTAACATAACCTCATTTTAATTAAACTTTTTACCATTTTGTCATCTTAACTAATTTAAATTCTAAAAAAAGTTTATAATAAATGATAACATAGGAAAAATACAAAATAAGTGATTAATTGTTGGAAGTTGTAATACAGTTTATAAAAGCAAAAAAATGTAAGAATAAATAAAATTGACAAGAATAAACATTATCTGATCTGACATAACCTCATTTTAGTTAAACTTGTCACCATTTTGTCATTTTAACTAATTTTAATTCTAAAAATAGTTTATAGTAAATTATAACATAGAAAAAATACAAAACAAGTGATTAATTGTTAAAGTTGTAATACAATTTATATAAAACAAAAAAATGTAAGAATAAATAAAATTGACAAAAATAAACATTATCTGATCTGACATAACCTTATTTTAATTAAATTAAATTTTAAAAATGTCTTACAGTAAATAATAGCATAAAAAAAGTTAAGTTAAGTAATTATTATTAGTTGCTGAAAATGTAACACAGTTTATATAAAGCAAAAAAAAATGTAAGAAAAATAAATAAAATTGACAAGAATAAACTTTATCTGATGTGACATAACCTCATTTTAATTAAATTAAATTTAAAAAATGTCTTACAGTAAATAATAACATAAAAAAATTGAAGTTAAGTAATTAGTTGCTGAAAATGTAATACAGTTTATATAAAACAAAAAAAATGTAAGAAAAATAAATAGAATTGACAAGAATAAACATTATCTGATCTGACATAACCTCATTTTAATTAAATTAAATTCTAAAACGGTTTTTTAGTAAATAATAACATCTAAAAAAATATGTTAAGTGATCAATTCACAAAATTGTAATACAATTTATTTAAAGCCAAAAAATTGAACCATTATTAATAACTGATCTGACATAACCTCATTTTAATTAAGTTAAATTCTAAAACGGTTTTTTAGTAAATAATAACATCTAAAAAAATAAGTTAAGTGATCAATTCACAAAATTGTAATACAATTTATTTAAAGCCAAAAAAATTTAACAATTATCATTAACTGATCTGACATAACCTCATTTTAGTTAAATTTTTTTCTTTGTTTTATTCTCATTAATTTAAATTCTAAAAATGTTTGATAGTAATTAATAACCAAAAAACAAAATGGAAGTTAAGTGATTAATTGCTGATAGTCTAAATTCAAAAATTATTCCTACCAGACTTATGGCGTCATCCGCCATCTTGAATTAAAGGGCTATTTTTTGCAGGTCGTTTATTTTTAATTTTACACGAGAAATAGTTATTACAAAAGTTGTTTAAATTTGAATTTTCTACAATTTTGATTCTTATCAATTCTTCCGTTTAATCGATACTTTTTGGCTTATACCCGAGAAAAAAAAAGATAAAATCTTATCATTGTATTTATCATGTTTATTATTGATGTTGTACAATTATTTTGTTTTTTGTTTATTTTTTTTTTGTTGTTTGTTGTAAATCTGAAGTGTTGAAAATATTTCATGATTCACTCTCGCTTTTCGGGTATAAATAAACAAAAATCGATTCTAGGAAAAAATTGATGAGAATTAAAATTGTAGGAAATTTAATTTTAAACAACTTTTGTAATAAATATTTTTCTGTAAAATTGAAAATAATCGATTTATTCAAGAGCCAAAAATAGCCTTTTAATTCAAGATGGCGGATAACGCAACAAGTCTGGTACCACTTCTTTGAATTTAGACTACCAGTGACCCCCCCCCAACAATTTCCAAAAAAAAATTGCTGCTTGGAATTTTTGTAAATCTAAAATATTAATTTGACTGGGCTATAAACTAAATTCTAAAAATGTTCTACAGTAAAAATAATAAAAAAAATTAAGTGATTCTTTTCCGAAATTGTAATAGAATTTATATAAAGCAAAAAAAAAATTACCAATAATAAATAAAATTATCAAGAAAAAACATTAACTGATCTGACATAACCTCATTTTAATTAAATTAAATTCTAAAACTGTTTTTTAGTAAATAATAACATAAAAAAAATTAGTTAAGTAATTAATTCTCAAAATTGTAATACAATTTATATAAAGCCAAAAAAAATTTAACAATAATCATCAACTGATCTGACAACCTCATTTTAGTTAAATTTTTCCCTTTATTTTTATTTTTATTAATTTAAATTCTAAAAATGTTTGATAGTAATTAATAACCAAAAAACAAAATGGAAGTTAAGTGATTAATTGCTGGTAGTCTTAATTCAAAAATTATAAAAATATTTGTACCAGAATTATTGCGTCATCCGCCATCTTGGAAAAAACATTAACTGATCTGACATAACCTCATTTTAATTCAATTTAATATGGTGTAAGTCAATGTATGCTAAAACGTTTTTTTATAAGCCTATTTATAAGCAACGGGGTTTGTTTATTTCCAAGTTTTTTTTAGGTTTTTTAGGCGAATTTTTCTCCAATCAAAGAAGAATTTGCTAAAATCTGCTAAAACTAAAGTATCTATGACTGTTTTAATTAGTTTCTAATTTAATTTTCATTATCTTTTTGTAATTTTCAAGTGAAGAGGTATCAGAAAAATAATGTTTTTTTAAACTTTTGGTATAATTTCCAGTCTGTTTGTTCTCTCATTATCTTTACCTCTTATACATTTTCAAATGTCACTCCTTAAATTTAACTCAAGCAAATAAGTTAGATTATATTTCTCGATTGTATTATTTTCGCTGGAAAAGTTTAAATTGAAACATTTCTAACGTCAGAAATGATAAATATTTTATTTTGCACCTTTTAAGAAAAATGATGTTTACTTTTGAGACAATAGCAGACTATATGGGTACGTGTATCTAGTTGTGGCGTCGTAGGTTTTATATGGATGACCCAATTATAACAAAGTTTTTTATAGTTTTTAGCCAAATTTTTATATTTTTCACTCTTGACAGACTATTATGTAAATCTACTTGTGGCATTGTAGTTCTTAGACGAATTAACTAATTTTAAAACAGTTTTTTTTTAACCTGAAACAGGTTAGCAATTTTCTTCGAAAGAAACAAAGCTTATCTATCTGCATTTTCTGGAAAATTGCCTTAAAATATATTTCCACGTAACGGACTAAATAACATTAGGATAAAACGTCAACTGTGGCTTCCCAGCAAGCTTTCCCTAAAAAAAAACCTCAATTCTATCAGCAGAAATGTTGGAAAAGCTGGGAAAACACAGCATTCTTGTTATAACAACTTAATGAATTTTCTGGTTTAAGAAAGAAAAAAATGTACGCTTGAATCAACCTTGACTTTGTGACTTTTATTCTGAAAAATGCAATTTTCAGTGCTCTCGCTTTGTGAGAAAACACAATTTTCAGAGACCTTGCTTCACTTTTTATAATACAATTGGTAGCTCTGCATGACACGAATATAAATAAATAACAAGCTCGCATTGAATTGTAAATCTCTTGTAACAATGCTGCAGCGAATTGATCAACTGCATAATTTTAGATCGGTAGAGACATTAATTAACATTTTTATTTATCATTCGTTCGAAAGCTAGAAAAAGGCTTTTATTTATTCAATTTTTCGTTGAAAAACAGCAAATGCAGCAATTTTCAGCGAAATGCAAACATTTTTTCTTTTTTTATATCAATCTTTTTCTATAAAAAGTTCTACAATTTTGTGGCAGCTATGTTGTTTTGGCGGTGTCTAGATAACCAGATGTTTATTATTCAGTCATTGACGCCAAATCACCTTGACAAAATTATTTGATTGAGCAGCACAACTTTATAATCACAAAACGTTTTTTGAAATAATTGTAAAACCCACAAAAACAGCGTGTACGTTTTTCACTTGGTCTGTTACAGCACAACAAGCTTCCTTCAGAGTATTTTGTTACAGCAAATTAGTAAGAGGACTGCGCACGAGCATAATTAGCGTTACAGCGTGAATTTTAATATAAATAATTTAAAAAATGATCTACAGCTACTCTTGTTGCACGCTTCGTATTTATGATTAATTCAATATTAATTAATAATACTGACAAAATTAACGTTTATATCACGTGCTGTGCAGTTGGTTACAGCCGTTGTGGTGGGTTATTAAAATAAAGCTTTATCAGTAAACTCTTAATGTGATTTCAAAATTAAAAGTCATTGATAGAATGTCAATTTACTTAAAGAAATTCTATTTTTATAATGGAATTTGAGTTTGTTTGTAAAGTTCTGTAAGATTTTCACTTTTTATAAAATTATTAAATTAAATTATTCAAGTCAAAACGGCTGTAATGAGAAAGAAGGGTAGTTACTATATTAAGCAGAGCTAATCTTTTATTAAATTTAATGTTAATTTAACTGTTTGTTTCTTTTAGTTTCAGCAACCATCATTAAAAGTGAAATATTTATTATTAATATAATGGCGATGTCTTAGTTTCTCTTGTAGTAGTAAGTGATTGGCAACTCTACAAATGATTTTAGACTTGATTAAATATATACTACTGTGTTAAAAAAAAATTAATAGGTTTCAGCATTGCTTCATAAGGTATTAGTGGATCTGATACTTTATTGTTCTAAGTTAATGTAAATTAATTATTGATTAATGTTAATTGTAAATTAATTGTTGTAACTCAATGCACACTTTGAGTCTTGAAAGATATTTCAAAAATTTAATATTAATTATTAATATAGATTAAATTAATTCAATGCGACTGTAGACTAAATTTGATACAAACAAACATGTTGTTATTAAATTAGTTCAAACACAGAAATATAAAATATTTTAGTTAAATTACTAATTAATTAGTAGAATAATTTTTAATAATTATATTATCAACATTAAAAACGTTTTATGAAATAATTTTAAAGCCTACAAAAACAACGTTGTTCACTTGTTCTGTTACAGCAGAATACACAACTATTTATATGTAAATTATAGCCTAAACATATACGCACTAATTCTTTCCGCTCTTATTGTGCTACAGCAGAATGAGATTCATTTACTCAAGTGTTGAATAACAAAACCCTTGCGTTTGAAACTTTAATAATCAGGCAAGAGTGACAGGACCTCGCACTAGCGTAATTAGCGTTACAGCGTTAGTTTTATTATAATTGTTTTACAAAGTGATTTACAGCTACCCTTGTTATACGCCCCATATTTCTTTTGAGATTACAATTGACTTAATATTAATTATTAATACAGATTAAATTAATATTTATATCACGTGTTGTGCAGTTTGTTACAGCAGCTGTGGTGGGTTATCAAAATAAAGCTTTATCAGTAAACTCTTAATGTGATTTCAAAGTTAAAAGTCATTCATGCAATGTTAATTTAATTTAAAAAAAAATTATTTTTATAATAGAATTTAAGTTTGTTTGTGAAATTCTGTAAGAGCTCTCTTATTATAAAACTAGCTGACCCGGCGAACTTCGTACCGCCTAACAGTCAATGAATGTCGTGTTACCTTTTAGCTGAACTAATTTAGGCTTTGATGAACGTAAAACAATGATACAAAATAATATATTTATATAGATAGAAACAAAAAAGTATTTTATTATGATGAATAAAGATGAAAACATACATACAGAATGAGAATAAAAATAAAAAAAATAATAATTAAGTACTTCAAACTCATGTCAGAAAAAAATGATTGGAAACTATGTTGTGTAGATAGGAAAAAAAAATAAAACTCGGATTAATTCATTAACAGGATTTTCATTCAAGCACTTTGTGGTAAACGACATTATTTGTTTTTTAGTCAGGCGCAAGAACAAATAAAGCGGATGGTTTGCCGACACGTGACCATGAGAAAAACATGCATTTTCTAGATTGAGGCCACAAATAGTCAAGGATTGGCCCTGTGATTTGTTGATCGTCATGGCGAAGGCAAGACGAATCGGGAATTGAATTCGTTTAAACTCAAAGGGCATATCCGTTGGGATCATCGAAATCCTTGGAATAAGAACTTTCTCATCTTTAAATTTTCCTTTAAGTATCGACGCGTGCAATTTCTCGCAGATAATTGACTCGCGATATTCCGTTCCCTAATTGCATTACGGCTTCGCTGGGAAAGATTAGATCTTCTAGGACGCGGCATTGTTATTAAAATGTGCACTCGCATAAAACCACCAAATATAATAACAGTGCCTGAACTTTCGAGACATAGACAATAGCTCAAAGAGTATATAACCACTACGTATGAATAGCTTATCAAGAAAAATCATAGACAACCTATAAAAAGACATTTACACTTTTGTTAACCTGTAGGTTTTTTTTTCCTTAATCTTATAACCTTTACCAACAGATTTTTTATTCTCTAAATTCCGTTCCTTTCCGATGATTTTATGTTTCTACTGTAGAATAAATCTTAGGTATTATTTTCGGGAATTAAAAACAAATATAACAGTACCTGAACTTTGTAGACATTTTACAAAAAATAAATTTCTGAACGCACACATGATGTCTTCAGAAAAAAATAAAGTTGTGGCTTAAAGGTCTCAGCAACCAGGCCATAAGCTCCAAAAAAAAAATAGTTGTTACACTATTTGACAGGATTGGACAACAAATGTTTGACATGTAATAAACAAATCAGCATCTATTGAAATGATTAAGTATTCATTACACATACCGAGTTTTCATTGTTTTTAAGATGTATTCTGCTATTCGGGACGGAAACAAATCCAACAAATCAAAAACCATGGCAATCGGTCCAGCCGTTCTCGAGTTATAAGTGTTGTAACAAACACGACTTTCTTTTATATATATAATATAGATTATTAAATAAAATTATTCGTCATTGCCAATGTAATTTAGTCGATTTAAAAAATTAAACACTGTTTAAATAACACCTAAAAGTGATTTTTTTATTAGAAAAAAGTTGAATAATTTACTTTTTTATAGTTAATTTTAGCTGCAAAATAATAGTTCACCTGGTGTATAAATATAACGTGCAAGAACTCTATATATCACCACATTTCCATTAAACTTTCACGGAAAAGGATGCTTTTAAAAGCACACCTGACTCCATCCTTTCAATAAAGTCGCCAGGATTCTAAAGGATTCAAAAGATCTGTTAGAAAGGGTTGGATTTTTTTGTTTAATTATGTAGAATGGCAGACCAGATAAGCTTAATAATAAACGAAAAAGCGGAAAAAGAAATATGTAGTGTCATTATTTGTTACATCAACGGTGAAAAAATGGTCTTTTGACCTAACACGTCCTTCCGATTTAGTGAAAGTCTTTCTGATTGTATTATAATCCTGCATGATTATTATTTTTTTATGACAAGCATGATGTTGAAAAAGGTCATGAACAACAATTAAATTGGGTAATTCGAAAAAATGTGACGAGCATCAAGAAAAGTCAACAGTTTTCTCTGTCGATTTTATTATTCTACTATAGTAACGCAATTAAATGAATAATGTTACTACTAAACATGGCATATTATCTCATAAAAAACACAATAAAAAATAAATTAGTAGAGTTTTAATGCTTTTTGGTTGGGTACAGTGTTGAAATAATCGGTTGTTAAAGTCATTTAAAACTTCTTCTACACACTTGTCATTTTTGTAAATGGAAACTGTTTTCCTGTTAAAAAAAAATGTTTCAAAAATTTTGTAAAAATAGGCCAGAAGCATAAAAAAAAATTGAAAAAATGTACAAAATAAACGTCTTTTTTAAAAAGAAAATCAAAGAAATACTCAAAAATTGTTTAAGACCAAAAAAAAACTTGCCAGCATCATTTTGAGTTTTTTGATAACAATTTCAACAAAAGGAATAAAAAAATTGTGTTTAGCACATTTTTCCAAATAAAAATATTTTAAGCACTTACTTTTTATTTTAACAGAATGAATGTACTTTGTTCCACTTTTTGAAATACTTCACTTTTTTTATTTTTCCATCAATTTTATAAAAGTTTTAGTTTTTCTACTTTATTATGTGTTATGTTTTTTAACACATTTTTTCTATTTTCAGACCTTGCAACCATTGTTGTTCTTTTTTTTAACTATTTATAGGTCTTTATGATCATTTTCATATTTTGATTGATTCATTCTTTCTCTCTTTTCCTGTTTGCCGGCAATTTTATTTTTCTTACTCATTTTTTCTTTATTTATTTGTCTTATCTTATATATATTTTTTATTTCTTTTAATTTTTATATATATATATCTATTTCACATTATTTTCTTATTTATTCTAATTCTTTATATATTATACTCCTCTGTTACCCTTTTTTTGCTGCTTTATGTTCCTATTTTATAAATACTCACAAATATTATAATAAAGAAAAAAAAATTACCAACCCAATTTGGAAATTTTTGATAATAATTTTAACAAAAGCAACAAACAAATTTGTGTTTCATCAAATAAAAATATTCTAAGAAATTTATTTTTTTATTTTAATAAAATGTACTTTATTCAACTTTGTTTTTTAAACATCAAATTTTTTTTTACAATATTTTTGTAAATACTTTACTTAATTTTTCAGCGAATTTTATAAAAGTTTTAGTTTTTTTACTTTATTATATATTCTATGTTTCTTAACACATTTTTTTTATATTTTTACACTTTTAACTGGCTTTTTATATGACACAATAGATTCAAAATAAGAAAAAACTTCTTTTTATTATTTTTTCCTACTTTGGAAAATTGTAGAAAGTTTCTCCTTTTTTCTGGTTGGAAAAAAATGTATATAGTTTCTTCCAAATTGCTCAATAACAGTGCGATTGTCGAATTAATTGACTTTTTTTAATTTTTTCGCTTACATGATTTTTTGAATTAACATAATTGATTTATTTAGAAAAAAATACAGAAAAATACTTATAATGTAGAAAAAAAAATAAACAGTCTTTTTTTTTTCTTTATAGTTTAAAATTTTTGATTTTTAAATTCTTTTGACTTTTAAAATACTTTTTGTCGTCATTGTCTATTTATTCGGTTATTTTCTTCTTTTTGATCTGTTTTTTTTTTTATTCACTTTCTAAGATTTAATTTTTCTGCTAAATTATATATATTTTTTTAAAACTTTTTTTTTATGTTTGCACTTTTACTTTGTAATGATTTTTTTTTTTTTTGATATTCGGCTTAGTTTTTATTACAATTTTAGTTTTCTTACTTAGTTTTTTCTATATTTGTCTTCTCTTTTTTCTGCTTGCATATCTTTCACTTTCACAAAAATTTTTTTTTTATATATTTTTTTTTATTCACTTTTACATTTTTTTTCATATTTATTTTGATTCTTTGGTTACTTTCGTTATACTCTTGTATTACCTTTTGTGTTTTTTGTTAAATTTGAACTGCAAATTGATAAACATTTTTTGATCGTTTTGTGTACTTGATTGATTAACTTGTCTACTGACTGTTGTCAGTGTGTTGTTTGGTACTACCTTCTTTGCAACGCGCATTGATCTATTTATAAAAAAAAACAGATTCTTTTCTTCTGTTTGAAAAAAAATATGTTTTAAAAATTTTGACCAAATAGGCCAGAAGCAAGTAATGTCTATAGCTGACTTTATTACAAAAATTTGATTTTTTTTTTGCTAACTTGTTTTGAAGCAAAATAAACTCAAAATATTTTATACTTTTACTTTTTATTTTAATATAATGTACTTTATTCAACTTTTTGAAATACTTCCTTGATTTTCCTGTCTATTTCATAAAAGTTTTAGTTTTTCTACCTCATTATATTCTATGTTTTTTAACACATTTTTTCTATTTTTACACTTATATCTTGCAACCATTGTTGTTCTTTTTTTTAATATTTGTAGATCTCTATGACGATTTTCATATTTTGATTGATTCATTCTTTCTCTTCTTTTCTGTGTGCCAACAGCTTTATTTTTCTTACAACAATCAAATTTGTTTTTAACAAGTTTTATCAAATAAAAATATTCTAAAAAAATATTTCTTATTTTAATAAAATGTACTTTGTTTTTTTTTTTAAAACATCTATTTTTTTTAAATACTTTTCTTACTTTCTTTGTTAATTTTAAAAAAGTTTCAGTTTTTTTAACTTTATTATATATTATATGTTTTTTAAGACATTTTATTATATTTTTACAGTTTTAACTTGGTTTTTCTTTAATAATTTGTAAGTCTACATGACCACTTTTATGTTTTTGGTTGATTCATTCTTTCTCTTTGGTTTCACTATCTTACGATTTTCTTTTTCTGACTCAGTTTTTTCTTTATCTACCTATTTTCTTCCTTTTTTGCTTGCATGTCGTACACATTAATATTATTTTTTTCTTTATTCTTATTTACCTTTACAATTTTTTTCTTATTTATCTTGATTCTTTATTTATCATATATATACTCGTGTGTTACTCTTTTCACTTCTAACGTTAATTATTTTTGACATTTTTTCTGCTTTTTTATGTTCTTTTTACTCTCAGGAAACCTAAATTAATCAATAAAAACATCTAAGAATCTGCTTAAAAGTTAAATTTCTAAACTACATAAATCTACTAAAAATAGAGATATTTTTAAACTAAAGCACGCTATATCACAAAATAATGTTATAACCCAATAGAACCATTGTTTCTTTCTAATTTAGAAGATTGTAGAAAGTTTCCCCTTTCCTCTGCTTGGTAAAAAATGTGTATAGTTTTTTTCAAAATTGTTCAGTGACAGTCCGATGCCGAATTAATTAAGTCCTTTTTATTTTCTTAAAACATTTTTAGCTTACATAATTTTTTGAATTAATATAGTTGCTTTATTTAGAAAAAATATACTTATAATGTTAAAAAAAACACCACAAATTTTTTTTTTTATAACTTAAAATGTTTGATTTTTAAGTTTTTTCGACTTTCAAAACTCTTGTTCTTTTTATTCTCTATTTATTCTGTTTTTCTCTTCCTTTTGGATCTATCTTCTTTTTTTTTTTCATCTATTTCATTCACTTAATTTCTGGGTAAGCTCTAGTTTTTCTGCTAAATTATATTTCCGGTTTTTTAAAACATTTTCTTTATTTCTACACTTATATATCTTGTAATGATTTTTCTTTCTTTTATATTCGGTCTTCTTTGGTATTTTGCTATTTGTAGGTCTGCAAGTTTTAGTTTTTTTACTCAATTTTTTTTTTATCTATGATTTGTCTTTTCTCTTTTATCTTTCTATCTTAAAAATACTCAAAAATATAAAGTAGAAAAAAAAGATTACCAGCACCGTTTTGTGTTTTTAGATAAGAATTTTAACCAAAACAACTAACAAATTTGTGTTTAATAAAGATATTCTAAAATATTTTTTTAGGTTGTTTAAAACATCGAATTTTTTGTTTTGATTTTTTTTTTAATAAATTTACTTAATTTTTTTGTGAATTTTATAAAAGTTTTAGTTTTTCTACTTTATTATATATTCTATATCTTTTCCGAAAGATGTCAATATTTCTATATATTCTATGATTTTTAACACATTTTTTCTATTTTTACACTTATATCTTGCAACCATTGTTTTTTAATTTATATTCTTTCTTTTTTAATATTTGTAGGTCTACATGACTCCTTTCATATTTCGATTGATTCATTCTTTCTCTCCTTTTCTGTATGCTGGAAATTTAATTTTTCTTACTCAGTTTTTTCTTTATTTATTGGTCTTCTTTTTTTTTGTTTGCATATTTCACATTTTTACTTTCTTTCTTTATATTTTTATTTATTTTTATTTTTTTTTTTAATTTAATTTTTTATTTATTATAATTATACACGTATGTTACTTTTTTCACTTTTAATATTAATTATTTTGTGTACTTTTTTTATTATTTTATGCACTTTTTGCTCTCAGAAAATCTGAATTATTCACTCAGTTTGAATTAAGCATCTAAAGACCTGTTTTAAAATTAAATTCTACTAAAAATAGAAATATTTTCAAACCAAAACCAAATAATAATAACAATAGAACCAAAATAAAATAATTATATAAATTAACATAATCGCTTTATTTAGAAAAAAATACAAAAAAATTCTTAAAAATACTATGATGTAAAAAAAATACCCAGCAGTCTTCTTTTCTTTACAGCTTAAAATTTTTGGTTTTTAAATTCGGTTGACTTTTAAAACACTTGTTAGTTGTCTTCATTGTCTATTTGCTCCGTTTTTCTCTTCCTTTTTGATCTGTCTTTCTTTTTTTAATCTATTTTATTTACTTAATTTTTAGTTTTTTTGCTAAATATTTCTTTTTTTTTAATAGCATTTTCTTTATTTTGCACTTATATCTTGTAAAGATTTTTTTCTCTTTTATATTCGGTCTTCTTTGATATTTTGGTATTTGTAGGTATGCATGTCCAGTTTCATATTTTGATGGATTCATTCTTTCTATCTTATTCCGTTTGCTTACAATTTAAGTTTTCTTACTCAGTTTATTCTATATCTATTTGTCTTCTGTCTTTTTTGCTTTATTTTTTACATTTTTCTCTTTTTTCTTTATATTTTTATATTTCTTTTACATTTTTTTCATATTTATCTAATTTTTTTATATACACTCTTCTGTTACCCTTTCGGCTTTAAACGCTCATTTTATAATTTTTTGAGTACTTTTTTGCTGCTTTATGTTCTATTTTATTTAACAAATTTTCTCAAATAAAAATATTCTAAAAATCTATATTTTATTTTAATAAAATGTACTTTATTCAGCTTTTCTTTTAAAACAATAACTTTTTTTTTAAATACTTTACGTAATTTTTCTGTTAATTTTATAAAAGTTTAACATTCTTTTCTATTTTCACACTTATATTTTGCAACCATTGTTCTTTCATTTATATTCTTTTTTTTTAAGTCTACATGACCACTTTCATGTTTTTGATTATTCATTCTTTTTCTTCTTTTCTGCTATATTACAATTTTCTTTTTCTGACTCAGTTTTTTTCTTTATCTCTCTGTTTTTTTTTCTTTTTTTTTGCTTGCATGTCGTACACACTGATATTATTTTTCTATTTACTTTTACATTTTTTCTCTTATTTATTTTGATTTTTTATTTATTACAATTATACTCGTGTGTTACTCTTTTTACTTCTAACTTGGTATTTTTTGGCTGTTTTTTGCTTTTTGTTATCTCAAGAAATCTAAATTAATCACTCAGCTTGAATAAAAACGTCTAAAGACCAAACTACATAAATCTACTAAAAATAGAAATGTTTTCAAACTAAATAACGATTTATCACAAAATAATGACACAATAGATCCAAAATAAAAAAGAAACTTTTTTTTTCAATATTTTTTTTCTACTTTGGAAGATTGTAGAAAGTTTCTTCTTTCTTCCGTTTGGAAAAAAATTTATATAATTTCTTCCAAAATTGCTCAATTGTCGAATTAATTGACTTTTTTCAATAGCTTAAAATTTTTGATTTTTAACTTCTTTCGACTTTTAAACACTTTTTGTCTTCGTTGTCTATTTATTCGGTTTTTTCTTCCTTTTTTATGTCTTTTTTTATTCACTTTTTAAGTTTTAGTTTTTCTGCTAAATTATATATATTTTTTTTAAACTTTTTTTTTATTTTTGCACTTTTACTTTGTAATGATTTTTCTCCCTTTTTGATATTTGGCTTTTTTTTATAATTTGCTATTTGTAGGTATGCATGTCCAGTTTCATATTTTGATGGATCCATTTTTTTAGTTTTCATCACAATTTTAGTTTTTTTACTCAGTTTTTCCTATATCTAATTGTCTTCTCTTTTTTCTGCTTGCATATCTTTCACTTTAACAAAAGTTTTTCATTTTTATATTTTTGTTTTTATTCACTTTTACATTTTTTTTTTATTTATTTTGATTCTTTGGTTACTATCGTTATACTCTTTTTGTGTTTTTTGTTAAATTTGAACTGCAAATTGATAAACATTTTTTGATCGTTTTGTCTACTTGATTGATTAACTTGTCTACTGACTGTTGTCAGTGTGTTGTTTGGTACTACCTTCTTTGCAACGCGCATTGATCTATTTATAAAAAAAACTCGATTCTTCTCGCAATATGTCTCAGAATAAATCAAAACATTTATTTTGATAACTAAAAGTTGTATTTAGAAATAAACATTTTTTTTTTTATAGAAACAGTTGTTTTTTCAATTGTTTTGAGTAAAAGTAATTATATTAAAAGCAAAAAACATTTTTATTGTTTGTCTTTTATGAATCTTTAATAAAGTAAATCGATAGACAAGCGGTTTTCCGGTTAGTTGTTTCCGGCTTTTTTATGTTTACTCCCAATCTCAGAAAACTTTTCTTTTTATACTTGGATATTGACAGTTTCCTCATAATTTTTCTCTTTGGAGAATTCGGAAAATTGCTTCGATATCTATATATGGTCTTAATCGTGTTTTGAAACACACTTATTAGGAAATCAATATATTGGGAAATTTGTTCATTTCCCGGTATTTTCAATTTAATATAAACATTATTAATTAACCGAAAAATTTCATTAATTTTGGTTTTGTCTTTTGCTATTTTGTTGATTCGTCGTAAATTTAATTGCGCAGTGGAATGTTTCATTTATTAATTGTTTAGATTGAAAATTGTTGTTTATTGTGGGATGACCAAAGTCTAAATCAAGGTTAGTAATTATTGTAAGCGATTTAAATTTCATTGAATATTGTGTATGCACTATAAATGTCCAAATTAAATTACACAAAATTGGAAACAATCAAATTATAAATTATAATAAAAAAAATTTAAATCGCCAAAACAAAACGCTGTGAAAAAAGCTTAAAATGTTAGGCTAAACCAAAAATAACAGAAAGAAAAATAAGAATGAAAGATATAATAAAGTAAGAATGAATAAAAACTGGGTTTACTGATTACAAAAGCAAAATACAAAAATAATAAAATAGATGAAAAGATTACACAAGCCAACATAATTAGAAACGAAAAAAAAAGCTAAAAATAATGAAAATGTTAAAAAGTAGAAAATTAAACAAAAAAAAATTAAAATGAAAAGTCGCGGTTTTTATAACTACCAAGTATATAAAACGCAAATTTTTTTGAGAGTTTATATTGAAAGTTGTGTTTATGTAGAAAGGAAAATGCTGGAGAAATAAAAAAAAAAGAAAGAAATAAAGAACAAAATAATAAAAAAAAGAAGGGTTGAAAGAAAAGTACCAACCAGTAGAGAAGTATAAGATAATGAAAAACAATTAATTAGAAATAATAAGCAAAAAACGTATTGAAAAAATTTATATATTGCAAAAATGACAGAAATAGATTCGATAAAGTAGCAGAAATAAAAATTAGTAAACAAAAACAAATAAATGTACATAAAACAAAAGAATGAATAGACAAAAAAATGTTAAAACACTTTAAAAATTTGCGTTGTTTTTTGTAATAATAGTTTAAATTTATAAAAATTTTATAAAACTAATTTTTATGATTGTGGAGCAGAAAACATAACCATACTTATTTGACATTTAGCAGCTTCTAACACTGCTTACGTCAAAAAATAAACCAACTTCACTCTACTATTACAAGTTATAGACTCAGAATATGTATATATTTTATTATTTATATATCTTTTGCTATTGATTTATAATACTAAAGCATATTATAAATAAATATTATAATTTAGCAGAAAAAATTAGTAGCAGAAAACATAACCACACTTTTTTGACATTTAACATGCTTCTAACACTGCTTACGTTAAAAAATAGAAAAAATTATTAGATATGTTTTATTATTTATATCATTTGCTATTGATTTATATATAATACTAAAGCATATTATAAATGAATATTATAGTTTAGCAGAAAACATAACCACACTTTTTTGACATTTAACATGCTTCTAACACTCCTTACGTCAAAAAATAGAATAGATTATTTAAATTTATTTTCACATTTCTTAAAAAAATTTTTGCTACAAGTTATAGGCTAAACTAAATATTTATGTTATTTTTGAAAATTTTTAAGCTTCAAATACTAATAATCAATTTTAGCAGTTATATTGCTGAAGTGAAACTTTCATCGCCGCGCACCATTTTTTTTTCTCTGTGTCAGTTACACAATATATCTTCATTAGCTTCAAAACAAACAATAATGTTTATCATGAGAACTTCTCCTAATTCATAATTTTTTTTCTATTGCAAAAGATCATAATAACAAAACAATAAATGTAGGTTAAGAAAATGAAACCACATAAATTCGTCACGCTACTATACCTGAACAATTCACCAGTGATTACCTACACAATTAAACATACTATACATTCTTCCAAGTAATTATAAGTGATAAGTAATTAACACATGGGAAAGTACTAAAAATTTAAATATGGAAATAGTAAAAAAAGTGTTTGTATAATAAAAAAAAACAATCAAATCATCAAAATGCCACAGTGAAAGTCAATAAAAATTGCATAAGATATATTATAAAATATTTTTATTTAATTTGTGTCACTAATTTGTTACAAATTATTGATTAGCATAACGGTAAATTTTATGCTAATTGGAATTTTAATTTTTAATTAATTTTTTGACGCCTGTTAATATCGCTAATTACTGATGCTATTAGAAACTGTAGTTTCATATATGTCCGTATTTAATTAAGAGGTTAGCAACGAAAAAAAAAATAGAAAGAGTAAATAGGTAATTTATTCAAAAAAAAAAGAAAAAATGGTTAGAAGATTTTTGAGAAAAAGCCATCCAGATACAAGAAGCAATTCTAGAAAGCTTCAAAAGTATGACAACAAATGCAAACCAAAAAAACACGAGCGATAACAATAGACCACAAACCACTAAAAAAACATAAATAAAAAAAAGTTTTAAATAAAATGAGACACAAAAAATAATAATTAATAGATAATAAACCAAAAAAAAAAAATTCAGTTTAGTTTACAAGAAAAAAATGAAGCGAAACAAAAATAGCAAAATAGAGATAAGACAAAAACGCAATTAAAATCTATAGAACAAAACTCAAAAAAAAAGTGAAAAACATAACACAAAAAAATAAATATAAATAAAAAACACAGAAATATTAACTTATTATGTTAGAAATGATCAACAGCATGAAGAAAGCAGCTTAAGAAAAATATACAAAAAAAAAGAATAAAAAAAGAACACCAACAACTAAAAAACCATTGGTAAAAAATGAAAAAAAACAAGATAGTCAACTAAAAAACAAATAAACGATGCAAATATTGGTCTTTCATTCTTTTTAAACTTTTTAAGTTTAAAAAGATTACGCAAACTCATAGGCATGGCTAACTATGACGACAAATTTTAAAAGACACCCGTCATATTATTTCAGGACTTTAGCAAATTAACAAAAAAAAATGTTCTTTTTAAGTCTAATTACCTGTGATCCTTCTAAAATCATTTATAAAGTCGACCTAAATTTTAATAATAATAACAAAATTCTGTAAAACAAAAAAAAACAAGTAGCAAAGAATTCAAAAAAATGACATCAAGAAAAGTTAATTAAATAGAAAAAAAGCTGACAAAAATAAACAAAAAAGATACGGAAAAAATACGTTTGAAAAATAATATGAAACAAAAACGAAAAAAAAACGTTAATCATAGAAAGTTTAGCAACGATTAAAAGAAAAAGTTAAAAACACACAAAAATATCACGGTGGAAGTGAGAACAAAATATAAACCTGAGAAAAAAACCAAGTAAAAAAAGATCGGTGTTGTATCTTTGACAAAAAAAACAGCGAAGAAAAACTTTACTTTAAAATAGACCAAAAACCTAAGATACACAAAAAAACAGCTAAACTTTTTGACAACAAAATGATACAAGTAGAAAATAAAATCAAAAAATTGACATTAAAAAATAGAAAGTTAAAAATTATAAAAAAAGCTGAGACAAAAATAAACGAAAAAGTTACGTAAAAAATAATATAAAATAAAAACAAAAAAAAACATTAGTCATAGAAAGTTTAGCAACGATTAAGAGAAAAAGTTGAAAACACACAAAAATATCACGGTGGAAGTGAGAACAAAATATGAACCTAAGAAAAAAACTAAATAAAAAAAGATCGGTGTTGTATCTTTGACAAAAAAAACAGCGAAGAAAAACTTTACTTTAAAATTGACCAAAAACCTAAAATACTCTAAAAACAGCTAAACTTTTTGACAACAAAATGATACAAGTGGAAAATAAAATCATAAAATTGACATTAAAAAATAGAAAGTTAAAAATTATAAAAAAAGCTGACAAAAATAAACGAAAAAGTTACTTGTAAAATAATATAAAATAAAAAAAAAACATTAGTCATAGAAAGTTTAGCAACGATTTAAAGAGAAAGTTGAAAATACGCAAAAATATCACAGTAGAATTGAGCACAAAATAGACCTGAAAAAAATTATGATCGGTGTTAGTATAATGCTTCTGATGCGAGATTTTAGAAACATGAAGACAATTTATAAACGTTGAAAAAATACAAAGGAGAGAAACACTAAATAGCAAAAAAACCAAGAATACACAGAAAAAAACATGTAAAATTGAAATGTTTAATAATAAAAATAATAATAGTTTTTATTGCAAAAAAGAAATAAATTTTATTTTTAATTAAAATCTGACAAAATAAACAAAAAAAAGAAGTAAAATAAAGTTTAAAAAAAAACATAAAATAAGGACAAAAGGAAACATTAGCTAATGCTACATGAAGGTGATAGTAGAAGTTAACAGTGAATTAATTAGAAATAAAAATTTTAAAAACTTCAACAAAAATTTCATGTAAGAATAAAAAAATTAGACTAAAAAAAAGCAGGATGCACGAAAAAAAAAACACAAAAAATTATATAAGAATGTGAGAAAGTTAGACATATCAAAACAAGTATTTTTTTAAATTTCTTAAAAGTTTTCTAAAAAAGTTCTCAATTTCTTTAAAATTATCTAAAAATCTGAACTTTTAAAACTTTTTAAAAATATTTCTGAAACTTTTTCGAATCATCTAAACAGTTTTTGAAAAACTTAAAAAACTTTAAAAGTTGTCTAAAAGATTTTGTTCTAAATTCCATGTTTTTTTCAAGTTTTATAAAAATTTTTAAAAATATCTAAATAGATTTCGAAAAATATAGATATCTTAAAACATTTTTCAAAATCTCTCAAAACTCTTCTAAAAAACTCCTAAATTTTTTTGTTAAATTATCAAAAAAATATCAAAATTTTTAAACTCTTTTTAAAAACTTTTTGAAAAATTTTTCTAAAACTTTTTTTAAAAACTTTTTGAAAAATTTTTCTAAAACACAAACAATTTGAAAAATTTTTTAGAATTTCAGTGAAACTGGCTCAAAAATATTTGAAATCTTTCAAAATGTTCTGAAATACCACAAAATCATCTCAAAATTTTCTTCATTTTTATTACTTGCTTAAAAAACATCTAAAATTTAAAATCATTCAAAAAAGTAGCAAAAACTTTTTAAATTTTTTTAAAACCTTTTATAAAAATACTCTTTGACATTGAAATTCTTCAAAAAACTTTCAAATCTTTTAAAGTATTTTAAAAAGTTTTTGGAATTTTTCAAAATCACATGAAAAATTTTTAAAAATTTTAATAAAACATTGATAAAAAATATTAGAAATCTTTTAAAAATCTTCTGAAATATCGCAAAATTTTCGTTATTTTTTTTACTTTTTAAAAGACATCTGAAATTCTTTAAAACTATTTAAAGAAGATAGACAATTCTAGACAATAAAAAAATAACCAGATTATTAGTGACTTTTAGCATTGACATATAGAAGCATGGTTTTCCGAAATTCTTCAAAATAACATGAAAAATTTTTTAAAATTTTATTGAAACTGTGATAAAAAAATATTTCAAAATCTTGTGAAATATCACAAAATTTTCGATATTTTTTTTATTTTTTAAACGACATCTGAAACTCTTTAAAACTATTTAAAAAAACTGTTTAAAATCTTTGAAAAATATTTTAAAACTTTAAAAAAAACTTTAAAAAATCGTTTAAATCAGAGATGATAGACAATTCTAGACAATAAAAAAGTAACCAGATTATTAGTGCATGGTTTTCCGAACTCGACGCAAAAGATGTCTGATAGATAGATAGATAGATAGATGTCGCTACGTATTACATTTTACTCGAGTAATAGACTTGAGTAAATATAAAACTCATCTGTGATAGCAAATTTATTTAAACAAGATTGGTTTTAGAGATTAAAGATTAACATGTTTGTTGAATACATTTGTTTAAACTTAAATTATAAATCAAATAGTGAGGCTTGCTTTGAACACTTTAACTTTGGACACTTCCAATAGGTTTAGATTTAGGAAAAATGTCCATAGTTATTAGAAAAATAAAAATGAAAAATTGTTTACGTTTTATAGATTTATTAATAGCAAAAAAACAATTAATACAATAAACAACTGTGGTATTTTAACATTACCACTTGAGCTTTTACAATTTTTTTCTATAATTGAAAAATTCTCTACTTGTTCCATAACGTTCATTGTTTTCCATTGTTTAACACAAGCACACTCAATTGGATTATTGTCTATTTTTAAATTTCTAACGCGTGTTATTTTGAAAACATCCAATGGTACACATTTCAGCTGATTATTCTGTAGATGAATTTCATCAATTTTTGTATTTCTTACTGTTTCGTAATGGAGTTCTTTGATTTCATTGTGACTTAAATCAATGAAGCTGCTTTCCTGGATTGTATCAAATAATCCCGGTTCCAAATATTTTATAGAATTATTTCGTAAATTAAGGGTCGTAATCTCATCCAACCCGACAAATGCGTTCACATCTATTTGTCTTATCTTATTATCGTTTAAATTTAGATAATACAAGATTAGGCGACGATTTCGGTATTTAAATTGCCATAAATAATCGAAAGAAAATTGGGGTAAAATGGTGAGTAAATTATGACTCATCGATAAAGACGTAAGGGCTGTCCCCGTAAACCACCCACTTTTCCATTCTCTAATCTCGTTGTCATCAATAAACAAATATTTCATTGACAGGAATTGAAAGGCTTTTGCGGCAATTGTTTTTATCCTATTATTATTTAAATATAACGTATCAAAAGCACAATTTTCAAAAATGCCATTGTTTATCGTCTCTAATGAATTACCACTTAAATCGAGTTGGCGTAGGAGTGTCAAATTTTTGAATGTTCCTTTTTCAATTGTTTTTATTCCATCATTTGTCAGAAACAATTCAATTATTGCCAAATTACAAAAATTCTCTTCGCTCAATTTTTCAATATTTTGCTGATCAATTAACACTACGTCATACGGAGTAATTAGTTCACCAATCAAATTACTTGATGTTAAAAAAATGTTGTTGTTTTCAATACTTTGATCACTTGATTTTAACGTTACAGTCACATTCGTTAAAAGGGCACTTGTCTGACGTGTTGTTAAAATTATTAGAGAGAATAGTAAGTGTTTATTCATTTTTTGCTAAGTGTTTACTGTCATATGAATGAACTTGGAATGAAATTGAACAGTTGCCATGTTATTTTTAGAGGTTTATTTGTTTTGGAATGGTACATAGAGGGGATAATATTGAAAATATCGAAATTTTTTATTAATAAAAGCAATTTTTTTCATTAATTATTATGGCATTATCGAGAGTATGGTTTCGCACCCTCCGAGTGCTTACCCTACTCTCTTGAGTAGAGGTTGCCTGCGGCAACGTGTATGAACCTAGAGACGTTGCCTTCGGCAACCATAGAACAAACGCACTTTTTTTTATTAGATTATTGTTTAATAATTTTTTTATTTTAATAAATTTTTACTTATTTCTTTTTGTGCTTATTCTACTCTCTCATTTAGATTATTACCTGCGGCAACAATTTGTTATTATTTACCTTTAAAATGAATATTATATATTATTATATTATATGATTTTTTTTTTATTTTGTGTTTTCTATTACTATATTTTTATTCAATCTTTCTTATGCTTACCCTACTCTCTTACATGTAAAGCAAACATAAAACAACCATATTTTGTATGTATTAAAAATTTTTTATTATATTTTATAAATTATACTTATTCCTTTTTTATTATTTTTCTATCTTTCTCATCTTTTTTTTGTTGTAATAAAGCAAACATATTATTAATAACGATTAAATTTTTTTTTCTATTTTCATTGTAATAGTTTCCTAAGGCAACATATAAATCTATTATCATTAATTTATATTTAAAAATACTTTTACTATTCATTATTATTTTATATATATATTTTTATTTGTTTTTTATTATATTTTTTCATTTATTTTTCTTTGTATTTACCCTACTATCTTATACTTTGGTTTTTGTTAACAAATTCTATATCACATTTTCTTCATTATATTTTTTTTCCTTCCTTTTTATTTTTTTTATTTTAATATTAAATATACTACTATAATTTTTAAAAATAATATTACTATTTATTATTATTTTACATAATTTTTTTCACTTATTATGTATAAATTTTTTATTTATTCCTTCTTTTGCTTACCATACTCTCCTATATTTTTGCTTACCATACTTTCTTATATGTAAGATGTTGCCTTCGGCAACAATAAAACAACAATATTTCTTTTTTATTAAAAAAAATTGCATTACATTTTATTTAATATACTTAATTTTTACTCTTCTTTTTTTTCCAATTTTTTTTCTTTCTCTTCTCTTTAATCTCTTCTAAAGCAAGTCTATTGTTTTTTCTTTTTCGAAATTAAAATTGTTGTTTTATATATTTTTTGTTTCTATTATTATATTTTTTCATTTAATCGCCTTTTTGCTTGCTTACTTTACTCTCTTATATATATAAGGTTGCCTTAGGCAACAATAAAACAACCATATTTTATTTCTATTAAAAAAGTTCGTTATACATTTTATTAATTATATACTTTATTCTTTCTTTCTTTTTTTACTATTTGTTTTCTTTTTCTAACTTTCTTAATTTTTTTCTATTTTCTATTTAATTTTTCCAAAATATGTAATCATTCAATCACAATCATACATAATCTAAAGAAAAAATCAAAAAAAGTTATTTATATTTTAGTTATATATTATATGTATATCAAATTCAAAAAAACAACCACTCTATAGAAATTTGTTCATTAAAATTGACAGAAAAACGTTTCATATTTCATGTTAGTTATAAAATATAAATCATTAATATTAAGTGATCACTTTGTATTTTTTAATTGATTATGTCAACAATAAAAATTGACAATTGACATTTGTATTTTTTTTTTAAATATTTATATGTTTATTTAAAAATATAAAAATAAGTACGTACGATTGAGAAAAAAATATATATTCTGTATAGATACTTTTCGAAAATAATTTTTTACTTCCATCTGATTTTAATTCATTTATATAAATCTTCTTACATGAATAGGCCCCAAACACAACTTAACCTGACTTTTCGTATACACAATTATAATTTTCCGACAACCACAGTTCTATATCTTTTATAATATAATCAAAAAGGCTCTTCTAGCCATTTGTATTATATTCCCATATTATAATAAAGGAAAAAATGTAAAACAGGCCAAAAAATTAGGTGTCTCTTCAAAAATTTTCATCAAATCTTATCTAAAAAAAAGAATTATAGACAATGAGATTAAATAATTATTAAACCTACTTTATTTTAAGCTTTTCACTTATATTTTGCAAAAAAACAACACTTTTACACTTAATTTTGTAAATACTATTTGAAAATTCTAAAGATAATTAATTTATTATTATATTTTTTTTGTTGCTAATAACAACGATGTCAAAAATATTAGAGTGGTAAATTTAAAATTGTCTTTTATTATTTCTTTTTCAAATACCACTTTCAGGCATGTTTATCAATATAAAGATTTTAGTATTTAATAAAACAAAGTCAAAAAACCTACCCAGAGCTTTTCTTTCTATTATTTCTTCTATCTTTTCCAATATAAAAAAGCATTTCAATTAATTTGGGGCTCAATTTTAGAATAATAAAGTCAATTTTTTTCATTAATTATTATGGCATTAATTACTACTGAATAATTTTATTTAGTTCTACACTTACACTTAATTGCAAAATGACATTTTTTGAATAAGTCTTACATCATAAAAGTGTTAATTAATTTTTTTGGATTTTTTTGTCTTATAACACAATTTTACCACGTGCCAAAAACTTTTTGACTGAATTTCGAGAGCTGTTTTGACCACCATATGGTCATCATCAGGAGATAACTTTTATTCAATTATCTATCTTATTTATCTATGATCATATACAATCATATGGTAAGCTGTTGATAAAAAATTTTAGAGAAGAACCAATAATGGGATTATAGAAAGTCAGATCATAACCGCATTCTCTTGTTTGACAAATATTTGACATAGCACAACAAATTGTAGGTTATGGCACACCGACTAACTTTCTAATTGGCATCTGTCAATGATGTTGTCATTGTCAAAAGTGTCACCTGTCAACGACAGGAAGTGGTTGCAGTTGTACCATTTTAAAATGAAATGTAGGATTGCCAACTCAAACCGTCGCTATATAAGAAAATAACTCCAAAGTTTTGGAAATTTAATTTTTTACAAGTTTAATTATTATTATTTTTACACTAGGATAATTATTTGCAGAGTTATCTTGTATTTAAAATTCAATTTTTATGTTTTTCTAAATTAACTCGTTAATTTACAATTTTAGAACAAAAATTAAAGTATCCAAAGTTGTTGGGAATTCAATTTCCTGCAAGTTTGGTCTTTATCATTTTTACGCTAAGATAATTATTTGCAGAGTTATCTTGTATTTAAAATTCAATTTTTATGTTTTTCTAAATTAACTCGCTAATTTACAATTTTAACACAAAAATGAAAGTATCTAAAGTTGTTGGGAATTCAATTTCCTGCAAGTTTGGCCTTTATTATTTTTACGCTAAGATAATTATTTGCAGAGTTATCTTGTATTTAATATTCAATTTTTTGGTTTTTCTAAATTAACTTCTTAATATACAATTTTAACAGTTGCCATGTTATTTTTAGAGGTTTATTTGTTTTGGAATGGTACATAGAGGGGATAATATTGAAAATTTCGAAATTTTTTATTAATAAAATCAATTTTTTTCATTAATTATTATGGCATTAATTACTACTGAATAATTTTATTTAGTTCTACACTTACACTTAATTGCAAAATGACATTTTTTGAATAAGTCTTACATCATAAAAGTGCTAATTAATTTTTTTGGATTTTTTTGTCCTATAACACAATTTTACCACGTGCCAAAAACTTTTTGATTGAATCTCGAGAGCTGTTTTGACCACCATGTGGTCATCATCAGGAGATAACTTTTATTCAATTATCTATTTCATTTATCCATGATCATATACAATCATATGGTAAGTTGTTGATGAAAAATTTTAGAAAAGAATGGGATTATAGCAAGTCAGATCATAACCGCATTTCCTTGTTTGACAAATATTTGACATAACACAACAAATTTTTTGACATAACACTTTTTTTTTAAGAAATATATAACTAGGCTACAACGTCGTTAGAATTCAATACACAAAAAAATTTAAAATATTGCTAAAATAAAAAATTGCTTTTTTTCGATCTATACAAAGGTTAAAACTTGTTTTTTTTATAAGCAAACTTTTCTAGAAAATTAAAATTTAGTTGGCGCTAACAGTATACATAGTTAACTCAATCGGTAAAAGATCACCCTGAGTTAATTGTTTTTTTCGCTTAATTAGCTATCCAAACAAGCAATAGAACGTTGAATAAACGTCATCAGTATTCGACTGCGCTGTTTGACTGAGTCAATATCTGAGCCCGATACGTGACCGAGTTAGTCAGTAAACCAATTGTGATAAATAATGTGGTCGATATAAGATAAATAAACTGACCTGCTGTAAAGTCGCAGAATACTCCAGTCGTTTATGTCATCTATCAACTATATATCAGCTATATTTTTATTTATTTTATTTAACTCAACAAAACATATAAGAAAACATTGGAAGAATATTTTTATCAGCTATATATGACGTCAACACGAGACAAATATATTGAAAAAAAAAAATAATAAAAACAGACATTACAGTTTTGTTTATCAAGTTTCAAAAATTGATAAAGTTTAAGAGCGGTTTGTGTTTAATTTTTAAAAACTTTCTGACGTCTGTCAAATTGTAAAAAGTAAAATGTAGTTGAGAGTGACAAAAGTAATTTTTTTACAAAAAAATTTTTTTGTAGGTTATGACACAGCGACTAACTTTTTAATTGGCAGCTGTCAATGATGTTGTCATTGTCAAAAGTGTCACCTGTCAACGACAGGAAGTGGTTGCAGCTGTACCATTTTAAAATGACATGTAGGATTGCCAACTCAAACAGTCGCTATATAAGAAAATAACAGTTATTATAGCTATGAATTTTGCTCAAAAAGCACGTATGATTGTTTATTTAGGCAAAGGTTGCAAATATTATGGAAACGACCAAGATCTACTTTTCACCTAGATACAACAAACTTGCCTATTTTATTGTTGTTATTTGTATTACTTTTTATGTTTACTTACGTCTTTTCGGCATTTACACGAGACGAGAATCTATAAAATAAGCAATTTCCAGCATGCGTGCGTCAAAACGTAATTGTATTTTATATTTTCGTTGAAATTGCATTTAGAGAGAGTCAGCTTTTGTTAGAAAATTTAATTTATTATGTCGCTTGTTATTTTTATGTTTTCAAAGAAAAATTGGAACGTCGCGAAGCTGCCTCTAAAATATTCAGTTTATACGTTCAGCAGCAGTTGAAATGGGCAAAAAAAAGTGAATTATTCCTCTTTACCATAATGCCATACCACGAAAAAGCCGGTCCTCAAATTACCGTCACGATTTGGGCAAAAATTAGACTTTTGAGAGATATCTGGGTACGGTTTGTGGAATAAATAAAATATTTAATTAGTTGATCGTTTGCCAAATTCACCCTTACAGAAGGGGTAATTTTCGCGTATTAGAGCTTTGAAAGCGTTAGATTTCAGCCAGATATGAGTCCAATTAGCTCGGATTTAATTAGCGAGGATAAGTGGCGTCTCTACCTTGCTCAACAAAATTCTCAATTTCTCTTTTGTGTTTTTTGATTTATTGCAACAGTCGAGGAGAGCAAAATGAATAAGTTTTAATGGCAAATTGCTTTCGAAATGAACGTTTGCCGCATCACTGAACTATATGAGGGTGGTACGAAATTTATTTGAATTGCACGGATTCTCCTAACCCGGCAATGCCCAGACAGAAAACCGACGATAACTTGCTATAATGTCTACAATTAATTTGAGCCTTTTGAGCACGCGAAAAATCAGCGTTTTTCTGAATTGTTATTTTATCCTATTCAGAAAAATTGTTAATAAAAACAAATAATAAACATCATTTAGCAAAAAAAAAAAATTGCAATTTTAGGTCAAGTTTAGTTTTTCTCATCATCAAATTGATAAAAAATTGTAACAATTGTGTCAAATGCTTTAAATGACCAATTTCAAAATTTGTACTCAATTGTAAATTGATCATAACTCTTATATTATTTATTCAACGTTAATTTGAGACCTTGTCGTGCTCGCCATTTCATTTCACGTGGCAGTTAAACTTTACCTTAACAGCTTTTATCATAAATTATAAATAAATTTGCTCAAAAGTTTACTAAAGCTGGTCAGCAAAATATAGACTACAATAGTTGATAAAATCATCATGATTTTGAATGTCCACTGTCTAATGATTTATATTATCTCTATAGTCCAGTCGCGATAGACATAAAAATAGCTTTAAATAGAAAAATCAGGACAATCCCGCCGCCGCGGTCGCCGCCATCTTGATTTAAAGTTCAATTTTTTTGTTTTTGTAAATTCACTCGTTAATTTACAATTTTAGAGAAAAAATAAAAGTATCTAAAGTTGTTAGGAATTCAATTTCCTACAAGTTTAGTCATTATCATTTTTACGCTAAGATAATTATTTGCAGAGTTAAAAGTTGTATTTAAAATTTAATTTTTATGTTTTTCAAAATTAACTTGTTAATGTACAATTTTAGAACAAAAATTAAAGTATCCAAAGTTGTTGTGAATTTAATTTCCTACAAGTTTGATCATTTTCATTTTTAGGATAATTTAAATTTTATTTTTTTTGTTTTTTTAAATTAACCTGTTAATTTAAAATTTTAGTGCAAAAATTAAAGTATTCAAAGTTGTTGGGAATTTAATTTCCTACAAGTTTAATGATTATCATTTTTACGATAAGATGTACATTTGCAGAGTTATTTTAATTTAAAGTTCAATTTTTTTGTTTTTCTAAATTAACTTGTTAATTTACAATTTTAAAGCAAAAATTAGAGTATTCAAAGTTGTTGGGAATTTAATTTCCTACAAGTTTAGCCATCATTATTTTACGCTAGGATAATTATTTGCAGAGTTATCTTGTATTTAAAATTCAATTTTTATGTTTTTCGAAATTAACTCGATAATTTACAATTTTAGTGCAAAAATGAAAGTATCCAAAGTTGTTGGGAATTCGATTTCCCACAAGTTTGGTCTTTATCATTTTTTCGCTAAAACAAATATTTGCAGAGTTATCTTAATTTAAAATTCAATTTTTTTGTTTTTCTAAATTAACTCTTCAATTTACAATTTTAGAGCAAAAATAAAAGTATATAAAGTTGTTGGAAATTTAATTTCCTACAAGTTTAATGATTACTATTTTTACGCTAAGATAATTATTTGCAGAGTTATCTTGTATTTAATATTCAATTTTTTGGTTTTTCTAAATTAGCTTCTTAATTTACAATTTTAGAGCAAAAATAGTAGTATCCAAAGTTGTTGGAAATTCAATTTCCTACAAGATAGGTTTTTATCATTTTTACGCTAAGATTAATATTTGCAGAGTTATTTTAATTTAAAATTCAATTATTTGTTTTTCTAAATTAACTTGTTAATTTACAATTTTAGAGCAAAAATTAAAGTACCCAATCAAGAGAACTCTGCAAATATTAATCCTAGCGTAAAAATAATGATGACCAAACTTGTAGGAAATTGAATTTCCAGCATCTTTGGATACTACTATTTTTGCGCTAAAGTTGTAAATTAACAAGTTAAAAATAATTGCGGTTTTTTTCTAATTTTTTTTATTTCAATGTCTATCTCGACTGAACTACTTTAAAAAAACCAAACCAGTAGTTAGTAATTTCTGTTGAACGTATTGGCAATGATGGTTTTTGAAGCTTGACAAAAATTTTCTTTGGAAATTGTCACTTTGTAAGTTTAGGAAATTTATTAGATTGCAAATTGAAAGATTCCTATTGAATTGGCTTAGGCTTATTGAAAACGGTATAATAATTAGGGTAAAGAGCCGATTGGCTCTAAAATATTTCAGTGTTCAATTCTTTCCGCACGTTTTAAATGATTATTTTCCTTCGCCTGTATTTGATTTAGAACATTAATCTTTTAGGTATAAGCTAAAATTGAATAATATTAACAACAACTGTCAGATTTTGCCAGAAACAGACAAGTCTAAGCCCAATCTTAAATTTGTCCAATTTCTTAAATGTTTCTCAAAAAAAAAAACGCAACAGCACATAATAATCATATAAAATAAAATTAAGTTTATAAGGAATGAAACAACTAATGTCCAGAATGTCTGTAAAACTTTCACTTTAAATAAATATTTTAAAAAAAGAAAATCTTTTTTTAGAAAAGAAAGTCTTTTAGAAAATAAAATAAATGAAAAGTAAAAAATGTGAACATATTAAATAGTTATTTTGTCAGAAATTTTTGTTTCGTTCAAAATATAAGTGCAATCTGGCAACACCGCTTCAAATCTAAAATACTGTTACATTTTTTACGTCAACGAGTATAATTTTACAACAAATAAAAATAATCTGTTCAAAGGTTTTCTTTCTCAAAAACAACACACACAAAACAAGGTCACTTTATAAAATTTTCTAAATTGTGCGCTTAATAATCATTTTAAAAGAAAATTAACTTTATAGAAGAATGAATCAGTATCAAGAATGTCTGTAAAATTTTCTTTTCTAATAAATATTACCAAATAAATTTTTTTAAGTTGAAATTAAAGTAAAAAATGTGTTTTTTGGCCAAAAATTTTTCAATATAACTGCAATCTTGCAACACTGCTTCAAATCCAAAATACCGTTACATTTTTTACGTCAACGAGTATATTCAATAACAAATAAATATAAACATAACCTCAAATTCTTTTTCGAAATAAAAAAACCACACTGACAAGAAAAAACATTTATTTGTACAAAAATCCGAAAAATTAACATTGGTAAGTAACATTTAAATTAAATAATGGATATAGTCATAAATTATCCTAACCTAAAAAGCAGCTTTGATGGCGTCTTGCAGTTTCTTTCGAGCAAGAGCCACTCTGTCCTCTTGCCTTTTAATATCATCATCAGAGATATTTACGGCCTGTACTAGAGGCTGTTTTGGGTCTAGAAACACTCCTGGATTTTTTTCAAGTGACGACTTAGGCCCCGTTTGCCCCGTCACAGGTTGAGCTGAGACATGCAGCGCGGTGGCCACACTCTGTATAATAGTCTCTTCACTAACATTAGGCCCCACTGGCTTTAAACCTTTCGGAAGTTCCATTCCTTCAAATTCGGTTCCGTCCAAATCACACGCTCGCAGCCCCTCTAAACGTTTCTCCCAAATTAGCTGTTTAGGCTTTTCTTGATTTCCATTTTTATAGTCACTTTTCACTTTGCTTTCCTGTGTTTTATAAACGGTCACCGGTTGTTTGAAGATAGAAGCTGTCTGACGAATGGGGGGTACCAAGGAAGCATCGTTCCGGACCCCGCGGCTATAGTACATCACATCCACTTTACCAACGGAAAGACCTGTTTTTCGAAGGAGGTCGTCGCGGGGCCAACGTTTCGGTAGGGCTGCGCACTCATATTTTGTTTTTTCTATCGTCACATTATTCATTGTAGTCATTTTTTGGATTTGTTGACAAAATTATGACTTTTCTACTACAAATGTCAGTCAACTGTGTCAAATGCACAGCGCTGCCAACCTGATTGTCAACTGGGACAAAAATTACTAGTTTGGTGTTTTATTCCCTCTACTGTTGATGTCTAAAAGCGCGCGCAGGTTCAAACGATTCTTTTTTTGCATTTTTATTCAAAACTGTTTATTATTCTTCTAATAATGTATAATATACCTATTAATAACCATTTCTTTAGCAAATAAATAAATATATACTAAATGATTACACAACATTTATTTTTATGGATGGTTGACAGCTATAAAACTAATTTAAGGAATAAATTTAATAATTGAAACTATTAGCATTATATTATAAGATTATATAAACTTTTTTAATGGCAAATATTTTGTTTGTTGGTATTTCTCTGTAAGAATTATGTTAAATATCAAAATTCTTAGAAATACACCTTATGTAAACATTTTTTAAACATTCAATTATTGACTGTAATTGTGATTTATTATTAATAAAATAATTAATTTTACTTAAATAAAATGTAAATTCTCACTTGATTACTTCCGAATGTATTTTTTCTAAAATAGAGAAGTGTAAAAGCGTGTTGTTGTAAAAATTGTTGCTATATACAGCGTGGTCAACAATGGCTGTTTGACTTGTTAGCAGAACTTTTTAAAGACTTTTTTATTTGCCTAGTTGCAACACTGTAACCGGATACGCTTGTTTGACAAATATTTGACATAACACTCATAAAAAAAATTGTAGGTTATGTCACAGCGACTAACTTTTTAATTTTAATTTTTTTCTCACTTTTGACTCTTCTTTTATGTTATTGCTTTGTTTTTTAAGTACCTACTCTCTTAATGTGTTTGTAAATTTTTTATATAAAACCTATATCGGGGCGTATTGGGGTGTTATAAACAAAAACAGTTTTTTGCTTGGAGCAAAATGTGCTTGCAACGTTGTCATATCGTACAAAAAATATATATAAACCTTAAAATATTGCTTTGAAAGTATCATTTTATGAACTAGTTTGATAACTATTCTGTCTTTTTTTACCGCTTTTTTCTTCTTAATTTGTTGTCACGTAAATATTTTCATTTTGTTCTCTTATTTTTGTAATATTTTTGTCACGATTTTTTCACATTTTTCTCAATATTCTGTCTTCTTAATCCAATATTACTTCTTGACCTTTCTTTCAGTTTTACTATTGACTTTTTTTTGCCTTACTAGTTATGTTTTTTTTGTTTGCGTGTTTGTTTGCTACGGCTTTTAATATTTTTATTCATATTTCATAATTTTTTTCCTACTTTTCTTCTATTTTTTCTTTTTTCTTTTTTTTATTTATATTAAAAATCGATTGCAGAGTAGAATTAGACCACCTAATTATTTTCTTTTAAGTCTTTTATTCTTTCTTACTGTTGACCTTTTTGTTTCTTTGTTATTGTTTTGTTTTTCAAGTACCTACTTTCTTAATGTGTTGGTAATTTTTTATATAAATCCTATAGCGGGGCGTTTGGGTAAAGATTAGATTAGGGTGTCAAAAACAAAAACAGTTTGTTGCTTAGAACCAAAATTTGTTTGCAACGTTGTCATATCTTACAAAAAATCGTGATAACTTCAAAATATCATTTTCTGGACTAGTTTGATAACTATTCATACATGCCTTGTTCTGAATTCTCTCTTTTTTTACCGCTTTTTTTCCAACTTTTTAATTTGTTGTCACGTAAATATTTTGATTTTGTTCTCTTCTTTTTTGTAATGTTTTTGTCTCGCTTTTTTCACATTTTTTTATATAATCTGTCTTCTTAATCCTATATTATTTTTTGACTTTTGTTTGAGTCTTACATTTGAAGATCCTTTGTCTCGCCAATTATTTTTATTTTGTTTGCTACGGCGTTTTATATTTTTAATCTTTTTATAATTTTTTTCCTACTTTTCTTTTTTTTTCCAGCTTTTTCTTTTTCTATTTATATTAAAAATTGCTTGCGCAAAATAGAATCGAATCAGACCACCTAATTCGATTTGGCAAGCGATTTTTGAATAATTTTTCTTTAATTTTTTTTTTCTTGGTTTTTTTGTTTCTTTGCTATTGTTTTGTTTTTCAAGTGCCTACTTTCTTAATGTGTTGGCAATTTTTTTATACAAATCCTATAGCGGGGCGTTTGGGTAGAGATTAGATTAGGGTGTCAAAAACAAAATGTGTTTTGCAACGTTGTCATATCTTACAAAAAAATCGTGAAAACTTCAAAATATCGCTTTCAAAATATCATTTTATGGATTAGTTTGATAACTATTCATACATGCCTTGTTCTAAATTTTGAATTCGGTTCTATTTTACCGCATTCTTTTTTCTAACTTCTTAATTTGTTGTCACGTAAATATTTTTATTTAGATTTCTTCTTTTTTGTGATGTTTTTGTCTTGCTCTTTCTCACATTTTTCTCAATATTCTGTCTTCTTAATCTGATATTATTTCTTGATTTTTCTTTATTAGCGTCTTTCTTTTCTTTCAGTCTTACACATCGTTTGTTTTACGACTTATGTTTTTTGTGTTTATTTTGTTTGCTACGACGTTTCATATTTTTATTCCGTTTATATTTTTTCTACTTTTCTTCTGTTTCTTCTTTATGTTTTTTTTTTCTTATTTAGTTTTTTTTACTTATATCAAAAATCGTTTGCAGAATAGAATCAGACTCTCTAATTCTATTTGGCAAGCGGTTTTTGAAATTTTATTATTTTTTTTAAGTTTTTATTTTTTCTCACTCTTGATTTTTCTGTTTTTAAGTTATTGTTTTGTTTTTTAAGTACCTACTTTCTTAATGTGTTTGTAAATTTTTATATAAAACCTATAGCGGGGCGTATTAGGGTGTTATAAACAAAAACAGTTTTTGGCTTAGAGCAAAATTTGTTTGCAACGTTGTCATATCTTACAAAAAATCCTGATAACTTCAAAATATTATTTTTTGGACTAGTTTGATAACTATTCATACATGCCTCGTTTTAAATTCTGCTTTTTTTTACCGCTTTCTTTTTCCAACTTTTTAATTTGTTGTCACGTAAATATTTTGATTTTACTCTCTTCCTTTTTGTAATGTTTTTGTCTCGGTTTTTTCACATTTTTTTCAATAATCTGTCTTCTTAATCCAATATTATTTCTTGACTTTTCTTTGAGTCTTACATTTGAAGATCTTTTGTCTCGCCAATTATGTTTATTTTGTTTGCGTTTTTGTTTGCTACGGCGTTTTATATTTTTATTTTTTTTCTACTTTTCTTCTTTTTTTTCAGCTTTTTCTTTTTCTATTTATATTAAAAATCGCTTGCAGAATGGAATCAGACCACCTAATTCGATTTGGCAAACGATTTTTTAATAATTTTTTTTTTCAAGTTTATATTCTTTCTTACTTTTGACTTTTTTGTTTCTATGTTATTGTTTTGTTTTTCAAGTGCCTACTTTCTTAATGTGTTGGTAATTTTTTTATATAAATTCTATAGCGGGGCGTTTGGGAAGACATTAAATTAAGGTGTCAAAAACAAAATGCGTTTTGCAACGTTGTCATATCTTACAAAAAAATTGTGAAAACTTCAACATATTATTTTATAGACTTGTTTGATAACTATTCATTCACGCCTTGTTCTAAATTGATAAATTCTGTTATATTTTAGCGTTTTCTTTTTTCCAACTTCTTAATATGTTGCCACGTAAATATTTTTATTTTGTTCTCTTTCTTTTTTTAATGATTTTGTCTCGCTTTTTTTAATAATCTGTCTTCTTAATCTAATATTTTTTTTGACTTTTCTTTGAGTCTTACTATTGAAGATCCTTTGTCTCGCCAATTATGTTTATTTTGTTTGCTACGGCGCTTTATATTTTTATTCTTTCCATAATTTTTTTCTTACTTTTCTTCTTTTCTTTTTAGCTATTTCTTTTTCTATTTATATTAAAAATCGCTTGCAGAATAGAATCAGACTCTCTAATTCTATTTGGCAAGCGATTTTGGAATAATTTTTTTTTTAAGCTTTTATTCTTTCTCACTTTTAATTTTTTTGTTTCTATGTTATTGTTTGGTTTTTCAAGTGCCTATTTTCCTATTGTGTTGGCAATTTTTTTATATAAATCTTATAGCGGGGCGTTTGGGTGGACATTAGATGAGGGTGTCAAAACAAAATGCGTTTTGCAACGTTGTCATATCTTACAAAAAAATTGTGAAAACTTTAAAATATCATTTTATGGACTAGTTTGATAACTATTCATAGATGCCTTGTTCTAAATTCTGTTCAATTTTAGCGTTTTCTTTTTTCCAACTTCTTAATATGTTGTCTTTATTTTTGTTCTCGTTCTTTTCGTAATTTTTTGTCTCGCTTTTTTTCACATTTTTCTCAATATTCTGTCTCCTTATTCCAATATTATTTCTTGACTTTTCTTTTTGAGCATCAGTTTCTCTCTTATCCTTCAGTCTTACACATTCAGTATTAGGGTGTCAAAAACAAAAACAGTTTTTTGCTTAAATGTGTTTGCAACGTTGTCAAGTCTGACAAAAAATCGTGGAAAAAAACCCTTTGTTTAAAATTTGGTTTTTAGAGACTTTGATTAATAATAATCTTTCATGGTTTAACGTGCTGCTGATTTGTTTTTTTTTAAGACATTACTTTCCAATACTGAATTTTATTTATGCACACAATTTCCAATGACCTACTCAGATTTTGTCCATAAATTGGCCGATTCATATTTGGAAATCGCCGATTTAGTTTGTAAACTCATTTATGGGAAGTTAGCATCCTTCTATTAGATAACTTCCGGTTCACAGCCAACTACTCTTCCATCTAATAGAAGACTTTCTCATAGTTCACTAAAATGAAGCCTCTATAATTATGTAGTTTTGTAAATTACATGGTGTCCATTTTGGTTTTACTCAAAATGGCTAACTACCATTTTGTTTTTTTTTTTATTATGATTAGGATTAAAAGTTCTGTGGTTTGATAGGATAGCAATTAATTATTCAATAACAGAGCCAAGGTCTACTCCGTTTGATATAAATAATTAACGTTGCAGTTCGCATTCACTCTCACAGTTTATTTATTTACGAAACAAAAGAACTGCATTATTATTTATTATTAATAATCGAATAGTCTAATTTTATTAAATAAATAGATTTATTACATAAGAAAATTATTAATTGAAGCAAACTGCAACTGTTCAATGTTGTAATCGTTTGATATTTGTGTAAAGGTGAAGGATAATAGAGTTTAAAGCACCCTTCTCTTTGTTTAAAAATTAAAAAAATTGCTTTTTTTTTTTCTAAGAATACCGGATTTCCTTTGAGGAGTGGCATGCCTTAAGACCCCTAACATTCTCGTTTGCGAAAATAAAATTCTAAGTCGACGACTAGTTAAGGCGTAACAACATACGACCACTATTATTCTTGTTTGCTATTTTTATGTCTGTTCAAATTCTATCTATCCTTATATGTCATTTTTTCCAAAAAAATAAGCCTTATGGGCTTATGCAACCATTTTGGGAAATTGTGCTAAAACCACCCACAAGTGTGAGGTAAGAGCCACTTAAGGTGGCCCACTTTTGATGGAAAAACAATGAAACCACATTCTCACTCGATTCGTGTGAATTTTGTAATTAGAATGTGACAAGTGATTTTTGCTTAAACTTTCTGATCTTTTGACCTCGATTTTTGACGAAATTCTTAAGGTTTTTTCCAAGAAAGATGCTCAAACAATGAAATCCTCTGTAATGAATCGAGATTGAAACACAGAGTTTTTACATATTTATTATTTAGAGTCGCCGACGACAGACCAATTTGACAGAAAATTTGTCAACATTTTATATCTTCTTTAATACATTACCTATTGGTAATTATTGTAAATGTGCTTCAAGCTGTTGGAAAAAATACCTTTCAAGATTGGAAACAAAGACATTTCGAATGACATTTGTCAGTTTTCTTATATTTAATTTGTTTTTGATGTTGAAAAACAAAATGTCTAAACTAAACTGTCAGGTCAAGCACTTTTCAAACGATTATTCGTATCGGTTTTTACTTAATAATTTATAAATTTTATGTTAGTTTGGCACACTGGAACAGCTAAAAAAACAATTGAAATAGTTATTTATGTGTCAAGGGAATAAACCGTCAGGCTAATCTCGCGGCTGTAGTGATGTTAGAGCGACTGAAGGAGCGAGGGAGGTTTAAGTTAGTTTGCATGACAATACGTATGCATAATATTTTATTCCCTAGGGAATAAAGTACCTCATTATCGATCATAAACAATAAAGCTTTACTTCAGTTGGGAAAACACTAGACTTCTTTTTAAAAAATTGACGTAAATTTTTCTAAATATTTCTTTGATAAATCATTTATTATAAATAATAATTTTGGGATGTATTTATTTTTGGTTAAATTTGATATTTTTTATAAATGGAAAATGTTACGTAAAATATACTTTGCTCTTGAGAACTTTTTTTTTCTTGCGTGAAATCTTTTCTCTCCAAAAAGGCCAAGTTTAAAGTTTTTTAAACGGCTATTTTAAAAAAATTTAAGCTATTTTTATACACTTGAACAGTTAAAAACAGTTTAAAATTTGATAAATGATTACGCCAAATTTAAATATATGTTTTTTTGTTTCTTAATTTTTGTTTTGTTTTAACTTATGCTTATACTTTGCGATTTTGTGGTTTTTCTGTTACTGATAATGAAAACAAAGAAAAGTGATAAAAGAAACGCTCGAAAAAAGCACTCTTTTCCTAGAACTCTGGCTCGTCCGGTCGTGTTCGAGTGTGCTCCGGCTCAACAATCCTGCGATCGATCGCAAGGAAGAAATAAAAGTTTTCAACTTAAAGTCAGTCATTAACCACAAAGTCCCGTTAGTTTATTTTATTCTACAATTTGGTTTTTAAATTAAATGAGCCAGTTACCTACTTGGCTGTCTTGGGTTTTTTTATTAAATACTTGGCGTAGTCATAAACAATAAATTTTTTGCCCTCATCGCTCAAACATCAGTAGTTTCCGTTCGTTCCCAATGCATGTAAAGACAATTTTTCCACACTGCGGTGTTTTTTCCTTTGCAAGCGAAACTAGGGGAAATGACTTAGTTAGGTTTGTATTGAAATCCAGAGACGTCACGTCAAACTGTCAATTGTCACACAACCATTCTACAAAATACACAACGTTCCAAAAAGTTTATAAAATATCGAAATATCTACGTTATTCTTTACCATTAAGCAAAGTTTAAGCATAGAGAATATACAGACCAAAGGGATTTCTTGCTTTGATGTTGTTCAAAATATGCCCATAAGCAATTCTCGGTGAAATTTAGATTTCTCCTTTTTTGCACCAATCTAAAAATTTGTTGTATGGCTAAAAGCCGCTTGTACCTCGAGCGGCTTTTCTCAGGAAGCAAATTTGATACTGCTCTATTTGCAGATTCTCTAATTTCAGGTGGACTTAAAATTTCTCTATCGGAGTCTCTCATATTTACAAATTTGAAACGAAAATTCGCAGAAGAAAATGGCGGAATAAATTTTTAAAACAATGCTCTTTTATTTCAATAAAACCATAGCAACAAAACAATAAAACTATTTCAAATTTAAAAAATTAGATAATCGGCGTGGGCAACGCTACCAACCAAAAAACAAATAAAAAACTAAATCATTTATTATCAAAAAATTAGTTATTTATTATTAAAAAATTAGTTATTCGTTGCAAAAAAAATTGTACCTAACTTTTTCGGAAAGAAATTTCCCCCATTCTCCCTTCGGTCGTGCTGCAAACAAATTGCTCATGTGGGAAGTTTCACTTTCCGAATTCGTTAGGTAAATAACTATTACAAAAATGTTAAAATTATTTGTTACATGGCTTTATCTATACAAAAAAATTATTATAAATAATAAATTATGGGTTTTTTTTAAGTTAAATTTAAAATATAAAGCAGCATTATGGTTTTCAGTTGACTGATGTCTTTATTAACTGAAAAATTTTAATTAAAAATACTACAATTCTGCTCTTAAGAAGTATTCATTTTTTCTAGAGAAAATATCAATTTTTCTTAGTTTGATTTTGGAAAATGTTGTCAACTGTTTTTTATAATACCTATAAAAACGTAATTTAAGCAAGCCATGGAAATTATTTATTTATTTTCATAACGTTATTTAGCCACCTAAACGTCAAATTTAAAAAAGTTGAAATCTTTATAAGACATCAAAGAGCGTTTCACTTAAAATGGATTTTGCAACACAACTAAGGAAAAATAAAATTTATTTATTATTCTCATTAAAATAAGAATAATAACTTAAATACATAAATGTCACTGTCAAATTATTTGTCAAGTGGCTTTTGGCTGTGGCTTAAGAAACGTTTCAAAAACAAATGATTTCCATGGCTTGCCTAAATTATGTTTTTTTTTATAAAAGCACGTTATTAATGTTGCAATACATTTGTTGCTTGTTTTATGACGTATTAATTGTTATTTTGGTACTGTTGTTTGTTGAATTTGTTAAACTTAGCCATATGTGACGTCTATAAACATTCTAAACGCCTTTTTGTGTCGGATTCTATTAAAAATACTTGTTTTTTTTTCATATTTTAAAATTTTTAATTTATTTTTGCACGCTTAAACAGTTAAGAACACATTAAAACTAGATAACTGTTATAAAAATGTCACAAAATTGTTAAAATTATTTGTTAAATGTATAAAATAAAATTAAGAGTTCAAAAATTTATTATTTTTATTAAAATACGAATTATAATTTATATTCATATTTGTCACTGTCAAATCAGCATTGGTCAAGTGACTTTTGGCTGTGGCTTAAGTAACGTTTTAAAAACAAATGATTTCCATGGCTTGCCTAAATTATGTTTTTTTTCATAAAAGCACGTTATTAATGTTGCAATACCTTTGTTGCTTGTTTTAAGACGTATTAATTGTTATTTTGGTATTGTTATTTGTTGACTTTGTTAAACTTAGCTATAAATGACGTCTGTAAACATTCTAAACGTCTTTTTGTGTCGAATTTTATTAAAAATACTTTTTTTTCCATCATATTAAATTTTTAATTTATTTTTGCACACTTGAACACTGAAGAACACATTAAAACTTGATAAATGTCACAAAATTGTCAAAATTATCTGTTAAATGTATAAAAAAAAAATAAGAGTTAAAATATTTATTATTTTCATTAAAATAAAAATAATAATATTTATATTTGTCACTGTTAAATCAGCATTGGTCAAGCGGCTTTTGGCTGTGGTTTAAGTAACGTTTCAAAAACAAATGATTTCCATGGCTTGCCTAAATTATGTTTTTTTTTATAAAAGCACGTTATTAAGGTTGCAATACATTTGTTCCTTGTTTTAAGACGTATTAATTGTTATTTTGGTATTGTTGTTTGTTGACTTTGTTAAACTTAGCCATATGTAAACATTCTAAACGTCTTTTTGTGTCGGATTCTATTAAAAATATTAGTTTTTTTTCATATTTTGAAATTTTTAATTTATTTTTGCACATTTGAATAGCTAAGAACACATTTAAAACTTGATAAATGTCACAAAATTGTTAAAACCATTTGTTAAATGTATAAAAAAACATTAAGAGTTAAAATATTTATTATTTTCATTAAAATAAAAATGATAATTTATATTTATATTTTGTCACTGTCAAATCAGCATGGTCAAGTGACTTTTGGCTGTGGCTTAAGTAACGTTTTAAAAACAAATGATTTCCATGGCTTGCCTAAATTATGTTTTTTTTATAAAAGCACGTTATTAATGTTGCAATACATTTGTTGCTTGTTTTAAGACATATTAATTGTTATTTTGGTATTGTTGTTTGTTGACTTTGTTGAACTTAGCCATAAATGACGTCTGTAAACATTCTAAACGTCTTTTTGTGTCGGATTCTATTAAAAATACTTGTTTTTTTTTTATTTTAAAACTTTTAATTTATTTTTGCACACTTGAATAGTTAAGAATACATTTAAAACTTGATAAATGTCGCAAAATTGTTAAAATTATTTGTTAAATGTATAAAAAAAAATTAATAAGAGTTAAAATATTTATTATTTTTATTAAAATAAAAATAATAATTTATATTTATATTTGTCACTGTCAAATCAGCATTGGTCAAATGACTTTTGGCTGTGGTTGAAGTAACGTTTCAAAAACAAATGATTTCCATGGCTTGCCTAAATTATGTTTTTTTTATAAAAGCACGTTATTAATGTTGCAATACATTTTTTGCTTGTTTTAAGACGTATTAATTGTTATTTTGGTATTGTTGTTTGTTGACTTTGTTAAACTTAGCCATATGTGACGTCTGTAAACATTCTAAATGTTTTTTTGTGTCGGATTCTATTAAAAATACTTGTTATTTTTTTTCAAATTTTAAAATTTTTAATTTATTTTTGCACACTTTATCAGTGAAGAACACATTAAAACTTGATAAATGTTACAAAAATGTAACAAAATTGTCAAAATTATTTGTTAAATGTATAAAAAAAATAAAGAGTTAAAATATTTATTATTTTTATTAAAATAAAAATAATAATTTATATTTATATTTGTCACTTTTAAATCAGCATAGGTCAAGTGACTTTTGGCTGTGGCTTAAGTAACGTTTCCAAAACAAATGATTTCCATGGCTTGCCTAAATTATGTTTTTTTATAAAAGCTCGTTATTAATGTTGCAGATGCATGTCACTACAATTGTTGCTTGTTTTTAAAGATATTTTTTTTATTAATCGTTTATTTGCATTGGTTTTACCAAAAATGTTTAATTTTTTTATGTTTCTGAAGCAATTTTGACAGTTAAAAACACTTTAAAGCCCGATAAATTTTAGCAAATTTTGACAAAACTGTTAAAATTATTTGCTGAATTTTCTTTTGTATACAAATAATTTATTATAAACAATAAATCTGTTTTTTTTTAAACAAAAATCAGCAGTTTGGTTCTCAGTTAACTGATATTTTTGTAAATAAAAAAAAATTACTTAAAATTTTCCTTGTAGATTTTTTTTTCTTCTTTATTATTAAATGTGTCAATATTTTTCTTAGCTTAATCTAGAAAAGTTTGTCAATTGTTTTATTTTTTGTTAATAATAAAAGAATGTTGCAGGTTCAATAACCATGTCACTTCACCTGGGAGGCATGCAAACTATTTGGTTTTTTTTTTGGTATTATTATTTATTAAAATTGATTTTGAAACAAACATATGACGTCAGCTACATTTTTGTACCCTACTGCTATAACTCTAAAATTTTCAAATGTAGGCTTATCAAAAACAATTGGTATTTTTTTTATATTTTAAAAACTTAAAAGTATTTTGATTTTTGACACTCTTGAACACTTAAAAAAATACTTTATAACCCAATTTTTTACTAAATTTGAAAGGAAATTGTCAAATTTATTGATTGAATGTTATTTTTTTGCTTAAATTTGAAATTATTAATGAAAAAAATAGATAAATTTTGGTTATTTTCGTAACAAGTGACGAAAGTAAAAAATAACACTATTTTTTATACGACTGTGGGACAATAAAATTGACTGGTGACAAGTTTGACACTGACAATATCATTTACAGATGACAATTAAAAACTTAGTCGCTATGACATAACCTACAATTTTTTATGAGTATTACGGAGTTAAATTATTACCGCCGCAATAATTCTGACTTTGATGCTGAGAACTTGTAATGCTGAGATTGTTTGTTCCACAAACAGTCGTCTAAAAAATAAATTATCTTACGAGGTACTTCTTTTCTCTCTTCCTCATTATACTTAAAATGTCAATTAGCAATTAATAATACTCGGAACAGAAAGCAGTTTGCGTGAAAACTTTTTTTATAGAGAAAATATCAATTTTCTTTGGATTAATCTAGGAAAGTTGCCATAGATTTAATTGAGTTATTCAAACTTGTTCCAGAAAAGTAATGAATTCCCCACCTACGTTCTTCCTGACTTTTTCAATTTTATTTTAACGTCCTTGCTGTAATAACCAAGGCCGTCCTCGTACGTTGTGCATTCCTTCACTCTCTCATTCAAAGCCAAGCAAAAAGAAAACCACAACAAAACCACTTTATTATATAGCTTACTTTCTATGTTATTATAAAATTCTACCACGTCTGCATAAATTGTATAGTATTTTATCTGTAATGAGACCAAATCCGGATGAGGCGCTTTTTTTTTGTAGTTTATAATGCTAAAAATATGGTGTCATTGCGGTTTTTTGACTTATTTTGGGAGCTTAAGCCTAGGCATTAAGTATGCTTTAAATCTAAAGAACCATTTTACTAATAGTTATTAGCATCACACGACTAGAAACTGTATTTTTGCAAAACGCGTGAATTTGAGCCTTTGCTAAACTTGATTGAGATAAATTGCACGGTTAATGACGCTTAAAGTGTGGAAATAGTGATTCGGTTCCAAGTTTTAAAGTAGTTTCTGTTATAATGATAAAGTATTTCCATTTTCTCACTACTTTATCTTTCTTTTGTCACTAAATTCCTCAAATATTACATCTTTTCACCATCAAAACTTATAAGAGAAGTAAAGACTAAAATAGAAAGCGCGAAATATTTATATAATACATGAAAGGTTATATCTCTGAGCATCTCATAAGAGTGTAACGTTTCCTGCAAATTTTTTGCACATTTTGATTCAATTTTTGATTGACCTCCCACTCACCAGTATTATTTAATTATTTTTTTTTATAAAAAGTACTTTGTTACACTTTAAACATTTAAGGAAATTAAAATTTATCATTGATGCTTGATTTGTTTATAACTTTAGCAATACATACAAAAACATCTTTTTTCTCCTTTACGTATTCCCAAATTTTGTTTTTCTTTTTTTAATTCTTTTATGTTCTTTCTCTTTTTTCTTTTTCTGTATTCTTTCTTATGTATTCTTCTCTCTTTCCTTTCTTATTTCTCCAGTTTTTCAATCTTTTTTTCACTCTCTTTTTTTTTCGTCACGATTCTTTGATTCTTTATCTTCTTTTTTGTTCATCTACATTCTTGTCTCTTTCACACATTTCTTCGTTAATCCATTTGCCTTCTGTTCTTAATCTTTCCACTTCTTTACTAATATATCCATTTCTTCTATAATATTTCTCTCTTTCATTTATCTCTGTATCTATCTTTTATTTGTCTTTGTATTTCTGTTTTTTCTTTCCAACATTCATTCAATATTTTACAATCTTTTCTTCCGTTTAGTATTTTCCTACCTATTTTCTTCTACCATTTTCATCAATGCTATTCCTTCCTTGTTGTTCTTTATATTTTCCATTGGCCATCTCCTCTCTTCTTTTTTTCTTCTTTTCCTCTTCTATTCTTGCGTTGAAATCGCCTCCTATCAGTAGATTTATGTGTTCTTCAGTTGTTTCTCTTTTTTCTTTATCTGTTTGATGCTTCTGCTATATATTGTTCTTATCTCCCATTGTTTTCCCCCAATTTTTACCATTCTTTTCGTCTTCCCTTTCTCCTCTTTTTTTTTGTTTTTATTCCTGTTATTATGTCTCTTCTTGCTCATTTTTTTGTGTTTCACGGCATATTGCACCTTCTATCTAATCTTTTTAGACATTTTTTCCTTTATCTGCTCTCAGTCTTCCCTGTCTACCTATGTCTCTACCGTTCCTATTATGTCAAATCCTTCTATATATTTCCAAAACTTGTTTTTTTTATTTTGTTCTGCTCATTTTTTGTTTTTTTCTCTATTTTCAACTCTTTTACACTTTTTTTAATTCTGGTGGCAAGTTCCATTTTTGTGTCTCTTTTTTCTTTATCTGTTTGATGCTTCTGCTATATATCGTTCTTATCTCTCATTGTTCTCCCCCAATTTTTACCATTCTTTTCGTCTTCCCTTTCTCCTCTTTCTTTTTGTTTTTATTCTTGTTATTATGTCTTCTCCTGCTTATTTTTTTGTGTTTCACGGCATATTGCACCTTCTATCTAAACTTTTTAGACATTTTTTCCTTTATCTGTTCTCAGTCTTCCCTATCTACCTATGTCTCTACCGTTCCTATTATGTCAAATCCTTCTATATATTTCCAAAACTCGTTTCTTTTATTTTTAATTCTTGCTACGTTCCAGAATATTGTTTTTAGTACTTTTTCTTCTGTCTCCTTCTAATGTTTTTTTTATTTTTTTTTGCTCATTTTTTGTTTTTTTCTCTATTTTCAACTCTTTTCCACTTTTTTTAATTCTAGTGGCAAGTTCCTTTTCTCTTGTGTCTCTTATTTTTTCTATTTCTTCTTTTAGTTTTTATATTTTTGTTCTTTTCTTTAATTTTTTCTTTGTTTTGTTTCGTTAGCGTTTCTGCTTCTTTCTTTTCTTTCTGTTTGATTTTTTTTCTTGTTTTTGCTCATCTTACTGTCTGGTATAGGTATAGTGAGCAAATAAACATTTTATTATAATATACAAAAACATCCCCACTACAAGAAAGCCGAGTCCAAATACTGGTACTATTTATTATTATCCCTACTATTGCATCCTTCCACTACTAAATTTCCCCACTACTACATTCCTCCAACACTACATTCCCCCAACAGCATATCTTTCCACCTTTACAAGATTATGGTAGAATTTATGAAGAGTTCATGAACTATACAACTTAGTAACTTAGTAATACAAAAACATCCCCACTACAAAAAAGCCAAGTCCAAATACTGGTACTATTTATTACTATCCTTACTATTGCATCCTCCCACTACTACATTCCTCCACCACTACATCCCTCCAACACTACATCCCCCAACACCATATCTTTCCACCATTACAAGATTATGATAGAATTTATGAAGAGTTTATGAACTATACAACTTAGTAACTTAGTAATACAAAAACATCCCCACTACAAAAAAGCCAAGTCCAAATACTGGTACTATTTATTATTATCCCTACTATTGCATTCTCCCACTACTACATTCCCCCACCATTACATCCCCCCAACACTGCATCCCCCCAACACCATATCTTTCCACCATTACAAGATTATGATAGAATTTATGAAGAGTTTATGAACTATACAACTTAGTAACTTAGTAATACAAAAACATCCTCACTACAAAAAAGCCAAGTCCAAATACTGGTACTATTTATTATTATCCTACTATTGTATCCTCCCACTACTACATTCCCCCACCACTACATTCCCCCAACACTACATTCCTCCAACACCATATCTTTCCATAATTACAAGATTATGATAGAATTTGTGAAGAGTTTATGAACTATACAACTTAGTAACTTAGTAATACAAAAACATCCCCACTACAAAAAAGCCAAGTCCAAATACTGGTACTATTTATTATTATCCCTACCATTGCATCCTCCCACTACTACATTCCTCCACCACCACATCCCCCCCGAACACTGCATCCCCCCAACACCATATCTTTCCACCATTACAAGATTATGGTAGAATTTATGAAGAGTTTATGAACTATACAACTTAGTAACTTAGTAATACAAAAACATCCCCACTACAAAAAAGCGAAGTCTAAATACTGGTACTATTTATTATTATCCCTACTATTGCATCCTCCGACTACTACATTCCCCCACCACTACATTCCCCCAACACTACATTCCTCCAACACCATATCTTTCCACCATTACAAGATTATGATATAATTTATGAAGAGTTTATCAACTATACAACTTAGTAACTTAGTAATACAAAAACATCCCCACTACAAAAAAGCCAAGTCCAAATACTAGTACTATTTATTATTATCTCTACTATTGCATCCTCCCACTACTACATTCCTCCATCACTACATCCCTCCAACACTACATCCCCCAACACCATATCTTTCTACCATTACAAGATTATGATAGAATTTATGAAGAGTTTATCAACTATACAACTTAGTAACTTAGTAATACAAAAACATCCCCACTACAAAAAAGCCAAGTCCAAATACTAGTACTATTTATTATTATCTCTACTATTGCATCCTCCCACTACTACATTCCTCCACCACTACATCCCTCCAACACTACATCCCCCAACACCATATCTTTCTACCATTACAAGATTATGATAGAATTTATGAAGAGTTTATCAACTATACAACTTAGTAACTTAGTAATACAAAAACATCCCCACTACAAGAAAGCCAAGTCCAAATACTGGTACTATTTATTATTATCTCTACTATTGCATCCTCCCACTACTACATTCCTCCACCACTACATCTCCCCCGAACACTGCATCCCCCCAACTCCATATCTTTCCACCATTACAAGATTATGATAGAATTTATGAAGAGTTTATGAACTATACAACTTAGTAACTTAGTAATACAAAAACATCCCCACTACAAAAAAGCCAAGTCCAAATACTGGTACTATTTATTATTATCTCTACTATTGCATCCTCCCACTACTACATTCCTCCACCACTACATCTCCCCCGAACACTGCATCCCCCCAACTCCATATCTTTCCACCATTACAAGATTATGATAGAATTTATGAAGAGTTTATGAACTATACAACTTAGTAACTTAGTAATACAAAAACATCCCCACTACAAGAAAGCCAAGTCCAAATACTGGTACTATTTATTATTATCTCTACTATTGCATCCTCCCACTACTACATTCCTCCACCACTACATCTCCCCCGAACACTGCATCCCCCCAACTCCATATCTTTCCACCATTACAAGATTATGATAGAATTTATGAAGAGTTTATGAACTATACAACTTAGTAACTTAGTAATACAAAAACATCCCCACTACAAAAAAGCCAAGTCCAAATACTGGTACTATTTATTATTATCTCTACTATTGCATCCTCCCACTACTACATTCCTCCACCACTACATCTCCCCCGAACACTGCATCCCCCCAACTCCATATCTTTCCACCATTACAAGATTATGATAGAATTTATGAAGAGTTTATGAACTATACAACTTAGTAACTTAGTAATACAAAAACATCCCCACTACAAAAAAGCCAAGTCCAAATACTGGTACTATTTATTATTATCTCTACTATTGCATCCTCCCACTACTACATTCCTCCACCACTACATCCCTCCAACACTACATCCCCCAACACCATATCTTTCTACCATTACAAGATTATGATAGAATTTATGAAGAGTTTATCAACTATACAACTTAGTAACTTAGTAATACAAAAACATCCCCACTACAAAAAAGCCAAGTCTAAATACTGGTACTATTTATTATTATCTCTACTATTGCATCCTCCCACTACTACATTCCTCCACCACTACATCCCTCCAACACTACATCCCCCAACACCATATCTTTCTACCATTACAAGATTATGATAGAATTTATGAAGAGTTTATCAACTATACAACTTAGTAACTTAGTAATACAAAAACATCCCCACTACAAAAAAGCCAAGTCTAAATACTGGTACTATTTATTATTATCTCTACTATTGCATCCTCCCACTACTACATTCCTCCACCACTACATCCCTCCAACACTACATCCCCCAACACCATATCTTTCTACCATTACAAGATTATGATATAATTTATGAAGAGTTTATCAACTATACAACTTAGTAACTTAGTAATACAAAAACATCCCCACTACAAAAAAGCCAAGTCCAAATACTAGTACTATTTATTATTATCTCTACTATTGCATCCTCCCACTACTACATTCCTCCATCACTACATCCCTCCAACACTACATCCCCCAACACCATATCTTTCTACCATTACAAGATTATGATAGAATTTATGAAGAGTTTATCAACTATACAACTTAGTAACTTAGTAATACAAAAACATCCCCACTACAAAAAAGCCAAGTCCAAATACTAGTACTATTTATTATTATCTCTACTATTGCATCCTCCCACTACTACATTCCTCCACCACTACATCCCTCCAACACTACATCCCCCAACACCATATCTTTCTACCATTACAAGATTATGATAGAATTTATGAAGAGTTTATCAACTATACAACTTAGTAACTTAGTAATACAAAAACATCCCCACTACAAAAAAGCCAAGTCCAAATACTGGTACTATTTATTATTATCTCTACTATTGCATCCTTCCACTACTACATTCCTCCACCACTACATCCCTCCAACACTACATCCCCCAACACCATATCTTTCTACCATTACAAGATTATGATAGAATTTATGAAGAGTTTATGAACTATACAACTTAGTAACTTAGTAATACAAAAACATTCCCACTACAAAAAAGCCAAGTCCAAATACTGGTACTATTTATTATTATCCCTACTATTGCATCCTCCCACTACTACATTCCCCCACCACTACATCCCTCCAACACTACATCCCCCAACACCATATCTTTCTACCATTACAAGATTATGATAGAATTTATGAAGAGTTTATCAACTATACAACTTAGTAACTTAGTAATACAAAAACATCCCCACTACAAAAAAGCCAAGTCCAAATACTAGTACTATTTATTATTATCTCTACTATTGCATCTTCCCACTACTACATTCCTCCATCACTACATCCCTCCAACACTACATCCCCCAACACCATATCTTTCTACCATTACAAGATTATGATAGAATTTATGAAGAGTTTATCAACTATACAACTTAGTAACTTAGTAATACAAAAACATCCCCACTACAAAAAAGCCAAGTCCAAATACTAGTACTATTTATTATTATCTCTACTATTGCATCCTCCCACTACTACATTCCTCCACCACTACATCCCTCCAACACTACATCCCCCAACACCATATCTTTCTACCATTACAAGATTATGATAGAATTTATGAAGAGTTTATCAACTATACAACTTAGTAACTTAGTAATACAAAAACATTCCCACTACAAAAAAGCCAAGTCCAAATACTGGTACTATTTATTATTATCCCTACTATTGCATCCTCCCACTACTACATTCCCCCACCACTACATCCCCCCAACACTACATACCCCCAGCACCATATCTTTTCACCATTACAAGATTATGATAGAATTTATGAAAAGTTTATGAACTATATAACTCAGCAGTTCTCTAATTTGTATAATTTGTTACCGCGTTTTTTATAAATGGGAATTATAGGAGGCAACAATGTTTTATACAATCAAATGCAATAGATTCTGGGCGGCAAAGTTTGATAAAATTGTCGACGTTTCGCACTCTATCGGTGGAGGCGTCATTAGGACACGAAAGAAAATGGGGAATAAGCACGGTAACTCGACGTGTGAACCACGCTAGAGGCGAAACTTAATCAGAATAAGTTTAAAAAATAAAAATTCATCAACTAATTGTTCTTATCAAACGCTTTTGACGTAATTTCTGAACAATTGAAGATATTTTTCAATCCATCCTAAGACTCTTTTTTTGTTTCAGGTCAGGAAGCCTGGGGGCGGCTACAACAACTGTCCTAGACATTGAACCAAGCCTCGAAGAAGTCCGGAAATTACGTGAAAAAAACCGAGCTCAAGCTCAACAAATCATGGCGTGGCGACGCGCTTACAAAATGCAGGTTTTGTCTTCACCCCCCCGTCTCATATTTGCGATATTTTGCTAATATTTTGTTCAATTCCAGGAACTGCTGATCAGTCGTCTTCAGAAAGAAAAATGCGACCAATTAAAAGCTTTAAGTTCGAAACTTCTCCTATTCGAATCTCGTTTAATACGAAAACAGAAGGATATATCAGTGATGTTGAATATGCGTGAGGGAATTATACAAAAGCAGCGATTTTTTATTGAAACTTTGACCAATCGTTTGATTGATAATGGTTTGGAGGTTCCTCAGAGTGATATAAATGAGCTTGAAACGAATCTTCCTGATTTAGATTCTTTAAATGATTCTGATAGTGCTGTTGTCATGGAGGATGTAGACTCTGATTCTAATTTTCTTCCTCTAAAGTACCGTTCCAGCGATGGTATTACTGTAGCCCGATCAATTTCAGACGCAATTGATCCGAATTTAAAATACACATCAGTTCGACGAAACAATGGATTCCTGAGGCGGCCAGAAATTCTAGAAACTGTATATAGTGTAGAAGAAGATGTAGATAATGATACAGATGAAAGAAAAAGCGAAGCTTACAAAAAACGTGAAAACTTTGCCACTAAAGGCAAAGCCAGCTGCAATGTAATAGAAAGCGAAGACATCTCCACAAATCAGCAGAAAGATCGGTCTTTAGACGAAAAAATTGTAGTACCAACTTGGCCATACAAAGAAGATGAAGATAAAACAAAAACAAATCAAGTCAAAACGTACAATCGAGTCATGTCAAATCATCGCTCCGTCACCAAGCCGAAAGATGTCAAATACAAGAGAATCAACAAAGCCAAGTCAAAAAGCCTAGAGGAGCTGCGGGGCCGCTTAAAAAATTGGGTGGAGCAAGGCAGCAAAATGACCGGAATTGCGTTAGAACACAGCCAAAGCTATGCTTAATATACAATTTTGATTTTTGTTTTGCTCATTCTAATCTTGTTTTTCGCAATTTTGGCTTTAGTGTTTCAATGAGAATGTGATATTATTTCTTTAGTCAATTTTTTTCTACTTCTCAATCAATTTTATAAAACATATCACTTTACAGGGCGGTCATAAAAAAGAAAGCAACGTTACCCTGACCAACCCGTCGCAATGGGAGAAAAAACTTGCCTAAACTGTATAAAATGCTTGATATTTTTGTAAATAAAAGTATATATTTTTATTGCGTCGTTGTTCCTTTATGATAATAATATTACAGTAGTGATGTAAAAATGCTTTTTTTTAGAAAATTTCTAGATTTATTTATTGTAAATTTTTGTTAGCTGAATAGCGTAGAAACTGTATAACAATAATGTAAGATATTTAACGTTTATTGTAACGAATAAAGACAATCAATCACAAAATCTGGTGTCTTTTATTTTATTTTTAACATTATGTCATCGATTTGATAGTATAAAGTCCAATTTGGCAGTATTTTTCAATAAAACAGTCGTTTTTAACCTCTAAACTTTTAAAATAAAAAAAATATGAAGTAGTATTGAGTGTTTTTCAAATTTGGCGGCAAAGCTTCTTAAATTGAAGTGACAGTTATGAATTTGACATCTGAGCCTAACCTCACTTTTAATTTAAAGAATTGTACTTCAACACATTAATAAGATTCAATTAAAAGCACTTGCAGTGTCATAACAAACAGAAAAATAAAGGTTTATAACAAATAATCAAAATGTCGTTCATTGGTTGACTTTAAGGAATTTGCGGACTCTTTGAACAATTGCGTTACTGAGCTAACGCAACTCATCGATATTATTTAAAAATTGAATTTTTTAAATAGGGTCACAAAAAAAGTCACATAGAGCACATAAATTATGGCTCTATTTCGACTGATAGATCAACATCATAAATTTTGTATTATATTCAGGTCTTGTAAGTAGTATGTGGAGTGTCTACTGAAAGTACCCGTTCACAATGTCATCGTCATGAAGCGGTGAGAGAATAGCTGTAAAATCTCTTATCGGTATCTTGCAGCAGTCTCAGATTCTAAGAAAAAAGATTCTTTTACAAAAATCTTCCGTTCTTGTAAGAAAACCATTTTTAAATCAAAATTAAAGAAATTGAAAAATTTAGTATCTAATTATTTTGACATTTGAAGCAATTGTTTCAAAAATTTTGGTCCGTTCACACAAACTTGTAGGCATAGCCGACTTTGACACCAAATTTTATTAAACACCCGTTATATTGTTCCAAGCCAAATAGAACAGTTTAAAAAACTTATTTATTTTTCAATTTTGTTATATGTTTTATTACTCCTAAAAATAGCGTTTCTATTTAATTCAAAGATTCCTTTATTGTTTACTCGTTCAAAAAATATCAAATTTTAGAAAAAAAAATCTTTTTGTTTTTGTTTGATCTATAACTTTTTTAAAAATAAAGCAATTTTGATCTTTTTTTTTAATTTTGCTGTTACGTGGTTTTTAAAGGTAAAAAAAATGTTTTCCAAATTTTTTTCATTAAAATAAGGCTTAAATTCAAATTTTAAAATGAAAAAAAGTACATTTTATTCTAAATTAAAAAAAAATATATTTAATAAATCATTTTACCTAATTATTTTTGACACTGTACGCCACTTTGATAATGTTTCACTATAATAATTGAAAATAAAAACAAATTTCAACGATTTTTTATTGAAACTAAAAATTAATAAAGCAAAAACTCATTTTGTTTATAAATAATTTTATTATCATTATCTTTTTTATTTATTTTTTAAATTTACAAATAATGCTGTTTTTTAGAAAATTTCTAGATTTATTTATTGGAAAATTTTTGTTAGCCGAATAGCTTAGAAATTGTATAATGTAAGATATTTAACGTTTATTGTAACGAATAAAGACAATCAATCACAAAATCTGGTGTTCTATTTTATTTTTAACATTATGTCATCGATTTGATAAAATTTGGTAATAAAACCGTCGTTTTTAACCTTTAAACTTTTAAAATAAAAAAAATATGAGGTAGTAATAAGTATTTTTTAAATTTGGCGGTAAAGCTTCTCAAATTAAAGTGACAGTTATGAATTTGACATCTGAGCCTAACCTAACTTTTAATTTAATGAATCGTAATTCAACACGTAAGTGGTATGTGGAGTGTCTACTGAAAGTGCCTGTTCACAATTACATCGTCATGAAACTGTGGAGAAATGGCTGTAAAATCTCTCTTTGATATCTTACAAAAGTTTGTGTTCTATTTAAAAAAAAAGTCGGTGGTCGTTACAAAAATAAGACTTTTGTTCTTTTAAGAAAACCATTTTAAGATCAAAAATTAAGAAATTGCAAAATTTACTACCTAATTATTTTGACATTTGAAGCAATTGTTTTAAAAATTTTGGTCTGGTGACGAATTTCTATTAATAGGATAACAGAAACGCAAAGAGGTCTTTTAGTCACAAAAGACCTTTTTGCTTTTCTGTGCTCCTGATACAAATTTTAAAATTTTTGTAAAAATAATTAATAAAAATTTAAAATTTTGTATTAGGATAACAGAAACGCTAAGAGGTCTTTTAGTCGCAAAAGGTCTTTTTTGCTTTTCTGTGCTCCTGATACAAATTTTAAAATTTTTGGAAAAATTATTATTAAAATTTAAAATTTTGTATTAGGATAACAGAAACGCAAAGAGGTCTTTTAGTCGCAAAAGGTCTTTTTTGCTTTTCTGTGCTTCTAATACAAATTTTAAAATTTTTGGAAAAATTATTAATAAAATTTAAAATTTGGTATTAGGATAACAGAAACGCAAAGAGGTCTTTTAGTCACAAAAGACTTTTTTGCTTTTCTGTGCTCCTAATACAAATTTAAAAATTTTTAGAACAATATATAATATAAATTTAAAATTTTGTATTAGGATAACAGAAACACAACGAGGTCTTTTAGTCGCAAAAGGTTTTTTTTGCTTTTCTGTGCTCCTGATACAAATTTTAAAATTTTTGGAAAAATTATTATTAAAATTTAAAATTTGGTATTAGGATAACAGAGACGCAAAGAGGTCTTTTAGTCGCAAAAGGCCTTTTGTGCTTTTCTGTGCTCCTGATACAAATTTTAAAATTTTTGGAAAAATTATTATTAAAATTTAAAATTTTGTATTAGGATAATAGAAACGCAAAGAGGTCTTTTAGTCGCAAAAGACCTTTTAGCTTTTCTGTGCTCCTGATACAAATTTAAAAATTTTTAGAAAAATAATTAATAAAAATTTAAAATTTTGTATTAGGATAACAGAGACGCAAAGAGGTCTTTTAGTCGCAAAAGGCCTTTTGTGCTTTTCTGTGCTCCTAATACAAATTTTAAAATTTTTGGAAAAATTATTATTAAAATTTAAAATTTGGTATTAGGATAACAGAAACGCTAAGAGGTCTTTTAGTCGCAAAAGGCCTTTTGTGCTTTTCTGTGCTCCTGATACAAATTTTAAAATTTTTGGAAAAATTATTATTAAAATTTAAAATTTGGTATTAGGATAACAGAAACGCAAAGAGGTCTTTTAGTCACAAAAGGTCTTTTTTGCTTTTCTGTGCTCCTGATACAAATTTTAAAATTTTTGGAAAAATTATTATTAAAATTTAAAATTTGGTATTAGGATAACAGAAAAGCAAAGAGGTCTTTAAGTCGCAAAAGACCTTTTTGCTTTTCTGTGCTCCTGATACAAATTTAAAAATTTTTGGAAAAATTATTATTAAAATTTAAAACTTGGTATTAGGATAACAGAAACGCAAAGAGGTCTTTTAGTCGCAAAAGACCTTTTTGGTTTTCTGTGCTCCTAATACAAATTTAAAAATTTTTGGAAAAATTATTATTAAAATTTAAAATTTGGTATTAGGATAACAGAAACGCAAAGAGGTCTTTTAGTCGCAAAAGACCTTTTTGCTTTTCTGTGCTCCTGATACAAATTTTAAAATTTTTGGAAAAATTATTATTAAAATTTAAAATTTGGTATTAGGATAACAGAAACGCAAAGAGGTCTTTTAGTCACAAAAGGTCTTTTTTGCTTTTCTGTGCTCCTGATACAAATTTTAAAATTTTTGGAAAAATTATTATTAAAATTTAAAATTTTGTATTAGGATAACAGAAACGCAAAGAGGTCTTTTAGTCGCAAAAGGCCTTTTGTGCTTTTCTGTGCTCCTGATACAAATTTTTAAATTTTTGGAAAAATTATTATTAAAATTTAAAACTTGGTATTAGGATAACAGAAACGCAAAGAGGTCTTTTAGTCGCAAAAGACCTTTTTGGTTTTCTGTGCTCCTAATACAAATTTAAAAATTTTTAGAAAAATAATTAATAAAATTTAAAATTTGGTATTAGGATAACAGAAACGCAAAGAGGTCTTTTAGTCACAAAAGGTCTTTTTTGCTTTTCTGTGCTCCTGATACAAATTTTAAAATTTTTGGAAAAATTATTATTAAAATTTAAAATTTGGTATTAGGATAACAGAAACGCAAAGAGGTCTTTTAGTCGCAAAAGACCTTTTTGCTTTTCTGTGCTCCTGATACAAATTTAAAAATTTTTGTAAAAATAATTAATAAAAATTTAAAATTTTGTATTAGGATAACAGAAACGCAAAGAGGTCTTTTAGTCGCAAAAGGCCTTTTGTGCTTTTCTGTGCTCCTGATACAAATTTTAAAATTTTTGGAAAAATATTATTAAAATTTAAAACTTGGTATTAGGATAACAGAAACGCAAAGAGGTCTTTTAGTCGCAAAAGACCTTTTTGGTTTTCTGTGCTCCTAATACAAATTTAAGAATTTTTAGAAAAATAATTAATAAAATTTAAAATTTGGTATTAGGATAACAGAAACGCAAAGAGGTCTTTTAGTCACAAAAGGTCTTTTTTGCTTTTCTGTGCTCCTGATACAAATTTTAAAATTTTTGGAAAAATTATTATTAAAATTTAAAATTTGGTATTAGGATAACAGAAACGCAAAGAGGTCTTTTAGTCGCAAAAGACCTTTTTGCTTTTCTGTGCTCCTGATACAAATTTTAAAATTTTTGGAAAAATTATTATTAAAATTTAAAATTTGGTATTAGGATAACAGAAACGCAAAGAGGTCTTTTAGTCGCAAAAGACCTTTTTGCTTTTCTGCGCTCCTGATACAAATTTTAAAATTTTTGGAAAAATTATTATTAAAATTTAAAATTTGGTATTAGGATAACAGAAACGCAAAGAGGTCTTTTAGTCGCAAAAGACCTTTTTGCTTTTCTGTGCTCCTGATACAAATTTTAAAATTTTTGGAAAAATTATTATTAAAATTTAAAATTTGGTATTAGGATAACAGAAACGCAAAGAGGTCTTTTAGTCGCAAAAGACCTTTTTGCTTTTCTGCGCTCCTGATACAAATTTTAAAATTTTTGGAAAAATTATTATTAAAATTTAAAATTTGGTATTAGGATAACAGAAACGCAAAGAGGTCTTTTAGTCGCAAAAGACCTTTTTGCTTTTCTGTGCTCCTGATACAAATTTAAAAATTTTTGTAAAAATAATTAATAAAAATTTAAAATTTTGTATTAGGATAACAGAAACGCAAAGAGGTCTTTTAGTCGCAAAAGGCCTTTTGTGCTTTTCTGTGCTCCTGATACAAATTTTAAAATTTTTGGAAAAATATTATTAAAATTTAAAACTTGGTATTAGGATAACAGAAACGCAAAGAGGTCTTTTAGTCGCAAAAGACCTTTTTGGTTTTCTGTGCTCCTAATACAAATTTAAGAATTTTTAGAAAAATAATTAATAAAATTTAAAATTTGGTATTAGGATAACAGAAACGCAAAGAGGTCTTTTAGTCACAAAAGGTCTTTTTTGCTTTTCTGTGCTCCTGATACAAATTTTAAAATTTTTGGAAAAATTATTATTAAAATTTAAAATTTGGTATTAGGATAACAGAAACGCAAAGAGGTCTTTTAGTCGCAAAAGACCTTTTTGCTTTTCTGTGCTCCTGATACAAATTTTAAAATTTTTGGAAAAATTATTATTAAAATTTAAAATTTGGTATTAGGATAACAGAAACGCAAAGAGGTCTTTTAGTCGCAAAAGACCTTTTTGCTTTTCTGCGCTCCTGATACAAATTTTAAAATTTTTGGAAAAATTATTATTAAAATTTAAAATTTGGTATTAGGATAACAGAAACGCAAAGAGGTCTTTTAGTCGCAAAAGACCTTTTTGCTTTTCTGTGCTCCTGATACAAATTTTAAAATTTTTGGAAAAATTATTATTAAAATTTAAAATTTGGTATTAGGATAACAGAAACGCAAAGAGGTCTTTTAGTCACAAAAGGTCTTTTTTGCTTTTCTGTGCTCCTGATACAAATTTTAAAATTTTTGGAAAAATTATTATTAAAATTTAAAATTTTGTATTAGGATAACAGAAACGCAAAGAGGTCTTTTAGTCGCAAAAGGCCTTTTGTGCTTTTCTGTGCTCCTGATACAAATTTTAAAATTTTTGGAAAAATTATTATTAAAATTTAAAACTTGGTATTAGGATAACAGAAACGCAAAGAGGTCTTTTAGTCGCAAAAGACCTTTTTGGTTTTCTGTGCTCCTAATACAAATTTAAAAATTTTTAGAAAAATAATTAATAAAATTTAAAATTTGGTATTAGGATAACAGAAACGCAAAGAGGTCTTTTAGTCACAAAAGGTCTTTTTTGCTTTTCTGTGCTCCTGATACAAATTTTAAAATTTTTGGAAAAATTATTATTAAAATTTAAAATTTGGTATTAGGATAACAGAAACGCAAAGAGGTCTTTTAGTCGCAAAAGACCTTTTTGCTTTTCTGTGCTCCTGATACAAATTTTAAAATTTTTGGAAAAATTATTATTAAAATTTAAAATTTGGTATTAGGATAACAGAAACGCAAAGAGGTCTTTTAGTCGCAAAAGACCTTTTTGCTTTTCTGCGCTCCTGATACAAATTTTAAAATTTTTGGAAAAATTATTATTAAAATTTAAAATTTGGTATTAGGATAACAGAAACGCAAAGAGGTCTTTTAGTCGCAAAAGACCTTTATGCTTTTCTGTGCTCCTGATACAAATTTTAAAATTTTTGGAAAAATTATTATTAAAATTTAAAATTTGGTATTAGGATAACAGAGACGCAAAGAGGTCTTTTAGTCGCAAAAGACCTTTTTGCTTTTCTGCGCTCTTGATACAAATTTTAAAATTTTTGGAAAAATTATTATTAAAATTTAAAATTTGGTATTAGGATAACAGAAACGCAAAGAGGTCTTTTAGTCGCAAAAGACCTTTTTGCTTTTCTGCGCTCCTGATACAAATTTTAAAATTTTTGGAAAAATTATTATTAAAATTTAAAATTTGGTATTAGGATAACAGAAACGCAAAGAGGTCTTTTAGTCGCAAAAGACCTTTTTGCTTTTCTGCGCTCCTGATACAAATTTAAAAATTTTTAGAAAAATAATTAATAAAAATTTAAAATTTTGTATTAGGATAACAGAGACGCAAAGAGGTCTTTTAGTCGCAAAAGGCCTTTTGTGCTTTTCTGTGCTCCTGATACAAATTTTAAAATTTTTGGAAAAATTATTATTAAAATTTTTAATTTTGTATTAGGATAACAGAGACGCAAAGAGGTCTTTTAGTCGCAAAAGGCCTTTTGTGCTTTTCTGTGCTCCTGATACAAATTTTAAAATTTTTGGAAAAATTATTATTAAAATTTTTAATTTTGTATTAGGATAACAGAGACGCAAAGAGGTCTTTTAGTCGCAAAAGGCCTTTTGTGCTTTTCTGTGCTCCTGATACAAATTTTAAAATTTTTGGAAAAATTATTATTAAAATTTAAAATTTGGTATTAGGATAACAGAAACGCAAAGAGGTCTTTTAGTCGCAAAAGACCTTTTTGCTTTTCTGCGCTCCTGATACAAATTTTAAAATTTTTAGAAAAATTATTATTAAAATTTAAAATTTGGTATTAGGATAACAGAGACGCAAAGAGGTCTTTTAGTCGCAAAAGGCCTTTTTTGCTTTTCTGTGCTCCTGATACAAATTTTAAAATTTTTGGTAAAATTATTATTAAAATTTGAAATTTGGTATTAGGATAACAGAAACGCAAAGAGGTCTTTTAGTCGCAAAAGACCTTTTTGCTTTTCTGTGCTCCTGATACAAATTTAAAAATTTTTGGAAAAATTATTATTAAAATTTAAAATTTGGTATTAGGATAACAGAAACGCAAAGAGGTCTTTTGTTGCTCCTAATTAAATTTAGAAATTAGGCAACTAACAATACATTAGGGTGTATAACAAGTTGCATAGTTTACAAAACATTCTGTGCTCCTGATACAAGTTTTATTTTTTTTTAAAAGAAGAGAGAAATTTTAAAACTTTGGATAAGGAGCACAGAAAAACAAGAAAGACCTTTTGCGACTAAAAGACCTCTTTGCGTTTCTGTTATCCTAATACCAAATTTTAAAATTTTTCTCTTCTTTTAAAAAAAAATAAAATTTGTATCAGCACAGAATGTTTTGTAAACTATGCAACTTGTTATACACCCAATTGTATTGTTGGTTGCCTAATTTTTAAATTTAATCAAGAGCGTCAAAAGACTGTGTTTCTGTGATTCTAATACAAAAATTTTAAATTTGTATCAGAAAGTGTAAAATTGTATTTTTCTGATTAATTAAAAGAAATATTATTTATCATTCGGCTCTACTTGACTTTGAATAAATAAAACACAAATAAACAAATAAAAATTTATTAAAAATTCAATGGAAAAAGAAGAATATCATCTCTACATACTTAATAAATTGAAAAACGCCTATTATTTCATTATTTTATTGACATACATTCCTAGGATATTACGGTATAGAAAAAATACATACATGGGGGCTGCCGGGCAGAGAGTAAGCTAAAAGTAAAAGACAAGATTGACAATACAGTGACAGGTGACAGATAAAATATAAGCCAAAGAACACAAAAAAAGAGAACACGCTTTAGTGTAATCTAAGCAATTAAAATATAATGTCGCCATTTTTACGTTTTGTTTGTTGCACACAATTTACCTTTTTATTTAATAATTTACAAATTTTTATTTCAATTAAAAAACAAGCGATTGATTTGAATTAGAATTGATATTTGAAATCTTAAAATTGCTTATATTTATATACAAACAACATTTTAAACCGTAAAAATGGCCGCGTTATTAGTATTAAATGTGTATTTGTTAAAGCTTACACTCTTGTGTTTTTCAGTCTATGGTTTAAAATCTGTCACTGTCATTGTCAAAAAATTATCAAATAATTCAATTTTTTACTGGCTATAGAATTATATAATTAAGAAATTCTAGCGTTTTCGTCTTTAAAATCGAAATGGAAACATTTTTTCTCATATTGCGGTTAACAATCACTTAAGCAAACCGAAGTCTGGAAATAGTCGATTCTAAAGGTTAGGTCCTGGAGTCCCAAGAATAAATTTTTATTAATATGCAAGCATGCCATAGTTCTACAGTAGTACAATGTTTTTCTGATAAGTCTATATCGGTTATCCTATATTGTGCCCATTAACACTTTTGGGGGTACAGATTGTAATGTTATAACTTTGGCTATAAGCGTAATACAAAAATTGAGGTACATTTACTCTTTCAACAGCTTCTATGCTCCACCGAACTCTTACTATTTTGTTTACATACATTCCTAAAATATGAGGAAAAAATTCATGGGGGCTGCCGGAATGAGATTGACAAGCTAAAAATCTAAAAGCAAATGTCAAGATTGACAATGACAAGTGACAGATAAAATAACATGAGGATTAACCAGAGAAAAAAAAGAAAACACGCTTTAGTGTCCAGCAAAAAATTAAAACAAAGTGTGGCCATTTTTACGTTTTGTTGAGTACACAACAAAATTCATTCATATCTATCAGTTGTAACAAACATATTTCAATTAAAAAACAGCATCATTGTTCAGACTACAGTTGGTAAAAAACATTTGTTTATATTAACCTCACACCCTTAAAGTTGCAATTAATTTTGACAATAAACAGCATTCTTAAACCGTAAAAATGGCCGCGTTTATAATATTGCAGGCGCACCTGCCAAAACGCAATTTTCAGTTTTATTCTCTTCTTCTCTCTGGCTTTTCATCTGTCATTGTCAAAATGACTTAAAAAAATTAAATTTATTAATGAATTACAAATTATAATTATGAAATTGTAGCTATAAAATTGTTTGTTTTATAAATTTTTTAAAAATAAATCAAATTAGACCTTTTTTTTAAATTTTGCTGCTACGTGGTTTTTATGTTACGTGGTAAAAAAAAATATTTTTAAATTTTTTTTATTAAGATAAGGCTTAAAATCAAATTTTGGTCTAAGAAATGTCATTTGCTTAAAATTCAATTTAAAAGCTTTTGTTTGGCCATTTTTAATAGTGCAAGAACAGAATTTATCTGTTTAATTTTTTTTACCCGTTGAGCAAAAACAACGGCTAAAAATGTATTACATACTTGATAACCCAACAATCCTAAATGTAGCGAGAATTGCAAAGAAGTCAATATTTGTTCAAAAACTCAAATTCGAAAATTGTAATTTTTAAATAATTTTGCATAAATTATACGCTTAGTACGCTTGCGCAATTAAAATATAATTGACATATGTCAATAATGTCACCTGTCAACCTGCCACTTCTGTCAGATTCACCAGTATTTTCCAAAAGTGTGCCGTATTAAATAGGTAATTTACCAATTATGATGTATAATAAATAAAAAAATTGTTCTAAGTTTAATTGTAATTAAGTAAATAATAATTAAAAGTTTAAATTTGTAATAAATAATTATTCGGAAGAAGAAAGAAACTTTTTTTTCTGAACAACCGTCTGACATATATCTATAAAAAACCTCGTTTTTTTTAAACGGAATGTGTATTTTTAGTTCTATTTTATTTATTTTTTGTTAATATTGTAGAGAATGTGAGATTATATAAGTTTTTATTTTTAGCTAACTTTGTTTATTTTTTTTAGGAGTATGGCCGTGGCGGTGGCCCTAAACGAATTGACCGACTTGGATTTGCTTAAACGCTTTCTATATACTGGTGTTGTCGATAATTATTTTATTGGGCCCAATATAAGACAGCCCGGTGTTAGAAAATTTTGGCCTCGCTGCTTTATCGATGATTATATTCGCTCTGTGGTCGAAAATCCAAATTTTTCGGCTATTATGGATGCTGCAAACGAAAGTATTGATTTGGTAAATCGTGAAACGATTTTTACAGTTATTGCCAGAATTTTAAAATCTGGTAGCGTCCATCTGGAAGAAAAAACAGCCACAAAAACAATGCTTTTTAGATATATGAAAACCGATAAAGATTTTTTTCAATTTATTAAAGTTTATTCAAATATGTATCGTAGAATGAAAACGGATAAAAAAAAATTTCCAACAGTACTCAAAAAAATCGCAATTAAGTGGTATGAAGAAAAAACCCCAACGGAATTAGCAACAATGGTAGCAAAACGGCTGAGCTACCATAGATGGACACATAAAAATGTATTCAAGCTCTGCCACATTAAAACAAAAGATCCTGGTACGTACCATATTTAAATTGCTGAAGGTTTTTTAAAATTGCCGCCAGATCAATGTGCTGCGTTCGAAAATCATTGCCAAACTCTGACGCTAGTTTTTCATTATTTAACACTTTAATATTAATGTGAACTTAAAATTGCGTAGCATGCCACTAATAATAATTCATGATTAATTGACAAAATAGTGAGTGATGATAAATGACTCACTCTTTTTTTAAGAAATAAAGTTATATATTCATTCTAAACTAAACTATGTATAGTGTACTTTTTTTAAAAATTGTGTGGTGTCAAAATCTGTCAAAAATTAGTAGCGTAAAACGCAAATTAATATACCGGATGTCTCAATGAAAGTAAATCCACTTCAGATTTTTCCTTCAAATAGGTGATAGATTAATTTAAGGGAACATAATTTGAAGTAAATTGACGCTAAAAGAAAGAAGCCCTAATCTTAAAAGGCTTTTTATAACGTAGCATGATATAAGAGTAGTTCGAGAAAAAAATTAATTTTTACTATAATATTGGTTTTCTAATAATTATAATTTGCAAACCGACCAATTTTAGTTATATATATTTTTCCAGAGAAAGAACTTGTAATTAAATACGCACTTTTTGGTCTAACGTCAGAGCATGATGAGGATAATGAAATTAATACTATTTTAAAACAGCATCATCAAATGCGTAAGTCCGAGGATCAAGAAGTGACTGTAGCTTTAATCCCACCCTTGGAGGGCAATGGACGACAAATCAGTTCTCGATTGAATTCTAATCGAATGGTGCTTGTTTTTGATTTTTTAATTTCTAATGCGAAAACTATTTTTAGGTTTTGGAGCAAATATTTAGTTTTATGAGTCCTAGAAAAATTTTAAAAAATCTCAAAAAATTGGAAAAGTTACGTTTTCTGGATGATAATTCTTTTCAATTAAAGCTTCGTTCTATTCTCACGACGACTGAGGGCGTTAGGGAAGGTCGACTACACCCTTTAGAAGTGTTTATATATTTAAAACGTTTTGAGACTGGCGGGCGGTGGGTATTTTCTGACATAAATAACACTAGTGCATGTAATAAATAAATTTTTAGGCCACTTGACAAGAATTACATCAAGCACCTTGAAGAACAACCAGGTGGAGCCGCCCTTATAGCTAAGGCAAACGAACCGCAGAAACCTCGAGAATATGAGAAATTAACGCGGAATATAAACTCTTGCTTAACAGAGTCTTATAGAAACATTAAGAAAGGCTGCCGTCAAGTTCTAATCACCCTTGATGTTACCCCAAAAATGGAACAGTACTGCCATCTGTCAAGAATTGAGACCTTCGACGCAATGTCGGCTATTGTTAGTTATTTTCAAAGACAGGCATCGTTTGTCAAAGTCGCTATTTTCGAAGCGGATTATATTAGAGATGTCGCTTTAAGAAAAGGGCATGATGTCGTAGAAAGACTAAGGGGCTATAATTCCCCATATATCTCCCCTGTTGCCCCCATTCAACACGCTCTTGCAAAGAAAAAAAAATATGATGTATTTATTAATATTATGGCTTGCGAGTGGGCACAGCTAGTTCCCCCTCGCGGATCGGACCAGCCGCCAATGAACATTAAGGAAACTTTAAAAAAATACAATTCACAAATGAAAACAGATGCAAGGTATGTATGTTTTTTAATGTTCATAATGTACAGTGGCACTCCTTCATCTTCTTAATTAAAGTCTATACAAAAACCGAAAAAAAATCTCTAAAAAATTAGAAAAGTGGCTTTCGTTTAATTCTAGATTGAGTTTTAACTGTTCCAATTCAAATATAATATTAGAAATCTTCAGAGAGCCAAGATTAAAAAAAATTAAATGAATTTTAAAAGCGAGGATTTTGGTGCTAATCTACTTTATATTTTAGATTGGTCCGGATGTTTTTGGGTGGTCACTATAAAGGCACCCAAGCTCAGGAAGTTGGAAAAAATATTTTAACAATTTCCGGTTTCGAGGCCGAAGTTCCAAAAATTCTAGACGCATTTTGTACGAAAACATTTGCTTAATGAATGGACATTCGGAAAATTTAGATTTAAGTTACCAGCTTTTGAAAGAGATCGAATGCATTTCGAATATATTGTTAATTTTTATGGAAGTTTTTTATGAATAAAAGGCCAAAATCAGGGTTTTTTGTGTGCCTTATCGACGAAATTGTTTTCTACTTTTTATAGATTAGATTGTTACGAAAGGATGTTTTCGTTCTTGTTTTTTTTTTATATCGGTGATAACGTTGAAAATTGTGAATATTCTATTTAAATTATTATTATTATTATTAAAGAATTTTTGGCTTTATTTTTGATACAACATATCAATTTTTGAATGACTATTAATAAATTAATGCTATTATATTTTATTTTTTTATTTACGAATCCCTCCTTTTCCTAAATTTTGTTTTATTTAAGGCCAGTTTTTACAAATTCATGCCTTTTGATGATACTACGAATATTAAACTAGTAAACTACTTTTGTCAACGATACAAATAAATCGTGATTCATCATTAAAAAGATGGAGAATACCTTTATTACACCATCCAAAAGATCAAAGTATTTGTCTGAGAACAATGCAATTGCCGTTTCTGGGTTAGAATGAGAAAAAGACTGCAAGATTTCATTTATAGAAAACTTTCTACGAAATCCTAATAAGACCAAAACATCTTGGAGTTTTGCTTTCACATAAAACGCCCGTTCTAAGTTGAAATAATTTATGGACATTTATTATTATTTTTTATCATTTGATGATAGCACCAACACATACGTTTCTATAAGAAACACCTATAAATATAATCCTACCCTTCACACCCACTCTTCGCGTGACTTATGAACAACCTCCCTTTTGAATGCATATATTTGGCTCGCAACATACAAAACGTCGCTGCTCTCGCTTACTTTCTCCTTATATTTCTTCTTCGCTTTAATATTATTTTTATTCCGTGGACAATGTACGCAGCACTTGTGTCCGGGCTCTTCCGCTTTCCGTTCTTTTTTTTTTCGTGATTTCATTTTGGGCATTCCCGCCAAAATACATTGCTGAAGAAGTAATCGATCAGCCTCGGTTAGTTCGGTAGATTCTCGGTTCGCTGCTGGGCCTCCTAATGTTAGATTTTTATTTTTTGGCATTCCAGATAGAATACATTGACGTAGAAGGGCATGTTCGTCTTCTGTAAGATCGGATGTGGAATCGGTTTTTTGGGGTTGTTGGGAAATCTGACATTTTTTCATTCCCTCGACAATAATTTGATGTAGGGCAAGTTTTTCTTTGTAGGTGAGATGAGAAGTGGTTGAAGTCGGTTTTGAAGATAATTTAGTCATACCAGATAATATACATTCTTGTAAGAGCTCTTCTTCATCGGAAGACGAATCTGATGAAGAAAAAGAAGAAAGAGATGACGAATCATCACTCAGGATTGCTTCCACTAAAACAAAACGAATGAAGAATTGGAAACCATAGATACTAACATACCATTTGACTTAGAAGATGATCCTTCTTCTGCCTCATGCCCTGCATTGGATTTTTCTGCAATCTTTGCCATTCCAAAACGTACACATTCTGCTAATAATCCCTCATCATCATCATCATCACTATTCGGATCATCCAAGTCAGATAATTCAAAACAAGAACCGGCATAACTTAGAATTGCGGGAGTATCCTCTGTACAATAACTTTTGACAGCATCCACCTCATTTTTTTTCTGAATATATTTATTATTAGCCATTCCAAAGTTTATACAGTTCGCTAAAATATCGGCATCTTCGTCATCATCATCATCATTTGAAGCTTCCTCTTCTTGATTTTTTGGGTTCTCGATTTTTTTCGGCATACCAGCTAAGATACATTCTTGAAGAAAAGCTTCTTCAGATTCGTGGGAAGCGTCACTCAAATATGACTGACTTGAATGATGTGAAAGACGATCTGATAATTCGAAATTTTCGTTTTCGTCTGCAATAAAAATGAACAATGTAGGACACGCGTCGTCTTCTTTTCAAGCTCTTCAGTTACATATACAGGGCGCAAGACAATATCAAAATAGATTGTTAATTACCATAAGTAATTTTAGATTAATAAAAAACATTATTAACCCAATTAATTGATTAATCAGGTACAATTTTGACATTTTCTCTAGTTATAGTTTGTTTAAAGTCAGGCACAACCTGACCTAATAATAATTTTAGAACCCCCTACTTAAGAAATTAAAGCATTTTGAGCCATAATGCCATCATGCCATGAAAATTCAAATTATTATTTATAATTATTGAAATGCAAATATTACTTTTAATGTCACCAAAATAAGACCTCGCTCTGCCTTAAACTAGACTTGTTTAATAAACGGACTTCTTACATAAATAGTTATTATGTTCATAATTTGTTTAGGCTTTTTTTTAAACTATAACTCACCTGCTGGCTCCGGATTTGAGGAAAAGCTTGGTTGTTCCTCCAATTTTCTAAAAAAAATATTATGTAATTTGTATTAATAATTTTAGTTTGTAAAATATCTACCCTTGATCGTCTCCATTTTGTAAATGTTCTAAATTACTATTTGTCCCATTGATACTTTTTTCATTCCCTGGCATTGACAACAAACTCAAGTCAGAATGAGAGCCGGCATGACTTAAAATTGCTGGTGTATCTTCAGTACAGTAGGTTATAATCTAAAAGAAATAATATTTTAATTTACATAATTTTGTGCAATACATTGTGAGGGAGTTGTAGCCCAAAAAAAGCTAGTAAGAGGTGAGAAAAATAAGCAAATAATTTCTTCTAATAGCCTAGACGAGACACTTTAGTAATCTTTTCGTTCATTAATAAAATGTGACCATTGTGTTGATTAAGTGAAGATCTATGACATAACAAAAATTAACGATAAAAAGTTGTCAACACTAGCAAAAATTTAACCGATAAGGTCTGCTGCACGTTGTTTTTTATCACTCAGAAAAAATTGTCTTGTCGTATGACAAGCGAACAATATAACATATTTTGTTCTTATTTGAGCTCATCAGTCAGATATAGATCTACTCAATCAACCAAAAAACGTATTCAAAAACGTTTTATCTGACCAAATAATTTGAATATCATTAGTAAAGATATGAACCACAAATAATTTTTAAAAATGTTCCACGGGATAAATTTACTTACCGAATCGGATGTAATATCAGTTTTGTCTTTGCCAGCACCCAATTGACTGTATCTATTATTTTTCATTCCAAAATTGATACACTCCGCCAAAATATCATCATCCTCTTCATTTTCCGACAAATCCTCCTTTTTACCAACTTCTCTGGCTTCTCCGATTAGACTACTTAAACTTGTGGCAGTGGAAAACTGCAGAGGCGTTGATTCTATTTGAAAGTTTTTCACAGCATCTTCAAAAACATCACCAGACTCTTCATTGGCCCCATCACACTTTTCAGGGAATACAATAGCATTGGGCCGAGGCTTTGGACTAGGCGGAATGGTTTGTGACGGTGAATCTGGTAGTTCACTTGGTGATATAATTCCACTGGTCAATCGGCTAAAATCAGACACAACAGAGCTTCGGTCATCTTGAATGGAAGCTTGCTCGATACTGTCGAGCGAACCCAAACTACTAGAGCGGGAAAACATCAAAGGAGTTTCCTCTACATAATTAACAACTGGTTCAAATTTGACCGCTTTTACTTTAATTTGATTTTCTTTAGTTTCGGTTTTATGGGAATTAAGCGATCCACAACTGTCGACTCGAGAGAAATAGCCTGGGGTTCCTTCATCGCAGTAGTTTATTGGCTTGTCTGGCGACATCAGTCCAGAGCTGAATGTTGATTTTATTTTATCGGAAGTTTTCTTAGCAGATGCTTTGGTACCTTCACGCAAATCAGACATGGAAGTTGAGGTGGAGAAATTGAATGGAGTTTCATAGGGGGTATCTTCTGTACAATAAGTTTTAACCGTATCGTTGTTCATTTTATCGCCACATTCCTCAATGTCCGAATCATCTTCAGCGTATCTAAGTGCATAATCAGTCGGCTGATCCAAATCAGTCTCAGCATATAGAGGAAAAGAGAAATTTTTGGCTTGTTTATTAGTTTCTCCATATTTCTTACTGAAGTCAATTGGTTGATCGGTAGTGTCATCTTCACTCACCAAAAGATTCGGTAAACTCAATGTAGGCCTCAACGGAACCTTTACAACCCTTTTGTTGATTTCCAAATTCGAAAATGCAGTCAAAAGACCCATCATTTTAGGTCGAAACTGGGGGCTGCTGATTGTTTATGTTTCTTGACAGGTTAAAACGCCATTTTGTAGAATGTCGGTAAAACAGTAACCGGCAACATTTTCTGACAGCTCTTTCTTTCAGTATCGTCAATGTTGCCAAATTGTGTATAAATAACTTAATTTAAATACTCTATATTTAAAAAAAAGCCTAATATTGTTAATAAAACATTATACTGCATATGTACATGCATGTCAACAAGAAATTACGCCCTAGATTTAAGAATATTTGCAAAAACTTTGAGCTTATGTAGTTTTAGTAAAAAACATGACTTCGTAACCATGTCAACAATATAGGTTAAGTCTTCCTCTATTTAGACGTATTATAAAACTGTACTAATAATTATAAAAAGTTTGGCAATCTGTACTAAAGTTGTGTCATTTCAAACCACTACAAAATCTACACTAACTACATAAAAACCCATATTTTGATAGAGGTGTGTGACTGTTGTCAATGTATTCATAAATATCAAAATATAACTACATAAAATTAATAAATAACTTAAGGTAGGCCTAGAAAGCTTGATTTTTAAGACCAACAGCTAACCCAATAATGCTGCCAGCTAATTTAGCAGCTGTCATGGGGGTGGCTTGAACTGTAGCCCTATCATCATCCGGCATCATTTTATCAGCAACATGCCTATACACCTCTCCATTAGCATTGACATAAAATGTAGAAAATCCATCAAACCAGCTAAAAATAAATCGATTATTTCTAATAAATAAAAAATGTAGCTTAGGCCACTTACACTTCCGGTTTATTTGACATCATATTGCGATAGTCCCAAAGCCTGTACTTCCAAAAATTCACAAAGATCCGAAAGCCACTAATACCCCGAATTTGCCATCTGATCTTAATTGTGGAATCTTCAGGATGTTTGGTCATTTTCAACACCTCAATTGTTACAAAGGCAAATTTTATGTGAGCTACTGTACGCAAAAAAGCGATCTGTTTTACGTATGAGTATAAACCTCTGCAAAAAAATAGAATTAGACCAAATGACAACTTACGTGTATATTGTATAAGTGAGACGGCAAGCAAATGATTATAATTTTCATAACAAAATCTTGCCGTCCTATGATTGACTACTTTGCTCAATTATTTTCCTTGATATTTGATAAGGAAAATTTATAGTAACTCACACTGTTGTAATGCCTCTAATATTGTTTTCAAATACTACATCTGGATGATAAATGCTATAATCCATAGGTTGTATAAATAACTTGGGAATAGTAGTCCTAAGAACGTCGAATACTCGACTTAATTTTTCAGGATCCGGCCTATTTGGTAAATCTTCAGATTTGCTATCATCACTATACAATACAATGCCTTTATCCAAAGACCTGTGAGCCCTAAAAATCCCATTACTTACTATTGTACCTCAACCACACAGACCTCTTACTCAAAATCTGACAATTCCTGATAATTACTTATATGAATTTTTTCTACTACATCTCCTGGACACTCCCTATTGAGAGAAGCTATTTTATGTTTGCAGGGCTGCGTGGAATACTACAAAAAACCATATTAAAAAAGTGAGGTTATGTCACTCCCAAAATTATGGAAAAAAGAGAAAACTTCCAATTGATTCAATTTGATATTGAAACTACAAACCTGCTCCAAATAATCAAGCCTATTTGAGACCACACTAGCACATCTTTGGAGTGTTATCACATGATTTCGTGGAGTTATATACGGTGTCAAAGATGCTAACTTGGTAGAAATGTGACGAAAACAAAGTGCCATTTTTATATAAATTACGTAAAATTCATAAAACTGAATTAATCTTGATATAACATTCCCAAATGTTTGTTTAATCGTTGAATTTCTATTTCATATTAATAGCCGCACCATTCGACTCGCAAAAATTAAATAAAATGTGTCTGTGGCTTTCCGAGAACATGCCTTATATGTCATAATTGTCAAAATATTGCAAAATGGCAGTGGCTCAGATATGCATTTATATAATAATATAGTGCGATCAAACATAGCTCCATAGATCAAACAAATATTTAAAAAATAAAATTATAATTTAAAAAAAAATTAAAATAATATAAAATTGTAGTCCATTATTGTAAATCAATATACAAATTATTTTCACATATTTTTCAAAAATAATTAATAATAGTTAAAAAAGTCATTAAAAAAAAATAATAAAAAATAATTAATAAAAGTTAAAAAACCTTGGAAAGCATACCCTTGTGTCAAAATATTGTGGCTCAGATTAACAAATGTTATGTATTTCTATACTACAAATAAAAATTTTTTCTAATAATTATGCTTTATTTATGAAGTACTAGCTGACCCGGCAAACTTCGTACCGCCTTAGCGTAAATTTGATGCACTACTTTATTTTGTATAGCTGACCTATCTTATGTATGCGTACCTATTCAATTTGAACTGGAATCTATAATATCCTCCATATAAAAATGAATACCTATTTCCCTGGTCTCGTCATACCTGAGAAAGACTTTACTAATTTTATTAAATATTGTCCACCAGTGCCTCCTCCACCCCGCCCGCCGCGATGCCCGGCGCGCTTTTCAGACTGCATCGCAAACAACGGCCACGGCGCTATGGCGGTTTTGTTTACTATTTGAATTTTTTAATTCGTAATATCTTTTGAATGGAAAGTCCAATTTAAATACTTTAAAAACTATTTTATAGGTAGTTAAATGGTCTTGACCATAAAATAATTTATTTGGATAAGGATTAATATAAACACATAAATAGCATGGTTTAAATTTGGTTAGCATTTTCATTAATGTTTAAAATGAAAAAAGTTGTTGTAGTGACATAACTACAATAGTTGGACATATGCTACAGCGGAGTTTTTTGTAGACATTATGATGTTCTTCAATATTGTTGTACATTATTTTGTTCTATCGCTAATAGTTTCGGCAGCGCATTCGACGAAAGACATTTTAAGACTCATTTTTCTACACCTTCGGTTACATTGTTCCAATTTTACCAAGGATCCCTAATTTTTGAAAAAAATGTAGCCTATGTCAAATAGGAAGAATGTAGCATTCTATTGGTAAAAGAATTTTTTAAATCGGCCCAGTACTTTTTGAGCCTATTCATTACAAACATACAAACATACAAATCTTTTCTCTTTATAATATTAGTGTAGATGTATAAAATTATTATAAAATTTAAAATATTTTTTTTTTAATAATTTGAGTTTGTAGTCTACTACTGTAAATTAAATAACAAAAAACTTTCATACATTTTTCAAACACATTTAAAAAAAGTTAGGTCAGGTTGGCTGTAGCTTCTCAAAAACAAAATTTTATGACAAGATATTGTGGCTCAGATTAATACATATTATAAAAAAAATTCAGTTATATACTGCAATTATAAAAAACATTATGCTTATCAAAATTTGCAGATTTTTTTTTAATAGTTTGAGAATGCGGTTTCTATCGTAAAACCAATTTTTCCAAAAAAAATAATAAAATTTTTAGAACGGGTGAAAGTCAAATTAGGTCAGGTCAGGTCTAAGCGCACCAAGTAAAAAATGCTGTTTTTAGGTTAAATAAAATACAAATTTCGTTGCAGTCTAAAGTTTCACTATTTAAACAAAAAGTCTTAAAAAACAAACAAACTATTAAACTCGTACTGTATTATTTAGTTGGAGTAAATTGAGCTACATAAAAACGTCAAATATAAACGTCTGTCAATCACCAAAAACAAGGTTAGGTCAGGTCAGGTCAGACTACCGACTTGACAAGTTAGACATTATTAACCAATTAAACACTGCAAAAAATTGTAAAACAAAAATTTGACGTTTTGTAGACCTACTTTTTTATAAATTTGATAGTATGTATATACTTTTACTTTCTGAAAAAAAAAGAGTTAGGCAATAACTATTAGAATTATGCAGATTAATCTAATAAAAAATTCCGTATCTTTCAAGACTATTCAGACTATATGCTTTATAAATATTGTTTGAGTTTGATTGACTTCTCTATAGATTGACAACGAATTTATTCCTAACTTCTACTTTTGTGGCATTAAGAAATTTTCCAGTAGCTTCTTTCGTGAACACTTTTTTAGCAACAGACTGAGGATGTTCGGGCAAAATTTCCAAATAGATAATTTGGTCTACCACCAGCTTGAAGTTTTGAGTTGATTGGGAGTTTATTTGCCTAAAAATTAACTGTCAGACTATATAGAGCTTTTTTATAATGCTTACGCGTATGTTAGAGTGGTACCATTCACATCAATGCTGACATAGGTATAATCGTGTGAGTTTTGGTACTCAAAACTGTTTGTATCATCTAAATATAAAGTACCATGCGCAATATTGTTCTAAAAATTAAGCATTATCTTTATTTAGATAAAATACTTAAATTACTTTAGATTGGCAAAATAGATGGTACTTTCTGCAGTACATCTACCTGATGACTTTCAAATAAATCAAAACAACGCTGTAGTAGATTCTGCTTAGACAATCAAAAAATATTTTGCGAATCTTTAGTAATTGTAATGTTGGTGAGAATGAGAATAGCTTATTACTTCATCTGGGATAACATATAATGTAAGCCCATATTCTTGCATTACTGCACTGCTAGACCCTATGGTTTCTTTCCGAACTATTACACTTCCTCGTCTGTAGAACACTGGAATCTTAAATTAAAACATGGCATAGTTGATTAAACACAAAATTATATTTACAGAATCTAAGGTAATTGAAACGTTTTCGGATTTTCCACCATTATAAACATCTTTTTCTTCTATAGAAATCCACGTACTGTGCTCTCCTGGGAAGTAAACATTGACTGATGTGGCATTACTGTCAGTAACAACTCGTACTAAAATGTCTTCTCCAACTAACAATTCATTATCTATAGATAATGTATTTAAATCTTGTGGATATTGATAAAAGAGTGGTTTTATCACCGGATCTCCATACAAATAATGTTCAAAAAACTTAGTATACCAATATGGTAAATGCTGGTACCTTCTTCCTATTGCATTACGAATCCTTTCTCGTACTTTTTCGCTAAATAGGTACGGTTCTCGTCTAGGAACATCTTTTACAGAGTGGCCTCGGAAAAATGGCAGCCAAGCACCAGCTTGGTACCATCTCTGCAATAACTCCTCGCTGGGAGTACCAAAAAATCCTCCAACGTCAGCACCGCAAAATACAATTCCTGCAATGTTTGAGTTGAGGCATTGCTTAAAGCTGGCTTCTAAATATTGAAAATCTGCACTGTTATCGCCAGTCCAAATGGCTGCATATCGTTGGCTGCCGGCAAAATGAGAGCGAGTTAAGACAAAGGGGCGCACTGTGAAGTTGTCACGTTCCAAAAGTGCGTTGTACGTGGCCATAGTCTGAAAAATATCAAAAATTGCGCTTTCTGTAAGTGTATTTTATCGTAATTTATTTTTTTTTATTTTGTCCGCATAATCTTTTTTCTCTTATAGATTTCTACATGTTTTTTTACGTCTTTCGTCCGTTCATATTTTTTACATTTTGGTTATGTTTCATTGTTTTACGTATTATATTTCACTATTAGACGTTTTCTTTATTCTGTTTATTTATTTAGAAAAAAAATACTTTTCTAAAATTTGTATTTTTTTTTGTTTATTTTAATTTATTTTGACCATATTTTTTTAACAAAATATGTTTTCATTTACTTAGTAATATTAAATATATTGCCATACTTTTCATAATATAGTTATTAGCAAAAATTTTTTCTCTCTTTGTATGCCTCTTGTGGCTTTTTTCCTATTTTACTTATTCTTTTAACATTACTTTTATCCATTTGTTAAAATATTCGATTATAAAGTAATTTTTTTTTAATACATTTTTTTTTAGTTATAGCTTCATTTGTTTATAATTGATCTTCCTCTTTCTTTTGTCTTGATTCTCCTTGTCTTTTACTCATTATTTTAACATTTATTAAAAGAATTTTTTTTACACGCGTATTTTGTTAGCATGTTTATTTTTTTTAGCAACTGTTTTATCTATGTTCTTGTTGATTTTTTTTCTACTAACTCTTTTCAAAATTGATTCATATTTTGCCTATCTATTTTTTTAAATTTATTTTTAGTAGTAGTTTATCTATCTTTTGTTGCTCTTTTTCTTACTCTTTCTTTTAAACATTTATTCACATAGTTTCTATTTTATTTTTTTTGTGCACGCATAATTGCATTTGTTGTTCTGTACATGTTTTATTTAATTTTTGTTGTTTTCTTCTCTTTATTTATTTTAATTTGCTTTTGTAAGTTTATTGTATATATATTATTTTTAAATGCTTTTCATCTGTAATAGTTTTATCTGTTTTCCGTTGCTACTACTTTTTTTTGCAACTTTTTTCCGTTACCTTTTCCAACATTTGTTTATTATAGTTAAATTTGTTTTTTGTGCAAAGGTTGGATTTTTTTGTATTTATGTATGATCATTATAAAACTTTTTTTCCTCTAAATTTTGTTAGTAATAATTTAGTACTTTTTGTTGCGGTTTTTTCCACGTTTTCACTTATTGTTTTTAATATTAATTTATATTAATTGTAATTCAGTGTTTGTTGCAAGCATATTTGCTAATTATTTTGTTGTTTTTTGTTGCTCTTTCTCATTTTATTCATTTTGTTTTTCATTTAAATTTTACTTTAGACACATTTTTGTTATTTTCTTCTCAAGATTTTTTTACTTAATTCAGTAATTGTTTCATCTGTTTCTTGCTGCTTTTCTTCTCTGTTTGACTAATTTTTTTAACACATTTTCTTACACTTTTCAAGTTCTTATTCTCTTTTTAACCGACTCAAAAAAAGAAGAAAGATTTCCATTCGACTGTATTTTTTTATGTGTGTTACTTCTACTAACTTTGTGTGTTACTAACTTTTTTCTGGGTAAACTGATTTTAATAATTATTTTTTTATTTGAAAGCTGGTGCTTTTCATTTAGTCCCATTTGAATTTGATTACAATCTGACCAGTAGTTTTTGCTTCTTTTCGACCTATACTTTTGACACATTGATTACGAAAATTTGTAAAAAATTAAAAAAATAATTAAAAATAATTTATTATTTAATTATTTTGTCTATTTATTTAGTTATTCACGTACTTTGGATCCATAAATAAATAAATAAAAATTAATTAAAATTTAATCATATTGAAAACGGTTTTTTCCATATTTTTAATTTGCATTATTTATTTATAATTTTTCTAGTTTTTCTGCACAAATATTTCGTTTTATTTTTTTTATAAATTTTTTAGTAATCCTTCTTATTATCTTATTTATTTGCTGTTGGTTGCTATCTTTGTTTTACTTAATTCTTAACAATATTCTATATTTTTTTTATATCATTTTTTTACAAACATACACATTTTGTTTTTTATAATTTTTTTTAGTAATAGTTTTATCTGTTTTCTCTCCTTTATTTTATATTTTGTATATTTTTTCCAGTTTACTTTTTTTTGTAGCAGCAGCCATACTATAGTTATTGTACTTACATTAAGATATCCGTAAATATTATGAATTTCTTTATGCTTGACTCCACCATCATGCAAAGAGTCAGCTGGTAATGTCATTTCTAAGCTATTATCAAAAACAGACGGTTCATTCATATCATTCCAAATCCCAGCAAGCGTTGGAGTACTATTCACAAAATTCACATAATCATAGCTAATTTTGATAATCTGGTGAACATTAGGATTCAGGAAATCTAAATATGAGCTGATTCCAGGCCAACAGGGTCCAGTAAAATCAGTACCATCTGGATTTTTTACAAACAATTGATGACGTTCTCCGTTATCAAAAAGAAAATAACCATTTTCAACTTTGACGTGAGGATCTATAACAGCAACTAGTTTTCGGTTAGTCGCATTAATTGTCTTTTGCATTTGTAATGGATCGGAGAAATTGGTTGGGTTCCATGTAAAATATTTGTACCCATCAGTATAATCTATATCTAACCAAATAGAGTCTAACGGAAAATCATATTTATCAAAATTGTTAACAACGTCAATAACGTCTTCCTGGGTCTCATAACTATAGCGAGATTGGTGGTACCCTAAAGACCACAATGGTGGCAAATTAGCAGTACCCGTTAAAGTCGTAAACTGTCTAACTACATCCTTGGGAGTAGGTCCTAACAAGAAAAACAAATCTAAAGAGCCTGTATCAACCATAAAATATCCACTATTATTTTGAATTTCAATCCACTGCTCTGCAGCATTGTGAAGAAAAACCCCACTGGTACCATTTGGTCTAAAATTCTTAAAATGACTAACAAATTATCCTAACATTTTTTTTACCCATGTCCATATAGAACTGGTACTGCACCATACAAAGCCATTGGTGAGTTCAAATCATAAAAAGCCACATCTAAACTTTTTAAACGATATGGATCAGTACCACCAGGTTCTGTATTTCTCAAAGCCAAATTATCACAATGCTGAGGTATTCCATACAATTGAACAGCTTCTGGATATTCAACTCCAAAAGTAAAAAAGGCATGAGTTGTATTCTATTAAATTAATTTATGAACAAAGAAAAAATTCGAGTAAGTATTAACCTGTGTCATATCAAGACGTTGACCATCAAAAACCAGACTGGTAGTACCATTTTGTGATATGCTAATTTTTAAAGGTTTTTCAATGTTGATAGTTGCATTATCAGCGGTGGTTATTACTATTTGGTTGTCTAAAGTGTCTACATTAATAAACGCTTTTTTTGGAGGAGATATTTTAACTAAGACATCTTTTAATTGGTAACGAGTACTATTAATTTCAGCAATTTGCAATCGAAAGATTTGATCAGAGTTTTGCGATATATTTAGTGTTAAATTGGTACCACCTTGTAAGTTTTGTAAAATACCAGTAACTGTTACTAATTTATCCCATTTGATAGATGAAATGTCTAAAAGGTACCTTTCAGCGGGTTTTTGTGTACGAAGTTGTCTAAAAATATGACATAATTGATAATACTTGATCTATTGTGACTTACGTGCAAATGGGTACTCGTGAGCAATTTTTAAAGGTACCATGGTCTGCGCCCTCGACCACAATTTTTAGTAGAACCACTCCTAAAAATAGCAGCCACACGAAGGTTGTCATGTTTACTAACTGAGTTTAACAAAGTCTATTTTTGTTTCTGATGATAAACAATTATCAGTATCATAACAGAATTGTAGAGTACTTACTTAATAATGAAATAAACTAAATAATGCTATTAGTTTTATCAACACTTAATGTGTTTTTTGGAAATTAACTCTTAAGGCCAGTACACACTCGTGAAACAATGTTGCGCTATTATTAGTTTATATGTCTCAAAATCCGCTCAACATGTGCACAAGTGTGTACGAGGCTTTAGGAATAGGATCTGAGGCACAACAAAATAATTTCTAAAAGACACATGGATCAGGAAGATAGGATAGAAATTATGCCAGTTAAAATGCTCAATTGTCAAAATTTGTCTGTCAGAGTCACAAATTAGTGGTATTGTTTCAACGGTACTTTTAGTAATAAATTCCACTAAACAGTTATAATTTGTTTCAGTTTTTTCCTTTGTTTCTTAATTTTTGGTTTATCACTCATTTCTTTCATTTCATTTTTTTTATAGGATCATTGTTGCAACGGTTTAAGAAAAAAAAAATGTGGTACTTACTGGTACTTTTTTTCTCTTTAACTTTGACTTTTTCGTTCCACTTTTATTTTTGCACTTATTTAAGATTTTTTTTTCGTAATTTAGTAAATGGTTCAACTGTCTTTTGCTGCTTTTTTCTCTCTTTTGTTTGTTTTATTTCAGTTTGTTTTATTTCAGTTTTTTTATTTGTTGCATTTTTTTTTTGAATTTTTGCTACTCTCTTTCTTATTTTATTCAGATTATTCGTATTTTTTCTATTTCAATTATTCTTTACACACATTTTTGTTTTTTCTTTCTTTAGATTTTTTTACTTAATTTAGTAATTGTTTTTTCTGTCATTTTTTCAATTTTTTTTAACTCTTATATATTAAACTTTTTTTATTATATAAGACAAAAAAATATTTTTGTCTTATATTTCTCAATTTTTTACTCACTGTTTAACATATTTATTTATGTAAGCCGGTATAGGCAACCATAAAGCTTATTATTTATTACATATTTATTTATAATTTTTCTAATTTTTCTTTGAAAGAATATTTCGTTTCATGTTTGATAAAAATTTTGTTTTAATTTATAATCAATTTTTTTAGAATTTTTTTCAAAATCGTAATTAAAAAATATTTTTAATTAAATTATTTTTTAATTAGCTCTGATACACAAACATAGTTTATTTGAATAATAAACTAAGAAAATAATTTAAAAAATATGTTTTTCTTAAAAATAAATAAAAAATTAAACTTAAATTAAATTAAATTTAATTAGTTTTTTAATGTAATCAAAATCTTATAAAACTTATTTATTTTGATCATTCGAGATTTTTTTCAAAAAAATCCACTTTTAGTTTACATTAAAATAAAAGAATTACTTTAATTTTAATTATTACTCAATTTTAAATTAAAAATGTTGAAAATTGTTTACATTAACCGAAGTACACAAAAATAATATAAATATTAAAATGTCTTGTTAAAATAATTAAAAATAAATAAATTTATTTCTAATAATTTTTAAAATTTAAATTAAATTAAATTACTTTTGAAATCTGAATAAAATATTTTAAAGTTTTATGTTGGTCATTCTTGATCTTTTTTCCAGTAAATCTAATTATATTACACATTAAAATATATTTTTAATTAAATAATTTTTAAATTAAATTAAAAATTGATGATACACCAAAATCATTTGTATTAAAACAATATATTTCTATACATTTTATAAATTAAAAGCTTTTTGTTAAAATTACTAAAAAAATATGTTTTTGTTAAAAATAATTCAATTTAATATAATTAAGTTATTAAATTAAATTTAATTATTTTTTTAATGTAAACAAAATCTTGTAAAGCTTTATTTTGATCAATCTATTTTACATTAAAATAAAAGTATCACTTTAATTTTAATTATTATTTAATTTTAAACTAAACCATTTTTAATTTCGAAAAATTGAAAATGGTTTTTTAATTTTAAATTAAAAATATATTTTTAATTAAATAATTTTTAAATTAAATTAAAAATTGATGATACATAAAAATCATTTCTATTAAAACAATATATTTCTATACATTTTATAAATTAAAAGCTTTTTGTTAAAATTACTAAAAAAATATGTTTTTCTTAAAAATAATTCAATTTAATATAACTAAATTATTAAATTAAATTTAATTATTTTAATGTAAACAAAATCTTATAAAGCTTTATTTTGATCAATCTATTTTACATTAAAATAAAAGTATCACTTCAATTTTAATTATTATTTAATTTAAAATTAAATCATTTTTAATTTCGAAAAAATTTTATATTGAAAATTGTTTAAATTAACCTCAATACACAAAAATAAAAAAAAAATTGTAAAAATTAATTAAAAAAATATAATTTTTTCACAAATAAATAAATTTATTTTAAGTTAATGTTTAAATTTAAATTGAATTAAATTTGATGTAAAAAAAACCTTGTAAAGCTTACTTCCTCTCAGTATACTAATTTATTTCTATAATTTATTAGTATTTATTTTTTGCATAAATACAAATTACAATTAATATAAATAAATTTCCAAATTTAAATTAAATTAAATTCAATTAAGTATATAATACTTTATTTTAGACATTCAAGTCACACTTTCCAGTAAATCTAATTATATTTTACATTAAAATTAATTTTTAATTAAATCATTTTTAAATTTGAAAAATTTTTATATTAAAAATGGCCTGAATTCAATTAACCCTAATCTACAAAGTACAAAAAAATTACGAAACTTTTTTTGTTAATTACACAAATATACCCAATTTTGTTATAATTAATAAAAAAAACATTTTTTTTTTAAATAAAAAACTAATATATATTTAAATAAATAAATTTTCAAATTGAATTCAATTAACGTTTCAATGTAAAAAAAATGTTTACCAAGCTTTAATTTGTTTATAGCTTTAATTCGTCTATCTCTAATTTTTTTTTGACCTTTTTATCTTATATTATTTGTATGTCTAGTTTCTTTTTTTTATTTTCCTCCAATTTTTTCCACTCTTTGTTATATATTTTTAACTTTTTAGTTTTGAATACTCAGCTCAACCACTTCCATTGCATCTTTAACCCTGATGAAGACCAAGAGCGGCAAAACATGTAAGTGTAGGAAGTTTAAAAACAACGTTAAATAAACAATTTTAATTTTATCTAATTAATAAAAAACTAACTGGCATTCTAGTGCAGACTCAGCTGTAATTTGGCTTCATTCTTAAAATTAATTTTGTAGCTTTCCAGTAAAATCCCATTAGCATCTATTTTATATGATTTTTGCGCATATTCCCCTGAAAGCGCTGATTCTCTATATTCGTTTACTATAACTTCTCCCACAACAAAAGGAAACGGTGTAGAATTCGAATGTTCATCAATTTTTCTAAGAAAAAAGTATATTATTATTTAGTTTTTAGAAGCAAGATAGTTTTTAGTCATACGTGAAAGTGAGGGTACCATTTGGGCTAAAGTAGATACTTAAATAGTTATATTCAACCCAGTCTAGATACAACAAAGTTGTAGTATCATCTAAATAAACTGTACCATGAGCTTCTTTATTCTGAAATTATAGACAATATAGATCTTGTTAGCTACGGAGAACCCTTGGGTACTTACTCTATCTAAATTGACAGTTAAAGTATATAAATCATTAGCCATTTCAACAGTTGTCGCCCTAATAGTTTCTTTTGTAACAATAATGCTTCCTCCTCGATAGTACACTGGTATCTAGAAGTACCACTGTACTTAATTTTTTGTAAAAATTAACTAAAAACTTACAAAATTGATGTCAACTGGAATTGAGATTGCCCCAATGCCAGTTTGGGTACTATAATCATTCATAGAGTACCAAAGATCATTTGCTCCTCCTGGAAAGTAGACTGAAACTTGGCTTGCCCCTTCCTCAGCAACTGCACATACTAAGATATTTTGTCCCACTAAAAATTGCTTCTCTAAAGTATACGTATTTTCATCGTAAGTATAGTGGAAAAACATTGGACGCATTATTGGTACTTTGTAAGCAATATGCTCATAGAAAAGTGTGTACCAGACTGGTAAATGTCTGTACCTTACTCGCATAGCTTTTCTTGTTATATCTTGAACGTCATCTGGCCAAAGATACGGCTCTCTACGTTCTGTACTTTGATCAGAATGGCCTCTATAAAATGGAATCCAAGCACCAAGCTGGTACCACCTCTGAAATAGCTCCGCAGTAGGAAAATCATTGAACCCTCCAACATCAGCGCCACAAAAAGCAACTCCTAAGATATTGGCATTTAAGCACATTGGAATACTAATGGCCAGATACTCAAACGTAGCAGGAATATCACCAGTCCAAACCGCTGTATAACGCTGACTTCCAGCAAAAAAAGATCGTGACAAAACAAAAGGTCTTGTAGTGCGATTATCTCTTGCCAGCAAGCCTTCCCAAGTTGCTCTCACTTGAAGCATTCCATAAGCATTGTGCAATTCCTGATGTTTAACTCCTCGATAATGAACTATATCTGCACCTAAAGTACCTTCAAGAACATTAAAGACTGTAGGCTCATTCATATCATTCCAAATTCCCGCAATGACACTTGTAGAATTGGGATAATTCTCATAGGAAATACGATTTGCATAGTAAGTTGTAGCTTCATAGTTCAAGAAATCCCAGTAACTGCTAATGCCTGGCCAACAATCTGCTTCAAAATTAGTACCATCGGGGTTTTTTACAAACAAATCTCGCTCATAAGCTTCTTCATAGATGATATAATCATGATCAACTTTTACATGTGGATCTACAATTACCACCATTTTGCGATTCGTAGCAGCTACACTCTCTTGTAAGCCTACTGGATCTGAATAGTTAGTAGGATTCCATGTAAAGTACTTTTTCCCATCAGTGTGATCTAAATCCAACCAAATGGCGTCCATTGGAAAATTGTGACTATCAAAATTGGCTATTACTTCCTTGACGTCGTCTTGAGAGAGGTAGCTGAAGCGACATTGGTGGTACCCCAGTGCCCACAACTAAATAATTTAGCAAAAGTATGTAAAACAAAATTAGTGAAGACTTCAAAAAGGCAAGTTCAAATCTGGTACATAGAATGCGACAACACAACTTCTATCCCATTTAATAAATCAGAATGTTTTTTCATATCCTAGACATTTTAAATTGCTCTTTACTGTGATATAGCGCTCTAAAAAGCGCTGTCTTTATAATTTTAAAGTGTGAGCCGTTGCTCCAACCTGCTAGAAACCAATGCCTCTTATCAAGTTGTAAAAGAATGTATAATTAGAAAAAAAATCGTTATCATATTTAGATACTGGGTCAAAAAGAAACCAAGAACTAACCATTTTAGCTGAAAAAATTTCATACCACAAGTGAATTCAAAGATATTGAATGCTTTTTTTGACTATTAACGTCAGCTGATAAAACACCAAATGTTCTCTATAAACATTTTTTAAAGGTACTTTTTCATAAGTTAAAGTCGCATTTGGAGTGTCCACAATTGCCGGCTTGTGGGAGTAGTACTGAAGGTTATCCAAAGCAATTTGCTTCTCTAAAAGACCGGAAAGTCAAAGACTCAAAGCAGCGCAGAACACAAGATTGAAGCTCTCAATGTTCTTAGGTGATCAGGTGGCTTGAGAAAATCTAGTCTTTTGTTTTATGGTACTTGCGGTTGTAAACCTTTGTAAGAAAAGGTTTTCTTACAAATGGCGTGAATTAAAGCGTTTTATCTACTATTATCATTCTTCAAGTTCTGCAGCTTAAATAGCTCCTCTAAGAAGTTATGTTGCTGCACTCTTTAGTGAACAAATACTTACAGGTGGCATATGAGGAGTACCAGTGATTAAAAGATACTGTCTTAGTACTTGAAACGGTGTAGGCCCCAAAAAAACAAATAGATCTAAAGTACCGGCTTCTGCCATAAAATACGCCATAGGATTTCCATTATTCGGCAAAATATCTACAAATTGTTGAGCAGCATTATGTAGAAAAACTCCAGTAGTAATAATAGGACTATGACCATAAACTAATGGTACTACTCCATAAACAGATGCAGTTTCATTAATAGGATAATTTGGATTATCTTTGTTATATAATCTATAAGGATCTTCAGAATCAGTGTACCGTAGATTTAAGCCGGTGGCATGCTCAGCTAAGCCATACAAGCGAGAGGCTTGGTTGTATGCAATTCCTGCTGATAACCAATGACTATTATCAGACTAAAAATTAAAATGCTATATTATCTTAATCTTTTGTTTGAAAAAAACATTATATACATTATCTACAAATATACGTTTTCCATCTAATGTCAATCCCAGGACATCTTCCCTATAGAAAAGTACATTAAATGGAGCAAACTGGATTTCAACTTGCGACCCAATGTTAGTGGTAATAACCATTCTTAAAGCTTCTGTTAATACAGATTTAACTCTAAAATTTAAAAGTATTGAATAAAATATAGAAAAGTCTGAGGTAGTACCCAGCCAGAGATGGAGCACCAGCAAAGATATCGGCCAATTCATATCGTGTTGATTCCAAATCTTTAATTTTTATTCGAATGATGTCATCTTTATAGGCAAATATTTCAACTTGGAGATTGTCACCTTCTACTATGGTTACCAACTGGAACCTGATTATGCCTATATCGTCAATGTCTATAGTATATGGATCCACAATATACGTATTTACCGCAGATCTACTACGCAAAGTTTTACAAAAATCAACTTCGTCACACTTTAGCGGTACTACTGTAGGAATATTTGTTACTACAAGAATGGTAACAAGGGTTACCACAAGAGCGATCGTCATGATGGCTGTTGCAAAACAAGTAACACACAACAAGTACTTGTGATTTTGAAGACCATCTTTATATTTAGTACCAATTGACATATCAATCAATCTGAAGATGATTGTTATCAAGCGAAAAATTTTTATCAATTTGCTAATATTGAAAGATAAAAGTTATCGTACGTAAACACTATTAATGGTTTAGTAATCAGATTAATAAAGAAATGTAAATTTTCTTAAAAAATCGTCAAATTATCCTGAAATTTTGGTAGAAAAAAGTTTTATTAAGAAATATTTCTTAAAAAAATTAAGTACTTTACACCTATAAGAGGTTTATTTTTTTATTCTAACCTAATCTATGTAGTGTTATTAGCCAAAGTAGTGTTATCAGTTTACAAATTTGTAAAAACTGTGATAGATGATAATGAAAAAAATTATGAATGTATTAGATTGAGGTTATTTCACGTAACTTAATAGTACCTCAAAAAGGTTTTATCTACTTTGTGTTATAAATAAACTCATTATTATATTGAAAGTAGTTTAATAATGAATGGTATTATTAAACTAATTTTGCACTGTTATATTAGTGACATTTGACATCAGTCGTGTCACACTTGCAAGAACGACGTGAGATATCTCCAAAAATGGTTATTTACGTGTCAAGGGAATAAATCGTCAAATTAATCCCGCGGCTGTAGTGATACCAGAGCGACCGAAGAGAGCAAGGGTATCTCCAGCCAAGAGATTAACAAAAGTTTTTTCTCAATACGCGTACAAAACTTTATTCCCAACCGACGAAAATGATAATTAAATGAGAAAAATTTGATTAAAAGTAAATTTTTAATTAAATAAGTTTTATATTCGAAAAAGGTTTTTATTAAAATTGCTTAAATTAACCCTGTTGCATAAAAAAAACAAAAATATTTATTCTTAAAAAATTTAAAAAAAATTTTTCTGAAAATTTTAGAATAATTTTTTTTTGCTAAAATTAATTAAAAAATATCTACTTCTTTTAAAAAATAAATAAAATTAAGCTTAATTTGAAAAATTCTAGATTTACTTTCTATAAAATCTACTTTTATTTTATTTTAAAATAAATTTTTAATTAAATTAAATTATCGAAAATTTAAAAAATCTCTTTTTGTTTATTATGTAAATAAAAAATTTTTCAATGCGATTAATTGAAAAATATATGTTTGCTCAAATAATAATAAATAAATTAAATTTAAATAAATTTTTAAATTTACATTAAATTGAGTTTAATTAAATTTTCAATGTAAATAAAATGCTTCTAAAGCTTTAATTTGGTCATTAGTTCTAGTTTTATTTGACATTAAAATAAATTTGTTTAAATTTACCCTAATTTAACACCAACTACAAAAAAATATATATTTTTTAAATTAAGAAAATTTATTTCTGTAAACATTATAAATAAAAAATAAAAGCGTTATAAATAAACTCATAATTATATCAAATATAGTTTAATAATAGATGGCATAATTAAACTGATTTTGGTAACATGTAGCACTGTTATATTAGTGACAGTTGTCGTAAGTCATGTCACACTTACGCTTTGTTTTTTTGACATCATCTATTAAAGGCGCCATACTTTTTTTTAATATACCAGTTTTGAAGCTGCAGTCAGACAAAGCCGCTCAAATAGCCTTTTGAGCGGCTTTGCGTAAATCAAGCGGCGTAGGAGTAAATTTCTTTTTTTAGCGTTTATATTAAGCAATTGATAAAAGTTATAGAATCTGTTTCAGTGTCTTTACCCCTATCCACGCAAAAGTTCCTAGTCTGATAAGAAAACTTATTCAACAGTCAAAACTTTGAGAATTAGTAAAGTAAAATATATAACATACAGTGCTTCCAAGCAAACATGAGTTCTAGAGGGGCGTGGCTTAAAGGCCCCTCTTCAGCTTTGTACACACCGCACCTCATCTTTTTTGAGCTTTTGATCAAGATCTACAGTAGATGCCACAATAGATAGTTCACAATTCAAAAGTATGGTTATCTATCGTAGAGGAAACGTAAATTGGCCACCAAGATTGTACGATTCGACTTCATGTCATTAATCAATGCTCTTAAAGTCAGCAAACCTTGTACCATAGCGCAAATTTACCCGGATCTATGTATTTTCGTATGTCAAAAAAAAAGTTTCTTGCGCACTTTTTGTAAACCTTAACTTTATAAATTTTGCGTGAGACTTCATCTTATACAAAACTCATAGCTAATAGCCGTAGACAATAATAAAACTAGTTTTTTTGCTCTCAATTGAACGAGATGTGGTTCTCGCAAGATAGCGCAAATTGGCCACCAAGATTGCACAATTTAACCCTACTAGACTTTTTTCTATAGTCGTCTAAAAATTTCAGACCCTATAAAAGCAGCATAATATAGCTACAAAAATGCTGTTAGTATACAATTCCATCAGATAGTAATGATTGATTAATTATAATAATCTGATAATATCAATTTATACTAAAAATTGTCTTGTAGCAATTTATTTTAAATTATAGAATATATTATTAATTTATTTGGATGTTTTTATGAAAGCTTTTATTAAATTAATACTAGAAAACCATAGTACATATTTTGCTTAAATAAAATTGTTCACTGTTATTGCAATAGTAGAAATGTTATTACAGAATTTTGATCAAACATTTTATTAACCGTGCCAAAGTTGGCGCGTGATCTTCTTCTAGTTATTGTTGATAGTTTCAATATTTTTCAAAGCAATAAAAAACGCCCAAGATTTTTGCATGATCTGTAAACACAATATAATACACAGAAATCAACAAAAATTATATCTTACTTGTTTAAAAGTGTCCAAACTCAACGGTAAGATTTTCCAAGCATAGAAAACAACCGGTTTTTGAGTTTGTTTCATAAAAAAAAGCAGCGATTTTTTTATGCTCTCAGAATAGTTGTACCATTCTGTTGCAAAAATTGCGTAAAAGACTTGTTCACTCTGAAAAAAATAAATTGACATGTAGAGCTACGTATAAAAAACAAACTATTCAATATAACATAATTTATTTTATTTTTATTTTATATTTATTTATTTAAATATAATTTATACGTAGTGACACTTATCAAAATTAAGTCTTACTGATGAGTGGTAATGTATACTAAACTTTGTTTTAGAAAAATTTGTTTTAAATTTATCACTTTGGCTTAATTAAACCTAAAACAGTTTTTCAGCGTTTTTCAAGAAGAATCTTTAAGCCCGAAAAAGGTGTATCAAAATTAACAACAATTGATACAATATATATAACAAAAATTTTAAAGAATAGCTCAAGATCATCAAAAATCGTAATTTTTTAATGCTCTCAGAATAATTGTTCTATTCTGTTGTAAAAAACACTATAAAAAAATAGATTGACATGTAACAATATACCTGTACTATTAAAATTAAGCCTTACTGATGAGTGGTAATGAACACAAAACATCTCTGAGTCTACAAAAATATGTTTTGAAGAAATTTGCTCAGATTATATCAGTTTAAAATATTAATAAAGAAGGGTGTTTTTATGTCAAGTAATCTAGAAATTCGTCATGCAGAAAAAAGCTTTCAACATTTTTCAAGAAGATTCTATAAGCCCGAAAAAAGTGTGTTAATATTGCCAAAAATTTACATAATGTATGATACCATTTATCAAAAATGTAAAAGAATAGCTCAAGATCATTTATACCAACATCTAGTACGGTATCACCTACAGCATAAACAAAAAAAAACACCTAAAAAGCATTTACCAATAATCAAATAAATGAAAAAAACTAGGTTAGTAAATATCACTTAAAATATTAATAAAGAGGGGGCTTTTCATATCAAGTAATCTAGAACTTCGTTATATAAAAAAAGTTTTTAACATTTTTCAAGAAGATTCTATAAGCCCGAAAAAACTGTATTAAAATTGCCAAAAATTTATATAATTTATCAAAAATGTTAAAGAATATCTAGTAAGGTATCACCTACGGTATGGACAAAAAAAACACCTAAAAAGCATTTAAAAATAATCAAATAAATGAAAAAAACTAGGTTAGATAACGCAAAAGTGTCAACTTGTACACTTCAGAAAAAACAATGTCTGCCGGATCAGCTAGTGCCTACTAATATAAATGTTTCACGTTTCGGAGTACTACAAGAATCAGTATTTGGTCTTTTGCTATTTCTTGTTGATACTGACCTTGTCGGTGAGATGTTGTCCAAAATAACAAAAGAGAAAAACTTCTGAAGCGGCCGCAAATTGAAATAAACAAAGTTGCATAAATTTTAAAGTGAAATCTGCCTCCTAAAACGCATTATTTTGAAAATTGCTTGTGACATTTTATACCAACCATAGACATTTGATACATCGCCATACATAGACTAATTGTGGAACTAACAATTTGAACCCCTATTACTTCATTATAGGCTTTTATAAATATTTGTATATATTCCAAAATTTTCTTGTGGTGACAAATACAGTCAATTAGAGCCCCTTTTATAAATATTTTTTTGAATGTGTAATGTTTTAAAGTGTTACAAACACAGTCAAATTGGGCTCCAATTTGTATACAAGATATATACAGAAAAGTATCCACAGATATCTTAACTAAACAAATAATAGTCGTAGAAATTACAGAAAAAATATATATTTCTTTGAAATACAAAGATCGTTGATGCTCAAAAGGCACCCATATATTTACGAATGATGTGTGTCTCCCTTTTATCAATGGACTAATATATACTCCTACCACACATAAACCTATCGAACAAATAAACCCTATTATACCATATTGAGAAAAAATAACTGACTTAAGTAAGATTTTCTCTTGTTTTTTGTTTTTTGCTTGAAAATGTGAGGATTTTAGCATCTTTAAGGTAGCCAAAATAAATTTGAAATTTTTCAGACACACGATGAATTTGATTGTACCTTCAATAAGGGCGGGTAGTAAATATAAATTGCTGATAATTTCTTCAGAAAAATTGACTACAGTTTCAAGGGTTGATAGTACACAAAGGGTTATTGTGATACACATTAATAATATTTTGTAGATTTTATAATATATACTTTTTTCAAAATACCAAATTCCTATTAGTTTTAATATTATTATATTTTGTTTAAAAGCTTTAGTTAGATCAATGATTGGTTTAGACATATTTTTAAAAAATAATGTTTTTGAATAAAATAAATTTTAATATTAATTTTTATTGAGAATTTAACAGATGTTTTTCGAAAAAAGTCTATAATTATTTTGAAAGCTTGTGCAACTTTAAATATTTATTCATTTTAAGAAAGGTTTTTATTATTTATGATTTTGGTTGTAGCACAATAATTATTTACCGGTATTAATTAAAAATTACCAAATTATTTTCGCTTCACAAATATATATTTTTTTATTACATCTGTCAATTTACTCCAGCCAAAAGTGTTCTTCTTTAATTTATTAAAAACAAAAAAATAAACAATATTTATTCTGAGTGAGATATTGCAAATTTGCTTTTATAATGTTTACGGTTTTATTTTTTAGCCAAATCAACTGATTAAAAATGTTGAACCTCAAACAGGACCAAACGGCATTTTTATTGTTGAGCCTTCTAGCCCAAAAATTGCCAAAAATCTACATTTTTATATCGAAAAGAAAACCAAAAATTTATTATCTGGAATCTATTAATGGTATGGTGAACAATTGCGAGTTGAGTTGAGTTTAATTGAGCAATTAAACTTAACATAAATATATAAAAAATGTAGCATTATTTTTTGAATTTGAGCGTTTAATGAGCTTATTAATGTTTTTTATAGATATCCATGAAATCACTAGTGCTCTTTTATAGATATGTTTTTAAAGGTTGGTATAGCATAACTGTCATAATTAAGTACATCAAATGTCAATGCTATTATAAATAATTTTTTATTCACCGATTATTACTGTTATATCTTTGAAAGAAAATACGTATTCATTTTAAACAGAAAGTATTTTGAAAAGTAATTTAATGTTTCAAATTAGAATACAAGGTAGCTTCAAGCAAGCCTGTAAAAATTTTTTTGCTACATAAAGAATCTTTGCTACATTTAGAATTGTTAAACTGTTTTGAATTTATTAAGTAATAATTTTTTTATCGTTGCCTCTCCTTGTCTCCAAAATTTAATACATAAATTCTGTGTTTGCTTATTATATTAATTTTTATTTAAATATTAAACAAAATTATAAACAACAGTATGAAAGCAAACAGCTTGTTGCTTTTACAAACCGTTAACAACAAAATATCCCAGAACTTAAAATTTTATTTTTTATACAGACTGTTTAAAAAAAAGGCGAGTCCACAGCTCGTTTATCTATTGGCCGATTGTTATTATTTGTACACCATATTAAAGGCTACAAAATGGCGTAATAAAATCACGTATAACTAACTTTAAAGACTTTAAAACTAAATTGTCAAAAAATATGTTTTCAAATTGCAACCCATACTTTTTTTAGTAATTCTGACAGATTTTTATTCTAAAAACAGCAATGTATCACAACTATAGGCTTACATAAGAAAAAAAAACAAAAAAAGAAAATAGAAGATAGACATATGACCGCAAATTTGCGGTCATTTATTTATTATTTATTTTATATTTATTTATTATTTTTTGTCATTTATTGTTTATCATTTTAATTTGTCTGGTTAGTTTTTTTTCACAGTGCTGAACATTATTTTGTCTTTTTTTTCATATTTTTTTTTGTAAGCCCATAGTTATGAGACGTTGTTGTTTTCAGAATAAAAATCTCTTTCAAAATTACTAAAAAAAAAGTATAATGTTGTAATTTGAAAGAATGGTTTTTGACAGTTGAGTCTTAAAGTCGTTTAGGTTATGCGTAATTCTATTAAATTATTTTGTGGGGTATTTATAACCATTTAATTTAGTATATAAATAATTAAAATCGGCCAATAGATAAGCAAGGTATAAACTTCTCTTTTTTTTTCTGTATAAAAAACAGTCAATATAAAACAGACAATCTGTATAAATAATAAAATCTTCAAGTTCTGTAAAATTTTTTTCCTAACGGTTGGCAACTGCAATAAGTCATTCGATATATATATAATTCATTTTAAAGTTTGTATCTGACAAAAATAATTTAATGCTATAAAAAAAATTAAATATTAAGAAATAACAGATTTTATGTAAGTACCCCGTCCAAAATTCAAGACTACTCGAGACAATGACTGAAAATTTCTCATCTAATAAATACGAAATAGCCTAACAATTCTAACAACTCTAACAAAAAGTATAACCGTAATAAAAAATAAAAAATAATTTATAATAACATTAATATTTGACAAAATTATGACAGTTACACAATACCAACCTTTAAAAAAACTATAAAAGCCCAAAAAGTGCTTTTATAGATAAAACATTAATAAACGCAAATGAAATTGATTCAAATTCAAAAACAAAATATTTCAAAACATAAAACCGTAAGACTATCGTATTTTAAATTTTAAGTAGACTCAAAATTAAAAAAAAAGGTTTTTTGCAAAATTTTGATAAAAGAAAACAATACATACTTATTATAAGTTTATTACTTAGCGCAGGTTAAAGCTAAGAAAGAAAAAAATTTCAAAAAAACAACAGAGTTTTAGTGAATTTTTCAAAACATTATGATAATATACATAATACATATTATATATAGTATTAATATAATAATTAATAATGTTAATAAAACTCTGTTATTTTTTTGATTTTTTTAATAATAAGCAATAAATAAATATGACAATATTATTAATTATATTGTTTAATTTAAACATAACACTTAAAAGATTTTGTTTTTCGGAAAATTAAAATAATTGTGAGCTATATAAATATAATTAATAATTAATTAATAATATAATTCCTAAAAATCTTATTCATTAGCACCCTACTTATGTGACGGCAATTCTATTATAATATTAATTAATTGGTTTGAAACCTTTAGCACTATAAACTATTAACATAGTTTTACCACTTGCCAAAACTCGAGATTTAATAAACAAACTTTTTGACTGTGTCAATAACCATTATAATAAAATTTTTGATTGTTCCATGCAACTTTAATACAATTTTTTAAAAGTTGGAAAAAAGATTTAAAAAAAAATAGTAAAAAAATAGTATATTGTAAAAGTTGTACATTTGCTTGTCGTACAAAGTGTAAAAATTTTGGTCTTTTAGGACAATTTTTTTTTATATTTTTAGTTAATTAATTTTTAAATTTATAAGCGTTTACTATTTCTAAGTTTTTTTTTATATATCTTAACTTCTAAATTTTGTTTGTTGTGAAGTGATGTTTAAACGTATTGTAAAACCATTTTTTGCAGAAAAATAAAATTAATTATTAATTTTTACATCAATAAGTTTATATGCGTACTCGGTTTTAAATTCAGTTACCAAAAACTTTTTCATAATTATTACTAAAAACAGTTGCACAGAGAATTTTTTTGTGCAACTAGATTTTGCTGTTACAAAAAAACACCAAAAACGTAAAAAACAAATTTTGTTCTCAGAAAGCAATAACGTTCTAATTGAAAACTTGTATATTTTTAAAAAATTTACAATTTTTATCAATGTTATTTTTCAAAACGATTTTCAAAATAAAATAAAACCGTTTTTTATTGTTATTTTCTTTTATTTTACACACAATTTTGATAAAATTTTAAAAAAACATGTTTTTTTGCCCGAATAAACATAATTTAAAATTTTTAAAAATAGAGCAAAATTAATTCAAACTAGATTTATAGATTCAGACAGGTGTCGACTTTATTGGAAGTCTTCAAAAGTTGAAACATATTCTAATTTGAATAAATTTGCAACGGGGTATATTTACCATTATATATTTAAGTGCCTATTATTTCTGTAATATGGTAAAAATAGTGACATCTATTAGAAACTTCTTACATCAAGGCCAAACTTCTTACCTCGTTTCTACATTATAATGCTAGAATTTTTTGACTTGCTAACAACTTTCTACAGAAACAAAAAATGTCTGAACAAATTTAGTTTAAATTTTTGAGAAAATAATGCATGTTATAGGTATGCGTTTTAGACAAAAGACGCTAATGTGATAACTTGGTTGTCGGATTCCTTTTAATTGTTTCAAAAACAATTTTTTATTAAAATCGATATGATATATGATCAGATATCATATCACATTCATCAGATACATTAGAAAAAACCAATAGTTTCTATTTAAGTCCCAAATCAAAAAAATTACTTTTGAAACAATACATTTTTTTAGTAATTTTTAATAATTTGTTTATTTTTTCAAAAACATTAATAAAATAATTTCACCATTAACTTCAATTACACAAAAAAATATTTAAAAAAAAATTGTTTTTTATGGTTTCATCTGATAATTTTTTTATACAGCCGCTTTAAAAAATAATGTAGCTTTTTATAGGTAAACAAAAAAACCATTTTTTAGCTAACGATGATAAACTATTCAAAACAAAAGTATCTTTTTCAAATTAATTGTTTTAAATTATTTGACACTATAAACTATTAACACCGTTTTATCATTAGCTAAAAAGTTTGTTTTATTTAATCTTGAGAGATCTTTCGACTATCATGACGTCATAAATAAGACTATTATTAAAAGTTATTCTATTAAAAGTTTTGTGATCACAATATAAATAAAAAAATGCGAATAGGTATATTTTTTATACATAATAAAGATAAGTAAATAAGAAAAAAAATCGAACATTTTTGTGTACACAAAAATGTTCGATTTTTTTACCTTGCCGAAACAAATCTAGAGTTATTTTATAAACTCAAGTGTTAGGTCTCAAAGTGTTAGGTCGGGTGATTCTGCAGGCAACGGTGACGCACTATAACGCTTTATCCATCGGTTAAAATTTGCAATGTTTTCAGTTTTTTTTTTATAATTTAAAACCAAAATATTTTATAGACACCTTATCTAAAAACAAAAATGATGAAAAAAAACATACATAAACAATTCTATCGACAGTTGTTGAATGAATAACTATTTTATTTTGTCAATAAAATGTCTAAAATAATAATAAAGAAATATTTCTTAAGCAGCTAAAAACTGAAACAAAAAAAAACAAATAAAAACAAATAAATTTAACGTCAAATACAAATGCTTTTTTTGACTTTTTTTGACTTTTTTTTTATTATTTTTGAACTAACCTTTAACGTTAGGTACATTGTCATACACAAAACAACTTATATTTTGAAACATAATGCTATTTTGAAACAAATTGTTGCTTCAATTGCAATTTGTATAGATTTTAAAACTTGTCTACTGCAATAAAAAGAAAACATAATGCAAATAAAAAAATGTAAATATTTTTTTTTAAATATAACTAAAATAAGTAAATATAAAAAAAAGTTAAAATTTCTGGTGTACCTGACTATACACTGCAAAGAAACAACAATAATATCATCAATTCAACTAGTTTTTCTGTTTTTTTAAGTATTAAATTTGCGTGATAATCATTTTAACTAAAATATTCTCACAAAAAAAATATAAAAAAGTACAGTCAGGCGATCTTGCAGGCCACGGTAGTTCACTATAATGTTTCATCCAACGATTAAAAGTTTAATTATCTATAGCATTTTTATAATTTTTGAAAAAAATTACTACTTGGGCCCTTCTTCATGGAACACAGTTGTATTGTATATATAATTAAAAAAAACATACTTAAATAATTAATTTGACCATTTGCTGCTGAATCAACATTTGTTTTACCTTGTCAGTAATATGTTGTCCAAAATAACAATAAAGAAATATTTCTGAAATATTTCTGATCGCCTGAAAGTACAATCAGGCGATCTTGCAGGCCACAATAGTTCACTATAATGTTTTATCCAACGATTAAAATTTCAATTATCTATAGCATTTTTATAATTTTTGGAAAAACCACTACATGGGCTCTTTTTCTTGTACCACACTAAAACCACAGTTGTATATAGTTTAAAAAAACATACTTAAACAATGAATTTGGCAATTTGTTATTTTACCTTGTCAGTAATATGTTGTCCAAAATAACAATAAAGAAATATTTCCGAAGTGGCTGATAATTGAAACAAAAGAACTTGAATAAATTTGAACGTCAAACCTTTTTCCTAAAAAGATGTCGGTTTTATCATACTTTTTTCAAAATTTTTGTACTAACCTTTGACATTACGTACATTGTCATGCACAAAGCAGTGGTAGAGCTCACAATTTGAACCATAATAACCTCATTATAAGCCTCAATAAGAATTTGTATATATTTTAAAATCTGCTTATGGTGTCTGATACAGCCAAGCAAAGCCGCCCTTGCAGACTTGCCACATGAATTAAAGTCCTGTATGGAGTCACACACACAATCGAACTGGGAGCCCACTTGCATACAAGAAATATAAAGAAAAGCATCGGCTCCTATGTTAGCTAAAGCTAAAACGGTTGTAAACATAGAAGAAAATAGAAACAATCCTTCGAAATAATCGGATTTTTCGAAAGGTACCCATAAATTCACAAATAATTTACGTTCTCCTTTCAATAAGGGACTGATATACACCATGGTTGCACACCCTAGAATAAGACAAACAAACCCTATTTGCCCATATTGACAGAAAATTACCGATTTACGTAAAATTTTTTCTTGTTTTTTGTTTTTCGCTTGAAAACTTCGAGATTGCAATATTTTAAAGGCTTTGATTATAAATTGGAAATTTTTGCGGCATACGATTAGCTTTATAAACCCTTCAATAAGGGCGGGTAATACAAATATATTACTAATTATTTCCTCAGAGAAATTAACTGCACTTTCGATAATTGATAAAACACATATTGTTAATGAGCCGCATAATAATAAGTTTTTGTATATATAATAAAATATTTTTTTCTCAAAATTCCAAATTCCAAGAATTTTCAATATAATAATATTTTGTTTAAAGGCTTCACTTAGGTCGATTGACGTCATCTTTCTTTAGGATTTGGTTGAACAATAATAATAGCTGCAATATTAAATTAATTGTTTGTTGAGAATTGAACAGATGTTTCAAAAATAGTCTATAATTATTTTGGGAGATTTTGCAATTTTTTTAGACGGTAATTATTGTCTTAAGTATAATAGAGTAGAATAAAAATTTTATTATTTATAATTTTTTTGAGATAATTGTTCACAAATAATTCAAAATGTTTGAGTCTTTTATTTTATTAAACTTTTTTATGATTAAGGTTTAATAGTGTTTTGGTGGTGTGATTGAACTCAACCGGCAAATAAAATTCCAACCAAAATTGATAAAAGCAATAAAAAAATAAAATTAGTAAAGTAAGTTTTTGTATATTTTTTAATAATTTATCAAAACAAGAACATTTTAGGCAAGATTTACCCCATTAAACGGTATTGTTTTTAATTTCATAACGTATACAGTATTATTGAACACTTATAATTTACATAATGCTAATAAGGTAAACAATAAAAAAGAACTGTTTGTCCGCTTGTCTCAAAAATCCATTTTGAGAAATTTTGTTAATCTTTAATAGTTGTGATTAATTTTCATCATCAACTTGTTGGCTTGGCTCTATTAATTACTATGTATCTGAATAATTATTTTAAATTTGCAAAAATTCCATAAAAAAAATTTCGAAAACAAGAAGTCTAATAGGACTTTTGTTATCATCTACAACAAAGTTCGAGTTTTTTGTGCGTAGGACAAGTAAGGTTAGAATTGCCGTTTATAATAATTTTTTATTATTTAATTTAAAACATCGTTTTTCAAATAAAATGGTTTTTAGTTTTTTTGTGTTGTTAAAACTATTTTTTTTTCAAATAAAACACTGTGATTCTATAAATCATTTATTGGTTTTTTCCAGCTTTCACCCATGTTGGACCAAACAGAGTCGATAATTTTTGAAACCAAACAAAATAATAGAAGGATGAAACCAATTGGAAAAAAAAGAGAATATAAGAAAAATAAAATAAAAATTATTTACGGGCGATTTAAAGTTGGAAAGTAGAAAAAGGTGAGTTTTTAAGGGTAAAAAACGGTTTATGTCGGTTTCCGGTAAAAATACAAATCCTATAGAAAAAAGTTAAAACACAAAGTTGTAGGTATTAAACAATTTACAATGTTTGTATTATTATTCTTTTCACATATTTTAAAATTTTTGTAAAAAATTTAAATAGCCAAGTTTTTAGTTTTTTATTTTTAATTGTTATTGTCATTTTTTTTATTGAAAATATTATTTTTTTACCTTATTTTGACTTATATTCAAAAAAACATTCTAATTTTCAATAAAATATTTTTGCGTCAAAATATTTGTTTTTTTAAAAAAATTGATAGGTTTTTTGTTTGTTGAAATCTCTACTTTCCGATAATATACACTACCATAGCAAATTTTCTCAGAAAAAAACAATAAAAACTCAAATTGGAAATTGTTTTTAATCATTATGTACAATTTTGAGTTATTTATTAAATTTAACACTTTAATTACTCGAAAAACAAGATTCCACGTTACATTGATAAACAAAAAAAAAATAAAAATAAAGATTGCATAAAACATGCGAAAACAGTGGTTCTAAATATTAAAAATAGTATTTAAATCTTGATGTTTATAAATCTTAAAAGGATAAATTTTGTTTAATTTGAACTCTAATTTCATCTAAATCATTAACCTCCTCGTAGGTTTTTTCTTCTACCCTTTTGCATAAATTTGTGTATAGTGCAATCAGCCAAACAAAATCTAGTAACAATTTTACCAGCCTAATACCCTATATAAAAACATTAACTTTGTGTTCATGACTGTGTTTTCCGGTACCTCACCGAAAATTAAAGCCGTCCAAACAAGACGACAATTGGTCGCACGGATGAATCAAGAGCATAGCTTGTTCGGACAGCTGTAATATTAAACATGACATAAATTAATAATTTAATATGGGGTATTGAATTTGTAATTTTACTAACTCTTGTTTAGTTTGTCGCACTTATAATAAGGCCTAGATCCTCTTAGCTTTTTCCCATTTTTCTATAAAATACATTTTAATAAGCTACGATTTTCTGAAGGTCACTCAGGTTTACAAGATATCTTAAAATAGCAATAAATAAAATAATTTAAAAAAAAAACATTTTTTTCAAAATATTGTAAATATGTTATTAAATATTAACTTTATTCACTTATTTGGTTGCTTATAATAGTATATTTTAATTTGCAGTTTTTTGTTTAATAATGTAACATAAAATCTTACATTTTTTGAGTAATTAAAACTTTATATTTTAATAAAATTAAGAACTCAAGTTTTTTTTGTTTTTTGCATTTTTGGAGAAAATTCACAATGTTAATTTATATTTGTTTTATATTATTAGCAAGTAATGATTTCAACAAACAAATAGCTTAACAACATTTTTTAAAAAAACAGATATTTGGACGCAAAAATTTTCGATTGAAAATTGTTCTTTATCGATATGCAGTCAAAATAACATAAAAAAATATATATTTTAAATAAAAAAAAATTACAGTATGTTTGCGATATAAAAATTTAAATTAAAATTGCACCAAATTTCGTAAAACATGATAAATTTTAAAGTTACGTAAAAAAAGTGTAGATACAAAAAGTGTAGATCTTTTTAGGTACTACCTACAATCTTGCTATTGAACTTTTCTATAAGATTTAATTTGGTCGTAAATTAAAGTAAACCGGTTTTTACCCTTACTTCCACTTCACATCAAATTAACCGTTAACAGTGTCTTATCAAATTAAAATTGTTAACATAAAAGATAGTAAATAGAATATTATGGTAAAATTTGATTCCAGAAGTATATCATAAAATTAAAATTAAAATTTTAAGAAAAGATTCAATAACTTTAGCTCTTGTAGGTTGAAGCATAGGTAGGTACTAATGCTAAATAAAAATGAAAAAAGCAAAAACTTTTATTCAATTACTTAAAAGACTACAGGACCTTTTGTTTAAAAAGACAAAGCTTTATCTACGGAAAAAATTTAAAATTTATTTTTTCCATCATTTTCAACTCCTCAGTTGACAGACTTAAAACTAGAATTTGGAAAAAGATCGAAAATTAAACCGAGACGTTTTTCGACGAGCAGGAACAGTTAATAGATCAAAAACACTTTCTTAGTTCATTTGTTGTTATCAAATTAATTTTTTCCCAAAAACTGCTTTAATTTTGTGCTTTTCAAAAAAAAAATATTTTTTTATTTTAATGAGTCGTACAAATTGTTATAAAATTGTTTTTAAAATACAGCATTACCTGTAATTTTTTTGCTTATGCTACAAATAAATGACATTTGGTGTTTCTTAGATTGATTCACATGCTTGACTTTTATGGTGGGTTTACTGAGAGAGCATGATATATTAATTTTTTTTATTTATCTTTACAAAAAAGATCTAATTTTGTTCAGTCAGAACATCTGGGTGGCTATCTAGTTAATCTTTTTCATCCAATCCAATTATTTGACAATCGTTCTTTTAAGCTGTTGCAAATAGTTTGTTTCTGCTTCCTCATGTTAAAAACACATATTTAATCATGAATGGTTTGTTAAATGAAGACTTTCTGAACTTGTAATTTCTTTCCAAAAAAAGTAAAATTTTCGGCTTCGGGATGAAGCGTCCCGAACGTCTTATTATTGTCATTTAACATATTTAAGTATTTTTTTATAAAAAAGCAATTTTATACACCGAAAAATTACTTCGAAAAAACACGAATTTAGTATTGAAAAAAAAATTTTTTTTTTAAAGCTTTTATATAAATTTTGGGTTATAAAAATAAAAAATCTTTACTATGTCTGTCTCCTCTTTCTTTCTAGTACTCTTCAACATTACTCTATTATTTTTTTTTCTTTAAGATGTTTTTTGTTATTATAATCTTCTTATTCTTCTGTTATAGTTTTCTCATTTTTTATGTTGTATCTCAATTTTTTATTTTTGTTTTTTATTCTTGTCTATGTATGTCCTTGTCTCTCTCATTTGAAATAATATATCTTTGCTTACTAACACAAAAGCATTAAAAATTGTGCACATTTTTTTTCTGTAGATTCGTCTTATAAAGCTTGAATAACAAATGTCATTTAGATATAATTATATAAAAACAAATAAATATCGCTTACAAATTTTATTGTTTATAAGTGTTTTTGTTTTTTTTTTAATAATATGAAAAATGTTTCTCAAAACCATAAGCATTAAAAATTTAAGATATAGACAGATAAAATTGTTTAGGTACAATAATATTAATTTATATGTTGTGTCTTAATTACCATTATTTACCAATTACCATTATTTGTACTTATTTATCAATTATAATAGAATATAAAATCAGTGAACAGTTGTGTGAAAAAGAACAATAAGAAACTTCTTAAACAAAAAGTTAGTTTTTGCTTGATAACTCATGTACAGTATTGTACAGTATGTATTTGGTTTTGTACAAAACCAAATATTTGGACAGCTACAAAATTCAACCAATTGACGGTACTTAAGTCTATAATGTGGTTGTATATAAAAGTGCTAATCAATTTTTTTTTAGAAAAAATCTATCTTTTTCTTCTTTAATGGTTGTCATTAGTGCTTAGCTTAGTTTTATAGATGTTCAACTATTCTGTTTCTTAAAATATTTACATAACTGTCCACATCGCTCCAATAAAGCGTCAAATGCCAAGAAATGCACAACTACAATTTTTATTTTATTAAAAAAAAAACACTAACAGTAAAATAAATCTTTTTTAATTACAACATGCTATATTTGCTACCAAAACGAATCTGTAGTCTAAAATGTGCGTAAAATTCTTATTTAATCAGTGTCTGAACCTAACAAACCGTATTATTTCTAAATTTATAATACTTAAAAAATTATAATTCAAAAAATCTCAGAAAAGTTAAATGTAAGCTGTAAATTTTAAAGACAACGCTATATAGAGGTTTCTTAAGAGAATACTACTTGTACACAGCACTGATTATAATCATTTATGTTGTAATCAGTTTGTCCAACTTTACAATTTTAATTATATTTTAATAAAGCCTTAAAGTTTTGTACTGGAAAAACTAATTTTTCAATAACTGCAAACCTGATGATTTGCACGATACATAAAACTCTTATGACATATTTCTATAACCTTTTATGTACAGAGTGTATATTATTAACATTAATCAATGTGTGTGATTTATGTGTTTTTGCCAGCAGGTCTTACATCAGTTCGTACTAAAATCGGTAACAATCTGTGAACATAAAGTCGCTTACGCAATAACGCAATGATTTTTGTTAATTTAAATACATCACTTTAATTAGTTTGCGTTATTGTTTTTGAGCGCAAATAGATATTTTTATTCTGTTAGAAAATTTCTCGTTTTTTTTTGCTAAATAGCTAAAAATTCATTTCACATTCACAAACCTGTAGCGCGATTTGTGCACGGCACTGTGCTTTAAAATGTCAATGTCAGACAACATTTTTCTTTAATTTTTGCCGAAGGAATACTAAATTTACCATATAACCAACAATAATAATATACTGTCTCTAGAAAAATAAATAAAAAAAGAAAAAAATCTAAAAATTGTCTTTGTGACACAAAGTTCAAATTTGAAAACATAAAACATTTTTGTTTTGGTTATTACAAAAAATACTTTTATAATGTAAATGTTAGTTATTTATAATTGACATTATTAATATTGTTCTTGTATTAACTAGCATTAAAATTTACTTTGACTGCATGTTTCGGCTTTATTTACGTCTATATTCTAGATCTTTAGAATTTTTATGCTTAGCTTAAAGTCATCAGACCTATAATATTTTTAAGTTAAAGACAAAGTGAGTTAAAAAAGATCACATGCTCCAGCCAATCAACGTACTTTGTGCTAAGTCGTGTGATGGCTCCACCAATAAAAACTCTCATAATCCCCAATCACGTATAAATACGACTAAACGTTTCTCTTTGTTTACATTCACATAAAACTACTATAGCAAAGTAGGTATATTGCCAAATAGCAATGCCAAAAATCTATTTAAAATTACATAAAAAATACGTTTATCTTAGTGACGTTTTCATTATTAATGTTGACTGAAATTTATTCATTATATCATTCTAAAATAAATTAGAATGTTCAAAATAGCTTATGTAACTATAGTAAACAAAAAGGACATTTTGAAACTTATTAAAAAAGTATAAGGGTATCTACTGAGGCTCACAATGATCTATAAATATTATTCCAAAAGTAGTTATCTTAAAAGTAGAAAACTTTAACACAATGAACTAATCTGAAATCTTTGACACAATGAACTAATTACACAGTTTTACCATTTACCAAAAAGTTGTTTTTTTATTAGATTTCGAGAGCTCTTTCGACCACAATGTGGTCATCATCAGGAGATGAATAAAACTGAAACATCATTTGCCTAATTTTATCTGATTTAATGAATTTTTGTAAATTTTTTTTAATAATTCGAGTAAAGAACTGAAAAAAAGACTTTGCTAAAAGCATTTGTCTTATTTTAATAATATCAGCGGCGTCTAAATGTCTTTAGTTATTTATTTGCTTGACTAATTTTAAATTGTTAATACTAATATGACTTGTTCAATCCGCCGTATTTTAAGTGAGCTAAGTGCGCTTTGTATCTGGTTTAGACTGATCTACGCGTTTGCCCTATATAACATTTGTTACAGTTATTACACCCTGTGCAATAAATTTCAGACATTTTAGACCTCCTAACAAATAATTTAATTTTGATCCTGACTGATAAACCAATTTAAATCCTAAATGCTTAAAAGCAATATCAAGTCAGTTGGATATCAAAGGTTCAAAGGGTATTAAAATAAATTTTATTTCTTGTTTGTAACTGGTTCAATTTTGGATATTAGTTAAAAAAAAATTTTTCTTAATTTTATTTACTATTTTTTTATAATGTCCATTAATATTAGCCACATTTTTGATAAATGATTTTTCCTTATTAAAGTTTTTTTGGCTTAAAGCAAAATTAAATAATCTAGTTGCATAAAAAACTTAACACTTGTTATTTTGTTTTGAAAACAATTATTTGAGTCATTAGGTATATATTTTAAAATGATTCTTTCTTTTCTAAATTTATCAAAATCTAAATCGCCTGTTGCTTGTTTAATTACGTTTACATCTAAAAAAGATAATTTGGAATTAATTTCTTCTTCATAAGTGAATTTAATTGAAGGAAAACAATTATTTAAATTTGACACAAATTTTCTTAAATTTCATATACTCTAGAAAAATATTGAAAATTGTCTTCTCCCTTTTTTTCAAAATAATGCATAAATAACTAAGCCACAAATGTCATTATACATATTGATCAATGTTACTTCCTTTATGTTGTTTGTAAAATTTATTGTTTATTGATTTGAAGTTTTGTACATTGAAAAACTGATTGTTTTACGTAGTTTGGTTTTATTCATCTCCTAATAATCTTATAAAGAAAAATTTGACAAGTGGTAAAACTGTGTGAATAGAAAACTTTTGACAATTTTGTTTTTTTTAAACAAACTAGAGCAGATCTAAGAAACGGGTCTCAATATTTTCAATATTTATAAATTTGTCAAGAACCTCATAGAATTCTTTAGAGTTTTGCCTTTTCTACCTTATATACTTACACCTTAAAAAGCCAAAAAATACACAATCGTACTTTTATTTTATAAAAAAAACAAAACTAATAATATTCTAATCTGAGTTGTTTGATTTTAATCAAAAACAAAATATACAAATTAAAACAAAACGTAAAATATAGAATGAGTTTATATCCTAAAACAATTATATTTTTCATCTATTTATCATAAACATAACGTTTCAGTGCTAAATGTCATAAATGACAAGAAATACATTTTCTTTACAATAAGACAAATTGCTAGTCAGACAACCAAGTTATCACATTAGCGCGTTTCGTCTAAAACACATATCTAAGATGTTATGTCTGTGCCTGATAATGTTTAAAGTAAATTTTCTTTAAGTTTTCTTAAAATACTGCTTAGGCTAGCAAAATAGTGACGTCGCAATAAAAAAATAAAACATTACTTTTTATCTATTTAATAAAGTTTCAGCAGACAATCTCAAATTTAAATAAAAAATAGATAAAACATAGATCGCTAGGAAAGTATTTTTATTGTCTACCTTGTCGGTGAGATGTTGTCCAAAAAAGCAGTAAAAGAAAATTTCTGAAGCAGTTGCAACTTGATATAAGAAAAGCTGAATTAATTTCGAAGTCAATCCTTTTTCCTAAAAAAAAAATGTTATTTAAACTAAAAAATTTTTCCAAAATTTTTAACTAACCATAGACATTTGGTACAACGCCATGCACAGCCCAATTGTAGAGCTGACAATTTGAATCATCATTACTTTATTGTAAGCCTCATTTAAAATATTGTTATATATTAAAATTTGTTTATGGTGTTTGATACAGTTTATTAAAACGTCTTTCACTTTAGATAGTCTTTTCGTGTATATATTTTTTAAAGAGTCACAAACACAGTCAAATTGAGCTCCCATTTGAATGCAGCAAATATAGAGAAAAGCGTCAACACAAACATTTGCAAAAACTAAAATTGATGTAGAAATTGAAGAGAAAATATATATTATTTCGAAATATATCGGTTTTTGATAGTCAAACGGCGTCCATAAGTCCACAAATAATGTATATCGTCCTTTTAAGAGTGGAACAATGTATATTATTGCTACACATAATGCCGTCATGTATATATACCCCATTTGAATCAATTGAGAAAACTTAATTGATTTGATTAAAATTTTCTCTTGTTTTTGGTTTTTCGGATGAAAATATGGCGATTGTAGAATTTCTAATAAATTTTTAATTAATATAACATTTTTGGTGCAGACAATCAATTTTATTAGGGCTTCCACGAGGGCAGGTATTGTATATAAATTGTTGATTGTCTCATCAGATAGGTTGGCAGCACTTCCAATTACTGATAATAGACACAATGCAATTGCAAGGGCCAATAATATTTTTTTATATATTTTATAAAACAAATTTTTATCAAAACTCCAAATGCCGATAAATTTTTGAATAATTATATTTTGTTTAAATGCTTCGTTTAGATTGATTGCCGACATTTTTCTATAATTTTTGCCGAATGAATACTAAATTCTTGAGAATATTTGTTGAGAAATTAGCAGATGTTTTTAAAAAAAGCTATAATTATTGTTGGAAGCTTATAGAATCGTTTATTATTTATCAAATTTTTGGTTTTATTACCTCTTTGAATAACAATTTTATTATTTATTACTTTTAATAGCGTAAATGTTTACTAATAATTAATAATGCTTAATAGTCTTCTAATCAATTTCATTTTTCTTTGTCTTAAAATTTAGAACAGTTCAATGTACCCCCTTATCTAGAGACATAATATGCAAATAATAACCAAATTTAATTTTTGTTCTTATTTTTTTGTGTTGCCATTATTAAATCTTTGTTAGTGTTAGTACGACCTGACTGTCCAATATAAATTTTATTGCAGGTGCCGCAACTAATGCTTTGAATTAAACAAAACCAGCCCAAAATGGCAAGCCATATGATACATATGCTTCAAATAAATAAAAATATGATCTTTAAATAATAATTTAATCAAAGCCAACCTAAAAACAGTTTTATAATGAAAATTCCAATATGAGTGAACTATTTAAGGAATCTGTCAATACACAGTTCTAGAAATGGTACCAAATTTATGACTTAACGCTGCTTTTATTAATGTAATGTATTTTTGTAGGATATATAGTCTATTCTGTACTCAGTCTAAGTTGCTTTAAATAGTACCTACCATGACTTAACAATGAGAGGATTGCTACAGATGGTATAGTATAAAAATTGCAAAAAACAGTTACTTCACCGATAAATAAACTTTAAATAAAATAAAGCGTTACACACAGAAAGCACAATCTTTGATGTAGTTTTTACTAATAATAAAAAAAGCGACAAACAGAGAATGTTTGCGTACTTAATTTGTACTAATAGGCAAAAGCCTGACAATGTTTTTTTGAAAATAACTATCATTGAGCGCTTACTTGTCAAGTCTTAAACAATAGATCAAACCAATTGTACTAGAAAATTGTAAGCTTTTACAAAACATACAAACAAGTCTGCAATATCTTCTGTTTCTTAAGGTACAGTTACAATTTCGGTTTACTACTTTAATAATTATTTGTTCCTTTAGATCAAAATTCTTTATTATGTCAACAAAAAATGATTCCCTAGATTTAGAAACATTCGTGGATAGTTTGGCATAAATTTGGTTAGGTTAGAGACTATGAGATTTCTGCTAGGTAACCAAAAATATCCTAACTATTTCAATAATTTAGGTTAAGTCGGCTTATTATGATTAAAATTTTATTCATAATGAGCTCGTCATTCTAAAATAAAATTGTTGTGTCACAGAATAACATATAGTTGAATAACATAATAAACTTCTACTTTCTACTATTTTTGTAAAATTTGTTATTTTGCCATTTATTATTTTTATAAAATAAGTCTTTAAATTTTCCTAAACTACTTTTATAGCAACACTAAAAACTTTTTTCAGAAAAAACAATATATGTCTTATAAGCAAATCGCTAATTTCTTGCTGACTGGTAGTTGTTTTTTATTTTTCAAACAATTTTAATTCTGACGGCATATTTAATTAAAATTTCGACAGATAATAGATCAACTGTCAACATCAAGTGTAACCAACCTTAAGCACTCAAAACTACTTTTAAAATTATCTGTATTTTTTGCAACATTTTTTCTAAAATTTTGAGCTCTAGAGAATAATTTGTTGTTGACATACATATACCGAGTTACCTTTAATGATTGAAAATTATTTTCTGACGTTGGTAAAACTATTTGAATTTTTTAGTTAACAACTTTATCATGACGACACATGACAAATAAAATCAAAACAAATGTCAAAAATGTCTTTACTTTCCGTTGTTTTACTTTGTAGCATAACCTAAATAAAAAACATTGACAGCTGACAGATTGCACTACCAACTTACTCAGTTTTGTCACTGTATTTTTTGCTTAAAATAGAAAAAACGTTGCGTTCTTACATTAGACATAGCTATTCGATAAAATTAAAATCTGTTAAAGTTATAATACTCTGATAATTGCTACCGCACATTTATCTAACCTAACATTTTGTTTCCTTATATGCAAACATCAAAAATACTGAACACTGTTGCCTGTTGCATTTTTGTGAAACATGCTACGCTGATAGTTTGATTCTTTTACATACTCAATTTTTGATGCCCATTTTTTATTGTTATAATTAAAAATGTAATCGTGTAAAGCTTCTGCAAATCGCTAGTTACAAATAATAAGTGTTTTTTTTATTTTGGAGTCAAAGCTTGTCATGAATGTCTAACTTTAAATTGTGAACGCACCTTTACCATTGAATCAAAGTTATTAATTTGACACTTAGAACAAAGACTGTTCTAAGAGTTGACATTTGAACCTAACTCACTTTTAATTTATTGAATCAATAGTTCAACACGTTAATGAGATTAAATTAAAAACAATTTCTAGTGTTATAACAAACAACAAAATAAACGTTAATGAGGAAATGAGATTTATCAGCAAATAATCAAAATGTCGTTCATCGACTTTATAATATTTGCAGACTTTTTGAACAATTGCGTTACTGATCTGGCCCAACTTATTCAGGTTATTTAAGCGTTGCTACGAAATTGAGCTCTTTAAATAAAACCACAAAAAGAAGTCAGATAATATGAAATTTCAAGATCTTGAAGGGTAAGGAACGGCTGTATTTCTGCTAATAAATCGACAATCATAAATTTATTTTTTTCATATTCAAGGTCTCGTAGGTAGTATGTGGAGTGTCTTGCTGAAAGTATCCGTCCACAATTCTATCGTCATAAAGCTGTGCAAAAAATGAATGTAAAATCTCCTCTCTGTATGTCGCAGCAGTCAATATTCCATTAAAAAAATTGCCTCAATAATTTACCATTCGTTGAGCGTTACAAAACAAAAAACTTCTGTTCTTGTAAGAAAATCATTTTAAATAAAAAAATTTAGTAATTATTTTGACATTTGAGGCAAACTCATAGACATGGCCAACTATGACGCCAAATTTTAAATAACACCCGTTAAAACTATTGTTACTTTCAAATTTGACTGATAAAGTCTAATAAGCTCAAAAAATTATTATTATAAAAAATTCAAATAACACAACGTTTTGTTTAGAATTTTACTTTTAAGAGGGAAAAATTTGTGTTACTTTAAAAAAGAGTTATAATAAAATTATTGTCACACTCAATTGTCAGGCTGTCAGTTGTCTTGTCTGTCAGTTGTCTTGTCTGTCAGTTAGCTGTCATTGTGTCATTTACATTTTCTCCATCTGTCACTCATGGCAGCAGTAAAAATGTAAATACCTCTTCTTTTAATTACCATTCTTTATTAAAAGAATGTATAAAACCACCCCCAAATAATATTTGATGCGACAAAACATCTTTTATTTATATTTGACATAGGTGTTTTTTTAATTCTAACCTAACAAAATCCAACATATGGTTTAAAACAAGTGCCAAAGATGTTTTCTGCGATTAAGCGTTTTGCAAGCAAAGGGGATGTTTCCCCAAATGCAGGGGCTGCAGGACGACCTCCAAGTCATCAGGCTATGTCCACGTCACTCCAGCGAAAATTTGCTAGAGGAGTACAATATAACAGTAATTTGCTATATCTATTTAATGAATCATCATGCTTACCTGTCTTCTTTTAAGTGAAAATTGTTATAAAGGGGGATAGAAATGTTGGGAAAACTTGTCTATTTCATCGGTTACAAGGAAAGAAGTTTATCGAGGAGTATATCCCAACCGAAGAGATTCAAGTGACCTCAATTCAGTGGAATTATAAAGCCACGGATGATATTGTTAAGGTACAAGATTCGGTTTTTTTTCTAAAGCAATGTTTATTATTAAATAGTGCTCTTACATTATTTATCATGTAGCTTTATGATATGTTACTCTGGGTCAAGCAATTGTGCTTCAAATTCAGGAGCCGATCAATGGCGTTTACAATTAATTAATTTTTTTATGTTAACCACTTAGAATTTGAGTTTTAAGCAATTAGATTTGATTAATTAACTGATTGTAGCCAGTTTGCTAATTAATTAATCAAAATTTGGTAACTAAAGTTGAATAAAGTCTAGAAACTTCATAGTTTCTAGGGACTTTATCCAGCTGAAAATAGACGCAGACCGCTTTAGATTATAAAATATTTTAACATGTTATGTCTTCTTTGTTAAGGTTGAAGTCTGGGATGTGGTCGATCGTGGCAAGAAAAAGAAGCGTTTCGATGGTTTGAAATTAGAAAATGCCCAAATGGAAATTCCGGAGGAGCCAGCTTTAGACGCTGAATTTCTCGATGTGTATAAGGGTACAAATGGTGTCATAATGATGATGGATTTGACAAAAACATGGACATTCGATTATGTTCAAAGGGAACTTCCAAAAATACCATCGCACATTCCAGTGATTATTTTAGCAAATCATTGTGATATGTCTCATCATAGAACTGTTACACCTGATCATGTAACATTCTATATTGAATCAATAGCAGCAACGCGTTCTTCGCAAATTCGTTATTCTGAATCGAGTATGCGTAACGGTTTCGGTTTGAAGTTGCTCCATAAATTCTTCAATTTACCATTTCTACAGCTTCAAAAAGAGGCTCTACTTGGACAACTGGACAGAAACGAAGTTGAAATATCAGCTACAATTCAAGAACTTGATGTTTTTTGTGATTCTGATGATGCCAACTATTCGAAATTTCTTGACGGTTTGGTGAAAAAACGAAGAGAAATTGCTGATTCCAATGCTAATATTCCAACACCACCCATAAAAGTGTCCGTATCAAGTAATCATATTCAAGGAAATACATTACCAACTGCTGATATAAAACGTTCACAAAGTGGACCAATTGTAATTGGAGCTGGAAAACCAATACCATTTGGAAATGGCAGTAAAAACATTAATTCGTCACAATCAAAAAGCTCCAGCCAGAGTTCGGGTTTCATTAGTAAATTAGGCGTTGGAGATGGAAGAGACGGTGGGATGTCTAATAAGGGACGTTTGGAGATTAATCCGATTACATCTGTTGATGAGTTTTGTCCGGATGGTGGACAGATTGATAGAGGTTTTTTGGATGACATTCAGTTTAATAATATTAATCATAATCCGAAAGCTGAAGAAAATGATACCGATTCGTAAGTACTATATTTGTTTGTTTGCCTGATTTTTTAGGTATTTTGGGCTAAGAGTTTTTTTGAAAACTGAGGTCTTAGCAAATTTTATTCAAACTAAATCCGTAGACTTGGACATGTTTTGTACTTATTGGAGAAAAAAGCGTCATCTACTAACTAGAGTTGGAAACTCTTTACTTCAAAATCGAGAAACCAGGCTTCTGCATTTCTTCCTTTCGTGTGAAACGCATATGCAATATTATGATTTATACCAATAAATAGTAAGATTAGGGGTAAACCCAATTTATTCAAACAAGGTTCGTAAACTTGGACAAGTTTTGTTCTTATTGGAACTCTTCAGCAAGTCTCAACGGACTTTAATTTGACGAAATTTGCAGTGACATATTTACCTAAGAATTTGAGAACTTTGTTATGTAGAGAGTTATTATTATTTTTAAACGTTGCAGAGATACAGATACAGGGAACCCTTTGGTATCGGAATTACAAGATGATTTTGATCCAGAAGAGCTTGCCCTCAAAAACAACAAACCGGATGTAAAAATGGGTCTTAGTGGCGAATTTGATTTAGATAAAACAGCTCCGGAAGATTATGATATGAAGCAAACGAATGATGAGTTTGATTCGACGATTAATTCTGAAATTTCCGAATTAACGTCGGATGCATACGATGCTTGGATGGGAGCCGACACAAAATGGCGACGCTCACCTGAAGGTGAGTGATTATATGAGTATAGAAATTTGACAACTATTTAATATTATTCAGGTGGTGAAGATGTTTCTGTGGTGAGTCAAACTTTGGATTATAGTAATAGTACCACGTTCGATGACAGTACCAGTGTGACGTCATCAAACGTTCATATGGAATTACTTAGCTCTAAGCATAGTCCCGCGTCAGTGAAATCCAGTGATAGTGAAGAAACACACACATCTAGTCCAGTGAAAAAAGAGAAAAAGAAGAAAGACAAATCAGAGAAGAAACTTAAGCAAAAAAAGTCAAAGGAAAAGGAGAAACATAAGGAATCCAATAAAAATGAAAGGAAAAGCAAGAGGCGATCACGTGATGAGACTTCATCTCGACGTGATGAATTGGAGGAGTTTCTAAATGGAAGCGTTAGTCCTCCGATTGATGTAGCTTACGAAGCAATCTAACGACTTCCATATACCTTCGAAATATTAAGCTTTACTCTAATATATACTGCAAGAAAAGTAAAATTGCTTGACCAGGGCGAATTATTATTAATCTACTTGTATTTGTATCGTCGTACTTATCTTTAAACTTTCAATTAGTCGATCCAATAATAACGCTAGAATCGCTGATTATATCGTTCAATTAGAGTATCTTTTGCAAGTACATACATGTGTGCCTATGCAAGTTATGAACAAATATTTTTCTACCTTGACAGATTTCAACTGGAGCACAGGATTATGTTGAGGATCCATATCATATACTGCTTATTTATTACTACATTATTATTTTTTATTGTTAATATATAAATTTTTCAAATGTTTTTTGGCGTTTTTATTTGTTAATAACCGTTCCTTGGATCCGGCAAAAAAACCGAGAAAGTGTTGGCGTTCTAAAAAAAGCATACCATAGTCCCTGCGGCCATTCAATAAAAGTGTTTTGCTTTAGTACCGAAAACTAGAAGAGTAGTAACAGTCTGTACAGCCGTACATATGTCAAGGCTGTATCCCAAGGAATGAACTATAGTTTCTGCAGTTGATATTTTGTAGCATTTTTGTGCTGCCGAAAAACAGTGCAGGATTATATAGGGAATTTCTTTTTGCAGTATTTTATTTCTAAAATAAAAAATTAATATGAAATATTACAGAGTTCATTTGTCAATGAAATAATAAAAATTATCCATAATTAAGCATTAATTACTGCTCTATTATATTTTACAAATTAGTTGTGTAAATGTAAGTGTAGTTTTCAACTAGACTCCACCCAGACAAATGTAATTAAATCCAATCATATTCTTATAAGAGTTGATTTGGTGCACAAGTTTCTCTGTGGCTTGCTTATAATGAAACGTGCGCCATTACCCCTTATAAAACGTGTTTGTTCGGCTATTTTGTCGAATTTGCAACTTTTTTTTTACATTTATAACAAAAATGCGTTAGCTCTGAGAATTTTTGTTGCTAGTGGTTGGTAACAGCTGATTCAAATTCAATTTAAAAGCTTTTGTTTGACATAATTTGTTTCATTTTTAACAAACAATTAATATCGTTACAAGAACAGAATTTCAATTTATGTGCTCCGCCCGAAATTTGGGAAACTAGCCCAGACAACGACTAAAAATTTATTAACTAATAAATACGAAGTCTCCGCAGTAAACAAATTTTTGAAGTTGTGCCTGAAGCCACTTAATTTGAAACATTTTTCAAAACAAATTTGGTTCAAAATGAATACGTTTTTTCTTTCAGATATAATCAGTCATAAACTGTAAGTGAAAAAATTATGACAATGACGTAATTATTTTGTGACAGCTATTTATACCAACATTTAAAAATTAAAAACTTCTATAAGAGCACGAGTGCTTTTATAGCGTGGTCTGTTTGAGTCGGCAATTTTATATTTCATTTTAAAATGGTACAACTGCAACCACTTCCTGCTGTTGACGGGTGACACCTTTGACACTGACAACAAATCATTGACAGATGCAAGTCTCTAACAAGTGTTGCCAACTTAAACAGTTATTGTTCACCACGCCGTATAAAAGACTCTAAATTGAAAACATTAATAAGCTTATTAAAGACTCAAATTCACAAAAGTAAATAATCTTTTTTTAAGTCTTTCAATAATTTCAGATCATTTGAAATGTAAAACCGCGAATAGGGAATAATTTATTGTTGACGCGCATGTAAAAAACCATACGACAGTAATAAAGATAAACAATATCTTAATTTGATATAGTAAATAGCCTTACCTTGAGCCCCCAATCCAAGCAATGATTAGAAGAAGCCCGACACTGATGCAAAAGCTAACGTGATTAATATTTTAGAAAATGTCCACAAATATTGTCTCAAAACTCACAAAATATTAAAGAAAGTCCAGGTTATAATTTACAAATAATTTAAATCACAATAATTTATTATATTTACATATTTTAACCAAAAATTCGAAGCTCCCAGAAATTAGACGCGTTCTGTTAATGTCATTTTCAAAACATTTGAACATCGGAAGAAAAAACATTGCCATCTTTACAAAAAAAAAAACTATTTAATTATAAAGCTATTTAATTACACAATATTTCTTTTTTAATTTTATAAATAAGTAATTTAAATTACAATAATATATTATATTTATATATTTTAACCAAAAATTCGAAGTTCCCAGAAATAAGACGCTTTCTGTTAATGTCATTTTAAAAACATTTGAACATCGGAAGAAAAAACATTGCCATCTTTACAAAAAAAAAAACTATTTAATTATAAAGCTATTTAATTACACAATATTTCTTTTTTAATTTTATAAATAAGTAATTTAAATTACAATAATATATTATATTTATATATTTTAACCAAAAATTCGAAGTTCCCAGAAATAAGACGCGTTCTGTTAATGTCATTTTAAAAACATTTGAACATCGGAAGAAAATCCACGGCCATCTTTACAAAAAAAAAAAAAACTAATTATAAAGCTATATTTAATTAGACCATATTTTTTTATTTTAATTTTATAAATAAGTAATTTAAATCACAATAATATATTATATTTTTATGATTTAACCAAAAATTCGAAGCTCCCAGAAATTAGACGCGTTCTGTTGTCATTTTAAAAACATTTGAACATCGGAAGAAAAAACATTGCCATCTTTACAAAAAAAAAAACCTATCTAATCATAAAGCTATTACACTCTGTGTATTACACCATATTTTTTTTTAATTTCATAAATAAGTAATTTAAATTACAATATATTATAGTTATATATTTTAACCAAAAATTCGAAGCTCCCAGAAATGAGACGCGTTCTGTTAATGTCATGTTGAAAACATTTGAACATCGAAAAAAAAACACTGCCACCTTTACAAAAAAAAAATCTAACTAATTATAAAGCTATTTAATTATACCATATTTCTTTATTTTTGAATGTTATGAATAAGTATTATTATAATAATGATTTTTTAAAATAATTACTCTCTAGGATTCAAACTTTTGGAAACATTATTTTTATAAATACAGCGCGATCAAATAGGACTGTTTGAGTTGGCAATCCTACATTTAATTTTAAAATGGTACAACTTTGCAATAAACCATAAATTCTGCAGCTGATATTTCGTAACATATTTATGCTACCGAGTATTAATAAATTTAGTGCAAACTTTCCGCAGCTTCTCGTTACGAATTTGCGCTAAAGAGTATTCTGCGCACCTGCTCAGGTAATAAAATATAGTTTCTGCCGTGGATATTTTCTAACATACTTACGCTATCTAGTCATCATCAAGAAACGCAAGCTTGTAACAGCTTTGTATCCCAAATATTTGCGGGGATCTATAAGTTTCATATTGATTTTTAATTTTTTGTTCTTAAACCACCGTTACTATATAAGGTATAAGTTTGCCTGATTAATGTTTTAAATTAACACAAACAATATACGTCTGATAAGAGCATAACAGTTTGGGATAATTATAAAAAGCCTTGGCATGTACCGTGCCTATCAAATAATTATTCCATATTGTTTTCGGTTCACAACACCGTTATATTATTGTAGTATTTTTTATTTATAGCTTGTGATAAGTTAAGCCAGTTCAAGAGGTAACTTATTCAAATGAGTCTAATCCGAGCACAAGTAGGTCGATCAGGCGATATGTTTTCTAATTTTAAAGTACATATTTAGTATAATCTTGTAAATAACCGATTTGTATCCACTTGAAAACAATTTCCTTTGTTGCTAACTAGTTATTTGGGAAAGATAATGTTTAGAGTATTATATAAGTAGAACTCGTTTCAATCAATGAGCTGTACTAACAACATGTGGTTGCAAGGGATAATCCTTGCGGTGGTAGTGACCCTCAACTGCGCAGTGGATCATACCATTTACCGATACTGCTCGGAAGTGGACATTTGCAGGTATTGTCACAGAAGCTGCAGCCTCCCATAACTTTAATTTTTTTAGTGAAAATCGGGAATTAGTACGCGAAGAGCGCTGGAAAGTACTAATAGAGGGAGCAAGTTTCTCTCAGGGAGTTGCCTCTTTCCGTGTACAGAGTATAGAAGATGATGACAGATTTCTAGTTTTAAATATAACGGCTGTGAAAGGTGGAATTTTCAGGGTTCAAATAGAGGAACCAGACTCTACAAGGTACCACATTGAAAATGTGCTTGATGGAGAACCAGAGAAAGTCAAGTGGGTATAGCACTGTCCAGATTAAATAACCAAGATGTATTTTTCTAGTTTTGACGATGTTTCCTTGGCTTTGGACGCAGCAATACTTACCGTAGGGGATAGTACTGTCATAGTATATGTTTCTCTACTGTCTATAGAATTCTACCAAGATGATGTCATACAGTTTGTTTTGGACAGCGACAGACTTACTTTGGCTATAAATGAATTAAATACTCCGTTTACTTTTGGGGTTCGGTACCCTCAAGCTGCTTATGTCTATGGATTACACGAACATGCCGATCATTTGGCATTGCGTACCACTGCTCCAGATGGGGAAGATCCTTACCGAGTCAAAACGATGGATTTGACGAACTACGAGTTGTACAGCTCGATGGCTATGTATGGGGCAGTTCCAGTTTTGTACGGTCATGGAATTAATGGATCAGCCGGATTGTTTCTTCATAACGCTGCAGAGTTATGGGTTGAAATTACAAACGTAGACAATAAGACAGAAGCGCCAGAAGCTTACTTCATGGTCGATAGTGGAGCTTTTGATTTATTTGTTCTCTTGGGGCCCTCCATTGTGGACGTTGTTCAACAGTATACATCCCTCACGGGAGTAGCTCATTTACCTCCACTTTGGACTCTGGGCTATCATCAATGCCGATGGGGCTATGCAGACGAAATTGATGTAACAACAGTAATTGCTACTTTAGATGAATATGATTTCCCTGTTGATGTTATATGGCTGGATATTCAACACACTGAAGACTACAAATTCTTCACATGGAATTCCGGTAATTTTAGTACCCCTCTAGATATGCTAGCAAATCTTTCTTCAACTCATCGTTACTTGGTGACTCTTAGTGATCCCCATTTTAAAGCAGAAGAGGGGTACTTTGTGTACGATACAGCTTTAGAGAATGATTACTTTATTCAAAACCCTAACGGGTCAGTGTTTTATGATGTTTGCTGGCCCGGAAACAGCTCCTGGATGGATTACTTGAACCCTGCAGCTCGAGATTACTATTCCGGTTTGTTTTCGTATGAAAGCTGGAACGGTACCACTTCAACTCTTGGAGGTATTTGGAATGATATGAATGAAGCAGCAATATTCGATGAACCAAACGAGAAAACCTTTCCTCTGGATCTTGTACACTATGGAGGCGTTTCCAATCGAGAGATCCACAACATGTATGCCTTTCTCCAAACTATGGCCACTCATAAAGGGTTGATTGATCGAGATGATGGGGCGCTGCGGCCTTTTATTTTGACTAGGGCGCATTTTGCAGGATCTCAACGATATGCGGCTTTTTGGACAGGAGATAATACAGCCGAATGGGGGTATATTGCCATCGCGTATCATATGTGCCTTAATTCTAACCTTCTGGGTATTGTTTTTTGTGGATGTGACGTTGGGGGATTTTTTGGAGAACCAAGTCCGGAGCTTTTGGAAAGATTTTATCAAGCTGGTGCTTGGTTGCCATTCTTTAGAGAGCATGCCAATATTGGTTCGGAGAGACGAGAGCCCTACTTGTATGATGATGATGTTCAAGCAGTTATTAGAGCAGCAATTAAGCAGAGATATGCCCATTTGCCTGTATGGTATACTTTGTTCTTTGAACATTCCCAAACTGGGAATCCTGTGATAAGACCAATTTTCTATCACTATCCAGATGAAGAAGAAGCCTTCACCGTCGATGATCAACTGCTTCTTGGATCTGATATTCTAGTAAAAGTTGTAGCAGAAGAGGGAGCAGAGTCCGTCGATGTATATTTCCCTGGAGGAGAAGAACAATTATGGTTTGCAGCAGAATTAGATGGCACGTATTATCCTGGTACTGGTCTAACCGAGGTTCCGGTAGTTATTGATCATGTAAGAGGGATTTTATGGCGTGGGAACACTTTGATTTTTTTATTATCTCTAGATCCCCGTATTTTACCGGCAAGGCAGCGTTATTCTAACAAAGCAAACTCCACGACCTTCTACAACTGACATGTGGAATGATGGATATACCTTATATGTGCTCTTAGATGCTGTATTATATTTACCCTTTACAAACTTAATTTTGACACTAATTTATGATTTGTAGGAGTCTAAAGCTAGAGGTAGACTGTATGTCGATGATAATCTTTCCTTTGACTATAGAGAGTCTAAAAGGTATATCTATAAAGACTTTGAAGCCTCAGAATCTGTGGTTATAGTAAGGTAATCTTCACCTCTTGTCAATGAATATAGATTAAGCACTTTTTCCATAGCTCGATTGATGAATCTAATGAAGATGGTATTACCTGGAAATTGGACACAATAGTATGGGTAAAACCAGAGCAACTCAACAATGGAAGAATGACAGGACGTTTTATGAAAACTGTCCAGAATCACACTGCCGAAGGTACTCCTTTGAATGAGATTAATCTTAGTGGAAAAGCTCCAGTGATCATAAATATTTAACTGTTTTAAGTTTAAATTTGTAAGAAGATAAATCTTATCAATAAACATGTTTCCAATAAATAATCTTTTGACTGGACACGCTTCCCGATATCCTAATCTGTGGTACCCACTTGAAGAGTTTCGGTACTTGAGATAATTATTATAGAGTGGAATATTATTGATTGTTGTTATCTAGTTTGATCAAACAACACGGATTAATGTCAAGTTTACGTAAAACGCTTTTTTTCCGCTTATACTTTGCTAGGAGATGGCTTAATTTCTCCGGGATTCTTTTTTTTTTCTGTATATTAACAAGCAAACCCCAAGAATGCCATGTTGTTCCTTCTCTGAGTTACTGGAAAAGCTTCTATAAGCCTTTTATAGGACCATAACCCTTTGTTCTGCTATCAGGTGGTAACTTTTTGCTAGCTGTAGTACTGAGTCTGTTTCTCGACTAAAAATCTTAACGCATCAAAAATGATAACCTAGGAGTTGACGCTTAAGCGAAACCTAAGCTTCAATACAACTGCTTCTCTGCTTGGTACTCTCAGAAGATGGCTTTATATTTCCAGGTATCTCTTTTTGTTCTATTACCAGCGAGCAAAACTTATAAATGTCATGTTGGTTTTTCTTGCAGAGGCTGGCAAAGCTTCTGAACCACGTTTCATGGCACTACAACTCTTTCTGCTGTCAGGCGTCAAGTCTTGATATCTATAGTACCGGAGTCCGTTTTCTGACCTTCTTTTTTGATGCTGGAAGATTAATATCAAGGTATTGAAAAATCAACTGAAGCTCTAGCATTACAACAATTATTTCCTTGTCTGCTACCCACAGAAGCGGCTTTATCTTTCCAGCTTCCTTTTCTTGCTCTATTATCAACGAAGAAATTTTACAAACGCGATGTTGTTTTTATTCTCGCAATTGCTGGCAAAGCTTCTTGATATAAGACGTTCCATGACATCAGAATCTTTTTTCTGGTACCTGGTGGCAATTTTCTGCTATCTATAGTACTGGATAGAGTGTAAACATTAGTACAGATTGTTATATGTTAACGTACCATGTGGTACCATTTGGTATTTTTTCTCGTTTGCTGGTCTGCCTTTGTTGCAACTTTAAAGCATCAAGAATGATAAGCTAGCGGTTTGAAGTTCAAGTGAAAGAAAGCGTTTAAAACACGTTCTTCTTTGCTTGATACCTATAGAAGATGTTTTTATCTTTCTAGGTTTCTCTTTTTGTTCTGTGTATTAAGAAGCAAAACCTAAGAATGCCATGTTGTTCCTTTTCGCAGTTAATGGGAAACCTTCTGTAAGACTTTTCATAGCATCACAACCTTTCTTCTGCTACCAGGTGGAAATTTTTTGCTGTGCTAGAGTCTCCTGGCTCGCCTTTGTTGTAATTTTGATTGCGCCAAATATGATAACTTAGGAGTCAAAGACCTAAGTGAAACAAAAGCTTCAAAACATTTTGATATCTACAGAAATTGGCTTCATCTTTCCAGCTCCCCCCATTTTGTCCTATTACCAACGGACAAAACATACGAATGCCATGCTGTTTCTTCTGAGCGTTTTTTTTAGTACTACAACCTTTTTCTAAATATTTGCAATACTCTCTTGACTCTTTTGTTTTAACTTTTGACCCAGATGCGCTAAAAATGATAATCTTAAAAATTTTGGTTTAACACTTGAAGTGTTTGTTTGGCTAAACATAAAATAAAAAGCTGATCTTTTCTGATAACCCAAATTTTGCGTTGTTTTGCAAGCACTTTAGATATTATGTATCTCTTAAGTGCCTATTTATGTAATATATGATATGGTTTTAAATAAATAGAGTGTAAACATTAGTACAGATTGTTATATGTTAACGTACCATGTGGTACCCTTTGGTATTTTTTCTTCTGTTTGGAGCAGTTCAAGCTGCTGACCGTACTGTTTACCGAAACTGTTCCCAAATCGATCTTTGCAACCAAAATAGAGAGCTGGTATCTAAAGATCGTTGGAAAGTACTCTTGGAAGGTGCAAGTTTCACTCAAGGAGTTGCTTCCTTTCGTGTGCAAAGTCTAGAAAACTCAGATGTCTTTGTACTTTTAAACATCAGTGTAATTAAAGATGGGATTTTTAGAATACAAATTGAAGAACCAGATTCTACAAGGTACCACATCGAACATGTATTAGATGGTGATCCAGAAATAATCAAGTGGGTTCAAACTACTCATAAAAGCTGTAATAATCCAAAAATTTTAGCTTTGATGATGTTTCGTTATCATTAAATGCAGCAAGTCTTATTATAGGGAATAGTACCGCCGTGGTTAATGTCTCACCCTTCTCAATTGGATTTTATCTCTTGCTATTGTAGGTTTCTAATTGCAGTGGAAGCTCTACTAATTTATAGTTTCTAGGATACACTGAATTCTCCTTTTACTTTTGGCGTTCAGTATCCCCAAGCTGCTTTTGTTTATGGTTTACATGAACACGCTGATCATCTTGCGTTGCAAACCACTGCACCAGGTGGACAAGACCCATATAGAGTAAAAACCATAGACCTCAACAATTATGAGTTGTACAGCCCCATGGCAATGTACGGAGCCGTACCAGTTTTATATGGTCATGGTTCAACCGTGACATCCGGTTTGTTTGTTCATAATGCAGCGGAACAATGGGTGGAGATTACAAACAAAAACGAAGGAGTAGAGGCTCCCGAAGCATTTTTTATGGTGGACAGTGGGGCTTTGGATGTATTTGTTTTACTAGGTCCGTCTATAATAAAAGTTGTTCAGCAGTATACGTTGCTGACTGGTGTTGCTCATCTTCCTCCACTTTGGACTTTAGGGTACCACCAATGCCGTTGGGGCTACGCTGACCAAGAAGATGTTCAAGCAGTGGTAGCAGATTTTGATAGTTATAGTTTTCCAATAGATGTTATGTGGTTGGATATTCAACACACCGACAACGATAAGTTTTTTACATGGAACCCAGGCAACTTCAGCCATCCACTTGATATGTTAGCAAACTTATCATCTACTAATAGATACTTAATTGTCTTAAGTGATCCTCATTTCAAAGCAGAAGATGGGTACTATGTCTATGATATAGCACTAGAAAAAGATTATTTTGTAAAAAACCTTAACGGTACTATTTATTATGATATTGGATGGCCTGGAAACAGCTCTTGGTTAGATTATCTTAACCCAAATGCCCGTGAATGGTATTCAACTTTGTATCTATATGAAAATTGGAATGGTACTGACCCTACATTAGGGGGTGTTTGGAATGACATGAACGAAGCAGCAAATTTTAACATGGGAACAGAAAGAACTTTTCCATATGATCTGGTACATTACGGAAATGTTTCTAATCGGGATATACACAACATGTATGGGTTTCTTCATACGTTATCAACTCATCAGGGTTTAGTAGATCGTGATAATGGTACTCGTCGTCCATTCATCTTAACTCGCTCTACATTTGCTGGTTCTCAAAGATACGCCGCTTTCTGGACTGGCGATAACACAGCCCAATGGGGCTACGTCTCCATAGCTTATTCAATGTGCCTTAATGCAAACCTTCTGGGACTTGTCAACTGCGGCTGCGATGTAGGAGGATTTTTCGATGAGCCGAGCCCAGAACTCTTGGTACGCTTCTTTCAAGCTGACGCTTGGTTACCATTCTACCGAGAACATTCCAATTTAAACTCAGAACGTCGTGAGCCTTACCTGTTTGAAGATTATAGAGATATCCTGCGGGCTGCAATTAGGCAGAGGTACATACATCTACCAGTATGGTATACTTTGTTTTATGAGCATACACAAACCGGGAATCCCCTAATTAGACCTATTTTTTATCATTATCCAGAGGAGGAAAATGCGTTTGAAATAGACGATCAGCTGCTGGTAGGGCCAAATATTTTGGTTAAAGCTGTAGATGCAGAAGGGGTAGACTCAGTTCATGTGTATTTTCCTGGGGGAGAAGAGCAGTTGTGGTTTTCGGTAGAGCTAGATGGGGTGTCATACCCCGGTACTGGATTTACAGAAGTACCAGTAACTCTCGACCATGTAAGTTGTACTCTATGATTGAGGTACCAAACGACAATTTGTATTATAGATTCCTGTATTTTATCGGCAAGGAAGTATTATTCCAATCAAACAAATCCCAAGAGGTAGTACCACTGATATGATTAATGATGGGCATACTTTTATTATTATAGAAGATATAGTAAGTCTTTAGGTGTATTACTTCTTTTCAAACTAAATTTTAATTATTAATTAGAATGGTACAGCCAATGGAGAGCTTTACTTGGATGACAATTTATCGTTTGAGTATAGTGATTCTAAGAAATATAGCCATATTAGATTTTCTTCTAATGGTGGAAGTATGATGTTCCAGTTTGTTGGGGATTCTGATCCTTCGGGTCTATCTTTGAGCATTGACCAAATTGTCAGAATATATCCCGAAGACACTAGAGATGGTACCATGCGTTATGCTAAATCAATTTGTAATTCCACCTGGGACGGTACTCCTCTTAACAAAATTGTAGTACCAATGAGAGAAACATTTCTGTTAAAACTTTAATTTTGAGTAATAAATATAAAAAGATTGTGATGCAATTTTGTTTTTTTTTGTGGCAAATTGCCGACAATTCCATATAGTTGCCGATTAAATTGATTAAATAAGAAATCTTTGTGAGAAGAACCAGGATTTTGCAGGCGTAGTCTCAGACGCAAGAGTTTTTACTGTTCCGATGGTACTCCACCAAGTCAGACAGATCAATCCCGAATCACATTCTAAACTCAACCATGCAGGAAAAATATCAAACGAGTCACTATACCTGACATCCTCAAAAGGGTCATTATTGTTGGTGCTACAAACCGTCAGCTTATAGCTCCCCATCCAACTCGAAAGTTGTAATAAATTCCAGCAGCTGAGATGCCTTCAAGGATGACGTGTCTCTATCCAATATGTATTCCTGTTCTAAGTGTTCCTAAGGTTAGGTCCTAATGGGACCTCGTACAGTGTTGTTAACCTTTGACCGCCAAAGCTTCTTGGTTGCAGCACGTTGATCAAAAAACTTGAAAAGTGAGAAGTGTTCTCAGCCCCCTAGATCAAAGACTGGAACCATGCTGATCAAGCCTGTAGCTCCTCTAGGTCAAAAGCTGGAACAGACCTGACCTAGTGTACCAAAAGTGTTTTGGTAAAAGATGGAAGTACGTAGCAGTCTCTGGTACTATTCGAAAACTAACAGAATACATTAAGACTTATTCCATTGAGAATCTATAGAAGATCACGAAAGGTGGTTCCATCCATCGCCTACAGAGGTAGACAGCAAAAAAGCAAGCAAAAAAAGATCTAACTGTTTTGGTGTCTAAATCTCCAATCATCTATCTACCTTTGACACCGACAAAAACAAAAATATAAATAAACTCCTATCACTTATCACTATGCGTGCGAATTAATCCACTCTCCAAAATATGAGCAGTCATTGGCATCAGGTGGTTCCACAAATTACCATAATCCAAGCTTCACTTCAAGTGCTTTATTGTTGATAATTTTGTTTTCCTAACGCACCCATTTTTAAATTTATAATCTATTGTTTAACACTCAAGTACCACTTATAATCGATAAAAAAAATTTTAAACTAGGTATATAAACAACACACAATTAGTGTCACTCCAGCAAAAATGTGGAAATTGCTGATTGCTTTTTTGCTTCTTGCGAGTACCGCTCATGGGTACGACCATGATGTGTACAGGACGTGTGCACAAAAGCCTTTATGCGGGTATGTACTCTATATTACCATATTCTTAAAAATATCGCAAACAAATCTTTCAGGGATAATCGAGAGTTGGAACGCAAAGAGAGGTACTTAGTTGCTCTTGAAGGCTCCTCTTTTAGTAAAGGTCTTGCATCATTTCGAGTCAGAGATGCAGAAACTGCGGATTTGGAACTATTTTTGAACATTTCAGCGATCAAGGGTAATATTTTCAGAGTCCAATTGGAAGAAGTTGGTTCTACCAGGTTTCACATAGAGTATATGCTTGATGGTGAGCCCGATACAGTCAAGTATATCTACAAAATATCTAAAGACATAGTATAATAACCATTTACTTTTAGCTTTGATGATGTAGATTTATCACTAGATTCAGCAACTTTGATCGTTGGAAGATCAAAAGCTGTGGTAAATCTATCACCTCTTTCCATTGAGTTCTATGAGGGATCAAATCTTCAGTTTGTACTAGAAGGTGATCGAATAACCCTCCAAGCTGTAAGTTCGTTTGCTCTTTTAAGCCAGATAATACCATACTTTTCATAGAATGAAGACAATTGGACTCCATTAACTTTTGGAGTTGTTTTTCCTTCCGCTTCTAGAATGTATGGCTTACATGAACATGCTGATCATTTAGCTTTGAGAACTACAGAACCTGATGGTTATGACCCATATAGAGTACGCACTTTAGATTTAACTTATTATGAGTTGTATGACACCCAAGCGATGTATGGGGCAGTACCAGTTTTGTATGGTCATGGGTATGTTTACCACAATGACAATAAGCCAAAGCTTACAATTTTGTTTAAGACGAGATGGCACCTCGGGAATTTTCGTTAACAATGCTGCGGAAATGTGGGTAGAAATTACCAATAAAAATGAAGATGCTGATATTGATCAAGCAAGTGCATTGTTTATGGTTGACAGTGGTGCTTTTGATCTATTTGTTCTTTTGGGGCCTTCACCAGCTGCTGCCGCCAGTCAATATGTGTCATTAACTGGAGTACCACATTTACCACCAGTAAGTAGTACTCCTTATCCATAAAAAATCTCTATAAATTTCTGATAACAGATTTGGAGTTTGGGATATCATCAATGCCGTTGGGGCTACTGGAATGAATCGGACCTTCAAACTACTTTGGCCACTCTTGTGGAGAATGATTTTCCAATTGATGTGATTTGGTTGGATATCCAACACACCGATAATGATAAATTCTTTACATGGAATCCAGAAAACTTTAGTACTCCATTTGAAATGATGGCCAATCTGTCAGCGCAAAACAGATATGTGATTACATTAACTGACCCTCATTTTAAAAAAGAAGAAGGGTACTTTATCTATGATGAAGGGATAGAGAAGGATTACTTTATAAAATATCCAAACGGTACTGTCTACGAAGCTGAGTGCTGGCCGGGTACTGCCGTCTGGATGGATTACCTAAACCCTGAAGTTCGTCGGTACTATGCTGACCGATATTCTTACAAAAACTGGAATGGTACCACTCCTGCTTTGGGAGGAATTTGGAATGACATGAATGAAGCAGCACTTTTTGATAATGATACCGAAAAAACCTTCCCTTATGATTTAGTGCACTATGGAGGTGTACAAAACCGCGATATTCACAATATTTACGGATTATTGCAAATCTTGTCTACTCATGCTGGTTTAATTCAACGTGATGATGGTAAATTGAGACCTTTCATATTAACAAGAGCTCACACAGCTGGTACGCAAAGATATGCAGCTATTTGGACCGGTGACAATACAGCAGAATGGGGCTTTATCCCACTCAGTATTTCTATGTGTCTTAGCTCCGCTTTATCTGGTATTAGTTTCTGTGGAGCTGATATGGGAGGTTTCTGGGGAGACCCAACCGATGAACTTTTGATGAGATTCTTCCAAAGTGGTACTTGGTTACCATTCTTTAGAGAACACTCAGGTACTGATTCCAAACGACGAGAACCCTATCTCTTCTCAAAAGACGTACAAGATGTTTTGAGGAGCACCATGCAAGTGAGATATCAGCATTTGCCAGTATGGTATACCTTGTTTTATGAGCTGAACCGTTTTGGAAATCCAGTAATCAGGCCGTTATGGTACCATTATCCCAACGATGAAGATACTTTTGATATTGATGATCAACTGCTGTTGGGTGAAAATATTTTGGTTAAAGTAGTTGCGGAACCTAATGCCACGTCAACTCAGGTATACTTCCCAGGAGGTGAAAGAATTACGTGGTACTCGGCTTTTGATGATACTACATATCCTGGAGTAGGTCTAACAGAAGTTCCAGTAACCATTGATCATGTAAGTAGATTTACTATGTCTCATAGATCTACTGTCTTTTTTTTGTAGATTCCAGTGTTTTACAGACAGGGAAGTATTATTCCTCTTAAACTTACCCCTAGACTATCAACAGCAGAAATGAAAGATGACCTGTATACTTTGTATGCTTTCCCACGTGCGGTATTTACTTAATTAATTAATTATTATGTAAAACATTTTAATATTTTGAATAATCTAGGATTTGGCCGCTAGTGGTAGAGTGTATCTTGATGATACTTCCAGCTTTGATTATCAAAATATAGCTGAATATAACTATCTAGATCTAGAACTAGATGCTCTAGAAGTTGTAACAACTTCCGTTGATGATTCTAATAGTGATGGATTTGAATTGGGAATTGATACTATTGTGGTATTCATTCCAGGAGAGTTGGGAAAAGATGGTATTAGAAGATCCACCAAAACAGAATATAAGTACACACACGATGGTACTCCTTTATCTCAACTAAAACTTTCTGGAAAAGCTCCAACGCGGCTTAGGCTTGCTTAATCTCATTTTTGTAAAAATTAAACAAGATTAGTATTACTTAAGTGTTATGTTTTATTTTTTTCCTCTTATCTATTTCTTCAAGATAAGATTATCAATCCTATAAATAAGTTTTGAAAGTACTCTACTCGCATTATAAAGATGTGGGAGCAAGTGATAAGTCTTCTACTTTGTGCGGTGTACATTGGTGCTTATGACCATGATGTGTATAAAACTTGTGAAAGAGTTGATCTATGCAAGTACTATATCTATTTTGGTAATCAATCATTATTATCTAATTGGTACTATTATTTAGCCAAAATAGAAACTTGGAACGACAAAATCGATACAAGGTTAATATAGAAGGTAGTACTTATGCACAAGGTGTTGCAAATATCCTAGTCCAAAATACTGCTGGTACTGAAGATTATAACTTAGTTATCAGCGTTATAGAAGGTAATATTTTTAGAGTACAGTTTTCAGAAGCGGATTCAGCTAGATATCAATTGGAGTATATGTTAGAAAAGGAACCTACAGTACTAAAGTAAGTACTATAATATTAACGTACGAATTTTAATAAGAAAAATTGCAGTTTTGATGATGTTGATTTATCATTGACAGCAATAACTATTTTAACTGGTGATAACAAAGCTGTTGTCAATGTTTCACCACTGTCAGTAGAGTTTTATGCTGGAGATCTTCTTCAGTTGGTACTCGAAGGAGATCGGTTAACACTTCAAACAGTATATGATAATTATAATATTGCTCATGAGTAAAAATTCTTTTTGTAGTTAGAAACCAGTACTCCATTTACCTTTGGAGTAAAATACGCATCTGCTTCAAGACTTTATGGTTTACATGAACATGCTGATCATCTGGCATTACGTACCACAGAAACTGATGGCTATGATCCATATAGAGTACGAACCATGGATTTAACGTATTACGAATTATATGATACTCAAGCTATGTATGGAGCAGTACCTGTTTTATACGGACATGGGTATTAGGTTTCCTACAAAAAAACTTCTCGACTAATGTCTGATTTAGTCCAGGTTCTACTTCTGGTGTTTTTCTTCATAATGCAGCTGAGGAATGGGTGGAAATTACAAATGATGATGATGATGGCCCAGGAGCGTTTTTTATGGTAGACAGTGGTTCTTTAGATTTCTTCGTACTTCTTGGACCAACACCAGCTGATGCTGCTAGACAATATGTTTCTCTCACTGGCCTCCCTCATTTGCCACCAGTACGTTTAAAGCCAAAAATTGCAAAAAATCATAGGTACTGACTGAAAAATTGTAGATGTGGAGTTTAGGGTACCACCAATGCCGTTGGGGATATTGGAATGAAACAGATCTTCAGACAGTTATAGCGGAATTAGATGCCCATGATTTTCCCATTGATGCTATATGGCTGGATATCCAACACACTGATGATGATAAGTTTTTTACTTGGAATCCACAAAATTTTAGTACTCCATTAGAGATGCTAGCTAATTTGTCTTCTACCAATAGACATCTTGTGACTTTAACCGATCCCCATTTTAAAAAAGAAGAAGGGTATTTTGTATATGATGACATAATAGCAAACGATTTCGCAATTTTAAACCCGAATGGAACAGTTTATGAGGCAGAATGTTGGCCTGGTACTGCCGTATGGATGGACTATCTAAATCCAGAAGCTCGGGATTACTATTCCAATTTATATGCCTACAGCAGTTGGGAAGGAACAGATTCTACCCTTTCGGGAATCTGGAATGACATGAATGAAGCCGCGCTTTTTGATAATGATACAGAAAAAACCTTTCCGTACGATGTAGTACATTATGGAGGAGTACGGAATAGAGATATCCACAATATTTATGGATTACTACAAATTATGTCTACCCATGCTGGATTAATAGCACGTGATGAAGGAACAAAACGCCCTTTTATCTTAACTAGAGCTCATACCGCCGGTACTCAGCGATATTCAGCAATTTGGACAGGTGACAATACGGCAGAATGGGGTTTCATCAACATTAGCTACTCCATGTGTCTAAGTGCTGCATTAACAGGCATAAGCTTCTGTGGGGCAGATGTAGGAGGATTTTGGGGTGAACCATCTGAAGAACTAATCCAGAGATTCTTCCAATCTGGAGCTTGGCTGCCTTTTTTCCGAGAACATTCTGGTCAAGAATCGGCAAGACGAGAACCTTACCTTTGGTCGGAGAAAGTACAAGATAATTTACGACGTACCATTAGAAGAAGGTACGAGCATTTACCTTACTGGTATACTGTGTTCTATGAACATATACGCAATGGTGACCCGGTCATACGACCGCTATGGTACGACTACCCAAATGATTCCAATTTGCTTGACATAGATAGCCAGTTGCTTGTTGGAAGCAACATTTTAGTTAAACCAATTGATGAAGCCGGAGTCACTTCAACTCTTGTGTATTTTCCAGGAGGAGAAGAACTTTTGTGGTTTGAAGCTGATCTTGAATCTCCTTTTCCACAGTATCCTGGTACTGGCTGGACTGAAGTACCAGTAACAATAGATAAAGTATATAAAAAACTCTTTTTAATTCTTTTATGAAGCCAATCTTTTGTAGATTCCCACTTTCTATAAAGAAGGAAGCATTATCCCCGTCAAACCTTTAGAAAAACCAAGCACGGCGGATATGGTTGGTGACTTCTATATTGTGTATATTTTACTAAGAGATGATTTTTCTGCTTCTGGGACCCTGTATGCCGATGATCAAACAAGCTTTGATTATAGGGATAATGCAAGTTATTATTACATCAACATAGAAGCAGATTATGATAATTATGAAGTCACCGTCAGGTAAGTACCATTGCTAGAAACAACAATTTACCACTAACTCTATTTCTAGTTCTATAGATGATACAAATGCAGGAACTTTCGACGTTTTTCTCGGAGTTTTAGTCTTTATGGTTCCTGAAGAAAGATCAAGTGTCAGTAAGAAACGATACACTAGAAAAGAGTACGATCGTACTGCTGATGGTACCCTTCTAAAAGATATAAGGTTCAATAGTAAGAAACCTTTTACTCTAAAACTGTAAGCCTCTGTAATTCTCTGATTAGTTAATAAACTTTTAAGTAAATTGATTTATTGTATAATGTAATACAAAATATAGTGCCATTACTATAAGGTATAAGCAGTATATCAACTACGCAAACAAAATGGCGGCAGTTGAAGATGTCAGATTTATGGTACTAATATTTCACAAAGTCTAAGTTCATCAACTCATTATAATTAGAACTCAGCGTCAAAAGTACTGAACTCTTGATTCAAAAAGTTGTCTTGGCGTCTCTGCTTAAGCAGGCAAACTGACTTTAGTTCTATGGTACTAGCCTCATGCTATAAACTCTAAGATCATCAACTGTTTAGCAAAACTTAGTGGTTAGAACCTAGCGTCAAAAGAACCAAGCTTTTGATCGAAAATACTTTCTTGGAGAAACTCTAGCCAGGCAAACAAACTGACAGCAATTAAAGCTAATAGTCTTGTAGTACTATTCCTGTTTTGTAGCTTCTAAATCATCGGCTGTTGGTAGAACTTGGTGATAGAACAAAAAAAGTACCAAAATCCTGAGTAAAAAAAATCGTTTGACGCTCTATAATGATTAGTACTTTACAGACTGGCAGCAATTAAAGTTGCAAAGCTATAATACTATTCAATTTTAAAACCAAAGTTTATCAGCTGTTTGACAAAATTTTGAAGTCCCAATGGGTACTATTGATAGACAGGCAAGGTGATAGTTTTGTGGTACTATTTTTGTTTTGTAACGTCTACAATTATCAACTGTTTGACAAAATTTGATGATTAGAACTGACGACGCCAAAAATACTAAAGTATCAAGTCAAGAAAATCTCCGGAAGATCTTTAGCATTTAGCACTCTACAAACTGACGGCAGTGGAAGCTGCTAGGCTTATAGTACTATGGTCGTTTTATAAAGCCAAAAATCACCAGGCCGTTTGACAAAATTTGGTAGTTACAACTCGGCTCGAAAGTACCAAACTTTTGATTGCAGAAATTCTCTTGAATTTCTTTAACGATAAGTAGTTCACAAACTGTCAGTAATTGAAGCTGCTAGACTTGTGGTATCATGGTTTAGCCAGTTTTTTTTGGTTAGAGCTCGGCGCCAAAGTACCAAAGCCTTGGTACTCAACGCTCTTGCAATTATTAGCATTTGAGCATGATAAGTAAGTCGGCCAGAACTATGCCATCATCTAGCTGCATTTTTGGTCAATTTTGCAAACTCTTAGATAGGTAGGTACTTAACTAGATTGATCCAAAAACTTCAGATGTTTGTGTAAATGAATTATTATCAACCGATTGTTAATATTATTAAAAACAATTTGGCAAAAAATTAAACAAACTATTTTTATCAAAAGGATTACGTAATTTAAGCTTGTTCAACAAACTACTTAAAAAATTTTGTAGTTTATAAGTCTATCTTCATTAATCTAGATTATGTCAAGAAAATTCCTCACGTCAATAAGATAACTTGTCAAGTATAGACCTATATAAAAAAAACTAGTGTTCTTGCCACTTCAGTAACATGTGGGAACAAGGGTTCATCCTAGTACTGCTAGCTCTATGTACCACAGCGTACGACCGAGATGTGTATAAGAATTGTTCTCAAGTGGAACTGTGCAGGTACTATTTTAATAATTGTAGTCTAAGCCTCAAAATTTTCTTGTATTTCAGTCAAAATAGAAACTTGGCTCGCCAAAATCGTTACAAGGTTAACATAGAAGGTAGTACTTATGCACAAGGTGTGGCTAACATTCAAGTGCAAAATACTGCCGGTACGGAAAATTATGATCTTGTTATCAGCGTTATAGAAGGTGATATTTTCCGCGTAGAATTTTCCGAACCTGATTCCAGCAGGTACCAATTAGAGTATATGCTGGATGAAGAACCTACAGTTGTTAAGTGAGTACTATAATTTCTATGACAGAAGATAATCCAGTATCTTGCAGCTTTGATAATGTAGATTTATCACTAACAGCCATAACTATTGTTGCTGGTGATAATAGAGCTGTTGTAAACGTGTCACCACTGTCTGTAGAATTCTACAATGGCGATCTTCTTCAATTGGTACTGGAAGGAGATAGATTAACGCTTCAAACGGTAAATTTACTTTTTAAACTAATTCGTCTACTAACAAAACATTGTAGCTAGAAAATAGTACTCCGTTTACTTTTGGAGTAAGATATCCTGCAGCTTTGCGAGTTTATGGTTTACATGAACATGCTGATCATCTGGCATTACGTACCACAGAAACTGATGGCTATGATCCATATAGAGTACGAACTATGGATTTAACGTACTACGAATTATATGATACTCAAGCTATGTATGGAGCAGTACCTGTTTTATACGGACATGGGTATTAGGTTTTCTACAAAAAAAACTTCTCGAATAATTTCTGATTTAGTCCAGGTTCTACTTCTGGTGTTTTTCTTCATAATGCAGCTGAGGAATGGGTGGAAATTACAAATGATGATGATGATGGTCCAGGAGCATTTTTTATGGTAGACAGTGGTTCTTTAGATTTCTTTGTACTTCTTGGACCAACACCAGCTGATGCTGCTAGACAATATGTTTCTCTCACTGGCCTCCCTCATTTACCACCAGTACGTTTAATGCAAAAATTTGCAAAAAATCATTGGTACTGACTGAAAACTTGTAGATGTGGAGTTTAGGGTACCACCAATGCCGTTGGGGATATTGGAATGAAACAGATCTTCAGACAGTTATAGCGGAATTAGATGCCCATGATTTTCCCATTGATGCTATATGGCTGGATATCCAACACACTGATGATGATAAATTTTTTACTTGGAATCCAGAAAATTTTAGTACTCCATTAGAGATGCTAGCTAATTTGTCTTCTACCAATAGACATCTTGTGACTTTAACCGATCCCCATTTTAAAAAAGAAGAAGGGTATTTTGTATATGATGACATAATAGCAAACGATTACGCAATTTTGAACCCGAATGGAACAGTTTATGAGGCAGAATGTTGGCCTGGTACTGCCGTATGGATGGACTATCTAAATCCAGAAGCTCGGGATTACTATTCCAATTTATATGCCTACACCAGTTGGGAAGGAACAGATTCTACCCTTTCGGGAATCTGGAATGACATGAATGAAGCCGCGCTTTTTGATAATGATACAGAAAAAACCTTTCCATACGATGTAGTACATTATGGAGGAGTACGGAATAGAGATATCCACAATATTTATGGATTACTACAAATTATGTCTACCCATGCTGGATTAATAGCACGTGATGAAGGAACAAAGCGCCCTTTTATCTTAACCAGAGCTCATACCGCCGGTACTCAGCGATATTCAGCAATTTGGACTGGTGACAATACGGCAGAATGGGGTTTCATCAACATTAGCTACTCCATGTGTCTAAGCGCTGCATTAACAGGCATAAGCTTCTGCGGGGCAGATGTAGGAGGATTTTGGGGTGAGCCATCTGAAGAACTAATCCAAAGATTCTTCCAATCTGGAGCTTGGCTGCCTTTTTTCCGAGAACATTCTGGTCAAGAATCAGCAAGGCGAGAACCTTACCTTTGGTCGGAAGAAGTTCAAGATAATTTACGACGTACCATTAAAAGAAGGTACGAGCATTTACCTTATTGGTATACGGTATTCTATGAACATGTAAGATATGGAGATCCAGTAATCCGTCCATTATGGTATGAGTACCCTGATAATCCAGACGTTGTTGATATTGATGATCAATTATTTGTGGGAAGTAATGTTATAGTTAAAGCAATTGACCAATCTGGTGTAACTTCAGTTCCAATGTATCTTCCTGGTGATGCAGATCTAGAATGGTTTGTTGTAGATCTAGATTCAGATGATACATATCCTGGCGGTGGCTGGATTGATATTCCAGTTACGATTGACCAAATCCCTGTTTTCTACAAGGAAGGTAGTATTATTCCTGTAAAAGTAATGGAAAGAGCATCAAGTGCCGAAATGAAAGACGATTGGTACATGTTGTACATTCTTCTTGATGATTATGATTTTTCGGCATCTGGAAATCTCTACATCGATGATGAGATTAGCTTCGAATATCGCGAGTCTAATAATTACAATTACGTTAAAATCGATGCAGATTGGGACAATTACGACGTAACACTTACGTGAGTACTCATTACCAAATTTGGTACTTCCTAACAGAGCTTTTTGCAGCCCCATTGACGCCTCAAATAGTGAAGATTTTGACGTGGTTTTAGGTGTTCTTGTTTTTATGGAACCCCAAACAGTTAAAGATTCACATCAAAAAGTTAAACGCGTTAGAAGAGAGTTTGATCGTACCGCTGATGGTACTTTACTAAAAGACATAAAGTTAAGTTCCAAGGTACCAACTACTATTAAACTACCAAAGCATTGATTTTCTGTAAATAAAAAAACTTTTGCTTCTATTAATGACGTAATAGCGGTTTAACCCAGGTCTTCTTGAACAAGTATCATTGATATTGCTGTTTCAATATCTACAGATATCCAAAACTAGAATAGCATTTTAGGAAGCTAATCTACTGGTAGGAGAAGCTACTCTATCCCAATTGAATTGGGATATAGTTCTTTTCCGTTCTACTTCGCATTTTTCTGCTTCTTCTCTTATTCTACTTCGTTCACTATCTTGTTTATTTCTCTCTCTGTTTTTATATTCTATTCCTCCTTTTTTTTTTTCAAAAGCTTCTTTTCCAACTTGTTTCTTTTTCTTCTACACATTTTGCATTTTCTTTCATTTTCCTCCATTAAAACTTTATCTTCTTTTTGCTATCCTTATTCTCTCTATCAATTTTGCTTTTCACATTTCGTCCCTCTATTCTCTTAGTGTTTCTCTATCTCTTTCACTCTCACATCTATGCCTCATTTGGTGTTTCCTTTGTTCCTAGTGATTTTCTTCTGTTTAGTTTCAGTGGTTTTTCTGCTACTTCTCTTGTTATTTGCTCTCTTTCTTTTTTCTCTTCTTGACTACCTTTTACTAGTTTTCTGAAATGATTTAGCCTTTTTGCCATTCCTATTTTGTTGGTAAACTCTCTTGTTGCCGCTTTTTCTTTATTTATTGATTTCCACGGCTCATCTTGAGTTCTAATTTTTTTATATTATTTTATTTTTTTAAATTTTTTAGCCCGTTTCCTATATTGTTTTTTTATTCTTCCTTTCTTTTCTCTTCTATGTCTCAATTTTTTGTTCACTGTTTTTCGCACTCCTTCCAAACCTGATTTTTAACCATCGCTGTCTTTATTACTTTCGTTTCTAGGCTTTTTATCAGGTTTTTTGCTTATTTTGTACAAATTCCTTTTCTTCCAACTCTTTTCTATTTACCTTTTTTAATTTTATATACCACTTTATTATTTTCTTTCTTTATCTTCTTTTCTCCCTTTTTTATTTCCGATACTTTATGTGTATTTCTGTAAAGGCATACGATTTGAGTCTATCCTCTCGCCTATCCCAAACCTTTGCACTTTTTCCAATGTTTTTAGTTTACTATTCCAGTCTCTGTCTTTATTCATGTGCGTGCATCTCCTTTTTTCGTCTCCTATTTTATTTCCGTTTTTAGAATCTCCCATCAATCTGTTGTTATAAATAAGCCTAAAGTATTTGCTTTCCTTGAAGAGTCAACACTTTTGCAAAATCGTAAACTGAAAACAACTACTTTTAAGACAAATATCTTGAGTGAAAGCAGTTGATTGCCTTCAGTGTATAATGGCAAATTGTAGTAAATTACGTTACAAAAAGAATAAGATAATTGAGCAAAAAGTTATATGTAATATCGGTTTCAGACTTAATAGTCGTCATCAGTTACACTTGAAGTGATTCTAAAAACAAACACTTTTGGCAAAATCGCAAACGGAAAACAGCTACTTTCAAAAGAAATTTCTTTTGCTTTCGATGTATAATACCAAATTGTAGTGAATTACGTTTCAAAAAGAATAAGATAATTAATCAAAAAGAGTACAATACCGGTTTCGAACTTATTAATAGTCATCAGTTACAAATGAAGTGCTCCTATAAATAGAATCTAAGATCGTATAAATAGCACTTATTTTAGAAGTCTAAAGCATATGCTTTTCCTAAAAAATCAACACTTTTGACAATATCGTAAGCGGAAAACAACTACTTTCAAAACAAATACATATTGAGTTAAAACATTTGATGGTTTTCAATGTATAATACCAAACTGGAGTAAATTAAGTTACAAAGAGAATAAGATAATTAAGCAAAAAGTTACGATATAATACCGGTTTCGAACTTATTTGTCGTCTTCAGTTACACTTGAAGTGGTCCTATAAATAGAATCTTATATCGTATAAATAACACTCATTTTATAAGTCTAAAGCATTTGCTTTTCCTAAAAAATCAAGATTTTTGAAAAAATTGCAAACTGAAAACAACTACTTTCAAAACAAATACAAGGGACGGTTGATCACGTAAGCCGAAAACCGATCACGTAAGAGTGAAAAAATGTGATTGTTTTAAATGTAAAATACCAAATTGTAGTAAATTACGTTACAAAGAGAATAAGATAATTAAGCAAAAAGTCATGGTATCAAACCGGTTTCGAACTTATTTGTCGTGTTCAGTTACACTTGGAGTGCTCCGATTCGAAGTCCAATTTGTGATGTAATAAATAAAAAGTGTCAAGTTTGACCCCATATAATTTATGCTGATTAGATGGGGTTAAACGCACCCCTCGAGCCAAATCTTTAAATAGCAGTTTTTCTTTTATTTTTCCCTTTAGCAATTTTTAATCTTATAAAAATTAATCTACCCTTGAAAAATATAATAACTATATACTTTTCCTCCCCCAACCCGTCCCCGTTCCTAATCAATACCGCCATGAAAATAGTGGCGCGTTGCGCGAAATGTGATAAGCGCGTGTCATTCGCGATGTCTCGGTGATATTGAAAGCATGTCGCCGTCCGTTCCAAAATTCAAAAAATAATGGCTGAAGAAGACAGCAAAAGTGCCGAAACAGGGCCCCGAAATCGTCAGAATTTGGAGAAGCGGCAGAGGAACGATGACGTTACGGCGACGTGGATTCCACCCCCAAGAAAAAAAATCCTTCTCCATTGGAAAGAACTTCCAAAACATCTACAATTTAACCCCTATATCTATACCGGGTATAGACCGTTACTGACTTTTTGGGGCTGTTTGAATAGCTTATTTTATTTGCATAATGAAACTGTCAATATTTTTACACACGGTAAGTGTCTCACTTTTTTTCCTTTTTTTTTCAATAAATCCTTTAATTTAATTTATGCCAAGTCTAATTAAGACTCATTAGAAGTCTTAGTTCTCAATATGGAAAAAAAATACCCTTAAATATTGCACCCCAATCGAATTGACTTTTGACATTTAAAACATAAAATCGTTAATTTTTGTTGAAAAATAAACAAATGTCGAATATTTTTCCAAATTCTCAAGTACCCGCTTACATAACTTCCCAATTACTATTTTTAAATAGCCCCCATTTATAATTTTAGAATATACAAAAAATATATAAAAAAAAATTAAAATTAACCGCGCTTAACCCAAAATTAAATTAATTGGCGGGCTTAAACCAAGCCCGCCAATACGTGTGTTTTTTAATTTGGCGTCAAAGATTGTCTTGAATGTTTTACTTTGAATTGTGAACGCACCTTTACCATCAAACCGAAATGACAGTTATTAATTTGACATCTGAACCTAATCTAACCTCACTTTTAATTTAATGAATCGATAGTGCAACACGTTAATGAAATTAAATTTAAAGCCTTAAAAGTGTTACCACAAACGAAAAAATAAACTTTAATGAGGAAATAAAGTTTATAACAAATAATCAAAATGTCGTCTATCGACTCCAAGGCAATTTTCGGACTCTTTGAACAATAGCGTTACTGACATTCGCCTTACGCAACTCCTCGAGGCTATTTAAACGCGGCTACAAAATTAAGTTCTTTAAATAAAGCCACAAAAACAAGTCATATGAAGTGAAGTCGCTACATCTTAAAGATTAAGTTATGGCGGTATTTCGGCTGATAACTCATCGATCATAAAATTTTTGTATCATATTCAAGATCTCGAAAGTGGTATGTAGAATGGCACGGTCTTGCTATACGTACCCGTCTACAATTTCATCGTCATGAAGTTGTGCAAATAATGGCGGTAAAATCTCCTCTCGGTATTTCTTCAATAAACATAGGTTTTGCTGAGCTTCACATTCGCGTATTTTGTGAGTTCACATAAGCGTCTAAATGAAACCAAGTCATAACGTGTTTCCTTAAAATGTTATAAGCCAACGACAGTATTTGACAAGGAACAGGATAATCAACAGGACTACTGCTTACAGACGATAGAGATACAAATGAATATATTTTTTTAAATTTTGTGGCAAGTGGTGGTTGACAATTGAGCTTATTATGAAACTTGTTCGCGGCGCCTCTTCCATTATTTGCTTTACATTTTCGATAACTTCTTCTGTTCTCTTTTGAGAAAGACCACTACGCTTTTTACGATCACACGAGCCAGTCTCACGAAAGAGTTGAATACAATGGGTCACATTATGATGATTAGCGTTGAATGTATAGGGAAGTTTTTAGCAAAATTCTTGAAAACAAGCTTGAATTGAGTATTGCCTTTCACAATCAGTTTAAAAAATTTTCCGTTTTTGTGAGAAAACTATTTTAAATTTAAAAATAAAAAATGGAGAAATTTGAAGCAATTGTTTCAAAAATTATGACCCGTTATAGGCAGGCATGGCCAACTATGACGGCAAATTAAGAAAAAACACCTCTTATAATGCTAACTAATATCAAATTTGACATTTGAAGCAATTGTTTTAAAAATTATGGTCCGTATTAGGCAAACTATGACGCCAAATTAAAAAAAACACCTCTTATAATGCTAATATTAAATTTGACATTTGAAGCATTTGTTTCAAAAATTATGACCCGTTATAAGCAGACATGGTCAACTATGACGCCAAATTAAAAAAAACACCTCTTATAATGCTAACTAATATTAAATTTGACATTTGAAGCAATTGTTTCAAAAATTATGCCCCGTTGTAGGCAGGCATGGCCAACTATGACGCCAAATTAAAAAAAAACACCTCTTATAATGCTAACTAATATTAAATTTGACATTAGAAGCAATTGTTTTAAAAATTATGGTCCGTAATAAGCAGAGATGGCCAACTATGACGCCAAATTAAAAAAAACACCTCTTATAATGCTAACTAATATCAAATTTGACATTTGAGGCAATTGTTTTAAAAATTATGATCCGTAATAAGCAGGCATGGCCAACTATGACGCAAAATTAAAAAAAAAACACCTCTTATAATGCTAACTAATATCAAGTTTGACATTTGAAGCAATTGTTTTAAAAATGATGGTCCGTAATAGGCAGGCATGGCCAACTATGACGCCAAATTAAAAAAAAACACCTCTTATAATGCTAACTAATATTAAATTTGACATTTGAAGCAATTGTTTCAAAAATTATGACCCGTTATAGGCAAGCATGGCCAAGTATGACGCCAAATTAAAAAAAACACCTCTTATAATGCTAACTAATATTAAATTTGACATTTGAAGCAATTGTTTTAAAAATTATGACCCGTTATAAGCAGGCATGACCAACTATGACGCCAAATTAAAAAAAACACCTCTTAAAATGCTAACTAATATCAAATTTGACATTTGAAGCAATTGTTTTAAAAATTATGGTCCGTATTAGGCAGGCATGGCAAACTATGACGCCAAATTAAAAAAAAACACCTCTTATAATGCTAACTAATATTAAATTTGACATTTGAAGCAATTGTTTTAAGAATTATGGTCCGTAATAGGCAGGCATGGCCAACTATGACGCGAAATTAAAAAAAAAAATACCTCTTATCATGCTAACTAATATTAAATTTGACATTTAAAGCAATTGTTTTAAAAATTATGATCCGTAATAAGCAGGCATCGCCAACTATGACGCCAAATTAAAAAAAAACAACTCTTATAATGCTAACTAATATTAAATTTGACATTTGAAGCAATTGTTTTAAAAATTATGGTCCGTATTAGGCAGGCATGGCAAACTATAACGCCAAATTAAAAAAAAAACACCTCTTATAATGCTAACTAATATCAAATTTGACATTTGAAGCAATTGTTTTAAAAATTATGGCCCGTAATAAGCAGGCATGGCCAACTATGACGCCAAATTTAAAAAAACACCTCTTATAATGCTAACTAATATTAAATTTGACATTTGAAGCAATTGTTTTAAAAATTATGGTCCGTATTAGGCAGGCATGACAAACTATGACGCCAAATTAAAAAAAAAACATCTCTTATAATGCTAACTAATATTAAATTTGACATTTGAAGCAATTGTTTTAAAAATTATGACCCGTTATAGGCAGGCATGGCCAAGTATGACGCCAAATTAAAAAAAAACACCTCTTATAATGCTAACTAATATTAAATTTGACATTTGAAGCAATTGTTTTAAAAACTATGGTCCGTATTAGGCAGGCATAGCAAACTATAACGCCAAATTAAAAAAAAAACATCTCTTATAACTAATATTAAATTTGACATTTGAAACCATTGTTTCAAAAATTATGACCCGTTATAGGCAGGCATGGCCAACTATGACGCCAAATTAAATAAAAACAGCTCTTATAATGCTATATTTTAAATGCAAATGCAAGTTTGTTTCTCAACCAATTATTATGAAATTTTGCACACACGCCAGGGGTACAAAAAAACATTATCCTAAAAATAATACCGACCATTATGGTATTATTTATTCAATTATTGATTATTCTAATATAAAACTGTAATTTTCAATTTCATTATTATTATTATTTACGAATAAAACAATTAATTTTTAAACCACAACTATTCAGATACCATAACAATACCAATTGGAAACGAATTGTTTTACATGGTTTCATTTCCCTTTCAAGGCAATAATAATAATAATTTGACAAAAATTCATTATTGGAGGGAAAAAAGCGAAGATAAGTGCTCCATTACGTCACATGACAGTTCTTAATTATTCAAAAATGATGCAATTTGTAAAAAAATTCGTATCAATAATAAATTCAAAAAGTTTACGATATTTGTATAGAAAAAAGTATTCTCTAGTGACCCTTAGCTCGCCTTTTACTGTCCGTTCAATTGAGAAATTGGCTATGATTATTGAATAATGGTAACAACAAAACCACAAAAGATCTAAATGAAATAATTTATACTTTAATTTTTTTTCCAGCAATACCAATTGTCTACATTTTATTTACGGTACCAGGACTACTTCCATGGTCGCAAGCCGAACTTCGCTTCCTGTCATGGTGCCATTTTTTTGGTGTTTTATGCCCTTGGGTGGGAAGCTTTCTATATCATTTATTTATGAATCTAGATAGGAATGAGACGATCTATCATCGGCTGCTTCAGCTGGATATGCTCGGGATATGGATCAGTCAGAGTTTTGGTAATTTTTTTCCCAAAAATTTATTAATAGAAAATATAAAAATCTGCTTTATTAACAAAAACTCATATCATAACGGCTGGAAACCGGCGATAAACCATAAAAAAATCAAAATGACTGCTTATCGCATTCCGCTCATCAAATCCTTATTAAAGTGCAATCAAAAATATAAATATGAGTCAGCCAAGGTTTTGCTGATTTTTTTCAAAAATATATTAAAAATAAAGATGCTAACTTTGTTAATAAATACCCATATCATGAGAGTAGCAAACCGAGGATATGGCTTAAATTAAGCCATAACGTCATTTTGCTTATCGCATTCCGCTCATAATATCTAGCTTAAGATACCGTAGAAAAAAATTGCGTAGCTTTAATTAGAAGAACCACAAACTTTCTAATGTTTTAAAAGCAAAATTCAATTATGTGAACTTACAGGTGCACTACCAATGGTAACTGCAACTACATACTGCCTACCTAGGCTTGTGCGATGGTCCCTCATCTGTTGGTACAGCGTTTTTAGTCTTTGGGGCCTATATAAAGTAAGTTACATTTTCAGTGAATTAAAAAGAGAATTGGTTTGTGGCATCTGGTCAGATGCTTTTTTGAGATCGTTAGAAATGATGTGTATTTTGTAGGCTATGCGAGCCTGGTCCCCGTGGGATCGCCGCTTGTGCTTCCTCCTCCCGTTCATAATGCGTCTTCTCCTATGGTGGCTTCGCGTCTCCAGTTACGGTGGCGGCGATCCAGCCGCCTTCCAGCACGTGATCCTCCAGGATGTTGTATCAATTATTGGTGCCGCTATTGGCGCAATGAACATTCCAGAAAAGTGGTTTCCAGGCTGTGTGGATTTTTATTTAAATTCTCATAATATTATGCACGTTCTAGTAGTGGCAGCAGTTTATTCGATGCACATAGCAACGATGCGTGATCTCGCTTGGATGTCCAGAGTCAAGTGCAGTGCTGCCCTCTGATGGCATTCATTATCAAAACTGTACCTTTATCTTTGAATATCGTTGCTTACGCACAATCGAATTTCTTCCTCTGTGCTTTTGAGAAGTGCAGTTCACTCCAATTTTAAACGTTGAATTATTGTGATAGTATTTTAGCAAATTTTAAAAATTAGGAGTAGTACCAAGACAACTTTCTTTTCGAAGAAAGTTGCAACGTATTTTATAAAGCAATAAGATATTTTAACTTTCGGTTCCTCGATTGTACATATATATCATCTTGTAAAAATAAAGTCTTCTTTAATTATGTAAATTCTATTAATAGAGACATATTTAAGTAACATTTTGACTATTATTAGGTTTCAATTGCTCTATCACACCTACCGCTACTGAAATGTCACCTTGCCCCCAATACCCCACAAAAAAAGCCCCAAGATCTTGGCGGCCATTACAAGTCACCACACAGACCTACTAAATATAGGTATAAAGTTTTATTAGGAAGCGGAAGTACAAGAGAAGAATATCAATGTAAGGATATTAGGGTACACATCTATAAACACTGATAAAAACAAAATATTATATTTGTAAAGAAATATATACAAGTCATTGAACCCCATCCAAAAATAAATGTGACACACATCACAAATCTCGCTTAAGTAGATAAATCCCAACATCGAAAACTCATTGCAGCGGGCTTTCAGACTCTGAGGTATAGCTTTTAACTCGTGAGAACCAAAACGGTGGAAACTTATTATTAACCAAATCAAAATTGCAGGTACTTTCGTCTCCTTTTAAGCTTCTCGTAAAAACTGAGTAGCTCTTCCAGACTAGTTGGACGTGTCGTTTTTTGTTATTACTCTTGATTTCCAGCTCCATATGGAAGGTTTGCCCTGGAGGAGGATCATCGCGTCCACGTCGTTTGTTTTTCTTATAAAAGTGTTTTGCGTCTTCTCTTTGTACCACAAGGGTGACATTATCATCCATCAGCCGATAGTAGCCTCGCAAGATGGGGCTACAAGCGTTTCTGTGCTTCATTTGATTGACGCATTGTACTGGATCGTCAGAAGACGTGAGCACCAAGACGATACCATCAGGAAAAAACCTCAAATACCGGTAATATACGACCAAATGCCATGGCTTATAGAATTGATCTTGAAAGCTGTTCTCCCCATGTCGTAAATAACTGGTCTTGCCAATGTAACACCCATTGAAGTGTAAGCGACTTCGCTCCACAAACATTTGCCTCCAAGACAAATAATTATAGGGAGAATCCCCACAACTCAGCCCCCACACTTTAAGACACGCCAATCTCCAAATTTCAGAATCTCTGGCGCATAGATAAAACCCTCGACAAACCATCGAAAACATTTCCAAAGAACGAAAATCCAAATCTGATGAGACCACCCAACGCAGTATATTCAAAATCATCTCCATTGGCAACACTGAGATATGCGTCGCCTGAAATAATACAATCATCTCAAACAGATTCTTTACTAGAAGCCAAAAAATTACTTTTTGTTGAAACTTTGGAACGCATAGTGCCCCCATTCCAGCAAATCTCCTTTGAATCCTCGGCAAGAGCTCTCCCCCATCTTCGTCATCCGTGTTGTTCTCATCTTCATCCTCATCTTCATCGTTGGAAGCTTCAGTTTCATTGGGCGAAAGCTGTCGGGATGTTGTCTTCACGGGACTGTCGAGGCGAAACTCAATATCAGGAATTAACTGAACTGCTCGACGATAGAATTGAATCGCCTCATATAATTTACCTGTCTTTTCCATTTGGACGCCTTGTAAAAATAAACTTTTAGCCTGCAAGTTTAAACGACTTATTAGAGTTTTGTGCGCAACAAAACATCTAAAGAAAACGTGCAAAAAAGAAACAAAAAGACAACTAAAAATGTAGAACAAACAGAAAAATACTGTAGAATGAGAAGAAGATAAGGAACAACAAAGGAAAACTATAAATCAAAAAAATATGATAAAGATTGAGAAAATGACAGATAAAGACATACACAAAAAAAATAATTAAACAAAAACACCGACTTCAATATAATTACCTAATTATTATTTTATTTATTTAATTAGGTATATTAAAATCAATTTTTTTAATCAATTGTAAGTGTTAATTCAACATAACTCAAAAATTGCTAATCAGATCTTGATCAAATTTAAATGGAACTAAATGTAAAGCACCAGCTTTCAAATAAAATCGGTTTACCCAGAAAAAAGATATAAAAAAAATACAGTCAAATTGAAAACCTCCTCTTTTTCTGAAGTCGGTTAAAAACTGAAATTCAACAAAATACATAAAAAAAATTATAATATAAGAAGAGCTGCTAAGATACATAAAAAAAACAAAATAGTAAAAAAAAGATTATTGCAAGGATTGAGAATAAATACTGATTAGGAAAAAAAATCAAAGAATGAATGAGAGATTGAGAGAGACAATAGATGAATAGAATATATGATCAAATTGTGTGATTGAGTGAGAGAAAACAAGTTGAAGAGAGAAAAAAAACGTACAACCAAAACATAAAACCAATAGAAAAATACTACAGCAGTGGTGAAAAAAAAGCAATAGAAAAAAAACTTTGAAAATGATAGAGTAGAGAGAGACAGAGATAACGACGTAGACAAAAAACATAAAAAAGTAAATTGTAAAGTATAGACATAGAAATAGAAAAATAAATAAATACTGATTAGAAAAAAATCAAAGAAAGAATGAGACTGAGAGAGACAATAGAACATATGATCAAAAAACAAACAGAAAAAGATAGCTAAAAAAATAAAACCAACAGAAAAATACTGTAGAATGGGAAGAAGATAAGGAAAAACAAAGGAAAACTATAAAACATAAAAATATGATAGAGTAAAGATTGAGAAAATGACAGATAAAAACATAGACACACAAAAAATAATTAAACAAAAACACCGACTTCAATATAATTACCTAATTATTATTAAACTAGTTCAAATTGCTTTTGGTTCAATTTGTTTAAATAACTAAATAACTAACAATTAATGGGGTAGATTAAAATCATTTTTTTTATCTTCTTACAAATTTTTTAATCAATTGTAAGTGTTAATTAAACATAACTCAAAAATTACTGATCAGATCTTGATCTAATTTACATAGGATTAGATGGAAAGCACCAGCTTTCAAATAAAACAGGTTTACTCAGAAAAAAGTTATAAAAAAAATTATAGTAAAAGAACTGCTAAAATACATAAAAAAACAAAATGCTAAAAAAAAAAGATGATAGAAGACAATAGACGAATAGAACATATGATCTGTGATGAAGTGAGAGAAAACAAGTTGAAGAGAAAAAAAGTTACACAACAAAACATCTAAAAAAAACGTACAACAAAAACATAAAACCAATAGAAAAATACTACAGCAGTGGTGGAAAAAAAAAGAACAATAAAGTAAAAAAAACTTCTATAAAACGAAAGAATATGATAGAGTAGAGATTGACAGAGATAAAGACATAAACAAAAAACATAAAAAAGAAAAAAGTTAATTGTAAAGTATATCCATAGCAATAAAAAAAATACTGATTAGAAAAAAATCAAAGAAAAAATTAGACTGAAAGAGACAATAGAACATATGATCCAAAAGTGTGATTAGGTGAGCGAAAACAAATCGACAGAAAAAGTTAAAAATCAGAATTATCTGGGTTTAGACTACATAAAAATAATTGGAAAAACAAGAATGAAAATAGAGTAATAAAGAAGAGAGAAAGAAAAACACAATAAACAAAAAAAATAAACAAGTGTGAAAAAAAAAACATAAAAAAGTTGAAGCAATACAAAAAATAACAGATTTATTTAGAACTAACTCTTTCAAAACCATAAAAAATACTCTAAGATTACATGTGGGTATCTTCAGATTTAACTCTTACTGTAGGAGAACCAAAAATAATGGCTTAAAAATGTCTCCAATAGGAGCAAAATATCCTAAATATCTCACATTTTTCGCACTATTTAAACAAAAAATAAGATATATGACTTAAAATTAGTAATTTTGAATCAGAATAAAGAGTTTTTGGTCTTAAACTACTTTAGCGCAATTCCGTGTATCTCCTGTTACCACATATATCACTGTCTCAAATATAATAGTACCACCACATAAAACAAAAAGCACTATTAAGCCCTACCAACCAGGCTCGACTCTTTATTACTCCCTAGGATTCAAACTTTTCGAAAAATTACCGTTTTAATGCAATGAATAAAAATTTTCAAAAATTATTTTGAATGCTTAAGGTTGGCTAAGCTTGACGTATTATCTGTCAACAATTATTTGAAAAAATGTTTGCACAAGCTCAATTAAACAGGCCGCCAGAGACCAAAATTGATGGCAAAATCAAAAGATCTGATATAATGCGAATGTTTGCCGAGAGTTGACATAGCTTATTAAAAGCCAAAATTAAGAATTTGCTTATTAATTTTAAATTTTTATAAAAAAAATTTTAGAATAAATTTTTGTGATTTAACAGTAATTCTGAATAATATTTAATATAAGCCGACCTAACCTAAATAATTGACATGGTTACAATATTTTTTTTTGTTTTCCACCAGAATCCCATAGCCTCCAACTTAACCAAATTGATGACACTATACCAAAATCTTATAAATAAATTGTTGCAACCTGCACTGCTTGTAATTTGTAAAGAATAAATTTATATAAAATGTGTGTGAGTATGACATTCAATATACAGAACGTTTTATAAATTATATTCCCTTTAAATTTTGATCAATGTGACAAACCCGATAAAAAGTGGTTTCAATGTGATTAATGCAATTTTTTGATGGTACATTATTTATGAGATACTCTGTATTACAAATACGTGAGTTATATTGTAAGCCTACTATGTACTACAAACTCACTTCAGTTTCGTCATCAGTCTCATTAGGCGTTTTGGGAGTGGGAGCTCCATCTTGCTGGAACTCCTTCGATGTAGAGGCCAACTCCTTTTGCCATTTCTCTCTAAAACAACTTAAAGCCTCGTCAACCTCTTCCATTGGTTTCTTTGAAGAAAAAGAAGACGCTTCATCTTGGTCTTCTTCTTCGTTCGAAGACACATCACCGGGGCCCACCTGAAAGATGTTTTGAGGTTAAAAATGTACTTATGACTAAATGATTTATCACCATTATTGATTATTTTGATAGCTTAGGATAGGGGGCACAGTTCACGGTCTGAATATCTGATTATTTCGATTAAATAACAATAATCCATGCTTTTTGCGATTGTAAGATTTGTAAGATTATTCATGAAAACATATGGTATTTAACTAATGGGAGTTCGAACTTTTGGGATTTATTCATACAAAGTTTTATCCAAATTATATCAACATTGTAAGAGGCAAATAGTGCTAAAACATGGCTAAAACACGCTTTAAAATCATTTTTTTTTATTATTCATTATTATAATATCAAATTACTAAAATTTGAACTAATGGGATTGTTTTAGGTAATTTTACAGAATATAGACTTCTGGCTTCTAGTTCAATTTTTTTTTAAGAATAAGTGTATAAATATGTAGGTAACGTTATTGTGCATTCAAAGTTTGTACAAATTAGTATCAGAGAATAATTAATATATAAATTATTGGCAATTAGAAACTATTAACTTGTCTATAAAACTTTTAGGGCAAGGAAAATCAACTAGAATGGTTGACGTAACTGAACAGGAAAAGCACACTACAATCGCACAAATAAAAGCAATAAAGAAATTACACAACAATTAGCAACCACTAATAAACACAATTATTGTTATAAATTAGTAAAAACTCATATAAAAAGCAGCAACACAGTTTGGAAATGCAGCAGTCGAAAAGCTATAAATCACAAGATTTACTCTACATTATGTAGTCTATGTCAAAGAATTATAGACTTAGAGTACTTTAAAAACTAATAAAACTGCCAAAAATAGAGATATTTTGAAGGTAAAGCACAATATAAAACAAAAGAATGACTTAATTGCAAGAAAACTTTTTTTTTGTGATTTATTTTGTTTCTTAGTTTAACACAGTTGTTTTTGACAGTTTTATTTGAATCTCAAAATGTTGGATTGAAGGTTTATTATGATAAACAAAAAACAACATTTTATTGAATGTTTGTGTACGTCTACAGCATTTAAATTCCTAAAAAATCAAGGCTAATAATTGTTATATAAATTGATAAGAAAAGTGTAAATATAAAAAACTCAGTAGGCTATTATGAAACAAATGACTATCAGCTTGGGGTTTGGGTCAGTTTGTCTTCGTCGCGATTTACAAAGCGTCGTCTCTCGGTTTTTTAAAAAAAAATAGTGAAAATTGTGAAAAATATTGAAAATCTAGTGCAGAAGTTTAATTCTACATGAAGATTCTGTCGATTGAGATAAGTTTCGGTCCGGAAAACCTTAAAAACACCGAAAATTTCCCAAAATTTTTCTTAATTTCAAAAAAAGTGAAAATAAAAATCATAAAAGAAAAGTGCATTTTTCTCATGTTTTTTTCAATCGTTTAGTGTTAAATAGAGAATTTCATTCTATAGGTTTTTTTTGCATAGATGGAACGTAAAAGTGAGCACTATTATTATACAGAGTGATCGTTTTTGTGCTATTATTTATTATACCAATTTTTTTATAAACCAAAGTGATGATTTTTAGCAAATTTTTAATACATTTTTAACAAAAATTATAAAAACATAAGATTTCTTGATTTAATTGATGTATAATACAATAAAGTCTCTTTTGATTAGTTTTTTTTTTCAAGTTTTTTTTAAAATTTTAATAAGATTTTTTAAATTAGTTAATATATAATACAGTTATTGAGTCCTCTTGATTAGTTTTTTCAAAATTATAAACTTTTTTTACAAAATATGTTGTTATTTTCTGCTTTTTATTCAATTCTTTAGGTAAGCTCGCATAGATGGCAGCGTAAAGGTAGGTGAGCGCTATTATTATACAGAGTGATTACTTTTGTCCTGTTGTTATTTATTATATATATATTTTTTTGATAATGCAAATTGACGATTTTTAGCAAATTTTTAATATTTTTTTAACAAAAATTTAAAAAAACATAAGATTTCTTGAATTAGTTAATGTATAATACATTAAAATCTCTTTTGATTAGTTTTTTCCAAACTTTATTTCTTTAAATATTAAATTTTTTTTCAAAATTTTAATCTTTTTTTCAAAATTTTAAACTTTTTTTCTAAATTTTAATAAGGTTTTTTCAATTAATTAATATATAACACAAATATTGAGCTTTTTTGAATATTTTTTTTTTTAATTTTAAGCTTTTTTTACAAAATATTACGTTATTTTTGGCTTCTTATTTAATTCTTTAGCTAAGCTCGCAAAGATGGCAACGTAAAGGTAGGTGAGCGCTATTATTATACAGAGTGATTTCTTTTGTGCTATTGTTATTTATTATATGTATATATTTTTTTATTATGCAAATTGTTGATTTTTAGCAAATTTTCAATATTTTTTTAACAAAAATTTAAAAAAACATAAAATTTTTTTAATTTGTTAATGTATAATACAATAATTTGATTAGTTTTTTTTAAATTCCAATTTTTTTTCAAAATAATAATCTTTTTTCCAAAATTTTAAACTTTTTTCAAAATTTTAATTTTTTTTTCAAAATTTTAAACTTTTTTTCAAAATATTAAATTTTTTTTTCAAAATTTTGATAAGATTTCTTGAATTAGTTAATATATAAGACAGTTATTGAGCTTTTTTGATAAATTTTTTTCAAAATTTCAAGTTTTTTTTACAAAATATTACATTATTTTTTGCTTTTCTTCTAATTCTTTAGGCAAGCTCGCATAGATGGCAACGTAAAGGTAGGTGAGCGTTATTATTATACAGAGTGATTACTTTTGTGGTATTATTACATATTATACCAATTTTTTTTTAATACAAAATGACAATTTTTAGCAAACTTCAAGTACTTTTTTAACAAAAATTTAAAAATTAAAAGATTGCTTCAATTAGTCAATGTATAATACAACTGAGTCTATTTTGACTAGTTTTTTTCAAAATGTTAAACTTTTTTTTAAAATTTTGATTTTTTTTTCTAAATTAATTTTTTTTTTTCAACTTTAATAAAATTTCTTAAATTAGTTAATATATAATACAATTAAGTTTGTTTTGATTAGTTTTTCTCTAAATTTTAAACATTTGTTTCAAAATTTTAAACTTTTTTTTTTAAATATTTTCAGTTTTTTTTCAAATTTTTTAACTTTTTTCTCAAAATTTTAATAAGATTATTTGAATTAGTTAAGATATAATACAGTTATTGAGTCTTTTTGACAAGATTTTTTTCAAAATATTAAACTTTTTTTACAAAATATGTTGTTATTTACTGCTTTTTATTTCTTTCTTTAGGTAAGCTCGCAAAGATGGCAACGTAAAGGTAGGTGAGCGCTATTATTATACAGAGTGATTTCTTTTGTGCTACATATTGTTATTTATCATATTTTTTTTATAATGCAAATTGACGATTTTTAGCAAATTTTCAATATTTTTTTAAAAAAAATTAAAAACAAACAATGTTTTTTTTTCAATTAGTTAATGTATAATACAATAATTTTGATAATTTTTTTCAAAATTTTATTTTTTTTTTCAAAATTAAAATTTTTTTTTTCAAATTTTTAATTTTTTTTTTAATTTTTAACTATATTCCAAAATTTTAAAGTTTTTTTCAAAATTTTAATAAGATTTTTTGAATTAGTTAATATATAACACAGTTATTGAGCCTTTTTGATACATTTTTTTTTCAAAAAAATAAACTTTTTTTATAAAATATGCTGTTATTTACTGCTTTTTAATTAATTCTTTAAGTAAGCTCGCAAAGATGGCAACGTAAAGGTAGGTGAGCGCTATTATTATACAGTATGATCACTTTTGTGCTTTGATCATTCAGTATACCAACTTTTTTTATAATGCAAAGCCACAATTTTTAGCAAATTATCAATATTTTTCCAACAAAAATTAAATAAAATTTAAGATTTTTTTAATTAATTAGTGTATAATACAACTGGATTTGTTTTGATTAGTTTTTCTCAAAATTTTCAAAATTTTTTTCAAAATTTTAAACTTTTTTTTCAAAATTATAAAATTTTTTTACAAAATATTGTGTTATTTACTGCTTTTTATTCAATTCTTTAGGTAAGCTCGCAAAGATAGCAACGTAAAGGTAGGTGAGCGCTATTATTATACAGAGTGATTATTTTTGTGTTATTGTTATTTATTATACAAATTTTTTATTCTTTATTTAGTTGTGGTATTTACACAATTTTAAATAAAACAATTTGACTCAGCAGAGTCGTTTATTGTTTTTTGTAAATATTTTTTTTCTGTTTGAATAAAAGTTATTATTATTATAATTGTTTTTATAAATAAAACAATCTATAGATTAACTTATAAAACAAGATTTAGCATAATTAGACCATATTGCAATGGCAATTATAATGTACCATTCTTCTGATTTTTAGCTCATAATACCAATTATTTAATGCATTACTGCAAAATAAAAAAACATTTGAATTTGCTGTAGCATTTATATAATAGAAAGTTGTTACCTACTTTTCAAAATGATTACTCTTATGCTAATTTTTAAAGTCAAAAATATAAAGATTGCTTTTTAACTTGAGTAATTATTCGGAACAATTTATTATTGGCTTTTGTTTTGATTTGATACTGCAGGAAGACCTGACCTGACGTGATCTGACTTGACTGGTTTTATTTTGATATAAAATTTTGAGAAGTTGGTACTAAAAACTTTTAATAGATTTTTTTGACAACCAACTTTTATTAATTTTATTGTCACTTCTTTCAATTAATCCAATTTTATTAAGATTTTTTTGGAAAAACGATTAGAAATAACATGAGAAATAAGAACTATTAGATCTGATGTAATGTGTGACTATAATATTTTTTTGACCTTTCAATTAATGGAAATATAACCTCAAAAATGTTTCATTTTGTACAAAGTTTCAATACACTATAAAAGTCACTAAAGATTTATGCTTATTTAATTTTTTAATGTTGGTACTGCAATAAAGCTGTAACTTTTGCCTTGACGTCTTGCGTTTTTGTCTTTGACAAGACAATGACAGTCATAGAATAAGAATATGACAGTTAGTAAATATGGCGGAGCCTCAATATGACGTTTCTGTGGAAAAACGAAGAATTTTGGAAGACAATGCTAAACGGCGGCTTGTTCTTCGAAATGAATTCTTGAAACAGGTGTCGGATCCTTTCAGACATGCTAAAGGTGAAGGCGGAACTGTGGTAAGTACTCATTTGGATTTTTAAATCGAGTTATGTAACATAACCTCAAAAGTTTGTTTATTGGTTTTATTGCAAAAGACAGGCGTTTTCATTTAACGTTAACAGCTTATGTATAATAGACTCTGATCAGTTATGTTTAAATGGTGTCATGTTGTTAGAGTGTGTAATTTTGTATTATGGTACTCCGGTCTCCGACTACCTATTGGGGCCTTAAGGCAAAATTCCTGAAGAAATGCATATTGATCTATAAGTGCTTTTATTATAAATGCTTTATTTTATAACTTAAACTCTAATTAATCAGATAATGCAAAAGGGAATAGTTGATCACATTCTTACCACTTTCTTAATTTTTTTATTCTTTGATTTAACTACAAAGTGAGAATTTTAAGAAAATCATAGCTTTATTATTTTGGCAAGCCTTATAATGTTACAGCAAACATACCTAAGATTTTTGGTTCAGAGCACAAATTTCTTGTATATAGTAGAAACGTTTGAGATATACTCGACAGTAAATTTCATTGCACTAATCTGTCAGAAAGTATGACACTCGAAACCACAGTACCTGGTTCGTTCTATTTATGAAGACAAGAAGCGCGACACTTTGTGTTGTAAATTTCTCTTACCTTTGTTGCCCTGTTCCTTCCTGGTTAAACGATCCTACTACACGTTTACCTCATGGCTCTGCAAGCAGGTGTTTAATACTCCGTCAGCAGGCTTGTACTTAATAATTAAGGAAGACGCTTTTGACCGCATCATAATCACGTTGGTACAGTTATCACTATAAAATTAGTGATAAGAATTTTAATGATTTGTTGGTAAAAATACTAAAGATAATATTTAAAAAAAAGCTTTATTATTGCAATAAATAGGTAAACGGGATTATGTTAGAATTATGTTTTACAAGACTGGATAAAGCGCATCACTAGCAATACCACAATTATTTCCATAATTTCTCACAGCTCTGTAGTATCCTCCTTCGCCCCATCCTTCTCCCCAAGAGTTTTTAACTAGCCAGTAATCATATCCCTGTAATGTTCCATAACCAACAACTAAGACTCCATGGTTTAGATCTTGGGTGTTACAAGTTTGATCAATAAAAAGACCTCCACCATAGAATTGTAGCTCATCAGTAGCGTCCAGAGCTACTGAAACTGGTCCTATTCTTCCAACAGCATTAAGTAAAGATGCTTCATCACCTGATGGGATAGAATAGTAGTGTGAGACTCCAGTAACTGCCAGATTTTTTTGATAACGGCAGTAATCTAGTTGCCCTTCATAGGGATAATCTCTTTCAGTTTCTATTCCATAATCATGAATATAATCAAATGCGCTACCCATAAATCCTCCATCACAAGCTTCGTTTCCGTAACTTCCCGAACAGTCAATTAGATTTTGTTCACTAAGTGAAACTAAACGGCCTTTTTTAATGGCTAGTTGTCCTTCCAGTGATCCAGTCTACAGAGAAAAATTTAATAAAATAGTGTTTTTTTAATTTTTTTACAATGTCATAGAAATTTTTCGCGCTCACTCTTCCTATGCATAAGGCATCAAACAGAAGAGAGATGAAGGATAGGTTGGTCAGCATTAGTTGCGACAATAAATCTGATACATACAAATAAGTTTTACAATACTCCTGTAAATGCACGATAATTTTTACTCCAACTTTGCTATTTTGCTTCCTCTACCCGTGCCGTGCTCTCACTCTGATCATTTGAAATACACACGGAGAGACGAAATTTACAACGTAATCGACGATTGTTTGCTACGATTTTATGATAGTGTAAGAAAATTTAAAAAGTATTACTACGTATACAATTTTGATTTTTTTTTGTTACTCACTGTGCTGAAACTCCAGCAGGAACCACATTGTCCTTGATTTTTTACTTCTGTAACCGCTCCTTGAGCTCTCCAATCTACTTCGCTTTGAAGATTTTCTGGAACTGGTACATATACTTTTCGCAGTTTTTCTGAATGGATAGGTTTTCCAATTTTTCCTTTTGCCAAAAATGCACGAAATTCGTCTTTGCTCAAATCTCCAAATTGATTGATTGCTTTCCTCCAAGTAGTTTTTCCATTTGCAAATTTCTGATTATGTTCTTCAATTTCCACGAGATTTGCTTGGAAGATTCTCAAACGTCTATTTTCTTCTATAGGAGTATCATAAGTTTTGCTATGATTGGTTTTGAAAGACAGCCATTGTTCGTGAAGATTTATTGGTGTTACTACTGTAACAGCAATAGCTAGGATTAGACTTGTAAGAAACTTCATTGTCTACAATACTGATCTTTTTTTGGACATTTTCATCGGTTTTATATAATTCAATCATGGTCAATTTAGCGAAAACACTTTAACCAAGGTGGTAAAGCAAGGGATTTTTTTCCAAAAAAATGCGTGTTTTTGAAGTGCTTTGGATTATTTAGAGAATAGGTACTTGACATTGGTGGGTTTAGTTAGAGATAAGTTTTAATGTAAATATCCAAAAATATTTTTTTTTGCAATCATTGATTAATTTACTACTTCCGGTTTTGTAATATTTCAAAACCATTTTTTGTTTCGAAACTATCAATTGTTTACGATGTTTTTGTTAAAAAAAATCTTGGGTACCATTAATAAACCTTAAGAAAACTAAGTGACAATTAGGGACGGTGCCGAAGACGCCAACTCCAATTTTTAATTCATATTTAATACTGCTTAAATCTGACACTACTTTTATATTCTTTGGAGTGAAAACACTCGGGTTTGCCACTGGTTTATGATTACAGTACACCAAATGTTAACTCTTTTATTCAAATTGTATGGTCAAATGTTGTCTAAGAGATGAAGGGTTGGTAATAAAAATACACTATTATTGGTAGATTTTATCGAGCAAGCTTTTATTACTATGCCAATCAATTTAGGATTACTAGCTTTGATTAAGAGGATCCAGAAACTGGCATTTGATATGACATTTAGTGTTAATTATTAATTAAAAGTATATTACAAGATATCTTCTTTTTGGGACATTTTTTCCCAAGATATCTTTTCTGTGAGAACTGATGCCTGATGGGGCTATAGTAGTTTTCTTCAAAGGCAGCCAAAAGTGGCGAAACAAAGAAAAACACCTCACATTTAGGTAAAACTACCTCTTGTTAACTTGGATAGTATGAACGAGCAGTTAGAGCTGTATGAAGGAGTATATACCGCTATAGCTCTTTTACTTCTAGAGGCATAAGGAAAAAGGTGAGAAAAAAGGAGAAGAGGTAAGAAGAAAGTAGAGAAGAGCTAGAAAGAAAGAAGAGAAAACCGGTTAGAGGAAAGAAGAGATGAGGTACAATGAAAGAATAGAAAAAAGTAGAGAAGGTGCAACATAAACTAAAATAGGGAAAAAACTGAAGAACAGCTTGCAATTAAAATATTTTTGGTTTTAATTTGTTTATTTAGTTGTCAATTTACAGTAAAAAAACATTAATCTGATTAAAATAAGAGAATGATAGAATGGCACAATCTTGTGTGATTTAAAGCTAGGTTCTACACGAGCGGATAGCTGGCTCGAATGGCAATACCGCAATGATTATTGCTTTCTTTAGCCATTTTAACGTATCCTCCAATGCCCCAGTTGGGTCCATACGAGTTTTTGACCAGCCAATATTTCTGTCCATTTGGTTCAGTTCCATAGCCTATTACAAGTACCGCATGGTTGACGTCATCATCGGTACCTCCACACGTAGGGTCGTAGTAAACGCCATTGGAATAAAATTGGAAGCTAGGTTTGCTTGCGTCTATAGCAACTGACACAGGTCCTAGGGTAGCAATTGCTGCTTCCAAACCTTTTTCGTCTCCTGGCGCTATATCTACGTAACCGGTGCAATAGGCTCCGACATTTTCCGGACGAAATCTGCATGCTTCGTCTTTTGCTTCGTACGGATAGGAAGATTCAGTATCAATTCCTGGATTCTGTCTGACATATTCATAAGCTGGATTCATTAAACCTCCTTCACATCCATCATTTCCCAAATTTTTGCTACAATCAATCAAATTCTGGGCACTTAATTCAACTAATCGTCCATTTTTACGGAAAGTGTGTCCTTCCAGAGCACCAGCAGCTGCAAATGCCCAACAACCAGCACATAATCCTTGATTTTTTACTGAAGATACAGCTCCCACTTCACGCCAATCAACATAATCAGGAAAGATTACATTTGCGCTTGGAATATAGGTTGTTGGTGTTGGAATCGGCACACGATGGCGAGTACGATTGAAACCATTCAAGGCTCGATGAAATTCATGATGAAGTAGATCGGCGTAGGAGTTTAATTGTTGAACAAAACTCCATTGACCACGGGAGTATTCTTGATTGAAAACTGCAATTTTTCTACGGTTTTCTATGAAGACCTCGCGACGGAAGTTTTCCTCTTGGGGTGTGGGGTATACTTTGTTATATGTGAGCTGCAAGCAGAGTGTGTTTTAGTCTACTAGATGGAAGAGAGAAACATACAGATGGAAGTGTAAAGAAAAAGAAAGCATTGAAAGGGAAAAAATGATAGACAAATATAGAAATAGAAATGTGGAAAGAAAACTTGTCTATCCTAACCATCAAATTGCCGAGAGTCTTCTTAAAAAAAGTAAGACACGGAGGAAGATGGGATAAGAACTTAGGGGATGGAAATTTCGCATCAAATAGTTACATAAAAGAAAGACTACGAAGAGATCCAGTGCTTTCTCAAAAAACGAGAAACACTGGAGGGTGATCGGGTATGAAATCTGAGGGTAGTACTATACAGACCAGTTGGAAGAACACTTCGATGAAATTGCTGAGATTACATACGTAAAAGACTACGGAGAGACCTAGTGCTTTCTCAAGAAAAAGAATATACTACGCTAGCAACACTTTTATCAAATTGTTGAGATGGCAGACATGAAAGACTAGGGAGAGATTTAATGTTTTCGCCTACTAAGGAAAGATTGGATAACAGCTTGTATCAAATTGCTGAAAAATACAGTTATAAAAGACGACGAAGCCATCTAGTGCCTTCTTAAAAAAAGAAAAATACTATAGGAAGATGGTATACGTACTTGGGGGGTAGATCTACTGTACGGAGATGTAGAAAGAAATTTTGTATCAAATTGTTGAGAAGACAGACATAATCTAAGTCTTCGGAGACACCTAATACTTTTTCAAGAAAGGGAAGACACTAGCACTAGGAAAAGAACATTTTTATAAAACTGATGAGATCACAAACATAAAAGAGTATAAAGAGATCTTAAAAAAAGAAAGGCTTTTGACGAGGATGGGATAAGTACTTGGGGGAGAACTCCAACTACTCCTACTTTGATACAAGTGGGAAGAACACTTGCATCAAAATGTTGAGAGAACAGATATTAAGAGACCTAGTGTTTTCTCAAAAAAGGAAAGACTCTAGTGGAACTTGGGGGTAGGTGGGTAGATCGACGGGACGGAATAGTGGGAAGAATATTGTTTATTATTTTTTGAGAGGACAAATATAAAAGACTACGGTGAAACCTAGTGTTTTCTTCACAAAGCAAAGACACTTGGGAAAAATGGGATAAGAACTTGGGGGTAAATCTATGGTACGGAAATGTGAGAAGAAATCTTACATCAAATATGTCTGAGGACAGACGTAAAAGAAAGACTACAAAGAGATCCAATGTCTTTCAAAAAAAAGAAAATCACTGGAGGGTTGTAGGATATTAAATCTGGGGGTAGTACTATACAGACATGTTGGAAGAACACTGGTTGCTGCGGAGAGACCTAGTGACTTATCAAAAAAGGGAAGATTCTAAGCTAAGAACACATTTATTAAACTGTTGAGATGACTGACATAAATGACTAGGGAGAGATTTAGGGCCTTCTCCAAAAAGCAAAGTCACTAGGGAAAGATGGGTTAAGAGCTTGGAGATAAATCTACGGTACGGAAATGTGAGAAGAACTTTTTTATCACATTGCTGAGGAAAGACATCATAAGAGACTACGGAGAGACCTTCTCAACAGAGGATGGGGGGATAAAAACTTGGGGATAGATCTACTGTACGGAAGAAGTATCAGGAATAATCTTATATAAGACTTACATTATGATTTTACGAGGGTACAAGTGTACGAAGAAGATGAATGGAAGTTTATGAGGAAACAAAAGATAAGGGAAAAGTAAAGTGTGAAATCTAGTTGATGGGTTTTAAGAAACCAGGTGAAGGAGAGAGGGAAGAGAAATGGTGTCAAAGAAGGGAATGAATTGAGTACCTGAGTTATCATTTCAATGAAGAAGACACATGAAAAAGCTTAAAAAAAAGGAATATGTAAAGTATGACATATAGGAAAAATGTTGATAAAAGAATAATGTTATGATGAAGAGTGTGACAATTTCTAGATCGGAGAGATGTAGAAAAATGGAACAGAAACACTTCTAAGTTCTACCAACCTAACTTTTTACAGATTTCTGTTTTATAGTTTTACAATCAAGACTTGATGTGAATTAATGCAACCAATTAAAAGAAATTGTTTAACTATTGGCAAATAAACATTACAAGAGTTTAATTGACATTTATGAGATTATGAAGTGTGAAGAATTAGAAGGGATTAATTGATTTAAAAAAACCAAAAATACAATTTGAACGAAACTTGGTGTTAGTTAAACAGGGAAAATAAGAAGAGGAAATAAAAAAACAAATAGAACTAGAATGAGGATGATAAATGTCTGAAACTTAGTAGTGGAACACATTATGACTTTTAGAAAATGAAATATTAAAAGAAAATTGTGAAGTCTATTGAAATTGGGAACAATTAATGACAATGACGATAGTATAATTATCTGAGAAATTTTTGAAAATTTTCATAAAGAGAAACTTTATGTTCCAGAAAGTTTTGGCTTACGAAACTGCACTTAACCGTACTACCCTCATTCGAAAATAATTTCTTTAAGGGAGTGGAAGTCGGCTTGTGGAGCTAAAAAATACTTTTATAGTTTGGCTAAACTATTATTATGAATTTGTAATGATAATAATTTAAGTGTGGATTCTTCCTATTTTTTTTTTGGTACTATATAATTAGACAATTAAAGTGAAAGCAATGGGAAAATAGTTAAAAATAAAACGGTACTTACTTTAAAAGATGACCATTCTTCTTGAAGAAGATTTTCCAGAGAAATTTGTAAGCTTAATTGGGCTTTTATTCCGGCGAAGCAGAATAATAAGAGTGTAAATGTTTCCATTAGGGCCATTATGAAGAGAAAAAAAAAACTAAAATTGATTATCTAATTGCACCGTTCACCTAACACTGACTTTGAGGTAATGGTACTCACTCGGATGATGGTACTCGACTTCTGGTTTTTGGTTTTGCGTGTGGTAGGTATGGTTAAATCCTTTACCAATCTTTTTCATTTGTGTCATCTATCATTAGAGGAACTTTCTTTGGAAGATACATGATTATCTGATTGTTCTTGCGAAATCCTTTATAAAGAAATTGATGGTCTCATCAAGCTTTTTCGCTATTGAGTTAATTATTTTAATTTTATGGAATTGGGACATTATTGAGTAACTTAATAATATGTTTTGATTTTTTTTTTCACTTATATTTGAACAGGTTTATAATTATTTGAAGATGATGATGGTAATTTAGGATTTATTGATGAGATAATGTATTCAGGTTAGGACCCTTGACACTTTTTTATTTCATAAATTTTAATAAGATTATTTTATTATAAACAGGAAAAATTATTAAAATCCTTGACATTTTTCTTCGAAGTCTGAATTTTATTTTTCAATCGGATGATAAGTCATTTTCTCATCAATGACATACTTATTTAGCATGGCTTAAGAGTTATCTTTGACATTTTAAAATACAAAAGAGATTACAATCTATGTAGCATTTTAAGTCTCGATTGACCACAAAACGGACCTATATAGGAAACACTTGAAGTTCAAGGTGCTAACATTTTTCTGTATTGTCATGGAATTAACAAAGGATATAGGTTTTCTTAAGATTCTCTGACGTTTCTAGTACTTTGAATAATTTAATTCAAGTAAGTGGCTAAGAAAAAAACAAATTTGGAAAATGGTAAAACTGTCTTTGCTTTTTGCTATTAATAACATTTAAAATGACAAGAAAATCATTAATTTTATCAATCAGTCTATTCTTTGTCAGTTTTGTTACAAACTATAGCGAAAAAGTACTTTTTTCTTTTCGATTTTAGTGCAATTTAAAAAAATGCCGTGCGATCTAAAAGTTTTTCTATCATGTAGATTATGATATAGAGAACGTATGTCAAATGACAGTTCTTATGTCAAAAAATAAATTACAAAAATTAGTATTTTAAATTTAGAAATTGTTAAAAATTTTACTTGTAGATTTTGGTTTCTCTAACACTAATTTGAGGGACAATTTTTGACCTCACTTTTTTCACAGGTTTTATCTTTTTTATATTGGTTTAAAGTTATGAAATATACTGTTTAAAATAATTCACTATATTCATTTTATCAAATGAATAAACAACACGATGTTAACTGTTAACTCCAAAACAGCACATGTTTGCAACCTGCAGTAATTTGGATGTGTGCAAGAAAGACCCATATAACATTATTAGAATTCGAAATTTAATTTTTAAAATATTTTGAATCGACATACGTTTTTTATTTCGATAGAAGGACTTTTTGATCGCACGGTAGATCATCTATGACAGAAACTGACAGTAGACATGTTGGACAATATTTTAAATGCTGTTGTCAAATAAACGCTTTTTACGTTTACTCTATAGGGTGAGATTAAGCTAAAAATGTGCCACAAAAACGACATTTATGGGTAATGAAGTCGGTTCAATTAACATTTTGATTAGTAGTTTTGAATTATCCGAGTTTTCAGTTATCCGAAATATGGGTTTATATGGTATTTTATAATTTATTCTTTTTTGAGAAATAATGTATTTATAATACTCATCTGAATTGTATAGCATAAATTATGGAAATGTGAACTTTATAGAATTTACCATATTTGACGAATCTTTATAATTTGAAAAACAATTTTGATAGTCAATGGTACTTGAAACAATACTAATAAATAAATAAATATTAATTATTTGCTTTAATCTTGACAATAATTATAGTTGTAGGAAGCATTATTACAGAAATGACAAAATTTTAGGTATAATGATGTGTCAGAATGATTTTAATTTATTATTAGGTAAATAAAAATGCCTTTAAAAACCATGAAAAAAAATCACTTATTGGACATTATTTGATTGTCTTCTAGTACCTAAGAATCTATAAAACATCTTTAGCAAGGTATTGTTTGATTTATTATTATTATTATTATTATTTTGTCATAATAGTGGACGTACCTTTATTGCGTATTATCAGTAAAAATTCTTGACCTTCTTAATAATATATTTTCAAATTTATTATTACATTTTTGCTAATTTTTTTTTTAAATTTATGATAATTTATGCGCTTATTTTTATGTAATTTTATCATTGTTTTCAATATTTTTTTATGTGAATTTATATCATTCATAATAATGTAATATTATTGTGTAGATTTTTCACTCTTAATTAAATTTCGCGCTTTGAAATTTCGAAATTTTTGATTTGTAATACCGAAAGTTGATATTTATATTATTAATTTGAGTGATATTTTTTAATTTGTCAAAAAAATGACACAAATTCGAGACTAATTCGGTAAGATTATTTCATGAATTTTAGAATCTTTTCCAAATCTATTCGTGTATAGTAAAAATTCTGACATTAGTCTTGAATATTAGAAAATTAAAAAAAATCTTTCGAAAACGTAATATTAGAAACTATTAAATTGTCACAAATAGTACTATAAGTTTGATTCTTAATATTAATACAATAAATGGAATCAGGGGCGGCTGTGCTTTTTGGACAGTAGGTCTTAGATTGGTTGGTACTAAAAAATGGAAATATTCGATTAATTTGTGTTCTCAAGAAAAATGCAGACTATGAGTAGTTATTTTACTTAATTTTAGTACCAATCGATCTAAGATCTGATGTCAAAAAAGCACAGCCGCTCATGATGCTATTTAATATTGAACACCCTGTATTAAGAAGTGACGAATTTTGAATTTTGATTTCTCATACAAATAACAAAGGACGTAATTTGTTTATTTGTTATTTTAATGCTCTCGAACGAATTTTTGTCTAGTGAAAATCAAAACATAAATTTAACGATGTACAAAAAAGGTCTGATATAATTTTTTGCTAAATCGATTCCTTTAAAAGTTATTTAAGGTTAAAGTTGAACATTAATATCCAATTTTTTTCAAAAAATACGTACAGCAAAAAATCAATTTTCTCAAAATTATCGATATTTGGTATTTTATAGTTTTATGTAAAAATACAATTTGTGGTTGAACTTTAAATAACTTTTAAAGGAGCCGAATTTGCCAAAAATTAAATCAGACTTTTTTTGTAGATCGCTAATTTCCTGCAAGAATATGTTTTGTTTTTTTTTTTTAAATTTATTTATTTTTCTTATCAATTTTATTTACCAGATAACAAAGAAAAATATCTAAAATATAACAATAATAATACATTTATTATCCAACAGTTCGTAGGAATCTGTTACAGAGTAAAAAAAATTTCATTAATTTAAGAATACCTACTTAAAAATGTAAATATGTAGTTGTACCAATCGGTAAACAAAAAACGAAATAATTATGAAATAATTACGTCACCACAAATAATCTCTCAAAAGCAGCCAAAATTTTACAGATCAATTTCAATAAGCATTGAGTAATGCACTCTGTAAAAAATTGTTTTTTCTTATTTTGTATCGCCCATTGAATAGATTTCATAAAACTATACACAACTATACGCGATTTACCGAAACGCTGCGTTATCCGAAACTCCCTATTATCCGAAATTTGCACGTGAACTAATAAAAATCTAATTTTTACCAGAGTCGACTTTCGAATCTTTGCCGAAAATTGATTCTTTTTTTTAAACAAACTAATTACAATATTACGATAAGTATGTATGTATATACATAAAATATACTTTATAGTGGACTATGTATTAAATGACATAATATATATGTAATGTACATATTTAGTGTTATATGTAGCTACATGATGTAATGGATGGGTGTACCTAAGATTTCTTTTTTTAAATTATAAGTTAATTTGAAATATATCTGTTGGTAATTGTAAAAAAGGCTTTTTTACAAACTGCGTTTTAACCGAAATTTCAGTTATCCGAAGAGGCTCCTGCTCTGACTGTTTTGGATAATCGGGAGGCTTCTGTATTATAGAGTATAGCATTGAATATGTTTAAAGTCCTTGAAGGTATAACGTGAATCACTCGGTATATAATATAGTATATACAGTAAGAGCAAAAATGTCTGGACAAAAACAAATTTTTTCCTCTAAATTTACATTTTTTTTTATTGCTACCAAGCTAACCAAGCAAATAAGCGTAAAGTTAGCTTATTAATAATAATTTTTATTTTGTGATTCTGATTGGTAGTAAAGATTTAGAGAATTTGTTGTGAGAAATATCAAGAAAATAAATAAATATATAATGAAAATAAAAATTATATTTATTTTGTGATGTTTGCCGGTTTATCAAAATTGATGTTTATAATTGGGAGCTTGGAAGACATTTTTTTAATTTTTAGATAAATAATATTTTCATTTTGTTCACTTGAAAATGATTTATTATAAATAAATCATAACACAAATTTAATTATTTTGTGTTACGTTTTTTCATTTTATCAAAATTGATGATTAAATTTTAATCTAAAATAAAATTGAGATTTTGGATTTTTTTTTAATTTTGGCTTTTAGCTTTAATTTATTTTATTATGAAAGTTACTTTTTTTTGTCGTTATTTTGATATATGTAAATGCTTGTTCAGTTTATAAAAATTGATGATTAAAATTGGGAATTTGGAAATTTTATTTTTAATTTTTACGATTATTAAAGATAAATAATATTTTTATTTTGTATCGTTATTCTGTTATCTTTGTTTTTTCAAAAATTAATGATTAAAATTGGGTTTTTGGAAAAAAATTCTGAAATTTTTACGATTATAAAGGTAAAATATTTTCATTTTGTGCGAATGAAAATTATTTATTTTATTTTATTATAAAAAATATTTATTTTGTATCGTTATTTTGTTTTGTTTGTGGTTTATCAAAATTGATGATTAAAATTGGTATTTTGGAAGAAATTTTCACTATTACTAAATTCATTTTGTTTAATTGAAAATTATTTATTTGATTTTTGTGTAAAAATTAATAATTTTGTGGTTGGATTTAAAAAAAAAATGATGATTGAAATTAAATTTGTGTTATTTTGATTTTGTTAGATTTAAAGTTATTTATTTTATTTTGGTGTAAAATTTGGTGTAAAAAAAGTGACGAATCTTGGAGTCCTTTCTTCTTATCGCTTCATCAGCATTCAAAAAAAAAAACAGTAGAAATTGAATGAAATTGAAAATATTAAATTTTTTACATAAAAAATTCTTGAAAAGCCTCATTTGTCTCTAACTTTTTCTCGGAAAAAGTTTAGATTGTCATCCAGGCATAAAATTGTTAACAAAATATCGAAATTTCGAATAAAACAGACTTCGGATAAAAAAATGTGTCAGACCAAAGGTTGATATATTTTCTCAAAAAATCTGAATCCGTCCAGAAAAGCAGGGGTTGCTATTTAAAACTTCAAAGTCACCTCCATCTCCTGCCAAAGGGTCATGGAGTGAAGAATGGTTTAGTTACCAAAGAATTCGTAATTAAGCAACTTTTGTAGCAAACTTTTTTTTTAACCGACTTCAAAAACACGAGGTGGTTCTCAATTCGACTTTTTTTATGTTTGTCACCTCATAACTTTTTTCTATTGATCAGAATTTGATGATTCTTCTTTTATTTGGAAGCTGGTGCTTTACAGTTAGCCCCATTCAAATTTGATCAAGATCTGATCAGTAGTTTTTAAGTTATTCTTATTAATGCTTTTTTGACACAATAATTTATTATAAAAATTTGTGAAAAATTAAAAAAATATATTTCAAAATAATCAAATAATGGTCTATTTATTTGATTATTTAAGCTATTTGAATCAATTACATAATAAATAAATAAAATAATAATTAATCATATTGAAGTCGGTTTTTTCCAATTTTTAGTTTTTTTTATTGAAAACTTTTTCCTGGGAAAATATTGATCCGTTGTCGGATTTTTGACGCAACCTGTATAATTTCTCAGAATTATGAAAAATTATGCTTTATGTATAAATAAATAAGTGAAATTTTCATTGATATATACAGGCTGTCTCACCAAAAATAATGGACCTGATCAATAATAGAGAAAAAATTGGTTTGGAAAATGTAATGCTGTTTTAGAGAAAAAATTGTGGCGATAAGCAAATTGTCTAATTAATGTGCAGATGTGTTATATTTACAAAACCGTCATTCAAAAGTGTTTTTTTAAGCACTTTTTGTTTGTTTTCAGTTTGATTCGGCTATGCAGCGTTATAATTCGATGAGAGTCAGCTATTACGAACACTTTAAACCGAATGTCAAGAGTCTGCCAAGCCTGTTGATGGTTTTGGTTCCTATGGGAATATACTCTTATATTTTATATTGGGATAGAAAACGGGAAGAAACGAAGCGCCGGAACGGGGAAATCGCCTACAAGGATAGGCTATTTAAGTTTATCTAAATTAAGAAACTGTACATCTTGTAGCATTGTTAAATTATAGACAAAATAATACAATACAATTGTTTTTTTTTTTTTGGTTTAAACGAATGATTTTTCACCTCAAAAAATACCACGATTTTCTAAAATTACCGATTATACTGCAAAAAGGTGATACTAGCGCTACACGTCAAGTCAGTGCTGCCGGTATGCGCGTGATGCGTTGCAGGGTATTTTTAAAAACGTCATCCAAAAAAGTCTTCTATCTTGAGTTAAGCGTGTTTTATTATAATAACTTATATAATAATATATCTCTTTTCAACACATTGTCGTATACGTTGCTATATAATATTAGACAAAAAGAGATGTTTATAATTAAAAATTTACATTTAAATATAGCGAGATACGAGAATTTTATTCGTTTCTATAATTTCAAATTGAGATATTCAGTTCTACTCAAATTTGAAGCTCACACTGTATAATTTTAATAATAAAATATGGTTCAATGAGTAGTCTTCATGTCTTAGATCAAAATTGAGGCATTTATTTAGCAATTTTAAAATTGCCTAACTTACATAACCAAGTAACAAAATAATAATTTACAATTGCATAATTATCGCTCTTCTAATTGTTTATCACGTGCTACTACAGCATCATCGAATTTCACCATATAAGTGGTCCCCTTATGCCAATGAGCTGTTACTTTAGCAGTCTGTAATTAATTGAAAGTTATTTAATTATATATTTAAAAAAAAATTAATGGCTCTTACAAAACCAGTCCCTGTTAGGACCGCTTCGACAATCCCAGCAATATAAACAGCGCAATTCAAGCTGCTTTTATCCCTTGGAACCGAAATAAATTTATTGACCAAAGGGTCTTTTTCCATTAAATAATAAGTATTTTCGTCGTCATTTGAGTGCTCTAATTTATCAGCCTCTCGTCCAAATAATGCCTAAAATCAATAAAACGCCTTAATAACAAGTCGCCACGATGAGCAGATACCTTCCACAATGTAGATTTGACAAATAGCAGAATATTCAGCAATTTTATTTCACGTTTGCCATTACGTTCCCTTAGGAAATATAAATCAATAAGCTTCACCCCTACTTTCCGACCTAATTCATGTAATCTAAAATTTAAAAAAATTAGAAGTGCAATGCATAAGAATTGGGGGTCAACTGGCCTATTTTGTAATTCTGGAACGGTATGTGATTTATTTTGACAGTATTGGACCACTTCGGAGAAGAGTAAGGCAAAACAACTTAGAGATACTTCGCCTTTGCCCCTACTTAGGGGCTTATCTAAAATACTTGATTTGTTTCTACCTGTAAGACTCATTTTGGAAATTTTGAGGTTATGTTGTGACAGCTGACAGGTCGTGACAAGTGACAATTGCTTTGGTTCTATTACCATAGAGCTACTTTTCATAGAGAACAATCTTTGAAAAGATTGGAATGTTGTATTTCATTATTCTATATTTTTATCAAAAAAAAAAAAAAACATAATTATTTCTGTCTCTAGGAGAATTGTTCCATTATTTTTTAATAATAATTATTTAAAGTAGATCCGTAGACTTGAACATGCTTCGTTCTTATTGGAACTCTTCAGCAAGTTGCATTTTATTAACAAATTTAAGCTTATATTTATCTAAGTGCCTATGAGTTTTATAATATTTAAAACTATTTACATCAAAAAGTGGCGAAACATGGTTTCTGCATGTTAATGTAATTGACATGTGGAAACATTGTTTTTCAACTTTTTGATGTAAGGTATCTTCTAATAGATGTCGCTTATAAATTGTTAATTTTAATTTATATAATTATACTGTTTAATTACCCCTAATTTTAACTAATATAACTGTTTTTTCACATCGTTTTTTGCAAAAAGCTAGGCATTTGAAATTGGGACAGAAGACTTGGTTTTTTTTGACTTGGGACTTTGACCAAAATTTTTTTTAATTTTTATAGAAATGTTGTGCTTCACAAGTTTTTATTCTTAATATCTATTGCGGATCAAATTTGGAGCGAAAAACAGCAAAAATAAAGCCAAAATTATGATTTTTTTCTTATAATAACAAGATAAAATCGCTCTTCCTTTAGTATAAAAACGTTTAAGAAATGGTTTAAAATGCCTTTTAACATCGTTTTCCGCAAAAAACCAAAATCCAAATGAAAAATCTGCTTTAAAAAAACCCTTTATTTTAAGTATAAAAGGGCTATGTTTTTTAAACTAAAAAAAATACTAATAAATAATAAATAAAAAATATATTAAACATTTTAATTAAAGAATATATTTTTTAAAAGGCAGGTTAAGTCATTTGGTAAAACTTGTACAATGCAAAAGGAAAAAATAGTTTAAGTGGTACCTAAAAAAAATTTTGTTTACATAAATGTGTATTTACATCCCAAATAATTTTTTAAATTGGCTATCAGTTTTTTTCTCTTTAAACTTTTTTTATGCTTACGTCTTATCTTTTGTTTGTTGTTTGTATACAGTTTTTTTTTATTTTGAATAATTTTTTGTAATACTATATTTTTTTCTGTGGCGATTTGGCTAGCTCTTTTCAAATTGTTTTTCTTTTTTTTTGTCTAGATGATGTCTATCTCCTGTCTTTTGTTCGCCTGTTTTTTGTCATCTTCTTAGTAATATTTCATTTATTTTTCTCTTTTGGGGCTTTGTAGGTATAGTCAGATTAGTCTGAAGTTTAGTTACAAAAAAATTGCAACAAAAACTAAGTTTAAAATAGAAGCTAAAAACAAAACGGCATAATACGAAGATAAAATGACAGAAAGAGAGAGAGGTGTAAAATTTTACAAAACTGCTTATAAAATAAAAGAAAAAGCTAAGACTTGGAGGAGAGAAATGTAATTCAAATAGTGTAGATTTGCAGATATTTATGTTGAAGAATTTAGAGAAAGTAAAACATGAAAATGTGCAAAAACTTCAAAAAAAAAAAGAAATGAATGTAGAAACAAAATATAAAAAAAATGTAACAAAAGAATAAAAGAATACAAAAAAAAAAACGATAGCAAAATTCAGATGCAGAAACAAAGAAAGATAGAAGAAATATAAAGCAGAAGAGGAAGATAAAAAAAAGACTAAGCAAAGGCAAAGAGAACGAGAAGAGTGAACCAAGGTATATAGTTCAAATTATGTGAAGTAGAAAAAAAACATGAAAGAGTTGTGAGATGGTTGGGCAGAAATGTACAAAAACAAGAAAAAAACAGAAAAAGTATATTTAAAGATATGAAAAAATAATAACAAACCACCTACCAAAACAAATAAAATAAAAATGTACAAAAGAAAGAAAAGATAGTAAGTTTTAGGCGCAAAAACAAGGAAAGAAAAAATATTTTTGGGCAGAAAAAAGAAGATAGAAAGTGCATATTTTGTTAAGTAGAAGATAAATGACCAATTATATCAGAAAAAAAGTGAAAGTGGGACAGATATGGGCAAAAGCAAAAAAGAAATGAATACAGAAACAAACCATAATAAAAGATTTCAATAAAATAGTGACAAAAGACCTAACAAAATGTATCGAAACAAAGAGAGGGAGAAGACAGAAAAAAATAAAGTGCAAATTATGGAAAGTGGATAAAAGAACGACTTATTATGTGAAAAAAAGCGTGGAAAAGTTGAAAAATTATGTGCAAAAGAACAAGATATAATAAAAACTGTGACAAAAAGGAATTGAACAAAAGAATACGAAAGAAAGAAAAGGTCGACAGCAAGATTCAGTTTGCGAAACAAAGAGAGAAAAAAAGATATTGGACAAAATATAATGTTAAGTAGCGAAAAAAACGGCGTAGCATTTGGTAAAAAGATCGAAGAAAAAAAAACAGAAAAAAATAATTCAACTTTTATGTCAAAGCATTTTATTTTTTATATAAAAAACACAATTTACAGCTCATCTTTGATCAAAACTAAATTTTGATTTTCTAGGAAACCAAACGACTGCCAAAATTGTCTAGGTGCCAAAGATTTGGCGGTCGCAATTGTATTTTCTTCTACAGAATTTGAGCTTATATTCAAAAATGTTATCTCTTCTGATAACGTAGCTTTCCAGTTTAACTTTCCAATCTTCGGCTGTCTGAAAGAAGAGCCAATAAACTCAAAAAAACTCCCAAAAAGACTCTTTACCCTGTTTTCACAAATGAGATTAGTAGTTCCATAAGCATTTTTTGCATTTTTAGCTCATTATCATTCAATTGCCTTCCAAACATGTTACTGAAAAAGTACTGGGCATCTTCACCATGAGCTACAGCTGGAAGACTACAGCATAAAAAACGTCTAAAACAGTACTAGTACTTACTTCCATTAGTACCATGATCCCCAGGCCATGCAAAATTATAGAAGTAGACAGGTGATTTGTTTTGCTTGGTTTGTAGTTTAATGGCAGCTTCTACATCTACCAAAAATCTATCACTAAAAATTTGCACAAATTTCAAGAAATTTTTTTTGCTGATGGGCTCATTTTTTCCTAAATAGAAATCTTTGATATCCTCTGCGGTACTACTCCACAGAGGCTCAGCTAGGGTATTGCTATAATCAAGCAAATATGGGGCTACAGATGCCCAGTTGGTATTGATTTGCTCCAGGTCTTTGTAGATAACTTAAAAAGAAGCAGCATTGTAGATTAGTACTACTATTTAAAATAACTATTTTGGTAACTTAAACAGAAGGCTAGGTTAGACCAGATAGGCTTAGTCTTAGTTGGTGTGGTACCCTGGTTTGCTTACAAATATGGATAGAAACTGGATATTATTGACATAAAAGTACTGAAACAAGTACTCATCCATATCAAAAATACCAGAACAAAATTTTTTAAATATAGTAATAAAGTAGTTATTAAGTTTACCACCAATGTCTACCAAACCAAGTCATATTTGATGTTTTTGGAGCAAGTTTTCTGTTAGGAGAAGTACTACCTTAAGGTGAAAAATACTTACAAGCCACTGGAAAAAGTCCTTCATGTGACACAACAGAAGTAAGCCATGGCAAATCCTGAATTTGCCCTTTGGCCAGCAAGTAATACGGATTTTTGTCTAGAAAGGCATTAGCGCCACTTTCTAAGACAGGTCCAAATGGAGCGTGTGGAAAAAACTTATATTTTTGTAATCTCTTCATCTCCCATAAAATTTGTTTGAATGGTCTTTGCTTTAAGCAATCGACTAAAGCATTTGTAGTGCCCACTGGGCAACTTAGGGCTTTTGCTATAATTTTGGCTTTTGCTAGGGCATCTTCTTGAAGGGCAAAGCTATTTAAAGCAACACCACTCTGAGAGAAGCCTCTGTGAAACAGATTTTTGGACATTTCGGACAAGTAGTGCAAATGTACACTTGATCCGCCAGATGATAGCCCAGTTAGGGTTATAGAATCTGGATTACCTCCAAAGCTTTTTATATTTGCTTTAACCCACTGAAGCGCTAAAACCTGATCTTTCAGGCCCATATTTCCAGGTACCACACCATCTTCAGTACTCAAAAACCCAAAAATTCCCAAACGAAAATTAAATGTTACAAAAATTACGTTTTGATCCATGAAAAATTTTGGGCTTGTATACGAGTGCCCACTTCCATACATAAATCCACCGCCATGAATGTGCACTACTACGTCTAGGTTGCTTCTAGGATTTATTACTTCACGTGGTACATAGACATTTAAATGGAGACAATCTTCCTCGCCTTGTACGTTCAGTACTTCTGCCATAGTAGTTTGGGCACATAGAGACAAGAAATTTGCTTGCCAAGTACCTGTCCATGGTTCTATGGGCTCTGGGCTTTGAAAGCGGCGAGTACCGACAGGTGGTTTGGCATATGGTATTCCTTCAAAAGCTGTATAAGAAGTACCTTTGAGGATGGTGACCACACGTCCGTTGACTCTTCCTGTTGAAGTAGTTACCAGTGCAGCGTCTTCAGCACAAGACGTTTGAGACAATGTGGCAAGCAGCAGCAGGTACAACATTTTTTGGAAAACGTGGTTTTAAAGTAAGCAGGTGTTGTGATTTGATAAGATGTGATTGAAGGGTAAATAAAGCACTTTGTGATAACCCGGATTGTATGATTAAGTGTTGTTGTTTACATAAAATCGATAAAAGTGTAAAGTACATATACCCAAAAATAGGAGTAATAATTAGCAAATTTATTTATAGAAAAGATCTAGATCTTTGATGAAGTACTAAATTTTCTCTGAGAAATAATCTAGAGAAGTATCAAATTATCTAGAAGAAGTTCTAAATAGAATCATCCTAGATTTTATCAATTATCAAAGACCAGATGGAAAAAGCCTAAATGTATGATAAGAATCTTTAAAAAAACTTCTTAAAGTAGAGATCTAGAGTAGTTTTCTAGATTTTTAAGAAAATCTAAATTCTAAACTAAAAATTGCTTTGGACATAATATTGACAAGTACTAAATAATCTAAGAAAAGGTCTACAGAACGTCTCCCACAGACTTTATAGTTTACCGAAAACCAGATCTTAAAATCAAAAAAAAATTTAAATGTTTGGACTAAAAAATCTTTACAGAGTAACTTCTTAGTTCTGGCAAAATTTAAAGTACTTCTCTAGATCCTTAAAGAAGTACTAATAAGCGTTTTTTGAAAAAAATTGAAAGAAGTACCAAATTATCTAAGAAAAGATCTATCAAAAACCAGATTTTTACAATAGAAAAACTCAAAATGTTGCAACTAAATAATCTGTAAATAGTAACGTTTCTGACTTTTGGCAGAGATCTAGAGTATTTTTCTAGATTTTTAAAAAAAGTTTTGAACGTTGTCTCAAAAATAATTTAGAAAAGTACTAAAATATCTAAGAAAAGATCTAGATAAAGTTCCACAGTCTTTATGATTTTGAAAATTTTTAAAGAGTATCTTTTTAGATCGTTCATGGAGTACTAAATGTTTTTTGAATAAAAATTGAAAGAGCTGCCAAATTATCTGAGAAAAGATCTGAAGAAAATCCTAAATTGTATCGATTATCAAGGACCAGATCTTATCAATGGAAAAAGCCTGGAGTACTTCTCTGGATCTTTGAAGAAGTACTAGAAAAGTACTAAATGTGCTTCTTTATTAAAGTTTTTTTTAAATTGGTTTTTTCCTCTTGCTTTTGCACATTCTTATTTTTTTCTGTTAGCTTTCTCAATTTTTTTCTTTGTTTTTTTAATCTATCATTTTTCATATCTGCATTTTTGCATTTTCTCTTTTCTTTGCTTTTGCTCCTAATTTATTTTTTTCAATTTTTTTATGTTATTTTCAATCTATCATTTTCTATCTCTGCATTTTTGCCTTTTCTTTTTTCTTTTCTCTGTTATTGCCTCTTACGAAGAATACATTTTCTTCTTTTTTGCTTTTGCTCTTAATTTATTTTTTTGCTTTTTTTTTTATCGCGTATAAAAGCAAAAATTTAGTGAAATGTAATATGTATGACAACAATTATGTTAAACATTACAAAAATGTTAAGAAAAATCAAAAAAAAAGAGAGAAATATTATAAAAGAAAAAAATACAGCTTAGAAATAATTGAGAAAGGAGAACAACGGATATATAATAAAGAAATAAAATTGAAAAACTCTCATAAAGATGGACAAGAAAGAAGAGCAGAGACAGTAGAGACTATAATAGAAAGAATAATAACAAAAAAGCTGTTAAAATATGTAAAAAAAATGTAGAAAGAATAAAATATGATAGATGGGTTTATGTGTAGAAAAAAAAATAGGGAACAAGTTTTAGTTTGAATAAAATAAATGCAAAATTTGTTAGACTGAAAGAAAAGCAATATAATATTTTTTAGTAAATTTGCTAAAAAATTAGACCGTTTTTAATTATAACTAAATAAAGTGTTTAAAAAATCAGATATAAAAAAAAGAACCAGATATAATACCTACATAGTATAATAAACTTTAACAAAAAAAAAATTAAACAATACTAGATTGAACTTTATAGTATAGACATAGTAGGTACTTTCTTTAACTAATTTTGCTAAAAAGAAGTATTACATTAAATTAATATTAAGTAACTATTTTTCACTGTAAGAAATTAGATTAAACAACTATAGTACTTAAATATAGTACTTTTTAGAAATTTTAGTGAAATATTAGATTAGTTTATATTAAAAGTTAGATTTTGCTACAATGAAAACTAAACTTAATAAGCCAGTCTCATAATCAAACCAATAGATTTAAAATAAATAGTACTAGAAATAGTAGCTCAGTGGTACAACCATATTTCATACTAAAAGTTTTTCATAGATTACTATGATTTAAAATTACTTAAAAGCTAGGTTGTACATACCTATACTTGATAAACTAATTATACAGAACTAGGTAGTACTAGGCCAACTATTATCATTAATTTACTGGTTAATTAAACTAATTTAATCATAAAACTAGCTAGTGCTGAACTTACTAATAGTTTTCGTCTTAGAACTAGATAAAACTAGATTAAATTGTTTTTAATCTAGTTTTGTTAAGTTGAACTAAGCTACAAAACAAGCTAGTACTAGGCAAAACTATTATCGTTAGCTTCCTGGTTATTTAAACTAATTTAATAATAAAACTAGGCATTGTAAATTAGTAATAAATGCTACAGAACTAGCGCTAATACTAGGCAAAACTATTAGCATTTGCTTTCTAGTTAATTAAACTAATTCAATTCAATAATAAAACTAGACATTACTAAATAAGACTAGATTAAATCTTTTTTAAACTAGTTTTATTAAGTTGAACGAAGCTACATAACTAGCGCTAGTACTAAACAAAACTATTAGCATTCGGTTACTAGTTAATTCTACTAATTTAATGATAAAACTAGACATTATAGATAACTGTTTTTAAAATTAAATTTTGTAGAAAAACTAACTAGTGTTGAGCTTATTAATAGTACGTTTTTTTTTATATTGGAACTAGATGAAACTAGATTTATATTTTATTAGAAAATTCCCATTGGCTAATTAAAAATCGAGCCATGTTTTTTTTTAAATTATTTGACATTGAGCTAAAATTAGGCTTAGTTATTTTAGTTTTATTTTTATTTATTAAAACTAGAATAGTTGGTTAACCTAAAAATAAAATTAGGTGAATTTAATCAGTTACCCATCGGGTTAAAGCTATGATAAAAGCTAGATAATACCAGCAAAAGCTATAATTACTCTATATTACTAAACCAAGCTACAGAACTAGCTAGTACTAGGCAACACTATTAGCAATAGCTTCCTGGTTAATTGAACTAATTTAATAATAAAACTAAACGCTAAAAACTAGTAATAAATAACTGCTTTCAAAATAAGGTTTTATAGGAAAACTAGCCAGTGCTAAACTTTTTAATAGTCTTTTTAAAACTAGATAAAACTAGATTAAATATTTTTAAATGTAGTTTTGTTAAGTTGAACTAAGATACAAAACTAGCGCTAGTACTAGGCAAAACTATTAACATTAGCTTCCTGGTTAATTGAACTAATTTAATAATAAAACTAGACATTATAAACTAGGAAAAAATAACTGCTTTTAAAATTGAAATTCATAGAAAAACTAGCAAGTGCTGAACTTACTATTAGTCTTCTTAAAACTAGATAAAACTAGATTGAATTGTTTTTAATGTAGTTTTGTCAATAGGAACCAAACTACAAAACTAGCGCTAGTACTAGACAAAACTTTTAGCATTAGCTTCCTAGTTAATTAAACGAATTCAATAATAAAACTAGCCATTATAAACTAGTACTAGATAACTGCTTTTAATATTAAATTTTGTAGAAAAACTAGCTAGTGCGGCACCTATTAATAGTTTTTTTTTTCATATTGGAACTAGATGAAACTAGATTTATATTTTATTAGAACTAGATAAAACTAGATTAAATCTTTTTTAAAGTAGTTTTGTTACGTTGAACTAAGCTACAGAACTAGCGCTAGTACTATGCAAAACTATTATCTTTAGCTTCCTGGTTAATTGAACTAATTTAATAATAAAGCTAGACATTATAAACTAGTAATAAATAACTGCTTTCAAAATAAAGTTTTATAGAAAAACTAGCTAGTGCTTTACTTTTTAATAGTCTTCTTAAAACTAGATAAAACTAGATTAAATTTTTTTTAATGCATTTTTGTTAAGTTGAAACAAGCTACAGAACTAGTGCTAGTACTAGGCAAAATTATCAGCATTAGCTTATTGGTTAATTAAACTAATTTAATGATAAAACTAGTCATTATGAACTAGTAATAGATAATGTTTTTAAAATTAAATTTTGCAGAAAAACTAGCCAGTGTTGAACTTATTAATAGTACGTTTTTTATCATAGTGGAACTAGATGAAACCAGATTTATATTTTATTAGAACTAGATAAAACTAGATTAATTTTTTTTTAAAAATAGTTTTGTGATGTTGAACAAAGCTAGTTTGACATTGTTGAAAAACTAGATAAACTAAATTTTCTAGTAATATTTAAGCAAAGTTGAATTGAGTTTTGCTAAAAACTAGATCTGTAGTACTAGATATTTAATAATTTTGTGTACTATTTAGTAAAATTACTTTAGATTAATATTTTTTAATCTCTATTTGCTAAATGAAAATCGAGCAATGTTTTTTTTTTTAATTATTTGACATCGAGCTTAAATTAGGCTTAGTTATTCTAGTTTTATTTTTATTTAAACTAGAATAGTTTGTTGACCTAAAAATAAAATTAGGTGCATTTAATCAGTTACCCATCGGGTTAAAGCTATGATAAAAGCTAGACAATACTAGAAAAAGCTATAATTACTCTATATTACTGAACCAAGCTACAGAACTAGCGCTAGTACTAGGCAAAACTATTAGCTATAGCTTCCTGGTTAATTAAACTAATTTAATAATAAAACTAGACATTATAAACTAGTAATAGAAAACTGTTTTTCAAATTAAATTTTGTAGAAAAACTAGCCAGTATTGAACTTATTAATAGTACGTTTTTTATCATATTGGAACTAGATGAAACTAGATTTATATTTTATTAGAACTAGATTAAACTAGACTTAATTTTTTTTTTAATATTATAGTGAAGTTGAACAAAGCTAGTTTGACATTGTTGAAAAACTAGATAAACTAAATTTTCAAGTAATATTTCAGCAAAGTTGAATTGAGTTTTGCTAAAAACTAGATCTGTAGTACTAGATATTTAATAATTCAAAGTGCTATTTAGTAAAATTACTTTAGATTAATAATTTTTATTTCCCATTGGATAAATAAAAATCGAGCAATGTTTTTTTTTTAATTATTTGACATCGAGCTTAAGTTAGGCTTAGTTATTCTAGTTTTATTTTTATTTATTAAAATTAGAATAGTTTGTTAACCTAAAAATAAAATTAGGTGATTTTAATCAGTTACAAATCGGGTTAAAGCTAAGGTAAAGCTAGATAATACTAGCAAAGGCTATAATTACTCTATATTACTGAACTAAGCTACAGAGCTAGCGCTAGTACTAGGCAAAACTATTAGTTATAGCTTCCTGGTTAATTAAACTAATTTAATAATAAAACTAGACATTATAAACTAGTAATAGATAACTGTTTTTCAAATTAAATTTTGTAGAAAAATTAGCCAGTATTGAACTGATTACTAGCACGTTTTTTATCATATTGGAACTAGATGAAACTATATTTATATTTTATTAGAACTAGATAAAACTAGATTAAATCTTTTTTAAAAATAGTTTAGTGAAGTTGAACAAATTTAGTTTGACATTGTTAAAAACTAGATAAACTAAATTTTCTAGTAATATTTAAGCAAAGTTGAATTGAGTTTTGCTAAAAACTAGATCTGTAGTACTAGATATTTAATAATTTTGTGCACTATTTAGTAAAATTACTTTAGATTAATAATTTTCAATTCCTATTGAAAAATAAAAATCTGGGAACGTTTTTTTTAAACTAATTGAGATTGAGTTAAAATTAGGCTTAGTTATTCTAGTTTTATTTTTATTTATTAAAACTAGAATAGTTTGTTAAGCTAAAAATAAAATTAGGTGAATTTAATCAGTTACCCATCGGGTTAAAGCTATGATGAAAGCTAGATAATACTAGGATAAGCTATAATTACTCTATATTACTGAACCAAGCTACAAAACTAGCGCTAGTACTAGGCAAAACTATTCGCATTAGTTTCCTGGCTAATTAATCTAATTCAATAATAAAACTAGACATTATAAACTAGTAATAGATAACTGCTTTTAAAATTAAATTTTGTAGAAAATCTAGCTAGTGCTGCACCTATTAATAGTACGTTTTTTATCATATTGGAACTAGCTGAAACTAAATTTATATTTTATTAGAACTAGATAAAACTAGATTAAATCTTTTTTAAAGTAGTTTTGTTAAGTTTAACTAAGCTACAGAACTAGCGCTAGTACTAGGCAAAACTATTGTTCTTAGCTTTCTGGTTAATTAATCTAATTCAATAATAAAACTAGACATTATAAACTATTAATAAATATCTGCTTTCAAAATAAAGTTTTATAGAAAAACCAGCCAGTGCTTAACTTCTTAATAGTCTTCTTAGAACTAGGTAAAACTAGATTAAATTTTTTTAAATGTAGTTTTATTAAGTTGAACTAATGCTAATAGTACTAGCGCTAGTACTATTAGCATTAGCTTCTTGGTTAATTAAAGTATTTTAATAATAAAACTAGACATTATAAACTAGGAAGAAATAACTGCTTTTAAAATTAAAATTTATATAAAAACTAGCCGGTGCTGAACTTACTAATAGTTTTCTTAAAACTAGATAAAACTAGATTGAATCTTTTTTAATGTAGTTTTGTTAAGTTAAAACTAGCGCTAGTACTAGGCAAAACTATTATCCTTAGGTTCCCAGTTAATTAAACTATTTTAATAATAAAACTAGTCATTATAAACTAGTAATAGATAACTGCTTTCAAAATTAAATTTTGTAGAAAAACTAGCTAGTGCTGCACCTATTAATAGTACGTTTTTTATCATATTGAAACTAGATGAAATTAGATTTATATTTTATTAATACTAGATAAAAGTAGATTACATTTTTTTTAAGTAGTTTTGTTAAGTTGAACTAAGCTACAGAACTAGCACTAGTACTATGGAAAACTATTTTCCTTAGCTGGTTAATTAAACTAATTTAACCATAAAACTAGCTAGTGCTGAACTTACTAATAGTTTTCTTCTTAGAACTAGATAAAACTAGATTAAATTTTTTTAAATGTAGTTTTGTTAAGTTGAAACAAGCTACAGATCTAGCACTAGTACTAGGCAAAACTATAGCTTATAAACTAATTCAATAATAAAACTAGACATTATAAACTAGGAAAAAATAACTGCTTTTAAAATTAAAATTTATAGAAAAACTAGGCGATGCTGAACTTACTAATATCTTTTTAAAACTAGATAAAACAAGATTCAATTTTTTTAAATGTAGTTCTGTTAAGTTGAACCATGCTACAGAACTAGCGCTAGTACTAGGCAGAACTATTAGCACTAGCTTCCTGGTTAATTAAACTAATTAATATTAAAAAAAAGTATAAAAAAAACGCACTGGAAGCTTTTTCCACTTTTTATAAATCCTAAACAATAATAATAATAATAAATAGAAATGAAGATAATGGTTCTATGAACTCAACCTCTTTTCATGATAATATAACTGCAAAAAATCTTGAAAAATTATAATTGTTCAAGCTAATTTGGCTTTTAAATTATTACAAAAACTGTAAAGTCACTGTTGCCGCCAATATGAAAGAAAACATTATCAGACAATAGAGAGAGAGTCCGAGATAAAAAAAATTGATAACTTCTATAGAAGTTTACTTGGTCATTCCGATTAAGAAAAATACGCAAAACGTCACAACATTAAGTTCTATGAACTGTTGTGTGATCTACAATTTTATCATTTAGCGACGTAAAAATATAGGTCAAGATTTATAAAAACTCTAACTATTATTTCAGATAATTTAATTATCATAAATAAAGTAATACAAATTATTTCTATTTTATCACAAATAAATAAATTATACTAATAATACTATGAATTAAGTAAACAATTTCTCATTTTCTACAATTGGAAGAGAATTCCAGAATTCTTCCTGAGGGAATCCCAAATCCGCTATTGTTAAATTTTGTGAGCCACTTATATGAAGACAATTATTCAAGTTTGCAGAATCCTTAGATACTGGAGGCCAATCAATTGAAACTTTGGGCTTTCTGTAAGGAAAGAAGAAACATTGAATTATCAATTTTTTTGGCATTTGATTGATAACTTACCCAGTTTTGGCAAAAGAGGTAACTAGGTTGATCATTAGATCTTGCATTTCCCTATCATCTTCCCGACTTGCTGTATCCATGTTTAGATACAAGACCATTGCTGTATCGTCACCATGCGATGCGCCAAAATTTTTGCTACTGCCTGACCAGCTTTCTGACTTGCTGTGGGCCCCACGGTAGGTGTAATCATACATGTAAACTGGAGAGGTCATTGCAGCTGCTTGAAGTTGAACAGATCTCCTAATACCAGCTTTAAATAGTCGATCAGTTAAAAGTTGCAAAAGTTTTGGAAAACTGTCAGAAGTGAGTTTTTCATTGCCCAAGTATTTTTGGCGAATTTCTTCACTAATTGTGTCGTGATTTTCTTGATTCGCCGTATAATTGTAGTCTAGAATATGTGGAAGTAATTTGTTCCATTGAGAGTCCAGCTCATCAAGGAGATGTTCCTTGTAGAAGAAAGAACCTGGGTATAAACCTTCGGAGCCTGTATATGAGGCAATCCATGGTAAATCAGTCATTTTTTTATTTTTGATCAGAAGGTAGGGATGTTCAGGTAGTACTGGATTGATAGCCCATTTGTCTACTACTACAGCAAATGGGGAGAATGGGTTGTAGAGCCAAGGCTGGAAACTTTTCACTTGTTCAACGATTTGACGACCTGGACGGTTTTTCAAACATTTAATCATTTTTCTAGTAGATTTTGTACTACAGCCCAAATTTGCTGACAGCTTTTGGGCTTTTTCTAAAGGCTTTTCTGTTAAAACCCATGGATCTAGAAGAGTACCACTTTGGGAAATTCCTCTGTGGAATAAACCACGTGATTCTTCAGAGAAATAGTGGAAGTTTACACTAGCCCCACCAGCAGACATGCCCATTATTGTAATTGACTCTGGGTTTCCTCCAAAGTATTTCACATGCTGTTTGATGAATTTCAAAGCAAGAGTTTGATCTTTCAATCCATTATTGCCAGGTACTACATTATCTTCGGTACTTAAAAACCCTAAAGGTCCTAAGCGGTAGTTAAGATTTATGTATACAATATTTTTGTTCATGATGTATTGGGGGCCATGTAGACCTCCATAGTTGTACATAAAAGCACCACCATGTATGTAGACCAAAACATCTAAATTGGCATTTTTGTCAATTGTAGGTGTATAGATGTTGATGTAGAGGCAATCTTCATCTCCAATTACTCGATCTTTTACATTTCCGTTGTAGTTTTGCATGCAGCGGTAGATAGTTTTGGCAGTCCAAACCCCATTCCAAGGCATTATAGGTCTTGCTTTCTAAACAATAAAAAACCAATTGTAAACAAACGCTTATAGGAAAAAAAATTAGTACTTACTTCAAAACGGTACTTTCCAACTGGCGGTGTAGCATATGGAACACCTTCAAATTTGTAAAACGATTTATTAGAAGAGCTTTCTCCATAGTCTCCTTCAACTTGGCCTAAGCCGGGTATTTCTACCAAAGGTACTTTTAGGAAGTACCTGGCAAAAACTTGCGTTGTGCACGCTAAAAGCAATAATTTAGTCAACATTTCTTTGGCGATACTGATTTTGCATCAAGCTCTGTGCTGATTATATATGTTTATTTTGAAACAACATTGGAGATAACGCACAGACGAAGACGTATTCATTTTTAAAGAGTTGGGGATTTACTAATTACATTATTTAGGATTTCCAAGAACTTTGATTACAGAGCTATCTTTAATTTCTATTAAGGTTTTCATTTTGTAGTTTGGAAATCCAATTAGGAAGTTGTACAACATGTGAAACTAAAATAGTGTCTATAAAAATGAAACAATATTTAAAAAATGGTACTTTTTTTGCTATTTGTACTCTGGGCTAAGGTGTAATAGAAAGCCGTTTATGTTGATTAGAAATAGATAAAGATCAAAAATAAGCGTCACCCTGAGTGACGCTTTTTCCCCGGATATTTCATCAAAAAATGACTAAATTGACAGAAACTAAGTTGTTCCCTTGAAGGTCTATAAGTTCCTTTATTTTGCGATCTAATTTAATAAAAATATTATTGAAAGTTTAGATCAAGGTGGAGTATTAAACTGTTGATTCAAGATTGCAAAAAGTCTTATCAATACAATTGGTGGTTCAAATTGGAAGGTTTTCAACATGTTTAAGTCCAAAACTCGTGGCAAGCTCCAAACAAAGTTGTCCTAGTTATGGCAAGTTTTTCACATTTTGGAGACCAAAAACAGTTCTCAGCCAAGTCAAAAATTTACAAAAAAGTGGTCAAACGTAAGTAAAAATTGCATTTCTGGAAGAGCTTCTAGTTCCCGCTTGAAGACTTCTTGCGTTAAAAGTATTTTGGAAAAATACCTCAAGCCATCAGTACTACAGTTTGCTATTTTGTAGGAGTTTTGTCACAATTTGCCCCAAAAGCTATTTGCGACACTTAACACTGGATCTTGGAGAAGAAATCTTTTTTTTTTTGAAACTTTTTTTTTGGTATCAGTAGTACCAGTTGTGCTTTTTCTGCCATTGTTCTGTTTTTTTATTGTTTTTTTTACCCACGACGAGATAAATGAATTGAAGCAAACTAGACGTTTTTCTCTTGGTACTAGTAGTACCAGTAGTGCTTTAAGTGTCTTTTTTTGCCAGGTGGTATTAGTGGTAGTTGTAGACTTTTTTTTATATTTTTTGTTTTAAAAAAGGTTGTTTGCATCTGATTTACTTTAGTACCGGAAGAACATTCTTATCAAATGTCATCCGACCTCGGCTTATCTGGCTCTGTTTATGACTGTGTATTGTTTTTAAGGTCTTTAGCCGTCTTGACTAAAGATTTTCTTTAATTCATCATTTGTTTTAATGCAAGTTTTAAACTTCTTGCTCTCGAGTTGATAATAAAAGATCAACATTTTTTTCTAGTTTAATGAAGTGGTACTGCTAAAAGTAAAAAAAAAATGGATGAAATAAGAAAGAATACAAAGATTACAATCGAACACAAAAAGAAAAGAAAAAAAAAATTAAGCAAAAGAAGACAGAGATAGAAGATGAAATATGAGATAGTAAAAAATATGAATAGACAAAAAATGTAGAAAATAGAAAAGAATTTGCCAAACTTTAGAAATGAAAGAAAAAGTCGACTAAACATAAAAAAACATTAAATAAAATTATAAAATATGAAAAAAAATTGAATAAAAAACTATATAAGAATAAATTGAGCAATAAAATCTAGACAAAAAAAACGAACAAGTTACAGAAACAGCAAAACAAAATACAGAAAATTACTAAGAGTCAAATTAGACTGCTAGATACAGAAGAGGAAAAAAAATTAAAAACTATATGAGAAAAAAAAAGAATACCTAGATAAAGATAAAGCGCAAAAAGATAAATTAAGAGAGATGGTAAAAGAAGGCTGAGATAAAAAATGTCAATGTAAAATACAAATAAAATATAGATAGACAAGAGTGTAGATAATGAAAAAAACAACTGCAAAATTTTAAAAGAGGAAAAAAAAGCAACATAATACAGAATTACATTAAATAGAATCGAGAAATAAAATAAAAAAACTATAAAAAAAAAATAAAGCAACACAATTTACATTCAAAATACAGAACAAGCAAAGAAATACAGAAAATTATTAGCAGTTGAATCAGTCAGCAGTTAAAATGGACTAATAAAAGTAAAAAAAAAAAAAAAAATACATGGATAACGATTTAACGCAACAAAGAAAAAATACAGAATAGACTAGAAGAGAAGAAACTAAAAATTAAAAAAACATAAATGCGAAATGCAAGAAAATAGGGATAGACCGCAATGTAGAAAATAAAATTTAGCAAAATTAAAATAAAAAATGAAAACAGTAACAAAACCTAAAATTACAATTAAATAAAATTGAAAAATAATATAAAAGAAAAGATAAAGCAACACAATCTTGAAAAACAAATACAAACAAAATATTGAGCGAACAAAAGAAGCAATAAACAAAATGCAAGAATTTATTTGCAGTCAAAATAGACTGTTGGGAGCAAAAAGAAGGGATAAGAGAAGAAAAAGAATACATAGGTAGCAATGTAACAAAGTAAAAAAATAATCTAAAAGGAGAAATAAGAGAAACAATCTAAATGTGAAATACTAAAAAAATGGAAAGACAGACAAATAAAAAATAGAAAAAAAAATTGCGATGAAATTTAATTAAAGAAAATATTATAATAATAATAAGAACATTAAAAAAATTGAAAAAAACGTAGTAAAAACTAAACTATAAAAAAATGCAACACAATCTAGAATAAAAAACACATTCAAAACACAGAACAAGCAAAATAAGAGACAAACAATTTACAGAAAAATTTTAGCAGTTGGATTAGCCAGCAGTCAAAATTGACAGCCAAAAGTCAAAATCGAAGATAGAATACAGGATAGACAATAAAAAAGAAGATGAAGATAAGAGAAATTAAATGTGAAACACAACAAAATATGGATAGACAGCAATGTAGAAAACAAAACAAAAAATTGGAAATTTTAATAAAATTAAAAATTACAATAATTGAATATAATCAATAAAATAAAAGAAAAAATAGAATAAAAAAACTATAAAAGAAGAGATAAAAGAAAAGAAACTAAAAATTAAAAAAATGTAAATGTGAAATACAACAAAATATGGATAGATAGGATAGAGCGCAATGTAGAAAATAAAATTTAGCAAAATTAAAATAAAAAATGAAAACAGTAACAAAACCTAAAATTACAATTAAATAGAATTGAAAAATAATATTAAAGAAAAGATAAAGCAACACAGTCTTGAAAAGCAAAGATAAACAAAATATTGAACAAACAAAAGAAGCAATAAACAAAATACAAGAATTTACTTGCAGTCAAAATAGACTGTTAGGAGCAAAAAGGACGGATAAAAGAAGTAGGTAACAATGTAATGCAACAACAGAGTAAAAAAATAAACTAAAAAGAGAAGTAAGAGAAAAAATGGAGATGTGAAATTCTAAAAAAATATATAGATAGACCGACATATAAAAAATTGAAAAAAAAACTGCAATTAAATTTAATTAAAAAAAAATAATAAAATAAAAAAAAATGAGGAAAAAACGAAATAAAAACTAAACTATAAACAAAATGCAACACAATCTAGAATAAAAAACACCAAAATAAGAGACAAACAACATACAGAGAAACATTAGCAGTTGGATTAGCCAGCAGTCAAAATTGACAGCCAAAAGTAAAAATATAGAAAAAAAAATAAAGAAAAGAAAAACAACAATCTAACGCAACGAAGAAAGAATACAGGATAGACTATAAAAAAAGAAGATGAGGATAAAAAAAATTAAATGTGCAATACAACAAAATATGGATAGACAGCAATGTAGTAAATAGAAAAAAAATTGTCAAAATTTTAGAAAAAAAAAGGAACATTTAACAAAACTAAAACTTACAATAATTGAATATAATCAAAAAAATAAGAGAAAAAATAGAATAAAAAAACTATAAAAGAAGAAATATGTACATCAGCACAATCTAGAAAAAAAAAGACAAACAAAATATGTTCAAGAATTTCCTTGCAGTCAAAGTAGACTAGGAACAAAAAAACGAAATAAAGGAAGAAAGAGGAAACAACGGTAACTATCTAAAGCAAGAAAAAAATAACCAATTAAAAAAGAAATGAGACATCTAAAATACAGAGAAAACAATGCAATTTTTCAACTAAATTAGTTAAAAATAATTAAATATAATCAAAAATATAAAAAAATAAAGCATCACAATGTAGAAAAAAATATATAAATATAAAAATAAATTTTTGGAACTTGTCGAGAATAAAAAACAATATTAAAAAAAAGAAAGAGAAAAACTGAAAGAAAGACTATGTTTATAAATGTGAAGACGCAGATACAACAACAAAAAAAGCAATAATAAAAATAATTACAAAAATCAGAATAAAAATTAATAAAAAACACAAAAATTCCAATCTAGCAAAGAAAGACTTGAAAATATAAACAAAAAAAGTAAAAACATTAACAACATATAACAAAAAAATTGAAAATAATAATCATTAGAAGAAATAAGAAGTGAGATCAAGCAACACATAATAATTGAAGAAAACTTTAACGCAAAAATAAGAAGATAATTAAAAACACAAACATTAATACATAAAAAATAAAAAAAAGACTTCCTAAACCAAAACAAAAAATAGTGAAAAACTAGAAGGATTAAGTGTATTAAATAAAATACAAAACAAATTCAGAGGAAAAAATAGACTTAAAGAAAAATAGTACAATTAAAAAAAACAATAACAAAAAAAAACAAAAGCAAAAAAACAAAAACAAGAATTGTAAAAAAAGCTTAAGAAAAATTAGAAAAAATTAAAAAATGGCACAAGACAAGGTAGGTAAATAGTGTACAATTACCTTAACTTTATTATTGGCTTTCATTGTTGGAATGATTTCATATTTTATTAAAAATTTCAAAAATTAATTTAAAGGTCTGCAAGAGTTGATTTCGTCACTTTGATAAACCCATGCGGAAATAACATTAATTTTTGATATTGATAATTATAAACATAACACCAAAAAGTTCTATGAACTGTTATGGCGATTTATTTATCAAAATTAGAAATACCTCTAAAAACATGGCGACTTTGTGGGTCAAGATTTACGCATGACTTCAACTTTTTCAGATAAGTTTGTTCTCATAAATAAAGTAATTTACAATATTTTATGGCTTATCCCAAATAAATAAATAAATAATTTATTTATTATTTAATTAATGTAAATTAACTATTGTATTTGCTCGAACAAGTACATTAAGATTTGTTTTTTCCTAATTTTACCGGTTACGTTGACCAAAATTGAATTCCAATAATTACTAGAAACAAAAGAAAATTAAAAACATTAACAATATATAACAGACGAATGAAAAAACAAACACTAGAAGAAATAAGAATGAGAGCAAGAAACCGGTAGACAAATACGTGGACCAAGATTGAACTCAGATAACTAATAAAAACAAAAAAGTAAAAACATTAGCAATATATAACAAAAGAAACATAAAAAAACAAAGACTAGATGAAATAAAAATGAGACTAAGAAACACATAATAGTAGAAAAAGACTTTAACGCAAGAAGCAAATTAGAATAAGAAAAAAGCTGAAAACACAAACATCAATGGATAAAAAATAGAAAAAGACTTCTTAAGAAAAAACACAAAATAATAAAAAAAGAGAATGGAGAGAATTTTCAGAAGATAAGAGATACGAGATTCTGAATGATAACTAAGAAAACAAAACAAGACATTTTTTTAACGATTTTTGTATTTTTTTTTATATAATGTACCAAAATGATCTTATTTGACCCATTTTCAGCTTTAACTGTTTGTTAATTTTATTTATTTTACAGCAGTTTTATTTTATTTAGTAATGGCAAAATGTGCTATTTTTTTAATAAATTTTGCCAAAATTTTTTTTTTAAGATAGTTGTGACAATTATTGAAGTGAAATACTCTTTTGTTTGACTGCACTTTTTGCGAGTGTTTACAACTTTATACTTTCTATGTCTAGGCTTAAATTTCAGACACTCAGTATTTAAATATTTGTTTATTTATTGCTAATTTAAAACTCCTTATCGATGATCTTTGAGCTTGGAATTTCCTTATTATCAGTGTTTACCATTACTGTTTGTCGATAAATTTAAATAAACAAGGTTGCAAATTGGAAAATGTTAATAAACTCAAGAAAGTAAAAAGAATCGAAAAAAAAAACACATAATTACTATTAAACAAAAGAACAAAATAATAGAAACAAAATTATGAAAAGTTAAAGCAGAGCAATCTAGAAGAAAAGGATAAACATAAAAACAAAATCATCGAGAGTTACTGGAACGTTCAACACCTAGAAACAAAAACAATAAAAAAAAGGAAAGAAAATTAAATAAAGACCATGTCAATAAACAGATACAACAAGAAAAAAAGAAAACAATGAGAAGAATAGTTTTAAAATAGAGAAAAGAAATAAAGAAGAAACAGCTTTATATTTTTATTCTTGCTGTTATGATAACAGCAATTTTTCATAAATAAACATGACATGGTTTAATGGTAAATTTGATTAAAAATCATATCAAATTGTATAGTCTAAGCTAAAAACTCTAGATTATAGATGCTTTGTATTTATATATTTAAATTTATTGCAGTTATCGATGATCTTTCACTTTGGAATTTCTTTACTATTAGTATTTACCATTACTGTTAGTCAATAAATCTAAATCAACAATGTTGCAAAATACTTTTTTTTTTTAATAAAACTCTCAATTTGTATTTAAAATTTTAGAAAGGAAGAAATAAATTAACAACAAAACAAAACTACAATTGAATAGAATCAATAAAACAAGAAAAAAAATAGAATTAATAGACTGTATAAGAAAAGATAGAGCAACACAATACAGAAAAAGAAACAAACAAAATACATAACAAAAACAAACAACATACAAACAGTTACTAGGGGTCAAAATAAACTGCTAGGAATAGAAAAAAAAATTGAAAGAAATAAGAGGAGAAAACGCAAAAAAACACACAAAAATTAGGCAAAAAAAATGTAAATGTTAGATACAAAAAAATATAGAAAATGCAAGAGAAATCTGCAAAATTTTAGAAAGATATATAAAATTGTTGCAAGTTTTCAATAATTACAAAAAAATTATGTTTTATTTTTAAAAAATCTCTAAAATTATAAGTTTCTATTTTTGTTATTATTGACAAAGTTCTAATTTTTTTATATAGCAAAAAGAAGGTGAGTCATATTGTTTACAATTTTTATTTTTAATTCAAATTTTAGAAAACAGAAATATTTTTTAATTTTTTACGTTGTCAAGTCTTTGGTTTTTCAGATAGAACACTATAGTTCATTAAAATTTTTAATATTTTTCTTTTTCATTTCGCATTACCTATAAATAAGCCTACGGCATTTGTCACAATTAGGACTTTATAAAATTAAAAAATTACAAAAAAACTGACAGCAACACAATGTAGAAAACAAAGACAAATAAAAGTAAAAACAAAGAACATACAGAAATTTAGTATCAGTCAAAATAGACTGCTAAGATCATAAAAAGACAGTAAAAATTAAAAAAGTTAAGAGAAGAAAGAGAATAGATAAATAATAATTAAACACAAGAAAAAAATACTATGGGAACTAACAAGAGAAGGAGGAGATAGAAAAAATATATGAATAGACAAAAAATATAAAAAATTAATACTAAATCTGCAAAATTTCAGAAAGGAGGGAAAAAATAAAGCAACAAAACACAAAATTTCAATTGAATAGAATAAAAAAAATAGAAGAAAACTTTTGAAAAATTAAAAGATGTATCAAGAAAAAGCAGAATTAATTAAAAAAAATATTGATAGACAAGAATGTAGAAAATTGAAAGAAAAAGGAAGAGATAAGAGAAGAAAGAGAATAGATAATTACCAATCAATCGCAAAAAAATACATAAAAATTAGGCAACAAAAAATGTAAATGTTAGATACAAAAAAATATGAAAAGACAAGAATTATTGAAAATTGAAAAGAATTCTGTCAAATCTTAGATACGAAGAAAAAAATTAACAAAACATGAATAGAATCAAAAAAATTCTAACAAAATAGAATGAAAACAACCGTATAAGAAAAGATAAAGCAACACAATCTAGAAAAAGGAACAAACAAAATAAAAACAAATAAGGCAAGCAAAACAAAAAACAGACAACATACAAAAAGTTACTAGCGGTCAAAATAGACTACAGAAAAAGTGAAAAAATTGCAAGAGCTAAGCGAAGAAAACGCAAAAAAATACAAAAAATTAGCCAAAAAAAATGTAAAATTTTAGAAAAATATATAAAATTGTTGCAAGTTTTCAATAATTACAAAAAAATTATGTTTAATTTTAAAAAAATCTCTAAAATTATAAGTTTCTAAATAATTTTATAGAATTTTTGTTATTATTGACAAAGTTCTAATTTTTTTATATAGCAATAAGAAGGTGAGTCATATTGTTTACAATTTTAATTTTTTAATTCCAATTTTAGAAAACAGAAATATTTTTTTAATTTTTTACGTTTTCAAGTGTTTGGTTTTTTAATATTAAAACGTTTAATTACTATTTTTAATATTTTTCTTTTTATTGCGCATTACCTATAAATAAGCCTAAGGCATTTGTGAAAATTAGGACTTGATAAAATTAAAAAATTACAAAAAAAACTGACAAAGCAACACAATCTAAAAAAAAAAGACGAACTTTTTATTATCAGTCAAAATAGACTGCTAGGACCATAAAAAGACAGAAAAAATTAAAAAGGCTAAGAGAAGAAAGAGAATAGATAAATAATAATTAAACACAAGAAAAAAATATGAGAACTAACAAGAGAAGGAGGAGATAGAAAAATTATATGACAAAAAATATAGAAAATTGATACCAAATCTGCAAAGTTTTAGAAATTAAGAAAAAAATAAGCAACAAAACACAAAATTACAATTGAATAGAATAAAAAAAATAGAAGAAAACTTTTGAAAAATTAAGACATGTATTAAGAGAAGGCAGTATTAATTACAAAAAAAAAAGATAGACAAGAATGTAGAGAATCAAAAGAAAATTTTAGAAGAAAAAAAAAAGCAACTCAATACAAAATTAAATTAAAACAAAAGAATTTGTTTAGACAATTGAGTACGACAAAACTATAAAAAAGATAAAGCTACACAACTCAAAAAAAAACACAAACAAAATATTAAACAAATAAAGAAAGCAAAACAAACAACATTTAAAAAGCTACCAAAGAAAATGGGAAAGGAATTTGCAAAATTTTAGAAAGGAAGAAAAAAATGAACAACAAAACTACAACTGAATAGAATTTTAAAAAAATACTAACAAAATAGAATAAAAACAACTGTATAAGAAAAGATAAAGCAACACAATCTTAAAAAAGAAACAAACAAAATACAAAGCAAATAGAGCAAGCAAAACAAAAAACAACCATTATACAAAAAGTTACTAGCGGTGAAAATAGACTGCTAGAAACAGAAAAAGTGAAAAAATTGAAAGAGATAAGTGAAAAAAACGCAAAGAAATACAAAAAAAAAATAGACGAAAAAAATATAAATGTTAGATACAAAAAAATATGTATAGACATAAAAATATAGAAAATGCAAAAGAAATCTGCAAAATTTTAGAAAAATATATAGAATTGTTGCAAGTTTTCAATAATTACAAAAAAAATTATGTTTTATTTTCAAAAAATCTCTAAAATTATAAGTTTCTAAAAAATGTTATAGAATTTTTGTTATTATTGACAAAGTTCTAATTTTTTTATATAGCAAAAAGAAGGTGAGTCATATTGTTTACAATTTTTAATATTAAAAGGTTTAATTACTATTTTTAATATTTTTATTTTTTATTTCGCATTACCTATAAATAAACCTACGGCATTTGTCAAAATTAGGATTTGATAGTTAAAAAATTACAAAAAAACTGACAGCAACACAATGTAGAAAACAAAGATAAATAAAACAAAAGACAAAGAAAATACAGAAATTTAGTATCAGTCAAAATAGACTGCTAAGACCATAAAAAGACAGAAAAAATTAAAAAGGCTGAGAGAAGAAACAGAATAGATAAATAATAATTAAACACAAAAAAAATATATTATGAGAACTAACAAGAGAAGGAAATCTGCAAAATTTTAGAAAGGAGGAAAAAAATAAGCAACAAAACACAAAATTACAATTGAATAGAATGAAAAAAAATAGAAGAAAACTTTTGAAAAATTAAAAGATGTATTAAGAAAAAGCAGTATTAATTAAAAAAAATATTGATAGGCAAGAATATAAAGAATCGAAAGAAAATTTTCGAAGAAAAAAAAGAGCAACACAATACTAAATTAAAATTAAATTAAAACAAAAGAATTTGTTAAGAAAATTGAGTACGACAGAACTATAAAAAAGATAAAGCTACACAACTCAAAAAAACAAAAACACAAACAAAATACTAAACAAATAAAACAAACAACATACAAAAAGCTACTAGCAGTTTAAATAAACTGCTAGAAATAGAAAAGAAAAGGAAGAGATAAGAGAAGAAAGAGAATAGATAAATACCAATCAATCGCAAAAAAAATACAATAAAATTAGACAAAAAAATAAATGTAAATGTTAGGTACAAAAATATATGAATAGACAAAAAAATATAGAAAATTGAAAAGAATTCTGCAAAATCTTAGAAACGAAGAAAAAAACGAACAAAACATGAATAGAATCAAAAAAAAACTAACAAAATAGAATGAAAACAACTATATAAGAAAAGATGAAGCAACACAATCTAGAAAAAAAACAAACAAAATACTAAACAAATAAAACAAACAACAAACAAAAAGCTACTAGCAGTTTAAATAAACTACTAGAAACGGAAAAAAAAGAAAGAGATAAGAGAAGAAAGAGAATAGATAAATACCAATCAATCGCAAAAAAACCAATAAAATTAAACAAAAAAATAAATGTAAATGTTAGATACAAAACAATATGAATGGACAAAAAAATATAGAAATTTGAAAAAAATTCTGCAAAATCTTAGAAACGAAGAAAAAAATTAGCAAACTAGAATAGAATAAAAAAAACACTAACAAAATAGAATGAAAACAACTATATAAGAAAAGATGAAGCAACACAATCTAGAAAAAGAAACAAACAAAATACAAAACAAATAAGGCAAGCAAAATAAAAAACAAACAACATACAAAAAGTTACTAGCGGTCAAAATAGACTGCTAGAAACAGAAAAAGTAGACAAATTGAAAGAGATAAGACAAAAAAACGCCAAGAAATACAAAAAAACTAGACAAGAAAAATGTAAATGTTAGATACAAAAAAAAGTATAGACAAAAAAATCTAGAAAATGCAAAAAAAATCTGCAAAATTTTAGAAGAAAAAAAAGAGCAACACATTACTAAATTAAAATTAAATTAAAGCAAAAAAAATTGTTGAGAAAATTGAATACGACAAAACTATAAAAAAGATAATGCTACACAACTCAAAAAAAAAACAAACAAAATACTAAACAAATAAAACAAACAAAACAAATAACATACAAAAACTATTAGCAGTTTAAATAAACTACTAGAAACAGAAAAAAATGGAAGAGATAAGAGAAGAAACAGATAAATAGCAAAGCAATCCAACGCCAAAAAATACATAAAAATTAGACAAAAAAATATAGAAAATTGAAAAGAATTCTGCAAAATCTTAGAAACAAAGAAAAAAATGAGCAAAACTTGAATAGAATCAAAAAAATACTAACAAAATAGAATGAAAACATATAAGCCGTATAAGCAAAGATAAAGCACTACAATCTAGAAAAAGAAACAAACAAAATACAAAACAAATAAGGCAAGCAAAACAAACAACATACAAAAAGTTACTAGCGGTCAAAATAGACTGCTAGAAACAGATAAAGTGAAAAAAATGAAAGAGATAAGAGAAAAAAACGCAATGAAAAACACAAAAACTAGACAAGAAAAATGTACATGTTAGATACAAAAAAATATGTATAGACAAAAAAATATAGAAAATGTTAAAAAAATCTGCAAAATTTTAGAGGAAAAAAAAGAGCAACACAATACTAAATTAAAATTAATTAAAACAAAAGAACTTGTTAAGAAAATTGAGTATGACAAAACTATAAAAAAGATAATGCTACACAATTAAAAAAAAAAACACTAACAAAATACTAAACAGATAAAGCAAGCAAAACAAAAAACATACAAAAAGCTACTAGCAGTTTCAGACTGTTAGAAACAGAAAAAGAAAGGAAGAGATAAGAGAAGAAAGAAAATAGATAAATTCCAATCAAAGGCCAAAAAATACATAAAAATTAGACAAAAAAAGAAATGTAAATGTTACATACAAAAAAATATGAATAGACAAAAAAAAATGAAAATCGAAAAGAATTCTGTAGAAAAAAATGAACAAAACATGAATAGAATCAAAAAAATAGAATGAAAACAACTATATAAGAAAAGATAAAGCAACACAATCTAGAAAAAGAAACAAACAAATACGGCAAGAACAACATACAAAAAGTTACTTGCGGTCAAATAGGCCGCTAGAAACAGAAAAAGAAAGAAAAAATCAAAAGAGATAAAAGAAGAAAGAGAATCGGTGAATAACAATTGAAAAAAATACAAAACAATTAAATAAAAAATAAATGTAACACCAATTACTACTGAGAAAACAGCAGTTTTCTCTAAAAAATTCTATTGGTTTTATTAATAGAATTAGTTTTGGAGCACTCCAGCAACATCCAAAAACAACACTTCAAATGATTGATCAACACCTTGAAGTACTTTACCTAAATTAGCTGTTTATTTTTATATTATTTAATCAGCTGATAAGAAATTTTCGAGTATAAAATAATGTGTTTTTCTTTATGATACACAATCGTCAATATGCATCGGCTTTTTGTCGTGTTGTTTCTGGGAACTGTGGTTCAAAGTGCTGATCATGGTACTTTCAAAGACTGTTCAAGGGTAGATTTTTGCAAGAATCTGCGAGGCAAGACTTCTGAGAGTCAGTATTATAGTAACGCAGATGGAGCGGGATTACAAGATGATAACCAAGCTGTTGTGGTATCTCTACAAAATCGAAATGGTGGTTCTTCTCTCATTTTGACAATTAATGGTCTTGAAGATGATACTTTTAGAGTTTCTATTGCGGAAACTGATTCTAAGCGGTACCAGCTCGATGTGGTGCTAGCACAAGATCCAGTACCAATTCCGTATGATTTTTGCTTGGTAGTAGTACCAAAATTTACTATTTCGTTGCAGGTTTGATAGTTTAGATATCAACGATGATAACGCTGTAGGTACCTTAGGTTCCAACCAAGTGATAGTCACTTTTGATCCTCTAAGAATTGAATTCAAAAAAGATGACGTCATTGAAGTAGTACTCACAGGCGAAGATCTTACTATGTCTACCAATGACCAAAATGCGCCTTTTAGTTTTGGGGTAACATTCCCTGAAGGTGTACAAATTTATGGCTTACACGAACATTGTGATAATTTGGCTCTCAGCAGTACAGGACCTGGAGGAACTGATCCCTATCGGTTGAAAAATTCCGATGTTGCCTTTTATGAAATTGGCTCACCTATGGCGCTGTATGGAGCTGTCCCAGTGGTCTATGGTCATGGGTAAGCTCGACTTTAGTCAATAAACCTATAACATAGATATACAGTCTCATAAGCTTATAGCTGATTATTTTGCATATCTTATTTTGGACACAATAGAGTCAACTTAAGTTTTGTTTTAGTCCAAAAGCTACAGCTGGTGTATTTTTGCACAACGCAGCTGAACAGTTCATTGACGTTAATAACGCTGATGATGGGAGTAGCGTTTATTGGATGGCCGAAACTGGTAGTTTAGACTTATTTGTGATTTTGGGGCCCAAACCAGCTGATGTCGTTAGACAATACACTATTTTGACCGGTACTTCACATTTACCTCAATTGTGGACTTTAGGGTACCACCAATCTAGATACAGTTATGAAACTCAAGAAGATGCTCGAGGAGTTATAGAAAACTTTGTTAGTAGTAACATCCCGTTAGATGGTTTGTGGTTGGATATTGATTATACTGATGGTTATAAGTACTTTACATGGAATCCCAGTACTTATAGTGACCCTGAGGCTCTTCTAGATTATATTGATAGTGTTAACAAAAAGCTGATAACTATCATAGATCCGCATATCAAAGTTGAAACAGGTTATGGAGTTTACGATGGAGCTCTTGAGAAAGATTTATTTGTAAAAAATAGCGATGGGTCAGTTTTCCAAGGACCTTGCTGGCCAGGTACTAGCAGTTACATGGATTTCCTAAACCCAGATGCTCGGGAGTACTATGGTACTATGTACTCTTATCAGAATTTCCCAGGATCAACTCCTACAATTGGTGGTATTTGGAACGATATGAATGAGCCTTCTGTTTTTGATAACAGTCTAGAAATGACCTTGCCAGCAGATGCAATACATAATGGCAATGTCAGGCATAGAGACATCCATAATATTTACGGTCTCCTCCATGTATGATTGATCTGTTATCAATTATTTGATAATTAGATTTTTAATTTTAGACTTTTGCAACTCATTCCGGTCTTTTGGCACGTGACAACAACGAAAAACGTCCTTTTGTCTTGACTAGATCTCATTTCTCTGGATCTCAAAGATATGCTGCGATTTGGACTGGAGATAACACAGCTGACTGGCCTTACCTCAAAGCCAGCTATCAAGAATGTCTCAACTCCAATATGCTTGGTATTGTTTTCTGTGGTGCTGATGTTGGCGGATTCTTCAATAATCCCACTGAGGAATTGCTGCAAAGGTGGTACCAAGCAGGAGCCTGGCTACCATTCTATAGAGCCCATTCAAATAAAGACACTAATCGCCGAGAACCGTATTTATTCAATGATGAGGTACAAGGGCGCATCAGGGAGGCTATACAAACGAGGTATCAGCATATTCCTCAATGGTACACTCTTTTCTATGAACATGTACGAACTGGGGCTCCCGTGATACGGCCTTTGTATTACCAGTATCCCGAAGATACTCAAGTCTACAAAATTGATGATCAACTTTTAGTTGGTAAGGATTTGGTTGCCTACACTTTTATTGGCCACAATTAAGTCATTTTTTAAGTAGAATTAGTTTTTTTGCTTCTTTTTCATGGCTTATTTGTTTTTTTCTTTTTTCATCATTGTTGTTTTATTTCACCGATGTTCTCTTTTTGTAGGTAGTGATATTCTGGTGCGTGCTATCACTGATTCCAACTGGCAAAGCATCCAGATGTACTTCCCTGGAGGTGATAACGAGCAGTGGGTTTCTCTCTTTGATGACGATGTTCGCGCTGGAAGTGGCACCCAAGACGTTGATATTGATATCTCTCATGTAATATTTTAGACACTTTTGTCTTCTAATGGTAAATTTGCTTTTAGATTCCTGTGTTTTATAGAGCTGGTGCTGTAATTGTTAAAAAGCTTCCGGAAAGGCTTAACACTGTAGAACAAGCAGATGACTTATATACTCTAGTGTACACTTTAGATTCGGTAATGATATTTTTCGCTTTGTTTTATTGATGGCAACTACCAATGGGTTATTTTTTTAGAACAACAAAGCTCATGGTACGGTGTATCTAGATGATGGGCAAAGCTTCCAATACCGAGACAATAGGGACTACAACTACATTAGCATTGATATTGAAGACGATAAAGTTACTTTCTCTCAAATTGATGACACTATTGGCAATTTTGATTTCAAAGTCGACCAAATTGTCAAAAAAGAAATACTTAAACGGGGAAATAAAGACGAAGCAGGTATTCACAAAGAAACTGTTTACACTCAAACATCAAGTGGGCAGTTAATTGAAAATGTCAAAATAAGCAACAAAGAGAAAACTGTACTGCTGCTAAAATAATAAAGATTTAGACACTGATTAAAATAATTTTTTTTACAACAGCCACTGAGACTCGAGAGTTTTGTTTTGCGACAGATTTACCCAAGCAGAGTGGCGCTTTAATATACTATTTTGTTTTGTGATCACAACCTCTCCGCTGCGGCTTATCTTCCAAACCCTTTCTTTTATGTTAGTTATGAATTACATTATTTATTTGTTACATAGAAACCCATCTGTTTTTACAAATATTATTAAACTTAAACCATTTGTTATAGCTGTTGCATTTTTTATGTAAACTAGTATATATTGAAATTATTTACTTTATTAATTTTTAGTTTTTCTTATGAAAATCTTTTTTTTATTTGCTATTATTTTTAGTTTTTTGCTTTATGACCGTCTTCAATTATATATATTTTTTAAATATTGGCACATAAGTTCTTCATCGTTTATTAATCGATTTATATGAATGTCTTTGGTTCAAAAAGCAGTATTTTAAGTGTAATTTCATAAAATTTTGGCAAAAAAATAAATAAATGTTGCATTTTTTCTTTCAATTAGTATATATTGAAATTTATTTAATTTCACATTTTTTTTTAATTTGTGTCAATTGCTATAATTTTTTGGTCGTTTAATAACGTCTTTAAAAATTAGGCTCGGGTCTGAATGATACTGCTCAGTCTCGTATCTGTCATATTCCAAGCATTTTTAACAGGTGACAAGTCTGGAAAACGTGGAGACGGTCTATGGTGGAGACCGATTGCTGTTTTGTAGTTTTTCTAAGTATGGCACTTATGGCAGTACAAAAAGTTGTAGGAAGATCAAAAGCAACTTGTTTTATTTTAAAATAATACTTCAAATTATTACAATTGGATTAAAAGATGTACAACGTTGAAAAACATCAGTTACATTTTGGCCTCCGCAACATAAGCGGCTTACTATTATAAACTTATAATACAAAAATGGGATTCATCACTAAACATATTTTGAACACTAAACACAGACAAAAGGTGAAATAAAGCTTGAAAGAGAGAGAAAAAATAGGTGAATGATAGAAGAATGGATGAGCAAAAGACATATAACTGTAATAAACAAAAAAAAAATACAATTTTTTGCATGAAAGAGTCACAACACTGTAATTTTTAGTGTGGGTAAACATGGCAACGTCTAAATCTCCTGATTTAGAAGAAAAAAACGTTGAGGTAAAAGTATCAAATTCACTCAACAAACAGATAAAACGTTTTGGAGATTGAAGATTGTTATAATTCATTATACAGCATGGTCAACAATGACTGTTTGAGTTGGCAACACTTTTTAGAGACTTTTTTTATTGTAACCGGATACGCTGGTTTGACAAATATTTGACATAACACTTATAAAGAAAATGTAGGTTATGTCACACCGACTAACTTTTTAATTGACATTTGTCAAAGATGTGTATCATTTTAAAGTGAAATGTAAGATTGCCAACTCAAACAGTCATTGTTGACCACGCTGTAATTATAGTTTTTAATAATAAAAATAAATGACAGGCAGTGTCAAACACGGACACTGCCTGTTATGTATTATTAACAAATAACATAACCTCAATTTTTGTTTTCTTAATTATTAAAACATCATAGAAAACATTTAAAAAACTAGTTTGAAATCTTTAAATACAGTTTGTTTTTTTATTCAAACAGTGTGATTTTTGATAAAAGTGAACACGATGTTTTTTTAAATTAAAGCAGCATTCTGTCAGTGTAAGTCAGGCTGAATTTTTCTACTTTAATTAATAAAGAAAAGTATCAAAAAGACTCAATAAGTAGATGAAACGTTTTCGAAATTGCTGTAACACATTATAATTAATACTAGAAATAATATAAATTTAAATAGCAGACAGTGTCAGTTTTTTATTATGTTACTCCTTCACGTTAACAAATAACATAACCTCAATTTTTTTTTATTAAAACATTTAAAAAACAGTTTAAAAGCTTTAAATACAGTTTGTTTTTCTATTTAAAAAGCAACAAACAGTGTAACTTTTGGTGTGAGTAAACATGTCTTAATGTTCTAAGTTAAAACAAAAACATTGAGGTTAGGTTATTTTTCATTTTACAGCTGTTTGACGATGAAATTCTAGACGGATACTTTTAGCAAGACGGTGTTACTCCACATACCACTTACGAGACCTTAAATATGTTACAAGAATTTTATGATCGTCGAGTTATTAGCCACAGCCATAACTTTCAAGGTTATTTCTACTGAGAAGTAACCTAACTTCAATGTCTTTTAAATCAAAGCAGCATTCTGACAGTATTAGTCAAGCTGAATTTTTCTATTTTAATTAATAATTTATCTTTTTATTAATTAATAAATTAATAAAAAGTATCAAATATACTCAATAAGCAAATAAATCGTTTTGGAAATTGCAGTAGTACATTATAATTAATAATAAAAATAAAATAAATTTAGATAGCTGACATTGTCAGTTTGTTATTATGTTACTCCTTTACGTTAACACATAACATAACCGTATTTTTTTTAACACTTAAAAAACTGTTTAAAAGTTTTAAATACAGTTTGTTTTTGTATTTAAAAAGTTACAAACAGTGTAATTTTCAGTGGGAGTGAACATGTCTTAAGGTTTTATGTTAAAAAAAAAACATTGAGGTTAAGTTACTTCTTATTTTGCAGCTTTATGACGATGAAATTGTAGGCGGATACTTTTAGCAAGACGGTGTTACTCCACATATGTACCACTTACCTTAAATATGATATAAAAATTTTATGATCGTCGAGTTATCAGCCAAAATACACTTTACCCTTTATGATCTTGCGACTTTACTCTAAATAATTTTTTTTTAGGTTTTTTTTAAAGAAGTCAATTTTTTAGTAACGCTTAAATAACTTTGATGAGCTGCGTTAGGCAATAGTTGCAAAAATTGATAAAATAGTAATAGTTTTTTAATGTTAACGACTGTCAGCAACGCAATTGTTTAAAAACGCGCAAATGCTCTAAAGTTAGACAACATTTTTATTATTTACAAAGCTTATTTTTTTATTAAATTTTATTGTTTTGTTTGTTTTACTACTACAAGTGCTTTTAATTTAATTTTATTAAAGTGTTAGACTATTGATTTTATTAAGATAAAAGTTAGGTTAAGTTAGGTTCAGATGTCAAATTAATAACTGTCATTTTGATTTGATGTTAAAAATTTATTAACAATTTAAAGTTAAACATTTATTTACTTTAGCACTAAATTTAAAAAAACATTTGTAACAAAGTAAAATTACAAAAAAAAATTATCTACATTTAATATAACTATCTCTGTAATAACTCTGTGCTCTTGGTTGCTTGACATATGTCATTTAAAAAAAAAACAAAAATCTGGGTCACTTTTGACGTTTGAGGTTATGTCGAGTTGGTCTTTTAATCGTTATTATGAATAAACCAAGATGTGATCTTTTTGTATTATCTTCAGCTGCACTAATTGCAAATAATCAATTATAATAGATTCCCAGTAAAAAACAAACAAATTCAGCTGACATTTGAACATAACCTCAAAAATATTGTCCGCTTGTCATCCTCCTGTTAACACCGTTTTTTGCAAAACTATTTTGAAAATAGCTCATCTATTTATAAAGTGGTTCGATTTATCATATTTGTAAACTATCAACATGAAATCTCCTGGTGATTGCAGTGAATCGTTTACAATTGCCAAGACTGGAAAAAAATCCTTGACTCTAATCTATTTCAGATCATCATAAATCTGGTGGAATTTCAAAGCAAATCTGTGCAAATAGAGGGATTGGTGCTGAGTCAGCGTTTTATTGGGTGTTTTTTGGTATATTATGATGGAGAGTAATGCTTGGGCCCCCATTGGGCCGGATTCAAAGAAGTACTACCGTATCGCAAATCAGAGGTGAGAGAGAGCAAACTGAATGCGAATAAATAATTTATTTAAAAGGCGGTCCTACAAATTATGTGATTGCAATTAATTAATTAAGGTTCGGTTATGATACCCGCATCATTTCCTGTGTTCTTTATTTATTAAAGGGGGATAAAAATGTTGTAAATTCTTCCACACCTATGCACTAACGCCTACGAATATTAGAAAAGATTCATATCATGAGTTGAAAAAGTAGGTTGCACAATTTCTTCATTGGTGGTGGAAAAACATATGCGTATTTTCATCTTCTTATCACTTTTATCACTGACCCATAAGACCCCCTCGATTATTTCGTTCAGTTAGTGTTAAATCGACGAAATGTCAACACGTTTACGGTCCCATTCAAGTACTGAAGCGCCACAAAATGCATTTAAAAAATTGGAAAGGTGTGATGTGTCTGAAAATTCTTTGGAAAGTTTCACAGGGGGAATGACGACCTTTGAGAACAGCTGGAGTGATAAGCGAGAACTATCACACAGGTATAATACGTCACTGATAATATCTTGAAAACTTTCATGATTAATTAATGTTTACTCAATCTTCTTACACCTACATCACTCATTTGTATGAATTGGAGCACCAGGTGTGTGTATCTATTCCATTCCAGCCTACATGTTTAATTAGAAATTATGAATTAAATAAGTGAAATGAGAGATTTTTATTTATCAATGGGAAGTGTTCAAACAACCATTATCTAATTAGTATTTGGGTAGTTAATAGATGTTAACAGGAACTCTAGGAAACCATTATTTTATTATTATTATTTGCGATCTCTTTATTGTAAGTTGTGTACGTGCATAAGTAGTGCTCCAAGAATAATGCGTCTCTCTGATTTATCAATTAGAGAACGAGAACTAATCCCCAATGAGTAAGTCTTTCGGGGCTCAAACAACCCCTTTTTGTTCATAATATCACAATTATCAAATAATTCAATTCAAGGTCTTTCAATTATTTACTGTAACCATGGAATATTTTTATGCTGTTACTTTGTACTTTGTATTCAATTTTTTAAAATAAATTTTATTTAATTTTTTTCGAAGAATTTCGCATACCAAATTTGTTAATCATCAATTTTCTTAAGTAAATAGCTCTATAATTAACATTCTTTACGAACTAAAAATATTTGTATGCGAGACAGAAATACACTAAAAACTATTTTTAGAATTCTATCAATTTTCTATTGGATTTTTTAATTTGTTAAAGGAAATTTCAGTTTTTTATTTATATTAATTAGATTGGTATTATCTTTTTGTTTTGGATTCTATAGACATCTTTGAGTTTCATGAAATTTATTTCGTCATATCTATTTAGATGTTGATAGCTTAGCGGATAAATTTTAATTATAAATAGTTATTTAAACGAATAAAATCCACCTTCTGTATGTTTTTTCTAAAATATCTCTATTAGATTATTAGATAAACAATTAACAAAAATGTTGGTATCGAGACAATGCAAATTTGTACGTCTTTAAATATTATTTACTGCTTATAAAGATAATAGAGAATATGTATTAAAAAAGACATGAGGTCGTTGCAAAAATTGCTCATTCAAATTTAGTATTAGTGAAAAAGGTGTAATAATAAATAGCTATAATCAACATTATTTATGAATTAAAATATTTGTATACGAGACAGAACTACATTAAAAACTATTTTTAGAATTCTATTAATTTTCTATTGGGTTTTTTATTTTGTTTTAGGGAAGTTTCAGTTTTTTTTTTATATTAGATTGGTATTATCTTTTTCTTTTGGATTCTATGAACATCTTTGAGTTTCATGAAATTTATTTCGTCATATCTATATAGATGTTGATAGCCTCGAGGATAAATTATAATTATAATAATAATTTAGACGAATAAAATACACTTTTTGAATTTTTTTCTGAATAAACGATTAACAACAATGTTGGTATCGAGACAATGCAAATATCTCTTTAAATATGATTTATTGCTTATAAAGATGATAGAGAATAATTATAGAAAAAGACATGTCGTCGTTGCAAAAATTGATCATTCAAATTTAGTATTAGTGAAAAGGGTTGAATCATAAATGGCTATAATTAACATTATTTATGAATTAAAAATATTTGTATGCGAGACAGAAATACATTAAAAATTATTTTTCAAATCTATCAATTTATTAATTTTTTAAAAGAAATTCTATTGTTTAACAGGACAAAACTTTAGCTTTTTTGTTTATAATTGATTGGTATTACCTTTTTGTTTTGCATTCTATAAATATCTTTCAGTTTCATGAAATTTGTTTCGTCATATCTATATAGATGATGATAAATAATAAATAAATTTTAATTATAATAGTAATTTAGACGAATAAAATACAGTTTCAAATTTTTTTTTTCAAGAATTTTTTTATTAAATTACTAATTAACAACAATGTTGGTACCGCGACAAGGAAAATACGTTTTTAAATATTATTTAGTGGTTATAAAGATAATAGAGCATATGTATTAAAAAAGACATGACGTCGTTGCAAAAATTGCTCATTTAAATTTAGTATTAGTGAAAAGGATTGAATAATAAATAGCTATAATTAACATTATTTATGAATTAAAAATATTTGTATGCGAGACAGAAATACATTAAAAACTATTTATCAAATTCTATCAATTTATTAGTTTTTTAAAAGAAATTCTATTGTTTAACAGGACAAAACTTTAGTTTTTTTGTTTATATTTGATTGGTATTATCTTTTTGTTTTGCATTCTATAAATATCTTTGAGTTTTATGGAATTTATTTCGTCATATCTATATCTATATAGATGTTGATAGCCTAGAGGATAAATTTTAATTATAAATAATTAATTAAACGAATAAAATCCACCTTCTGTATGTTTTTTCTAAAATATCTCTATTAGATGAACAATGTTTTATCGAGACAATGCAAATACGTTTTTAAATATTATTTATTGCTTATAAAGATGATAGAGAATATAGAAAAAGACATGTCGTTGTTGCAAAAATTGCTCATTCAAATTTAGTCTTAGTGAAAAGGATTGAATCATAAATAGCTCTAATTAACATTATTTATGAATTAAAAATATTTGTATGCGAGACAGAAATACATTAAAAATCATTTTTTAAATTCTATCAATTTATCAATTTTTTTAAAGAAATTCTCTTGCTTAACAGGACAAAAATTTATTTTTTTTGTTTATAATTGATTAGTATAATACTTTTTGTTTTGGATTCTATAAACATCTTTCAGTTTCATGAAATTTATTTCGTCATAAATATATCTATATAGATTTTGATAAATAATTAAATAAATTTTAATTATAATAGTAATTTAGACGAATAAAATACAGTTTCTGTTTTTTTTTTATAAAATTTTTCTATTAAATAAATAATTAACAACAATGTTGGTATGCAAATACGTCTTTAAATATTATTTACTGCTTATAAAGATAATAGAGAATATGTTTTAAAATCTCATGAGGTGATTGCAAAAATTGCTCATTTAAATTTAGAATTAGTGAAAAAGGTGTAATAATAAATAGCTATAATTAACATTATTTATGAATTAAAATATTTGTATACGAGACAGAAATACATTAAAAACTATCTTTATAATTCTATTAATTTTTCAATTTGTTAAAAGAAATTCTATTGCTTAACAGAACAAAACTTCAGTTTTTTTGTTTATACTTGATTGGTATTATCTTTTTCTTTTGCATTCTATAAACATCTTTCAGTTTCATAAAATTTATTTCGTCATATCTATATCTATATAGATAATGATAAATAATAAATAAATTTTAATTATAATAGCAATTTAGAGGAATAAAATACAGTTTTTGATTTTTTTCTATTAAATAAATAATTAACAACAATGTTGGTATCGAGACAATGCAAATACGTCTTTAAATACGATTTAGTGGTTATTAAGATCATAGAGAGTATAAAAAAAGACATGACGTCGTTGCAAAAATTGCACATTCAAATTAAGCACATGAGAAAATACATTGGCGACTTTTGGAAAAATAGTTTATTTATATTTAGCATTAGTGAAAGATGTTGAACCATATGAGCAAGTATCACTCTCAAAATTAAGCAACGTCAAGCAAATTCTGTGAGAATAGAACAACATTAATGTACTAATACGTATTTAAATTAAAATTAGTAATTAGAAACTTCATAGAAAATATATATACATATATGTAGTTAGTTGTTGGAGAATATAAAAACATGATGTTGTTGCAAAAATATTTCATTCAGTTTGGCACTTAAATTTCATTTAGTGAAAAATGTTGAATCATAGAAGTATTAATTATAACTTTTAAAATTGGAAAATAATAATTACAAATTATAATAGAATTGATCTTTGCTTAAAGTTGAGGTGAAGTCAATGGTGTAAGAATACAACAACATTAATACATCTTCAAATTGGAATTAGTGCTTAGAAACTTAATAGAGAATATACCGTGCGTTCATAAAATATTTAGATCAATTTCTGTTGCGCAATTTAGCTTGATACGTTTATAGTATCGCGCTGTCAAACGTTGAAGCTTATCCAATAATACACGACACGCCTGTATCTCCGTATGAACTAATCAAAAAATGATAAATATAAATGTTATATTATATATAAATATATATGATAAATATATCAAAATAAGCTTATTTATAACAAGAGTTTTAATTAATTTATAATTTATGCACACACGCTATATAAAGTTGATAGAAAAATACGTGAAGTTGTTGCAAAAATAGTTCATTTAAATTTAGTTTAGCGAAAAATGTTACATCCTAGGAGTATCATAACTATTATTTCTTAAATTATTATATTGGGGTAGAATGTTGCTTAGGATTCTAGCTAATGGTGTAAGGATAGAACAACATTAATGTTCTTTCAATTAAAATTAATGGTTTGAATATTAATAGAGAATATAAAATAAGATGTGGCGTTGTTACAAAAATAGTTCATTCAAATTTGTCATTTAAATAGAGTTTTGTGAAAATGTTCAATTATAGGCGTATAATAACTAATTTTCAAAATTCGAAAATGATTCTTTTGGGATAGAATGCTGCTTAAGGTTGATGTCCAGCCAATGGTGTAGGAATAGAGCAATATTAATCTTCAAATACGTCGTCAATTGAAATTAGTGGTTATTTAGTTTAGTGAGAAATGTTGAATCATAGGAATAATTCTCAAATTGGAAAATAATATTTACGATATATATTGGTTAATTATTATTTTTGTCTATTGAAGAAGTGGCTATAAAGTTAATAAAGAATATATGTAGTTAGTCAATGTAAAAAAAAACGTGACACTGTTGCAAAAATAGTACATTAGAATCTGGTCCTAAAATTATGTTTATTGAAATATAATAAATCATTTGAATGTATAGTAAATATCAATTAGTAAGTTATCAATGATTTAAATTTTCTTTTGGATGGCTTCGCACAGCTCATTCATTAATATCAATTGGTTCATTGAATCTGTGGTTCCCAAACTGCACTTTTGTTCCCTGAATTCTCAATAATTGATGTTTCATTACTAATCCACTTTTTATAATTGTAACTGACGTAATCTCCGATTAATCACAAAGCAATCTCATTTAGCCATTGTGTAACGAATTTATAGCTGATAAGTGGAAAAAAGCAGTCACTAATTGTTTTCGATAAGTAGAAAAACAAAATGAGAAAAAATTAATAGTTTCTTATGAAATAAAATTATTTAAACTGCGATTCTTAAATTGTAATGATTGATATTTATTTTTAAAAGTAATGAAGGGAATATGGAAAGATTTTCAAGGCTATTTTTATTTTTAGTCGATTTCTGAAATAATATTATGCAGATTATTTATCTTATCTTATTTAGTGTTTGCAAACTATTTGTATATTTTTGTTTGATTTGAATGTATCGATAAGGACTCTAATTTATTGATTAGATTAATTATTTTACTGCTGAGACTGTACAAATAGAAAGATATTTTATTAATAAAATAAATTTTAAAAGTGAAAAAGGAGTTTACTCGCCGGATAGGTCTGACGAGGCAAAGAAACCCGAATCCAGTAAAACATTCGTTAGCTATCAGATTTTCACTTTTATTAATTTTTTTTCTCAAGAAACTGTTTAGTTCAATAAATATTAAATTGACTTTTTGTTCATAATCTTTCGTGATTGTGTTTTTAGTCGTAAGATTTCGATTTAGGTTGACTTTCAGCCACAAAATTATAACAATATAATGTATCAATGAACAAAATTTGAATCGGCAGCTCACTTTCCTTGACAAACTGTTTTTAATAAAATAATAAAGATGTCAGCTTTATGAGATAAGTGCGACAGAGAAGGACTGATTGTATAAGTATATGGGCTAGAAAAAGATGCCTAATAACAGCTATAAGCGGTGGTAACCGAATAAATAACATGAAATAAAATTTACATCTTTAATTTTTTATTACAAATAGCCTTTTGCAACAACATGAGTTATAGATCAAATCAAGTTTTGGACCATTGATACATTATATTGTTAAAATTTTAGTTTTATTACTCGATGGTCAATCTAGGTCGGGATTTTATTTATTATAAAATTATAACAATATAATGTATCAATAAACAAAATTTGATTCGGCAGCTCACTTTCCTTGCCAAACTTTTTATTAAAATGATAAAGATGTCAGCTTTATGGGATAAGTGCGACAGAGAACGACTGATTGTATAAGTATATGGGCTAGAGAAAGATGCCTAATAACAGCTATCAGCGGTGGTAACCGAATAAATAGCATTAAATAAAATTTACATCTTTAATTTTTTATTTATTACAAATAGCCTTTTCTAATAGCCATGAGCTGTAGATCAAATCAAGTTTTGTACCATTGATATTGTTAAAATTTTAGCTTTATCACTCGATGGTCGATCTAAATCGGGATCTTATTAATTGCAATAAATAGCTTTTGCTGTACAACTAGCATTTAATCGGTATCTATTTTATTGATCTAATACTGCCTTTAAGTGTAAAGCAGCTCACTCATACGACAATTTGATTATCCGATTAATGTCTGTTTTTATTACTTTTTATGCAATTTTATAATAAGTGACTGTATGATTATTTTTTATTAGGTAACTAAATTTATTTTGAAGTATTTGTCACAAACTATCTTGTTGTTTTCGTATTTGTTTCATTTTGCAATCTCTTAGAGATGACCTTTGAATTCGAATGTCAGAGATTTGTCTTCATCGATTCAAATAATAGTGTTTAGGTATCTTAGGCTTCTTGTGGAATTTTTTTTTATGATGCTTATTTATATTCAATTTTGTGGTGATTATAAAATAATGAGCTTATCTGTATTTGTTTAATATTACCAATAAAAATAGTTGGTAAACAAGCGGTTTATTGTTAAGCGTGTTTATAAATATAAACAACAATTTATAATTTATTAAAGCTGAAGAACTATTCTGGAATCATATTCCAACTGACTTTTTTGTCATTTTATGTTCACTCTAACTGACTCCGGAGTGTGCGCCGTGAGATTTTTTAGCATTCAAGCTTGGGCTCATTTCAAGGAATGGGGCTAAACCTTTAATCTTTACAGTTTATGCTTTTGTTTACTTTATATTTTAAAATGATTCGTACAGGCTTTCCAGGTTCAGTACCAAGAAATAATAAATGGTATGTTTCTGTGTTATAGTAAATTATTATACAAGTTTAATAAGACGTTGGATTGTCACACGAGTGTGTTTAAAACTAGACGAGTGTAATAATACGTCTTATCAAACGAGTGTAATATGCCATTATTTATATTTTAATATTGTAAAAAAAAATTATCATTATTATGAATATTTGAATGATGATGCTATGGTGAGGTAAGGTCCGGTATGGTGTAGAGAGTAGTATACCGGACTTTCACCCAAAAGAGGCTAAGGTTCAAACCCAGATACAGAACATTCCACAACGCATCAAATTGTTTTGTGGCCGAAGTAATTAAATGGAATGACAATGGGTGTGTCAGGGTCAATTTTTTTTATAATGATTAATTACTAAAAGGAAAAACTACGTTTAGTTTTACAATTATCTGTTTTTTTTTTGTTGCAGAATATTTGTCAACCGTAGTTTACATTTAGAAAACATCAAATTCTATGGATTTGACATGGATTATACTCTAGCAGGTGTGATTATTATTATCTATAAATGTTATTATACCTTATAATATATTTTTTTTCAGAGTATAAAGCACCAGAATATGAAAAATTAGGCTTTGATCTAGTAAAAGAGCGTATGGTTTTTATAGGATATCCTCAAGAAATCTTAGAATTTGAATATGATCCTAGTTTTGCAGTACGTGGCTTATGGTTTGATGCTCAATATGGTAATCTTCTCAAAGTTGATGCTTATGGCAATATTCTAGTTTGCGTTCATGGTTTTGAATTTTTAAAACAGTAAGTATTATTGGTTAAGTTCAGGATTGCACTGTAATCTTTCTGATCTATTGTGCTCGCTACATTTACAAACACCTATGGACAGACGATAGTTGTGTTTCTCTCTCGATTGAGTTTGGTTTTATTTAAATTAAATCGGCTTATTCAGCAAAAGAGGGATAATCTGTCTCTACGTCATAGACTATATAATCGGCACTCAGTAACTTACAAATCTAAAGTGTTGCAAACGTCAAATTTCAAATAAGATGGCTTAGAGAACGAGCTGCGAGTTCAACCACGACAAAAAGATAGCCTAATTGCTGCAGCAAACAGCTTGAACAAGAGCAGAGATTGTTTCAGCTAAACCAAGAGAGCACCGTCTCAAAGAAACAACCCCAGCAAATTGTCGGAAACAAACAATTTTTTGGTCTTTATTTTTAGCAAAAAAAAAAAACGGAGGCCGAATTATGCTTGTTTTAGTTTTTGTCTGCAAGATAGCGCTTGTGATGTTCAAGTGAGCCTTTATGATATACACTGCGATCATTCCAAACCGCGGCATGCCATACAATACAGTGCGATGCTAAACAAGTGCTTTACCTACTACAGATCCCTTTTAATATTTGTTTCTTTTTTCAGTTCTCAAGTGTACGAATTATACCCAAATAAATTTCTTCCACTCGACGAATCAAGAGTGTACGTGCTCAACACTTTATTCAATCTTCCCGAAACTTATTTATTAGCTTGCCTAGTGGATTTCTTCACTCATTCGCCTCAATATACAAAAAATCCAACAGGAGTCGTATGTGGCGAGCTATTTATGTCGTTCAAGTCAATTTTCCAAGACGTTCGTAATGCCGTCGATTGGGTACATTTGCAGGGTGATCTCAAACAGAAAACCATCGAAAATTTAGAGAAATATGTTAAGAAAGATGAACGATTACCGATGTTTTTGGCGAGACTGAAAGAAAGTGGTGCTAAAACGTTTTTGCTCACAAATAGCGACTATAATTTTACCAATAAGATAATGACGTATTTATTCGACTTTCCGCATGGAACAAGGGTAAGTAGAAGTACCACTATTGGTCACTAGGTGGCAGATAGCTTGAAAGCCTTATAAAGTACCTAAATTACCAGTAATCCTGGCTACTTTAAAACCTTGCAGTGTAAATCCAAACATTTAGTGAGATATATGGCCTGCGAATGTCACAGTAAGACTCTTAAGAGCGGCAAGAAACCAACAACACACAACAATAGATGTGAACCTCTGGTTTATAGTAGGGAACCGCTGTGAAAATTTTTCAATTATACAATAGACCAGCGCTGTAAAATCACTATTTTGTTAGGTTTACTATACTTGTAACCGCAAAGCTTGCCGAGGCAATAGTTTCATTCCTACCGCGACATTATTCATTGATACTTTTAGCTTCAAGATCCGCATCGAAGTTGGCACACCTACTTCGATACCATTGTTGTGGACGCACGAAAACCGCTTTTCTTTGGCGAAGGAACAATTTTAAGACAAGTCAATACTACAACTGGGAGTTTACGAGTTGGTGTGCATACGGGGCCAATGCTTAAAGAACATGTCTATTCGGGAGGTTCTTGTGATGTTTTTACGAAATTGATAGGGGCCAAAGGCAAAGATGTGTTATATGTGGGTGATCATATATTTGGAGACATTTTAAAAAGTAAGAAAATTCGAGGCTGGAGAACATTTCTTGTAATTCCAGAGTTGGTGAGGGAATTGCATGTTTGGACCGATGAATGTCAGATTTTTGATGAATTACAAAATTTAGATGTTAAGCTAGGAGAAATGTACAAGTAAGTGAGTAGGAGCACCATCTTGCAAAAATTATAATTGATAATTGCAGAAATCTAGACAGCAGTACCAAAGAAAAGCCAGATATTTCTAAAGTTCGTGCCTCTATTAGAGATGTTACGCATAAAATGGATATGGCTTATGGAATGATGGGTAGCTTATTCAGATCTGGATCTAGGCAAACCTTCTTCTCTTCTCAAGTTGTCAGATATGCCGATTTGTATGCCGCTACACACCTTAATCTACTTTACTACCCATTTTCCTATATGTTCCGCGCACCTGCTATGCTTCTCCCTCATGAATCCACTGTTGCTCATGAACAAAGATACGTTACAGAAAACCGCGAGAAACAGCAAGAGATTCAAGATCTCAAAAAGACGCCGAAACTTTTAGAGAGAGCATTCAGCCAGATTCCGCATGTTCGGCCAGAAACACCTCTGAGTGTGACGCATAATCACGATGAAGACTTTTCTGACGACGATAGTGACGGGAAGAATGGGGAGGTGAAGCAATAATTGGTTTTCAAATTAATAACGCACATTTTTTTTTAAATTAAATGTACTTTTAATAATATGCATTGATAATAATTGTTTCGAGTAACTGTATTTTATTGAATACACCCATGTTAAAATAGACTATTAAAGTAATTAATTTGTATCCCTACAAAAGCACGCAAGAAGTATAAATGACACAAAATAATTAACTTTTTCACACAGGACTTTCTGCCGCTGACTAAAATTATTCAATATGCAATACAAATGACCGATCGTGGCGCTGTAGTTGCTTTACATTTTGAAAAATATGAACGTTGAATTACGGTTAAATAAAATATTAATTTGGGCAATACATATATTTTATTAGTTCCTTCGGGCTACGTAAGATGTCACTTTTGAACATTTCGATCATATAGCTAACAATACACCGTCCTGTTTCATTATTACAGCACCCAAACGCGTACTTTTTTTAAAAAATTGAAATAGTTTAATATAGATAAATCCTACAACAATAAATCTTGTAAATACTCTTCCATTTCTTCATCCCTCGATTTAGTTTCAATAGGTTTTTGGATTTCCCATGGCGATTCCCTGGTAATATCATTGCTCGTCGCAGATGATGTGGCAGGTGTATTAACTTCCACAACTTCATCTTCTACCTCTATTTCCTTTGTCTTTTTCTCTTTCTTTTTGCCCTGCTTTTTCCTATCGATTCTCTTCACCTCTCTTTTCTTGCTGTGATAGTTTAGCTTCCTGGAGCACTCGGAACATAATCGAACTTTCACCAAAGCATTCTTCTTCTCGTCTTGTTCCCTATAAGCGAAATTCACCTCCCAGGTGCGCAGATTGTCTTTTTCACTACACTTTTTATTGCCACAAATAAACTGGCCCTTTCCAGCAATCACTTCTCTCTCAATCCTCCAACGAAGAGCTATCTTGTAACAAATGAAATAAATGAGAATTCGAGCCATAATATGATTGCTTATTTACCTTGTTGTCTTTATATAAACTTAAATCGCCAATGCAGTACTCTTTGAACAGTTTATCGTAGTACTTCTTGGCAAATTGAGCCTCCCATGTCTCAGGGGTTGCGCTATCCCAGAGGAATTGATGGTTGCCTTTTAGAACATCCAAATCGGTGCGGTCCTTGGAAGCATCCCGTTTCAGTAATCTAGTGTCCCCTGGCTGTTTTAATACATAATCATTTATGAGGGTCTTATGGACATCATAGGGGTTCATGTAACGCATTTGGAAGCGTAAAGATGACATATTTTTGATGTGTTATAGCTCCCCAAATGTATTTAAAGCAAATATTTGTAGCTATAATAATCCTACTTGTTAAGATTATTGGATTTATTCACATTTGATTTAATTGTGTTTAAAAACAGCAAGACATAACCTCAAACGTCAGTCATCTGTCAGCTGTCAAATAAAAATAGCGTTTATAAGCTCCATGCGTTTAAATGAAATTCGAATAAAAAATAATACTAAACAATAAAAATTAAAGCAAACAATAAAACAAACAATTAACGTATATAAAAATGTTTTAATAAAAAATACTTGCGGTATGATTTGGTTAATAAAAAATGGTTTTAGTGTGTTTTACTATAAAGTAAAATAATTGCGCGTTGGTTATGCAATTATAACTAAATTAATAATACGTTCAAAAAACAGACAAGAATTAATAATAATAATTATTATTGTTTCTATTTAGTGACTTTTGCTTAAAGTTGGTAACGCTGGTAGGTTGGTAATCAAAGCGACATTCGTTTGTTTCAAAATTAATAATGTGACAGATCAATGATTAATTAGTAATTATTTTAATATTTTGCTGTGATTAAGCTTAAAATCTATTGAAATAAGGTATAATTGCGAGTAAATTTGATAAATTGATGGGTTGAAATTGTGCCCGGACCACCCGATCACCGGCTTCTCTAACAAATTATCTGGGGCTGTGAAGCAGGTAAGTTTTTCCTTTAGATTTGTTTGTGTAAAAGATAGGTCTTAAAAAACTTTGTAATAGAATGTATTGCTTTCTTCAATGAATAAAGTGTCAAACATTTTTTGTTTAGATCCAATTTGGCATTCAAATAAGGTACATTTAAATTGGCATTGAAAGTAGCGCATAAACTATAGTATATTCACGTTAAAGATGAAGCTGGAATAAACATGCAGCACTGCATGATCACCTCGTGTTTGGTATCCCATGGTGGAGGGGTATAGAAATTATTAGATGGAAGGACCAGATAAACGCGTAGCTTGAGTGACGAGACAAGGCCTGAGTAAGTACTTTTAAGTTATAGTTCGGATTTGTTGTGAGAAACGTTATCAGATGACTCATAACATGAAGAGCATGCACTCTTTAAAGACAGCCTTGTAAGAACAGACACGCCTGTTGTGGTGGGAGATCACGTAAACCGCACATGATAGTGTTTATTCCACCTTCATCTTTAACTTGAATATAGTATAGATTAATAATGTACAGTCGATAGCAATAAAATTCAAACAGCAATTTTCTGGGAATAAAATTTTTGAAAATTACATGAAAAACCACGGAGCTATAATAGAATGTTTACTTTTTATGTTTACTTTTTAATGAGCTTATTCCATACTTTTGATTTTTTTTCTTCTGTCGGTTGAAAAGAAAACAACAACATACGAGATAGAATTTATTTTATTAAATAGATACATTTTTGTCAAAAGTATTAAGATTACAAAACAGTTTACATCTTTTTGTAATAAATAAAAACTGAGTTACAAATACTATATTAATAATTGTTTTACTATTTTACTGTTTTCTACACCACCTTTGTGAGGTACAGTAATTGGTGCGTTTTTTTTATAGTGGTGTCCCCAGTAGGCCTAACCCACTGTTAAAATAAGAGAAAGCCCTAAAAATTGCAAAACCAAAAAAATGTTTGCTGCAATCTCAGATCCGTTTTCTCCTCTCAGAAAACGACAGCAGTCATTTGTGCGCATTTTAAAATCTGACCGAAATTTCCGCATAAAAATGCGGAAATAAATAAAAAATATAGATGTATATAAAATAGAAATAGATCAATCATCGGAAAACGTATTTGAGATTTTTTCATTGAAAAACTCCAAATAGACTTTTTTTAATAATATATCTACTTTTATTGAGTATTATTTTTGCTCACCATTGGTGACATTGGTGGGTTGGTAATCAAAGCGATATTCATTTGTTTTAAATATATGGCAGACAAGTTGTGAAGTGGTTGTTTCAATTTATTGTTGTAATTAAGCTGAAGATTAATTAAAGTTATGAATAATTAACGTTAATTAAGCGATGTTTATCATCAGATTAGGTAATGTGTTGTAAATTGGCCAATAAGGGGTGTTTTTTAAAATTTGGCATCAAAGTTGGCCATGCCTATGAGATTGTGTGAACGGATCATAATTTTTAAAACAATTGTCAAAGATAATTAATAAATTTGACTGCTATACGAAGATTTTACAGCCATTCTTTGCACTGTGAAATTGTGAACGGGTATTTTCAGCAAGACGGTGCTACTTCACATACCACTTACAAGACCTTGAATATGATACAAAAAATGTATGATTGTAGGTGTGAGGTTAGGTTTAGGTGTCAAATTAATAACTGTCAATTTGATTTGATAGTAAAGGTTCGTTAACAATTCAAACCGTTACGGCAAGTTTCTACCGCAAATTAAAAAAAAAACACTCATAATAATATTTAATGTTAGTTTAGTTATTTTTATTATTAAATAAAGTCATGTATGCTTGACAGATTTTTATTGTAGTATGATTGTCGACAAATGTCAAACAAAGGTTACTTTGGTCTATAATATTGTACGTTTCTGCGTATGAGCTAATAAAAAAACGAAGATACGTTCAAAATTTCATTGCAAGACTTGATCTTAATAATTTATGAACGCACAGTATTATTTGACAGTAAATGCATAATATGTTGCCAAGTTTTAAACATTTCAGTTATTAATTGCACGCGTTTTTGACTAGAATGTAAACAGTATGTACATTTGCTGTCAAAAACATATGACAATTGGATGACGTAAAAAGTCAACATAAGCTGTTTAGATTAAATTAACGTTTAAATTGACATAAAAGGCAGCACATTAATAGTGTACAATTGAAACTAATAAAATAGATTTTTATTTTGCTATAAAATCTATTTATCTTTTCTAAATATTATTGAAATCTTGCAAAAACGTCAATCGCTGGGAGTTTATTTTAAATTTTGATAAACTTGTAAAGTTTAAAAAACCTTAAAAAATAACTATCAACGTAAACAACAGAAGCTTATAGGCAAAAACATAACAACATGATAAAAATTTTATTACTAAATTTTTATTTTGTCAAGTTTGGCAGGCAAATTTAAACTTTAAAACTAAGGGTTATCTTTGAATCAATAATTTAAAGATGTTAGTGTATAGCCTTAATTCAATAGTGTATACACTTAAATTTTTAGTCATTTACTTTTTGATATGTCACTTGGCAGTTGTACCAACACTGACGCATATTTTTTTATTTTGGCAATAGTTTGCGCTTATTGGTTGGCAACAGCTTTAGTTCTAACTGTTCAAAAATAATCTTAATTGTGTTATTTTTACTTTCCAAAAGGTATAGAAATGGTATTAGATCATTTTGTCAAAACTTGTCGTTTTGTTTGTCTGACATTTGGCAAGTAATGCCTGAAAGCGGTTTTTATGTTATTTTTCAAGTATTTTTTGAGAAAAAAGTATTCTATGTTTTTTTTTATACCCCTGATAGCGTGTGTGTAAAATTTTATAATAATTAGTTGAGTAATTGAAGCGTAAAAGTCTAACAATAGCTAGTTGGGCCTTTAGTTCAGAAAATAACATTTTGCAACTGTGAGTGGTATTGCGTAGTGGTATTGACATTACGTGATTGATGCATGAAGATAAACTGAAAAAAATTTTTACTCTAGGTTTTATTTGTTTGATTATGTAATGTTTTGATTTCTTTTTTATGCCAAAGTTGACATTTAGAAAATTAAGAATCAATACTGCCACTTTACTTTTAGTGGCTTTTTGGCAAACTTTGTAAAAGTAGTAGGCCGGGAAATAGCTGTTTTCGGCCGATTTTGAATTGTGCAAAACAGTCTATAATGGCTGGCGGTATGAAAACAAATTGGTATTTGTTTTTATCAATAGCTAGGATAAATAAACATTTACATTATTTAAAATGCATTTAATTTTATTAAATACAATAAACTTAAAATTACGAACATATTTAATTAAAGCTATATTTGCATTTAAAAAAACTTAACATAATTAGTTAAAACAGCTGCATTAGCACAAAAAAAAACGTGTCATGTATTAAAACTTAAATAAATAAATGTTGGCAGCACTGGTTGCTTCAACTTAAATTGAAATAGTTAGTAAGAAAAATTGTTGCGGTTTTAAGCTAAATTATCATCTCGGCCGTTTCCATCAAGACGTCTCAACTATAAGTAAATCAAAAAAATTTTTTTTTGGTTTAAAATTTTAATTTAGTGATTGTACCTCTTTTTCATCGGCAGCTATTGTTGTTGTGTATCGTTCAATTATTCTTAGGTTTCCTACGCTGGGTGCTGTAAAAGCGTATTTGTAGATTAGGGCGGCGACTATTGCCCCAAGTATAGGACCAACCCAATAAACCTAAAAACAATAAATTATTTATAAAGGTTGCTTACAAAATTTATGAACTGTATGTTTTTGTAACTAGAAATTTGAAATATATATGTTTGCTAATAAGAACGTTAAAATGTATAATGGCAATGATTTATAAAGTTAGTGACTTTTTGCGTTTATAGTGTTGAACGGTTGGCAGAATATGGAGTTGAGAAAACATTTTCTGTCAGTCTTAAGTAGGTTTTTTTCATCCTGTTTTTTTCTATCCTTAGCAAATTGTGATTGCTGTGGGTTATGTTTTGTTTTAAAATTAAAAGAAAGTGTAGTTTACAATAACACAAGGACGCATATCGTTAAATATCTGGCCCATCGGTGAACAAAGGAAAAAGTTTGAAACAGGGTGGCGCAGTTAAGAATGTCTAAAAACAATGCTACTTATATTCATGGGAAAAGTAAAGAAAAAACGTTTCAAAGAAAGCTATAATTTTGTTAATGAGATTAAGAACTCTTACCCAATGATTTTCCCAGTTGTTGGCAATCACTGCAGATCCAAACGTTCTAGCTGGGTTCATGCTGGAGCCAGTAAAGTCCACTGTTGCCAAATGTCCGACAGTTACAGCCATACCAATTGCTAGAGCTGCTATTGGTTTCATTTCTGGCCTGTTTGGATCACAAACACCACAAATTACAAAAATTAGAATAAAGCCTAGAAGAAATTCTACACCAAATGCTTGTTCTGGTTGCATTTCCGGTCCTAGTTTTGTGAGTCCTAGTTCAGTTTTATGTATAGATTCTGGAGTAAGTCCCTAGTAAAAAAAATAAGTAAATTGTAAAGGAGTTGTGCTAAGTCTAGATTTGGCTACTTACTTTTAAGATTGCTGATCCAACAATTGCCCCAATGCACTGGACTATAACATACAAAATCCCTTTTAAAATGCTGATATTTCCAGTAGCCATCATAGCTATTGTTACAGCTGGATTAATATGTCCTCCACTTACATGGCCAATAGTCTACTCATACAAGAAATTAAAAAAAATTTCAACATTTTTACGGAACTTACTTGAACTAAGATGAATATTACAAATCCAAATGCTAAGGCAATTAGAACAAAACTTTGCGTTTGTCGAACTATATTGACACAAGCGGCACATCCAAAAAAGTTTAGCAGAAGTGTGGCAAGAAATTCAGCTAGGAGACATTTCCATAAGCTGTTTTTGTTTTTTATGTCGCTTATTCCGAGAGTTTCGTGGAAGTTACCCATCTAAAACACAAAAGGAAAGTTGAAAAAGTAAATTAGATTTTGGTAATCGTGACTAGGGTTCTTATTTTATTAGTTGGATAAGTGGAATGCGATAAGCAAAGTGATGTCAAATTTTGATATGCATTTTTTTAATAAAAATTTGTTTTAATATATAAAAAAATTAGCCAACTTTGTTTTAAAATTTTATTTGCTAAATCTAGTAGGGATCAATGGCATATTATATTTCTATGATATATACAAGGTGTCTTAAACAAAAAGTCAAGACTATACTGCACTTATTTATGAGTAATAATGTTTACACTAAATTAAATGATTATAAATAGACTACAGGCTAGGTTAAAAATATGTTGTGTAACTCTAATAGAATCAAAGCTGTTCCTGTATTTTTTTTACATAGAATTATTTAACTATGTATTCATATACTTTATTTTGTAATTTTCATAGAGTTTGTTTGTCTAAAGTCGGCAATTTATAGCAAATCTGCTCTAAAATCTGTTTTTTTTTTATTAAAAACTATATTTTTTAGTAATAACATAGCTCTGAAATATAGTAATAATTAAATTGTGTTTTTAAATTTATTAATTTGGCATCAGTTGACAAAAGAACTACAAAATCTGTCAAGTTATGTCAAAAAAAATTTAATAGCTGACCCGTGTCATCGTGGCTGTGCCAAATTTTTTTGGATTAGTTTATTTTTGTTTATTTTTTTTTAGAAACACTCTGTTTATATGATTTCTGGTGATTATTTGTAATTGTTGATTTTTTTATAAGACTGGTAATGTTTTTCAAACATTATTTTAACAACAGTAATTTTTGAAATAAATTGGTGTTTTGTATTTTAACATTAATTTGTTTTGTTAAGGGTTTTGTATTGTCACTTGTCGATAGGTAGCATAATCAAGATTGCCAATTTCGTAAATTTTTAAAACTCACCCAGTATAACATGGTCATGAAATAATATAATAAAGTTGTCTTTTTTTTAACATGAGGAACTGAATCTAGTGACTAAATTTAGTGACTTTTAGACCTATCAACTCTAGAAAGTATTGTATTGTAAAAAAGATATTATTTATAGATGCCTATGTGTTTTTTTGACTTTATAATAATTTTATAAATTCTGTTTTTTTTTTGTAAGATAATTATAGTATATTATAAAATAATTATAATATAATATAATATAATATAATATAATATAATATAATATAATATAATATAATATAATATAATATAATATAATATAATATAATATAATATAATATAATATAATATAATATAATATAATATAATATAATATAATATAATATAATATAATATAATATAATATAATATAATATAATATAATATAATATAATATAATATAATATAATATAATATAATATAATATAATATACATACTTATATAATTTTGATTAGAGATGTATAAATAAGATATGTAGATGACAAATAGGTATATAACTTTTAAAGTAATTGTTTTATAAGTTAAAGTAATTGTTTAAAAAATAATAATATTAAAATGATGAAGGCAATAAACGTTTTGTCCTTTATAATTGATTAGAGTAAAAAATGGCAGAAAACAAGAATGACAGAAAAGGTAATTTTTAAACAAATTTTAATATTTTGTAAATACCAATTCAAACATTGAATATTTTGAATGTAAATGTGTTAATAAATAGATTATACAGTCTAGTCAAAAATAAGTGGTAATAATCACAGAATAATTGTAATAACTAGATATTTTCTAAAGGATTTAATAAGTGCTAATAAATTCCAATCTAGGCTAGACTTTTTAAAACAGGTAAAAACAAATAAGCTATTTGTTTAAATAATAAGACAATGTTAAAAATTTTCATTGCCAACTGTAGATAAATGATTTTGTTTAATTTAAAATCGATTATTCATGAAACAATGAATGGATAAACATTAGTGAACATATGGAAAGATTTTTTATCATTATACGCTCCAGTTAACTTTGTTTTAATTAAAATTGTAACTTTTTTGTAATATATTTTTTGTTGAATAGAATTGTATCTGTAGCAGATCCATGAGGGACCCCTCTATAGAGGGACTTACCTGACTGTAGTACCGCTACAAATTTTTGAATAAAAATTATAATTATTTTTTGAATGTTTCCTGGATGAGTCATGTTTTTCAAGTGTGACCAATAGGAGAGAAAAAAAAGGGTAAAACAAGATCAAAACTCAAAACCGTGGAAAGAGTAATCATGAAATCTGGTTTTGTTATGGAATGGCATGACTGGACATAATTACACCTGCGGAAACTTTAAATTACGTATTTTTCGAAGAAGGTTGGATCATTTAATTACTAGGATTGTTCTATACTAGGAGATAGATCTAGAGAAACAATAAAAACAACACCTGAGGAAAGACAGGAGTATAATTTAACACAAAAAAAAACATAGTTAAGAAAATTCTATTTATTGCTAATACATACCTAGAAATCATGATTGTTCATAATTTTTTTTAAATATTACTAATAGAATTTTCTAAGGGACACGATATTTGAACACTCATAAAAAGAATTTTAAATTTTATTAAGTTGGTTTCTTTCTAGGAATATTATTTGATGCAATTGGCTTAAATTTTTAAAATTATTTTTTCTTATTATTAAAATAAAAGTATTATTGATTGTTTTTATTAAAATTATTGTTAGATGTTTACCATGTTCAATGAAATTAATATTTTGTAATTCAGTAATATTTACTATTTTTTTACTAACACAAACCACAGGTTTACGTAACCACAAGACTCTATAGTATTTCTATATTATAAATCTGTTTTATTAATTTAATATTGTTGAAATGAGAAAATATTTTAGCTTTTATTAACATTTTATAATTTAAATATATATTTTTTTAATTTGTTTGTTTTTACAATCTTCTAAAATGAAGCTTTATAATGTAACATACTCCTTGAACGATTGTAAAGTATGACAGATGAGTTTGAAAAGAACTACTTTTCAAGACTCAAATGTCATTTTAATTAATTTTGACTTGATTTTAAAAATTTTTTTGTAAATTTACGCTTACTTTTGATAGAAAAAACAAATTGAACACATATAGAGTAGACAAAACGTGTTTTTGAAAAACCGTAAGGACGAGTTTATGCTCACGATTTAAGAAAAATTTGGTTTATACTATATATTTATTTTATACATATTTAATTAAAAAAAAATTTACTTTAATAATTAAGACATTGCTTTATGAGACATAAACTTTATAATTGTCATTTAAAAAATCATACAAATAACATTTTTGTTTACTTTGTTCAATTTTTTATTTTGATTAATTTTTGTCCGAATCAATTTACAATTGTTTTAATTGGTATTATGCATTTCAGCTTTCTGTGCAAGTGTAGTTAAAAAAAAATATGGTGTGTGTGGTTTTTAAAAATTATCAAAATAGATATACTTTTTGGAAGTGATTATATCAAAACATTTTGAGCACTTTTGAATGCTGAGGTATTTGACTTTTTTATTTTTATTAATTTTGATTATGTATTTTGTTTTAAAAACGCTAATTTTTTAATAAAAAATTTAAAAATTGCGTTAAAAGATCAAATTTAAACATTTTTTTATTTTTACTTTTAAGGATATTAAATTGTATAACTCTTGAGATATGGCCTATTTAATAAAAATAAAAAAAATAGTTATACTTTAATTGAAAAAATGTTTCTTAATTTTTTTCTTAATAAATTAATTTTCCTTAATTTTGTTCCTTAATAAATTTTTTTTATTTAAATGGTTTTTTTATTTAAAAAAAAAAGAAAATTAATAAAAGAAATCGCGTAACATAGAAAAAATAGATTGGTTACGTTTTTCGTCTGGAAAGTTGGTGAAAATTAAGCGTTTATCAAAAAATAGGTTATGCTGTTGACAGTAAACATGCTGTTGACAGTAACAGTAAAAAATAGCAAACATGCCAACAACAAAAAATTAGACAAGAAATACCATAGATTTAGAAAAAATTGAAAACATATCTCGATAGAAACAAAAGATAATAATAGTGAGAAGTACTAAAGATTCCAGTAAAACAAGCAATAGTAAAAGAAGAAAAAAATCACAAAACTGGAAATGTATGAAAAAAGTATTACAAAAAATTTAAGAAAAGGAGAAGTAATTATAAAAATATTTCTCATTTATAGATTTTTTTTTGTTAATTTAAATGTTTCTTTTTATTTAAAAAAGAAGACATTGGTAAAAGCTATCACGTAACATACAAAAAAAAAGTCGAATCATTACGGTTTCCGTTTGGAAAGCCGGTTAAAATTAAAAAACGTTTATCAAAAAATAAGTTAGGCCACATGCTGTTGATAGTAACAGTAATAAGACTGCAGATTTAAATAAAAAGTTTCTGAGAACATAGCTTAAAATAAACAAAAAATAATAAAAGTAGAAAGAATCTAATTGTAGACAGCAAAATAGTAAAAAAAAAAAATAACAAAACTAGAAATGTATGAAAAAAATATTCAGAAAATTTAAGAAAAGAAGAAATAATTATTTTTAAAGTTTTTTTTATTTTGTTTTAAATTTTAATTACTCATTTTGTTGTTATTATTACTTGTTTATTTATTTATTTTTTTAATTTTATTTTGCAATTATATTTTTAAAACTTAACTTTTTTTCTTGTTTAACTTAAGTTGTCAATTATTTTAATTTGTGTCTGTATTTTTTATTAATTTATTGGTATATTATTTTCTATAAATATTTTTTTTTCTGTTAATTTACTATTCTACATCACTTTTATTTTCTGCTTTCTTAGTAATTATTGTTTTTTATACAAAATATTGTTGATTTTTTTAGTTATTATGAATAATTATCACTCTTTTCGTAACTAAAAATTTGTTCTTTTTTTTATTTTATATTTTTGGAATAGTGATTTCTCTTTTTTAACCAACTTTAAAAAAAAACTTGTTATAAGATCTAATTTAAACAATCTTCTACCTTTAAGGATATAAAATTAAGATATAACCTATCTAATGAAAATACTAAATTTGGTTATTATTCTTTATGTAAAAAAATATTTTGTTATTTATTTTTAATTAAAAAAGAAGACATTGGTAAAAGTTATTGCGTAGCATACAAAAAAAATGTCGTTTATTACGTTTTTCGTTTAGAAAGTTGTTTAAAATTAACCGTTTAGCAAAAAATAAGTTGGATCGCAATCATGTTGTTGACAATAACAGTAAAAAATAGCAAAAATGTTAAAAAAAATCAGAGAAAAGATACCATGGATTTAAATAAATGAAATATAAATAAATGGAAAAAAAAAGGAAAAAAGAGTAGTATAACAGAAAATTTAAAAAAAGAAAGAAAAAGTTTTTTTTTCTTATCTTTTTTCTTTATTTATCCGGTTTTTATTGCTTATTTTGTTGTTATTATTATCTGTTAGTTTTGTTTTTTTGATTTTATTGTGCTGTTATTTTTTATTATCTTAGTTTTTCTTATTTAACTGAAGTTGTCAGTCATTTTAATTTATGCCTGAATTCTTTTTTTTGCTAATTTAATATTCTTCTAATATACTAATCACTTTAATTTTCTCTTTTGTTACTTTTAATGGTTTATATAAATATTTTTGGCTTTATGAATTATAATAATTAAAAAAAATACTTCTCTTTTTTACAATTTTTTTTTATTTTTGAAATTGTGTTTTCTTTTTTTTAAGCCACTTTAAAAAAAAGTTATCAGTTTGGTTAATTTCCTGTGTATGATCCTTTATGATATTTGCTGATTTTAAACTAATTTTAACCATTTTTTGTTGTTGGGTCGGTTATGCTTTGAAAGTAATTTAAAAGTTTTTTATTAAATACGTTATATTCTTTAAAATCAAACAATTTAGTTTTAAAACAAAAAAAATATATTTTTATGCATAAAATAATGGATGATTGTTTAAATAAAACGATACCGTTTAAATTTGAAGAACAAAAGTTTTTTTTTCTTAAAGATGGAAATTAGGCATTATTTATTAAATAAAATATTACGATCAAATATTTATTATTAGTTGATTTGTTTAAAAAAAATTTAAATTAATTAGGATAAAATGTTTATTTTCGGTTTTTTCGTCATTATTTTTAAAAGAAAAATATGTGACACATATCTAGAAAATTAGCATTTTGCTACGCAATTTGCGCTACTAGTAGTAGAAAATTTGCGGAAATAAAACTGAATTATTAATAGTTATTAATTCGATGACTTGATTTTTATTTTTATTTTAAAGGTCACCAAATGCAAATGATTTTTTTGTGCTTTCTTTGCTATTATAATTTTTGTGTAAATGATCTCAGTTATGACTGCATTATAATCGTCATAAAATTATAAATACCCCCTACGCGCCCCCGCTTTTTATTAAATAATGCACTTATAACAACATTATGCCCCACGTCTAAACACATTAAAATCAAATTGACATAAACCAGTTTAAACAGTTGTAAAACACTTCGTTAAAATAAAGTTTTAATAGAGGTGTTCTATTAATGTTTTATAGCTGATATTCATTCAAGAAAAAATTCTAATCAAATTTAAAAAAGCGTACTTTGGTTTTTTTACTAATTTTAATTTTGTTTTTTTTTAAACATAAATTATATTGAAATATTGACATCTTTCGGATAAATTATATTATAAATTTAGTTATTTTTTTTATATTCTCAGAAGACAAAGAAATTTATTCCGATTTAGATTTTTTGTTAATTTTTTTCATAATTGGTTTTGATTTTGGCAATATTATTTCAGATTTTTTTTTCGAAATTTAATTTTACTTTGTCGCTTATTATATTTAACTTTTCTTTGAAATTATTTTTGTTTTATTTTTAGTGTGATGGTTAGTTACACTAATTTTTTCTAAAAATTAATTTTAGAGTTTTCTGTTAGATTTGACACATATTTATTTATTTTTTTAAATAATTTTACAACGAAAAACACATATTAGACTATTTTTAAACAAAAAAAAAATGTGATTTTTTTGTTTAAGTTTTAAATGTTGGAATTTTAAACTTTTTATAATAAAGGCCACAGGTTCACGTCAAAAACTTCTCCCAATTTTTTTTAGCAAATGTCTTTACAATTTAATAATTATTAAATTTTTTTTTAGACTACAGTATTTTTTTTTGCGCAACATTTAGTAAATTGTTTTTGCTTTTGCTGAAATAATATATTGTCTAAATTATTGTTATTTCAGTATAAAGCTAAACTTTACTACATTTTATTTCATTTTCTTGATTTTTATTATATTTGACAACATCTAGTGTCTTTTAAAATTTGTTTATAGAATAAGAAATAACAATTGAACTATTTGTAAAAGCAAAAAAATGTATATTTGTTTGTTGACTTGTTCATAAGTTTGATTATTTTTCCCAATTTTTTTTATAACTTTCTATAGTATTTGTAAATTATATTGATTGTAAACAACATAAATTTGATTATTATTAAGACAAATAGAAAAGAATTATAAAAATCTTATATATGATTTTTGAAAATTTTTTGGCAAATTTTTTTATTGCTTAATTGCTTAGTTTTTTTAGACCGTACAATATTTTTTAATTATTTAGCTATTTTTATTAATATTTGATTACGTTTATTTAGCTATTTATTATTGTCAAATAGGTCCAACAACCAAAAAACTAAATTTAGCATTATATAAAATTAAAAAAAATGCATATATATTGTCTTTGTCAAGTTTTTATATGGTTGATAGTTAATTCTACAAATTTTTATCTTTTTCTTTTAACTTTTAGTTTTTTTATTATATTTGACGTTCATTTGTTTATCAAGAATTTTTTTTTTACAAGAGGAAACATGTTATTGGGCTATTTGTAAAAACAAAACATCATAATTTATAGATTTGGTCAAGATAGTGTAATGTTTAACTTTCTTAATTTTTCCAATATTTCTCAATTCTTAGCTTTGACTATTTACAAAAGCAAAAAAAAAATACGTTAATATCTTTTCTATACTCTTTAAAACCATCTTTTTAGAAAAATGTCAATAATTTAAAAAAATAATAATATTTAAAGTTTTTGTCACATTTTTTTATTGCTAGTTTCTTATTAGACGTTATAATATTTTTTAGATTTTTTTGATTTATTTTTTTTAATATTTGATTACGTCTATTTAATTCTTTTTTTTTAAATAGATTACTGCCAATTTATGTTGATGAGTAAAAAGCACTTTTTAAATTTACCTTTGCTATTAGATTTGGCAACGCTTATTGATTGTTTTAAATTTTTTGAAATAATTTTGACAATTTAAAAGAGTAGTGTCATTGGTAATTTTTAGTTTTTAGATATTATTTGGTTTGTTGTTTCTTTATTTCGTATTTCAATGCTGATTTGTTTTTTTTTATTTTTTATCAAATTATATTAATAAACCAAATGTCTAATTTTATTTTACTAATTTCTATTATTTAAAATTATAGGTTATAATAGTATTTAGAAAAACATAAAAACAGCAAAATATTGACTGAGCTAAAGTAAAATACTTAAACAAATAGAAGTAAAAGGTCAATTTTGAAGAATTTTTAACAATAATAACAAATTGAAAATTTACTTTTATTTAACAAAAAAAAGACTTTACTCAAGGATGTGGTACTTTTATATAATCTGTAAATTCTTTAAGTATATTTGTTTAATTTAGCTTATTCTCTTATAGCCACATAACAAGAATAAAAAATGTTTTTTTTTGTTGAAACGTATTAGACACTTATGCATTATCATTTAGATAATATTATTTAAACAATCGTGATAAACTAAGCTTTTAATACAGAATTTAAAGATTTTGTATATTTAGGCTATAGGAAATAAAGGCCTAAATTTTGATATAATAAAATTCTAGAAGTTAACGTTATAATTTTTATTATTTAATTTGTCTGATATTATTATAATTCAATAAAAGTAATAAATTATATACAGGGTGTCTCAAAGATATACAATAAGGGTTCTACAATCTACAGCCATAACATTTTATTACAAAACTTTTCGGACCAACATTGTTTGACAAAATAATTCGCACATTGGGCATATGTCAGAGAAAATATTTTGGTTTTAAATTTTGAGTCATGACGTCACCGACAGTTGTTTTAAATGTTAACCCTATTTTTTCTGTCTTCTCTTTCTATTGTTGAAATGAAAATTTAAAAACTTTGATATTTTAAAATAAAATTTTTTAAAAAAAAAATTATTGGAAGTTGGAAAACATAAATTTTGTTACCGACAAAAACACAAAAAAAATCAAATCAAGTAGAAAAAAAAAACAACTCAATATTAGATTAGATTATATAAATTTCTTTTTTTTGAAAAAGAAAACACAATTCAAATCAAGTAGCTAACATTAAAAAAAGTGTCAATTTTTTAAAAATATTTTAGTTTAGCTACCTACTTTATTTGATTTGTGTTTTTGTCGATACTATAATTTATTTAAATATTTTTTTTTTAATTTTTTAGTGTAAAGTATAAAATAATTTATACTGTTATTTTGGTAATGGAAAAATTGTCAAAATTGCGAAAAAAATTATAAAAAATCTATCGATGATGTCATAACTCAAAATTGGCAACCAAAATAGTTTTTCTGACATTTGCTCAATGTGCGAATTATTCGAAGAACTTTTGTTCGAAAAGCTTTGTAATAAAATGTGCGGTTATGGCTGCAGAACCATAATTCCAGACCTTTGGAGCATCCTGTATAAAGAAAATGTAATTATTTACCATTTTTGACAATAATTAAATATTATTTATTGTTAATAGTGTTAATTTTTTATAATTCGATTATAATGTTTCTAATAAAAATAAGTAATACCGATCTTCTTGAAAAAAACAATTGTTAAAGATATTAAATAAAACAAAAATTAATAAGAAAATTAAAATATAAATTCATATATGTAATTTTCCGTGTGGAACTGCTTTTTTTTTCATTAGACAACTTTCTCAGAAGAATGCTTTAACAAGTTAGAGTTTGTAAACATAAAAATAATAATAAAAAGTACAATAATATACAGACAAGAAAAAGTAGCAATAAACAATTAAATGGATTGTGATCATGCAAGTGCGAAACATATAACATAAAACAAACACAACATAAAACCTGCCAATAGCATGAAGAATAAAAAAAAAATATTAAGAAAATTATTCTGTAAAAATAAAACGTAAAATTAAATTTTCTAGAAACATATTGAAAAAATTGATGTGAGTTGACATAATTATAAATAGCAAAAGTAATTCAAATAAATGCAATTTAAAAAAAGTGATGATTCTTGTTTTAAAAATTATTTGTTTTTTTTAAGTAAATATAAGAAATCTTAGAAAATAGGTAGAAATGTAAAAAAATAATGAAAAATAATTTGAGAAATAGCCAAGCTAAAAAGAAAAACAAAATTTGAAAATGTTACAAGAAAACAATAGGAAAGTAAAAAAAACAAAAAAAGAAAAAAAAGATTGACTATGTAGGCTAATATAAAATGCAATAATTGTAATTATTTATAATTTAATTTTTATAGAAAATATTACAAGCTTTTTAATAAATTAAAATTGAAATTGAAAAAAGTTTTAATTATATTTTATGAAACTTTATTTAAAAAGTTTTTATGCTATCAACAAAAAATTATATTATAAACTTTTAAAAATAAAAATAAATAACAATAATGTCTCGAGTGCATGTCAAACTGTCGAAAATTTAATTTTTTTTTTAATTTGGAAAGCGCCAAAAAATTTGTGAAACAATTGACGTGCACGAGAGGATAATTAAGCAAATTATATTATGTCTTGAGAAAAAATTTAATGATTCAAACAACTGAAATCTAAAATGAAACAAATGATGTTTTTATTGAGACTTAACTGAAAAATATAAATAAATTTAAGAAGTGATTGTTATTGACTTCCAAAATATTAAAAAGCTATAAAAATGTAATTTAATAAATTTTTAATTAATAATTGCAATTTTTTTTGTCACACGCTGAGTCGTAATAGCTTTGCAAAACATTATTAATAATGAATCTCTCATAATTGTCAAATAATTTTGCAAACAACATTTATAAAAAATAATACTATTTACAAACTTGTAATAAATAATGAGTTTCTGTTAGGAATTGTACATTTTAGCAAAACAAAGGCATTTAAGTAGTTTAAACAGTTTATGGTAAAAACAGGTGACAGGTGGTGTTCAATGTGGTACAATATATCAATATTTATCAAAAATTCCAGATTTAAATTAAAATATTACCAAATTTTATATCGATTGATTATAAATTTTAATAATTATTGATACCATTATGTTGCTAATCTTAAAATAACAAAATAATTGGTTCATTGATTGTAGATAATGATAAAATAATTTGATACTTCAATAAATTTCTACCGTCATATTTTTTGAATCATATTTTTATTATAGATTAAAGTCAAAAATATCATTATTATTATTTAAAAATTGCATAATAATTTAAAATTAATAAAAAAAACAGACCGGATCAATTAATTAAATTCAAAGCCCACAATTCGTTCAACATAAATATGACTTCATCATTGAAATTTTTTTTACCGAAAAAAAAAATTCTAAAAATAATCAATGATGAGGGGCTCAATAAATCTGTGATTTTCTTATCAAAAAAAAATTTTAAAAATTTATTATTGTGATTGTACATACCGTATCTTGTTGTATTTTTAAGGTCAGTACACAAAGTTATGTTGTAGTCGTCGTCGGCCCCAAAAGTTCAACTGACAGTTATTATAATCTGAAGCACGATAGAATAAAAGTAGCAGATTGTCTAGGTATAGGTGGGGATAAACATTATTATTCTTCATTTGTTTTTTCATAAATTAATGACTATCTTTAATTCCAAGGTAAAATGTGCACTATTTAAAAATTTTAAAAAAAATTATAATATGTAAAAAAATTTTTTGGTAATTTTAGACGTGCGTAATTTTTTTGGGTTGTTATTTAATAAATTAACATCCTCCATAAGTCATCCTACTCTTCCTTTCTCTGATGGACAGGAATAGAAACTTGTTAGAATCTATTAGGATAAAGTGCTACAAATTGGATGCTATTGCAATTCTAAACAAATAAAAATAAAGAATTAGATTTGGCAAATTTGGCACTTTTTGCTATTGTTGTGACAGTTTTTACGATTTGCTGACTCAAAAGTTGGCATTTAATATTTATAAAATTGAGAGAAATCTTTTGTGTTCTAAGAATATAGTAATTTGGCATCGATAGGAGATTTACAAAAAATAGATTAAAATCGTTGAAAAGACGAATATCGCAATAATATAATTATATTAAATAATAATTAAAATTATTTATATTTATTTATACTTTTTTTTCTTGTCATACATTTATTATTTTTAGTATTAAAGCAAAAAAAGATTAATCTTGAAAAATTTTTCAAATTAAAATTTTGATAGACTTAGAGTGGGTTTCTATAAACCCACCCTAAGTTAGTAGAATTAAATATTTATTTAAAATTAAATTTAATTTGTTACGGGATTGGTCGAATTTTCAAGAACAACCAATCAAATATCTTGATTTTTAAATTAATGGCATTTAATTTAATTTTTGATTAATTTTCTTTTTGTAAACTTACCCTTAGTAGGTACTTTTTGACAATATTCCAAATTATTTATATAAAATTAATGTTTTTTTCAAGCCACATATACCTAATCAAAAAAACTTTTTTATAATACAAAATAACTAATATTAATAATAATATAAAAAAACTAAACTTTATTATTAAGAAAAAACCTTATATTTGAAATTAAATTAAAATTAACAATAATTTACTTTTTTTTTAAGTTTTTACTATATTTACTTTGTTTTTGTTTTTTTTACCATTTTTATTTATTTTAACATTTTTTGTCATAATATTATTACTATTATTTACTTTTATTTATTTTTTTTTTTTAACTTACTTGTGTCTTTTGTTAAATATTGTGTTGTTTATTTTTCTAATCTATAAATCACCTATCTTTTCTTGTTTTTTTTTTTAATCAAAACTAGTTTTTTTATTTACGTATTTTCTAGTCATTTCTTCATCTCATGTTCTCGTAATGTTTTGTTTTTACAGTGGCGACTTTTTTTTTTCAATACATTTTTATATTATTGTAGATAAAGTTAATGTTATTTTTTTTTATAGATGGCCTAAACAACAACCTAAAATGTTATTTTATCAAAAATAAGATTAATCGTACTAAACTTCTAAATTTTATATTCAAAATTCGCACACTTTTGAGACCAGAACAGTAATTTTTTAATAATGTAAGTGACATATTGTTTGAAATTTATATTAATAAATATTAATAAAAATATATGTTTTAAAACTAGAATTATAATAACAATAATATATGTGTAATTGTTAAATGTGTATTCTAGTTAATTACAATTTATTGTAATTTATGTGATTATGAACACATTTTTTTTTGTTTATAATACTTAATTAAAATTGAGTATTTAACATTTCTAATAATTATGAGCAATTTTCGCCTTTTAGAGTTTATTAATTTTTATTCAGTTTGTTTAAGCTGTTTAGTCATATTTATTCACAATATAAATTAATAAAAAATATAAATAATAAAAAAGACAAAAATAAATAATGTGGATTTTACTATTATAAAAATCTTCTAATTGAACAAATTAGAATAAAAGTATTATACAACTTTTTTTTTTTTTTCTGTTATTGTTATTTTGTTAATGTTAGTTTTTTTTATGTTTCTTTATTTATTTACTTTATCTTTATTTTTACTGTTTTTCTTGTTATACATTTATTATTTTTAGCTTTTATTGGATATTTTCTGATTTCTTTAACAGGATTGTGTTCTCATATATTTTTGTCATATACTGTATCGTTTCTTTCTCTATTCTACAGAGTTTTTTTTCTAACTAAAATCTGTTTTTTTTTATTTACTTATATGTAAATAAATCTAATCATATTTACTAGTATATTTATGTTATATTTCTATTTTATATATTATATATATATTTACTAATCTAGTCATCATCTTTATCACATTCTCTCTTAATTTTTTTCAACTACCTACTGCAACTGGTTTTACTTTTTTTTTATTTTGATGTAGCTAAAACTTCCAATTTTTTGTATATTTATAGCTTTGGTTTTTATAGCTTTTGTTTCTCTGCTTTATTTTTTTGAACTATATTTTTAAGTTATAATATTTTTTTTATTTTGAAGTTGCAATAATTTTTATTTAATAATAAATTAATGTTTAAGCTTCATTTGTTTTATTTTCTAAAATACTATTTTGTGTTTTGTTTTTCGTTATTCAAAATAAAATTATAGTTATTGAAAAAAACATTAAATTAAATAAAAATAAAAATTAAATTGAAATTTAAAATTACAACTAGATATATGTATCAAAATGCTTCTTTTATAAATAATAATAAAAATTACATGTTCTAGTTTGAAACAAACAAAAATAAAACAACCACACTTTTAAACCATTTTTCGAAAACAATAATGCTATATGATAATTTATTGTTTTTTGAACACTTTTTTATTTAATAATTTAATAAGATAATTAAGCAGATAGAGCATTTTGGTAAAGAGAAATCATTCTGTATAATCAAAATTCTATTACATAATTTGAATTTTAATAAAAAATAAATAAATAATTTGAAATTGATTATCGAAAAGATTCTAAATTTAACAAATTTGGTTAAAAATGATATGCTTTTCGATTTTATTTTTTCGTTTATTTACTATTTACTTTATCTTTACTCTTTTTTATTATTTTTAATTATTTTAATTTATTCCTTTATTATGTATTATTATTTTCTACTTGTATTTAATTTTAATCGTCTTTTTTAACTATTTTATGTTTTCAGATTCTTTTGTTATTGTATATTCTCTCGTCTCTATCTTATTTCTACAGATTCTTTTCTTCGATTTTTGTGATCAAAAATTGTTTTTTTATTTTTATGTACTTACTTTTTATTCACATCTAGTCATTATTTTTTATCTCATTCTCGCTTAATTTTTTTTTATTATTAAGCTTGTATATACTCTGACACATAGTTTAAATGTTTAATTTTTTTAGATGTTTGTAGGCTGTTTTTTTTTGTTTTTTTTTAACCTGAATTTTTTTAATTTAAATTATTTTTTGTTTCAGTTTAATTTAACGTTATTTAATCACGTTTAACAACAGCACAAAAATTGTATTTTATCAAGAATGAGATTAATAATATTGCATTTTGAATTTTTTTGTTGAATTTTTGTAGATCTAACATTTTTTGGCATTTATGATGTTAGACTAGATAAAATATTAATTATTTAAATTAGAATTATGCTTTCTAATACTTGTAATATATATAATAACAATAACTTAGGTCATAAATAAATGTTTAAACTAATTAATTACACTATTTTCGTAATGTATGTAGATTAAGTTTTCTAAAATTTTTTTTTTATTTATAATGATTATTTATTTTATAAATTTTAGGGTGTATTTAGAAAAAGTATATTAAACTGAAATTAACGTAATTGCAATTAAATTCCAAATCAGATTGTTTGATTGGTTGCTCTTGCAAATTCAACCAATCACGTAACGAATTAAGTTTAATTATAATTAAATATTCAATTCGGCTATTATAAGTCTGCTCCTAATGTTCCAAAATTTCAATAATTTTTTTTGAAATCAAATTGTAATTTTTTAGACTATCAGTATAATTAACATAAAATAATTAAAATAATTTTATTTTAAATAAATACCTATAAAGATAAAAACCAAAATTATATAATTATGATTATATAATTTTATGTAATTATGATTATATATATTATTTGTCAAAATATTTAAATTTGGCAAGCTGGAACCAAAATTATACACAATCTTTTTCTTATTTTATTTTTGTTTTTTTCTTATTCATCTTGTTTTTAGTCTTTTCATCATTTTAATCTACTCTAATACTTTTCTATCCATATTTATTATTATTTCTCACTGACCATTTTTTTTCAATTTTCTCGTTATATATGTTATATTGTTTCTTTTTCTATTCACTACATTATCTATTATTTTTTTGTATTTTTTTAAGCCAAAAATTGATTTTTAATCATCCAAATCTAGCTATCGTTTTTTGTATTTTGTTTTACTGATTTTTTGCGTTTGCTTTTGTGTTATTCAGCTTTAATATGTCTTGTTTATTTTTTTTGTTTTGTTGTAGATGACAGTAGATTTTGCTATCTTTCTAGTGGATTTAAATTGTTTTTTTAGCTAAACAATTTTGTTGTTTTTTTGACCAATTTTCGCAATTCTCTTGTTGTGTAAGATATGATCTATTGTTAATTTCTATATTTAATGCATTATCTTTTTTTTCTATTTAGCTAAAACTTCTTTTAGCTATTATTTTTTGTACTTCGCTTTCCTTTTTTATGTTTTGCGTCGGTTTTTGTGTTATTTAGCTTTAATATGTTTTGATTATCTACTTTTTTTTGTTTTGCCGTTGTTGACAATAGGTTTGTTATCTTTCTAGTGGCATTTCAATTGTTTTTTCAACTAAACAATTTTGTTTTTCTTAGATATTTAGAACTAATTTTTTGTTTTCTTCTCAATTTTTTTTTTATTTATCTTGATTTTTTTTTATTGAACAATTTTTGCAATTTTTTTGTTATATAATACATATATGCTCTATTGCTAATTTGTCTATTCAATGCATTATCTATTTGTTTTTTGTAGTTGTTTAGCTAAAACTATTTTTTTTTATTTACAGAATTAAATCTAGCTACCATTTTTTGCACTTTGCTTTACTTTTTTGCGTACTGCGTCTGTTTTTGTGTTATTCAGTTTTAATATGTCTTAATACTCTACTTTATTTTGTTTTGTTGTTGTTGACAATAGGTTTTGCCATCTTTCTACTAGCATTTTGATTGTTTTTTTAATTAAAGAATTTTGTTGTTTTTTTTAAATATTCAGCTTTATTTTTTTTACGTGTTTGGTTCTTTTTTTTTTCTGTGAAAGCTTTGAATCTTATATTGTTGTTGTCTTTTCAAAGATAGCTTTTTTTATCTTAATTTTTGTTTTTTTGTTTTGCATGCTATAATTAAATATTTAATTCGGCTACTATAAACCTAACCCTAATGTTAAAAATTTTTATTATTTTTACTAGTTGTTTGTTTAAATTATAAATAATATTAACTTATTTATAATATAAAATTATTAGTAAGGTAAAAACTAAAATTATATAAAGATGAAGTTCATGAATCAAAATATTTAAATGTGACAAGCTGAATCAATTATACAATTATCAATTATATATCTTTTTCTTATTTTTTTTTTAATAATTTTTTTATCTTATTCTTTATTTATTTACTTTGTTTTTAGCCTCTTTTCTCATTTTTATTATATTTCTATTTTTCCCACTGACCAATTTTCTCAACTCTTTTTATTTTTCTAGTTAAAGATTTTTTTTTTTCAAATACATATCTAAATCTAGCCATTATTTTTTGTGTACCGCGTCTGCGGCTGTGCTATCCAGCTTTAATATGTCTTGATTATCTTCTTTGTTTTTGTTGTTGACAGTAGGCGCGGCTATCTTTCTAGTGGCATTTCAATTGTTTTCAATTCTCTATTTTTTTTTATTTATTTACTTTGTTTTTAGCTTTTTTTCTTATTTTTATTATAACACTTTTCTATTTTTTCTCCCTGATCAATTCTCTCAATTTTTTTTATTTTTCTAGTTAAAAATTGTTTTTTTTTTATTTACATATCTAAATCTAGCCATTATTTTTTTTACTTTTTTTGTGTACTGCGTGTGCTGTGGTGTTATTCAGCTTTAATATGTCTTGATTACCTTTTTTTTTGTTGTTGACAGTAGGTGCTGCTATCTTTCTAGTGGCTTTTCAATTGTTTTCAATTCTCTATTTTTTTTATTTATTTACTTTGTTTTTAGTCTTTTTTCTTATTTTTATTATAACACTTTTCTATTTTTTCTCACTGACCAATTTTCTCAATTATTTTTATTTTTCTAGTTTAAAATAGTTTTTTTTATTTACATATCTAAATCTAGCCACTATTTTTTGTATTTTTTTTATTTTTTTTTGTGTACTGCGTCTGTTGTTGTGTTATTCAGCTTTAATATGTCTTAATCATTTTCTTTTTTTTTGTTGTTGACAGTAGGTGCTGCTATCTTTCTAGTGGCTTTTCAATTGTTTTCAATTCTCTATTTTTTTTATTTATTTACTTTGTTTTTAGTTTTTTTTCTTATTTTTATTATAACACTTTCTTATTTTTTCCTACTGACCAATTTTCTCAATTCTTTTTATTTTTCTAGTTAAAGATGGTTTTTTTTTTAATTACATATCTAAATCTAGCCATTATTTTTTGTGTACTGCGTCTGCTGTTGTGTTATTCAGCTTTATTATGTCTTGATTATCTTTTTTTTTTGTTGTTGACAGTAGGTGCTGCGATCTTTCTAGTGGCATTTCCATTTCAATTGTTTTCAATTCTTTATTTTTTTTATTTATTTACTTTGATTTTAGTTTTTTTTTTAATTTTTATTATAACACTTTTCTATTTTTTCCCACTGACTAATTTTCTCATTTATTTTTCTAGTTAAAAATTGTCTTTTTTTATTTACATATCTAAATCTATCTATTATTTTTTGTATTTTTTTTTTACTTTTTATGTGTACTGCGTCTGCTTTTGTGTTATTCAGTTTTAATATGTCTTGATTATCTTCTTTTTTTTTTGTTGTTGACAGTAGGTGCTGCTATCTTTCTAGTGGCATTTCAATTGTTTTCAATTCTTTATTTTTTTTATTTATTTACTTTGTTTTTAGTCTTTCTTCTTATTTTTATTATAACAGTTTCTTATTTTTTCCCACTGATCAATTTTCTCAATTCTTTTTATTTTTCTAGTTAAAAATTGTTTTTGTTTTTATTTACATATCTAAATCTAGCCATTATTTTTTGTATATTTTTTTTACTTTTTTTGTATACTGCGTCTGCTGTTGTGTTATTCAGCTTTATTATGTCTTGATTATGTTCTTTTTTTTTGTTGTTAGCAGTAGGTGCTGCTATCTTTCTAGTGGCATTTCAATTGTTTTCAATTCTCTATTTTTTTTATTTATTTTTTTTGTTTTTAGTCTTTTTTTAATTTTTATTATAACACTTTTCTATTTTTTTCCACTGACCAATTTTCCCAATTTTTTTTATTTTTCTAGCTAGAAATAGTTTTTTTTTATTTACATATCTAAATCTAGCCATTATTTTTTGTGTACTGCATCTGCTGTTGTGTTATTCAGCTTTAATATGTCTTGATTATCTTCTTTTTTTTTGTTGTTGACAGTAGGTGCTGCTATCTTTCTAGTGCCATTTCAATTGTTTTTTTAACTAAAGAATTTTGATGTTTTTTAGATATTTGCCACTTGGTGTAGCTTTATTTTTTATTGTTTTTTTTTTGATGAGGTTTTCAACGTTACATCACTTTTTTTGTTTTTTATATTGTTGTTTCTACTTGTCTTCTATATGGCAGTCTTTTTTATCCTAATTCTTTAATCTTTTTTTTGTTTTAATGTTGTTCTGTATGATTTTGATGTAATGAATTTGTTGTTTCAAATAGTTTGTCTTGGGCAATACTAATTCTGTTCTTGAGCCGGGTTTTTTTTATATTTTAGTTCTTGATACAGACTAACAATATTTTTGGTAATTTGGCTGAAATCTATTTTTTTTAAATTTTTTGCAAGTTTGATTAAGAAAAATAATTTATCTAGTGATGATACGGATACGGCATATCATAGATTATCAAGTGATAACGAAATGACGTAAGTTATAGTGACATCACTCTAAATAAGTACATAGTCCAAATAACCTTCTTTATTATTAAATATTAAAAGAATTAATAAACAACCATGCCACATTCTAAACTGATTCGAGACATTGCTTCTTTTTCAAAACATTTGAAAACATTAAAAGGTTTTGACAAGCCTCTACAGCAGGTATTTATTTGTTACTTTTATTTATTTAGATTTATAAAGAATTTTAGCTAAAAGTTCTGTCAATTGGTGATGGGAATTTGAAAGGTGAGATTAAAGTGAGTGAAGAACATACGAACCCCATGGGTACTTTACATGGGGGTTTTTCTGCTCTATTAGTGGATGGTGTGTCATCGTCTGCTTTGAGGTCACTTATTCCAGGACCTTTTGTATCAGTAGACATCCATATGTCGTATATGTTTAAAGAATTGCCTGAATTTTGATTTTTATTAAATTTTTTAGATTTCTTAAAAGTGGTAAAGTCGGAGATGAATTGGTAATTGATGTACAAACTGTACGTTGTGGAAAAACTTTAGCATTTTTGGAAGTATTTATTAAGAATAAAGCGACAGGAGATTTACTTTTGAAAGGCAGTCACACGATATATCGTATTCCTTCAAAAAAATGACGATTTTTAAGTTTAAATACTCAAAGAATTTGATATTTGTTATCAATAACAAAAGTTTTTGATTTATATGTATGCAATTTTTGATTTTAGTAAAAACGTCGTCAACATATCGAAGTCATTAGATTTTGAAACTGGTACAGTACCTTGGTTTCAAACATTTTTATAGATATTAAGTTTAATGAAAAGACATAAATATATAAAGCAAATCTAAAAATCTATATATATAAAAGAAAGTCGTGTTTGTTACAACACTTATAACTCGAGAACGGCTGGACCGATTGCTATGGTTTTTGATTTGTTGGATTTGTTTCCGTCCCGAATAGCAGAATACATCTTAAAATCAATCAAAACTCGATATGTGTAATGAATACTTAATCATTTCAATAGAAGATGCTGATTTGTTTATTACATGTCAAACATTTGTTGTCCAATCCTGTCAAATAGTGTAACAACTATTTTTTTTTTGAAGCTTATGGCCTGGTTGCTGAGACCTTTAAGCCACAACTTTATTTTTTTCTGAAGACATCATGTGTGCGTTCAGAAATTTATTTTTTGTAAAATGTCTACAAAGTTCAGGTACTGTTATATTTGTTTTTAATTCCCGAAAATAATACCTAAGATTTATTCTACAGTAAAAACATAAAATCATCGGAAAGGAACGCAATTTAGGGAATAAAAAATCAGTTGGGAAAGGTTATAAGATTAAGGAAAAAAATCTACAGGTTAACAAAAGTGTCTTTTTATAGGTTGTCTATGATTTTTCTTGATAAGCTATTCATACGTCGTGGTTATATACTCTTTGAGCTATTGTCTATGTCTCGAAAGTTCAGGCACTGTTATTATATTTGGTGGTTTTATGCGAGTGCACATTTTAATAACAATGCCGCGTCCTAGAAGATCTAATCTTTCCCAGCGAAGCCGTAATGCAATTAGGCAACGGAATATCGCGAGTCAATTATCTGCGAGAAATTGCACGCGTCGATACTTAAAGGAAAATTTAAAGATGAGGAAGTTCTTATTCCAAGGATTTCGATGATCCCAACGGATATGCCTTTTGAGTTTAAACGAATTCAATTCCCGATTCGTCTTGCCTCGCCATGACGATCAACAAATCATAGGGCCAATCCTTGACTATTTGTGGCCTCAATCTAGAAAATGCATGTTTTTCTCATGGTCAATTGTACGTGGCATGCTCACGTGTCGGCAAACCATCCGCTTTATTTGTTCTTGCGCCTGACCAAAAAACAAAGAATGTCGTTTACCACAAAGTGCTTGAATGAAAATCCTATTAATGAATTAATCAGAGTTTTATTTTTTTTTCCCAATCTGCACAACATAGTTTTCAATCATTTTTTTCTGACATGAGTTTGAAGTACTTAATTATTATTTTTTATTTTTATTCTCATTCTGTATGTATGTTTACATTATCATTCATCATAATAAAATACTTTTTTGTTTCTATCTATATAAATATATTATTTTGTATCATTGTTTTACGTTCATCAAAGTCTAAATTAGTTCAGCTAAAAAGTAACACGACATTCATTGACGGTTAGGCGGTACGAAGTTCGCCGGGTCAGCTAGTTATTTAATAAAATTATGAAAATATTATGCTCTACTGCTGAGAGCTAACGAGCTCAAAAACTGTTTTTTATTTTCTCACTCTTTGTTTTGTTTTCTCTTTGTCGGTTTTTTTTTAATCTTCGATTTTCTTCAACAAGAAATAAAGTGTATGGAAAGTGACCGAACCGAAAATTAGAGAGTTTGCAGGCAACCTGACAGAAGTAGCTAAATATGAGCAAGAGCTGATAATAAAATAAAAAGTGTGATAAAAAAATAGAAACACTTAAATGGTGGTGTACGAAAACAAAATAAATGCTGTTTATTATTCCTAACACTTACTTCAAGGTGATTTGATAAGCTTTTTTTTGGTTATGACATGATTTTATTTATTTTTCAAAATTGTGAGTGGCTTTTTTTTTCAAAAATATTTAATATTGTCTAAAACAAATATTAGTTTTTTACATTGACGTGATAAGGTACATTATCAATTGAAAAATTTGATAAAAGTTAGTGTAATTTATTGCACGGTTTTGTGAATAGAGTGTTATTAGTTGTATAAAAAGGAGATAACATATAATGACGTAGCATAGTTAGGTCACTTTAAAAGTACAAAGTTTAAATATTTCACACAATTATTATATAAACATGTTTTTTGATAAACTGGTTAAAGATGCAGCTTCTTTAACAAAATTGTTGAAACCTGTAAAGGGCTTTGACACACCTTTACAGAAGGTATAAATTTATTATTATTTTTGTTTATATTGACTGAATTATATTTACTTTAGCTTAAAATTTTATCTGTGGATAATGGAAATTTACAAGCTGAGATTAAAGTGACTGAAGAGCACACCAACCCCATGGGTACTTTACATGGGGCATTTTCTGCTCTATTGGTAGATTCTGTGTCATCTTTTGCGCTAATGTCTAAAGTTGTAGGTCCTCATGTATCAGTAGACATCCATATGTCGTATGTGTACAAAAAGTTGTTTTATTTTTGTTTTTTACGAAATTTTTTAGGTTTCTCAAAAGTGCTAAAGTTGGGGAAGATTTGCTAATTGATGTACAAACTGTACGCTGTGGGAAAACTTTAGCGTTTTTGGATGTGTTTATTAAAAATAAAGCTACTGGGGATCTTTTAGTCAAAGGCAGTCACACTAAATATATCCTTTCGCAGCAAAAATAACATTTTAGTATTGTTGTGTAAGATTTGATTTAATGTAAAACTTTGTGTTCTTGAGGAAAAGTTTATATTGGAGAAATGGGAGGTTATAATATTAAATGGTTTATAATTTTAGGCTTCTAGTTTTTATTGGCTGAATAGATACCATTTAGTTATAAAATCATAACAAAAAAAATAAAATTTGTTTACGTATACTTTTTATTTTGTTTATTCTACCAGTTGATTCAAAAAAAAAATATTTTTTTTGTTTTGCTTGTGTTCTTGAGGAAAAGTTTATATTGGTGAAACAAGAGGTTATAATATTAAGTTTGACTATAAATGATTTATGCCACAAATTAAAATATTTTTTAATCTGTAAGTCAAGTTTTTTCTATAACAGAAAAAATTGTAAAACATTTAAAAAATTTGTTTACGTATACTTTTTATTTTGTTTTTTCTACCACTTGATTGAAAACAGAATTAATTTTTTTGTTTTATTTGTGTTCTTGAGGAAAAGTTTATATTGGTGAAACAAGAGGTTATAATATTAAGTTTGACTATAAATGATTTATGCCACAAATTAATTTTTTTTAATCTGAAAGTCAAGTTTTTCCTATAACAGAAAAAATTGTAAAACATTTAAAAAATTTGTTTACGTATACTTTTTATTTTGTTTATTCTACCACTTGATTGAAAACAAAATATGTTTTTTTGTTTTATTTGTGTTCTTGAGGAAAAGTTTATATTGGTGAAACAAGAGGTTATAATATTAAGTTTGACTATAAATGATTTATGCCAAAAATTAAAATCTTTTTTAATCTGTAAGTCAAGTTTTTTCTATAACAGAAAAATTGTAAAACATTTAAAAAATTTTGTTTACGTATACCTTTTATTTTGTTTATTCTACCACTTGATTGAAAACAAAATTAATTTTTTTGTTTTACTTGTGTTCTTGAGGAAAAGTTTACATTGGTGAAACAAGAGATTATAATATTAAGTTTTACTATAAATGATTTATGTCACAAATTGATTTTTTTTTAATCTGAAAGTCAAGTTTTTTCTATAACAGAAAAAATTGTAAAACATTTCAAAAAATTTGTTTACGTATACTTTTTATTTTGTTTATTCTACCACTTGATTGAAAACAAAATTAATTTTTTTGTTTTTTTTTTGTTCTTGAGGAAAAGTTTATATTGGTGAAACAAGAGGTTATAATATTAAGTTTGACTATAAATGATTTATGTCACAAATAAAATTTTTTTATAATCTGTAAGTCAAGTTTTTTCTATAACAGAAAAAATTGTAAAACATCTGAAAATTTTGTTTTCGTATACTGTTTATTTTGTTTCTTCTACCACTTGGTTGAAAACAAAATTAATTTTTTTGTTTTACTTGTGTTCTTGAGGAAAAGTTTATATTGGTGAAACAAGAGGCTATAATATTAAGTTTGATTATAAATGATTTATGCCACAAATTAAAATCTTTTTTAAACTAAAAGTCAAGTTTTTTCTATAACAGAAAAAATTGTAAAACATTTAAAAAATTTTTGTTTACATATACTTTTTATTTTGTTTATTCTACCACTTGATTGAAAAAAAAAATAATTTTTTTGTTTTATTTGTGTTCTTGAGGAAAAGTTTATATTGGTGAAACAAGAGGTTATAATATTAAGTTTGACTATAAATGATTTATGCCACAAATTGATTTTTTTTTAATCTGAAAGTCAAGTTTTTCCTATAACAGAAAAAATTGTAAACATCTAAAAAAATTTGTTTACGTATACTTTTTATTTTGTTTATTCTACCACTTGATTGAAAACCAAATTAATTTTTTTGTTTTACTTGTGTTCTTGAGGAAAAGTTTATATTGGCGAAACAAGAGGTTATAATATTAAGTTTGACTATAAATGATTTATGCCACAAATTAAAATATTTTTTAATCTGTAAGTCAAGTTTTTTCTATAACAGAAAAATTGTAAAACATTTAAAAAATTTTGTTTACGTATACCTTTTATTTTGTTTATTCTACCACTTGATTGAAAACAAAATTAATTTTTTTGTTTTACTTGTGTTCTTGAGGAAAAGTTTATATTGGTGTAAAAAGAGGTTATAATATTAAGTTTGACTATAAATGATTTATGCCACAAATTAAAATCTTTTTTAATCTGAAAGTCAAGTTTTTTCTATGACAGAAAAAATTGTAAAACTTTTAAAAAAATTTGTTTACGTACACTTTTATTTTGTTTATTCTACCACTTGATTCAAAAAAAATATATTTTTTTTGTTTTATTGGTGTTCTTGAGGAAAAGTTTATATTGGTGAAACAAGAGGTTATAATATTAAGTTTGACTATAAATGATTTATGCCACAAATTAAAATCTTTTTTAATCTTTAAGTCAAGTTTTTTCTATAACAGAAAAAATTGTATAACATTTAAAAAATTTTGTTTACGTATATTTTTTATTTTGTTTTTTCTACCACTTGATTGAAAAAAAAAATTAATTTTTTTGTTTTACTTGTGTTCTTGAGGAAAAGTTTATATTGGTGTAAAAAGAGGTTATAATATTAAGTTTGATTATAAATGATTTATCCACAAATTATTTTATTTTTAATTTGTAAGTCAAGTTTTTCTTGACAGAAAAAATTGTAAAACATCTGAAAATTTTGTTTACGTTTAATTTTTATTTTGTTTCTTCTACCACTTGATTGAAAAAAAAAATTAATTTTTTTGTTTTACCAGTTTCCTTCTCCCTATTCAAAAGAGAAATTTTTCTTTAAAACTCAAATTTTTTATATAGATTTTTAGAAATATTTTCAATTTTGATTATTTTTGGAAAATTAAATACACTTAAATTTTCTAAAAATACTTTTATATTTACTAAGATTACAGGTCTAATTTTCATTGATACTATTAAAATCTAGTAAATTTCCTAAACAAAACATTATAAAAATAAGTATTGGGGGCGCTTGCACTACAGGCGAAAAAACCACAAATGGCTACTTATCCAAAACGTGTGCCATAAAGGATTTATGTAGACAAAAGCGTTTTATTTTATCGCTTTTTAATGATTCTAAACAATGGCTTTAATAAAATAAACCGTTCTATATAAGAATTTAAATCGAAATATTTAAATTTCATTTTTTTATTTAGTAATTTTACTGTCAATTGTCACCTATAAGGTAGAAAATGCCAAAGGCGATCTAAAAAAATAAAAAAAATTTTTTTACAGGGATTTAATTTTTAATTTATAAAATACCTACGAAAACATAATAAAAATTAATGTTTTTTTTTATAAAGTTAAGATATTATTATAGGGCGGGGCTTATGGTAGCTATGACTACAATAAGCAGTGACACAAGATAACGTTTAGTGGCGTCATCTATGCCGTCAATTGTGCAATAATTTTTAAACAAATTTTAAGCATCTAGCAAGAAACATAACTTCATTAAATTTGTATGTTTGTTATACTTTTTTCGAATTTAAGCTTATTAATGTTTTCAATTTGGTCTTAAAATACTCGGGCTCTTATAAATGTTTTTAATTTTTAAAAGTTGGTGTTGGTATACATAACTGTCAAAATTATTACGTCAATGTCATATACGGATTATTACTGTTATATCAATTCGTATTCATTTTAAAACAAGATTGTTTTGAAAAGTGGCTAGTGATTTAAATTAGTGACAAAGTGGCTTTAAGCAGAGCTGCAAAATTTTATTTGCTACCGAAATCTTGCTACATTTTGGATTGTTAGGCTATTGGATAATACATTTTTCGTTGTTGTTTGGTCAAGTTTACGAATTTCGGGAACAGCACATATCTGTTCTTTTTGTAATAATAGTTTTTTGTCAAAAATGACACAAATTATGTCAAACAGAAGCTTTTGAATTGAGTTTTAAATCAAATGGCTTGTTGCTAGTACCAACCGTTAGCAACAAATTTTTTTAAACTTAAAAATTTAATTTTTTTTTATATATAAAAAAAAGACGCAAATTTGAAAAATTAGGTTAAAGAAACATGTTTTATTGCGAATATTGGGGCAAGTGTTTCAAAACTAGTTCTTTAATATATTATTTTAGGGTTGTTATTGTTTACCTATTTTTTTCTTAATTACATATTTATACCTATATTACAGTTTAAATTTTTTTTAATTACGATAGTAATTATGCAGCGATTGTGTAGGTACTGTTATTTTTTGTATAAGATTGCGTCATAAAATAGATTTTAAGAAAAAGTAAATGTGATGTTGTCTTATTAGTCATATTTAATAAAAAAACAGAGTTTCTTTGAAACTATTTATTTATTTTGGTGCTTTTTTTAATCTTAGGGTGGTAACATTTAAATTGTAGGAAGTTCTTTTTGATTTTATTTAAACTCAGATAAATATTTTAAATTAAAATTTTTGTGTAATTTTTATTATTTTATTTTGTTTTGTTTATTTTAAGAGTTTATTGTGTAAAAAAATTTCTATTGTGTAATATACCTGCATTAGCAGAGTGTAATTTTTTTCTAATTTTAATTATTGAATTAAATTATTGGACATGGGCGCCAATACCAAGGGCCAAGAGTTTTTATTTTGGTGAGTTTTTAGTCATACTAACGTGATTTTGCTTCAGAGTCAACACCCAACCTCAAAGATACAGTGCTTCCAAGCAAACATGAGCCCTGAAAAATATGCGAACTAAATTAGAAACTCGAAAAGATGAGGTGCGGACTGCGCTGTGTACATTAAAGTTGAAGCGTCTTCAGGCCACGCTCCTCCAGAACTCACGTTTGCTTGGAAGCACTGTAGACGCTACTGTTAGAAATTGTAGGATGACGCTTTCTATTTTTTGCTTCAAGCTAATGCGAATTGAGAATCTATGTCATAATTTAGTATTGTAACAATTTTGTTTATTTTTTACTTGTTTATTATTGCTGTAACACTGAAATTTTTATATTTGTTTGCAAAATTGTAGTTTATTTAATAATTTATTTATTTTATCCAACTATTGAATTGGAAAAATATGTAATATTGATTGAATAAAAATATTTGAAAATTTTTTTGTTTATTTTTAATCCTGACATGTTTACAAAAACGTCTCAATTTCAATATCTATTTTGCCCTTCTGTGCTCCTGATACAAATTTTTAAATTTTTGTAAAAATAATTATTAAAATTTAAAGTTTTGTATTAGGATCACAGAAACGCAAAGAGGTCTTTTGGTGCTCCTGATATAAATTTTGAAATTAGGCAACTAACAATACATTTGGGTGTATAACAAGTTGCATAGTTTACAAAACATTCTGTGCTCCTGATACAAATTTTATATTTTTTTTAAAGAAGAGAAAAATTTTGTATTAAGATCATAGAAACGCAAAAAGGTCTTTTAGTCGCAAAACCTTTTTGCTTTTCTGTGCTCCTGATACAAATTTAAAAATTTTCAGAAAAATAATTAATAAAAATTAAAAATTTTGTATTAGGATAACAGAAACGCAAAGAGGTCTTTTAGTCGCAAAAGACCTTTTTGCTTTTCTGTGCTCCTGATACAAATTTAAAAATTTTTGGAAAAATAATTAATAAAATTTAAAATTTTGTATTAGGATAACAGAAACGCAAAGAGGTCTTTTAGTCGCAAAAGACCTTTCTGCTTTTCTGCGCTCCTGATACAAATTTAAAAATTTTTAGGAAAATAATTATTAAAAATTTAAAATTTGGTATTAGGATAACAGAAACGCAAAGAGGTCTTTTAGTCGCAAAAGACCTTTTTGCTTTTCTGCGCTCCTGATACAAATTTTAAAATTTTTGGAAAAATAATTAATAAAATTTAAAATTTTGTATTAGTATAACAGAAACGCAAAGAGGTCTTTTAGTTGCAAAAGACCTTTTTGCTTTTCTGTTCTCCTGATACAAATTTAAAAATTTTTAGGAAAATAATTATTAAAAATTAAAAATTTTGTATTAGGATAACAGAAACGCAAAGAGGTCTTTTAGTCGCAAAAGACCTTTTTGCTTTTCTGTGCTCCTGATACAAATTTTAAAATTTTTGGAAAAATAATTAATAAAATTTAAAATTTTGTATTAGTATAACAGAAACGCAAAGAGGTCTTTTAGTTGCAAAAGACCTTTTTGCTTTTCTGTTCTCCTGATACAAATTTAAAAATTTTTAGGAAAATAATTATTAAAAATTAAAAATTTTGTATTAGGATAACAGAAACGCAAAGAGGTCTTTTAGTCGCAAAAGACCTTTCTGCTTTTCTGCGCTCCTGATACAAATTTTAAAATTTTTGGAAAAATTATTATTAAAATTTAAAATTTGGTATTAGGATAACAGAAACGCAAAGAGGTCTTTTAGTCGCAAAAGACCTTTTTGCTTTTCTGTGCTCCTGATACAAATTTAAAAATTTTCAGAAAAATAATTAATAAAAATTAAAAATTTTGTATTAGGATAACAGAAACGCAAAGAGGTCTTTTAGTCGCAAAAGACCTTTTTGCTTTTCTGTGCTCCTGATACAAATTTAAAAATTTTTGGAAAAATAATTAATAAAAATTAAAAATTTTGTATTAGGATAACAGAAACGCAAAGAGGTCTTTTAGTTGCAAAAGACCTTTTTGCTTTTCTGTTCTCCTGATACAAATTTAAAAATTTTTAGGTAAATAATTATTAAAAATTAAAAATTTTGTATTAGGATAACAGAAACGCAAAGAGGTCTTTTAGTCGCAAAAGACCTTTCTGCTTTTCTGCGCTCCTGATACAAATTTAAAAATTTTCAGAAAAATAATTAATAAAAATTAAAAATTTTGTATTAGGATAACAGAAACGCAAAGAGGTCTTTTAGTCGCAAAAGACCTTTTTGCTTTTCTGTGCTCCTGATACAAATTTAAAAATTTTTGGAAAAATAATTAATAAAATTTAAAATTTTGTATTAGGATAACAGAAACGCAAAGAGGTCTTTTAGTTGCAAAAGACCTTTTTGCTTTTCTGTTCTCCTGATACAAATTTAAAAATTTTTAGGAAAATAATTATTAAAAATTAAAAATTTTGTATTAGGATAACAGAAACGCAAAGAGGTCTTTTAGTCGCAAAAGACCTTTCTGCTTTTCTGCGCTCCTGATACAAATTTTAAAATTTTTGGAAAAATTATTATTAAAATTTAAAATTTGGTATTAGGATAACAGAAACGCAAAGAGGTCTTTTAGTCGCAAAAGACCTTTTTGCTTTTCTGTGCTCCTGATACAAATTTTAAAAATGTTTAAAAAAATGATGGAGAAAATTTAAAATTTTGTATTAGGATCACAGAAACTCAAAGAGGTCTTTTGGTGCTCCTGATATAAATTTTGAAATTAGGCAACTAACAATACATTGGTGTGTATAACAAGTTGCATAGTTTACAAAACATTCTGTGCTCCTGATACTAATTTAAATAATTTCAGAAAAATAAATAATTAATAAAATTTAAAATTTTGTATTAGGATAACAGAAACGCAAAGAGGTCTTTTAGTCGCTAAAGACCTTTTTGCTTTTCTGTGCTCCTGATACAAATTTCAAAATTTTTGTAAAAATAATTAATAAAAATTAAAAAGTTTGTATTAGGATAACAGAAACGCAAAGAGGTCTTTTGACACTCCTGATATAAATTTTAAAAGTAGGCAACTAACAATACATTGGTGTGTATAACAAGTTGCATAGTTTACAAAACATTCTGTGCTTCTAATACAAATTAAATTTTTTTTTTTTGAAGAAAAGAAAAATTTTAAAATTTTGTATTAGGATCACAGAAACGAAAAGAGGTCTTTTAGTCGCAAAAACCTTTTTGCTTTTCTGTGCTCCTGTTACAAATTTTAAAATTTTTGTAAAAATAATTAATAAAAATTTTGTATTAGGATAACAGAAACGCAAAAAGGTCTTTTAGTCGCAAAAGACTTTCTTGCCTTTCTGTGCTCCTGATAGAAATTTAGAAGTTATGCAACTAACAATACATTAAAGTGTATAACAAGTTGCATACTATACAAAAACTGTGCTTCTGATAGAAATTTCAAAACTTTTGAAAGAAAAGCAAAGTTTAATTTTTTTTCACAGATAAAAGATGTGCTTCTGATAGAAATTTAGAAGTTAGGCAACCAACAATACACCGAAGTGTATGACAAACTGCATACTTTACAAGAATTCTGTGCTCTTAATACAAATTTAAAACTTTTTAAATAAATTAAAACTTTGATTTCTTAAACCTTTCAAACTAAGTTTGTAATATTATAACAACTAATAGAAGCACTTACTTTTAATGGATTTAAAGGAAATAAAACAAAATAAATTAGTTTAAACGCATTTATTATGATTTACAAATATATTATTATTATTATTTCTCTCTGGTTTTCATTTTTTAGTGTATAAGTCTTTACTTTTCTTCAACTCTGGTCTATAAATATCCTAAGCCACATTTTTTATTATAAATATCACATGACTCTTTTGCGGTTTCAGTAAACTTAGTAACTAATTTTTGACCGGCAAACTGCGCTTACATTAAACAATTTAAGAAACTTAACATTAAAATGTAGACAAAAAGAAATGTTTTGAAAGCTAATAATATTTGTTTTGCATCATTTCTATAAACTGAATTTTAGAATAATCATATAGAACGAAAAAACAACAGGATTGATAATAAACTAATAAACCAGCTCCTCGTAACCCCAGTATTCGTCACCAATCAAACACGAAAAGTTGATGATTTGTTTAAAAACTTCAAAATAGCATTTTTGACAAAAAAAAACCCAGTTCAAAAATAGTTCAAACCGGAAAAAAAAAATAAAAAAAATTAATTGACTATAGAAACGATAAATTAACCGTCCCTCCAGACCTTATATTGATATAATCTAGAAATATTATACCAGTATCAGTGAAAAATTACACCGTAGGTAAGATATTGCAAAGCCCTTTTGAAATTTTTAAACAGAACTTAATGTCTCACCCACAATGACTACAAACACATTTTAACTTTGTTCCTTTTCATTTAAGCTCTCCTCCTTAATTTGATTTTTCTTTTTTTCTTTATCTTCTGTTTGTTCAAATTTTCTTGTACGTTTTTTCTTAATGTTCTTATTTTTAATTTTATTCATATACTTTTCTTCTTCTTCATCCGGATCTAAACCTTCCATAATCCATTTTTTCCTTTTGTTTGTCATTTTTTTCTCATAAAAATCTTCTTCGTCTAATTTAATATAAGCTTCACTTTTCGTTACCGAAATTTGTGTAAAGATTTTGCCCACTTCTTTATCTGGAAAATAAAATGCATCTATTTATGAAAAAAACTGTATAAAAATAAACACCAAAAATAGATTACTCAGAAATTCAAGTAACTAATATCGTTAATAAAAAAAATAGACCAAGCTCAAGTGTCAAACAGTCATTGTTGACCATGCTGTATATAGAATTTAAAAATATTAAGATTTCATTTTCTTAATTATTAGCATGCTATATCAAAATCTCGCAAAAAAGTAACAAAACGTATAAAACTTGTAGAAATCATACGTAATTCGGTAATTCACTCAGTCCACGCAAGATGTCGCTTTGCCGATGTAAGCACCAAAGTCCCTAAATCAATCTTATTTGGTAACTTTGGCTAGCATATTGCCAACTATATTAAACCAATGATTATAGCAATTTCAAATCGCACTAAATTTTAGATCGCACTATAACATTTCTTTCGCGTTTTACGACATTTACCTACCACCTACCTCTAAAAAACATTTTGAAATTCATTTGTCAAAATCATATCAATAAATTTATAAATTTTTGACAATCTGACAACATATCCCTCTAAACTCTGGAAATTCCGATAACATCCTAAACTTTAAATTTGTTATTAGAGAACGTTACATGCTCAGTCATCTGTATAAAATTCAGTAGTTCACTGAAACCACGCAAGATGTCGCTTAAATATAAATTGAGTTAAGGTCCACTAGATTAACACACTTACGACATCTGCATTTTTCATCTTTTCTGAAAGACAAATCCAGTATCTGAACACGTAGTGTGTTAATCTAGTGACATTATTATTTCACGCAAAAAATTGAGTTTAATTTAACAAAAATGTATTTACCGTTCAATTTAAATTCGGTGAGTTTCGTATTTATTTGCTCTTCGATTGCCTGCAATAATTTGACATCATATGGAGTCACTAGAGAAATAGCCTTCCCTGACCTGCCAGCTCTGGCTGTCCGACCAACTCGGTGAATATATTCCTTAGGGACTTTAGGAATAGAATGATTTATTACTAATTGAACAGTTGGAATATCCAGCCCCCGACTAGCAACATCAGTTGCCAATAAAATCTTCGTTGTATTCGATTTGAATCTAGCTAAAGCCGCTAAGCGTTGCTGTTGCTTCATCATTGCATGTAGCGCCACCGTTTCAAAGCCAACTTCATTCAGAAGCATCGATAAAACCTGACAATTCTTGCAGGTATCTGTGAAAATTAAAATATTTCCATTTTCATTATTTGTACGATAAGTACGTATCGTTTCCACTAAATACGCATCTTTGACATCTTTCGGACATAATACATAATTTTGTTCTAATTCTTCTACGGTAGCAACTTCTGCCGGTGCTTCATAGAAGAATACGTCCTTCCCCGTAACCATTTTAAGTTTTTCTAAAGTATCTGTAATGGTAGCAGAAAAAAATAAATTTTGTCTTTCTTTCGGTAATGCTTTGAAAATTGTTTTAATTTGTTCATCAAAATGTCCTCCCAATAGTCTATCAGCTTCATCGAGAACCAAAAACTTAATCTTTGCCAAACTAAAAGTATTGCAACTCTCTAAATGATCGGCCAATCTCCCAGGAGTTGCAACCACAATGTGAGGCTTCTTGCTTAACTCCAAGCCTTGTGCAACCATATCCATACCTCCAACAATAACCGAATGTCTTAAATTCATGACTTTACCAATTACAGCAAATTGATCGGCAATTTGAAAAGCTAGTTCCCGTGTGGGAGTTAAAATCAAAGCAAAAATTCCATAAGGATCCTCGCATAGTTTTTGAATAATTGGCAAAGCAAATGCTAATGTTTTTCCACTTCCAGTCTTGGCGGCCCCAATGCAGTCTCGATTGACCAAAATTGCTGGAATACAGTTTGTCTGGATGGGGGTTGGAGCTTTCACACCTGAAAGTATAGGTTAGAGTAGTAAAGTGAATATCTTACGAATATACCAATTAAAACACATTGGCGAATTATCCAAGGATTCAAGTTCAAATCGGTAAATGATCCGCTCATTTTGTCTTTAACCAACAATTAAATTAGTACAGTTTATGGTAATAGGTTATAAAAATTTAAATTGACAAATGACAGACTTTTGTTGACAAATGACAAACGTTGTAAGTCTGTGGTTGAAATTTATTAAAGTATCAAATGTACCCAGTTGATGTCGATGTTGCCAAGTTTATTCTGAGAATAACCATTTAATGTTGATTTGCTATAAATTCACAATTTGTACAAAATAAACAAATTTAAAACAATGAATTTTACTAATATGTTCAATAATTAATAAGAAAAAAATTTGTTTATTTTTTGGGTTTTAAAAAAAAATTAGAGAAAAATTGGCGGTAGCATCTAACCATTATGTACTTCACTCGCTTTCGAAATTATACAGCATGATCAACAATGACTGTTTAAATTGGCAACATTTTTAATTTTTGTTTGTTTGTCTAGTTGCAACACTGTAAGCGGATACGCTTGTTTGACAAAAATTTGACATTACACTTATAAAAAAATTGTAGGTTATGTCACAGCAACCAACTTTATAATTGGAATCTGTCAATAATGGTCTATGTAAAATTGTCAACTCAAACATTCTATTTGACTAGAATACTTTTTTATTTTGAATTACTTGGTTTAAAAAGATTCAAATAATGTGTGATTAAACTAAAGTTACAGATAATTCCAAATAAAAACAAAGCATGTTTCACATTGTTGGTCATTTAAAATTACACAATTATAATTTATAAGTTTGAGTTTAAAATAATTTAACAGAAAAAACTATGTCCTAAATCAAACAAATTGCTGTATTATTCTAGTATTTTGACTTTTTTTTGAAATTAGTTTTATACAAAAATTCAGACTAAAAATAAATATTCTCTATTTTAAAAGCCAGGTGGCAAATGTGTATTGCAGTGTAACCTCTTAAAATTATACAAATAGCTTTGTAAAAAAAATATCTTCAAAAAACATATGAGTAAGTAGTTGACTCTTAAGAGGCCTTTAATGATAGTGCTTAACCGACTAAAAGTCTTGATTAACTATCTGTAACTTTTATTTATTTATTTCTTGTTTTTGATTTATTATAGTTTTTTTGTTGTTTTTTTCAATTTGGTAATTGTTATTGTTGATTAGCCTTCATATTTGTATAAAACATGTTTATTTGACCACTAAACTGTGTTGCATAACACATATAAATAAACTTTTGAAGTGAAACCTAAACGTCTTTCTTGTTTACACTTTCTTGTTCTTTTACCTTTTTCAAACCTTTTTTATTTTATTTTATTCAGTCAATTTTTTTAGTAACTTCAATCTATTTTATTTATTTGTTTCTTTTTTTATGTCTGTTTTTTCTATATCATTGTTTATTACTTTTTGATATTCTTTTCTTATGAGTTATAATGTTTTGTTCTTATTTACACATAATTTCTAATGTTTGCTTGTTTTTATTCTTTTGTCAATTGTTTTTTTCTATATTTTACATCTAAATCTTGCGGTCATCTTTTTCTCGTTTTATTTTCCACATTATGACATCTTTATTGTATTTGCTTTTGCTGTTTTTTGTTTTTATTTGTTTATGCCTTTATCTCTTTATGTTTTCTTCTTAATTACAGACAATTGGCAATTTCTCTTGACTTTATTCATCTGACGATTGTATTTTTCTTTATTTTACATTTGAATCTTCTTTTTTTTTCTGGTATTTTTTCACATATTTTGACATCTTTATTATATGTTTGTCTATGATTCTATCTTTGTTATTTATGTCTTTATTAACTCATTGTTCGGCTTTTCTTTTTCTTTCAATTTTTTTTTACACTTTACTTTATCATATTTCTTTTATTTTTTTTACTGTTTTTTTCTTTCTTCTATGCTCTTGTTCTATCAATCATTTGATTAATTTTTTATTTAAAAATTAATGATTTGTTATTTTAATTTTAGACTTACCACATCACAGATGTTGAAAAAGACTATGTAACAATGTTCGTAAAGTTGTTAACTTTTGTTAGTAAATTTATTATATTTGGGTTAAATTTTATCTTATAATATTTGTTTGTGATTAAAAATTATCGAAATTGTTTATTAAATAATAATAATAATAATAATAATTTTCAACGTCTTTCATCAGCTATAATGCATTGATCCCAGATAAGACCAATATAGATTTTATCGCATTGAGCAACGATATCCTGTTATAGATATATCAAATTTAGGTTTGTTTATAATATAATCTCGATCAATCATTTTGAAAGTGTTTACGATGATTAGATTTTAGATGTCCAAAATTTGTCTATAAATCTTAATCAAACATTGAGTGTTAACAAAAAAAAAAAATTAAAAAAAATCGCATAAATGTCTCAAGTTGGAAATAAAACAAACATTTAAAAAATAATTTTTATTGCATTTTTTAAGAAAAATCATGCAATTACAATTATTTTTTAGAAAAATAAATAATATAGTTAACAAAGCGAATTTTAAAGTACTAAAGATCAATTATTGTAAAGTTGTATTGTAAACAATTGATAACAATTGTTTTTATTGAAAAAACAAACTGTAAAATTAATAAAAGAAATAATTTTAAAATATACTGATTGAAAAGAAAAGTGCAACATTGAACTAATTTTTTACATTTTCCGCAAAGTTTTATGCAGATCATTGACAAAATTCCATAGAATTATCTTTAAAACTTTTCAAACAAAACAGCTATCATTATAATCGTCTTAACAACCAAAAAGTTCAGTTATTAAAGTTAATTTTTTCTTTTGAATTATTTTATTTTACAAAAGTACATATTTTTAAAAATACTCTTACTAGATGTTGTTGTTGCTAAGATAACTACAACACTCTGATAGCAATAGTCACATGATAACGCAGACCCTTCAATAAGAGTCTGAGCAAAGCCGCCATTTTAGTTCACAGCACGTGGCTGCCAAATTTGAAAACGACAGAAATTAAAATGTTAAATAGTGTAACGTGAGTACAGAAGAGCATGAGCACTAATAAAATACGCAGTAGTAACTCATCAGTAAAAAATAATGAGTAATATTAAATAATATTGATAAATCGTATTACTTTTAAATCTATGATATAAAATGGCCGCAAACTTGTCAAAGCATTGTCCAGACTCTCTTTAATAGGGTTTCTAACGCTTCTAATGTTATAATTTATAATAACAGTGCATAGAAAACAACAAGGAAACATTACATAAACAAAAAAAAATGACAAAAATATTTTCAAAATACACTCATTGAAAGAAAAAATGCAACATTGATCTTATTTTTCTATATTTACCGCAAAGTTTTATGAATTGTCAAACTTTTATGAGATTATCTCTAAGGCCTTTCCTTTCAAACAAAACAAACATTACTAAAATCGGTTTAAAAACAAAAATGTTTAGATATGAAAATTAAACAAAAATTACATTTTTTTTTTAAATTATTAAAAATTAAACTTTTAACTTCAAAGAAACTCATCAGATCTTTAAAAAACCACTCTTTGCACAAAAACAAAATGCAAATCAATTTATAAACAAAAAAAATATACACAAATATTAAAAAAAAAACGTAACAGTTTTTATAAGAAAAATTAGAGAAACAAACAAATTTAATATCTACTGATTGGAAAGAAAAATGCAACTCTGATTGAATTTTATTATTGCTAAATTTCTATGACATCAGTCCTTAAAACATCATTCTGACAGAATATAAATTATTAAAATAGACTTATAAACAAAAAAGTATAGTTCTTATTATTAAACTTTGCTTTTCAATCATGTTATTTTGAAATTATTTGTTTTATGTGTAGGTACATCATTAATCTAATTATATTTTTAATGTTTTTTGTACATTTTCGCGTATAACAAAATTTTTGTCAGAAAACTGCTAAACTGTTATATAAACTTTTAACACCTTTCCTTTCAAACAAAGAAACAATTATTTAAACCGGTTTATAAACAATAAAACTGTCGCGTGGTTGAAGATAGTGCTTTCAGAGCCTGGCAGAATAAGTGGCGTAAACTCGTCTGGCCATAAGTGGTTTTCAATGTAAAAAGAGCGCAATAGATAAAAAAAAAATTGCATTAATCTTAATCCTTAATTCTTAAAACAAAAAAAAGTGCAAATATTTTAAAACATTTAATAACAAAAAACATAAAAACAATAATATAAAACAATAATTGTATAAGAAAAATATAAAAAATTAATAATTTTAATATATACCAATTGAAAAAAAAAATGTAAAACTAATTTAATTTTAATAACTGCAAGGTTATAGACTTTTTTGTTTGTTAAACAATTTTAATAATTTTTTGCTTAAAAAAAGAAGTTTTATACCCCTTTTTGAACAAAATTTAAATTATTTAATATATGAAAACCTTCCTATTTTTGAAAACGGTTATAGAGCTACAATAAAAAATTACAATTTAATGTAAAATTTTAAGTTTTATATAAAATACTGTAAAATAATTATTAATGAACATTTTGAATGTATACTGGTTGAAAACAAAATGCAACATTATATTGTTAAATATGTATAATAAAATTTTTTTTTAGAGAAAAAAGGAAGAGTAATTAATAGTACCTAAATGTTAAACGATATTTAAACATGCCTAAAAATTTCTTTCAAGCGGCAATCAATTGGTTTAAAAAACGTTTGGTTCCAACAGGTTGGAACAGCAGCTCACAGTGATTAAAAATTCTAGGAAAACTTTTTTAAAGCCGACTAGATTTTTATTAAAAAGATGTTAGTTGACCAGTAGAGTCACCTGATTTAACAACGTGAATTTTTATATGGAGATACATTAAACCTACTTTTTCAATCATTTAAACATTTAAGGTTTAATAGGTTTCCAGGTTTTGTCCGTATTTTTTTTCCTAGTCTAATCAAGCTACCTCCACTCCTAGTTGTTTAAAGAAAACAAGACATTGCTATAAACAATCTAAAATTAAGCGTAAAAACTATTGACAACATTGCTCAAAATAATAAAATTTCAATTTACACAATCTCCCAAAACCTAATCCTATTATTTTTCTCTTGAATTTGTTTTGAAAGGATCATACTAATCTTCAAGTGTACTGGGTAAGTATTTGTCTAATAAATATCATCATAAATGGAAGTTGCGCCATTTAAAGGATAAAAAATTTCCGCCAAATTTTTTATCTAGATTTAAAGTCAAAATCAAAAAAATTGCATATTTTTAAAGAAGATTAGAGATAAATGATAAGAATTGGATAAAGGTAACCCCCGGTCTTCTGCAATGTTTTATTTACATCTATGATAAGATATCATGGGATTTATATAAGGGAAAAAGCCACTGATGGCTGTTGTTAGTTAGTACTTTAAAATGAAGCTAAGTGGTACTTGTCTTCTTTTGTTTTATTTGTTTTGTGGAACAAGTTCCATAAACAAACCTCTGCAGCCAATTTTAACTCGCAATAAAGATAAACAATTGTAAGTAAATCCAAAACTTTAAACTAACTATTTGGTTCAATCTTAAGCAGTTTCAGCTCTTCTTATTCACCAGATACTTGTGGTCTAGAAGTTCCACCATGTGATCCCAGCTATAAATATCGTTCATATGATGGATCTTGTAATAATCTAGAGCATCCCACATGGGGAATGTTCCATTCTGCTTTTGTTCGTTTATTTGAACCTAGATACTCTGATGGCAAGGAACTATCAGCTGTAGCAACTGATGGTAGTGAATTACCCAATCCTAGATTAACCATCACAACTTTAATATCTGAAAAAAATGTACCAGATACAGTATCTCTGATTGTAGCTCAATGGGCTCAATTTATTGCACATGATTTTGCAGCATCAGTTTCAAAAAGTAAGTACCATTTGTGAGTACTTGCAGTCAATAATAAATTTTCTACAGCTGGAGAATCAGATTGCTGTGCTGATGGAGTAGATCCAAAAATTTGCATGCCCATTCCAATTCCTGATGATGATGCCTGGTACTCTCAGTTTAACCGAACTTGTTTGTCTTTGACCAGAAATGAAAATGTATTAACTGGGGATTGCTCTGAAGATGGATTTAAGACACCAGTAAGAAACTTTTTAGTGTTAAACGTATTTAATTGAGATCTTTTTTAGATTAATGGAGTTTCTCACGGACTGGATCTTTCAGTAGTTTATGGTTCTTCTCAAGAAACAGCTGATTCACTTCGAGAATTTGAAGGTGGTCGAATGATGATGAGAACTTTAGATGATGGTCGTCATTTTTTGCCATCCAAAGGCTCTTGTTACAATTCTAATGTTTGCTACACTGCAGGTTTTTTGAATAATTTGTGTAATAATTGTGCACTAAACTAGGGTTGTAGGAGAAGGTCGTGTTAACCAAAATACTCAATTGAGTATAATGCATACTTTAATGGTGCGTGCTCACAACAAGATTGCTGATGCTTTAGAAGCTCTTCATCCTGATTGGGATGATGAAACTCTTTATCAAGAAGCAAGAAGTATAGGAGCTGCATTATATCTTCACATAACATATAACGAGTTTCTTCCTCACATTATTCCAGAAAAAGCAATGGAAATCCATGAACTAAAATCTAAAAAATCTGGATACCATCGCTATGATCCTACAATTCCAAATGCTTGTCTTGTTAGTTTTACTAATCCTATATTTAGAATTTTCCATTCTGCCCTGCAAGGGGTTATAATACTCTACAATTACGTCTTGGAACCAACAATTTCTATTAATCTAACTGATTATATGAACTCGCCTCAAATTTTAGAAGAAGAAGAAAGGTTTGATGAGTTAATTCTAGGATTAATCACACAACCAATGCAAACAATTGACGAATACTACACCGCCCAAATTTCAGAAAAACTTTTCCATCTAGCGAAACCATATGGTGGTGATCTAAACTCTCTAGATATACAAAGAGCTAGAGATTTTGGAACACCAGCTTATCCAACTCTACTGTATGGTTGTACAGGAATAAAAGTCAACAGTTTTGAGGATTTAGCAAATTTGTGGCCAGCTGATGTAATACTGCTTATATTGAATGATTCAAATTTAATCAGAAGTACTTTTTAGAAAATTGAAAAAGTTGCTTCTTTGTATAAGTCTGTAGACGATATAGATCCATTTATTGGAATTAATTTTGAAAACAAAGAGCCAGGACATAGATTTAGCCCTGTAATGGAATGTATTATTGCGGAACAGTTCTATCGGTGGAAGAATGGAGATCGGTTCTGGTATGAAGTGGCAGATCAGCCCCATTCTTTGACACCAGAACAGCTAGAAGAAGTTCGAAAAGTTACTCTATCTCGTCTTATCTGTGATACTAGTGACAATATTGTCAATATTACTGCAAATGCTTGGCTGCCACCTAGTGATGAGTAAGTTTGTTTGTTTGTCTGTTTAATTTTATTTAACCTTTTTCTAGTAATCCGGTTGTTCCATGTTCTACGTTACCATCACCAGATATATCCAAATGGTAACTAATGTCCAACAATTTTTATAACTAATACACAATTTTTGTAATATATTTTTTTTGTAATACATCTTTTTCCGTATATATGTTCTTTTTTTTTCTGTTGATAGCTGTTTTACTTTCTTTATTATCTCTGGTTTTATCATATTAATACAAAAAATATTTTTGTAAGCAAAAGAAAAATAAAAAATATAAGGAAAAAAATAACAGAGAACAGAGTTTGGAAGACATAGAAACCAAAAAGTCAGAAGCTTGACTTGACTAGACCTGACAAAACGACCTTGACTTGACTAGTTCTGTTTCAAATGATCTGATTCAAAGCAAGTTTAATAGGATGACACAGTTATAAAACTGAAAAATATATAAAACCAAGAGAGAAATAAAAGACTCCGAGGTCTTACTGACGAGTCCTAATACATACGAATCTTGTTTGAATCTACAAATCTGAGTTATAAATTGGCTTTGATTTTGTTATCTTTTATAAAATAATTATTGTTACTTTGTCCATTCATAAAGTTTTTTTTCCAATCGACAAAGTAATAATAAACTTATTTGCAATTGTTATAATACTAAATAACAATAATCCATTATTCTAGCAATTTAAAAATGTCATTAATGTTTTAAATGTTGTATTATAATGTTTTATAATACATCATTAAAATAAGATTTATGTGAAATTGTTTCGATTTTCAAATTAATTAAAGTTTTAACTTACAGTTGTTAGGCCAACAAATTATTTTCTAAAAATTCACAGAAAAACAGTTTTGATTTTGAGTTTCATATCAGTAACTATTTTCACCGTAAACAACAGACTATTTTAATAAAGTGAGTTATATAAAATTAAAATAATTAATTAAACTAAAATAATTTGATGCGTAATCAGGATAATTTACTTGCAATTCACTTATTTCTAGTTGTAGAAACCTAACCTAGATTTTTGATTAAGTTAATTAAGAATTTAAATTTCAATTGGTAAAATATAGAGTAAGTTTTTTGGAAAAAATTGGTAAAAATTCCAATTTTTACCATAATTTTTAATATAATATTGTAATTTAATAAGGTTTTTTTACTATGTAATTTATTTTTTTTATTGCAGTTATATTTTTTCTATTTATAAACACTGTTACTCTTTCTTTCTATTTCTTTTTTTCAATTTTATTCTGAATCTTTTAGCACTCTTTTACAAAACAATTCTTTTTTTTTATTAAGATAGCTTGCTTTTCCGCTCTTTGCTTTTTTCTCTATAACAGAAGTTTTTTTAATCTTCACTTTTTTACTTCCTATTTTTTTGCTCTTAAAAAGATGTTAAAACATATATTTCAGTTATCTTATATCTTATATCATATAATAGTATTATTTTATAAAATGTTTTTAAGATTTTTCTTCTTTATTTTAGCTTGTTTTTTTAATATATTCTTTTCTTTTGCTGTGTCTGGTTTGTTTAAATCTCTTTTCTTTGTTTTTCCTTCTATACCAGTTTTTTAAGCTGATTTTTTCTACATCTTATTTTATCTAATTTTTTGTTTTTAAAAAGCTGTTAAAACATTGTGTTTATTTATTTCAGTTATTTAATTATAAAATAATTATTGCATTATTTTTGAAAAAGTTGTAAGTGTTTCTCTCTATTTCAGCTCTACTTTTATTATTACTTTTTTTTTCTGTGTATTTTTTCAAATCTTTTTACATTATTATTCCGTTTTGTCAGATTACCACTAGAGAATTTTTTTTTATTTTATTGTTTCTGTTGTTGCTTTAAGTAAAGCAAACATTTGCATAAAAATTTCTTATGTAGTTTTGTGCTACTTTTTATTTCCATTTTTTTACTCCTTGTAAGATTATAATTTACTTTATGATATAGTATCTTTGAAGTTTTTTAATTTTCTTATTTTATTATCTTTTCTCTCTTAATTTGTTGCTTACTTTTTTTTATTTATTTTTTTTTCTATAACAATATCTGTTTTCTATCTCACTTTTAGCAGTTATGTTTTTTCTAATTCTTGTTTCACTTTTTTTTTTCTGAATTTGATATGTATTTTTTATTGTTCTACTTTATTTTCTCTTCTTGGTTTTTTTCTCTAAGATGTTTTCTTAAGCCACTTTTCATTTTTTTCAAGTTGTTAAAACATTTTGATAATTTTTTTTAAGTTATCTGATATCAAATAATAATAGTATTGATTTGTAAAATGTTTTTAAGACTTTTTTTCTAGATTCATTTTATTAATACTATTTTTTTCTTTAATTTTTTTTGCGTTTATTTTTCTTTGCGTAACATTAAGCCTACATAATTTTTTTTTCATTTATTCGTTTAGATCAATATTACATTTTTCTGATATCAGCTGTGTTTTTCTTGATTTTGTTTTTGCAATTTTTGTTGTAAGATTATAATTTACATACATTTTTTAAATTTCTTTATTTTTTAGTTTCTTTATTGTTGCATTTTTTAACCAGTTTTCTATCTCTTTTGTTATCTGCTTTGTTTTTGTTTGATGACACTTATTATTAAATTATCACTTCTGTTAGTTTTTGTTTAATATATGTATTTTGTTACCACTCTTAATTTTTTTTTTGACTATTTTTTGATTTTTTTCATCACAATTTTTTTTCGCTTGTTTGTTTGGTTTGTTGACTTCTTTTTTTCACTTTAATTTTTTTTCTATGATGAGGTTCTTGTAGCATTATTTCTTCTACTTTTAATTAATTATAATTTTTGTCTTACTTTTTTTGTTGTCTTTTTTAATCTCTTTTTTTCTCTCTTCCGTGTTAGATTTTGTTCTATTTTACAACTTAATTTTTTTGTTGTTGTTTGATGTAATTAATGCTTTTTTATCAGTTTTTTTTCATAATAGAGTATTTTCAATTTAATTTTTTTATTTCTTATAACTTTTGTTTAATCTTTATTCACATTTATTGCAGTTATATTTTTTCTATTTATAAACACTTTTACTCTTTGTTTCTATTTCTTTTTTCTGATTTTATTCTGAATCTTTTACCACTCTTTTACAACACAATTCTTGTTTTTTATTAAGATTGCTTTCTTCTTCGCTCTTTGCTTTTTTGTCTATAATAGAAGTTTTTTTGAACCTCACTATTTTACTTCTTATTTTTTTGCTCTTAAAAAGTTGTTGAAACATATATTTCAGTTATCTTATATCATATAATAGTATTATTTTATAAAATGTTTTTAAAATTTTTTTTCTTTATTTTAGCTTGGTTTTTTAATATTTTAATTTTTTTGCTGTCTAGTTTGCTTAAATCGCTTTTCTTTGTTTTTCCTTCTACAACAGTTTTTTGAGCTGATTTTTGCTACATCTTATTTTATCTAATTTTTTTGTTTTTAAAAAGCTGTTAAAACATATATTGTGTTTATTTATTTCAGTTATTTAATTATAAAATAATTATTGTATTATTTTTAAAAAAGTTTTAAGCGTTTCTCCCTATTTCAGCTCTACTTTTATTAATACTTTTTTTTTCTGTGTATTTTTTCAAATCTTTTTACATTATTATTCCGTTTTGTCAGGTTACCACTAGAGAATTTTTTTTTATTTTATTGTTTCTGTTGTTACTTTAAGTAAAGCAAACATTTGCATAAAAATTTCTTACGTAGTTTTGTGGTACTTTTTCTTTTCTCTCTTAGTTTGTTGCTTACTTTTTTTTTATTTATTTTTTTTTAATAACAATATCTGATTTCTATCTCACTTTATGCAGTTATGTTTTTTCTAATTCTTGTTTCACTTTTTTTTTTTTGAATTTGATATATATATTTTTTATTGTTCTACTTTATTTTCTCTATTTGGTTTTTTCTCTAAGATGTTTTCTTGAGCCACTTTTCATTTTTTTAAAGTTGATAAAACATTTTAATAATTTTTTTTAAGTTATCTGATATCAAATAATAATAGTATTGATTTGTAAAATGTTTTTAAGACTTTTTTTTCTAGATTTATTTTATTAATACTATTTTTTTGGCGTTTATTTTTTTTTGTGTAACATTAAGCCTAAAGAATTTTTTTTTATTTATTCGTTTTGAAAAAACAAAGATCAAAATTACATTTTTCTGATATCAGCTGTGTTAATTTTTTTTGACTGTCTTTTGTTTCTTTTTATCACAATTTCTTTTCGCTTGTTTGTTTGGTTTGTTGACTTTTTCTTTTCTCTTTAGTTTTTTTTTCTGAAATGAGGTTCTTGCAGCCTAATTTTTTCTAGTTTTAAGATAACCTTCTGTGTTAGATTTTTTTTTATTTTACAACTTAATTCTTTTTCTTTGTGTTGTTTGATATACTGAATGCTTTTTTATCAGTTTTTTTTCATAATAGAGTATTTTCAATTTAAATTTTATATTTTTTATAACTTTTGTTTAATCTTTATCCACATTTACTGCAGTTATATTTTTTCTATTTATAAACACTTTTACTCTTTGTTTCTACTTCTTTTTTCTGATTTTATTCTGAATCTTTTAGCACTCTTTTACAACGCAATTCTTTTTTTTTATTAAGATTGCTTTCTTCTTCGCTCTTTGCTTTTCTGTCTATAATAGAAGTTTTTTTAAACCTCACTTTCTTACTTCTTATTGTTTTGTTATCTTATATCTTATATCATATAATAGTATTATTTTATAAAATGTTTTTAAATTTTTTTTTCTTTATTTTAGCTTGTTTTTTTAATATATTCTTATTTTTTTTTGCTGTGTCTAGTTTGCTTAAATCTCTTTTTTTTGTTTTTTATTCTATAACATCTTATTTTATCTAATTTTTTAGTTAATTATAATTTTTGTCTTACTATTTTTGTTGTCTTTTTTAATCTCTTTTTTTTCTCGCTTCTGTGTTAGATTTTTTTTCTATTTTACAACTTAATTTTTTTTCTTTTTGTTGTTTGATGTACTGAATACTTGTTTATCAGTTTTTTTTTCACAATAGAGTTTTTTCAATTTTTATTTTTTATAACTTTTGTTTAATCTTTATCCACATTTATTTGGCAAATTTTTAGTTTTTTCCACCACAATTTCTTATTTATTTCTTGTTTGATTTGTTTATTTCCTCTTCTCTCTTTAGATTTTGTTCTACGAGTCTTTTTAACTTTACTTTTTCTACCTATCCACTAGTTTACTCAAAGCTCTCTTTTTAAATTCCTTTTTCTCCTTTATCTATTATTTCATTTTATTATTTCCTTTCAACTCTTTTTTTTTTTCGGTTTTTTCTCTTTGATAGTGTTATTTTTAAGCATCACTTTTTTTACTTTCTAGACTGTACTCTTTTTTTTTTAGAAACAAGATACCAACACTCAGCTGTCTCTTGTTGGTACTTAGCGATGAAATTGAGTGCCACTTGTTTTTTCCTACTGATATTTTTATTTAGTAGAACTACTTCTTCAAACCAACCTCTTCGGCCAGTTTTATTCCGAGATTATAAGCAAATGTAAGATTATCTATGATAAAAAAAACTAACTCTAAACATTAAATAGTTCAGGTATTTCATATTCCCCCGATACTTGTGGTCTGACAGTTGAGCAATGTGATCCACAATATAAATATCGTTCCTTTGATGGTTCTTGTAATAATCTCGAACACCCTACATGGGGGATGGTCAAATCAGCTTTTGTTCGTCTATTTGAACCCAGGTACTCCGATGGCAAAGAGCTACCAGCTAAAGCAACCGATGGTAGCGAATTGCCGAATCCTAGACTGATCGTTACAACTTTAATATCTGATAAAGATGTACCAGATTCAATAGCCTTAATGGTAGCTCAATGGGCTCAACTTTTGGCTCATGATTTTGCGGCGGTTGTTTTAAAAAGTCAGTAATTATTCTCTAAACTCCACAAACTATATATTTTTTATAGCTGAAGATTCAACTTGTTGTACGGATGAAGAAGATCCGAAAAATTGTCTATCAATTCGAATTCCTGAAAACGATGCTTGGTACTCTCAATTTAACAAAACATGTTTGACTATGAGAAGAAATCAGAATGGGTTAACTGGAAATTGCTCTGATGATGGATTTAAAACTCCGGTAAAAAATGTTTTAGCGTAAACTTAATTTGGTTTAATATTTTGTAGATCAATGGAGTTTCTCATGGACTTGATGCCTCAATACTGTATGGTTCCGATGAAAAAACCGCTAAATCTCTTCGGGAATTTAAAGGTGGCCGATTAAAAATGACTTCTAAGAGTGATAGTCGTTGTTTTTTACCGCCAGGAGAAGACACTTGCTACAAGTCTAATGTTTGCTACGTTGCAGGTTTTTGTTTCCAGTACTATTCTAGTACTTTTTTTGCTCTATTTTAGTATTGTAGGAGAAGGTCGTGTTAACCAGAATCCTCAATTGACTATAATGCATACTTTATTGGTGCGTGCCCACAACAAGATTGTTGATAGTTTAGTAGCCGCTCACTCTGAATGGGATGATGAAACTCTCTTCCAAGAAGCAAGAAGGATTTTAATAGCTTTTTATCTCCACATTACATATAAAGAATTCCTACCTCACATTATTCCAGAAAATCTAATAGAAACGCGTAATTTAAAACCAAAAATATCCGGATACAATCTCTATGATCCTAAACTTCCAAATGCGGGTCTTGTGAGTTTTACCAACCCAGTATTTAGAATATTTCATTCTTCTCTACAAGGAGTTATGCTTCTTTATAATTACGGATTAGACCCTACAATTTCTATCAACTTAACTGACTATATGAACTCTCCTCAAATTATAGAAGAAGATGGAAGGTTTGATGAGCTAATTCTAGGACTAATCACACAACCAATGCAATCAATTGACGAATACTATACAGCTCAAATTTCACAAAAACTTTTTGCTTTAGGAAAACCATATGGTACTGATTTGAACTCCTTGGACATTCAAAGATCTAGAGACTTTGGAACACCAGCTTATCCAACTTTACTTTATGCTTGTACAGGAGTCAAAGTGACCAGCTTTGATGATTTGAAAGATTTGTGGCCAGCTGATGTAATAGCACTTTTCGAAATTATGTTAAACTAACAGTACTTTTTAGAAAATTGAAAAAATTGCAACTTTGTACAAGTCTGTAGACGATGTAGATTCTTTTATTGGAATTATGTTTGAAAAGAAGGAATCAGGACATAGATTTAGTCCTGTCATGGAATGCCTTATAGCGGAACAGTTTAACCGATGGAAGAATGGTGATAGGTTTTTCTATGAAGTGGCAGATCAACCTCATTCTTTCACACCAGAGCAACTACAAGAAATTAAGAAAATGACTCTATCTCGCTTTATTTGTGATACTAGTGATCATATTGTCAATATTTCTGCAAATGCTTGGTCGCCTCCTAGTGAAAAGTAAGTTTAACTGTTTGTTTCTTTATTCTATAAATTAGTGTTTTAGTAATCCTGTTGTTCCATGTTCTACGTTACCACAGCCTGATTTGTCTAAATTTTAACGATTTACAAATAATAAAGAATTTTCAAAATTATGTAATCTATTCTTTTACCCAAAGACACTTTTTACTGCTATTCTTTTTAAAATATTGTCAAAAATATCATTTCTAACCAAAGAGCTAATGTATATTTAGGGCACCTATAATGTTTCCTTATTCTTTTCATATTTACCAATTTCAAATTTTCTATTATCTTAATTTAATATTTTCTGCTAACTCATTGCTCTACCTACTGTTTCATTCTTTTATCATTTGTTGTTTTGCTTTTGTTTCTTTTCATACCGTTTTCTGCATTTTTTTAAATTTTCTATACTCTTCTTGTCTACTGCCTTGCTTTCTTTTGATCTTTTAATTATGAGTTTATTCTCTTAATCTTGTTTTCTTTAATTTAATTTTTTTCATTTCAATTTTTTTGTTACTTGTCTAACATTTTTCTAGTTTTACTGTCAATTTTCTTTTCTATCTTCTTGTTTAACGGTATATATATATAGAGAGATGTCTAACTACATATTATATAGCCCTATCATCTAACTTGAAATTTTGTTTTATATTTTTACTAAACTAGGTTTTTTTGTCTAGTATTTCATTCTTGAAATAAACTTTTCATCTTTTGTCATTTTTTTTCCTTCACATTTATCGTATATAATTATTCAAAAATAATTCGATACTTTTTTGCAGGTTAATCAATTTTCTCTCTTATTTTTAATGTAAGCAAACTTTTGTCATTGTTTGAGTTGAACATTTTTCTTTTTTAACCGACTTTAAAAAAAAAAGAGGTTCTCAGTTCGACTGGATTTTTATTTTGCATAATAAATTATTTACTTTTGTGTCTTATTGTTTTTATCGTTGAGGTTTAGTTTTTTTGGCACTTTTTTTTCGTTTTCCTCATTTTGGTTGGTGCGGTATTTATGCTGTTTACCATTTCTCTGCTATTTTTGTCGATGTTTGGTGTTTTTTTTACTCTTTAATTTAGTTTTTCTTTGTTTCTTTTTATTTCTTTATATTTTTTTATATTAATCTACTTATCTTAATGTACAGGATAGTCGTCCATGTATTTTGAAGTTTTTAAACTCTTTTTTTACTATATTTTTCTGAATTTTTTTGTTTACTGTTTTATTTGTTTTTTTGATTTTGGTTGGTGCGGTATTTATGCTGTTTACCATTTCTCTGCTATTTTTGTCGATGTTAGTTGTTTTTTCTACTCTTTAATATATTTTTTTTTGTTTCATTTTATTCCTTTAACTTTCATGTTTTTTTATATTAATCCACTTATCTTGTACTACAGGATAGTCGTATATAAGTTTGAAAATTTTTAAACTTTTTGTTCACTATTTTATTCTGTATTTTTTTGTTTTCTTGATTTTGGTTGGTGCGGTATTTATGCTGTTTACCATTTCTCTGCTATTTGTGTGAATGTTTGTTGTTTTTTGTACTTATTAATATAGTTTTCCTTTGTTTCTTTTTATTTCTTTAACTTTCTCGTTTTTTTTTTAAATTAATCCACTGATCTTAGTGTCTTACAGGATAGTCGTCCATATGCTTAAACGTTTTTAAGCTCTTTTTTTTCTGAATTATTTTGTTTACTGTTTTTTTTGTGTTTTCCTGATTTTGGTTGGTGCGGAATTTATGCTGTTTACCATTTCTCTGCTATTTTTATCGATGTTTGTTGTTTTTCTTACTCTTTAATATAGTTTTTCTTTGTTTCTTTTTATTTCTTTAACTTTCTTGTTTTTTTTTATATTAATCCACTTATCTCAATGTTTATAAACTCTTTTATTACTATATTTTTCTGTATTTTTTTATTTCGGCATCTTAAAATTATTCAAGTTTTTTCTCTAAAATTGGTTTTTATTGGTTTAAACTCTTCATCTTTTTGCAATGTTTTTCCTTCGCATTCAGCAGTTTATTTTTGTTTTTTTATTTGCAGCTTGATTAATTCTCTTTCTTATTTTTAATGTGAACAAACTTTTGACATTTTGATTATTAACAGTTTCTTCTTAATTTAATAAATAACGCTTTTTAGTTCATCTTTTGTGTAAACAAATAATGCATATCTACTTGAAAACATAATTAATGTCTACAATTTGTGAAATAAAAAGTATTTAAGTTATGAAATAATTGAAGTTTTTTAGTTAATGTTTTATTCTTGGTTTGAACTTATCATCTTTTTGCATTTTTTTTTCTTCACATTCAGCAGTTTTCAAAAATTATTTGTTTATTTATTTGCACCTTAATCAATTCTCTCATACATACATATTTAAAAATTCTTGAAAAATAAAATACACATCTGTGCCTTAATTTTCCTGTAAAACGTCAGCTTTTCTAAATTTAAAACTAAAATAAAAGAGAATAGCACATTTAACTACATAAAGAAAAAGAAAACAAACAGAAGATGATTAAAAAAGACACTACCATACACAAAGAAAAATTAATCCAACAAAGCAAAGATATAATAAACTCAAAAGATAAAACACCAAAAAGAAGAAGTATATGAAAATGAGAAAGTATATAAAATATATAAAAACACACACAAAATAATAAAAGTGTGTATAAAAACCACAAAAAATGTATAAAAAAAACCAAAATCAGTCAAATAAAAGAAAGTATCACAGATAAAAATAACAATTATTGCTTAACAGAAAAAAACTCTATTTCTTGGACAACAAAATACTATAATAGCAAAACTAACAATTATGATAAAGTAAAAACAAAAAAAAAAAATTAAAAGTTGTAAATTGTAAATACTACATAGAAAAAAATAGATAAGAAAAAAACTAACACAAAAATCAAAGATATAGATTAACAAAATAAGAAAAAATAGAGCAGAGACAGAGTTTATATAAGAAAACTAGATCAGCAGTATAAAAAAAATATAGTATTGTTTATTATCTTTTCCAATCTCTGTCTTTCTCTTATTTTATGCGTTTCATGCAAAGATTTTTAATTTTCAAGTTTTTTTTCCAAATTGTTTTTTCTTTAGATTAAGATTATTTAAGTTATTATGTTCAACCCTCTCCTTCCCGGAGACACAGCAATTTTGCTGGATTCAAAAATTATTACGGTCTTTGACAAGTAATGATAATGATGACAAAATTACTTTTTCAATAATATACAAATTTTTTAAAAACAAGTTTTTAGTTTTCAATTAATTTAAAAACCAATTTAAGAATTAAATTAAAAACAAAAACCACAAATTGTGTTTTAAGCCAAAGAGAAAACAAAAGATTGTTTTTTGGAAAGTCAAGTTAAATTACTATCTCCCCACGCATCTGTGGGGAGATAGTATAATTTAATTATGTATATATATAATTTAATTAATTTTTATTTATTATTATTTTTTAAGTTGAGATTTTCTCTTGTTTCTTTCTCTAATGTTGAGCATATAAATACAGACTTGAATTATCTAAAATTGTATAGTGTTTTTATAAAAATGCAGAATTTCAGCAGGCCATGCAAATCATAGAATTCATTTGTTTTCATAATGTTACTTAATCCACCTAAAACGTCCAATTGAAAGTTAAGATTTGTAAATTGTAAATACTACATAGAAAAAATTAGATAAGAAAAAAACTAACACAAAAATCAAAGATATAAATTAACAAAATAAGAAAAAATAGAGCAAAGAATAGAGTATAATTTCTAATAAACAAAGTTAAAAAGACAATTAGTAATGTGTAAAAACTACAACAACAAATTGTTTATATAAAAAAACTAGATCAGCAGTATAAAAAAAATATAGTATTGTTTATTATCTTTTCCAATCTCTGTCTTTCTCTTATTTTATGCGTTTCATGCAAAGATTTTTAATTATCAAGTTTTTTTTCCAAATTATTTTTTCTTTAGATTAAGATTATTTAAGTTATTATGTTCAATCCTCCCTTTCCCGAAGACACAGCAATTTTGCTGGATTCAAAAATTATTACGGTCTTTGACAAGTATTGATAATGATGACAAAATTACTTTCTCAATAATATTCAATTTTTTTTAAAACAAGTTTTTAGTTTTCAATTACATAATTTAAAAACCAATTTAAGAATTAAATTAAAAACAAAAACCACAAATTGTGTTCTAAGCCAAAGAGAAAACAAAAGATTGTTTTTTGGAAAATCAAACTAAATTACTATCTCCCCACGCATCTGTGGGGAGATAGTATAATTTAATTATACATATATGTATATAATTTAATTAATTTTTATTTATTATTATTATCTAAGTTGAAATTTTCTCTCGTTTCTTTCTCTAATATTGAGCATATAAATACAGACTTGAATTATCTAAAAATGTACCTATAGTGCTTTCATAAAAATGCATAATTTCAGCAGGCCATGGAAATTATAGAATTCTTTTGTTTCTTCATAACGTGACTTAAGCCACCTAAAACGTCAAATTGAAAATTAAGATCAAAAAGCTTCTCACTTATTAAAATGAGTGGTTGCAACAGAGCAAATATTTATTATTCTCATTAAAATGAAAATGAGAATTTATATTTATATTTATGAAAACAGCACAACTGATTTTTGGCTGTGGCTAAAGTTACGTTATAAAAACAAATGAACTTTAAGATTTCCATGGCTTGCTTAAATAATCTTTTTCATGAAACACCTTATATAACAAGATAACAAGAAATTTTAGAAAAATATTATTTCATGGTAAGAAATAGAACAATAAAAATATGTTTTGATACCTTACGAAAATAATATAGCGAAAATAAGAAAAAAAATATGTAACGGAAAATAAAGAGAACAGTTAGGCAATTGTAGAACAGATAAAAATTCGAAAATAAAATAAAAATATGTGAAAATCATAAAAAAAAGATTATATAAATTTGAACACATTTTAGGATTGCTTATAAGTTTGCTTTGGCATTCTAAGTTGACATAAAAACATTATTTATTTATTGCTATTTTATTATTTATTTATTGCTATTAATTTTAAATTATTTAATTTAAAATTAATATTCTGCATTATTTTCTAAGAAGTAAGTCAGACACTTTGTGTAAGTTTTTATACTTTCTATGTTTTTTGCTAATAATATTAACAGGTGCAACCTAAATACGAAGAACTATTTCTTGGAAATTGGTCTTCAGAGGTGGAATGTGCAAATGTATTGAAGACATACTTTTTGGGTAGGTTTTTGACCTTATGATCCTAACACGTGTTATTATAACACTACAAGTCAGATCAGTATTAAGACATCGTTCATCTGATGTACTCGCAAGGTAAGCTAGCTCTCATTTATTTTAAACTTTTTACAATATATTATTATTATTTAATTTTTCAAAATTTTTTAACTTTAAAGATATTTCAAGACATTTTAATTTTTTTATTATAATACATTTTTACAGTGCATTGACTTTTTCAATATTCTAAAACTATAAATTTTGCATAATTTTTTTTTAAATTGCAATTAATAGTTTTGTTGATAACTTTTTCAATTTTTTTCAAAGCTTTTCATTTTTTTTTCACTTATTTGTAGTTGTTTTTTGTGTTTAAAAAAAATTGTTTTGTCTTTTTTTTTAGAGTAATATTTTACTTAATTTTTTTTTTTTGTTAATATTGCTCAATTTTTCTTGAGAGTTCACTCTTTTACATTTTACAATTTATATAATAAAATTAGTGTTATTTGGTTATAGCAAGATTATTTTTGTTGTCAATTATTAAATTTGTATGACAAGTAGTCATTTATTTAAATGTTTATGTATCACTGTCTCAAATGAAATAATTAATAATAAATTAGTCTACCAAATGTACCGGGTGTTTTTTAAAATTTGACGTCATAATTGACCATGTGTGAACCGACCATAATTTTTAAAACAATTGCTTCAAATGTCAAAATAATTACTAAAGTTCTTTATTTTTGAATTTGAAATGGTTTTCTCCTAAAGATCAGAAAATTTTTGTGGTGGAATCTTAGTTTCGTACCGGCCACCAAGTTGATGGTGAATGAGATTGACATTCAACATTTATTGTATTCAACTCTTTTGTGAGACTGGCTCGTGTGATTGTAACTTTTAGTTTTTAATAAATTTATATTTTGCTTTAAGCTCTATATTGGTTTAATATAGACGGTCGTTATCTTTGTTAACCGTTGAAAAACCTAATAAAAACAAATATCTTATCTTAGTTGTTCTGCTTTTTTTAAAAACTTGAAAAAATTCTAAAAAAAAACAAATGAATTGCATCTTAAGACCCACTAATAGTTTCCAAGATACTACGGATCTCATAGTACGAAACTAGAGTTTTTATATTTGCTCTAAGTTCTAAGTAAGATCTAAGTAATTAATCTATTTAATTAATTAATTAATTAATAGATGATAAACCGTGCTCTAAAAACCGTCTCATTTTTAACAATTTTATATATATTTAAACTGTTCTAACTCTATAATGAGGTACCTAGATTACTTTAAGTAAAGTAATTTTAGATCTATATTTTCAAATGTATTTTATGGCACAATTTTTTGTTTTTTTTGTAAGTTTCTTATTTTGATGTTTTAAAAAATTTTATTTTATTTTAAATTGTTGTGCTTTCTTAAAAAATTTAGATCAAAAACCTAAAAAATATCTAAAAAAAATCAAAATTTAGGTTAAAAACCTAAAAAATATCTAAAAAAAAACAAATGATTTGCATCTGAATACTTATAATCGTTTTTAAGACATTAGTGATCTTATGGTACAAAGCTAGAGTTTATATATTGGCTCTAAAGTTCTATATTGATAAATCAATCTTATAACTGTCATTATCTTTTATAAATTAAAATGATCTAAAATAAGTAATTTTTTTGTTTAGTTATTTTTATCAATTTTATCAATTTTTTTAGAACTTTTCTGTTAAAATTCTATGAAAAAATCTATTTGTTTAAAAGTATTGTATCGCAGTATATAAGCCACTTTTGTTTTTGGAATTTTTTAGAAATTCTTAGCTAAATTCAAATTGGTTAAGGACTTTAATATAGGTAGGTATTTTCTCTCTTGTTTTTTAGTGTTACATTTTAAGATTAATCAAATTGAATAAAGTTGGTTCTTAGCAACAAAATCAAAGAAACATATGAAACAAGGCCAACCAATTGGGTACTTTCCCGCCAAGTAAAAACGGAGGCGTTTTGTAGGAATTATTACCTATTAATTAAGGTTTTTTGGCTTGCCGCCAAAGCTGCAATGGTGAAAGAAGTAGCCCAGTAAAATAAGTAGTACTAACTTAAAAAAACATATAATTTTGCCATAGAAATTGTTCATAATATAGTATTATATCTACCCAAATTTTAAAAAACATTAAGCCACATTTTTTAGACAAATTTTGACTTTCCTAAATATATTGTACCTAATAAATCAAATAATAATATACCTGATATATATAGGCACGTTATTTGAAAATATCTTATAGATGGGTACTGCAAAAACATAAAAACTTACAAAATTAATATAGAAAAATTAATAAAAAATACTTATTAAAAAATATTATAAGCTAAACCAAGATTTTTATTTTGAGAGCAATTGGAACTTCAAAAAATAATGTTTAAACATTTAAAAACATGCAAACTATTAAATAAAAGAAAACTTCTAAATATTAATACAAATTTTGTTTTTAATCACAAAAACCACTTATTATATTATTGCAATCTTGTAGAACTTGTAGAATAAACTTATTGTCATCTCAAATAAATAAATGTCATTTTGTTAATTGAAAAAGGAGTCAAAATCGTGAAAAAATAATAATAGGGCTAAAATTTAAAAAAACTGTCGATGACGTCATAACTCAAAATTGACAACTAAAATAATTTTTCTGACATATGCCCAATGCGCGAATTATTTCGTTAAACCACTTTTGTCCGAAAAGTTTTGTAATAAAATGTACGGTTACGGCTGCAGAACCTTTAATATCTTTGGAGCACCCTGTATATTTAAAGTTCTCTAACTCTATAATGAGGTAGAGTAGACAACTTGAAGTAAAGTAATTTTGAATCAACCTATATGTCCTACATTTTTTGCTTTTTTTTAAAGAAACTGCAGTTTTAACGCGTATTTATATGTAGGTATATAAAAAATTACGTTTTCATACCTACTTTACATCAATCACCCTGTATACAAATGCTGATTGACTATGTAGGTATTCACTTTGAATTATGTCTATTAGGCTACTTTGTCTCAGAAGAGCAAAATTATTAAAATATTAAAAATTTTTGTACCGATTTTCCGAAGATTCGAGGTTCTTTTTTAAAGTTTTTTGGTGGCTTTTTGACATTGATATCAAATTTTTTCTTTAAATTAAGCTAAAAATTAAGCTATTATATAAAAATCAATAAACTCCGAAATTGGCGCTTAGCAACAAAACAAAAGAACCATGGAAGACGCCGCCAACCAATAGGATACCTACTTAGCCGCCAAACAGAAGGAGCGGTAAATCATTCCAGAAACTGTCAGGGTTTCTCTTTTTGATATGCCGCCAAAGATATGGTAATTAAAAAAAGTAGCCCAGTAAAACAGTAATAACTTTTAATTAATTTGGATTAATGTGTGTCAGATGGAGACATCTCTTCAATTTGTAATCATAAAAATTAATACAGAGTGGTTCATAAAATTTTACGTAATAATAATAAACGCCATCTAGATCTTAGATTTTTAAACATTTTGTTAGTACACAAGGTTATTAATTTTATATCAGCTTACTTAAATTAATATAGTTATTTACGTTGTTAGTGCGGTTTTATTAAAGCACGACGCTTTGCGGAGTGCTTCAAAATTAAAACCTTGCGCTGTAAAATGATTAACGCATCAATAATGTAGTCAACTTTTTAGTCAAATACTCAATTTTGTCTGTTTTAAAAATTCCGAAATTGGAATTGATTTGAAGCTCGATCGATGGTTAGCTAAGTATTACACCACAAGATGGCGCCGACGGCGCCTTAAAGTTTGCACCAAAAATATAAAATTATCTTTATTTTTGAAATTCATAGGTCTTATTAAATGCGGTAAATTGTCCTGGTGTAAACGAACTATATTTATGACTAAACAACACTTTTTTTGGAGGTCTCTAAAAGCAGATAATTTTCATGGTATTTTACAACACGCCAGTGAGAGGTGGAGGCTATGCATGTAAAAAAGTCTTGATACCATAGCAGTTGACAAGACGTAAATATGCAATTTACAATCGACGAGGCTAAAAAGTCTAGTTACCATCGAAATTGACAAGACGTAAATATGCCGTTTACAATCGACGACGCTAAAAAATTATTTTAAATCGTACTATTGAAATTTTTTTTAAATAAATTGCAAAATACATATACAGAGTGTTTCATAATCACACTATAAGCTTATACTTGTTGAATACTTTGACTTTATAAATTCTAAAAAGAAAACAAGCCATAAAAACCAATTGATAATTTTACAACAAAAAGTAGCTATTTATAAAAGTATTTTAAGCATAAGTGTGTCATATGTCTGTGCTTTATGTCTGACATAAAGGTGTTAATAAATAAAGAAAATATAAAATTGTTTTAAGAAGAACTTTCATTATTTATAGTTTTAGACAAAATGTCTATAAGACCAAATTGTTCATATAATTAAGAATAAAATCCAAATACAAAATTTTTGGTTTTACATATTTTATTTTAAAGCAAGCAATAGTGAAATAAATAGGTTTTTATTTCACGATTAGAGAAAAATCATCATTTGTTACAACCGTCACACATCAATGTTAAACCATTATTTTTTTACATAAAAAAACAGCAAAGAAAAAATACTAAATTGTAAAATTTAAGTTTTATTTGAAATTTTGTATTTGTGATTTATTCTTAATTCTAAATCTTGTTAGGTCTTAAACTATAAACAAAAATGGTTTTCTTTTGAAGCGTTTTTGTGTTTTTTTTTTTATTTATTAAAACTCTGTACATTTGATGTCAGATAGCAAACTTATGTTTTAGATAAATAAAGAAACTTTTATAAAAAAAGAGTTTTTGTCGTCAAACAATGATACATGGGTATATTGCAGAAATAAACAAATATGTATTAAAAACAAAAAAAAAAAGTAAAAATAAAGGTTTTGTTAAAATTGTTTACGTAGGTACCTAATAAATACTTTAAATAAATAATAATACTTTTTCTTAGCTTTTAAATTTTACCAGTAGTTTTTTATCATTTTTAAAACTTTATAGAAAATGCAAAACTTTTAAAAAGAGAAATTTTCAGTTGATTTGAAAATACTGCGATTTAGAAAAAATTATTTTGTTTTTTATCATATCAATGTTTAAATTTTTAAAAATTTTTGATGTTTTCAGCCAATGCGAATCGATCAAAAACAATCAAAAAACACAAAAAAAATACTGATTTTTTAATCACTAAAATACAATTTATTAAATTTAAAAATAAAGTCAAAACGAATACCATATGAGAAAAAAAAATCTTTTTTGGAAGCTAAAGATTAAAAATTTTCAAAATCAAAAATTTTTTTATTCGTAGATATCGTTTTTTTTTTGTCTATTTTGACACTTATTAAACAGACTTGGGATCATGGGAGTGCACTCAAAATGGTTTTGGCCTCCAATACGCCGTCGCAACGGTGACAAATCAAGGCCATCCGCTGATAATTATTTCGGAAAATGTGATCAAGCTTTCATCTGATTGGTCGACGCAATCTGCCTTTCATTTTGTATTAGCTCAGCGACTCAAAAATCCTCATTCTATTTCAAATTATATGAAATTAATTGTTATAAAATATACAGGGTGTCTCCAAAAAACAAAACGCCTAGCTTTAAAAAATAATTCAGTTTTTTTACACCAAATTAAATGATTATACCTAAATAGACTATAAACAGAGCCAAAAATACGTTTTGTAGCCCTAATTAAGCCAAGACTTTTTCCATCAAATTTTTTTTGATCAAATAAAATTATATTCTTTTTTTATAATTTCAATATTTAGTGTATATATGTTTTGCAATTTAATAGGAATCCCTTTTCTAAAAACTACAATATATCACAACAAGTATAAAAATAGTGTATTACATTCAAATTTTCTCTCAAAAAACTTGTTTTTTTGTAATAAATTTCTTTAGCAATACTACCGCAAAATACCGACAACATCCGTCAATTTTTTTTAACATTTGACAGTTTAACGGTAATGCCATTATGGCTATATACCAGATTAACCTAGTTTGTGATGTAACTATAACTAAAATCGTCTTCTAGGTAAACAAGTATTCTATAAACTCGTTTTTTAAAGACACCTTATGCAAGATGTGGCAGGTATATAAGTACATATAAGGTAACTAAAAAATAAAAAAAACAAGAAAAATCGATTTTAAACCTGGATAATAAAAGAAATTGTAACCCAAAAACTTAAATTAGTAATTAAGTAAATAATTTTTTTTTGTTAAAAATTATAGCAGATTTAGGTACTGTTGTATAAAAAATTCATCTTAAAATAAAGTTTATAAAAATTTTTAATGCTTAGGCATACAATAAAGATTTTAGACTTTTTTAGCAGATTTTTTTATTTTTTTTGTGCAGTGGTTAGATAATTTAAACTTTAAAAACCACACATCTACTTTTTATTCTTTGATCACATTGCTATAATAGAGAAGTTCAAGAGACAATTTTTGGAGTAACTCGAGCGCGTTAGATTAGAATATACAGAAGTTTCTAAGATCTTTTTAAGCATTTTTACTAAATATTAGTTTTAAAAATAAAGACACAGACGTAAGACAAAAGATCACATTAGTAAGATATACCTAATAGGTTGATAACATACATTTCAATAATAATAACTATTTAAGCGGGAAGAAAAGCAATAGCAAAACTGTCAAAGTTGCAAACAACGTTATTTCTAGTGAATCAAGTTGGCTAAATTTCTGTTTTTTATTTTAAAGAAAATTTTTTACAGGATATGAAAAACAAATAATCTGACTTTTTTTGCAAACTGCCGTCTCATAAATCACATAAAAAGATAAGTTTCAGTTTGCGTCATTTTTTGATCGTAAATGGAAGCTTTGCTAAGGCCCACTTAACAAAATCTGTAAACATAATGACGCGCTCGAGTTACTTTTTTATTTTTATTTTTTCACACAGTCACTTCTATTGCTTAAAACGGCAGACCAATATTGTTATCAGAGAGCAGTAGGAGAATTAATGTTTTAATATCTGACGCGTTCGAGTAACTTCATGAGTCTGTTTCGTGAATTTGGTTTAATTATACGTTTTTTAACGCCCGTAAGTCATCTTCTCACCGCTGAATTAAAGAAACTTTACAAGCTTTTTTTTTTATTTACTAGGCCTTGACGATGTTAGAGTTATTACATTAAACATCGTAAGACTATTTTTTTTAATGTTTTTAAAATGTTTTTTATAAAAAACTATAATAGTTTTCTGTAATAAGTTTATAGTTCTTCAAATTTTGTTTTGGTTCTATTAATTTTAAAAAATCTTACCAGATATGTCCAAAAAAAAAAACAATAATTTGGTCAGGGCCTATAACTAATTTTATAGGCCCTGACCAAAACATTCGAATTATACTTTTTTTACCAAAACAAAACAACAAAATGATGTAATTGCAGGAGTATTAAAAATAAAACAAAAAAACAAAAAAAAATGGATTCTCTTATAAAGAATAACAATAGATAGTTAAAAATGAAAAGAAAGCAATTTTACAAGCTTAGAAGTGAACCAATAGATAGAAATATTAGAGAAAGAATAAGAGAAACAACTTCTAAAACAAAAAACAAAAATTAAAGTTTAAATAAATTTTAATTAATAAAGAAAACTATGACCGGAAAAAGAGAGAAGCGTACAAGAAATATTAAAACCTTACAAAAAAAAAGTTGTGAGTTGTGAGAAAATAATGAAAAAAAAAGTGTTAAATAAAAAATATAGACACAGATTGCTTAAAAAAATTTAAAAAAAACATAAAAATTTTTATATTTGACATAAAAAAAACAGAAAGTTGCAAAAAAAGCAACTTTAAAACAAAGTAAAAGAAAAGCAAGTGTAAACTATGAACAACAAACATGTTAAAATAATATAGAAAAAATATCTGCAAAAGAAATGAACAAATAGATAGGAAACATAAACTAAACAAAAGTTTAAAAACAATAGAAAAAAAAAAGATAAAAAGAATACATTACTGAAGAGAAATATATATAATCAATGAGAAAAATAATAAGTAATAAAGCAAAGAAAGTACTCTATAGAACATGTTCTCTTTGTGCACAGTTTAAAGAATAAGTTTTTTATGAAACACTCAGTATATTGCGACTAAAATTGTTTACAAAAATTGCTTATTTGTTTTTATCAAAAATACATACTAGTAGTTGCAGAAATTATTTTCTGTTATTTATTAAGATTCACCCTGTATATTTAAAGCAATAATGAGTTACCACCACCTTTGTCTGGGAAGAGTGGCGGCAAAGTGTCTCATTAGTCGAATTCTACACTAGACTTGTCTAGTGGGGGTCTAGTCATCGGCGGCGGTATAAATAGGCAGTCAAAGAGCTTTTTGGCCTTTTTAATCAATTGTTTCAGTGATTTAAAATCAAGTAGGCAAAGTGTTTGTACCATGAAGGTTTGAAAAAATTAGTGTTCATCAGGGTTTATTTATTGTAAGTAATTTAAATAATAATTAATTAATTTCTTTAAGTGAACAAAAATTGTTTAGATTTTTTTTATTTAAATTTAAATAATTTTTTGTTTAATTTTTGCTTTCAACAATAATAATAATTGTAGTAAAATATAACATTTTATTAAAATTTTATTTTATTTTAAATATTACGTCTATATGTAGTTAATTATTTAAACATTTTATAACAATATAAAAAAGCTTAAAAACCGTTAAGGGAGTTTTCCATTTGCTTGTCTCTGATTGGTCGAGAAATAACACACAATTTTCAATAATCAATAGTTCGTTAACATGAATTATAGACTATAAAAATATGCAGAGTAATAAAAATTTAAATCTTAGGAATGAATTTTGATTAAATTCAAAAATCTTGGTTGCGACAGTTGGTTAGAATTCACAATTATTTGTTGATTTTTAAATTTTATTCTATTGAAAATATGTATATACAGAGTGTTTATTAAATATTTATAGATTTTAAAAAACAATATTTTTTTTTATTTCAGAATTAAACCGATTTTACCGCCTACCATCTTTTAAAGTGAAGAAATCTTTATTTGAAATAAAGAATAATGTTTGGCGCTTCTGGTGTTTGTCCAAATGATCAAGAATGCGTTCGTGATAGATGTTTAATGTAAGTTTATACTCACAAATTTATTAAACATTTTAGACATATTATCATGTCATTAATAATTTATTTCTAAACATGTAAAAGCGCTTACGCACGGTAAAAAAAATAAGTAATAAAAATAAATCTTAAAATATAACTTTTTATGTATTCAATAAGTGATCGCACCTGTAGGTATATGCCGGATTAAATGCATATGACGTAATTTTTTTTTTAAATTATAAATAAAATGTTTAGGGAAGTTATGTTTAAAGTGACGTAACAGATTATATTGCCAACAGCAAAGCTTAATTTTTTTATAAATTTACAGAAGCAATAAGTTTCTTTTAGTGCCGTTTTTATTTTCAATGTTGGCTGCGCTTTGCGGCGTTGCCTATGCAAATTACTAATGAAACGCTTTGTTAAATTTAGGATTAAAATACAAAAATTCAAATGTATTATAAGTATTATAAATTAATAGTCTAGATACATTGTAAGAATTTAAAAACATTATAGTAAATGAACTTTTGTTCAGCTAAGCAGCTTATAAAACAAAATTTGAAAGCAATTTTTAAACTTTAAAAAAATACAGATAGATTAATTAAACCACTTTTTTTCATTATTAAAAAAAAATATTTATTTGTAATAAAAACAGCTAATTATTTTGAAATAATGTACTTTTTCTTAGATTTTAAGTCAAAAAGTTAATTTGACAACTTGTTTTTTATTGGAGTCGATTGTTCTTCCTAGACCAGTGCACTTATTATTTACACCATATTTCACATAAATATACTTTCCATTAATTGTTCACTTCACTTTGCTGTTAGAAAATTGCAATTCCAATTCACAATATTATTAACCGACAGGTAAAAAGTCAAGTTAAGTTTTGCCAATCTAAAAATTTTTTAGAAAAAAAAGTTTGATACTCTAATGGTTTATAACCGCACCGAAACCTATGACGTAGCGTTTTCTAATAAGTGTATTAGAATATTGAAATTGTGGCAAATTGCAACAATTTAGTTTAAAAGCTTTTGTTTGACATAATTTGTTTAATTTTTAACAAAAAATTAATACTACAACAAGAACAAAATTTGTGTGCTTCTCTCAAAATTCGAGAACTAACAGCCAAAACACCGACTAAAAATGTACTACCTGATAACCTCACAATTCTGAATGTAACGAGCTCTCCGTAGCAAACAAATTTTTGCAACTTTTCTAGAAGCCACTTTGTCTCTAATTTGAACCACTAACCACTTCTCAAAACAATTTTGCTTTAAATTCAATACGAATCTTATTTCAAAGGTAATCGGTATGTAAAAAAATCATGAGGTTAACGTAATTATTTTTTTACCAACCTCTAAAAATTAAAAACTTAAATTGTATATTAGTAATAACATAAGAAACTTACTAACCAAAAAATTTAATAAATTATATAAGAAATTAATTTTTTAGCGTCATTCTAATAATATAATTTGTTCGCTTGCGTAATAAAAGTAAACTAATAAAATTTAATCGATCTTAGTGTACAAATATCTTTCTTGAACTTATTTGATTACAAACTATTGAGAGCCACTGAAGTTTGTTGATAATTATTTCTGTCATTACAATAAAAACGATCAAAAAGTGACAGTTCAAATTGAGGTTATGTAGTTAAACATTTTTGAAATAGAACAAATTAACTCTTGCCCGGGAGCCTCCCTTAATGCAACAACCGCTTAGGCGGTGCCCCTATTGTCTTTCATCTGTTCTGGCATTCTGGAACGATGTCGTCACGGGTTAAGCGAAGACATAGGTGATACAGTGAGCCCCAATGCAAATGCTTATAGTTTGAATGTTTTAGATTGGCGAGCGGATCTTGGTGGGACCGTCCTGACTTGGAGATTAGGGAGACAGTTGGGGAAGATTTCCGAATATCTGTCGATAAAGCGGTCTATGAGTTTATTCATAACGGAGGTCTTCAAGAATATTCGTTTGATTCCAATTTAACCAGCGATGAAAGGAAGTATATTCATATTAGGGCTGGAATGTATAACCTCGTGTCAAGGTCGCACGGCAAGGAACCCAATAGGGTTATTACCATTTATAAGAAAAAGGTGAAGAGCAATTTTGAAGCTTTTACTGTAAGCTTGAACAGAAAATCTCTATGGGAGCTTACAACTTTGGAGAAATTATATCAAGAAAATGAAAGGGCACCTACCTATACCATGCAATCGGAAAATAAGGTATATAATATTTCCTATAGATTACTATATAATATCATTTAATTGCGTGAAAAAAAGCATTTTTAAGCTTTCAGTTGGTGTTAATTAACTATAAAAGTTCCTATATTATTAAAGGGTATTGATTTGGGGTATTTTTCAATCATAATATGTAGTGACAATAGGTAGAACTATGTCAAAATTTGTCTAAAAAACTATAGGCAATACAAATGACCAATGGTGGCGCTGTAGTTTAAATATGGTCGATGAGATTTTTTATAAATATTAGTTTAGTACCATTTTTTTTTGCTAAAAACGGTTTTATATTGGTTAGATAGAACGTCAAAAATAATAAATCTAAAATGACCATTAACAACTTGTTAACTTTGACAAGTAAATTCAGGTTGTGATTGCGCCAAAATAGTAAGGTTCAGTTGTCTTGATAAAATAGGTTGTTTTTTTTTGCAAAGTGTTGACAATTTGCTAAAAAAATTTTTTGTAATTGGGTATCAGAGTATTTAATTGTATAGTAAACAACGCCAAACGTTGAAATTTTATTTTAATAATTATGTGCAAGGTATAGATTTTTATTTAATTAAAAACCAAAAAGTTGGTATAAAAGCGACATCTTTCGGTAAGGCATATTACTGAGAGGTTACATTTACGAATAGAATTGTAGCCTGATGATGGTATGCTTTAGTTACTTCCTGGAGTTAAGTTAGGCATAAGTTTTGAACTCTTTTTTCAGATATTTGGAAAACTATTACTGGGACCACCTCCTGAAGTTCAGCCACCGTTCATTTCTTCACAAATACGTTACTTCCAAGAGCATCTTCCAATTTTCGAAAAACGAGCTTTTGTGCTACATAAGATTCGCAATAATCAAGTTCTAATCGTCTCAAGTGAAACGGGAAGCGGCAAAACAACACAAATTCCTCAATACATAATGGATGATGCTGCGGCACGAGGCGAACACTGCCGCATTATCTGCACTCAGCCTCGTAGAATTTCGACAGTTGCCGTGGCGGAGCGAGTGGCACATGAGCGCGGAGGCGAAGTTGGAGACGCAGTCGGTTATCATATAAGACTTGAATCAAAGTTAGGATCTAAGTGTAATTTAATTTATTGCACAAATGGAGTATTAATTCGAAGTTTAATGTCTGGCGATGCTGTTCTGGAATCTTTGACACATATTATTATTGATGAAGTTCACGAACGAGATAAGCTTTCTGATTTCTTATTAATTTGTTTGCGAGAAAGTCTACGTAAAGGAGCCAATATCAAACTAATTTTAATGTCGGCAACTATCAATGTTACTAAATTTCAATTATATTTTGATAACGCAGAATTACTAGAAATCCCAGGAAGACTCTTTTCCATTCAACAACATTTTCTAGCTGAAGTACTTGAGATGACAGGATTTGCTGCGGTTGTTCTCGAACGAGCAGTTAATATTGCAAAAAATAAAAGACAATTGACTGTCGATACATTTCAAATTTACGAAACGAGTCATATTTTTGATGATGCAATTGCTCAATGTTTTTATTCATCGGAGGGTCCGGAAAGTGTAGGTGTTTGGCCTCAAGTCACTCATTATATTATGACGGGGGAAATGCCAGTGAATTATAAAAATTCACAAACAGGAATGACTGCATTAATGGTAGCGGTCTATCGAAAGAATATTGAAGAAGTGGAGCGACTTTGTGGATTAGGTGAGTTTTTATTAAAATTTTGTATTATAAATTTTTTTCAATAACGTTTTTGTGGAAAATGTAAAGGTCCTAGTACTGATTCTAGTGAACCTTTTTGGTCTAAAATACAAACAGATTTTTTCCTAATTTTTTTTAAGAAAAAAGGTTAGGTCAGGTTTTTTATTATTTTGTGCATAGTTTGCTATGATATGCCAAAAATGAGAAGTATTCGTACATGATTTTAATTGAATTAATATGCTAACTTTTGTGTGATCAAAATTTACATTGTCATTAGATTGCGAACAAAATAAATTTGATCATTCTGCTGACGGCAAAATTAGGCTATAGATTGTTTTTTTAGTTTTCTAGTTAACATAATCTACTGCTAAATTATCAGAGTTTGGCTACATCAATGTTTATTTATTTTTGTTTTGTTTTTTAGGAGCCGATCCGTTTGTTGTTTCAAACAATGGAAAAAGTGCATTAAGCATTGCAGAGGAAAATGGTCTTGAAGAAATAAGAAATGTGTTGCTGGCTTCTGTGAATCCTCCTCAACCTCAAGAGCAAGTATTGGAGAAGTATAACATGCTATTTTCAGATGATGAAATTAATTATGAACTTTTAACACAATTAATTATTACAATCTGCACTCAATATAGTTCAGGCGCTATATTGGTGTTTTTACCAGGCTACGATGATATAATGACTTGTTATGATTATATAAAAGATAGTCGATTGCTTGATAGTCAATATAAAGTGTTTTTTTTGCATGGTTCTATGAATATAAAAGATCAGAAAGGTATATTCAATCCATTGGCTGACGTTAGAAAAATTATACTTTCAACGAACATTGCTGAGACCAGTTTAACTATAGATGATGTGGTCTATGTCATAGATTGTGGACGTGCAAAAGTTCAAACTTATGAATCTGTAAGTATGCTTGAAGCTATATGTTGTAGATACTATATTTTTTTGAATTTTTGTATAATGCATAAAGGGTAATATCTCTAAACATCTCATAAAAAGTGCAGTGTATCTTGCTAATCCTGAGGATAACGCTGTTTTGTTCTTATTGGGAAACTTATCAGATCAGGTTATTGGAAGGATAACTACACTTTTATGAACTCGATTTTTTAGTAGACGACGAACATAGTAGGTGATTTTATTTCAACCTTTCATGCATTATGATGTGTATTGTGAGCGTTAAGGGCATATTTTGTTTCTTATAGATGAGTGGTCTTTCCTCTTTACAAACTCAATGGATCTCAAAAGCCTGCGTGAAACAACGAGCTGGTCGAGCTGGGAGAACACGATCAGGAGTTTGTTTTCATCTATTTTCATCGAAAAGATATGCGTCTCTATTGGATGAAAGAATACCTGAAATTCTACGTGTTCCATTGGAGGAACTTTGTTTAAATACCAAAACTTTGGCGGGCCAACGTTCTTCTATTTACGAATTTCTGGTAATGGCTCCTGATCCACCTTCTTCCCATGCTGTTAAAACAGCTATCGAAAATTTAGAAGTACTAGGAGCGCTTGATAAAGACGAAAGATTAACACACTTGGGTGAATATTTAAGTCAATTAACCATTGAACCGCATTTAGGAAAAATGCTGGTTTTGGGTGTATTTTTAAAATGCATCGATCCCATTTTAACCATTGTTTCATCTCTAGCACAAAAGTAAGTACTTTTAATTTGTTAAAAGTTTGTTGTGTTGTGATTATTTTAAATATTTTAGGGACTATTTTCAACTTCCTGCGCATTCGGAAGCTCGAAGTATTGCGTTAGAACGGCGCAATCAGTTGAAGCAGGGCACTTATAGTGATCATATTGTTCATCTGAATGCTTTCATCAACTGGCAGGTATGTACAAAAATTTATTAACTACTAGCTGACCCGGCGAACTTCGTGCCGCGAAAACAGACTTTACCGTATCGACGGGTTGATATTTGCAACGCTGACGGGTGGAATTGCAACGCTGGTAATGGAAGAGCTGATCGGTAATTAGGTACAACTAATGAGAGCTGACAAGGCCGAAACCGGCACTATTTTATGGCGTTTGTCTGGATAATTTATTCTCTCTTTTTTTCAACTTATAAAAAGTTTTGGCATTCTTCATACTATTATCGTTCTCGCTTATGTACACTTTAGTGAAGTTATTGGTTTTTCAACGACCATTCATTTGATATGATTTACTCTTATTTTAGGATGGAGTATATTCGAGAAGAAGCAACGAGTTTTGTAAAGAGTTTTTTATTAGTAGTTCTTCAATGGATACGATTTTAAAAACTCGTACACAATTACTCACTCAAATGCGGGCTGCAAGATTTGTATCACCTAGTAATGGTGTAATGCAAGAGCTTAATGCAAACTCTGCTAATTGGGCGCTTATTAAAGCTGTGGTGGCCTCTGGATTATATCCCAAATTTGCATTTAAGAAAGGCTCTTTTTTCTGCACACGGTAAGTTTTTTGTTTTGTATTGAGCTGTTTTTGTAGTTTAGTTTCATTAATTCTCATTTTCCTATTCATACATTTATCTCTGCTTTGTTTAGTATATAATTTTGAAATAATGTGGGGAAGCTTTAAAACACTTTATACCGAACTTTATCACTAAAAGAATACCACTTTTTTACAACTATACACATTTACCAACACATATAGAACAAAATCGGATTTTTAAGTAATTATCTACACTCTAATGTTATACTCTACGAAATGGAATTTGTGCATGGCGTGTTGCCTTTAAGTATACCCCAGCACCCTAACAATATCCCTAGTCTAAAATAACTAACTAACTTATATTATTACCATCAGGTGGCCATTGCTAACTTACTTATATAAAAGGGAAGTATTTCACTTTTACAAGTATCTGTTTTTCTGATTTGTTGGCTTCTTCATTTTTATTTATTTTATAAATTTGCTTTGTATTCTAATGTTTTCTTTATTTTTTTTTCCAACCGTCTGTTTTTGTTTTACATTCCTGATCCAAACATTCATTTTTCTGTTACATTTGCTTTTCTTTTCTCACTTTTGCGTCTTTTGTTTTTTTTTCACTTTTTTAAGAAACAATATTTCTTTTGTAGAACGGAAAAAAAGGTATTGCCTCAGAACTGCAATCAGTTACTCAAAGATAATATTCCTGTTTGGCTTGTTTACGACGAAATGTTTAGATCTCGCTACGGACATCAGATTCGTGGAGTTTCACCTATAACCCCTTTGACTGTAAGTTATTAACCTCAAGGTTGCAACCAAGACTAAATTTATAAATTTGTAGATTGCTTTAATGTGTGGCACAAAAGTAACTCCATCTGCTGAAGGTTCAATGCAAAACTGTATGGAAATTGATAATTGGTTAGAGTTTGAGTTTCCAACTCCACAAGTGATGAAATTACGGCAATATATTGATAGTTATATCCACCGGAAATTACAGAATCCTTTAAATGTGGCAACGAAAAGTGATGACCTGGCGCTTGTTACGCTAGGAAATATTTTAGAGATCGAAGACCAGAATGTTGGACTACCGTGGCCAGATGGGATTGATCAAAGACCTAAGTTCTTGAATTATAATATAATGCAAGATTCCCAGTATGATAATTGGCGTGGCGATGGGATATCAAACCAAAGACCAATTACAAGCAGACCATATTCAACTAACAGTTCACGAAATCAAGGGCGACAATATGGTCTTGGAAATCATATTAAAAATATCTATCCTGTACGACGTCAAGATCCAGTTGGAGCTCCTGCTGGATTTCTCAACACTAATCCATCTAATTGGCGCCAACGTAATGGTATTACAAGCCATATCGGAAATGGTTTTAATAACTTTAACAGCATCCATCAACATCCAATCAGCAATTTACCCTCCTTGGACACATTATCCATTGCCCATACTAGCTCAACTTCCGCACTGAATTCTCATCAACCTGAACAAGTACCTGTTGTGTGTCCAATGGCATCACCTCCATTACCAATTTTAGAGAATTCAGTTTTTTTATTGATTAGAGTAAAACTAGAAACCAGTATTTTAATTGCCTATGATACTGAAAAGTGGACTTTCTCACCCCAAACGGAGAAAACTGTGATTTCTATGGATAATGTAAGTATTACTTTGTCTTTATTCTTTCAACGCTGAACTTCGTTTGAACTTGATAATTGTGAATTGTTGCCAACATAAAAAATTAGACTTTTATGGTTGAAATATTGGTTTAAGCGCGTCAACTGTGAATGTAGGTAGTTTTTATAAAAATTTATGAGGCGTCGTTTTTGTCAAAATTACACTTTTTATATGTAAGATAAATATGAAATGCTTGAATAATGTTATGAGAGAAAAATGTCTTTAAAGTAGACACCATATGCTAATTCAATACTGAAACGGAATTAATAGCATTTTGAAATGCGATTTCTAATTTTAATCCCCATCATACTTTTTGGTCACCCTGTATTATTAAAGTCTAATAAGAACAAAAAGTATTAACTAGATTTTAAAAAAAGTAATCATCGACATACGTTTCGAAGATAATTATGCTTCTGCGTAATAAAATAATCAAACTGTAAAAAATAAATAATTAAAATTCCATACCAAAATTAAATTATGACTGTAGTTTTCTGCTATTTTGGAATTTTGGCTTTCATTAGATAGGTGCATAGCTGAACCCTATCATCAATAATTTTTCTATTGATTATAAATAATGTTTAATTATACAGTGGGATGTAATTAAATAATTTATTATTAAATCAAAATTTGAAGTTTGATGTAATTTGGGCATGTTTAAAAATTTGTTATTTTTGAGAAAGGCATCTATTAATAAAGTCAAATAAATTATCTATATTGAATATCGAGAAAAAAATGTAAAAAGTACGTGGGCTCGTCCGGGATTTGAACCCGGGACCTCCCGCACCCTAAGCGGAAATCATACCCCTAGACCAACGAGCCATGTATGTGGTATTGAATGTTTATTATAGTGAAAGTTATTTTCAAATTAAGTTATAAAAATACTATTGTTTAATTAATTGTTTATTTATTTTGTTGCTATTTTGTTTTTGTATTTGACGTATATTAGGTTTTGGTTAAATAAATAAAAATCTTATTATACTGATTTTATTATACAGGGCGACATATCTTATTTGGGTCGAGTGAATTGCTGAAATACAGAGAAAAAGTTTAGTTTTTAGGTAAAACAAACTACGGCCGGTTTTATTACGCTACCACATTTAAAGAAAACAGTCACCCGGTGACTGTTTAATTATTTTTTTTTATTTTGAAGTTATATTTGAAAGATTAGGTTTACACTAATGTTTTATTTGTTGTTTTAGGCTGGCACATATGTTTATTTGATGTTTACCGTGCCCACTATGCATAGTTTTTATGGAATTGCTAAATTCGTAGGTGTTGAGTCTGTGAGAGCCAAGATAAGATCTCGTATTGAATGGATTTATAAATGTTCAGTACCTTTCAAGAATGTTAAGTAAATATTTATTTAAATGTTTATTGTTTTTTTAATTAATTATTTTATTTTCAGTCATTTGCGGAATTCGTTAAATAACAATAGATTGATTTATGAAGGTTATGATGGTCAAGAAATTGATAAGGGAGCTGCAATGGAACTGTGGGGTATATTTGAAGACATCAGCAAGTCCAATATGAAATATCGTCCATAATTCCATCGACACTATTTTTAATTTATTTTCTTTTGTTTAATAAGTGTATATTCTAGCAATTCGAATATTACATTCACTGCTGATTTTTTAAGTTCTTTCTTTGTTTCAAATGTATTATTTTGTAAATGAGTAGGGGTAAATCAAAATAAGAGAGATAATTTTAAAGAAAGTTAATTTTTGTATGACTATGCAAATAGACTATTTAATATTAAATTTAAAAGTATTTTTATTTTGGAAACCTTGTTTTAATCTAAAATAGAAACTTCCGACTCAGTAAAATATTGGCACATTAATTTAAAAAAAACAATACAATAAGTCATTAATATAGAAAATAAATGAATAATAGAAATTATTTTTATTTATTATTAATAAATAAAACTATTTCTCACCTTATATCGACTTATATTTTTAAAACTAAACATAATTGGCGATAAGCGCATTGAGATTAACAATAAAAGACAAATATAATCTAAGGAAGACCACTTCAAAAATAGTTGAACATTTAAAATTGTCAATTGCCATCGCAATATACGGGACACTGCTTTAGAACTACGTACAAACATTCTCGGTGAAGTTTAGAACCGATTCTGATTAAAATTTAATAAATTAAAAAAGCAAAACAGATCAAAGGACAGTCATGCTTATAGATTAGTATCAATATTTACAAAAAATAATATCAATTATTATACAAATTTCAAGTTATGTAACATTTACAAATTTAATTGACTATCTAAATATACATTTTTTTTGATTAGAAGATTTTTTTTCTTTTTAAAACAATCAACAGTTTAGGTTATACAAATAACTACACTTTTGTTTTGTTACAAAATATTTTTTATAATAGTCATTATTATATGAATCTTTTGAAAAAATCGAAGTGGTCTTTAGACTTCGACATAAATTGAAAGACTTAGAATTCTATCGATCAGATGTAAATAGTTATTTTGCTTAGATTATCAATCGTATTATCTTTTTACGAGCGTTTACAACCTTAGCGAGATTTAATAAAAACATTGACTATAAATACAATTTTAGTAATCAATGATAAAATGTAAGAAATAAAATTGCTACATTATACAGGATGTTTCCAAAAAAAAGACGAGCACTATTGGTCAAATTAAATTTTTTATTCTTACACCAAATTAAATGGTTATAAATAAGCCATAAAATGGCTTAATAAAATCACTTATAACTTTAAAGACTCTAAGACTAACTACTGTCAAAAGATTTTTTTCAAATTACAACATATATTTTTTAATAGTAATTAACTGCTAGAGATTTTTATTCTGAAAACAGCAATGTTTCACAACTATAGGTCATACTTATATTACCATGAGAAAAAAATAACAAAAAGGAAAAAAATACTATTTAGCATTGTGAACTAAAATAGCAGTAGCTTTGGATATAAATGACCGACAAGCTATCAAAATGCAAATGATAACTTGATGGTCGAAAGAGCTTTTGAGATCTAATAAACAATTTTTTTAGCAAGTGGTAAAACTGTGTGAATAGTTTATAGTGCCAAAGATTCCAAAAACCAATCAATTAATAAAAGTAGTTTTAAAACATCAAGAGCGTGTGCTACTTTGAATATTTAGGCACTATAAGTAATTGATAATTGAAAAAACAATAATTTTGATCTAGAATGATCGATAAATTTAAAAAGTGACAATAACATCAAAGTTTGCTTTGACAAAGCTTATTCAATTTATTATAAAAATTTAAATATTCTTATATTGAAATGGAATAATTAAACAAGCAATAGTGTATGATTAGTCGCCACACTACAAATTTACTTAGTTGGCTACACTGTTAAACACTAGGTTCACAACTTTTTGCTTACTCTCGCTTCAATATTGTAGCGACACTAAAAAAGTGCAAAAAATAGAATAACTGTTGTTAATTATATAACCCGCTGGGTTGCATTTAATGCGCCCGAACTTTCCAAAAATATTTCCCTTTAATAGCCACCACAGATCATCTAAATAATAAATAAATCTGATGTGACAAATATTCAGATTCTCAGAAAGTTTTTTATTATTGAAATACTAATTGGTTTTAGTAATATTTAAAATTAGGGACATCTGATTCTGGTTAGCCAAAATTCAATTAAAGATAACACCACAATCATACAAATTTCTTTTTCTACCGAATACAATCTGAAAATAATGTTTTAAAAATTTAAAATAATTTAAAATTTACAGCAGCTGCTGTGCTTAAAAAGCCTGTAAAAATATAAAATTTTAAAAACTGAAAAAAAATAGAAGACAGTTTTAAAACAAATAAACCAAAACTAAAATTCATTTCAATACCCTTTAAACCTAAAATAACCAATAGTCTTGATATTGCGCTTAACCATTAAGGATTTAGATCGATTTATAAGTTAGGATCAATATTAAAAAAATTGTTAGGAAATCCAAAAAACAAAACACCATCTCTAGAAAAGTCTGAAATTTATCAAAGAGCACTTAGCTCACTTAAAACACGGCATATTAGACAAGTCGAGTATAGCAGAGCACGCCTTTAATAGCAATCATCATATTAGTATTAACATTATAAAATTAATTAAGCAATAAATAACTACAGACTTCTGGACGCCGCTGAATTCATTGAAATCTATAAAAATAAGGCAAATGCTCCTAACAAAGGTAACAGTTCTCTTTTCAGCTTCTTGGTCGTATTAGGTGGTCAGCTAAAGATGTAAACAAACAAACTTTTTGGCAAGTAGTAAAACTATGTGAATAGTTTTTTAAAGTCGGCCAAAAAACATTTCTGATTTTAAATTTTGAGTAAAAATTAAAAGTGACAAAACATTAAAATTTGATTAAAATTATAGAGAGAATCTAATGCATTTCCCACAGTCTCAATTATAGAATCAGAATCCAGATAATATGCTAATCAACGATAATTATAGAAAATAAATAATTAACAAGTAAAAGTGTTTGAGCGGTTCCGATACTGCCATTGTTCAAATTTGGTGTGAATGTCCGCAATTATTTATGACTTTTTTTTATTACAAATGGCTATTTCTTCAAATTGAAGCTCTAATTATATCAATTTCTTTTACCACACTATTCTGATAGATTAGATTTATGTATATTAGACAACGTCAAACGTTGGAAATTCCTTCTAATGTTTGTGTTTAAGACACATTGATTATAAAAAAATTCTCTAAAACTTTTTTTGCTTATTAAAACAAACAAAAAATGTATAAATGGCGAATTTTTGGTACTGTGCATACCATTTTCAGGTTTAATTCCTGCTTAGAAAGATTACTATAAAAGCACTACATCTTTTTTTCGAGTTTTGTACCAAAATATATAAGTTTAAACGTTCCCTTTAAACAAAAAAATAAAAAAAAATCAAAGGGTTGCTTTCAATTTCTAAAAATTTTAAAAATCGCCAAAAATTTATTTTTTTTGTTTTTTAACTTGTTTTTCTCATTATTAATTTTTTTTTCTATAAGAAAAATAATAAAGATTTTGAAAATGTCCAGTCAAAATTTTAATATTTAAAGGTAGGTCTAAATTTTTTAGGACAAGTACTTCACTTAACCAGCCCGCTTAACGTCTATAAATTAAACTAAAAATTCTTTGAATATAACTAATACTTAACTATTGTTGTGTATAAAATTTATAAAAATTTTATTAAAATCTTTAATTAACTACGATTTTTCGACAATCACTACAATAGTGAAAAGTTCATTCAACTGTTTTTTGCTTTTGATGCTTTAATTCTAATCTTTAGTATGTCAAATTTAAGAAAAAAAATCCAGTTTGCTGATATTTATGTCCAAAAGTAGCTCGAAAAAATATAAAGCACTTACTTGACTTAAAATCTTTGAGAAATTTACAGCAACTTTCAACAATTAAAATCTCGTCTTAAGATTTTTATCATTTTTAATTTAGACAAAAATTAAATAATAAAAAAAACAATTTTTTCTAACAACAATTGTTTTATGACGTTTAATTAAGAAAAAAATATTAAAAAAAAAGTCACTCCAAGTTTTTAAAAACTTAAAAATGATTCTGTTTTGACCTGCTATTTGGAGAGGCTCGGTTGGAGACTTTTGAAAACTTTTATATTTTAATACAAAAAACACAAAAAAATTTTCGTAATTTTTGGGGCCAGATAGTGGAGTGGTGGACTACTCTTATGCACGTGTTAACAAGACAAACACAACATATTTTTTAGATTTAGTATTATTCCAAAAAAAAGGTACAATTAAGTAATTGCCTTTTGGAAATTTTGATAGGATTAATTTGATTTGAAATTGTTTTTTTAGAAACTTCAAAACATTATTTTTTGTTTTTTTTAGAAAAAAGGAGTTAAAACAAATTACAAGCACTGTAAAAAACAAAGCTACAAAATTAAAATAGACAAAAAAAAAATAATAAAAAAAAAAATTTAACAACAAAAAATAGAATAATTGAAAAGTTTAAAAGATAAAAACAAATTTATAAATCAACATGGAAAAGAAGCAAAAATAGATACAAACATAGTTATTTCTACCATAACGCTGCAAACTGTCTCACACTGTATATTTTAATACAAAAGACATTGTGCTCATAGACAAAATAAAGAAGCTGTGTGCGCTTTACACTTATGATAACAATTGTTTATTAATATTTTTTTATTCAATTTCAATACACAATCATTTGTGGCCAAGAGTAGGTACGAAGTTTTGTGGCAAAAAATACTACACTAAAGTAGATAATTTGAAAATAACATAAAAACATTACTAAATACTACAAAAAAAATGATAACAATGAATAAAACTATTGATTTTCATAAGAATTTACAAAAAAACATTTCAAATTGAAAATTTTTACTTTTGTTGCTATCTAAGCAAGTTGGCCTTGGATTTTTGAAACAAACAAACCTATTTATCTGAAAAAATTACAACAAATAGATTTTTTTTAATATTTTTTACGTATAAAATGCTATTTGATTCTGATTTAAAGTGGTTTTAAAAATATTTGACCGTTTTCATACTTTAACGCGACCCTGTATAAACAAATAAGATACCAGCATATTGGCACAATTCATAAGTTTTCTTAATATTTTTTGAACATAAACTAAATAGTAATGGTGCAAAAATACTATCTTGTGGTACACTATATTGAGTTTAGTTAGTTACAAACTTTATAATTATATACCTAGTTTCGATTAAAATAAAAGAAATTAAAGTCCAAGAGGTGAAAAAAAGTAAAGCAAAAGCTTCTGCTCTAAATTTCCATTTTCGTAAAATTGGCCATTTCATCAAGCAATCGTGATTTACCTGTCAAGTTGGCATTTGTTTGTAAAAGGTTAGCACCCTTGATTATTGTAATCAGTAGCACATCGTAAATTAAACATAAGAAGTAACAGCCAGCTAAGATTTGATGTGAATTTTTTTCCTCATTTGAATTTCTTCACAATTCTTTGTGGCCTTTGTTTTATAAATGCGTGTGAGTGTTGTGAAAGGTCGGACGCTGCTGCTATAGTGATTAGGAAATGTATGTAGTTGACTATGCCTCTGGAGAGAGCGATTGTTTGGGTTCATCTCAAGATCTTCTAGTCAAGCAAGCTGAGGATCTTCAGTTGTTTAAGTTGTTCAGTGCTGTCAATGAGTGGGTAAATTTTTTACCGCGTGATTGTGGTTTTTAAGGATTTTTTTTCTTCAACTAGTTGATACCGCAAAAAGTAAGTACTTCTTATTAATTATTTTTTTATTAAAATAATTATTTAAATTAAATTATTCTCACAAAATTTTGAATTCAATAATTACATACGCTTACTTTTCTACGTTAATTTAATATTTTTTTAATTATTTTATTTTAAATTAAATTAGCAATTATAATTACTAGCGATAAATATCATTGTTTACATTTATTTAACGCTTGTTCTATAGTTAATTGTTAAAAATTTTAAAATTTTCAATACTATGAGTGCCAAGGCTGGTCATATCAATAATCTTTACACAATGATTACTCCACTTACAAAGCGTGAAACAGTCTTCATCAGCCGTAAAATTTTACATTAATTATAAGAAATTTTCATTTTTTTACCAAAAAATTGAAACGTTTCGCTCTATTGGCTAGACATCATCAGGAAAGATTATTCAATCGCTTAAAATTTTAGTATTTAGGTAGGCATAATTTGTTTGTCTGGTGTATTTAATTACTTTTCACTTAAGTGATTCATCATTCCATTTTTAATTAATTAATTTATTATTTTAATGACTAGATATTGTTGAATTATTACATGTGATTTATGTGAATAGAACAAACGTTAAACATAGTTTCTTATTTCTGACGGGTGTATTATAGATTTCTTTCTCATGCAATTCTAAAAAAATAACTAGTTTAATAATTGTTTAAATAATTAAGCTTTAATTTAAATTATTTATTAACAAATTATTGACTAAAATGTGAGCATTTTTTACCGTTGAGTTAAACCAAAGATTTTAATTGTCAATAGTAGTCTGGTTTTTTAATTGGAATTTTGGTGTAAAAAACAAGCTTTTTGCTACTTATAGACTTTTAATATGATAGACGTTATCGGAGCTTAATGCACGAGAGGAAGGAAAAGCACCCGGAGGGTGAGCAACTAAACTCTAGTTCTCTGTATTAGACATTATATTGCCTGGTTGCAGCAGCTTAGACTAGAAGTTGATAATGACAACTGCGTCAAAAAATCATTGTTTTGCGATTTTGTTTTTCTGTATTTTTTTTTTGGTAAATTGCTTACAACTTGGAAAAGAAAGACTTACATACCCAGTGATCATTTTCCATAAACTACTTTATATTTTTCTTGTTTTCTATCTTACATCACTAACTTTTTTCTACATTTTTTGTTCATTATTTGGTCATAATTATTTGTTTTTTTTAATTAAAAATTTTTTTTTTACTAATTTATTAATTGTTTTTGTTGCTTTATATCCTTGTTTTAATTTTTTTTATATAATTTTTTTTTTGGCAGTTAAAGTAGTTGATCAGTTTTAGTATTTTTGATAATCTACGTTTTTTTTGGTTTTTTTTATAGTGTTGTAGGTTTTGCTTCAGTTTTTGACATATTTTTATTAAACTATGTTCAGGTATATGCTTTTTGATTGCATTTCAAACCAATTGTTTGTTTAGTCTGTTGCTTGTTTTTGTTATAATTGTTTTTTACTTATTTTCTTGTGTTTTGTGTTGTTTTCTTCTTACTAACTTACGTTTTACATCTTTTCGATACATTTTAGTAACTTTGCTTTCATTATTATTGTTTCATACTTTTGATTATCTCTTCTGTTTTATCTATTTTTGTGTCATTTTTAATTTGTTATAAAATCAACTGTTTTGTCTGTTTCCTAGTTTTTTAATTTTTTTTTAAAGGTATTTGGTAATTCTATGATATTTTTATCTTAATTCACTTGTTTTTGATTTATCCGTTAGGTTTATTGCTTTTTTATTCTTGTTTTTATTTTCCTTACCTAATTAATATTGTACACCGATTTTCTTCTCATAACTTTATTAATTATTCAATTACCTTATATAATTAGTTTACTACCTAATTCATTTATCCACTCAAACTCTTTTCTTTCGTATCACTTTTAAATTTTTATCTGTGCTTTATACTTTTTTTTTCATTTTGCGCTTTTACTAAATATTATCGTGTTTGTTTAATTTTTTACTTATGTTGTTTTCTTTTTTAATATGTTTTTTGTTTGCACTTTATATTTATCTTTTTTTGCAACCCCCAATGTTTTTATGTTAGCATTAACACTTCTTCTACTACCACATTTTTTTGTCTATCTAAGTCACTTATGTGTAATGTGAGAATAAGTAGAAATATAGTCTGTTTCTGTTTAAGACTAACCACCTTATCATATATTTACTATTACTATTTATTTTGTTTTGCTCGGTAAGTATGTTCCAACGCTCTTTAATATTTGTTTTTTTTATTTTTACAAGTTCTTTCTATCTGCTTTACTAGACGCTACTTTTACTTTATTTTCTTCTTTTCTAGATCTTGGTCTATTATATGATTTAAAACATTTATATTTGTATATATTATAATTAAACAAAAAAAATATTATATTAAAAAGTTAAAAACAAGCTAAACAAACGATAAGAAGTAGTAAAAACGTGATAAGTAAAAAACTAATAAAAAATGAATTTAATTAATAAATTAAATAAAAACAACCAAATTAAAAGAAAAAACAAGACAAATGCACAAACAAAAAAAACAAAAAAAGCTTCATTAAAAAAAATGCATCAAAAACAACACAAAGAAAATTAAGTATTGAGCATACATTACAGAGTGATGAAAAAGTCAAGAGTGCTCCCTCATCTTTTCTTTTATCAAAAAGTTTGTCTCAAATATTGATAAAACCTGATTCTGTAAAATTTAGTTCAATAATTTTAATACATTAATAAACTTGATCATAATTAATATTTATCCGGTCCAGATATCTGGCTTGAAATTCTTCAATGTAAAGGGGTAAAAAGCAGGACTGTTCGTCATTTTCTGATTTGCCATGTTTTGAAAGTAACATTTTAATAAAAAAAAAATCTCTTCAGAAAAACCCTTTTTACAACTTATTCTGTAGTTATTATTGTTTAGAAAATTTACCGTAAATCAAAAAAACAGTTTTTGAAATTAACAACAACAAATCGTTGGTTTAAAATTTACGTGTCTTTGACATTTGATTTTTCAGTCAAAAATTGTTTACCAGTGGCGTCACATATGGTAAAGAAGTTGGTTACTTACCCATTCTTATGAATGTAAAATGTGGCCCTTCTTTATTTTTTTTTTTTAATTTCTATATAATAATTATAAAATGTTCAATTATAATTCCAACGTGTAAGATTTATGAGATATGATTTATTATTAAGTAGCTCTTGACACCACAAATTGTCTAGCCCATGCATTGAACGCTCATTTGCATAGGATTTCGCTACGACATGACCGATAGTTTGCAACGCCGGCTCTGATTTCTGTCATTTGTATAACATCAAATTAGTAATAGAATAATAATAAAGAAAATAAATAATAGAAACAATTTCTCAGTAACTAAAACGAGTTAACTTAGGAGCATAGTGAAGAAAAAATTAATTCTCTTTAATATAAAATACTAAAAAAACAAACACACAAAAAATGTAAACAATAAATATTAAAACCAAATATTTAAAAAGCTGTTTGAAAAAATATTAAAAAAAACAGAATCAAAAACATTTTTTAAATAAATAATAAATAAATGACTGCAAAGATGTCAATGAAATTAGGAAAAACACAAGAGAAACACTTTAAAATGCTGACAAAAAAAGAGATCATCTTTAAAGATATAAGATGACAAGCATACAAATACAGAATAAAAAAAATAACATTAAAAGTTTTATGAAGAGCTATAAAAAACAATAAAAAAGTAAAAAAATAAGAATAATAATTGGTCAAATTAGAAAACCTTTAAACTAAAAAAATATACATATTCATAAAAATAAAATCTTATACAAACCTAACATTTCTTGATTTTTGAAAAATTAAAAAAAAACATTTATGTGAATTGATAAAAAGTACCACGTTTTAATCAAGTATTTTTAGTTTATCACCCAAATAGAGTATTTGTGGCTCATCACGTTTAATAAAATTTTTTTTTCTGGTAAATATGTTTAATCAAACAACAATAATAGCAGATGTTTTTTAAAATTTAGAGTCATAGTTGGCTATGCTTATAAATTGTAAACAAACCATAATTTTTAAAACAATTACTTCAAATGTCAAAATAATTACTAAATAACTGAATTTGTTTATTTTTGAATTTAAAATGGTTTTCTCACAAGAACAGAAAACGACCCTAGAGTTAGCCTGATTAAGAGAATTAGAACATTGTTTTTTATACAAAAAATCAGTTCAAATCTCAGTAATACTCAAAACTTTGGTTATTTCCTATTTTAGTTACGACAAATCTATTAGATTTTTGAAAAATATAAAATTTGTGTACACTTAATTGAAGTTATTTATTAATAACAATTATTACAAATAATACAAGTAATTCTCAAAGATTTTTAATTCAGCTTCAAAGGTCTTTAAGCCACATATTTTTTAAATCAGTTTAAAAAAAAATAATGTGAGAAATCTGTCGTATAAGACATGAAGATCAGGAAGTTACAGAACAATCGGAAACCTACTTCCTTACGAAATATTCAAATAAATCTATGCTTTCCCATTAAGAAAAATTGATAATAACAATGCTTGTTTAATATTGTTATCTAACAACTACATTCATAATTTAATCAATTTTAATACAAAGAAATTATAGTCATCGATTATAATGGCGCCTTGATTGATTATAACTAGCTTTTAGTATTGAGATTACATGGTTATGATTACATAAATGTAATGCAGAGTTATTAACTCTCCTAAAGTTTATTAAGCAAACTCAAATTTGTTATTAGTTTAATTTTTTCTACAAAAATCAACTCTTTTACAAATTGCATATTTATCTCTCGTTAGGTAAATTAGGTAAAAAATTCAAAATTTCACAAAAAAATTATTTTGGTAATCTAAATTTTTTTAAAATAAAGTACATATTGATCTTGTGATATCAGTATTGATACAACTTAAATTTCGAAGTAAATAAGTTAATTATGATAAATAATATTGGTCCAAATACTGAGCCTTGAAGAACTTCCAAAAGCACATATAGCTGTCTCGCTTTCCAATTGCATTTCTTGATTGTGCCTATTGCTACATTTGAAGCAATATTGCAAAAACTGTAACATTAAGCTTAAAACATCGTTTATTGCAAAGCACTCTATTTTCAGTTAAATGTCACTAGATTAGACCCTTTTGACGTTACTCTTTGTTACTGGAATATGTAATTAACTTGCAACATTTTGCTGCATCACATTGAATTTAGGTTACTTTTAGCATCTCTCATAGGTCAAAGTTATACTACACATCGTTGCACAACTGTAGCAAAGCAATTACGTAGACGAAAAAAAAAACGTTAATTTAACCATCCCGGAATAGTAATTATCAAATATGAATGATAATAAAGTTCTAATAACTAACTATCAAAGAGAGAGAGAAAGTTGCACATCTGTGCTAAATATAATAGGTAATAGTTTTGATAACATTTTGGAGGAGTTGCTCAAAGAAAGTGGAGTAATATTCTGTAATATGTTTATCATAAGGTGAAGGTGTGTAATTTTATTTGTAATTTTCATTTCACTTTAATTGAATCATTTGTGAATTATGGTAACTCGTCTTGTGAAACATTTAAATTAATGATTATTCTATTTATGTAAATGTGCGTTTGTCACTATTTGTACCATCACTTTTTGACATTTGTAATCATTTACCATCTTCTATTGACCATTATTATTAGCTCACAGTTTATTTTTTTTAGGCTTTACAGTAGTATTACGTTTCATGTTTGACATCAATTCAAATTTTTATTACACAATTATCAGATTTAAAGATCACAACGTTAAGAGAATGGACTATAGCTCCATATCTAATTAATTCAATTTTTTGTTCTAATTTGGCATGTGTTTTATTACTTTAATTATGTAAATTGTCTATTTTCTTTTATAATTTTGTAAAAATTGTTAAAGTTTTTTTTATGGTTACTTCTGCTTACGTAAATTGAATAGGTAATACGTAAGTATTATTTTTTCTTGTTACATCTTTATTTTTTGTAGTTTTTTCTTGTTCTCTTTGCATACGTTTCCATTAGGGTAACTTTCAAAAGAAAAACTGTTGATTAGAAATATGTTTACTATATCAACGGCGTAATTCTAATGACTCGCCAAAAGAATCAACTTTTTAAGAAAGAAAAACTGTTGAAAGAATCATCTTTTTAAGAGAGCAAAAAAACGTTCCAAATAATAAGAAAAATAACAAATTAGTTTGAAAGTGTTTTTTAACAAAGAATAACTTTAAAACTAGTTAGCTAAGGCTTGAGAAGTATTTTTTAATCAAAGCAACGCATTTTTTACCATCGGAATAGCTCATAACCCAAACATCGAAAAAAAGTGTGTTACAGGGGATTAGAATTACACCGTCGATATGTTGGTAGAAACGAAAATAAATAAATAATATTGCATATCTTATAAATGCGTTTTATACAAAAGACGCTAATGTGATAACTTGGTTGTACGATCAGCAATACCTTTTTGAATCAAAACTGTTTTCTGTCAAAATCGATATCTGTCATTAAGAGCAATACATTTTTCAAAATACTTGATATAGAAAGATCTAAACATAAATATAAATAAATTCCTAAATAATTTAAATCTATAAAAAAATTATTAACAAACTGCAGGTATACTCTATAAACTAATAGATTTTACTTTTGTTGACGTATGTACGCACATATAACATGACAACTCTCCGTCATAAAAAATGTACTTATAACTCAGTGGAATTTTTTTAATCAACAAATAAAATGAATCTACATGGAAATTTTGTTTAAATAATTATTATAAATATTATTGTAAGTTTTCGCATTTAAGATATGTATTTAAAAAAAATGTATGCAATGCGTATCAGTGCTTAGGGTTTCTCTCTTGTTGCAGACTGTTACTCTGCGACAGCTGCTGCGTTTTGATACAAAAGATGCAAAAACCTAATTATAAACTAATAAGCATATGATTGCAACTTCCAAATAATTAAGTACTGAATGCATTTTCTCAAGTAATTGTCTACTTTACTTGTTAAATCATTCTTCTGTTAAAAGACTTCTAAATTAATAAATTATTAAAAAGTTTATTTGTTTACTTTCCGATTTTGTCAAAAAACTGTTACTTGCGTCGGCATAGAAACAAAGCTGTCAAAAAAATAAAATCTATCGGTGTATAAAGTATATGTTATGCTAAACTATTTTAAAAATGTAACGTTTACTTCAATTGTTTTAATTTTGTTTATTTCTTTTTGTTGCAGTTATTCCTATTTTTGTGTTAAATAAATAAACTTTGCGTTTTTTTTTTCTTTCCATATATATACTTTTATATCATTATTTTCTTTAGATATATTTTTTTTATATAAGTATTTTTTAAATTTGTTAACTTTTTCTAGAGATTACAGTATTCTTTGTCAGCTTTTATCTAAAATTGTATTTATTTTTTAGTGATTTTTTTAGTTTTCTTTTTAGAGGTCTACATTAGTGTCAACAAAAAAAAGTATTTATAAGTTTGTTAAAAATACTAATTATTTAGCGGACTTTAAATATATCTCTAAAACACATGATATAGAAAATCATATATTTTAAGTAGTAAAAAATTGATTGTAAACATATTTATTAAATTATATATAAAATTTATAAATATTTAATTTATGTATAAATAATTACAATAAGCGAACGATTATAGACTATTCTTTTTTTTTATATAGTTTTTGTAGTTTTTTTTTGCCTACAATTTTATGTATATATTTTTTTGCTTTCTTTTTAGAGCTTTATTATATGTAGAAGTCTATATTAGTGTAAATTTTAAATACAAAATTATTTATCGGCAATTTAGAGTATTTTTGTTAAAAGTATACTAAATATCAGCGGATCTCCGAAAGATCTCTGAAAACCGATAATTGGTTATAAATATTATATTTTGAGTGATTGAAAAAATTGTAGTAATTAAATAAAATTAAAAAATATAAACAAAAATTCAAATAAATAAGAGAATAATTGGTTAATAAAATTTAGGTATTTTATGCTTAAAAAAACAAATTTAATTAATTTTTTTTAAATTCTTCAAATGCTATAATCAAACAAATATATTTCTTAAATATTTTACTTTTTTTAAGTTTTTAAGACCTGTTTTAGGTATAAACTAGTATATTACTCCATTCACTTATGATTAGATGCTTTTAAGAACATTAATATTTATCACATTGATCACATGCTGACCATTTTTGTAACTTTCAATTTAGTTTTCTTGTGGGAATTTTACAAAACGACCTTTAAATTAATAATCAATTATTCATAAAATATAGAAAATAATGAGTTCGATGGGAAAAATAGCTTAAAATAATGTGCACGATTTTCCAATGACGGTCAAGTGATTGTGATGAGCAGACTCAATTCCTTGACCTGATCTAGAGAGGAAATATTCCATCCAGCGTGGTAAAAACTTTTTGCGAAACTAATTCAGACTATTTGTAGAAGGTTGATGGACTTTGACATTTTTCAGTAAATTTTTTTCGTGAAGAATTTTGTTATTTATTAATCACCTACTGAGAGTATGACCTAACAACCACTTGTAATTTTATGAAGTAATGTGCTGTAATGTAAAAATCTGAGATATTTGGTGTTAAAACTCTTGGCATTCACTTTCTAATTATTTATTAATTGACATTTGTTTTTCTGGAATTGGTAATTTTTTTTAGATTATTGTACTGTAATCAAGCATAAAATACCATGATTTCATCATTCACAAACTTCTCCTGTCTTTTGTTTTTTTTTTGATTAATATTCATTAATTCAGATTTGCAAGATTATTCAATTTACTTAAACCTTTAAGATTTGATTTTATTTTATCAATTTGGTTTCTAAAATTTCAATAAATGACAGTAATTTTTTATAAATACCAAAACGCATCAATAAAATTTGTTTGGATCCAAACTTAAAACATCTTTTTGTTACACTTTTAAATCTCACTTTTTTTTATAATACTTTACGCATAGATATTTTAACGAAAAGAAAAAGTGTCTAAAAAAAAGTGAATAAAAGAGAAAAAGAGATAAAAAGATGAAAAAATTTTTGCAAAATTTAGATGCCAAAATTCAGAAAAAATAATAGATATATAGTTGAAGAAAAATGTGAAAAAATGCAAAATGTGCAGAATATAGAGAGAAACATTAGAGCACATAATAAAGATTGCCTAACTTTAATGTTTTTTTTTTAATTTTAATATTTGTAATTAATTAATTTATAATTAATTTAATACTTTATAATTCATTTTTGAAATTTTTAAAGGTTTATTATTGATTTGTTTTCATATTTTACGGGATAAGTTGTTATTTATTAGTTATTTTTTTTTATAATTATATAAAATTTAAAATTAGGGTAAAGAATGAAAACATAATAAAAGCAAAAATAGATAAAAAATAGACAAAATAATTAATATAAAAAAATAGATTTAACAGTAGATAAAGTATAGTAAAAAATAATAAAAAAACAAAAAAGAGTAAAAAGAGACAAATTAGAATGTAAAAACAGAAAAAAATACACAAAACAAGGACAATTTAATTTATATGATGACAAATATGTAATTTGTTAATACTCTAAAACACTAAGGCAATAATAAACATTATAATATACAACACTAAATAAAAAAATTTAAAGACAGCTTTTAAAGTCTATTAGACAGCTAGCTATTTCACCAAATAAACTTTTTTTTTCACATATTTTTCTGCAGTTTCTATCACTCTTTTTTTTTTTTTTCTTTTTATCTGGCCACTAAATCATTAACATATAATAACGTTATAGATTTCTGTTACCTTACTACCACTTTTTTGTTATTTTCTTACATTTTATGTCACTTATAACAATATTAGGCTTATCAAACACCCTTGTTATAATTATTTTTTTTTGTTCAAAACCACTGTTTGTTTTATTGTCTCTCATCTTTTATTTTGTTTTTTTATATATAGACTAGCTGGCCCGGCGAACTTTGTTCCGCCTTAGTTTTGTTATTCTATTTTTTATTTTTATTTTTTTTGTCATTTGTTTTGTTATTATATGTCAGATGCGTTTACGTTTTATATTGTATGTCACGTCACACGGAATGGGATAAAAAATATTCCTTGTTGGGCTACTGGTTCTAAACAACCACTCCACCAATTTTCAGCCAAATCGGTCATAAATAGATATAGATTTTTAAAATAAACGACCCCAAAAACTATAAAAATGATACCCAAATTAATTATTCACATTTATTACCTTTATCACATTCATTTTACAACCCTCTTTAACTTAAATATCATTTTCAAAATCAACGACCTGAAATTCCTCGAAAATACCCATATCGTTTTCTTACATTTTTATCCCTAAAACACTCTCTTTTCATCCTCCTAAGAGTAATTTTTTAGAAAGCAGGAAACATACCTATTTATTTTTTTTTGAGAACTTAGGCAATTTATGGGAAAAATTATGAAAACGACATCAATCTTTAGACATTTTGCCCTCTTTCCGCCCTATCAAGGAATGATAATATTTTACTTCTAAAATTTCGGATATAAACATAGATATTATTTTTAAAATAAACAATCCAAAATTTTTGAAAATCATACTAATATTGGTACTTGTCATTTTTTGTTCCTATCCCACCTCTTTTTATCTCTTTGTTAATAAAAAGTATTCTATTCTTTTCATTCAAATCCAGTCATCATAATTTTCGATACAAACTTTCACCCAAAGTTTGTAACCCTTTACATGTAAACGCACGGTCCAACTTTGGTTGGTGATGGGGGAGTGGATCGATTTATTTGGAACGGTAATTTGCCGAGCCTCACCGAACGTTTCCGACATCGCAATCCTAATTTTGATTTAACCCTTCTTTTAGAGGGTGGTTTCTGGAATAAAAAGTATTCTATGTCCGTCTCCTGGCTCTAAGCTACCACCTCACCAATTTTCAACCATATCGGTAAAGCCGTTCTTGAGTTATAAGTGGAGTAACTAACAGACTTTCTTTTATATATATAGATATATATATATATGTTGTTTCGCCACAAAGCAATGAATACAATGGCTCAGGTGGCGGAGTCAACAATGGCAATTTTACTTTACCATTAAGGCAGCATAATCCAGGGGTTTTTCCGGAAAACTTTAATGCATCACAATACTCGCAAACTACGTCCATTTACCCAATGCAAACGCTAGGATGCAAGCTGTAATCATTGCTGCAATCGTATTGAAACGCTGCTCGATTCAAATCAGCACTTTGTTGACCTCTGTTCGCTCGACGATTCTGCATTGCCAACCGAGCTGTTTCACGGGCTGCTTCACTTTGCTCTCGTGATTGAGAAGCACGAAGTCGAGCCATACTATCGCGGCGCTGTTCACGTGCAATTTCTTGTTCTTCTTCAGTCCTTTCATTTGCAGTGTTTCGTATTCTTCTTGCATCACGGCTTTGTCGGGAAAGATTCGATCGTCTTGGTCGCGGCATTATTAATTAAACTTCACTTCACCTAAAAAGTAAAATTTTCAACCATACCGAGTTTTATAGTTCACTTCACTTACAAATATCAAATTGTCATCCATACGTCATTACATATCTGTCATTATACGTCAATTACATAGCTGTCATTTGCGTTTTGTTTCTCGGTAATTTGCCGAGCCTCACCGAACGTTTCCGACATCGCATTTCACATTTGACTTTCACCCCTCTTTTAGAGGGTGGTTTCTGGATAAAAAGTATCCTATAGCATTCTCCTGGCTCTAAGCTACCACCTCACTAATTTTCAACCATATCGGTAAAGCCGTTCTTGAGTTATAAGTGGTGTAACTAACAGACTTTCTTTTATATATATAGATTTTACATTGTTTTTTTAGTGTGTTTATTTATGTTTGTTTATTTTTTGTTTGGTTACTTTTACAATATTTTTATCAGGTTTCTTGTTTTTTTTCTTTTAAATTTTGGAGAAACGATACACTATCTACTTTATATATTTTTCGTCTGCGCTTTTTCTTGATTTTGTTTTTTACACTTTCGTTTTTATAATCTGTGCTGTCTATCAGATCTTTATTTTTTGATTTTTTTATGATATATTTTACTCTATAATGCTTTATTTCTATGTATTTGTTTTTGTCTATACGTTTAGTGCTGTTTTTTGTATATTTTTCTACGTTTGTTATTCTATAACTATCACTATCTGCTTTTCACTTTTCTAAACGTCTATTTATTTAATATCATTAATATTATCTTTGTTATCTAATTTACTATTATTTATGTTGTCAGTTTTTATTAAAAAATATCTAGCCTTCAATGTCATCTCTGACAAAAAATAATAAAACTTCAACAAGGAAAATTATTGATTAATTAAAAAAAAACTTGCACTCGGCAGGTGGAAAAAGTTTAAACTAAACAAATAACAATATAAAATCACCAATAAAAAGAGCAAACATAAATATGTATTTACATTAAAACTAATACACAAAAAAAATATAAAAAATTAAATACGGAGAACAAAAATATCGAATGAAAAAACAAAAATTGTTAAACACAAAATTTAAAAATTAAAACTAGAAACCAAATAGAAAAAAAACTGATTGAGTAAAAAAATAAAAACAGTAAATGAAGTAGTTTTAAGAGAATAAAATTATTTTCGGACATAAATCAAAAAAAAAAAGTTTTAAAAATATGTGTAATCTCAAAGCTAACAAAAATGTAAAACACGTTAACAAAATAGAGTACTAAACGAATAAAAAAATTGAAGCTATAAAAAACATAAAAACAAAAAAAAATAAGAATAAGTGAAAAGAAAGCAAGAAACAAAATATTTATCAACGGAAGAAAAATGACAAAAGAGAGCGGATAGAGTATAGTAATATTAATATGTACGTGTTTTTCTATTAGCAAATTAACAATATTATAAGTCAAAAAGTAAAGAATTAAAATTAAGTTAAATGCAATTAAATTAAAAATCAGCATATCTCGATGGTTGATTTTAAAATTTGAGATAAGATGTCTCTAATTCTGTTGACATAAGATGATAATCTTCCCAAGCTTAATGACTCTTATTGCACTATTCAATATAACAATTATTTACATAATATTTTTCTTTTCCTTATGATTGTGGATAAGAACAGATTCAATCACTATCACTAGATCAAAAAAAATCAGTCATTTTGGCTGAGAATTGTTGATAATTTAGTAATTTTTTGCTTTGTTACGCCATAATGTTCATTAATTATGCTTCAGTTGAGCTATAAATTTAAAACTTATAATTATTGAGCTTTAATTTAACATAATTCATGTCATCAGTTTCTATTACAAAATATCTAGACCTAAATGTCAACTGATTTAATCTTTTTATGAGTTTCTATAGGAGATAATTTGTGTGTGAAAATAGTTGATGAAAGGTTTATTTGTTTATTTAAAAAATTTTTTAAACCATTTTTTTAAAAATTTGCAATGTAAGATATTTTTTTTTAACAAATTAACATCTCTGTAAACACTTTGCAATTATAAATAATAACGCTCAAAAGTTATTAAGGTTAATATTAATTGTGCACTCTAAACCGATAAATGGTTTTTACGACATACTGTTCTTCCATTTGCGCTTTCTATTTTTCCTCTTTATTACTTTTATACATTTTTTTGGGTCACTATTTCATTGTCTGTATTTATTCACTCAACTTAAAGAATCAACTTGTGAAACAGTAATTGCAAACTACATACCAAACTAAGCAAATTATAATCTCACACTACTTTTGTATAATTAATTGAGATCAGATGCAAAATTTTCGAATTAGCACATTAATAATAAGTAGTCTAAAAAGTGTCAAGGATTTTTTGTTTGAAAAGAATTGCAAATCAAGGAATACTTTATTACAAAAAATTGAAATCTAATAGAAATTACGTTTTTTTTTGCTTCAGCAAAATTATCTCATATTAACTCATTCCTTAAATAAAATAAAAAATAGAGTTTCTTCCAATAACATCAAAAACTTTTTTATTTAATTTTTTTTTTAGTTTGGTGTGTTTTTTATGATGGTCATTTTTTACAAGTAGGTATAATAGACAATAAAAAAATTTTAGTCTACCAAGTTCAGTTATTCATTAAAAAGTATTCAATTTTTGATCAAATTTGAGAAATTGAAGTCTCCAGGTACTTCAATGCCTGTGTAAGCCATACACCGCCTACATTAAAAAGTTCTATGACTAATTTTATTTTTAAATAATCATCTCTTTTCTAATCTTTAGAGATGACATCACCAATTATCATCATTTTACTTTCATCTGTAAATGCCGTAATACTTTCTTAACATTTCCATTTTCATAAAACACAAAGCGCATAGAAAGTACTCACCAATCACATAAATCCTACACCACTTAAGAAAAATAATTGTTAATTATTAAAAAAAATGAATAATTTGCATTTTTTCGACAATCTGACACCTATCATCTATCATTTTTTTTTTCATATAAATTTTCACATCGCGAAACAACAGAATGCATTTAGGGCATATATGTTAAGAGAAATCTGTGCAGAAATGTGACCGGGATGATGCTTTAACAAATAAATATTTGCATAGCAAACATATGAAACTTTCACATCGGTCACGGTCATCTGAAAAATGCAGTATAAGAATCACTAATTTAATTAAATAATTATTAAATTGAGTATTTTTTTGATTATTTATAACTTTTTGTTTTTATAAATATTATCTTTACATTATTCATTTAGTTTTAACTAATTCATACCGAATTTAGTTATTAAATAAATTATTTTAATATTAATAATAATTAAAAAATTATTTTAACAAATAATGTAGTTTTATATAAATAAATCTAAAATATAAATTTTATAACAGACTATTTATTTTTCAGACTTAAGTAATTTAAGATAAAAAGTAGACCACTTAAAAAAAGTGGCTTACGCTTTATTGAAAAATCTTGGTAGCGCAAAAAATCTCACCAATACCGTTTTTCAAAAAAAAAATAAAAAATTAGACGACCAAAAAGTTCTTGATAAAACCCGAAAAAAAACTAATAAAAATTCACTGTTTTTCTACGATCGGAAAAAAAAGAAAAAAAGACTCATAGTAGCAAAAAAGTTTAAGCATTAGAACCCAGAAGATTCAGCCGACTACAAACACGACAAAATAAAGTGCATTTTACACAGAAAATTTGCCCTTAATATACCTAATAGTACTAAGCTTAATAACTTGCACTATTTAAAAATTAAATTATTACAATAATTAAACCAATTTTCAACTTTTTGAGATTTTTTCGCTTATTATTGCTAGATTTTTCATTCAAATCATGCTGATTTTTGTTTAATTCTTTCTTATTTCTTTTTTTTAGATAGTTTACTCTACATTTGTTAGTTTCTTTTTCTTTCAGCTATTCTACATAATTCTTATGCTTGTTACGTAAACTTTTTTTAATCATTTATCCCTAATGTATTTCTTTTTAATATTCTTTTTTTTATTTATAATATTCTTATGTTTTTTTACCATTTTAGCCGTTTTACTATTTATTCTTTATATATTTATCTTTTTGGTGTTTTTGTTTTACGTTGATAGCATACTTTCTTTTTTAATAATGTTTTTCTTATTTTTTTTTTTATTATAAACTTTTTTAAGCACATTAACATAATTTAGCATTTGTGTTCATTTCTTTTTTGATTGTTTTTTTTTAATTTTTAAGATATAGCTACAATATTTTTCACGTTGTTTTAATGTTTATAAACTCTATTTCTATCGATCTTTTTGTTTTTTTTTTCAAACAACCAAATTATCTTACTTTACATAATATGCTCTATAATTCTTTGTAACACATTCTACACAGATCCTATGATTTTTGCAAGGTTTTTTCCACCACTTTTGCAGATATGTATGGCTATATATTTATAATTATGTTTCTTTTGTTTCACTTGTCTAGCATTATTATCTTTTTTAATAATACTTTTAACGCATTTTCTTTACTCTATAGTTTCTATTTACTCTTTTTAACACGATAACAAAATTTAACATTATTTTTTCATTTAATTTTATTATTTGTTATGATTTTGATTTAATTTTCGCTTCGTTTTTTTAACATTTTATTCTAATTATATATTTAGATGTTTTTTTGTTATCTTTATTAAAGTTTCTCTCAAAAACTTTTCAAGTTTTTTTCATGTCTTTAAACGTTTTGTTCTTGGTTTTTTCTTAAAAAATCAACTATCTCTCTGAACTTTTTTTAACTAATTGTTTGCTTCTTATAAACGTCTTATCATTTGCTTTTCTCTTTTCTTTCGTCCTCTTTGTGTTAAACATACTATTATTCTTTGCACACGCTTTTAAATTTTATTTTGCTTAAGATAAACATTTTTTATTCGTCTGTTTGACTATCCAGTAGCATTTATTCTTGTTTTTTCTTACTTAACTTTATTTATTATTTTTAATCTTACTATTATTACTAAGTTTTAAACTTTACAAAAATTTATTGATTTTACACTATTTTTTCAAGTAACTATTTTTTATTAGATATTAATTATTTATGACTGTGTTGCTTTCTGTTCTGTTTTATCATAACGATTAATTTTTTTTTTAATTTTTTCATATATTAGTTATGGTCTTAAAAAATTTAAAAAAGAAACAAATTCTTTTCTTGTGTCTATTAGCTTCTTAACTAGATTTTTAAATTTTTTGTAGATTCTTGTTCGGTTTTGCTAGACATAAAATCTAAAATAGTTTCGTTTTTTAAATATCTACTATTGCTTTTTTGTTTTATTACTTTATTTGTTCTGTCTTCCTCTTGTTTACATGGTTTTTTTAATTGTTTTTTTGTGCATTTTATGTATTTGCTAAACTGTATACCTATTTCTTTTCTATTCTTCTTTACTTATCAGTGTTTTTGTGTAATTTAATATGTAATTTATCTATTGTCTACTGTGTTTTTTTTTGTATTTCTTTGCTATTCTACTAAATTAAATCAATTTCATTTATGTTGTGTTTGCTCTAACTAGCGAGAAACTATATTTTTTACTAAACTTGTTTACATTGTACTAAAATTGTTTTACAAAACATTTTTTTATCAAATAAATTTGCAAACATTTGACTGTCTGTTGGTATTTTGCTTTTGTCTTTATTTACTTAGCAATTGTTTTTATTACTGTGACATGCTTCCTGCTTACGTATTTTTTTTAATTGCACATTTTAACTATTTTTTTCACAGTACCAACAAAACTTAAAAATTTGTTTAGGTACGCTTATATTTAGTCTTTACAATAGAGTTCATATTGTTTTTTTTATTAGCGACGCCTAATTAGAAGCGTCTTACAAATTATCAAAGTAAGCCTAAAATATGCAATATTTTTTATCTAATTTAGTTTCTATCAACAAATAATAAAATAAAGTTAAAACAAGCTTATTCAAACTAACATTTCTAGCCTTCGACATGTTTTGTTCTTATTAGAACTCTTCAGTAAGTCGCAACAGATTCTGGTTTTAAAAAAATTGCAAAAACTTTTATTTTTTTTATCTTTTTATCAAAAGCTTCCTCTTCTTTTTTTTGTTAATTTCTTCTATTAGAATTATTCTCTGAATGAAAAGATTGGTTTTAGAATCTTTACTTTCTGTTTTTTTTTTGTTTGTAGGTGAGTTAGCTAAAGCTTAGTACATAAAAATAATTAATCGATTGCGAATTGAATGTCATAATAAGTTACCTGCAGCCAGCATTTACATGTTTTATTGCAACGATTGGTACTAGAACTAGATACATAGAAAAGATTAATTATGACCTAACATTTATTCGTCTACCTTTTACAGACTTTCCGTAAAAGGGTTGTAAAGATGTTTAGGTAATGATTGATTTCTATATTCTATTTAAGGAAGCTGGATTGGGCAAAAACTGTCACAATTGCAAAGATCATCCTTATCTAACAATTCTCAAAAATAATCCAATTATAATGCTACTGAAAAATTATAATTATTGACTACGAGTAGAATCGTATTATCTCTCTTCAAAATCTTCCTTGACTCACAGAATCGTGAATAGTACCGATTAAAGGTTACATTGAAGGTCTGAGGATGCAGTAAATGGTACTTAATTAGTATTTGTAGCAAATTTTTAATAACAGTCTTTAACGATTTTGTATCCTGACCTTTTACTTATATTACATTTAAATTTAAACATTCTACAATTAAATATCTATTTCCCAGTTTAAAACGGTAGACGGTGGGACGGTGCCAATCAAGATGTGCAAAAATTTGCCCAATTTGCATAAGACCTTGTACGAATTTTTAAATAAACTCATCATTAAGATTCTAACTATATTTAGTCAAAATTCCATCACAAATACCATTAACATCAATTGATACCATCACAAAAAAATATAATTATAGGTTCCATCCTCCGCTTTTTGAGACTATCATGAAATCAAACACTTTAATAGTCGGCTTTCAAACAAAATTTTCAAAAACAACAATCAAACCATTAATCAACTTTGGAAAAAATCTGAAAGAAATGAGGAAAAATGTTTTAACTTCTAAGTGAAAGTTTAAAGGTGACAGGATTAAGGATGCAGCTGTAGAAGAGAGTTTTTGTTTCGTGATTGCTTTTTTCAAGGCTACTTTTTCTAGAGTCAAAACACGTTGAACATTGTTAACAATCTTTATAATGTTATTTGCATATTCTTTAAATAAACACAACAAGATTTGGTAATTATTCATGTGACGGATTAGCCTAAATAAATAAGCTTTTGCACAAGTAAATTGCAAAATCATGACTTTCTCATCATTTGATTTGGTCATTCTATATAAAAACTGCCTCTCGTGTACAGGGTTGATAATAACGTTTAATAGTATATTATAGAACTCGTTTTACAAGGGTTGATTTAGCACACTCATGAGATACGTGCGCTAATACCCTGTATGAAACGTATTCTTTATGCTATTTTTTAAAATTTGCGTTTTTTTTTAATTTTTATCACTAAAATAATTAATTTTTAAGCTTTTAAGAATTTTGGTTAGTAACAACAATAGGTCATTTGCTTTCTAATCCAATTTAAAACTTTTTTTAACATAATTTGCTTTATATTGTATCGAATAATTAATATAATAAAAAATAACAAAAATTATCGTATGATGTCTTGAAGCAAAAAAATTAAAACTTTTGTGTTGTTAAGTGTGATTGCCATTTAAACGCTTTAAAACACATTACACAATATTATCAACAATTCTGAGAATAGCAATCCCTTAAGCAAACAAATTTTTGCAGCTCTGCTTAAAGCCACCTTGTCTTCTGATTTGAACCATTAAACCACTTTTCACAATACTCTTAGTTTAAAATAAAAAAAAGTTTTATTTTATCAAAGATATAACCGTAATAATCCGTGAAAAAGTAATCAATGATAATGACATTGAGGTCAATCTTTAAAAACATATCTGTAAACTCTTTTGAAATTGAAAACTCTAAAAAGCCTATGAAAGTCTCAAATTCGAAAAGCATAATACTGTGATTAAACATAATATTTCCAATCAATTTACTAAAAAAATAATATCTACAAACGTTAGTAGCTTGTTTATTTTCACAAACAACGGTAAAACAAAACTTGTGTTTAGTATCTTCATAGTTTCTCAGTACTCATCGCAGTACTTATTAAGTACTGCGATGAGTTCTTCTCCATATAACACATAGTTAAACATAAAATAATAAAAACGTACGTAATTGTTGTAAAAATAAAATATTACTTAAACATTAAATTTAAAATTTTACGTTTAACAAAACAAAAAAAACTTTTCCACCACTTTCTTCTTACTATATAGTTACTATATTACAAATTGACAGTTGTAGGTATGTCTAAAACAATCTATGTGAACATTTTGTAACAATTTCATGTTTTAAATGTGAGAAAATAAAACTCACAACAATTTAACTATTCTTTTCAAAAACGCAAGGAATTATGAAACTCAATCATTCTGTCATAAATGCAAGAAAAAAGTATATATGCTTAAAGTGAGGTTAAATAGTGACGTAATCATATTGTAAAATTCCAAAAAAAGAGTGTAAGATTCAAGAAAAATTAAAAATAGTATGCTGCATTAAGAAAACATTATTAGTCTTAAATTATTGTAACTGTAGACAATCAATAAGGAAGGCTTGCGGTCATTCTTGTAAGAGAAAAGGTCATAAAGTCATTGATCACTCTGTATATTATGACATGTAATGCATGCGGAAGTTGATCCGATAAAAAATGTCTTTTGATTACTTATTTTGATTGCTTTAAGTACAGCCACGACTTGTACTACATCAACGATATAAATCTATTTTGCTGAAGTAATTAAAGATGAGAAGATTTATTATCAAAAAAAAAACTATAGAAATACTTTCCCCATCATTACGCAATTTGACATTTAGCTAAAAACTATTTTTCTGATTTATTTAATCATTACTTGCAATAAAGATGGCTAAATTAAAGAAATATAATAGAATCATTTTGAGGTTTGATCGCTTCAATCTATTCACGATTTTTTTGGCTTTAGGAGGCAAATTAATTAATCATGATTAAAATAATAATTATAGTTGCAATATGGAAAAAATATCGCAATCGACAAGCACATTTAAATGTAATAAATATCAGTAATTATACTGATTCAAACGAGCATAATTTTCGAAGCAAGTACAATTTAATTAAAAAAAAATCTGTCAATATCTTACAATATAATTATTAGGATACTTTTGTTGTAAATTAATATAACTTAACTTTTTATAACTTATTATTTTAAATAATGATAAAAAATATATATAATTATTTACTAATGAATTGAAATATGTAGATAGATAAAAAAATTTAAATCATAGGTGGTAACGTCAAAACAATTAATATTATAATTAGCAATTTTCAAGCAATCATGTGTTAAATTAATTAACTAAAGTTTATAAAAACTAATTATTTATTGTTGGTCGTTTGGTAGTATTAATAATTAATTTAAAAAATCTACAATAATTTATTTGAATGCTATACATTATGTTTCTTTGATCAAAAAGTTTCTACAGAACACAATTATACAAACTATAGTGTAAATTGGCAAAAAACTATGCTAACAATATATAGTTAATGGGATTAATTGTTAATTTAAAAAAAAAATCAAATCAAATCAAAATTGCCAAAATTAGTGCTGTCACTGTCAGTAATGTCAATTAATGTTCTTTTTACAAGAGCAGTTTAAAGTTTGATTCCAAGTCTTTTTAGATTACAGCCTTCTGTTTGATTGATACCCAAGTGAGTTTTTACTACGATTGCAGAATCTTTGTAAATTTCGTAAACTGCAGCACAATGGTTGGGAAACCTAATTTCCGCATTCTCTCTACCTATCGATAATAAGCAGTTAGAGAAAATACTTTTTTTTTTAAATCCATCACCCATATGGTACTTATCTTAAATTAACCAACCGGAAACCAATAAATAACGCTAATTTGTCGATTTAATCTCAGCGGATCCATTAAAAAGTAGTAAAAATACTTCGACTATTTAATTATAGAGGCTTTCAGAGACGAATAATGAAGGCTTGAATAGAGGAGGATTAATTTAGCCAAAACTATATAAATAATCATTATTTTAAACAAAATAAAAGTAGATTTATTACACTTGTTCTAATTAATACAATGTATTTAATTTAAGAATAAAACATTTATAAATGTAAATTGAAAAAAAGAAAAGTAACACGTGTTTCTTCATTTCTTCTCATTAAAAAAAAAATAACATAAATTAAATTTGTATAAGACCACAAAATGTTATCATTTAGTATAAAAAATTAACTAAATTTATTTTAATTATTATAATTAGCAGCTTATTAAGTAAATTCATAAAAATTAATCAAAAAGCGTTAATAATGTTGTTAGACGACATCATTTAAATATATGACACAACAACAAAATGTCAAACATTAAAAGCAAATAATTTTATAAAAGACATAAAGTCATAATTATATAACCAGCACACGCAAAAGGTTCTACTTCTACATTCAACAAAAAAAAAACAAGCAACTACAAGGCATGACAAAAATAATAGTGATTATTTGAAAAGATTTCTTTAATATTAATGTTATTACATAAAAAATTATCTTTTTTTTTATTTCTGAACTGAGTATTTTTTTTGGGTTTCTAATGATGAAAACAAACTATATGTAAAGTGTACTAAAAACAAAAAAAAAAGATTATATTTGCAAATTTATTCAAACTAGATCCGGAGACTTGGAGATATCAGGTTCTTTTTGGAACTCTTTAGCAAGTCGCAACAGATTCAGACTTGAATAAACTTGCAGTGGCCAATTTGGGCTTATATTTACCCAAGTGCCTGTTTTGTAATATGGTAAAACTACTAACCAAAAAAGATAGACCACATTGCATATCGTAGATATGCGCTTGAGACAGAAAGCGCTAACGTATTAACTGGGTTGATCAATCAGCGATTTACTTTTTATATCATTTGTGTTTATCAAAATTGACATCTGTCATGTATAGTGACTTATATGCATTAAAACATGTAGAAACCAAGTATTTCAAATTATTGATATCGAATTAACTTCTAATAGATGTCGCTAGTCTTACAATAATACAGTTGCTAAAAAAAAATTATAAAAATAAAACAAATCGTGGCATAGTCAGCAGACTATAAACTCGATTTCTTTGTAGGACTAAGACTAAATTTAAGTAATACAAAAAATTTCAAAATTATTTTAACAAAGAATCATTCTTTTTTAGTACATACTTGAAACACATCTAAATTTTGTTTACAACTACAATTGGTAAAATTAATAATGTTTTCATTTGATATCAACATTTTTTTTTAAATTAATAATTAATTGTACACAATGTAATTGAATTATGCTTCACGTACTTTAATTATTATTATGTAGGTAACACTATTATAATACTATACTATTTTTAAAAATAATTTAACAAAAAACTTTGATGGTACAGACTTAAGCAAAAAAATTTTTCTCAAATATTGTTACTGAAAGTATTAAGAAACTTTTGCTAGACGACTTTTACTGTCAGATAATCTAACAAATGTTCATTAATTTATAACAATATATCTGTCATAAATAAATAAATAATAGAACCGCTTTCATAAAGTATCTTGAAGCTGTAAACCAGTTATTTGTCTCATGGCCAAAAATAATGCTCCAGAATCTATATTATAAATTATAGCCCATCTTTTAAAAAAGTAAGCTTTTATTGAATTAAATTATGCAAATTTTAAATTATGAGGTAATCATCGCGTCACCATTAATATTTCACTTCTTCAGTTATGATTAGAATAACAATAAATAAACAAGTTGGTGTCATCCTAAAACAACAATCACTATAGATATAGAAATATAAAGAAAAGATTCATCGAAAAAAAGATGTTGCCCATTAAATTCCCGCCGTATAAGGTCAAGGCATCTTCAGCACCATTTAATAAGCTTGATATTTGCGATAATTCATCTTGAATATTCAGTATGTAAAGAGCATTCATCTTCTGCAGTTTTCTAGGTAAGAACTTTTTCTTTAGCAAAAATAACACAAGGAAGCTTAACCTTAACGTTGTCATTTCTCTAATATTTTTTGAAGAGCAAATCTTGGCTTTCATAATCCATTAGCGTCATGCAAGAATCATTCATTTCTCACGGATGTGCTCCAAATTCATTGTTTTCTAGCCAGAGTAGACTTTTTTTGTGAATTTGAGCTTAATGCGAGTATCAGTGAAGATTCGTGTTATATAAACACTTTTTTACTTAAATGATCTTCTATGTCTACCCTGAAGCTTATATTTGCTTTTTATTAATATAATCTATTTAATATAAGCAATTATTTTAATTGTTTTTAAAATAAAAAACCTAATTCAAAATAAAAAAGTTAAATAATAAATAATAATTTTTTTTTGATAGGCTCATAATTGTTTTAATTTTATGGTATTTTTGGTTAACATTACCAAAAAGCATATTAAGCACAGCTAATAGTCGCAATTTTTCTGTTTACAATTATGTGATAATAAACTTAAAAAAACAAATAAAAAAATTTAAATTTTTTAGAAACTACATAAGTTATATGTTTTTGGTTTTATTTTTATACATTGTTTACTTCGTAAATACATTTATTTACTGTTCTTTACTATATAAAACTTTTCTATTATGTTTTATTTAACATTTTTTACATATTTTTGTTATTATTTTAATATACTATTATTAAAATTTTTTTTATCAATATTTTAACACTCGCTGTTCTTCAGCTTTATCTATTTTCTGTTTGATCTTGTTTATAATTATTTTTTATCAGTATTTTAACACTCACTGTTTTACAGCTTTATCTATTTTCTGTTTGATCTTGTTTATTATTATTTTTTTGTTTATATTTTTTATGTTCTTTTATTAAAGATGAACAACAATTTTAATCTTCTCCCGCAGCCCGTCTAAGCTTTGTCTAGCTTTTTTAATCAGTAGAACTGCTTAGACTTTGTTTTGCGTCGACCTTTAATTGTATCTTCTAATAGAAGCTGTATCTATTTTTATCTGACACAAGGTACGCAAATTTTTAATTTTTTCTTGGCGTTTTTCAACTTTTCTTACTTATTTTCTTTCTATCTTCGAATTTTTTTGCTTCTGTTTATTTTTTTTTCTTACTTTTTATGCCTTCTCTTGTTGAAGATGAGCATCATTTTGGACACTTTTTTTAATGTTTCGAATCTTCTGCAGAAAAACGTGAAAGCTTTGTCTAGTTTTGTAAGTTTTTAAGTCAGTTTTCAAGCCAAAAACTGGTAATGTGTTGCTTTGCGGCACTTTGCGCCAATATTTAAGTGTTGTGTTGACAAAGTTGTATCAAGTGATCTGTTGCTTAGCAAATTTTTGTATTTTTCCAAAAGTTTGTTTTGTCTATTTTAATCTAAACTTTGATCTTTATTAATGTAGCTGCTTAGATATTTAAATTAAAAACTTTAGTTGTTTCTGTTTCGGTTGTTTAATTTTTTTTTTTTTTATTCTTACACTTCTACCATTAGGGAGAAAACACAATTTAAGCATTTTTTTGTGTTTTAGGTCTTCTTTAGCAAAGTGTTTAAATTTTTTTAGTTTTGTTTTTTTTAAGTTTTTGTATTTATTTTGTTTCAAATTTTTCTGTATTCTTTATCTTGTTTTTATTATCAAATTTTAAATTTTTTTTGTAACTCTACTGTATTGCAGTGTCTTCTTATGTCGCTTTATTACTCATTCATATACTTACTCTAGTTTTTCTTTCGATAGTCTTATATCTACTTTCTGTTATAATTAAATATATAAAATTTTTTAATCTAAATTTTTTCTTTTTATATTAATGTGCGTTTTTCTTTAAATCTTAGCTAAAAAGGATTTTAAACATGTTTAGACTTAGTAATCTACGCAATTTTGCCAGTTAACTGACTGAACCGCGTTTATGTAAGAAGCTCATTCATAAATTAAAAAAGACTATTCAGGCTAGTACTCAAGTACTTGGTTAAATCTATTCATAAATTCAAAACTTGCTACACTTCGAATTCTAAATCTATCTTATCTTGCCTTGTCCCTCATGAAAAGACCATAAAAATTGTTGCCGGGTATATCTGAAACGTTTTTACTATACCGTGTTAAAGTGTTAAATATTAAAAAAAAAACCTTTATAAACGTCAGAGAGTATCTAGTTCACAACAAAGAGACTTCCCACCATGTGGCAAATTAAAAACATGTAAAGAGAGCCTTTAAATGTAAGATTTTTTAACTCCCTAATACCATATATAAGACTGTTAACTTTTTAAAGTAGTTGATAGTGGTTTATGACTGTATCGTTTGTCGCAACAAGTGGACGCACAAACAAATGAGTATCATACCTTGCTCAAACAGTTATAATGTTAAGTGGTACCAAGCATGACTGCCATAAATTACTGAGAAAATTAAATAGTTATATATAGGATATTCAGCTTGTAAAAGTTTTCCTACTTCTTATTTGGTTTGTCGCACTATATCTAAATACTATTAATTGCAAACCATTTGGTTCAAAGTCTAGAATGCTGTGAATGTGTAGAAAAAATGACAAATAGCATCAAGTGGTGTTTACTAATAAGTTCCGTTTTTGTTTATGACTTGTGTTGAACCAAACCTCATTAGATCTTTGCGCGACGAGCATTAAATGCTAAATTATGTTTTTCTGCTGTATTTAGCTTTTACTTAAGAGGTTATGGTTTAGAAGAAAAACCGCTTTTGATTTTTATTCTAGATACCCTGGAAAAGTTGCGAAATCCTATTTTTAAACCGGTTATATTCCGCAACGGTTACAATCATACCAATTAATACGCATTTGCTCTCCTGTTTTCTATCAGATTTAAAACCTATTGCGCATGTGTGGAATATGATAAGTAAAAGACTGAGCAATTTATGTAACTTTTTAAAAAATTAAATATTTTTAAAATTACTGTCTTATTTCAAAAAACATTTTTTAGAATATTATTATTACTTCAAGACGACGCCAAAGCTATTAATTGACAGGGAAATAAAGCTGTTTTAGCAAAACTGCTACTGCAATTTATTTTTTGCTGCCAGAATTTAAAGCTGTCAATGAATTGTCAACAAATTGTTAAGCTGTTCAAAATTATTTGGAGACAATTGGTCTTAAATTATAATCAAACCCAAAAAAAACGTGTCAATAAAATTAACTGTTTTTGACATTTGTTACAATTGGGCTACTAATTGACATGTCTTAACACATGTCAACATAAGGTCACTATAAGAAATTTTATCTAATAATAAATTAATAGACTGAGCAGTACGCTCATCAATTATTATAACAAAAATTTTTTGAAAACAATTTATAAAAGAATTTAATTATAATAAAAAAGTTTTACTCATTTGGTATTAAATCGTTAAATGAGAAAACTGTTTCTCTGAAATACGATTCAAATGCGATAGAATAAATTAATTTTTAGCGTTATTGAAAACATCCAATTTGACAGTTTATAGTATAAAAATATTACTTCTAGGATGTTTTCTAAATTTTAAGCACTTCATCAAAAGTTTATAGGAGTACTTTGGCATCTTGTTTGAAAAGAGTGTTAATTATCTCTTTATCAATATAAATTACAAAGTTTTTTAATTTGATGCAATTATAAAAGATAATAATATATTTAAAAAAAATCTGTCTTAAGCTAGTAGATTCTTAAAATTGAGGCTATGATTTGTCATTATATAACAAAATCTGATTACAAAAACAACAAATTTAAATAAGCGGTTTCTAGTACAGAAGCTAATAAAAATTAAAACAAAGTATCTATTTGCAAAGCACTAAAGTTGCAGAATCCATATAATTATGAAGATAATATCATTTTGTGTTTTGAAATTGTGTCATAAAAGAAACAATCGCAATAATAATGACGAATAAAATATGAAAAAAGTATTCAAAAAAAAAGACTCTGAAAAGAATTATAATATTCAGAAATAATTTGATTGTTTCTTAAATTTAAATAAATGAGAGTATTCTAATTTGCTTTATGTTAAAAATTACTAATTTTCACGCTTTGTTGCAGAAAATACCAAACAATGGAGAGATACCATATCTTTAAATTAGGTGAGATAATTATTTCTATAATCATGAACTTAGCCTTTTGTTTTTTTTTTGAGTTAAATTAGGAAAGTTTGATTGATTTTGATGAAAAAAAATTGTCAAAATCTTTAGTATTCCAATTGATCAATCTTTCAAACTTTCTCTATTTGATTCAACAATTGCACGTCTTTGCAATTTTCTGTTTGTTACAGTCCATATTTTCACTTTCTTTGTTCAATTTGTTAAACAAAAATCTGCATTCTCTTCCCGAAGTATTTATTAATATCTCACGTTCAAAACGCCGCCGGTATTATAACAAGTTCTATCCTTTTTTGGAAGAATCTACAATTTGAAATCTTTAAATTATTGGTCGTTTCTGGGTTAATTACCACAACCATCGACAAAAATGAAAAAAGAAGACGCGGTAATCATTTGATCTTGATCTTATTCAATAAATTACCTTCTAGTGCTTTGATCAAAAATGAAGGATCTTAGCCAATTACTTGAATGCTGTAACATCCAGAACCAATTGTTCATCAAATTGGAAGATGGACACAATGGGTTATGCAATTGAACACATTCTTATGCTAATTTTGCTAATAGAGAACGATTTATTAACGAAGTCAAGGATGCAATAAAGATTTGTTTTCAAAAATAAATCGTTTTCTGTTAGTCTCAAAAGTAGAAAGTTTTTATAAAAATGTTTTATTTTTTTTTTAGGGCTTGCAATAGTTTTTTATGCAGTTTATTGCATACGACCTATGGTAAGTAACCCTTTTTAACATACCTACATTACAGCATATTCATTTCAATACTACATCAATACATTATAATGAGATAAATAATAAGATATTTTTGTTCTATTTGTTTTTTCGATGTGAACATAATCTTAAGAAATATAACTCATTTTTGTTTTTTATGATCGGACAATTTTTTTATGAGTTGACTCATTATTCTTGTTGTGCTTTACAATTTAAATTTTAATAATTTTTTTAACTCGCTTTTATATAAAAAAAAACAAAAATTAAATAAAAAAATTAATGTTATGTAGTAGAAAATCTAATTAAGTAGAAAAATATTTATAAATATTTTATTAATTTTTAAATAAATATAAAGATAGATTTACATATTTTTTATATTTATATTAATTATAGCTTATTAATTTATTGCCTATTCTTATTGTCTGGGTATATGTATATTTTGATCAATCTTTTTAAATTAGCAATTCTTCTATTTTACTTTTTAAATCTTTTTTTTATTCTTTTTTGCGGTTTTTAAATCATTATTAGGACTATGATCATTTTTATTATGTTAGTGAAATAAGTATAATAACGAGCAAGCAAATAATTTTCAGATCAGAGATTAGATCTATTCTTATTTTCTATCTATCTTTTATACCTAACTTATTAGATTATTTTCTTCTCCTAGTATCTTTTTGAGTGTTTTTATTCCAATTACTTGTATGCAAAATACATATTACACTGGAATTTATTTTGTTCTAATTCTTGCAATTTTTTTAATTTTTTAAAGTTTGGAATCATATCATTAATTTCTTTCACCTTTATTAAAAAAATAGTAGATTTTCTATTGTATATAGACTTTTTTAAAGATTTACTTCTTTAAATTATCTTTTTTATTTAATTTTTTTGTTGTGTTTTTTTTTCTAACTTTATGTCTTGAAATTAAATGTATAGATACTTTTTATATTTATACTAATTTTTAGTGTTCATACGTTTTTTTCTCATTTTTTCAAACATTTTATGTACATGTTTTTCTCTCAGAGTAAAAGTTATAAATTTGCAAAACGTTTTTCTTCATTTTTAATTATTAAAATAATTATTTTTACTTTTTGTTTATTTTTTGTTCTCTTTCAAAATAGAAACAATTTTCTTAATCTAGTCAGTTTTTTTTTAATAAAATTATTGTATATATTTTTAATATCTTGTTTAGATTTTATATTTTTTATTTTTTTTTTTTGCATATCGTCACATTATTATATTTTGCTGCTACTTTCTCACGCTATTTGTATACCCAACTTTCTTGTTGCCTTTTTTTGCAAAATTCTTGACAAGTGTCTTCTATATTTAATTTACTTTTTTTTTGCAATACAATATTTTGTCAAATTCTTTTAAAAAATGATAAATTTTGCCGTTTTTGTGTTTTGTTATTACTTTTTGTCACATTTCATCTTTTTTTTTTCACATTTATTTACAAAAAAGCGTCTTATATTAATGATATTATTGCTTTGTATTTTTTTGTACATTAAACTTTTTTTTTATTATTCTAAATTTTGTATCTTTTTTTTTGTTTTTTTTTTAATAAGTTTGATAAGTGTTGAAAATTTTTTGCTTTTAAAATTTATTTATTTGTTTGAATTTGTCTTGTATTTTTTCTACATTTTTTATCTTATAATATTTTTTTGTTTTCTATGTGGTTATTTAAGATTTAATCACTTTATTATAAATTTTTTTTGTAGCTTTTTTTGTGACAGTTTTTAAATTTCTTGTCTAACGATCTTTTTCTACGTTTAATTTTTTTTTAGGTTTACACCTACTCACATTAATTCTGGTTTTTTATATGTCCAAATTTTTTTTTTTACATTATTATCCTTTTCTTACATCATTCTTTCAAAGTCTTTATTTTACAATATTTTTATAAATATGCTGTTTCCAGATGGTTCATGGTGTGAGAGCCGAAGGTACCAAAAACAAAACCAATGGTATAGAAGATGAATACGTCTACTACCAAGGTGTCGAAGGAAAACCTGGAGTAGATTTTCCTGTTTTATCGCACATACCCCGTACAAGTTTTACATGTAAAAACGTAGATTCTGGATACTATGCCGATTTAGAAACCGATTGTCAAGTACTACCTACATAGAAGCGTATTCACCCGCTAATCTATTATTTTTACTTTTAGGTTTTTCACATCTGTGAAGACAACAAGAAAATATCGTTTCTTTGTCCAAATGGAACCATATTTCAGCAAGGAGAATTAATTTGTGAATGGTGGTTTAAAGTAAATTGCACTACTTCACCTCTTCACTACGCAGAAAGTGCAGAGCAATTGCATGAAAACACTGCTAGAAGAAAAGAAAATCGAAGAGTGAATGTGCAACAAAAGAAAATAGCTTCTAGACGAATCTATAAAGAAAATAATGACAATAGCATTAGTACCAAATCACCGACCGATAATAACAACTACAGTAACCACTCACCAACTTACAGAAGCATAGAAGATAAGACTACTAAAAAATCAAGACCATTGACAAGAAATAGAAGTGTCAAAACCGAACAATCAACGTCAAACCAAGTTCAAAAGAAACAACCAACTAAAAGTCCTAGAAACCTAAACCGACAATATTACGCTTATAAGTCACGAGAAGAAGTATCAACTAGACCAAGCACAAGAACAACTTCTTTTATTGAAGATTTTGGTGGTGAAGAAACAGAATATACAACTTCTAAAGCAGAATTAAGAACCACTACTACAAATCTACCAATTACAGAATTCACCACACAAGAAATCCAAGCGGTACCTTTAACACGAAATGATCTATCAAACGATTCGGATGAGACACAAATTCTCGAAGAAACTGCTAATTTTTATAAAAACTCTCGAAACAGAATTGAACAAAACTATAAACCTTCATTGAGAAATTCACATCCTAACCATCGTGATACGTATAGTGATCTTAAAGAGCCGAAATACTATTCAACAAAAATAATCTCAACTCTAAGCTCTGTTACTCCACAATATTTAACAACGCAGCCTTTAAATAATGGAAGACCTTTTCTCGGAAGTCAAGTTGGTACAACGTATATACACCCTACATATACAGTACCACCACCAACAAGTCCTGGAGTATTTAATATAGGATTTAATAAATCCTCAGTACAACCTACAACACCAGGCCCATCAAAATATAGTTTTAATATTTATCCAAGTAATGATTATAATCTAATTACACCACCTCCAATTGGTTCTTTTAATATTGGAACGACAAAAAGTATAACACAATCAGTTCTGACGACTACTGATAATTTGATTGATATTGATTTTACTAGAAGTACTTTACCTTCAACGCTATTTACTGATTTTGACTCAATTACAACTACTTCTCCTCCAAAAACTACTAATCACGCTATTGTTTACGGAAAATTTATTAAAGCAGTACCAACTGTATCAACCACGCCAAAAAAAGTTTCTCCTACTCGCAAATTTATAACTTTAACAAAATCACTTTATGGTGGACCAAGCAACACAAAAAATAACAAAGTTAGTAGCGAAATTCTTAGTGCATCTGACAGCATTCATGGAATCGTACCGCAAGTGCGTTTTTCTGGAAGCGTTTCAAAATCTCTTGGAAAAAACAGAGTGAAAAATAAAAGTCAACAAACAAGGTTTTCTGTAAAAAACCAGCCAACTATAAACTTAGGTACTACTCGACCTCAACAATTTAAAGCTAATAGTATTGCTAGTACTACTTCCGAAAAAAGTACTACTCTACCTCGACAATCTAAAGCTTATAGTATTGCTAGTAGTACTACAGAAAAAAGTTCAATAAATGAAATAAACAGACCACGTCCTTTCCAATTGCCACCTAAAGAAACTCTAATTACACCTGAGTATACCACAACAAGAACTGTTAAACCAACATATCCATCGTATAAAATTTCATCAGCAAGTCCATTTGCTTTATCTGTAGGATCAATACCTACAGAACCTACCACTTTACCATATCCTACTCTCTCAGCTACATTTGAAAATGTTGACAGTATGATTAATGCTTTAGCAGAAATGGCTACACAAAATGATTTTTCAAGTGGTTCTAGACCTGGTTTAATTATACCTCCATCAGCAGGTCCCCAAACACTACACACACTTGCACAATATTTTGCAAATGCTTTAGATGGAATATCAACAGATAAAGATCAAGATGAAAATGAAGAAACAGAAAAACCCCCATTAAGTGATCACGAATTAGAAAAAAAGCGACTTACTGCTTTACTTACTAAAATGACTATGGATCGTTATAATGAATTATTTATTGAAGATAAAACAGAAGCAACATCTACTGCTTCTGATTTGGAGCTACAAGATACAAAAGCACCACCTGCTCCAAAAGTGCGGCAGTTAGCAAAAGTTTTTACACAAGCTTTATCATCATATTTAGATGATCCTGTTACTTTTAAAAAAATTTTAGAAGAAGTGCGACCTACTGAGCCTCCATCTATAGAAACTGAAGAATTTTCAGAAGCAGATGATGAGCTTCTTAACTTTTCTGATGCTGATATTAAATCTAGTTTTCCACCATTTGTACCAACGCCACCATCACGACCAAGACCAACATGGGGTTACATTTTAGCTTTGAATCAAACGCAAAGCTTTGATGTAAAAAATTCAATTAGTGCAGAAACTGAAAATCTGCAAGAAGCTGACAGTCAATCCTTAGTGTCACAATTAAATAAATTGCAACACAATAGTAGAGAAACTAGTACAAAAAGCTCTTTGCAAATTCCCGATAACCATTGGACTACATCTTCAAATGTAAATGCTTTATGGTCAAAAGCTTTTTCGTTTAATCCTGCATCAATTAATGACAATTTTGGTACTACTGAAGCGTTACCACCCGGTACTTTTCCTACGGAAAGCACCGATTTGGTAAATCTTCCACAATTCAAAGACAACGTTCAAGAAATCAAATACGAACTAAGAGCACTGCCTCAACTTGCTTTAAATTCTACACAACTTCACGGGATTCTAATAGATTTTATGAATACTTCTAAAACAGAAGAAGACAATCGCTTACATCGAATACTAAGAAAGCTTAATACTACAGAAGATGAGTTTATATCAAAAATGCGAGAAATTGAATCAAATCCTCTCACACGAAGATTAATTCTTCTACTGATTAGTGAATGTGGAAATAGTGCCACTAAAGATATTGAAACTGAAGCAGTACCTCTTCATAGTCTTGTTAATTTGCGACAGCAAGAAACATTAGAAACTGCCAGCTCTATTAGTGGATTTAGACCATCTACAAACGTACGAACGGTAGAAAAAAAATCAACGTTGCAAAAAATAGTACATCCTAATTTAGATAATAGTAATGAAGATGCTAGAGCTCTCCAGTTGTTAAATTCTCTGTACACAATAGCTTCTAAGTTTGGAAAATAATGCTCAGATTGTGGTATTTTAGTAAAATTATTGTCAGTACTATGTGTGAGCGAAAAAGTGAATGTATGTGTGTGTTTATTATTTAAAAGTTTTTTATCACTATTGTTAATTCCTATAAATAGGAGATGATATATAAGTAGTATTATGTAAATTTTGTAAATAAACTGTTATTTTATAGCATTTTAATGGGTGTAATAAAATGCCAAATCTATATGCCATTAAAACCAGATATATTCCTTTATGTACCTACCTGCTAAAACTCAAAAAACAAAACCTAATAAGCTATTTTAAATGGCAAAGAATTGCAATACTCTTTCTAGTTTGCAGTGAAGTGTTACCAAAAACAAAAAAAAATTGATCTAGTAATGGTCAACACACCAAAAATCAACTTTTTTGAATAATTATTAAACTAAAAACAACTCTTTTTTGAGCAAATATCTCACTAAACATTGAATATCATTGAATTTGGCTTCTAATGCATAGAATCTGTTTTCTGTTTTCTTTTATTTTTGACTTTTCAATTCAATTCTTTCTACACTTTTTCACACATTTTTTCCTAAATTATCTAATTTTTATAATCGCTTATCTGAATTTGCTAAAATTTCCTTATCATACTCTTTTACACATCTTACATCATTCGCCTTCTTTTAATTTTTTGTAAACCTGTAGACTAAAAGCAACTAACTTTCAGGCAAATACTCTATTGCTTCTCAATTACTATTAGTTTTCCTGGCTTTCACTGCATAGAAGTTTTTTCTTTTTTTTACACTTTCCATATTTTTTATGTATCTTATTCTTTCTTAGGCTTTCTACTGTTTCTTTCAGCTCTTTATACATTATAAGTGTAGTTTTCTTTTTTACTTTACATTATTTGCGTTTTTTATCTTTCTGTACTGTTCTGTGTATTTGTTTTCTCTCTGTTTATTTTTGCTACAATATCTCGCTATATATCTTGTTGCATTTTTACATTTTGCATTTTTACATCTTGTTTTCTATATTTTGGTAGCTTATTCGATATTATTTTCTCATATTTTCTATTATGTATCATTTCTTCTATCCATATTATTTCTAACATCCCTAGCGCTTTCTGCTACTTTCCTCACTTTTTTTATCTTCATCATTTGATTTTAAGTTACTATTTAAAAATCACGTTATATGACACTTTATTGCTAGAAAAGTTAAAATGATGTATACAATAGACAACTACCTAGTATAATAAATTACAACACGTGGCCCGTCTACCCTGCTCCGGTCTGATCTAGATATTACACAGGGCTGTCTATTTGCATCTGGTCATTAATGACAAAGAGCTTAACGCAATTCATTGTAACTTCATAAGTGATTATGAAGGGCAGGTAGTTTATTACTCCATCATAACGTTATTTTTAAATGGTAACTATACCATTGCTATCTCTTTCTGGTTTTTATTCACACAAATTTTTTGTTATTTTTTCATCTCTATATTTGCATATCTAGAACTCTTACATCACGTTTTTGTTTATATAACTTTTTTTCTTATCCTATTTTTCACCCTTGTTCGATTTGTACGTTTTTAAATTTTTAGAAAAAAATATGAACAAATACATCGTATAATGTCAGTTTTATTAGCTTCCACTGCATAAAACCATTTTTTTTTGTTTATTTATTCATTTTATCCTTCTGCTTTATATTCTCTCTATAAACTTGTTACACTTTTTTCTTATATGTTTTGGAGTTTTTCTTTCTGTTTAACATAATTTCCACCTGCTATCTTTCTGTTCTGTCGAATATAAGAGTTTTGCATCAATCTTCTCTTTCTTTTTGATTATTTGGTTTTGTGTATTTTAGTAATATTCTAATTATAATTTCATATATATTTTTATTTTTTAGTGACATGATATTGTTGATTTTCGTTATGGATACGATATATGAAACGTATCTCATATCTCCCTTGGGACTTTGTAAAGTTTTTCACCCTCAAACACATGGTTACCATGCATTTGCAGCAATTATACATTCATGCATTCTCGGATGTTGTTATTTTTCATATAATTTTATTAAGAAAGCAGTAATGAAATGCTAAAAAATAAAATATTTAATGCACTACGGGAGATATTCTGTTTTTCACCCTCGGTAGACTTACAGACCGCGGGCCTCCGGCCCTTGGTCTGTAACACGTCAACCTCGGAGAAAAAACATTCATATCTCCCTTAATGCATAAATATCTATTATATTTATTTTCCTTTGTTTTTTGAGTTGGAGTTAGATATATCTATTTCTTTCCGCAACCTCTTCACACAAATTTTTTTTTCAATCTTCAGGTTTCTATACCTATTTGTATATCTGCATTTTCTGTGGACAGTTTTTTTTATCATTTTTTTTTCATATTCTATGACACTATCTTATATTTTTTCTTTCCTTTTGTTAATCTTTGTACTTTTTTGCTTGCTTAGAAAATCACTAAATCAAAATATATTACTTCCATAGCAAATACTTCATTAGACATCAAATAATGTCAATTTTATTGGTTTCCACTACATAAAAGCTTTTTTTCCTTTTTTATTTTTTTTTTGTATATCCAAATTCTTGTTCAGGTTTCTATTCTTTCTATCAGCTTTGACATTTCTTTCTCACATGCTTTGTAGTTTTACCTTTTATTTTACATGATTTTCTTCTTCGATCTTTCTGTGCTGTCTAATTTCTCTTTATATATTTTGGTAGCTGTATGCAGTTACGTTTTTTATACTAATAATTATATTGTACTTTTACTTGTGATTTTTTCTAATATGTTTATCAGACATCTTTATTTTTTTTGTCGACCTCTTCACACATCTATATCTCTCTTTTTAATTAATTTTATTTTAATATTTGTGTACTTTTCCGCTTTTAGTAAACTAAAAATAAGTACTTCTTGAACCAATACTTTACTGGATATAATAATTTTTCTAGCTTCTTTTTTTTGTGCATTAATTTTTTTGCTATCTACTCTTTTTGTCATCTCTTTACACTGTTTTGTCATATGCTTTGTAGTTTTTCGTTCAATTTCACATAATTTGCGCCTCTTATCTGCTTGTGCTGATTAATATCTGTTCTCGCTTTAATTGTTTCTGCTACTTTTTCACACACATTTTTTTAAACTTTTGATTTTGGTACCCGCATGCACGCATCTGCTGTAATAAGTTGCTTGTTTTCTTTATTTCATCTCTTTTCTCTTATACCCAGTGGCAATACCTTTGTCTCTTTTATTTTTGTAGTTACTTTAATTGTGTATTTTTCCCACTTTTCGTTATGTGTTGACATTGACTATAGGTAGAGAACGATTTTAGTAATCAATGAGACAGGTTAAAAAAAAAACAAAAAAGGTAAAGGCAAGACTGTGAGCTTTTTGATTTCTAACCTTTAATAAATCCATTCTTTTCTAAAAATATTTTATTACAACTACTCAACACTTTTTATTGTGCATCATTGGCCATTGTCTTAACTGTGTAGTTATTGCCGTACTATAAAAATGCTTTTTTTTCAAATTGATGTTTCTGCTTAAAACAGTAGATATTTTCTGTTTTCAGTTGTATTTAAATTAATTTATCGATAAAAAATTACGAGGACATTTCTTACGATAGCTTTGAATCTAAATTGTGATAGATTTAGGGTCAGTATAACCGATTAGCTTCGTATTCATGTAACTACTAATATAATTGAATACTTTTCTCAATTATGACTAATTTATCAATACGCGTCAAATGAATTTATTAGTTATCTGCTATAAAATCTATCGATTATTTCTAATAAACACACAGTATTCGTTAAAAATGAGTGATGTTGAAAATGTTTTCAATATTCTCTTCATATCTTCAAAAATTTTTGGTTTTACGCCATTCTCTAGGCAATCTGGAAAGCTTCACTACGCTGCTACAAAATTTAATATTTTTATACAGTTTTCCATAGCCATAGTATTTATAGCTTGTACTTACAGTTTCTTTAGCGTTCATTTTGTTATTCATTCATTACAAGAAGAAGCTAAAACTATGTATTTTGTAATTGGATTCCGCATTGTTGGTAATATAGCTCATATGACAGCAATGCTATTTATTTTAAACATAAAAGCCAAAAAACTCATGAAGATGTACGGATATCTCATCAAACTACACAAGAATATTTATTTTTTAAAATCAAATATCTATTTGCAAAAATCAAACCAAACAATCAAAAAAACTGTTGTATATTTGTTTGTTTTTTTGCAAATTATTTTTAATATTGTTGGTGGATTTCTTTCTATTGTCTTTACCAGTCCAAACAATACATTTTTAAATCTTTGTGATTGCTTTATGGTACTAATTTATCCACGGCTTATAGCAACTAGCATAAATTTGAATTTTTTTGCAATTGGAATGCTACTGAAAGAAAGATTTAAAACGATAAATACAATTTTGTTAAGAAAAGTTGAGATTTCAAAAAAAATTAAAGACTATCCAACCGATAAAGACTTTTGTGAAAATTTAGAAAATATTATGTCTTTACATAAAAATGTTTTAAATATCTGTAAAAGCATTAATGAGGCGTTTTCAGTACATTTGTTGCTATGGATTGGTGTAACATTCGTTTTGTTTGTAGGAGATTTATATATTTTGGTCCATATGTTACTTTTTAAAGTTTTTTTAAATGTGATAGGTGTAGCTGTAGTCTTGAAAACTCTAATTGGTTATATTATAGACTTGCATCTTTTGTTCAAATCAACGATAGATTTATGCTATGAAGCAAATAAAACAAAAAAAATCGTTGTAGCATTAAGAATTAATGTAGAAAAAGAAAAAGAGCGCGATGCAGTAAGTCCTTTTTTTAAAATGAATTAATTACATAAATATCAATTTTTTTAGGTAATTGCTGCTGTTCTTGTATTAGATCAGAATAAGCTGGAAATGACAGCTTGTAAGCTGTTTACTATTGACCGTGCCTTGATATACTCGGTAATAATAGGTTTTTAGACAGCAAACCTAAATGATCTTTATCAGTGTTACAAAAAACTTTAATTGCTCGCTTTTTTAGAATTTTTACTGTTTTCTGGCACATCTATTTTTTTTCTATGGCAAACAAAACTTGTCGAGTTACTGGAAAGTTGGAAACAAACTTTAAAATTTCAGATTTATAATTTCTAAAATGCTGTATCATCAATGATATATCTATTCATTAAGTATACGCTATATAGTGACAAAAAGACGAAAACTGTGTTTTAAGCTGTTTCTTATATAATAAACTTGTAATAATAAAAACGTTTCAAAAAAATTGAAACATTTTTAGTTTTTTGTACAATCTATTTGAATATGTCAATTATAAATTCTAAAAAAACGTACTGTTAATGCTAATTGTTATAATATATAATTTTATTGATAATTTTCTTGTATTTTAGATGGCTGCAGCAGCATTTTCATATTTATTTATTATGATTCAGCTTGATATTACAAGCATGAAACACATATTACAAAACAAAAACAACACAATGCTAAACTCAACAAACAATTTAGTTGATGGTTGACCGACCAAATAGAATGCTTATTGATAGTAATAATAAGATATTTGTTTTTGTATTAAAATTTGAGTATAATATTTTTTTATGAAATAAAAACTATAATAACCTTTTTAGTATTAAATAGTAATTAACTTTTATCAAAATATATTTGTTTTATTATTTTAATTTAAAAGTATTTTTTTACATGAGAAAAAAAATATTTTTTAAAGGTGTTGCAAAATATTGTTTTTTCAAATAGAACAGCCTATAGTTTTTTGAACATTCAAAATACATTTTTTCTTTTTTTTTTTGTTAAACTTTTCTTAAGCTTTATTTTACCGAATTTAATTTAATTCAGTAAATAAATTAAATTTTATAAGTATAATTTAAGTTAATTTTACTTTTCTTAAAATTGATTATAACATTTAGGTAATTTTCAATTATTTAGCTGCTAAAATATTAGAAATTTTGTTTTATTTATCTTAGATAAGAAATAATTTAAGCGTCAGATTTTACACTAATATTCATTCTTCTTTCAATGTTCTATGTTAACAAAGTTAGTTTTACAAGACACTATTTACGACTAAATAATTAACAGAATAGATTAGGTTAGATAGATAATAGATCATTCCTTAGCCGCCGCCGATATACTGAAATTAGTAGATTGAAACGAAAGGGTTAACTGAGTGTTCATTTAAATGTCTTGACTTATTATTAATAATAAACTTTTTCTAACTAAAGTTATATAAAAAATGTGGTGTATTAAAACCTCTTACAACTAAGAACGGCATAAAACTAAGAATTGTAAGAAAAGTAACAAAACTTCGAATGAAAAGTGACGCTTCTGTGTGAAAAGTGACAGTTATGTGTAAAAAAAACATACTGACAAGTGACATTATAAAATGATTAGATACGGTATTTATTTTGATATTTCGACTTCGGTTTTTTTGTTAAATGTTGTACTTTATTAAATCGGCGTAAAAAAACATTGTGCTGTACTTGTGTGAAAAATTTTTTTTGCACTCATCGCTCAAAGATTGGCAGTTTCCGGTCGTTCTCAATGCATCAAAAAACGTTTTTCCCGCACTGCGGTGCTTTTTACTTTTCTGCCTAATCTAGAGAAAAATGTTCAAAACAATTTTTTTTTATTTCAATAAAACCCTAGCAACCAAACAAACGTGTAAAACACTTGCATGAAAAATTCGCTTAAAACAAACTATTCTAAGTTGTCTATCAAAAATACGCATACATTTTAAAAAATAAGTCAAAATTAATGCTCATAAAAATAAAGTTTGAGTATTAAAAAGCAGTACTTCACAAACTCATCTGTCACACTTTACAGACCCTTAGATCAAACTTTCGTGACCATTCCCAAAAAAAAATTTTCTTTAACTATTTTTATAAGTTTATGTATAATCTTCATATTATTGATTGTAAAAAATGTAATAGCCAAATCCATTAAACAAATGAACACAGTGTGCTTCAACCAATTTAAGTTAGTTTAGACCACAACAATAATCAATAGGCAAACAATAATCACTAGTTATAAATAGTTTCAAAACAACAAAACTAAAAAAATGCAATCAGTATTTAATTTTTTCAAAACTCTTAGAATTATAACACTTTGTATTGGTTATACGTTTTATCACTTTAAGCCCGATGGCACAATAGGTTTTTCAAAATTTAGAGCCCTGAAATCAGCTATGTTTTTGATTATATTTACAGGAATAATAATTAATTTTTTTTCGGATTATCACTACCACTCTAACATTAGCTCTCAAACATTCAAATTTATTATAAAATTTCGACACGCTGCTAATATTTCGATAATATTTGTTTTATTTACCATTGCCTGGACCCAAGAAAGCTCTTTTTTGAAATATTTTAAAAATCTTTGTATTGTGGAATCGAAGAATGAAGCTGACACTTTTGAAAAAATGTCTAGAAATAAAGTGAAAAATGTTAGGTTATTGTTTATTTTTATGCAGTGTTGTCATTTTTCGGGAGAAATCTGGAGACTGCTGTCGGGTATCAATCTTCATTCGCTTACAGGATTGTTTATTACAACTTATCCACAAATTGTTGTAACAAATTTTCTTTTTGCATTCTATCTTGCAGCTGTGATTCTAGAAGAACGTTTTATAATTCTTAATATTTTTATAAAAAAACTTTTAATTAAGAAATTAAAACTATCAGATTTCAAAAAACTAGAAAAAATTGGAAAAATACATAAAAAATTAGTGACTTTAAGCAACCAAATTTTTTTCTTGTATTCAGTCTTATTAACGCTATGGATTTTAATATTATTTATAGTACTTATATCTAATTTTTATATAATAACAAATGTCTATTTATTTGGTGTTATGCAGAAACTAAAATGGAAAGTAATATTAATGAGTACAAAAAACATTCTGCTCAGTGGACTAGATTTAATATTAATTACAAAATTTTCTACAAAACTTTGTACTGAGGTAAATATTTTTTAATGACAAATGTTTTGGCGTTCTATTTGGCTACTTGGCTTACAACCCTTTGTTATTGCTAACTTTTCTGATTTTTTTTTTAATTCTGAGTATACGCAGTAAACATTTTTTGCAGATTATATATTTCGTAAATCTGTAAGATTTACTGCGCTATTAAAATTTTGTCTTTTAGCAAAAAAAGCAAAGTTTGTGACATTACGTATTATTATTTGTAAACACGTGAAAGTACTTTTTTTAGTTTTAATATTTGATTTTTATATATTGTCTACACCTATTATACCGTGCGTTTATAACTTACTAGCTGACCCGGCAAACTTCGTACCGCCTAACAGTCAATGAATGTCGTGTTACTTTTTAGCTGAACTAATTTAGGCTTTGATGAACGTAAAACAATGATACAAAATAATATATTTATATAGATAGAAACAAAAAAGTATTTTATTATGATAAATGATGATGAAAACATACATACAGTATGAGAATAAAAATAAAAAAAAAATAAAAAATAATAATTAAGTACTTCAAACTCATGTCAGAAAAAAATGATTGAAAAATATGTTGTGCAGATAGGAGAAAAAAATAAAACTCGGATTAATTTATTAATAGGATTTGTGGTAAACGACATTTTTCGTTTTTTGGTCAGGCGCAGGAACAAATAAAGCGGATGGTTTGCCGACACGTGAGCATGCCACGTACAATTGACCATGAGAAAAACATGCATTTTCTAGATTTAGGCCACAAATAGTCAAGGATTGGCCCTGTGATTTGTTGATCGTCATAGCGAAGGCAAGACGAATCGGGAATTGAATTCGTTTAAACTCAAAGAGCATATCCGTTGGTATCATCGGCGGAATCCTTGGAATAAGAACTTCTTCATCTTTAAATTTTCCTTTAAGTATCGACGCGTGCAATTTCTCGCAGATAATTGACTCGCGATATTCCGTTGCCTAATTGCATTACGGCTTCGCTGGGAAAGATTAGATCATAGACAACCTATAAAAAGACATTTACACTTTTGTTAACCTGTAGATTTTTTTTCCTTAATCTTATAACCTTTACCAACTGATTTTTTATTGCCTAAATTCCGATCCTTTCCGATGATTTTACGTTTTTACTGTAGAATAAATCTTAGGTATTATTTTCGGGAATTAGAAACAAATATAACAGTACCTGAACTTTGTAGACATTTTACAAAAAATAAATTTCTGAACGCACACATGATGTCTTCAGAAAAAAATAAAGTTGTGGCTTAAAGGTCTCAGCAACCAGGCCATAAACTCCAAAAAAAAAATAGTTGTTACACTATTTGACAGGATTGGACAACAAATGTTTGACATGTAATAATCAAATCAGCATCTGATTAAGTATTCATTACACATATCGAGTTTTCATTGTTTTTAAGCTGTATTCTGCTATTCGGGACGGAAACAAATCCAACAAAACAAAAAACATGGCAATCGGTCCAGCCGTTCTCGAGTTATAAGTGTTGTAACAAACACGACTTTATTTTATATATATAGATTTAGATCAACGCCTGCTGCTCAATTTAGCTCGATATATTTTTATAATCGCGCCGGCAAACGTCAAAACTCATGCAAAAATACACAAACACGTCTGTATCTGCGTATAAACTAATCATAAAATAAACATATGTTCAAAATTTTATAGCAAGAGTTGATCTAAATAACTTATAAACCCGCCGTATTTTAAAGCAATTTTTTTATTAGGCAAATAAAACAAAACTCTTGATGGTTGGAATACGTCTAAAAACATTTTGGGAAGATCAAAGAATTTTGCTATCAGAAATTGTTTTAGAACTAATCAATAATGAAATTGTTGTTACATGTTGTGGACTTTTTAATATTGATAACAAATTGCTTTATTCGGTAAGTGATTTTTAAAATGTTGAAATAATACAATTGTTTTTTTTTTTAGATATTTGGCACTGTATTTTCCTATTTATTTTTAATAATCCAATTTGATTTAAAAAATAGTAATTAATTGTTACATTAATTTTTTTGTATAGGTTTAGTCAAAGAATTTTTTTTGTATTTGAAAAGTGTATATTACATAAATATTATCTAAAGCCATTTTGTTTCACATTTATTATCTCAACAACAATTTTTATTACATGCTTTAGAAAAGAGCGTAGATAGTCAACACGTTCAGCTAAAACCTCATAAATAAATTGTAAATAATGTATAAATCACTTTAACAGGCATCAGGTCAAGTCAGGTCAAGTCAGAAAAAAATTTGAATTTGTATTTGAAAAGTATATATTATATAAATATATATACTATATATATATATTGATATTATGTAAAGTCGAACATTTAGAAGATGATCGTGTCAGAGCAAGACGTTTGGCAGCTTAGAGACTACATTTTAGCAAACAACATCTTAGCTTTTAAATTGTTTTTTCATCTAGCTATATTTAAAAAACTTAAAACTTATGTTTAGAAATATATTGAATATATAAATTTATTTTATTGATCCCAGATGATTTAAAAAAATTGAGATTAAGCAAGCCGTGGAAGACAAACGTAATTACCACGAATGTCTGTGTTTGTCACAGATAACAGAATATTAAAAACGTATTAAAAAATAAATATCATAATAATTTTATTCACAAGCTTTTCCTAAAATTATCATTTTTAACAGTTTGTTCAAAACAAATTCGGTCATACGTTTTGTTTATCATCGCTTGCTTGGCCGGAAATTTTAGAAACATGTAGTATATTATTATTAAAAAAATAGCATTTACGTAATAAGTATTACAATTTTTCAATTTAAAAATGTACACGTGTAGTACAAATTAACAAAACTAAAACCAAAAGTATTGCTGCTGGTAACCATCAAACTTCACTCTGTACTATACGTAGTGTATCAAAAATAATGTCTTGCTAAAATAATTTTTAAGAAACAAAAACTGACTTCAACTGTAAATAGTTGAAAAGTTCTCTTGCTTTTCGGTTTCATTTGACTTTTATTTATAGAAAAAAAGTTGAAAAACGCACTAACCGCCTCTACAATTTTCACAAGTTTACCTCAATTTCTTTGAAATCATATTTTTTTATTATGATAACACTCTTAAAATATCTCTTTAAGTTATTTGTAAACCCACAAAAAAAAACGATCAATTTAAAACCTGTTCTCCTTTTTAAAACTCGGTTAAAAATTAAAACAATTATCAAACACACTTTATCAGTTCATTTTAATAAAGAATATTTTGCACGTTTTATTATTGTTTGAGAAAAAAGCAGAAAAACACCTATAAAGTTTCTAATACCGAGTAAAAACCACATAATTCAAGTTTTAAAAAAAAGCTGATTAAAATAAACATCTATTAAAAGAACAAAAAATGATAATAGCGCCACGTTACATTAATGTTGCATTAATGTACCACGTCTGATTTTAATGTAATTTTTTATAAATAAGCTGAGTTTGACAGTTCTAAAAATAAAAATACTTTATTTTACTAGTACAACAAAGAGGTATGAATAGGTTCATAAACGCAAAAATGTTCAATAAAAAAAGTTTTTTATTAAGCAGTCAGTTATACCAAACATTATTTTTTGTTCGTTTGTGCATTTGATATGTCAAACTGTATCATAATAAACAGATAAGAAAAAGCGGCACTACAAATCTAAAAATAAATGTTGCTATTTGAAAAAAATAAACTAAGTATTACAAGCTTACAGAATAAAGAAGAACATAATCTATACGAAAAAATCTGCATCCTGTTGCTACCACTGGTTTTTGACCGCATAGCAAAGAAGCAGTGATAACCTAGAAAAAAATACAGTTATTGTAAGAAATTCTCTATTATCACGTAAGAGTAATCAAATAAAACTTTTTTGTATTATATTGTAATTATAATAAAATGCATATTTTTTGCCAAAAATAGAAATTGAATAAATGACGTGTTTTCAATAAAACAATTTTTTTTATTATTTAATGTATCACACTAAAATACATTAATAATATTTTATAGTCTTTGATAAAAATGTGCAAAAATAGTAAAGATGTCAAGTACCAAAATTTTAGAACGTGGTCATAATGAGGTATTAATGAGGTGAGCTTATATTGTATTAAATTTACAAGTTATTATTAAAAAAGTTTAGTACTGCGTGGTCAACAATGACTGTTTGAGTTGGCAACACTTTTTAGAGATTGTTTTTATTTGCTCAGCTGCAACACTGTAACCAAATACGCTTGTTTGACATAACACTCATAAAAAAATTGTAGACTATGTCACAGCAAGAAACTTTTTAATTGGCATCTGCCAATGATGTTGTCAGTGTCAAAGGTGTCACCAGTCAACAATAGGAAGTCGTTGCAGTTTTATCATTTTAAAATAAAATGCAAGATTGTCAACTCAAACAGTTGACAAAAAAGTTACACATTTATAGTATTTTATAGTCTTTGACAAAAATGCTTTAAATGCTAAATTTATAGTAAATAATACAATAGAAAAGGTGATCTTCTATTGTATTAAATCTACAAGTTATCATAGAAAAAAAAATAAAATTAGTATAGTAATACGTTCGTCATTTATAAAATTCTCTTTTTTTTGATGTTGGTAAAAGCGTCAAACTTCACAATTTTTAGTAAGTTTTTGAATTAGGAGAGTCTTTATTTCAAGTAATTCAAATGATTATCAAAAAAAATTGTAGATTGGTAGAAAGTTAGACATTAATGCAGAATGGTAGATAAAAATTTCTAATATAAGTTTTTTTAATCATTTTTTTTTAATTTTAAATCTAAAAAGTATTGGAAAGAATTTTTTTGTTTTCAATCTGTTCAAATATGTTGACAATAAATTCTAGAAAAAAACAAAAAATAATGAATAATTAAAATCTCGTTCCAACTTATTATAATTGTCATAACTAGAGATAAAAACATTTTCAAATTGTGCAAAATTGTGACAAAATAAGAAATTTCTCACCGCATCTCTTTCGTCTTCTTGATCAACATTGAGATGAATGCCAACAATCAATTTTTGACTTACATTAGCTTCATTGCATAAATCTTCACAGCATTTTATAACCAATACCAAATTAAAAATGTAAACAAAAAAATTTCGAAACATATTAAATAGACCTAAAAGGTTCCTTCCCGGAAAAAACATTAGCGTCTGGACCAAAAGATAGAGATCACAGACAAACAACACCAATGTTGTGCCAAACCACAAAACCAGATAGAATCCAAATATTTCAAAAGTATTTTTAGATACATTTAACAAATTTCTATGCAAAGTGCTCCAAAATTCTAAGTTTTTGCACAAATTAAATTTTAACGATCTTACATTCCTAATTTTTGATTGTTCAGCAATCTTTCTAATAGAATTATTTAAAGTTTGAAAATTTCCGGTTTGTAGTAAAAGTATTGCACAAAAAAATAAGTCTATATGAGACACCAAAAACTGTGGATAAATTAAGACACAAGTATTGATAAAAAATCTACGAAAATCTGGAATTGGAAGCAGAAAAACCAAAGACGTAGACGAAATAAAATTGAGAAAGATTTGAACAAAAACACAAAAAAACAATACTTTTATTTTCAGTTTTTTATAAAAAATTATTCTAGAGTTGTCAAATTCTTCATTGTCAAGGATGTCAAGATGTTTTGCTATTTCTTCAATGTTTGCTTTAAACTTTGCAGATTTAATAAAAATTAGTGCCGATATTGAACATATCTTGACAGCATTTGAAGTAATTCGAAATGTTATTACAAAAATTATTATATCCAAGTGATTTTTATAAGCAAAATTAAGATTTTGTTCTTGGAAAAAACAATATACAGTGTAGAGATAAACACTTGTAAATAAAAATGTATGAAGAGCAGAACATTTACTATAGTAAAGTTTGTTGTTTTTTAAAGAAAGAGGAGCTATTCCAAAAATTTTTGCAGAAATATTTAAAGGCATAAATATTTCAATAATTTTATTCATTTAACCTAAATAAAGATTTTATTGTAGTTATTTTAGATCTAGGTTTATATTGAAAAATACGTAAATACAACAATCTACCAAATTTTAATCTTCTTTTTTATGTTACTATATTTTAGGTCAAATACTTGATGAGCTTTTAATGCATTTTCAATCACATAATCAATAAATGACGTACAACAGATAATTTGGCTATTTTACTAAATTAACGTGCTAGAATAGAAGAAAAGAAAAAGAAAACATCTTAAAACAAAATACAACTTACATTTTTACAATAAAGCAAAAAAACTAAAGACTCTATAATGATACACAAACAATTGAAAAGTTATGTATTAAAAACTTAAACAAAATATTAGAAAATATAATGAAAATAAAAATGATCGTCATTAGAGTTAATTCAATTTGAATTTATTTTGTAAAATGCTATTGCTTAAAAAAGTAAATGTACAAGCAAGTGTTTTCAGTAATCGCATTATAAAACGACATTTTATCCCCAACAAACTTTGCTAAAAGCTATTATAACATAACTGATATAATTAAAACTGCAGCTCATTTTCGGCAAGATGCTTCTTTCTACAGCATGTATACTATTAACATTAATCAAAGGCGGCTATGTTTTTTGACAGCAGGTCCTCAGATCGGTTCGTACTAAAGCTAGTAACAATCTGTAAACGTAAAGCCGCTTACGCAATGGCATAGAGATTTTTGCAAGGATTATGTTAATTTAAATATATCAATTTAATAAGTTTGCGTTATGGTTTTTGAGCGCCGTAAAATAAGATTTACTTATTTTTATCTTTATTAAAAATTTTCCGTTTTTTTTTTAATAATTAAACAATGCGTTTTACTTACAAAAAATAGCGCAAATTACCTGCAGCAGATCTTTGTGCATGACACTGTGCTCTAAAATGTCCATGTCAGTTGTGAATAGACATCTGCAATACCGGCTTAGTTTACCGGTACTAAAAATGTATTAAAATAGTTAAATCAAGCCAGACAATCGTTTTATTTTCTAAAGCCACTCTTGATTAATGTTAAAATTATACCTAGTTTATTATAATTTATATACTATAATATATAGTTTCATAAAGTTAGTTTTGAGCAATAAAATAAATTGCTAAAAGAAGCGCTTTTAAAAGACGAGCGAGATCACCTGATTTACATCTGTCATACTTTTTTGTAATGCCCCACAAAAAGTGTGTGTTTTTGAACTTAACTTTTGTTAAAAGCGCCTAAAATGTCAATAAAAATAATAAGTATCTTTCATTTCTCACAATTATCTAACACAAGTTATATTTATTATTATTTGAACACGTGTTACTGTTGTTACAGATAGATAAAAATGCTTGTTATGAATAAAAACATTTAAAAATTAAAGAAAATGGTGATAATATAAGAAAGCTCTTACCGCATCTCTTTCTTCTTCTTGATCAACGTTGATTTCAATGCCAACAATCAATTTTTGACTAACATTTGCTTCATTACACAAATCTTCACAACATTTTATAATCAATACCAGATTAAAAATGTAAAGAGACAAATTTCTAAACATATTAAATTGTCCAAATAGACCTATTTCCGGATGGAATATCAACGATTGAACCGAAAGATACAAATCACAAACAAACAAAACAAATGTGGTGACAAACCACAAAACTAAATGGAATCCAAAATTTTCAAATGAGTTTTGAGAAACATTCTTCAAATTACAATGCAAAGTACTTAAAAACTCTAAACTTTTACAAACATTAACTTTTCTACCAGTTTTTGATTGTTTAACAATTTTTTTTATAAAACAATTTAATGTTTGAAAATTTCCAGTTTGTAAGAAAACTATTGAACAAAAAAATAAGTCTATATGAGATACTATAAACTGTGGATAGATCAAGACAAAAGTACTGATGAAGAAACTGCGATAATCTGGAACTGGATGCATGAAAACCAAAGAAATAGAACAAATAAAATTTAGAAAAATTTGAACAAAAATACAAAAAAATAATACTTTTTTTCTCAATTTTCTATAGGAGATCGATCTATAGTTGTTGACTTCCGCGCTGTCAATTAGGTCCAGCTGTTTTGCCAATTCTTCAAGATTTATTTTTAACTTTACGGATCTAATGAAAGTCATTGCTGATAAGACACACATTTTAAGAATATTTGTAGTAATTCGAAATGTTATTACAAAAAGAACTATGTTCAAATTTTTTCGGTCAAAAAAAATCAGATGTTGTTCTTGGTAAAAACAATAAACGCTGTAGAATAAAATAATTATAGATAAAAATGCGTGAAGAGCAGAATATCTACTATAATAAAGTTTGTTATTTTTTACTGAGAAAGAAGCTATGCCTAAAATTTTTGCTGAAATATGTAAAGGCCAAAATATTTCAATAACTTTATTCATTTTACCTAAATAAAGTGTAGACAACTTATTAAAGTTATACATTTATATAGAAAATTATGTAAACATAAAAATGTAACAAATGATAATCGTTAGTTTATGTTTACTTTGAGCCAAATACGTAATGAGTTTTTATTGATTACATTATATTAATAATTTTTACTTAAAAAAAATTAAACGAAATAACAGCAATGCATTATTTGAAATTTATATGTGTTGTACTATAATATAATCATAAAAATTGCAATATATTATGTACACAGGAAGTTGTCGTCTCTTTGGCAAAGTACTAGAGGCTCAAAGATGCTTAAAAGTGTGAAACTGAAAAAGTACTATATTCTTAAAACAGAAAAAGCCAAAAATTTGAGATACATTTTCTTAAGACACGTTTATTATTAGAAAAAGTACGTATACATTGAAAATATGTTAAAACCGCAACAACAAGACTACAGATTTTGTCAAAATAAACTTATTCTAATTCTATTGGCCATTACGTTCTCAGACTTGTCACCTATTGACTTTCTGTGGTATATGATAAGACTAAGCAGTTTTCCTCACAAATATAGAACATCAGATTTAAAGTTTGTACCACCTAATAGAGTGACCGAGTGCATCAAAATTAAAAATAGGAGTGTCACGACAATATACATCCAATTTACATAATTTGTTAAAAAAATCATTTGTTATCATGGTTTGTAGTAAAAATTTCATTAAAAATAAACTATTTTTTCTAAATATTGTATTTTTGTTCAAATTACTACACTTATACAAGAATATACTTTGTTAATTAGTACCTTAAAAAACACACTTTTTAATAAATTTAAATCTTTATTGTTTAAACATTTATAAATTTTTCTATTGCTTGAAACTACTTTTATTCTTTTGGTTGATTTATTGTTGATAAATCCAATTGAACTAAAATAAATACAGAAGAAAAAGCAGCACCAACAACCTAAAAAATAACAATTAATAAACTAAAATAATTTAGTTGACTGCAAAAAAATATTGTCAAGCAAAAATTAAGAAAACCTTAATTTTTATGTTTTTCCTAGTGATATTTTTGATAGTTGCAAACCTACAGCAGTTACCTAGTTTGTTCTTAAATTGTTATTAAAGTGTATAATCTAGCAAGCAATTTTAGCTAGAAAAAATCTTTATAATCGATTAAAACATGTATCAAAACATGTATCACTGCGTCAGTTAAAGTTAACAAAATTTTTAAATAATATAAAAATACCGTACGTCCAGTAACTATAATGCATGCGTCAGATGCAGATCTAAAATGTGCAAAATAAAGTAAAAATTTTGTTAGATCAGACATGTTTTGAGTTAATTGGGTCACATCAGTAATAATATAGGTAAATAAATCACTCTTAAACATACTATGGCTTAAGTACCCATATTTGCCGTATAATATAATAGACAAATTTATTTATTAAAACCAACCAAAATTTAAAAAAATATATTTGGTCATTTTTTTTCCTAAAGAAAATCGCCGACAAAGCGTTACCAACAAAATTATCTTAATAATATAAGAATCTTGCAGCTGTTACTAATTTTGCATAAAAAAATTTAAATTTTAGTAGGTATGTATCTTTTTTTGACCGGTCATGTCAAATTAGTATAATAAACCACACAAAACTATGTGTGGTTTATTATACTAATTCGTTGCTAACATAAACACTATGTAGTAATTTAGTGTAACTAAGTACAGCACATTATGCAACTACTTACTAAACCACCACACTGCTGGTGTTAATCCTGTTATCTTTTAAAACATATAGTTTTTTTTGAAGTCAACTACACTTCTCAACACTTACAGAATAGAAAAAAGCATTATCGATATGAAACAAATTAAAAGCTGTAATATTTAAATGGTGACGACTTAGTCTTAAAGATTCTACCATAATCTAAAAAAAATGTTTAAAATTTATTATTAAGTCGTTCAATTTACTACAAGTTTTTGTATGTGAAAAAAAATGCGGTATAATTATAGCTTTAATAATTATTACAACAACACAGACAATAATAATCCAATAAAAATTTTAATTTTAAAACATTTTTTAATTTTCTTCTCTTTATTTTATTTGATAGTTCATTTCTTAATGCAGTAAAAATATTTTTTTTGTTATAGTTTTTATAAAAAATAAGATACTGTTGTTGTTTGTTTAGAAATAATCTCAGCAAATATAGCACAACCTTGTTTTTCAATAACTGATTTGGGTTTTATTTATTTTCTTAAGTTTGACAAATTTACTGATTGATTAAAATATTTTAAAGCCGTCTATTTTAAAAATGTCTAATTCAAGTACTTTATTACCAAACATTTTCGGCCAAACAAAATTAATATGTAATTATAAAAAAAAATTCCATTATATCATTGATTAAGAAAGTCAAAAAAAATGCTAATTTCAACATTAATTAATTAATTTGTAATTAAATTTTTTAAGTTTACTCAAATAATAACTTATTTTGATTTTTATGATTCCTACAAGTTATCTGCAGTCAGGTTAATGTAAGTTTTGTGAGAACAATAAAAAAAGAGAGTTAAGAATGCATTTGATCTATACTATAATACTAGTTCTTTAAGTATGGGTTTAGTGTAACTTTTAGTATTGAGCACTTTTCCCAAAATATTTTTTGAAAAAACGATAAAAAAAAACAAAAAAAATTCAAAACTCTTTTCGTATTAATTTGCATTAAATTTGTTTGTTAAATTTTCCTAAAAAGTGTTTTATCTTCTCTTTCTCTTACACAATATTTGCTTCTGATTGTAAGGTCCGTTCATAAGTTATTTAAATTAACTCTTGCTATAAAATTTTGAACATATGTCCACCGTTTGATTAGTTCATACGCAAATACAGGCGTGTTGCGCATTAGTGGATAAACTTTAACGTTTGACAGCGCGACCATAGTATCAAAGACAATAAAAATGTATCAAAATAAAGTGCGCAGCAAGAATTGATCTAAATAATTTATATAACGCACGATAGACAACTTGTAGCAGAAGAATTTGTAGTATTTTGAACCAAAATTATTATGATATATTACCAGCCGCTGAACTTTTTTATCTTTAGAAGAAATTTTACGTCCTAAAGATCTCACTTTAGCGAAATTAGCTTCTTGAGTTAAGTTTGACGACAAATTGCACAATAGAATTAAATCTACAATATATGAAAAAACGTTTTTGCCTAAGTTTATTGCGACAAATAACGATGTGAAATTTATAATTTTATCAATTACAACAACATGAGCTGTTAAATAGGTATCTCCCACCAGAAGAGTAAATAATAAAATAGCCGACATAACAAAATAAAATGAAAAAAAATCATTAATTTTTCTAAAAATATTCACAAATTCTTGATGTAATATTACTAATTTTTCAATATTATCTACAGAACCACATTTTAATTTTGCATTAATTATTTCAAATTTGAATTTACATAAAAGTGTTAATATATAATAAAGGAAATTAAAATTAGTAATAACCCATCGTGGATAAGCATAAATTATAAAACTAAAAATTTGAGTTTTAACTGAATTCAACGGACGTATTTTGACACTTAATATCATTCCAAAAAAATTAATAATTATTTGAGTTAGAACAAAAATCTTCCAGATATCTTTTTGAAATTTTTTCATTTGATTTTTATTATTATGATCTATTTTTTTTAGAGTTTTGTCTAATTGATAGAATTTTATCAACAATTTTCGTAAATGCTTGGCTTTAAAAAATATTATCGTATAAATAATCTGCATAAGAATTATGCTTCCAATAATTCTATTTCCAATCATAAATAATATCCTAGATTTATTGCGAGTTGGTGGTAAATATAAACCATTTTCATCAAGAAAAATTTTCAGCAAATAACCATAACCTATTTGATAAAATCCTACTTGTAGCACTACTAATTTTGATATTTTAAAAATGTTGTTTGTTGTAGTAAAAGGAAACATTCCTAAAATTTTAGACGTAATATAAAACAGTTTCAACATAATGGAAAAGCTAAACTAAGTAATGTTTCCAATAATCAATTATTTTCTTAAACCATTTGATTATTAAAACATTTAGGTAATTAGATAAAATCCATAATATACAGTTTCTTAACTAAGTTCAATATAGATAATTGTTTCACTTAAAAAAGTTTCGATTCTAACTTGGAAAAATGTTTTTTTTATTATTTGTGTTAACAGATATTACAATAATGTGTTTTACCATAAGCGATACGCACTCTGTCGATGGCTTATAAAACTACTTTATAGTAGTTTTAGATAGAAGTATTTTAGATAAAATTGTCTAAAGGTCTTCCAACCAAACATGAGACCTAGTTGAGACGCTGTAGCGTTCATGTACACACCGCACCTCATTTTTTTCGATTGGTTACTCGTCACATTGCTACTTTAGTTCGCATATTTTTTCAAAGTTTTTTTTAGCTTGTGCGCACTATACGAAAATATTATTGTGCTATTAAATAATCGACTTCCACTAATCTTAGAACCAATTGCTAAGTTATTAAAGTAATGATACTAATTTGTTAAAATTATTGTCTAAAATACCAAGATTATAAGTTTTAAGACAGTTATAGTAAAAGAGTTGACAAAAATTAAGAGATTTGACGTTTTTTGAGATTCTAAAGAAGTCATCTGAAATAGTTTTTCTTTAATATCAGTTCTCAATCTAGTTATAAATTCAATTCCTACTGTGTCAAAAATCAGGTGATTTTACCAAAATTTGACATAGTCCAGTCATTACGTACATTCAAAAAAGAAAATGAATTTGCGCTTCTAATTTTTTAATATGTTGTAGGGGATACCTAGAAAAGCTTAACTTGAGATTGTCGACCAAGCTTTCCTAGGAGCTTTCGCCGCCATCTTGAAAAAAGGGGTAAAATTTGTTTCTCGGCAATAACTCGGCTATCCGATGAGATTTCGAAAAATTTTGTAGGACACTTTTTGTAGCTTTCTTTGTGCTCTACAACAACGCTTAAATCATTTTAAGCGTATCAAGCATCGTTATCGAGATATCGATCGATAAAGTCAAAAATTTAGGATACAATTTTTGTTTTTTGTTTTTTTTTTCTTTGGGTTTTAACAAATATAAAAAATTGTGAAATTCAAACTTGTAGAGCATATTCAGACCTACAATTTCCTTCTTGAATTTTTTTATGTTGAACAAAAATTACTATCTCCAGCGCGCCGCAAAGTCGGTGAATCCACACTCAGCGTCGAGCGAGCTGCTCGCTCGGTTGTGTCTGGATGTCGAATCGAATGGGAAATTGTTCAGGAAATTGATGGGATAAAAAATAAGTACATAGAGCAACAAATTAAGGATCACACAATAGTAATTTATTAAACAAATAATTTGTTTGTGCAGTAAAAAAAATTATTTTTTTACAATACAAAATAAACACTCCGTTATAACGAGTTTACAGCCAACTAGATATCGAAATTTTTGCCCAGAATATCGGAACCCTCGATTTACACTACGCACAGCAAAAACTCAACACGATACTGTAGGATTTTCAATGTATGATTAAAGGTTTGCATTTTTTTATTAACGGGATTAATGGAGAACAGAGGAACAATGTTTCTTTTAGCGAACCAAACAACGACTGACTGTTATTTTTTCATAACGACCGCTGCTAGCCTCGTCAGCTTGTCTTTTTTTTTCATTCACCCTTCATTTGTTAATACATACACACTCACACACACACACAGTCTCTCAATTTTCTTGCGCTCCTACAATACGATATACTAACTTGAGCGCGCTCGACGCTGAGCGTGGATTCACCGACTTTGCGGCGCGCTGGAGATCGTAATTTTTGTCCAACATAAAAAAATCCAAGAAAGAGATTGTAGGTCTGAATATGCTCTACAAGTTTGAATTTCACAATTTTTCATATTTATTAAGACCCAAAGAAAAAAAAAGCAAAAAACAAAAATTGTGTCCTAAATTTTTGACTTTATCGATCGATATCTCGATAACGATGCATGATACGCTAAAAATGATTCAAACGTTATTGTAGAGCACAAAGAAAGCTACAAAAAGTGTCCTACAAAATTTTTCGAAATCTCATCGGATAGCCGAGTTATTGCCGAGAAACAAATTTTACCCCTTTTTTCAAGATGGCGGCGAAAGCTCCTAGGAAAGCTTGGTCGACAATCTCAAGTTAAGCTTTTCTAGGTATCCCCTACAACATATTAAAAAATTAGAAGCGCAAATTCATTTTCTTTTATTTGCCTTTTTTTCGGACGAAATGACTGGACTAACAGGCAAAAAGCGCGAATGTATATCTCAATTAGAATAATTCTTTTTTACATAGTTAAGCATTGTTGAATTTAAGCGATCTATAAAAAAAGATTACTTTAAAAACATTCATTAAGTTGAATATTATTATTGAAAACAAATTTATTGAGATAAAAACTAAAAAATTTTGCAGTCAAATAAATATAGTAAAAAAATTTAATAGCTTACGGTATAGAAGAAAGCGTTGTCAATATTAAAAAGATTGAAAACAGAAATTTTCATTGAATGATGACTTAATCGTAATGTTTCCAGTATAATCTACAAATATTGTGTCAAAAATTAATAAATATAAAATTTATAGATGTTTTAAAAAAATTAAAATAATTAGTAAAAAGTAACTTGCTTTAATGCATAAAAAAATAAAATAAATAAAAATAATAAAAGAAACATATAATAACATAATAGAAACCACTTTGAGCCAACAAAACAAATAAAAGTTATTAAAAAAATTTAAAAACTATGCCAACAAAACTGCTAAAATATGTAAAAAAAAGTAAACAAAAATAAAAAAAACACTAAAAGTATAAAATTAAGTCAAAAAGTGCACCAGATTTTCTGTAAAAACAAGATAACAATATATATAATTAAATAAATAAAGAGAGAACAAACAAATGTTAATTAGATGACATCATGTAAAAGTGCAACCCGTGTGAAAAAATAATATAACAAAAATTATATGTAAAGAAAACTGTAAAATAGCAAACACTAGGTACATATATAAAAAAAATGTGTAGTAAAAAATATATATCAAAAAACTCAGAAAAAGAATAAATAGAAACCAAATAAGTTGCTGCGAAAGTATACAAAACAATAGAATTAAGGAGCTATTTATAAATTAGATACAACGTTTTTTATATTTAAAACTTTTATGTAATTTTTTATTTAATTTTAAGAAATTTAAAATTTTTTATCTACCAGTATTAGCATTGTTACCTTTGCAATAACGTAGCAATGCTAAAAATTATGTTTTTATAAAACTTATTTGACTAATATAACAACTTTACTTATACTGTAGTAATAAAAAAAAAATAATTAATAATAGTAATTTCTTTAATTTTTTTTTGGTAATCATAATATAAAATTAAACATCCAGAAATACAAAAATCAATAATTGATAAATAAAGATAAACACAGTCTTTATTTCTATTTTTGCACCAACTAAAAGATAGAAATTACAAAATTTTTTTAACAATCTATGTTTAACAAGTTTGTTTGTTTATAGTAACTACTAATAATTTACTCAAGTCTAATCTCAAATGCATTATTGATAATTTAACCTGTTTATTACCAGCAGAATACTTTCACACGTTAGGCAGTAACAACTATTACTGTCAGGCTAATAAACTGTCAGGCTAATCCCGCGGCTGTAGTGATGCCAAGGCGACCGAAGAAAGCGAGGGCATCTTCACCCATGAGACGCAGCCACAAAAGCTTATTTCCAAAATATAATTACTCAGAAGTGATAATTATAAGAGAAACTGACTGAGTATAGTACGATCTAAGTATAGAAAACTAGCGATTGTCAATAAAACAAGTTTTTTTACATTAAAATGCGTATTTAGAATATTTTATTCAGGGAATAAAGTACCTCATTATCGATCACAAACGTGAGAATAAAACTTTACTTTATTCACGGTGGAGAAAAATCGTTTATTTTAAACGAAATAATTAATTGTAGCTACAATTAAAGTAATTTGCCTCTTATTATAATTAGTCTAACCAAACATTGACAAGTTAAATGTTCCTTTTTAAAGTACAAAAACACAGAAAATTAAATTTTTGAAACCAAATTGAAGTACATAATTTATCTTTTTTAGAGTTACGTAACACTATCTTCAAACACATTCTGTCAAATGTCACGTGTAAATACATTTATAAATAGCACCGAAAGACAGATATAAAAAAGTGCAAAAAAGATGAAAAATAGTGTAAATAGTAACTTAATAATCTAAAAAAAAAGAGAGTTACCAGCATTTTAATTTCAGCTTCTCTTTTGGTAATTTTCTGCCCTAAAATATGATTTTTTGCAAAATTAGCTTTCCTCATTAACGTCGAAGAAAGATTGCACAATAAAAATAGATCTAAAATGTACACTAAAACATTTTTGCATAAATTCGTAGTTACTAATAGAGATGTAAATTGTAGATTTTTATCTATTACGACTACATGAACACTTAAATACGTATCACCCACCAGAAGTATAAAAGATAAAATTACCCATAATAAAATATAAAATGAAAAAAATCTATTAATTTTTTCAAAATTTTTCACCAACGATTTATGGATTATTACTAATTGTTCACAATTGCAGATATAACCATGTTTTAATTTTTCGTTTATATATTTAAATCTTGTTGTAAAAGAAAGTGCTAAAATAAAATACACTAAATTGAAATGACTAATCACCCATCTTGGATATCCGTAGATTAAGAAATTGTAAATTTGTACTTTTATTGAATTCAATGGACGCACTTTGACACTTAATAAAATTCCAAAAAAATTACAAACTATTTGAGTTACTATAAAAAGCAGCCAAGCTCTGATTTTAATTTTTTCTACCATATTTTTATAATTTTTATTATTTCGATCTATTTTTTTCAAAGATCTATCTAATCGCTGGAACTTCACCAACACTTTCCAAAATTGCTTAGCTTTGATAAATATTATTGTATGAATGATCAGCATTAGTATAATATGTCCAATACATCTACACACAATAACAAATAATATTCTAGATCTATTCCTAGTTAATGGCAAATATAAACCATTCTCTTTAAGAAAGTTTTTTAGCAAAAAACCGAAACTTATTTGGTAAAACCCAAACTGTAGCACCATCAATTTGGATAGTTTGATAAAATTTTCATTGGTGGTAAAAGGAAACATTCCCAAAATTTTTGAGAAAATACAAAATAATTTATACATAATTATGGAAGGTTATACGTGGTAAGGACATTTACTAGTAATAGAGATTGATTTCTTAGGCTGTTTAAATATTAAAACATTTAGATAAATGAAAAGAAAACACTTATATAATCAATTGAAGGTTTGAAATAAACAATTCATCAATTATTGACTAAAAATACCGATAATGAAACAAAGCAATTGGAAAATTAAAGCTATCAATAATAATTGCCTAATTTTGTTAGCGTTTTTAAATTTATTTTTAATTATTGTAAAATTATAAAAAACAAAAGCAGCTTGCGCCTCACTGTGAGAGTAAAGAAACTAACCACACATACAAGTTTTTAGGAAGAAGTATCTCGGTTTTATTTTGTTTCTAACTTAATTATTCTTGGCCTTTTTGACTTAAAAGCCTGCTAATTGTGGAACCTAACCTAACATTTATTTTTACAACAGCGACATCTTGCGTGCTCAAATGACACTATTTTTTAGGCTATTTGATTTTTATATTTGGATAACTGTATATTATTTATTTTAAAAACCATTTAGCTACAGTCTCTATAAGCAATTATAAAAATATGTCAAACCCACTGAAAGCAATTTGTGAAATTTTGTAAGTATTGTGCCGCCAACAAGCTTCATACTCAACATCCAAACTTCTTCAATAAATTAATAAAAATTGCATTTATTTGAGTTTGAGAGATTTTTTTAAATAGAAATTGCTAATAAGAAAACTTACTTTGTCAAGCTTGGTGAGCCGAAGAGGCAAAGTCTATGATACAACATTATTTCGGTTACAATCACTACACAAACACTTTTATTTAATTAAAACATTATTATTATAAATTAATTTAACAATAATTAGAGATAATTAGCAGTAATACTTAATTAAGTCACAAAGAAATTAAATCTAAAAAGACGCAGTCAAGAACCAATAAAAAAATAAGAGAAAGCTTTGCATCCACTAATCTAATCTTTAATATTATAAAATGAGAGCAATGTTTATAATTGAATTTTTGAATTTTTTTAAGCTACTTTTATTCTTTTGGTTGATTTATTGTTGATAGATCCAATTGAACTAAAATAAATACAGAAGAAAAAGCAGCACCAACAACCTAAAAAATAAGAATTAATAAACTAAAATAACTTAGTTGACTGCAAAAAAAATATTGTCAAGCAAAAATTAAGAAAGCCTTAATTTTTATGTTTTTCTTTGTGATATTTTTGATAGTTGCAAACCTACAGCAGATACCTAGATTATTCTTAAAAATGTTATTTAAATGTATAATCTAGAAAGCAACTTTGGCTAGAAAAAAGTTTATAATCGATTAAAACATGTATCAAAAGCTTCTCTAATCTAGAGTCGTTGACAGATATCACTGAGTCAGTTAAAGTTAACATAATTTTTGAAATAATATAAAAATACCGCACATCCAGTAACTATGTTGCGTCAGACACACATCTCAAATGTGCAAAATTAAGTCAAAATTTTGTACACCAGACATGTTTTGAGTTAATTGGGTCACTTCAGTAATAATATAGCTAAATAAATCACTCTTGAACATACTATGGCTTAAGTACCCATTTTTGCCGTATAATATAATACACAAATCCATTTATCAAAACAAACCAAAATTAAGAAACCAGGTTTTAACAATTTTTTTCCTAAAGAAAATCGCCGACAAAGCGTTACCAACAAAATTATCTTAATGATTATAGGAATATATAGAAATATAGGAATCTTGCAGGTGTTACTAATTTTGCATAAAAACATTTAAATTTTAATATGTAACTTTTTTTGACAGGTCATGTCAAATTAGTATAATAAACCACACAGAACGATGTGTCTTCGTTGCTAACATAAACACTATATAGTAATTTAGTGAAACTAAGTACAGCACATTATGCAACTACTTACTAAACCAGCACACTGCTGGTGTTAATCCTGGTATCTACTAAAAGATGTAGTTTTTTTTTTGAAGTCAACTACACCTCTCAACACTTACAGAATAGGAAAAAGCATTATCGATATGAAACAGATTAAAAGCTGTAATATTTAAATGGTGACGGCTTAGTCTTAAAGATTCTACCATAATCTAAAAAAAATGTTTTAAATTTATCATTTAGTCGTTCAATTTACTACAACTTTTTGTATGTGAAAAAAAATGCGATTTAATTATAGCTTTAATAATCACTACTACGACACAAACAATAATCCAAATAAAAATATATTTTCTTTAAATAATTTTCTCCTTTGTTTTTTATAATTTTATAATACAGTAAAAATATTTTTTTTTGTAATACTTTGTTTTTGTAAAAAGTATTGTTGTTGTTTGTTTTAGAAATAATCACAGTAAATATAGCTCAATCTTGTTTTTCAAAGCCGAAATTTATTTTTTTTTAATTTTTATGTTTAATAAATTTACTGATTGAAAAGCAATTTATAATTACTTATGTATTAAATGTCATTAAATTTACCTGAAAAGTGTTATATCTTCTCTTTCTCTCACACATTGCTGCTTCTGATTGTTACGTGCGTTCATAACTTATTCTGATCAACTCCTGCTATGAAATTTTGAACATATGTCATTTTTTGATTAGTTCATACGCAGGTACAGGCGTGTTGTGTATTATGGGATAAGCTTTGACGTTTGACGGCGCGATCATACTATCAAAGACAATAAAAATGTATCAATTGCGCAGTAAGAGTTGATCTAAATAATTTATAAACGCACGGTAGACAACTTGCAGCAAAAGAATTTGTAGTATTTTGAACAAAAATAATTATGATATATTACCAGCTGCTGTATTTTTTTATCTTTATAAGAAATTTTACGTCCTACAGTTTTCACTTTAGCAAAATTAGCTTCTTGAGTCAAGTTCGACGACAAATTGCACAATAGAATTAGGTCTATAATATATACAAAAACATTTTTGCTCAAATGTATTGCAAACAATAAAGAATTGACATTTAGAATTTTATCGTTGATCACAACATGAGCTGTTAAATAAGTATCACCCACCAGAAAAGTAAATAATAAAATAAACCATATAATAAAATAAAATGAAAAAAAATCATTAATTTTGCTAAAAATATTCACAAATGATTGATGTAATACCACCAATTCTTCAATGTTATCTACATTACCATATTCTAATTTTGCATTAATCAATTTGAATTTTGATTTACATAGAAGTGTTAATGTATAATAAAGAAAATTAAAATTAGTAATAACCCATCGTGGATAAGCATAAATTATAAAATTAAAAATTTGAGTTTTAACTGAATTTAACGGACGTATTTTGGCACTTAAAATCATTCCAAAAAAATTAATAATTATTTGAGTTAAAACATAAATCTCCCAGATGTCTTTTTTAATTTTTTTCATTTGTTTTTTATTATTTTGAACAATTTTTTTAAGAGCTTTATCTAATTGGTAAAATTTAATCAACAATTTCCATAAATGTTTGGCTTTAAAAAATATTATTGTATAAGTAATCAGCATAAGTATGATGTTTCCAATCATTCTATTTCCAAGTATAAATAATATCCTAGATTTATTGCGAGTTGGTGGCAAATATAAACCATTTTCATCAAAAAAAGTTTTCAGCAAATAACCATAACCTAATTGATAAAATGCTATTTGGAGCACTACTAATTTTGATATTTTGAAAATGTTGTTTGTCGTAGTAAAAGGAAACATTCCTAGAATTTTAGACATAATATAAAACAGTTTTAACATAATGGAAAAGCAGTACAAAGTAATTTTTCCAATAATCAATTGTTTTCTTGAACCATTTGATTATCAAAACATTTAGATAATTATATAAAATCCATATAATATATTGTATCATCAGCAGTTTCTCAACTAAGTTAATTATAGATAATCGGCTTACTAAAAATTTCTATTTATACAGAAAGCATAGTAAAAAAACTCATAAAATAATCCTCTATACGTGACCATAATTGTGACATTAGTAGCACCGGATATTTTGATAAAATTTTCATTAGTATAAAAAAAAACATTCCCAAAATTTTTGAGAAAATACAAAATAATTTATACATAATTATGGAAGGTAATACGTAGTAAGCACTTTTACTGGTAATAGAGATTGATTTCTTAAGCTGTTTAAATATTAAAACATTTAAATAAATGAAAAGAAAACACTTATATAATCAATTGAAGGTTTGAAATAAACAATTCATCAATTATTGACTAAAAATACCATAAAATACTGATAATGAAACAAAGCAATTGGAAAATAAAAGCTATTAATAATAATTGCCTAATTTTGTTAGCGTTTTTAAATTTATTAATAATTATTGTAAAATTGTAAAAAACTAGGATTTTTATTTTTAAATATCTTAATACATTCAAAAGCAGTTTGCACTTCACTATGAGAGTAAACAAGCAACAAAGCAACCACACTGTCTTATCTTAGTATTTTGTTTCCTAACTTTATTATTTTTGAAGAAGAAAGGCTTTCACGGCCCGAAGTCATTGAAATATTGACATCTTTCGGAAAAGACCGTGTCGAAAAGTTAAATGAAATTGTCGACGTTTCGCACTCCATCGGTGAGGCGTCATCGAGACAGGGAAATAGAGATGAGAACAAGCACGGTAACTCGACATGTGAACCACGTTAGAGGCGAAACTTATTCTCAGAATAAGTTTTGCCTCTGGATGGAGTGCAAAACGTCGACAATTTCATTTAACTTTTCGACACAGCCTTATCCGAAAGATGTCAATAATAATTATTTTTGATTTAAGAGCCTGTCAATTGTAGAACATAACCTAACATTTATCTCTACAACAACGACATCTTGCGTGCTCAAATGACACTATCTCCAAGCTATGGCTTTATTTTAATAACTCGGTATATTCTTTATTTCTAAAGCCATTTAAGCATAGTCTCTATAAATAAGACCATAAGCAATTATGAAAATAGTACTTATCACGCCATTTTCTCTTATTTTATGCTTTGTTATGTCAAACCCCATGAAAGCAATTTTTGAAATTTTGTAAATGTTAGGCCGCCAACGCTTTTCATACTCACAATCAAAACTTCTTCAGTAAATTAATTAAAATGGCATTTATTTGGGTTTGAGAATTTTGTTTAAATAGAAACCATTAAGAAAACTTACCCTTTCAAGCTTGGCGAGCCGGAGTGGTAAAGTCTGTGCGGCGACACTATTTCGCTTACAATCACTATACAAACACTTTTATTTAATTAAAACATTATTATTATAAATTAATTCAACAATAATCAGATATAATTTGCAGTCACACTCAATTAATTAACAAAGAGATGAAATCTAAAAAGACGCGTTCAAAAACAAATGAAACATTGAAAGAAAGTTTTGCCAACCTAAATGCATGCACTAATTAAATGTTGCTAAATACAAATCTTTAATTATAATATTAAAGCAATACTATCAACATATTTTGAAACAATTTGAAATTATTAATTATTTTAATATATTGATTATAACAAACACAGTTTGTTCCTATCACAGCCTTAGGTATGTCATGGAGTTATGTACGTATAAAAATATTTTTTACGTTACCTCAATAGCTTTCTTGTCAAATAGTTAAAACACTACATTTATATAATTTACCAATTAATTTAATTTGTTTAATGTGTAATTATGCTTTATTGTTGATAATCAAATAAAACTAAAACAATTGACACATAGGCTTAAGAACAATTGAATTACGATGCCAAGCAGACGCGCAAACCTAACTAAAAAATAAGATCAATTAACATTTGAAATGTTTTAAAAAAATTGAGTCTTAGTAAAATATGTTATAAAAGCTAATTATTCAAAACTATAATAGTATAAAAGTCTCCATGATAAAAGTAAATTAAAAATTTACTAAGTTAGTGCAAAAGATATGTTGGCAAAACTTGCTGTCATAATGTTTCATTTGTTTTTAAGTGCGTGCTTTTAGATTTAACTCTAATTCTAACTGAAAATTATTAGTATTTATTGCTGAATTAATGTATAATAATAACAATTTTATTAAATTAAAGTGTTTGGGATGTAATTGTCCTATGATAACAAGTGGGATAGTGTTATATGACAGATTTCAACTCTTCGCCCATTGATTGATAAATAGATACATTTATGGTATTTTAAATATATCAGTGCTCTTCCACAAGCAGGAAAAGGTAAGTTTTTATGTTTCTTATTAAAACGCAAGGCTCAATTGCATTTTTCAATTACCTTATGACTATACTATATTCTTCGGCTATTGGCAAGACGAATCGGGCATCTTCGGAATTGCATTTGAAATACTCTCTTTCTATTAGTTAAAACAATGTCCCGCTTACACAGCACAATTTTATGAAAAAGCCGTGTCAAGTTATCCTAACCCTACTTTTTCTGTCAAACAAGATTTTTCCTTAACGGCGTGCAAATCTTGTGTGGTTTAGAGCGCAAAGCTTGGTTTCCGTGGCAACTGACGTCACATTTTTCTCCACTATTGCAAGTCTTTAGAGATTCCGGTGCTTTTGTGAGGTTATGTAAACTTAAACAATTTATTGACACTGACACTATTGACAGTTAAATTGGCAGCAGTTTTCTGAAAATGCACCGGAAGTGGCTATATTGTATGTAGGGTTTTTCTTGATGCGCGCGCTTTCGCCTCTGCCAAAAAAGTAGAGTATACAGCATTTTCAATTTTGAGTATAAAAAGAGTTGGCGGCGGTAGCAAACTTTCAATTGTTTTTTTACAGGCTTTGACATAAAAATATAATTTTTAAAAAAATGGAGATTGAAAAAAGTTGCTATACTGTATGTTGTTTTTTTAGAATGCGCGCGCATCCGTCTCTGCTCTGATGTCACATTAAGTATCTGTCATTTTTGGCGACTGTTTGCTGCTTCAAAGTGGCAAAAACAGTGCGTTTTTGTGCAATTTCTAGCTTTGTCTGTGTGTTTTAATTATTTTGAGAGGTGAGTCAATTATTTGAGATAAGGAGAATAAATTTATTTTTTTATTTTTTGGAAATAAATGAAATGTGAGGTTGGCATTTTTCTTCTTTACAGAACTACACCCGTACACACCACTGTTGGTGTTGCACACGCATTTTCGCCGACCAAACTGCTTCTTTAATTGCTCTGACATTCTGTATCAATGATACAGAAATTTATTATTTGTAAAATTGAAAGTCGTTTTCACAACCACTAATAATGTCAGCCGGTCACTAGTTGTGACGTCATTTATCGCAGTTTCAATATTTTCTCGCTAGGATCGCATGCTTAAATTTTTTCTTGTAAAACGTTTTATTGCTTTAACATTTTATATTGCTTAACAGTTTTAACAAGATATTAATCTATTACTAGATAATGGTTAGCTAGATAATAAAAAATAGGTTGAAAACTCAGTTAATGTCAATTATTAGCGTAGCACTTTTTTTCGCTTTTTTTTTGGTTTGTCGGTTTATTTTCACAATGGATGATAGGTGTTTAAAAAAATCAATTTAATGGGTGTAATTAAATTTTATTAAGACTTCTTATCAAAATTAGCAAAATCTGATTGTAGCATTATAAATAAGTATGAAAAAGCTCCAGCGCACATCTAAAAAAATAAGCTTAGAACATAGATCGAATACATAAGTGGTCGTTAATATAAATACTTTGTTTAAAAAATGTATTGTATAATTTAACTTCAAGAAATGATTATAATCAAATAATTAAATAATTTAAAAATAATAAACAGACTTATGTTCAAAGAATATTAGCTCTTATCAATAAGATTCAACAGGTTAAAACTGATTGAGTTAATAACAGGAAAACATTTATAGTATGTATGTTTTGCTGCTTCTAACTTGCACAAAATGCCTGCGGCAAACATTTGTGCACGGCACTGTCCTCTAAAATGCTAGTGTCAGTTGTGAACAGACACCTGCAATACCGGGTTAGCTTAGCGTCACTAAAAATGTAAAGTAGCTGAATCAAGCCAAAACAATTGTTTAATTTTCCAAAAGCCACTTTTGATTAATGTTAATATTATACACCCTGTATCTTATGTCTCCGGTTTATACATTATCACATTTTTAAATTTTTATATGGCGCAAAATACTTTTTTTTACCAAAATGTCTGTTTTTATGTGTCTTAATTCTTTTTTATCAAACACACAAGTATTTTTTTTATATAACACTTCTAGTTTTTTGTTTTATGACGTTTATAGATTATTATTGTTTTGTTTTTTAATGTTTATATGACTATGAAATATTGCAATAAAATTACAACAAAAAAGCGTTAATAGTAAAATTGACAAGCTTTAAAAAGTTTTAAAAATATTAATATTAATGGCCACTATATGAAAAACATTTTACCAAATAGAGAATCGAATGATCAATAACAAAAAATCCACAAGCTGTCATTTGTAAATGACGATTCATCATTTTTAAAACAGTTTTAATCGTCTATAAATACAAATAAAATATTAAAATATACTAATTGACTAATAAGTGTCAACACTCTGTAATAACAGTTTAATATTAAAACATTTTTCTATTAAATAATTTTAATTATTCAATCAAAATTTAGAAAAAGTTAAAAATGTTTGAATTTTAGTAATGGTTAAGTTACTATTAGGTTTTATTTAATATTATCTAGTTAAAGGTTGATTTACACGCCTAAGCATCTTTCTAATAAAGTAATATTAAAAATAATAAAGTGATCAAAATTTCTTATTGCAATGAGCCGCTTAACTTTTTGAAGAATGAATAATGCAAAATTTTGCTACTTTCTCATTAAGTTCCAAACATGCTCAATGGGTGTTAAATCTGGAAATCGGAGTGTTTTGTTTATATTTTCTTACTGTTCGTGTTTTTGTTTTATAATTTCTAAGCAAAAACAAATGAATAAGCCGATTGATCATTCGTATAATTTTACAATTTTTTTAATTTATTGAAAAATCAATATCTAAAAAACAATAAATATTTTTAAATGAACTTAAATGCTCTGCATAAAAAGTCTCTTACCAGTATTTACTTCTTTAAAAGTTATTTGAGATTATTATTATTATTATTTTTGAATAATTTTTCAAGGAGTAAATTTAGCCAAAATTGTCAATATAATTTTTTGTATAGCATTTAATTTTGCGTAAGAATTTTTTTTCGGATAATTAGTTTTCTATAAAAAAGAAAATTTCAAAGTTAAAAAATTATATTGTAACATCAAACAAATGTTTAAGGCATGATTATAAGAAAAAAATTATTTTGATAATTGGTAAGCTATGACACAAAAACCCTTTTATTAATAAAATTTTTAAAATTGCTATAATAGATCTTTTAATACTAATATTAAAAATTTTTTGGTATTTTCAATATACATATTTGGAAAAAAAATAGATAAGCTTTTTGGCCCAGTTTAAATTTATCCCAAAAATCGTGATAAGATTTATTTTTATACGTGTAAACTATTAACTATAATCTGATAAAAAATAAGGTACATTTTCGTAGAGCAACTACGTAAACATAGTTATTTGTAAAGTAATTAAGTAAACAATAACTATAACGCTTTACAAGAGATGGCTTTTCTGGCCGTGGGCAAGAATGGTTTACTTTGCAGCGGGCGAGCGATAATAGGCCCAGCTGGTTTTTTTTTACAGAATTTAAGATATACAAGGTGTTCACATTTATTAGGCAGTCAGCATATTTCATAATCACCTACAATGTTTCTTTCTTCTTCATTCAGATAATTGATTTCAAGTCCTACCACCACAGACTTAGATCTATTAGCCTCTAAGCATAATTTATGACATCTGCTGGCTATGTAACATAAATCAAAAGCATAGATCATGCAATTCTTCCATGTGGTAATCAAAAATGTATAGTATGGACCTGTTTCTTTTTGGTAAATTTCAAACGCTCCAGCGTGCAGATCAAAAACAAACAATACAAAATAGACTGTATACCAGAAGAAGAGATGAAAAGAGTATATGCTGCATACATTTTTGGCAATGGTTACTAGATTGTAATGAATGCAATTAATTAATTTTAATATATTGGGTAAATTATTGAAATTTTGTTTTTGTAAAAAAATATTCATCATACGAAATCTACTTTCTAAGATAATAATATATATGCAAAAAATAACATTAATACAGCTGCAAGCTAAATGGGGATATACTGTGATAATAATAAAAATAACTCTATCTGGCTTAGTGAGACTACTAAAAAAATCTGAAAAAATATTGAAAAAAATGTGTATTAAAATCACTAGCTTAACCGTTTGACGACGATGTTGATATCCAGCCATTACTAACTCCTTTTCTAAATCAATTTTTTTTAAATTCAAATCTATTTTATCACTAATTGTTGAATGGATTTGAAACAGTTTTTTAGCGTTAAATAAAAGAAAAAACAGGGTATGTAACATTCCTAAATGCGAAGCGATCGATCTTAAAACGATCATATATCTCACTGAATTCATTTTCAAAAATGGTATAGGCAAAAATCTATGTTTGACAAAATAGAAAATTGCTAGAAAAGTACACGAAAATCCACAAAAAAAAGTCACAATTACGTTAATATTACTATAAATTCGATTTTTATTTTTTCTTCTGTAAGGGGATAGCTTTAAAATTCGAAAAAAAAATGCAACAGGGGCTAAAATGTCTGTTATAGCTAGTTCTTTCATGTTTTGTAACTTTTAAAAATTTAATAAAAGCCACATGCAAAGGTAATATTAATGAACATCAAACTAATGGAAGACCACAATTACATTAAGTGAAAAGTTTTGATTAAAAAAGCAGATTATTTGTATCGAAACAATAGATTAATAAGTCAAATATTAATTATTACAAAATAAAAATAACTAAACGTACCGAATTGATAGAAATTCGGTTAAGTAAATTATTAAAAAACTATAATTCTTAATTACTTTATGTAATTATTGGCTCTCACCCAGCACACCTATGGTTCTGCAAATTGATACATTTTGAGCTATCTGTTTTGGTCTGTGATTGACGCAAATAATACAGGCTGGATTAATTATAGCCTGTTAAATGTTACTAATTAAAGGCAATTGGCTCAAAATTACAACAATAAAATTGTTTTTACTTATATTTGTCTGAAAAGAAATAAATCTGTAATATTATAGATGTTCAGTAAATAATTATTGCTAAATAAATTTTTAGAAGTTGCAAATTTTTATATTCTTAGAGTTACCAAATTATAATACAGCTATATTAATCTCAATCCATTAGGTCTCACTCATAAAAACCAATCATAACTTTCCATTCTAAGCACTCTTTTATTAATTAATTGTTTAATGTTTTAAAATGTACTTGCTTTTTTGATTCTTTCTATTCTTTTTTCTACATTTTTGGTAAATTTTTTTCTTATTGAATTTTTTTCTAATCTTTAACGAAAATGTGTTTTTTCTCTCATGTTGTTATATTCACGCTTGATATATGTTTAATAGTTTTTTCTTTTATAACACTTTTTTAATAGTTTTTTTTATCTTATTTTTATTTTTACATCAAAGTCGCAATAATTTTCCTGTTTTTATACATTTTTTTTTCAATATTATGAATTTTATTTACCATTGTCAGAAATCTAGTATTTCTTTAGAAGTGTCTCATTTTTTACCTGCACTCTTTTTGTTCACATTTGTATCGTGGTTTTCTGTTTATTATTTTGTCGAGATTTTTTTTACATATATTAGTTTTTGGGAACTTTTTTTTCTTATATTTATTGTTTTTTTTCGGCATCTTGAAATTTGCTTTTATTCGTTTATCGTTTTTTTTTGCTCTTGTTTTTATTTTGTTCTGCGTACTTTTTCTTTTTTATTTTATGTTTTTGTGTTTTTTTTGTCATCTCTAACGTTTTTCTTAAGTATGTTTTTTTAATTTGTTCAATAAATTTATGCATACTTAAAAACTATTATGTCTTTATTTTTTTTCTATTTTTATTTATTTATTTTATTTTTCTTAAAACGTTTCACTTATAATGTTTTTTCACATTCTTTTTTAAATCTACTTAAATGTCTGGTCATCTTTTACATATCTGTAAGCGTTTAAATTCAATTTTTTTGTTATCATGCGACTTGTGCGTTTAAATCTATCTTTTCTTAGTGCTTATCTTCAACCTTTCTATTTGATTTTTTGATTTATTACTTTACCCGCTTCTATATCGTTTAGATATTTTTTGTGTTTAGTTATCTGTTTTTGACAGTTTGACATCTATTCTTGCTTCCTCCAGATGTTTAAAGTTTTTTTAATTTTTTGTTTTTGTTTGTTTTTTAGTTCTCAGCTTACATTTTTTTCTATTTCTTACATTTGGTATTCTATCATTATTTGTTTTTATTCTCTTTTTTGTTTTTGGATAATTATTGATGTTGGTACTATTATTTTTTCTACATTTGTTTTTGCATTTTTTTTCTTTAATTTGAATTGGCTAATTTGCATTTTGTATGTGGCATTGTAGCGGTCAAGCGGCTTAATAGATAATTTTTTGTTGAAAGATGAGATTATTGACCGCCATATCTAAAAAGTCAGTTGCTTAAGAATAATTAGTTTTTTTAGGTGAAGAATAGAAGCGAAAAACATTTAAAATGAGTGATTGAATAGAAATTTTGGTATTTTGCTTAAAAAAACTAATTTTTTTAATTGATTTTAACTTTAAAAAAGTTTAGCGGTTTTTTATATTTTGAGTTGTTTTTTTTTTATTTTAAACTTATTATTAACTCTTAATTAATTTTATTGTTTTTGGGAATTATTTGTTTGTCTTTATTTCTTACGTTTTATTTATATAACAATAGTATACAGTATTTTTCTCTACTTTACTCTTATTTTTGAAACTATATAATTTTATCTGTTTTTGTCTTTCTGTATCTAACAGTATTTTTTGCTTTGATTCAGATGCTTTTAATTATTTTTTTTTAGTGTTTGTTTTTTCTATTAATATTCTTTGTTTAATTTAATTAGATTTTTTTTTGTAGTTACTTTTGTTAGTCTTTTTTATTTAAATTTAGTATAGTTTCTTTAGTTTGTCTTTTGTATTTAAAATTTAATAGTTTATTTTTTTACAATACAGTTTACTTAGAATATTTCTTAATCTCTGTTTAATTTGACAACTAATAAGTTTGATTATTGATTCTATGATTCTAAAAATATTTATTTAGTTTATTTTGATGTTTGTAAGATTTTTTTTTTCTAGATTTTTTTCAGCGTTTTGTGTTTTACAACTATATTTTTTTAACATTTTTTTTCCTTTTAATCTAGAATTAAACCACTTTCTTTTAATCTAGAATTAAACCACAAGGACTAAATTAATACAAAAAAACATTAAAAAAAGAAAAGAAAGTGTGACTGAAAAGTATAATATATATTTTTTCTTAAAATTTAACCGCCAGGTTACAAAAAAATTTAAAAATAATTTTTCTGTTTTTTTTGACATTTGGAAAATAAAGTATAAATTTTTTTATTCTCAGCCGTACGGAAAATAGTCTATTCCCACCCGCTGACAGAGAAGTCATAATTCTTGCAAAACTTTATAATTTTTGTTAATTTAATTATTAGGATAATTATTTTACAAATGACTGGTTATCTTTACGTCATTGCTACAAAAATGCACCTAGTTTTTATCAGATTCTGGTTTTTTATGGATTTTATAGTAAGAAAATATTTACATATAAAAATAAATTGCATCCAGTTTTTTCCGGTTAAGATTAACATTATTATGTATAAAATTTTACTCTTTACGCCATTCTATTTTTTGATGATTACTAATATAAACTATTTATCTACAAGCTAACATCGCTTACCTTGCGCCCTTAATACAGCGTGATCAACAATGACTGCTTTGAATTGGAAACACCTTTTAGAGACATTTTTATATTTACCTAGTTGCAATACTGCAAACGGATACGCTTGTTTGACAAATATTTAACATAACACTTATGATAAAAATTGTAGGTTATGTCACAGCGACTAACTTTTTAATTGGCTACTGTCAATAATCTTGTCAGTGTCAAAGGAGACACCCGCTAACAACAAAAAATGGTTGCAATTGTACTATTTTAAAATAAAATGTAGGATTGCCAACTTTAACCGTCCTACTTAATCACGCTGTAAGAAAAGCTTTGGTTTTGCAAAATGATCACTTGTGCCATATCAGATAACTGAGAAAATTTATAATTTACATAAAGAATTATAATTAAAGTATTTAAAAATATGTCTAATATCTTAAAGAAATTTTATAAAGACAGCGCTGTTTGGTTTTTTTATGAACTCATCTGTTTAGTTTTTTTCCTCATTTTTACTGTTACCTCATATGTAAGTTTCTGACAACGAACATTGTGGGTGAGTTGATTTTAATTTCTTTTGTCTTATCGTGTTTGTATTGAGCATAACAAGCATGCTTAAACTGAACAGAACACATGAAGCATATTATAAGATATTAGAGATATAATTTTTTATGAATTATAATCTGTTTTATTAAAAAAAGTGTTTTATTAATGACCACTATGTAACTAATAATTTCTAACCGAATATATAATTGAATGATTAATTTTAAAAAAACCGCAGGCTGTCATTTGTAACTTACGATTCATAATTTTCAAAGTAGTTTTTATAATCTGAAAAAAAAAACTTTTTTACTATTTAAGTCTACTTCTACTCACCATATTCCTTTCTTCTTCATTTGAATAATCTACATCTAACCCTACTATAATAGTTTTAGTTTTATTGGCTTCCGAACATAATTTTCGGCATGTATTTGCAATGTAACATAAATCAAAAGCATAAACTATACAATTTTTCCAAGTAGTCAAAATAAAATTGAAGTAATATCCTGTGTTCTTTTGGACTATTTCAAACATGCCCGCATGAAAGTCCAAGACAAACAACACAAAACAAACTATATACCATAAAAGCAAATGAAACGAATACATATCGCATAGGTTTTTTGCGCAAAATGTCAATTTTTTGTGTACATGATCGGCACATTTTAGAATTTTTTGCAGTTCAACTTTTTTGAAATTTTGTTTCTGCAAAAAAATATTCAGCATACGAAACCTACTTTCAATAATTATTGTATATCCGGAGAAAATTACATTAATGCAACTACAAGTTAAATGGGGGTAGGTTGTGATAATAATAAAAATCATTTTATCAGGTTTTGTTAAACTTGTGTAACAATCAGCTAAAATATTTAAAAGAAAATGCACTATAATGACTAAAATAGTGACTAAACGTCTATGATCATAACTAGTCACCACTAACTCATCCCCTAAATTGAGTGTTTTTAGCTTCACATCAATATCTTCATTTATAGTGATATTTATCTGGAAGAGCTTCTTTGCATTATCTAAAAGAAAAAATAAAATCTCCAGCATCCCCAAATTCGCTCCAAACGATCTCAAAACAACCATATACCGCACAGAACTGATTTTTAAAAAGGGAATTGGTACAAATTTGTGTTTGACATAGTAGGCAATAGCTAAAGATGTACAAGAAAAACCACAAAGAAAAGTCACTATCACATTTATGTTACTATAAATCTTATTTCTATTTTTGGTTTTGTACGGGGTTAATTTTAGAAGACGCATAAAAAGTACCACAGGGGCGAAAATTTCTAGTATCGTCAGTTGTATCATTTTATGTAATCGGACAGAATTATTCATAAATACACTTAATCATTATCAAAATTACATTAAAAACAAAATATAGATTTTTTAGACTTGGAAAACAGCATTTTAACTAATGATATATCGATGCTTTAATAGTCAGGAATCGAAAAACTCACTATTTTTTTAATAATTAATTATTTTATCTAAGATACCGACCTATGTCGACTTTTATCCATAAGGTAAAATATTAGTTTAAAATTTAAATAAAAAATTTCAAATTATTTTTAATAATAAATTATAAATAAAAAATCTCAACTAATTCATTGTGTGAAAAAAGAGTGCTATTTATTTTGATTAAAATTGTGCAAAACATTTTAAAAAACTTAATTTATTTTAATAAGTATTATTAAACAACATTCTATTGTTTCACTGTTTGATTTCACAGCCCACTATTTACGAAGAAAGAATTATAAAGTTAATGTTTAGAATCAATTTTAAGATAAATTTTAATAACTTTGTAGTCTTTTAGTTATAACAAACGCTTAATAATAAAAAAGATTGAAAAAGACTTAAAAGACTACTGGATTTTTGATTTGAAAAAACATAGTAGTGAGAACTTAAAAATGTTTAAAATTAATAATTTCAAACATTTAGAAAGAACATTTTAAAACAAAAGAATAAAAATTATACACAATACTTCTAACCTTGATCTTACATCAGAATTTTGTGAATGATAGCAAAAATACATTTTGTAAACCTTCGTTCTTAAACATTTTTTAGAAAAAAATATGGTAGTTAGTATAAATATGCAGTTGCACAACAATTAGTACAGCAAACTATAGAACAATAAAGAATTAAAAGTGTCTTATTTAAAAGAAAAAAGTTAAGTCCGATCGTAAGAAATTGGGATTTGTTGTATAATCATAAATAATTTTAGAAAATTTCTGTAATGTCAATTTTTTCCGTTAACAGATATTACATTAAACCAACAACAAAAGGCATAAGAGACCAATCTCACACTTACTTTGTATATTTTTTTATATTCTATCACTTTATTTCTGTTGATAATATCTCTTATAAAATATAATAAAAAAACTGTTAGAATATCAAATTTTTCAAAAATGACAAAAAATATCTACAAACTCTATAATATAGAAAGTTACTTTATTTTTATTTTTCTCGTTAAAATTCTTTAAAAATCAGGTTTACGGACAGACCTAACTTGACTGTTGTATTGGAGGTTATGTAGGGTCGAAAATACTGTTTCACATAGTTTTTTTTTATTTTTTGTTTTTGATTTTATTAATTGAATTAAAATTTATAAGACATAACCTAAAGCTATTTTTTGCAATTTGCCTTCACTTTTATACTTTAATAGACTCATTAGAGAACACTACGTCACAGGTTGCGGTGCGGTTGTAAGCCATTAGACCACCGAACTTTTTTTTCTGAAATTTTTTTAGGTTGGTGAAACTTTGTTTGACTTTTTACCTGTCTGTCAATAATATTGTGAATTGAAATTGCAATTTTCGAACAACAATGTGAAGTATACAATTAATGAAAAGTATATTTATGTGAAATATGGCATATAATGGTGTAAATAATAAGTCACTTTATATGTCACTTAACCTAAAAAGTAGGTATCTTACAATAATAATAATAATGAAAACCAAAATAATAATACTTTGACAAGTGTCTAGATTTAGTGACATTTTATTTTTGATTTCAGTGTTATCAAATCATATCTTCATTTGTCTATATTTTAATTTGACTTTGAGAGAAACGAATTAGAAGAAAACTATCAATTATAATTGCGTAAACTTTTTTTCGACTAGGCTAAACATTGCATCATTTTATAACCAAATAAATAGAAAAAAAAAGATAAAAAATTTTTTTTTAATAAAAATTGTTAATTTTAATTAATTTTTTGAAAAAACATTATAAAATAATACATTATAAAGAAGTGGAAAAAATAAAACATAACGTGCAATTCCAAAAATAGAAGCTTGGTTTATTATCTCAAAAGAGCAAAAACAAAATTAAAGTTTGTTAAATTGTTTTTTAATTATTTGATTTATTTTGCGGCAATCTTGGATCTTCATTCATTACATCCAATTGAAGCATCACAAATAAATAGGAACAAATGCCACCATAAATCTAAAACACAATATTTGTTATTATTTAAAACGTTTAATTTTTTTTTAATGAAAAGAGTTAAAATACAATTTATAGTGTGTTATAAAAGGAAAGACGGAGTGGAAAAATAAAAAAAAGACTAATTAAGATAGAGAATGGAGGAGATACAATAAATGTGAAAACACAAAAAAATTAAAAAAAAAACAAATAAAAATAGGAAGCAATAATTAAACAAACTGTACAATAATTAAACAAATGAAAAGTTTAGATAAAACCGACTTCAATATGATCACTTAATGATTATTTTATTTATTTAATTGTAAGTGTCAAAAATATGTGTCAAAAAAGCGTATTTAAGAAAAACTTAAAAACTACTGGTTAGATCTTGATCAAATGGGACCAAATGAAAAGCACCAGCTTCCAAAGTTATGATGTACCTAACACACATAAAAAATACAGTCAAATTGACAACGTCTTTCTTTTTTTGAAGTCGGTTAAAAAAATAAAAAAATTAAAAAAATGTATGGTTAATAAATGTTAGTTATTGTTCTCTTTACGGTAAACGTCAAGTTGTCATTCAAATGACATTTTTGAAAACAGTTTTACAACATATTACGACAGTCACTTGAATGTTTACCACAATCTTTGCTTTTTTATACATATACTTATTAAAACGCCAGCTGCATAACTTTTTTTTGTTGAACAGTAAAATTTGATTTTAAAATGTAAATTTTCAATCAAAACAGAAACAGTAATGTTGGATTTAATGTTTCTTTGTAGGAATGTAACATTATATCTTTCGTAATTTTATTTTAGGTTGATACTACGAATATTGAGGCTTAATAAATTATTTTTAAAAGTTTTGATCTACACTTCTGCTTTTAGAAAGCTTTTACCTTCAGAAAACTTACTTACCGATAATAAAAAGGCGTTGTCAATTTTAAACAATCTTAGAGCTGTAATTTCTAATTTGAAATTCATAAATTTCAGTTCAAGCGCTATAATCTATGAAAAAAGAAGTTAGTTTTGTACAAAATTATTTTAAATTTAGGAACCTTATTTCGAGATATTTCATCCAAAACATCTAATTTAATACCAACTAGTAAAACTTTGGTAAGATTTACTTCTTTTGACAAATTGGTACATCGTTTTGCTACATACCACAAATCAAAAACAAATCCGATAAAACTTGTAAAAACCATAATTGTCATTTTGTGAAATCGGAAAATCCCAAAAGTAATCCAAAACATAGTTGCATGAAGATCACCGATTGACAAAATAAAACTAAATCCTAACCACAAAAATAATTGCAAAGAGAACATGTCGTTGAGTGCCATTCCAATATGTACAAGATCTTTGTATTGTACGAAAAGTTTTTTTAAAGAATTAAAATGTTGAGGTTTATAAACGACACTGGTATACTCCCTCAATAAATCATTAATAATTTTAAACCGACTTTCTAAAATTATTGTGAAAATATAGAAAATAATATTGCTGGTATTGGCCACAAAACGTGGATATACATAGCTTATAATTGAAATAAAAACATAAAAGCTTGGAATATACGGCGTATTACTCACAAAATTTAAAATAAAATTCACAAAAACTAGCAAAAAAATCAGAAATTTTCTATGTTTTTTAGCCAATGATAGAATCTCTGGATTTTTTCCAAAGCTTCCTAGCTCAATATCTATTTTTTCAATTGCATCAATTAGTTGATTAAGTTTTATAAAGTTTTTAAAATTATAAACCAATATTACAGTCATGACCAGAATGCTTCCGATTGATCGTATAACCATGATAAGAATTGTCAATTTTCCTAAATGTAAAGGTCTATTCATTAGACCCCAAACTGAATTTAAAGATACTACAGTACAAAAACTCCAGATGATAAATGTCAAGAAAACTCTAAATTTGCTTCTGTAGAGTCGGCCATTTTTTACTCGGAATTGTGTAATCATTAGAAGATTGCATGTTATTGTTAAAGGTCTTAAAACCGGAGATAGGCTCAAACGTTGCATTTTCACTAACGTATTGATTGCTCATTTGAATAAAACATTAAAAAAATTAACTGTAATCACTATTTTTCTATAGACAAACATTTATTATTTAAATTAAGAAAGAAATTGTTTTACACAAATATTCAATTAACTGATTGAATATTTGATTGTGGCGTAACAACGAAACGAGTTTCTTATTGGATATTGAAACCATATCTGGAAATATATTAAGGTTTTTACTTAAGCTGGTTTTTAATTTGGAGTCTTTCATGAAAATTTATAAAAGCACTAGTGCTCTTATAGATATGCTTCTAAAGGTTGGTATAAATAACTGTCAAAAAAATAATTACGTCAATTGACAATGTTAAGTTCTTGCAGAGCTGCAGGAATTAGTTGGTTAAGGGAACCTAACAAACTCCTTGAATTGTTTTCTTCAAGTTATTTTGGATTTATCAGGTGGGGTGCATAAACTTTGTTTTTACCTTAATTGATAATTTTGTGTTGAAAATTAAACTAATTATGTCAAACAAATGTTTTAAATTGAATATTATTTCAAATGCTCTTGTGGCTGTAATCTGTTAGCAATAATATTGCCCAGAGCTTAAAAATTTATTTTTTTTTACATAAAATTAAAAAAAAAACACAAATTCTAAAAAATAACTTGAAGAAAACGTATTATAAGGGTTCAAGTGTTCTATAGAAAATTTACTTGGACCAAATGCGCCAAATCAACCGTTATAAAACTAGTCTCTTAATATGAAATTTTTAACAAATTTTAAAACATTTTTTCCAAAAACTAAAAATAATTTTAAAAATATGAGAAATTAAAAAAAAATTTTATTTTTAAAAAGTATTTAGGTAATGAATTATAGAACAAATTTGAATTTTTATTATTAAAAACTTTTTTTTAAAAATTTTGAAAAAGTTTTTAAAGAATTGTGATATATTTTTAAATATGTACTTAAAAAAACCAGAAGTTTAAAAAGAGGAGAAACAATTTTGTGAATTATGTTAAAATCTCAAAAGCTTTATAAAATGTTTGAAATTTTTTTTAAAATTTTATAAACTTGTAAAAATTTATATTATTTTCTTATATAATCTAAAAATTTAATTTTTAGTTGTTAGTTCATATCGTTTTATATTTTTATTCTAATTTTGCTTTTTTTTTCTACACAAATTAAAAAAAAATAAGTTCTAGCAATATAAATGAATGCTTTTATTGACAAAAAAATTTTAAGTTATAAAAAATTAGTAGAAGATAAATATGTTTACGTCAAAGTACTATCACACTTATGACCTTCACATAATACGCAGTTTTAAATTTCCTAAAAAAATTTTTGTATTTGTTTATGCTTTTAACCAAATTAAAAATTTAAATATTTAAATTAAAATACTATAAATTGACGTATGAAATGCCTCATTAGCTTTTCTTAGTTAATTAAAAGTCTAAAGAATTTTAGACAGATTCTTGACAAACTTTCAAAGTCGATTAAAAAGTTTTGAAAAAAAAACATTTTAAATTATTTAAAATATTGTAAAAATCTTCTAAAAAAATTTTAGTTTTAAAAAATTTTGAAAAAAAAAGTTTTAAAAATAAAAAAAATTTTAGAAAAGTTTTTGAAGAATTTCAAAAAAGATGTAAGAAAGAAATAGGAGATTTTAAAAATTATTGCATAATTTTAAAAATTAAAAAACTTATTTGAAAAAATTTTAATTAAAAAAATTTTAAAAATTTGTAGTTTTCTAAAATAATATTGAAAAATTATTAGATAATTTTAAATAATTTAGAAATTTTTATTATAGAAGAGTTTTAATAAACAAACTTTGTAAAAATTTTGTAAACATTGAAAAAATATTTTTCTAAAATGTTTAAATATTTTTTAAAAGTTTTTAAAAGAGATTAAACAATTTTTAAATGTATTCAAAAAATTTTCAATTATTTAAAAAATTTCAAACTTTTGTTAAATTTTTATTAAATATTCTGATACTTTTCAATTAGTTTTAAATGTTTATAAAAAAATCATTTTTTTTCATATTTTAAAAGCTTTAAATAATTTTAAAAAATTTAAAAACATCGAAAAAATCAAAGATTTTAGATGATTTAGTATGGAATAAAATAAGTTTGAGAAAAAACTGAAAACCGACTTCACATAGAAATAAAAAGAATTTGAATTGATTCATAGAAAAGCATACATACAATATTATACAGGGTAATTAATGTTAACATTAATCAAGACTCGCTATGCTTTTTTGGCAGCAAGTCTTAGATCGGTAAACAATCTGTAAACATAAAGTCGCTTACGCAATAGCGGAGAGATTTTTGTGAATTTGAATATATTAATTTAATTAGTTTGCGCTATTGTTTTTGAGCGCTTCAAATAAAAAAATACATATTTTTGTCTAGTTTGACAATTTTCCGGGTTTTTTTTAATCAGAATAATAGTTAAATAATTAAAAATTTAAATACTACATTCAGAAAATGGTGTAAATGCCTGTGGCAAGCATTCGTGCACGGCATCATTGTGCTCTAAAATGTCAATGTCAGTTGTGAATAGACATCTGCAATACCGGCATTTACCGGAAAATTTTTACCTAACCTATAACCTTTCTTTTTATTAGATTTATTCATAATAATCATATCCACATCGATTATTAATTATTCGATAAAAATTATTCAGGCGAAGTGGTAAAATGACATGAAAAAAAAACAGTAAAAATGTAATAATTTAGCTGAATCAAACCAAGACCATTGTTTTATTATCTAAAGCTACCCTTGATTAATGTTAATATTATACACCCTGTACAATACACATAAAAGATGTTGTAATTTTTAGCTCACGCACCTTGTTAGCAAAAAAAAATTGGCAAGAGAAAGCATTTTGCATTTCTTATTGTAGATATTATTTGTGAATTATAAAAAAATTGAGTTTAGTATATTTTTAAATTTAAATTCTAAACTATTTGTTTTTTTTTATGACTGGCACTGTTTTAAAATATAACTGATCAAGTATTGTAAATATGTGAAATAACAATAATTTTGCAATGTTCTAATTTATTGTCTTTTATATAATTTAAATATTGTATTGCTTAATTTTTAGTTGTTTTATTAAATTTCCTTTATTTTATTTATTTATTATTTATTAAAAAAAAATCAAGTTGTAGCAAAAAAAAAGACTAATGTTTTTATTAACAAAAAAATTATAAGTTATGATAAATAAGCAAATGATAAAAGTGTTTACGCCAAAGTACTATCATACCTATGATCTTACACATAATCTGCAGATTTAAATGTCATTAAAAATGTTTGTTTTTGTGTACGCTTTTAAGCAAATTTAAGATTTATAATATTTAAATTAAGGTATTAAGGAATTAACGCATATGTAATATTTGTGGTTTTTTTTATAAAAAATTTGTTATGTGAAAACAATATTTTTGTTTTAATGGAGAATTTAAATATAGAAGGAATTTTTGTAGTAACTCAAGCACGTCAGATTATATACAGACTTTTTTTTGTACTCATCGCTCAAAGATTGACAGTTTCCGGTGGTTCCCAATTACAAGGAAAAACGTTTTTCCCGCATCACAATGTTTTTTACTTTGCTGCCGAATCTAGGGGAAAATATGCAAAACAATGTTTTTTATTTCAACGAGACGATTTCAGAATTTAAAAAATCAGATAATCGTCGGGAACAACGCTACCAACCGAAAGATAAGTTAAAAACAAAATCATTCAATTATTCGTTGCAAAAAAAAATTGTATCGAACTTTTTCTGAACGAAATTTCTTCTATTTGCAGTAATTTCAAATAACTATTTAAGTAGTTTCTTTAAATATTAGTTCTTGCTGGTGTTGGGCAGACGATCAAATTAGTAAAAAAAAATTGATAGGTGAATGAACTTCAATTGTCAGATTAAGATATCGGTTAAGTAGATGTTAAAACGATTATGTTTTTTATAATCTGACAATTTACCTGTGACAAAAAAAACATTGCTAGAAGTAAGTCGAGTGCAAGAAATGAAAATTATGTTTGTTTTGAGGCAAAAAAATTACAGATTACAAAAACATATAATTGCATTATAATCGGCAGTAGAGGATCTTTTATTTTTTATTTTTTTTTTAATCTTTCTGTCCAGTTACCTCCATTCGCCAGCTTAATGTCATTTAGTTGTATTCAGGAGGTAGAGTATTGCAGTTTTAATATCTGACGCGTTATGAGTCTGTTTTTTATATTTTTTTAGGCCAGTAGGTTATTCTTTCACCGCTAAATTGAAAAAATTTGTAGAACTTTTTTTGATACAACAAATTTAGCATTGTGGGCTCCCTAATGATAAATATATAATTATTTGAACACTCGTTACATATACCAAGATATTTTGAAATTGTGAGATCATTTTTTTTATTTTAATTATAAATAAATTACAACATAATATAAAAAACAATTTTAAACTATTGGTTTAGAAATAAGTAAAACCATTTCTCCATATTTTACTTCAATTTTTTTCTTGTCGCCATTACTTTCTATTGTTGTATTTTCGTCTTTTTTTATTTCTTCAATAAACTCTTTTATATATTCTTTTTTTTTATAATCATCCGGGAGATATTTAATAAATCGATTCAAAGAGCAACTAAAATCTTAAAAATACACGTTATCAGCTACTATTTGACACATAGTTGCACAAAATATTTTTTCTAATAATACTTTTATTGATTAATGGTTGTTGATATCAAAAAAAAAAAAATTTATGCAACTGGTCATTAATAATTCAAATACTTTCAAATTGTGACAACGTAGAAAATGTACATTTCTTCTCATTTACACAGCTATAGTGAAATATAAACCCAATTTCATGTAGCATCTTCTTAAACTCGTTTCTAGGATCACTAGCGTGCAAAAATGGTGGAATAAATCTGCCAAGATTATGGAAATAATTCTTCCATTTATCTGATTTTATGAGTGTTTCTTGTGCCGCAAAAAAAGGTGTTTGGAGCACGTATGTAATAAAGGCTTGTCCTCCAGGCTTAAGCATATCAAAAATATTTTGAAATGCTTGTCTAAAAAGTTTATATATAATAGGGCGTTGACTGATGTGTAGTAAAAGACAAGATATTTTAACATATTTAAAACTCTAAGCTCATTACTACCGCACAACCATTCAAAATCAATAGATCAAAATCGGGTATTTTGAAGACTATTAATTTGAGCAGCAAGATCAATGTCTGTTAAATTTACAACTAGCAGCTTTAAGTGTCAATATTTAGCCTCAAAGTGATTTATTGAGATTTAAATATCTTGTTCTTTACATAAACACTTACTTTTGTTGAGCAACCCAATGGAGGCAGTAAAAAGAAAACACATGATGGAATCTATTCATAAGATTTGGAGGAAGGTTTCTTGAGCCAATATCAAAAACCAAAAATTTTAGCTTTTCGTTATTATTTTGATTTTTAGCAAACAAAATAGCTTTTGGTGAGATATCAATAGCTACCAGTTGTTTAAGATTTGTTGATACTATTGGCAGTAAGCACTCTAAAGTAACTTTTCCATCTCCACAGCCTATATCTATAACTTCTTCATTTTTATTCCATTGTAAAAAGTTTGAATGTTTTTTTAAACTATAATTAGCTGCTGCTTGGTTTGAGTGATTAGATATTGAATACAATTCCGGATTATTCATTTTGTAAACTGGCATGTAAGCGTGTACCATTTATTTTTATACCTAATAAATAACTTAATTAGTTGTTGCTTTTGATATCTATGTAAATTTATACAAATATTGCAAAAATATGCAAAAAGCAATTGTTGTTTATTGTAAATTGAGTTGATTGCACTTACATATTACGTGCGTAAAGGTATGGCCATTATGGCTACTACAAAACTATAGCCAATTTACGATATATAAATATATACAAGCTTTTGCCATTAAAGGTTATAAAATTAGCGACATCTATTTTAAGCTAACTTTACATCAAAGTTGAGAACTAAGCTTCTACCTGTTTAATGCATATGGATCACTCTAAATGACAGACGTCAATTTAGATAGACACAAATTAAGACAAAAAGTATATCTTGAATTGGACAATCAAGTTATCACATTAGCGCCTTTTGTCTCAAATGCATACTTATGGTATGCAATGTTATCTATCTTCTTTAGTTACCACCAACAAAATAAAAAAATAAGATCATTCAAACTACATCCGTAGAACATGCTTCGTTGCTTTGATAATATTTTTTTTATTGTAGGTTATGTTTAAGAGAGCAACATTTTTGCTTATTTTTGAGAAGTAAAAAAGCAATATCTATGTTTCTTATATTTTTAAACGCCTCTCCTTCTACGCCATGTGATAAAATTTTGATATTCTTTTTCTTAACTAATCTCCTGAGCAAAATATGGTTTTATAACGAATATGTATTTTATTTTAGTAAAAAATACAATAATGTGTCACTATAAATAATTTTATTTTTTGTTTTATTTGTAAACTACTGATACTATGGTAAGAAACAAAGCCTGGCTGATTAGTTTTTTAAAGTGTATTTTTAATTTTTAAAATTAGCCAGTTTTGGCACGCATGGCGGATAAGAGTTTCGGATAAGTGTTAAAATAAAAGCCTTGGCGTTGGATATCAAACAATAAAAATTGTTATAATCTTAAGTATAGATATAGGCTGTGGAAATGGGAGAGTTTATTTGAGTGTTTACTGTCAATAGTACCAACAAATCTTGAGCATTAATACCTATCTCCTCAAAAGCTATTGTGTTTGCTAAAAATCAAAATAGTAACAAAAAGATCGATTTTTTGTTTTTATATTGGCTTAAGAGACTTTGCTACGAACCTTATAAATAGATTTCATTGTCTGTTTTCCTTATACTACTGTCTACATAGGGTTGCTTAACAAAAATAATGTAAGGAACAAGATATTTGAGCACCTATAACAGACTGCTTTTAATAGACACTGACCTTGATGTTCAAATATTCTTTAAAAAACCCGATTTAAAACCATTGATTTTCAATGGTTGCGATTAATGTTCATTGGTAACATTAAGAGTAGTAATGAGCTTAGTTTCATATGTTAAAATAATTTTTCTCTTATTTTACATGTGTCAGCCCCATACATATAAAAACTTTTTAGACAAGCTTTTCAAAATACTTTTGATATGCTGAAGCCTCGCGGACAAACTTTTACTACATTAGTGCTCAAAACACTTTTTTTTCGGCACAAAAAACATTCATAAAATCAGATAAATTTGATGAAAAGTTTATTTTCATAATCCTACCAGATTTATTCTACCATTTTACCACTCTACTAATCCTAGAGAAAAGTTTAAGAGTTAATAATCCGGGATTGTACATTTTCTACGTTGTCACAATTTGAAAGTATTTGAATTATTAATGGATAGTTGCATAATTTTTTTTTTTATATCAACAACCATTAGTCAATAAAAAACTTATTAGAAAAAATATTTAATATAATGTTATTGTTTGTTCTTTAGATTTTAGTTGCTCTTTGAACAGTTTTAATAATAATCTCTCGAATGATGATAAAAACAAACGGTTATGTGAAAGAGTTTATTGAAGAAATAAAAAAAGACAAGTCCACAACAATAGGAAATACTAAAAAAAATAATTAAATTTAAGTTAAAATATGAGGAAATAATTTTATTTCCTCATATTTACTTATTTCTAAACCAATAGATTAAAACGTCATTTAATTGTTGTTTTTATATTAAATTAAGTTTTACCAATAATTTTTATAGTAGCGTTAGTCTTAACTTCTGCTAAATGTCTTTAAAATTTGATTTAAATGTCTATATGGTACTTTAGTCACTGTGTTAAAATATTTTTCAAGCAGTAAGGTTAATTTAAAGAGTTAAAGCATCTTCTAGACCTAACAAAAGGTGCACTCATGTCTGCGAGTGAGACTGAGAGCATTAGATAACCCGATAACCGTGGTAAAAAGGTACCTCAATTTTCATGGACTTTTGATGAATTTATTTAAAAATAACAAAAGATCAACTAAAATTAAAAAAAACATCTAAGCAAAAGTAGGAGGTACTATTCCACACGTCACTACCTAGTCTGGTCGCTTTAATTTAAATATTTTAAATTTAAATTTTGCTAAAAACGTAAAAAATAACAATTTTTTAATGACATTCCAATTTACGCATGATGGGCTTGATACTAAGGTCAACATTTTTTTCCATTACTTATTTTTCTTCGAAAATAATGTATCACCACTTTACAACAAATAAAATTTTGCACTTTAGTATAATGTTAATAACTAAGTTTTCTATTGTGCCAATCAAGTATTTTAAAAACACAATGAAATGTTAAAAAAAATGTTTTTGGCATAAATATTTGTATGATAAATGTGGACGTCTATCTTCTAAATTTTTGTAAAAAAACTACAAATAAAATGTATTTTTTACAATGTTGTTTCATTCCAACTTGTCTAATTTTTAATTTTCTATAGTAAGCATTAAAAAGAAATACAGATACACAAAATAAAAAAGAATATCACATGATAGGAAAAATTTTGAGATTGCTCAAGAAAATCTTAAAAATTAGTCAACAAATTTGTCAATAAATGCAAAACAAACTGAAAAAAATAGTGACATATATCAAGCAAATAAATGAAAAACAAAACAAACAAATAGACAAAAAGAAGCAAAACAAATGAACAAGAATTGAAACAACTGATAAGCTTTTTTATATTCTCTTGTAGGCTCAATATAACATATATATTTCAGAAAGCTTTATTAAAACAAGTTTAGGTACCTTTTTTTTATTTAAAATTTTTATAAAGTTTTGGAACTTATAACTACCATATGTTTATACTCAATAGAAACATATTTTTCTATACCATTTATTTCCACATGAACTGATTTTTGCTTCATGATCTCATCAATGTACTCAACTTTGTATTCATCTTGTTTTTCTTTTGGAATAAACTTGATGAACCGATTAACAGCATGAGAAAAATCTAAAAAAAATTAATTATTGCAATATTAATGTAATTGCAGAAAATGTAATTTTTAATGACATTAATAAGCATGCAAAAACAGCTGGACCAAGCACAAATCCCCAAAGAACACCTAATTTTCCTCAAACCTTGAAATAATTTCATAAGCCGTCACTTACTTAAAAAAACCGAAAAATCAGGAAATGTTAAAACCAGATCTTCAATTAAACACTCTTGACAGGTGAAACCCGCTTCACTCAAATAAGTTTTAAACTCCCGATCAACGTCTGCCGAGTGTCGAAATAAGGGAAGAAACTCTTCAATTTTTTCAAAATATTGCCGCCATTTTTCTGATTTTGTCAGAATTTCTTGAGCTGTATAAAGAGGAGCTGAAATAATATAAGTAAAAACCGCTTCTCCTTGCGGCTTAAGCATGGAATAAATGTTTCTCAGCGCTTGCCTGAAACGATTACAAAAATAGTTTTTTTTGTTAAAAAACAAAATACAGTTTTGTTAAAAAAAAAACTTAAAATAAAATGTGTATAATTACCAATTGGAAACAAATATTTACCCAAATCGTAACAAAATTGTTGTGTTTTTAAGAACTGTAAAATATTTCTGTCTATTGAATGACGGTTAAAAGATTGGCAATAAAATAATCATATTTTTTATTTAATAAACCAAATAAAAAAGAAACAAAAAAAAGTGTAAAATGCAAAAAAAAAAATGAAAACAATAAATAAATAAAAAAGAAAGCAAAAAAAACAAAACAAGTAGAAAAACAGTAAAAAAATATTAAATAAAGAGAGATGAGATCAAAGTATATACTAAATAAAAAACATTGACATAAAATGAAAATAATGTTAGTGAGAGATAATTTGATTTTAGAAAAGTACAATAAATATAATGCCAAATAAGTGGAAAAAAACGAAAAATAATCGGAAGCGAAAGAAAAAATACTAAAAAAAGGGTAAATAGAGAATAAAATAAAAGGTAAATAATACTAGATAAATAATAGAGGAATTTTATAGAAAGAGCATATATCTAATTAAAGTAGAAACTAAACAACAAAAAATATAATGAAAAAGAAATGTCGTTAATGGAGAAGAATTTGATTATAATAAAAAACAAAGTAAGAATATTAGAAAAAAGTTTCAATGAGTCTAAGTAAAACAAAAACCAATAATAAGACAATATGAAAGAAATGCAGAAAAAATTAATATTGAGAAGAAAGAACGAAAAGAAAAAGAAAAAAACTAAAATTAATGTAATTAAAATGCAGTAAAAACAAAATAAAAATATAATATAATAAAAATGGTATACGACAAAGCGCTTTATTCAAAATTGTACAATCGTTGCATTGTCAGTTGTTATTGAGTAGCTAAGCCACCCAAAACTACCACGAACCTACTTTTGAGGACAAGGCAGTTGACATAAAAAAAACGAGAAAAATAACACGCTTACAAAAGTTATACCTATAACAAGTCAAAAACACTTACTTTTGATCAAATACCCAATGTAGACAATAAAATGAAAAAGCATGCTGAAATCGGTTTAGAAAACTCTTAGGTAAACTAGTAGTCGCAATATCCAAATCAAAAAATTCCACTTTGGAATTATTATTTTTACTTTTGGCTAATGCTACAGCACTGGGAGAGACATCCACACAAATCAGATTCTTGAAATGTTTGGGAAGTTTTGGAACTATTATTTCTAAGCTAACACGTCCATCACCACATCCAATATCTATAATTTCTTCATTTTCTTTCCAGTTTAGTAGAGGTATGTACTTGGTGAGGTACTTTTCACTGAGAACTCGAGTTGAATAATTGTTTTCTGAGTAAAGATGTGGATTATCCATTTTTAACTTCAAATAATATCTTTATAGGATTAAGCCAGACAAATGTTGGTCACTACAAGATCTAAAAAATTAAAAACACAAACAAAGGTGACTTTCATTGCCCAAAATAAAAGTTTACAGCAACACTTAGATAACACATATAGCTTAATAATAATCTGATTTATTAACAAAAACAATTTCTTTTTCTCTACATGAAGAAAAAGAAGAAAGAAGACAAAAAAATATACCCAGAAAAAAAACAAGAACAGAGAAGAATAAAAGCAATAAGAGCACACACTAAAAAATTGAAATATATAAATGAAAGAAAAGAAAAAAGAAAACAGTTAACCAACAAAAAGAAAATACACAAAAAGCTAAACCATTTTAAAAAGTACTTGAAGAAAAAGAAGAAGAAGACAGAGAAAAAGTCAGAAAAAAACAGAGAGAATAAAAACATCTAAGAAGGGGAAAAATTACTAATAAAACTGAAAAAAAGAAAAGCACCAGCAACAGATGGGATATTCATGTATGGAAGCGAAAGAATTAGAGAAAGACTGAGAGAAGTGTTGAACAAACTGTGGAAAGGAAAAGAGTTTCCTCAGAAATTGACAGAAATGTATAATACCAATCCACAAAAAAGGGGAAAAAGATAACGAAACTAACTACTGAGCAATAGCTCTTCTCAATGCGATGTACAAAGTGTATGGAATGGATGTGGCAGAGGAATTAAAACTGGATGTAAGAGGATTACCAGATTAGCAAACGGAATTTAGAAAAGGGAAAAGCCCAATAGACAATGTGTATGTTTTAAATACAGTAATAGAGAGTGAGTTAAAGAAGGAAGAAAAGAGAGTGTGTAGGATGTTTGTAGATTTAAAAACAGCGTTTAATAGGATAGATAGAAATAAGGTGTGCAATATTGTAAGAGAACTCGAAGGTGAGGAGTAGATAGGCAAATAGAAAATAAATAAAAAAGAGATAAAAAAATACTATGTAAGGAAATAGTTAGCTGAGAAAAGATCGAGTAAAAAGAGAATCGAGACAATGGGTACATGCAGAAATGAAGGATAGAGATAGAGACATAGACAAGCAAGCATAAGGAAAGAAATAAGAAAAAGCAGGTACAATAGAAGGAACATTAGTTTGACTACAGAAAAGTTGCATGGATTCTTAAAAAGAAAAAATGAAAGAGAGAGAGAGAGAGAGAAAAAGAGTAGATGCAGAAATAAAAAAAGACAAAATAAATTTAAGATGAAGGAAAATGAAAAAAAGGAAGAAGGAATAGAGCGGATGAAAATGATAAGGAAAGATTAAACAAGATAGTGAATCAAGTACAGTGAGAGAAGAAAAAAGAATAAGCGCAGACGAGAAGAGAAAGAAAAAGCATTTAGTTCTAGATTTTAAACAAAATAAATTAATTACATGTTTGTAACACAGTAAATAAAACAATAAACATGTTCAACTCTCCTTGTACTGGAGGCACAGCAGTTTTGCTGGATTCAAAAATCATTACGGCTTTTGACAAGTAATGATAATGACATTTATTATTATTATTATTGTAAAAAAAAAGAAATGAGAGCTAAGACGATAAATAGATAAGCTTGTAGACAAGACTAACTAACACACGTCACACGTATTTTTCACGATCTAAAATCTTCTCACATTTACTTATTTTTGGTCTAATATCTAAGAAAATCTTATTTGACAATAAACAAAATCGAAAAAACACTAATAAATCAGCATATCATTGAAAAAAGCAACCAACACATAAAAAAACAAAAAAAAAAAAGTCAAGGAATAGAGCTCAAAGTTTAGTTTCTGGTAAAAATTTCAAGGTTTTATGCAATTTTTGCTAAAAAGACTTACCTTGTTTTCAATTAAATTAATCTTTCGCGGTTTTTTAATGTTTAAATCACTTTCTCTTGCAATTATTTATTTTAAAGATAAAAGATAGAATTTTTAATAAAACTGTTATAGATGTTGTGTTTTTAAGAGTGACGTCTAAACCAGTCGAGGACTTACTTTGAAAAAAAATTGTTGATAAGCGCTCAAAGGTTGTAGTATAAGTTGTCTAACCTACAGCATGCCGAGAATACAAAAGAAAATGTTTTTTGTACTTTTCATTTGCTGTATTATATTTTTTTGGCTGCAATCATTACTTGTCGATTCTTTTGTTTTCTTCTTTTTATCTTTATATTATTTTCATTTATTATGTTTTCTATACTTTTTGTAAATCGATTTAAACAATTATTCTTCTGAATCATACTTCAGTAATTTTTCAGTATTTCTAATAAAAACCCAACTTTTTCATTATTTGCTTTGCTATCACTTTTTTTTTCTAATATGTAACGGTTGATTATTCCTTCGGCAGGAAGGAATCAGCATGTTTCTCTCTGGCTAGTTTATACATACATACAGAGAGAGCATGTTAGGAAAGTCAGCAATAAAATTAATTTTTTACGCTGTTGTTTTACCACAAATCTGAGATATGTATTTATAAGACGTGTTCTTATTTTTTTTTATTATGCAATATAAATTTTTCTATGCACGAAAACTGATTATAGATAAATCAGATTTAAAGATAGTAAAAAATAATAAATAAACAAAATTCCATATAAAAACCAATTATTGAAATAAACTTAACATTACTATATAGTTTTTGGTTGTGTTAAGACCTGCTGCAGGTTGGCCGAATGTAGATACAATTATGACGTGCGTACTACAAAAATATTATTTTAAAAAAAGGTTTTCAAAAAAAAAAACTTTTTAAAACTTCAATATTTATATTGTCAAAATTACTAACTGTTAACATAAATAGGGCACTGCATACATAGATATGGTATCCTAAGACTAGAAAGTGTTTCTACACCCAATTTCATTGTATTTATTCTTGTGAAACTTACCACTTCACACTGAATCAAAAATGGTGTATTAAAGTCAGACTTTTCAGTTGAGAATATTCTACTCTAGAATCACTGGAATTTGATAAAAAAATATGAATAAACGCTTGAGTTTATCCAAATATTGGACATACCACACTTCGTAATTAAACTACCTGACCAAAGATGGCCTCGGTGTATTTGGGACGGACAGTGGCTCCCTCAATGCCATAAAACCCGATATTCTATAGAATGATAAACACTCAAAGAAACATTTAAAATATTGATCAAAAAAAGCATTAATCAAGCGATTTAAAAAATAATAAATAAATTAGTTCAGTCCATCACAAAACAAAAAAAAAATGATTGGCAACGAAAATTAATGATGATCGGTACTACTATAACGACCCCTTCAGCACACAGCTACTTTTTAAGGAAAAACACCCTGATTTTCAAGGCTAAACAGAAAAGCGTAAATAATCGTGAAAACACCCCCAATTTTAAAGGTATTTTAGGTTTCCCTTTGAGGACTTGGGGTCCATTCTCTAGAACTGTAACAAGAAAATAGTAAAAATTAAAACTATCGTTTAATTTTACTTACATTTCTTGTTGGAATCTGATCTTCTCTTCAATGGAATCAAATTGAATGTTTAATACCAATACTCCATGAAGAATTAATGTAATCTCTCTTTCTCCGCGGTCGATATATTAAATCTTGTCGCCGTACAACAGTGGGAAACGTCATGTTAGTAACTGATACTGTATCATCCCTTGTTATCAGTGTTGTTTCCAAGGGAGGTATATTATTGCTAAATATAGTTATATTAAATATCATTCTTCTTTTCTTTTTCAACCTCAACTGGAATGTTTTTAGTTCTTCAAGGAGGCTTGTTTTTACACCGTATCGTGTTTTTTCCATTTTTTGTAATATCTGATAAAAAAATACAGAGTTTATCTACATATGAAGAAAAATTTACAGATTCAGTAATCAACTAAATATCAGTGTTTCGATAAATATTTTATCTAGTGGTATTACTTACCCTTAAGACTCGGTCAAATTGATGAAATAAATAAATACAGAATCAAAACAGGATAACCGTAGACAACATAAACACAAAACGACTCAAAATTTAGGCTTTAGGCATACAGCTTTAGAGTTGTTACATTTGTTGACAGTCAGTCAGCGTTACCCTGTGTTGCCAACTCGGCAACTCACCAAAACTTAGTTATCGGAGTGGCTGAATGAAATTATCGAAAATTATCGAATTTTCTAACAAATACGATGATAGAAAGCAAGAAAGCGGTTAGAGATGTCAAGTCATTCAGATGTGCTGTAGTGCTGCCAACATGAATAGTGCCCTTGCGTTAGGAAAAAGTTTCCAACGATTCCAACTCTTTTGACTTTTTTAAAAGTCAAGTTGGTTTATAAAGGACAGCTTTACTTAACTAAAAGTAGTCCTAAAAGTTAACCCAAAATTTGAATGTATAATACAAATTATCAAATATTACCTAAAAACTATGTGAAAAGTAAAATTATCGAACGGTTACTATCGTTTTATAGTTGAAATGGTTGAAATTATCGAGAAATCTGATAATTATCAGGTATTTGCCAACACTGGCGTTACCAAACCAACAAGTTAAAGTCTTAAAATGTAGAATCTGTAGGTATATAGTGTTGCAGTTACATATATGATGTGAATTTCACAAATAGCTATTATTCTGTACTGTTTATTAGTACGACACTAGATTTAATTTGTTCTAATATTCCTTTAGTAGGACTTTTGTTTATAGATCTTATATTTAATCTGAGAGTAGGACAATGAAAATTAAACATGTCCAACAGAAATTCACTAGATCTAATAATTAAGTACAGACAAAACACACAAATATGTCAATGTAAAAAAGTGTAAAATTTTGGAGGCTCAGCTTATTCAATACCTACCACAAGTTAATAATCAATTTATAATAAAAGGATTAATATCCAAATGGTATTGTATCGAAATTATTTAGAATAACTCTCTTGTCATAAACAAAACCAAATTCTTTTGTTTCTATTTTATTTAAAAGTTCTTTAGTTTTAGAATCTCTGGTAATTCGATTATATTGTGTACTGATTTTTTTGACTTTGTATTCTAAAATATTATTTACTATCGGAATTAATCTTTTTGGGCGTTTCATAGTTTAACGTAAATCCTTTTATTTTACAAACTTTACCTGTCTTATAACAACAACTTTTTGGGCCTGTTGATATCCAGTCTATTATCCATACACCTTTACCTAATTCGTCTGTCAATCTCCCAATAGACAGCCTGTTTTAACAGTGTTTTTCCATCATCTATAAATACAATACTATCTGTATCATAATACGCTACGCTTTTTCCTAATTTATCTAACATTTCGTATAATCTTATTAGTCTTGCGTTTGCAAATTGCAGTTGTAAAGGCAGCTATAAATATATTGGTATTAAAATCATTTTCTGTATAGCCATCTTTTAACTTATAATCAATTTGTAACATATTTTCATTTATATCGTTTATGCGTATGTTATCAAGTTTCTCGTCTAATAACCTTTTAACATCTGTAACATATTCTGTTGCGCTCATATTTTGTCTTTGTCCAAATTTACCCCATAAGGAATTTAAGCATATTTTCGCAACAGCCCTCTTTCCAGGATTATTTTGAATTTCTTTTATGGCTTTTCTATGTTCTTCTTCTGATTCAAAATCATCCAGTCAAGGACTTGTTTCTAATTTAATTTTCATAAACGCTTTCACATATCCTTTAAATAAATTTGATGATTTTTCGTAAAAATGCCAAACCTCATCATTAGTTATTATTTTGTAGTCCTTTTCAATTGCTTTTTTTACTTCGTTGGTACACCAGGTTCCTCGGATAATTCTTGGAGATTCCGTATATGAGAACATTTATCTTTTTGATTGTTTAATTTTGCGCACAATTGACATAATGGAAATGTTAGTTTTTCATCACCAAATTTGGTTTTATTCTTAACGGGTAAAACGGGGTGAAACAGACCTTTTGGTGGTACAATGGCACAGTTTATTAAATCATACCAATCTGAATTATACGTACGAGGTTTGAATATTTTAGTAGGATGTCCAACTGGATAATCATCGTAACATTGTAGGAGAGAATTCGAATTAGGAGTAGATAGGCAGATAGAAAATAAATTAAAAAGAGAGAAAAAAATACTATGAAAAGAAATAGTTAGCTAAGAAAAGATAGAGTAAAAAGAGAAACGAGACAATGGGTACATGCAGAAATGAAGAATAGAGATAGAGACATAGACAATCAAGCATAAAGGAAAGAAATAAGAAAAAGCAGGTACAATAGAAGGAACATTGGTTTGATTACAGAAAAGTTTTATAAATTCTTAAAAAGAAAAAATGAGAGAGAGAGAAAAAGTTGAGATGCGAAATAAAGAAAGAAAAAGTAGATTTAAGATGAAGGAAAATGAAAGAAAATGCAGAATGCGTGGAAGAAAGAGGAAAACATCAGAACACATGATAAATGAATGTGTGGAGGTAAAAAAAGACATATTAAAAGAAAAGAAAGAAGGAATATAATGGATGAAAATGATAAGGAAAAATTAAACAAGATAGTGAATCAAGTACAGTGAGAAAAGAAAAAAGAATAAACACAGACGAGAAGAGAAAGAAAAAGCATTTAGTTCTAGATTTCAAACAAAATAACTTAATTACATGTTTGTAACACAGTAAGTAAAACAATAAACATGTTCAACCCTCCTTGTCCGGGAGGCACAGCAGTTTTGCTGGATTCAAAAATCATTACGGCTTTTGACAAGTAATGATAACGACACTTATTATTATTGTAAAAAAAAATGAGAGCTAAGACGATAAATGGATAAGCTTGTAGACAAAACTAACTAACACACGTCACACGTATTCTTGACGATCTAAAATCTCTACAGAGTATAACTAAGTTTCTCATTTTTGCTCTAATATCTAAGAAAATCTTATTTGACAATAAACAAAATTGAAAAAAACACTAATAGTCCATTGAAATGTTACATTTTTTAGGCCTTACCTTGCGTTTTTTAGAGGACGCAATTTTATTTTTTTGATGTGTAGGGGGGTCAGTGTAGAGCTAAAACTAAGTTTGTGGGGTCGCCACCCTTGTCCCACGGCCGCTATCTTGAAAATAGGGGTTGATATGGTTTTTACGATATATCTCTTGAACTATTCATTTGATAAAAAAAAATTATCAACATTTTTTGTTGCAAATTAAATTTTCTACAGCTTTGGCCCAGTAACTTTTTGTCGTAGAATAAATAAAAAAGTTATAAACGAAAATGTTAAATTTATATTTTTCAATATAAGTTTTTTTTTTATCATTTTACGAAAAAAATAAATGAAACTTTTTTTGTAGATCGTTTAGTCTATAGCTAAAGTTTAACAGCACTCCAAAGTAAGTACTATTTTTCAGCACTCTTTACTATACATATATTATACGTGTGTACTAATAATGCGTCATCAGTTATTGTTTCTTTTTATGTTGTCAATTTTTTTAATTATTAATTTTGCAATATTATTAATAATTAATTATTGGCTCTCAGAATTAATAAATGAAAATGACTTTAATGATGAACCGCCAACATTAAGTAAATAAAAAAAAAACAATAAGTGATGACACATTAATAGTACACACGTATAATATAGGTATAGTTAAGAGTACTGAAAAATAGTACTTACTTCGGAGCGCTGTAAAACCTTAGCTATTGACTTAATGAAAAAATGTTGTTTATAAAAGTTGTTCCCCAAAAAACGATCTACAAAAATGGTCTGATATCATTTTTTCGTAAAATGTTGAAAAAAAAAGTTACATCAAAAAATAGAAATTTTTTTCTCAAATTTCTGAACATTTTCGCTTATAACTTCTTTATTTATAGTTCTACGACAAAAAGTTACCGGACCAAAGTTGTAGAGAATTTAACTTTCAACAAAAAATGTTAAAAAATTTTGTTTTTTAAATAAATAGTTTAAGAGATATATTGTAAAAACCATTTCAACCCTTATTTTCAAGATGGCGGCCGTGGGACAAGAGTGGCGACCCCACAAACTTATTTTTAGCTTTACACTAACCTCCCCTACACATCAAAAAAATAAAATTGCGTCCTCTAAAAAACGCAACCCCAAATGTAACATTTCAGTGGACTATAATAATAATCAGCATATCATAGCAAAAAGCAATCAACACATAAAAAAGCAAAAAAAAGATCAAGGAATAGAGCCCAAAGTTTAGATTCTGGTAAAAACTTCAAGGTTTTATGCAATTTTTGCAAAAAAAACTTACCTTTTTTTGAATTAAATTAATCTTACGCTGTTTTCATATATTTAAATCACTTTCTCTTGCAATTATTTATTTTAGAGATAAAAGATAGAATTTTTTATAAAACTGTTATCGATGTTGTGTTTTTAATAGTAACGTCTAAACCAGTCGAGGACTTACTTTGAAAAAAAATGCAAAGAGAATACAAAAGAAAATGTTTTTTGCACTTTTCATTTGCTGTAATATTTTTTTTTTTTGGCTGCAATCATTATTTGTCGATTCTTTTGTTTTCTTCTTTTTATCTTTATATTATTTTCATTTATTATGTTTTCTATACTTTTTGTGAATCGGTTTAAACAATTATTCTTCTGAATAATACTTCAGTAATTTTTCAGTATTTCTAATAAAAACCCGATTTTTTCATTATTTGTTATCAATTTTTGTTTTCTAATATGTAACGGTTGATTATTCCTTCGGCAGGAAGGAATCTGCATGTTTCTCTCTGGCAATTTATACATACATACAGAGAGATGTTAGAAAAGTCAGCAATAAAATTAGTTTTTTACGCTGTTGTTTTACCACAAATCTGAGATATTTATAAGACTTATAATGCTATATAATTTTGGTTATGCTGAGACCTGCTGCAGGTTGGCCGAATGTAGATACAATTATGACATGCGCACTACAAAAATATTCTTGTAAAAAAAGGTTTTCAAAAAAAAACAAGGTTTTTAAAACTTCAATATTTATATTGTCAAAATTCCTAACTGTTAACATAAATAGGGCACTGCATACATAGATATGGTATCCTAAGACTAGAAAGTGTTTCTACACCCAATTTCATTGTATTTATTCTTGTGAAACTTACCACTCCACACTGAATCAAAAATGGTGTATTAAACTCAGACTTTTCAGTTGAGAACATTCTACTCTACAATCACAGGAATTTGATAAAAAAAAAATTAACAAACGCTTGAGTTTATCCAAATATTGGACATACATACTTCGTAATTAAACTACCTGACCAAAGATGGCCTCGGTGTATTTGGGACGGACAGTGGCTCCCTCAATCCCATAAAACCCGATATTCTAGAGAATGATAAACACTCAAAGAAACATTTAAAATATTGATTAAAAAAAGCATTAATCAAGCGATTTAAAAAATAATAAATAAATTAGTCCAGTCCATCACAAAACAAAAAAAAAATGATTGGCAACAAAAAATAATGATGATCAGTCTTAAGTTTAGTATGATAAGCCACTTTGACTTGATTAGTTGAGATATGTGACGCAGTTTATTAGAATCAAGTAATTTTCAACTAACCGGGCATACAACTCGCGCCTCACTTTGGCAGTAAATTTGTTGATGATACATAACGTTGAAGCGGTCGCAAACGAAAGATTATACAAAAGCACTATCTGGAAATTACCCAGCCATTCAATACTCCCGAAATCTCCCAGAAGATCGAAGTTTGTAATGCCTGAAAAAAAAAGATTTAAATAACTTAAAATACGAAAGTCCTCCAAAAGCTAGAGAAGGTATGGCTCAAGATCAAAAAAGCATTTAAAATAATAATCCAATTTCATATTTTGTAAGACTTACCCAGAATTTTTGCAAGAAGTGGTAATGCCGAACTGAGTAACACCACAACAGCACAATTTGCTATTATCAAGCAAAAAGGTGTCGATTTAGGTCTTGGTCTCAATCTCGACATAACTGGAGCTGTATACAATCCAATTGATGACGTAACAATTAGATATAAAATCAGCACAATTTCTAAAGAAGCTCCAAATGGTCCCAATTTCGATAAGGAGCTCACTCCTAGAGTAAAATGTTTCGAACTCAAAGGTAATGCTTTAATACCAATAAGCAATGATAAAGTATTTTGCACTACCATCAGTATGGCTAATGATGTCAAACCAATTAAAAGTAGTATTGATATTGGATGAAAAACATTTCGACGTAAAAAAGAGGTTTGCCGTTGCTTATCTAATAATCTTCGGCGAGTTTCTAACTCTATAAGACGGGTCCCCAGGCCAGATTGAAGTGCACCATTTCGAAGTCTTAGCAAATTATTTGGCAACTGATATTCGTCATCTTGAAATGGTCCATTCACACCAATCGACATGGGAGCTGGACTAACATACGATTTTCCATTATTCTGTACATGCTTAAGACGCCGTCTCAAACACTCTTCTTCCAATGCGCAGGCGTAGAACTCTTCGTTAATGTCACGAAGAAATTGAGGTTTGATAAGAAATTGACTCACCACATCAAAAAGACGAACAAATCCCAAAGGTGTACAAACTGAAAAGAAGAAATGTTAAACATTTTCTATGCAAATAATAAAAATCGTATACCCAAAAGCATCACAACGCCGAGAAAAGAAATGCAGGAGTATAGGAAAGGCAAGTAGTAGCTCCATAGATCTGAAATAAATTTCAAATATCTTGGCAAACATAATTATGAATCAAGAGTGTCAACAATCAGCAATCATCGGATCTTGCTTGGCAATATATAATTTGTCATAAACCTATTAGCAAATAAGTGGTATTCAATTTTTAATTTGTTCATAATATTAATATGTATAAGCCAAATAATTATTTATATTGTGTAATTATTGTTTAAAAATTTTAAATAATTTTATGAAAAATATATACGTTATATGTACTTTTTTTTGCTATTCCATCATAATCCTTATCAGATAATGCAAAAAAAAGATACACATAACAATTCTCACGTATAGTCATCGAAACCGTTAAGGGACATGGGGCGTGGTTTCGATCTGCGTCGACTTTAGGCTCCATTATCGTAGTGTAAAAAAAAGAGTCCGTCAACACAGGCATAATATGTAACATAATGAAGTAATATGACTACTTACGAAAAAAAAAACAAATTTGATTTTAATAAGCAACACAGAAATCCAATAAAAAATAGACATTCTAAACGCTAATCGAAACAAACTGCTGTCATCACCTGTCAAAGCAAAGCACAGCTGATTTTACGCCTCCCTTTTTGTGTTAAAATAAGACTGTTCCGCGCAGACTACGCCCCATGTCCCTTAGCCACTACGAAAAAAATAACTCATTCTAACAGTCTATTAATTTAAAACAACTTACTTAGCAAAGTTTGAAAACTTGACTTATCCCTATCTATTACCGCTGAAATCACATAAGTCATTCCCAAAACTACCAATCCCAATAAACTCAATACCGTAAAAGTTTCATAAACTCTTCCCATTAAGCCTTTTTTATGTCCAAAAAATCCTTCTGATTCTGTAAACAGATAGGCAAAAGGAAGCAGAACAAATAATGATAAATTTGAAAATAAAAAAATATAATTCCAAAGGCCTTGAATAAGAGAGCTATTGAGCCATTTGATATAATAACTATTGGGATAAATAATGAGAACTTCGTTTGATATTATTGATATTGGAAGAAGTAGTACTGCTCCAATTGATACAGCGAGAGAAAAGGTGCATAGCCAATTGCTTATTCGGTAGACGGTAACTTCATCTTCATCTATAGTATAGTAGTCTTCACGTCCTTTGCGCCGAAAGTGCCGAAGTACAGCAAAACTCAATAAATACAGAAGGAGGAAAAGAAGAAGAAAAATCTGAAACAAACAAAAAAAAACAATCAGTATTATTTAAACTACTTACAGATCATGGGTATATTCATTCAAAACAAAAAGAGTCGTGCTCTCTAGGACTCATTAGTGCAACTTGACAATTAAAACTCTGAGTTTGATGAGTTTTATATTTAAATCCATTTATCTATTACTAACGCAAAATCGAATAAATGGAGACCTATCAAGAGCTTTTCCAATAAATCCAGACGGAAAAACCAAATTTCTAACCTGGTTTTATTAATTTTTTTTTTTTTTGGTCAAATTACGAAGGATTAGCCAAAATTCAGGCTCAGGTATAAGACGCTAATGTATTAACATGGTTATCCAGCATTCACATGTTGCCTAATAAGCTAGTTTCTTAACAGAAGTTTTCCTCTCATCTCGCCCACGTTTCAGAAAATCATTTTTATTCATTTTCTTGCTATTTTGTTTTTCTTTTTTCAGTTTGTATCTTATCTTTCTTTTTGTCATCTTGCCTATTTTATTTTTTTTGTTTTCCATTTCGCTCAATTTTTTGTTTAATTTCGTCTAATCTGGCTTGTATATTTTTCATGTTTTTTTTTCTAAGCGGCTCTTTTTTACTCATTTTTCTTCTTTTCTGCGAAAATTGTTGAGAGTTTTGCAAATCCTTTTTCCATTTTCGATATATTTTGCCCAAGATCTTGTATTCCGTTTCTACATTTCAGGGTCGCTTAGTATAATCTTATTGTATATAAAAGTCTATAAATACATAATAATAGTACGATGATACAAAGATGAACTTTTCATCAATTAATCACAAAAATACTACGACGTATTGGCTGAAATAACAATAACAAAGATAATATATTATTCTTGTCTTGTTTTTGTTCGATGTACCCAAAATAGTAAATTCTTCGCCGTTATTTTTAAATACAACAAGAATAATTTGAAGGCTACAAACTGCAAATATTTGTTACTTTTGCTTTTATTATCGTTTAGACACGAGAAAAATAAATTATAAAAATTTATACATTGTCATGCATGATCAACATAATAGATTATTCCGTATAACCTTGTGTAGAATATTAATAATAAATTACAACAAAAAAATAAGACCGATTGTGGCACCAAAATCCCTACAAAAAGATCTAAAGAATTTAAACATTGTTCTAATTTAAGCTTGAATGAATTTATGATGAAACGATTTATTTTACAAAAGAAAATTTGAAAGTTTTATCAAAAACTATAATTTTAATTTGTGACCGATAGATTTCATAATTTTTTCAGTTCCAAGATACCAAATTATAGTATTGTGGTTCAAGCTACACATACATACAAAGTTTCATTTGGATAAGTGGATTAAAATTGACTTCCAAGAAATAAATATAATAAATAAATAAACGTAAGAACAAGCTTTTATTTAAAAAATGGGCTGAAAAGAAGAAAATAATCTTGAAAAAATTTGTCTAATTAAAAAAGTCTTTACACAAAAACATTGAATACATTTATATAATAATAATTTAATTAACGAAGCATACGTCACGAGTTCAAAAAATATACCAGGTGGAACAAGTAGGTATCACATAATGTCTATAATTTTTTAATTTAAAGACTTATGGAAAAATGTCTAATAAGACAAAACTATAACTGTCAAATTCCCATGGCGTTCTTTAATAAACATGATTTTGTTTTATTATTAAATGCATGTTTTCTCCATATGTTTTATTTGTTTGCAAATAATTATAAGATTGGACTACAGAATAGATAAAAAAACACCCGTCTTTCAAAATCGACAAAAAAAAATAATAGGTGCACTGAAAAAAACACAGTTGTTACAATAGTAGCAAAACAAAAGAAGATAACAACAAACTGAAAAGGTCACATCATGCACGATAATAAACCAAACAAATTTTATATTAATATATTTTAATAAATGTAATTTTTCATAACTTTTCAAATTAAGAAGTTACAGCCATTATTTGATAATTTTGTTCCACCCTGTATATAACGGGCGTTTTTTAAAATTTGCCTATAAGTTTGTGTGAACAAGTCATTATTTTTAAAACAATTGCTTTAAATGTTAAAAAATTACTAAAATTCTCAGTTTCTTTATTTTTTAATTTAAAATGGATTTCGCACAAGAACAGAAACTTTTTGTGATGGAATCTTATTTTCGTAACGGCCACCAAGTTGATGGTGAATTATTAGGCCTATTTTTTCTAATGGAACATTGACTGTTGCGAAATACCGAGAGGTGATTTTACAACCATTCTTTGAACAGCTTCATGACGATGAAATTGTACGGGTACTTTCAGCAATTTTTCTTTTGTTTGAACAATACAAGTGCTGTCAAATACTTTTAATTTAATGTCATTAATTTGTTAAGCTATCGATTCATTAAATTAAAAGTGAGCTTAGGTTCAGATGTCAAAATAATAACTGTCACTTTGATTCGATGGTAAAGGTACGTTCACAATTCAAAGTTTATTAACACATTCATAGCAAGCTTCGGCGCCAAATTTAAAAAAACACCCGTTATATTATGGCAAAGTGACAAAACTCTGATTTAACAATGCAATAGGACGATTCATTTTTAGTACATAAATTATTTAGATCTACTCTTGCTGTGTAATTTAGCTTGACAGATTGTTATTGCTTTTGATAGTATCATTGCCGACAAATGTCAAAGCTCGTCTATAATATCGTACGTTGCTCCGTATGAACTAATCAAAAATTGAACATACGTTCAAAATTCTATCTTAGTAAGTAGGTCTTAATAATTTATGAAAGCACTGTATAAAAAGTCAAGAATTTAGTACTATTGATTAATTTGATAATAACATTGTGATAGACAATCAAAATGACTTAAATAATAGAAGTAATCAATACATTGAGCAATTTTTTCTTAAGATAACATACCTATAATTTTATTAGTCTTATTACTCTTTTATCAAAATAGGTAGAATCTCTGCATTTAAAAAAAAATAATAAAATTCAAAAATCACAGTTTTACCACTATACAATAATTGATCCTCTTGCTAAAAAGTTGTGCAGCCCGATCGCCATATTTGCTGGCAAAAATTTATTAATGCTCACTTTTAACTGTCTCGTCGACGCCACGACTACGCCACTGGAGTGAGAACGGTTCAAGTCAAATAATAAAAAGACATCTACTATCAGAACTGCAATATACATTAGATTGACATAAAAAAACTTTTTTTTTTTAAAAAAAACATTAAAATTGTAAATTTGAGCTAATTTTTATTTTGCTAAAGAACATAAAAAGTATATATTTTTGAAGTTTTATGGCTTGTTCACATATTGGCGTAATAAAATAATCAAAACAAATTCCTATATAAAATAAAAAGCTCTATAAAATAGAACTTGAATCATGTGTTTAAAAGTTATTCGAGTTTAAAATAAATTTTATAGTTTATTGACTTTTACTGCAAAGATATTAAATTTATGGGTTTTTGTTTTTTTATAATTTTTCTTTAATTATATTCATTATTCAATTGAATTTTTACCAAAAAAAAATTTTAATTTTTTTTAAAAACTTTAAGTTTTACCGTAAAAATAAAAAACTTAATTAAATATCTTTTAAAAAAAGTCGATCAGGTTTAAGTCAGTCTCATAGTACACACTTATTATGTAAATATGATAACAGTAAATTATTAAGATTCAAATTTTGTTTGACCAACGTCGCATAACAACTCATTTATATCGACTGTTTGGTGCTATAGAGAAGGAGAGGTGCTATTTTGAAAATTTTTGTAGTTGAAGGTTTTTTTAGACTCTTCCTCACTTATCTATCTCCTTCTGGATGTTTCAGAATGTATGTTCCAATAATTCATTTGTATTTTTCAATATTTTAAATAAAACAAATAAACTCTTTAATAGATTTCCTACTTAAAGCCAAAAATGAGTGAAATATTAGCAAAAACATTTTTTTCTCAATTGATAAAAAACTATTAAGTAGCTTAAAAGAAGGTACTACTAATTACACAATAGTATATTATTATACGAGTTTAATAAAACATTGTATTGTCAAACGAATGTGTTTACTTTAGTATTATTCTATAAATATTGTAAAAAATAATTATGATTATGATTATTTATATGTTTTTATTTCACTTTTTAAGGTCCGCTATGGTGTAATAGATAGTATAATCTAGAAGACTCGAGTTTAATTTCAACCTCGAGGTACGTGGGATTTTTGATTTTTTTTATAATGATTAATTACTAAAAAAATGCAGAAAAGCTCTCATTGTGCAACTATTTTTAGTTTTACATTTAAAAAAATATAACCTTAGAAAACTAAAATATTCTCAATTAATAAACAATTATAAAGCAGCTTTAAAATACTCATAATGGCACAATAGTATATTATTATACGAGTTTAATTAGTGTTGTATGGAACGAGTATTATAATAGGTCTTATTAAACAACTATTTTTTTAACTTTGGTTTATTTCTATAAAAATCTCAATATTAAAAAAATTATTATTATTATTATTATTATGTTCAACACTCCCTATCCCAGAAGCACAGTAATTTTGCTGGATTAAAAAATCATTACCATCTTTGACAAGTAATGATAATGACAATATTATTTTTTTAATAATATAAAAATTGTTGAAAAACAGGCTATCAATTTCAATTAGTTTAAAAACCAATATAAGAATTAAATTAAAAACAAACACCACAAACTATATTTTAATCTAAATAAAATATATGTTTGCTTTTTGAAAAAACATCTTTCCAAGCATCTGCGATCACATTATTAAAATTGCTGGGTTTGATATTTAAAAACATTCGAACAATATGACAGGAACATAATAATGCTACTTTTTGTGTTAAAAGTAAATTTTGCACCATTCTTAAATTCCAAAGATCCAATTTTTTAATAAGTCATTACACAAAAGTTTTTAGAACAATTTGTTGAAACAAACCAAAAAATAATATTGATTTAAATAATGACCAACGCAAAACGTTTTGAAATGTCAGAATTAAAAGTAAAATGTCTTCTCAGACCACCCCATAAGAGATTGCCATGTTATAATTAAAATAAAAAAGATCAATCTCCTGTGCGTTCTGCTTGTCAAAAACCACTTTAGATATTTCTCCCCCAATAAACTTATATTTAGACGGAAATATAGCCAAAAATAAACCTTTCTTTGCTGCTAAAATTATTCCATTGATACGTTTATGTTAAAATTCACTAAACGTGATATGCCTAGCAAGTAAATAGAAAAAGTTACGCTTAGTAATAATTTACTTTTAGCAATTTTACAATTTTGTTCAAATTATATTGTTTCTGTTTATCTTAAAGAAAGATCGGTTGACAGCCCGGTGGTAGAAGATAGTGCTTTAAAGCCGTATCATAATATCAAAGTGGGTTAAGAAAAATTGCTGGGTTTCCAGGGCAGGGAGAGTCGAATTTAATAATAATAATAATAATAATAATAAGTTGTCACTTATGGAAAAGAAAAATGTTTGAGGTAAAAACCGGACAAATAGAAAGTTAGGTGTACATTTATTTATGGAGAGCACTGACAACTTTCATTGATTATTTTTATTAGCACAAGGTATCAATCCTAAAAAGGACAAAAAATAAAAAAACGTGAAAAAATGTGAAAGGTTCAGGAAATAATATTAGATTATGTTCAAATGTTTCAGTTATATTTTGTTAATTAATTAATTTATTTTTGTTTTTATAAATATAACGGATGTATTTTTGCATAAAATTCCCATTGCACATAATCGAAACTTTCAATTTCTTGTATCTCACACACTTTGCACATTTTTTTATAACCCATCATATTATTATTATCAAATTTTATGACCTCACCTAATCACTTTAATCCTCAATTATTATCTATTCAAGTTTTTGCATCATTAGAGGAAGAAATAAGTTGCGAAATCAAAATGCTGACGTAGTGTAAATTGTCAGCGAAATCATTACTGCTTCCGTACTGACCTCAAAATTAATTTGTTTATTGTTACACCTTTTTGATTTGATCCAGCGCTGTTTCCTATAAAACAATACATGGGACGTATGGAGGTCATGTAACAAAAGATGCGAAAGTGCGAAAGATGAACATATTTTTACGATTATGTAACACAAAATTATCAATTAATTAAGCGTCAACCACAAAAAGTATCATTGATAAGATTACTATTGTTATTGTGCATTAACAAAAAGTAATTGCAACCAGCTTTTTGAGTATTAGTAAAAGTGTCTAGAACTATTTACTCTAATCAAATTATCAAAAAAATTCCCCCACTTGCCCCTTTTACGTCTGCTTCAATTCAAAGTTTCCACATCCAAAAATGAAAAATGTTGCAACACGAGACTGTGCAGTTTCAAAAATGCGACAGAACTCTGTAATTTTTATTGCTTTTTATCTCTAGTTTTACAATGTACAATTTAATTTAATACTCCTATTCCGGTTTTATTTTTCTTTTTGTCTTTAACACCTTCTTTATTCATTCTTGTCTTTTTCCATCTTTATTTACAAAGTTTTTTACTTAACATTTTGTCTCTTTTTATTCAACTCTTTAATAAACTATCTAACCAATCACTACATTCATTTTGCTTTTTTTTTTAGATCTTTAACATTAACGAATGCGTCGGTCCACTCATTTATGCGTCCTGACTTGAGCATTCGTGCGCATCAAGAAACTTGCTTAAGTCAGAACCCTTAAAGCATCTTAGCTGAAGTCTACATAAGATATTTATTTTATCATAAAAGAAAACAGAACAAGTTGATTCTTGATTATTCTATAGCTGTAGATGCTCTATTTTGATTGGTCAATATTAGATTTTATCAGCAAAATGCGGAAGATTAAATTAAACTGAAAATTTAGATAGAGCAGAGGTTAAAGATTAAAAACTTATTATGTGAACGACCCACTTTAAAACTTTTTTTTAATATAAGATTATCAATTTAGTCATAATACCTACTGGTTGCTATTGCCTATTGTATTTTATATCTATTATTTGTTTAATATATGTCAATTCTATTGAATTATTTATGTTAACCATGAATAATAAATTAATTTAATTAGGTTGATATGATTGGCTTATGGACTAAATTCGATGTATAGTTAATGTTATTTTATGATACGGCTTAAAAAAACGGCTGTTCAAAAAATTTTTTTGGACAGTTATTTTGTTAATTAATACAAAAAAAGTGTATGGTTCATTATTACTATCAACAATCTGTAATTCTATAAGAAGAATTAAAACAAAACGATGTTTTTGCAAAAATTGTTCATTCAAATTTAATTTTCTAAAAAAACCATATAAAACTTAATCGTAAAAAGTAGTTAATAAATAATAAGTTGTATTTACATCAATTTTGCAATTTACTTTGCTCTATTTTTAAATTATCGCAATGCTTAGCAATTTTATCAATTTTTCAAGTGCTTTATATATCGCTGAAAAAGATTACTTGACCTAAAGTAAATCTTTATCTACTTATTGAAACTTATTTTGTCGCAGCATATAAGCCATTTTGATTTTTGACATATTTCAATTTTTTTTTATAAAAGGTACATTTTTCATTTGTGTGAAAATCTATATTTAATGTGCCCCATTTAGAAAATTCATCAAAAACCTAGAGGAAACCAATTAGTAAAAATTGCAATTTAATACCTATTCCTAATAGTTTTGAAAATATTACTGATTTTATGATAATAAAATAGGGTTTTTAGATACAGGTATTAATTTGACATCTGAACCTAACCTCATTTTTAATTTAATGAATCGATAGTTCAACACGTTAATGAGATTAAATCTAAAACACTTGAAAGTACTTGTAGTGTTAAAACAAACCGAAAAAATTTAATTTAAAGAAGAAATAAGGTTTATAACGAATAATCGTTCATCGACGAAACTGGCCCAATAATTCAGCATTCAACTCGGTGGTCGTTACGAAAATAAGATTCCATCACCACAAAAAAATCTGTTTTTGTGAGAAAACCATTTTAAATTCAAAAATAAAAAATTGAGAAATTGAATACTTTTAATTAACATTTGAAGCAATTGTTTTAAAAATTATGGTCGGTTCACAAAAACTCATAGCCATGGCCAACTATGAAAAAGTGATCAAAGAAAAACTGTCATATGAGAGAAAAAGAGAGTGATAGTAGCTGTTCGATATACAAAAAAAGGGAAATATCCGATAAATAAAACAAGATTGCGTGATGAAACAATAGAGCAAATAAACGTACCGTAAAGAAATGAAGAAAGTGAGAAAAAGTGAAAAGAATAATAGGGAAAAAAGCAACTAAACATAAAAAAATCTCCACAAGAAATAGCGTCATCGGTTTTCACAACATGCTTAAAAAAATGTTTCAATGTTGTGAAAACAGAGTGGAAAAGAAAATTTAACTAAAGTTGCTAATAAGGTATCTAGACTAAAAAGTCTAGATACCTTATTAGCAAAAAAAAACAATTAAAAAAAATTAAAAAACTGGCAAGATAGAGATAGACCAACATAAAAAAATAGAAAGAAGAAAAAAAAAACCGGCATAATATAGCCAAAATATAATAAGAAGTATGAAAAAGGGATCAAAGAGAAACTGTCATATGAGAGAGAGAGACCATAATAAAAAAAAAAGACAGAGTGGTAGTAGCTGTCAGATATAGAAAAAGAGAAATGTGCTTTAAATAAAAGAAGATTGTGTGAATAAACAATAGAGGATATGCACGTAACCTAAAGAAAGTGAGAAAAAGTATATAATAAAAAAGAAAAATAGTAGAAAAAAAACAACTAAACATAAAAAAACAGCGTCATCTGTCGGTAAAACAGAAAAAAAAGCAAAGTGGTGCAGCAAAGCTGTCTCTTAATGCACTATATTCGTCCAATGTGTGCTAGCATCCATGATGTATTATTCGAATTTTCTCAAAAATCTACCGAAATAAAGAAATTTTTGGCGCTAGATATCAATAAAAAATACAGAAAAAATAAAAAAAAGAAAGACAAGAATAAAACAACTATAATAGAAATAATTCTAACAAAAGAGAAACAACTAATCTGAGTAAGATACGTCTAGAAAATGAAGCAAAGAGGATATGAAAAATAGATGAACAAGTTCCATGACAAGGAAAATAAATCATAATAAGCATTTCGGGGATTCCCCATTGGAGCACCAAACAGAAGCTCATAGATCTGAAAATTAAAGCTCTACAACGAGATAGCTTTTCGAATAAATGATAACGAACCAATTTTGGTATAAAACAAAAAAAGATTTACAGATGTGCCACCACTAGAGATAAAAAACTCGCAGTTCGGGGAATCACCTACTAGAAGAAAGACATAAATTAGCCCTTTAAACAAAAAAATTAAACCATGAGCATGTACCCCCAATCCACTTCCGCCAGTACAAGTAAATGCAATTAATTAAATTAGACTAATAAGTGGGTAAGGGGTTATTGTACGATGCATTTAGAGCAAGTAGTTACAGTACAACGAACCAAACTATGCAATTAGTATTAATGTGTATAAAAAATATGTCAATAGAATAAGTAAATTTAAAGACTAAAAACCTAACGGTAATCTATCTGATGGGATATGTGGGGCGCACCTTTCATGATTTATTTTTCAAATTACCAATTGGCTGGCCCAAGTCCAAATAAACAAATTACCCATTAAAAAAAATCTATTTTAATAGCGATTGTCTGCGATTAAAGGTGGAATAGCATAATTAGCTGATAATACTTTGACTACGTATTGTACGTGTTCTCTTACAATTCGCTTCTTTTTTCTTTGAATGTGATCAATGTAACTGCAAAAATACCTACTATTTGCTCTCGAACGTTATTATGGAACTCCTGTTCTTCAATATTCGTCTCTTCTTCTTCATCGTACTCGTCCATTTCTTCACCTATTCGTTAAATGGGCCCTTTTGAGCACCTCAAAATCACTCATTTTCACACCACTTTATTTCCTCATTTTTACAGAAATATCGCAAAATTAGGACTGAACAGTTTTGATATTATGGCACAAATGTTATAAAATTGCTACAAATTTTGATTTTAAACTGATCAAACTCTAATCTTGACGTTTAACGTGCGACTGATAAAATAAACAGATTGAATTGAATATAATTTTGTATTTAGAAGAACGCCACTGAGCGGTCATACATCTGTCATAACTGTCAAATTAATGTTAGCAATGCCGATTCTTTTATTAATGATTATAATAAATGATCTCATGTTTATGCACAATTTCTTTAATTAATTTAATTATATTTTTTAATTAATTAAAAACCTTGTTTATAGCAGAAATTATTTTTGTTTTTATTACTATTCGGCAAAGTCGAACGAGTGCGACACCTAGCGCTGCAAATATAAACTAATTAAGTATAGCAAAAAAAAAATTTTTCAATTAACCGAAAAGTGCTGTTTTCGCGAAAAAATACACTAGAGCGCTGTTAAAAAATATCAAACAAAATTTTTTTTTTTGGTTTTATATTAACAAGTTAATTCAAACGTAATTATTTTGTGCTCTAGGTGACTAATAACTAATTTAAAAATGCATTTTACTGAGTAGTTGTGTATTTGACTACAAAGTTATATTATTTAGAAAACTAGCATAAGTATTCTAAATTTGTAAATTATTAAAAATTTTGGTTAAATTTTTAGGGGAGCAATAGTGCATTTTAAGTAGTTTTTATTTGATTTTTTTGTATTGGTTTGTTATATAACCATCATAATAAAATCTTCCGCTAAACTAAATCATAGTTGGCGTATCTTATACATAGCTTTGTCTTCAATTCTTCATATTAATTTTATTTTAATTTTTTTATTCTGTGGGCTCGGGTGATGTGTTTCTTTTTGAAAAATTAGAAAAAGGTAATAAACTATTTCAAACAAAGTGAAATAAAAAAGCCTAATGGAAGAATAACAAAAAAATAGCCGAATAAGTGAGTTTTCCAATTTATCAATTCTTCACAAACATTTTTATATTTGTCACAGTTTTCATTAATAATATTACAGAAGTTTTCTGAATATTTGTTTAAAAACATTCAAACAGTTATCTAATTTATAGCTTAAGGTGTAATTTTTATTTCAGAATTTAAGGAAAAGTTGAAAACACAAAAATAAGTTTATTTTTAATTTAAGTTAAGTTATTTAGCCGAGAAAATCAAGCAAGCAGTCTTGAAAGTTACATTCTATTTATATACCAAGCGATCTTTTAAATTTATAAATAAAGTAAGCGTCTTACAATCAATACGATCTATTATAATCACTTTTCCTGGCAGTTGATTGAAGATGTTTAAAAATTGCTCTGAATTATTCCAATTTCTATTAATTTTTTTTTTGATTATAGCGTAAAATATAATTATTGTTGAATGTTTTTTACAACTTTTTGATTTATTATTATGTAAACTTAGTATTTTGAGAGTTTTGTAAAGTTAGCAATTGAACAACTATCTATTTATTCTAAATATTTATTAAAAAAATTAGAGCTTTTCCGCGGTTTTTTTTTATAATTTTTAAAAATTATAAAAAGTATCAATACAACCTAAGTGAATTTAAATTTTATTGGGTCTTTTACAAGTTCTCATTAATTTAAGATAACCCAATATGTTATTTTTAAAAACTACTGTACGTCTATGGTTGAAAAACGTCAAAGTCATTATCTAAATGTCAAATGTCAATAATTTTCGGACAATAACCTTATTTTTTTTGCGAACTATTTATTTTTAGTCATCGTTTTTGTGATAATACGGGGGGAGAAATTTTTCTAGAATTTCATGTGTTGATTTGAAAATGTCGTCTCAATACGCTTTACGAGTGAAAACCAAGTCTGGTCCTCAGGTAGTAAAAAACTTGGGCCCCACCAGCACTATTAAGGACTTAAAGGCTACACTATCTGCAATATCAAATATTCTTGAAAATAGGCTACGCGTTTTATCTGGCTTTCCTCCAAAGGCATTCGATTTAAGCCAGGAGGATAAAAGTTTGAAGGACACTGGATTAAATTCGGGAGATACGTTAATTTTAGAAGAAAAAACGATATCAGCAGCTGCGCCAAGTGAAGAGAAGCCGTCGATGAAGGAAAACACTTCGGATAATATTGATAAATTAGAATATCCTGGAATTTTAATGAAAAAAGTGGTTCCCGCTGATAATTCTTGTCTTTTTAGTAGTGTTCATTTTGCTTTAAATGGAACATTAGATGGTAGTAGTACAACAGCCCCAATGCTACGACAAATGATTGCAGGGGTTATAGCTGCTGATCCTGGATCTTATTCGGAAGCAGTTTTAGGAAAACCAAATTCAGAATATTGTGCGTGGATACAGAACGATAAATCTTGGGGAGGTGCGATTGAAGTGTCAATTTTATCACAATATCAAGGGGTGGAAATTGTTGTTGTAGATACTATTAATGCTATTATTAATAGGTTTGGAGAAGATCAACAGTATGGATCACGAATTCTGCTGTTATATGATGGAATACATTACGATCCTCTTTATCTGGATCCCATGGATGTAAGAAAAATTAATATTTACTCTCCTTTTATCAATTAGTTTAATAAATACTATTATTTTCATCATTATGGCGGGCTTTATATACTTCAAGTGCTATATTTTTTACTGACAGTTTATTAATTAATTTTGCACTTTTTTTGATAATCGAAATGTGATAAGCAATGCAAAATGGCGGGCGTTATTTTGTATTAAGCTTGATTTAACTTTGGGCTATCGCTTCTTTTGCTTACTGTTTATATTGCGGAAATATCTGATAAACAAAGTGACATTTATAAGTCTTGGAGATTTCTTTTGCTTATTGTTAAATATTGTGTCTCGTTCTGCTGTTTATCGTGTGATTAATAAAATAATTTTTTTTCCAGGATAGCAAAATTCAAACAATTTTTCCTACAGATGATGATACAATTTTAGAGCAAGCTCAAACTTTAGCTGAAGAGGCGAATTCAAGCAGACAATTTACAAATGTTGATAAATTTACGTTAAAGTGTATGACCTGTAATATTTATTTAACAGGCCATTTGCAAGCGAATGAACATGCACAAAAGACTGGGCATGCAAATTTCGGCGAAGTATAGCATGACTTTGAACTAATTTATGTCATTTATCATCATGTCTTGGTTAGCTTGTGAAATTATTAAGTTTTTTTTTATGTTTATGATTTAGATGTTATTCTAATAACTTATTTGTATAATTTTTAATGGAGGTGCAAGCTTTTGCAAGTCAAAATCGTGATCTAATAATATAATTAGTAGTCTTTTTTATATATTCTGTTATATAACTGTTTCAACTGCTTTTCTAGTCGTGGTTTGATTTTTTTTTATTGTTTAGAACAAAATCGGCTGTTATTAGAGATTAGAGTACCATCTATAGCTATAAAGCAACGGAAATAATTGATATAAAACGAATTATTATATTAAACATAATGCTAAGCATTTAATAAAATTGTTTGTTAAGCCATGACTGGATGATGATAGTTTTCTGATCAGAATAATTAAATTAGTGCTTTCAATAAAGTAATAATTTATATTTTGTGTTTGTTTTTTTTATTATGATCGGTCTCATGGCAAAAAATGGCTCCATTTTTGTAAGCTACAGAAATACATAATTGATTCTTGTATTAAATAAATATTTGTGGTATTTTTTGGAGGAGATAAATAAATAAATGTAAAATAACCTAGTAGAAGCAAAACAACGTTAAGTGACACCACTAGGCGTAAAAATGTGGAAAACTAATACCCTGTATAAAAATCAGTTAATAAATAAAATATTAATAATTGACATGTGACAAGTATACTATAAGAACCTTTAATTTTTACTTAAATGAGAATTGGTAAAAAATTAGTAAACAATATGAATAAAAATCTATGAGAAATCACTATAAAAAAAGGTATTTTACCGCTAAAGGATATTATTTGTAAAGATCTCAAGTGATATATATATATTATCGTTTTATAGTATAAAATTATTTTTATATATTTTTTTGTTGACATTTTTGTTTCATTTTAGAGTGTAATTTTTTTTATGTGTGTTACCCCAAAACTTTTAACTTGGTGAACCAATTTTGTTTTTTTTTTTTAATTTAAATTTAAAAAATGATGCATTTCATGTGGTCCCACATAATCGGAAGAGTAGTTTTTAAGTTATTCTTATTAATGCTACTGTCAACTGATTATAATGTAATTGAACAAATTTAAAATTTGAAAAAAAAACGACTATTAAATCTTATAAAAAATATGACAAAAATAAATCGAATATTTTAGGTGTGTGGACGGATTTTTTTAAAAAAAGAGAAAAGTATATTTTGTTTGAATATATTGGCAATAAATTCTAAACAAAGCTGTTAAATTTGGTTATATAAAAAATAACGTAATTTAAGCAAGCCATGGAATTCATCTGTTTTTGTAACATTACTTTGGCCGTAGTCAAAAGTCACTTGTGCTGGCTTGACAGTGACGCATATTAATAAAAATTCTCATTTGAATCAGAATATTAAATATTTTTTATATTTTGTTTTTAGCTCTGTTCAAAACTCATTTTAAGTGTCAAGCGCGTTGTTTCAATATTTTAATTTCTAATTCGACGTTTAAGGTGGCTATGGTAAACGTTGTGAAAACAAATGAATTCTATGTTTTTCATGACTTGCTTAAATTAAGTTTGTTTTTAATAAAATACACTTACGTAATGTATACATTTGTATGATAAGTTTTAGCTAGTATTAATTTAAATTTTAATTATTTTATAAAATAATGTTTTTACACAAAAAAAGTATTTAGAATTTGGTGTTCTCACATGAATTTATTGTTGTAAAATGATAATAAATTAAAATTTATTAATTATTTTGATTAAGTAGGTTCAGTTGATGATTATAAATAAGAAGATTATTTTTCTTTCCTAGTTATTTTGCAATCTTTCTTATTATTACTTAAAATCGTGTTTTCTTTAGGACAACATGTCTATAGTCGATAAAGTAGCTTTAATTACTGGAGGTGTAAGTGGAATTGGCTTAAGTTTAGCTAAAGAACTACTGAAAAATGAAGCAAAGGTATTTTAGTGATGAAAAATTATTAATTTTAATTTTTTAGCAAAATATGCTAAAAAAATGTTCTTCTTTGCTTTATAATATGATGGCGAGTAGAGATTGTCGCTAACTTTCACGAGTGTTTACAACTTTTTACAGTATTCTTTGTTTTTTTTGTGTTTTTATATCATAGGATATAAAATTTATTTACCTCAAGTAGCATTTATTTTTTTGTGGTTTTATTTTTTAAAGGCTGTAGCGTTGGTCGATATAAATGACAATCTTGGAGAACAAGTCTTGGAAGATATCTGCTACAACTTTGGTAAAAACCGAGCTATTTTTATTAAAGCTGACGTTAGTAAAGATAAAGAGCTCGAAGATGCTTTTGTAAAAACAGTAGAAAAGTTCAACCAATTAGATTTGGTTTTCAACAATGCTGGAATTTGTGATGAGCGAAATTTTCAAAAATTAGTACAAATCAACTTAGGTGCTGTTTTGAGTGGAACATTTTTGGCAATGACTAAATACTTACCTAAATATAAAAAAGGGAGCGAAGGAATTATTGTTAATATGGCTTCAATTTCTGGATTAGAGCCTATACCATTTATTCCTGGCTATTCTGCAAGTAAAAGTGGAGTTGTAAATTTGGGAAGAAGTTTTGGGCATAAAGCGTTCTATGATAAATATCAAGTAAAAGTTTTTACTATTTGTCCTGGAATTGTTGCAACTCCAATGACTTTACGTTTCGATCACAATGTGCAACAATTAGTACTGCTTCCCGATCCTGATAAAGGTGCAGAATATAAGAAAATGTACATGAAGCAGTATGAAACGCAAGTTATTTACTTTAATACTGAACATTTTTGAAATTAATATTTTTAGCCCAGAAAGAATTGCTCAAAAGACTCTTGAAATTATAAAAATGGGAAACTCGGGATCAGTGTGGGAAATCCAAAAAAATCAGCGATTAAAAAAAATAATCTTTTAGTTTATAAATATTTTCTTTGGTTTGGTTTAAAAATAGTTCTGGTGGGGCAATCATAAAAATATACTCAAATGTACACTGTCTTCCATCAGTAAAAATATTGTAGCGATATTTGTTTTTAAAAGTTTATTTATTTTCACCTTTTGTCGGCGCGCGTGCTACGCCATTAGACGTAGCTTCTCTCATTGGTTGAAATAATTTATTTCAACTTTGTTCTTTTTTCTCAAAACTTCCTTTATGTGAGATAACAAAGTTGTTATACTTCGTCTAGACAATTAAAAGAGCTTTCAGAATTAAGAAAAAAAATATCGATGACGTCATAACTCTAAAACAGATAACCGCTTGAAATTTTATTTGGCAAAAATATATGTGTTTTTATAAATAAAAATTGAAATGTCCAAGATGTGTTTGAAAAAAATTTGTATAATTTTCAATGAATTTTTTCCATACTTATGACGCGCACTGTATAAATTTGTGATTCGAAAAAAGGTTCAAATACTTTTTTATTATTATTGATAAAAATGCGTAATTATTATAATAACAAATTTTCCAAAAAAAAACTTTTTTTTTTAGTTTTTGGATCACTCTAGTGGACATGTATAAAGAAAAATACTGGTTGAATTGAAATTTTTCGTTTTTCTGTCGGTTGAAAAGAAAACAACAATATACGAAATAAATTTTATTACAGCTTTTTACAAAAATTTAAAAATAAACATGTCAAAAGTATTAATAACGTCATAGAACAGTTTATATTTTTTGTAAAAATAAAACACGGAGTTACAAATACTAAATTGAAATGTAAAATTTTAATTATTATTATTATGTTATTGTTTTATTATTTCACTGATTTCCACACCACCTTAAAGAGGTACAGTAATTGGTGCGTTTTTTTATAGTGGTGTCCCCAGTAGGCCTAATCCACTGTTGAAATAAAAGAAAGCCTTAAATAATGCAACACCAAACAAATGTTTGTTGCAATCTCACAATCTGTTTTCTCCCCTCAGAAAACGATACCAGCCACCTAACAACTACAGAACCTAAAAATAAACGCTGTTTGCTTAGATCTCACATCCGTTTTCTCCCCACAGAAAACGACACCAGTCATTAGTGCGCATTTTAAAATCTGACCGTTTCCGCATTTTTATAGATAAATCATCGCTACACATAATCACAAATCGTCAATAAAAATTTAAAAAAAACATCTAATACCAAAAACAACTTTATTTACAATAATCAGTTAAAAACGTTTATTTGGTTAAAATAGTTTGTTACTCATGGTTTGGGCACGTATAGACGATATCATGTCATAAAGATTTCTCTTGGAAAATGTTCTGGATTTGACACTTTAAAAAAAATTCTATAATTGGATACCCATCATACTAAAACCAAATAATATTAATATACAAGTTTTTAAATAGTTGGATCTTTTATTTTTTTGTTTCTATTTTCTTTTTGTATCTGGAGTCCTTTCCCATATTATTCGTTGCCGCCCATCTTCTATGTGAACATTTATCATTGATATTTTTGTTTTCACTTTTAATTAGTTTGGTTTTTCTACAGCTAATTTTTACATGTAATTACGCGTTTTCAATATGTGCAAACAAAAACTCATTTGTTTTTTACCCGACTTTAAAAAAAAAAGTTTCTCAAGTATAATATATATTTTTTTATGTGTGTTCCTGGATACGATTGTTATTTGTAAACCGATTTTAATAATTTTTTTTTTGATGGAAAGAAGATATCTCGAGGGTGGTACTATGATAAAGAATTTGAGATTTGATAATGGCATCATAAAGAAATAAAAAAAAACGTCAAAAATATAGTGCGTTTGTCAAATGTTAATCGATTTTGATAATTCTTTTTTTGTTAGAAAAGAGATATCTCAAAGGTGGTAACGATAATAAGAAAATTGAGATGTGATAATGGCATTTTAAAAAAATCAAGAGTAACCTTCGAAAATTGTAGTGGAAAAGAAATACATAAACAGCAAAAAGCATCAAATCTACATTAATTACCCCACAATGCTGACCCCCCTAACATGACCTCACATATGTATGTACAAGACATATTCACAGAGAGACCATGCCGATTCCTTCTTGCCGCAGCAAGAAACAATCGTTATAAGAAACACTATTATACCTAACTCCTTAACGACTCTTAACGGGCTTTGCACACCCGGATTACCAAGGGTCAGAGTTTGATACGCTCCTCAATGAGGATTATCGTGCACTTACGCGGAGTCAAACAAAGTTAAAGGTGATAAATATACATTTAACACTAATCACTGCAAATGTTTCCATTAATAAAAAGAAAAACAATGGACGGCAAAATTGATTCGATTTCTAAATATTTTTTTACAAAACATTATCTATGTCTGAACACAATTTAATAACGCTAAAACAAACTCTATTTATTTCTTATTGAATCTATGACAGTATTTTGACAATAACAAATATTTTTTGGTTTGAAGTTGGAAGTATGAAGTTTGGAACTACACTAGATAACACTTTTGAAAAGAACTGTACGACAAAAAAAAATGATAACAAAGAATAAAACCATTGGTTTTTATTAGTATATCTAAGAAAAAAATTAAATATCTAATCAAGCAAATAATTTCAATATATAAACACTGACTGAAAACAAGAAAACATACTTAATTGATTATCTGAAAGTATCTTAAAAGTTTTATGCAGATTATTACTAGGTTTTTATGAGGCGACTACTTTTAAAACAATCCTTTTCAAACAAAACAAAAATTATTAAAATCGGTCCATAAATAAACTGGCATATAATTGCTGACTGACTCACTCTGTATATTGAAATAATGGACATTATCCTTATGGATAAAATGAAGAAGCAAAATAGCATGCACTGCACTTTACAATAATAAATAATTATCACAAACACGAGAATTTAATTAATGCATTTCTTATTTTATTATCACACACAACAATAAATCGTGGATAAATCAAAAAAAACTTTGCGGCACTTTTGTGGTAAGATTCCGCTATAAATTTGAAGATGGCTAAATTTTTATGAAACTATCTTTTAAAAACAAAAGCAATTTTTAAATCGGAATAAAAACAAAGAAGCTTGACTTTTATGTTTATAAAAAATATAAAATCTCATTGTTTTGAAGTGAAACTACAAGAAAATGATAAGAAATAGAACAAAAGTTTAGGTTTTTATATGAAAAATAAATTAAACAAATTATTTTATTATATACTGATTGAAGAGAAAAATGCAACATTTATTCTATTTTCCTAAATTTTTCGCAAAATTTTACCTAAGACCCTTGTCATCTTATTGCTAAATTCTTAAGGAACCATTTTTAAAATACCTTTTCTTAAACAAAGGAACAATTATTTAACGCAATTTATAAACAAAGACGTTATGGACAAGTATTTATAAAAAAATATAGAAAAAAAAATTTTTTAGATGGTTATGAAACTACAAAGAAGCTGAGATAAGACAATAAAACAAAAGTTTGGGTTCGGATAAGAAAAACTGGCGATTTAATGCAGCTAATAATTTCAATATATTATACTGCTTGAAAAGAAAAATACATTGATTCAATTTTACAAACAGAAATAAAAAAGATGAGAAAAATGTTGCACTTTTGTGGCGAGATTCGGCTAAGATTTTTGTCAGATGGAACCACTTTTCAATCTGAATGGTAAAATGAAGAATCAAAAAGGCATGATTATAACAAATAAAACCAAAATTATTGGATTTTATAGGAAAAAAATCTGATAAATTATCAATTCTAATCAAGCATATAATTTCAATTTAGGTACTGATTCATAAAAAGAATACAAACTTATTTGATTTTCTTTAAAATCTTATGCAGATTATTACCAATTGTGTTTAAGAACATTCGTAAAACCTTTTTTTCTTCAAACAATATTAAAAGTTATTCGATCTATAAACTGGTATAGCATTGCAAACTGACTCACTCTGTATATTAAAATACTAGATGGAAGTAAAACAGCATCCGTATAATTAATATACATATTTTTTATTTTATTATCACACACAACCGTCGCGAAAGGCACGAAGTCTTGAACTAAACTAACGTAGGCTGTTCTTTTGGAAACAAAAGAAAAGCATTACATAAAACTGCAAAAAAGTTGATAAGAAATAAAACAAAAGAATGTTTTTTTTTTAAATTGATAAATTATATAATCAAGCAAATAATTTCAATCTGCATATACCGAGATTGAAAGGAAAAAACCTAAAATAAATTATTAAATGTAAAAATATAAAATAATTAACTATTATTGTAAACAGAAAACGTAATTGTTTACTGTAATTGAATCGTTTATAAACAAATCCATTCCAATACCAAAATTAATTAATTACATTTTGCTAAAAAAGGATGCGGTTCTCATTTTTTATTATCATTAAATAACAAATACTATTGTATAAATAGTATTTTTTCAAAGTTATCTTTTTTTTCTAATAAAGTCAACACTAAATTCGGCTTTTAAAAACATGGAGGCCCTTTTAAATATCTTTAATCATTGTTAATTTACAACTTTATTTCTTAGATTATTAAATACAACGCAAAAAAATTACAAATATTTTTTTTGTGGAACAGTTCTTTGAAATTAAAAAATTAAAATTATAAGCCGTATCTCTAACTTTTCTTTTAAACTGCACAAAAAAAAAGAACTTTGTAGATAATAACAAAAGCCTTTCAACATTTTTTGTAAGCCTATTATGTTAAGTTTCTAAATTATTCTAAATCTTAAGTTTTAAGATTTAGAATAACATTTTTTTTAAACGTTGGTAGGTTGAAAGTTTGAATCTCAATTTTCGAAACAATCCCGTCGCCGCCATCTTGATTTAATGTTCATTTTTTTTGTTTTTAAAATAACTAGTTAATTTACAATTTTAGAGCAAAAAAGCTGATATCCAAAGTTGTTAGAAATTTAATTTTCTACAAATTTTGGTCATTATCATTTTTACGCTACAATCAATATTCGCAGAGTTATACTATGTTTATATTTATAGAAAAAAAATGTAATAGATGGAATTTTATTTTCTTCAACTTTGGTGTCGCACTTTTTTTACTCCACGATTAATATTTTCGGACTCATACTCAAATCGGAAGTGAATTTCTTTTATTTTTTATATATTTTGTTTATTACGTAGCGTATTGACAAAAAATTCTATAAAAAGCTTCATAAAAGCTTGAAAAACTCTGCAAATATTAATCCTAGCGTAGAAATTATAATGACTAATTGGCTAGTTGAATCAATCCAATTTAGCTCTAAAGTTGTAAATTAACGAGTTATTCCAGAAAAACCAAAAAAAATATCTTTTAAACAAAATGGCGGCGAGATTGTTCCGAAAATCAAAGGATAAAAATTGCGGCTCCAATTTTTTTATTTTAATGTATATCTCGACTGGACTATAAAACAATTTTGTAGTTGTATATAGCAATTAATACAGCATTATAATAAAATTAAAAAAACAATGGGCGCTTATTGAAAAAAAGTAGGGTTTGTCCATTTATATAAATATTTTTTAAAAATAAATTTTGGAACGTAAATTTATTCCGATAAGTTTGCATCAAGTTAATAGCAAAATTGAAAAAAAATTCCAGATAAAAAAGAGAAAAATACAGCTTAATACAAAAGACTTGGCAAAAAAATAAATAATAATTGGACTAAGCGAAAAAATTATTAAAACCGAATGGAAAAACGATAAAATAGAAATTAGAAACAATATACAAAGCAACAAAAATAAAGACAACCGTGAAGAAGAAGAAAGGAAAATTGGTTAATAATAGGAGATTTCAATGCAAGAATAAGAAACAAAACAAAATAACAAGGTGAAATTAAGAGAAAAAAAGAAAGCTAAGATATACAGGGAGATATAATGATAAAAAAAATGTAAGTGGCATTAAATAAAACAAAAAAAAGCGATTAGAATGCGATGTATTTAATTTTTAAAACACAGCAGAGAAGTACTTTTTTCTAGTTATTTAAATCTTCATATTTTCTCTAGATGGAAAAACAACTTGATATTCAGATTTACTTTCTTCTACTATCCAAATTGATCCATTTGGCGCTTTATTGATAATTTCGACATATTTTTGAGCTAAAAATTCCGCACTGTAATTGAACAAATTATTAAAAAATAAATAAATAAACTTTTTGACAGTTTCTTACGTTTGCCAAATAATATTCTGACTCAAAAGTTTGGGTACATGAATTTCTGGAAGCAAATATTGTTTGGGAGAGAAATTGGCAAGACTGGTTTTGGTGTATCCTGGACATATTGTTATGACTTTTGTTTTGTATTTGGTGTAGTAATCTTCTGTTCCTAAGGTCTCTCCAAGAGTTATAACTGCACGCTTACAAACACTATAAATTGGTACTATATCTGTGGGATCTGTACCCCTAATAGAGGAAGTATTGACAATAATTCCCTCAAATCCCGATTTGAATTTAGGGAGGTATTCTTGCATTGCTAAGTAAGTGCTGCGTATTGTAGCTCGCAATAGTACGTCGAAACTTGCTTCCCAATTAACTTCATCCACAAAACCAGCATTATTGATGACAATATCTAAATTTTGAAAAACTTCTATAGTTTTTTCAAAAGCTTTTACTAATTCGCCATTTTTGGTCACATCAGTTTGGAGAAATAATATTCTATCGTTTTCTAAATTTTCAATATCTTTATTTGTAGAAATGTCTATTATTGCAACACCCTAAAGATTTTTGTGATTTTTTTTATGGAAAAAACAAAAGCTACTTACTCGAACGCCATGGTCAAGAAGTTTTTTGACTATTTCTAGACCAATTCCATTTGCACCTCCTGTCACAAATGCTACCTTTCCAAGTAGCGACATTTTACTGATTTACAAACAAATTAAGTCTATTGTTTTCTAAAAGTGTCAAAGGTTAGCCTGTCATTATGGTTCTTTTTTTTATTTTTAATCTAGAGTGCTTCATTGTTTTCCTCTCTATCCTACACATCCCACACATTGTCTTATTTCACTCTAATCTGTTTTTTCGTTTTCTTAATATCAATTGCTGTTCTTTTCTCATTTTCTTTAGTTATTTTGTCAATTCTTTTGCTATATTTTTTTCTCGTCTATCTGTATCATTGTTCTTTTTCTTAAATATTTATCTATTAAACTATGTCTTTCCCTCAATTTTGTTATGCTTCATATTTTTTGTTTTATCTTTTTTTTCCTCACTTTGTTGTTATTTCGCTTTTTTAAGTCTTTTGTTTTGTCTATGGTAACTGTGTGTATCATTTTTTAATATATAAGAACAGCGACAACAAAAACTCATGTTTTTTATGTGTGTTACCTCATAACTTTTTTCAGGGCAAACCGATTTTGATAATTCTTCTTTTATTTGGAAGCTGGTGCTTTCCAATTGGTCCCATTTAAATTTAATCAAGATCTGTTTAGTAGTTTTTAAGTTATATTTTAAATTGCCTTCAAAATAATTAAATATTTGTTTATTAAGCAATTTGAGCCAATTAAATAAATAAATAATTGGGTAATTATAATAAAGTCGATTTATTCTAAATTTTTAATTTGTTTAATTATTTTATATCTTTTTCTCGTCTATCTGTATTTTGTTTGACTTGTAGTTTTTGTTTTATCTTTTTTTTTTCTAATTTTATTTTTTTTTCAACACACGCCGCTTTTTTTTTTGGTCTCCTTTTTTTCCTTTTCTGCTGGCTACCTATATACCGTGTTTTACCTAAGAGTACGAGCCTGACTAATTTTGTCGATGTGAAATTGTGTTCAAACAGCGGAAAAGTGAATCTTGGCACCAACTGGGTTGTATTCCGATTTTGACAAATACAGTGTATTTTTTGCTAATACTGTCAAAAGTTAGTTAGCTTTAGATTATGATTCTTGTGTCTCATATATATATTTTTATTTTTCAATTGCTAAGTGCCTAAGTGTATTTTTATTTATCCTACACATTTCACACATGGTCTTATTTCACTCTAACCAGTAATTTTTTTCTTTTTAATCTTAATTGCTGTGTTTTTTCTTATTTTTAAGTTTTTTTTTTAAATATTTATTTTTATTCTCTTTCTTTCTTTCTTTCAATTTTTCTTGATTTTTGTTTTGTTTAATATTTCTGTTATTTCTTTTTCAATACTCACGCAGTATTTTTTAGTTTTTCTTTACCTTCACACTTTATCGCTTTTTTTCTCTCTAATTTTTCATCATGATTCTTCTTTTTTTTCTTCTTTGTTTATTACCTACGCACAGTGCATTACCTAAGACTACTAACCTGACAAAGTTTTGTCTATGGTAACAGTGTGTATCATATTTTAGGCATTTTTGAAATTTTCTGACAGTTTTGACGTTTTTACTGTCGCTTGTCAGTTTAAACTGGTTTTTGCTTTCTGAGTATTAAACTGTGTTCAAACAAAGAAAAAGTGAATTTTGGCACAAGTTGGGTTGTATTCCGATTTTGACAATTACAGTGTACTGTTTGCCAATAGTGGCAATTGTTAGCATTTGATTGTGGTTCTTGTATCGCTGTTGTTTTATTATTTTTAATCAAGTGTTTTTATTGTTTTTTTCTTCTTTCTATCCTACACATCCCACACATTGTCTTATTTCACTCTAATCTGTTTTTTTTTCTTCTTAATATTAATTGCTGTTCTTTTCTTATTTTTTTAGTTATTCTGTCAATTCTTTTGCTATATTTATTTCTCTTCTCTCTGTATCATTGTTTTTTTTTAAATATTTATTTCTTAAATTATTTCTTTTTCTCAATTTGTTTTTGATTTGTATTTTTTGTTTTATTTTTTTTTTGCTCATTGTGTTGTTATTTCATTTTTCAACATTCACGCAGTATTTTTCAGTTTTTCTTTACTCTCTTATCTTGTCTTTATACTTTTTCGCTTGGTTTCTTTCTCTTTCTTTTTTTGATTACTTATACATTGTGTTTTGTCTAAGAGGACAAACTTGACAAAGTTTTGTTTATGGTAGCTTTGTGTATCATTTAGAATTTAACGCTTATTCGAAACCTTTCTGAGATTTTTTGACAGTTTTGACGTTTTTATTGTCGCTTGTCTGTTCAAATTTATTTTTTGAATATTAAATAATGTTCAAACAGCAGAAAAGTAGATCTTGGTACCAGCTGGGCTGTATTTCGATTTGGACAAATAGAGTGGAGTGTTTGCTAATTGTGCTGATTGTTTCTTCTTCTATACTCCACATTCCACACATTGTCTTATTTTATTCTAATCGGTTTTTGCAGTTTTTTAAATTTTTTCAGTTATTTTGTTAAATCTTTTAACCAACTTCAAAAAAAAAGAAGGAGGTTCTCGATTCCACTGTATTTTTTGTGTGTGTGCTACCTCATTATTTTTTTGGACAAATTGATTTTAACGATTTTATTTTTGCTTTTTTGAAAGCTGGTGCTTTCTATTTGGTCCCATTTAAATTTGATAAAGATCTAACCAGTAGTTTTTGAGTTATTCTTATTAATGATTTTTCTAACATATATTTTTGACACTTATTATAAAAGCAAGTGAGAAATTAAAAAAATTGCTTTCAAAATTATTAAATATTAGTTTATAAGCAATTTGAGTCAACAAAATAATAATTAAATAATCGTATTAAAGTCGATTTTTTCTAAATTTTTAATTTGTTTAATTATTTTAGATCTTTTTTTCGTCTTTCTGTATTTTTTTTGTTTTATTTTTTTTTTCTAATTTAATTATTTTCTTTTCAACACTCACGCAGTATTTTTCAGTTTTTTTTTTCTTTCCTTGTTTACTACTTATATACCGTGTTTTACCTAAGAGTACGAGCCTGACTAATTTTGTCTTTGGTAACTCTGTGTATTATTTGGACTTCAACGCGTATTTTAGACATTTCTTAAATTCTCTGACAGTTTTAACGTTTTTATTGTCGCTTGTCAGTTCAAATTTGCTTTTTGAATATTAAATTGCGTTCCAACAGCAAAAAAATGGAAGCACCAGCTGGGTTCTATTCATATTTTGACAAATACGGTGTATTTTTTGCTAATGCTGTCAAAAGCTAGTTAGCACTACATTATGACTCGTGTGTCCCATATATTTTTTTTATTTTTCAATTACTAAGTGCCTTAGTGTGTTTCTCTTTATCCTACACATCTCACACATGGTCTTATTTCACTCTTATCAGTAATTTTTTTCTTTCTTTTTCTTTTTAATCTTAATTGCTGTTTTCTTTCTTATTTTTAAGTTATTTTTTTTAATCTTTTGCTATTTTCCTCGCCTATTTGTATCTTTGTTTTTTTCTTTAAATTTTTATCTCTTATTCTCTTTCTTTCTAACACTAGCACTTTATCGCTTTTTTTCCCACTAGTTTTTCATCATGATTCCTCTTTTTTTCCTTCTTTGTTTACTACCTACGCACCGTGGATTACATAAGACTACGAACCTGTCTCTGGTAACTCTGTGTTTTATATTTTTGGCATTTTTGCAAATTTTCTGACAGTTTTGATGTTTTTATTGTCGCTTGTCAGTTTAAATTAGTTTTTGCTTTCTGAATACTAAACTGTGTTCAAACAACAAAAAAGTGGATTGCGGCATAAGCTGGGTTGTATTCCGATTTTGACAAATACAGTGTACTGTTTGCTAATAGTAGCAAATGTTAGTTAGCATTTGATTATGGTTTTTGTGTCGCTTATTTTTTTTTATTGTTTTTCTCTCTATCTAACACATTTTACACATTGTCTTATTTCACTTTAATCGGTATTTTTTTCTATATATTTTCTTCTTATTTTTAATTACTATAATTTTTCTCATTTTTTTAGTTATTTTGTTAATTTTTTTGGTATATTTTTTTTATCTTTTTTGTTTGTCTATGTGTTTTTTTCATTGTTTTCTTTTCTAAATATTTATTTCTTATTTAATATTATTTAATTACAAATCTCTGGTTTGCCAAATTCTCAAACCAGTTTTTTGAAATTTGTTCCTGACTCTCTTTCTATCTTTCAATTTTTTTAAATATAATTTTTTTCCAGAAATCGTCTTGGAAACAACATTTTCCTGCTTATTTACGCGCAGGAAAATTGAGTTTTCCGGACTAGTACTGTAAAAACTTTACAAGACGCAAAATAAAAAAGATACTCTAGTAACTATAGTTGCCAACAAAATTGACAAACTTGATTTTTGTGAAATTTGTCAAAAAAAATTCTAAAATTTGTAAATTTCGTCTTTTTTTACGATTTCCGGAAAAATTTAATACAAAACACGTCAGTAAAATCTCTTACTTGACTCGGTGCTTTAAAATACTCGGCACAAAGTGCCTCGTATTTCAATTCAGCTGCTCTTCAGTAATGTGAAATTTTCCTGATTTTTATGTAAATAACTATTGTTATATCTTCTTTTTTTTGTTATTATTTCATTTTCAAGACTCACGCATTATTTTTCAGTTTTTCTTTTCTTTCATTTTGTTTTCATACTTTATTCTTATTTTTGAAGTGAAAACTTCTTTAGCGGCGCTGAGCACTTTTTTTTGTATGGGTAAAAACTTTCAAACTCGCGTCAGGGTCACGTGATGCTGATCGAAAAAGCGTAAGATCGAGGGGAAGGGAGGGGAACTAGTATCTCCCACTCTTTCTACCGTGCCTGAGTCATAGATTTATTATAACAAGATACAGCCATGCACTGCGATAGTCCGCCAAGACGTACCATCTATTGCCCTCACTCTCAACTGCATTAGTATTCGATAGCGCTATCTTTTAGAGAGGTTCCTACAAATAGCAAAGCAGAAATCAGTAGACGCAGAGTACGCTACGTCAGCATGACACTAGAATTATTTTGACGTTTCTATTAAAATTTTTCTAATCACATAATTTGAACAGAAAACTTAGTTCAGTCACTTAAAAATTGAAAATAATTATTGTCAAGAAAAATATTTAATAATTTGAAGGTAATTTTATTTATTGAGATTTCAACCTCAACTTTTATTTTCTTCCAGCTTTCTAATGTTTCTCTATTTTCTTAAAGCCTAACTTCAATTTTACAAATTCATAGGAGAGAAGTTTTTTATTTTCATTATTGTGATTGTCACGATGCAGTTGTGGGTTTGTAAGCTGATAAAATATGAAGCGGATAATAAAGTTTACATGGGTCTGACACAACTAAAAGTTGGTGAAATTTTGAAATTGGAATAGAGTTTTTTGATAAAATAATTAAGAATCATTAGCACTGATGAAAAAACCTTTATTTATAAATAATTATTCATTCCAAAATAAAATTGATTTTTAACCTAATTTTCGTATTTTATTAGATTGTGTATGACAAATGTCAATAAGTTGACAGCAAAGCATTGCATCGTTGATTGTCGACTAAAATCGTAGAAATTCGTGTCTGTTTAATCACTATAGACTCGTGTGCGACATACAACAAATATGATGAAAAGGATAAAAAATGTGTTTCATTAAATATAGAAAGAAATGGAGAGATGTACCAATTTCTTTGATATGTTTTTTAAGAACCGAAGTATGTTCAGCATGCATAGCTATATCTAATGTATTAAATCTATGGCCTGAGTGTGCTGCTCTGTTTAGGCGGCACAGGGCGCTTGCGCGAATGACCGTGTGTGTTTATGTACAGCGTCCCACGCGTATCCAAGGATGGTGACAGCTGATTGCTTGACTGTTGTGTAGTAAATACACTGTTGTGTATTCGTAAATGTGAATTCTTTAAATTATGGAAATTGAACAAAGTGAATCTATTAATGAAAAAAGTGATGATGAAGTAGTGAAAGAAAATGAGTAAGTAAGAAAAAAAAATTGGAAAAAGCTTTGATAAATTGCCAATGATTTTAAGTGGAGATTTTAATATAAACTTTGCAGACGATAAAAATCAATCATTAATTGAATTTTTAAATAATGAATTTGGTTTAACTATGTCAAATGATCGCAATTTTAGCACAACGAAATACAAAACTACTATTGATGCGGTCTTTATTAGACACTTAAATAGGTTCAAATCAAAACTGTTTGTTTCTTACTTCAGTTATCATAAACCAATTGTATCAGTTGTAAAAATTTGCGATCATGATTCTGATAATAACGATGGTGTAAAAGTCGTCGAAATTATGGATGGAAGTTGATTTTTGTGAGAGATAAAATTTAATGTAATATATAAATAACGATATAATATTATAAATAACAACATATAAATTGTCATATTTGTGTACGATAGCGCAATAAATAAACATTGTATTCTACCTCATAAATGATAGTACTTTTATACTTATAATTAAACACAACGTTAATATTGAAGTTTTCACTTCTGCCGGCACTCCCGGAGTGCTACCTTTTTTTTTTTTTTCATTCAGTCTCTATTCTTTGTTCTTCTTTTTTTTTCTTTGCTTACTACCTGTTACACCGTGTTTTACCTGATAGTACGAGCTTGACGATCATTTGCCTGCATCAACTCTGGGTAGCATTTGGAATTTAACGGATATTTTAGACATTTTTGATATTTTGTGACAATTTTGACGATTTTGTTGTCGCAAATTGTTTTGAATACTAAATTATGTACTAATGGCACAGATAGCTGTCAAAGTAAATTAAGAAAAACGTGAAGATTTTTTTAAAATAATCAGGGAAAGTATTTATTGTCAAAAATATGCACACACTGTTTTTATTTTATCTAAACTAGAAGATTATTTCTTTTAATGGTTGACTTTTTTGAATTTCCCATACCGATCCTGAATTGCCTTTTTCTATAATTTTGAGAATTTTTTGAGAAATGCTTTCTGGGCTAAAAGAACAATTTTGAAAATGTTTAGTAGAAAGTAGATGATGACTTACGTTTCAGAGTCTGTGTACATTTTCATACATTCTATGGCAAGATCTGGAAGTAGTACAACTCGTTGGAGCTCGTCAGCGGTAAGTGAACCCATAGGAGTTGAAACCTTTCCAGGACATATCGTAAGAACTTTTACTTGATATTTATCATAGAAAGCATTATGCCCAAAACTTCTTCCCAAACTTACAACTCCACTTTTACTGGCAGAATAGCCAGGAAGAAATGGTAAAGGCTCTAATCCAGCAATTGAAGCTGTATTAACAATAATTCCTTCGCTCCCTTTTTTATATTTAGGTAAGTATTTAGTCATTGCCAAAAATGTTCCACTCAAAACAGCACCTAAGTTGATTTGTACTAATTTTTGAAAATTTCGCTCATCACAAATTCCAGCATTGTTGAAAACCAAATCTAATTGGTTGAACGTTTCTACTGTTTTTACAAAAGCATCTTCAAGCTCTTGATCTTTACTAACGTCAGCTTTAATAAAAATAGCTCTGTTTTTACCAAAGCTGTAGCAGATATCCTCCAAGACTTGTTCTCCAAGATTGTCATTTACATCAACCAATGCTACCGCCTTTTGAAAAAATTAAAATACGTGGAATTAAAAATATGAAAAAATTTAATTAAATTTGGTGGGACAATTATAATATTAAGAGAAAAAAGAATAAAAAATGAAAACGAAAAAGATTTGTAAAAAGATTATAAAAAAGCCCTTTTTAGAACACTTGATCTAGTGAAAAAAAAAACGGTTTTAGCAGCATTTTTTCTTAATTTTAAATAGAAAATTAAATTTTTGTTATGTTTTTATGGCAAAATTACCTTTGCTTCATTTTTGAGTAGTTCTTTGGCTAAACCTAGTCCGATTCCACTTGAGCCTCCAGTAACTAAAGCCACTTTTCCCACTATAGACGACATCTTGTCAGCAAAAAGATACAAACTCTTATGTTTAAAATTTTTATTTTATTTAAAAGGAAAGCTTAGATTTTGTTGATTATTAGATATGCAAATAATGCTCATCAACAATAATTAAAATAATAAAGAATATTAATATATACATAATTATATTTTTTAATAAATTATAAATTACAACATTTTTTTATCAAAATAAATCATTTTATAAATAATTAATTGTTACGACAAGGTTGAGTTATTATTGTATTTATAATTAGAATTGTAAATCCATACTAATTATTGACCTAGAGCTAAAGTATAAGGTTGATCTTATTACCAAATTTGCTATTTATTTTATTGTATTTTTAATGATTTAAATTTTAACTAAAATATTTGTACAGGCTATACAATATTAAGAGGAGTTAAGGGCGGCTGTGTTTTTCTGCCAGCAGGTCTTTAGATCGGGTCGTACTAAAACCGGGTAAACATAAAATCGCTGAAGAGAATTTCGTTAATTTGTATATATTAATTATTTATATCGCTTGTATTATTGTTTTTAAGCGCTGTCAAATAAGAAATACATATTTTTATTTTGTTTGAAAATTTTCCGTTTTCCTTTTAAATAATTAAAAACTCACATTCAAAAAATGCCACAAATACATAAATAATCCCGGCATTTATGCACGGTACTGTGCTTAAATGAGAATGACAGTATTGATTGACAGTTGTGAATAATCACGCGCAATACCGGGCGCTAATAAGTAATTAATCAATGTTATTTTCGAAATTGAATAAACCGAGAATGGGATAATATTCGATTAATGTGTGTCTTTACGAAAAATGCAGGCTGAGTAGTTATTTTATCTAATTTTAGTACGAACCGATCGAAGACCTGCTGCCAAAAAAGCACGACCGTCATTGAACCCTGTTAATATTATACACCCGGTATAATGATACTTATTTGATTATTTTTTATCACAAAATGCAAAAATTCAACAATTTACCGAATGCTTAAGGTTTTTTCTTTTTTTTAGAATTTTAATAGACTCATTAAAGAACGCTACGTCATAGGTTTCCTGTGCGGTCATAAGCCAACTTTTTTCTAAAAAATTTTTAGGTTGGTAAAACTGAATTTGACTTTTTACTTGTCTGCCAATAATATTGTGAATTGAAATTTGAAAATGCAGTTTTCGAACAACAAAGTGAAGTGAACAATTAATGGAAAGTATATTTATTTAACCTAAAAAAGTAGGCATCTTATAATAATAATAATAATGAAAACAAAAACAATTTTTGCTATTTCACGGAATTTGGGGGGCGTACATGCAAAGTTTATTTTTGTGTTTGTGATAGGACTGACAAGATTAGGATTTTTGGATAAAACAAAAGAAAAGACAACTAGATGAAATATTCAATTTTAAAATTAAGATATTGCCAACCCACTCCAAAAATCCCTAAATCGATCAAATTAAATTTTTTTTAAACAGCATAAAAAGGGCATGTTACAAAAAACTCGTTTTGTGAAACTTGTTCTTTAATATTCTATTACAGAACTTACAAAATTAATGGAATTGGTTGGCTCTGTGCACGTAACTGATGAGGCTCAGACAATAAAGCCGAAACTATTTTTTCTTTTGAAGATTTTTTTATTAACTAGTTTATTCAGACTGAAGATGGACAAAGCATGCCTGAAAATAAGTATTTGAATAGTGTTAATTTTGCAATTTTTAATGAGAATTAAATTGTTATGAGGTATCCGTGGCTTTACTGTGACGAGTGTAATTTTAAAGTGGCATCAATGTGATTAATGTAATTTTGCTGTTGTATTTTTCGGGGCTTCGGGGGGCGGCGGTTTGCCGCTAAAATTATTGTCTTTTGCGCAGCCTCATCTTTTTGATACAAAATAAAAATCAAAAGTCAATGAATTTACTTACGTCAATTGTGATTTTGAAACAACATTACTGTTATTTACCACTTTTGCACATTTGATTTAATAACTCTATTTTTTGTTTAGATTAAATTATGGCCGGGATAGCGCGCACGCAGTCCCGACTACCAAAAATTCTGCGCCCGAGTTATCCACATTAGGGATAATCGCAGAGGTCAGCCCGACCGAGGTGCAATGGAAGGGCCTCACTCCGGGGGAACCACCTTATTGATCATGGTTGACCCCTACGCCAGGTAAGTATGCTTTTCGCTTCTCTCATAGAGTCTTTTATTTTCAACAGACAGTGTATTAGCGGGGAAAAGTACAAGAAGCGCCATCTAAGCAAAAACTTTATAAGTTCTATACCAACTTTTACAGATAACTTCAATAATTTTAAAAAAATATTTTTTTTATTTGAAAAATTAAATCAAAACTTTTGTTTTGCTGTTTTCTCTCCATTTAAGTGTCTTACAAAAGCAATTGATACTTTCACCGCAATTAAAAGCAGAATTCTCTATGAAGCAAAAGACACATAATATGTATATGTATTTACCTAAAAATAATCTAAATTCTGTGAACGAAATAATGGACGTTTTTCAAAATTGAATCCCATGCAAAAATGTAATTTTACGTTTTCAGAGAATTTAAAGCACATTTGTCATAAATTCACAATAAAAAAAGCTAAATAATGAAACTTCTAATAGGTGTGTCTGTCTTACGTTTTAATCTATGGTTTTAATACGATGTAAAAATTGCTTCGGTAACGATTTATTTACTGATAGGTGGCGCCATGGCAATCTATAATTTTTGTTAAAAAGTTATTATTTATACTTATAGTTAATAGTTAAAAAACGAAACAACAGGACACTAACACTGAAATCAAGAATAAAATTCAAATTTGATTATTTTGTGTCAAATTGACAAATAACGAGTGATATTTGTGTTTTGTTTGATATGTTATGTCAAAATTAACATAAATGGCCACAGCGCCACCTACTGGCAAAAAAATCGTTACCGAAGCTATTTTTAAATTGTGTCGCTACTTTATAAAAAATCAACGAGTTTTGTTTTAATATTGAATTATTTTTGTATAATATCGCACCCCGGCAAGAACAGTGACACAACTCAAAAACACATGCAGTAGTTCAAAAATCGCAAAAAGCAGGAAACTCTTATATTCATATTGAGATTGTCTAAGTTGCTTTTACGTTACAGATAACTATCTTTGTCAGTAAATTCAATTTTATTCTGAAGAATTAATATCGCAACAAGCGAGATATTATAATGTATTTTTTACTGACATAAAGCTGAAAATTTACATTTTTGAGTTGTGTCACTGTTCTCGCCGGGGTGCGATATAGATTATTATAACTAGGGTGCTTCGAAAAGAAAAGAAAAAAGTTGTGAAAATGTGAGAACTAATAATCTGGTCAAAAATTAAATCCGCATACCTACATTCATCACATTGAAGCCACTTTTAATCCGACTGGGAGAAATAATATGAACTTCGCCTTCTTCCAATAATATGTATTTAGTTTTTCTTTGTTGTTTTGGAAAATAAAGGCCTAAATAATAGTCCAGAGTAATGATTTTACGTTCCAAGAAGAAATGATTGTTATTATTTTCAAATAATAAATTGTCTGTCAAATGTTACAAAAGAGCAATGTAATTATAATTAATAATAAATGCAATTAAATAAACTCAACCTGTTTTATTATCCTTTGCAACAAAAATACAAATGCCAAAATACCCTTTTGTGTTTCTGTGCTCCTGATACAAATTTCGAAATTTTCTTTAAAATAAAAATTAAAACCTTATATCCGAATCACAGATACAAGAAAAAGGGTTTTACTGCAAAGTATGCAACTTGTTATACACACCAATGTATTGTTAGTTGCCTAATTTCAAAATTTATATCAGGAGCACCAAAAGACCTCTTTGCGTTTCTGTGATCTTAATACAAAATTTTAAATTTTTATTAATTATTTTTCTAAAAATTTTTAAATTGGAATCAGGAGGACAGAAAAGCAAAAAGGTCTTTTGCGACTAAAAGACCTCTTTGCGTTTCTGTTATCCTAATACCAAGTTTTAAATTTTAATAATAATTTTTCCAAAATTTTTAAAATTTGTATTAGGAGCACAGAAAGACAAAAAGGTCTTTTGCGACTAAAAGACCTCTTTGCGTTTCTGTGATCCCAATACAAAATTTTTAAATTTTTCTTTTGTTTTTTGTAAACTATGCAACTTATTATACACCCTAATGTATTGTTAGTTGCCTAATTTCTAATTTTAGATCAGGAGCACCAAACGACCTCTTTACGTTTCTGTTATCCTAATACAAAATTTTAAATTTTGTATTATTAATTATTTTTCCAAAAATTTTAAATTTGTATCAGGAGCACAGAATAGCAAAAAGGTCTTTTGCGCCTAAAAGACCTCTTTGCGTTTCTGTTATCCTAATACCAAATTTTAAATTTTGTTGATTGTTTTTCCAAAAATTTTAAATTTTGTATCAGGAGCACAGAAAAGCAAAAAGGTCTTTTGCGACTAAAAGATCTCTTTGCTTTTCTGTTATCCTAATACAAAATTTTAAATTTTATTAATTATTTTTCTAAAAATTTTTCAAATTTGTATTAGGAGCGCAGAAAATTAAAAAGGTCTTTTGCGACTAAAAGACCTCTTTGCGTTTCTGTTATCCTAATACAAAATTTTTAATTTTATTATTTATTTTCCCAAAAATTTTAAAATTTGTATCAGGAGCACAGAAAAGCAAAAAGATCTTTTGCGACTAAAAGACCTCTTTGCGTTTCTGTTATCCTAATACAAAATTTTAAATTTTTATTAATTATTTTTCCAAAAATTTTCAAATTTGTATCAGGAGCACAGAAAAGCAAAAAGGTCTTTTGCGACTAAAAGACCTCTTTGCGTTTCTGTTATCCTAATACCAAATTTTAAATTTTTATTAATTATTTTTCTAAAAATTTAAATTTGTATCAGGAGCACAGAAAAGTAAAAAGGTCTTTTGCAACTAAAAGACCTCTTTGCGTTTCTGTGATCCTAATACAAAAAATTTCTTTTCTTTTTAAAAAAATAAAATTTGTATCAGGAGCACAGAATGTTTTGTAAACTATGCAACTTGTTATACACCCTAATGTATTGTTAGTTGCCTAATTTCTAAATTTAATCAGGAGCAACAAAAGACCTCTTTGCGTTTCTGTGATCCTAATACAAAATTTTAAATTTTATTTATCATTTTTCCAAATAATTTTAAATTTGTATCAGGAGCACAGAAAAGCACAAAAGGCCTTTTGCGACTAAAAGACCTCTTTGCGTTTCTGTTATCCTAATACAAAATTTTTAATTTTATTATTTATTTTCCCAAAAATTTTAAAATTTGTATCAGGAGCACAGAAAAGCAAAAAGATCTTTTGCGACTAAAAGACCTCTTTGCGTTTCTGTTATCCTAATACAAAATTTTAAATTTTTATTAATTATTTTTCCAAAAATTTTCAAATTTGTATCAGGAGCACAGAAAAGCAAAAAGGTCTTTTGCGACTAAAAGACCTCTTTGCGTTTCTGTTATCCTAATACCAAATTTTAAATTTTTATTAATTATTTTTCTAAAAATTTAAATTTGTATCAGGAGCACAGAAAAGTAAAAAGGTCTTTTGCAACTAAAAGACCTCTTTGCGTTTCTGTGATCCTAATACAAAAAATTTCTTTTCTTTTTAAAAAAATAAAATTTGTATCAGGAGCACAGAATGTTTTGTAAACTATGCAACTTGTTATACACCCTAATGTATTGTTAGTTGCCTAATTTCTAAATTTAATCAGGAGCAACAAAAGACCTCTTTGCGTTTCTGTGATCCTAATACAAAATTTTAAATTTTATTTATCATTTTTCCAAATAATTTTAAATTTGTATCAGGAGCACAGAAAAGCACAAAAGGCCTTTTGCGACTAAAAGACCTCTTTGCGTTTCTGTTATCCTAATACAAAAATTTTAATTTTTAATAATTATTTTTTAAAAAATTTTTAAATTTGTATCAGGAGCACAGAAAAGCAAAAAGGTCTTTTGCGACTAAAAGACCTCTTTGCGTTTCTGTTATCCTAATACAAAATTTTTAATTTTTAATAATTATTTTTTAAAAAATTTTTAAATTTGTATCAGGAGCACAGAAAAGCAAAAAGGTCTTTTGCGACTAAAAGACCTCTTTGAGTTTCTGTGCTCCTGATACAATTTTTGGTAAATATACAGCAATTTTCGAAATTTTGTATCAGGATCATAAAAAGGCAAAGAGGTCTTCCAAAATCTTTTCGCATTTCTGTGATCCTGATACCTATTTTATAATGTTTCTTATTATAGGAAAAACATATTTTGAGAAAGTACTTACCAAGATTAATACTTAAAATCGAGTCAAAACCATAATTTTTATCGAATTCAAGGATAATAAAACAGGTTGAATTTGTTTAATTGTATTTATTATTAATTATAATTACATTGCTATTTAGTAACATTTGACAGACAATTTATTATTTGAAAACAATAACAAACATCTCTTCTTGGAACGTAAAATCATTACTCTGGACTATTATTTCCTCTAGTCGGATTAAAAGTGGCTTCAATGTGATGAATGTAATTATGCAAAATATGTGAAATTTGTATCTCTAGTAAGCCTTACCAAAATCGACTAAGTTTATGTTATTATATTGTAGCAACCACAAGCTAAACGTCAAAACAAACAGAAAATTACTCTTTTCATCAATTATATGTGGAAAAATGTTCCAAAATTCTTATTAAAATGTAGATTTTAATTATTGTTACACAAAATTATCACATTTTAATTTCAGTCATGTTAAGTGTAGAGAAAAAATTACCAAGATAATCTCGTGGTTACCATGAGAAAGTCTTAAAATCTCAGCGTGTGATTGGTTCATATGAACGTCATGAGATTCTGGCCTTTTTTGGTTTTTGCTGACCCACAAAATAGCACCACCTCCTTTAAAACTTGATGACATTTCTTATTCCGCTGTCCCTGGTTGGCCCTGCCCAAATTGCTAAAACACTCAAAAAAACATGCTAGTTTTCGTAAATCTGTAATACAATAAAAAAAAAAAGATGGCGCTCCTCTTTCTAAAGAATCCTTGCTGAATGATGGAGTTATAGCTGACTTCAAGATTCTCCAAATCTTCTTTTAGTTATATGTACCATGTTTGGCCATCAGCGCGAGAAAAGCCACTAAAGAATAAATATTTTATCATTGAAAAATTTCTTGATCGAAACCGCTAAATTAATAGCTACGCCACTGCTTTCTATGTATGTTTTTTTACAACTATTAATGAAAAACCAATCTTATCTTTAGAATTTTTTTGTCAACGGTGAAGAAATTGTCCCATGTTAAATTATCATTAAAGTGTTTGATATTTAGTTAGTTAATTTAATTACTACTAAAAGTGTTACGTACGTTAGTGTTATTTGTTCTTTGTTTAAAAAAATATAAAAAAGTAACCCAGACTGTCAACAATGGAGAATAGGTGAGTATTATAGGAAAACAGCTTCAAAATCAACCAATTTAACCAATTTTTTTACTTCTTTGAGCATAATGAGGTTTTTTTAAATGAAAAAAACTATTAATTTTGCGTGATCGTCACGCGCCGATACATAACTTGTTTTTTTTTATAAGTATCGGTAGTTCAGTGTTAGAATGCACGCCTGCCATACAGGCGACCCAAGTTCGATTCCCCGCCCAAGCAACATTTTTTTTTTGTCTATTAATTACAATTTTCACTTTTTATTTAAATTATGTTACGTTCAGGTATAAATAGACAATAATACATTTTTTTTTGTCTATTAATTACAGTTTTCACTTTTTATTTAAAATATGTTACGTTCAGTTATAAATAGACAATAATTATTCTTTTCCATGTAAAAAATACTATACTAAACCGTTGATAAAAAATAATGTCTAATAGAAAGTAACGGGTGTTTTTTTGTATTTGGCGTCAAAGATTGCCATGAATGTTTAACTTTATAATTTTATTAATTTGGTATCTGAATCTAATCTAACCTAATTTTTAATTTAGTGAATCGATAGTTCAACACGTTAATGGGAGTAAATTAAAAGCACTTATGTTATAACAAACGAAAAAATAAACTTTAATTAAAAATAAATCATCGACAAATCAAGATCCGTTCACATAGATTCATAAGTATGGCCAACTCTAACGCCAAATTTAAAAAAAAACACCCGTTATTTTCTAAAAAAAAATATTTCTTGACAATTTAAAAATATTAATTTTTGAAGTGAAAACTTCTTTAGACACGTTGGGTACTGCTGCGATGAGAAAAAGCACTGAACTTAATCTGTCACTTTTCTCTTAAATCCGCTGTTTATTTTATATTCTCCTAACATTCATATTTTTCAGAGTACCTTCAAACATGAACTCAATAACAGTTAGACCGAAAAATGGCGCACATTTTTCAGACCATTTAGAGTTCCAAAGAATGATTTTTGGGGACTCTCAGCATGTTGCACGTTCTCCAAGACACTTCAATCCAATAAACTCTAAAATCCATATTTTAAATTTTCCCGTTTGTTTTGCTATTTTGTTAAATTAATACATTTTAAGAATTTTATTTTAGGTTGATTTTTTACTAGGAATTTTTCATTTTTTGGATTTGAGAAGCTTGATAATTACTGCTTCGGTGTGTCGCCATTGGCATGAAGTGGCTTTGAGGCCACTCAGGTCCCTTTTTCAAGATTCGCATAATATGAACGTATGTATAGAGGCGCATATAGCTATCTATCTTCTCTCTTCTCTGTACCATATTGCGCCTGTTCCTTCACTGAATTTCATTTGTTTTTTTGTTATCATTGTCTCATATTGTCTTTTTCTTATCATTTTGCTTCATACTTTCTTACTCCGTTCCATATCCCAGTTTCTTGTGCTGATAGTCACGTAGCTACACGCCACACTTTGAATTGTAAACTATTCTTACCATTGTTGCCCTGTCTCTCTCATTATAAGCCAGAAAAGGCTATATATCAAACTCATATAAAACCATAATAACTAATAAAACTGTCAGATTTCATTGTTTTTCGAGTTTAAACAATTTTCGCCGTTTTGTCGCTACTCCTGTTACATTTCACGTTCTGTCACTTTGACATTAGCTATCTCTCAGTGGCGTCATTCGACAGGTCGCGGTACTAGCGTCATCACTTAATTTTTCTTTTTTCTAGTGTTATAAATACAACGAACAGATCATCGCTTTGGAAGCCTTTACAAAAGTGTGTAGAAATTTGAAAACATTTAGTTATGATTTTCGTCCATTGGAGATGTTCAAGGAACGGTGAGTACACATACAAACCCGGCCATTTTGCTAAATAATATTAATACCGGGTGGTTTTTTAACTTTTTTGGCAAGACGTAATTTTATGCACTCATCGGTAGTTTCCGATCGTTCCCAATGCACAGAAAAATAATTTTCCTACACCGCGGTGTTTTTTACTTTGCAATCTAAACTATAAAAAAAATCTCCCAATTTTATTGACATAAGCTACGCCATACGTTTTCGATGAATTTGTCTTGTCAAAAACGTCATAGACCTCGTAAATTTAAAAAATCACCTGGTAAAAATTGTTGCTATTTTAGAAAATGGACACCAAAGGAAAATTATAAATACAAATACGAGTTGTCAGTCTTAACAGACCGTATAATTAAGTATGTTTTCAAATAAATAATTCATAGATTATATGTAATAATGTAAGGCAGACTTTTTCAGGCTTGTTGTGGAGAAAAATTAACTGACCTACGTTTAGATTTTCTTCTAAATGATGATATTTTCTATCTGATAGGAAAATGCACACAACTAATCAAACTGGATTTAACACGGACATTGTATTCGAAATCGTCTCAATATTCTTTCGACTATTTGTTAGACATAAACAAATTAGAATTTCTTTCCTTATTTCAAGTAAAAACCAATGATCGAGGATTAATAGAACTATTAAAAGTCAATCCCAATCTTAAAAGTTTAACCTTATGTAAGAATCAAAAAACATAAGCCCGAATTTTGCACCTAACGCAAATGCTGTATCGTGTTGAATTTTACAGATTTTTCATTGTTGTCTGCTTCTCACCGCGTTCTCTATGTGTATACTTCCTGGGCATGCGCACTAGAATCTTTTCACAAACCATGTATACATAGCGAGGATCCTACGGCCTTTGTCCCTATTTAGGGCTCTACCTTCAATTTCTCTTGCTAATTTATTTTTTCTGTCTCTACATTTTCATCTAGTTGTACTTCTTCTGTTATCAAAATGTATTCTACTCGCTGTTAGAACTACTACTTACTACTAATAGGTTTATTTTGGAAAATATCAAGCTAATTTATTTACTATTTTTTTTATCCTCTTCTCCCTGTTCTTCATTTGTGTTCTCTTCCCATGTTTTAATTTGTTCTTTGTCTTCTCTCTCATTTCTCTATCATTCACCTTATCTTCTTTCCATTTTCTTTCTTTGTCTATTCATTCCAGATGTATTTATTCTATTGTCTCTTTTTCCTCATAACACATTCTACACAGTCTCTCTTCCTCTTCTGTCTAATACCTATTCTCTCTCCTCATTTCCGCACCTCGACATTATCTCTTCCCAGGTAGACCGGAATTTCCTCTCATAATTCCTTCTGTACCTAGCTTCTTTAATTTTCGTGCTTATCTACATCTTTGTCTCTTTCACACGTCTCTCAGATCATCCATTATTTAATTTAAAATAATATATTACTATATTATTTCTTTTTTATCCTACACCAACTCAAAATAAAATTTTCTCGTCTCTCGACAGCCGTGAAAGTACATCATTTCCAGGCTAGCCGAGAAAAGATGTACTAGCCGAGAAAAAAAATCTGATTTTCTCCGTCAGGAGTCGCTGTTATAAGAAAAACTACTCTAAACGTCTCACTATTTATGAAGGATCTTGAAATTTTAAATCACATTTACTGTTTATAAACATCAATCTTATTTTAAAAAACTACTGTTTTTTAAAATAAGTTGTAGTTGTGCAAGATAAATTGTGTAAATCACGACAGTAAAGTAATCCATAAATTTTTGACATTAATGCTCGATTATAAGGTAATTTGTGTAGGATAAAAAATAATGTGTAAACCACGGCTGCAAAGTGATTTTCCAGGCCTTGAGAAGTGGCTAGGCTCGCCTGTCCATATCGTCTCTCGGCCTGGAAAAATACCACTTTGCCGTCTAGGTTTACAATATACTATTTTTTCCCATTCTGCTGTTTTTGCTTCTTTTTCCAACTTCTCTACCCTTTCCGGAATTCGACCTTGTTTCATTTTTATCAGCTCTTTTTTTCATTTCATAGTCTTGAAGCTCCCCTTACCTATTTTTGTACCACTCTTTTATTCCTGTATTTACCACTTCTTTTATCTCCTTTTCCATCACCTTTTTCTTCTTTCCATTTCCTCTCTCTTTTTTTTGACTTATCTTTTCTCTTTTCTATTTCTTTCTTTACTTCTCTGTTCTCTTGTCGGCGTCTGTAATTCTTATGTATTGCAATAGACACTCCTCTCTTGGCTCTTACACCATTATAAAAATGAAGGTATTCACCGATTATCTCATTCTCTTTTCCTTTTTGATGGAGATGTCATTTTTTTTTGAATTCCTTAAAAACTGCAAACTGTTTTGTACTGAATCTTGTTTATTGTTAGCATAAAAACGGCATTTGGGCTAGGTGCAAAATTAACTTAAAATCCTAGACCAATTAATTAGTAAGAGACTTAATTTCCAGGTGAATGTCCCAATCTTCGTAAATTAGACGATATTTTAGAAACCGTAGCAGAAAATAACCCCCAAATAACGACTCTACATTTTTGTGAAAATGGCTTTCTTACTCTATGGGGTACTTCATTATTTGCTAAATGTGCCAATTTGATCGAGTTAAGTCTATCGATATCTATTGTCCCTAAAAAACAAGAACCTCGATTATATATTAAAAAAATTGCAGAAAATTGCCCTCATCTCCAAATACTTGATATAAATGGTTGGAACAACATGACTGATAAAGATCTACTTCCTATTTTATCTTTAAAACAAATAACCACCTTAGATATATCTTATATACGATCAATTACAATAGATATTGTGACGCTAATTATCCAAAATTTAAAAAATTTAAATATGCTAAAGCTTTTGCGAAATAAGGGCATTTATCGTAATATAATTTGGATGGGAACGGTAATTATTTTAAATATTTCTGTTTTAAATAAATTTATTTTGATATTACAGATCGAGCTATTGCAAATGCAATATCGCCGTGTTACAATCATTGACATGATGCTTGGCAACCGCTGAAGTTATTCTGCTAGCCATAAAGACAATGTAATTAAATTTTTATTTCAATAAACTCAATAAAAAGTAATCAAACACTTTATTGACAAATCATAGCTAAGACCAAAAATCTATGTCACAATAAAAACCTGTCCAAATCTCCCCACAACAATAACTTGTATAAGTATTAAAATTACAGCTAAACAAAAATTTCTTGGCAAGCGATGAGCATTTTACAGCAAATCCCTCCTTATTGTCATCCAACTTTATTAATAATAGTTATTTATATGTCACCGAAATAAACCGTCAGGTTAATCCCGCGGCTGTAGTGATGCCAGAGCGGCCGAAGAAAAGAAAGGATCTTCAGCCAAATAATTATCAAAGGTTTATTGCCAAGGCGCATACAAAGCTTTCTTTCCAACCGACGGAAGTGATAATTATAAAAAAAAATGATTCCTGAGTATAGTACAATCTAAGGGTGCTAACAAGCTTGTTTACATGAAAATAAATTATTATTCCCTGGGGAATAATAAAGTACCTCATTCTATATCAATAACAAGTGAATAACGCTTTATTTTAGTCCCGGTTGATAATTAATTTAAAACTCTAATCCCATTTCTGATGTTAAGCTTATCCATAAAACAAAGCAATTAAAAAAAAAACAAAAGAATTTTCCCTTACTTTCAAATAATAATTATTTATTACAAATATAACCCATTAACCTGTGCTTTACAATATCCAACATAAAAAAATACTCAAAAATAATAGCAAAAATTCAAAGATGTATACTTACAGAAGATAATAAAAAATGTTTCTTTCAGTTAAGCTGATTAAATTATCAACTTAGTTAAAAAAATTAAAATTTCACATTCCCCCATGAACATCATATATGGCACCAGTGACATAAGAACTTCGGTCAGAAGCCAAAAAAGCAATTACTTCTCCAACTTCTGCAAAAAAAAAACAAATATTATGGCATGTAGCGCTCTCTAACAACAAGTAATTGAACCCGTTATTGAGACTTTTCACGACAACACCTAGCAATTTGCTTTGAGACGGTGATTTATTTTATCTTAATTAGCAATTTTAAATATTTCTGCTACTATATCTATGGCTATAATACCGCTGTCTATGATTAAATTCCGCTAGAGCGACATCTAGTGAGCAGTAGCTCAAGCATTAAACTCACCTTGAGCTTACATTACATTACAAATATTACAATAATTTTATGAGGTGTGAGAGGTGTCATGCTGTCATGTCATACCACATAGGCACATACCTTCAGGCTTTCCTAAACGTTGCAGAGGAACGAGTGCTTTAATCTTTTCTTTAACTTTATCAGGTACAGCATCAACCATAGGAGTGCTAATAAATCCCGGCAAAACACTATTGACCCTAATTCCAAATTTTCCAAATTCCTTCGCCGCCGTTTTCGTAAAACCTTCAACACCAGCCTTACTGGCAGCATAATTTGCTTGTCCTATATTGCCATATTTCCCTGTAGTGCTGGCAACATTGACAACAGCCCCTTGTACTGAATGCTCGACCATCGCTTGAGCAAAAATTTGAGTTACCAGGAATGTTCCTTTTAGATTGATTTTAATGACTTCGTCAAAATCCTCTTCTGATAGTTTTAGTAAAAAGTTATCTCTGGTAATTCCGGCATTATTTACAATAATATTCGGTGGCGCTTTAAATTGTTCGAGAACTTTCTCCAAAGCGGACTTTACACTAGCCTTATCGCCGACATCCACATTTAAAAATAAGTGATTTTGGTCAGCCACTTTGGAGAGCGATGAGAGGGTGTCTTCAGCTGATTTAACATTTCGATCCCCAGCTATTACACTAGCGCCTTCTCTTGCTAGAATTCTGCAAGTGGCGCGGCCTATACCTGAACCAGCCCCTGGAACAAAAAGAACAATCAGATCCAAAAAATCTGAAAACGACGTAACTCACCTGTAACAAAAGCCAGTTTGCCCAAAAGAGTGCCTGCATTAACAGCCATTGTTTTTTATTGTCGACAATATTACTTAATAATCCTAATATCTTATCAACTAAATATATTTGTCATATTTAATACCATTTATAAATATGAGGTTATTTGACCAAATTAATTAGCCTTTGATCTATTGAAATAGATAGTTTTAATGTCTGATGAAGACTAATAACGCCGAAACGTTTGTATATTTTTAGTTCTTTTCTGTGATTCTTTTTGCCAAAGATTTATCCAAAGGTTGAACCCCGAAAAGCATTGTGCAACCAACGAGATAAGATTGTTATGCAACTTACAATTCACCAATATTTGTTAATTACTCAAAAAAGCGCATTTTTCAGCTATTTAACTGCGTAATGTTGCTATGCTGACGTTTATACTCTTGTTATAATTGTAACACCATGGCTAAATCAACATAAAAAATACGTGAGGGGTTATCAAAATAATCTTCCAGGCCTTCAGTTCCTGCACAAATTGTGAGGGGAGGAATGAAGGGCACCCGCTTGGAGCCCTATTTAATTCGCACAAATTACAAACCAAGCGCAAAAGTGGCCAATTCAGCTTATGCAGCGAGAAAATTTTGCTTTTCGTATCAAAGTAATTGTAAAAAAGCAGCCTTTTAGATGCTTTCGGGCCTTTGCATTGTAAGTGTGGAGAACACAATAGATCAAAATGTCAGAGTGCAATATCCCCTGTTAATCTTGACTAATTCATGTTAAAAAAACGTTTGTGCGCACACAATCCTTTACAGTAACAATTGTGATATTTTTTTTCAAAAATTTCTTCTAAATGTTCCGGCCAAAAAAATTAAATAAATGTTTTAAAATCTCTATGAAGCAAACTTTAAAAAAAATAAAACTCAATCTGTATAAAGTCAGAGTAAAATGAAGTTATAGTAAATTCACGTTAAAAGATGAAGCTGAAATAAACAAACAACACTGCATGATCACCTCGTGTTTGGTATCCTATAGTGAGGTGGTATAGAAATTATTGGATGGAAGGACCAGATAAAGGCGTAGCTTGAATGACGAGACACGGCCTGAGTAAGTACTTTTCAATTATAGTTCAGTTTTGTTGTGAGAAACGTTATCACATGAAGAGCATGCACTCCTTGAAGACAACCATGTAAGAACAGACACGCCTATTTTGTTGGGAGATCACGTGAACAGCGCGTGAAAGTATTTATTTCAGCTTCATCTTCAACGTGAATCTACTATAGCAAGTATCAGCTTTTAAATTAATTTGTAGTTGTAAAACGTTTCAGTATTTTTTCTTCCCTCGTCAGAGATATGTAATAGAGTTTCCCCACCTTCTCAGTATCTGTTAGTATACAGCATAGAGATCCTCTTCTGAAAAGTTAGCGAGTGACATCTAGTGATATATTTCAAAATGACAACTTCTGTTAGCTTGAGGATTTTGGAATATAACAAGTTCTAGGATTTCAGCTAATAAATCTGCAAACTATATTTTTCTTTTCCATTTTATATTCAATAAAACACAAATTCTTCCAATTATCATGCAGGATAGAGTATAACAACTAATCCACAAATACCTAAAATGAAATATAGATATCTTCGGCAAATAAATATTGACACATCTATTGTATTATGTTTGAAACTTAAAGGTAAGCAAGAATGATTGGAAAGTTCGGTCTCTCAAAAATACAAAAAAAATATATATTTATATATTTCTATCAATCATCATCATCGTCGTCATCGTCCGACACATATCTTTTCGCTGCTCTTTTTCTACGACCACTGGTTTTTCTATTTTTTAATTTAATTTTCATTTTAACTGATTCACTATCGGATTTATCATCGTCCTTATCATCATCCGAATCCGGTCCTCCCATTTCAATTCGTTGTTTAGCATTGGTAAAAACCGATTGTAGTACAATGCTATCTTCATAAATTAAAGACGCTTCTTCATTGTAGATTTGGGCGTTCTGACAAAGAAGCATGAAATCACGCTCCAAATCAAGAAAATCGGTATACTAAAATCAAATACATATTAATCGTCGATTAATTAGAGAAAATTATTATATACTTTTGCATCTTCAATTCTTGCGAAAATCTTTGTAATGTCTATGGGCTTCTTAATAATATCGTAGTAGTCGGGATAGTCTTTTCTTGGTGGTAATTTCATAAATGGTTCACTGAGAAGACGCCCATCGCTAAAAATTAAATTGGTCAGGTCAAATGCAATTAATTTTATAAACTATGTTATTATTTAGATAACACCTCAACCTTATAAGTCTCACCAATAAAAGTTACTAAACCCCAAACTTAATTAATTCTTGCTTATTAGAATTGGCGCGAACAAAACTGATAAAATTTATTCTTAAAAAAAAACGTAATATAGAGAACAACTACAAGCAAAAACGCGTAAAAGAAAGCAAAGAAGATAAAGGTAAAAATAAAAAAAGTAAAAGCAGAAAGAGACTGCCGAGCGAGATGGACAGATATCTACAGAGACAAGAAAAAAGAGCCAAAGTACATACCTATCTGTGTATTTTGTAACAATATTCATCAATTTCCTCATTTGCCTTTTCAATTTCATATCAGCACTTTGTTGGCCTCTCCGCCTCTTACTCATGCTCGTTCCCACCTCCGAATCAGAATCATCTCGTTTCTTTCTTTTCCTCCCTCGTTTCTTCTTTTGTTTTTCTTCTTCCTCCTCTTCCTCTTCATAATCGCCTCCTTCATCGATCGCTTTAAGCCATTCTTTTTCAGTCAAACTATCTGTATAATCAACTTCTTTTCGTGTTCTTGTACCACGTCCTAAATTACTTTCCTGCTCATCATATGTCCAAGTTTCTACTTCATCATCTTCTTTCACCAACCAATCTGGTAATTCTTTTATTTCCATTAATCTAGCTTTTCTATTTGCGCCTAATTTCGAATCTTCGCGTCTTCGTTCCAAATCGATTTTCTGGAACAATTCAAATTCAGCTTCGCTACGCGCTACCATTTGATTAACAGTCTCATCATCCGGTACTTCATTCTCTTCCTCTTCATCATCACCATCCTGGTGTAGAATATGTTGCAAAAATTGCTGACGCTCACTACCAGTCGATTTTTGATCAAACATACCAGCCTGAATTACTTTTTCGTCCATATTTAATTTATAACGAGCGGCAGCAAGAATACGTTCTTCTACCGAATTAACTGTCATTAGACGTAGCACACGCACCTCGTTCTTCTGACCGATACGATGAGCACGATCCTGAGCTTGTAAATCCTAAAAAATATCACAATTAAACAAAAGAATACATCACCAAATGTTTTGATTTGTACGACACTGTACCACCTTCAGGAAAGTACAATAGCGCCGTGGTAAAGCAAGCTTGCAGAGCCATAAAGATCAACAGTTTCTGGTAAAAGTATATAGTAAAAACATTTGAGATATACACCCCGCAGTATTCTAGGCATAATAGACTTTTACGATTTTTTTAGACACTTGTGTATTTTTTTCTGTTAGATTGATTAAATTAACTTGAACTCTATTTATTTTGCCTAAAATAGCATAATTCGAAACTTTAGTAATAATTTTAATTGTTTGAATAATTGCAAAAAACAAAACATATTGTTTATAAAATAATCTACACCCTTTTTTTGTTAATCTATTTTTCGAAAAAAATAGTGATTGTTAGAAATCAAATCGTTTTTGCTTAAAAATAAATAATATAAAAAAATTTGTTAACTAACAATATTTTTTGCTATTGAATATTTAAAATTATAAAAAAATAAAAAAAAAATCTTAGAACATTTACGAGCAACGAAAATAATTCTAGACAAAAAACTGTATTTGATTTTAATATTCTATAGAAAAAAAAAACATCTTTAGTAAAAAGAAATTATTGTCAGACTCAATAATAATAATAATAAACAAGGAATAGCATATATTTTTAAAAACCCCTTTTTGCTTCAAAATTAGAATCTTTATCAATTAATACACTAACAAGGAAAATATTTATAGAAAAAAAATGTGATGCCGTAGTTTTTTACAATAAAAACCAAACTAATTAAAACAAAAAAATTTATGTAATAAGTTTTTTTTCTCTTATAATAACTTTATTACTCAATTTTTAATTTTTCCACCTTTCAATTGTTAATAAATATTGAAAAATCAAAGTTTTCAAATTTTTCCAAAAAAGGTTTCTCCTAATGCCTTTATAGAATAGATCCAATCCAAAGTAATTAAGGTTTTTATATAAATTTTAAACAAATAAACTTTTTTAATTAACAATAGTATACTTAATTAATAAAAATCATCATCAGAAAATGAATAAAACTCTTTTTATTCATCTCTTGATGATGACCACTTGGTGGTCGAAAGAGCTTTCAAGATCGATTAAACAAACTTTTTGGCAAGTGGTAAAACTGTGTGAATAGTTTATTGTGCCAAAGATTCCAAACCAATCAATTAACAAAAGAAATGACGAAACTACATTAAACATGTAATAAAAGTAGAGTTTTCATTTTAAAATATACAACTAAATAAAATTATAAATCAAAAAGATAGTTTTTTTTTTTGGTTTTATTTTTAAAGAGAAAATTTTGTTAGTTTAAATAAAATTAATTTATTTGTTACTATGTAAGTTTGAATAGTACTTATACTGTACTATCCATAAACACCAAACACGTAAAGCTTTGGATTGTAAATCTTTCTTACCATTGTAGCCGTGTCCCTCACAGTTGAAGCAATAAAATCAACTGTCGGGTATATCTCAAACGTTCCTACTATACTTTATTATACGAATAAAAATTGGTTAAGTGCAGTAACGTAAAAACCAAAATTTTCTGAGACAACAATGCTTACCTGATGAGGATTCCAATCGGAATCAAAAATTACAACTGTATCAGCACTCTGCAAATTTAAACCCAATCCACCCGCTCTCGTCGATAGTAAAAATAAGAAATAATCACTATTTTTCGCATTAAACTTCTTTAGTAAATCCCCACGATCTTCAGCTTTTGTTGTACCATCCAAACGCAAATAACCAAAGCCACGCCAACTTAAATAATCCTCCATAATTGTCATTAGTTGAGTCATTTGACAGAAAAGTAATACCCTATGACCCGTTTGCTTTAACTTTGGTAGAATTCGGTCGAGAAGTTCAAATTTTCCTGAAGCTCGATAGATGTCAGGCCTAAAAAAACATTACTTTAATAAAAACGACTAAACTCCTCTTGGTTAACACAAACCCAGAAATTACTCCTCCAGCAATACCAACATGATCACAATATTTTTCTTCAATATTTTGAAACATGAATGGATGATTACATAGCTTACGCAGTTGTACAATTGTATTCATTAATGCCTTAGCGCCTCCTTTTCCTTTTGTTCCCTTTTCAGAACCATCAGTCAATAATACTCCTTTACTTTGCATATGCCTTAAAACAAATTAATTAAAAAAGACCCTTTTAATCTGTTTTTTCAAACTTACTTATATAAAACCTTTTGTAACCCAGACATATCACATTTAATAATATATTCTACTTTATCTGGCAATTGACTTTCGACTTCTTTCTTTAATCTTCGCAATAAGAAAGGTCGTAATACTTTATGTAAACGTCGAATAATCAAAATCGTTTCTTCTTCATTTAATTCGACTTTTTCGCCAGTTGTCGCAAAAGGAGCATTGAACCATTGCTCAAACGTAGAGCAAGATTTAAAGATAGATGGCAATAAAAAGTTTAGCAACGCCCATAACTCTGGGAGTTTATTTTGTAATGGAGTTCCGGTTAGAAGGAGACGATGAGGCGCCATATAATGTGTATTAAGTACTTGCGTTAATTTACAATGATGATTTTTCATACGATGACCTTCATCAATTATCATATATTTCCATTGTATTTTTGCTAATACTCCTTTATCTTTGATAACATATTCGTAGGTTGTCAAAAGAACGTTGAATTTTGTAGACCGCATTTGACTTTGAATTCCTCTACGACCCACAGGAGAGCCCTTATAAGATACAACCACGACCGAAGGAGCCCATTTTTCAAATTCCAAAACCCAATTTGATAGCGTCCTAAAACATTGATTTTAGTTATATAATTTTTATACGGTTGGCAAATCTAGCGGACACTTTTGCAATTATATCTATACTTGTAGCAATAACACAACATTGGATTCCACTAACTCTACTCTAAATTCAGATTAAGATAAGAAAATATAAACAACGGTCTCCTGACTCTTATTATTCGTCACTGCATGTCACTTTAAAATTCGAACATATATAACCGCTACTTTAGGCTTTGATTGGAAGAATGAAAAACTTACGATAAGGGCACTATAATGAGGAAAGGTCCATTAACTTTCTTCTTTTCCATTAAATGTGTAATTAAAGCAATAGTTTGAATGGTCTTTCCCAGACCCATCTCATCAGCAAGAATACCATTAAGATTATTGTTATATAAAGAAACCAACCATTCCAAGCCTTTAGTTTGATATTCTTTAAGTTCACCATTAACCATAATAGTAGATTGTTCTGTTACAATTTCATGAACAGTATGCGCAATGCTAAAAAATGTGATAAATGAATCATTTGTTTAAAATATAAAGTTAAAACTTCTATACCTATAATAAGTTTGTTCTTCATTCGCATTCTTATGATATTCATCATCTTCAACTTTGGCTTTATGTATAACATCTTTAACTTTATCTTCTTCTGCTTGTTGAATTCTTCTTCTTTCATTTTCTTCATCTTCATCTTCTGAATCGTCATCATCTGAATCAGCAACTTCCCATCCAGGATGTTGCAGCAACCAATCTTGTAATTGGCTCAACATAGGAGCTTCCTCTCCAGCTAACTTCACTCCAGTTGCAATTTCGACAACAGGTATAGGACGATCTGAACCTTGTGAACCATCATCATCCAAACCTAAACCTTGCTTTTTCTTCAATTTCTTTCTCTTTTCCTCTTCTTGTTGTTTACGTTTTTGTTCTAATTTATGTTGTTTAACCATTTCAGTTAAATTACCAATATATTCATCAGTTTGTGATAGAAGAAACGCTAATCTTTTATCTTTCTTTTGATCAATGAGTTTCCTATAACCCTCCTCATCTTCTGCCATCAATCTTCGCATTCTTTCTTTTTCAATACGTTCTTGTTCTTTCTTTTGCTCCCTTTCGGCATTTGCATGATAATTCATAACCGCTTTATTCAACCGGGCGAGTTTCGCTTGATTATTCCGATGGAATTCCTTAAAATCTTTACCATGTTGCAAAACTGACGTTAAGAACTCTTGATGCTTCTGTCGTCGTTTCCTTTCGGCTTCCAATTTCTGTTGTTTTTCCAACTTTTCGGTTGCACGAGCCTCTCGTAAACCTTGTCGTTTCGTACGTTTATAAGCTTTTACATTGACAGCTGTCTCAAGAGTCGTATCGCGTCGTGTACAAGCGATAATTTCGGAACGCAATTGCCGCTGAAAATTTAGACATCGAAGAGCTCGTAGCTCAATCTGTGCTTGTAGACGAAGATCTTCAGACATATTTGTTGGTAGATTAGAGAGTTGCTCTACACGAGCCGCAATTCGGGAAGCCAATCTATAAAAAAACAATCAAAACTTTAAAATGTACAATAAAATTATTCAAAGTAAATAAAGAACTTTAGCTTTTTTCCGTTAATAATGATAACGTTGTCGTTGATTGTACGGCTGATTTCAAAAAAAACTGATACAATTCTTGCTTTTAGCTCTTTGTTCGTGTGCGGAGCCATTTAAAGATTATTATTTTTGCGCGGTTATTTGTTTCTAATCGACAATTCTGACAAGTTTTTTAATTTGACAGTGACGGCGACTGGTGCCCTAGAATACACTGCTCAAATATTTAAAAAACGTGCTTTAAGAGTCGTATCAGTTTTTTTTGAAATTAGCCGTACATTATCATTAGCAAAATGTTATCTAAATTACATAAAATGATTCACGAATATAAGAAAAAAAAATTTTTATCTTTAATTATTGTGAACAAAAACTGTAAACTTTTTTTATAATTATAAATAATGATTAAAAACAATCTTGTTATGTAATCAAATACATACATAAAAAGTATTAAATATCTAACATAAATATGTCATATAAAAGTTCAAACATTTTTATTATCGCTTTGGCAATACATACACACTTTATGCATAAATAGGATAATTAAAAACGAATTGAATTCGTCCTTCACTACCACACCTAAAAATATTCAACTTTTTTTATTTATTCGTTGGATTTTCCTCCTTTGATTACAAAATGCTGCATTATTTTGTAATAACCACTATGTTTATTTACCTTGACACTGAAAATTCCACAAAATTAAGTGAAATGTTTACGATATCTCTTAAATCGGTTTTATTTGCAAATAGTAGAAAGTACAGATCAGATTTATAGTGCGACAAACAAAATAAAAGCTAATAAAATTTCTACAAGCCTAATACCCTATATATAAATGTTAACTTTTCGAAGTAGTTGATAATGATTTATGACTTATATTGCTCGGTACCTCACCCAACATTAAAGCTGTCCAAGCAAGGCGACAATTGATCCACCATTGCTTGCTCAAATGACCCCCATTAACTACTTTGAAAAGTTGACAGTTTTATATAGGATATTACGCTTGTAAATAGTTCACTAGCTCTTATTTCGTTTGTCGCACTTTAACATCATAATTATGTGGCTATCAAACTTAATACAAGGCCTCCTCTAACGTTTTTCGCCTTAAAAAATCCTATGCAGCTGTTATCAAGTCCAGTGAGTGTAATATCCAATCTGAAACGATTTTAGCCCTTAAGTCATAAGATGGACCATGTAAAAGTACTTGACGGCGAATAATCGTCCCTTTTGCTGCATTGCCAGGCAGCGATAAATGTCACAAGACCAAGAAAATAGTTTAAAATCATCTCAACTTCAACATTGACTTTTATCATTGAGATGATTTTAGTGCTTTTATATCTTCAGCGTTATATCTCGCTAATATCATCAGACCAGCTTGTCGGTAGAGGTCATCCACTACTGAAGACATCTACTCTGAGTCTCATTAATTCGCCTAGTTCGTCTGTTATTAGCTGCATTTCAAGCTGGTTATTTTTTCCACCACATCCGTTACTCCTGTTTTGGTCTCTCAAGGATACAGAAGGCATCGCTTGTTTTATTCATTGGTGCATCACCTGAAGCTTCTTGTTTATAGTAGCTTTTGCTAAGGTTAAGGTTTCGGCGCTATACGATAGTACTGGTAATACGCAATTTATCAACACCTTTCTCTTTAAGCAGACAAGAATTTCGGTTATAAAGATATAGTTAAGCTTTATTTTCGCTAATACGAATTTCATGTCATATCATACACACAGTAGAACCAACTCATTATTTTTTTGAAGAACATACAGAATTTTTTTTTAACAGGTTATACATTTTCAAAAGCATTGATATTTCAATAGTAGAATGCTCGCCTGCTCCTTACGCGGCGGCCCTAATTCAATTCCCGGCCAAAACAACTTTTTTTTTGTGTAAATAATGTTTTAAGTTGTTTTTTTTTAATATTATAAATAAATATAAACTATATTAATTATTGATTATTGCAATTTTTGTCTATCAAAATCTGTGTTAAGTTCAGCTATAATTTTAGATTATATATATATAACCAAGATAAATCTTGTTTCTTTTCTAAACGCTTTATCTCCTATATTACCTGTAAATAATTAATAAATAATGCATCAAATAAAAAAACGTTTAAAAAAACTATAAATTACCACATGACATGAATGTAATCTTTTTTTTAATAGACAGTATTTTGATACATTTGTAAATTTTAATATTGATATTTTATTCATTTTACATAATTTTTAGCAAACATTTTGAAGAAAAAACACTCTGTATATAAATAAAATTTTTGTTGCTGCATAATACACAAGTTTTCTGTCTCACTAATTAAAAGAAAAAGCTGTCTATAATTTTACAAAGTAACGAGCCAATAAACCCCTGCCCAAATAATTCGTGACGTTGGTTTAATGTAATCTTAAGCACTTATTTAAATTATAAGCATTCGTATTGATAATATAATTTTTTAACCTTCAAAAGCTATAGAAAACTAAACAATTAACCTAATTACTTTAATAATATACTATTCGTATTTAAATAACAATGTAAAAAAAAAAACACGTGACTATTGTTTCCTTAAAAACAAAATCACATGCATTATCTTGAACATTATGGGTTATCCTTCCAAAATTTAAAAGGATTTTAGTGTTTTTCCAACATTACATAGAACAATAAAACGTTAAACATTGGCAAAAAATTGTAATAGTGAAATCACAACAAATTTAAATAAAAACAAATGTAAACAAATTGTCGCTTTAATAACAAAGAGCAATAAACTTCAAATTATCATTCATTGGCAACTTAAGTACAACCTAATTAATACTTCTCAGTATGCTGAAAAAAACCTTTCAAGCATATATAGATCTCGAAGGCAAGGAAATCTTATTAGAGTTGCTTATATAGACATATGATGTCATTTTAGTCTAAAATCGCATAAATAAACACCTGCGGTTGGAATCTTTGTCGGCTGGTGCCACGCACAGGTGACAACTTTTTTTTTATATCATCTAAATAAATGAAAATCATTTACCTATTTTCTCTTTCTTGTAATATGACAACAGGATCAATGCCTACAGGTTTAGGAACAGTTGTGACTCGATTCTGTTTACCAGAACCGGGTTGTTGCTGTTGTTGTTGTTGTTGTTGTTGCTGCGGCTGTTGTTGTTGCTGAGGTGGTGGTTGTTGCTGTTGTTGATTGGGTGGCATCTGGGGTTGTGGTCCACCAGGTCTTATTCCAGTGGGATTTTGCTGCATAGACATCGGTGGACCAGGTTTTATACCCTGTAAATTTCCCTAAACAAAAAGCTTGTAATCATTCGAAAGTATTTAAAAAGTATACAAAATGTCTTCAAAAAAAGTACATAGAATCTTTATTTACAGTTATATTTACAACAAATTACATAAATAATTATGAATAGATTACAAACTGAAATAAAAATATGTCGTAACAACCTATATATAGCAGCTAAGCTGTAACTGCTATTTTTTTTTTAAATAAGATTATACTTTTTTTTTGCAATTTCTTTAGACTGTTTTACTAAAAACGACAATGCATCATAAGTATGCAGGTATTTAGGGTTCACAACCCTAAATCCTCTACAACGTTGCTTTCAATACAATTAATAATAATAATGCAGTTATCGATAGAATGTACCAAACCATTGAATTGTTACTTTATTGTTTATAAATAAAATACTGTTAAGAAAACCTGTTTAAAACAAATATCGTCTAATATTTGTAGAAAAAAAAAATTTATCATATCATATACACTACTATTGCCATTACTTAAATGCTGTTCCTGCAAGGAATCCAAATGAAAATTTACCTGTGGCGGAGGAGGTGGTGGTCCTGTTGGACCTCCTTGCTGCGGAGGAGGTCCACTTTGTGGACCAGGCGGTCCTGGTGGACGCATAGGTTGTGGTGGAGGACCACTTTCTGGTGGTTGTGGTTCGTTTTGTTCGTTAGGGGGTGGACCACCCTGTATCGATTTGGTTTCACGTATTAATTATAAATAAATTTATACAAAACTAACACACTGACATGCACTAAACTCTCTACCAACTACATAATATACTAAAATTATTTCCATTTGTTTTATTTTGCTAATAACAATTATCTACAACAATACATAAAATACCTACAAAATAATTACGTTTTTATTATTGGCATGCAGTTTGTAATAATTAATAAAAGTACGAATCAAGGACAAAGTGAACAAGCATAACATATAGAGCAAACAGGCAGCATAGAAGAAAAGGCAATAATAAGTGTATCTTAAATAATAATAAAACAAAATTGGCTAGCATAAAACACAACAAAAAAAATATACATTAATTTGTGGTGTATAATTATCCTAATTAAATCATGCAAAAAAAAAACAATAAAATCTTGACCTTGCAATTAATTCTTCTGATTACTATTTTGTATCAAAAATTATGTAATTTGTAAAAACAATAATTATATAATATCAATATATACGACTACAATCTACAGATAATTTTTTATCGGTTATTACTTTCTACTCAAAAAAAAATATATTACTAAATCTAATAATCTGCTGAAATAAACATGCAAAATGCAAAAGCATAGTAGCCTAAAATTAAGCATAAATATGAAAAGCTAGACATAAATATTTGGATTAATTATTTTATGCGAGAATGTGACACAAAGGCATCAAAACATTTCCAAATGCCCATGAAAACAATCTAATTCATCGCAGCACTAGCTATAGTGCCTTTTTCCAGCACATTGTAAATTCAATTCAATCAACTCAAATTATTTGATTTATTACTCAAGCGCGTGCTCTTTTGCACTTTTTATAGTAAAAAAAATTATATAATTTATAAAAACCACATCATTTGTAATTCAGATTATACTAGAGACAAATTAAAATTCATTGTTGGTTTTTGTGGCTGCAAAAAAAACCAAATATTAAATGGTCATTCTATAGATCCAAGCCGACTTTAATCAATCAACTACACTACATTGCTTATTACCGTTACAAACTTGATTAACATCATGCTTGTTAACAAGATTTAAACTATAAAGAAAGCGCCAATTGTCGATTGAAAAACAAAGTGCCTAATTTAATTCAAAGTAATTGAAAATAATTACAAAGACGCATTTTGAACGACTACATTTCATTTTATTTGCAACAATGTGACTGTTTGTTGTTGTTTTTTTTTTGATGCCAGCTTTTCATATTTATACCATTCTAATATCGCATAGTACATACCGGTTGCTGAGGTTGTCCAGGAGGTCCTTGAGGTTGAAAAGGACTTGACGGTGGTGTAGGACATAACGGTGTCCCATCTTGACGTTTGCCTTGTACAGCGTGGATTATTTGTGGATTTAATGGTTGATTGCGTGCCAACATTCGATATGCCATAATTTGTGCCCTAAACACACACACATAAAAAAAAATTATAAAATAATAACCAATAAACAACTTTTTTGTAATTTAAACAGTTAATTTAAATAAATCTTAAATTTGCAATTCAAATTGTTTGACACGCAGGTTATATAGTTTGTTTTAATAAGAATATATTATGAATAAAAAAAAGTACAGAAAAACATATGCAATAAACAACTTAATGATTAATAGGCAGCGGGAGTAAATGGTAGAAAACCAGGGTGAACAAGCCAAATGCCATGCAAAGCATGCTTCTTATTATGCAAAAGCATTTTTGCCATCGATTTCATAAAGGTTTCAATAACTAATAACTTCTAAAAAGAGTTCTACAATATAATAATAAATACTTTTGTCTTAAGAAACCTTAATATTCCTATTTAAATGAGGTTATATAATTGACCTCATTACTATAACGCCACTTAATAATATAGAAATTGGTTGGTATTAGTCGTCTGATCTTGTGCTAACCTGGTTGAAGCACAAAATTCTTCAAACATATAGTTAAGCTATTTAGTTCAAAGTTTAAATTTAAAATCAAAAGCTTTTCCTTTCTCTTCTATCTTGTTTATTATTTCGCTCTCTTCCCATTCAATCTACTCCCTTTTTCTCCCACACATTCTTTCATTACGTGCTCTAATGTATCAAATTTTGATAAAAACAGGGGTATGTCAAAGCTAATTTTTTGTGACCAAAAATTATTTCAATTCATTTTTAATCATCTAATTATATAACTTCTTTTGCAATAATTAGTAGAACGGTGCAACTTCAAATTTGACATTTTATAATTTGCATAATTAAGTGGCAAAACTCGATTATTTAAATTCTTTTAAAAATATTACGAATATTTGTTAGTAAAAAAAATATTGATATGAAATATTATTCTAGATTGAGTAAAAAAAGCAAATTTTTATTAATATTTAGCAAATACTTGTTTTAATTTCATAAACTACTAATAATAATAGTGTAAAAAGACTATAATTATTATCTCATATGAAATATGTAATAGAAAGTTATGAAAGTAACGTAATCTCTATACATAAAAAATGCAATCATTTTTGTTAGTTTAGCAATGGAACACTTTCTATCTCCAAGTGCTAAAAATCAATTACCAAAGTAACTGACCTATTGAGGAAATCCCATATATACCTACCTCAACTGAGTCATTTGCAATTGACTAAAAATCGTACTATTTCCATTAGTTCTTGCACGTAAAGCTAATAATTGTCCATATCTAGGATCTTCTTGAAGTCCTTTTTCTTCCATAGAATCAATAGCTCTTTGTAGAGCATTTAAACTTTCTTGTCCTTGTGGTCCTGGTGGACCTGGAGGACCAGGTGGTCCTGGAGGCGGTCCCTGAGGACCAGGTGATGATGATGCACCCTGTAACATAATAATAATAAAAAAATTATCTTCTCCTTGCAAAAAGCTTAATACGTATGCATATTATTATAGTATTTTTGCAGTTCAACGCATTATGAAGACATACATGATCCTAGTTTATATTTACATTATTCCAAACAATACAATTTAAATTTTAGTATTTACGTGAACAAATTAATAAAAGTCTGTTATCTCTAAAGCTAGACACTGAAATTTCCGTAAATTCCCTCAAATCGCATAAAAAATGTGTTCTGTGAAGTAAATAAAAAAAAAAACTTGAAAGTTAATTAATTCAAAGACTCTTGATTTATCTTAGAGTCTGGTTATATTGCCAGCACCGTCAGTATATGTCCGAAACTGCAAGCAAGATGATGAGCGAAGAAAAAATTCAAGAATATTTTAAATTTGTGCTGCCATTAGTGAAAGAGTCTGGTCAGGTAGATAATTTTTTTTATTATTTGTTCTTTATTTTTATAAAATCTCACATATTTTTTTGATTAACCTTCATTCTCGCCCACTAAAAGAGATTAGTTATTTCAAGTATTTTAATTGAATAGATAATTATGCATTGATTTCCTTATTTTTCAAACAATTTCTTATTGAAAATTGAAAAATATAATTTTGCAATCCCGCCAGAATTATTATAGCGGAACCGATAGTCACCTTGATTTGTTTTTCTTCAATATAACAAAAAAATTTTGTTATAAAACCGTTTTAATCGTTTTTTAATAATTGCGTATAAGAACTATTACAAAAAAAACACGTATATTAATAATAAGTTAATAATGAATTAAGACAATTTTTATTTATTATACTCATAAGAGCCATATCAGAAAAAAAAAATTCTTATCTAGACATAATTTATTTTAAATCGCACAATAAAGCCAGTCCAAGTGTGCTGTAACACCAAATAATTCGGTGAACTTTGTACCACCTAAAATTGATTTGCTTGAACTATTCATAAGCAATCATCAATCCTAACCAACCTTCCAATTAAAATTTATAAAATTAGTGACATTGTGTGCGTATTGCACGTGAAATAGCTCGCCGCGAATTTGACTGACTTCGACGAGACGACAAACTTACCTTGAAAACTTTAAAATATCTCACAACTAAGTCAATTTAGCTTGCCTAAAAAATTAAATATTCAAAAAATAAAATGAATTTTGCTTTTAACATATATATCTATTCTCAAAATTTACTAATTGTTTTATACAAAAAAGAAAAAAATATCTATTTTAAATGACTAAATATGTTATACATAGCGCCGTTCTTTCAATATTTGAAAATTATTTTCTTAAATATGTTATACATAGCGCCGTTCTTTCAATATTTGAAAATTATTTTCTTATGTTGGTAAGATATTTCAATTCTTTAGTTGGCAACATGATTACCATACACGCAATGTGACACATGACAGGTTGCACTACCAACTTACTCAGTCTTGCCACTGTATTTTTTGCTTCATTCATTAATAGTCACTCGGTATTTCTGCTAAGCCGTGTTTTTCTCTTACTGTAGTTCCTTTTTTTTAATTAAATCTTTTTACGTTAACCAATTGACATACGCTTTTGAGAGCAAATGTGCAGAATGTTTCAGACGTTTCAGTCAAAAGCATATCTCAACTGACTAAAAATGTTTAAAACTTGGCAATATGTTGCACATTTGCTGTCAAAAACCTATGTTAAGTCTAGATTTTTCACGGTCAATTCTATAATTAAAAGATTATTCAAGAATTGAGTCAATATTGTTTAGATTCTAGTCTTGTCAAACGTAATTACACGTAATGTTGTAACAAAACCTCTTTCACCTTGAACAACACTCATTCATGGTTCTATTCTTTTTTTCCTCAAATCAGGTGATTCTTGGCGCAAAAGACATCAAAATTGAGACAAAAGATGAAATTTACGATTTGGTAACCGCTTACGATCGTGAAGTTGAAGAAATTCTAATAAAGAAACTCAAAAAACAATATCCATCACATAAATTCATTGGCGAAGAAGAATCATCAGCAAAACATCGAGTTGCAGAATTAACAAACGATCCAACATGGATTATAGATCCAATCGATGGAACAGCAAACTTTGTACGACAATTTCCACTATCTTGCGTTTCTATTGGATTAACAATCAATAAAGAAATAGTTATGGGAATTATATATAATCCATTTTTAAAGGAATTATATACAGCAATTAAAGGTCAAGGTGCTTATTTGAATGGAAAACAAATTTGGACCAGTAAACAAACAAATATCGAAAAATCTGTTTTTAACTATGAGCTATCACTTGCAAGATCAGAAAATTATAGAGATTTGTACCTCTATCGGCTTACACATCTAATTTCAGTAGTTCAAGGGTACTTAATTCTAATAATATCAATTTAACACATTTTTTAAATTCTTAAATTATTATAGTATTCGTTCAATGGGTACTGCCGCTTTAGGACTATGCTACGTCGCACGAGGATCAATGGATGCCTATCAATGTGATGGACTATTTCCATGGGATGCTGCCGCTGGTGTTTTAATTGTTGAAGAAGCTGGTGGTACTGTTCGAGATTCGTACGGTGGCGAATTCGATTTAATGAATCCAAATTTTATTGCAACAGCAAGTGGTCCATTGATGAAACAATTTTTAAAAGTTGAAAAACAAGCAGATGATGCTCGATTAACTGCTATGATGTTGAAAAAAGCTAATGTTGGATGTAAATAATCAAAAAAGATTTTTTTGTATCAGTATTAATTATTAAGTAACCTTTTCAATCAATAAACCAGTAGTATGTAATTTAAATTTGATAATCGTGCCTTAAGCTTGAATGTGAACATTGAAATAATAAATCTTAATCATTATCTAACAATGAGTCAGATTTATAAATACAATAAAAGTAATATATTTTTGCAATGCCTGCTTCGTAAGTCAACAATTTATTTCCCTTGTAATCTACAGTGATATCTCACTTACAGTAGTACTAGCACTGTAAGGAATATTAAATACAAACTTGTGGTATTCATGATGTGTGAAGAAATTTGACCAAGGAAACCATCTCATAAGAGCCAAAACAGACGCTTAGCATTTTAGGCGTCGTTTTTATTCAAATTAATATAAAACTGACAGTTAATCATTTTAAACATCGATGTTAAACGTGCTGTAAATTGTAGAAAGTTTTACAACTATTATAATTAGATCAAGTTGTGTGCAACTAAGGATTAAGATTAACAGAGATATTGACATCCATAGCCAGACAAAAGCAATCTTCTTTTTAAAAAATGCACTATCTGCAGCCACCTTGCCCACTGAGCGACCCTGTGTGCAACTAACAAATCGTCTTTTATAAAATCTACTAAATTAAACAAGCTGATATCTAAAACTGTTAAAAAACATTTGATTTTTAGTAGCATTTACATAAGGATTCGTACGACATTTTACCAATGAAATTATATACTGCATTTTTTAAATTGTTACGCCACTGGAGAAAGCTTTCTCGTATATTTTCATATAAAGACTGCCAAAAGTGCAAATTTGATTGCATAACTAAGTTAGTCAGGTGACTTTTGATGACAATTGACGACATTGTAAGAAGTCTTGCTTAAAAATGCTCGTCTTTTACCTGAGCTTGTTGAGGATGACCCCCCATTTGCATGCCATGCCCTGGATACGGTTGTCCTTGAAGCATGTTATGTGGAGGTGGCTGTGGCTGCATCCCTGGATGTCCTTGAGGAGGTGGAGGATGTGGTGGCGGTGGACCTTGTCCTTGCATAGGAGGAGGTCCGCCCATATGATGTCCTTGCGGCGGAGGCGGATGTGGGGGCATTCCGGGATGAGATTGAGGAGGCATATGAGCTTGCATAGGAGGCATGGAATGTGGAGGTGGTCCATTAACGTGACCCATAGGAGGAGGTCCTTGATATGGACTGTGTGGACTTGGTGGCGGTGCCGGGCTCTGAATTGGAGGCCCCATTGGACTGGGGGCCTGCGGAGGTGGCATTGGACTGCTTTGAGGAGAAGGACTAGCCATCCTAATCTATAGAAAAAATCAGAAAACAAAAAAAATTATTAAAATCCTAGAAAAGTTCAATCCCTTTTTGTGTGTCATGCCAATGTATTTTACTTATAATAAACACGCTATAGATGCAATTAAAAAACGAATGAAACACGTTTTCTACGCTCATCTCTGTTTGTCAAAACTGAGCATAATGTAACAATTCAATTTATTATAAGGAAAATTTACATGAACACCCTATATATAGTAAATTGTAAAGAGCCATCTGTGGGCGATTACTAGAACTATTAATTTATGTCAACTTAAGCCGTTTTCACCAATATTTGTACAATCAAAAATTATGAAGCAACCGACTATGCAGCTTTAATTTGCCACCCCAAAACATCACTATTTCAATCAATTACTTAATTGAATTACATTTTTTCTTCTTTTCTGCAGTTAATTTAACGATTTTTCATCAAGTAATAGATGGCATCGGCATCGAATAAGATCGGTGCCGATGGTTTTCAACATTGATTATAACGAATATTAAAGAAAAAACCATTTATAAAGCCCTATTTGAGCTCAATATGCCGATTTTTCGTATAAAATCCCTTTAAAAATACGCTCAAGTGTGCAAAATGAACAGAATGGAAAAATCCAGAAGCAATGACCCCTGATCAAGCCACTAGATCTCTGTCATTTTCGTGTTAATCAGTGTACCTTTAAGAATTTCCAATGAATAGAGTCTTTCACCAGATTTTCACTGATATTCTATCACTATTAAACATTGAAAAAGTCTCTAAAACACCGTAAAATTATTAAATCGCGATGAAAAACACCGACGCCATTATCCGATTACTGACAGTTGTGATGACTGAAGTTGCCTTGAAAAACATGACACACAAATGACAGGCAGTTGAATACTAAAAGCGGCAAATTTAAAATTGTCTTAACTAAATTTACGTAAGCAAAATATATTTATAAAAAACACACTGACCAGCCACAGCCGTCTCTACTTAACAAACCGTCAACATAAACTTGGCAACAGCGTTTGTGGGTTTATTGTGGCAGTGAGTTCAGCTAAGACCACAGTAGAACTAGATAGATATAACTTTCATCACATCAACTAATTGTTAACTTACCTAATAAGTCACTGTACAAATTTTGTAATGCCGCTTACACCATAAAACAATAATTTGACTAATCGCACTTAACCTCAAATAAATTGTCCAATTTTATAGCAATTTGTCATACACCCACTAATAAAGTAACAATTTAAACACTTGGAAAAACAGTAAAAAGCAAAATACCCATCAAGCCATTAAAGCACAAACAGTTTCACTTAATGCTTATTTAAAGTTTGAAACAATAGTATTAACACCGGAAAAATTAAATAGACACACTTGAAACTTGAACTAGTGAAAGCCAATTATAGATAATCCATTAAGAGCCTATAGCGTAGTTACAGATTATTTAAGATGCCAATAGACCCACTGGCAACGTTGCCACATTTTGCTGTTCACGGCTTGTTAAGTAGAGACAGCTGTAGCAAGACGCAAATCTACCATCTGTCATTTAGTGTTCTAAAATTATTGCATCTATTGCTATCAAAAGTTATCAAGTTAATTAATTTTGAGTTATTAATTTAAATATTAAAAATTATTTAATAATTTGTTTTAAATTATAATATTAGTCAATAATAAATAATTAAAAAATTTGAATGTTTTAGAAACGTTAGCTGACAGAAATTCTGATTGACAGAAATGTCAAAAATCTAACCTCAAAGTAGTGAGAAATAATTAATTCGCAACGGAATAATGTTTAATTGCAGTAATAAAATAACTCTTTAACGTTATAAATTTTGTAGTTTTTCTAATTCTTCTACAGAACAAACATCTTACGTGTCAAATAATAATTGTAAAATTAAGACAATAAGTGAGGTTAAGTTGTTTGATCGTGAAAAATGTGGGGTTAAAAGCTTCTCCCAACTCTGGCACAGCATATAGAAAATGAATTTAAATGCAGCGAAGGCTCATATCGTTCAAATTACACTACAAATGCAAGCATAATTCAGATCATTTCGTTAAATGGTTTGAATGTGAGCAATGAAATTTAAAAACTAAATATTCTAATATGTTAGAACGGCATCTACTCAAGACGCATGATAATTCCTTAAATGAGAAAATTCAATTGCGAGCAATGCTCCTACACGACATATTTGAAAACATTATTAAATTTGCATCAAACTGATAGACATTCTTCAGATAATTTAATTAAAAAGTGATCGAATGTAACGATATTTAAAGAAACACATACGATGCAATCATTCAATGACAGAAAAAAAATTCAAATATGACCAATACAGTTTGAAAACAAACCATTCTGGAATTTTAAGAAAAACATCAAATTTATTCATTCAGTTTTCAGTTATCGAGGAGGGTTTCGAATGTGACAAATGTAACTTTCGATAAAACCGAAAGGAAACTTTTAAAAGGCATACGCATTACGTACATTGGCTGGCTGAAAAACATTTTAAATGTGAATCCTGAGATTATATAGACTATAATTATTTAAATACATTTTTACCAATTTATAAATTAACCAAATAATGCATAAACTGCTTGTTCCTGCTGTGGCCTGTTGAAAAAAGAACTTAAGGGCTAAACCTATTTGGTTTTCTCTGACAGGAAAAGAGGCGGGGTTTTGTAGGTGATAGAAAAAGATGCTGCTATGTTTTACAACATTCTTGTATTTGAAAACATACTACTATAGCATAGCAAGTTGTGAGTGGTGAGGATTAAAGTTGTATACAACTGCACCCCTTTCGCTTTGCCAACGTAATTATGTTTGTTTTGCGATAAATTTTTATTAATAATAATCACTTTAATATGTTTCTTTATAACATTAACTTGAAAAAGACTAGATTAAGCATTTTTTTACAACTTTGAGTCAAATCTTCTAAACTTCAATTCTTCATCTTCTGGAAGTTTGTTGAAATAACTATCAACTAGAGTTGATGTAACCTGAGAAATGTCAGAAGGACTCCATCTTGGATTTTGATCTTTTTCAATAAGGCGAGCTCGGACACCTTCATAGAAATTTTTGTTTGCACAGCAATTAAATACTATTCGATACTCCATCTGAAGACATTCTTTGAGGTTCATTTTAGCCCCATTTTTCATCTGTTGAAAGCATACTTTTAGGCTTGTTGGGGACATTTTGGCTAATAATTGTAAAGTGTTATCGGCCCATTCAGAACCGTCTTGTTGGAGTCTCTCCACAATTCCTTCCATGGATGAGGCAGCAAAACAATGATTTATTTTGTCTAAATAAGGAGCCAAAGAGAAATCTTCAGTGTTTTTGTTGTATGCTTGCAGTATATCTTCGATTTGTTGTACATTCTCAGTTTGTAGCAAATTATGTTCTATTTTATCTAAATTTTGACTGTCAATGTAGTGGGTGGCAATGCCTGTTATGAGTAAATCACTTCCTCTTAGCCTAGATCCGGTCAATGCCAAAAACAAACCCAAATGTCCAGGCATTTTTGATAAAAAATATGAAGCCCCTACGTCTGGTACCAAACCAATTAACGCTTCTGGCATTGCAAATAGAGAACGTTCCGTTGCAATCCTATAAGATCCATGTACCGACAAGCCTACACCACCGCCCATCACCATACCATCCATGATTGCAATATAAGGTATTTTCAGATCTTTTATTAAAGCGTTCGTTTTATATACTGTCTTAAAAAAGCCTTTCCGTATTCTATCGCCATCTTCGTCTGCCAATACCAATGATCTTACATCACCACCAACACTAAAAGCTCTGTTTCCAACCCCCTTAATTAAAATAAGACTTTTTTCATTTTGCCAAATCTTCAATACATCATAGATTCCGATCACCATATCATAGCTCAACGCATTTAAGACTTTTGGACGGTTCAATGTAATCACTCCTTTATTGCCCAAATTTTGGAATATAACTTTATCTACAGAATTCCCTAAAGATTTGTTGCAGCTGACAAAGTATTCAGGCAAGTCAAGGAATATGTTTCTTGTGTTCAACATTATAACAAACCAGCGCAATTATTGTTAATTATAAACAAAGGTCATATCGACATGACGTAACTTTTTAATTGTTGTAATAACTCATTCACTGCATGAAGTTATAAGTTTAATTTGTTTATAGTTGTCGATGGTAAAATATAAATAAAAAGCAGGTAATAATAAGCCTTGTACCTACATTTTTCAGATAATTATTTAGATTAATTACTTATAATTCACATTTACAGTAAAGGCTTATAAAAGTAAACTCATATGGTTAATAATAACTACTAATCACAGTCATAAAAGATTCATACATCTTCAGAAGTTGGGTCCTTCCTAAGAATATTTAGCCGGCACGTTCACTAAACAGTGTTACAATTACGCACATTTGTAATATTTTGTTCTCCTGGCTAAAATTTTTTGATTTTTTTCTATTACTTAGTTGGTTTTTCTTCACCCCCCTTTTTCTTTTCTCACTCAAGGTACTTCATCCGGTGTCTTCTTTGATTTTTCGCTCTCTTTTATTAGTTCTATCTTTTTTTTGATTACGTCCTCTTTTCTCCTTTATTTTCTAATTCCACACTTTTTTTCGTTATGTGCTCTATTACTTTTCTCTTTTTTACACATCCTGAATTTTCCTCCATCAAAAGTCTATTTTCTTTGTTTGTACTAAGCAAAATAGGCAAAACAATACAACTGTAATAGACTGTTCAAAATAACAAGGTTTCTGGACTCAAGCGACTAGGTTGCTAAGCTCAAGAGGTTGTTTATAAAAACAGCATACAGTAAGATATTAATTTACTTAAGTTACATAATAGAGCTCAAGGGGCTAGGCTGCCAAGCTCGTGCTGAGCAAAACAATGCAAGTGTAATATACTGTGCAAACTAACAAGGTTTATGGACTCAGGCTGCTAAGCTCGAGAGGTTGTTGATCAAAACAGCATACAGTAAGATCTTGATTTACTTAAGTTACTTAATAGAGCTCAAGCGGCTAGGCTACTAAGCTCTTACTAAGCAAAATAGGCAAAACAACACAACTGTAATATACTGTGCAAATTGACAAGGTTTCTGGGCTCACGCGGCTAGGCTGCTAAGCTCGAGAAGTTGTTGATAAAAACAGCATACCAGAATATTGATATACTTAAGTTACATAATAAAGCTCAAGCGGCAAAGCTGCTAAGCTCGTACTAAGCCAAATAGGCAAAACAATACAACTGTAATATGCCGTAAAAAATTAACAATGTTTCTAGGCTCAAACGGCTAGGCTGCTAAGCCCGAAAAGTTGTTAATAAAAACCGTATGCAGTGAGATACTGATTTACATAAATTGCAAAACAGAGCTTAAGCGGCTAGGCTGCTAAGCTCATATCAAGCAAAATGTGCAAAACAATATTATGTTGCTAGACGTCTATAAAAAACGAAGGTTTCTAAGATAAAAAGTCTTCTGCTCTCTGGGCATTCTCGTTGTTTGTGTAGGCTTTGCAGTTATTTTATGATACGTGTATTAACGTTAATAATCTAATTATTGAATTTTACTAATTCGTAATTTAATTGAAATAATTTATTTTTGTGTTTGATCTGATTAATAGCAACAATGTCGGTTTGTCTCAATTCTAGTCTACTAGAAAGTAGTCTCATCGAATTAATAATTAATATTAAATTCCTAATCGTCAGCAACTCAAAGTGATCTCATTGTTACAATAATTTATCTACAATAAATATCGGCTTGACGATGTTACTAATAAATTATTAATTATTGTACTAAACTTAACAACAATTGAGCTTAGTAAAGTTAGAGCATTTTTAGATTGGACAGTACTCTAGTTCTTTCACAACTAATAGCATAGAATAATAAATTATGTTAATTACAAACCTGTGATATGATTATTTTAATTATTGAACTATTAATTACTTAATAAACTACATCAACTGATGATACGACATCATTATTACAAATTATACAAAAACTATACAAAGTTATACAAAAAACATAATAAGAAAACTATCATAAACAAATTAATAAGTAATATTTTAATTCGTAATTTAAATAATTTTAATTAGATTGATTTTAATATAGCTCCATGTATAACATGATGATTGAAGTATTTTCTCCAAATGATGCATTCTTATCGGTAAATTGTTCAATACATCTTTGGTTGTAGATATCTCAATTCGTTTAAATAAAATATGGTAAATAACCTCAAATTTTTAATTTGTTTCTAAAATATTTGTAATTAATTGAAAATATAAATATTAACGATGATTAAGCAAGTACGTTATTGTAATAGAACTAATTTTGTTTAAAAAAAATTATAATATCTACTATTTTTCTAATTTGATTTAGATTAAATGGCTATAGGTAGTTTTTTAGTTTCCAAGACGAATCTTTTGGCATTTTGTGAGAAAATACTCTTCCTCTGTAGACGAGGTGGTATTCCAAAATTTGGGCAATAAAGGAGTGATTACAATGAACCGGCCAAAAGTCCTAAATGCCTTGAGCTATGATATGGTGATGAGAATCTATGATGTATTGAAGATTTGGCAATATGAAAAAAACTTCATTTTGATTAAGGGTGCTGGCGAACGGGCTTTTAGTGTTGGTGGTGATGTAAGATCACTGGCATTGACAGGAAAAGATGGAGATAGAACACGGAAAACTTATTTTAAAACAGAATACAAAACAAATGCTTTGATAAAAGATCTAAAAATACCTTATATTGCATTGATTGATGGTATGGTAATGGGTGGTGGTATGGGTATGTCAGTACATGGTTCTTATAGAATTGCTACGGAACGTTCTTTATTTGCAATGCCAGAAACGTTAATTGGTTTGGTACCAGACGTGGGGGCTTCATATGTTTTACCAAGAATGTCGGGACACTTGGGGTTGTTTCTGGCATTGACTGGATCTAGGCTAAGAGGAAGTGATTTACTCATAACAGGCATTGCCACCCATTACATTGACAGTCAAAATTTAGATAAATTAGAACATGATTTGCTACAAACTGAGAATGTACAACAAATCGAAGATATACTGCAAACATACAACAAAAACATCAAAGATTTCTCTTTGGTCCCTTATTTAGACAAAATAAATCATTGTTTTGCTGCCTCATCTATAGAAGAAATTGTGGAGAGACTCCAACAAGACGGTTCTGAATGGGCCGATAACACTTTACAATTATTAGCCAAAATGTCCCCAACAAGCCTAAAAGTATGCTTTCAACAGATGAAAAATGGGGCTAAAATGAACCTCAAAGAATGTCTCCAGATGGAGTATCGAATATTGTTAAATTGCTATATAAATAAAGATTTTTATGAAGGTGTTCGAGCTCGCCTCATTGAGAAAGATCAAAATCCAAGATGGAGTCCTTCAGACATTTCTCATGTTACATCAGCTCTAGTAAATAGTTATTTTACCAAACTTCCAGAAGACGAAGAATTGAGTTTTTAAAAATTTTACTTAAAGTTCTAAGAGAAATGCTTCCTCTAGTCTTCCTTCAGTTGTTAATGTGATAAAGTATAATAAAAACGTTCGAGATACACTCGACACTAAATTTGTTTGCACTAATCCCTCAGAAAGTTTGACACTTTAAATCATCAATTAAAGAACACTTTTTGCACTATTAGTTTTTGTTTATCAATCTTCTCTAGATTGAATCTCAAATGTCTACATTAGACGTGATTGAACTATAAGTGGACGTTTCCTCTGTCGCAGTATTTGTAGTTTTCCACATTCGTACAGAAGAAGATCGCAATATTAATGAAAACAATTTATTAGATTACCCCTCTTAGCTTGAGGAGCAATAAAGCGCGAAAGAGAAAATTACGTTGAAATTATGAAGACCTGGTGGCAGCACTTGATCTGGCAGTAGCAAAAACAGTCTCTGCCGGCAAGGCTTCGCTTGTAGAGAGCGTAGAGGTGGAAATCCTTTCTAAAAGCTAAATTTTGGAGACAGATAAGCAAAAAGATATATGTTGCAGCCATTTCAAAACGAGCGCTCTACTCACTAAATGACCGTCAGAGCTTAGTGAGCCACCAGCAAAAAATACCCAAAATTTCTAAATAATGTATTGATCAAAAAAAAATTAATGATAACAAAAGATGTATAAAATTAGCACAAAATTCCCAGCACAGATCAAAAAGTTACAATTATGTAACAACTTACAATAATCTTTACGGCACCCAATAAAGTAAAAAAAATGTTAAATAAACGTTATATAAAGATAACAAGACCCCTGTGTTTAATGATTGAATATCCTGCAAACGTGAGCTGTGCGTCTCTTTACAACGCACTGGCGTAATTTGCGTTAGAGCGCGTATTACATCATTTGTAGAGTGATTTAGAGCTATCCTTATTACAAGTACCACAATGAAAGTGGTTGACTATTCAATTGTGGTATTTATATTTCAACTTTACTACAAAGGTTGTAGACTTGATTAAATACATAACTCACTGTTATAAAAAATATGGTGTTACATAATCTTGTTACACTTATTATGAATATAAATTGATTGAAGACTACTCCAAAAACAAATGAGGAATTTCTGAAAAAAACAAAAGCAACTTGAAAAAAAAAAGAAAGCGAGCAAAAAGCAAAGCTCTAACTGTGCGTTTTTGAGGGAAACAATGTCAGTTTACGAAAAATTAATATTAATTGAATTTCGGGTATTTTAAAACGTTTTTTCATTTATAAAATTAATAAAAATAATTACAATAAATTATTCTAATTAAAACGTGCTAATTAATAAATGAATTTTAAAAAACTCTTTTTTTTACTAAAATGTTTGAAAATTCCCACAGCCTTCTTTTCACGCAAAAAGATTAAAATTTTGAACGGCAAAAAATATATAAATGTTTCACCATTGTTTAAAAATTTTTAAAATATTGTGTTTCCAAGCAAAATAAGCCCCGGAAGATATGTGAACTAAATTATCAAATTCAGGAGTAAATTAAAATTAACCAATCAGAAGGTCAAAAACTTGGCAACTGCGTTAGTGGGTCTATTGTGCCAGTGGGCTCGGCTAAGACCATAGTAGAAGTAGATAGGTATGACTTTCAGATCATATGTAACTAACTGTTAACTTATCTAAAAGTCACTGTACAGATTTTGTATCTCTACATTTTGTATCAGATTTTGGTCCTGCTTACAACACAAAACAATGCGACCAACCGCCCCTAACCCCAAAAAATTCGCTTCTGCTAATAGTGCAATGTTTCACACGACTTTAACATTTTTTTAAATAAATATCATTGCTTGAATACTTTCAGCTCTTCTATGTTATTATTCGATTTGAATAGTATATTTTACTATACAAATTAAAGTTTGTTACTAATAAAGTAATAAATTAAACATTTTAAAAAAACAGTTTCACTTATTTAAAGTTTGAAACAAAAGTATTACCTCCAGAAAAAATTAATAAACACTTGAACTAAAGAATGCCAAAAAACCCGCTGGCAGCGTTGCCACATTTCGCTGTTCACGGTCTGTTAAGTAGAGACGGCTGTGGGGTGTGTACATGAAAGCTGAAGTGCCCTCAGGCCACGCCCCTCCAGGGCTCATGTTTGCTTAGAAGCATTGTACATAGTTATCAGCAACTGATAAAAAAAACTTGAAAACTAATAAATTTTAATAAAACAACAGCTGTACCGGGTAATTTTTTCACTTTACGGTCTAGCAAGCTATGACTTTTTCAACAAGACAAATTTACAGCAAATGCTGAAAATGTTGACCTTCAGTCTCTATGCACAAGCTCACTCGACAGATAACTTTGTTGACGTAAGCTACGCCATACGTTTTCGATTAATTTGTCTCATCAAAAATGACATAAGTAGCCTGCTACTGCGTTGTAGTTTTAAAGCTAAACTTAAAATAAAAATTTCTCCAAAGTTTTATGAAATAACGAAGTAATTTTCGGACAAAACATAAAAATTTTACTAAGTATAACTCTATTTAGGAATAGCCAGTTTAACTGTCAAGTGTCAATAAATTGATCTTATACAAGCACCAGAATCTCTGAAAAGTCGCATTAGTGGAGAAAAATGTGACATTACTTGCCATGGAAACCAAGCAGGATCCGCACGCCTTTGAGAAAAAATCCTGTTTGACAGACAAAAGTGAGGTTTGAATAAATTGACAAATCCTGCTGACAGTGCTGAGACTAATAGATTTTAATAAAACAACAGCTGTACCGGGTGATTTTTTCATTTTACGGTCTAGCAAGCTATGACTTTTTCAACAAGACAAATTTATTGAAAACGTATGGCGTAGCTTAATATGTCAAATCACAATACATTTATATTACAAAATAATTTACACACAATAAAATATCAAAATCATAGCCGGTTATGAGATTTTCTCGCTGTAGCGTAGATTTGATTTTGCTTAAAATGTAATTTCAACGTGTCATTACATGAATGAAAAGTGAGGTTATGTGTTATTAATAATTAATTAATTATTTTATTATTAATCCCGTAAATAGATCAAAAAATGATTACTTGGGACTTACAGCTACACAGTTTTAACATGAATTTACAGCAAATGCTGAAAATGTTGACCTTTAGCCTCTATGCACAAGCTCACTCGACAGATAACTTTGTTGACATAAGCTACGCCATACGTTTTCGATTAATTTGTCTCATCAAAAATGACATAAGTAGCCTGCTACTGCATTGGAGTCTTAAAGCAAAACTTAAAATAAAAATTTCTCCAAAGTTTTATGAAATAACGAAGTAATTTTCAGAAAAAACTTTGAAATTTTACTAAGTATAACATTATTTTTTCGGATATAGCAACTTTTAGGAATAGCCAGTTTAACTGTCAATAGTGTCAGTGTCAAGTGTCAATAAATTGACTTTATCCAAGCACCAGAATCTCTAAAAAGTCGCATTAGTGGATAAAAATGTGACATCACTTGCCATGGAAACCAAGCAGGATCTGCACGCCTTTGAGAAAAAATCCTGTTTGACAGACAAAAGTGAGGTTTGAATAAATTGACAAGTCCTGCTGACAGTGCTGAGGCCGCTGTTTCAGAAAATTGTGATGTGTAAACGGTACATTGTTTTAACCAATAGAAAGGCCAGCGTCTTAGCAATGACCAAGACCACAAAAACAGTTTTTTTTAGATCAAAATGTAAGATTTAAACTAGGAAGTCACAACATGTAATAAATATTAAAAATAATTTCTTTAATATGTTTCTTTATCACATTAACATCTTAAAAAAGACTAGTTTAAGCATTTTTCTTACAACTTTGAGTTAAATTTATTAAAATTCAATTCTTCATCTTCTGGAAGTTTGGCAAAATAACTATCAACTAGAGCTGGGGTAACCTGAGAAATATCAGAAGGACTCCATCTTGGATTTTGATCTTTCTCAATAAGGCGAGCTCGAACACCTTCATAAAAATCTTTATTTATATAGCAATTTAACAATATTCGATACTCCATCTGGAGACATTCTTTGAGGTTCATTTTAGCCCCATTTTTCATTTGTTGAAAGCATACTTTTAGGCTTGTTGGGGACATTTTGGCTAATAATTGTAAAGTGTTATCGGCCCATTCAGAACCGTCTTGTTGAAGTCTCTCCACAATTCCTTCCATGGATGAGGCAGCAAAACAATGATTTATTTTGTCTAAATAAGGAGCCAAAGAGAAATCTTCAGGGTTTTTGTTGTATGCTTGCAGTATATCTTCGATTTGTTGTCCACTCTCAGTTTGTAGCAAATCATGTTCTAATTTATCTAAATCTCGACTGTCAATGTAGTGGGTGGCAATGCCTGCTGTAAGTAAATCACTTCCTCTTAGTCTAAATCCAGTCAATGCCAAAAACAACCCCAAATGTCCAGACACTCTTGGGAAAAAATAAGAAGTCCCTACGTCTGGTACCAAACCAATTAATGTTTCTGGCATTGCAAATAAAGAACGTTCCGTTGCTACTCTATAAGACCCATGCACCGACAAACCTGCACCACCACCCATTACCATACCATCCATGATTGCAATGTAAGGTATTTTCAGCTCTTTTATTAAAGCAGTTGTTTTATATCCTGTCTTAAGAACACTTTTCCCTACTAAATCGCCATCTTTTTCTGCCAATACAATTGATCTTAGGTCACCACCAACACAAAAAGCCCTGTTTCCAGCCCCCTTAATCAAAATGAGGTTCTTTTCATATTGCCAAATCTTCAATACATCATAGATTTTGATCACCATATCATAGCTCAAGGCATTTAGGACTTTTGGCCGGTTCAATGTAATCACTCCTTTATTGCCCAAATTTTGGAATACCACCTCGTCTACAGAGGAAGAGTATTTCCGTACAGATTCCATTAAATTTGGTTGAAGCTGAAGAAGTATTCAGGCAAGTTTTAGAATATGTTTAATTTTTTGTACAACATTATTATCTACCTACCAGAGTAATCATTGTTATTTAGAAGAAATCTAGAAAATAACAAACTAATCTTAGAGAAAAGAATTGTTACTTAATAACAGAAGTTGTAGATATATACCTACTTTTTAATTATTTTAATCTCATTAGTTCACATAGCTACCAATTATGGCAAAATTCTCGAATTATGAATAAAAAGCAGCTACTAAACCTTGTTTAGTACATTTTTAGATAATTAAGTACATTAATTACTTACTATTACACAATTAAGTATACTAAGGCTTATTAGAACCTGACACGATATTTGAAGAGCTGTAAGAGTAAGCTTATATGGTTAGGTAACAATAACCACTAAATACAGTCATAAAATATAAGAATCAATGCAAATTCATTCAAGCTACATCTGTAGATTTGGACATGTTTCGTTCTTATCGGAACTCATCAACAAGTCGCCACAGATTCAGATTGGAATGAATTTGCAGTGATAATCTTTATATAAATTATTATAATAATATTTATAATAAATCTATCAAAATTTATATAAATTTTTATTTATTGATTGACACTGTTGTGGTAGTACTAGTCTGCTGTGTTGCTGGATCTCTTCTTGGAGCTATAGATCTAGTAGTTATAGAGCTATAGATAGCTAGTGTGTACGTTGCTGTCTTCAGCCCCCTCTTGAGTCGATTTTTTAAAAAGTTTTCGTACGTAGCTCAACCTCCATCTTAGTTTTTTGTTTTTTATTTACGTCAAGAATCAATTTTGACTAATCTTACAATACCCCCAAGAAACCAGGGTATTGCAAAAGGTTGAACTTATAATCTTAGCCTAACTTCATCGTAAAAAAAAGAGATCTGTGAATGGTGATGAAAAGAGTGATGCAAGCGGTGAGAATGAGCTGGCGCAGATAATAACCACTCTTGTTTGAGTGGGATGCCGGTCAAATTTGATTTACTGCGCACTCTCACCGCTTGCCATTAGGGCTGTAAGTGGCCAAATTGCAAAGATGGCAATATTGTATACGAGTCAAAGTATATACAATTGTTATTTGTTTATTATTGTCAACCTTGGGCTTTATTTAACCATGGTTAATAAATATTTATCAATTTAACTAAAAATAATTTTAACTTTATGAAAAATGCATCATTATGTAATTATATAGGTATTGTTTAAATTGTGCATAACCATAATTACCAATTGTTTTTCTCTATATACATAAATGCTATAATATTTTATTTTATTTTATTTAAAAACTGTATCGTTTTCTTTGTAAACATGTCGTCTATAATGGAAAAAGTAGCTTTAGTGACTGGAGCTTCAAGTGGAATTGGTTTAAGTTTAGTCAAAGAGCTACTCAAAAATGGAGCAAAGGTAAAATTGCAATGTAGAATAAATAAATTTAATTTTTTTTTCATAGCAGATGTTAAACTGTTTTTTATCAATTCTTTTCAGTAGCTAAAATAGCACTTTATCCGCAAGAATGGATAAAGTAACACTTTAGCAGCAAGGGTAGATAAAGATTTTGTTTATTTTGTTTTAATCAATTAAATAAATAAACTAATATTTAATTATATTAGATTCGAATTTTTAAATTTTAAATTTCTCACTTAGAAAACGTAAATAACTATTCAAATCTTGATATGGATCTCTATTTCAAAAGAGAGCTGGAAGGTAGTGAGTAAAATAGCAGATAGAAGAATGAAAAACAGAACAAAAGGAACTATGAAAAGAAAGAATTTAGTGTAAAAGAAAAGGGAGACAAAAGATACATGATGAAATGAAGAATACAGATAAAGACATAGACAAGCAGGGAAAGAGAGGAGAAGAAGTGAAACGAGGTGCAATAAAAGAAATACAACTCTAATCACAAAAAAGTTTGTTTGATTGTTAAAAAGAAAAAATGAGAAAGGTAAAAAAATTAAAACAAGATTTTAATGCGAAAATAAAAGAAGATAACAGATTTTGTATAAAAAAAAAGTAGAATGTGTGGAAGAGAGAGAAGTATTGGAGCACATCATGAATAAATGCGTAGAGGTAAAAGAAAGCAATCTATAAAAATATAAAAAAAACATAATGGAAAGAAAGAAAGAAAGAAAAAATAGAATAAATAAAAAAAATAAGAAAGATAGAGAAAAAAATCTAGACAGGAAATAAAGAAATGAGTGGAAAAAACCGAAATAATAAAAAGAAAAGAAAAAAACAAACTAAAAGAAAAAAAAAATAATTTAATGCTAGAAACTGACTCTGAACTCAGCAATTTTTTATATGTTGACACTGTAGATGAAGCGTTATTAAACATTATCATAAATAAAATATATAATAAAAAAACTCATCAAAATCGGTTCACCAAGTCATAATTTCTGAGGTAACAACAAAAAAAAAAACAAAAAAACAGTCAAATTGAGCTCTTTTTCTTTTTTTGAAGTCGGTGGTTAAAAAGTATGAAAAAAAAACCAAGATGAGTAAAAATACCAAAAAAAACAAATGACAAAAAAAAACTTTTTAAAAATAGAGAATACGTAGCAATGGCCAAACAAACTAAAAGTTAAGTTAGAAAACATTTTACAAAAATAAAAAAAAGAAACCCATAAAGCAAAAACAAGAGTTTGAAAAGTTTAAGACTCAATTAAAAAAATCACAAAAAACAAAGCAAGACAGAAACTTTTTATAAGACAAGAATAAAGAAGCCAAGACAAACCAAGAAGATCCACCAAACATTATTAAAGAAAAACAATAGAGATAAACAACATTTATACAATTTGTAAAAAACAATAAAAAGTCAAGAGAAAACATGAATAAAAAAAATTTTTTTCAAAGTTAGCGATAACAATTCCATTACAATTCTACTATACACAAAAACAAACAAGAAAGAGCTAGAAATTTGTAGACCAATACAGATTTGGCAGACAAAAAAACCACAAACTTGAGACAAACGCTACTATAAGAGACTTATGTTCCAAAATAAAACAAAAAAAATACTGATAAAAAAAATATTTTGAGAATAGCAGAATTTAGTTGTTTGCTAGGTCAACTTTTGTTGATTAGATACTAATGTGGTGTTTTTGTAAATGTCTCTTTTCTTTCTTTTTTTTTCTATCATTTTTTATTTGTGTCTCTAGCGGAATATGGTCTGATTCAATCCTTTCGCCTATCTCAGATCTTTTCTCTATGCTCTGTTTGTGTTCCTCGATATGTATCTTCCACTCATTTTCTTCTATCATATTTATTAAAAATATTTTTTTTTAGTTTTTCTTTTATCTTTTGTTATGCTTCTGATTGTATCTTTTTCCCAATTTCTTCTTCTTTCTTCCCCTATTCTTGCATTAAAATCACCTCCAATTAGTAGTTTTATGTTGTTTTTGTTTTTGGTCTTTTTTTCTTTTCTTTTTTTTATCATGCTGATGCCTTTGCTATATATTGTTCTTATTTCCCATCGATCTTCAGCGATTTTTATCTTCCTTTTCTTTTTTGCTCTTTTTTTCTTTTTCTATTTCTTTTTCAACGCGCGTTAATATTCCTCTTCTTGCTCTTCCTTTTTTTTTGTTTTTTGTTGCATATAGTGCCTTCCATCTGTATTTATTTGATACTTTTTCGTGTGTCTTTTTTCAATCTTGTTCATTTACTCATGTTTTTACCATTCTTATTATCTAAAACTCTGCCATATACTCCCAAAGTTCTTTGTCTTTTTTTATTATTCATGCTACATTTCAAAATACTGCTCTCTTCTTTTTTCCTAGTGTTTTTTTTTCAGTTCATCATTATATATTTGATTTACTCTTAGCTCTTCTACTCTTTTTTTTATTTTACTGTTTAACTTTGTTTTTTCTGTTCTCTTTTCTATTGCTTTTTTCCTCCCATCTCATTCTCACCTTTTATTTTTTCTCCCTTTTTCATTTTTTAGCACGTTTTTTTTGAGTTCACTGTTCTAATTTAATTAACTTTTCTAGTATTTGCTTTGTTCTGTTGTGTATGTTTTTTTCTGTTTTTTCTTTTATTTTCTTTTTTAAAGCACTTGAAGATGTTTTTGCAAAAACGGTAAAAACCTCCAACTGGATATTGTTGAGAAAGAGAATTATAAACCAAAGCTAGATAATTCGACAACTTAAAAATAACAGCAAATTCAGTAGACAAAAAAAGCACAAACAAATGCAGATGTAAAAGACTAATATTCAAAAATGAATAAAAAAAACTGAAAAAAACAAAAATTTGAAAATAACTGAACCTGGTTTGGTCAACTTTTGTTAATCCTAATCACTAATTGATATGGTGTTTTTGTAGACCTGTTAATCTTATTATCTCATTTTTCTCCTATTCTTGCATTGAAATCACCCTCAATCAGCAAATTTATGATGTTTTCGTTTTTGTCTTTTTTTCTTCTCTTTCTTTTATCTTGTTGATGCCTCTGCTATATATTGTTCTTATTTCCCATTGTTCTGCAATTTTTATCTTTTTTTTCCGTTGATTTCTATTTTCTTTGGCTTCTTTATTTTTTTCTCTTATTTTTTTTCTCCCATCAATACTCCTCCTCTAGCTCTTTCTTTATTCTTGTTTTTTGTTCTTGTCTTGCATATCGTGTCTTCCATCTGTAATTATTTGATACTTTTCTGTGTGTCTCTCTCCAATCTTTCTCATTTATCTATGTTTCTACTATTCCTATTATCTCAAACTCTGCCATGTATTCCTAAAGTTTTTTTTCTATCTTTTTTTATTATTTCAAAATACTGCTCTCTTCTTTTTGTCCACTGCCTTTTTTCCGTTCTTTTTCATTATGTATTTGTTTTACTCTTAGCTCTTCTACTCTTTCTTCTATTTTACTGTTTAACTTTGTTTTTTCTGCTCTCTATTCTGTTGCTTTGTTTCTCCCATCTCATTCTACTTTTTCATTTTTCTTCCCTTTTTTATTTTTTAGCACGTTTTTTTTTGTGTTCAATGTTCTAATTCATTTAAATTTTCTAGCCTTTGCTTTGTTCTGTTGTCTAACTTTTCTTCTGTTTTTTCTTTTATTTTCCCTATTTTCTTTTTTCAAGAACTGGAAAATGTTTTTGCAAAATCGGTAAAAACCTCCAACTGGATACTGTTGCGAAAGAGAATTATAGACCGAAGCCAGATATTTTGACAAAAAAAGCACAACTCCAAACAAATGCAAATATTCAAAAATAAAACAAAAAAAAACTGAAAAAAAAATTTGAAACAGCAGAATTTGGTTTGGCCAACGTTTGTTAATCGGAAACTGATGGTGTTTTTGTAGATCTGTTAATCTCATTATCTCATGCTTCTGTCAAATTACAGTTTTGTTAACTCAGTTAACGTTTTATTTTTTATTTATCTCTTTTTTTTTCATTCCTTTTTTTTAATTTCTTTATCTTTTTTTTTTATTTTTTCTTTCCCGTTAATATTTTACCCATGTTTCTACCATTCTTATTACCTAAAACTCTGCCAGGTATTCCCAAAGTTTTTTTTATCTTTTTTTATTATTTCTGCTACATTCCAAATACTGCTCTCTTTTTTTTTCTGTTCTTTCTCATTATATTTTTGTTTTACTCTTAGCTTTTCTACTCTTTTTTATATTTTACTGTTTTACTCTGTTCTATTTTCTATTTCTTTTTCTCCCATCTCATTCTCCCTTTAAATTTTGATTCCCATTTTTTATTTTTTAGCACGTTCTGTTTGCGTGCAATGTTTAAATTATAATTTTAACTCTTCTAGTCTTTGTTTTGTTTTGCTGTCTAAATTTTCTTTTGTTTTTTTCTTTTATTTTTTCTATTTCCTTTTTTAAAAAAACTAGAAGACGTTTTTTAGTAAAAACCTTCAACCAATTGAATATTGTTGAGAAAGAGAATTATAGACCAAAGCCAGACAGTTTGACAAAAAAAGTGCAAACTCCAAACAAATGCCAATATTCAAAAATAAAACAAAAAAACTGAGAAAAAAAAAATGAAAATAGCAGAATTTGGTTTAGTCAACGTTTGTTAATGAGAAACTGATAGTGTTTTTGTAGATCTGTTAATCTCATTATTTCATGCTTCTGTCAAATTACAGTTTTGTTAACTCAGTTAACGTTTTATTTTTTATTTATCTCTTTTTTTTTCATTCCTTTTTTTTAATTTCTTTATCTTTTTTTCTCCCGTTAATATTTTACTCATGTTTCTACCATTCCTATTACTTAAAACTCTGCCAGGTACTCCCACAATTTTTTTTATCTTTTTTTATTATTTTTGCTACATTCCAAAATACTGCTCTTTTTTATTTTCTGTTCTTCCTCATTCTATTTTTGTTTTACTCTTAGCTTTTCTACTCTTTTTTATATTTTACTGTTTTACTCTGTTCTATTTTCTATTTCACTTTCTCCCATCTCATTCTCCCTTTAAATTTTGATTCCCATTTTTATTTTTAAGCACGTCCTGTTTGCGTTTAAAGTTTTAATTATTATTTTCTAATTTTAACTCTTCTAATCTTTTATTTTGTTTTGTTGTCTAAATTTTCTTTTGTTTTTTTCTATTTCCTTTTTTAAAAAATTGAACCAAAGTCAGACAGTTTGACAAAAAAAGCACAAACACCAAACAAATGCAGATATTCAAAAATAAAACAGAAAAAAAAAATTGGAAATAGCAGAATTTGGTTTGGTCAACGTTTGTTAATGAGAAACTGATGCGGTTTTTTGTAGATCTGTTAATCTCATTATCTAATTCTTCTGTCAAATTACAGTTTTGTTAATTCAGTTAAAGAGTTATTTTTTATTTATCTCTTTTTTTTTTCATTCCATTTTTTTGACTTCTTTATCTTTTTCTTCTATTTTTTTTCTCCCGTTAATATTTTACCCATGTTTCTACCATTCCTATTATCTAAAACTCTGCCATGTATCTACTCCCAAAGTTTTTCATGTTTTTTTATTATTTCTGCTACATTCCAAAATACTACTCTGTTTTTTTTTCTGTTCTTCCTCATTATATTTTTGTTTTACTCTTAGCTCTTCTAGTCTATTTTACTGTTTTACTCTGTTCTATTTTCTATTTCTCTTTCTCCCATCTCATTCTCCCTTTAATTTTTTTTTTCATTTATTATTTTTTAGCACGTTCTGTTTGCGTTCAATGTTTAAATTATAATTTTCTAATTTTAACACTTCTAGTCTTTGTTTTGTTTTGCTGTCTAAATTTTCTTTTGTTTTTTCTTTTATTTTTTCTATTTCTTTTTTTTTAAAATGAAAGACGTTTTTTAGTGAAAACCTTCAACCAATTGGATATTGTTGAGAAAGAGAATTATAGACCGAAGCCAGATAGTTTGGCAAAAAAAGCAAACTCTAAACAAATGCCGATATTCAAAAATAAAACAAAAAAACTGAGAAAAAAAAATTGAAAATAGCAGAATTTGGTTTGGTCAACGTTTGTTAATGAGAAACTAATGAGGTTTTTTGTAGATCTGTTAATCTCATTATCTAATTCTTCTGTCAAATTACAGTTTTATTATTTCAGTTAACGAGTTATTTTTTATTTATCTCTTTTTTTTTCATTCTTTTTTTTTGACTTCTTTATCTTTTTCTTCTATTTATATTTTTCCCGTTAATATTTTACCCATGTTTCTACCATTCCTATTATCTAAAACTAGGCCGTGTACTCCCAAAGTTTTATATCTTTTTTTATTATTCCTGCTACATTCCAAAATACTGCTCTCTTTTATTTTCTGTTCTTTCTCACTATATTTTTGTTTTACTCTTACTTCTTCTACTTTTTTTACCGTTTTACTTTGTTCTATTTTCTATTTATCTTTCTCCCATCTCATTCTCCCTTTAAACTTTTTTCCCATTTTTTATTTTTTAGCACGTTCTGTTTGCGTTCAATGTTTTAATTATTATTTTCTAATTTTAACTCTTCTAGTCTTTGTTTTGGTTTGCTGTCTAAATTTTCTTTTGTTTTTTCTTTTATTTTTTCTATTTCTTTTTTTTTTAAACTGAAAAACGTTTTTTAGTAAAAACCTTCAACCAATTGGATATTGTTGAGAAAGAGAATTATAGACCAAAGCCAGACAGTTTGACAAAAAAAGTACAAACTCCAAACAAATGCCAATATTCAAAAGTAAAACAAAAAAACTGAGAAAAAAAAAATGAAAATAGCAGAATTTGGTTTAGTCAACGTTTGTTAATGAGAAACTGGTAGTGTTTTTGTAGATCTGTTAATCTCATTATCTCATGCTTCTGTCAAATTACAGTTTTGTTAACTCAGTTAACGTGTTATTTTTTATTTATCTCTTTTTTTTTGACTTCTTTATTTTTTTCTTTAATTTTTTTTCCCCCGTTAATATTTTACTCATGTTTCTACCATTCCTATTACCTAAAACTCTGCCAGGTACTCCCAAAGTTTTTTTGATCTTTTTTTATTATTTTTGCTACATTCCAAAATACTGCTCTTTTTTATTTTCTGTTCTTCCTCATTCTATTTTTGTTTTACTTTTAGCTTTACTACTCTTTTTTCTATTTTACTTGTTTTACTCTGTTCTATTTTCTATTTCTCTTTTTCCCATTTCATTCTCCCTTTAAATTTTGATTCCCATTTTTATTTTTTAGCACGTCCTGTTTGCGTTTTTTAAGTTTTAATTATTATTTTCTAATTTTAACTCTTCTAATCTTTTATTTTGTTTTGTTGTCTAAATTTTCTTTCGTTTTTTTCTATTTCCTTTTTTAAAAAATTGGACCAAAGCCAGACAGTTTGACAAAAAAAGCACAAACTCCAAACAAATGCAGATATTCAAAAATAAAACAAAAAAACTGAGAAAAAGAAATTGGAAATAGCAGAATTTGGTTTGGTCAACGTTTGTTAATGAGAAACTAATGCGGTTTTTTGTAGATCTGTTAATCTCATTATCTAATTCTTCTGTCAAATTACAGTTTTGTTAACTCAGTTAACGAGTTATTTTTTATTTATCTCTTTTTTTTCATTCCATTTTTTTGACTTCTTTATCTTTTTCTTCTATTTTTTTTCTCCCGTTAATATTTTACCCATGTTTCTACTATTCCTATTATCTAAAACTCTGCCATGTACTCCCAAAGTTTTTCATGTTTTTTTATTATTTCTGCTACATTCCAAAATACTGCTCTCTTTTTTTTCTGTTCTTCCTCATTATATTTTTGTTTTACTCTTAGCTCTTCTAGTCTATTTTACTGTTTTACTCTGTTCTATTTTCTATTTCTCTTTCTCCCATCTCATTCTGCCTTTAAATTTTTTTTTCATTTTTTATTTTTTAGCACGTTCTGTTTGCGATCAATGTTAAAATTATAATTTTCTAATTTTAACTCTTCTAGTCTTTGTTTTGTTTTGCTGTCTAAATTTTCTTTTGTTTTTTCTTTTATTTTTTCTATTTCTTTTTTTTTAAACTGAAAGACGTTTTTTAGTGAAAACCTTCAACCAATTGGATATTGTTGAGAAAGAGAATTATAGACCGAAGCCAGATAGTTTGGCAAAAAAAGTACAAACTCCAAACAAATGCCAATATTCAAAAGTAAAACAAAAAAACTGAGAAAAAAAAAATGAAAATAGCAGAATTTGGTTTAGTCAACGTTTGTTAATGAGAAACTGGTAGTGTTTTTGTAGATCTGTTAATCTCATTATCTCATGCTTCTGTCAAATTACATTTTTGTTAACTCAGTTAACGTGTTATTTTTTATTTATCTCTTTTTTTTTGACTTCTTTATTTTTTTCTTTTATTTTTTTTCCCCCGTTAATATTTTACTCATGTTTCTACCATTCCTATTACCTAAAACTCTGCCAGGTACTCCCAAAGTTTTTTTGATCTTTTTTTATTATTTTTGCTACATTCCAAAATACTGCTCTTTTTTATTTTCTGTTCTTCCTCATTCTATTTTTGTTTTACTTTTAGCTTTACTACTCTTTTTTCTATTTTACTTGTTTTACTCTGTTCTATTTTCTATTTCTCTTTTTCCCATTTCATTCTCCCTTTAAATTTTGATTCCCATTTTTTATTTTTTAGCACGTTCTGTTTGCGTGCAATGTTTAAATTATAATTTTCTAATTTTAACTCTTCTAGTCTTTGTTTTGTTTTGTTGTCTAAATTTTCTTTATTTTTTTTTTATTTCCTTTTTTAAAAAATTGGACCAAAGCCAGACAGTTTGACAAAAAAAGCACAAACTCCAAACAAATGCAGATATTCGAAAATAAAACAAAAAAACTGAAAAAAAAAATTGAAAATAGCAGAATTTGGTTTGGTCAACGTTTGTTAATGAGAAACTAATGCGGTTTTTTGTAGATCTGTTAATCTCATTATCTAATTCTTCTGTCAAATTACAGTTTTGTTAACTCAGTTAACGTGTTATTTTTTATTTATATCTTTTTTTTCATTTCTCCTTTTTTTCTCTAACTTCTTTATCTTTTTCTTCTATTTTTTTTTCCTTAATATTTTACCCATGTTTCTACCATTCCTATTATCTAAAATTCTGCCATGTACTCCCAAAGTTTTTCATGTTTTTTTATTATTTCTGCTACATTCCAAAATACTGCTTTCTTTTTTTTTCTGTTCTTCCTCATTATATTTTTGTTTTACTCTTAGCTCTTCTAGTCTATTTTACTGTTTTACTCTGTTCCATCTCGAAATCATGTCGTCAAACAGAGCAGACGAGAAACCTAAGCTCGCATGTGAAAAGTGCAGAAAAGTTGGCTTAACCAATCCAACAAAATGCATAAAGTGTTGTAAGACCTTCCACGAAAGCTGTGCAAATTTATGGCGAGGAGGTAGAAATTCAAGCGCTGGAGATTTTATCTGTTGCGAACGGCCATCAACAAAATTGTCGGAAAACGCTACGGACAAAAATGTACTCGCTTGGGATGCTGATCAACAAAACGATGGTGTAATGGATATCAAATTGTTAAACTATATAATCAAACAAAAGGACGAAATGATTTTGGAATTACGAGACAAGATAAATCTTCTTTACAGCCATATTAGTCTTCTGGAATGTTCTAGAAATGATAACGAAACCAAGAAAAAAACGGCAAAAACTTATGAACATAGTGATAAGGCAGCGCCAGAGTTCAATAAACAGAAAAAACAAAAAGAACATCAGAAATCACCTGGTAGTGCACATGAATCCGAAAGGCAGAGTTTGGAAGAAAAAAATCCTAATGCCCACAAACCGTGCAGCAGCCAAAATCATTTAAAAACTCTCTCTTCGCCAGTCTGTAATAAGGTGATAACAAACAAAGATAACGAATGGCAAATGGTGGAAACCAGGGCTGTCAAAAGAAAACATAGTAATGGGAAAATAGGTTCTTTCAAATTACAGGCTGATGATAAATTAAAAATTGCTCCTAAATTTGGATCAATTTTTTGCTCAGGTTTTTCACCCAGTACTACCTCGGAAAATGTGATTGACTTTGTTAAAAAGACCTTCCCTGAGGTGTTGTGCGAAGAGGTTCAATCTAGGTACCCAAAAAGTTATAACAATTTTAAAGTATCCGTGTATGTATCAAATCTGGAAGCTATCTTAAGTGAAGAGTTTTGGCCAGAAGGTATTTATTTTAACAAGTTTTTTTATCGAAGAAAGTCTTTGCCAGGGAAAAACTAGCAAGTACTGACTATCAGAAGAAACAAAATTTATTAAACTCAGTAACTCATAAAGTCGATGTAAATTCTACTTCCCTTAACATTTTTCATATCAATATACAGTCTATCAAAAACAAGTTAGAGGAGGTAGAATTGTATTTTTGTAACATAGAAACCATTACAAACAGCTATGATGTAATAGGGTTTACTGAGCACTGGCTTGCTGAGCATGACTTGCATCTAATTAATTTTCCAAACTACAAATTAGCATCATTTTTTACTCGCTCTGCGCATATTCACGGCGGGGTTTTAATTTTAGTTAAAGACGAGATCAATTTTAGAGCGAGAAAAGATATTGAATTATTGTCTAAAGAAATGGTATGCGAACTAGCTGCTATTGAAATTGTAGGTTCAAACTTGTTGATTGTGACGATCTATAGACCTCCCTCCGGTGACTTCATTGTGTTCCTAAACATATTAAATGAACTTTTTATAAAATGTAATATTGACAAGAAACAGCTGATTTTGATGGGTGATTACAATGTAAATTTCAATTCAACCGACGTTAAAATGTCTAAGTTAACGGATCTTATATCTTCTTTCGGGTTAGTGATTACTATCCACGAAAACACCCGTTTTAACAATTGCTTGGACAACATTTTAACAAATACTTGCTATGATTATGACACAAGAGTTGTGGAGACTCACCTTGCTGACCATAAAGGTATTGAAATAAATCTAAATGTTAATGTACAATATAATATAGTCAAATGTTTTTATAGATCTTACTCATCGGAAGATTTCTATAAATTTTATAAGGCGTTTGAAAACATTAGTTTCGATTTTATTAACTCTAAACATACTAGTGTGCACTATAAATGTGAAAGGTTCCTAAAAATCTTAACAGACGAAATTAAAAATTGTTTTCCCTTAAAAGAAAAACTTGTTTCAAAAATCAAAAAATTAAAATGGTTTAGTAAGGATCTTATTGATATGAGAGACAAATTAAACTTTTTGAAATCGGCAGTAGACCAGTATCCAACATTGAATAATAAAATTACTTATAAAAAATTTAAAATCAAGTATAGAAAAATGATCAACGAACACCGAACAAACTTTAATGATAAGTATATACGAAACGCTGACAACCTAGCCAAAAGTTGTTGGAAAATAATCAATGTTTCCAGAAATAAAAAATCACAGAATGATAATACCTCACAATTAAGTGCAAAAGAAATGAATGATTTTTTTACAAATGCTGCATTTAACATTGTAAAATGTATTCCAAATATAAATATTGATCCTTCAAAAAATGTACCAAATGTTCATTCAGCAAACCAATTTGAATTTGCAGAAATCAGTTTTAATGATCTAAGAGATGTAATCGACAGTTTAAAAAACAATAATAGCAATGATATTTACGAAATAAACACTACGTTTGTAAAGCGTATAAAAAATCTTATAATAGTGCCTTTTACTAAAATTATAAATCTTATTATAGTAAGTGGGACTTACCCAAACAGTTTTAAAGTATCTAAAGTAATTCCAATTCATAAAAAAGGTGATGTAAATGACACAAACAATTATCGACCTATATCTTTAATTCCAACACTTTCTAAAATAATTGAAAAGGTCCTAAAAGCTCAACTATATAATTATCTAGAAACAAACAATATACTCTCAAACTCACAGTTTGGTTTCCGAAACAATAGATCTACAACTTTAGCTTTAAACACAGCGCTCTTAAAAATTTCTGAAAATTTTGAGCTTGGAACTTATACTGGGCTTACTATGTGTGATCTTTCAAAAGCTTTTGATTGTGTCTCACATAATATTCTTCTAAATAAACTAAAAATCTACGGTCTTGGCACAACCACACTGAAATTATTAAGTTCTTACCTGGATGAAAGGAAACAAACAACCTACTATAAAAAAAATTATTCACAAACTTCCTTAGTAAAATATGGCGTTCCACAGGGTTCGGTGTTAGGACCATTATTGTTTCTAGTCTATATAAATGATCTTCCACTCAAATTTTCAAACGACCGGATGATTCTTTTTGCGGACGACACAACTATTTTAAATACAAATAGTAATTTAGAAGATCTAAATAATGAAATGAATAATACACTCTTTGCGGTTGAACAATGGTTTAAATCAAATAAGCTTAGTTTAAATGCTAGCAAAACAGAAAGCATTATTTTTTCTCTGAATCATAAAACTACAATAAAAAAGTCTGTTAAACTTTTGGGAATTACTTTAGATTCAAAACTGACTTGGGAATCTCATATTGAAATACTAGCAGTCAAACTATCTAGAACTGCTTACTTACTGAAAAAAATTAGCAGCATTGTCTCCTTCTCAGTTGTCAAAATGGCATATTATGGTCTTTTTCAATCTGTTTTTACATATGCGATCTTGTGTTGGGGGCATAGTTGCCATTCGGAAAGATTATTTAAAATTCAAAGAAGAGTTGTAAGGTTCATTACAAATTTGGGATATAGAGATGATGTAAAATCTAAATTTACTCAAGAAAAAATTCTCACACTACCTTGCGTCTACATTTTTGAGTGTTTAAAATTTATGAAAAAAAATCTTGACTCGTATGAAAAAAACGGTGATATTCATCAATATCACACGAGAACAAAAGATGATATTGTCAAAAAGTTTTTAAGAATCTCAAAAAGTAGAAACTCAGGTAATTATTATGGACCAACTTTCTTTAATAAATTACCCACTTCCATCCGAAAACTACCTTTTAACAAGTTTGAATCCTACATCAAAAATGCACTAATCGAGAAGACATATTACTCTATAAATGAGTTTTTAAATGACGATACTCCTTTTGAGTAAAATAGTTGCCAGTTTGGCTTTTAAATTTTGTATGTTATTGTGTTTTTTGTTTGTTTTATTTCATATATATCAATATATAACATATATAATATACAATGTACATATTGTAACAAAGTGGTTTCTATGTTTATCTCTATGTTTTATTTAATTTATGTACTATATTTTATGTACTTTTGACTTGTGCAAACCTCTGTTGTAAAGCATGAATAAAGTTCTATTCTATTCTATTCTATTCTATTTCTTTTTCTCCCATCTCATTCTCCCTTTAAATTTTGATTCCCATTTTTTATTTTTTAGGACGTTCTGTTTGCGTGCAATGTTTAAATTATAATTTTAACTTTTCTAGTCTTTGTTTTGTTTTGCTGTCTAAATTTTCTTTTGTTTTTTCTTTTATTTTTTCTATTTCCTTTTTTAAAAAAACTAGAAGACGTTTTTTAGTAAAAACCTTCAACCAATTGAATATTGTTGAGAAAGAGAATTATAGACCAAAGCCAGACAGTTTGACAAAAAAAGTACAAACTCCAAACAAATGCCAATATTCAAAAGTAAAACAAAAAAACTGAGAAAAAAAAAATGAAAATAGCAGAATTTGGTTTAGTCAACGTTTGTTAATGAGAAACTGGTAGTGTTTTTGTAGATCTGTTAATCTCATTATCTCATGCTTCTGTCAAATTACATTTTTGTTAACTCAGTTAACGTGTTATTTTTTATTTATCTCTTTTTTTTTGACTTCTTTATTTTTTTCTTTTATTTTTTTTCCCCCGTTAATATTTTACTCATGTTTCTACCATTCCTATTACCTAAAACTCTGCCAGGTACTCCCAAAGTTTTTTTGATCTTTTTTTATTATTTTTGCTACATTCCAAAATACTGCTCTTTTTTATTTTCTGTTCTTCCTCATTCTATTTTGGTTTTACTCTTAGCTTTTCTACTCTTTTTTCTATTTTACTGTTTTACTCTGTTCTATTTTCTATTTCTCTTTCTCCCATCTCATTCTCCCTTTAAATTTTGATTCCCATTTTTATTTTTTAGCACGTCCTGTTTGCGTTTAAAGTTTTAATTATTATTTTCTAATTTTAACTCTTCTAATCTTTTATTTTGTTTTGTTGTCTAAATTTTCTTTGGTTTTTTTCTATTTCCTTTTTTAAAAAATTTAACCAAAGTCAGACACTTTGACAAAAAAAGCACAAACACCAAACAAATGCAGATATTCAAAAATAAAACAGAAAAAAAAAATTGGAAATAGCAGAATTTGGTTTGGTCAACGTTTGTTAATGAGAAACTGATGCGGTTTTTTGTAGATCTGTTAATCTCATTATCTAATTCTTCTGTCAAATTACAGTTTTGTTAATTCAGTTAACGAGTTATTTTTTATTTATCTCTTTTTTTTTTCATTCCATTTTTTTGACTTCTTTATCTTTTTCTTCTATTTTTTTTCTCCCGTTAATATTTTACCCATGTTTCTACCATTCCTATTATCTAAAACTCTGCCATGTATCTACTCCCAAAGTTTTTCATGTTTTTTTATTATTTCTGCTACATTCCAAAATACTACTCTGTTTTTTTTTCTGTTCTTCCTCATTATATTTTTGTTTTACTCTTAGCTCTTCTAGTCTATTTTACTGTTTTACTCTGTTCTATTTTCTATTTCTCTTTCTCCCATCTCATTCTCCCTTTAATTTTTTTTTTCATTTATTATTTTTTAGCACGTTCTGTTTGCGTTCAATGTTTAAATTATAATTTTCTAATTTTAACACTTCTAGTCTTTGTTTTGTTTTGCTGTCTAAATTTTCTTTTGTTTTTTCTTTTATTTTTTCTATTTCTTTTTTTTTAAACTGAAAGACGTTTTTTAGTGAAAACCTTCAACCAATTGGATATTGTTGAGAAAGAGAATTATAGACCGAAGCCAGATAGTTTGGCAAAAAAAGCAAACTCTAAACAAATGCCGATATTCAAAAATAAAACAAAAAAACTGAGAAAAAAAAATTGAAAATAGCAGAATTTGGTTTGGTCAACGTTTGTTAATGAGAAACTAATGAGGTTTTTTGTAGATCTGTTAATCTCATTATCTAATTCTTCTGTCAAATTACAGTTTTATTATTTCAGTTAACGAGTTATTTTTTATTTATCTCTTTTTTTTTCATTCTTTTTTTTTTGACTTCTTTATCTTTTTCTTCTATTTATATTTTTCCCGTTAATATTTTACCCATGTTTCTACCATTCCTATTATCTAAAACTAGGCCGTGTACTCCCAAAGTTTTATATCTTTTTTTATTATTCCTGCTACATTCCAAAATACTGCTCTCTTTTATTTTCTGTTCTTTCTCACTATATTTTTGTTTTACTCTTACTTCTTCTACTTTTTTTACCGTTTTACTTTGTTCTATTTTCTATTTATCTTTCTCCCATCTCATTCTCCCTTTAAACTTTTTTCCCATTTTTTATTTTTAAGCACGTTCTGTTTGCGTTCAATGTTTTAACTATTATTTTCTAATTTTAACTCTTCTAGTCTTTGTTTTGTTTTGCTGTCTAAATTTTCTTTTGTTTTTTCTTTTATTTTTTCTATTTCTTTTTTTTTAAACTGAAAGACGTTTTTTAGTGAAAACCTTCAACCAATTGGATATTGTTGAGAAAGAGAATTGTAGACCGAAGCCAGACAGTTTGACAAAAAAAGCCCAAACTCTAAAGAAATGCCTATATTCAAAAATAAAACAAAAAAACTGAGAAAAAAAAAATTGGAAATAGCAGAATGTGGTTTGTCAACGTTTGTTAATGAGAAACTGATAGTGTTTTTGTAGATCTGTTAATCTCATTATTTCATGCTGCTGTCAAATTACAGTTTTGTTAACTCAGTTAACGTGTTATTTTTTATTTATCTCTTTTTTTTTGACTTCTTTAGTTTTTTCTTTTATTTTTTTTCCCCCGTTAATATTTTACTCATGTTTCTACCATTCCTATTACCTAAAACTCTGCCAGGTACTCCCAAAGTTTTTTTGATCTTTTTTTATTATTTTTGCTACATTCCAAAATACTGCTCTTTTTTATTTTCTGTTCTTCCTCATTCTATTTTTGTTTTACTTTTAGCTTTACTACTCTTTTTTCTATTTTACTTGTTTTACTCTGTTCTATTTTCTATTTCTCTTTTTCCCATTTCATTCTCCCTTTAAATTTTGATTCCCATTTTTTATTTTTTAGCACGTTCTGTTTGCGTGCAATGTTTAAATTATAATTTTCTAATTTTAACTCTTCTAGTCTTTGTTTTGTTTTGTTGTCTAAATTTTCTTTTGTTTTTTTCTATTTCCTTTTTTAAAAAATTGAACCAAAGCCAGACAGTTTGACAAAAAAAGCACAAACTCCAAACAAATGCAGATATTCGAAAATAAAACAAAAAAACTGAAAAAAAAAATTGAAAATAGCAGAATTTGGTTTGGTCAACGTTTGTTAATGAGAAACTAATGCGGTTTTTTGTAGATCTGTTAATCTCATTATCTAATTCTTCTGTCAAATTACAGTTTTGTTAACTCAGTTAACGTGTTATTTTTTATTTATCTCTTTTTTTTCATTCCTTTTTTTTTGACTTCTTTATCTTTTTTTTTATTTTTTCTTTCCCGTTAATATTTTACCCATGTTTCTCCCATTCTTATTACCTAAAACTCTGCCAGGTATTCCCAAAGATTTTTTTATCTTTTTTCATTATTTCTGCTACATTCCAAAATACTGCTCTCTCTTTTTTTCTGTTTTTCCTCATTATATTTTTGTTTTACTCTTAGCTCTTCTAGTCTATTTTACTGTTTTACTCTGTTCTATTTTCTATTTTTTTTTCTCCCATCTCATTCTCCCTTTAAATTTTGATTCCCATTTTTTATTTTTTAGCACGTTCTGTTTGCGTGCAATGTTTAAATTATAATTTTAACTCTTCTAGTCTTTGTTTTGTTTTGCTGTCTAAATTTTCTTTTGTTTTTTTCTTTTATTTTTTCTATTTCCTTTTTTAAAAAAACTAGAAGACGTTTTTTAGTAAAAACCTTCAACCAATTGAATATTGTTGAGAAAGAGAATTATAGACCAAAGCCAGACAGTTTGACAAAAAAAGTGCAAACTCCAAACAAATGCCAATATTCAAAAATAAAACAAAAAAACTGAGAAAAAAAAAATAAAAATAGCAGAATTTGGTTTAGTCAACGTTTGTTAATGAGAAACTGATAGTGTTTTTGTAGATCTGTTAATCTCATTATCTCATGCTTCTGTCAAATTACATTTTTGTTAACTCAGTTAACGTGTTATTTTTTATTTATCTCTTTTTTTTTGACTTCTTTATTTTTTTCTTTTATTTTTTTTCCCCCGTTAATATTTTACTCATGTTTCTACCATTCCTATTACCTAAAACTCTGCCAGGTACTCCCAAAGTTTTTTTGATCTTTTTTTATTATTTTTGCTACATTCCAAAATACTGCTCTTTTTTATTTTCTGTTCTTCCTCATTCTATTTTTGTTTTACTTTTAGCTTTACTACTCTTTTTTCTATTTTACTTGTTTTACTCTGTTCTATTTTCTATTTCTCTTTTTCCCATTTCATTCTCCCTTTAAATTTTGATTCCCATTTTTTATTTTTTAGCACGTTCTGTTTGCGTGCAATGTTTAAATTATAATTTTCTAATTTTAACTCTTCTAGTCTTTGTTTTGTTTTGTTGTCTAAATTTTCTTTTGTTTTTTTCTATTTCCTTTTTTAAAAAATTGAACCAAAGCCAGACAGTTTGACAAAAAAAGCACAAACTCCAAACAAATGCAGATATTCAAAAATAAAACAAAAAAACTGAGAAAAAGAAATTGGAAATAGCAGAATTTGGTTTGGTCAACGTTTGTTAATGAGAAACTAATGCGGTTTTTTGTAGATCTGTTAATCTCATTATCTAATTCTTCTGTCAAATTACAGTTTTGTTAACTCAGTTAACGAGTTATTTTTTATTTATCTCTTTTTTTTTCATTCCATTTTTTTGACTTCTTTATCTTTTTTTTCTATTTTTTTTCTCCCGTTAATATTTTACCCATGTTTCTACCATTCCTATTATCTGTTTTATTCTTAGCTCTTCTAGTCTATTTTACTGTTTTACTCTGTTCTATTTTCTATTTCTCTTTCTCCCATCTCATTCTCCCTTTAAATTTTTTTTTCATTATTTATTTTTTAGCACGTTCTGTTTGCGTTCAATGTTTAAATTATAATTTTCTAATTTTAACTCTTCTAGACTTTGTTTTGTTTTGCTGTCTAAATTTTCTTTTGTTTTTTTTATATTTTCTATTTCTTTTTTTAAAAAACTGGAAGACGTTTTTCAGTAAAAACCATTAACAAATTGGATACTGTTGCGAAAGAGAATTATAAACCGAAGTTAGATAGTTTGACAACTTAAAAATAACAGTAAATTCGGTAAACAAATGCAGATATTCAAAAATATAACAAAAAAAATTGAAAATAGCAGAATTTGGTTTGGTCAACGTTTGTTAATGAAAAACTGATGTGGTTTTTTGTAGATCTGTGAATCTCATTATCTCATTCTTCTGTCAAATAACAGTTTTGTTAACTCAGTTAACGTGTTATTTTTTTAAAGACTGTATAGACAAAAGAGACACAAACTTGAGAAAAATGCAGATGTAAGGCAATAATGCTCAAAAATGAAACAAAAAATACGGAAGGAAAAAAATTTTGAAATAGGAAAATTTGTTTAGCTAGGTCAACTTTTTGAACTTGAAGATAGATGCTGTTGCAACAACTGTTATTGAAAGATGATTATAGACCAAAACCAAAAAATAGCAGCAAATTTGGTAAACAAAAGAAGCACAAACTCCAAACAAATGCAGATGTAAGAAAATAAAACAAAAGAAAAACTGAAGAAAACAATTTTTGACAATCGCAGAATTTAGTTCCATAGTAGTCAATTTTTGTCAATGAGATACTGAAGTGGTTTTTTTGTAGATCTGTTAACTTCGTTATTACATTGTTCCCTCAAATTATAGTTTTGTTAACTCTTTTGACGTTTGTTTTTTTAAAGGCTGTAGCGTTGGTTGATGTAAATGACAGTCTTGGAAGATATCTGCAAAGACTTTGACCAAGACAAAGCTATCTTCATCAAAGCTGATATCAGTGAGGAAACAAATGCAGATGTAGGAAAATAAAACAAAAAAAAAACTGAGAAAAACAATTTTTGACAATCGCAGAATTTAGTTCCCCAGCGGTCAATTTTTTTGTCAATGAGATACTAATGTGTTTTTTTGTGAATCTGTTAATTTTGTTATTACATTGTTCTGTCAAATTATAGTTTTGTTAACTCTTTTGACGTTTGTTTTTTTAAAGGCTGTAGCGTTGGTTGATGTAAATGACAATCTTGGAAAACAAGTCTTGGAAGATATCTGCAAAGACTTTGGCCAAGAAAAAGCCATCTTCATCAAAGCTGATATCAGTGAGGAGAAAGAACTGGAAGATGCTTTTGCAAAAACAGTAGAAACATTTGCCCAATTGGATATAGTTGTTAACAATGCTGGAATTTGCGATGAACGAAATTTTCAGAAAACAATAAAAATTAACTTAGGTGGTACCTTGAGTGGAACATTTTTGGCAATGACCAAGTACTTGCCAAAATACAAAAAAGGTAATGAAGGAATTATTGTAAATACAGCATCAAGCTGTGGATTGAAACCTCTGATGTGCATCCCTGCTTATTCTGCAAGCAAAAGTGGTATTATAAGTTTAGGAAGGAGTTTTGGGCATAAAGCTTACTATGATAAATATCAAGTAAAAGTTATTACTATATGTCCTCAAAATGTTGAGACTCCATTAAATTTACGTTTCTTCACCAATCTTCAAGAAACAATACTATTTCCGGAAATTACCGCACAATATCTGGGGGTAGAGCCCCCAGAATCGGAATCGTAAGCAGCTGGGTTAATACAAAGTTTCTATAAATGATTCATGCACTAAGCTTCATTCTTTTGTCAATACATAGTTGTCCAAGATTATAATCAATATTAAAAAAAAAAAACGATTATTCTATTTAAACAAATGAAAAAAAAAAGCGATCCAAGTCCACGCCTTCTTGAATCATTAATATAAACCCTATAGAAAACTTTTTCATAATTAATATTTTTAGTTCAGACAGCATGGCTTGCAAAATTCTTCAAGTGATGGAAAAAGGAGAATCGGGATCAGTATGGGAAATGTTTGCTTGCCAGACTCCTAAAGAAGTAATGTTTTAGTGTGTATAAAACAACAAATAAACGCTAAAAATGCTTAACTTTGTCAAAAAAAATTGTGTTCAATCAATTCAACAACATATTTTAATATAAAAAATAAAAAAAAATGTTAGATCGGGCGATTTTGGACGCCATTCAGTATACCCGCTTTTACCTATTCATCTACTAAGAAAAACTTTGCTGAGACAATTGCATTAGGTAATTTAATTTTTGTTTATGAAAAAGATTTCAGAAGGCTATTTATTTTCTAGTAGTTTTATTTGCTGGAAATAGTTTTTCAAATAAATAAGCAATAAGCATGATGCGTTACTCTTTAGAGACACGCTGTATATAAATTTATTATTTTTGATATAACAATAGAAACAATTGAATAAAAAATAATTAATTCTTATTAATTTTAATAACAATTTTAGTAATGCACAGGTAAAAATCTACAAATAAATATTGATTTCTTAAATAATTATTTTGGAGATACATAGATGGATAAGAATTACAGAGCTATCCAATGGCACGCTGGATCGCCAGATCTAGATTGCCTGCTATTTTGTGTGGTCTGACACTATTATGTCTATTTGACTAGAAATGGTTGAGAAAAAAGAATCGTGCAAAAATGTCAAAAAATACCACCAAAATTTTTATTTAATCCAGCAGTTGAGAGAAAATAAAAACTAATTCAACCATTTGTGTATTTTTTTAATTATAATAAATTTAACAAATGTGTCTTCAAAAAAAAAAATGTTAAAAAATAAAGATAGCTGCTATCTGTCAAAAACAAAATATCAAAAAAAAATTTAATGACGATTACAGTGCTTTTAAAACAATTTAGTTTGACATTTATTAATATCGCATAAAAATTCAAAAAAAAATTATTAAAAAAACTAAAAAGTTTTTTCAAATACATTCGGTGCATAAGGCGTTTTTTTTTATTTTTGCCTGATATGATTTATTAGTACCCTCTAAAATACTCGATCAAAAAAAATTTCAAAAAAATCAGTTTTTTTGGCCATTGCATTCTTAAAAATAATTCAAAATTAATTTTTTTTTACATTACAATACAAATGAAATAAATTTCTTAAAAATGGTTCAAAATTAATCTTTTTATAAAATTAAAAAAAAAATTCAAAAAAAATATATTTATTCTTTGATAATTAAAAACAATAGTCATAATTAATTTTTTTTTTAAATTTATTTAAAAGTACAAAAACAGTTAAAAATCAATGCAAAAAATAAATTATAAATCCAAAAAATTAAAAAATCTTAATTTTTTTTAAATACGTTTGTTAGATAAGGCGCTTTTTTCATTTTTGTGTGATATGATTTAGTATCCTTCAAAATTCTCGATCAAAAGAACAAGTTTTCAAAAAAATCACTTTTTTGTTAGTTTTTTAGTCATGGCACTCTTAAAAATGATACAAATTTAATAAATTTCTTAAATATAGTTCAAAATTAATCTTTTTTAAAAAAATTACAAAAAAAATACAAAAAAAAATTATTTTATTCAATCTTTTTTGATAAATACTTTTGAACTTGTAATTTTAAATCTAGGTTAAAAATTTTCTGTATCTTATATTTAATTTTTAACTTTTATTTATTATTTTGATTTTTAGGCTCAATTTTTGAAATTTTATTATTTTTTTTATATAAATTATTCAATTAAAAATGACAGATATGTTTTTCTTCTTCACAAAATCAGCGATTATGCAAAAATTTTAGGAATTCAAAAAAATAATTGAAATCGATTGTGATAACTAATTATTTAAAATTAATTTTTACTCATATTGATTTTCAAAATTTCATAACATTGAAAAAGTTTCAAAATTTATTTGAAATAACAGAAACAATCAAAAATAAAAATACAAAAAATAAATTATAAAAGAAAAAAAATCTAATTTCTAAAAACCAGAAATAAATAGTACATAGTTGTAAAAATACTATTACCACAGCAGGCTTAAAATTTGAACAATACTCAAAAAAATCACTTTTTTCTTAATTTTTTGGTCATAAATTCATTAAAAATACTTCAAAATTAATCTTTTTTTACAAAATTCAAATCGCTTTTATAGAAAAAATAAAAAAAAAATTAATCCAAAATTTTGAACTTTCGTAATTTTCTATGTTAACAATTTTGATTTCACAGCACACTATCTACGACTAAATTATTAAATAACCAAATTTTCTGACAATGCAATAAAAATTGACTTAGAGGTAACAAGCTGTAAACAAATTTGTCATAAATAAAAATTCAACCAGTCAGGTAATAAATACGTACATTCTAAATAAAATAGATTTAATCTCCAAAAATAAAATAATATTTTAGATGAATAAAAATACATTCTTATAAAAAAAAATTTAAAATATAATTTTTTTTTAATAATTGAAAAAACCATTAAACCTATACGGTTTCTTTGAATAACATAATACTGTTTTGTATGGAACCGTACTTCTGGTTAGACTTATAGCTTATAGACTTATAGACTTATATATATAGGTTAGACTTTTATCTATGACCTGAGCGTTTTTAGTCAATTGTTATAGATAAGTCCCCATTGTGAATGTGAATCCTAATAACGTATATACAATAGACATAGACATCCTCATAAACGCAAACTAACATTTGGATAGCTATACAGGATAGCGCAAAAGTTTGAAAACGGTCAATAGTATATTAAAAAACAAGTTTCATAAGACATGTGAAAACGAGTAGCAAAGCCACGAGTTTTTTTAAAGAATAAGTGCTTTAAGATCTTATGAAACCAGTTTTTTATACTATTTTTTGTAATTTGCTCTTTGGAAGCTGTTTTTAGGCATTTTTTTTTTAAATTCGATCGATTTAGGGATTTTTTGAGTGAGTTGGCATTATCTTAATTTTAAAGGTGAAAATTTCATCTAAATGTCTTATCTTTTGTTTTATCCAAAAATTCTAATCTTGTCAGCCACAAAATACGAAAATGAAAAGAAACTTTACATGTGGGCCTCACGAAATTCGTAAAATAACGAAAATTGTTTTGGTTTTCATTATTAATATTATTGTAAGATACCTACCTTTTTAGGTTAAGTTACAAATAAAGTGTGACTTCTGCTTTATTAGAATCGGTTGTCCTTCCCAGACCAGTGCACTTATTATTTACACCATTATATGCCATATTTCACTTAAATATCCTTTTCATTAATCGTTCACCTCACTTTGCTGTTCGAAAATTTAAAATTATTACTGACAGGCAAAAAGTCACAAAAAGTCAAATTAAGTCTTGCCAACTTAAACAATTTTTAGAAAAAAAAGTTTTGTGCTCTAATGTTTTATAACCGCACTGAAACCTATGACGATGACGTAGCGTTTCTTAATGAGTCAATAATTATTAGAGTATCAAAATGAAGGCAAATTGCAAAAAATTTTTTTGTGAAATGTGGCATATAGTGGTGTAAATAATAAGTGCACAGCTGGTCAGGGAAGAACAACCGATTTCAATGAAGCAAAAGTGACAGTTTATCCGTCACATAACCTCAAAAGGTAGGTTTGTATCTTACTATAATAATAATGAAACCCAAAATAATTAATTGTCCCTATTTCACCGATTTCGGGGGGCGTACATGTAAAGTTATCTTCCATTTTTGTATTTTGTGTTTGTGACAAGACTGATAGAATTAGGATTTTTGGATAAAACAAAAGAAAAGACAACTAGATAAAAATTTCACTTTTAAAATCAAGATATTGCCAACCCACTTTAAAAATCCGTAAATCAATCAAATAAAAAAAATAAATGTTTAACAACAGCATAAAAAGGGCAAATTACTAAAAAATAGTATAAAAAAACTCGTTTCTTTAGACCTGAAAGCACTTTATTCTTTAAACTAGAATGCGTGCTTTAAGACATGTCTTATGAAACTTGTTTTTTAATATATTATACTATTAAAACCATGTCAGAAACAAATAAAATTTGTTTTTCAGATAAATACGTTCATTTGTTCCAAAAATCAAAGGCCAACTTTCTTTTGTTTTAAATAGCAACAGTGTAATCATGTTAATCTTTTTTTGCTTCAAAATGTCAAAAAAAGATTTTTTAATAACATCAAAACTTTGAGTCAACAAAGACAAGGCCTAAAATAGTTAATTATGTTTGTTGTATAAGAATATGAACATTTTTTAATTATTAAAGTTATCTGTAAAAGTTAGTATAAAACTTTTAAAGCGCCATCTAACAAAGTTTTTGCTTAGATGGCGCTTCTTGTACTTTTCCCCACTAATGTACTGCAAGTTGGTGATAAAAGACTTATTGAGAGCCACCGAAAGCATACTTACCTGGCGTAGGGGTTAACCATGATCAACAAGGTGGTTCCCCCGGAGTGAGGCCCTTCCATTGCACCTCGGTCGGGCTGACCTCTGCGATTATCCCTAATGTGGATAACTCGGGCGCAGAATTTTTGGTAGTCGGGACTGCGTGCGCGCTATCCCGGCCATAATTTAAACTAAACATGTGCTTTGAGAATATATTGACATTTTCACTATCAAGAAGGGTTGTGTTAAGAGTTAAGACAAAAGTACCGCAATAGAAGGACGTAAGTCACGTGTACCTCGGGTTCGGCTTCCCGGCATCTCGCTCGCAACACCGAGCGTGTATACTTCGACCAATTGACACAGTAATACCGTCGTGCATTGTATTATATCTATTACTGAATCACTGATTAAAATATCATTTTTGTATTTAATAAAAATAAATGATTATTCAAAAAACGGGCATCAATTTCAGGAAAAAAATAGTAATATTTTATATTTCATTCATTAAACCATGTTTACCTGTTCTTTCATGCATTTTGCTTCACGTCTCGTGACGGCTCACAGTTTTTTTTAAATATGTCTCGCTTATCTTCGGGCAATTAGAAAAAACTATAGTTTTATAAAGTTTTCTATTTTTAAAGAAAAGAAACTCTAAAATCAAGGTATTCTGATTTTACAAGGAGATATATTTCTATTGTGTTCGATTTTGTTTGTTAAAATACATTGAGAGAGCGAAGTAAAAAGTTTGTTTGTAGATGTTTTTTGGTTTCACATTTTTTTTTTGAAACAAAAAAAAACACTGCATATTTAGTAAAAAGAATACAAGCGGTGCATAAAAAGGCGCATATTTCCAATTATTTTACTACATAAAACTCCTAGCAGTAGTAATAGAACAATATCTATAAGTATTTTTCATTTTTAAATCTTTACTTATTCCATTTATCGAAATTTTCAATAAATCTCGAATTTCACAACTGAATTTGTAATTACGTTTCAAAACATGATAAATTTGTGTAAAAAAATAAAATAAACCACAGCCGCCAACTCTATTCTTAAAAAGTAAACATTGTTTCAAAAACTGATCATATATCGATGGCCTACGTGCAATTTTGAGATGTGTTGCGCATTATCAGATACGGGGTACTGCACTTAGACCATCGATATGTACATTAATCTCATTAGTTGATTTTTCATTTTACGATAAAAGCGCATATTTAGCAATAGTACACAGCTTATAATGTGCGGTAACCGGTAGAATAGTTACTAAATTGAGCTACTAAATTGAGTGTGACAGTAAAAGCGAAAAAAAAATTTTTTTCCATCATTTAATCCGCGGTCCTTTGGGATATAGCCGCTACCTCTACTTTAATAATATGTACGTTAATGTGATTAGATGATTTTGCTACCCACACTAACTGCGCATATTTATCTATAACTGCGCGGTAACCAGTAAAATGATTACTAAATTAAGCTGCTACTAGTGTCAAAGACAACTTGAAATTGAGAGCCTATCGCTCTCAATCATCGACTATCGCTCATGTCATCATTCGATTTGAACGCTCTACTCGACGATCTTGATCGCATCCTTTGGAACCTTTTCTTCGAATAGCTCCATCGCTCTGGAGATGATCTAGTAGACTCATGTCGGAATTTGTTTCGTTTTTTACTCTTATGTTTCTTCATGCTTTTCGCAATGACTCTCTTCTGATGATCCAATTGGGGAAACAAATCTTGCGAAAGTTCGAGAGCTTTTTTCGCAGCATTCATTTCAGCCTGTTGAATACTGTGACCCATGGCATTCGCTAGCCGACGACCTCGAAAGTATACAGCCACTGTATAAACTCGAGTATTGGTAGGACCTTTGCACTCAATAACTTTATATACAGGAATATCCGGCTCACCTCCATCCATTGTTCGTAACGTAAGACAACATTGCTGCAATTTCGATTTAGGATCGTTCCAATCTTGATTCATTATAAAATCTTGCAGACGTGGAAAAAGTGTAACTTGACAGAAAACTTCGCAAAACTCTAAACCTTGATCCACGTACAAAGATCCAATAAAAGCTTCTAAAAGATCGGCACGATCTTTGGTTTTTAATTCAGCCTTAGGGTTATTATAGACAGCATAAGCTGACATACCAAGATCATCACAAACCACCGCTTGAGTACGATTATTAACCAATGAGCTCCGCAACAACGACAAATGCCCCTCGTGATGTTCCGGAAAATATTTATATAGATAATCGGAAGCAATTAATTGAAGAACTGTATCACCTAGGAACTCTAATCTCTGATTTGAACCCAATGTGAGATTAGTATATCCCACACTTCGATCCGTAAATGCTCTCGCTAATAATCGAATATGGGTAAACTCCAAGCCAACAGAATCCTCAAATTTTGTAAGATTTTTTAAAAGTTCAAATTTTGATATCCATTGTCTATCGCCAGTTGGTTCTTGTTCTTGAAGAGGATGCGGCGGAAGTTTCATCCATACCTCAAGTAGATCAGGACTTGCTTTGAATAACGTATCCGAAAATACACGATCCACAACCTATAAAACAAAACTTGTTAAGTAATTCACTTTATTATAGAAATTGTTCAAAATACATCAATTCCTCCATCCAAAAATAAAGCCCCCATCAAAGCTTCAAAACAATTAGCCATGGCATGTCTCAATTCCAGATCGTGGCATAAATCCGAACCATGGGCATACAGCATAAACTGATCTAAATGTAGAATTTTTGCTAGAACCGCTAGATGTTGATTTTGAACGATTGCAGCACGATATGTAGCCAAACCTCCTTCCTCCAAATCGGGAAATGTAAAAAATAGATGTATACTTGATAGAAATTCCACTACAGCATCACCAAGAAATTCCAATCTATAAAACATAACATTTTCAATAAACAAAACAACTAAAGAGTGAAAATTAACAAATATAGCGACATCTACTACAAGCTAAGCTTACATCAAAGTTTGAAAAATCAGATTTATACATGTTAAACCATTTTATGTTCATTATTTTAGTTACACAATAGAGAGTAGAGTTAAACTTTAAAGTAATTTCAATAAAAATCAACTATAAATAGCATAATAAACAATTATAATGATATAAGTTGTGGTCCGTAAAAGAACAAATCTTCGTAGCGATTTAAACAATAATTATAATTCCGATAGTGGCAGAATATTATGAAGAATTAAAAAAAAAGTTACCTTTCATTATGCGTGATATTGGATTCTGTTTCCTGCTGCTTCCCAAATCTGCTCATAATGTTAATTAACGTATTAATACCCCTTTTCCTTGTATTCATATAATGAATTCTTCGATCTCCATATTCCGGCTGTCTTATTCCACAATTAGTTAAGCTATTACGAGCATGATCGGGATTGGTTCCAAAATTCTCTCTATACGATGGATGTGTTAAGGCTAATTGCAATAGAGCTCGATTTTTAAATTTATATTGAACAGATTCTTCTAGAACATTGAGAGAATGATGAAATCGTAAATGGCATACAAGAACTGGCACTAGCATAACATGCTGTATAATATCACACATAATTCCTGTTCGATAGAATCCCTCAGCGGATACAGCAACTGTTATATCACGTTTCATTTTGCCTTGTGTTCGCATCTCTTGTAGCTTATTCTCTTTCGCTTCCAGCTTACGTTTATCTTCAAATGTAGGCTTAGACATATTGGCGAGAAGATGACGGAATTTCACATAATCGCGCCACGCCTTTTGGTAGCTGAAACATAATATAGAATTTTAGAAAAAGTAGATTGTAACACAATCCGAATTCAAGTCGCCAATGCAGCTCTCAGGATTACCACGACAACGGCACTTGAAATCAGGCTCTTATAATCTTACTCTGGATTCCCTGCGTAGCTCAATTGCGGTGGTCTTATCCCAAAATGTACAATTTCTGGAAATTTCAGCCTTCCAGTTTTTTGTAAATCAATATTTCTATCCAGTTGATCAACTCGCACCGAACATGGTTTTTTTCCCGGATAAGTAACAACCATTCCCTTAATTTCATCAGCGTACGCTTGCCATTCGTATTGAGTCATTTTAACCATTGATTCTAAACTTTTTTTCTGTATTAATGGCCGTGAGCTATCTAATAGGTATTGGAGAATCTCTTTCATTGACAGAATTTCTTTGCCATTATCGGGCAATTCGCGCACAAAACGTGGCATAAAATGAAACTGCGAACAACCGTTTTCGTCTTCGTGTGCTTTAAAATCTAAATCGACCAATTCCAAGATTTCTTCAAATAAATATTCGTCTGAAACAATTAAAAAAAAAGTTTCTTAACGGTAAATTCAAGTTTAATTACAGCTGAACGCCCTGCCAAGAATAATAGGAATTGTAACGTATAGTAGAAACGTTTAAGATATACCCGGCAGCAAATTTATTGTACACATTATGGATAGAACCAACAACAGTCAATAGATCTCACTCGATTTTAAAACCTCTTTGAGTGCTACCCCGAACAGAGAACGGTCTGCAATTAGTGTTCTTTAATTTATGACTGTGGTTTAGCGTGTCAAACTTTGTTTATGTTAAATTTACTGCCGTGTATATCTCAAACGTTTTACTATACTCATTTGTTTCCTTAAATTTACATAGTCTTGCTGACTTCAAGCTTCGCAGACTAGGCAAGCAGTTGTCTGACCGTCATCGTCCTTTATTAATTGAGACCAAGTCTGCTGAAGTGGCAAAATCTATCCTAAGATTAAGAGAAGTACCCAACACCAATCCTCCTATAAAATTCAAATCGGATCTAACTAAGGCCCAACAAACTCATCTCAATCATCTTCGTGTTGAGCTCGACTCACTCCAAAAAAGCGGCATTAAAGATAAGACCATCAAATACGTCAATGGTGTCCCTAGGATAACATCCAATAATTTTCGCAAAGTCCATACCTCGTCCGAATCCTCAATCACTCCAATGGTTCTACCAGAACACTAGGGGCCTCCGCACCAAGTTAAGTAACTTCCTTGCAGCATCAGCAACCAGCCAACATGACATCATCTGTGTAACAGAATCTTGGCTTCATCCATCAATCCTTGATGGCGAAGTTATAGACGACTCATATTCGCTGTACAGGAAGGACAGAATACCGTCAGCGCACGGACCTAGTCGAGGGGGAGGAGTTTTTATTGCTGTTAAATCAACTCTTCAAGCTGACCAACTTAACTTAATAACGAACGACTTAGAGCAGGTTTTTATAAAAATCAGAGGCGAACACAATGACTTAATTATAGGCTGCATTTATATCCCACCATTCTCAACTTTAGATACCTACGAACAACATACTAACACTCTCTCTTTTCTCAGGAATAAGTATAAAGACGCTTCACTGATTATAACTGGTGATTATAACCTACCTTCCAGCCGACCAACACCAATGTGCACTGATCTTATCGTGGAATCCCTTGCTGAGCTTGAATGTAACCAGCACAATTACATCAAAAATTCTATGGGCAATATTCTCGATCTATGTTTCTGTAATCTTGAGCCTTTAATCACCAAAACACTTGCACTAACAACAGAAGACAAATATCATCCTGCACTCAGCATCTGCATTGACTTTCACACTACGCTCACCCCGAAACGCGAGCCATCTTTTATCTTCAACAAGGCTGACTTCAACGGACTCAACTGTTTTTTCTATAATACTAATTGGGCTCATCTATACGCAATCAACAACCTTGATGACAAAATTAGATATTTTTATTCTATGCTAAATGAAGGCATCTCCCAGTATGTTCCAGTGTACTCTAAAGGACCAAGCAGCTTCCCACAGTGGTTCTCCAGGGATTTGATAGAACTAATCAAGCAGAAGAAAGCAGCCCACCTAAACTATAAAAAAACTAGTTCATCGGCCAACTATCGCCGATTCAGTGACCTGCGACAAAGCTGCAAGGAACTTGGTATCACCTGTTATAAAATCCATCTTGAGAAGGTAGAAGGCGCTATAAACCAGAACACGGGAAAGTTTTGGAACTATATCATATTCCAGCAACAATGGTGTGGAATGACGTTTCAGCTCACACAGGTTCAGATATATGTGAACTTTTCGCTTCATTCTTTGGGAGTAACTTTGCCCCTAAAGCACCTTCGCCCGCTCCAAAGGCTCCAAACCGCGATACACAGAGCTTTGGTAGCCTACAAGCCAATTATGACATAATGCTAAAACTCTTGCTGTCTCTGGATCCAAAAAAAGGTGCCGGACCAGATGGCATTCCTAACGTTCTGCTGAAGAACTGTGCCACAACTCTTTGCGATCCAATCACCCACATTTTCCACAAACCACTTGAGCAAGGAATCTTTCCAACTATCTGGAAGAAATCGTTCATTACACCCATTCATAAGCAAGGCAATAGAGCAACCGTCTCTAATTATCGACCGATTAGCATACTTTCAGCTATCTCGAAGCTATTTGAGAAACTAGTTTTAACTCAGATATCATCGCACATCAGAACGGTAATTAGTCCTAAGCAGCACGGTTTCCTCGAAGGCAGATCAACTATCACCAACCTATATATCTACACTAATAATATCATCAGAGCACTGGAAAATGGAGCTTGTGTGCACACCATTTATACAGACTTTAGTAAAGCCTTCGACAGAGTCGACCACAACATTCTGCTAGATAAGTTATACAGATATGGTTTCACTGGGACAACACATGACTGGTTTCGATCATATCTCGCTGATCGGCACCTTCAGGTCAGAATTAACGGATATATATCCAATGCCTTTAATTCAACATCCGGTGTTCCCCAAGGGTCCCACCTAGGGCCTATACTGTTCAACTTGTTTGCAAATGACATTGGCGAAAATATTCAATCAGAGTACTTACTATACGCTGACGATCTCAAGATCTTTAGAACCGTCTCAAACAACTTAGACGCTGCCACCCTTCAAGAAGACATTGACTCACTATCTGATTGGTGTCACCGGAATAAACTCTATTTAAATGCCAAAAAGTGCTTCGCGGTGTCTTACTCCCGCTCAAATACCATTATACATAAAAATTACTACCTGGATGGCAATAGGATCAGCGAGCAGACAGAGGTTAAGGACCTTGGCATCACCATAGACAGTAGACTAACGTTTATTAGCCACGTAGATAATATTACCAAACACGCGCTAAAGATACTCGGTCTCATAAATCGTACCTGCAGAGACTTTAGCAATCCGCAGACTCTAGTGCGTCTTTTCTCCTCTCTAGTATCACCCATCATCGAATACGGATCTATCATCTGGTCTCCTTCTACAGCCCAACTCATCAACAAAATTGAGAAAATTCAGACCATATTCGTCAAAAATCTAACCTACTTATTAGCTAAGAAGTCTAAAAACTACATTATCAACAGTCCCTGCAATAGAATCTCCTCAACTGTCAACAAACTCCACCAGAATATAGGCTTCTTCAAAGGCTCTTTAGTCTCCTTTCAAACCCGACTAAAAGCCTTGACTTTGTAAGACGACTTTTCCACAGCACCTCCGGCATCCCCTAAATTGATCGCATAAATATAGCCTGTTGGTCACAGTTCTCAGACTCATATACTTAAAGTTCATCATGCCATCAATCAAAAATTTTCTTAGTAATTAATATGTATTTTCTTTTTTGTTTTTTGTATATATTTTATATTTAACCATTATGTATAAAGCCGATTGGCGTTGATTCCAATAAATAAAATAGTTTCAAAGGCATTAACTAACAATGATCCTTTTTGTGGACATGACCAAAAATCAAAAACGGTAATTGCCTAGAAAAATCCTTAAATTTGTTTATAAAAATAAATTAAAACGCTCAAATGTGTCTTAATCTTAGAAGAGTAAATATTAATTAATTATACTTACGAAATAAATCCAATTCTCTGACTGTAAAATTATCGGGAATTTTCTCTTCAATATACAAAATAGTGTATTCAATGTTGAATCGAATAACTTTACAAGTTGGCAATTTAACTAAAGGAAAATGCGAAAACATTGAAAATCCTTCAAAAATAAATTCATGCTCATCATAATGTATAATTGTCGGTGTTTTGATTAGGAAATTTGTTGGCGGCGAAATAGTGATTCGATAATGATATAATTTATCGCTATTATTAGTGTATGGATCACATTTGGGTAAATGATGTTCGCCAAGATAGATTCCATGACGGATTCCCGAACGTCGTGATTTCACCGAGCAGCGACATAATGGTCCATCATTCATTTCTCCAGGATCATTATACCACATTTCTGGATGCAATCGATCAGGATGTTGTTGCTTTCTTTGCAACTCCTCCATTGTACAATCTTCTTCGTCCGTTATCTCCTCTTCGGAACTTCCAGAGGAACTTGATTCTTCAGCTAAAAATTAAAAAAATTTATTAAAACATCTTTAACAGATAGAAATTTATACTTTTATGTTTGCATAATCTCAAACGATTTTTTCTAGGCGGTGGAACATATTTTGGCTTTTTTGCATTGATTTTACGCGCCCTTAGAACTAAATTTTCATTAAACCAATCGCAAATTTCCATTAATCTCGGCGTTGCTCGTGTTATTTTCGAGTTATTTTCATCTTTTACATAATATAAGTCAGAAGGTGTTGATCGAGTCCAAATATTTTTCTCTTGAGCAATGATTGCTTCTTGATCAAGCTTCGATAGTTCTTCAATTCGATTAGATACTTCTTCTTTCGTTGAGCAATAATTTTTGCGCCATTTAGACAAAATAATGTCTCTTTCTCTCATTTGCGATGGTCGCTCATAGGATTTACTCCGCCTTCGAGTTAAATTAGGGCTTCGCCGACGTTCCCTTTAATTAGCTGTTAATAGAAATGAGTGAGCCCCTAAAATAGACATGTCTTACCGATATCTCTTAGGTCTGGGAGACACTGATCTCGACTTCGAACGAGACCTGCGTCTTGTTTGTTTCGAAAAACTTTCAGCTTTGGTCTTTTTATATGATTCCAGCTCTTGCCGGTAATCGTTCATCGGTGGTTGATGTGGGGGTGGCGGTGGTGGCTCGGTGACACCAGGATATCTCGCATAATTGTAATTATACGCCGGTGGTGGCGGTACAGAAAAATTCATCGGAACGGGACATGGAGCCATCATTGTTGGGTATGCGGCACCCCATTGACCCCATTGACCAGACCACTGCTGAGATTCCGGAAGCCCAGCGTAGTTTGGAAGATATTGATAAGAGGGATAATTTGCTGAATAATAATACGGGTCCGTCATTTTATCACAGATTTTTTTCACTATTTGGCTAAAATTGGTCACTGTCTAATCACAATTAAGAATTCACAATAAATCTTATTCTTATATAAAGCTAATATATTTTGCACTTGTTCACGCATTAAAGACATCATGTCAAATGTCATATCCACATGTTAATTGTCATTTGTCAATAATAAATAATTGTCAAATAAAAATGACAATTGGCAATACATTTGACAATTGACGTTATAAAGCGGGGAAGTTTACATGGTTTACATCTGTGGTTTACAAAGTTTACATTTTTTGAGGTTAGAATTGTAATAATATCCTTAATATATAAGAAATTTGTTTAACCATATATTTTCTTTAGCTATATATAATGGTTCGGCATAAAAACAGGTAAATACATTGGGATTATCGCTTTTTTTTTGCGTAACAAACCTTTGTTTTTTCAGATATATTGTGTTGGAAATAAAAGAGCAATTCACGAAAGAACTGGAAGCCTTGACGCTTAAGCCAGCATCTTTATACGCAGCGATTAATGGAATAATTCAGCAATTACATGGTGATTTTGGGGCTGCCGCAATAATGGAGGGTTTTATGGCAAAGTACTGCAACAAGCGTACAAAAATTGCGGTTATAAAATGCCGACATGGCCCCCATAAGCTTGTGACTAGTAGCATACCTTTTATCAAACGTATAGAGTCGAAAAATGTGTCAATTCACATCTTGTATATTGGGGCTACCATCAAACATTGCTTTAAGTTTGTGAGTAATTTTCAGCAGAAGAAGTTTGACGAATATTGTGTTACATTAAAGACTGATGAGGAAAGGAAAGCGCTTCAGAAAGAAATTATGAATTTGGATCCTGTGAAGGATTTGCAAGATTTTGCGAGGTGAAGATATGTTGGTTTTCGGCTGAATATAATGTGAAATCAATAGAATGATGGAATGGTTTTTGTGCCAAATATTCTGTGATATTTAAGAATTCTTGTAAAAATGATAAATAATTGTAATTTAAGCTCCTTTTCTGGTGTAGCATTAATTAGATAATAGTATATTGTCATACGAGTTGCACAAGACATTTGTTTCAAATAAATAATGCCACAAACATGTGTTGTAAAAATGAGTGATTTTGCTTTTATTATTATGTATAATTCATAATGTTAATAATTATTGAATAATTCAATATAAAATAATACTAAGATTATAAAAAATGTAAAAAATCCATTTAGTGATTTTTTTTTCTCAGACTGGTATGACTGACCTCATGAGACAGATGTCGACTGACATATTATGACATAACTGTCAAGTGTCAATAATAATAAAGAATATAAACATGGTATTTAAATAAAAACTTAATTTTAATTACTACTTTGTATTGTAGCCTTTATTAAAAAAATCTGTTTGAGGCAAGATAAAATTGAATGTAAAAATGGTCTCGACAAGAGGCATAAAGCTAAAATTTAGTGAAAACGAGCGTGTTTTGTGTTATGAACCAGATCCAACAAAAGCTAAGGTTTTGTACGATTCAAAAGTGAGAAAGTTGTCGTTATAAGGCTAAAATAACGGATTTTTCTATTAGGTTTTGGACGTAGTTGTTGCAAAAGATCCTCGCGGGAAGAAAACCGTTGAATATTTGATACATTTTCAGGTAGAGATCCCCTGACCTGACCTGACCTGACTTAACTTTCTTGCATTGTTAATGTAGGGTTGGAACTCTTCGTGGGATCGATATGTCGGTGAGGAATACGTTTTAAAGGACATTCCAGAAAATCGGCAATTGCAAAAAGATCTAGCCGATAAATCTCAGTTGCAGCCGTATGAACAAGGGTGAAAGAGTAAAACAAAGCTCTTCATAGTTAATGTTGTAGGGGGGCTTACTTGTATCGGCGCGATCGCAAAAAGCATAACCGTAGCAAAGGTCCAGCGCCTTCGTCAGATGATGGAAGTTCGGGGAGCCCCACAAGAATGGATACAGATGATGCGAATGGGGAGAGCAGCACTTCCGATGAAGATTCTTCAATTGATGACGATCAATTTCATATTGAATTACCGCTGGAATTGCGCGATTTTTTAGAACAGGATTTTTGTTTGATTAATACAAAAAATAAGCTTGTTAAGCTACCGGCTGATCCCAATATTGTGACGATTTTGGAAAACTATTGGAAACATTATTCATCGAGTTTGCTTTGCGATTTAAATGAGAAAACTAACGGGAAAAGTCGATGGTCTCTGGGAAATAGTAATAGCAACACTAATAATAACAGTAAGAAGAGACCAGAGGATGTACAGAGAAGGTATGTTAAAGCCATTGAAACGGCAAAGGGCCATGGGGCGTGGTCTGCGCGGTAGTTTAGAATAGTCGTATTTTCACACAGAAGGGGAGGCGTCAAATCAACTGTGCTTTGCTATCAGAATAAAGAAGATCAATGAAAATTCATTCATATATCTGTAAACTTGGACATGTTTCGTTCATATTGGAAGCAAGTCGGAACAGATTCAGATTTGAATGAATTTGCAGTGACAAGTTTGGACTTATATCTACCCAAGTGCCTGGTAAACATTATAATTTTGTTACAGCTTGTCGGTGTGCAGCGAAGTTTTGGATGGTCTTCGAATTTATTTTGATTTTACTGTAAATGATCTGTTACTTTATAAAAGGGAACAGAAACAAATTGTAACCGCACCGGCCAGTTACAAGAAACCATTAGATAAAAGTGATTTAAGGTGGGAATCTGAATAGAACCTAATGAATTTGTTCAAATTTCAGTCTTTAAAGTTTTCAATTTAGAGTCTTTTACAGATATATATATGAAAGTACTGTACTATATTCTTCGGCTATTGGCAAGACAAATCGGGCATCTTCGGAATCGCATTTAAAACATTCCCTTTCTATTGGTTAAAGCAATGACCCGTTTACACAGCACAACTTTATGAAAAAGCGGTTTCAACACTGTCACCAAGACTTGTAAATTTATCCTAGCCTCACTTTTGTCTGTCAAACAAGATTTTAACGGCGTGCAAATTCTGTTTCATTTAGAGCGCAAAGCTTGGTTTCTATAGCAACTGGTGCCACATTTTCTTCCACTATTGCGAGTCTTTAGAGATTCCGGTACTTGGGTGACGTTATGTAAACCTAAACAATTTATTGACAGTGACATTATTGACAAGAGTATAGTGCTTTTATAGATATGTTTTTAACGGTTGGTATACTTGATTTAAAATACGTATTTATTTTAAACCGAGAGTATTTTGAAAAGTGTTTCTTTTTATTGGTTTAAATCAAGCGTGAGATTGCTACATTCAGAATTGTGAGGCTATTTTGGATTTATTATATAATAAATTTATTTTTAGCCTTTGTCTCGACTAGTTTTCGAATTTTAGCTAGGGTACATAATTTGCGTTCATTTCTATTATATTATTTATTATGTGAAGTAAAAGTTTTAAATTAAATTTGAAATCGAATGACTTGGTGCTGTTACCAACTGTTAGAAACCAAATTTCCCAGAGCTTACAATTTTTGTTTTATATAATATTTAAAAAAAGGCTTAAATTTGAAAAAACGACGTTTTATAAGGGGTATTGGTGCACGTGTTCTATAGACAACTATTCTCACAAATCAACCCTTGTAAAACTAGTTTTTAATATACTATTATTGTTATTTCTAAATTATTATAGCAAACAAGATGTTAGCTTTATGGATTATATAACATTTCCAAATAATTTCTCAGAAGAAGATTTCCAAAATGAAAAATTGGTATCACGTAAGCGGACATTAAGATCGAATAAAAGTGTGGAGGGCAGTGGCACTACTAATGGCAATTGTGCTACATCCAGGTACATTTAATTATATATAATTAATTAGAAAGTGAAGGAAAGAGAATATTTGAGGTCGAAGCTAGCCATGCATTTTTAGCTTTGAATTGTGAACGTACCTTTACCATCGAATTGAAGTGACAGTTATTAATTTGACATCTGAACATAATTTAAGCTCACAGTTTATAGTTCAATTTGAATAGCTAACAAGCCATTTTGGGGGTGGTATGGTCTCTAAGAATAACCGAAGGACGATGAGTTGGAAAATGACGTACATTCTTTCGCCGAATATACCAGGTGTTCGGTGAAAGGATTTTAAATCGTTACAGCGCTCTTAATCTACAAATAGCTAGTTTTTCTGGGTATTTTTGTCATTTCAAATAATGATACTGTTTTACCTTGTGCCACATTTTGCTTTGTAGCTTTTTTATTTATATAAAATGACAGAATTTTATTGATAGTTGAACACTTTTTAGCGGTGGAGAGCTTATGGCCGAGCTTGGTAAACCTATGAGTTGGCGTTTGTTGCCGGAACACGTTTACAATCAGCAACCGCCGCCGCCTTGTCTTGTTTATGGTGCGATACATTTGTCCCGATTGTTTGTAAAATTGCCAGAATTATTAGCCATGTCAAATTTTGACGAATCGCTAAAGGGAAAAGCTCTATTTCATCATATTGATTTATTTGTCGAGTAAGTTTAAATGGAATTGATTAGAAATGTCATTTATCTAAATATTTTTGTTACAGTTTCTTGAATGAGCGTCGAGAGTGGTTTGGTGATAAGTATTACATTGACGAGTCGATTCCAAATTAAATAAATTATAAATTAATTTATTAAATAATATTAAACAAATTTAATAAACTTTTTTTTCAATTTATTGTGTTTTAATCCCTATTCGCACGTTCTATTTCCTTCTGGCCCAATCCAGCTTTATTTTTATGAGATTCAATGAGATACTCTAAACGCAAAGAAGTCTTTTAGTCGCAAAAGACCTTTTTGCCTTTCTGTGCTCCTGATACAAATTTTAAAATTTTTGGAAAAATTATTACTAAATTTTGTATTAGGATCACAGAAACGCAAAGAGGTCTCAGGAGCACATAATGTTTTGCAAACTACGCAACTTGTTATACACCTCACTGTATTGTTAGTTGCCTCCTTTCTAAATTTATATCAGGAGCACAGAAAGGCAAAAAGGTCTTTTGCGACTAAAAGACCTCTTTGCGTTTCTGTTATCCTAATACTAAATTTTTAATTATTTTTCTAAAAATTTTTAAATTTGTATCAGGAGCACAGAATGTTCTGTAAACTATGCAACTTGTTGTACACACTAATGTATTGTTAGTTGCCGAATTTCAAAATTTATATCAGGAGCACCAAAAGACCTCTTTGCGTTTCTGTTATCCTAATACCAAATTTTAATAATAGTTTTTCTAAAAATTTTTAAATTGGTATCAGGAGCACAAAAAAGCAAAAAGGTTGTTTGTGACTAAAAGACTTCTGTGTGTTTCTGTTATCCTAATACAAAAATTTCTTTTCTTTTTAAAAAAATAAAATTTGTATCAGGAGCACATAATGTTTTGTAAACTACGCAACTTGTTATACACCCCACTGTATTGTTAGTTGCCTAACTTCTAAATTTATATCAGGAGCACCAAAAGACCTCTTTGCGTTTCTGTTATCCTAATACAAAATTTTATTAATTATTTTTTCAAAAATTTTAAATTTGTATCAGAGACAAACAGTGAAGTAAAGCCAAAATTGAGCTTTTTCGACTCTCAAATTAATTTTGGGCGAGTGTAAAATTGTATTTTCCTAATTACTAAAGAAAAATTATTCACCATTCGGCTCTACTTGACTTTTGGATAAATAAAACACAAATAAACAAATAAAAATTTATTAAAAATTCAATGGAAAAAGACGCAATATCATCTCTACATCCTTAATAAATTGAAAAACGCCTATCATTTAATTGACATACATTCCTAGTATATTACGGTATAGACAAAATACATACATGGGGGCTGCCGGGCAGAGAATAAGCTAAAAGTAAAAGACAAGATTGATAATACAATGACAGGTGAGAGATAAAATATAAGCCAGAGAGAACAAAAAAAGAGAATACGCTTTAGAGTAATCTGAACAATTAAAATTTAATGGCGCCATTTTTACGTTTTGCTTGTTGCACACGATTTACATGCTAATGTAATAATTTTACAAATTTTTATTTTAACTAAAATAACAAGCGTTCGATATAAATTAAAATTAATAATTGAAATCTTAAAATTGCTTTAGAATTCAACAATAAACGACATTTTAAACCGTAAAAATGGCCGCGGCAATAGTGATGAATGTGCACTTGTCAAAGCGCACACTCTTGTGTTGTCCTGTCTATGGTTTAAGATCTGTCATTGTCAAAAAGTTATTAAATAATTCAATTTTCTACTGGCTTTGGCATTATAATTAAGAAATTCCAGCGTTTTCGTCTTAAAATTTGGATTGGAAACATTTTACTTCATTATACATATTGCGTTTACCAATCACTTAAGCAAACCGAAGTCTGTAAATAGTCGATTTTTGAGGTTAGGTCCTAGAGTCCTAGGAATAAATGTTTATTAATTTTCAAGCAGCAAAGCATGCCATAGTTTTACAGTAGTACAACTTTTTTCTGATGTCTATTTATATCGGCAACCCTATATTGTGCCCATTAACACTTTTGGGGGTAAAGATTGTTATGTTATAACTTTAGCTATAAGCGTAATACAAAAATTGCGGCACCATTACTCCTTCAACAGCTTCTATGCTCCACCGAACTCTTACTATTTTGTTTACATACATTCCTAAAATATGAGGAAAAAATTCATGGGGGCTGCAAGAATGAGATTGATAAGCTAAAAATCTAAAAGTAAATGTCAAGATTGACAATGACAAGTGACAGATAAAATAACATGAGGATTTACCAGAGAAAAAAAAAGAAGACACGCTTTAGTGTCCAGCAAAAGATTAAAACAAAACGTAGCCATTTTTACGTTATGTTGAGTACACACAACAAAATTCATTCATATAAGTTCTAACAAACTTATTTCAATTAAAAAACAGCCTCATTATTTAGACTATAGTTGGCAAAAAACATTTGTTTATATTAACCTCACAACTTTGAAGTTGCACTAAATTTCGACAATAAACCGCATTCTAAACCGTAAAAATGGCCGCGTCTATAATATTGCAAGCGCACCCGCCGAACCGCATTTCCCAGTTTTTTTCTCTTCTTCTCTCTGGCTTTTCATCTGTCATTGTCAAAATGACTTGAAATGATTAAACTTAATAATGAATTACAAATTATAATTATGAAATTGTAGCCTGTTCGATATTTAAATCGAATGTGAAACACTTTTTTCATGATTCATATGCTCATCCTGCTGATTTCCCTCAGAGGGCGACGTGTCGCTTTTCGCACCAAATTAGAATATTTTGACAGATTTCGTTGAGAAAAAGTTACAGAATCGACCCCCTGTACAATTTTTTTTTGTGGATTTGGTAACACTGGCCTGTCACCTATAAAAAGAGCAACCTCTTGTGTATCTGTGGTGCTGGTGTGGTCTAATAATACTTAAGCTTTAAATAATTTACAATAATATGAAGACTTTTTTAGAAGCTTTGCAAGAAAATTCATTTAATTGTAGTGATTTTATTGTGTTTTATAAATGTCTCACATGTGACTTTTTTACAAATGAAAAAACAAATCAATCAACTCATATTTGCGGTTTAATAAAAGACTTAAGTGGGGTTATGTACAATGAATGTGATCAATGTGATTTTAGAAGCTATTCGAAATTAGCGATAATTGCTCATCAAAGGAGACACGAAGAGATCAATAAGCTTCAAAAATGTAAAAAATGTAAGAAATATGTTAAAAATGATTATTCAGCAAATGGTAAACCATTCAAATGTGATCAATGTACAAATGAGAAGCGATATTCAAAACGCGCTTTTGGTGCAAAATCAAAATTTTTAAGTTGTAAAATTTGCAATGCCCAAATGCCTGGTGCTGTAATTTTGAGGAAGCATATAATGACCGAGCATTTTACAAGCGAAAATAAGTTCAAATGCCATTTTTGCAGTTGGCAAACAAGATACATGAACAGTTTGACTTTTCATACAAAATCTAAGCATTTCGTCGGCGAAAGAGAGTATAAATGCAGCGAGTGCGCCTTCCAAACGTCTACTAGAAGCTCTTTGAAACAACACATGAAGAATAAACATACATCAGAAGAATTAATTAATTGGCAATACTGCAACTATTGCAGTTATAAATCTAAGCATCGTTCTGGGTTAAATGTGCACATAAGGTATAACCATTTCGCTATAAAATCCGAAGAGTTGTTTAAATGTGATCAATGTAGTTATGTTGCAAAAAGAAAGGGTTGCTTGAAGCGTCACCAATATTTCAAACATACTCCTCACAAGAAGCCCACTGTTAATCCATCTGAAGAGAATATAGTATGGTTTAAATGCCCATCATGTCGCTTTAATTGTAAAACACGTGGAAGCTTGAAGTATCATCTAATATCTAAACATTCATTTGGAGAGAAAATTGAATGTAATTACTGTTCATTTCGAACACCATCGAAACGTTCACTAAATGAACACGTAATGAGTAAACATACCCCAGACGAGTTTGTAAAATGGCATAGTTGCTTAGAATGTGATTATAAATCAAAATCTCGTCAAGGATTGCGACATCATAAAACAACCAAACATTTAGTGCCCACTAATATACTACAATGTGATCGATGCGCTTATACTACACATTTAAAGAGCTTGCTCACAAATCACATTAACATAAAGCATACTGCAGATGAGGAGGCAACCTGGCTTAAGTGTAAACTATGCTTTTTCGCTTCTAAATATCATTCAAGTCTGAGAACGCATTTGATAAGAAAACATTCGATTGGAGGTGATAAGTTTAAATGCAAAGATTGCTCCTATCGGGCGGTTTCGAACAGCACGCTGAGGAAACACCGACAAAAAAGGCACCCTTTAAACTGAATTTTGGGCAATAATTGAAAAAAAAGTTTAGCATAAGTGACTATTATGTTTTTGTGGCAAAAGAATTTTGTGCCAAACATCTAACTTGTACAGATCTCTACTATTGAATGTACTGTAAATGGAAACTTGGAAACTGGTCAATTTGAGGAGTTATTTGATCTGATTTTTTTTTTCTATACACTAATAAAGTCAACGCCAACTGTTGATCTGATTTTTTTTTTCTATACATTAATAAAGCCAAAGCCAACTGTTTTATTTACAATATTTAGTAGTAAGATCTTGAGCCCATGCCAAACAAGCTAATATTTTAAGTAAAAATGTTTGAGAATGGCATGCAAAAGAGATAATTTGAGGACTATTTTCCGAAGAAAATGTTACGTGATTCAGTTGGTACGAATTCTAGACCAGAAGCGATAAATTTTGAAACAAAAAAAATATCATATAGTAGGAAAATCAAGGAAGAAAAAGGAAGAGAAGATGACAAAAATGAAAGGAAATCGGGAAATTCTGAGATCGAGAAGTGAAACGGGGTGAGTTTTCAAGAGTAAAAACGATTTATCTCGATTCCCGGCCAAACTACAAGTTCTATGGAAAAAAGTTGTTGGTAATAGAAAAATCTACACCTTTTGTATCTATACTTTTTTCACATAAGCTCAAAATTTATGTGAAAAATTGAAATAATCAAGTTATTGGTTTTTCATTTTTTTTAAAGAAGAACAATGTTGGTGGCTAACCAAAGAAGATAACGAGTGTTTTTTTAAAATTTGGTATCACAGTTGGCCATGCCTAAGCGTGAACGGACTATAATTTTTAAAACAATTGCTTCAAATGTATAAATCGTTACTAAATTTCTTTATTTTTGATTTTAAAATGTTTGTGGAATCTTACTTTTGTAACTGCCACCGAGTTGATGGTGACATGCAAAAGCCGATCTATGTGACTTCTTTTTGTGGCCCTATTTAAAGAGCTTGATTTTTTTGCAACCTTGATGAATTTGGTCCGGCAATAGATGCCAAAATAGATAAATTTAATAATAATTCTTAAATGATGGCAAATGTCATGTCAAACTTGTTCAAAAGTCGAGGAACGACATTTTTATTATTTGTTATAAGCCTTATTTCCTCATTAGAGTTTATTTTTTCGTTTTTTTAACACTACAATAGTATATTGAAAAACAAGTTTCATAAGACATGTCTTAAAGCACGCATTCAAGTTTTTAAAGAATAAGCGCTTTAAGGTCTTATGAAACGAGTTTTTTTATACTATTTTTTGTAATTTGCCCCTTTTATGCTTTTTTGAGCATTTTTTTTTTAATATGATCGATTTAGGGATTTTTGGAGTGGGTTTGGCAATATCTAGGTTTTAAAAGTGAAAATTTTATTTAGTTGTCTTTTCTTTTGTTTTATCAAAAAATTCTAATCCTGTCAGCTCCAAAATACGAAAATAGAAAACTTTACATGTAGGCCTCCCGAAATTTGTAAAATAGCAAAAGTTATTTTGGTTTTTATTATTATTATTGTAAGATACCTACTTTTTTAGGTTAAGTGGCATATAAACAGTGACTTTTGCTTTATTGGAATCGGTTGTTCTTCCCAGACCAGTGCACTTATTATTTACACCAATATTTCACATAAATATACTTTCTTTTAATTGTTCACTTCACTTTGTTGTTCAAAAATTGCAATTTCAAATTTTAATCCACACTATTATTGACATACCGGTAAAAAGTCAAATTCAGTTTCACCAACCTAAAAATTTTTTAGAAAAAACTGTTTGGTGCTCTAATGACTTATAACCGCAACGAAACCTATGACGTAGCGTTCTCTAATGAGCCTATTAGAGTATCAAAATGGAGGCAAATCGCAAAAATGCTTTAAATTTAATCGTATTAACGTGTTAAACAATCGATTCATTAAATTAAAAGTAAGGTTAGATTAGGCTCAGATGTCAAATTAATAACTGTCACTTCGACTCCATGGTAAACTTACGTTTACAATTCAAAGTTAAACAAAATTTATGACAATCTTTGACGCCAAATTTAAAAAACACTTGTTAGACTACATTGTATATCATTGATTCAAAACGCGCTAACGGTATAACTTGGTTGTCCAATTCAAATTTTTTTTTTAAAAAAGTGTTTGATGCAAAGTAGCTTTAAATAGATGTCGCTCGTCTTCAATTTTTTTTTACAAGAAAAAAATTTATTTGTATAGATATACTGTAATTTTTTTGCTTTAAAGTATTTATTTCTGCACTTTATCTTGACTTAATATCGAATATGGCAAAACGAGCGACCTCTATTGGAAATACCTTGCATTAAACATTTTTGAGAAAAAAATGTCTACATGTTTGGATGCATGTATAGGTTATACTCTAAATGACAAAGGTTTAAATAAAATAGAAACCGATCTGTGCGTTTTTGCCTTCTCGGTTATCATTCTTAATTTTTTTAACTTTTTTCTTGTTCTCTCCATGCCTGAATCTATGTTCTTTTTGACCTGATCTTTCCATCTGCTCTTGGGTTACATCTTACTTTTATGAGATCGTGGGCATTGCTAATAGATACAATTTGAAATAAAAGGTATATTGTTGATTGGACAACCAAGTTATCACTTTAGCGTCTTCTGCCCCAAACGTATATCAATGATATAGGCTATCTTCTTTAGTTTACTCACCAACAGGTAAAATAACAAGATCAATGCAAATTCATTCAAACTACATCTGTAAACTGGTTTGATGGATGGTACCTTCTAATAGGTTTTGCTAGTTTTACCATATTAAGGAAGGAACAGATGCTTACAACCTGCACTTACAACCTAAACTTGTCACTGCAGACTCATTTCAATCTGAATGTGTTGCGACTTGCTCATGAGTTCCAATAAGAACGAAACACGTGAATTCTCAGAATGGTTTTAAAAAATGTAATAAAATATTTACTCTATGCCCTACTTGGGGATATTCCTTCATTGTTAGGCGATTTCTGTAAAATGCATTGACCTGATTGGTTGTAAAGTCAGGTCAGGTCAGGTCTGACTTTTTGATATTTTCTGAGAAAAATAGTGTACTGACAAAGGACGTTTTGCTTGCTTAACGTGATATGCAGCTAGTCAGTTCTATGATAAATATTTGATTACTCAAAAATGACTTTTTGCTTAAGGAATGTTAATAAATGTGGGATAAATTTGATAAACTGAAGATTGAAGACATCATTTTTTTTCTTGCAAGTGAAAATTTATTATTATCTTTTTGTATATCTATTATTATTTTAACTAAAACTAATGTTGTCAATTTATCTAACATTTTATTTTATTTAATTTGTAGTTTTGACGTATCTTATGTACTGTGCATTCATAAATTATTTAGATCAAGCCTTGCCATGGAATTTTAATGTTATTTTTTGATTAGTTCATACGCAGAAACGTACGATATTATAGCTTTGACATTTATCGGCAATCGTACTATTAAAGACAATAAAAATCGGTCACCCCTAATTAAACAGCAAGATTAAATCTAAATAATTTATGAACGCATGTTATAAATGTAATAGAATATATAGCTTTTAAAGGTATTATATTAGTTGATTATTGTCTACTAATAACAATAAACTAATAGAAGCTACACGTTTTTCTTTTAATCACAATACCTTGTTATGTTTTTGTCTTTGAAACAAATGAACGTATTTATTCGAAAAATTTACAACTAATAGATTTTGTTCGATATTTTATTTGAGACTGCTAAGTGGTTTTATACATGGAATCCATATAGCTTATGGAGAACGTTCGGTCACGAGTTCCATGACTTCTGTTCACCCAAAAAGTGCCCAACGCGCCTAAATAAGTTTTCACTTCAATAATAAATCTAATATGTATAAAGTTTAATGAATTATGATAATAAAGCGCCATCTATTCGGCAATATTTTAGGGCAATGAAATTAACTTTTTCACACCCACCCAACCCTCCTAGCTCCTAGTAGCGCCACTGCATTTGACTGTATAAAAAGACCATTACAAGGGTATAAAAAAAAATTAAAAAAACACCAATAATAGCAAATAAGGGCCACAACCCATTTTATTAAAAACAAATTCTATTACAAAAGTCAAGTTATCACAATTTATGGCGTAGCTCTTGATCATCTGGAAGTCTAGCGAAATGGCTATCCACCAAAGTTGCTGTGACTCCGCTCAAGTCAGCTGGCTTCCATTTGGGAGTTTGATCTTTATCAATAAGAAGCGCTCGAACTCCTTCATAAAAATCTGTATTGGCGAGGCAATTCACAGCGATCCTGTACTCCATCTGTAGGCATTCATTCAAATTCATTTTAGCCCCATATTCCAATTGTTTCAAAGTTACTTTTAAGCTTGTCGGCGACATTTTCGATAATAATTTAAGAGTATCATTGGACCATTCCGAGCCATCTTTCTGCAATCGTTCAATAATTTCCTCCACAGTTTGTGCCGAAAAACAATGATTTATTTTATCCAAATATGGAGCTAAAGTGAATTCAGCGACATCTTTACTATGTTCTAACAGAACTCTCTCAACTGCGTCTCGGTTATTTGTTTGCAACAAATCCTCTTCTAATTTTCCAAGATTTTGGCTATCTACATAATGTGTAGCAATTCCCGCTTTCAATAAATCACCACCTTTCAATCGGTGACCTGTCAAAGCAAGGAATGCCCCCAATTTTCCGGCCATACGTGGTAAAAAGTATGATCCACCTACATCAGGAAACAGACCAATTTGTGTTTCTGGCATAGCAAATAACGAACGCTCGGTGGCTACTCTATAGGGGCCATGCACAGAAAGACCCACTCCACCACCCATTACAATACCATCAATTATAGCCACATATGGTATTTTTAATCGTCCAATTAAACCATCAGTCTTGTATTCCAAATCAAAAAAGGTATTGCCCAATTTATCGCCCTCCATTCCAGCCAATGCTATAGATTTTACATCGCCGCCTGCACAGAACGCTTTACCACCAGCCCCTTTGATGATTATTAGACTTTTCTCGTGTTGCCAAGCTTCTAGTACAGGGTATAGTTTGCTAACCATAGATAAGTCTAACGCATTCAGGGCTTTCGGCCTATTGAGTGTTATCACACCTTTCTTGCCGATATTTTGAAAAACAACATCGTCGGAGGCCCCTCCCGATGAAGACATCTTTCGTAACAGTAAGGTTAAGTTGAAGATTTTTCCACGAAACTGAAAATGAAACAGAAACAGTATTTTTAAATATTATTTTTCCTTCAAAGTTATACCATATTGTTTACAAATTATTATAATATGCTAATAATGACAATTAGTAGATCAAAGGTCAAGTTTGAGGTTATGTTCATCCAAATATCTAAATAATTAATAAATACTTACAAAATTAATGTTATTCTTGGAAAGTCTTACCCACATTTCACCATTCCATTTGCTTAGTTTATTATTTTAAATTTATATTAAATTATTTAGGAGAAATTAATGCTCTAATTTGAGGTTATGTCACCGATTTATTTATAGTTTTATATAATATTTTCGAAATTTTCGAATTTTGACAAAATTAATATTCAAAAATCAAAGCAAAATAAAGTTATATTACAACAATTCACTCATATTATAAGTGGTTTTATCAATATTTGATAAAAGCTTATTGAATATTTAAACTTTTGCAGTTTCGCCAACCATTGAAATAGAAAAATTAAATCACGCTAGATTCATAGACTTGAAAATGTTTCGTTCTTATTAAATCTCTTCAGCTTAGTTGCAACGTATTTTTATTTAAATAAATTTGCAGTGACAATTGGGGCCTTCAATTTATTAAAGATTTATTTATACTCTAATAGGTTTCATTTTTGTTAAAGTAGGTTGGCACACGTGACTTTTCGCCATAAGAAGTTCCTAGAATCTTTAAAATTTGGCGGGAATTTATTAATCATTAACTAAATTGAATCTACATTTATTTTTTATTAAAAATTATTATAAACATTATTGTAATTTTTCATATACGTCAATATATCGGCCTATTTCAAAATATTTAATTTTTTTAAAAAAAAATATGCAACGCGTATCAGTGCTCAGATTTTTTGTCACAGACTGTTATTCTGTAACAACTGCTGCGTTTTGATACAACAGGTGCAAAGGCTTAAAAAATATATTCAATAAAATATTAAACATTTGATGGTAGCTTCAAAAAGTTTTCTAAATTAGTGAATAAACTAAATAAAATTCTAGAATAAACTTTAATGGAGTACTTACTTAATTTTAAGATTTTTTGGGCTAAAGTTATTTTTTTTAAATCTTTTTGTTTATTTTTGAACTTTAAGAAGAATAAAAATTTAACTGTTGCTTATTATTTCAGATTTAATAATATTATTAGAAAGTTAATTTAAGTAATTCATTTGTTTTGAAAATCAAGGCTTCTTGGTTTTAATAAGTATTTGGAGTAAAGCGTAATTTCAGGGATTTTTCATTATCAAAAACACAAAAATAGTGTAAGTAGTAAAAAAATCTAATGTATAAATAAACTAGAAAAGAAATTTTTTTATATCCTTGACACTTTGTGTCTTGGGAAAAGTATCGCTAAAAATGACGTTTCTGTGCGAAAAGTGACGTTTCTGCGCGAAAAGTAACAGTTTTGTGTGAAAAGAACATATTGACAAGTGACATTTGAAGTGATATTTTGACTTTAATAATATGTAATAAATTAGTTCTTTGGTTTAACGCTGTAGTTTATTGAATGCTGGTGGGAAAACCATAGTGCTGTACTTGTATAAAAGGGTTTTTGCATGCTAAAGTGAAAATCATACAAAACAAATTTGCTATTCAACACTGCGTGGTCAAATAAGTCTATTTGAGTTGGCAATCCTACATTTTATTTTAAAATGTTACAACTGCAACTACTTCTCGTTGTTGACGCGTGACACCTTTGATACTAACAATAATGTTGACAAATGCCAATTAAAAGGTTAATCGCTGTGACATAACCTACAATTTTGTTTATGAGCGTTATGTTAAAAATATTTGTCAAACAAGCGTGTTCAGTTACAGTGCTGCAACTAGACAAATAAAAAAAGTATCTAAAAAGTGTTGCCAACATAAACGTCATTGTTAATCACGCTATATAAGAATAAAAAAATATCTGTAGATTCCAAAATGTTTTTTTATTATAAATAAAAACAAATTGTTATAATTTTTGATCAAATTGTATTAAGATGACAACATAGTAGGAAACAGCAGCACCCATCTGAAAATAAAATTAGTTAAACTCTAATCGAGATACAGATTGATAAAGCAAACAAAAGCCCTAAATAAAAATTAATATTTAGAAGCATTCATAATTTATTAAGATTTTTTTTAAACCTTAGTTTCTAGTTAAAAGTATAAATTTTAAAATAACAAACATTGCAAAACAACATTGTGATATTGACATCTTTCTGAAAATTAAAATGAGAATAAGTACGGTAACTCGACGAGTAAACAGCGCCAGATAGAGCACTCAACAATTCCTGCTCTTTTATTGGCACCAGCAAAAGAATTTTGAAGAATATCCAATAGTATGACGTTTTAAAACAAAAATTATGCTTGATTTAAGATATAATACGTATTTTAATTTAAGATATAATACAAAGAAAAAACTAAAAATGCAAAATTATATAAAAAAAATCGACAAGAAAGAAAGAGATTATCGAAAATTGGTTAAAACACAATACGAAAAATAGATATAAATGAGAAAGAATGAAAATAGAACAAAAAAAAATAGACAAAAATGTGAATCAAAGTTAGAATTATTTTTTTAATCGGTCACTAATATTTATTTAATCACATCTATCTCCTAACATAAAAAATGTACAGAAAACATTATATAGTTAGATCAGATCTTCTTGAGAACAAACAAAATTTAATAATAGAATGAACACGTAGAAGCAAAGAAACAAAGAATTGATGAACAAAATTAGTTTAGTTTTCAAATTGCTTGTTATCTGTTGAACGCAACAAAAAACGCTAGATTAAAAAAAAAGTACTTATTGTTTTTGAAAACAGCCAATGAAAGCGATGTAGGCGAGCTGAAGATTGCCTAATCAGCAAATCAGAACGCTTGTTTCATATATATATAATATATATATATTAAACTCCTCCTCCTTGGTACTGCACTTTTTCGGCCAGTAAAAACGGCTATATTGTATACTCCACTGTGTGCTTCAAAACTTCAAAATAAAACGACCAATCAAGACAAGGCGTTACTAAAAATGTGTCTGAGTCAGTTAATAAGAGCGATTCTGCAATTTAGAAAACAACCTAATTTTGGTAATTTATTTATTTCCAAAAATTTTGAGAAAACAAGCTCAGAACGTGACTGAATTTAGCTGTGATTAACGTTACTGATATCACATGACAATATCCACAACACACTTGTCTTATTACTTCTCCAGCTGAGTGAATAATAATATTATAAAATAATATAAAAAAAAATGGCAAAGAGAGGAGCAGAATTAAAATAACTACATTGGGCATACGCAAGAAACTAAAGAGATGAGTAAAATACTAAACGTAGTTACAGACAAATATAAAAAAAAAATGTAGAACGAAGAGCAGATGAATAATACTTAATAAATCCAAAGAAGTGTAGTAGATCTTTTACTATAGTCAATTTTTTTGGCAGAAGCAAATGCGCGCACATTGTGAAAACCTCTACATACATCTACATCTATAGCAAACTTTGTTGAATCTCGCAGGATTTTCGGTGCATTTTTAAGACTTATTTGGAATTTGCTGCCAATTCAACTGTCAATAGTGTCAGTGTCAAAAAATTGTTACCTCACACAATCACCGGAATCTCTAAAGATTCGCAATAGTGATGGAAAATAAGATATAATTTGCCATAGAAACCAAGCTTTGCGCTCCAAACGTAACAAGATTTGCACGCCCTTAAGAAAAAATTTGGTTTGACAGTCGAAAGTGAGGTTAGGGTAAATTGATAAGTCTTGCTGACAGTGCTGACATCTCCCTAATATATTTACAAGCAGCTTTGAAATTAAAGCCTAGACTAGAAGAAGATAAAATGTTAAAAGTCCTTGAAAAAGATGTAAGATAAAATATTGCCTCAAAGTAGAAATAGGCAAGAGTTGCGAAAGTGAGGAGGATTAATATATTTTGTAATCTACAATTTGGCTAAGCCAAAACAATTTTTAATAAAATAAAAATTATTTATTACATATCATTACAAAATGTACATTTGCTTCTAACAACAAAATGGCAGTGGAAGTTTAAAATATTTACATTCATTGCTTGTATAAATAGGTGCTATAATTTACAACATAATATATACAAAAGTTAGTTCACTTAAAACAAACGGGCCCAACTGTAAATCCAAACGCCTGGTTTGGTGATCCATAATCCGCAGGTAGAAAATCTACCATTGGTAGTTGCTCTAATTTATTGGTCCTAAGTTCAAAAATAGTCTCACCATTCTCGTGTCTATCTCGACATTCGTCGCTTATAACTTTTGGTCGTCTCTTATTATACGAAAATTCGTGATCATTTTCTCCTAAAAATTTCAAAGCCATTTGGTACTGTTTTGACGCACCATCGAACCACGCGACACTATTCATGCAAGTATAGGTGAAGTTCTGGTAGGCGTGTTGTGAGAAAAGCCTTAAGAATGTCATTTGTATCACACCTACCGTTTCATACGTTATCTAAAAGTGAAAACATCAAACAATTGTAATCTGATACCAGAAACGAAGCTGTACTTTAAAGCCACCACGAAGTTGGGAGTACCACACTTTTTTGGTACTAGACTCTTCTTTTTTCCATGGAATATTGGGCATGGTAGCGCTATGTATATCAGGATAAACACACGTCTCACCATCTCCTGTCATATTACAAAAGACATATATTGAATCATCTATCATACCACCGTTAGGATCAATCCAGTACCATCCTAGAATCCAAAATTTGTAAAACCCTAATATACCTTAATAATAAATACCATTAGGAAATTGAGGATGCCCAAAAAATAAATCTCTACAAGTTCGTACTGGATTTTCTCTTGTTCCCACAGGTTTCTTGGTTTTTTCCAAATCTTGACGCATTGCATAAATAGTATTGTACATTTCTAAAAACTTTTCGGTGCTATCATTGCTATCTTCATAATCGGGGCTAAAAATAATAATCGCAACGTTATTACATTTTAATAAAAAAAATCTAACATACATTTGCCGTTTTGCTCTGTTTAATTCTCCGGCAAATAAAACTTCAGGAGGCAAAAGAGGCATTTCAGCTGGGGGCCCAGGTGGTCCTGGAAGTCCTGGAGGACCTGGCTCACCTTTAACACCAGTTTGTCCGTCTGAACCTTTTACTCCAATAGGTCCATCATTTCCAGGAAGGCCTGAAGGTCCATCGCTTCCTTTCATTCCACCAAAACCTACTGGTCCAGTATCGCCTTTACGTCCTTCAGGACCTGGATGGCCTTTAGGACCAAATTCACCTTTTTCTCCAAATTCTCCTTTTAAACCTACAATTCCCATTTCGCCGCGATGCCCTTTTGGACCACGTTTGCCTCTTTCTCCTTTTTGGCCCTGTGGTCCAACATCACCTATTTTTCCAGAAGGTCCTATAGAACCAGGTGCACCTATCGGACCAGTTTCTCCAATTGGTCCTGGCGCACCCCGCATGCCAGCGTTTCCCGGTGGACCCGGTACTCCTTGTGAACCTGGAGGACCTAGCAGTCCTATAGCACCAGGAGGACCATTGTCACCTTTATCTCCAGGTACTCCGGGTGATCCCTGTACACCTGCAGGACCTTCCGGACCCTACAAAGTCAAAGTAATTACAATAACCATATCTTATTCTAACGTATTTACAGTTTTGCCTGGTGCCCCTACAGGTCCAACCAACCCAGACGGTCCCGAGTTTCCTTGAATACCTTGTTCACCTTGTTTACCCTCTTCACCATCATTTCCAGGTTCACCTTTAAGACCCATAAAACCAGGCTCTCCTGGAGGTCCAGGAAATCCAGCAACGCCATCTTCTCCCTTAGGACCTTCTAATCCAGGTGGACCTCTCGGACCTGGAACTCCTTGTATTCCGTTTTTTCCTTCTTCACCTTTTTGACCTTGAGGACCAACTCCACCCTATAATGACTATTTTTGGCCATTTTTTATTTACTAATAAGGTTATTTACAAGTTTTCCTTCTTCTCCTGGAGGCCCAGGCAACCCAGCTACTCCCGCATCTCCTTTTTCACCAATTGGTCCCTCTATACCTGGAAGTCCGGGTGGACCAGAGATACCTTTTGTTCCTCTATTTCCCATTTCTCCAGGCGGTCCAGCTGGCCCCAACGGGCCTTTTTGTCCAACGTCTCCTATTTCACCTTTAATGCCTGGCGGACCTGGCAATCCTTGCATTCCAGGAGTACCTGGCAAACCTTGCAACCCTATTGGTCCATCTTCTCCTTTAGAACCTGGTTTTCCAGGTTCTCCAGCCGCGCCTCGCTCTCCTAGTGGTCCTATAGGTCCCGGTTCACCTCTAAGTCCTTGCGGACCTGTATTTCCAACCGGTCCCTACAAAAAACTTTACATGCTATGGAATGCTGGGTAAAATATAGTAATTACGGTTTCGCCTTGACTACCCTTAAACCCTTTTTCTCCTGGTGGCCCAACGTCACCTTTGTCTCCATCTTCCCCAGGTGTTCCTACCGGACCTGGAAGTCCAGGCAAACCCCTCAGACCTGTTAATCCATCTCTTCCCGCCGGCCCTATTGTTCCTGGTTCACCTCTTTCGCCTTTAGCACCTCCAGGTCCTATAGAACCAGGAGGGCCCCTTCTTCCTTCAGGTCCTTGAGGACCATCATTGCCGGCATCTCCTTGTTGACCCTTATCTCCCGCTACACCTGCAATTCCGGACGGACCCATCTCACCTTTCAGTCCAGGTAATCCCTAAAAATTAATTTGAATCTATATAGAAGAAAAGTTTCATATGAAAAAACACAAAGTGCGTCACACCACATAGATAATTAGATAACACAAAATACAAATGCAACGTTAATTTCTATGACCACAAAAAAACTGTATGAATAAAATACTCTAACATTTATTTTAAACTTATTAAGCTGGAATTTTTATTATTATTAGCAATCAACAGCAGAAATCAAGTTTTGTTATCTTTTTTCACTCTTATTAATAGGATATAATTACTGGTAAGCCAGCAAGTCCTCTTTCTCCAGGAAAACCAGGCAAACCTGTTGTGCCTGCAGGACCTGGTTTTCCTTCAGGTCCTATACTGCCAGGGGCACCTTCTTTGCCGGATTCACCGGGCATGCCTGGTTCTCCTGCAACTCCGGGAAATCCTGGTATTCCAGGTTCGCCAATTGGACCAATTTCGCCTGTGGACCCTGGTGGACCAATAACGCCTGGAGACCCTTGTCTTCCCGGCGACCCTAATTCTCCCTTAAAAAAAATGTAAATTCTTAGGCAATTACTTAAAATGTATTGTACCGGTGGTCCTCGTTCTCCAGGAGGTCCAGGCATTCCATCTTTACCATTTGGACCTGCAGATCCTGGGGCTCCTGTAAAACCACGAGGTCCTTCTGTTCCTGGCAAACCAGTATCGCCTTGAGAACCCGGTGGACCAGGTTGACCTGTATCTCCTTTAGGACCTTGTAATCCTTCGCGCCCTCTTCTACCTCGAGTTCCTCGAAAACCTCTTGGACCAGTTTCTCCACGCTCGCCTTGCAGTCCAGAATGTCCACGATCGCCTTTTTCTCCAACTTCTCCAATTTTTCCAGTAGCACCTTTTTCCCCTTTTTCTCCTGTCAATCCGGGATATCCAGCTTGACCTTGTAATCCTTCTTTTCCTTTCTCACCGGGCGCTCCAATTGAACCTGTTTCACCTCGAGGTCCATCTATTCCTTTAGGTCCTTCAGGACCTTCAAGTCCAGGAATCCCTGGACTTCCCACCAATCCTACGTTGCCCTTAAAACCAAGTTCGCCTTTTTCCCCTTCCATCCCTCGATCACCTTCATCGCCTTTTTCTCCCTGAATTCCTCTTTTGCCTTCATCTCCTTTAACTCCTCTTGCTCCAGGAAAACCAATAGAGCCTGGATAGCCTTGAACTCCTATTTCTCCTTTATAACCAACTTGACCTGGTAATCCAGGAGTTCCAGGTAAACCTGCAAAAGAACAGATTTATTATTACCAGTGAACGAAAGATGTAGTAGAATGACGTGTTTACTTTGAAAACAAATTTATTCACGTTGTAATCAGGATGTAATCACGTTACAGGAGCGTGTTAATTTAAATAAATTTTGTTTTAGAGTAAAATTTTTTATATTGTAGTAATTATCTTATTAACTTCCAAATGAGTTTGTTGTCCACTCACCTTCAGGACCAGGTATGCCTGGAAATCCAGGTTTTCCGTGAGGGCCCATAATGCCGGGTGGACCTAATAATCCTTGTGGACCGGAAGGTCCTATAGCTCCTTGAGGCCCAGATTGTCCAGGCGCTCCAGGTTGTCCTGGAGGCCCAGTATTTCCTTTGCTTCCCGATGGTCCTTCATTTCCAGGTATTCCTGGAGGACCTTGCACTCCGGGAATTCCTCTTGGACCCATAAATCCTCTAGGTCCCATTTCACCTGGCATTCCGGGAAGTCCAGGCACCCCTTCTTCGCCTTGCATTCCATCATGACCACGTAAACCAGTTTCTCCTGCCAAGCCAGTTTCTCCACGATCTCCTTTATCTCCTGGCAAACCTGGTAATCCTAGAAGTCCATGATCACCTTTGGCTCCTACAGGACCTGTTAAACCACGTTCTCCGTCTATACCAGGACGACCTCGGCGACCCTCTCTTCCTAAGCTGCCTGGGCCTCCTCGAGGCCCTGTCGGTCCTAAGTCACCTATATCGCCAGGTTCACCTTTAAGTCCTTCAGGGCCTACTAGACCTTGAGGTCCAGGAATGCCTGTTAAACCCATAGGACCTTCAATGCCACGCATAGACATCTTTAACATATTTTCAACATACTGTTAGAGATTACGAAGCAAAAGTTATTTATTATTATTACCATGTGTTGAGCCAGCATTTGGCGCATGTTTTCTGCTTGAGAGTCTGGACCTTTTTCATTTCCTTGCATATTTAACTGCAATAAAATAACAATTATAAAGTTAAGTTATATATAGTATAAATACATACTGGGATCATGAAAACATGACCAGGAGGTCCAGTTCTTCCAGACACACCATCTAAGCCATCGCGCCCTGATTCACCCTTTAAACCCTGCAAACCTTGAGCTCCAGGTGGTCCAGGATAACCTCTTGGCCCAGGGAGGCCTCTATTAATATTATAAGCATAAACAATAGTTGGTGTTACATAACCAGGAGTCTCAGTAGTAGTATTTGCACCAATGTCAAAATAGTTGTTATCGTCATAATCATATATAATATCTCCTCTTGTAAGGCTGGATTGATTGCTGCGATCATTTGTGATTTGCTGAGAAAGCAAGACGTCACAATTTGGGGCGTGGTCTTTACAAAACTCATAGGCTTTGTCCGGAGTGTAGCCGATTCCAAGAAATTGTAGATTGCCCTGTATAAAATGATATAGAAAATTATCGTGTGCGGAATACATGTGATATAGTTACTCTAAAATAATCTTCATCATCTATCAATTGATAACCTATTGTGATGAGACCATCGCTAATCAAATTGGATGTTTGGTTTCGTCGCAGAGCTTTAGTTATTGTTTGGTTGCAGTCATGAATAAGGGTTATCGAATCACCCTTGACACTAAATGCCAATCTATGCCAACTGAAATTAAATTATGTTACTATAAATGCAAGTACATAGGGCCTTATCTCAAAAAAAACACTAAACTCTTAGCCAATAGTAATGGTGAACAAAATTTTGTAATATTAAATTCATAAAAAAAACACAGCAAAAGGTTGTTGAACTGAACTAGGCTACATAAAAAACACAAATTTTGGTTACCGTTAAAATGGTAACGTTACCAAAGTTGAGCACTAGAAATTTTTTGAAAAGTTGGCATAACACTGTCGTTTTGCTGCGGTTTATGAATTTGATAGTTTCTTTATTTGATAGGTACATAGTTAAGTTAATAAACAAGTAAATAATTAGATTGGAAATAGAGGTTCATGTACATGGCCACCTAGATTCTCTGACCTAAAAAAATATTTTTTTTGTAAGATTATGTAGAGAAGTTAGTGTAGGTACTATTCTCTTGAACAATATTTCTAGTTGTATTTTTTAATACTTATTATTTAGAAATTTACAAAATATTACAGAACAGATCAATTTATATCTTATCCCACAAATTTGACATTTTGTAGAATCATGGCCGTCCATGATTTTAATTTTTTGCTTTATTTTACCGAAAAATGTTAAATTTGTTTGAGTCTGAAAATCTAGGTGGCCACGTACACGAACCTCCCTTTCCAATCTAGCAATTGACAAATAGTGTTAAATCTCGGTTACAAAGAATTTATAAGAAAACAAACTGATAATTTTTATATGACAGTAATATTCAATTTTTTTTATGTTGCTATTTAAGAGAAATTTAATATATATGAGACAAGCGTTCTTATTCGCTGATTAGACAATCTTCAGCTTGCCCTACATCGTTTTTATTGGCTGTTTTCAATTACAATAAGTATCTAATTTTTTTTAATCTAACGCTTTTTGTTGCGTTATAACGAACATTTTGAAAACTAAATGGCTCAAAATTTATCCATACAATTAGCATTATTTTAGAAAAAAAATTAATTGACAAATTAACGCACGGTCAACTTTTGCAAGAAAATTATAAATAATATACCTAGTCGCTCTTACTGGCTGAAAAAAGACAGTACCAAGGAGGAGGGGCTGTTTCATATATGAAACAAGCGTTTTCATTCGCTGATTTAAGCATCTGCTTCTATTGGCTGCTCTACAGAACTGCTTTTTTGTTTTAATTGATAGCGTACAATTAGCTAACTAAATAATGACAAATTTAACCATATTCGACTTATATAATAATCTGCCATCTGCTAACTTATTGAGAAGAAAGTAATATAGGTTTGTAATTGGAGAAAAAAAAAACTGAAATCAAAAGCAAAATTTGTTCAATTACTGTTCAATTTTTTTGAGTCTGAGAATCGAGGTGGCCACGTACATGAACCTCCCTTTCCAATCTAGCGATTGACAAATAGTGCAAAAACGTCTGTTATAAAAAAACACGCTGATAATTATTATTTGACACTAATATTCTTTTTTTTAAGTTGCCATTTTTGATTTCACAGCACACTACCAGCGATTTAGTAAAAAAAACAAATGTTATTATCAATTTTAATAACAGATTTAAATCCATGAGGTTAAGTATGGGTAATATATCAATAGAATTATTAGAAAAAGTAATTTAATAATTTATTAAATTACAGGGTGTTTGATAAATTTTTAAAAAACAAAGTTTTGACAGCGCAAAATTTTTAAATTACAAATCTGTTGAATTATTAGCAATTCAAAACATAGGAAATTTTTGTTTCAAGCTAAGGCTTTTAAATAATTTTTTTTTTGCCTTTTTGTTATGTAATAGACGCAAATGCGCACAGCTGTGCGGAAAATTGAATTTTATACATACTGTGCAGAAAAACGACGTCGCTTAGGAATGGTTTTGTATTACCGATTGTATTACCTATTTATGTATATAAATATTATATATATATATTTAATGATTTTGTTAATCATCCCCACTAATCATCTGTTTTATATATATATATATATATATATGTACTGGTTTCTGCAATACCCTGGCCTGATGAGTTTCAATGAGAACGAAACAGCGCTGTAGTCAGGTTTGCATAAGGCATTACACTTTCACGAAATGCTAAGTGACATAACCTTTCATGCTTCACAATATTTCAAACAATTCTGTAGATTGGATGGACACACTGATCATATATATATATATATATATATATATAAAGTTTAAAGTAAAAAAAGTTTTTCCTTAATACATATTTTTAAAAAAAATTTAAAATAAGCAAACTAAACATAAATTTTGCAGTTTTCAAAAAGCTTTATGATCTAAAGATAAATCTTGTAATTTTTTTAGATTAATTGCAATTTGACACTTTCAATAATTTATTGTCAAAGCAAATTATATTATTTTTTAAAGCGTTTTTTTGTTTTCATATTACCTACTAGATTAAAACAAGCGACTTCAATAAGAAGCTGCCTACAATTGGCGAAACAAGGTTTCTATATATTGTGATGCGTATAGATCACTCTAAATGACAGATATCAATTTAAAGTGACCTAGATGCAGAAACGTTGTTTCTTCAAATTTTTTATATAAGGTAGTTTGTAATAGATGTCGCTTGTTATACCATATTACGGAAGTGATAGGCACTTGAGTAAACATAAGCCCAAATTTGTTAAAATTTGAATCTGTTGCGACTTGCTGAAGAGTTCCAATAAGAACGAAGCATGTCCAAGTTTACAGATGTAGTTTGATTGAATTTGCATATATCTTATTATTAGTACAAGAAAGTTATTAAAAATTGGAAAACTGAATAAAATTTCTTTATAAAAAACTCACTTTCCATCATCAATTCCCACTTCAAAATTGATAAAATTGTCATCTGCAGACGTTTCGGCGCCTATATTATAAAATATTGTGATATTTGGTCCTCCGACGACGACAGAAAGCTGCTCATTTCCCTCTTCACTATAAATGGTAAAAATTGGATAAATTTGTTCTGGCTTTGATTTCACAACAATTAAAATAGAAAAATCTCTTGGAAATCCACGTGGAAATTCATCAATTGCACTTAAAGAGACTTCCGAATTTTCATGAAACGTATACGCCCAATCGGTTTTTTCCAGCTGATTTTTCTCTGTATTATTAAAACATCGTCCTGGAATTCTCTTAACTCCATATTTTTCATTCCATAAATCTGCGTCGCTTATGAAATCAACAACTTCTTCTCTTGAAAAAAACAAAAGAAAAAAGAATATTTCAGCAAAAATGCTAAATTAAGATAATTTTACTTTAAATGGTCATTTAAGTTTTTTAATTTGAAATTGTGCATTTTTCTTACGCTTTTACTTACCATTGTTTTGATGAGATTGCTTTAAAAGAAGAAGGAAAAGAAGAGACACTAATAAATGATGAAGAGATGAGAATTTAAACATCATGGCGGCATTTCCGGTTTAACACGCACTGGAAAATGAAAATTAAAAAAAATTAGAACACAAATCAGCGTTGATTGGCTCAATTGCGGGAATATTTATTGGTTAACGGACAAATATTGACAGATTTAGATCATTTAATTAGGAATTTATGTCTTCGGCATCTGAACTAATTTCTATTTTATTTAAATCGAAAATTGTCGGTTATTAAGAATTAATAATACATAAACAGTTACTTGAATCACAAGGCTGAAATAACAAACTACAAACCCTTAAAAGCGTTTCCGGACGTGTGATTCACAAGATTTTTTAAGCCGCGAAAAAAAAAATTTTATTGAAAAAAAAAATTGGTTTATGTAGAGGCAGCGCTAGTGAGACTAAATGATTTTCAATTTAAAAAATCAAGTTTTCTTGTTTGTTAAAAATATATTTTGCTTTGACATTTCAAAGATTGTTTGCGTTCTAAAAAAGTGGAATTAGTGTTTACTAAAAAAAGCGATACCCTAGTACACATAAACAAGGTCCGTGTAATAGTATTACCATTGTGTATTACTATTTCATGTTTTAAAACTGAAGAAATCATGTGTTTGTATATAAGTAGGCACAATTGCTCTTTCTAACTGATTTAGACACGTTTTTGTTAACTTCTTATCTTAATTGACCGTTATATTGTAAAGTTTGGAAGCACCAAGTGGAGTATCCAATATAACCTTCCTTATTAACAAAAAAAGTGCAGTACCACGAAGGAGGAGCTTAAAATATGAGACAAGCGTTCTCATTCGCTGATTACACAATTCGTTTTCATTGGCGGTTATCGACATCAATACCTTATTTTTAGCATCAGTTTTTTGCTGAGCTTAACAAATAATGTCTAATTTCATAACTAAATAACCATAAATTTATCCATACCTAAAGACCATTTCTACTTTAAAAATCTTCTACCTTTTCACAATAAATTTTTTAAATTTAGAACAAGAATTTAAATGTTAAATTAAATTGTTAAAAAATCGACTTAGTTAAGTTGTTCTCTAAATTGCACAATCGTTTTCATTAACTGGTTCAGACACATTTTTAGTAACGCCTTGTCATGATTGGTCGTTTAATTTTAAAGTTTTGAAGCACCGAATGAAGTATACAATTTAGCGGTTCTTACTGGCCGAAAAAGTGCAGTACCAAGGAGGAGGAATTTAATATTATATGAGACAAGCGTTCTTATTTGCTGATTAGGCTATCTTCAGCTCGCCCTACATCGTTTTCATTGGTTGTTTTCAAAAATAATAAGTACCTATTTTTTTTTGTAATCTAGCGCTTTTTGTTGCGTTTAACAGATAACGGGCAATTTGAAAACAAAATAGCTCTAAATTTATCTATACAATTAACATTATTTGAAAAAAAAATTTAATTGTTAAATTAGCTCATGGTCAGAGCCTGCAAGAAAATCATACATAATATACCTAATCGTTCTTGGCTGTTATTGGCTAAAAAAAGACAGTACCAAGGAGGAGGAGTTGTTTCATAAATGAAACAAGCGTTTTCATTCGCTGATTTAAGCGTTCGCTTTCATTGGCTGCTCTACAGAACAATACTTATCTTTAAAATATTTCAATTGTTTTTTTCTGTTTTAATTGATAACGTACAATTTACTAACTAAATAATGACAAACTTAGCCACATTCAAAGACTGCTTACACGTCAATAATTTACCATCTGCTGACTTATTGACAAAAAAACAATATAAGTTTGTGATTGGAGAAAACAAAAGCCCAAAAACAAAACAATTGTTTTCCAAATACTGAATTTAATTTCTTAATTTTAGTATTAATGAGTCTTTCTTGTCAACTATTTGTCATATTATTTGACAGCAAGTGCGCAACATAATGCCAAGCGTTAAACATTCAGTCAATTGATATTTGACTAAAAAAATTAAAAATTTGTTAATTTATTTATTCTGTTTGACCTTAAATGGTTTTTAAAAGCCTGTTCAAGCCCAGTCGTAAGGCACACCAACAAATTGTCACTCAAGGTGTCTGTGGGGCATGGGGGGCTATAATACGAACCGTTAGTTGTCGTTGATAAATGTCTGACAATTGACAATGACAGCAAATAGTGCCAACGCCAAAATTTAATCAGCATAATATTCCTAGTAGTTTTTTTCCGGCCTAGGCCAGCAAGAGCTTGTTGCTCGCCGATTAGGACACGTTGAAAGTTATGTTTTGGCAGGCGCAAAAAGGAATTTTTTCCACTATCTCATAAAGGTTTTGTTTCCTGCAAATTCTGACAACATTATGCTTTTTCTTATTAGAAATTCATCAGTTTAATCTATTGTATAGATTAAATAGTAAAACGTTTGAGATATACATACCTGATAATAAATTTTATTGAAAAATTAAAAGTCTGAAATCACAAACATACATTAAAAAAGACCGTTTTCTATTCAGGCTAGTATTCTGCTATTTGGTTGATTCTTTGAATAAAGTCAAAACACGTAGCACTTTAGGTTATAAATTTGTTTTATCATCGTTGCCCTGTCCTTCTCGTTATTTACTGACGGGTATATCTCAAACGTTTCTACTATATATTATTATGTAAGCTTACATTGTGAGTTTATTTTATAGAGTTAAGAACATTTATGTTCTAGCTCTAATAATAGAAAAGTATGCATTGATTGATCAGCCTTTACAACTTGATTAATAATTATTATATTCTTATCCCCTACATCAGCAAAAAGGTCAATATTATTACATGAAAGGTCAAAACAAAACTCATCATGTTTATTGTTAAAAGCTCACATATAGTAAAATCGCTCTCATAAATGTAGATTGATTCCTGCAATAAAGTGCGCTGATGTGTTTCCAATAAGAACAAAAGCAGTTTTAAGCAAAAACTGTAAAACTAAACTGTATCTAATCTGTAAAATTAAACTCTAAGAGATTATTTCAAAATAAATCTAAATTGAGATTTATGTAAAAAAATGCTAAAAAATATTTTTTTTCTACAATCGATAGAGAAAGTGAGCATTTGCGCACGCAAAAGCAAACTTTTGCACTTTTGCGTGCGCAAATGCTCACTTCTCTGACGTACGAAGTACAGTTTATTTTATAACAAATGAATACACTTTTGTTTAAACACAAACGGTTCGATTTTATGATTTTGTAATAGAAGATTTGATAATGTTTTTAATGATTAAGATGTGCAATTGTAAAAAAATCTTGTGTGTGATGCGAGCTCAAAATTTATTGCCGATTTTTAAACATTGTCAACAAACACTTTTTATCCTTATGCGCTATTAACACACCGCAATGTGTTAATAAAAAAAAATAAAAAAGTTACTGCGTGTGGTAGCGCATTTTAAAACTTGAGGCATGATCGAAAATTGAATGTTTTAACGATTGAGCGCTGTAAAATGATTGCCGCACAACATATGCATCAAATTTTTTGTTTTGAAAAATTTTTTATTATTTTTTCTGTCAAATATCTCAATTGAATGCGCAATTTTTAATTGAACAATTTGAATATCGGTGCATCTGTTTCTTTTAATTTATTTAAAAAAAAAATACAATGACCTTGCTACATTCAAAATTATTAGGCTATTTCGGAATTATAAGAGAATAATTATTTAGTCGTTGTCTCAGCCAGTTTCCAAATTTTGGATGGCGTACATAAATTCTGTGGTTTTCTATTAACTTCACGTTAGAAATTAAACAAATTATGTCAAACATAAATTTAAAATTAAATTTGAAATCTTGCTGCTGTCACCAATCGTTAGCAACAAAATTAATTTTTTTATATACAATTAAAAAAAACGTAATTTTGAAAAAATAGCGTTTAATAAGGGGCATTGGAATACATGTCTCATAGAAAATTCGCTTGTCACTCGTTCAAACTAGTTCTTTAATATACTATTTCAACATAGATTTTTCATAGAAATTTTGTTTAAATTTTTATTAAATAATTTTATTAATTTTATTAATTTTATAATTTTATTAAATAAAATTATAACTAAAAAGTGTTTTGACGACTAATCTTTAAACAAAAAGCAATTTTGGAAAAATCTTATAGAAAAAAAAATATTTTTTTATTTAAATAAAATAAATTACCAGTTTTAAAAAGCTTTTGATCTTAAATAATATAAAAAATATATATAAAATTATCAAAATTAAAGTTGCTCTTAAAAACTTCCGGAAAATACTTCATTGACTATTCCAGAGTTTCAATACAACAAGAAGTTTTCTAGTGTTCTAAGTCACTAGTGACTTTCACTAGTGACTTAGAAATCGATAGAGGAGGAATAAGAGCAAGACGATCAACCTTAAGTCATAAGCCTATAAGGCCTGTAGTTCGGTATTATATATTATAGCGGCTATTTTAACATTACAGCTGCCCGAGCAAGTTATAGTCTTTATTTTACCGTGCGACCATACTGTCGTCTTGTTCGGACAGCTTTAATTTTCGGTGAGGTACCGAATAATACAGTCATAAACCATTATCAACTACTTTCAAAAGTTGATAGAATTGTGGTAAATTTACTTTAAAAGAAACTTTTGAAAAAAAATGCCAACAAAGAAGAAAGAAGATATAAATTATTTATTTAGAAATAAATAATTTATTTCTAAATTTAAAAATGTTAATATAACATTGAATCAATTAAGATTTCAAAAATATCAATTAAAAAATTAAACAATTTTTTATATTGACAAATCTCTCACCCACAGAGATAGAATTAGGCTGAAAGCAATATGCCCAAATTTACAGAAAAACTTAGTTATTTAAATTTTTCATATAAATTTAGAGATTATGTGAGAAAAACGAAAAAAGTTAAAATTTTTCTAATTAACTTTTTTTCATAAGATTTTTAGTTTTGCCGGAAATCAACCTAAATCGTTTTTTTATTCTTAAAATTATTATTTAAATTAAATTTTGTTTTTTTTATTTTTGTTATTTTCTTTTCCAAAGGGTTTCATCTTAATCTTTTTTTTAATACAAATTTACAGAAAAACTTGGTTATTTAAATTTTTCATATAAATTTGGTGATTATGGGAGAAAAAATAAAAAAGTTACAACTTTCCTATTTATCTTTTTCCATAGGATTTCTAGTTTTGCGGAAATCAACATAAGCCGTGTTTTTATTCTTAAAATTATAATTTAAATTAAATTTTTTGTTTTCTTTTTGTTTTTGTTATAATCTTTTTCTCTTCCAATGAGTTTTATCTTCATCCTCATTTTTTTTTCCAAAAATTGTCGACTCCAAATTGATAGAAAAACTTGGTTATTTAAATTTTTCATATAAATTTGAAGATTATGGGAAAAAAAATAAAAAAGTTACAACTTTTCTATTTAACTTTTTTCCATAGGATGTTTAATTTTGCCGACAATCAACATAAAGTGTTTTTTTATTCTTAAAATTATTATGTAGATTAAATTTTGTTTTTTTTGTTTTTGTTATATTCTCTTCTTTTTCAATAGGTTTCATCTTCATCTTTTTTTTTTTTTAAATTATCGACTCCAAATTCACAGAAAAACTTGGTTATTTAAATTTTTCATATAAATTAAGAGATTATTAAAAAAAAAATAAAAAAGTTACAACTTTTCTATTTAATTTTTCTCCGTAGAATTTTTAGTTTCGCCGGAGATCTACATAAACCGTTTTTTTATTCTTAAAATTATTATTTAAATTAAATTTTGTTTTTATTTGTTTTTGTTATAATCTCTTTCTTTTCCAAAGAGTGTCATCTTAAGCTTTTTTTTTAATACAAATTTACAGAAAAACTCGTTTATATAAATTTTTCATAAAAAGTTAAAAATTATGTAAAAAATAAATAAAAAAGTTACAATTTTTTATTATTTTTTTCCTATAGGATTTTTAGTTTTGTCTGAAATCCACATAAATTGTTTTTTTATTCTTAAAATTATTATTTAAATTAAATTTTGTTTTTTTTTTGTTTTGGTTATAATTTATTTCTTTTCCAATAGGTTTCATCTTAATCTTTTTCTTTTTGTTCCAAAAATTATTGACTCCAAGTCTACAGAAAAACGTGGTTATTTAAATTTTTCATATAAAATCAGAGATTATTTAAAAAAAAATAAAAAAAGTTACCACTTTTCTATTTAACTTTTTGTCATACGATTTTTAGTTTTGCCGGAAATCAACATAAACCGTGTTTTTATTCTTAATATTATTATTTAAATTAAATTTTTTGTTTTTTTTTTGGTTTTGTTTCTCTTTCTTTTCCAATAGGTTTTACTCCAAATTTACAGAAAAACTTAATTATTTAAATTTTTCATATAAATTTAGAGATTATTTGAAAAAAAAAAATAAAAAAAGTTACAACTTTTCTATTTAACTTTTTTCCATAGGATGTTTAATTTTGCCGACAATCAACATAAACTGTTTTTTTATTCTTAAAATTATTATGTAGATTAAATTTTGTTTTTTTTTGTTTTTGTTATATTCTCTTCTTTTTCAATAGGTTTTATCTTAATCTTTTTTTTTTAATTATCGACTCCAAATTTACGGAAAAATTTGGTTATTTAAATTTTTCATATAAATTTAGAAATTATTTAAAAAAAAATAAAAGTTACAACTTTTTTATTTAACTTTTTTCCATTGGATTTTTAATTTTGCCGGCAATCAACATAAACTGTTTTTTTATTCTTAAAATTATTAGTTAAATTAAATTTTGTTTTTGTTATAATCTCTTTCTTTTTCAAAGGGTTTCATCTTAATCTTTTTTTTTAATACAAATTTACAGAAAAACATGTTTATATAATTTTTTTATATAAATTTAAAGATAATGTAGAAAAAAAATAAAAAAGCTAAAACTTTTCTATTTAACTTTTCTCTATAGGATTTTTAGTTTTGCCGGAGATTTGCATAAACCGTTTTTTTATTGTTAAAATTATTATTTAAATTAAATTTTGTTTTTTTTTTTATTTTGTTATAATCTCTTTCTTTTCCAAAGGGTTTCATCTTAATCTTTTTTTTTTTATAAATTATCGACTCCAAATTCACAGAAAAACTTGGTTATTTAAATTTTTCATATAAATTTAGAGATTATTTAAAAAAAAAACCTTAAAAAAGTTAAAACTTTTCTATTTAACTTTTTTTCATAGGATTTTCAGTTTTGCTGAAAATCAACATAAACCGTTTTTTTATTCTTAAAATTATTATTTAAATTAAATTTTGTTTTTTTTTTTATTTTGTTATAATCTCTTTCTTTTCCAAAGGGTTTCATCTTAATCTTTTTTTTTTAATACAAATTTACAGAAAAACTTGTTTATATAAATTTTTCATATACATTTAAAGATACTGTAGAAAAAAATAAAAAAGTTACAACTTTTCTATTTAACTTTTTTCCATAGGATTTTTAGTTTTGCCGGCAATCAACATAAACTGTTTTTTTATTGTTAAAATTATTATGTAGATTAAATTTTGTTTTTTTTTGGTTTTTGTTATATTCTCTTCTTTTTCAATAGGTTTCATCTTCATCTTTTTTTTTTTAAATTATTGACTCCAAATTTACAGAACAACTTGGCTAATTAAATTTTTCATATAAATTTAAAAATTATTTAAAAAAAAAAATTAAAAAAGTTACAACTTTTCTATTTAATTTTTCTCCATAGGATTTTTAGTTGGCCGGAAATCCACATAAACCGTTTTTTATTCTTAAAATTATTATTTAAATTAAATTTTGTTTTTTTTTGTTTTAGTTATAATCTCTTTCTTTTTCAATAGGTTTCATCTTAATCTTTTTTTTTTAATTATCGACTCCAAATTCACAGAAAAAGTTGGTTATTTAAATATTTCATATAAATTTAGAGATTAATTAAAAAAAAAAATAAAAAAGTTATAACTTTCTATTTAATTTTTCTCTATAGAATTTTTAGTTTTGCCGGAAATCTACATAAACCGTTTTTTTATTCTTAAAATTATTATTTAAATTAAATTTTGTTTTTTTTTTTGTTTTGGTTATAATCTCTTTGTTTTTCAATAGGTTTCATCTTAATCTTTTGTTTTTAATTATCGACTCCAAATTCACAGAAAAAGTTAGTTATTTAAATATTTCATATAAATTTAGAGATTAATTAAAAAAAAATAGTAAAAAAGTTATAACTTTCTATTTAATTTTTCTCTATAGGATTCTTAGTTTTGCCGGAAATCTACATAAACCGTTTTTTTATTCTTAAAATTATTATTTAAATTTAATTTAGTTTTTTTTTGTTTTTGTTAAAATCTCTTTCTTTTCCAAAGAATTTTATCTTAATTTTTTTTTAATACTAATTTACAGAAAAACTTTCATATAAGTTTGGAGATTATTTAAAAAAAAATAAAAAAGTTACAGCTTTTCTATTTAACTTTTCTCCATAAGATTTTTAGTTTGGCCGGATATCACCATAAACCGTTTTTTTATTCTTAAAATTATTATTTAAAGTAAATTTTGTTTTTTTTTTGTTTTGGTTATAATTTCTTTCTTTTCCAATAGGTTTCATCTTAATCTTTTTCTTTTTGTTCCAAAAATTATTGACTCCAAATCTACAGAAAAACGTGGTTATTTAAATTTTTCATATATATTTAGAGATTATTAAAAAAAAATAAAAAAGTTACAACTTTTCTATTTAATTTTTCTCCATAGAATTTTTAGTTTCGCCGGAGATCTACATAAACTGTTTTTTTATTCTTAAAATTATTATTTAAATTGAATTTTGTTTTTTTTTGTTTTTGTTATAATCTCTTTATTTTCCAAAGGGTTTCATCTTAATCTTTTTTTTAATACAAATTTAACGAAAAACTTGGTTATTTAAATTTTTCATATAAATTTAAAGATTATTAAAAAAAAAAAAAATAAAAAAATTACAACTTTTCTATTTAATTTTTCTCCATAGGATTTTTAGTTTTGCCGGAAATCTACATAAACCGTTTTATTATTCTTAAAATTATTATTTAAATTAAATTTTGTTTCTTTTTGTTTTTGTTATAATCTCTTTCTTTTCCAAAGGGTTTCATCTTAATTTTTTTTTTTTAATACAAATTTACAGAAAAACTCGTTTATATAAATTTTTCATAGAAAGTTAAAAATTATGTAAAAAATAAATAAAAAAGTTACAACTTTTTATTATTTTTTTCCTATAGGATTTTTAGTTTTGTCGGAAATCAACATAAATCGTTTTTTTATTCTTAAAATTATTATTTATATTAAATTTTGTTTTTTTTTTGTTTCGGTTTTAATTTCTTTCTTTTTCAATGGGTTTCATCTTAATCTTTTTCTTTTTGTTCCAAAAATTATTGACTCTTAATTTACAGAAAAACTTAGTTATTTAAATTTTTCATATAAATTTAGAGATTATTAAAAAAAAAATAAAAAAGTTACAACTTTTTTATTTAATTTTTTTCCATAGGATTTTTAGTTAGCCGGAAATCAACATAAATCGTTTTTTTATTCTTAAAATTATCATTTAAATTAAATTTTGTTTTTTTTTGTTTTTGTTATAATCTCTTTCTTTTTCAAAAAGTTTCATCTTAATCTTTTTTTTAATACAAATTTACAGAAAAACTTGTTTATATAATTTTTTTATATAAATTTAAAGATAATGTAGAAAAAAATAAAAAAGCTAAGACTTTTCTATTTAACTTTTCTCTACAGGATTTTTAGTTTTGCCGGAGATCTACATAAACCGTTTTTTTATTCTTAAAATTATTATTTAAATTAAATTTTGTTTTTTTTTTTATTTTGTTATGATCTCTTTCTTTTCCAATAGGTTTCACATTAATCTTTTTGTTCCAAAAATTATCCACTCCAAATTTACAGAAAAACTTGGCTATTTAAATTTTTTATATAAATTTAAAGATTATGTGAGAAAAAATAAAAAAGTTACAACCTTTCTTTTTATATTTTTTCCCTAGGATTTTTAGTTTTGCCAGAAATCAACGTATACCGTTTTTTATTCTAAAAACTATTATTTAAATTAAATTATATTTTTGTTATATTATACTTTTTTTTCCCATGGGTATCATCTTAATCTTACATTTTTTTTTGTTTCAAAAATCATCGACTCCGGTCTAATGCTACATACTGTATTCAAAAAATTATGTCTTAGATGACATAATTTTGGATCATTCTGTATTTTGGTATTGTTTCATAAAACAAAAAAACCAATCGCGTATTTTATGACGAAAAAATGACTTTCCTTTCCGCCTCGCCCGCCTTTCTAACAATGTTTTAAGCAATAAAAAGTATCGATGCATTTCGTCCTACGCCAGTAGTTTGATTAATAAGTTATTCATCAAAAAAAAATTGCTAATCGTCGTCATAAATCATTTAATCTTCGCAATTTACGACTGCAAATAACGAAATTTACTGTTGCAAATAATAAAACAAACAAACATAGCAAATCGATTCGAAATTATTATTAATAATCGTTTATTGAATTAATTGAGCTATAATAATAATAATTGCATTTTTATTTTCTATAAAATTAATTGATGGGGCTCGATTAATTGCGGTCTCTGGCACTTCTAGAACTGAAATATTAAGATCAAAGGCGAACCGTCTGAAAGCGTTTTAATTGAGAAAATTAGCGCAAGTGGAGGATTGTTGTAATAAAAATGGAAAATTCAATTACCTGATTTTTTTAATTGTTAAAATCACAATAACACTTTTAATGATAAACATAGCGAATGGGAAACGGCAAAGCAACAGCAATTCGACAACTCAATTGATGAAGAAGAAGAAGTCGACTTGATTAATAAATCAATTTTTAGAAGATCTATTTAGAGCTCCTTCTCTCTTATATTCTAATGTTTAAAGCAGATGAATAGTGTTCATCTGGAAAAGTGGTAGAATTACGTAATCAAATAGCAATGTTCTACATAATATGCTAAATTAACAGTTTGTTGACATCGTCTTGATGATATTATTTACAGGCGTAAACATACTTTGTTATTATTATTATTTTATAATTCTCAACTCATTGTATTTATATAATATTGTCTTATTATTATTAACTTTTTATTTAAAACAATTATTATTATTATTTCTAGTAGTCGCCCAATGGTCAAGATTCGACTATAATTAACTAGCTGACCCGGCGAACTTTGTACCGCCTAACAGTCAATGAATGTCGTGTTACTTTTTAGCTGAACTAATTTAGGCTTTGATGAACGTAAAACAATGATACAAAATAATATATTTATATAGATAGAAACAAAAAAGTATTTTATTATGATGAATGATGATGAAAACATACATACAGAATGAGAATAAAAATAAATAAAAAATAATAATTAAGTACTTCAAACTCATGTCAGAAAAAAATGATTGAAAACTATGTTGTGCAGATTGGGAAAAAAAAAATAAAACTCGGATTGATTCATTAATAGGATTTTTATTCAAGCACTTTGTGGTAAACGACATTCTTTGTTTTTTGGTCAGGCGCAAGAACAAATAAAGCAGATGGTTTGCCGACACGTGAGCATGCCACGTACAATTGACCATGAGAAAAACATGCATTTTCTAGATTGAGGCCACAAATAGTCAAGGATTGTGATGTGTTGATCGTCATGGCGAAGGCAAGACGAATCGGGAATTGAATTCGTTTAAACTCAAAGGGCATATCCGTTGGGATCATCGGAATCCTTGGAATAAGAACTTCCTCATCTTTAAATTTTCTTTTAAGTATCGACGCGTGCAATTTCTCGCAGATAATTGACTCGCGATATTCCGTTGCCTAATTGCATTACAGCTTCGCTGGGAAAGATTAGATCTTTTAGGACGCGGCATTGTTATTAAAATGTGCACTCGCATAAAACCACCAAATATAATAACAGTGCCTGAACTTTCGAGACATAAACAATAGCTCAAAGAGTATATAACCACTACGTATGAATAGCTTATCAAAAAAAATCATAGACAACCTATAAAAAGACATTTATACTTTTGTTAACCTGTAGATTTTTTTCCCTTAATCTTATAACCCTTATCAACTGATTTTTTATTCTCTAAATTCCGTTCCTTTCCGATGATTTTATGTTTTTACTGTAGAATAAATCTTAGGTATTATTATCGGGAATTAAAAACAAATATAACAGTACCTGAACTTTGTAGACATTTTACAAAAAATAAATTTCTAAACGCACACATGATGTCTTCAGAAAAAAATAAAGTTGTGGCTTAAAGGTCTCAGCAACCAGGCCATAAGATCCAAAAAAAAAATAGTTGTTTCACTATTTGACAGGATTGGACAATAAATGTTTGACATGTAATAAACAAATCAGCATCTATTGAAATGATTACACAAAGTATTCATTACACATATCGAGTTTTCATTGTTTTTAAGATGTATTCTGCTATTCGGGACGGAAACAAATCCAACAAATCAAAAACCATGGCAATCGGTCCAGCCGTTCTCGAGTTATAAGTGTTGTAACAAACACGACTTTTTTTTATATATATAGATTTAAGATTTAAATTATAAATTTGCACATTATTAAGGTTCTATTGTCAAAGACTATATTACTTCTATAATCACAAATTTCGCTTTCATTAAATTAAATTAAACTAAATTATTAATTGAAATTTAATTTCTGATAATAATTGAAATTAAGATGAAAAACTATTGACTAGTACTTTAGTTCTTGCAGAACTAATAACGTATAATGATAAAGCACGTAAATTACAAAATTAAAACTATTATTTCGATTATTAAATTAATAATTAAAGTGAGATAATTATTAACGATTGTCTAAAGTTGAAAAATTTCAACTCAATTGTTTATATAATATGAAGGACTAATTAATTAAAAAATTGAAACAAATGAAAATTATGACTTATAACAAAATTAATGTGTACAGCACAAAATTATTATTTTTTTTTTAAACTTTTACTCATATAAAAAATTTAAATTTTTTTTTTTTCTAAAAAGTCATTGTTTGTAAAATGCAACTTTTATACATTGCAGCAACTTGTTTTTTTGCAGTAGTTTATTCGGTAAGCAATAGTACACTAATCCCAGTGGAATAGCGTTATATGACTGAATGAATAGGTAAAAGCCGGAGATTAGTAGTGTTTTGGCAGGAAGGAAAAAGAATATTTATGATTCTGAGTTTACTAATTGCCTATTTAAATTTCAGGTGGACAATGCCGAATAAAAGGCATGGTCCGTGCAGAATGCCAAATTGAATCACGTGCTTCTGACATTTCTTTAGAAAATTCCATTTTAGCTAAAGATGTAGAAGATCCTAAACTCATAGATACATCTCTTTGTATTTTTAAAAAACTTAATTTTATGAATTTATTAAAAAAGAAGTTGACAACTTTTTTGGAGATAAGACATTCTATAACACATGCCTAATTCAAAAAGAGTCACCTGGTGAGACTGCAATGGATTCTATTTTATGTTGCAAAAGACGTAAAAAAACACTCCCTTACAATTTTGGAAGTGGGCCTAAAGATTAGAAAAAATCTCAGTTTGATTTTGTTAATTTTTTTTTAAAATATTGTGTATGCCCCTATGTTATTAAGCGTTTATATCTACTAGAGTAAGTTTTATCTCAAATAAATATCAAAAATATATATCTCACTTTTAATGATGGTTGCTAAAACTTAAAGAAACAAACAACTGAATTTGCGGTTTTGACAAATCCGCAAATAATTGTAAATGAATTATTTTTTGGAAACCTTAATTAAGTTTAATAGTAGATTGTTTTTGCCTAATATAATATTTGTGCAGTTGCTCATAGTTTTATAATACTAAACAGAGAATAGATAATAATACTGACAAGTAAGTAAGAAGTAATTACAGACTATAACTTCACATAATCATTAAGGCTTCATAAGCAGTGTAGAATTATATAACAAAGTCACCAATTAGAATCTCATAAGCACATAGAAATCCAATATATAATAATCTAATTTTTTATACAAATACTGTAAAAAAATTCAATTTTTAAGAAATAAGTTGAAATTTTAAATTCTATAATCAAATTCGTATTTCTCAAATAAAACAAAACTTACTCAATGGCTTTGTATTAAATTTCACAGAACTAAAAATTGAGCTACCTTTTCTATAAAGCAGAATAAATGAATATCAAGATAATTGTAGATCACTTTGTAGAGCGATTATACTGTAATTAGCATTACAACGCTAATTACGTTAGTGTGTAGTACGTGTACGCACCTCTACATTTATATGATCAAAAACAAGAAATTTGATACCTTTCTTTAACTTAAGACGTTACAAACAAATTTAAATTCTATTATTTAATCAACATTTTTTCAAGTAAATTGAAATTTTATAAATGACTTTGAATTGTTAAATCAGAATTAGCAGTTTATTGGTAAAGCCAAATTTTAATAATCCACCACAGCTGTAGTGAAAGACTGCACGACACGTGATATTAATCACAATTGAAAAGCCAATCGCAATCTCAAAAGAAAAATAAAACGTGTAACAATAGTAGCTGTAAATCACTCTGTAAAGCAATTATAATGTAATTATTGCTGTAACGCTAATTACGCTAGTGCGTTGTTTGCATGATTATTAAATCATTAAACGCAGAGACTTTAATACTTTTATATAACCGTATATAAGAACTAAACATTTGCTGTAAAAAAACCTTATTATGCTGTAACACAGCATGAGGGAGGAGAGAATTATTGCGTATGATCTACATTTCCATAGTTTTGCATTCTGCTGTAACAAAATATTTTGTAAGAAACTTGTTTTGCTGTAACAGACTAAAAAACAACGTACACATCGTTTCTGTAGGCTTTAAAATTATTTCATAAAACATTTGTTAACGTTAATAATATGATTATTAAATTATTAAAAATTCTAGTAATTAGTAGTTTAATTAAAATAATTAGCATTTTGTGTTTTAGCTGATTAATAAATGCTTGTTTGTACCAATTCTAGTCTACAGTCTCATTGAATTAAAAAAGAAAACAAGAACATTGTTTAGATTGAATAGTACTTCAGTTCTTTTAGAACTAATAACTTAAATAATATAGTACGTAAATTACAAAATTTAAATTAATTATTATTTTGTTTATTGAATTATTAGTTACTTAATAAACTACTTTACTTACAATATGAGATGCAAATCATTATTGTTAAATAGATAAAACAACATAAACAAAAACATCATTATTTATAAAAATTAGGTAGTAATGTAATTATTACATAATTTTAATTAAAATTGAGTTTATTCAATTACAGAAAAAAATATAAAAATATAAAAATATAAAACAACAACTGCTTCAGTCGACCAGTTTCGCTAATACTTTATTTTAGCATCTTCAGGACTAGAAACACTACTTTTATCAAAAAAAACTTTCAATCTGGTATGTTGGTCCCCAAACTTTATTATCCATTCATGGTGATCTAGTGTTTCTAGTCCTGAAGATGCTAAAATAAAGTATTAGCGAAACTGGTCGACTGAAGCAGTTGTTGTTTTATATTTTTATATTTTTCTCTGTAATTGGATAAACACAATTTTAATCAAAAACAAGAGAAATATCAGCTACACTTTGTATAATTTTAATGAGATTGAAAAATCAACTTAGTCTACATCTTGAAGCTGTCATATTTATTAGTTATTTTTTTTCCTACCCTCAAAAAAAAGTTTAAAGAAATTTTTTTCAACTTTATTTTTCAATATTCAGCTAAAATTATTCAATTTCTTTAAACTAGACTTTAGAAATTTTTTCAGGTTTATTGCCAAATATCCTAAACATTGAATATTTTCTTGCTTTTATAGTTACCGCCTTTGAATAAGTGGTTACTTTTCTTTTAATCTGATTTACAACGAATTTACTCAGCGGCGACCTTTATTGCACACTTTTAAAAATCTTAATTAAGCAAATGTTCCACAGTAGAGTGGCAAGCCTGATTTATTTATTTATTTATTTATTGCTTATCATATCTTTTTATTCTTAGATGTCTTTGAATAAACTAAGGTATATTTCAATAACACTTATTTATTAGGAAATTTTCAAAATATTCTTGTGTTTACATATTTGTTTATTTTGAAATTTTTTGAGTTACTCTTTGAGAATTCCTTATCAGAAACGTCAATGAACGTTAGAGTGTCAAAAATCGAACCATGAAAAAGTATAGAAAGTGATATATTTTGACGATTTCCAAAGGTTAAAAACAGTCAACGCAATTGTTTATATAATTTGAACTACATTGTTAGTTTGTCTTTTTTTTCAAACAAATTATATGAAATTTATATGAAAAAAAATCAAAAAATCTATATATATAAAAGAAAGTCGTGTTTGTTACAACACTTATAACTCGAGAACGGCTGGACCGATTGCCATGGTTTTTGATTTGTCGGATTTGTTTCCGTCCCGAATAGCAGAATACATCTTAAAAACAATGAAAACTTGATATGTGTAATGAATACTTAATCATTTCAATAGATGCTGATTTGTTTATTACATGTCAAACATTTGTTGTCCAATCCTGTCAAATAGTGTAACAACTATTTTTTTTTGGAGTTTATGGCCTGGTTGCTGAGACCTTTAAGCCACAACTTTATTTTTTTCTGAAGACATCATGTGTGCGTTCAGAAATTTATTTTTTGTAAAATGTCTACAAAGTTCAGGTACTGTTATATTTGTTTTTAATTCCCGAAAATAATACCTAAGATTTATTCTACAGTAAAAACATAAAATCATCGGAAAGGAACGAAATTTAGAGAATAAAAAATCAGTTGGTAAAGGTTATAAGATTAAGGAAAAAAAATCTACAGATTAAAAAAAGTGTAAATGTCTTTTTATAGGTTGTCTATGATTTTTCTTGATAAGCTATTCATACGTAGTGGTTATATACTCTTTGAGCTATTGTCTATGTCTCGAAAGTTCAGGCACTGTTATTATATTTGGTGGTTTTATGCGAGTGCACATTTTAATAACAATGCCGCGTCCTAGAAGAACTAATCTTTCCCAGCAAAGCCGTAATGCAATTAGGCAACGGAATATCGCGAGTCAATTATCTGCGAGAAATTGCACGCGTCGATACTTAAAGGAAAATTTAAAGATGAGGAAGTTCTTATTCCAAGGATTTCGATGATCCCAACGGATATGCCCTTTGACTTTAAACGAATTCAATTCCCGATTCGTCTTGCATTCGCCATGACGATCAACAAATCACAGGGCCAATCCTTGACTATTTGTGGCCTCAATCTAGAAAATGCATGTTTTTCTCATGGTCAATTGTACGTGGCATGCTCACGTGTCGGCAAACCATCCGCTTTATTTGTTCTTGCGCCTGACCAAAAAACAAAGAATGTCGTTTACCACAAAGTGCTTGAATAAAAATCCTATTAATAAATTAATCCAAGTTTTATTTTTTTTCCCAATCTGCACAACATAGTTTTCAGTCATTTTTTTCTGACATGAGTTTGAAGTACTTAATTATTATTTTTTATTTTTTTTTATTTTTATTCTCATTCTGTATGTATGTTTTCATCATCATTCATCATAATAAAATACTTTTTTGTTTCTATCTATATAAATATATTATTTTGTATCATTGTTTTACGTTCATCAAAGCCTAAATTAGTTCAGCTAAAAAGTAACACGACATTCATTGACTGTTAGGCGGTAAGAAGTTCGCCGGGTCAGCTAGTTATTAAAATAAAGAATACTTTTTTAAAATTATTTTTATTGAATCAAAAAAACCATGTGATAAAAAAAATGTCTATTGAACTTGACAATAATTGTAAAATTTCTCTGTAACTTTTGTTTCTTTCAGCTTTGGCTAAATGTCCCTGACTGTTATATTTAAAATTATAATAACTATTTATTATACAAGTGTCTTTTAAGGCGAATAAGTCACGAAAGAAATGTTTTGTTTAGCCACGAAAGCTTGCTAGAGTGGTCTAATATTTCTTGTGTGACTTATTTGCTGTTAACTCTGAACAAAAAATTTTATATTTGCAAAGATTAGCAGCAGTCTATGATTTGGTTGCCATGTTTTTGTTGACAACAAATTTATTATTTGAGAAAAATTTAGCAAACAAACTGTTTAGGCGTTCGTAACATTGTTGAAAATAAAAAGAAATACTTCTCTTCCTAGAAAAAATGCGAAAGATGTTGAAGAAGTCACATCGAGTTTGCTACCCAAGAAATCCAGGGACGCTTATTACAAAGAATTGAGTGAGTTCCATAACTGAAAACAGGAAAACAATGTTTGTGGGGTTACTTCTTCAACGCCAAAAAAAGATTTGCGGTTTATTCAATGTGGACGAAATACAGCACATTAAGATCGAAAATAAAATTTATGAATGATATAATATAGCAAGTTTTTGCATTAAATAAACAAATCGTCTTTTTAAAAAATGAATAAAAAAATTACAAGTTTAAGAAATTAAAAACTGTGTATGCATTGCATTTTTTAATGATTAATAGATTATTCTATTTTCTGTAAACTGTTAACAGTTTATTATCAACCCATAAAACCACTTATGTTTTATAAACCCTATAATTCAATCAAAAACATCATTTTTATAACGTCATACTAATGAGATGTTGGATACAATTTTAAACCGTGGTATAATATGTAAAAACTGACCGATTTAATAAAATTCTAATGTTTTTGAAGTTTGTTTTTGTGACTTATTTATTGTCATGGCAAATGCAAGTCTTATAGAAAATTAAGAAAAAATTAGCATTCTGCACTGTTTTTCTATAGTGTGGGAAATTTCATACCCTTTAGTGCGCTATGTTACGCGCAAAGCAGAATTGTGTCTAGTCAACAAGTGCTTTTTTGGTCAAATTTTTTTCAAATTTTTTGAAAACTGTGATTGACTTGTCATTCAATTCAGAATGGCATATATAGATAGTTTTTGAGAAAATGCAAAGTCGCTTGCAAGAACTGCAATAGTTATCAACAATTAGATGGAAAAAAAGCTTGTTTATTGATCGATAAATTATAATCAATAAGATTTTTTAATTAGTTACCTATTAGTTAATTGACAATTTTTTATAGCACGAACATTATCATTGCAAATGCAATAATTGTTAAACTGTTACTTTCAGAACTTTTTCCCGTTGAAAAATTAAAAAACAATTAGTTTTTGTTTTTTTATTAACAATTTACCAAAGTGAAAAATTATAAAATTTTATTAAACATTGAAGAAAACTTTTTTTTTGTAATATTATTATTATTAATCAGTTTTCTTGTAATCAGAAGCTAATAACAAAAAATTTTTATCTTCTATTGTTTAAAATTTTGTTAAAAATAAATGCGTTGTTGATGAGATAGTTTACATTTTTTTTTTGATAATAATTATAATTTAAATTTTTTTTTTTTTAAAATGGCTTAAAAACGCATTTGTTAGATAACAATTTTTTTAACCACTTGTTATAAAAATTAAACAACTATTATTTTAAGCCGTTATTTATCTAGGTTTTTGATATAAAAAAAAAATATTATTATATTATTATCTAAATTTTCATCACTTATTTAATAAACATATTTTTATTTTTTTTTCCGGAAATCGTCTTGGAAACCACATTTTCCTGCTTATTTACGCGCAGGAAAATTGAGTTTTTCGGACTAGTACTGTATAAACTTTACAAGGCGCAACATAAAAAAGATACTCTAGTAACTATAGTTGCCAACAAAATTGACAAACTTGATTTTTGTGAAATTTGTAAAAAAAAATTCTAAAATTTATAAAATTTCGTCTTTTTTTACGATTTCCGGAAAAATTTAATACAAAACACGTCAGTAAAATCTCTTACTTGACTCGGAGCTTTAAAATACTCGGCACGAAGTGCCTCGTATTTCAATTTAGCTCCTCTTCAGTATGTGAAATTTTCCTGACTTTTATGTAAATAACTATTATTTATTCCAAATTGCAATTATCTTAGATAGTTTTTTTGAGATAATAGCGAAAATCCAAGTTTTCTATTTTTTTACTTAATTGTTTATAAGAATTGTAACAAAATCACTTATTTGTTTATAAAAATTGCAAATTTTGCAAGCTGCGTTAGCGTTTTTTCAAAAATAGTCTAGATGTCATTTTAAATTTTTAAAAAATTTGAAAACATTTTGACTTAAAAAGCACTGTTTAGATCAAGATCAAGACAAAGAAAAGCAAATTTTAAAAAAAACTAAGCTACAATTTTATTTTTTTCTCAATTTTTAAGTAAGGTTGTGAAAGTTGAGTACCACAAAAATAAAGTACTGGCATCAAAATAAAGTTATCACAAAAATTGAAAAAATAAGAAACGACACCATAAGAGAAGAAGAAGAAGAAGAAGAAGCAGAGCTAATAATTGGAAACAATATAAAAAGAACAGCTTAGATGGTTTAGACACATCTGCAGAATGAACAACAAAAGGACAGTAAAAAAGAGTTGACACGCCAAAGGAGGACGAAAGAAAAAAAAACATACAAGAAAAATCTGCAAAAGATTGGAAGAGAAAAAAATGTAAAAATTATGCTTAAGCTTAAGTTTTTTAACTTTATGTTTTGTCTTTGAAAGCTGCTGATAAACAAGACTTTTTTTCAATTTTATGAAAAAATGTTTTTTCATCTCAAGATATTTAAGTTTCTCTAGAAACTTTAAAATTTTTGAATATTTGTAGAGTTGCTGAGAAGAAAACTGATAAAAAAATGCTTTTCTACCTCAAAATCTTACAGTTTCCTTTAAAACTGAGCCGGAAACTGGCTCAGTTTTTATTAAGTTTATGTTCTTAAAATGTTAAGTTTTGGCTTTAGAAGTTGCTGATGGAAGAAATTTGGCTTCAATATGATATAGGAATGATTTTTTACTTCAAGATCTCAAAGTTTTTTTAAAAATTTTAGAATTCTGGAATGTTTAAAATCACTTTAAAATTTTTAGATATATTTTTATATTTAAAATGTCTAAGTTTTTTGGTCCTAAGCCAAAAGTTTAAGTTTAAGCTTTAAAATGTTAAGTTTGGGTTTTAAAAGTTGCCGATGAAGGAAACTTTGCTTCAATATAATATAGAAATAAATGCTTTTTCACTTCAAGATCTCTAAGTTTTATTAAAAATTTTAAAATTTTAGACTTTTTGCAATCACTTCACAATTTTTAAAAATTTTTATTTTTAAAATGTTTAAATTTTTAGTTCTGAGCCAAAAGACTGATTTATTTTCAAGTATTAGTTTTTAAAGTTTAGATGTGGTTTTAGAAAATTCTGATGAAGAAGACCTTGCTTCAATTCGATAAAGAAATGTTTTTTTATTTTAAAATCTCTAAGTTTCTTTAGAAACTTTAAAATTTTAAGATGTTTGAAATTACTTCATAATTTTTTACAAATTTTTATGTTAAAAATGTGTAAGTTTTTTTGTCCTGAACTAAAAACTTAATTTATTTTTAAGTATTAGTTTTTAAACTTTAAGTTTTGTGCTGATAAAGATGACTTTTTTTCAATTTAATGAAAAAGTGTTTTTTTTATCTCAAGATCGTTAAGTTTCTCTACAAACTTTAAAATTTTAGAATATTTAAAATTATGTCAGAGGTTCTAGAAAGATTTTTGTATTTAAAAAGATTAAGATTTTCGGTTGAGCTAAAAGCTTCAGTCAATCATTTTTAAGATTTATTAGTTTTATGTAATGGCTTTGAAAGTTGCTGATGAAAAAGCTTTTGCTGGAATACAATAAATATACAAATTCTTTTTCACTTTAAGATTTTAAAGTTACTTCAAAATGCTTGAAATTACTATATATTTTTCAAAAAAATTTTTGTATTTAAAATTTTTGTTTATCGGCTAAGCCAAAAGCTTGAGTATTTGAAACTGACGTTTTTAACATGTTAAATTTAGGCTTGAGAAAAGTTGCTGATAAGAAATGGAAGAAATTACGCTTCAATATGATATAGAAATGCTTTTTCACTTCAAGATCTTTAAGATAGAAATTTTGAAATGTTTAAAATCAATTCATAATATTAAAAAAAAAATTTTCATTTAAAATGTTAAAGTTTTTAGGTCCTAAGCTAGAAGCTTTTTAAGTTGCTGATGAAGACGTCTTTGTTTCAATATGATATAGAAATGTTTTTCACTTCAAGATCTCTAATCTTCTTTAGAAACTTTAAAACTTTGAAATGTTTAAGATCACTTTATTTTTTTTAAATAGAATTTTATATTTAAAATGTCTAAGTTTTATAGTCCTTCGCCAAAAGTTTATGTTTAAGTTTCAAAAAGTTAAGTTTTGGCTTTTGAAGTTGCTGATGAGAAAAACTGTGCTTCAATATGATATAGAAAAACTTTTTTCACTTCAAGATCTCTAAGTTTTTTTAGAAACTTTAAAATTTTAGAATGTTGAAATCACTTAATAATTTTTTAGAGATTTTTATATTTAAAATGATTAATTTTTTTAATCCTGAGCCAAAACCTTAATTTATTTCTAAGTTTTAGTTTTTAAACTTTAAGTTTTGTCTTTAGAAAATGCTGACAAAGAAAACTTTTTTTCAATTTGATGAAGAAATGTTTTTTCATCTCAAGATCTTTAAGTTTCTCTAGAATCTTTAATATTTTGAAATGTTTGAAATTATTTTATAAGTTTCAGAGAGATTTTTGTAGGTTTTTAAGCTTTTTTTAAGTTTAAATTTTAAAATGTCAGGTTTTGGCCTCAGAAGTTGCTGATGGAAGAAATTTGGTTTCGATATGATATAGAAATGATTTTTTACTTCAAGATCTCTAAGTTTCTTTAGAAATGTTAAATTTCATAATTGTTCAAAAAATTTTTTTATTTAAAATGTTTTACTTTTTTGGTCTTGAGCCGAAAACTTAAGCTTTTTTAAGTTGCTGATGAAGAAGACTATGCTTCAAAGTGATGTAGAAATGCTTCAACATCATAATTTTTAGAGAAATTTTTGTCTTTAAACGTTTTAAGTTTTTTGACGGAGTCGAAATTCTAAGTTTTTATAAGTTTAAGTTTTCAAAATGCAAAATTTTGGTTTTAAGAAAATGCTAATCAAGAAGACTTTGCTTCAATATGATATAAAAAGAGTTTTCATTTCAAGATATCAAAGATTTTTTAAAAAATTTAGAATTTTAGAATGTTTAAAATCACTTTATAATTTTTAGATATATTTTTATATTTAAAATGTCTAAGTTTTTTGGTTCTGAGCCAAAAGTTTAAGTTTAAGTTTGGACTTTCAAAATTTCTGATGAGAAAAACTTTGCTTCAATATGATATAGAAAAGCTTTTTTTACTTCAAGATCTCTAAGTTTCTTCAGAAACTTTAAAATTTTAAAATGTTGAAAATAACTTAATAATTTTTTAGAGATTTTTATATTTAAAATTTTTAATTTTTTTAGTCCTTAGCCAAAACCTTACTTTATTTCTAAGTTTTACTTTACAAACCTTAAGTTTTGTCTTTAGAAAATGCTGACAAAGAAAACTTTTTTTCAATTTGATGAAGAAATTTTTTTTCATCTCAAGATCTTTAAGTTTCTCCAGAATCTTTAAAATTTTGAAATGTTTGAAATTATTTTATAAGTTTTAGAGAGATTTTTGTAAGTTTTAAGCTTTTTTTAATTTTAAATTTTAAAATGTTAGGTTCTGGCCTCAGAAGAGGCTGATGGAAGAAATTTGGCTTTGATATGATATAGAAATGATTTTTAATTTCAAGATCTCTAAGTTTCTTTAGAAATTTTAAAATGTTTGAAATCATTTCATAATTGTTCAAGACATTTTTTTTTTTGAAATGTTTTACTTTTTTGGTCTTGAGCCGAAAGCTTAAGCTTTTTTAAGTTGCTGATGAAGAAGACTTTGCTTTAAAGTGATATAGAAATGCTTCATACATCATAATTTTGGTTTTTAAAAGTTTTAAGTTCTTTGGCGGAGTCGAAATTCTAAGTTTTTATAAGTTTAAGTTTTTAAAATGCAAAATTTTAGTTTTAAGAAAATGCTAGTCAAGAAGACTTTGCTTCAATATGATATAAAAAAGGTTTTCATTTCACGATATCAAAGATTTTTTAAAAAATTTAGAATTTTAGAATGTTTAAAATCACTTTATAATTTTTAGATATATTTTTATATTTAAAATGTCTAAGTTTTTTAGTCCTGAGTCAAAAGTTTAAGTTTAAGTTTGAACTTTCAAAATTTCTGATGAGATAAACTTTGCTTCAATATTATATAGAAAAGCTTTTTCACTTCAAGATCTCTAAGTTTTTTTAAAATCTTAAAAATTTTAGAATGTTGAAAATTACTTAATAATTTTTTACAGATTTTTATGTTTAAAATGTTTAATTTTTTTAGTTCTGAGCCAAAACCTTAATTTATTTCTAAGTTTTACTTTACAAACTTTAAGTTTTGTCTTTAGAAAATGCTGACAAAGAAAACTTTTTTTCAATTTGATGAAGAAATGTTTTTTCATCTCAAGATCTTTAAGTTTCTCTAGAATCTTTAATATTTTGAAATGTTTGAAATTATTTTATAAGTTTCAGAGAGATTTTTGTAGGTTTTTAAGCTTTTTTTAAGTTTAAATTTTAAAATGTCAGGTTTTGGCCTCAGAAGTTGCTGATGGAAGAAATTTGGCTTCGATATGATATAGAAATGATTTTTTACTTCAAGATCTCTAAGTTTCTTTAGAAATGTTAAATTTCATAATTGTTCAAAAAATTTTTTTATTTAAAATGTTTTACTTTTTTGGTCTTGAGCCGAAAACTTAAGCTTTTTTAAGAAAAGAAAAGCCAAGAAAAAAACGCAGACACAATGAGGAAAAACAGAAAAAAACAGAAAAAGAAACAAAAGAAAAAGCAGATAATGAAGAAGAAGAAGATAAAGAAGAATATAGCAGGAATAAAAAAAAAGATAAAGAATTTTTTGAATATATAGAAGAGTTCGATATAATAGGAATGGTAGAGACGTGGGTGAATGAGAAAGATTGGAAAGAGACAGAAAAAAAGCTATCTGATAAATACAGATGGAAGGCACAATACGCAACAAAAAAAAAGAAAAAAGAAAGAGCAGCAGGAGGAATAATAACGGGAGTAAAAAAAGAAATAGAAGAAGAAGAAGCAGATCGCCAAGAGAAAGAGGGAGAAATGAAAAGAAAGATAAAGATAGATATATAGGAGAACAATGGAAAGATATATAGAAGATAATAAGAACGATATATAGCAGAGGAATAAGAATGATAAAAGACTTTTCTTCAATTTGATGAAGAAATGTTTTTTCATCTCAAGATCTTTAAGTTTTCCTAAAAACTTTAAAATTTTGAAATTATTTCATAGGTTTTAGAGAGATTATTGTAGGTTTATAAGCTTTTTTAAAAACTTTGAAACCTTAGAATATTTGAAATTGCTTCATAATTTCTTAGAGATTTTTATATTGAAAATGTTTAAGCTTTTTGGCAAAGCTTTTTGGCAGTGCAAACAGCTTCAGTATTTTCAAGTTGACGTTTGTAAAATGTTAAGTTTTTGCTTTAGAAGTTGCTGATAAAGAAGACTTTGATTCAATTTGGTAAAAAAATGCTTTTTCATCTCAAGATCTTTAAGATTCTTTAAAAACTTCAAAATTTTTAGAAAGTTTTTTGGTATTTAAAATGTTTAAGCTTTTTTTGAAGTTTAAGGTTTTAAAATTTTATGTTGTAGCTTTAGAAGTTGCTGGTGAAAGAAATTTAAAGCTTTGAAAGGTTTGAAGCAATTTTATAACTTTTAGAGAAGTTTTTATATAAAAAATGTTTAATTTTTTTAGTCCTAGGCCTATGGTTCAAACTTTTTGTAAATTTTTGTATACTTAATTTTTTGTATAATTTATATATTTCCAACTTTTCAAAAAGTTTTTAAGAAAGATATTTTTTCAAAAGCAACCGTTTTCAAAAAGTTTCAAATTACTTCTGCAAAATGTTTAAATTACATTTCTTAAACATATTTTTTTCTAAAAGCTTTCAGGCTTCTGGACTGATTAGTTAAACGAATATAGAAAAAATAATATAAACACCATAAAGAACAAAAAAATAATGAAACTTATGGATAGGTATAGAAAAACAAAATAGAAATTAAAAACAAAACAATAAAAAAAATTATTTATTATTAATTTGTTTATTTCATTAAATTATAAATAAAATTTTCAATAATTAACCAAATGTTTGTAACTTTTTACACAGTTTCCAGCTGAGGTATTTTCTCTGAAGCAACAACCTCTCTTCTGAAACTTTGAAATTTTTTGAAAACCGCTCGGGTTACAGCAAAATTTAATCCTAAAAAAACAAAATAAATAAATGGTGTTTATGTATGACGTCATATCAATAATTACCCACTAATAAACCTAGATATAGAGAAGCACTTATACCAAATAATAACGCACCAACAAATATTTCTATATATTTTAGTATGAGCCAAGGTGTCAATTGTGTACTATCCATCTAAAACAATAATTAATTAATAATTAAGAAAAAATGTCATAATTAAGCAATTATTAACTGTTTTTAAACCATAATGCAATTCATAGCTAACTCCAAAAACTACAAAAATATAAAGTCCATTAATTAAAAATGCTTCACTCCGTATATCCCATAATAGCCAACACACGAAACACGCATGAAAATTTAAAACTGATAAAATCTGCAAAAAAATTATATAGAAAAAAAAAAATTATATTCTTTTAGTACTTACTAAGCCAATGTAGGGAATACGTAGTGTATAAGAAAAGCCATCCGTTGGAAAATATTTATAATAATATGTTTTCAGTTTACAGCATTGTCTGTAATTATCAATCAGTTAATTAGCTAATTAATTACTTAATTAAAATATTAGTTATTTAATAAATTCACGTACGGTTTGTCTTCATTTACTACTGCTTCTTCGGCCATTTTTCGGATTATAAATTATTGTGTTGCAACAACACGTTATTCCACTTTTAAGGTCAGGAAAGACCCATAATTATTATGACACAGATTTCTGTATTTATCATTTTTTTAAATTAATATTTTTTTAAATTATTTATAATTACTATTAGAAGCAATTATCAAAATTTTTAAAAATTTAAGCTATCAAAAATTTTAAGGCCTTAGGAAGCAGTCAACTTTTTTTGAAAATTTAATAATATTTTCAGTTAATAGAGGGCAGGAGAATGCGTAAATAAATAAAAACAAATTTGTTTTACATTGCTTTGTTCGGTGTATGTTACAGAAATTATAGTTAATTGCATTTAATTATATATTTTTTTATACACAATTGAAATCTAAACATAAAAGTGAATTACAAAATCTCAGGTTTTGAAGAACTGAGTTTTTAATTAATAAAATAAATATTTTATTATATATCGGCTTTTTTTTTTCAAATTTATAATGACATATTAAATAATAAAATAAAAATACAGTAGAATTAGGTCTTCTTTTTTTTTGAAAGTTGAGTATTCAACTTAACTTATTGGCCTTTAAATTGCTTTAAATTAAACAAAAAATTTAAAAATAATTTTAAATATTAAATGCTTGGTCTTCTTTAATTTTTCTCTCTTTTTTTTATAATTCTTAGTATTATATTTATTTTTAACATTTATTATTTGATTTGTTTAATTTTTTTTTTTAATAAAGCGGAGCATTAGGGAATTCGAAAATGTAAATTCTAATCTCAGGTATTAGAGAACTCTATTATTTATTTAATTGTATTAAACAAATTAATATAATTAGTTTTTAATTAAAAAAATAAATAATTTATTATATTACGGTTTTTTTTCCGAATTTTTAAAAATACATAGTATAATAAAATAAATTTTCAGTAAAACTAGATCTTTTTTTTTAAAGTTGGTTTAAAATTTTCTAATTTAATAAAAATTATTCAACTTAACTTATTGGCCTTTAAATTGCTTTAAATTAAACAAAAAATTTAAAAATAATTTTAAATATTAAAATAATTTAAAGCGGAGCATTAGGGAATTCGAAAATGTAAATTCTAATCTCAGGTATTAGAGAACTCTATTATTTATTTAATTGTATTAAACAAATTAATATAATTAGTTTTTAATTAAAAAAATAAATAATTTATTATATTACGGTTTTTTTTCCGAATTTTTAAAAATACATAGTATAATAAAATAAATTTTCAGTAAAACTAGATCTTTTTTTTTAAAGTTGGTTTAAAATTTTCTAATTTAATAAAAATTATTCAATTTAATTTATTGGCCTTTAAATTGCATTAAATTAAACAAAAAAACTAGAAATAATTTTTAGAAATTTGGTCTTCCTTAATTTTTTTTTTATTATTATATCTATTTTTAACATTTATTATTTGATTGGTTCTATTAGTTTTTTTTTAAATAAAGCGAAGCATTAGGGAATTTGAAAATGTAAATTCTAATCCCAGGCATTAGAAAACTCTAATGTTTATTTAATTGATTTGAACAAATTAATATAATTAGTTTTTAATTAATAAAACAAATAATTTATTATATTACGGTTTTTTTTTCGAATTTTTGATAATATATAGTATAATAAAATAAAAATACAGTAAAACTAGATCTTTTTTTTTAAAGTTAGCAATAAATTTTTAAATTTAATAAAAATTATTCAACTTAATTTATTAGCTTTTAAACTGCTTTCAATTAAACAAAAAAATTAGAAATAATTTTTAGAAATTTGGTCTTCCTTAATTTTTTTTTCTTTTTTTTTTCTTTTTTTTTATAATTTTTTTATTATTATATTTACTTTTAACATTTATTATTTTATTTGCTTTTATAATAATTTTTTTAAATACACCGGAGCATCAGGTAATTCTAAAATGTAAACTCTAATCCCCGGCATTAGAGAACTCTATTGTTTATTTAATTGATTTAAACAAATTAATATAATTAGTTTTTAATTAATAAAATAAATAATTTATTATATTACGGTTCTTTTTTCGAAATTTTAATAATACATAATATAATAAAATAAAAATACAGTAAAACTAGGACTTTTTTTTTAAAGTTAGCTAAAAATTTTTAAATTTAATAAAAATTATTCAACTTAATTTATTGGCTTTTAAATTGCTTTAAATTAAACAAAAAAATTAGTGATAGTTTTTAGAAATATGGTCTTCTTTAATTTTTTTGTCTTTTTTTTATTATTTTTATAGTATTATATTTATTTTTAACATTTATTATTTGATTTGTTTTATAGTTTATTTCAAAAATAAACCTGCGCATCAGGTAATTCTAAAATGTAAATTCTAATTCTAGGTATTAGAAAACTCTATTATTTATTTAATTGAATTAAACAATTTAATATAATTAGTTTTTAACTAATAAAATAAATAATTTATTATATTACGGTTCTTTTTACAAATTCTTAATGATACATAATATAATTAAATAAAAATACAGTAAAATTAGATGTTTTTTTTAAAATTAGTTAAAACATTTCTAATTTGATAAAAATTATTTAACTTGATTTATTGGCTTTTAAATTGCATTAAATTAAACAAAAAAACTAGAAATAATTTTTAGAAATTTGGTCTTATTTAATTTTCTTTTTTTTTTATAATTTTTTTATTATTGTATTTATTTTTAACATTTATTATTTTTATTGCTTTATAGTATTTTTTAAATTTATTATTTTATTTGCTTTTATAGTTTTTTTTTTAAAATAAACCGGAGCATCAAATAACTCTACACTGTAAATTCTAATTCCAGGCATTAGAAAACTCTATTATGTATTTAATTAATTTAAACAAATTAATATAATTAGTTTTTAATTAATAAAATAAATAATTTATTATGTTTGGTTCTTTTTTCAAATTTTTAATAATACATAATATAATTAAATAAAAATACAGTAAAATTAGATGTTTTTTTTTAAAGTTAGTTAAAAATTTCAAATTCAATAAAAAATATTTAATTTAATTTATTGACCTTTAAATTGCTTTAAATTAAACAAAAAAACTACAAATAATTTTTATAAGTTTGGTCTTTTTAAATTTTTCTCTTTTTTTTATAATTTTTAGTATTATATTTATTTTTAACATTTCTTATTTGATTTGATTTTATAGTTTTTTTTTAAATACACCGGAGCATCAGGTAACTCTAAAATGTAAATTCTAATTCTAGGTATTAGAAAACCATTATTTATTTAATTGAATTAAACAAATTAATATAATTAGTTTTTAATTAATAAAATAAATAATTTATTATTTTACAGTTTTTTTTTTAAATTTTTAATAATACATAGTATAGTAAAATAAAAATACAGTAAAACTAGGTCTTTTTTTTTAAAGTTAGCAAAAAATTTTCAAATTTAATAAAAATTATTCAACTTAATTCCTTGGCTTTTAAATTGCTTTAAATTAAACAAAAAAACTATAAATAATTTTTCGAAATTTGTTTGTCTTTAATATTTTTTATATTATTATATTTATTTTTAACATTTATTATTTGATTTGTTTTTATAGTTTTTTTTTTAATAAATCAAAGCATCAGGTAACTCTAAAATGTAAATTCTAATTATATTTATTAGAAAACTCTATTATTTATTTAATTGAATGAAACAAATTAATATAATTTATTTTTAATTAATAAAATAAATAATTTATTATATTACGGTTTTTTTTTCAAATTTTTAATAATACATAATATAATTAAATAAAAATACAGTAAAATTCGATGTTTTTTTTTTAAATTCGTTAAAAAATTTCTAATTTGATAAAAATTATTTAACATGATTTATTAGCTTTTAAATTGCATTAAATTAAACAAAAAAACTAGAAATAATTTTTAGAAATTTGGTCTTATTTAATTTTCTTTTTTTTTTATAATTTTTTTATTATTGTATTTATTTTTAACATTTATTATTTTTATTGCTTTGTAGGATTTTTTTTTAAATTATTATTTTATATGCTTTTATAGTTTTAAAATAAACCGGAGCATCAAATAACTCTACAGTCTGCAATGTAAATTCTAATGCCAGGCATTAGAAAACTCTATTATTTATTTAAATAATTTAAACAAATTAATATAATTAGTTTTTAAATAATAAAATAAATAATTTATTAAATTACAGTTCTTTTTTCAAATTTTTATAAATACATAATATAATAAAATGAAAATATAGTAAAATTAAATCTTTTTTTTAAAGTTAGTTAAAAAATTCAATAAAAAATGATTAATTTAATTTATTGACCTTTAAATTGCTTTAAATTATAAAAAAAACTAAAAATAAGTTTTTATAGTTTTTTTTTTAAATAAATCGGAGCATCAGGTAATTCTAAAATGTAAATTCTAATCCCCGGCATTTTATTGTTTATTTAATTGATTTTAAACAAATTAATATAATTACTTATTATATTACATAATAAGTAATAATAAATAATTTATTATATTACGGTTTTTTTTTTAATTTTTAATAATACATAGTATAATAAAATAAAAATACAGTAAAACTAGGTCTTTTTTTTAAAAGTTAGCAAAAAATTTTCAAATTTAATAAAAATTATTCAACTTAATTTATTGGCTTTTAAATTGCTTTAAATTAAACAAAAAAACTAGAGATATCTTTTCAAAATTTGGTTTTTTTTATTATTTTTTTTATTATTATATTTATTTTTAACATTTATTATTTGATTTGTTTTTCTATAATTAAACAAATTAAAAGTTTGGAAAAAAGCGACTTCTATATGATTAATTATTTTTTTATTTATTCAATTATTTCAAATTGTTTAAACTAATTAAATAAATAAACTAATATTTAATTGTATTAAAATATATGTTTTTAATTTCTCACAAATTTTTATAATGTGTCAAAAATATATGCCAAAAAAGCATTTTGGTTCGTGACGACTGTTCAACCGTCTAGAACTATATTTCGTTAGCTTTCGTCTTATAGCAGCGATGTCTGTCGAAGAAAATCTGATTTTTTAATTCGTCCATTTTTTTTTAGTATTTACATAAAGTTGAATCCAAACAGAAAAAACAAAATGTACGTTGAATTTTAATTATTGTTGTTTGCTTATGTCTTTCATTGCGGTGAAAACACAAAACAAATACATTATTCTTCATCATAAATGTGTAAGTTTTTATTTATAATTAACATTAAAAAAAAATTTTTAGAGGTTTTTTATTTTTAACAATGTTTGGTGAGTTTTTCTCAAAAGATTTGTTTTTTTTTGCTATTTAACGTTGGAAAGCTCAAATTCAGTTGATGACAAACAAAAAGTAGGAATCTACAAATATCACAAAAAATAAATAAATTTGGTATTTGGAAGCTTTATTTTTATCGATCTTATTTTTTATTGATAAAACACACGGTTTAAAAAAAAAACGATTTTTTGAAGATAAAAAATACAAATTCTTTCTTCGGATAATTTGAAAAATAGTAATTTATCGAAAAGACTTTATAGAGCAAAATTTATCTTTATTTTAGCTTAGAATTTATTTCTTAGTTGATCGAAAACTTAAATAGAAAAGCAGAAAAAACTGCATTATTGCTAATCAAACCCGAAATATTTCAAGAAGATTCATTAAGTTTTTTATGGTTTTGTTTAGCAATTAATTCATTATCAAATGTTCTTTTGTGGTTATAAACTGATAACAAACCATCTTGTGTATATAGATGACATAAAAATATAAGCCGGCAGTAAAAATCAAAAACTTTCTTAAAATACTTATTTAAAGTCTAAAGAAAATTTCAACAAAAATTCATCAAAGTGTAGAACTATAACATGTCTGCCGACATTACACACGTTGATTGAATCATGCATCAAGTTATAAAATATCATTACAAATAATAAACAAAAAACAAAGTTTATAGTTTGTCAAATATAATTGTTCTTATTAACCGACTTCAAAAAAAAAAAAGTTTTCACTTTGACTGTTTTTCCTTTTGTCGTAACTTTTTGCTGGGTAATCTGCCTTTGATGATTTTGAAAGCTGGTGCTTTCCATTTTAGTTTTTGAGTTATTTGTATTAATGCTTTTTTTGACATATATTTTTGACACTTACAATTAATTCATAAAAAATACAAGTGAAAGAATAAAAATTTAAAAAATTGTTTTCAAAATAATTAGATATTAGTGAATTTGAGTAAATTAAATAAATAAAATAATAATTAATCATATTAAAGTCGGTTTTTTCAAAATTTTTAATATGTTTAATTATTTTAAATAAGTGTCCAAATAATTTTAAATTATCTCTTGATAAAAAAATATTTTGAGATACCCAATATAGTCAGAGAAGGAAAAACCAAAAATAAAAAAATAATCAAACATTTTGGTTATTATTCTGTAATTTTTTTATTACAAATTATTTAATCAAATATACATTCAATTTTTGATAACTAACAGAAAAAAAGTCAACTTTTTAAACCGTTTCTGATAGAGGTATTTTTTCTGAAACAGCCTTTTCCCCAAATTCAATAAAATTTTTGTAAACCGTTCGAGTTACAGCAATATTTAATCCTAAAAAAAAATAAAACAATTATAACGTTGTAAGAATAATAAGATCAAAGCAAATTCATTCTTAGACTATTTTTGTTCTTATTGGAACTCTTCAAAAGTCTTATTTAAATAAATTTTTAGTGTCTTATTTGGGCCTATAGCGAACAGCTATACCAAACTAGCGACATCAATTAGAAGCTAACTTTAAATCAAAGTTGAAGAACCTAGTCTCTACATGGTTTACTGACAGATATTAATTTTGATAGACACAATTTGACATTAAACTATTTTGCTAATCGAACCACAAAGTTGTCACATTAGCGCTTTTTGTCTCAAACGCATATCAGTGATATGCAATGCAGTCTATCTATCTTTTTGGTTACTACCAACAAATAGAATGATAAGATTAGAGTGCCCAAGTTTGGTTTTTCAAATTTGATGTAATAAGATTAGCTTCTAGTAGATGTCGCTAGTTGTAAAAATATTTACCTGTTATAATACCTTCATACCAGAAAAATTGCTCCCACTTATAGACAGGACCAATAAAATCGATAAGCCCTAATACAATACCAATCAATATTTCTATATATTTCAGTAAAAGCCAAGGAGTTAATTGGGTGCGATCCATCTAAAAAAATAATTTATTTATTTAAAATAAAGAAAATAGAGGTGGTCGTAATTAACTGTTTTTAAGCCATAATGCAATTCGTAGCTAACCCCAAAAGCTACTAAAGTATAAAATCCATAAAATGAATATGCACCACCTCGTATATCAAACTGTGAAATACCATGTTTAACAATTTCAAAATTTAAAATTGTCAAAATCTGTAACAAAATAATATTCAAAAATTAAAATAATAATACCTAATTAAATATTATAATATTAAAAAATATAATATAATGAGTGTTTTTTTTAATTTAGCGTCAAGCTGGTCATGAATGTTTAACTTTGAACTGTGAATGTGCATTTACCATCAAATCGAAGTGACAGTTATTAATTTGACATCTAAACCTAACCTCACTTTCAATTTAGTGAATGGATAGTTTAACACGTTAATGAGATTAAATTAAAAGCACTCGAAAGTACCTGTAGTGTTATAACAAGCGAAAAAATAAACTTTAATGAGGAAATAAAGTTATAAAAAATAATCAAAAGCGAAATCGCTTTGCTTCAAAATCGAGTTCTTTAAATAAGACCACAAAAAAAAGTTACAAAAATATAGTGTCAATTTTTTGAAGCAATTGTTTTAAAAGTTAAACAAACTCATAGGCATGGCCAACTATGACGATAAATTAAAAAAAAGCACTTTTTATTTAAGTTTTATATTATTTAATTTATTGTTTTCAAATACTTACTAAACCAAGGAATGGCATACGTAGACTATAAGAATAGCTATCTGTTGGAAAATATGCCTTATAAAGTGTTTTTAATTTAGAACATTGTCTGCAATTAATTAATTAATTAATTATATTATTAGTGATTTAAGAAATACATACGGTTTGTCTTCATCTAATACCTTTTCTTCAGCCATTCTATCGGTAATAACAAAAATATCTATCTGTGCCAGCAAAAAATTGTTATTCCAGTCTTAAGGTCACGGAAAACCCATTTTTATGAGGTCATTTGTACAGATTTCTGCATTTTATATATTTTTAATATGTCAATAATTATTATTTGTACTTACAAGAAGTAATATTTATTCTAAAAAATTATAAATTTTTAAAAATTATTATAACTTTAGCTTTTTTTATAATGTTTTAAAGTTTTCATACCTAGATGGCAGTACAAATATTAAATAAAAAAAAACAAATTGCTGTAATCAGCTTTGGTGTGTTTCACACTAATTATAGTTATCAGAATTTAATTATAATTTATTATTTATTTACAAAAATTCCAAGTACGTTGAAATACTTACACAATTACATAAGTTGCTTTAAAAAAAATTTTTTTTTCAAAATAGGGGTAACAATTTTAAAATTAACATAACTTTTTTAAGATTTGATTTTTCCCAACTGTACTAATCGAAATTTATTCCATTTCTTATTTTTTATGCGATTTTTTTTTAAATTGTTTAAACAATTGCAAGAAATTGTTATTTTTTAACCGAACATTTTTTATTCCATTCTTTATTAAAATTTAAATAAAAAATCTCTATGACTTTTTACAATAAAGTTGATATTTTTAGAGATATAAATTTAAAAACTTTGAATAACCTCAAATTTGGGTAAATTTATGATCAATCCACTCTTTGAAAGAGATTATCATTGATTAATTAACGTATATAGTGTATATAGTGAATTTACGTAGAGAAAAGGATTAAAAATAATATTATAACAAGTGAGCAAATAGTTTCCAGGTGAGAAGATTTCAAAAAGTACTAAATATAGCTTTTTAAAAAAATTAAAAATTGCTAATTTTTTCTTGAAAATGATGACTGTCTATTTAATAATCATCTATTTTCATCAAATAAAAAAATTAAAAATTGATTTTTAATTGCAACAACTCAATTGTTTTAATCAGTAACAGTTATATTCAATGTTGTCTCTGACAGTATTCCTGTGACAATTGATCGCGACTAAAGTACCCAAACTCGGTGTTGCGAGCGAGATGGCGCAAAGCCAAACCGACTAAACCCAAATGCGTCGCCATGGAATGCAGTAAGATTACCTGCGGCTATAGATGTTTCAGTGATTGATTTTGATGTCAATTATAATAGATTAAAAATAAAAACAGATAATTTTAGTGGATGTAAGCAGGGATTTTGATAAGCTGAAGTTGCAATGCTTTATTATGAAAATTGTTTAGAAAGGTTTTGTTGAAAAGGTTGTTAATATAATCAGATTGTACCTAACAAAAAGCGTGGGATTTCTCAGCTCCGAGAATTTAAGTGTTAGAAACAAATTAACCAGAGGAAGTTTCCAAAGCTCTGTTTTAAGTGCTGCTATGTGAAATTTCCGTACTGGAAATAAGTTTTCTTTCGGCTGTAGGCTTACATACGCTGATTATGCAACTATATTTTTCAAATTTGAGTCTTTAATGAGCTTATTAATGTTTACAATTTGAAGTCTTTTATAGATCTCTAAATAGACAGTAGTGCTTTTATAGATATGTTTTTAAAGGTTGGTATAGCAACTGTCTTAATTATGTCAAATGTCAATGTTTGAAGGCGAGGGGAGGGGAATCCCACCGTCGCGGTCGCCGCCATCTTAATTTAAAGTTCAATTCTTTTGTTTTTCTGAAACAACTCTTTAATTTACAACTTTAGAGCTAAAATAAATTTATTAGAAGTTGTTGAAAATTTGATTTCTTACAACTTTGGTCATTATCAATTTTACGCTAGGATTAATATTTGCAGAGTTTATTTTACAATTTTTTGTCAATAAACTACATAATTAAAAAAAAAAAAAAAAAATTAAAAAATTTTACCTCCGATTTGAGTATAAATGTAAAAATATTGATCGTGGAGAAAAAAAAAAAGCGAGATCCAAAGTTGAAGAAAATATTTTATCCATTACGATTTTTTTCAATAAAAGTAGTTAAAAGTTAGTATAACTCTACAAATATTGATCTTAACGTAAAAATAATAATAACCATGCTTGTAGAAAATTAAATTTCCAACAATTTTAGATATAACAGTTTTGGCTCTACAGTTGTAAATTAACGAGTTATTTTAGAAAAACAAAAAAAATAAATTTTTACTTTTAAAAATTATGCAAAATTCAAAACAAAAATAATTAACTTAGTTTAAAGGTTTTAATTTTTATACATATTATGTGTTTTTTTTCACAAAAAACTATATTTTATAGTACATAAATATATATTTATGTTTACTTACATATTTCGTACTTTTAAAGTTGAAATCTTTTATGCTTTAATTTTGCTTTTTTTTTTATAATTTCTAGTCGTTTTTCTTGTTTCTATTTGTTTTTTTTATTTTATTTAATTTTTTTTTGCAATTATATGGTTAATCTCAGAGTTAAGTTATGGAGTTGATTATCTGTAAATAAAAAAATTGCAAAAATAAAAAAAAAAGTTTAGTTTAAATGTTTTAATTTTTATATATGTATATTCGATTTTACATAAAATTACATTATTTATAAAACATAATTTTATATTTTTGTGTTTGTTTATTTACAATGTTCTTATTTAAAAAAAAATCTTACTTGCTTTAATTTTTATTTTTTTGATAGTTTTAAGTCGTATTTTCATTTACTTTTAATGTTTTTATTGTTTTTCTTTAATTTTTTTGTTTATTTAAAAATATTTTTTTTTGCAACAACTACATAGTTATTTTCATACATAAGTTAGGCAGTTAATTATCTGCAAATAAAACATTTGCAAAAGTTAAAAAAAAGTTATTTAGTTTAATTGTTTTAATTTGTATATTATTTTGTATTTTTTATTTCACAAAAAATTATATTGTTTATAGTACATAATTTAGAATTTTGTGTTTATGTTTATTTACATTGTTCTAATTTTAAAAAATTCTTTTTTGCTGTAGTTTTGTTTACTTTTTTTTATAGTATTTCGATGTTTTTCCATTAACTTTTAATGTTTTTATTGTTTTTCTTTAATTTTCTTGTTTTTTTGAATTTTTTTTTTTGCAAATACAGTCAATCTGATAGTTAAGTTATGCAATTAATTACCTATAAATAAAAAATTTGCAAAACTCAAAAAAATTTAATTATATATTTATATTTTATTTGAAATAAAATTACATTATTTACAGTACACATTTTTATATTTATTTACTTTGTTCTTTAATAAAAATTTTATTTGCTTTAACTTTGTTTTCTATTTTTTTTATAGTATCAAGTCGTTTTTTAATTTTTTTGTTTTTAAATAATAATTTTTACAGCTAAATAGTTATTCTTATAGTTAAGTTATGCAATTGATTACTTGCAAATAAAACATTTGTAAAATTAAAAAAAAATAAATTTAGTTGAACTGTTTTAATTTTTATATATATATTTTTTATTTTACATAAAATTGCTTAATCTATAGTACATAATTTTATATTTGTGTTTATGTTTATTTACATTGATTTTATTTAAAAAAGATCTCATTTGCTTCAATTTTGTTTCCTATTTTTTTTATAGTATTGAGTCGTTTTTTATCAACTTTTAATGTTTTTATTGTTTTTCTTTTATTTTTTTGTTTATTTAAAATATTTTTTTTTGCAACAACTACATAGTTAATCTCATACATAAGTTAGGCAGTTAATTACCTGCAAATATAACATTTGCTAAACTTAAAAAAAGTAATTTAGTTTATTGTTTTAATTTGTATATTATTTTGTATATTTTATTTCACAAGAAAAAATATTATTTATAGTACATAATTTTGTATTTTTATGTTTGTTTATTTACATTCTTCAAATAAAAAAAAATCTTATTTGCTTTAATTTTGTTTTCTATTTTTTTATAGCATTTAGTCGCTTTTTTATTCACTTTTAATGTTTTTATTATTTTTTTATAATAATTTTATAGTTAATCTCATGCAGTTACCTGCAAATAAAAAAATTGTAAAATTGAAAAAAAAAATTAATTTAAACATTTCAACTTTCATATACATATATATTTTTTATTTTACATAAAATTACTTAATTTTATATTTGTATTTATGTTTATTTATAACATTTGCAAAATTCAAAAAAAAAGTAATTTAGTTTAATGATTTTAATTTGTATATTATTTTGTATATTTTATTTCACAAGAAATAATATTATTTATAGAACCTAATTTTGTATTTTTATGTTTGTTTATTTACATTCTTCAAATGAAAAAAAATCTTATTTGTTTTAATTTTGTTTTCTATTTTTTTTTATAGCATTTAGTCGCTTTTTTATTCACTTTTAATGATTTTATTATTTTTTTTATTTTTTATTGTTTTTTTATAATAATTTTATAGTTAATCTCATGCAGTTACCTGCAAATAAAAAAATTGTAAAATTGAAAAAAAGATTTAATTTAAACGTTTCAACTTTTATATATATATTTTTTATTTTACATAAAATTACTTAATTTATAATACATAATTTTATATTTGTGTTTATGTTTATTTATAACATTTGCAAAAGTCAAAAAAAAAGTAATTTAGTTTAATGATTTTAATTTGTATATTATTTTGTATATTTTATTTCACAAGCAATAATATTATTTATAGAACATAATTTTGTATTTTTTTATGTTTGTTTATTTACATTGTTCAAATAAAAAAAAATCTTTTTTGCTTTAATTTTGTTTTCTATTTTTTTTATAGCATTTAGTCGCTTTTGTTTTCACTTTTAATGTTTTTATTATTTTTTTTATTTTTATTGTTTTTTTTTATAATAATTTTATAGTTAATTTCATGCAGTTACCTGCAAATAAAAAAATTGTATAATTGAAAAAAAATTAATTTAAACGTTTTAACTTTTATATATGTATTTTTTATTTTACATATAATTACATTATTTATAGTACATAATTTTATATTTGTGTTTATGTTCATTTATAACATTTGCAAAATTCAAAAAAAAAGTAATTTAGTTTAATTATTTTAATTTGTATATTATTTTGTATATTTTATTTCACAAGAAATAATATTATTTATAGAACATAATTTTGTATTTTTATGTTTGTTTATTTACATTCTTCAAATAAAAAAAAATCTTATTTGCTTTAATTTTGTTTTCTATTTTTTTTTATAGCATTTAGTCACTTTTTTTTTCACTTTTAATGTTTTTATTATTTTTTTTATTTTTATTGTTTTTTTTTTATAATAATTTTATAGTTAATTTCATGCAGTTACCTGCAAATAAAAAAATTGTGAAAATGGAAAAAAAAATTTAATTTAAACATTTCAACTTTCATATATATATTTTTTATTTTACATAAAATTACTTAATTTTATATTTGTATTTATGTTTATTTATAACATTTGCAAAAGTCAAAAAAAAGTAATTTAGTTTAATTGTTTTAATTTGTATATTATTCTGTATATTTTATTTCACAAGAAATAATATTATTTATAGTACATAATTTTGTATTTTTATGTTTGTTTATTTACATTGTTCAAATTAAAAAAAAATCTTATTTGCTTTAATTTGGTTTTCTATTTTTTTTTATAGCATTTAGTCGCTTTTTTATTCACTTTTAATGTTTTTATTATTTTTTTAATTTTTTATTTTTTTTTTATAATAATTTTATAATTAATCTCATGCAGTTAGCTGCAAATAAAAAAATTGTAAAATTGAAAAAAAGATTTAATTTAAACGTTTCAAAAACTTTTATATATATATTTTTTATTTTACATAAAATTACTTAATTTATAATACATAATTTTATATTTGTGTTTATGTTTGTTTATAACATTTGCAAAAGTCAAAAAAAAAGTAATTTAGTTTAATTGTTTTAATTTGTATATTATTCTGTATATTTTATTTCACAAGCAATAATATTAATTATAGAACATAATTTTGTATTTTTATGTTTGTTTATTTACATTGTTTAAATTAATAAAAAATTTTATTTTAATTTTGTTTTCTATTTTTTTTATAGCATTTAGTCGCTTTTTTATTCACTTTTAATGTTTTTATTATATTTTTAATTTTTTATTGCTTTTTTATAATAATTTTATAGTTAATCTCATGCAGTTACCTGCAAATAAAAAAATTGTAAAATTGAAAAAAAGATTTAATTTAAACGTTTGAACTTTTATATATATATTTTTTGTTTTACATAAAGTTACTTAATTTATAATACATGATTTTATATTTGTGTTTATGTTTATTTATAACATTTGCAAAATTCAAAAAAAAGTAATTTAGTTTAATTATTTTAATTTGTATATTATTTTGTATATTTTATTTCACAAGAAATAATACTATTTATAGAACATAATTTTGTATTTTTATGTTTGTTTATTTACATTGTTCAAATTAAAAAAAAATCTTTTTTTGCTTTAATTTTGTTTTCTTTTTTTTTTATAGCATTTAGTCGCTTTTTTATTCACTTTTAATGTTTTTATTTTTTTTTTGTTTTTTTTATAATAATTTTATAGTTAATTTCATGCAGTTACCTGCAAATGAAAAAATTGTAAAATTGAAAAAAAAAATTAATTTAAACGTTTCAACTTTTATATATGTATTTTTTATTTTATATATAATTACATTATTTATAGTACATAATTTTATATTTGTGTTTATGTTTGTTTTTTGTTTTAATTTATATATTATTCTGTATATTTCATTTCACAAGATATAATATTATTTATAGCACAATTTTGTATTTTTATGTTTGCTTATTTACATTGTTCAAATTAAAAAAAAATTTATTTTAATTTTGTTTCCTATTTTTTTTTATAGCATTTATCGCTTTTTTATTCACTTCTAATGTTTTTATTGTTTTTATTGTTTTTTTTTTATCATTTTTTGTTTTTTATAATAATTTTATAGGTAATCTCATGCAGTTACCTGCTAATAAAAAAATTGTATAATGGAAAAAAAAAATTTAATTTAAACGTTTCAACTTTTATATTTCCATTTTATATTTTATATAAAATTACATTATTTATATTACATAATGTTATATGTGTGTTTATGTTTATTTACATAATCCTTATTTTTATAACTAACGTCTTCTCTGATTCTATTTTGTTTTCTATTTTTTTGTAGTATTAAGCCGTTTTATTATTTACTTTCATTGTTGATTGTTTTTCTTTAATTTTTTTGTTTTTTATAATATTTTTTTTGCACTCTTATAGTTGGGTAATACAGTAAACTACCTGTAAATAAAAAAAATGCAAAATTCACAAAAAAAAGAGTTTAGTTTAAATATTGATATTATTATGTATATTTTATTTCACATAAAATTATATTATTTAGAGTACATATAAAACGACTAATTGTTTTTTCATTTATTTTTAATGTTTTTATTGTTTTTTTTTAATTTTTTTGTTTTTTTATAATATTTTTTTTTGCAAAATATATAGTTAATCTCATAGTTAAGTTATGCAGTTATTTACTTGCAAATTAAAAATTTTCAAAACTCAAAAAAAACAAAGAATTTTGTTTAAATGTTTTAACTATTATATATTTATATTTTATTTCACATAAAATTGCATTATTTATGTACATAATTTTATATTTGCGCTTATTTTTATTTATTTGCTTCAATTTTGTTTATAGTATTTAGTCGTTTTTCCATTTACTTTTAATGTTTTTATTGTTTTTTTTTTAATTATTTTGTTATTTTTAAATACATTTTTTGCAACTATATAGTAAATCTCATAGAATTACCTGCAAATAAAAAATTTTAAAATTTTAAAAAAAAAGTTTATTTTTATATACGTTTATTTTATTTCACATTATTTATAGTAAATATTTTTATATTTGTGTTTATGTTTATTTACATAATTCTTATTTTAAAAAAAAATCTTATTAGGTTCAATTTTGTTTTTTATTTATTTTTATAGTATTTAGTGGGTTTTTCATTTACTTTTAGTGTTTTTATGGTTTTACATTCAGTTTTTGTTTTTTTTTAAATAATTTTTGTAGCAACATAATTAATCTTATGCAATAACCTACAAATAAAAAATATGGAAATTCGAAAAAAGTAGCGATATAAGTGATTAAAGTGGATTAGTGTGTATTTATTTTGTGTAATTTTTTTTAAAAAATTTTACATTATTTATGGCACATAAATTTAAATTTGTGCTTTTGTAATTTTGCAGCGTTTTGTAGTACAAAGTAACAAATTTCAAAAAATATATTAAAAAAAAAAGAGCAAACATTTATTGACCATTTTCTTTAAATAACTCCTCATAAACGAATGAGCCGATTTGAGGTGAACACAATTTAATTAAATTTTTTTCGAAATTTATAACCCTTTTACAATAATTCCTTCGACTATTTCTCAGCAGGATTGAAACTTTGAAAGCGAACACGAAATTTCTCGATAAAAGCTTTTCGCGTAATAATAATGATAATAATAATACGATTTGGCGAAAAATCGAATGTGAGTGTGTTGTTGAAGCTTTTCATTTCCGACGTTGACAAAAGTTTTTCAAGGTGCAAAAGTGGCAGGTTTGGTAGGCAGGCAGGCAGGCAGCTTTCCTACAAAAATCGAAGATAATAATTAACTTGGATTGGGCTATCTTTGTTCACACCGTTCTCTGCGCTTTTCACGCTTAATCAGATCTTTCCATTCGGTTTGCTATACAAAGTACGTACAAAGAATTTGTAGGGTTGCTAACACCACCTGATATTATGTGCATTCATTTAATAAATAGATACACAGGTATTATATTATCAGATAATCAATACGTTTTATTAACATTATTTCACGTTTAAATCAATGTCCTGTAAAGTGTAAACAATAACAAACAATAAACTGAATTAAAAGCTGAAATATACTAAACTGAACTAAAATAATCTAAATTTTACTAAAATAAACTTAATTAAAATAAAACCTACTAAAATTTATGGAAATAAATTGAAATAATGTAAAATAAACTGAAAGAAATTGAAATAAATTTGAATAAACAAAAATAAACTAAAGTGAACTGATATAAACTAAAATACACTAATTTGAACTACAAAAAAAAGTAAAATAAATTAAAATCAACTAAAGTAGTCTGAAATGACATAGAATAAACTAAAATAAACTAAAACAAACTAAAATAAACTAAAATAAACTAAAACAAACTGAAATAAATTAAAATAACTTAAAAAGAACTAAAACAAGCAAAAATAAATTGAAAATTAACTAGAATAAACTAAAATAAACTAAAATAAACTAAAATAAACTAAAATAAACTAAAATAATCTAAAATATACTAAAATAAACTAAAATAAACTAAAATAAACTAAAATAAACTAAAATCAACTAGAATAAACTAAAATAAAGTAAAATAAACTAAAATAAACTAAAATAATCTAAATTAAACTAAAACAAACTCAAATAAACTGAATTAAAAGCTGAAATAAACTAAAATAAACTAAACTGAACTAAAATAAACTAAATTGAACTAAAATAAACTGAACTATACTAAAACAAACTAAAATAAATTAAAATAAACTAAAAAATGTTGAAAAAATAAACTAAAAAACTAAAGTTAACTGATTTGAGCTAAAATAAACTAAATTAAACTTAAATAAACTAAATTAAATTAAAATATCTAAAATAAATTAGAGTAAACTAAAATAAACTAAAATAAACTAAAAAAAAATAAAAATAAATTGAATTGAACTAGAATTAGCTGAAATAAACTGAAAAAAGTGAAATAAACTAAATTGATAAAGTAAATTGAATTAAATTAAAATAAACTAAAATAAATTAAAATAAACTAAAATAAACTAAAGCAAACTAAAATAAACTGATTTAAAAGCTGAAATATACTAAACTGAACTAAAATAATCTAAATTTTACTAAAATAAACTTAATTAAAATAAAACCTACTCAAATTTATGGAAATAAATTGAAATAATGTAAAAATAACTGAAAGAAATTGAAATAAATTTGAATAAACAAAAATAAACTAAAGTGAACTAATATAAATTAAAGTACACTAATTTGAACTACAGCAAAAAATAAAATGATTTAAAATAAACGAAAGTAGTCTGAAATGACATAGAATAAAATAAAATAAACTCAAATAAACTAAAATAAACTGAAACAGACTGAAATAAATTAAAATAAACTAGATTAATTTGAAATAAACTAAAATAAACTAAACTGAACTAAAATGAGCTAAAATGAACTAAAATAAACTAAACTATACTAAAACAACCTAAAATAAATTAAAATAATTTAAAATGTAGAAAAAATAAACTAGAAAAACTAAAATAAATTAAAATTAACTGATTTAAACTAAATTGAACTAAATTCAACTTAAATAAACTAAATTAAATTAAAATGTCTAAAATAAATTAGAATAAACTAAAAAAAAATAAAAATGAATTGAATTGAACTAGAATCAGCTGAAATAAACTAAAATAAACTAAAGCAAACTAAAATAAACTGAATTAAAAGCTGAAATATACCAAACTGAACTAAAATAATCTAAATTTTACTAAAATAAACTTAATTAAAATAAAACCTACCAAAATTTATACAAATAAATTGAAATAATGTAAAATAAATTGAAAAAAATTGAAATAAATTTGAATAAAAAAAAATAAACCAAAGTGAACTAATATAAAAAAATAAAATAAATTAAAATAAACTAAAGTAGTCTCAAATGACATAGAATAAATTAAAATAAACTCAAATAAACTAAAATAAACTGAAATAAATTAAAATAAACTAGATTAATTTGAAATAAACTAAAATAAACTTAACTAAACTAAAATGAACTAAAATAAATTTAAATAAAATAAAATATAGAGAAAATAAACTAGAAAAATTAAAATAAACTAAAATTAACTGATTTGAACTAAATTGAACTAAATTTAACTTAAATAAACTAAATTACATTAAAATATCTAAAATAAATTAGAATAAACTAAAATAAACTATAATAAATTAAAGTAAACTAAAATAAACTAAAGCAAACTAAAATAAACTAAAATAAACTAAAATAAACTAAAATAAACTAAAATAATAAATAAAATAAACTAAAATAAACTAAAATAAATTAAAATAAACTAAAATAAACTAAAATAAAGTAAAATAAAGTAAAATAAACTAAAATAAACTAGAATAAACTAAAATAAACTAAATTAAACTAAAATAAACTAAAATAAACTAAAATAAACTAAAATAAGCTAAAATAAACTAAAATAAACTAAAATAAACTAAAATAAACTAAAATAAACTAAAATAAACTAAAATAAACTAAAATAAACTAAAATAAACTAAAATAAACTAAAATAAACTAGAATAAACTAAAATAAACTAAAATAAACTGAAATAAACTAAAATAAACTAAAATAAACTAAAATAAACTAAAATAAACTAAAATAAACTAAAATAAGCTAAAATAAACTAAAATAAACTAAAATAAACTAAAATAAACTAAAATAAACTAAAATAAACTAAAATAAACTAAAATAGACTAAAATAAACTAAAATAAACTAAATTAAACTAAATTAAACTAAATTAAACTCAAATAAACTGAATTAAAAGCTAAAATATACTAAACTGATCTAAAATAATTTAAATTTTACTAAAATAAACTTAATTAAAATGAAACCTACTAAAATTTATAGAAATAAATTGAAACAATGTGAAATTAACTGAAAGAAATTAAAATAAATTTGAATAAACAAAAAAAAACTAAAGTGAACTAATAATATAAACTAAAATACACTAATTTGAACTACAAAAAAAAAAATAAAATAAATTAAAATAAACTAAAGTAGTCTGAAGTGACATAGAATAAAATAAAATAAACTCAAATAAACTAAAATAAACTGAAATAAATTAAAATAAACTAGATTAATTTGAAATAAACTAAAATAAACTTAACTGAACTAAAATGAACTAAAATAAATTAAAATAAAATAAAATATAGAGAAAATAAACTAGAAAAATTAAAATAAACTAAAATTAACTGATTTGAACTAAATTGAACTAAATTTAACTTAAATAAACTAAATTACATTAAAATATCTAAAATAAATTAGAATAAACTAAAATAAACTAAAAAAAAAATAAAAATGAATTAAATTAAACTAGAATCAGCTGAAATAAGCTAAAAAAAGTAAAAAAAACTAAATTGATAAAGTAAATTGAATTAAATTAAAATAAACTATAATAAATTAAAATAAACTAAAATAAACTAAAGCAAACTAAAATAAACTAAAATGAACTAAAATAAACTAAAATAAACGAAAATAAACTAAAGTAAACTAAAATAAACTAAAATAAACTAAAATAAACTAAAATAAACTAAAATAAACTAAAATAAACTAAAATAAAATAAAATAAACTAAAATAATAAATAAAATAAACTAAAATAAACTAAAATAAACTAAAATAAACTAAAATAAACTAAAATAAACTAAAATAAACTAAAATAAACTAAAATAAACTAAAATAAACTAAAATAAACTAAAATAAACTAAAATAAACTAAAATAAACTAAAATAAACTAAAATAAACTAAAATAAACTAAAATAAACTAAAATAAACTAAAATAAACTAAAATAAACTAAAATAAACTAAAATAAACTAAAATAAACTAAAATAAACTAGAATAAACTAAAATAAACTAAAATAAACTAAAATAAACTAAAATAAACTAAAATAAACTAAAATAAACTAAAATAAACTAAAATAAACTAAAATAAACTGAAATAAGCTAAAATAAACTAAAATAAACTAAAATAAACTAAAATAAACTAAAATAAACTAAAATAAACTAAAATAAACTAAAATAAACTAAAATAAACTAAAATAAACTAAAATAAACTAAAATAAACTAAAATAAACTAAAATAAACTAAAATAAACTAAAATAAACTAAATTAAACTGAAATAAGCTAAAATAAACTAAAATAAACTAAAATAAACTAAAATAAACTAAAATAAACTAAAATAAACTAAAATAAACTAAAATAAACTAAAATAAACTAAAATAAACTAAAATAAACTAAAATAATAAATAAAATAAACTAAAATAAACTAAAATAAACTAAAATAAACTAAAATAAACTAAAATAAACTAAAATAAACTAAAATAAACTAAAATAAACTAGAATAAACTAAAATAAACTAAAATAAACTAAAATAAACTAAAATAAACTAAAATAAACTAAAATAAACTAAAATAAACTAAAATAAACTAAAATAAACTAAAATAAACTAAAATAAACTGAAATAAGCTAAAATAAACTAAAATAAACTAAAATAAACTAAAATAAACTAAAATAAACTAAAATAAACTAAAATAAACTAAAATAAACTAAAATAAACTAAAATAAACTAGAATAAACTAAAATAAACTAAAATAAACTAAAATAAACTAAATTAAACTAAAATAAACTAAAATAAACTAAAATAAACTAAAATAAACTAAAATAAACTAAAATAAACTGAAATAAGCTAAAATAAACTAAAATAAACTAAAATAAACTAAAATAAACTAAAATAAACTAAAATAAACTAAAATAAACTAAAATAAACTAAAATAAACTAAAATAAACTAAAATAAACTAAAATAAACTAAAATAAACTAAAATAAACTAAATTAAACTAAATTAAACTAAATTAAACTCAAATAAACTGAATTAAAAGCTGAAATATACTAAACTAATCTAAAATAATTTAAATTTTACTAAAATAAACTTAATTAAAATAAAACCTACTAAAATTTATAGAAATAAATTGAAACAATGTGAAATTAACTGAAAGAAATTAAAATAAATTTGAATAAACAAAAAAAAACTAAAGTGAACTAATAATATAAACTAAAATACACTAATTTCAACTACAAAAAAAAAAATAAAATGAATTAAAATAAATTAAAGTAGTCTGAAATGACATAGAGTAAACTAAAATAAATTAAAATAAACTAAAATAAACTAGATTAAACTGAAATAAACTAGAATAAAGTAAACTGAACTAAAATGAACTAAAATAAAGAAAATTATACTAAAACAAACTAAAATAGATTTAAAAAAACTAAAATGTAGAAAAAATAAATTAGAAAAAACTGAAATAAACTTAAAAAAATTAAAATAAATTTAATTCAACTTAAATCAGCTGAAATAAGCTAAAAAAAATAAATAAACAAAATTGAACTAAAGTAAATTGAATTAGATTAAAATAAATTAGAATAATTTCGAATAAACTAAAATAAATTAAAATAAACTAAAATAAACTAAAATAAACTAAAATAAACTAAAATAAACTAAAATAAACTAAAATAAACTAAAATAAACTAAAATAAACTAAAATAAACTAAAATAAACTAAAATAAACTAAAATAAACTAAATTAAACTAAATTAAACTAAATTAAACTCAAATAAACTGAATTAAAAGCTGAAATATACTAAACTAATCTAAAATAATTTAAATTTTACTAAAATAAACTTAATTAAAATAAAACCTACTAAAATTTATAGAAATAAATTGAAACAATGTGAAATTAACTGAAAGAAATTAAAATAAATTTGAATAAACAAAAAAAAACTAAAGTGAACTAATAATATAAACTAAAATACACTAATTTCAACTACAAAAAAAAAAATAAAATGAATTAAAATAAATTAAAGTAGTCTGAAATGACATAGAGTAAACTAAAATAAATTAAAATAAACTAAAATAAACTAGATTAAACTGAAATAAACTAGAATAAAGTAAACTGAACTAAAATGAACTAAAATAAAGAAAATTATACTAAAACAAACTAAAATAGATTTAAAAAAACTAAAATGTAGAAAAAATAAATTAGAAAAAACTGAAATAAACTTAAAAAAATTAAAATAAATTTAATTCAACTTAAATCAGCTGAAATAAGCTAAAAAAAATAAATAAACAAAATTGAACTAAAGTAAATTGAATTAGATTAAAATAAATTAGAATAATTTCGAATAAACTAAAATAAATTAAAATAAAATTAAATTTATTAAAATAAACTAGAATAAACTACAATAATCGGAACTAAACCAGAATAAACTAAAATAAACTAAAAACTAAAATGAATTAAATTAAACTGAAATGAATGAAAATAAACTAGAATAAACTGAAATAAATTAGAATAAATTGAATTAAACCAGAATAAGTTAAAATGAATCAAAAAGAACCAGAATAAATTAAAATAGAGTAAATAAAATAAAGTAGACTAAAAAAATCTAAAATAAATTAAAATGAGTTAAAATTAACTAAAATGAATTGAAAGAAACTAAAATAAATTAAACTAAAATAAACTAAAGTGAACTAAAATAAGCTAAATTAAACTAAAATAAACTGAATTAAACTGAAATATATTAAAATAAGCTAGAATAATCTAAAATAAATTGATATAAACTAAAATAAACATTAATAAACTAACATGAATTAAAATAAAGTAAGATAAAACTGAATTGAACTTAAATAAACTAAATTAAACTTAAGTAAAATAAATTAAACTGAAATGAGCTTAAATCAAGTGGAATAAACTAAAATCAACCAAAACAAACTAAAATACACTAATTTCAACTACAAAAAAAAAAAAAATAAATTAAAATAAACTAAAATAAACTAGATTAAACTGAAATAAACTAGAATAAAGTAAACTGAACTGAAATGAACTAAAATAAACAAAATTATACTAAAACAAACTAAAATAGATTTAAAAAAACTAAAATGTAGAAAAAATAAATTAGAAAAAACTAAAATAAACTTAAAAAAATTAAAATGAATTTAATTGAACTTGAATCAGCTGAAATAAGCTAAAAAAAAATAAATAAACAAAATTGAACTAAAGTAAATTGAATTAGATTAAAATAAATTAGAATAATTTCGAATAAACTAAAATAAATTAAAATAAAATTAAATTTATTAAAATAAACTAGAATAAACTACAATAATCGGAACTAAACCAGAATAAACTAAAATAAACTAAAAACTAAAATGAATTAAATTAAACTGAAATGAATGAAAATAAACTAGAATAAACTGAAATAAATTAGAATAAATTGAATTAAACCAGAATAAGTTAAAATGAATCAAAAAAAACCAGAATAAATTAAAATAGAGTAAATAAAATAAAGTAGACTAAAAAAATCTAAAATAAATTAAAATGAGTTAAAATTAACTAAAATGAATTGAAAGAAACTAAAATAAATTAAACTAAAATAAACTAAAGTGAACTAAAATAAGCTAAATTAAACTAAAATAAACTGAATTAAACTGAAATATATTAAAATAAGCTAGAATAATCTAAAATAAATTAATATAAACTAAAATAAACATTAATAAACTAACATGAATTAAAATAAAGTAAGATAAAACTGAATTGAACTTAAATAAACTAAATTAAACTTAAGTAAAATAAATTAAACTGAAATGAGCTTAAATCAAGTGGAATAAACTAAAATCAACCAAAACAAACTAAAATACACTAATTTCAACTACAAAAAAAAATAAATAAATTAAAATAAATTAAAGTAGTCTGAAATGACATAGAATAAACTAAAATAAATTAAAATAAACTAAAATAAACTAGATTAAACTGAAATAAACTAGAATAAAGTAAACTGAACTGAAATGAACTAAAATAAACAAAATTATACTAAAACAAACTAAAATAGATTTAAAAAAACTAAAATGTAGAAAAAATAAATTAGAAAAAACTAAAATAAACTTAAAAAAATTAAAATGAATTTAATTGAACTTGAATCAGCTGAAATAAGCTAAAAAAAAATAAATAAACAAAATTGAACTAAATCAAATTGAATTAAATTAAAATAAATTAGAATAATTTCGAATAAACTAAAATAAATAAAATAAAATTTAATTTATTAAAATAAACTAGAATAAACTACAATAATCAGAACTAAACTAGAATAAACTAAAATAAACTAAAATAAACTAAAAACTAAAATGAATTAAATTAAACTGAAATGAATGAAAATAAACTAGAATAAACTGAAATAAATTAGAATAAATTGAACTAGAATTAAACTAGAATAAGTTAAAATGAATCAAAAAGAACCAGAATAAATTAAAATAGAGTAAATAAAAAAAGTAGACTAAAAAAATCTAAAATAAATTAAAATGAGTTGAAATTAACTAAAATGAATTGAAATAAACTATAATAAACTGAAAGAAACTAGAATAAATTAAACTCAAATAAACTAAAGTGAACTAAAATAAGCTAAAATAAAATAAAATAAACTAAATTAAACTGAAATATATTAAAATAAGCTAAAATAATCTAAAATAAATTGATATAAACTAAAATAAACATTAATAAACTAAGATGAATTAAAATAAAGTAAGATAAAACTGAATTGAACTTAAATAAACTAAATTAAACTTAAGTAAAATAAATTAAACTAAAATAAACTGAAATGAGCTTAAATCAAGTGGAATAAACTAAAATCAACCAAAACAAACTAAAATATACTAATTTAAACTAAAATAACCAGAATTAAACTAAAAATAACTAAATTAAACTGAAAAAAACTAATATAAATTAGAATAAACTGAAATAATTTGAAATAAACTGAAATGAAATGAACTAAAATAAATTAAATTGAACTAAAATACATTAAAATAAGCTAAAATAAACTGAAATAAATTAAAATAAACTAGATTAATCTGAAATAAACTAAAATAAACTAAACTGAACTAAAATGAACTAAATTGAACTAAAATAAACTGAACTATACTAAAACAAACTAAAATAAATTAAAATAAACTAAAATGTAGAAAAAATAAACTACAAAAACTAAAATAGACTAAAATTAACTGATTTGAGCTAAAATAAACTAAATTAAAGTTTAATAAACCAAATTAAATTAAAATATATAAAATAAATCAGATTAAACTAAAATAAACTAAAAAAAAAATAAAAATGAATTAAATTGAACCAGAATCAGCTGAAATAAACTAAAAAAAGTGAAATAAACTAAATTGCTAAAGTGAATTGAATTAAATTAAAATTAACTAGAATAAATTAAAATAAACTAAAATAAACTAAAGCGAACTAAAATAAACTGAATTAAAAGCTGAAATATACTAAACTGAACTAAAATAATCTAAATTTTACTAAAATAAACTTAATTAAAATAAAACCTACTAAAATTTATGGAAATAAATTGAAATAATGTAAAAATAACTGAAAGAAATTGAAATAAATTTGAATAAACAAAAATAAACTAAAGTGAACTAATATAAACTAAAATACACTAATTTAAACTCTAGAAAAAAATAAAATGAATAAAAATAAACCAAAGTAGTCTGAAATGACATAGAATAAAATAAAATAAACTCAAATAAACTAAAATAAACTGAAACAGACTGAAATAAATTAAAATAAACTAGATTAATCTGAAATAAACTAAAATAAACTAAACTGAACTAAAATGAGCTGAAATGAACTAAAATAAGCTAAACTATACTAAAACAAACTAAAATAAATTAAAATAATTTAAAATGTAAAAAAAATAAACTAGAAAAACTAAAATAAATTAAAATTAACTGATTTAAACTAAATTGAACTAAATTCAACTTAAATAAACTAAATTAAATTAAAATATCTAAAATAAATTAGAAGAAACTAAAATAAACTAAAAAAAATAAAAATGAATTGAATTGAACTAGAATCAGCTGAAATAAACTAAAATAAACTAAAGCAAACTAAAATAAACTGAATTAAAAGCTGAAATATACTAAACTGAACTAAAATAATCTAAATTTTACTAAAATAAGCTTAATTAAAATAAAACCTATTAAAATTTATGGAAATAAATTAGAACAATGTAAAATAAACTGAAATAAATTTGAATAAACAAAAATAAACTAAAGTGAGCTAATATAAACTAAAATACACTAATTTGAACTACAGAAAAAAATAAAATAAATTAAAATAAACTAAAGTAGTCTGAAATAACATAGAATAAAATAAAATAAACTCAAATAAACTAAAATAAACTAGATTAAACTGAAATAAACTAGAATAAACTAAACTGAACTAAAATGAACTAAAATAAACAAAATTATTCTAAAACAAACTAAAATAAACTTAAAAAAAACTAAAATGTAGATAAAATAAATTAGAAAAAACTAAAATAAATTTAAAAAAATTAAAATGAATTCAATTGAACTAGAATCAGCTGAAATAAGCTAAAAAAAATAAATAAACAAAATTGAACTAAAGTAAATTGATTTAGATTAAAATACACTAGAATAATTTCAAATAAACTAAAATAAATAAAAATAAAATTAAATTTATTAAAATAAATTAGAATAAACTATAATAATCGAAACTAATCTAGAATAAACTAAAATAAATTAAAAACTAAAATGAATTAAATTAAACTGAAATAAATTAGAATAAACTGAATTAAACTAGAATAAGTTAAAATAAATCAAAAAGAACCAGAATAAGTTAAAATAGACTAAATAAACTAAATTAGACTAAATAATCTAAATTAGACTAAAATAAATTGAATTAAACTAAAATAAACTGAATTGAACTGAAATCAAGTGAAATGTATTAAAATAAACCAAAACCAATTGAATAATACTAATTTGAACTAAAATGAACAGAATTAAACTAAACATAACTGAATTAAAATAAAAAAAACTAAAATAATTTAGAATAAACTGAAATAAATTCAAAATAAACAAAATAAAATAAATTAAAATGAGTTAAAATTGACTAAAACGAATTGAAATAAACTAGATAAACTGAAAGAAACTAAAATAAATTAAACTAAAAAAACTAAAGTGAACTAAAATAAGCCAAATTAAACTAAAATAAACTGAATTAAACTAAAATATATTAAAAAAAAAACTAAAATAATCTAAGATAAATTGAAATAAATTGAAATAAACTGAAATAAACTTTAATAAACTAAGATAAATTAAAATAAATTAAGATAAAACTGAATTAAACTTAAATAAACTAAACTAAACTAAAATAAATTGAATTAAACTAAAATAAACTGAATTGAACTGAAATCAAGTGAAATGTATTAAAATAAACCAAAACCAATTGAATAATACTAATTTGAACTAAAATGAACAGAATTAAACTAAACATAACTGAATTAAAATAAAAAAAACTAAAATAATTTAGAATAAACTGAAATAAATTCAAAATAAACTAAAATAAACTGCATTAAACTAAAAATATACTAGAATAAACTAAAATAATCTAAAATAATCTAAAATAAACTAAAATAAATTTAAACAAACTAAAAAAAACAAAATGAAATAAAATAAATTAAATTAGAAAAAACAGAAATAGACTAAAATAAACTAAATTGAAATAAAAGGAAATGAATTAAACTAAATTAAACTAAATCAAACTAAATTAAACTCAAATAAACTAAAATAAACTGAATTAAACTGAAATATATTAAAATAAGCTAGAATAATCTAAAATAAATTGATATAAACTAAAATAAACATTAATAAACTAAGATAAATTAAAATAAAGTAAGATAAAACTGAATTGAACTTAAATAAACTAAATTAAACTTAAGTAAAATAAATTAAAACTAAAATAAACTGAAATGAGCTTAAATCAAGTGGAATAAACTAAAATCAACCAAAACAAACTAAAATATACTAATTTAAACTAAAATAACCAGAATTAAACTAAAAATAACTAAATTAAACTGAAAAAAACTAAAATAAATTAGAATAAACTGAAATAATTTGAAATAAACTGAAATGAACTGAACTAAAATAAATTAAATTGAACTAAAATATATTAAAATAAACTAAAATAAAGTAAAATAAACTAAAACAAACTAAAATAAACTAAAATAAATTAAAACAAACTAAAAAATTCAAAATAAATTAAATTAGAAAAAACCGAAGTAGACTAAAATGAACTGAATTGAACTAAAAGGAACTAAATTAAACTAAATTAAACTAAATTAAACTAAAATGAACTAAAAGAAACTAAAATAAATGGTAATGAACTACAATGAATTAAAATAAATTAAGATATTACTGTATTAAACAAAATTAAACTAAAATAAACTAAAATAAACTAAGATAAACTGTAATAAACTAAAATAAACTAAGATAAATTAGAATAAACTTAAATAAATTAAAATAAATTGAAACAAATTAGAATAAACTAAAATAAACTAAAATAAACTAAAATAAACTAAAATAAACTAAAATAAACTAAAATAAACTAAAATAAACTAAAATAAACTAAAATAAACTAAAATAAACTAAAATAAACTAAAATAAACTAAAATAAACTAAAATAATAAATAAAATAAACTAAAATAAACTAAAATAAACTAAAATAAACTAAAATAAACTAAAATAAACTAAAATAAACTAAAATAAACTAAAATAAACTAAAATAAACTAGAATAAACTAAAATAAACTAAAATAAACTAAAATAAACTAAAATAAACTAAAATAAACTAAAATAAACTAAAATAAACTAAAATAAACTAAAATAAACTAAAATAAACTGAAATAAGCTAAAATAAACTAAAATAAACTAAAATAAACTAAAATAAACTAAAATAAACTAAAATAAACTAAAATAAACTAAAATAAACTAAAATAAACTAAAATAAACTAGAATAAACTAAAATAAACTAAAATAAACTAAAATAAACTAAATTAAACTAAAATAAACTAAAATAAACTAAAATAAACTAAAATAAACTAAAATAAACTAAAATAAACTGAAATAAGCTAAAATAAACTAAAATAAACTAAAATAAACTAAAATAAACTAAAATAAACTAAAATAAACTAAAATAAACTAAAATAAACTAAAATAAACTAAAATAAACTAAAATAAACTAAAATAAACTAAAATAAACTAAAATAAACTAAATTAAACTAAATTAAACTAAATTAAACTCAAATAAACTGAATTAAAAGCTGAAATATACTAAACTAATCTAAAATAATTTAAATTTTACTAAAATAAACTTAATTAAAATAAAACCTACTAAAATTTATAGAAATAAATTGAAACAATGTGAAATTAACTGAAAGAAATTAAAATAAATTTGAATAAACAAAAAAAAACTAAAGTGAACTAATAATATAAACTAAAATACACTAATTTCAACTACAAAAAAAAAAATAAAATGAATTAAAATAAATTAAAGTAGTCTGAAATGACATAGAGTAAACTAAAATAAATTAAAATAAACTAAAATAAACTAGATTAAACTGAAATAAACTAGAATAAAGTAAACTGAACTAAAATGAACTAAAATAAAGAAAATTATACTAAAACAAACTAAAATAGATTTAAAAAAACTAAAATGTAGAAAAAATAAATTAGAAAAAACTGAAATAAACTTAAAAAAATTAAAATAAATTTAATTCAACTTAAATCAGCTGAAATAAGCTAAAAAAAATAAATAAACAAAATTGAACTAAAGTAAATTGAATTAGATTAAAATAAATTAGAATAATTTCGAATAAACTAAAATAAATTAAAATAAAATTAAATTTATTAAAATAAACTAGAATAAACTACAATAATCGGAACTAAACCAGAATAAACTAAAATAAACTAAAAACTAAAATGAATTAAATTAAACTGAAATGAATGAAAATAAACTAGAATAAACTGAAATAAATTAGAATAAATTGAATTAAACCAGAATAAGTTAAAATGAATCAAAAAGAACCAGAATAAATTAAAATAGAGTAAATAAAATAAAGTAGACTAAAAAAATCTAAAATAAATTAAAATGAGTTAAAATTAACTAAAATGAATTGAAAGAAACTAAAATAAATTAAACTAAAATAAACTAAAGTGAACTAAAATAAGCTAAATTAAACTAAAATAAACTGAATTAAACTGAAATATATTAAAATAAGCTAGAATAATCTAAAATAAATTGATATAAACTAAAATAAACATTAATAAACTAACATGAATTAAAATAAAGTAAGATAAAACTGAATTGAACTTAAATAAACTAAATTAAACTTAAGTAAAATAAATTAAACTGAAATGAGCTTAAATCAAGTGGAATAAACTAAAATCAACCAAAACAAACTAAAATACACTAATTTCAACTACAAAAAAAAATAAATAAATTAAAATAAATTAAAGTAGTCTGAAATGACATAGAATAAACTAAAATAAATTAAAATAAACTAAAATAAACTAGATTAAACTGAAATAAACTAGAATAAAGTAAACTGAACTGAAATGAACTAAAATAAACAAAATTATACTAAAACAAACTAAAATAGATTTAAAAAAAGTAAAATGTAGAAAAAATAAATTAGAAAAAACTAAAATAAACTTAAAAAAATTAAAATGAATTTAATTGAACTTGAATCAGCTGAAATAAGCTAAAAAAAAATAAATAAACAAAATTGAACTAAAGTAAATTGAATTAGATTAAAATAAATTAGAATAATTTCGAATAAACTAAAATAAATTAAAATAAAATTAAATTTATTAAAATAAACTAGAATAAACTACAATAATCGGAACTAAACCAGAATAAACTAAAATAAACTAAAAACTAAAATGAATTAAATTAAACTGAAATGAATGAAAATAAACTAGAATAAACTGAAATAAATTAGAATAAATTGAATTAAACCAGAATAAGTTAAAATGAATCAAAAAAAACCAGAATAAATTAAAATAGAGTAAATAAAATAAAGTAGACTAAAAAAATCTAAAATAAATTAAAATGAGTTAAAATTAACTAAAATGAATTGAAAGAAACTAAAATAAATTAAACTAAAATAAACTAAAGTGAACTAAAATAAGCTAAATTAAACTAAAATAAACTGAATTAAACTGAAATATATTAAAATAAGCTAGAATAATCTAAAATAAATTAATATAAACTAAAATAAACATTAATAAACTAACATGAATTAAAATAAAGTAAGATAAAACTGAATTGAACTTAAATAAACTAAATTAAACTTAAGTAAAATAAATTAAACTGAAATGAGCTTAAATCAAGTGGAATAAACTAAAATCAACCAAAACAAACTAAAATACACTAATTTCAACTACAAAAAAAATATAAATAAATTAAAATAAATTAAAGTAGTCTGAAATGACATAGAATAAACTAAAATAAATTAAAATAAACTAAAATAAACTAGATTAAACTGAAATAAACTAGAATAAAGTAAACTGAACTGAAATGAACTAAAATAAACAAAATTATACTAAAACAAACTAAAATAGATTTAAAAAAACTAAAATGTAGAAAAAATAAATTAGAAAAAACTAAAATAAACTTAAAAAAATTAAAATGAATTTAATTGAACTTGAATCAGCTGAAATAAGCTAAAAAAAAATAAATAAACAAAATTGAACTAAATCAAATTGAATTAAATTAAAATAAATTAGAATAATTTCGAATAAACTAAAATAAATAAAATAAAATTTAATTTATTAAAATAAACTAGAATAAACTACAATAATCAGAACTAAACTAGAATAAACTAAAATAAACTAAAATAAACTAAAAACTAAAATGAATTAAATTAAACTGAAATGAATGAAAATAAACTAGAATAAACTGAAATAAATTAGAATAAATTGAACTAGAATTAAACTAGAATAAGTTAAAATGAATCAAAAAGAACCAGAATAAATTAAAATAGAGTAAATAAAAAAAGTAGACTAAAAAAATCTAAAATAAATTAAAATGAGTTGAAATTAACTAAAATGAATTGAAATAAACTATAATAAACTGAAAGAAACTAGAATAAATTAAACTCAAATAAACTAAAGTGAACTAAAATAAGCTAAAATAAAATAAAATAAACTAAATTAAACTGAAATATATTAAAATAAGCTAAAATAATCTAAAATAAATTGATATAAACTAAAATAAACATTAATAAACTAAGATGAATTAAAATAAAGTAAGATAAAACTGAATTGAACTTAAATAAACTAAATTAAACTTAAGTAAAATAAATTAAACTAAAATAAACTGAAATGAGCTTAAATCAAGTGGAATAAACTAAAATCAACCAAAACAAACTAAAATATACTAATTTAAACTAAAATAACCAGAATTAAACTAAAAATAACTAAATTAAACTGAAAAAAACTAATATAAATTAGAATAAACTGAAATAATTTGAAATAAACTGAAATGAACTGAACTAAAATAAATTAAATTGAACTAAAATACATTAAAATAAGCTAAAATAAACTGAAATAAATTAAAATAAACTAGATTAATCTGAAATAAACTAAAATAAACTAAACTGAACTAAAATGAACTAAATTGAACTAAAATAAACTGAACTATACTAAAACAAACTAAAATAAATTAAAATAAACTAAAATGTAGAAAAAATAAACTACAAAAACTAAAATAGACTAAAATTAACTGATTTGAGCTAAAATAAACTAAATTAAAGTTTAATAAACCAAATTAAATTAAAATATATAAAATAAATCAGATTAAACTAAAATAAACTAAAAAAAAATAAAAATGAATTAAATTGAACTAGAATCAGCTGAAATAAACTAAAAAAAGTGAAATAAACTAAATTGCTAAAGTGAATTGAATTAAATTAAAATTAACTAGAATAAATTAAAATAAACTAAAATAAACTAAAGCGAACTAAAATAAACTGAATTAAAAGCTGAAATATACTAAACTGAACTAAAATAATCTAAATTTTACTAAAATAAACTTAATTAAAATAAAACCTACTAAAATTTATGGAAATAAATTGAAATAATGTAAAAATAACTGAAAGAAATTGAAATAAATTTGAATAAACAAAAATAAACTAAAGTGAACTAATATAAACTAAAATACACTAATTTAAACTCTAGAAAAAAATAAAATGAATAAAAATAAACCAAAGTAGTCTGAAATGACATAGAATAAAATAAAATAAACTCAAATAAACTAAAATAAACTGAAACAGACTGAAATAAATTAAAATAAACTAGATTAATCTGAAATAAACTAAAATAAACTAAACTGAACTAAAATGAGCTGAAATGAACTAAAATAAGCTAAACTATACTAAAACAAACTAAAATAAATTAAAATAATTTAAAATGTAAAAAAAATAAACTAGAAAAACTAAAATAAATTAAAATTAACTGATTTAAACTAAATTGAACTAAATTCAACTTAAATAAACTAAATTAAATTAAAATATCTAAAATAAATTAGAAGAAACTAAAATAAACTAAAAAAAATAAAAATGAATTGAATTGAACTAGAATCAGCTGAAATAAACTAAAATAAACTAAAGCAAACTAAAATAAACTGAATTAAAAGCTGAAATATACTAAACTGAACTAAAATAATCTAAATTTTACTAAAATAAGCTTAATTAAAATAAAACCTATTAAAATTTATGGAAATAAATTAGAACAATGTAAAATAAACTGAAATAAATTTGAATAAACAAAAATAAACTAAAGTGAGCTAATATAAACTAAAATACACTAATTTGAACTACAGAAAAAAATAAAATAAATTAAAATAAACTAAAGTAGTCTGAAATAACATAGAATAAAATAAAATAAACTCAAATAAACTAAAATAAACTAGATTAAACTGAAATAAACTAGAATAAACTAAACTGAACTAAAATGAACTAAAATAAACAAAATTATTCTAAAACAAACTAAAATAAACTTAAAAAAAACTAAAATGTAGATAAAATAAATTAGAAAAAACTAAAATAAATTTAAAAAAATTAAAATGAATTCAATTGAACTAGAATCAGCTGAAATAAGCTAAAAAAAATAAATAAACAAAATTGAACTAAAGTAAATTGATTTAGATTAAAATACACTAGAATAATTTCAAATAAACTAAAATAAATAAAAATAAAATTAAATTTATTAAAATAAATTAGAATAAACTATAATAATCGAAACTAATCTAGAATAAACTAAAATAAATTAAAAACTAAAATGAATTAAATTAAACTGAAATAAATTAGAATAAACTGAATTAAACTAGAATAAGTTAAAATAAATCAAAAAGAACCAGAATAAGTTAAAATAGACTAAATAAACTAAATTAGACTAAATAATCTAAATTAGACTAAAATAAATTGAATTAAACTAAAATAAACTGAATTGAACTGAAATCAAGTGAAATGTATTAAAATAAACCAAAACCAATTGAATAATACTAATTTGAACTAAAATGAACAGAATTAAACTAAACATAACTGAATTAAAATAAAAAAAACTAAAATAATTTAGAATAAACTGAAATAAATTCAAAATAAACAAAATAAAATAAATTAAAATGAGTTAAAATTGACTAAAACGAATTGAAATAAACTAGATAAACTGAAAGAAACTAAAATAAATTAAACTAAAAAAACTAAAGTGAACTAAAATAAGCCAAATTAAACTAAAATAAACTGAATTAAACTAAAATATATTAAAAAAAAAACTAAAATAATCTAAGATAAATTGAAATAAATTGAAATAAACTGAAATAAACTTTAATAAACTAAGATAAATTAAAATAAATTAAGATAAAACTGAATTAAACTTAAATAAACTAAACTAAACTAAAATAAATTGAATTAAACTAAAATAAACTGAATTGAACTGAAATCAAGTGAAATGTATTAAAATAAACCAAAACCAATTGAATAATACTAATTTGAACTAAAATGAACAGAATTAAACTAAACATAACTGAATTAAAATAAAAAAAACTAAAATAATTTAGAATAAACTGAAATAAATTCAAAATAAACTAAAATAAACTGCATTAAACTAAAAATATACTAGAATAAACTAAAATAATCTAAAATAATCTAAAATAAACTAAAATAAATTTAAACAAACTAAAAAAAACAAAATGAAATAAAATAAATTAAATTAGAAAAAACAGAAATAGACTAAAATAAACTAAATTGAAATAAAAGGAAATGAATTAAACTAAATTAAACTAAATCAAACTAAATTAAACTCAAATAAACTAAAATAAACTGAATTAAACTGAAATATATTAAAATAAGCTAGAATAATCTAAAATAAATTGATATAAACTAAAATAAACATTAATAAACTAAGATAAATTAAAATAAAGTAAGATAAAACTGAATTGAACTTAAATAAACTAAATTAAACTTAAGTAAAATAAATTAAAACTAAAATAAACTGAAATGAGCTTAAATCAAGTGGAATAAACTAAAATCAACCAAAACAAACTAAAATATACTAATTTAAACTAAAATAACCAGAATTAAACTAAAAATAACTAAATTAAACTGAAAAAAACTAAAATAAATTAGAATAAACTGAAATAATTTGAAATAAACTGAAATGAACTGAACTAAAATAAATTAAATTGAACTAAAATATATTAAAATAAACTAAAATAAAGTAAAATAAACTAAAACAAACTAAAATAAACTAAAATAAATTAAAACAAACTAAAAAATTCAAAATAAATTAAATTAGAAAAAACCGAAGTAGACTAAAATGAACTGAATTGAACTAAAAGGAACTAAATTAAACTAAATTAAACTAAATTAAACTAAAATGAACTAAAAGAAACTAAAATAAATGGTAATGAACTACAATGAATTAAAATAAATTAAGATATTACTGTATTAAACAAAATTAAACTAAAATAAACTAAAATAAACTAAGATAAACTGTAATAAACTAAAATAAACTAAGATAAATTAGAATAAACTTAAATAAATTAAAATAAATTGAAACAAATTAGAATAAACTAAAATAAACTAAAATAAATTAAAATAAACTAAATTGAACTAAAACGAACTGAATTAAACTAAAATAAACTAAGACAAGCTGAAGAAACTAAAACAAACTAGAATAAACTAAATTAAACCGAAATAAATTAAAATAAACTGAATTGAACTAAAACATTCTAAAATAAACTAAAATAAACTAAAAAAAACTGAATTAAACTAAAATAAAGTAAAATAAGTTGAAATAAACTAAAGTGAATTGAAAAAACTAAACTAGACTAAAATAAATCAAACTAAATTAAACCAAACAAACTTGTTATTTTTGTTTACAAAAATAACAAGATTAACTTGCTTCTTTCCCTATTACCTGTACTAAATCTACCGTATTTTAAGTGAGCTAAACGTATTTTGTATCTATCTACGCGTTTGCTCTGTATAAAATGTGTCACAGTTGATTCATTCTATGCGATAAATTCCAGCCATTTCTCAAAAATGGTGTTTTGTTTTTTGGACCTCTTAACATATCTTGATTCTCGTAGGTTCAAAGGGTATTGAAATAAATGTCAATTCTTTTGCAGTTTTTGTTTATTTATAATTTTATTTACTATTTCTTCATTATGTTTATTAATATTAGCAAATTTTTTTGATAAATACTTTTTCTTTATTATAGTTTTTTTGACATAAAGGAAAGATAAATAATCTATTTACTAAAAAACATATATTGATATTTTATGTTGAAAACAATAATTTGATTCATTAGGTATATATTTTGAAGTGCTTGTTTTTTTGAGCTAAATATATCAAATTCTAAATCGTTTGTTTTTTTTAATAACGTTTACATCTAAAAAAGATAATTGGTTATTAATTTTTTTTTTATAAGTGAATTTAATAGTAAATTTTTAAAATTATAAGAAACTGCAAAGATGTCGTTTACGTATCTTATCCCCATTGTAGGAAAATATTGAAAACGTGTTTTTTTGTTATTTTTAAAATAGGGTTTAATGACAATGGAGATGCTGATTTCCAGTATTATCTTAAATTGTTGACAAGTTTTTGAAAGTTCATAAATGAATACTTGTCAAAACAAAAATGAGAAATTTAAAAATAAAAAAAAAGCGGCGAAAATATAAGAAAAAAATCGTTAAAAATCAGTTTGAGAATATTTAAATATTCTTTCTTTTCTTATACGAATAACACCAAATGATAATTTTTCTCGTTACCTTGGCTTAAAGCTTTAACAAGTAGCAGCTGGTTTCCCTTTTTAATGATTAGAATTTTGATTTTTTTTTAGTTTTATTATAAAAAAAAATTTAAAGTTTTAGTTTATTTTGACATTTTTAAAATGTTTATTAAAGCACATTTTTTTTATCATAAGCTCATCGTAGCTGGAAAGCTCTTCCACCACTGAAAAAGTCGCGATTTTCCCGCATGCAACAAGTGTCGTATGGAAAATAATTTCGACACATCCTCGTTTTCCTCACGAGTGCAACAAGTTCACGCATCTATCAAAATTAATTTCCCTCAAAACTTTTGAAATTTGGAAGCTTTGGCACTTTGGTGTTAGTGACGTTCTGGCATTCCTAGTGTTGTGATCTCGTGAGAATAATTTTTTCCCTTTACTTCTTCCGCCATCGAAAAGTGAGTCATAGTAAAACCAATTACCAGCAAACAATTGTTTTTCCAAATTTAATTTATTTTCTAATTAAAAATAAAATTAAAGTAGGTTAATTTAGTGAGCGTAGGGAAAAAATAATGGTAACTATTGATTACTATTACCACAAAGTAGCTGATATAATAAAAGTCATCAGTTAAAATCCACCACAATAAACTTCGCATTTTTTTAATATTATTTTATGGTGTTATTAATTTAATACATTCTTGATCGCCTTTTATTACTCTACTTCGAAAAACAGTGATTATTTGATTCGGCTAGCTTTGAATAAAAGAGTTTATTCAATTTTCAATTTAAGCGTTATGAAATTTTTATTACTCAGCTCGTATTTTACAATTTTTAATATTCAAAGTGCAAATATTAAGTTGGCTGGGGTGTATGACAAAATTGAAACGCTTTTGTTTTTAATTTATTCATTTCAAATGTTATGCGTACTCAAATTCACTCAAATGCCCCAAAAAAATGACAAACTTTATAAAAATAAGCTTTTAATTTAGAAAAAAAAAAATGTTTTTTTGTGCAGAATAGATTACATTTGAAGAACAAACTACAATCTGAAAAGTGAAAATAAAAAATAACTTTTATAATTAAGTAGAGAACACAAAACATATTTTTTTTTTCTTAAATATCTATTTTATAGAAGGCATTTGACATATACACCGCAGTAAATGTTATTGCTTATAATGAGAGAAACAGGCAACAAAAGTGAAGAAGATTTACAATCTAAAGTGTCGCGTGTCTTGGATTTGAATATAACCAACCGGGTAGCTGAGTACTAACCTAAATAAAAACGGTTTTTTTTTAATTTATAACTGTGCTTTCGGGTGTCAAACTTTCTGATGGATTGCTATTTTTTGTAAACAAAAAAAAACACTTTATGTTCTAGAAAAAGTACACTAACAGTTGTTAAAAAAAATATTACAAAAAACCATAACAGCTATATTTTTTTTAAACTCATTGAAAAATAATAAATAGTGACAATATAAGTGATTCTTTTGAAAAGTTTTATTTTAAAAACAAATGTAAACTGAACAAAAATTATGACAAAAATGTCTGATTTGATCATTCTTTACATTGTGACATATCTGTAGACAGTTTTACCATTTGTCAGTGGTTTAATTGTGTAAATAGTTTATAGCTTCGCTATAGATGTCGCTATTTATGCCATATTACGGAAGTAATAAGCAAATTTATTCAAATAAGAAGAGGGTAGCGACTCTTCAGTAAGTCGCTATTTTGGGTAGCGACTTACTGAAGAGTCGCTACCCTCTATCTGAACCAAATAATTTTTTTATGTCAGTAATTGCTAAAAAAAATATAATTGTAAATTGTACAACTCAAAGCCAAAAGTCCACCAAGCCAGCTTGAATTTTTGCCTGAAAATCGAATAATTATCTCGTTCGCTCCAGGCCATCGATGTAGAAAAATGCATTGTTCTTACGTTCAAAATGGCATATAAGTCCGACAAAATCAGCTCTTTTTTCTTGCATTTTTTGAATTGTTTTGTTGTTGCAATTTTGCTAGTCTCTTTTGTTTTCTTTGTGTCTTCTTTGTTTTTTCCTTTTTCTCTCTATTTTTTTTTTAAAAACCGACAGTCTTAGATTTTTCTCATTCCATTTGTGAATTTGTTTTTTATGAATATTTTTATATATTCAACCTGCTTTTTCTAGTTTCTGTTCTTTTTCTTTTTTTGCTTTTTCTTTTTCTTTCTTTTGCACTTGTCTTTTTTCTGATGTAAACACGTTTTTGTTAATTCTTTATCTTAATTGGTCGTTTTATTTTAAAACATCAAGTAAAATATACAATATAGCCTTTCTTATTGGCCGAAAAAGTGCAGTACCACGATGGAAAAGCGTTCTCATTCGCTGATTACTCAATTCGTTTTCATTGGCGATTATAACGTGCAATTTGTCAACTAAAAAACCATAAATTTATCTATACCCAAAGACCATTTCTACTTCAAAAATCTTTAACCTGTTGACAATAGATTTTTTAAATTTAGAACAAGAATTTAATTGTTAAATTTACAAAGAATTAAAGGTTACAAAAAGAGAGAAATTTGCTAAACAAAAAGTTTACTTTAACTTGTAATTACTAATTTTTAATTTAATTTTGGGGGTCAATAACTGTGTTGTGAATAGCATCAGTAACGTTAATCACAGTCAAATTCAGCTACGTTCTAAGCTTGTTTTGTCAAAATTTTTGAGAATAAATAAATTACCAAAGTTAAGTTGTTCTCTAAATTGATCAATCGCTTTCATTAAGTGGTTCAGACACATTTTTAGTAACGCCTTGTCCGGATTGGTCGTTTTATTTTGAAGTTTTGAAGCACCAAGTGGAGTATACAATATATCCGTTCTTACTGGCCGAAAAAGTGCAGTACCAAGGAGGAGGAGTTTAATATATATGAGACAAGCGTTCTTATTCGCTGATTAGGCAATCTACAGCTCGCCCTAGATTGTTTTCATTGGCTGTTTTCAAAAACAATAAGTATCTAATTTTTGCTTGTAATCGAGCGTTTTTTGTGGTGTTTAACAGATAACGGGCAATTTGAAAGCTAAATAACTCTAAATTTATCGATACAATTGACATTATTTTAGAAAAAAAATTTAATTGTTAAATTAGGGCATGGTCAGAGCTGGCAAGAAATTTATATACCTAGTCGTTTTTATTGGCTGAAAAAAGACAGTACCAAAAAAGAAGAAGCGTTCTTATTCGCTGATTTAAACGTTCGTTTCCAGAGAACAATACTTCTTATCTTTAAAAAAAAGTTTTTTTTGTTTTAATAGATAAAGTACAATTTGCTAACTAAATAATAACAATTTTAGACATATTCAAAAACGTGGAAATGTGGAAATCTGTTTTCTTGACTTTGATGTGAGGTTAGCTTCCAATAGATGTCGTTATAAAAACGTTGAAATTTGAAAATAAAGCTGATATTGTGTGGTAACACTAGTTTTAAATCAATGCGAAAGCTTGACAGATAACGAAAAATCGTTTTTTGTCTTTTAATAAAGCCCAATAAAAAAAACTTTAATTTTTTTATTGGACTTTCCTACTATTAAGTGACAATAATTTAAGATAAACAAATCTTATTTTGAAAACTGTAGAATTACAAAAACACCATTCAATAAATAATAATAATTGAATGTAGTCGGAGCGGATTTAAATCCATGTGAAATCGTGTGGTAATGTATCCCATCCTATCAAAATTACAATTATATAGACGTTAGAAAGCATTATGCACTGTTTTCTTAAGCAACATTAAAATAAAATAAAAGCCAACAGTTTTTCAGAAATCGACTGATTTATAGCGCATTTAGGTCTTAAAGTGAATCACGTTCTCAGCGCTTTTTTTTATTGTGATAGAGAGAAAAGTGTTGCTTTCAGGATTCATTATTTAGAGGAGTTTTTATAGAACGAGATCAATTTATTTCAGATAAATCCGCTTTACAGACATCAAAAACAGAATTAGAAGAAATAATTGAAAAGCTTTCAAGGAGATTAAATAAGCCAGATAATAAACTACCTATAGTATTCCAGTGTAATAGAAATAAAATTAAAACAAAAGATAAAAATAAAAAAGAAAACTAACGGTTATGTTTAAAATAAAAAGCAAAAAATTGGTGACTCAGATCTAATTTATGCTATTTAAAAAAAATATTGCTAAAAATTGAATTATCATCTATGTCAGATAAATCTCACATCAATCATATAGTCATCGGTCTCCTATTCTATAATCAAGATGGGATTGATAAAGAGGACATAAAAACAACGAATCAACTGATGAATTAAGTACGCCAATATAAGCTGACATACATTCGATAGAGAGAAAAACATCCACGTTTTGTAAAGAAAAAAAATACAACGTATTAACGTTTGTACCATTTAATTGATTGATTTGGAATCTTTGGCACAATAAACTATTGTAATTCTACCACTTGCTAAAAAGTTTGTTTATAACATCTTGAGAGCTCGTTCGACCACCAAGTGGTCATCATCAGGAAATGAATAAAACTCATCTCTTTTATTCATCTCCTGATGATGACCACATTGTAGTCGAAAGAGCTTTCAAGATCTCAAACTTAAATTCAAAAAACATACAAAGAAGAAAAATAAAATAAACTTGATAGAAATTAAAAATTTATTAGAAAATTAATTAGTAAATTTTGACCGTTATAAATTAAAGAACACATTGAATAAAGACTGTTTTCTATTCAGGGTAGTACTCAGCTACTTGGTTGGTTCTAATTATAAACCTAAGCTCTTTGGGTTGTAAATTATTTTTACCATTGTTGCTTTGTCCTTTTTATTATGAGCAATAAAATTCTCTGCCGGGTATATCTTAAACGTTCCTACTATACATTGTGATTTGATTAAACTGCTATTTTATAACGTAATAACTATTGATGTGTGTCGTCATCAACTTTTAAGTTTTTCATAAATTACATTAATAATCTTTAAAAAATTTTTTTTGTTATATTTATTTTTTACACTATTTGTCGTTAAGATTTATTTTTAAGTATTGTTTTTTTTTTCTGCTATAATAGATGTATTGTGGTTTTCTGCTATTTTTATCAACACTATATTTTTTGGGTTTTTTACATATTTATTTTGTATACTTTTTTTTATAATTTTTTTTGCTATATTTGTTTACGTTTTTTGCTTAGTTACATTACCTTCTATTTATTTTTATCTTGTTCTATGTTTTGTTTTTGTTTTCATATAAACGTTATTTGACTGTTCTTCTTTTTTGTTTAATTTACTTTTTGTTACATTAATTTATTTTGAATTTTTTTAAAATACTATATCAATAAGTTAATTTTTAGTATCGCTTTACCTGATTTTTTTTTTAAACATACGTTGTTTTATCTATACTTGTTCATCTTTTTTTCTGATTTATAAGTTTTTCTTTATTTTTTTGTTATGCTTGGTTTTTTGTTTTTCTTTGCTGTTTTTTTTCAACAACAATTTTTTATACATATTTCTTTTATATTTTCTTCAATTTATTTTAGATTTTTGCTTATATATCTTGTAATTATTTTTTTCTTGTAGAGTTATGTGTTTCTGTTTTTTTAACTGTAGTTATTTTCGTTAAAATTAATTTTTTTAAATTAATTTTGTTAAATTCTAATTTTTTGTGTGTTCCTTTCTTTGTATTAAATTTATATTTATTTCTTTCACACTATAGCGCGATTTTTTTTTCTTGCTTATTTTTATCTATTTTTTTATATAATTTTAAGTTTTTATGTCTATTCTGCACTGTTTTTTTATATAATGTCATTTAAAACTTTGCAATTATATTTTTCTCTTTTACGTTTTTTTTCTTTTACATACCTCGATAACTTTTTTATAATTAATTTATTATATAATATGTTTCTTTTTTTTTTGTGTTTGTCTTTGTTTTTATCTCTATCTTTTTTTTCTCTGCGCATACACTGTTTTGCCTTTTTTCTTAATCTATTCTACTTTTTATCTCATAGTATTTTTTTTATATTCCTCTGTTTGCGGTTGAATACATATCTAAATTGATTTTTTTAAAAAGTACGTTTAGTTGAATATATTTTTTTAGCGATGCTTTTTCAAACTCTAGTAGCTTTTTTGAATGAATTTATCACTTACATTTTTTGTTATATTTATATTTTTTTATTTACTTTGCTTTTTTCGTTTAGTCTATATTTAATTTTTTAGTTTATTTTGGTTTATTTTAATTTATTTTTGTTTATTTCACATTAATTAGGTTTATTTTAGCTCAATTTAGTGTATTTCAGTTGATTCCAGTTTATTTTAGTTCAATTCAGTTTATTTCAGTCTATTTCAGTTTTTTCTAATTTAATTTGCTTTATTTTAGTGTAATTTTAGGTTATTTCAGATTATTTTAACTTATTTTAGTTCATTTCTGCTTAATTCAGTTTATTTCAGTTCAATTCAGTTTATTTCAGTTCAATTCAGTTTATTCCAGTTTATTCTAGTTTATTTAAATTTATTTTTTAGTTTACCTTAGTTCATTTCAGTTTATTTTGATTTATTTAAGATTATTTCAGTTTAATTCAGTTTATTGTAGTTCAATTCAGTTTTATTTTAGTTCAATTCAGTTAATTTTTGCCTATTTTAGTTTTTTCTAGTTTATTTTAATTTAATTTAGTTTATTTTAGTTTACTTCAGTTTATTTTAGCTCAGTTTAGTTTATTTCAGTTTATTCCAGTTCATTTTAGCTTAATTTAATTTATTTTAGTTCAATTCAGTTTTGTTTAAGTTCAATTCAGTTTATTTTAGTTTATTTTAGTTTTTTCTAATTCAATTTGCTTCATTTTAGTTCAATTTCAGGTTATTTCAGATTATTTTGGGTTATTTTAATTTATTTTAGTTTATTTTTGCTTAATTCAGTTTATTTTAGATCAATTCAGTTTATTACAGCTTATTCTAGTTTATTTAAATTTATTTTTGAGTTTCCCTTAGTTCATTTCAATTTATTTTAATTTATTTAAGATAATTTCAGTTTAATTCAGTTTTATTTTAGTTCAATTCAGTTAATTTTTGTCTATTTTAGTTTTTTCTAGTTTATTTCAATGTATTTTAGTTTATTTTAATTTAATTTGATTCAGTTTATTTAATTTATTTTAGTTTAATTCAGTTTATTTTAGTTTATTTCAATTTTTATAGTTTATTTTTGCTCAATTCAGTTTATTTTAGTTCAATTCACCTCATTTTAGTTTATGCAAGTTTATTTCAATTAATTTTAGTTGATTTTAGTTTATTTTAGTTTATTTTAGTGTAATTTAGTATATTTTGGTTCATTTCAATTATTTATTCTGGTTTATTTTAGTTCATTTTGGTTTGATTTAGTTTATTTTAGATTGTTTTTGTTCAATTTTGTTCATTTCAATTTAATTTAGTTTATTTTAGTTCAATTTTGTTAAATCTAGTCTATTTCTGTTTATTCTAGTTCATTTTTAACTATTTTAGTTTTTTCTAGTTTATTTTAGTTTAATTTAGATTATTTTAGTTTAGTTTGAGTTATTTTAGTCTAGCTTAGTTTTTTCAATTCACTTTAGTTTATTTTAACTTATTTTAGTTTATTTCAGTTTAATTTAGTTCTTTTTAGTTCAATGTAGTTAGTTTTAGTTTATTTCAGCTTATTTTAATTAATTTTAGTTTAATTCAGATTCTTTTAGTTCAATTCAGTTTGTTTTAGTTCAATCCAGTTCATTTTTGTTTATTTGTTTATTTCAGTTTATTCAAGTTTATTTTAATTTATTATGGTTTATTTTAGCTTTTTTCAGTTTATTTAAATTTATTTTATTCTAGTTTGTTTTAGTTTCTTTAGTTTGTCTTAGTTTGTTTTAGTTCAATTCAGATTATTTTAGTTCATTTTAGTTTAATTCAGATTATTTTAGCTTATTTTAGTTTATTCTAATTTATTTCAATTCATTTCATGCTATTTGAGTTTATTCTAATTTATCTTAGTTTATTTTAGTTTATTACAGTTTATCTTAGTTTATTTTAGTTTATTTCAGTTTAATTTAGTTTAATTCAGTTTTATCTTGATTTATTTAAATTTATTTTAATTTGATACAGTTTATTTTAATTTATTTTAGTTTATTCTAATTTATTTCAATTCATTTCATGCTATTTAAGTTTATTCTAATTTATCTTAGTTTATTACAGTTTATCTTAGTTTATTTTAGTTTATTTCAATTTAATTTACTTTAATTCAGTTGTATCTTGATTTATTTTAATTTATATTAGTTTATTTGATTTGTTTTAGTTTAATTCAGTTTATGCAAGTTTATTTCAATTAATTTTAGTTGATTTTAGTTAATTTTAGTTAATTTTAGTTGATTTTAGTTGATTTTAGTTTATTTTAGTGTAATTTAGTTTATTTTGGTACATTTCAATTATTTATTCTAGTTCATTTTAGTTCATTTTGGTTCAATTTACTTTATTTTACATTGTTTTTGTTCAATTTTGTTTATTTCAGTTTAATTTAGCTTATTTTAGTTCAATTTTGTTAAATCTAGTCTATTTCTGTTTATTCTAGTTCATTTTCAACTATTTTAGTTTTTTTTCTAGTTTATTTTAGTTTAATTTAGATTATTTTAGTTTAGTTTAAATTATTTTAGTCTAGCTTAGCTTTTTCAATTCACTTTAGTTTATTTTAACTTATTTTAGTTTATTTTAGTTTAATTTAGTTCTTTTTAGTTCAATGTAGTTAGTTTTAGTTTATTTCAGTTTATTTTAATTAATTTTAGTTTAATTCAGTTGGTTTTAGTTCAATCCAGTTCATTTTTGTTTATTTGTTTATTTCAGTTTATTCAAGTTTATTTTAATTTATTATGGTTTATTTTAGCTTATTTCAGTTTAATTTAATTTATTTTATTCTAGTTTCTTTTAGTTTCTTCAGTTTGTCTTTGTTTGTTTTAGTTTAATTCAGTTTATTTTAGTTCATTTTAGTTTAATTCAGATTATTTTAGCTTATTTTAGTTTATTCTAATTTATTTCAATTTATTTCATGCTATTTAAGTTTATTCTAATTTATCTTAGTTTATTACAGTTTATCTTATTTTATTTTAGTTTATTTTAGTTTATTCTAGTTTATTTTAGTTTATTTTAGTTTATTTTAGTTTATTTTAGTTTATTCTAGTTTATTTCAGTTAATTTTAGTTTATTTTAGTTTATTTCAGTTTATTTTAGTTTATTTTAGTATATTTTAGTATATTTTAGATTCTTTTAGTTTATTTTAGTTTATTTTGATTTATTTTGGTTTATTTTAGCTTAATTTAGCTTATTCTGGTTTAATTCAGTTTTATCTTGATTTATTTCAATTTATTTTAGTTTATTACAGTTTATTTGAATTTATTTTCATTTATTTTAGTATCTTTAAGTTCGTTTTAGTTTGATTTAGTCTAATTCAGTACCTTTTAGTTCAATTCAGTTCATTATAGTCTTATTCTGTTTTTTTTTATTTCACTTCATTTTATTGTAGATTTTTTAAATTTGTTTTAATTTATTTTAGTTTAATTCGGTTTATTTTAATTCACTTGGGTTTATTTTAGTTTAATTTAATTTATTTTAATTTTTTTTAGTTTGTTCTAGTTTATTTCAATTTGTTTTTGTTAATTTTAACTTATTTTGATTTATTTTAGATTTTTTCAGTTTCATTTAGTTTATTTAGTCTATTTCAACTTATTCTGGTTAATTTTGATTAATTTTATCTTATTTTAGTTCAACTCAGTTTATTCTAATTTATTTCAGTTTATTCTAGTTTACTTTAGTTCAATTCAGTTTATTTTAATGTATTTTAGTTTATTCTAGTTAATTTTAATAAATTTTAGTTTATTCTAGTTTAATTCAGTTTATGTTAGTTTGTTTTAGTTTTTTCTAGTTTATTTCAATTTATTTTGGTTTATTTTAATTTATTTTAGTTTAATTCAGTTTATTTTAATTTAATTTAGTTTATTTTAGCTCAACTCAGTTTATTTTAGTTTATTCCAGCTTATTCTTGTTTGTTTTAATTTATTTTAATTTATTATAGTTTATTTTAATTTAATTTATTTTAGTTTAATTTGGTTCATTATAATTCAATTTGATTTCATTTCAGTTTATTCTAGTTTATTTTAATTTATTTTAGTTTATTATACCTTATTTTACTGCATTTCAATTTATTTTAGTTTCTTTTAGTTTATTCTAGTTTATTTCAATTAATTTTAGCTCATTATAGCTTATTTTACTTTATTTCAATTTATTTCAGTTTTTTTTAGTTCAATTTAATTCATTTCAATTCATTTTAGTACATATTAGTTTATTTAATTTTTTGTTTTGTCTATGTTTTTATCTCTATCTTTTTTTTCTTCATGTGTACATTACATTGTCTGTTTTTTTTTCAATTTTTTCTATTTTTTTACTTATACTTTTTATTATTCCTCTGTTTGCTATTAAATAAATTTCTGTTTTGTTATTTGTTTAGTTAAATAAATATTTTTTACCGATATACTTTTGTGACTTAGAACCACTACATAGTTATAAGACTTGAAAAATTTGTTCGACAAATTCCTTTTTAAGCTGGTCACTTTGAAACTTTAGAGTTTGTATTGAAAGGATTATCCAGGCGTTTGAAAATTTGGTCATTTGAATGCGTTGCGATAAACAAAGTGGAATTTGTGTGAATAAATAGAACAGCTTTGAACAACATTTCTACACATTAAGAGTAAAGTTTTGATTGGAAAACTTCTAAAGTTGTATTAGAAGCGTGTTTGACGTTATTATATTAATTGAAAATTTTGCTGTTGCGGTGCATTACAACTTATAAGATAATAATTATATGGCTTGCCTGAGGCTATCTCTTGATTTCGGTTGTTTTTAAAAAGTGCTGATTTAGATGCCAACTTGTCTATTATTGTGTTTTTAAAGCTTGCAAACACTTGAAATTAAAACTGTCAATTAATGCCAGTTTATAAACCAAGGCACACCACACGTTGGGCTGTAAATCTTTCTTACTTTTGTTGCCTTGCTCCTCTCATTCTGACCAATCAAATTTACTGCCGGGTATATTATACACAGAAATACAGGTCAAACTTCTAACTCTCTTGTTATTGCGTCAGAGGCTATAAACGAATTAAATTATTAGAAAAAAACATTTTGTTTTATAAAATTTAAAACAAAAGATTTAAAATTTGGCAAGAATACCTTGTGTGTATACAAAAATTGTAAACAGAGGCTTGACATATAGATATTGCTCGACCAATGCAATTTTCTTTTTTCTTCTTTTCTTATTGTTGATCATCTCCAATCAGTATATCTATGTTATTTTTGTTTTTGTTTTTCTTTTTGTTTGTTGTCTTTCTTTTATCATGCTGATGTTCTTGCTATATATTGTTCTCATTATATTTCCCATTGTTCTCTAGCAATTTTTTTTTTATTTTTTTTTCTTTCTTCTCTAGAATGACATAAAATTATTTAGAATGACATTGACATTTGTCGTAATTATAACAGTTTGGCTATACCAACATTTTAAAACTAGAAACACTAGTGCTTTAAAAAATATCTAAGATATAAAAGCTTATATAGAAAAATGTCTGAAAGCAGTAACTTAACTACCAATTTTTCATTAACTGACAGATAAAATCTAGCAATTACTTTGCTTTCCGATGAAAATTCAAGCTGCAATTTCCTTTTTTAACAGAATTTTTCGGTTGTACAATAGAATGCAGAGAAAAAAGTTGACCATTCAGTGAAAATCGTATACAAAAGATTCGGAAGAGCACTAATTAGGTACCTGCCGTTCGGGAACAAAACAGAGAGGAAATAATGAGTGAAAAAAAATTATTATTAGATAGACGAAAGATGAAAGATTTTTCGTTAAATAATTTTCTGAATGACATTTATTTCGTCGATTAGAAGAGCTTTTAAAGAAGCTTAATGCAAATTATGCGAGGCAAGAATAAACGATATTATACATCGATAGAGGAAAAAGCCACGCTTTCAATTTGGATTACCTAATGGCTGAACACCTGCAACTTGACATTTTAAAGGAAATTCGGAGGAAGTTGGATGAGACTCTATTTATTTTTTTATATCTAACTTTTTGTGTTAATGCTTAGAATAGATTCTTTTAAAATTAAAAAAAATAATCAAAAATTAGCTTTGGTAGGAAAATCTCACTTCTGATGTCAAACAAACAGTAAAAACTATAACTTGGTCACAAGAAGATTGAAGATGAGACAAAAATACAGCAGAAAATCAACAAAAGCATTGACAAAAGAATTAGACAATAATAATTAGACTAAACTCTTTTTATTTTTAAATTTTTTTTTATTAGAAATCTTTTAGTTGAAAAAAACAATTTAAGAAATTGATAACATATAGAAACAATACGGAAAAAAAAATTAAAAAAACCGAAATTATACAAAACAAGCTTTTAATCGAGAATATAATAAAAAACTAAAAAAACCTAACATTTAATTAAAAATGAAAAATAATAATGATAAAACAAAAATAAAAATTAACAAAAAGAAAAGAACAACACGGCAATAATAAGAAAATAATTTAGGAGAGACAAATAAAACAAAATAAAATACAAAAAAAAATATCATTCAAATACAAATCAGAAATACCAATGATAAAACAAAAATAAAAATGAACATAAAAAAACAACACGGCAATAATAAGAAAATAATTTAGGAAAGACAAATAAAACACAAAATGAAAAATAACAAAATACAGCGTATCAATTAAAAAACGGATTTATTATGTTTGGGTACACTAAATTAAATAATTTTAAATAGACTACAAATTGGGAATTTTTTTTTTATTAGCTTTAATAGCATTCAAGCTGCTACTGTCTTTTTTTATTTTCAAATAAGTTTCTTTTGTTTTCTCTTGCATTAGAACGTTTCTGAAAAATCTGACAAATGACACATTGGTGATACATAATTAAATACTTTTTTTAAATAAAACACTATAAAACCGCTACAAAATATGCTATATTTTTTGACATTGTAGCTGTAATGCAATTATGGTCATATCAGATTTTTTTACAAAAGTTGCAGTTTATTTGTGGTTTTTTAGTTTGGTAAAAACAAAATCATCTTATAAAAAAGCTCTATAAACACATTTTTTATTGACGCACACTTTGTGTAAAGAAGTTGGTTAGTTAAAAAAAACTTTATGCGAGAAAAATACAAGGTAAGAGATAATATAAAGCAACAGAGAAAAAAACAGAAAAAGTTAGGAAAATGACAAAAAGATTGAAATAATAAAAAGTGAAAATAGATGGGAAGTGTTAGATGAACAGGAGAAATCGCAAAAAAGCGTAAAAAAAATCTCTTAAAAAAGTTTTTCTAATTTGAGTCTTTAATCAGCTTATTAAATTTTGAATATTATTAACTGTTTTTTATAGATATCTATAAAAGCACAAGTGCTCTTATAGATATATTTTTGAAGGTTGGTATGCATAACTGTCAAAAAAACAAAACGTGATATGACAACGTCATTGTTTTTGATTTCCAATTTTAACTATATCTTTGGAAGAAAATGCCTATTTAACAAATGACACACTAGTGATACATAATTAAATACTTTTTTTAAATAAAATACTATAGAACCGCTAGAAAACATGCTAAATAATTTTTTTGACAGTTTAGCTGTAATGCCATTATGGTCATATAAACAAGTTGCAGATTTTTGTGGTTCTTTAGTTTGGTAAAAACAAAATTATCTTATAAAAGAGCTCTATGAACACATTTTTTATTGACGCACATCTTGTATAAAAGAAGATGAATAATAAAAACAATTTATAGTAAAAACATAAAAACAATTGAAACCAAAATTGAACGAATAAAAACAAAAAATATATGCGAGAAAAATACAAGGTAAGAAATAATATAAAGAAGCAAAAAAAAAACAGAAAAAGTTAGGAAAATGACAAAAAGATTAAAATAATGAAAAGTGAAAATAGATGCGAAGTGTTAGATGGACAGGAGAAAACGCAAAAAGGCGTAAAAAAAAATTGTTAAAAAGTTTTTCTAATTTGAGTCTTTAATCAGCTTATTAAATTTTTAATATTATTAACTTTTTTTTATAGATATCTATAACAGCACAAGTGCTCTTATAGATATATTATTAAAGGTTGGTATGCATAACTGTCAAAAAAACAATACGTGATATGACAACGTCATTGCCTACTACTTCCTTTTTTTATTTTCAAATAAAATGATATGTTAAATAAGATTATATGTTTCTTTTGTTTTCTCTTGTATTAGAACGTTTCTGAAACATCTGACAAATGACACATTGGTGATACATAATTAAATACTTTTTTTAAAATAAAATACTTTAGAACCGCTACAAAATATGCTATATTTTTTGACATTGTAGCTGTAATGCCATTATGGTCATATCAGATTTTTTTAAAAAAGTTGCAGTTTATTTGTGGTTTTTTAATTTGGTAAAAACAAAATCATCTTATAAAAGAGTTCTATGAACACATTTTTTATTGACGCACATCTTGTATAAAAGAAGATGAATAATAAAAACAAGTTATAGGAAAAACATAAAAACAATTGAAACAAAAATTGAACGAATAAAAACAAAAATAATATGCCAGAAAAATACAAGGTAAGAAATAACATAAAAAAACAGAAAAAAAAACTGAAAAAGTTAAGAAAATGACAAAAAGATTGAAATAATGAAAAGTGAAAATAGATGCAAAGTGTTAGATAGACAGGAGAAAACGCAAAAAGGCGTAAAAAAAAATTCTTAAAAAAGTTTTTCTAATTTGAGTCTTTAATCAGCTTATTAAATTTTTAATATTATTAACTTTTTTTTATAGATATCTATAACAGCACAAGTGCTCTTATAGATATATTTTTAAAGGTTGGTATGCATAACTGTCAAAAAAACAATACGTGATATGACAACGTCATTGTTTCTGATTTCCAATTTTAACTATATCTTTGGAAGAAAATGCCTATTTAACAAATGACACACTAGTGATACATAATTAAATACTTTTTTTAAATAAAATACTATAGAACCGCTAGAAAATATGCAAAATAATTTTTTTGACAGTTTAGCTGTAATGCCATTATGGTCATATCAGATTTTTTTAAACAAGTTGCAGTTTATTTGTGGTTCTTTAGTTTGGTAAAAACAAAATCATCTAATAAAAGAGTTCTATGAACACATTTTTTATTGACGCACATCTTGTATAAAAGAAGATGAATAATAAAAACAATTTATAGTAAAAACATAAAAACAATTGAAACCAAAATTGATCGAATAAAAACAAAAAAAATATGCGAGAAAAATACAAGGTAAGAAATAATATAAAGAAGCAGAAAAAAGACAGAAAAAGTTAGGAAAATGACAAAAAGATTGAAATAATGAAAAGTGAAAATAGATGCGAAGTGTTAGATGGACAGGAGAAAACGCAAAAAGTCGTAAAAAAAAATTGTTAAAAAATTTTTCTAATTTGAGTCTTTAATCAGCTTATTAAAGTTTTTAATATTATTATCTTTTTTTTAAAGATATCTATAACAGCACAAGTGCTCTTATTATAGATATATTTTTAAAAGTTGGTATGCATAACTGTCAAAAAAACAATACGTGATATGACAACGTCATTGCCTACTACTGCCTTTTTTTATTTTCAAATAAAATGATATGTTAAATAAGATTATATGTTTCTTTTGTTTTCTCTTGCATTAGAACGTTTCTGAAACATCTGACAAATGACACATTGGTGATACATAATTAAATACTTTTTTTAAATAAAATACTATAGAACCGCTACAAAATATGCTATATTTTTTGACATTGTAGCTGTAATGCCATTATGGTCATATCAGATTTTTTTAAAAAAGTTGCAGTTTATTTGTGGTTTTTTAGTTTGGTAAAAACAAAATCATCTTATAAAAGAGTTCTATAAACACATTTTTTATTGACGCACATCTTGTATAAAAGAAGATAAATAATAAAAACAATGTATAGTAAAAACATTAAAACAACTGAAACAAAAATTGAACAAATAAAAATCAAAAAAGGGAAAATACAAAAATATAAGGTAAGAAACAATATAAAGAACCTGAAAAAAAAACAAAAAAAGTTAGGAAAATGACAAAAAGATTGAAATAATGAAAAGTGAAAATAGATGCAAAGTGTTAGATAGAAAGGAGAAAACGCAAAAAAGCGTAAAAAAAAAATTCTTAAAAAAGTTTTTCTAATTTGAGTCTTTAATCAGCTTATTAAAGTTTTTACTATTATTAACTTTTTTTTATAGATATCTATAACAGCACAAGTGCTCTTATAGATATATTTTTGAAGGTTGGTATGCATAACTGTCAAAAAAACAATACGTGATATGACAACGTCATTGTTTTTGATTTCCAATTTTAACTATATCTTTGGAAGAAAATGCCTATTTAACAAATGACACACTAGTGATACATAATTAAATACTTTTTTTAAATAAAATACTATAGAACCGCTAGAAAATATGCTAAATAATTTTTTTGACAGTTTAGCTGTAATGCCATTATAATAGATTTTTGCCATATCAGATTTTTTTAAACAAGTTGCAGTTTATTTGTGGTTCTTTAGTTTGGTAAAAACAAAATCATCTAATAAAAGAGTTCTATGAACACATTTTTTATTGACGCACATCTTGTATAAAAGAAGATGAATAATAAAAACAATTTATAGTAAAAACATAAAAACAATTGAAACCAAAATTGAACGAATAAAAACAAAAAAAATATGCGAGAAAAATACAAGGTAAGAAATAATATAAAGAAGCAGAAAAAAAACAGAAAAAGTTAGGAAAATAACAAAAAGATTAAAATAATAAAAAGTGAAAATAGATGCGAAGTGTTAGATGGACAGGAGAAAACGCAAAAAGGCGTGAAAAAAAATTGTTAAAAAGTTTTTCTAATTTGAGTCTTTAATCAGCTTATTAAAGTTTTTAATATTATTAACTTTTTTTTATAGATATCTATAACAGCACAAGTGCTCTTATTATAGATATATTTTTAAAGGTTGGTATGCATAACTGTCAAAAAAACAATACGTGATATGACAACGTCATTGCCTACTACTGCCTTTTTTTATTTTCAAATAAAATGATATGTTAAATTAGATTATATGTTTCTTTTGTTTTCTGTTGTATTAGAACGTTTCTGAAACATCTGACAAATGACACATTGGTGATACATAATTAAATACTTTTTTTAAATAAAATACTATAGAACCGCTACAAAATATGCTATATTTTTTGACATTGTAGCTGTAATGCCATTATGGTCATATCAGATTTTTTTACAAAAGTTGCAGTTTATTTGTGGTTTTTTAGTTTGGTAAAAACAAAATCATCTTATAAAAGAGCTCTATGAACACATTTTTTATTGACGCACATCTTGTATAAAAGAAGGTGAATAATAAAAACAATTTATAGTAAAACATAAAAACAATTGAAACAAAAATTGAACGAATAAAAACAATAAAAATATGCGAGAAAAACACAAGGTAAGAAATAACATAAAGAAACAGAAAAAAAAACAGAAAAAGTTAGGAAAATGACAAAAAGATTGAAATAATGAAAAGTGAAAATAGATGCGAAGTGTTAGATAGACAGGAGAAAACGCAAAAAAGCGTGAAAAAAATTCTTAAAAAAGTTTTTCTAATTTGAGTCTTTAATCAGCTTATTAAAGTTTTTAATTTTATTAATTTTTTTTTAGATATCTATAACAGCACTAGTGCTCTTATAGATATATTTTTGAAGGTTGGTATGCATAACTGTCAAAAAAACAATACGTGATATGACAACGTCATTGTTTTTGATTTCCAATTTTAACTATATCTTTGGAAGAAAATGCCTATTTAACAAATGACACACTAGTGATTTATAATTAAATACTTTTTTTAAATAAAATACTATAGAACCGCTAGAAAATATGCTAAATAATTTTTTTGACAGTTTAGCTGTAATGCCATTATGGTCATATAAACAAGTTGCAGTTTTTTGTGGATCTTTAGTTTGGTAAAAACAAAATCATCTTATAAAAGAGCTCTATGAACACATTTTTTATTGACGCACATCTTGTATAAAAGAAGATGAATAATAAAAACAATTTATAGTAAAAACATAAAAACAATTGAAACCAAAATTGAACGAATAAAAACAAAAAAAATATGCGAGAAAAATACAAGGTAAGAAATAATATAAAGAAGCAAAAAAAAAACAGAAAAAGTTAGGAAAATGACAAAAAGATTAAAATAATGAAAAGTGAAAATAGATGCGAAGTGTTAGATGGACAGGAGAAAACGCAAAAAGTCGTAAAAAAAAATTGTTAAAAAATTTTTCTAATTTGAGTCTTTAATCAGCTTATTAAAGTTTTTAATATTATTAACTTTTTTTTATAGATATCTATAACAGCACAAGTGTTCTTATAGATATATTTTTAAAGGTTGGTATGCATAGATAACTGTCAAAAAAACAATACGTGATATGACAACGTCATTGTTTTTGATTTCCAATTTTAACTATATCTTTGGAAGAAAATGCCTATTTAACAAATGACACACTAGTGATACATAATTAAATCCTTTTTTTAAATAAAATACTATAGAGCCGCTAGAAAATATGCTAAATAATTTTTTTGACAGTTTAGCTGTAATGCCATTATGGTCATAAACAAGTTGCAGTTTTTTGTGGTTCTTTAGTTTGGTAAAAACAAAATCATCTTATAAAAGAGCTCTATGAACACATTTTTTATTGACGCACATCTTGTATAAAAGAAGGTGAATAATAAAAACAATTTATAGTAAAACATAAAAACAATTGAAACCAAAATTGAACGAATAAAAACAAAAAAAATATGCGAGAAAAATACAAGGTAAGAAATAATATAAAGAAGCAAAAAAAAAACAGAAAAAGTTAGGAAAATGACAAAAAGATTAAAATAATGAAAAGTGAAAATAGATGCGAAGTGTTAGATGGACAGGAGAAAACGCAAAAAGTCGTAAAAAAAAATTGTTAAAAAATTTTTCTAATTTGAGTCTTTAATCAGCTTATTAAAGTTTTTAATATTATTATCTTTTTTTTAAAGATATCTATAACAGCACAAGTGCTCTTATTATAGATATATTTTTAAAAGTTGGTATGCATAACTGTCAAAAAAACAATACGTGATATGACAACGTCATTGCCTACTACTGCCTTTTTTTATTTTCAAATAAAATGATATGTTAAATAAGATTATATGTTTCTTTTGTTTTCTCTTGTATTAGAACGTTTCTGAAACATCTGACAAATGACACATTGGTGATACATAATTAAATACTATTTTTAAATAAAACACTATAGAACCGCTACAAAATATGCTATATTTTTTGACATTGTAGCTGTAATGCCATTATGGTCATATCAGATTTTTTTACAAAAGTTGCAGTTTATTTGTGGTTTTTTAGTTTGGTAAAAACAAAATCATCTTATAAAAGAGTTCTATGAACACATTTTTTATTGACGCACATCTTGTATAAAAGAAGATGAATAATAAAAACAAGTTATAGGAAAAACATAAAAACAATTGAAACAAAAATTGAACGAATAAAAACAAAAATAATATGCCAGAAAAATACAAGGTAAGAAATAACATAAAAAAACAGAAAAAAAAACTGAAAAAGTTAAGAAAATGACAAAAAGATTGAAATAATGAAAAGTGAAAATAGATGCAAAGTGTTAGATAGACAGGAGAAAACGCAAAAAGGCGTAAAAAAAAATTCTTAAAAAAGTTTTTCTAATTTGAGTCTTTAATCAGCTTATTAAATTTTTAATATTATTAACTTTTTTTTATAGATATCTATAACAGCACAAGTGCTTTTATAGATATATTTTTAAAGGTTGGTATGCATAACTGTCAAAAAAACAATACGTGATATGACAACGTCATTGTTTCTGATTTCCAATTTTAACTATATCTTTGGAAGAAAATGCCTATTTAACAAATGACACACTAGTGATACATAATTAAATACTTTTTTTAAATAAAATACTATAGAACCGCTAGAAAATATGCAAAATAATTTTTTTGACAGTTTAGCTGTAATGCCATTATGGTCATATCAGATTTTTTTAAACAAGTTGCAGTTTATTTGTGGTTCTTTAGTTTGGTAAAAACAAAATCATCTTATAAAAGAGTTCTATAAACACATTTTTTATTGACGCACACCTTGTATAAAAGAAGATAAATAATAAAAACAATTTATAGTAAAAACATAAAAAAAATTGAAACAAAAATTGAACGAATAAAAACCAAAAAAGAGAAAATACAAAAATACAAGGTAAGAAATAGTATAAAGAACCTGAAAAAAAAACAGAAAAAGTTAGGAAAATGACAAAAAGATTGAAATAATAAAAAGTGAAAATAGATGGGAAGTGTTAGATGAACAGGAGAAAACGCAAAAAGGCGTAAAAAAAAATTTTAAAAAAAGTTTTTTTAATTTGAGTCTTTAATCAGCTTATTAAATTTTTAATATTATTAACTTTTTTTTATAGATATCTATAACAGCACAAGTGCTCTTATAGATATATTTTTAAAGGTTGGTATGCATAACTGTCAAAAAAACAATACGTGATATGACAACGTCATTGTTTTTGATTTCCAATTTTAACTATATCTTTGGAAGAAAATGCCTATTTAACAAATGACACACTAGTGATTCATAATTAAATACTTTTTTTAAATAAAACACTATAGAACCGCTACAAAATATGCTATATTTTTTGACATTGTAGCTGTAATGCCATTATGGTCATATCAGATTTTTTTAAACAAGTTGCAGTTTATTTGTGGTTCTTTAGTTTGGTAAAAACAAAATCATCTTATAAAAGAGTTCTATAAACACATTTTTTATTGACGCACACCTTGTATAAAAGAAGATAAATAATAAAAACAATTTATAGTAAAAACATAAAAAAAATTGAAACAAAAATTGAACGAATAAAAACCAAAAAAGAGAAAATACAAAAATACAAGGTAAGAAATAGTATAAAGAACCTGAAAAAAAAACAGAAAAAGTTAGGAAAATGACAAAAAGATTGAAATAATAAAAAGTGAAAATAGATGGGAAGTGTTAGATGAACAGGAGAAAACGCAAAAAGGCGTAAAAAAAAATTTTAAAAAAAGTTTTTTTAATTTGAGTCTTTAATCAGCTTATTAAATTTTTAATATTATTAACTTTTTTTTATAGATATCTATAACAGCACAAGTGTTCTTATAGATATATTTTTAAAGGTTGGTATGCATAACTGTCAAAAAAACAATACGTGATATGACAACGTCATTGTTTTTGATTTCCAATTTTAACTATATCTTTGGAAGAAAATGCCTATTTAACAAATGACACACTAGTGATTCATAATTAAATACTTTTTTTAAATAAAACACTATAGAACCGCTACGAAATCTGCTATATTTTTTGACATTGTAGCTGTAATGCCATTATGGTCATATCAGATTTTTTTAAACAAGTTGCAGTTTATTTGTGGTTTTTTAGTTTGGTAAAAACAAAATCATCTTATAAAAGAGTTCTATAAACACATTTTTTATTGACGCACATCTTGTATAAAAGAAGATAAATAATAAAAACAATGTATAGTAAAAACATTAAAACAATTGAAACAAAAATTGAACAAATAAAAATCAAAAAAGGGAAAATACAAAAATATAAGGTAAGAAACAATATAAAGAACCTGAAAAAAAAACAAAAAAAGTTAGGAAAATGACAAAAAGATTGAAATAATAAAAAGTGAAAATAGATGGGAAGTGTTAAATGAACAGGAGAAATCGCAAAAAGGCGTAAAAAAAAACTCTTAAAAAAGTTTTTCTAATTTGAGTCTTCAATCAGCTTATTAAAGTTTTTAATATTATTAACTTTTTTTTATAGATATCTATAACAGCACAAGTGCTCTTATAGATATATTTTTAAAGGTTGGTATGCATAACTGTCAAAAAAACAATACATGATATGACAACGTCATTGTTTCTGATTTCCAATTTTAACTATATCTTTGGAAGAAAATGCCTATTTAACAAATGACACACTAGTGATACATAATTAAATACTTTTTTTAAATAAAATACTATAGAACCGCTACAAAATATGCTATATTTTTTGACATTGTAGCTGTAATGCCATTATGGTCATATCAGATTTTTTTACAAAAGTTGCAGTTTATTTGTGGTTTTTTAGTTTGGTAAAAACAAAATCATCTTATAAAATAGTTCTATGAACACATTTTTTATTGACGCACATCTTGTATAAAAGAAGATGAATAATAAAAACAATTTATAATAAAAACATAAAAACAATTGAAACAAAAATTGAACGAATAAAAATCAAAAAAAAAAATACAAAAATACAAGGTAAGAAATAATATAAAACAGCAGAAAAAAAAAACAGAAAAAGTTAGGAAAATGACAAAAAGATTAAAATAATGAAAAGTGAAAATAGATGCAAAGTGTTAGATGAACAGGAAAAAACTCAAAAAAGCGTGAAAAAAAAATTCTTAAAAAAGTTTTTCTAATTTGAGTCTTTAATCAGCTTATTAAAGTTTTTACTATTATTAACTTTTTTTAATAGATATCTATAACAGCACAAGTGTTCTTATAGATATATTTTTAAAGGTTGGTATGCATAACTGTCAAAAAAACAATACGTGATATGACAACGTCATTGTTTTTGATTTCCAATTTTAACTATATCTTTGGAAGAAAATGCCTATTTAACAAATGACACACTAGTGATTCATAATTAAATACTTTTTTTAAATAAAACACTATAGAACCGCTACGAAATCTGCTATATTTTTTGACATTGTAGCTGTAATGCCATTATGGTCATATCAGATTTTTTTAAAAAAGTTGCAGTTTATTTGTGGTTTTTTAGTTTGGTAAAAACAAAATCATCTTATAAAAGAGTTCTATAAACACATTTTTTATTGACGCACACCTTGTATAAAAGAAGATAAATAATAAAAACAATTTATAGTAAAAACATAAAAAAAATTGAAACAAAAATTGAACGAATAAAAACCAAAAAAGAGAAAATACAAAAATACAAGGTAAGAAATAGTATAAAGAACCTGAAAAAAAAAACAGAAAAAGTTAGGAAAATGACAAAAAGATTGAAATAATAAAAAGTGAAAATAGATGGGAAGTGTTAGATGAACAGGAGAAAACGCAAAAAGGCGTAAAAAAAAATTTTAAAAAAAGTTTTTTTAATTTGAGTCTTTAATCAGCTTATTAAATTTTTAATATTATTAACTTTTTTTTATAGATATTTATAACAGCACAAGTGCTCTTATAAATATATTTTTAAAGGTTGGTATGCATAACTGTCAAAAAAACAATACGTGATATGACAACGTCATTGTTTTTGATTTCCAATTTTAACTATATCTTTGGAAGAAAATGCCTATTTAACAAATGACACACTAGTGATACATAATTAAATACTTTTTTTAAATAAAATACTATAGAACCGCTAGAAAATATGCTAAATAATTTTTTTGACAGTTTAGCTGTAATGCCATTATAATAGATTTTTGCCATATCAGATTTTTTTAAACAAGTTGCAGTTTATTTGTGGTTCTCTAGTTTGGTAAAAACAAAATCATCTAATAAAAGAGCTCTATGAACACATTTTTTATTGACGCACATCTTGTATAAAAGAAGGTGAATAATAAAAACAATTTATAGTAAAACATAAAAACAATTGAAACAAAAATTGAACAAATAAAAATCAAAAAAGGGAAAATACAAAAATATAAGGTAAGAAATAATATAAAGAACCTGAAAAAAAAACAAAAAAAGTTAGGAAAATGACAAAAAGATTGAAATAATAAAAAGTGAAAATAGATGGGAAGTGTTAGATGAACAGGAGAAATCGCAAAAAGGCGTAAAAAAAAACTCTTAAAAAAGTTTTTCTAATTTGAGTCTTCAATCAGCTTATTAAGGTTTTTAATATTATTAACTTTTTTTTATAGATATCTATAACAGCACAAGTGCTCTTATAGATATATTTTTAAAGGTTGGTATGCATAACTGTCAAAAAAACAATACATGATATGACAACGTCATTGTTTCTGATTTCCAATTTTTACTATATCTTTGGAAGAAAATGCCCATTTATTTTAAATCAAGAGCAATTTGAAAAGTGGCTTGTTGGTTCAAAAGTGGCTTCGAAAAACACTGCATAAGTTTTAATTTTTTTCTATTATATTCATTTTTTGTTAAAAATGAAACAAATTACGTCAAACAAAAGTTTCAAATAGAATTTCAAATAAAATGGCTTTTTGCTGTTACCAAAGTTTGGCAAAGCTTACAAATTTTGTTTTTTTTACAAAAAATTAAAAAAAAAACCAAAATTAAAAAAAATAGCTTAAAGAACACGTTTTTTAAGGAATATTGGCTTTTATGTTTTATAAAAAACTTGCCTCCTGAAACTTGTGCGCCAAATCAGCCCTTATAAAACTAGTTTTTTAATATACTATTATAACATCTGACAGTAAAAAAAGATTTCTAAACCTGTAAAACGCGGGTTTAAAAATGAGTAATTTGTGCGATAGGTACAGGGTGGCCCAAAATTATCGAAGGATTGTAGCCTTTTATTTAAGACGTAGTAAAAATTTGGAAAGTATTCTTTTGTCAAAAAACAACTGGTTTTGAATAGTTCTAAGGTAAATGATTTTTTTTTTGCAGATGTGGAACATAATTTTATCATTTCTTCTTCATTTTATGGTAGTTCAAGGACGACCTGCTGATTTAGATGAAGACTTTTGGTCACAAATTGACATTCGTTCTCCCGAACAGTTGTTTAGAAGAATTCCTGAAGAAAGATACAATACGAATACAAACGGTAACTTTTTAATTATTATTAGATTAATAATGTTCAACTTTCCATAATTAATTTTTTTAATAAATTGCTGGAGATATATTTCTCTAAATTGCTATGTTTAAATAATTATAAATGCGCAGATTATTGTTAAAGAAGGAGCACTTTGTTTGGTAATATGATTTAAAATAAGTTTAGTTAACCGACGTTGGCAACGTCTATGGTTATTTCGTCGTCTATTTAACAGTTGTGGATAGTATACATTTTTGGAATATACCCGGCAGTATATTTATTTGAGAGACAAGGCTACCATGGTTAGAAAGATTTACAGCGCAAAGTGTTGCGTGCTTGGTGTTTATGGATAGAACCAACCAACTAGCATTTAACAAGAAAACCAAATATTGTTGTTTATTAGTTTTTTAACATAATATATTAAAATTATAAAACCTACAATAAAGGCACTATTCAAACCTTTTACTATTTTAAATTTTTAGAGTCAAACAGAAAAATAAATTATTAAATTATAAATTTTTTTAGTCAATAATTAATTTGACTGAATGTTTAACGCTTGGCATTTTGTTGCGCATTTGCTGTCAAATAATATGACAATTAGTTGACAAGAAAGACTCACTAATACTAAAATTCAGAGATTAAATCCAGTAATTGAACCAATTTTTCTTTTGTTTTTGGTTTTGTGTTTTCTCCAATCACAAACTTATATTATTTTTTTGTCAATAAGTCAACAGATGGTAGATTATTGACGTGTAAGCAATTTTTGAATTTGGTTAAATTTGTGATTATTTCGTTAGCAAATTGTACGTTAAAACAAAACAATCGAAATGTTTTAAAGACAAGAAGTATTGTTCTGTAGAGCAGCGTTCTCATACGCTTAAATCAGCGTATGAGAACGCTTGTTCCATATATGAAACAACGTCTCCTTCTTGCTACTGTCATTTTCCAGCCAATAAGAACAACAAGGTATATTATGTATGATTTTCCTGCAAGCACTGACCATGCGCTAATTGGACAAATTATTTTTTTTTCTAAAATAATATTAATTGTATGAATAAATTTGAAACTATTTAGCTTCCAATTTGCCCGTTATCCGTTAAACGCAACAAAAAGCGCTAGATTAAAAAAAGTTTTTATTGTTTTTGAAAACAGCTAATGAAAGCGATGTAGGACGAGCTGAAAATAGCCTAGGCAGCGAATAAGAAGGCTTGTCTCATATATATTAAACTCCTCCTCCTTGGTACTGCACTTTGTCGGCCAGTAAGAACGAATATATTGTATACTCCACTTGGTGCTTCAAAACTTCAAAATAAAACGACCAATCAGGACAAGGCGTTACTAAAAATGTGTCTGAACCAGTTAATGAGAGCGATTGTGCAATTTAGAGAACAACTTTCTTTTGGTAATTCTTTTATTCCCAAAAGTTTTTTCAAAACCAGCTCAGAACGTAGTTGAATTTAGCTGTGATTAACGTTACTGATAATATCTCGTATTACAATATCCACAACAGGTCAGGTCAGGTCAATTGACCCCCTAAATTAAATTAAAAATTAGTAATTTCAATTAAAGTAAACTTTTTGTTTAGCACATTTTTTTCTTTTCGTAACCTTATTTTATTTTTCTAGCAAGTACTGCTTATGCGTTAATTTAACAATTAAAGTCTTGTTCTAAATTTAAATAATTTATTGTCAGCAGGTTAAAGATTTTTGAGGTAGAAATGATTTTTGGGTATGGATAAACTTATGGCTATTTAGTTCTCAAATTGCACGTTATCTGTTAAACTCAGCAGAATAAGGTATTTCGATAACTGCCAATGAAAACGAAGTATGTAATCAGCGAATGAGAACGCTTGTCTCATATATTAAGCTCCTCCTTCGTGGAACTGCACTTTTTTTCCAATCAGAATAGGTAATTTTCAATTAATTTTGTAGATCAGTTCTGTATCTTTAAAAAACAAGCAAAATTGCGTTTCCGAAATAATAATCATAATCACTTTTCTTACCATTATTGATATTGATTTTGAAATTCAAACAAGAAAACAATATACAAAAGAAATTATATTTTATGAATAGTATATAATAATAATTAATTAATAATGTGTCTTTTCAGACGTTATAGAAATAGGGGACTACGACGTTCTTATTCCTGATAAGCGAGCCATAACAATGATATCAAGATGGGGGCCATTCAGCAATTTGGGAAAACAAAGAACTCCAATTCGAAGCAATTTAATACATCCAGAAAATAGTTTAAACACACAAACTCGAGGAAGAATACAAGGGCAGCCATTGCGATGGGGTTAAAATGTAAATTTTGATATAATAATTTTTATTTTATCACAAAAAAAAAGAAACAAATTCAGCATAAATTGTATTTCGTTGGCTTTCACAGCAAAAAGGCCTATAGAGTAGGTAAACTAATAAAAAAAAAATCACCGAAAAAACGGTCCTATTTTTTTATAATTTTGTGATGAAATAAAAATGAAGAATAAAATAAGGCTTGAGAAGGTTTTTCACACAAAAAAGAAAAGACTGCGGAGTTATAATTAATTTAAACAGTATTATAATAATATATCATATTTCCTGTGCAATAACGAACAGAAAATATGTTTGTTGTAAAAGCTCTATTATATGTTGTATATTATATTTATTATTACATATAAGTGTATTATGTATTATCATGAATAAATAATTTAAAAAGATTTTACCTGAAAACGTTTTTTTTAAGCTTTATACACCTCACCCACTGTATTTTTTAGGCTTAAAACCGTCCTAACGTTTCAGTCAGGTCAGGTCAAGTCAGACCAAGTCAGGCATAACTAATAATGCAACTATAATTATTAAAATAATAATGAAAGATTGATTTACTAATTGTGTAACTGTACTAACTAATTGAAGACACATCTAATAAAGCAGTTAGCTTAAAATTTATTTATTTTATCCAACGCTTCTTTATTGACGTTATAAAAATGGTGTTTTTGATTGAATTATGGAGTCTATAAAACACAAGTGGTTTAATGAGTTAATTATAAACTGTTAACAGTTTACAGAAAATAGAACAATTTATTGAACATCAAAAAATACAATAGATAAAATTACAATTAACAGGAATCTCAGATGAAATCATTTGTTGAGATTTACCTTAAAATTTGTAATAAAAGACATAACTTTATTTGCTTCATGTTTGTCACTTCAATGTTGCTTTTACATTCATTCGATTTTTGCTTCTCAGTGTTTACAATAACATTACCTTCTGTTTCCGAGTTTCCATCCAGTATCTTCTTAGCAATGCCTATTTTGCTCCAATTAGACTCTTCGACATACGCTTGTGCCACGGTTGTTGACTTCCATCGGCCATGACGTTGGACCATACCAAGATCGGCTCCAGCGTTGAAACTCGCTGATGTGCGTGTCATAAGACTCTGATTCTAATAAATTTGAAAAATCAGCTACTACTGATGGTATTTTGGATAGACTATTTATTCCACTGACTGTACACTGTGCATTTCTCATTTCTATAGCCCAAAAACAACTTGTTATGGAAAATATTTTTAAGGTCGGAGAGACTTAAATTCTCTACAAATATCCAACACATTAACTGCAAATTTTTCTTTCATAATCGTAAAGATATGTAACCGTAAAGTTACACGAGGAGGAAAAAGAGAGAAGGGAATAAAGGGAATAGGAAAACTCGAGGACAGGCTAATCTCGGCTAGCTTTTACCCTGTTCAAAATTACCCGGTAGTTCAGCCGTAGAGGCGTGAATCTAGGAACACAGGTGGTGGATGGCGCCACTCAACCTAAGCTCAGACAATAGCCGAAATTAGCCCCCCGAAGAGCCTTTTAGGGGTCAAGACCTGCAGGCTAAACAAAAGCTCAAGTGAAATAATATTAATATATTGAATAAATAAAAGGAGAATACAACAAATAAAAAAACTAACTGATAGCAATAAGTGATATTGGCATTAAAATAAAAGAAAATAAAAAAATGGTAAATCCAGTATGTTCAAATAATTAATTAGTGCTAAATAATTCGAATAAAATTTTATCACAATTTTAACACAACTTGACAGGACTCGATGCAGTCAGAGTTAGACAAGACAATTTCCTTGAAGTTAACTCAAGCACCCCTTACAGATTGTCCTGATTACCACAAACAATAAAGGCAATAATTTAATGAAACTAAATATAATAAAAAGGAAGGTTTTCTTCACTTTAAAGGTGTTGTTCAAAGGCTTACTAACATTCACACATTCATTCTACCTTTCATAGACTTTGAACTAACCTTAATCTGCTGTTTCCGTTGAAGATGGTTGTTTTGCAGTGGTTTACTCCTTGGAAGCTCGGTGGTAATAAGCAGGATAACAGGAGGAAGAGATCGAGTGCCGCAATTGAGTCGTCTCTCGACTTGTCCCTAGACTTGTCCCTAGACTTGTCTCTAGACTTGTCCCTAGACTTGTCCCTAGACTTGTCCCTAGACTTGTCCCTAGACTTGTTCCTAGACTTGTCCCTAGACTTGTCCCCTTCTAACGTCACGTAATCGCAAAAATGGTAAAGTCGTTATCAAAACGTGGCTTCAAAGCCGTACCAATTTTCTTGTCAAAAAAGTCGTGAACACACGTAATACCCACTACCGGGTTTATTTGATTGACTAATTTGGCGTAGAAGGGTACACTAACACTACGTACGGTGGCGGACTTAAAGTGAAACATGGACGCTATCACCACTCCTATATATAGAGTCGGTATCTTTCCCGCTTAAAATCTGGTTTACTGTCGGATTATTCTTTTCCTATCCGTTAAAAACTACCTGGGTTTTTTTTCCCTGGCCAATAAAAAAAGTTAGCTTGTTTTACTTTATATACAGAGTGTTCAGAAAAAACAGTTACTCGAAAGACATAAATTGTCTTAAAGGCGTCGGGTCTTTGCAGTTCTAGACTAAATCGATGACAGCAAATTCGATAGTGCATAAACTAGCGTCATGCAATGAGTAGTTTTCCGCAAAATGGCAAGAAGGCGCTTATTTATCGTAATTTTTGACGTGTGCCGCAATTCAACCGTTACAGATACGTGTAACATATGTTTTTGTTTCTGGTACAGATACCAACTTATAGAATTCTTTATCTTTTATGTTATCGACTGACAAGTTTAATAATTCACAGCCACCTGACACCCCAAAAATTAGCGCTACCTTTAATGCAAAAAAATTAGATTTTATTCTTTAACTAGCTGACCCGGCGAACTTTGTACCGCCTAACAGTCAATTGATGTCGTGTTACTTTTTAGCAGAACTAATTTAGGCTTTGATGAACGTAAAACAATGATACAAAATAATATATTTATATAGATAGAAACAAAAAAGTATTTTATTATGATGAAAACATACATACAGAATGAGAATAAAAATAAAAAAAAATAAAAAATAATAATTAAGTACTTCAAACTCATGACAGAAAAAAATGATTGAAAACTATGTTGTGCAGATTGGGAAAAAAAAATAGAACTCGGATTAATTTATTAATAGGATTTTCATTCAAGCACTTTGTGGTAAACGACATTCTTTGTTTTTTGGTCAGGCGCAAGAACACATAAAGCGGATGGTTTGCCGACACGTGAGCATGCCACGTACAATTGACCATGAGAAAAACATGTATTTTCTAGATTGAGGCCACAAATAGGCAAGGATTGGCCCTGTGATTTGTTGATCGTCATGGCGAAGGCAAGACGAATCGGGAATTGAATTCGTTTAAACTCAAAGAGCATATCCGTTGGGATCATCGGAATCCTTGGAATAAGAACTTCCTCATTTTTAAATTTTCCTTTAAGTATCGACGCGTGCAATTTCTCGCAGATAATTGACTCGCGATATTCCGTTGCCTAATTGCATTACGGCTTCGCTGGGAAAGATTAGATCTTCTAGGACGCGGCATTGTTAGTAAAATGTGCACTCGCATAAAACCACCAAATATAATAACAGTGCCTGAACTTTCGAGACATAGACAATAGCTCAAAGAGTATATAACCACTACGTATGAATAGCTTATCAAGAAAAATCATAGACAACCTATAAAAAGACATTTACACTTTTGTTAACCTGTAGATTTTTTTTCCTTAATCTTATAACCTTTACCAACTGATTTTTTATTCCCTAAATTCCGTTCCTTTCCGATGATTTTATGTTTTTACTGTAGAATAAATCTTAGGTATTGTTTTCGGGAATTAAAAACAAATATAACAGTACCTGAACTTTGTAGACAATTTACAAAAAATAAATTTCTGAACGCACACATGATGTCTTCAGAAAAAAATAAAGTTGTGACTTAAAGGTCTCAGCAACCAGGCCATAAGCTCCAAAAAAAAACAGTTGTTACACTATTTGACAACAAATGTTTGACATGTAATAAACAAATCAGCATCTATTGAAATGATTAAGTATTCATTACACATATCGAGTTTTCATTGTTTTTAAGATGTATTCTGCTATTCGGGACGGAAACAAATCCAACAAATCAAAAACCATGGCAATCGGTCCAGCCGTTCTCGAGTTATAAGTGTTGTAACAAACACGACTTTCTTTTATATATATAGATAACAAAATCAACATACCTTTAACATTAAATATTTTTTATTAGGCGCTTCTGCTAGAAACTGCTGAATATGCTTTCTTTCAAAAACTTTTGATTTTTTTGCACTTTTTTAATTCGTTCTCAAAAAAAGCTATTAAATAATTTGCTATATTGTAAAGTATCTGTATTTTTGTGAAGTTTAATATCCATCTTGACATGCTGTATTTCGTCCACATTGGAGAAACCGCGAATCTTTATTTAGCATTGAAGAAGTAACCTAACACGTCTTCACTTATCCCACAAACATTGTTTTTCTGTTTCCAGATATTTAACTTACTCAATTTTTTGCAATAAGCGGCTTTAGATTTCTTGGGTAGCAAACTTTATGTAACTTTTTCAACATCTTTCGCAAGTTTTTTAGGAAGAGAACTATTTCTTTTCATTTTCAACAATGTCGCAAGTGCCAAAACAGTTTGATTGCAACATTTTTCTCAAATAATAAATTTGTTGTTACCAACAACATGAGAACCAAATCATAGACTACTGCTAATCTTTGTAGATATAAAATTTTCAAATTTTGTTGATTTTTTAGCTGATAGTATTAAATTATAATATCAACTAAATTATTATTTTATAAAATAAAAATAACTTTAAAACTTTATGTAACCAAATAGAGAATTTAATAATGTTACACTCTAATGCATTAAATATACACAAAAAGCATAAAAAAATTAACTTACTGTATGAAAAAAAATGTTCAAAATCTTAAAAAACAGTAACAAAACCATTAGTTAAAAACCAGAGATTAAAATTACACGAGAAACAAGCTTAAGTGCCTTCAGAAGAATCTAAACTAAATTGCACTATACATTTCTTTAAATTCCTTCTTTTGTAGGTTACTTTTTTTTTCTAACACTTTAACACCTCTGCTTCATCATAATTCATTTATAACATCTCTAACACCTGCTTTATTATAATTTATTGCGCGTTTTGCTGTTAAGTGCTGATGCCCAAGTGCACAAGTGTTTTTCCTTAATTTTCAATCACTTTTCTGAGTTGCGATACGGCCTTTGAGGCTTCTTGATGTTTGTCCTATATAAACCGCGTCGCAGCTCCCGCATGGAGTTTTATAGACAACATTCTTGTTATCAAACGGATTAATTTTGGTTTTAGTGTGACTAAAAAGCCTGTTTATAGTCAAAATGATTTTTTTTGCTATCATAATATTTTTATCCTACACCAACTCAAAATAAAATTTTCTCGTCTCTCGACAGCTATGAAAGTACATTATTTCCAGGCTAGCCGAGAAAAGATGTTCTTTCTCGGCTAGCTATTATATATATATATTATTATATATATATATATATAATACCAAAATTCAGACCCAAAAATAACTAATTGACCTAACACTCTCAATCATTAATTCAAATTTCAAAATTTGCAAAATTTTGAATTTGAATTTCATTTCAAATTTCAAAAAGCCAATTTCAAAATTCAATTAAGTTACCTATGTGACCAATAAGAAAAATTCCTGGAGAGAATTACGATGGTTTTCAGAATGCTTTCTCAAAACAAAAACTTAAGAGCTAGACTGAAGCTACGGCCGTAAGTGTCGATTATCTTAAGAAAGACAGATGCTGCTCCGAAGGGCCTTGTTAAATTTAGCCAAGCAGAGAAATTAGTAACCCAGTCGACAATCAGGTAACTCACCTAATTGTTGATTAATCAGCCTGAAAATTGCTATCGCTGCGTTTGTCAAGTAGCCTTTTGGCTCTCTAACAAAATTATAGCCGGACTTTGTGATCTAGTCGCTTTTTAAACGTAAAAAAGTCCCTATAGTGTTTTTTCCAAGTTAAAGACGAAGTGGTGGTAAACTATAACACGTGCTCAAGCTTGCCTAGCCAGCCAATCAACGCACTTTCTGCTAGCTCATGTGATGGCTCAACCAATAGCCAATGATCTCTAATCACGTAGCTTACATGCCCACTCCACAACTAGTCGTTCTAAAAGTTGACTTTACAATAACTGTTCTTTTATCGGTTTGCCATGTATTCTTGAAATGTTTTTTTGTTTTAAAAGAAAACAATCTTGTTCTTCTATAACTTACATATTTTGATATTATTAAATATCTACCACATTATCCAACGGAGGCCTAACTAAGCTACATACTCGGCTTGTTTTAGAAGAGATTTACCAAATGGTGGTAATTGCAATGTTTGACGTAAACTTTTACAATTTCTTAACTTGATCTTCTCTGGCTTTTTCCTACAGGGGGTTTAAAAAGACGTTTTTATGGCTTTGAAAACTGTCATTGCAAAAGAAGTACTTAAGAAGTACATGCAATTGGCCAAGAGAAACAAAATTAAACTACATTAAAAAGAAAAGAGATCACAGAGGAAAACATGCGAAGAAAAAAATGAATAAAAATAAACAAAATTAAAGCAATATAAACACAAAATAAAATTTGGAAATACTTGAAAGGGAAAAAAAAGAAAAGATAACAAATAAGATTGAAATGAGCAAATGGGTAGAGCATTTTACTGAAAGGAGAAGAAGAAAAAGACTGGCAAGAAAAACTAAAAGAGGAGAACGCAGAGAAAGAAGAAATAACAAGAGAAAGGTAGAGAAACAGCTGATAAAATTAAAAAGAAGAAATCAAATGGTAGATGTGCTTTATTTAGATAGTTTTTTTTTGAAAATCAACTGAGTACTGTTTTATTTGAAAAATAATCTGGTTTCTATGTGTTGTCCTGTAAAGTCAGATACTCTAAGTGGTGTCAACATTTTGAGGAGCATATAGCCCGCTTTTTAAAGCGTATTTGAGGCGCTGTGCATTATACGTCAAACCCGAACTTTTAAAAAACGATTATTGGTGTTTAACTACAATCACATGGCTTCCGCACACATGTTTTAGTGAGCTTTTATTGTACAAGACTTTTTTTTGGTGTGTTCTTTTTTTTTATTTGATTTTTAAATTTTGTTTTAAAATTTTGGATTTGTTTCAGATCTACAAAATCGGAAAAATTATATCCATCAATGCTGCACCGAAATATTGAGCCTGAAAATGAACCATACTATTGTCTACCTATTGGTGCTCTTAGTCATTGGTCACAGCCTGCGAGTCCTGCACCGGGTGCTGCAAGAACTTTTCCACTCTCACCAACGCAATCAACACCAAGGCATCGCCTGCCAAAAAATGATGAAGGTGTGTAAAAAGTTCTGCTTTTTGACCACAATGAGAATTTGTATGATCAATAATTTACCCGGCATCATAATGAGAGAGACAGTGCAACAATAGTAAAAAAGATTTAGGGTCCAAAGTGTAGCGTGGCTGGAATTTATGAATGAGCGACCACATGCCTTTAATAAAACAGTTTTTTCTAAATTTATGTTTGTGATTTCAAAGATACTAAAAGAGCAATGCATAATTTTAATTAGATGAGATAAAAATCTTTAATTTTTTTAATAGACTAATTGTTTATATGTCAACAATGTCAAGTTATAACTACAACCCGAATTAATAAAAGACTTCGATAATGATTCATTGCCAGACAAAACTATAAGGAGCTTAACAAATCTCCTTGTAATAATTCAGTTTTGAGTTATAGTTTTCTTTTTTTTGTAGTTCATGGTTCATCTTCTACTGCATCAAGTCTTTATTCCTCCGCCGAAAAAAAACAAGCACACAAAATTCAAAAATTTCGACGAGAACTAATGGAAGCTCAAGAGAAAGTACATACGTTAACATCACAGCGCAGTACTAATGTAAGTGAAACATAACCAAACAATAGTATGTGGTTTTTATTGGAACGATTGTTGTTTTTGTTTCAGTCGGTCATTGTGTTTAAATTTTTGACATCTATGATAATTTTTGGTTCTCATTCATTCTTTATTTATATAGTCCAGTTAAGATAGACATTGAAATAGAAAAAATTAGGGGCCGCAATTTTTGTATTGTTGTTTTTTTTCATCTTTCAATGTTTAGAAGTCTAAATTTTGATTTTCGGTTGTAAAGATCAATTTTTTTGTTTTTCTAAAATAACTCGTTAATTTACAACTTTAGAGCTAAAATAAATTTATTCAAAGTTGTTGGAAATTTGATTTCCTACAAGTTTGGTCATAATCATTTTTCCGCTAGGATTTATATTTGCAGAGTTATCCTATTAATAAATTTCTTGAACTGGATATACTTTTAAACTTTTTCAATATCTAAAAACTATTTTCTTATATAGAATTAAACATGCAAAATTTTGCGTCATAACCTAACAGCTCTATTGATACATTTTTCGGACTGGGTATACCTTTAGTCTCTTTCAATTATGTATCAGGATCTCTAGAATGTAACGCAACGCACAATTCACAAAGCAACGCTAAAGTTGACAATTCTTAGCAAAAATATGATGGACAATTTGACAGACATTGTTACCAATCTTTAAACAGCAAAAGCATCAAGATTGAAATTTGTGATGATTGCGGCCGCTGATTATTTTTATTTAAGGCACTTTTTATGTCAATCTCGATTGGACTATATAAACAAAAATAAAATTAAAAGCAAAAACAAACTTTTAAATATTTTGAGTCTGTAAGCGTAGTCTGTGTTAATTAAAAATTTGAAAGATTGATGCTATTTTCTAATAAGAGTTATGAGGTTACTTCAACGTCATCTTAAATACTCTGTTTTATGAGAAATACTAATTAGAGGTAATTTAGAGTGACACTAACGCAGAATGTAGAATAAAGATGGGATGTAATATAACATGAGAAAATGAGTGAATGAGTGACACATCAACCGGTATATTTGAAAACTCTCTTTTTGAATAACAAACTGCTTAATATGCCAAAGGCGCTTTTTAAACATCAAACGTAGGTATTTACGAGTTTCTTGGGACTTGTAATATTGAAAATGATCGAATATTACTGTTTACTTAGAGGAAAAGAAGGGTCAGACAGATATTTATTGAAAAAAAAGAGTTCAAAAAATTCAATTTTTGACTGTAAAATTTGTAATTTATTGATAGGTACTCATACATATATAATCATAAAAAGGTCCGAAAAAAGACTTGAAAGATTATAACATAAAACAAAAGTAAAGTCTTAAAATTGATAAAAACCTGGAAATATAAAAAAAATTCTTTTATTTGGAAATATTTACAAAATAAGACTCAAATTTTAGAAATGCTTTTGAATAAAAAATCAAACTTCTAATCGCATAATGTACCGGGTGTCTCAATACGAAAGGTCACCGGCTATATCTCAGGAACCGCTTACCATAGAACTTTGACAAAAATTGCTGGAAATTATTTTCAAGTTTTTTAGATTAGACGCCAGAGAGAAAAATTGTTACAACCAACTAGAAATACCATTTTTTAAATAATAATAAAAATAATTTCTGGCGAAGATATAACCTATTTGAAGCCTAAGGAAAATGACACCAAAAATCCGTCAAATTATAGGTCTATAACGTGTTTGCCAACATAAACTGTTTACATCATGCACCAAAGATCTAATTTATAACCTATGCATAAATAAAAATATTATAAATATTGAGAAGAAAGGTTGCATTAGTGGTTCTTTTGGTTGTAACGAACAATTAATTCAGTAGTGTTGGAGCAATATTGATTATAATTGATTGTAAAAAAGCTTATGATTCTGTTCCTCATTGTTGGTTAATCAAATTTTTACAGTTGTAATTTAATTCAATTATCAAAATATACAATGCAGTTTTCGCAAACTTTATTATATCTTTCAATTGGAAACGAATCAAGAAAAACGACATTATTACCAATCATACGCAAGATATTTCAAGAAGATTTATTAGGCTCTCTATGGTTTTGTTTAGCAATGAATCCATTGTCAAATCTGTTTAATAATTCAAGCTGTGGTTATAAACTGATATTAATTTTTCAACTATTAGTCATTTTACAGCTGTGTAAAAACAATTTGAATTTAATTCAATTATTAAAACATACAGCGTGTCTCATGATTAATGTTTACAAAAGTGTAATAAAATAAAAAGGTTTGAATTTTGTTATGAAATTGTAAGATTATGATCTGCTTAGTTTAAAAGAAATTTTTTTAATATTTTTCGTTTTTGAAAAACAAGTTAGCTTTGGGAGCGAATTGAAAACTGTTTTCTTTTCACGTAAAGTATGTAGTTTTGCTACTAAAAAAAATTGTTCAGAATAAGAAATTATCGCTCTAAACAAATTTTGGAAAAAAGGTAACTTGATTATTTTATTTGCACGTCTTTGACTTTTTTATGCAGATAATACTCGCATATACGTTTATTATATCATTATGTTACATCTAAAAGTAAATCATTTTCATGATTTATTTTAATAAGATATTTTATTTTGACTCAAAATGGCGGATGCGCTAAACTATTGGTTTGAAATAATTATTACCATTTTCTCATTACATGAATGTAAAGTGCTATTCTAATTGACATTTTATCACAAATTAATAAACTAAATCATTAATTTTTGAAGCTTAATGATTATTTTTTCCGTATCTTTTACTTATTTCAGCCGCATCCTTATCCATAATAAAATATATAATACTAGCAGTCCGACTAATGTCGTGTTACTTTTTAGCTGAACTAATTTAGGCTTTGATGAACGTAAAACAATGATACAAAATAATATATTTATATAGATAGAAACAAAAAAGTATTTTATTATGATAAATGATGATGAAAACATACATACAGTATGAGAATAAAAATAAAAAAAAAATAAAAAATAATAATTAAGTACTTCAAACTCATGTCAGAAAAAAATGATTAAAAACTATGTTGTGCAGATTGAGAAAAAAAAAATAAAACTCGGATTAATTCGTTAATAGGATTTTCATTGAAGCACTTTGTGGTAAACGACATTCTTTGTTTTTTGGTCAGGCGCAAGAACAAATAAAGCGGATGGTTTGCCGACACGTGAGCATGCCACGTACAATTGACCATGAGAAAAACATGCATTTTCTAGATTGAGGCCACAAACAGTCAAGGATTGGCCCTGTGATTTGTTGATCGTCATGGCGAAGGCAAGACGAATCGGGAATTGAATTCGTTTAAACTCAAAGGGCATATCCGTTGGAATCATCGAAATCCTTGAAATAAGAACTTCCTCATCTTAAATTTTCCTTTAAGTATCGACGCGTGCAATTTCTCGCAAATAATTGACTCGCGATATTCCGTTGCCTAATTGCATTACGGCTTTGCTGGGAAAGATTAGATCTTCTAGGACGCGGCATTGTTATTAAAATGTGCACTCGCATAAAACCACCAAATATAATAACAGTGTCTGAACTTTCGAGACATAGACAATAGCTCAAAGAGTATATAACCACTACGTATGAATAGCTTATCAAGAAAAATCATAGACAACCTATAAAAAACCATTTACACTCTTTTTAACCTGTAAATTTTTTTTCCTTAATCTTATAACCTTTACCAACTGATTTTTTATTCCTTAAATTCCTTAAAAAAAAATAAAGTTGTGGCTTAAAGGTTTCAGCAACCAGGCCATAAGCTCCAAAAAAAATAGTTGTTACACTATTTGACAGGATTGGACAACAAATGTTTGACATGTAATAAACAAATCAGCATCTATTGAAATGATTAAGTATTCATTACACATATGGAGTTTTCATTGTTTTTAAGATGTATTCTGCTTTTCGGGACGGAAACAAATCCAACAAATCAAAAACCATGGCAATCGGTCCAGCCGTTCTCGAGTTATAAGTGTTGTAACAAACACGACTTTTTATTATATATATATATATATAAATTTGTTCTCTTTTTAACTACAATTGGTGGATGCGCCGGGTCATTATTCATTTATTTAATTTAATAGTTTAAAACTAATTCGTTTAGGTGCTACAGAATTTAAATAGCTTCTTCACATGTCTACAATTATTGTACTGTGCGCTTATAAATTATTTAGATCAAACTTTGCGATGGAGTTTGAAACGTTTGTTTATTTTTAGATTAGTTCATACGCAGAAACGTACAATATTATAGACGAGCTTACAATCATACTATCAAAAATAATAAAAATCTGTCAAGCAAAATTACACAGCAAGATTAGATCTAAATAATTCTTGAATTATGTTACATCTAAAGGTAAATAAACTAAATCATTAATTTCTCAAGCTTAATGATTAATTTTTTTTACTACAATTGGTGGATGCGCCGGGCTATTATTCATTTATTTATTCACACGTCTTCAATTAATGTATTTGTGCGATTATAAATTATATAGATCAAGCTTTGCAATAGAATTTTAAACGTATGTTTATTTTTTGATTAGTTCATACGCAGAAACATACGATATTGTAGGCAAGCTTTGACGCTTGTTTCACAAGACAATAAAAATCTGTCAAGCTAAATTACACAGTAAGACTATATCTAAATAATTTCTGAACGCATGTTATATTTATGTTACATCTAAAAGTGAACCATTTAAATAGTTAATTATAATAAATTTATTATTTTGTCTCAAAATAGCAGATGAATCAAAATTATTAATATTTTCTTATTATATGAATGCTAAGCTAAATAAAATATAATTAATCTTCTTATTGACATTTTATGACAAATTATTAATCAAAATTTCGTTTTTTAAGCCTAATGATTGTCTTTTATTAATATATATATATAAACTGCTGTACGGCTACATCTTTGATTTATTCTAGCCGCTTTTAAATCTCTGGATATAATTTTGTTTAATTACAATTGGTGGATGCGCCGAGCTATTATTTATTTATCATATAAATATAAAAAAAATTTTTTATTTTGTTGAGCTTTGTATCTTAGGATAATTAAGTCAGAAGTTTCTTAAAAGTAATAACGGACGTTTTTTTTTTAATTTGACATTGAAGCTTGTCATAAATGTTTAACTTTTAATTGTGAACATACCTTTACCATCAAATCGAAGTGACATTTATTAATTTAACATCTGAACCTAACCTCACTTTTAATATAATGAATCGATAGTTTAACACGTTAATGAGATTCAATTAAAAGCACTTGTAGTGTTATAACAAACGAAAAAATATACTTGCTGAAAGTACCCGTTCATGAGACATTTTGTAATTATTTTGATATTTGAAGTCAAAATATTGTAAAAATTTTGACAAATGGTTTTAAACATTATGGTCTGCTTACACAAACTCATAGGCATAGCCAACTATGACGCCAACTTAAAAAAAAACACTGGTTATATTTGCTAAATAATTTAATGACTGTTTTAGTCGCACTTTAATTTTTTTTCTTCAAACGTCAGTAAAGTGGACCATTACATTTCTGAACTGATAATGCATAGTTGCCATTTTATTGCCATGGCAGAACAATACTTTATCTGCCGTTCGTCAGCGAACACTAAAGAGCCCCTGACACATAAAGCGCCACCATAGTCAATAAATTCATTTTTTCAAATATTTTCTTATTTAGATATTTCAGTTACAATTAAAGTTAAAGGAACAAATCGTTGTCGTCGTCTGTGTCTATAACTTGCTGTCTTGGACATGCTTCTACCAGAGCTAGTTTCCGACAAAACAGCAAATATTTTTATAGTTATTTCTTATTTGTTTAAGAGGAAGTCTTCTATATACCCTTCAGCTACACTATTAGATTTCAACCCTTCAATTCAAAAAGATGCTGCACCGCGTCTCTTCGTATAGAGCCATAATTTGTAACTCTAAAAAACTTTTTTTAGTAACATTTTGTAACAAAATGGAACTTCAAGTGAAGTCCCATGCTGCTTGAAGAATTGAAACCAATAGACTGGATATTGTTATATGTATTATTTAAAAGAACTAAAATGACATATTTCAAAAATATTGATTGCTATTCTAATTTTTAGTAGAATTATTAATAATTTAATACAAACATTAATAAAAATTTGCTGTTTTTGGTAGTCCGTTTAGGGACTTTTGGAATTTAAAAATAGTACAAATTTTAGCTCGATTTATTTCAAATATGAGTATTAAACATATCTCATACAGTAAAAATCTCAAAATTAATTAGAAATTTAAATAATTGTTTTTCTTTAATTAAATATACTTTAGAAGAAGAAATCAATAACAAATTATCTTTTTTTAAATGTGAACGTAATTAAAAAAGCAACAGGCGATTTAGAATTTGATATATTTAGAAAATAAAAAAGCACTCTAAGATATATACGTAATCACTCAAATTAGCGTTTTCAACATAAAATATCAAACTTAAATTTTTTAGTAAATAGATTATTTATTTTTCCTTTAAGTCAAAAAAAATTAATAAAGAAAAAGCTTTTATTAAAACAGTTTTTTTATATTAATGAATACCTTTAATATAGTAATATTAAATAAAATTGTAAATAAACAAAAATTCAAAGCAATAATATCAAAAACTGCACAACTTTGCAAACAAATAAACAAGAATTAAAATAATCCTCTTGAACCTAAGATAACCAACGGACTTGATATTGTATTTAAACATTTAGGATTTAGAGCGGTTTATCAGTAAAGATCAAAATTAAAAGATGTGTTAGAAAGTCCAAAAAACAAAACACTATTTCTAGAAGAATCTAGAATGTATCCCATAGAATGTTATTAATAACTGTGACAAATGTTATATAAAAGACAAACGCAAAGAGCACTTAGCTTACTTAAAATACGGCAGATTAGACAAATCGAGTATAGCAGAGCTTGCCTTTGATAAAAATCATTATTTTAAAATAAATAACTATAGACATCTGAATGCTGCTGAACTCATTGAAATGTATAAAAATAAGACAAATGCTCTTTACAAAGACAACGATCTTCTTTACAGCTCTTTAGTCAAATTATTGAGAAATACCCACAGATTTCATAAATTTAAGCAAATAATAATCAAGTATTATTCATCTGCTAATGGTAGTCAAAAACGCTTTTATAAAAGAAAATATAAATCTTTTTGGCAAATGGTAAAATTGTGTGAATAGTGTATTATGCTAAAGATGTCAAACCAATCAATTGAGTATTAAACATAAAATATTTTCAAATGTTTGGAGTGTATTTTTCACAGTTATGTATACAAATAAAAACTCTGCTACTATCGTAAGCAACAATAAAAAAGAATAGACAATTAAAGATAATTTGTTGTTTTAATGTCAGTACAAGATTTGGCATAAAAGTCTTATCAATAAGATTATCTTATAGAAATTTGTGAACTCAAATTACAAAACAGTCGAATACGGATTTATGTACTAAAAACATGGCAAACTTATACTCTAAAAGTAATGCTGCGTAAATGATCGCTACTTTCGACAAATAACCCTAGTGTAAAAAGTCCTGACTAGTAATATCAGAAGATTTTGCAGGCCAAGAAAGGGTACCATTTCTAGAAATCAGAATATTGGAAAATGCCTCCTGTAAAATGTTCGCAGTTTGGCCGGTTGCGCCGTTTTGCTGGAACCAATACTCTTCCACCTCTTCTTGAATCCGTGGCAAGAAGAAATTTTGCAGCATTTCTGCGTGTAACTGTGACTGTTTGACTATTTTGTCAAAAAAATACGAGATAGGCTCTGTTTGATACCAAATCAACGCAAGCGCAGCAAAAATTGATTTCAGTTTAACGCAGAAAAGTTTATAACGTTTAATTTTTAGCAGCTATGACATTACGAACTAAAATTTGTCAAGTCTTCTCTTTCATGTCAAAAAATTGCACAAAGAATTTCTTCATAGGTTATTTTTCAATTAAAGAAATAAATTATTTTTGCCGGATTTTGTATAATAAAAGTGGATTTCTGATTATTTTTGTCGCTGGTTGTTGTCTTTTGAACTGCATAAAAGCGAAATGGTAAAACGTGAAGCTTTTTGACAAATATATTATTAGAGAGAAAATTAATTGTTATTTGTCCCTTTGTAATTAGCGCATCAACCCAAATCTGAGCAAGACATTAACCTAAAAATAGATATTTTAAAAACTAAGTTGACATAAAAAAAATAAGAACGAAATAATATATTAACTAACAGTTCAGTCGAGTTAGACATTGGAATAAAAAAAATTAAGGGTCCCGATTTTTTTTTTTGGTGGTTAAAGTTTAAACCTCAATTTTCGGAACAATCCCGCCGCCATCTTGATTTAAACTTCATTTTTTTTGTTTTTCTAAAATAACTCGTTAATTTACAACCATAGAGCTAAAATAAAAGTATTCAAAGTTGTTGGAAATTTAATTTTCTACAAGTTTGGTTATTATTATTTTGACGCTAGGATCAATATTTGCAGAATACTTATCATGTTTATAATACATTTTTTTGTCAATAAACTAGTTATAATACAAATTAAAAATTTGGAAAGAAATGACTTTAATATGATTAATTATTATTTTATTTATTTATTATGTTATTCAAATTGCTTAAATAATTATAAAAATAAACTATTATTTAATTATTTCAAAATGTTTTTTAAATTTTTTGCAATTTTTAACCGACTTTAAAAAAAGTTCTTTCTATGACAAAAGTCCTTTCCGCGGTTACAACAATGAATTATTTTAAAAATATTTTACCTTTGTTGTTCTAGATTAATAAATAGAAAAAATATCGTGGAAAACAATGTCGACTGTTGTCTAAAAAATCATGAAAAATAGACCCAACAAAGAGACCCACATCGAAAAATAGCCTCAAAAAAAAGTTTATATTTTCTTTTAAGTCGAAGGGTTTTATAGAAAATAGTGATGAAGATAATGTTCTAAAAGCTTAAAAGTAATAGTTTAAATTAAAGTTTTTTTATTATTCACACAGTTTTACCACTTGCCAAAGAGTTTGTTCAATAGATCTCAAAATCAGAAAATGACTAAAACTGTGTAAATAGTTCATTGTGCCAAAGATTTCAAACCAATCAATTAATTAAATTTTTGTATTTAATTTATTTTTATTTTTTAGTACAATTTTTATATTATTGTTATTATCTTTATTTTGTAATAAAAAAAAATTACATTGTTATTAATCTTTCTTCCTACTAAAAACATTCAACTTAAACATTTTTTTAATTATTTTTAAAAACGTTTAAAAATTTTTAAATTAAAAATTATTGAAAATAATTCAAATTTTATGTTGAAAATGTTTTAAACCATTTCAAAACATTTAAATTATCTTTTTAAGTATTTTCAGAAATTTATTTTTACTTTTAGTAATTTTAAAACGTATTATTAAGTTTTAAAATTAATTCTAAAGAGTTCAATTAAAATTTTTAAAAATTATTAAAAAATTCTGAAAAATTTTTTGAAAATTCTAAAAAATTTGTAACGTTGTTTAAAAAATTAAAAAAAACCTTAAAAAATATTTTAAAAAGGGTAAAACCATTTACATTATTATTAATTTTTCTTTCCAATAAAAATGTTTAACTAAACAATTTTTTCTAATTATTATTTTGGGTTTTGAAAGTGATTCAAAATTTTTAAAATATTATTATTATTGTTCAAAATGACTTTTAAAGTTGTTACAAGCTTTGTTTTTTTAACTTTTTCAAAATTTTTATAATTTTTGAACTTCTGACAAATATAAAACATTTTTTTTATAATTTTTATGATTAAAAAATTTAAAAAAAGATTGAAACAGCTAAGTTTAAAACCAATTAAAAAATATAAAAATTATACAATTTATATCTTATTAGGTATGTTAAAAACTCTCTTTTCTAACCGACTTAAAAAAAAAGAAAGCGGTTATCAATTCAACTGTATTTTTTTAAGCAGTTTTTATTTTACCGCAAAACTTTTTTCTGGGATTTTAATGATTGTGACAATATTGATTTTAAAACATATAATGGTAATCGGATCCAGTAAAAATCAAAAAATAAAAAAAAATTGTCCCAAAAAAATAAAATAAAAAAAATGCACCAATAAGTATAAAATAATTCCGTAGACTTGTATGCTTGAAAAACAATCAAATTATTTGGATAATATAATGTACAATTTTTGTTATTTTTGGGGTCGGTGTCAGTCAAGGTAAGATAAGCGCTCGCGTGTGCTCGTCTGTGCGTCGCGTGTAGTTAGTTTAAACATTGCGCAGGCTAATATTAAGATTAGTATATCATAATATATACAACCTTATACAAACCTACGTTGACTGACACCGACTCCAAAAATAACAATAATTGTACATTATAGTATCTATTATATAATTAAAATAATTTGATTATTTTATACTTTTAAAAGCATACAAGTCTACGCAATTATTTTATACTTTTTAATGGATTTTTTTATTTTTGAAAGTTGTTTTTTTTGCGTGTTAAAAATGGATGTCAAAAAAAGCATTAATCAGAATAACTCAAAAACTACTGGTCAGATTTTGATCAAATTTGAATGAGACTAAACTAAAAGCACCAGCTTTCAAATAAAAAAAAAATTTACCAAAACAAAAAAATTACACTTTAAATCAAGATGGCGCCGACTGCAGCGGCCTAATTGTTCCGAAAACCAAAATATAAACTTCTAACCTTCTCCCCCAACGTTTAAAAAAATGGCAGCTTCTATTTTTTTTCTATTTAAGGCTATTTTTATGTCTATCTTGACTGGACTATATATAATATGTTGACTAGACTTGTCCTAACGACAATTATTTAAAAAAATTGAAAAGATTGTTGTGTCACTTTAAATTATATGATTGAAAAATGAGAAATAAAGTTTTTCCAATTTTGAGTTTTCTTATGTGTAGCGCTATCTAGCGTGTAGATAAGAAAGTAAATGAAAAATCTGCTTTTGGAGCAGTTTTTCTTTATGAAAAAGCGAGACAATTCATATATATGCAACAAACTGTGCATTATATTGTAAAAACTGTTACCATTTCATTTAAATTTGGTGAACCCCCTATTCAAATTTTGGCACCAAAATGGCGTATCGGTCAAGTTCGCTAATTTAAACCGTTTTTCTTGGACTAAACTGACCCAAGATGATACAAAATGGAATATGGTATGAAATCCATAGAAAAAACCTGTCCATCCCACACACTTCGGACATAAAATGACTACTGTATAATAAGTGAGGACGAAAAGAGTGAAGTGAAAGTGTTGAGAGACGTGAGCCTGGCCAAACGAGCGAAGGCCTTGTTGCGATGTCCTAGTGCTTTGCGTACGGCGCCACTCTTCAAATCGTCAACTATTTCCGTGCCAAAAGCGTCCAAAAAACTTTTTTTTCGCATTAAAAGTGTCTCAAAAGTGTTTTTTCGATCATTTTCCGTCATTTTCCAGCAAAATTGGACGTTATGTATATTACTCAAAGAGTGTTTTGAAAATTTGATTGGCATGTGGTTGGTGGCTGTAGTGAAGTGATGTAAGTATATTATTCACGTGTTTTGCATTTTTTTAGATGATTTTTATATTATAGACAGGTTCACATAGGTTTTTCAAAGAAGAAATGCTGATGTTCAGTTTTTGTGATAACTTTGCGGTGTTTTATTACATTTATTCCCAACATTCTTTCACATTTTACTTATTTTAGTAAAAATATTAATGTTCAATTCATCCAGAATATAATCAAAACTTTTTCATGGTTTCTAATTTTTTCTTAAGTTCATTGGAATTTATAGTTGGAATATCACAATATCGTGATATATCAAAACCACCTGCTGTTAATAGATTGCTTTTCTCACAATATGATCTTTTAAGTACATAAGTAGTACTCCATGTACCTATTTCTTCTAAGTAGAATAGAAAAAAAAATTAAAAATTGTTACAAGTCAACATTGTCCTTGACATTATTATCTACATCACCCTAAAAATGCAAATTGTTGTTAAATATTTACTTAATTAGAATTAATGACGACAGTAGTTGTAATTAAACAATTATGTCCATTAATAGCAACATTCTGAGTGACGAAAAACTTCGCGTAGATGTGCGCTATTAATGCATATATAACAAAATAATTGCATAGACTTGTATGCTTAAACAACAATCTGTATACTATAATGTACAATTATTGTTATTTTTGGAGTCGGTGTCAGACAAAGAAGGATGAGCGCTCGGATCAGCGTGCGGTTAGGTTAAATATTGTGTATGCTAATATTATGATCAGTATGTTTATATATATATATATACTAATCATAATTCTCTCTTTAATAATATATTTGTCAAGAAGCTTCACGTTTCACAATTTCACTGATAAGCGGCTTAAAAAACAACAGCCAAAGAAAAAAATACAGTTGAATTGATAACCTCCTTCTGGAGTCGGTTAAAAATTGCGAAAAATAAAAAAAACATTTTAAAACAATTAAATAATAGTTTATTTTTATAATTATTCAAGCAATTATTCAAGTCAAAATTAAATTTTGACACGCAAAAAAAAACAACTTCAATAAAAATGCACTAAAAAGTATAAAATAATTGCGTAGACTTGTATGCTTACAAAATAATCAAATTATTTAGATACTACAATGTACAATTATTGTTATTTTTGAAGTCGGTGTCAGTCAACGTAGGTTTGTATAAGGTTGTATATATTATTATATACTAATCTTAATATTAGCATGCGCAATATTTAAACTAACTACACGCGGCGCACAGACCAGCACACGCGGGCGCTCATCTTACCTTGACTGACACCGACCCCAAAAATAACAATAATTGTACATTATATTATCCAAATAATTTGATTGTTTTTTAAGCATACAAGCCTACGGAATTATTTGATACTTATTGGTGCCTTTTTTTAATTTTATTTTTTTTGGGACAATTTTTTTTTTATTTTTTTATTTTTACTGGATCCGATTACCACTATATGTTTCAAAATCAATATTGTCACAATCACTAAAATCTGTTCTCTCAGAAAAAAGTTCTGCGGTAAAATAAAAACTGCTTAAAAAAAATACAGTTGAATTTATAACCGCTTTCTTTTTTTTTAAGTCGGTTAAAAAAGAGAGTTTTTAACATACCTAATAAGATATAAATTGTATAATTTTTATATTTTTCAATTGGTTTTAAACTTAGCTGTTTCAATCTTTTTTTAAATTTTTTAATCATAAAAATTAAAAGAAAAAAATTTAATATTTGTCAGAAGTTCAAAAATTATAAAAATTTCGAAAAAGTTAAAAAAACAAAGCTTGTAACAACTTTAAAAGTCATTTTGAACAATAATAATAATATTTTAAAAATTTTGAATCACTTTCAAAACCCAAAAAAATAATTAGAAAAAATTGTTTAGTTAAACATTTTTATTGAAAGGAAAAATTAATAATAATGTAAATTGTTTTAATCTTTCTACAATATTTTTTAAAGTCTTTTTTTAATTTTTTAAATAACTTTAAGAATTTTTTAGAATTTTCAAACCATTTTTTAATAATTTTTCAAAAATTTAATTGAACTCTTTCTGATTAATTTTAAAACTTATCAATACGTTTTAAAATTACTAAAAGTCAAAATAAATTACTGAAAATACTTAAAAAGATTATTTAAATGTTTTGAAACGGTTTAAAACATTTTCAACATAAAATTTGAATTATTTTCAATAATTTTTAATTTGAAAATTTTTTAAACGTTTTTAAAAATAATTAAAAAAATGTTTAAGTTGAATGTTTTTAGTAGGAAGAAAGATTAATAACAATGTAAATTTTTTTTATTACAAAATAAAGATAATAACAATAATATAAAAATTGTACTAAAAAATAAAAATAAATTAAATACAAAAATTTAATCAATTGATTGGTTTGAAATCTTTGGCACAATAAACTATTCACACAGTTTTAGTCATTTTCTGATTTTGAGATCTATTGAACAAACTCTTTGGCAAGTGGTAAAACTGTGTGAATAATAAAAAAACTTTAATTTAAACTATTACTTTTAAGCTTTTAGAACATTATCTTTATCACTATTTTCTATAAAACCCTTCGACTTTAAAGAAAGTATAAACTTTTTTTTGGGGCTATTTTTCGATGTGGGTCTCTTTGTTGGGTCTATTTTTCATGATTTTTTAGACAACAATCGATATTGTTCTCCTTGATATTTTTTCTATTTATTAGTCTAGAACAACAAAGGTAACATATATTTGAAATATTTCATTGTTGTAACCGCGGAAAGGACTTTTGTCATAGAAAGGACTTTTTTTGAAGTCGGTTAAAAATTGCAAAAAATTAAAAAAACATTTTGAAATAATTAAATAATAGTTTATTTTTATAATTATTTAAGCAATTTGAATGAAATAATAAATAAATAAAATAATAAGTAATCATATTGAAGTCATTTTTTTCCAAATTTTTAATTTGTATTATAAGTAGTTTATTGACAAAAAATTGTATTATAAACATGATAAGTATTCTGCAAATATTGATCCTAGCGTCAAAATAATAATAACCAAACTTGTAGCAAATTAAATTTCCAACAACTTTGAATACTCTTATTCTAGCTCTAAAGTTGTAAATTATCGAGTTATTTTAGAAAAACAAAAAAACTGAACTTTAAACCAAGATGGCGGCGGGATTGTTCCGAAAATTGAGATTTAAACTTTAACCACCAAAAAAAAAATCGGGGCTCTTAATTTTTTTTATTTTAATATCTCACTCGTCTGAACTGTTAGTTAACATTTTATTTCGGACCTATTTTTTTTTAATGTCAACTTAGTTTTTGAAATATCTATTCTTAGGTTAATGTCTTGCTCAGATTTTGGTTGATGCGCTAATTAAAAAGGGTCAAATAACAATTAATTCTCTCTCTAATAATATATTTGTCAAAAAGCTTCACGTTTCACCATTTCGCTTTTATGCAGTTCAAAAGACAACAACCAGCGACAGAAATAATCAAAAATCTACTTTTATTATACAAAATCCGGCAAAAATAATTCATTTCTTTAATTGAAAAATAACCTATGAAGAAATTCTTTGTGCAATTTTTTGACATGAAAGAGAAGACTTGACGAATTTTAGATCGTAATGTCATAGCTGCAAAAAATTAAACGTTATAAACTTTTCTGCGTTAAACTGAAATCAATTTCTGCTGCGCTTGCGTTGATTTGGTATCAAACAGAGCCTATCTTGCATTTTTTTGACAAAATAGTCAAACAGTTACAGTTACACGCAGAAATGTTGCAAAATTTCTTGTATTGATGAGTATTGGTTTCAGCAAAACGGCGCAACCGGCCAAACTGCGAACATTTTACAGGAGGCATTTCCCAATAGGTTGATTTCTAGAAATGGTACCCTTTCTTGGCCTGCGAAATCTCTTGATATTACTAGTCCGGACTTCTTACCCTAGGGTTATTTGTCGAAAGTAGCGGTCATTTACGCAGCATTACTTTTAGAGTATCAGTTTGCCATGTTTTTAGTACATAAATCCGTATTCGACTGTTTTGTAATTTGAGTTCACAAATTTATATAAGATAATCTTATTGATAAGTCTTTTATGCCAAATCTTGTACTGACATTGAAACAACAAATTATCTTTAATTGTCTATTCTTTTTTATTGTTGCTTACGATAGTAGCAGAGTTTTTATTTGTATACATAACTGTGAAAAATACACTCCAAACATTTGAAAATATTTTATGTTTAATACTCAATTGATTGGTTTGACATCTTTCGCATAATAAACTATTCACACAATTTTACCATTTGCCAAAAAGATTTATATTTTCTTTTATAAAAGCGTTTTTGATTACCCTTGGCAGATGAATAAAACTTGAACATTATTTGCTTAAATTTATGAAATCTGTGGGTGTTTCTTAATAATTTGACTAAAGAGCTGTAAAGAAGATCGTTGTCTTTGTTAAGAGCATTTGTCTTATTTTTATAAATTTCAATGAGTTCAGCAGCATTCAGATGTCTATAGTTATTTATTTTAAAATAATGTTTTTTATTAAAGGCATGCTCTGCTATACTAGATTTGTCTAATCTGCCGTATTTTAAGTGAGCTAAGTGCTCTTTACATTTGTCACAGTTATTAATAACATTCTATGGGATAAATTCTAGATTCTTCTAGAAATAGTGTTTTGTTTTTTGGACTTTCTAACACATCTTTTAATTTTGATCTTAACTGATAAACCGCTCTATATCCTAAATGTTTAAATACAATATCAAATCCGTTGGTTATCTTAGGTTTAAAGGAATTATTTTAATTCTTGTTTATTTGTTTGCAAAGTTGTGCAGTTTTTGTTATTATTGCTTTAAATTTTTGTTTATTTACCATTTTATTTACTATTTCTTTATTATAAGTATTCTGTAATAATAAAAATTTTTTTGATAAAAGCTTTTTCTTTATTAATTTTGGTTTGACTTAAAGGAAAAATAAATAATCTATTTACTAAAAAATATAAAGTTGCTATTTTATGTCGAAAACAATAATTTGAGTGATTACATATATATATTAAAGTGCTTGTTTATTTTCTAAATATATCAAATTCTAAATCGCCTGTTGCTTTTCTAATTACGTTTACATTTAAAAAAAGATAATTTGTTATTGATTTCCTCTTCAAAAGTAAATTTAATTGAAGAAAAACAATTATTTAAATTTCTAATTAATTTTGAGATTTTTTTTGAATGAGATATGTTTAATACTCATTTTTGAAATAAATAGAGCTAAAATTTGTATAATTTTTAAATTCCAAAAATCTCTAAATGGACTACCAAAAGCAGCAAATATTTATTAATAAATTGTTAATAATTATTAATCATTTATTAATAATTATTAATAATTTATTAATATGGAATAATATGAAATAGTAAAAATATGGAATAGTAATATCTTTGCAAATATGCCTTTTTTGTTTTTTTAATTAACACTTTAATTTAATAACAATTTTAATTTAATTTGTAATTACTATTTTTTATAAAATTGTGTGAATTAAAATATGGTTTCACATTTTGGTGTTAAATTTGAATGAATTATTTTTGCAATCGCCTCATGTTTTTTTAATGTTTCTATTAACTAACACTGAACGAGAAAATAAAATGTGTTCAACTGTTTTTTCAACTGTTTTTATTACTTCAGCCAGAGTTGTTTTGTGAACAGTCGTTATTAAACAACGTTGTTAATTAACGATTCGGCGTAGACCGTGTTCATAAGGATTCTAGCCTTTACAATCGTGTAACAGTTTTTGAAACTAAATAAAATAACTATTTTGTATAATTTGTTTCTATCGTTAAAATAATCTCTTTCAAATTATTTCAAATTTTTAAAACATTCTACCTTCTTTTAACAAATTCTTGGTTAAATGACAAAATTACTCTAATTAATCAACAAAAAAATATAATAATTAAATTATTTCAAGTTTTATTATTTATAATTATTATAAAAGAAGCAATTTTTTGTCAAATTGATAAAATTAAACAATTTACTCACCTATCTCTATTTACATTTTTTTGTCTCTTATTTTATTATGTGTATATGTATGTTTATATATATATAAACGATATATGTAGATATATATATATATACCGTATGTTTAAATATGTATATATATATAAACAATGTTTATATGTCATTTTTATATTTTGTCATAGTGTAATCCAAAATGTCCCCAGATTTAATTTGATTTATATGTATCATCTTATTCTAAATTTAATTAATTTAATTTTTAATTGAATTATGCGCCAAGTTGAAATTTTAATTTGCTGAAGAGGTAATTAGCTTTTTGATAAACATCACAGAAATATATTTTGTTATACCTCCTATAACAAAGTATGAACAGGCTGAAGCTGTCTGTCGCAAGGTGAAAAATTTATTTATGATATACATCTATATATTATACAAAATATAAAACAGGTAGCTTCTTTTAGCGCCACCCTGTTTTTAATTTAGAGGTATAACAAAGTATAAACAGGTAGCGCTAAAAGAACTGTCTGTTTTTTGTTTTGTATATCTATATATACTAATCATAATATATACAACTTTATTCAAACCTACCTTGACTGACACCGACTTCAAAAATAACCATAATAGTTCATTATAGTATTCAAATAATTTGTTTGTTTGTTAAGCATATAAGTCAATTATTTTATACTTTTTGGTGAATTTTTTTGTTTTTTGAAGCTGTTTTTTTGTTATGATTTCTTTTTTATTTCTGATTTTTATTGGATTCGATCACTATTATAGGTTCCAATATGAGTGGATGAGAAGCGCCGTTAGAATGAGACAAACAAAGATTAAACCCATAAAACAATATAATTAATAATGCTCAAATTGTTTAAATTAATTAGAAACAAATTTTCTATTATTTAATTATATTGGAATATTCTTTTTTTAAATTTTTTACAAATTTTTAATTATCAATTGTAAATGTCAAAAATATATATGTTAAAAAAAGCATTAATAAGAATAACTTAAAAACTACTGATCAGATCTTGATCAAATTTAATAGGGAACCAAAATATATAAAGCACCAGCTTCCAAATAGAAAAAAATTTATCAAAATTGGTTTTTTAAAAAAAAGTTATGAGGTAATAGACATGAAAAAAGAAATACAGTTGAGTTGAGAACCTCCTTCTTTTTTTTTGAACTCGGTTAAAAAAGAGAGCTTTCAACACACTTAATAAAATATAAATTATATAATGTTTATATTTTCTAATTTGTTTTCAAATCAGCTGTTTCAATCTTTTTTAAATTTTTATGGTTTTGATTTTCTTACTATTTTTTTTCTGGATTTCTTCTTGTAGTCATTCCTCTCAAAGCTATATTATATTTAATATGTGCAGATATTTTCAAAAATATTTATTTTTCTTTGAAATTCTTGTTTTTCTTTTTTTTAATTATTTCTTTTACAGTTTTTTTATGATTTTTGTTCTGAAAACGAATTAATCGCTTTCTTCCTACTATACTTTTTTGAATTATGTTTTGTTTTTTTTACTCAACTTACTTTATTTTTTATTATTGTTTGCATAGGTCAGTTGTATTAAGTCTTTTTTTCTCCTTCTTTTTCTTGTCTTCTCTTTTCCTCTCTTCTCTCTTCTTCTATTCTTTTTCTTGTTCTCATGCTTCTCAAAGCCTTATTACATTGAATATGTGCAGATATTTTGAAAAATATTTATCTTTTTTTTGAATTTTATATTTTTCTTTTTTTTATTTTTTTTTCAAGTTTTTCTTATGATTTTTGTCTTGAAAAGGAATTAGTCGTCTTCTCTCCACGTTACTTTTTTGATTTATTTTTGGTTTTTTTTGCATAACTTACTTTTTTTTCTGTTGTTTGCATAATATATGTTATATAAAGCTTCTTTTTCTCCCGTTATCATGCTTCCCAAAGCTTTATTACATTAAATGTTTGCAAGTCTTTTAAAAAGTATGTTTTTTATACTTCTAATTTTTTAAAATACTATTTAAATTTTTTGTTTTTTTTAATTAAATTCTATAGTTTTTTTCCATCTTTGTCTTGAAAAGGAATTATTTGTCTTCTTCCTACTCTAGTTCTTTGACTTATTTTTCAATTTCTTTTTACTTAACTTACTTTATTACCTACCCTTTTTTCTGTAGTTAGCCTTATTACATTGAATATGTGCAAATATTTCAAAAAATATTTATTTTTTTTATGTTTTTCTTTTCTTTAATTTTTTTTTTTTAAGTTTTTTATGATCTTTTTCTTAAAAGGGAATTATTTGTCTCTTTCCTACTTTACTTTTTTGAAGTATATTTTATTTTTTTACTGGATTTACTTTATCTTTTTCTACTGTTTGCACAGGTCTGTTATATTAAGCCTCTTTTTCTCCCTCTTTCTCCTCTCTTCTCTCTTTTCCTATTCTTTCTGCTGTTGTGATGCTTTTCGAAGCCTTATGACATTGGGTATTTTGAAAAATATTTATTTATCTTTGTTTTATACCTCTCATTTTATAAGATGTTTTTCAAATTTTTTGTATTTTTTTCAATTGAAATTTTATAATTTTTGTCTTGAAAAGGAATTAGTCGTCTTCAACCAATTTTACTTTTTTGACTTATGTTTGGTTTTTTTTATTTTGCTTACTTTATTTTTTTCTATTGTTTACATATGTATGTTATATTAAGCCTCTTTTTTTCTTTTTTCTATAACAATGTAGATTTTTTTCATTACAAAATAAGGATAATAACAACAATGTAAAAATTGTACTAAAAAATAAAAATAAATTACAAGAATTTAATTAATTGCTTGGTTCACACACTTTTAATCATTTTCTGATGATGCCCATTTGGTGGTCGAGATCTATTAAACAAACTTTTTGCAAGTGGTAAAACTGTGTCAATAATAAAGAACTATTATTTTTAAGGTTTTAGAACATAATCTTCATCATTATTTTCCATAAAACCCTTCAACTTTAAAAAAATATTCTGAACATTTTTTTTGATGTTGGTCTTTGTTGGGTCTATTACTTCATGATTTTTTAGACAACAATTGACACTGCTCTCTTTGATAATTTTTACATTTATTAGTCTAGAACAACTAAGGTAAAATATATTTAAAAGAATTCATTGTTCTAACCGCAGAAAGGACTTATTTCATGGAAAAATTTGTCAGTTGCCTCGTAGTGTCCTATTTTTTAATGAAAAATTACTGTTTTCGTCTAATTAGTAAATTAGATAAAATGTAATTAAATGACAGTACCTGCCAATTAATTAAGAAAATTATCGGTATAATTTAGCGAAAAATTAAAATGAATTATTTAATTAATGTCCAATTGTTTATGACATGCTATTAAAAGATCTTTTCTTCGTTTAATCCAGTAAATTGTAAATGACAGATATTGTCACTCCGGACAATTAACAATAATTACGCCTACAAAAATAATAAAAAACCAAATAATAATAAAATTCATGCCTCAAGCGCCTAATAAAACAACAATTTCATTACTTTTATTTCTTGTCTGTCTGTGTTAAACGGTCACTCAACGTTTGACCGACCGTTTTCAGGCGCCGAAATTGGGAATAATTAATTTCGTAGAAAAAACCTTTTGCCATTGGAATTAATTGGCTTTAAAATTATTCATTCAAATTATAATAACTTCAGACACATTTTTTAGGCAGTTTTTGTGTGGCTGAGAAACAAATTTTAATAAAAAGTTTGCTTTTTGTATATACAGTATGTCCCCGGATTTAGTTTACAACCGGAAGAAAACTCTATTTTTATTAATTTTTTAAAAAAATTACAAAAAATCATATTTTGCTTAATTCAAAATGGAAAAATCGGATATCAAAATATTATCAGGCTGTGATCTCAAAATAAAAAAAAACTAAAGAAAATGTAACCAAATATTTTTTTTATTTTTAACTAAAAATTACAAAGAAGCTTAATTCGATTAACCTAGCACATAATTCAGTTACAACTCTTTATAACTTCTACGAATTTCTTCATTTGTTAAGAATGCAACATTTCTTATCCGGTTTTTTAATACTTAGAGATTGTTGAGTAAGTCTTTTTTTTAAACAATTGGTTTCAAACGTTCTCACATCAAAAAATCTAAAATTGTGAAATCAGGGCTTTTTGGCGGCCATAAAACTGGACCACTTATGCCAATCTAATTATCTCTAAATTTACGATTTAGTCAGTTACGAACCATACGAACAAAATGCGCTAGACAACCGAATAAATATATTTAATTATTTATTTATTTTAAATTTAAACTAAACGATTGTTTTAATTATTAAATTTTTATAATTCAATTATTAAATAATTATATCACAACTTAATACAAATTATACAAGGTGATTTTTTTCTCAAAATATATATTATGTATTTGATTTTCTCCAAATAAACTAAAAATATTCATAGCATTGAAAACTATTATTAAATAATTCAATAAGCCAATATAAAAATTAAATAAAGACTAAAAAATAATTAAAAATGAATAAAAAATTGATAAAAAAATTCAAAACTTGGCTAATTTTATGTAAGCGCTTACATTTTAACACTTTTTTTCTCTGTGGTAATTTGAAAATTGTAAATTAAAGTCCTAAACTTTCAAGTGTAGGACTATGAAAACCTTCCAATTTATTTGTAGGATGCTGTAGCCAATAAATTATGCAAATATTTACCAATCTACAGTAAAAGAAAATTATTTGTGTATTAATTATTTTTACAACCGAATTAATAATACCCAAAATAAATCTAAGCTGTTTATATATAATAACAAATAAGTGAGAGAAATGAAAACAAAAAAGAAAGAGTATGAATAAGAAGTTAGATATGGAAACAAAAAAAAAAAAGAAATAAGTTTTAGAGAAGCTATAATCATAGGAAAAAATCGAATAAAATACAATTCATTCTACAATAAATTAGATGAATTGAACTAAAATAAATAGAATCAAACTAAGATAAACCAAAATAAATTAAAATAAACTGAAATGAACTAAATTGAACTAAATTAATCTGAACAGACAAAAAGAAATTGGAAATTAAACAGAATAAACTAAAATAAATTGAAATAAACTAAGCTAAATTAAAATGAACTAAAATACACTAAAATGAACTGAATTGAACTAAGATAAACTGAATGAATCTAAAATAAACTATGATAAATTAAAATGAACTGAAACAAACTAAATTAAACTAAAATAAATTTAAAAAACTAAAATGAGTAATGGACTAAAATAAACTAAAATTAATTAAAATAATCTTAAAAAAAGTAAAATCAATTTAAATAAACTAGAACAAACTAAAATAGACTGAATTGAACTAAATCAGACTGAATTAAAATAGAAACAGCTAAATTAAACTAAAATAAATTGAAATGTACTAGTATAAACTGAAATAAACTAAAATAAACTGAATAAAAAGCAATTAAACTAAAATAAATTAAAATAAACTTAAAAAAACTAAAAGAAATTTGAATAAACTGAGATAGTCTAAAATAAACTGAAATCAACTAAAATAGACTGAAGTGAACTAAGATAAACTGAATTAAAATAGAATAAACTGAATTACACTGAAATAAACTATAATAAATTAAAATAATCTAATAAAATAAACTAAAGTAAACCAAAATAAATTGAAATAAACTAGAATAAACTGAAATAAACTACAATAAACTGATTTGAATCAAAATAAACTAAAATAAATTAAAATGATCTAAAATAAACTAAAATAAATTGAAATGAGCTAGAATAAACTAAAGTAGACTAGAATGACCTGACTTGAATTAAAATAAACTTTAAAAAAACTAAAATATATTTAAATAAACTAGAATTAACTGAAATAAACTAAAATAGACTGAATTTAATATTAAAATAAACTAAACTAAACTGAAATGCACTATAATAAATTAAAATGAACTGAAGCAAACTAAATTGAACTAAAATATATTGAAATAAACTAGAATCAACTGAAATAAACTAAATTAAACTAAAATAAATTGAAATAAACTACAATAAATTTCGGTTTATTCTAGCTTAATTTAATTTATTAAAATAGATTAAAATGAACTGAATTAAAATAAAATAAACTAAAATAAATTGAATAAAACTAAAATAAATTAAAGTAAATTAGAATAAATTAAAATGCGCTAGAATAAACTTAAGTAGACTAGAATAAACTGACTTACTAAGATGAATTAAAATAAACTAAAATTAACTGAAATGAACTGAAATAAACTGAAATAATGTGAAATAAACTAAAATAAACTGAAATAAACTGAAATAAACTGAAATAAACTGAAATAAACTGAAATAAACTGAAATAAACTGAAATAAACTAAAATAAACTGAAATAAACTGAAATAAACTGAAATAGACTGAAATAAACTAAAATAAACTAAAATAAACTGAAATAAACTGAAATAAACTAAAATAACTTAAAAAAAATTAAAACAAACAAAAATAAATTGAAAATTAACTAGAATAAACTGAAATAAACAAAAATAAACTGAATTGAACTAAAATAAGTCAAACTAAAATTAAATAAACTGAATTAAACGAAAATAAATTTATCCAAAAAAATGAATTAAACTAAAATAAACTTAAATAAACTAAAATAAATTAAAATTAATTAAAATAGTCTTTAAAAAAATTAAAATAAATTTAAATAAACTAGAATTAACTGAAATAAACTAAAATAGACTAAATTGAATATTAAAATAAACTGAACTAAACTAAAATGCACTATAATAAATTAAAATGAACTGAAGCAAACTAAATTAAACTAAAATAAATTGAAATAAACTACAATAAACTTCTGTTTATTCTAGTTTAATTTAATTTATTAAAATAAATTAAAATGAACTGAATTAAAATAAAATAAACTAAAATAAATTGAAATAAACTAAAATAAATTAAAATAAACTAGAATAAATTAAAATGAGCTAGAATAAACTGAAGTAGACTAGATTAAAATGACTTGATCTAAAATAAACTAAGATAAATTAAAATAAACTAAAACCAACTAAAATAATTTAAAATAAATTACAATAAACTAAAATAAACTAAAATAAACTAAAATAAACTAAAATAAACTAAAATAAACTAAAATAATCTAAACTGAAATAAACTGAAATAAACTGAAATAAAATAAAATAACTTAAAAAGAACTAAAACAAGCAAAAATAAATTGAAAATTAACTAGAATAAACTAAAATAAACTAAAATAAACTAAAATAAACTAAAATAAACTAAAATAATCTAAAATATACTAAAATAAACTAAAATAAACTAAAATAAACTAAAATAAACTAAAATAAACTAAAATAAACTAAAATAAACTAAAATAATCTAAACTGAAATAAACTGAAATAAACTGAAATAAAATAAAATAACTTAAAAAGAACTAAAACAAGCAAAAATAAATTGAAAATTGACTAGAATAAACTGAAATAAACAAAAATAAACTGATCTGAATTAAAAATAAGTCAAATTAAAATAAAATAAACTGAAGTAAGCAAAAATAAATTGAAATAACTTGAACTTACAAAAAATGTATTAAACTAAAATGAACTTAAATAACCTAAAATAATTGAAATGAACAAGAATAAACTGAAATGAACTAAATTAAAATAAACTAAAATAAATTAGAATGAATTAAGATAATCTTTAAAAAAACTAAAATAAGTTTAAATAAACTAGAATTAACTGAAATAAACTAAAATAAACTTAAATAAACTAAAATAAACTAGAATAAACTAAAATAAACTAAAATAAACTATAATAAACTAAAATAAACTAAAATAAACTAAAATAAACTAAAATAAACTAAAATAACCTAAAATTAATTGAAATGAACAAGAATAAACTAAAATGAACTAAATTAAAATAAACCAAATTAAATTAAAATGAATTAAAATAATCTTTAAAAAAACTAAAATAAATTTAAATAAACTAGAATAAACTGAATTAAACTATAATGAACTATAATAAATTAAAATGAACTGAAACAAACTAAAATAAACTGAAACAAATTGAAATAAACTAGAATAAGCTAAAATAGACTAGAATGGGCTGAAGTGAACTAAAACAAACTAAACTAAACTAAAATGTGTTAAAAATAAAGTAGAATAAACTGAAATAAACTAAACTAAAATAAATTAAAATAAATTAGAATCAACTGAATCAAAATAAAATAAACTAAATTAAACTAAAATTAAGTTTATTGTGCTAAAAAAACTAATATAAATTAAAAAAAAAACTAAAATAAAGTAAAATGAATTGAAATGAACTAGAATAAACTGAAATAAACTGAAATGGACTTAATTAAACCAAAATCAACTGAATTGAACCAGAATAAATGGAATTAAACTAAGATGAGCCAAAATAAACTAAAATGAACTAGAATAAACTGAAGTGACCTAAAATGGACTAAATTGGACTAAAATAAATTGAACTAAATTAAAATATATTAAAATAAACTAAAATAACCTAAAATAAATTGAAATGAAATAGAATAAACTGAAATAAAATAAAATAAACTGAATTAAACGGAAATGAACCTAATTGTACTAAAAAATTAACTTAATTGTACAAAAAAACTAATATAAATTAAAATGAACTAAAATAAACTAAAATGAATTGAAATGAACTAGAATAAACTGAAATAAACTAAAATGAACTTAATTAAACTAAAATGAACTAAATTGAGCTAAAATAAATTGAATTAAACTTACGATTTGAATATGTTTGAAGTGACAAATTTGAGCTAGATATTACTTCCGTGATATGGCTTGCTGAAGAGTTGCAATAAGAACGAAACATGTTCAAGTTTACGGATCAACTTTAAATTAATTTGGTTTGATCTTATTATTCTACTTGCTGGTAGTAACCAAAGAAGATAAATTACATTGCATATCATTGCTATCCGTTTGAGACAAATGGCGATATACGTTTTATCCTTTATACATTTGAATCTATTCTTTTGAAAATTGATATCTTTTATTTAGAGTGACCTATTTGCATTAAAACATATTGTACACTCTTGTTTCTAATAAATAAAATTGATTCTAATAGATGTCGCTCATAAAAGAAAATAATACTAGACAATTTTGGGGAGTGTTAACGTTCAATGAGCAAAGCATAACCGATAAAAACATAAATAGGAAATGGTGTGAAAAAAAAGATGAAAGACGGAGATTTTTATGCAAAAAAGGAGTAGAAATGTAATAGTACTAAAAAGGCACATGTCAAAGAATTAAAAAATAGTTTTATTCAAGCAAAAGATTTAAAAAAATTTTAGCTTTTTCTAAATACATATATTGGTATTTATATATAAATTTTAAATTTTCTTTGATGATTTTTTTTCCACAGAATTTTCAAAATCAATTGTTCAAACTCAAATAATTTATTAAATAAGAGTGTGGTAGCTTATAAAATAAAGTGACAAAATTTAGGTTCGGACTAATCAGCGCTTGACACTTTTCTGTTGCTTGATTCTATTCCAGTTAGAAAAAGCACGGTAACTCGACGTGTTACCGTGTCTATTCCATTTCTCTTTATAATCTTGCAGCCCTGGGTAAAACGCGAAAGCAAAAACTCAATTTGAAGAAGCCAGAAATCGTTGGAATCGTCCAGATTGGACCAGGGATGAACGATTCAAAGTTTGATAAATACAAATAAGCAAGAAGCGCTTATCTTTAAGCCTAATGGTCTGACAAACATCCTGTTTCTATCTATATAATAATATTAAAATACTTATAATAAGGGTTATAAAATTAATTCCTAGCACAAATTAATTAAATGTGCAGCATTAATGTTATGGATTAGAACATTTCCGTGTAGTAAAATGCCATTTTGGAGTAGTGAAATGGTGTTTTTGCCCTCATCGCTCAAACATCAGTAGTTTCCGTTTGTTCCCAATGCATGTAAAGACAATTTTTCCACACTGCGGTGTTTTCTCCTTTGCAAGCGAAACTAGGGGAAATGACTTAGTCAGGTGTGTATTGAAATCCAGAGACGTCACGTCAAATTGTCACATGCTGATCACATACGTAAATAAGCAACACAAAAGATTTATTGCCAAATAAGAAAACTCGTACCTCGAGCGGCTTTTCTCAGGAAGCAAATTTGATACTGTTCTATTTGCTTTAATTTCAGGTGGAGTTAAAATTTCTCTATAAGAGTCGCTCATATTTACAAATTTGAAACGAAAATTCGCAGAAGAAAATGGCGGAATAAATTCTTAAAACAATGCTCTTTTATTTCAATAAAACCATAGCAACAAAACAATAAAACTATTTCAAATTTAAAAAATTAGATAATCGGTGTGGGCAACGCTACCAACCAAAAAACAAGTAAAAAACTAAATCATTTATTATCAAAAAATTAGTTATTTATTATTAAAAAATTAGTTATTCGTTGCAAAAAAAATTGTACCTAACTTTTTCGGAAAGAAATTTCCCCCATTCGCAATAGATGCAGCACGACCGAAGGGAGTGCTGCAAACAAATTGCTCATGTGGGAAATTTCACTTTCCGAGTTCGTTAGGTAAATAACTATTTTGAGGAGAAATCAAGCAGAAATTGCAATAGAAAAATGTCTATTTTTAATCTTAAAAAAAAAAGAAATATATTGAACCTCGGACATTCAATTTTGCCAACTGTTTGTATCAACCCTCTAAGTTTCATATTTTTTTTAAAATAATTAGATGATCACAAAGATATTGTTTATAATAAAAAAAAGACCTATTCAGAGTAATCAAGCGAATTAATTTTCCAAAATGTTTCCATTGTTCTTAAACAAGTTTTATGATAATATAATAACCTCAAGTATTGTAATTCAATAATGGTCAATTATTCAGATAAGTTAAGCTTACAGAAAATAACAATAAACATATCAAGTTTCCATTTAACAATGTTATTAGATTTCATTCTTTCTCATTTGATATGTTCAGGGTAAACATTTATGTTGTTTAATGGCGCTGTTTGAGAAAATAAATATTTGTTAAGCAATCTTTATGTTAATTAAAAAAATATGGGGCAAGGTATATCCTAATATTTTTCTCTGCAGTATCTCGATGACAATCATTTGTTTATAATAATTGAGAATCTAGGAAAAAATTCCGTTGTTTATTGTTGACAAGTGTCAATATTCATTATTTTGTCTATATACAAAAAGCGCGTCACACATCCGTACACTATTCTAAATTAATATTTACAGGTAAATTATATCCCAATTAGTACTTATCATTGTTGTTGATTCATGAATAAAAATTTATTTATTATCTAATTGTGTGCAAATAACCAGCCGATAAAAACATCGCTGTTGACGATAAATTTTGACAAAATTTGAAGAAAAAAAAAATTTGCAATTTTAGTGTGAACTGTCATTTATCAATATTTATCATTTTTGATAATGCCACAAAATTGATTTATCAATCACTGCCAGTTGTTTATTTTTTCTCTTAACTGTCTTATAAACATATAATTAAGCTATATTGTTAAAAAATTGAATGATATTATTATTTCTTTTTCATTCTTCTTCTTTAATCTTCTTTCTTTCTATTCCATTCACTATCTTGTTTGATTCTTCTGTCTTTCTTATTAAGATTTTCATCCATTTTATTCCTTGTTTTTTTTTTATCGTTATGTTCATTTTCCCCTGCTTGTTTTTTTACCTCCTCACATTTATTTATCATTTTTGCACCTAAATCCCGCTATTATCTTCCTATCTCTCTCCCTTATTTTCTCTTTTTAAGAATCCAGACAACTCTTCTGTGATCAAACTAATGTTTTTTTTTGTACCTGTTTTCTCTCTATGCACTGTATTTTTTGCTTTTTTTTTATCTCGATCTTGTCTACGCTACTCCTTTTTCTTTCGTAGTACTCCTTTCTCTATTTTTTATTCTTGTCTGCCATTCTACTTACCGCCTTCTAGCTCTCTTTTAATGTCTTACACCCTTCTCGTTCTCTTATTTGATTCTCAAGATTCAGATTACAAATAGGGTGGATTTGTTTTTTTTGCTTTAAGTAATATTTTTAAATGACCTTATTTTGTTAGTTAGATCTTTTCTTTCCTCTTTGTAGATGTAGTCTTGTTATTTTTTTCATCCGCTCCTTGTTTTTTTATTTTTTTGGTTTTATCAGTATTTTTCTACTTCATTTCTTGTTATTTTTTCTTTCGTCTTTCTCTTATTTTTTTTTAACATTGATTGTTTGGCTTTTTTTGTAATTTTTTTAAATGATTATTTGCCTATTTTTTGTTGGTTAGCTAGCTTTTTTCTTTGCTCTTTGTGAATGTAGTCTTGTTATTTCTTCTCGTTCTTTTTTTCTACTTTGGATTTTTCGGCTTTTCTGACTTGATTTCTCTTGTCATTTCTTCTCCTTCTCCTATCGTTCTTTTTCTTTACTTTTGATTTTTTAGCTTTTCTTGCTTGATTTTTTCTTTTTTTGCTTCTAGCAATATTTTTAAATGACCATTTGTGTTAGTCAGCTGTTTTCTTTCCTCTTTGTAGATGTAGTCTTGTTATTTCTTCCTTTTTTTCTTTCTTTCTTTATTTTTTTTTCTACTTTTGTATTTTGGCTTTTTTTGCTTGATTTTTTCTTCTTCTCCTTCTAGTAATTTTTAAAATGATCATTTGTTTATTTTTATTTTGTTAGTTAGCTCGTTGTTTTAAACATTTTGTTTAATCATTGAAACTACTCAATAATTTAAGTATGTACATGCTTGTTAATTTAAATTACTTCAATGAAAACACTTATTATCTCACATTGTGACTGATTAGTATACTTGCACATTGATTACTTATTATTAGTGCAAACAATTTAAATGATTTAAAGCCAAAACTAATAAACTGCAAACAGCACTATTTTGGCAAAAATAAAAATGTCACAAAAACGATTTTATTTTATTTTTTGCAAACATGTTATTTTACAATTGATGAAATTCCGTGAATTTTTCTATATCAAATAAGCATAGTTTTTTTTATAGACAAAAAACAAGAAGCTTTTGAGATTCAGTTTTTTTGGATAAAATGTTTTTGTTTTTCAAAAATACATTCTGTCGTGAAAAATTATTGCTTAAAAATTATATGGTGCTTTTTTTTTTTTTATTATCTCTATGTACTTTATGAATTTTATGGTGCTTATTTTTTTTTTCATTATCATAATGTACTTTATGAATTTTATGGTGCTTACTTTTATTTTTTGCAAAACATGTTATTTTAAAATTGATGAAATTCCGTGAATTTTGCTATATCAAATAAGCATACATTTTTTTCAATAAGCATAATTTTTTTTTATAGACAAAAATCAAGAAGCTTTTGAGATTCAGTTTTTTTAGATAAAATGTTTTTTTTTTCAAAAACACATTCTGTCGTGAAAAATTATTGCTTAAAAATTTTATTGTGCTTATTTTTTTTTTTTAATATTTTTATGTACTTTATGAATTTTATGGTGCTTATTTTTTTTTTCATTATCATAATGTACTTTATGAATTTTATGGTGCTTAATTTTATTTTTTGCAAAACATGTTATTTTAAAATTGATGAAATTCCGTGAATTTTGCTATATCAAATAAGCATACATTTTTTTCAATAAGCATAATTTTTTTTTATAGACAAAAATCAAGAAGCTTTTGAGATTCAGTTTTTTTAGATAAAATGTTTTTTTTTTCAAAAACACATTCTGTCGTGAAAAATTATTGCTTAAAAATTTTATTGTGCTTATTTTTTTTTTTTAATATTTTTATGTACTTTATGAATTTTATGGTGCTTATTTTTTTTTTCATTATCATAATGTACTTTATGAATTTTATGGTGCTTAATTTTATTTTTTGCAAAACATGTTATTTTAAAATTGATGAAATTCCGTGAATTTTGCTATATCAAATAAGCATACATTTTTTTCAATAAGCATAATTTTTTTTTATAGACAAAAATCAAGAAGCTTTTGAGATTCAGTTTTTTTAGATAAAATGTTTTTTTTTTCAAAAACACATTCTGTCGTGAAAAATTATTGCTTAAAAATTTTATTGTGCTTATTTTTTTTTTTTAATATTTTTATGTACTTTATGAATTTTATGGTGCTTATTTTTTTTTTCATTATCATAATGTACTTTATGAATTTTATGGTGCTTATTTTTATTTTTTGCAAAACATGTTATTTTAAAATTGATGAAATTTTGTGAATTTTTCTATATCAAATAAGCATACATTTTTTTTAATAAGCATAATTTTTTTTTTATAGACAAAAATCAAGAAGCTTTTGAGATTCAGTTTTTTTGGATAAAATGTTTTTTTTTTTCAAAAACACATTCTGTCGTGAAAAATTATTGCTTAAAAATTTTATGGTGCTTATTTTTTTTTATTATCTCTATGTACTTTATGAATTTTATGGTGCTTATTTTTTTTTTCATTATCATAATGTACTTTATGAATTTTATGGTGCTTATTTTTATTTTTTGCAAAACATGTTATTTTAAAATTGATGAAATTCCGTGAATATTTCTATATCAAATAAGCATACATTTTTTCCAATAAGCATAATTTTTTTTTTATAGACAAAAATCAAGACGCTTTTGAGATTTAGTTTTTTTGGATAAAATGTTTTTTTTTTCAAAAATACATTCTGTCGTGAAAAATTATTGCTTAAAAATTTTATGGTGCTTATTTTTTTTTTATTATCTTTATGTACTTTATGAATTTTATGGTGCTTATTTTTTTTTCCATTATCATAATGTACTTTATGAATTTTATGGTGCTTATTTTTATTTTTTGCAAAACATGTTATTTTAAAACTGATGAAATTTCGTGAATATTTCTATATCAAATAAGCATACATTTTTTTTAATAAGCATAATTTTTTTTTTATAGACAAAAATCAAGAAGCTTTTGAGATTCAGTTTTTTTGGATAAAATGTGTTTTTTTTCAAAAATACATTCTGTCGTGAAAAATTATTGCTTAAAAATTTTATGGTGCTTATTTTTTTTTATTATCTCTATGTACTTTATGAATTTTATGGTGCTTATTGTTTTTTTCATTATCATAATGTACTTTATGAATTTTATGGTGCTTAATTTTATTTTTTGCAAAACATGTTATTTTAAAATTGATGAAATTCCGTGAATTTTTCTATAGCAAATAAGCATACATTTTTTTTAATAAGCAAAATTTTTTTTTTATAGACAAAAATCAAGAAGCTGTTGAGATTCAGTTTTTTTGGATAAAATGTTTTTTTTTTCAAAAATACATTCTGTCGTGAAAAATTATTGCTTAAAAATTTTATGGTGCTTATTTTTTTTTTTTTTATTATCATAATGTACTTTATGAATTTTATGGTGCTTATTTTTATTTTTTGCAAAACATGTTATTTTAAAATTGATGAAATTTCGTGAATTTTTCTATATCAAATAAGCATACATTTTTTTTAATAAGCATAAATTTTTTTTTATAGACAAAAATCAAGAAGCTTTTGAGATTCACTTTTTTTGGATAAAATGTTTTTTTTTTCAAAAATACATTCTGTCGTGGAAAATTATTGCTTAAAAATTTTATGATGCTTTTTTTTTTCATTATCTTTATGTCCTTTATGATACAAGAACAAAAAAAATTATGTAGTTTGTATTTAACAACATGCCCAAAGATTAGCAATCTCACATATTTTTGTACAACAAATATTGCACAAAAAAAGCCACGACGTTTTATGCAATTTGGTCTTTTACTTTTTTAGGCATTTTTCTAGAAATTTTAGCAAAGCAGCTTTTTTCCTAGAGTTTTAGAACCATGGTTATATAATTTGAGATTTGAGGTGCTTTTAACGGAAAAATTTACTATAGGTGTCAAATCAGGTGAGCGCGCTAGCCAGTTCCAATTACCTTTTTGGAAGATATCTCATCTGCCTGCAGTAAAAAAAGTTTCTTTAAAGTACCTTGGGCAACTTTTTTTTTGGTTAAAAATGGCATTTTGTGCAATTTGAGCTCTCACTTTTTTAAGCATTTTTTCAGAAATTTAGCGAATAAGCATGTTTCTAGAGTCTTAGAACAATGGTTATGTAGGTACTCGAGATTTGAGGTGCTTTTACCAAAAAAAATCACTAGGTGTCACATCTGGTGGGCTAATTCCAATTTTCTTTCAGGAAGATGAGTTTCCCAAGGAACTTTTTTGTCAAAAAACGCCACGGCTTTTTTGCAATTTGAGTTCCCACTTTTTTTAACATTTTTTCAGAAATTTTGGCAAACGAGGCTCTATATTCTTTAACCACTTATGAATAGGCAGAAGGTCTCGTTTTAATTATGCTCGCATTCTTTTGCTGTTTTGCTCGCGACACCGAGCTTGGATACTACAACATTCACTGATTGAAACAATTGAGCTGTTGTCATTGGAAATAGGTTTTTGTATTTAATGAAAATAAATGATTATTAAACAAATAGTCATCATTTTCAAGGAAAAATTAGTAATATAATTTGTTTTTGTCAGTTGCCGGGTATTCATGTCCTTAAATCCGTAGCAAAAATTAACTTAGTATGCGTAATGAGAAAAATTCTGCGTAAATTAAAAGTAGATTTAAAGCTTAAAAAAAAAAGAAAAATTTATGGAATTTGAGTCATAGACGGTAAAGTTGAAAAATGTTTGATTAGTTTTATCAACTTTTTAACACAAAAACTGAACTTATTCTTAATATATCATTAAAAAATTACTTAAAATTTAATTTTTTTACAAATAGTGAGTTATAAATCATACAGTTATGGAGAAATCTAATTTTAAACATTTTTAATAGCCTAATGGTTTCAAGGACTTGAAATAGTAAAACAGGTAACCTCTGTAAAAAAAATAGCAATCTTTTGTTAAAAAAAAATCAAAAAAAAAAAAGAAAATCCGTTATTTAATTTGCCTATGTGTCTGGAAAATCCAGTTTTATTTAAGAATTTAATCACGTTTAAATAATTTCGATTAGGTGCAGCAAATATAGGCATTCTGTAGGCGAACTGGTAGTACAATCATCGAAATAACTTTGTCTTCGTCGTCTCGCAACAGCCTTAAAACCATCGTTTTTCTAAGCGAAATTTTCGAATGTGATCAATGGAGATAAGCGGCAGCAGGTGTTTTGCATCATAAAAAACTTATTTTTTTTTCGTTCAATAATTATTAAAAATGATTAGTAGAAGAACGATGAGGCAGGCGCCAATGTTATCCACACAACATATGGTTCATTGAAAGTCTCCTTGGACTGATTTATCCAAATTTGGTGTTATTTTGCACAATGTAAACCGTTACTTCATCGCTATAAAAGCAAAAATTACTAACTTTTCTAATATCATTTTGTTTCGATTTATCTAAGTCTTGGACTTAATGTTTCATTAAACCTTGGACTTTTAGGTCTAATTATCAACAATCGTCATCCACAGGTTTCCATTAAAATCATTCCAATCTGTTTTAAACAACAAAACGCACAACTTTTATTCAAAGTCATTCGATTTGAATTTTTAATAAATTTTGAAGTTTTATCACAAAAATTTTGTACAGTTTTGTTTCTTGCGGCTACTAAAGTTTTTTAAATGTTAACACGTTTTTGATTTAATTTTATTTCTCAACATTTTGGCGCCTTTTTTTTGTTGTCGAACTATCACATGTCTTAATTTGGTTTTTGTTTTTCTCTTTTGTTTTCACTCAATTCACTCATTTGTTTCTTTTTTTATTTTCATTCTCTATTCTTTGCTTGAGCCATTTTTGCAGACAGTTTTTGTTTTATTTGCTTTGCATGCATTTGGTCTAGTTTTTTTCATTGGCTACTAATTTTTTTTAAAAGTTAACACGTTTTTGATTTAATTTTATTTCTCAACATTCTGGCGTCTTTTTTTGTTGTCGAGCTATCATATGTCTTAATTTGTTTTTTGTTTTTCTCTTTGGTTTTCACTCAATTCACTCATTTGTTTCTTTTTTTATTTTCATTCTCTATTCTTTGCTCAAGCCATTTTTGCAGACAATTTTTGTTTTATTTGCTTTGCATGCATTTGGTCTAGTTTTTTTTCATTGGCTACTAATTTTTTTTTAATGTTAACACGTTTTTGATTTAATTTTATTTCTCAAAATCCTGGCACTTTTTTTGTTGTTGTCGAGCTATCATATGTCTTAATTTGTTTTTTGATTTTCTCTTTGGTTTTCACTTAATTCACTCATTTGTTTCTTTTTTTATTTTCATTCTCTATTCTTTGCTTAAGCCATTTTTGCAGACAATTTTTGTTTTATTTGCTTTGCATGCATTTGGTCTAGTTTTTTTCATTGGCTACTAATTTTTTTTTAATGTTAACACGTTTTTGATTTAATTTTATTTCTCAAAATCCTGGCACTTTTTTTTTTAGTTTTCGAGCTATCATATGTCTTAATTTGTTTTTTGTTTTTCTCTTTGGTTTTTACTCAATTCACTCATTTGTTTCTTTTTTTATTTTCATTCTCTATTCTTTGCTTAAGCCATTTTTGCAGACAATTTTTGTTTTATTTGCTTTGTGCATTTGGTCTTGTTTTTTTCATTGGCTACTAATTTTTTTTTAATGTTAACACGTTTTTGATTTAATTTTATTTCTCAAAATTCTGGCACTTTTTTTTTTAGTTTTCGAGCTATCATATGTCTTAATTTGTTTTTTGTTTTTCTCTTTGGTTTTTACTCAATTCACTCATTTGTTTCTTTTTTTATTTTCATTCTCTATTCTTTGCTTAAGCCATTTTTGCAGACAATTTTGGTTTTATTTGCTTTGCATGCATTTGGTCTAGTTTTTTTCATTGGCTACTAATTTTTTTTTAATGTTAACACGTTTTTGATTTAATTTTATTTCTCAAAATCCTGGCACTTTTTTTGTTGTTGTCGAGCTATCATATGTCTTAATTTGTTTTTTGTTTGTCTCTTTTGTTTTCACTCAATTCACTCATTTGTCTCTTTTTTTATTTTTAATCTCTATTCTTTGCTTAAGTCATTTTTGCAGACAATTTTTGTTTTATTTGCTTTGCATGCATTTGGTCTAGTTTTTTTCATTGGCTACTAATTTTTTTTCAATGTTAACAAGTTTTTGATTTAATTTTATTTCTCAAAATTCTGGCACTTTTTTTTTTGTTGTCGAGCTATCATATGTCTTAATTTGTTTTTTGATTTTCTCTTTGGTTTTCACTTAATTCACTCATTTGTTTCTTTTTTTATTTTCATTCTCTATTCTTTGCTTAAGCCATTTTCGTAGGCAATTTTTGTTTTATTTGCTTTGCATGCATTTGATCTAGTTTTTTTGATTGTTTTGCACTTGTTTAGAATGCTTTTCTGTCTACTTTTGAAACTCTTTTCTTGTTCAATTTCTAACCTTTCTCATTTTTTATCTTCACACAGTACTACCTTCTTTACTAAACTCTCAAATAGCATTTTGATGTACGTTTTTTAGAGAAGTGGGTTACTCTTGTACATAAGCTGTTTTTTTTACCGATTGGTGCAGTATGACGTAATAAACTTAAAAACTTAAAATATTTTAAGTGCCGCCATTTTGCAAAATACCGTTTAGGTCTACATCTCCGTAACCTTGCATTTGAGGTCTATAATTATTTGAATTTTTATTATAGATAACTGAAATTCCTATTTTTTTTGTTTAATAATTTTTTTTTGTATCACCTACCGTTGACGATTTATACGATTATTACTGTTTGTTTATTGACTTTTTACTAATAATGGCTTAAATAATAATTTGCCTATAATCAAGCTTTTGAATAAATAAATTTTCTACAACTTTTAATTAAAATTTTTTTTCCTAAAATTAATATTTTCAAAGATATTTTTTTAATTTTAAAAATCTTATGTCTGGACGGTTGACACTGATAATGCTTCTATTCAATCTAGTTCTTTCAAAAATTTTTTTACATGTTGTGCTTTCTAAGCTTGCTTTTCTTTATTTTTTTGTTTTTATTTGTTTTTTCTTTTTATTTATAAAGATAACAGACTTATCCTCTATTAATTTGGCATTCTTCTTTTCTGCCATACATTGTTTATCACTTTATTTATTGTTTAAGTCACTTTTTCTGTGCTGTATATCATAATTTTGTTTGCCTGTTAGCCTTCTCTTATTGTTTTTTTTTGTTTTTACGTGTTTAGGCCCAGCTGGCGTTTACCGCCCAGACACAGGTTTTTTGAAATTAATAAAAAAAATGTTTAAACTGACAATTTATTATTTAAACAATTATTACTAACAAAAAGTCAATAAACAAACAGTAATAATCTTATAAATCGTGAACGGTAAGTGATAAGAAGAAAATTATTAAACATAAAAAAATAGGAAATTTAATTATCTACAATAAAGGTTTGTATAATTATAGGCCTGAAGTGCACGCTTACGAAGATACAAGCCTAAACAGTTTTTTTCAAAATGGCGGCACTTTCACCAGCCTTATTTTTAAATATGTGTAAAAAAAATAATTTATCTAGAATTATGCAAGACAAAATCCTCTATTTCCTGCACTCTCATACCTGTTTTTTTTAACTTTTTTTTGTCTCAAAAACAGTGTTTGTATTGTTCTCAATACTTAATACAATTCCAATATTTTTTCTTTTTCTGTTGCTTTTGTAAATTCTTTCTAAACATTTGATTAGTTTTTTCATTCTTTATTGATTCATAGCTACTAAATATATACCAAAAGCATTTTTTTTAAAACTTGTTTAAAAATTATCTAATTTTTTTTTATTTTGCAACTAATAATGTTATTCCTCTAATTTTTTCTTTTATTTTTTTTATAGATATAACAAATAGTATGTATATAAAAAAACTAGTTTATAAAGAGTGGATTTGGCTTAGAAGTTCCAGGTTTTATGGGACACCTGCCGATACCGCTTATAAAAGACGATTTTTAGGCTATTTTTTCCTATTTGAGCATTCTTTTTATTTTAAATGAAAAAAATTAAATCAAAAATCTGGGAACTTTTGTTGCTAATGATTGGCACCGGCACCAAGCCATTTTTCAGTTCAAAACTTTTGTTTGACATAAAAACTTGCTCAGACAACGACTAAAAATTTTAATTAACACATTTTTGCCTGTGAAGACAATTTCTTTTCTAATTTGAACTATAGAACCACTTTTAAAAATATTCTCTAGCTTAAAATAAATACGGATTTAATGACATTGACATTTGTCGTACCTAATTGTGACAGTTTTGCAACACCAACCTTTAAAAAGTAGAAACATAATTATTACTAGTGCTTTTATAGATATTTACAGCGTGGTCAACAATGAACTGTTTGAGTTGGCAACACTTTTTAGAGATTTTGTTTAATTGTATAGTAGCTACACTGTAACCGGATACGCTGGTTTGATAAATATTTGACGTAACACTCATAAAAAAATTCTAGGTTATGTCACAGTGACTAAATTTTTAATTGAGCATTTGTTAATGATGTGGCCAGTGTCAAAGGGTTTACCCGTCAACAACAACAGAAAATGGTTGTAGTTATACCATTTTAAAATGAAATGTAGGATTGCCATTGTTGACCACGCCGTATAAAAGACCCCCAATTGAAAACTGTAATAAGCTTATTAAAGACTCAAATTCGAATAAAATTCTCAGGCTACTCCTTTTTCTTCTACTGTCGTTTTTTTACCTTTGCGCAGACTCTTTTTTATTTGCCTAGTTGCTACACTGTAACTGAATACGCTTGTTTGACAAATGATTGACATAACACTCATTAAAAAAATTGTAGGTTATGTGACAGCGACTAACTTTTTAACTGGCATCTGTCAATGATGTTGCCAGTGTTAAAGGTGTCACTCTTGAACACCAGGAAGTGGTTCCAATTGTACCATTTTACAATGAAATGTAGGATTGCCATCTCAAGCAGACATTGTTGACCACGCTGTATAAAAGAGTCCGAATTGAAAATTTTAATAAGCTTATTAAAGACTAAAATTTGAATAAAATATTGGCGTTTTATAACCCTTGCACTCAGCGCTTTTAAAGCTTTTTTCTTTCATTTTTTCTTCTGTATCTTGTCTTTTTTTCTTTTACAACGTTTTTGGTTTTATCTTCCTCTTTGTTACGTATTTTTCTGCTACGACATTTTCTTTATTCTGATACCTTAAAAAATTCTTACAACGTTTCTTTTATTTTTTTATGAATATTTGATTTGTATTTTTTCCTATTTCTATCTTTTATTTTTTGTATTTATGTTTAACAATGTCAGAAGAATAAATTATGTCGCTTTGAAAATTGTAAAATTTTAAGAAATAAGATTAAAAAGTGATAAAAATCTACAAGAATCATATAATGGCTTTTAAAATTGTAACGATATTTACTTAATAGTTTTAAATACTTATTTATGTGTCAAGGAAATAAACTGTTAGGCTAATCTCGCGGCTGTAGTGATACCAGACCAACCGAAGGGAGCGAGGGCATTTTGAGCCAAGGGTTTATTCTCAAGATGCATACAAAACTTTTTTTCCAGCCCACGGAAGTGCAAATTATAAGAAAAAGTGATTTCTGAGTATCGTACAAGAAGCTGGCGATTGTCAATAAAACAAGTTTGTTTACATCGGATTTGTTATTATTATGCGTTTTATTCCCTAGGGAATAAAGTACTTCATTATCGACCAAAAACGAGGGAAGAAAGCTCTACTTTATTCCTGGGAGGGTGGGAAGTTTATTCATTTTTAATTTTAATAGATCTTAGCAGCTATTCACTATTTGCAATAATTTTATTGTACACACTTATCATTTGTTTATTTAATTTTTTTTTTTAAACATGAGCAATTCATTGCTAAAAAATGGATTTTTTTTTAGATTAATAATATTTATAAAGGTTAGTTTTTGGAGTAAAAAATTTTGTTTTTTTCTTGCTCTATAATGACATTTTTTGAATTTTTTTTTACTGTAAGGCAAAATAAAGTCAAAGAACATTCATTCAGTCTAAGATCCGTATACTCTGACATGTTTTGTTCTTATTGGAACCTTCACTAAGTCGCAACAGATTCTTATTTGAATAAATTTTAGTGACAATTGGGTTTTATACTATTTATACAAATGCCTTATATTACTTTGACATTTTATTAAAATTTTTCAACATCAATATTGAGAAATCAGGTTTCTACATGTTGATGCTATAGGTCAGTCCTAACATATTTTAATTTTGATAAAAAGTAAATTTAAGACAAAGGGATTTTGCTGATTGGACAACCAAGTTATCACAACTTTAATAAGACTGTTAAAGACTCGAATTCGAAAAAAATTAAACTTGTTTTTTATTTAGTCTAGAAATTATTGCAAAATTTTTTTTTTGTTGATACTGCAATTAGGTCTTGAAGTACTTTTGTGCGAGAGAGGATTTATTGATAATCAGTAGATTGAGTAAAGTAAAAAGAGTTGAAAATTTGCTAAGATTGACAAAAGAGTTAAAAAAAATTAAGAGAATAATGTAGTAAAAGTAGAAAAACAAAAAGAATAAACAGAAAAAAAAGAATCTTATTATAACTGGGCTCAAAATAAAAGAGGAGAAATAATATAGATAAGACAATTAGCGTAGAAATACAAAATAAGTTTAATATAAAGCCAACTTTAACTAAAAATTAAAAAAAATAAGTTTTGGATTACATAAAAAAATTTTTGAAATTTAATTATTAAATTTGAAAAAACCGACTTTAATATGACTAATTATTATTTCATTTATTTATATATTTATTTATCTATTTACATATTTATTTATTTGTTTATTTGTTTATTTATTTTTTTAGTTGACGTCAACTACTTTTTAAAAAATATGTTGAAGAATTTTTTAATTTAATTTTTTATTTTTATTATCTTTTATAAAAAAAATTAAAATAGATTTAAGTTTTATCAAAACATTGTCTAATTTTTCTTTTAATTTTAATTTTATTTCCTTTTTAGTGTTTTAAAAGATTTTAAAAATTAAAAGTGAACATATTTACCTTTTTTCATATTTTTATTAAATTGATTTTAAAACAATTCTTAGTATTTTTAAACATATTTCAAAAAAATTTAATCACTTTTTGAAGATCTAAAGATTTTTATCCTCAATTGTTTAAAAAAAACGAAAATATCCTAAAATTCTTGTTAAAAATTTTGAAAATTTATAAAAAATGTTGTAATATTTAAAACATTTCTTATTATTATTGACGGCTGAAACTTCCAGGACATTTTTTTGTCATCACAAAAAAATTTTTGAAAAAAAGTACTTATTTTTTTTTGACCCAGTCTAATCTACAGATTATGTTTTGTTTATTTAAAAGCTTTTCTTATAATTAAGTTATAAATAAAATTAATGAACCATTCGGTCTTTTTTTCATTTTCCCATCAAAATTAATTCAAAAAAAGGTGAAAATCTCCATGAATTAAGCCTCTTAGAGATAAACTCTTGAAACAAACCAGCTTCTCTACTCTCATCTAGCAATAAACATAAACAAGTTATGCAATTATGACATAATTTTCTTGCATAAGTTATAGATCTTTTTAGTATCGAGCACACAGTTTGCACGATTTAGCTTAAAGACCTCATCTTAAATCATTAAAATTATAATATACATACCTTTTGCAAAATGTTATTGAACTAATTACACAATTAGCGATTCGTCTTTGTTTTGCTAATTTACGGTATTGTCAATGATTATTGTTATTGTTTCCGTTTCCGATCATTATTCTATGTAATCAAAAGAAGGCAGCTGCGTGACAAAGGGCCTGAATCCTTATTTATAAACTTTCTCTTTATTTTTTTTTAAAATCAATTTTTGACTAACTATTTTCATTTTACTTATAAAATAGTTAGCTTAAATTAACTATAACAGTATTTTTATTAAAGGACAAGTTTTATAAGGGTGGATTCGGCAGGGTAGACAACGAGCCGCAGGCGAGTTTTCTAGCGGACACGTATCTGTTATAAATCGCGTTTCTTTTATTTTTTTCACAAGCCACTTGATGTCTAGTTCAGTTTAAAACTTTTGTTTGACATAATTTGTTTCATTTCTAGCAAAAAAAATAGAATTATTATCTCATGTTTTGAAAAGTACACATTAAAACTTTAATTAGTGTAATTGTTATTTAAGCGCTTTAAAACACATTAGACAACTTCTTTTCGTATTTGAATCATCAAACTATTTTTCAAAATTATCTTAGCTTAAAATGATTTTTTTTCCAAATATATAACAGTAATGATCTGTAAGTAAAAAAAAATAATCATAATTGAATATTGACGTATTTTTTTTTGACAGTTACGTCAAATCGGGTATACCAATCGTTAAAAACATATCTATAAAAGCACTAGTACTGAAGGTAAATGAAGTAAAATGAAGGAGATATAAAAAAAATAATTAAATGTTTTTGTAAACGTTAATTTTTTTATGCTTTTTGACGAAAATGTATGTTTAATATGCAGGTACTGTTTTATTTTAGATTTTTCTCAAGCCTTTTTTGCAAAATACTGAAAAGAAAATTATTAAAAAAAAGTTATAAAGGATTTTAAACTTTTTAGTTTTCGAATTTATATGGTAACTTTGAAAAATCTTATTCAATAAAAAACAGATTTGCTAAAATCGGACTTTTTTGTATCACAAATACATTAATATACAGGCCCAGTAAAAAAAATCTTTTTTTTTTTGATAAATAAAAAAATAGAAAATGTTAGCAAAGGTAAAAAATTACAGGTCAAACCATAAAAAAATTTTGACCGATGGAAAATGAATGATGGAGAATAAAAAATTAAAAAAAAAAAATAATGAAAGAAGAAAAAAAAACAAATGGCACCAACAAAAGAAGCACAACTTTTTCTGTAAAAAAGGATAGAAGGAAAGTGAATACTTTTAGAGGAATCAATTTATTTAATACGCCATATAAGATACAGTGTGATTCGACGTAAACAAGCTGAAAAACATTATTGTTTGATTTCGAAGCGGGTAGGGATATAGCATAGCCAACTTGGTTTTTATTTAAAACAACCGCAAGGGGAAGAGACGAATGTAAAAGAAGGAATGACTGATCAAAAGCATAGAATAATTGTATGAAGAAACAAAAGAAAAATGAAAAATTGAAGAGAAATTAAGTAAATTGAAGCACAGATAAAGGTGAAGTCATAAAAAAAAAGTGAACAGAAATGTGGACGTTAGCATATCCTGACGATATTGTGGTTTTTCAAAACAATGGGATAGGAATGATAAAAGGTACAGAAAAAATATTGAGTGTGGAGAAGACAAAACAACAGAAGAAAAAAAGAACAAAAAAAAATAGCCATAGAAAGAAGAGAAGCACATATAATAGGAAGTACATTGGTTTGAACGTGAAACAGCAGTCTGGATTCTTGCAAAAAAAATAATAGAGAGATATAGGGGTCAATAGTAGTCTAAATTTAAAAAATAGTGGTATTAGACTTGTTGCGTCATCTGTCATTTTGAATTAAACGGTTATTTTTTGTGTCTAGAATAACTCGTTTATTTTCATTTTTACATGAAAAATAGTTTTTGCAAAAGTTGTTTAAAATAAAATTTCCTACAATTTTAGTTACTATTAATTTTTTTGTAGGATTGATATTTTTCGATTTATACCCGAAAAAATGAAAAGATAAAATCTTATTATTGTATTATCACGTTAATTTCCAATTTAATAGAAAATTTGTAAAAAGCAAAGTTGTTTAAAATAAAATTTTCTACAATTTACATTCTTATCAATTTTTTCGTGGGGTTGATATTATTTGATTTATACTTGGGAAGAGTGGGGGTAAAATCTTATTATTGTATTGTCATGTTTGTTTTTAATTTTACGCAAAAAATTGTTATTACAAAAGTTGTTTAGAATAAAATTTCCTACAATTTTGATTTCTATTAATTTTTTTGTAGAATTGATATTTTTCGATTTATATCTGGGAAGAGTGGGGGTAAAATCTTATTATTGTATTGTCATGTTTATTTTTGATTTTACGCAAAAAATCGTTTTACAAAAGTTGTTTAGAATAAAATTTCCTACAATTTTGATTTCTATTAATTTTTTTGTAGAATTGATATTTTTTGATTTATACCCGAGAAAATGAAGGGATAAAATCTTATCATGGTATTATCACATTAATTTCCAATTTAATAGAAAATTTGTAATAAGCAAAGTTGTTTAAAATTAAATTTTTCACAATTTTGATTCTTATCAATTTTTTTGTGGGATTGATATTATTTGATTTATACTTTGAAAGAGTGGGGGTAAAATCTTATTATTGTATTGTCATGTTTATTTTTACTTTTACGCAAAAAATTGTTATTACAAAAGTTGTTTAGAATCAAATTTCCTACAATTTTAGTTACTATTAATTTTTTTGAGGATCTATATTTTTCGATTTATACCCGAGAAAATGAAGGGATAAAATCTTATCATTGTATTATCACATTAATTTCCAATTTAATAGAAAATTTGTAATAAGCAAAGTTGTTTCAAATAAAATTTTCCACAATTTTGATTCTTATCAATTTTTTTGTGGGATTGATATTATTTGATTTATACTTTGAAAGAGTGGGGGTAAAATCTTATTATTGTATTGTCATGTTTATTTTTACTTTTACGCAAAAAATTGTTTTCACAAAAGTTGTTAAGAATAAAATTTCCTACAATTTCGGCTCTTATTAATTTTTTTGTAGGATCGATATTTTTTGATTTAAACTCGAGAAAAAGAAAGGATGAAATCTTATCATTGTATTATCACATTAATTTCCAATTTAATAGAAAATTTGTAATAAGCAAAGTTGTTTCAAATAAAATTTTTCACAATTTTGATTCTTATCAATTTTTTGTGGGATTGATATTATTTGATTTATACCTTGAAAGAGTGGGGGTAAAATCTTATTATTGTATTGTCATGTTTATTTTTACTTTTACGCAAAAAATTGTTTTCACAAAAGTTGTTAAGAATAAAATTTCCTACAATTTCGGCTCTTATTAATTTTTTTGTAGGATCGATATTTTTTGATTTAAACTCGAGAAAAAGAAAGGATGAAATCTTATCATTGTATTATCACATTAATTTCCAATTTAATAGAAAATTTGTAATAAGCAAAGTTGTTTCAAATAAAATTTTTCACAATTTTGATTCTTATCAATTTTTTGTGGGATTGATATTATTTGATTTATACCTTGAAAGAGTGGGGGTAAAATCTTATTATTGTATTGTCATGTTTATTTTTACTTTTACGCAAAAAATTGTTATTACAAAAGTTGTTTAGAATAAAATTTCCTACAATTTTGATTTCTATTAATTTTTTTGTAGAATTGATATTTTTCGATTTATACTTGGGAAGAGTGGGGGTAAAATCTTATTATTGTATTGTCATGTTTATTTTTAATTTTACGCAAAAAATTGTTATTACAAAAGTTGTTTAGAATAAAATTTCTTACAATTTTGATTTCCATTAATTTTTTTGAGGATCTATATTTTTCGAATTATACCCGAAAAAATGAAGGGATAAAATCTTATCATGGTGTTATCACATTAATTTCCAATTTAATAGAAAATTTCTAATAAGCAAAGTTGTTTAAAATAAAATTTTTCACAATTTTGATTCTTGTCAATTTTTTCGTGGGATTGATATTATTTGAGTTATACCTTGAAAGAGTGGGGGTAAAATCTTATTATTGTATTGTCATGTTTGTTTTTAATTTTACGCAAAAAATTGTTATTACAAAAGTTGTTTAGAATAAAATTTCCTACAATTTTGATTTCTATTAATTTTTTTGTAGAATTGATATTTTTCGATTTATATCTGGGAAGAGTGGGGGTAAAATCTTATTATTGTATTGTCATGTTTATTTTTAATTTTACGCAAAAGGTTGTTTTACAAAAGTTGTTTAGAATAAAATTTCCTACAATTTTGATTTCTATTAATTTTTTTGTAAAATTGATATTTTTCGATTTATACCTGGGAAGAGTGGGGGTAAAATCTTATTATTGTATTGTCATGTTTTTTTTTTAATTTTACGCAAGAAATTGTTTTACAAAAGTTGTTTAAAATAAAATTTCCTACAATTTTGATTTGTATTAATTTTTTTGTAGAATTGATATTTTTCGATTTATACCTGGGAAGAGTGGGGGTAAAATCTTATTATTGTATTGTCATGTTTATTTTTACGTTTACGCAAAAAATTGTTATTACAAAAGTTGTTTAGAATAGAAAATTTAATAGAAAATTTCTAATAAGCAAAGTTGTTTAAAATAAAATTTTTCACAATTTTGATTCTTATCAATTTTTTCGTGGGATTGATATTATTTGAGTTATACCTTGAAAGAGTGGGGGTAAAATCTTATTATTGTATTGTCATGTTTTTTTTTAATTTTACGCAAAAGGTTGTTTTACAAAAGTTGTTTAGAATAAAATTTCCTACAATTTTGATTTCTATTAATTTTTTTGTAAAATTGATATTTTTCGATTTATACCTGGGAAGAGTGGGGGTAAAATCTTATTATTGTATTGTCATGTTTTTTTTTTAATTTTACGCAAGAAATTGTTATTACAAAAGTTGTTTAGAATAAAATTTCCTACAATTTTGATTTCTATTAATTTTTTTGTAGAATTGATATTTTTCGATTTATATCTGGGAAGAGTGGGGGTAAAATCTTATTATTGTATTGTCATGTTTATTTTTAATTTTACGCAAAAGGTTGTTTTACAAAAGTTGTTTAGAATAAAATTTCCTACAATTTTGATTTCTATTAATTTTTTTGTAAAATTGATATTTTTCGATTTATACCTGGGAAGAGTGGGGGTAAAATCTTATTATTGTATTGTCATGTTTTTTTTTTAATTTTACGCAAGAAATTGTTATTACAAAAGTTGTTTAGAATAAAATTTCCTACAATTTTGATTTCTATTAATTTTTTTGTAGAATTGATATTTTTCGATTTATATCTGGGAAGAGTGGGGGTAAAATCTTATTATTGTATTGTCATGTTTATTTTTAATTTTACGCAAAAGGTTGTTTTACAAAAGTTGTTTAGAATAAAATTTCCTACAATTTTGATTTCTATTAATTTTTTTGTAAAATTGATATTTTTCGATTTATACCTGGGAAGAGTGGGGGTAAAATCTTATTATTGTATTGTCATGTTTTTTTTTTAATTTTACGCAAGAAATTGTTTTACAAAAGTTGTTTAAAATAAAATTTCCTACAATTTTGATTTGTATTAATTTTTTTGTAGAATTGATATTTTTCGATTTATACCTGGGAAGAGTGGGGGTAAAATCTTATTATTGTATTGTCATGTTTATTTTTACTTTTACGCAAAAAATTGTTATTACAAAAGTTGTTTAGAATCAAATTTCCTACAATTTTGATTTCTATTAATTTTTTTGTAGAATTGATATTTTTCGATTTATACTTGGGAAGAGTGGGGGTAAAATCTTATTATTGTATTGTCATGTTTATTTTTAATTTTACGCAAAAAATTGTTATTACAAAAGTTGTTTAGAATAAAATTTCTTACAATTTTGATTTTCATTAATTTTTTTGAGGATCTATATTTTTCGAATTATACCCGAAAAAATGAAGGGATAAAATCTTATCATGGTGTTATCACATTAATTTCCAATTTAATAGAAAATTTCTAATAAGCAAAGTTGTTTAAAATAAAATTTTTCACCATTTTGATTCTTATCAATTTTTTCGTGGGATTGATATTATTTGAGTTATACCTTGAAAGAGTGGGGGTAAAATCTTATTATTGTATTGTCATGTTTTTTTTTTAATTTTACGCAAAAGGTTGTTTTACAAAAGTTGTTTAGCATAAAATTTCCCACAATTTTGATTTCTATTAATTTTTTTGAAGAATTGATATTTTTCGATTTATACCTGGGAAGAGTGGGGGTAAAATCTTATTATTGTATTGTCATGTTTATTTTTACGTTTACGCAAAAAATTGTTATTACAAAAGTTGTTTAGAATAGAAAATTTAATAGAAAATTTCTAATAAGCAAAGTTGTTTAAAATAAAATTTTTCACAATTTTGATTCTTATCAATTTTTTCGTGGGATTGATATTATTTGAGTTATACCTTGAAAGAGTGGGGGTAAAATCTTATTATTGTATTGTCATGTTTTTTTTTAATTTTACGCAAAAGGTTGTTTTACAAAAGTTGTTTAGAATAAAATTTCCTACAATTTTGATTTCTATTAATTTTTTTGTAAAATTGATATTTTTCGATTTATACCTGGGAAGAGTGGGGGTAAAATCTTATTATTGTATTGTCATGTTTTTTTTTTAATTTTACGCAAGAAATTGTTTTACAAAAGTTGTTTAAAATAAAATTTCCTACAATTTTGATTTGTATTAATTTTTTTGTAGAATTGATATTTTTCGATTTATACCTGGGAAGAGTGGGGGTAAAATCTTATTATTGTATTGTCATGTTTTTTTTTTAATTTTACGCAAGAAATTGTTATTACAAAAGTTGTTTAGAATAAAATTTCCTACAATTTTGATTTCTATTAATTTTTTTGTAGAATTGATATTTTTCGATTTATATCTGGGAAGAGTGGGGGTAAAATCTTATTATTGTATTGTCATGTTTTTTTTTAATTTTACGCAAAAGGTTGTTTTACAAAAGTTGTTTAGAATAAAATTTCCTACAATTTTGATTTCTATTAATTTTTTTGTAAAATTGATATTTTTCGATTTATACCTGGGAAGAGTGGGGGTAAAATCTTATTATTGTATTGTCATGTTTTTTTTTTAATTTTACGCAAGAAATTGTTATTACAAAAGTTGTTTAGAATAAAATTTCCTACAATTTTGATTTCTATTAATTTTTTTGTAGAATTGATATTTTTCGATTTATATCTGGGAAGAGTGGGGGTAAAATCTTATTATTGTATTGTCATGTTTATTTTTAATTTTACGCAAAAGGTTGTTTTACAAAAGTTGTTTAGAATAAAATTTCCTACAATTTTGATTTCTATTAATTTTTTTGTAAAATTGATATTTTTCGATTTATACCTGGGAAGAGTGGGGGTAAAATCTTATTATTGTATTGTCATGTTTTTTTTTTAATTTTACGCAAGAAATTGTTTTACAAAAGTTGTTTAAAATAAAATTTCCTACAATTTTGATTTGTATTAATTTTTTTGTAGAATTGATATTTTTCGATTTATACCTGGGAAGAGTGGGGGTAAAATCTTATTATTGTATTGTCATGTTTATTTTTACTTTTACGCAAAAAATTGTTATTACAAAAGTTGTTTAGAATCAAATTTCCTACAATTTTGATTTCTATTAATTTTTTTGTAGAATTGATATTTTTCGATTTATACTTGGGAAGAGTGGGGGTAAAATCTTATTATTGTATTGTCATGTTTATTTTTAATTTTACGCAAAAAATTGTTATTACAAAAGTTGTTTAGAATAAAATTTCTTACAATTTTGATTTTCATTAATTTTTTTGAGGATCTATATTTTTCGAATTATACCCGAAAAAATGAAGGGATAAAATCTTATCATGGTGTTATCACATTAATTTCCAATTTAATAGAAAATTTCTAATAAGCAAAGTTGTTTAAAATAAAATTTTTCACCATTTTGATTCTTATCAATTTTTTCGTGGGATTGATATTATTTGAGTTATACCTTGAAAGAGTGGGGGTAAAATCTTATTATTGTATTGTCATGTTTTTTTTTTAATTTTACGCAAAAGGTTGTTTTACAAAAGTTGTTTAGCATAAAATTTCCCACAATTTTGATTTCTATTAATTTTTTTGAAGAATTGATATTTTTCGATTTATACCTGGGAAGAGTGGGGGTAAAATCTTATTATTGTATTGTCATGTTTATTTTTACGTTTACGCAAAAAATTGTTATTACAAAAGTTGTTTAGAATAGAAAATTTAATAGAAAATTTCTAATAAGCAAAGTTGTTTAAAATAAAATTTTTCACAATTTTGATTCTTATCAATTTTTTCGTGGGATTGATATTATTTGAGTTATACCTTGAAAGAGTGGGGGTAAAATCTTATTATTGTATTGTCATGTTTTTTTTTAATTTTACGCAAAAGGTTGTTTTACAAAAGTTGTTTAGAATAAAATTTCCTACAATTTTGATTTCTATTAATTTTTTTGTAAAATTGATATTTTTCGATTTATACCTGGGAAGAGTGGGGGTAAAATCTTATTATTGTATTGTCATGTTTTTTTTTTAATTTTACGCAAGAAATTGTTTTACAAAAGTTGTTTAAAATAAAATTTCCTACAATTTTGATTTGTATTAATTTTTTTGTAGAATTGATATTTTTCGATTTATACCTGGGAAGAGTGGGGGTAAAATCTTATTATTGTATTGTCATGTTTATTTTTACTTTTACGCAAAAAATTGTTATTACAAAAGTTGTTTAGAATAAAATTTCCTACAATTTTGATTTCTATTAATTTTTTTGTAGAATTGATATTTTTCGATTTATACTTGAGAAGAGTGGGGGTAAAATCTTATTATTGTATTGTCATGTTTATTTTTAATTTTACGCAAAAAATTGTTATTACAAAAGTTGTTTAGAATAAAATTTCTTACAATTTTGATTTCCATTAATTTTTTTGAGGATCTATATTTTTTGAATTATACCCGAAAAAATGAAGGGATAAAATCTTATCATGGTGTTATCACATTAATTTCCAATTCAACAGAAAATTTCTAATAAGCAAAGTTGTTTGAAATAAAATTTTTCACAATTTTGATTCTTATCATTTTTTTTGTGGGATTGATATTATTTGATTTATACCTTGAAAGAGTAGGGGTAAAATCTTATTATTGTATTGTCATGTTTATTTTTAATTTTACGCAAAAAATTGTTATTACAAAAGTTGTCTAGAATAAAATTTCCTACAATTTTGATTTTTATTAATTTTTTTGTAGAATTGATATTTTTCGATTTATACCTGGGAAGAGTGGGGGTAAAATTTTATTGTTGTATTGTCATGTTTATTTTTAATTTTACGCAAAAAATCGTTTCACAAAAGTTGTTTAGAATCAAATTTCCTACAATTTTGATTTCTATTAATTTTTTTGTAGAATTGATATTTTTCGCGTTATACCTGGGAAGAGTGGGGGTAAAATCTTATTATTGTATTGTCATGTTTATTTTTAATTTTACGCAAAAAGTTGTTATTACAAAAGTTGTTTAGAATAAAATTTCCTACAATTTTGATTCTTATCAATTTTTTTGTGGGATTGATATTATTTGATTTATACCTTGAAAGAGTGGGGGTAAAATCTTATTATTGTATTGTTGTTTTTTTTTAATTTTACGCAAAAAATTGTTTCACAAAAGTTGTTTAGAATGAAATTTCCTACAATTTCGGCTCTTATTAATTTTTTTGTAGGATCGATATTTTTTGATTTAAACTCGAGAAAAAGAAGGGATGAAATCTTTTCATTGTATTATCACATTAATTTCCAATTTAATAGAAAATTTGTAATAAGCAAAGTTGTTTCAAATAAAATTTTCCACAATTTTGATTCTTATCAATTTTTTTGTAGGATTGATATTATTTGATTTATACCTTGAAAGAGTGGGGGTAAAATCTTATTATTGTATTGTCATGTTTTTTTTTGAATTTTACGCAAAAAATTGTTTTACAAAAGTTGTTCAGAATAAAATGTCCTACAATTTTGATTTTTATTAATTTTTTTGTAGAATTGATATTTTTCGATTTATACCTGAGAAGAGTGGGGGTAAAATCTTATTATTGTATTGTCATGCTTATTTTTAATTTTTTGCTAAAAATTGTGGTTACAAAAGTTGTTCAAAATAACATTTTCTACAATTTTGGTCTCTATTAATTTTTTGGTAGGATTGATATTTTTTGATTTATACCTGCGACGATTGGAGGTATAATCTTAAAATTGTATTTTCATGTTTATTATTGTTATTTTTTTTGTTTGTTTTTTTTTTTGTAGATTGTAGTAACTGCTATTTGCTACAATTATATTTCTGATTTTTTCTAAATTTTATATTTTTTACGTAAAAACGTTCACGGTAAAGGAAAAGAAGGGTGTAAATAATCAGTTTTTTAAACAGTATAATTTTTACAATTGAAAAAATGATTTTTTTTTTTTAGTACACTTTACTATAAGTCTTTTTGAAAGTTTAACGTTTCAATTGCGTGAAAAAATTGATTTTAAGAAAAAATTTATAGAGACCAAAATTGTAGAAAATTTTATTTTAAACAACTTTTGTAACAACTATTATTCGTGTAAAATTGAAAATAAACGAGTTATTCAAGAGACAAAAAACAGCCCTTTAATTCAAGATGGCGGACGACGCAGCAAGTCTGGTACCACTAGATAAAGCTTATGACGTTAGAATTAGGTACTTTATAACGACTAATTGTAATGATATTTGCTTCTAAAAGTTATCAATTTTTTTCATGTGAATTTTTTTTCTCTCATTTGTGTTATTGAACTCTCTTTATTTTTTTGCATATTTTTTGGAATAGTTATACTTTTTGAATGCTTTATCTGGTTGAAATGGTTTTATTTTTGGATTTTTTTTGATTTTTGTGTTTACACATTTTAAGCGCGTTTTTTGTTTGTTTTAGGCAATGGACTCGCGAATAGGGCTGGATTTCATCGTGGAAAATCCGGAATATATTCGGAAATTGGCTGCTGCTTTGGACACAAATAATGTGACAGTAAAGAAACAAGTTTTCGAATTGCTGTCAGCATTATGTGTGCACAACGAAGAGGGTCACGCCCGCGCCCTTGACACTTTGGAGCACTATAAGGTTTTAATGACACATTTTTTTATCATTTTCCATTTGCTAATTGTTTTTCTCCATTTTCGTCAAAAATTTTTGGTCTTGTTTGCGAATTAACGTTAGAAAGTGATTTCGCTTGCTCAACTTGCCCTCCATCCGATGTTTATTTTAATTTCACCTATCTTAAGGGCGTAGCGTAATCATAATTATTTGTAATGTTTTTTTACTTTTTTTATAGAAATTAAAAAGTGAGAGGTATAGACTGAATCTAATTGTTCAAGAGCTTGATCAAGCCACGGCTGTAGATTACCAAACAGCCCTTGTGGCGTTTATCAATTGTTTGATAATATCAACACCAAGGCTCACGGATAGGGTACGAAGAAGGAATGAGTTTATTGGTAAGTTTTTGAATGTGGCTAATGTCAATGCGGATCACGTAACGTTTATCAAATATTGATATTCATCAGAGAACGTTTTTTCCAGGATGTCATCTTCTTCCGGTCCTAAACAACTTGAGGTATGTATCGTTCACTGGTCAATGACAGACATTTTTAACATTCTTCAACAATATTTTCATCATAAATGGCATAATATTTTTTTTAATCGTGTTATGTGCTCCAAGAGAGCGTACTGATCTGCGCAAATTTGCACGAATGCTCAAGTAAGTTATCAGTTAGCAAAATCAGTCCTACAGAGACTTTGTGTTCTGGTGTCTACGCTTTTTTGCGTTTTGTCATAAATTATTTGACATAAAAAAATTTGGAAAAACTCGATCTTTTAATAATATAATTTGCACTTTTTCTTTTCCCTTTAGCACCATGTTTCTCCATTCAATTTCTCTTTCCTTTTAATTTATTAAATCTTATAACTCTTGTTCTATCTCTTTCATTCTTTAAATGTTCTAATGACTTTCTATTATTCGAACACATTCTACACAGCTGCGCTCTTTTTTTTCAATAATTTTTTTTTCATTAAGTTTATTTTTAGACCGGAATCTTGCTATAATATTCTTTTATTTCCTCAAATATTTTGGTACATTTTCAGTTTACACCTAAAGTGTTCCCTATTGTATCTTGTTTCTTTCAGTTTTTCTCTTTTTTCTTGCTTACATTCATTTTTATATTTTTTTTTAGTTTCTATGCCTACTCTTTCACCTCTATGTGTTTTATTTTTTAATGCCCTCACACTCAAACTATTCCTTTCAAAATTCTTTTTTCTATTCAGGTTTTTTTCTTACATTTTTATCTTTTTTTTTCTATCTGTTTTTTTTTAAACTTACTTGCTTTTTTGTCCGCGTTTAGTCGTGTTTTTATCTGTTCACATTCTTCTATTAGAATGTATCCTGGCGGTTCATTTTCCACTCTTAGCAGTCGCTTGTAGTACTTCCCTATCCTTTATCTATTTTTTTTTATTTTTATATTTCTGCACTTTTTATCAACACACTTTTAGATATACTCTCAAATAGCCTATCCTTTGTTCCAAAATCTGTCTCAAACAGTCTCTCCTCTAAGCTCCAAATTAGCGTTTCTTTTTTTGGCAAGTTAATTTTAGTTTTTTCTATTGAAATAATACCCGAAATACTTAGACTTATTTATTTTTTCTATTTATTGCTTTTTCTATTTTTATTCATCTGTTTTCTCTCTGCCTCCCGCATTCTTGAATGTTATAATTTTGTTTTATCAGTCTTTTTTATATATTTCTTCATACATACATTTTATCATTTTCTTTATCCTCTGCTATTAGTGCCATATCATCTACATACGCCACTGTCCATATCTTTTTACAAAAAAAACTATCCAATGTTGCAAACTTAGAATAGAATAAGGATATAAATGATAAAAAAAGTTATTTAAACAGACGAAAAAAGGGAAGAAAACGAGAAAAACTGTTAGTAATGAAGATGTGACAGTAAAAGAAAAGGCTTTGCAAAAAATCTTGGAAAAGAATGCAACAAAAAATCTTAAACAATGAAGTTTTAGAAGGCTATTGGAAAAATTTGGCAAAAAAAAAGTGTGGGAAAGGTATAAGAAGGTATAAAATTATTAAGCAATTGAGCAGCAAAGAAATGTGTAATAGAAAACAACATTGAGGAAGCAAGTAAAAGATAAAGTGAGAAATAGAAAAATAGAAAAGGCAAAATAGAGTATAAAAAATTGACTGAAAAAAATCAAAGCAGTAATAGCAAATCTAAAAACTCCAAAGAGAAAAAATGAAAATACCAAAATATGGAAAAACGTTGAATAATAAAATCAAAGCAAGTAGAGGAAAAGATAGAGAGATAAGAACAAAAAAAAATGTATTATTCATAAGAGGAAATTGAAATTACGAAAAAAATCAAAACAATTTAAGCAAAAAATGTCACAAAAGTGTAGAAAAACTGCAATTTTTTGAAACGTAACCAGTGTAAAAAATTCTGAGGAAGATTCTTAAAAAACAATATAAAGAAGTTGGATGTAATAGAACTAATAAAGACATAGATGATAAAGGGTGATATGTATAAAAAAAATGTTAAAGTATTATAGGTTGAAGGCGTCGTATGCTAAAAAACATAAAATAAAAATAAAAAAGGGGAAAATTAATTGAAAAAAAAAATAAGTAAAAAATTAAATAAAGATAGGAGAAAGGTTAGTGATAGAAAGAGAAGAATGAGAAATGGAAGCAAATACATTGAGTAGAAAAAAGAAAATGAATAAAATGAGAAAAATGGCTGATAAAAAGAGATTTCAATGACAGAATTAGAAAAAGCGGTAAAAAAACAGCAAAAAAAGCTAAAAAAACCAAAAACAGAATAAAATAAAAAAAAGAAAGGAACGTTGTTATTGCCCTCCAATATTAAATAGAGCATAGAGCAATACATAAGAAATTGGAAGAAAATAACAAACTTAAATTCGACGAGCTGAAGAAATCAAAATAGTGTAATAATTGCAAGAAAGAGATACAATTATAAATAGACAAAACAAAAGGAAAAAATAAAATATACAAATGAAACAATTTGTATAATTAATAGGATAAAAAATACAAAAAATTCAAAAAATTGTATAGGAAAAACATGTTAAAAAATCCGTAAAGAGCTAGAATGAAAAAAAATCATAGTAACAATAGAAGTAAATAATAAAAGAGAAAAAAAAATAAATAACAATAACAAAACAGTATTTAAAGGAATGTTCTACCAAAACCAAAATTAAGCACTCTTAGCAGTCGCTTGTAGTACTTCCCTATCCTTTTTCTATTTTTTTTTAATTTTTATATTTTTGCACTTTTTATCAACACAGTTTTAGATATACTCTCAAATAGCCTATCCTTTGTTCCAAAATCTGTCTCAGTCTCTCCTCTAAGCTCCAAATTAGCGTTTCTTTTTTTGGCAAGTTTATTTTAGTTTTTTCTATTGAAATAATATCTGAGATACTTAGACTTATTTATTTTTTCTTTTTATTGCCTTTTCTATTTTTATTTATCTGTTTTCTCTCTGCCTTCTGCATTCTTGAATGTTATAATTTTGTTTTATCCGTTTTTTTTTTATATTTCTTCATACATACATTTAATGATTTTCTTTATCCTCCGCTATTACTGCAATATGATCTACATACGCCACTGTCCATATTTTTTTACAAAAAAAACTAACCAATGTTGCAAACTTAGGATAGAATAAGGATATGATATAAATGATAAAAAAAGTTATTTAAACAGACGAAAAAAGGGAAGAAAACGAGAAAAACTGTTAGTAATGAAGATGTGACAGTAAAAGAAAAGGCTTTGCAAAAAATCTTGGAAAAGAATGCAACAAAAAATCTTAAACAATGAAGTTTTAGAAGGCTATTGGAAAAATTTGGCAAAAAAAAAGTGTGGGAAAGGTATAAGAAGGTATAAAATTATTAAGCAATTGAGCAGCAAAGAAATGTGTAATAGAAAACAACATTGAGGAAGCAAGTAAAAGATAAAGTGAGAAATAGAAAAATAGAAAAGGCAAAATAGAGTATAAAAAATTGACTGAAAAAAATCAAAGCAGTAATAGCAAATCTAAAAACTCCAAAGAGAAAAAATGAAAATACCAAAATATGGAAAAACGTTGAATAATAAAATCAAAGCAAGTAGAGGAAAAGATAGAGAGATAAGAACAAAAAAAAATGTATTATTCATAAGAGGAAATTGAAATTACGAAAAAAATCAAAACAATTTAAGCAAAAAATGTCACAAAAGTGTAGAAAAACTGCAATTTTTTGAAACGTAACAATTGTAAAAAATTCTGAGGAAGATTCTTAAAAAACAATATAAGAAGTTTGATGTAATAGAACTAATAAAGACATAGATGATAAAGGGTGATATGTATAAAAAAAATGTTAAAGTATTACAGGTTGAAGGCGTCCGTATGCTAAAAAACATAAAATAAAAATAAAAAGGGGAAAAATTAATTGAAAGTAAAAAATTAAATAAAGATATGAGAAAGGTTAGTGATGGAAAGAAAGGGAAGCAGATTATAGCAAATACATTGAGTAGAAGAAAGAAAATGAATAAAATGAGAAAAATGGCTGATAAAAAGAGATTTCAATGACAGAATCAGAAAAAGCGGTGAAAAAAACTGAGCAAAAAAAGCTAAAAAAACAGTATAAAATAAAAAAAAGAAAGGAACGTTGTTATTGCCCTCCAATATTAAATAGAGCAATACATAAAAAATTGGAAGAAAATAACAAATTTAAATTCGACGAGCTGAAGAAATCAAAATAGTGTAATAATTGCAAGAAAGAGATACAATTGTAAATAGACAAAACAAAAGGAAAAAATAGAATATACAAATGAAACAATTTGTATAATTAATAGAAAAAAAAATACAAAAAATTGTATAGATAAAAAAAAAAGAAAAACATGTTAAAAAATCCGTAGAGAGCTAGAATGAAAAAAAAAGAAATATATGACAATAACAAAACAGTATTTAAAGGAAAACAAAAATTAAGCACTAACATAATTGAATAAAACGACTTGGTAAAAATGGAAAAAATAAATAAATATAAGAAATAAGAAATTTAGTTCACTCTAATAAGTGACCTAAATAAGTAATAATTACAAATTGAGATAAAAAGTATATCTCTGATTGGACAACCAAGTTATCACTTACTCTAACTCCTTGTGTAACTCAGTAAAGAGAAGAAAACCGCTAAAATGGAAGAAATAAAGGAAAATGTTATCAAAGATGAAACAAAAAATTACAGAGGAAATAAGGGATTTGAACAGTGAGATTAAAAAAATGAGAAAAAAACTTGAAGAAGTACAAAAAAAAATGTAGAAAGGAGAGAAAAATTTAACAACTAGAAGTAAAAATAGACAGAAAAGAAAAAAAAGAAAAAATAATAACATAGTGATTAAGGCTCTGGAAATGAATAATGAAAAAGATGAAATAGGAGTCGTAGTGAACGTTGGAAAGATATACAAAGTGAATAAAAAAAAAATTATTGTGATTGAATTTGACAAGTGGGAAGACAAAAGGCAGTAATTAGAAAAAAAACCAACTAACAGAAAGCAAAGGGGGAAAAGTAATTATTGATAACGATTTGACAAAAAAAAAAAAAAAATTTTGAAAATTTGCAGAATTAAGGCCAAAATGAAAAATAAGCTACAGAAAGATCTTGATAGAGGATTGAAGTGTTGAAGATAGAAAAGAAATTTGAAAAAAAATTTACATGCAACAAAAGTTGCAAAAAAGAACATGAAGGAAAAGAAATTATTACATAGAAGGTAAAAATAAAAAAAAAATGAGAAACAAAAGACGGGTGATACACGCATCTAGCAAAGACACAAAATAAAACAAAGGGAAAAGTAATGATGTGATACAAAAGAAGAGAACAAAAGCTAAAAAGGAAACGTAAATACGGAAGAAAAAAACAAAAGAAATGAAATTAATATTTTTGAACGTGGCTGTAATAAAAATAAAGATAAAGAATTTTACGTATAATGTGGAAGAATTTGGCGTAATAGCAATGACAAAAACCTAGGTTCAAAAGGGAATGAAGAACTAGAATGAACGAAAATTGCAAATGGAAATACAGTTTGGCAAGAAAAAACAAAACAAAAAGGAAAGCCAAAGGGGTATAATAACAATAATAAAAAAATTATGTACAGAAAACATGACATAGAAACAAAGTCAAAAGTAAATTAATATGAAAAAAAGGAAGGAGTAAAAGAAAACAAAATAGACAAAAAAAGATACAATGTGACAACAATCTATAGAACAAAGATGAAAACAACAAGACAGAGACTATAGAAGAAAATGAAGTGAAAGAAAAAAGAAAACTAATAATAAGACAAAATTTTAATGCAAGATTAACAGAATAAGTAAAACAAGAAGAAAAAAAAATAAAGTAAAAGAACACTAAAGATAAGAAACACAATATGAAAGGAAAAGAGCTGAGAGATATGTTAGAAGGCAATAGATGAAAAGTAGCAAATGGCAATATTTAGGAAAAAAATAAAGAAATACAATAGAAATTTAACAAAGACAAACTTCAAAGAAGAACAAAGCAAATAAAGTGAGAAGATCTGAAGAAACAGTAAAATAAGCAACAGTCAAAAATAACAAAGATATACGATAAACGAAGTTGCGAAAGAACGAATGATAGAATAAGGATTGCAAAGAAAAGAAAAAAAAAGTTAAACAGCCTAGAAGAAAAAATACATAGAGGAAATAAGAGTATAAAGAAATGTGTTTTTGTCTCAAACACATATTAGTGAAACAAAATAAAAAAAAAACTGAAGATTTTTTGTATTAGGGGTGAGCACTAAATCAGGTCACATGATTTTTCAACTTATTATATTTTTTTTCTTTTTGATTTATTTTTTGTCTTTGGCTTTTTTATATATTTTTTAATATTTTTGTAAAGTTTGTTTAATAAGCTTTTTATTTTTTTGTGCGTCGCTTTTGTTTTTTTTTGCAAATGAACTTTTTTTTTGCTTAATTCTATCTTATTCTTTTTATTTCTTTTGCTTTTTTCATCATTTTTTTGCTTTTTGGACTGTAAGTCTGATTTTTGTTTAAGTTTTCTGTTTTGTTTATATGTTTCTGTTACTACAAACTGTTAAAAGGCTAATTCGAAAAACAAAATCATTATAATGATGACAGCAAAAATTGTTATTACAACATATCTATCTGTTCTACTGTACCTAGATTCAGATTTGAAAAATTTTATAGTGAAAAGTATTAATTAAAAGAACATTAATAGAAAAAACTAAATTATAAAAAAAAAGAATTAAATAGAAGTAAAAGAAAACATATGGTAGAAATATAAAAATATAGAAACAAATTATAAAAAAACAATTAAGACAATATTTAAATATATTAAATAAGAGAGGGTAGGAAACAAAACTCAAATGAACATCTACTTGAGAAAATGTTAAGCAAGAATAGGAAAAGAAAGACAAATTTATCTAAAATGAGAAAAACATAGATAAAACAATGAATAAAGAGAAAAAGGTATTGATAAAGATAGCTAAAAAAATAAGTAAGATTTTTTATATAAAACTATTGAAACTATGGATAATTATATAAAACAACAGTTTATAGATTATGAAATAGTAAACAGGAAAATATAAAAAAAACTAAAGGATTTTTTTAATTAAGGGTGAGCACTAAATCAAGCCACATGGTTTTTGAGTTTAATATATTTTTTTTTATTTGGTTTTTACTACAATTCTTCTTTTTACGTCTTTATTTTTTTATCTTTAGCATTTATGTTTATTTTTTTATAATTTTGTGAGATTTGTTTAATACGTTTTTAATATTTTTGTGAGCCGTTTTTGTTTTTTTTTACAAATAAACTTTTTTTTGTTTTACTCTTTTTTGTTTCCTTTGTCTCTTTTATAATTTTTTTGCTTTTTAGACTGTAAGTCGTATTTTTGTTTAGGTTTTCTGTTTTGTTTATATGTTTCTGTTACTACAAACTGTTAAAAAACCAATTAGAAAAAGAAGAACATGATTACGGCAAACATTGTTATCACAAATCTATTCCAACTTTGTTTTGTTTTTATTAAAGATTGTCTGTTCTACTGTATCTAGATTAATATTTGAAGAAGTTTGCAGTGAAAAATATTAATTGTAAAACATTAATAGAAAAAACTAAATTAGAAAAAAGAAGAATTAAATAGAAGTAAAAGAAAACAGATGGTAGAAAAAAATATATATAAACAATTTATGAGAAAACATATTTGACATAATTGAAAACTATTAAATAAGAGAAGGTAGGAAACAAAAGTCAAATGAGCATCTACTTAAAGAAATTTTAGGCAAAAATAAGGAAAGAGAGACTAACTGAGAAAAACATAAAACATAAAACAATAAATAAAAAAAAAGGTATTGATAAAGATGGTTAAAAAAATAAGTGAAACATTTTATATAAAACTATTGATATTTATATAAAACAATGAATAAAAGATTGTCTGTTCTGCTGTATCTAGATTCAGATTTGAACAAGTTTGCAATGAAAAATATTAATTGTAAAACCTTATTAGAAAAAACTAAATTAGAAAAAAGAAGAATTAAATAGAAGTAAAAGAAAACATATGGCAGTAAAAAATATATATAAACAAATTATGAGAAAACATTTTTGACATAATTGAAAACCATTAAATAAGAGAGGGTAGAAAACAAAAGTCAAATGAGCATCTACTTAAAGAAATTTTAAGCAAAAATAAGGAAATGAGAAGACTAACTGAGAAAAACATAAAAGATAAAACAATAAATAAAAAAAAAAAGTTATTGATAAAGATGGTTAAAAAAATAAGTGAAACATTTTATATAAAACTATTGATATTTATATAAAACAACAGTTATAGATTATGAAATAGTAAACAGGAAAATATAAAAAAAACTAAAGGATTTTTTTAATTAGGGGTGAGCACTAAATCAGGCCACATGGTTTTTGTGTTTAATATTTGTAATTTTTTTTATTTGGTTTCTACTACAATTCTTCTTTTTACGTCTTTACTTTTTTTATCTTTGGCTTTTATGTTTATTTCTTTATAATTTTGTGAGATTCGTTTAATACGTCTTTAATATTTTTGTAAGCCGTTTTTGTTTTTTTTTTACAAATAAACTTTTTTTTGTTTTACTCTTTTTTGTTTCCTTTGCATTTTGGACTGTAAGTCTTATTTTTGTTTAGGTTTTCTGTTTTGTTTAGATGTTTCTGTTACTAAAAACTGTTAAAAGACCAATTAGAAAAAGAAGAACATGATTACAGCAAACATTGTTATCACAAATCTATTACAACTTTGTTTTGTGTTTATTAAAGATTGTCTGTTCTGCTGTATCTAGATTCAGATTTGAAGAAGTTTGCAGTGAAAAATATTAATTGTAAAACATTAATAGAAAAAACTAAATTAGAAAAAAAAAGAATTAAATAGAAGTAAAAGAAAACATATGGTAGAAAAAAAATATAAACAAATTATGAGAAAACATATTTGACATAATTGAAAACTATTAAATAAGAGAAGGTAGGAAACAAAAGACAAATTAGCATCTACTTAAAGAAATTTTAGGCAAAAATAAGGAAAGAGAGACTAACTGAGAAAAACATAAAACATAAAACAATAAATAAAAAAAAAGGTATTGATAAAGATGGTTAAAAAAATAAGTGAAACATTTTATATAAAACTATTGATATTTATATAAAACAACAGTTATAGATTATGAAATAGTAAACAGGAAAATATCAAAACAACTAAAGGGTTTTTTTAATTAGGGGTGAGCACAAAATCAGGCCACATGGTTTTTGAGTTTAATATATTTTTTTTTATTTGGTTTTTACTACAATTCTTCTTTTTACGTCTTTATTTTTTTTATGTTTGGCTTTTATGTTTATTTTTTTATAATTTTGTGAGATTCGTTTAATACGTTTTTAATATTTTTGTGAGCCGTTTTGGTTTTTTTTTTACAAATAAACTTTTTTTTGTTTTACTGTTTTTTGTTTCCTTTGTCTCTTTTATAATTTTTTTGCTTTTTGGACTGTAAGTCGTATTTTTGTTTAGGTTTTCTGTTTTGTTTATATGTTTCTGTTACTACAAACTGTTAAAAGACCAATTAGAAAAAGAAGAACATAATTACGGCAAACATTGTTATCACAAATCTATTCCAACTTTGTTTTGTTTTTATTAAAGATTGTCTGTTCTGCTGTATCTAGATTCAGATTTGAAGAAGTTTGCAGTGAAAAATATTAATTGTAAAACATTAATAAAAAAAACTAAATTAGAAAAAAGAAGAATTAAATAGAAGTAAAAGAAAACATATAGTAGAAAAAAAATATATATGTAAACCAATTATGAGACATAATTGAAAACTATTAAATAAGAGAGGGTAGGAAACAAAAGTCAAATAAGCATCTACTTAAAGAAATTTTAAGCAAAAATAAGGAAAGAGAGACTAACCTATCTAAAATGAGAAAAACATAAAAGATAAAACAATAAATAAAGAAAAAAAGGTATTGGTAAAGATGGTTAAAAAAATAAGTGAAACATTTTATATAAAACTATTGATATTTATATAAAACAACAGTTATAGATTATGAAATAGTAAATAGGAAAATATAAAAAAAACTAAAGGATTTTTTTAATTAGGGGTGAGCACTAAATCAGGCCACATGGTTTTTGAGTTTAATATATTTTTTTTTTATTTGGTTCTTACTACAATTTTTTTTTTCCGTCTTTATTTTTTTTATCTTTGGCTTTTATGTTTATTTTTTTATAATTTTGTGAGATTCGTTTAATACGTTTTTAATATTTTTGTGAGCCGTTTTTGTTTTTTTTTACAAATAAACTTTTTTTGTTTTACTCTTTTTTGTTTCCTTTGTCTCTTTTATAATTTTTTTGCATTTTGGACTGTAAGTCTTATTTTTGTTTAGGTTTTTTGTTTTGTTTATATGTTTCTGTAACCAAAAACTGTTAAAAAACCAATTAGAAAAAGAAGAACATAATTACGGCAAACATTGTTATCACAAATCTATTCCAACTTTGTTTTGTTTTTATTAAAGATTGTCTGTTCTGCTGTATCTAGATTCAAATTTAAAGAAGTTTGCAGTGAAAAATATTAATTGTAAAACATTAATCAAAAAAACTAAATTAGAAAAGAAAAGAATTAAATAGAAGTAAAAGAAAACATATGGTGGACAAAAATATATATAAACAAATTATGAGAAAACATATTTGACATAATTGAAAACCATTAAATAAGAGAGGGTAGGAAACAAAAGTCAAATGAGCATCTACTTAAAGAAATTTTAAGCAAAAATAAGGAAATGAGAAGATTAACTGAGAAAAACATAAAAGATAAAACAATAAATAAAGAAAAAATGTTATTGATAAAGATGGTTAAAAAAATAAGTGCAACATTTTATATAAAACTATTGATATTTATATAAAACAACAGTTATAGATTATGAAATAGTAAACAGAAAAATAAAAAAAAAACTAAAGGATTTTTTTAATTAGGGGTGAGCACTAAATCAGGCCACATGGTTTTTGAGTTTAATATTTTTTATTTTTTTTATTTGGTTTCTACTACAATTCTTCTTTTTACGTCTTTATTTTTTTTATGTTTGGCTTTTATGTTTATTTTTTTATAATTTTGTGAGATTTGTTTAATACGTTTTTAATATTTTTGTGAGCCGTTTTTGTTTTTTTTTTCAAATAAACTTTTTTTGTTTTTCTCTTTTTTGTTTCCTTTGTCTCTTTTATAATTTTTTTTGCTTTTTAGACTGTAAGTCTTATTTTTGTTTAGGTTTTCTGTTTTGTTTAGATGTTTCTGTTACTACAAACTGTTAAAAGACCAATTAGAAAAAGAAGAACATGATTACGGCAAACATTGTTATCACAAATCTATTCCAACCTTGTTTTGTGTTTATTAAAGATTGTCTGTTCTGCTGTATCTAGATTCAGATTTGAACAAGTTTGCAATGAAAAATATTAATTGTAAAACATTAATAGAAAAAACTAAATTAGAAAAGAAAAGAATTAAATAGAAGTAAAAGAAAACATATGGTAGAAATAAAATATAAACAAATTATGAGAAAACATATTTGACATAATTGAAAACCATTAAATAAGAGAATGTAGGAAACAAAAGTAAAATGAGCATCTACTTAAAGAAATTTTAGGCAAAAATAAGGAAAGAGAGACTAACTGAGAAAAACATAAAAGATAAAACAATAAATAAAAAAAAAGGTATTGGTAAAGATGGTTAAAAAAATAAGTGAAACATTTTATATAAAACTATTGATATTTATATAAAACAACAGTTATAGATTATGAAATAGTAAATAGGAAAATATAAAAAAAACTAAAGGATTTTTTTAATTAGGGGTGAGCACTAAATCAGGCCACATGGTTTTTGAGTTTAATATATTTTTTTTTTATTTGGTTCTTACTACAATTTTTTTTTTCCGTCTTTATTTTTTTTATCTTTGGCTTTTATGTTTATTTTTTTATAATTTTGTGAGATTCGTTTAATACGTTTTTAATATTTTTGTAAGCCGTTTTTGTTTTTTTTTACAAATAAACTTTTTTTGTTTTACTCTTTTTTGTTTCCTTTGTCTCTTTTATAATTTTTTTGCATTTTGGACTGTAAGTCTTATTTTTGTTTAGGTTTTTTGTTTTGTTTATATGTTTCTGTAACCAAAAACTGTTAAAAAACCAATTAGAAAAAGAAGAACATAATTACGGCAAACATTGTTATCACAAATCTATTCCAACTTTGTTTTGTTTTTATTAAAGATTGTCTGTTCTGCTGTATCTAGATTCAAATTTAAAGAAGTTTGCAGTGAAAAATATTAATTGTAAAACATTAATCAAAAAAACTAAATTAGAAAAGAAAAGAATTAAATAGAAGTAAAAGAAAACATATGGTAGACAAAAATATATATAAACAAATTATGAGAAAACATATTTGACATAATTGAAAACCATTAAATAAGAGAGGGTAGGAAACAAAAGTCAAATGAGCATCTACTTAAAGAAATTTTAAGCAAAAATAAGGAAATGAGAAGATTAACTGAGAAAAACATAAAAGATAAAACAATAAATAAAGCAAAAATGTTATTGATAAAGATGGTTAAAAAAATAAGTGCAACATTTTATATAAAACTATTGATATTTATATAAAACAACAGTTATAGATTATGAAATAGTAAACAGAAAAATAAAAAAAAAACTAAAGGATTTTTTTAATTAGGGGTGAGCACTAAATCAGGCCACATGGTTTTTGAGTTTAATATATTTTTTTTTATTTGGTTTTTACTACAATTCTTCTTTTTACGTCTTTATTATTTTTATCTTTGGCTTTTATGTTAATTTTTTTATAATTTTGTGAGATTCGTTTAATACGTTTTTAATATTTTTGTGAGCCGTTTTTGTTTTTTTTTTACAAATAAACTTTTTTTTGTTTTACTCTTTTTTGTTTTTTTTTTGTTTCCTTTGTCTCTTTTATGATTTTTTTGCTTTTTATACTGTAAGTCTTATTTTTGTTTAGGTTTTTTGTTTTGTTTAGATGTTTCTGTTACTACAAACTGTTAGAAGACCAATTAGAAAAAGAAGAACATAATTACGGCAAACATTGTTATCACAAATCTATTCCAACTTTGTTTTGTTTTTATTAAAGATTGTCTGTTCTGCTGTATCTAGATTCAGATTTGAAGACGTTTGCAGTGAAAAATATTAATTGTAAAACATTAATAGAAAAAACTAAATTAGAAAAAAGAAGAATTAAATAGAAGTAAAAGAAAACATATGGTAGAAAAAAATATATATAAACAAATTATGAGAAAACATATTTGACATAATTGAAAACTATTAAATAAGAGAAGGTAGGAAACAAAAGTCAAATGAGCATCTACTTAAAGAAATTTTAAGCAAAAATAAGGAAAAAGAGACAAGAAAGATAAAACAATAAATAAAGAAAAAAAGGTATTGATAAAGATGGTTCAAGAAATAAGTGAAACATTTTATATAAAACTATTGATATTTATATAAAACAACAGTTATAGATTATGAAATAGTAAACAGGAAAATATAAAAAAAACTAAAGGATTTTTTTAATTAGGGGTGAGCACAAAATCAGGCCACATGGTTTTTGAGTTTAATTTATTTTTTTTATTTGGTTTTTCTACAATTCTTCTTTTTACGTCTTTATTTTTTTTATCTTTGGCTTTTATGTTTATTTTTTTACAATTTGGTGAGATTCGTTTAATACGTTTTTAATATTTTTGTGAGCCGTTTTTGTTTTTTTTTACAAATAAACTTTTTTTTGTTTTACTCTTTTTTGTTTCCTTTGTCTCTTTTATAATTTTTTTGCTTTTTGGACTGTAAGTCGTATTTTTGTTTAGGTTTTCTGTTTTGTTTAGATGTTTCTGTTACTACAAACTGTTAAAAGACCAATTAGAAAAAGAAGAACATGATTACGGCAAACATTGTTATCACAAATCTATTCCAACTTTGTTTTGTTTTTATTAAAGATTGTCTGTTCTGCTGTATCTAGATTAATATTTGAAGAAGTTTGCAGTGAAAAATATTAATTGTAAAACATTAATAGAAAAAACTAAATTAGAAAAAAGAAGAATTAAATAGAAGTAAAAGAAAACATATGGTAAAAAAAAAAATGTAAACAAATTATGAGAAAACGTATTTGACATAATTGAAAACCATTAAATAAGAGAGGGTAGAAAACAAAAGTCAAATGAGCATCTACTTAAAGAAATTTTAAGCAAAAATAAGGAAATGAGAAGACTATCTGAGAAAAACATAAAAGATAAAACAATAAATAAAGAAAAAAAGTTATTGATAAAGATGGTTAAAAAAATAAGTGAAACATTTTATATAAAATTATTGATATTTATATAAAACAACAGTTATAGATTATGAAATAGTAAACAGGAAAATATCAAAAAAAAAGTTTTTTGAATTAGCACTAAATCAGACCACCTAGTTTTTGGGTTTAATATTATATTATTTTTCCGCTTTCTTCTTGTTTTAGATTTGGTTTGTACTACTGTCTTTCTTTTTACTTCTCTGCTTTTTTTATAATTGTTTTTTTTTGCTTTTTTTTATAATTTTTTTGCTTTTTGTACTATAAGACTTATTTTTGTTTAGGTTTTTTGTTTTGTTTATATATTTCTGTTGTTACAAATTGTTAAAACCAGAACATGAGAATGATGACAGCAAACATTGTTATCACAAATCTATTCCAACTTTGTTTTGTTTTCATTGAAGACTGTCTGTTCTACTGTATTGTATTGTTTAATAGGTTTTTAATTTTTTTGTGCGCCGGTTTTGTTTTTTTTTGAAAATTAACTTTATTTTGCTTTATTCTGTCTTGTTCTTTCTGTTTTCTTTGCCTCTTTTATTATTTTTTTGCTTTTTGGACTATAAGACTTATTTTTGTTTAGGCTTTCGGTGTTTATATGTTTCTGTTGTTACAAACTGTTTAAATAAAAACATGATAATGTTGATAACAAACATTGTTATCACAAATCTACTCCAACTTTGTTTTTTTAACTTTATTATAATTACAGAAAATGTGCTGAAGCCGAGCCGGAATTAGCCGTGCAACTCGATGTTTTTGACGAACAACGCGATAGTGACGATGCTCAAAGTCTTCAGGGCCCCCATGGCGTTGATTTAAACTCTCCTCTTGATGTCTTTTACGCAATTCTAAAACAGGTTGCTGAAACACCTCAAGAAATTCCGTTTTTAAGTATACTCCAACACTTTCTTCGCATCGACCCCAAAGATGCAATAAGTGACATTATTTGGGATACAGCCGAACGTCTTGTTCATCGAGCAACTCTTTTAGAAAATCGTGACGATGCAGCTCGAATATTGCGAGCACCCAGTGCTCAATCAAAAATTTTCTGTCATTGTCAAATTCAAAGTCCGACAAGACGACAAAGTTTAAATACACCACAAAGTCCAGGTACTACACACACTTTACTTATTAGTTTATTCTATTTTTATTATAAATGTTGTTTAGGTGTACTTCTTCCACCCCCTCCGCCACCACCGCCAAACATCCCTGCACCACCTTGTATTCCTCCCCCAGCACCAGCTCCACCACCGCCGCTCCAACGACCAACTCCCAAACCTCCACCAGAAATTGACACTTCAATTGAAAAGCTCCCTCAGCAAGAAATTCCAGCACCAAAAGCGAAAATGAAGACGTTTAATTGGAATAAACTCCCAAATAGTAAAGTGATTGGAAAAAATAACGTTTGGACTCAAGTCGCCTACAACCATCAACATTCACCAATGGCCGATATGGACTGGCTGGAAATGGAGGATCTTTTCTGTCAACAAACTCCCATCTCCCAGAACGTCATGCCGGTGGCAAATGACCGGAAAATCCGGAAGGAAAACTGCGAAATTAGTCTTTTGGACGGAAAACGGAGCCTCAACGTTAACATTTTTCTCAAACAGTTTAGAAGCTCAAATGAGGACATCATTCAGCTTATCAAAAATGGAGAGCATGATGATATTGGTGCGGAAAAACTGAAAGGACTTCTTAAAATATTGCCGGAAGTTGACGAGTTGGATATGCTGAAGTCGTTCAATGGAGACTTTAGTAAATTAGGAAATGCCGAAAAGTTTTTGATCCAGCTAACAAACCTTTCCAAGTAGGTATTTTTTTTTTTTTTAAATTATTTAGACTTATGTTGGTAAACTTGAACTAACAAAAGGTAGGTGGAAGTGCCGCCATTTTGCAAAAAACTGTTTGGGCCTGTATGCACTTGAGGCTTATAGTTATATAAATCTTTATTAGAGATAATTAAATTTCCTATCTCTTATGTTGAATTTTTTTTTGTATTACTTACCGTTTACGATTTATAAAATTATGACTGTTTATTGACTTTTTTACCGATATCTCTACCAATAATTGTTTAAAGATTAAATTGCTGAGAATTAAACTTTTGATATTTTTTACAACTTTTGATTGAAGCTTTTTTTCCTAAAAGTAATATTTTTGAAGTTATAACGCGTTAATTTTCAAAATTCTGCGCTTGGGCGGTTGACGCCAGCTGGGTCTAAGGACGTAAATACAAAAAAAAAAAAATAAAACAATAAGAGAAGATAAACAGGCAAGCAAAATTATGGTATACAGCACAGAAAAAGTGACGTAAACAATGAAGAACGTGGTATACAATGTATGGCAGAAAAGAAGAGTGCCAACATTTTTGCAAAATTTTTGCACAATTTGGCTAAATTTTACTAAATTTTTGCTAAATTTTGCTTAAGAATGCCAGAGAATTGATATTCATCATTGATTAATTCAAAATTTTTGCTAAATTTTGCTTAAGAATTTAAGAGAATTAATATTCATCTTTAATTGATTTGAAATTTTTGCTAAATTTTGCTTAATAATTCAGGAGGATTGATATTCATCTTTGATTGATTTGAAATTTTTGCTAAATTTGGCTAAATTTACTAAATTTTGCAAAATTGTTGCTACAGTTTGCTTAAGAAATTCAGAGAATTGATATTCATCTTTGATTAATTTGAAATTTTTGCTAAATTTTCCTTAAGAATTCAAGAGAATTGATATTCATATCTTTGATTAATTCAAAATTTTGCTAAATGTTGCAATTTTTTGCTACAACTTGCTTAGTTTCTGCTGAATTTTGCTTAAGAATTCAAGAAAACTGATATTCATCTTTGGTTGGTTTGAAATTTTGGCTAAATTTGGCTTAATAATTCAAGAGGATTAATATTCATCTTTGATTGATTTGAAATTTTTGCAAAACTTGCCTAATTTTACTAAATTTTGCAAAGTTTTTGCTAAATTTTGCTTAAGAATGCCAGAGAATTGATGTTCATCATTGATTAATTCAAAATTTTTGCTAAATTTTGCTTAAGAGTTTAAGAAAATTAAAATTTGTGGTTAATTGATTTGAAATTTTTGCTCAATTTTGCTTAATAATTTAAGAGGATTGATATTCATCTTTGATTGATTTGGAATTTTTGCTAAATTTTTCGAAATGTTGTTAAATTTAGCTAAATTTTCCTTAAGAAATTTAGAGAATTGATCAAAATTCAAGAGAAATCACATTCATCTTTGATTGATTTGAATTTTCTTTTTAATTTTTGCTAAATTTTTTGAAATTTTGTTAAATTTTGTGGAATTTTTGCTAAATTTTGCTTAAGAATTAAGAGGATTGATAATTCATCTTTGATTGAATTGAAATTTTTGCTAAATTTTGCAATTTTTTGCTAAAACTTGATTAATTCTTTCTAAATTTTTGATTAAGAATTTAAAAGAAATGATCTTCATCTTTGGTTGGTTCGAAATTTTTGCTAAATTTTGCTTAAGAATTCAAGAGGATTAATATTCATCTTTGATTGATTTAAAATTTTTGCAAAATTTTTGCAAAATTTGGCTAAATTTTACTAAATTTTGTAAAATTTTTGCTAAATTTTGCTTAAGAATGCCAGAGAATTGATATTCATCATTGATTAATTCAAAATTTTTGTTAAATTTTGCTTAAGAATTTAAGAAAATTAATATTCATGTTTAATTCATTTGAAATTTTTGTAAATTTTGCTTAAAAATTTAAGAAAATTAAAATTCATCTTCAATTGATTTGAAATTTTTGTTAAATTTTGCTTAAGAATTTAAGAGGATTAATACTCATCTTTGATTGAATTGAAATTTTTGCTAAATTTTGCTGAATTTTACTAAATTTTGTAAAATTTTTGCTAAATTTTGCTTAAGAATGCCAGAGAATTGATATTCATCATTGATTAATTCAAAATTTTTGCTAAATTTTGCTTAAGAATTTAAGAAAATTAATATTCATGTTTAATTCATTTGAAATTTTTGTAAATTTTGCTTAAAAATTTAAGAAAATTAAAATTCATCTTCAATTGATTTGAAATTTTTGTTAAATTTTGCTTAAGAATTTAAGAGGATTAATACTCATCTTTGATTGAATTGAAATTTTTGCTAAATTTTGCTGAATTTTTCTAAATTTTCCTCAATTTTGCTAAATTTCTCTAAATTTTGCGAAATTTTGCTTAAGAATTCAAGAGGATTGATATTCATCTTTGATTGATTATCAAACTGGCTAAATAAAAAAAAGCAGATAAATAAATAGCAATCAAAAATTATTTTTGATTTTTTTCAAGTAGAAACTATTAAAAAAATAAGATCCAGAATATAGAAAATGAAACACAAAGAGATAACGTGTTAGAAAAAACAGTGAAAATACGGTAAAGGTTTGCAAAAAAAACCTTTTGAAAACTTGCTAAACAAAACAGACAAAATAAAAAAAAAGAAAAGAACACAGAAATAAGAAAAAGGTGAAAATTTCTATAAAACAGCATTCTTGATTTTTTTTAAGTAGAAAATTTTAAAAAATATGCATAATATTCTAAATATTTTTTGTCTTAGTCAGATAATGGAATTATCTATAATATAATATATCTATAAAAAAATATATAAAGAGGAAACGTGTTAAAAAAAAAATGAAAATTTGGTAAAAATTTGCAAAAAAAAACCTGCTGGACAAAACATAGTGATTTTTTTGTAAAATAGTAATTACTGAAAAAATAAGCATATGCTAAATATTTTTGTTTTTGATCAGATGATACAATAAATAGATATGAAAAAAAATACAAAAAATAGGAAATAAAACATGGATGTAACGTGTTAGAAAAAAGAGTGAAAATAGGGTTCAAATTTGCAAAAAAACATCGTAAAAACTTGCTAGACAAAAGAGGCAAAATAAAAAGAAAAGCAGAGAACACAGAAATAGGAGAAAAAAAATAGCTATCAAAAACATTTTTGATTTTTTTTTTAAATATGCGGCTGTAATGCTTATGCAAAATATTTTTTCTCTTAGTCAGATAATACAGTAAATATATATAAGAAAAAAAGAAAAACTCGATTGAATGGAAACATTATCAGTGTCAACCCCCCAGACACAAGATTTTTAAAATTAACGCGTTATAATTTTGAAAATATTTATTTAGAAATTGTAGAAAATTTATCAATTTAAAAGTTCGATATCCGGTAATTTATTTTTTAAACAATTATTAGAAGAGAAATCAGGAAAAAAGTCAATAAACAAACAGCAATAATAATATAAATCGTAAACGGTAAATGAAAAAAAAAAATTAAACAAAAAAGATAGGAAATTAAATTATCTATAATAACGTTTTTTTGCAAAATGGTGGCATTTACACCTGCCTTATTTGTACGTATTTTGTGTTTTTAAGTTCATTACGTCATACTGCCTCTATTTGTAAAAAAGAAGATTTACCTAGAATTATACATTATGGACAAAAGTCACTCGCTCTTTTATTACGGTTTGGATAAAGCATATTATCTGTGTTTTTTTTTATTAATCTTATCTTTTTTGTTTTATTTGCTTATTATTCTGTGACTTTTTTTTTAAACAAAACTTATTCATTTTTGTTTTTTTTATATTTTTTTACATTTAGTATTCTACGAGCAATTTTTTTATTTATATTTTTGGTTTTATTGATTATGTGATTGTTTTTGTCTCAAAATAAGTCACTTTATTCACGCTTTATAGTTTACCATTATATCACTGTTTTTATATATTTTTATCTTTTTCTATCATTCTTTATTTATTGATGATTAATATTTTCTATTTCATTTCAATTATTTTCTATTATTTTTTCTATCTTCTTTGTCTTATTCTGGCATTGACATTTCTTCTCATCGGACATTCTTCTTTCTGGGCGTCAAAAAATCTTACATTTTGACAGATTGTGAAGAGTAGTTGTGAAAGTTTATTGACAATTTGTCAAGAACCAAAGTTCTAACAAGAAAAGATGTGTTTTTTGCTTTAGCAGAAAAAGTGAAATGAAGCAATTTTTTTAAAAATAAAATTAATGTTTTGAATAAATATATACCTCGAACTGTCAACGTTATTTATGTTTTTGAAAGCAAAGTGAATGGATGTAAACAAGCAGAGACACGTAATTTCTATTGGTTGAACCATCACATGACCTAGCATAAAGTGCGTTGATTGGCCGGCTGGTCAAGCTAGAGCACCTAATCCTCACTTCAACTTGAAAATACTATAATTATTATTTTTATTATAAAAATTTAAATTATTAGAATCAAACTGTTTACGGTTCATTCTGCTGCCTCTAAGACATCTATTGGTAGACATTTTTTTTTCTACTTTGCAGTGTTTCTTTTATGATTTTTTATTGTTTTCATTATTATGTTTTTTACTTTTTTTTTAGCTCAGGTTCTATCTCTGTTGACAGAAACAGAGTGTTTTGTTAGCATTTTTTTCTTCGAATGGAGCATTCTTCTTTTCCATATTTTTTTTTCTGCCAGTCAAACTCTTATCATTCTTTCTTTATAAACATTTAAGCCCAGCCTATCTACTCTATACAACAATATTGTCTGCACACCTTACACAGGGTCTTTCTGAGGACTTTTCTAACCCTAGATTTTCTGTCTAACTCTATCAGGATCAGAATCATCAATTCTATCAGGATTCTATTAAGGGCTTTACCAGTCTTTAATTTATTTGATGCAGTTTCTGACTTTGTTGTAGGAAAAAACTGGTTTATCTTGTAAAGAAAACCTACGCTTTGCTGTTCTTCAACCTGGAATTGATTTTTGTTACAATGTCTATTTTGGTTTATAGGGTTATAGCTGGATAGTACCATAGTTTTCAAATGTCACATTCTAGTTCTTCAAAAACTAACTTCCAATGTTTAGTTTTAGATACACTGATGGCTTTTTATCTATATTATTCTAATCTTTTTGAGTTCTGCAATTTACCTAGTTTTTGTATGTTGCTTTTGAAATGTTTTTTCCAACCTTGCATACTTGCGTTTTGCTAACCTAAATCTAGGTGGTCTTCAACCTAGAGTTGATTTTTCTGACAATGCCTAATTTCTTGTACCCTAGTTTTCAAATGTCACATTCTAGCTCTTCTCAAACTAACTTTCAATGTAGAGTTTTGGGTACTCTGTTGGCTTTTTTCTATCCTTTCTTAACCTTTTTGAGTTCTGCGATTAGCTCAACTTTTGTATGCTGCTTTTGAAATGTTTTTTTCAACCTGGCATACTTGCGTTTTTCCTAACCTAAGTCTAGGCGGTCTTCAACCTGGAATTCATTTTTGTCACAATGCCTGTTTTGGTTTATACCGTTATAGCTTGGACTTTCGAATTTCAGGTGTTGAACAACTATCTGGTACCATAGTCTTCAAATGTTAGGTTTTGGGCACTCTTATAGCTTTTTTGGAGCTTTTCCTAACGTTTGGAACTCTGAGATTATTTTGTTGCTTTTGAAATGTTTTTCCTAGTTGTTTGCGCTTTATTTCTTTTACAAGCTGTGCTTACCATTACGGATTATCTCCATTTGAAGATTTGACTCTTGGTCTAAAACTTTGTGCTTATTTATTGATGCTACTTATAAACAAGGGTTGGTAATTTTTTTTTTGTCTTTTGTTAACATACTTTCTTTTACTTCTACGTCTTCTTACATCATGTGATTCAATGTTTCCATCTCTTTTTCACACATCTTGCATTTCTATTCATTTTCTTCCATCCAAAATCTGTTGTCTCTTTCTTTATTCTCACATTTAAATCTTTTGCTTTTTCTTGTTTTCTCTCTTCATATATACCTCAAACTCTTCTGTAATCATATCCACTTTAATACCTGCTCTCTCTAATTTGTCCCTTTCTTTTTTGCTTGCTTGTCTATGTCTCTGTCTCTGTCTTTTATTTCTCCATGCACTCCTTGACTCGTTTCTCTTTTTTCTTAATCTCCTCTACGTTGAACTCATTTCTTTGGTAATATTCCTTTCTATTTCCATTCCTCTATTTGGTTTTCTACTCAACCCTTTAATATCTTGCACCCTTCTCTATCTTTCATCTTATCTTCAAACTTTGCGGCTTTTTTTTCAGCTTCTATTTTTAATATTTCTCTCTCTTCTTCCTTTCTTACTATATATCCTGGAACCTCTCTACTTAGACCCAACATCCATCTTACATACTTTTCTTGCACTTTTTGTATTTCCTCTCATTCTTTCCATCCGCAAATTTTGGCTCATACATCAAACATTGTCATTTCTGTTCCATAATCTCTGCCATGCTTCACATTCTTGCACTCATTTGGTTCCCTGTTTTCACTAGTTCTCTCACCTGCGCTATACATCTATTTCTTTCTTCAAACATAAATCCCAAAAACTTTTTTTCTTTTACCTGTTCTATTATATTCTTTTCCTCCCCCATTTCCATTCTACCTTTTTCCTTGCTCTTTTACTAAACACTATTATCTTTCTTTTACTCTCATTTACCTCAAATCCTTTTTTTCTTATGTAGCTTTCTACAGTTTTTATCATTTCTCCCAGTCCTCGTTCCTCTCCCGTCATCATCACTATATCGTCCAACATTCAAATTTTTTTTCTCTTCACTAACACTGCTCCTTCGTGCCTTTTTGCCAACACTTCTTCTATATCATTTATATATATTGTGAGCAGTACTGGGTTCAGAGGGCACCCTTGTCTCAGGCTCTTCTTGGTTCACAGCCATTCGCTTTTTCTTTCATTCTCTCTCACCTTACACTTTGTTTCTCTATAAATTTTCTTAACTTTTTCACTACCTTCTTCTTTATTACTTTCTTTTCCCACAACTTATTCCTATCCACTATGTCAAACGCTGCTTTTAAATCTACAAATACTCCACATACTTTCCCTCTTTTCTTTTCTATCTCATTTTCTACTTTTGTCTTCAAATTATAGACATCTATCGGACTTTTTTCCTCTCTAAATCTCGCATGCCAGTCTGGTAATCCTCCCACTCTCTTTAATTTTTTTTTAATTTTTTAGCTACACACATTTGCGTACATAGTATAGAGAAGAGTTATTCTTCTGTAGTTTTTTTCTCTCTCTTTATCTCATTTTTTGTGTTTTGGTACTATTATCTTTTTTGTTCACTCTAGAAGAAACTCATCTCCTTTCTACACTTTATTCAACACTTCTGTCAGTCTGATTTTTACCTTTTCATTCCCATACATCATTCGAAATCCCATCCGCTCCTGAAGATTTTTTTTTTAAGTTTTATTAAAACGCTTTCTACTTCTTTTCTTGTTATTTCCTCTTTTATTATCTTCTCTCGGTCTTTCTTAATTTTTTTTCCTTTTAATTTTTTTTCTTTGCCTTCTCCCTCTCCCTCTTCTACCTGTCCATCTAGTGATTCTTTGAAATGTTTCAACCACTTGTCCATTCCAAATCTGTTTGTTATGTTTTCTCTTTCCTCTTTATGTTTCTTTACGTATTCCCAAATTTAGTTTTGCGTTATTATTATTTTTTATTCTTTTTTGTTCTTTCTTTTTGCAAGTATCTCTGTTTTTTTTTCTTCTATATGTATTCTTTTTTTTTTCTTTCTTATTACGCCAGTTTCTCAGTCTTTTTTTATCTCCACATTCTCGGTTTCACCATTTATTTTCTTTCTTTTTTCTTATTTTCTAGACTTTACCACGGCTTTCTTAACTGTTGTTACTAGTTTTTTTACCATTATTTAAACTTTTTTTTTTACCCATATCACTTATATATATATATATATTGTGAGCAGTACTGAGCTCAGAGGGCACTCTTGTCTCTCACCTTACACTTTGTTTCTCTATAAATTTTCTTAATTTTTTTCACTACCTTCTTCTCTATTTCTTTCTTTTGCTACAACTTATTCCTATCCACTCTGTCAAACGCTGCTTTTAAATCTACAAATACTCCACATACTTTCTTTTTTTTCTTTTCTATCTCATTTCCTACTTTTGTCATCAAATTATAGACATCTATCGGACTTTTTTCCTCTCTATATTCCGCATGCCAGTCTGCAATAGTATTGAGAAGAGTTATACTTCTGTAGCTTTTTTCTTTCTCTTTATCTCATTATTTGTGTTTTGGTATTATTATCTTTTTTGTCCACTCTAGAAGAAACTCTTCTCCCTTCCACACTTTATTCAACACTTCTGTCAGTCTGATTTTTACCCTTTCATTCCCATACATCATTTGGGATCCCTGGAGATTTTCTTTTTTTAAGTTTTATTAAAACGCTTTCTACTTCTTTTCTTGTTATTTCCTCTTTTACTATCTTCTCTCGTTCTTCTTTAATTTTTTCTTTTTCCAAATTTTTCCCTCGCCTTCTCCCTCTCCTTCTTCTACCACTCCTTCTAGTAATCCTTGAAATGTTCCAACCACTTGTCTATTCCAATTCTGTTTGTTATGTTTACTCTTTCTTTTTTATTTATCTTTACGTATGCTCAAATTTAGTTTCGCGTTCTTATTCTTTTTTGTTCTTTCTTTTTGCATGTATCTTTTGATTTTTTTATGTATTCTTTTTTTTTCTTTTATTATTTTGCCAGTTTTTCAATCTTTTTTTGCTCCACATTCTCGGTTCTACCATTTATTTTCTTTCTTTTTTCTTATTTTCTAGATTTTGCCACTGCTATCTTAACTGTTCTTACTAGTACTTTTACCATTCTTTAAACTTCTTTTGCCACTTATTCTCTTTCTTCTATATGTTTTTGAGGATTTTTTGTCCCATTTTATCCGTGTAGTCGTTTTCTTTTCTTTTTTCTTATTTTCTCTCTTTGTTTGGTCTGACTCTATCCTCTCCCTTATCTCAAACCTTTGTACATTTCCCAAGCCTTTTTGTTTGTGTATCTTAGATATTCTAGTTTTATTAACTGTAGCAAATTCTACACTAGAATGATTTAGATGTAGTAATACTGCTCTGTTCCAGCTACAAACTTCGTATTGAAAGTATGCTACTCAAAGAAGAATTTACTTGTAATATGAGTTATCTTGAGCCCAGCATCAGATCAATGATCCTAGCAGGCCAAGATCTTATGACCAACAAACCATTAAAGGAAGTTCTTTATATGATTTTAGTTGCTGGGAATTTCTTGAATGCGGTATTAGAATAGCCCTTTTCTAACCATTATTTCAATGTCAGTTTGTAGGGTGGTTATGCAGGAAATGCAGCGGGCGTAAAGCTTTCATCTCTTCAGAAAATCACCGAAATTCGTGCGAACAAACCAAATATGAATCTGACACATTTTGTCGCACTCCAAGCCGAAAAACGCAATCCCAAACTCTTAAGTTTCACCGAAAACATCAGCGTCCTGGAGGATGCGGCCAAAACGACAGTTGAGCAACTACAAAATGAAATAAATGTCTTGGACGGCCGAATCAAGAAAATCAAAAAACAAATCGAGTTACCAACAACTGAAATTGAAATCAAAAGTCAAATGATGGAGTTTCTGCAATACGCCGAAAGGGAAGTGGCAAATCTGCAGCAAAGTATGCTGGAGCTGGAACAAATGAAAAATAAATTGAATGAGTTTTTTTGTGAAGATATTAACTCATTTAAGTTAGAAGAATGTTTTAGAATTTTTCATGGCTTTTTTTGTAAATTTAGACAAGCGGTTGCTGAAAACGAAAGAAGAAGGATTCAAGAGGAACAGGCGAATGCCAGGCGAAGACAGCGTGAAGAGTTATTGGCCACCAAAAGACGTCAAAGTACGTAGATCAATTTTTTTATTATTTATGGAAAAGTTAACTTACTTTTAAGACACTGCTAGCTTTTCTGATCTATGTGTCTTGTCTTCAATTTTATGCATGTTTGGTACTTTATTTTTAACCGACTTTAAAAAAAAGAAGAAACTTTTTAACTCAACTATAATTTTTTTATGTTTTTTACCTCATAACTTTTTTTTTGGATTTTGATCATTTTTCTATTATTTGGAAGCTGGTGCTTTCCAATTGGTCCTATCTGAATTTGATTAAGATCTGACCAGTAGATTTTGAGTTATTTTTAATAATGCTTTTTTTGACATATATTTGACACTTACAATTTATTGAATATAAAAAAAATATTTAAATTGCTTTTAATATAATCAAATATTAGTTTATAAGCAACTTGAATCATTTAAATAAATAAAACAATAATTAAGTAATAACATTGAATTCGGTTTTTTCAAAATTTTTATTATTTTTATTCTTTTTTTCTTACTTTTTATGTGTTTTTAATACTATATCCCTGAGATCATTGATAAATAGAGATCACTACCATACTTTCAGTATTTTTTTCTTACCAATATATCTTTTTTTCAATTTCATACATGTAATGTGCTTTATTTTCTTTTATTGGTTTTTTTAGTTTTTATGTGTTATTAGTCCTATAAAACTCTCGCTTGGGGAGGATTTGAATACATTTTAATCGTACGACCCGGCTTTGAAGCATATCTTCGACCACTGAGACCACCGATCTTATTCTATACCATACTTTAAATAATTTGTTTTTTTTTGTGTTTAAAGTTTTTTTTTATTGTTTTTTTTTTACTTTTCATGTGTTATCTATGTTTAGTTAATTTTGTGGGTATTATTATTTGTTTTTATTCATTTTAAATCTAATCTTTTTTATTCTATTATTTTTTTGAAATTTTGTTTTAGTTTTTGTGCTTTGATTCTATTTGTCGTGTCTTATTTAAGTTTTTTTATGTGTATTTGTTTTTTATTTTATTCTCTTCACTGGCTTTTGACACTCATTTTCCAAAAAACATATAATGAGTGGAAAAATCAGACACAATTTTTTAGAAAATAATACAAATTAAAAATTTGGAAAAAACCGACTTCAATGTGATTAATTATTATTTTATTTATTTATTAATTGTTTGAAATATTAGGAAAGAAAACAAAAAGAATGAGCAGAAAAAAAACAATCTTCTAATGTATGGAGTTAAAATAAAAGATTAAAAAGAAAATAAAAAAAAGACGTATAACGTAGAGATAATAAATAAGTTTGAAATAAAGCCTACTTTAACTATTGGAAATAGAAAAAACTTTGATAAAACCGATTTCAATATGATTAACTATTATTTTATTTATTTATTGTTTAAAATATTAAGAAAAGAAACAAAACGAGTAAACAGAAAAAAAACAATCTTCTAATATATGGAGTTTAAATAAAAGTTTAAAAAAAAAAAAAAAGAAAAGACGTATAACGTAGAGATAATAAATAAGTTTAAAATAAAGTCTACTTTAACTATTGGAAATAGAAAAAAATTGGAAAAAACCGACTTCAATATGATTAATTATTATTTTATTTATTTATTTATTGTTTGAAATATTAAGAAAAAAAACAAAACGAGTAAACAGAAAAAAAAACAATCTTCTAATGTATGGAGTTTAAATAAAAGTTTAAAAAGATAAAAAAGGAAAAGACGTATAACGTAGAGATAATAAATAAGTTTAAAATAAAGTCTACTTTAACTATTGGAAATAGAAAAAATTTGGGAAAAACCGACTACAATATGATTAATTATTATTTTATTTATTTATTTATTGTTTGAAATATTAAGAAAAAAAACAAAAAGAGTAAACAGAAAAAAAAACACTCTTCTAATGTATGGAGTTTAAATAAAAGTTTCAAAAAGAAAAAAAAAGAAAAGACGTATAACGTAGCGATAATAAATAAGTTTAAAATAAAGCCTACTTTAACTATTAGAAATAGAAAAAATTTTGAAAAAACCGACTTCAATATGATTAATTATTATTTTATTTATTTATTTATTTATTTATTTATTTATTGTTTGAAATATTAAAAAAAGAAACAAAAAGAGTAAACAGAAAAAAAAACACTCTTCTAATGTATGGAGTTTAAATAAAAGTTTTAAAAGAAAAAGAAAGAAAAGACGTATAACGTAGAGATAATAAATAAGTTTAAAATAAAGCCTACTTTAACTATTGGAAATAGAAAAAATTTTGATAAAACCGATTTCAATATGATTAACTATTATTTTATTTATTTATTTATTGTTTGAAATATTAAGAAAAGAATCAAAAAGAGTAAACAGAAAAAAAAACAACCTTCTAATAATGTATGGAGATTAAATAAAAGTTTAAAAAGAAAAAAAAGAAAAGACGTACAACGTAGAGATAATAAATACGTTTAAAATAAAGCCTACTTTAACTATAGGAAATAGAAAAAATTTGGAAAAATCCGACTTCAATATGATTAATTATTATTTTATTTATTTATTTATTTATTGTTTGAAATATTAAGAAAAAAAACAAAAAGAGTAAACAGAAAGAAAAACACTCTTCTAATGTATGGAGTTTAAATAAAAGTTCGAAAAGAAAAAAAAAGAAAAGACGTATAACGTAGAGATAATAAATAAGTTTAAAATAAAGCCTACTTTAACTATTGGAAATAGAAAAAATTTTGATAAAACCGATTTCAATATGATTAACTATTATTTTATTTATTTATTTATTGTTTGAAATATTAAGAAAAGAATCAAAAAGAGTAAACAGAAAAAAAAACAACCTTCTAATAATGTATGGAGATTAAATAAAAGTTTAAAAAGAAAAAAAAGAAAAGACGTACAACGTAGAGATAATAAATAAGTTTAAAATAAAGCCTACTTTAACTATTGGAAATAGAAAAAATTTTGATAAAACCGATTTCAATATGATTAACAATTATTTTATTTATTTATTTATTGTTTGAAATATTAAGAAAAGAATCAAAAAGAGTAAACAGAAAAAAAAACAACCTTCTAATAATGTATGGAGATTAAATAAAAGTTTAAAAAGAAAAAAAAGAAAAGACGTACAACGTAGAGATAATAAATAAGTTTAAAATAAAGCCTACTTTAACTATAGGAAATAGAAAAAATTTGGAAAAATCCGACTTCAATATGATTAATTATTATTTTATTTATTTATTTATTTATTGTTTGAAATATTAAGAAAAAAAACAAAAAGAGTAAACAGAAAGAAAAACACTCTTCTAATGTATGGAGTTTAAATAAAAGTTTTAAAAGAAAAAGAAAGAAAAGACGTATAACGTAGAGATAATAAATAAGTTTAAAATAAAGCCTACTTTAACTATTGGAAATAGAAAAAATTTTGATAAAACCGATTTCAATATGATTAACTATTATTTTATTTATTAATTGTTTGAAATATTAAGAAAAGAAACAAAAACAGTAAACAGAAAAAAAAACAATCTTCTAATGTATGGAGTTTAAATAAAAGTTTAAAAAGAAAAAAAAAGAAAAGACGTATAACGTAGAGACAGTAAATAAGTTTAAAATAAAGCCTACGAGTACTTTAACTATTGCAAATAGAAAAAAATTGAAAAAAACCGACTTCAATATGATTTATTATTATTTTATTTATTTATTAATTGATTCAAATAGCTTAAATAATTAAAAAATAGATTATTATTTAATTATATTGAAATATTTTTTAAATTTTTTACACATTTTTATAATCAATTAGAGTGTCAAAAAAATATATGTCAAAAAAAGACTTTTTAAGAATAACTAAATAACTATTGGTCAGATCTTGATCAAATTTAAATGGAACCAAATAGAAAGCACCAGCTTTGAAATAAAAAAAGAAACATCAAAATCAGTTTACCTAGAAAAAAGTTAGAAGGTAACACACATAAAAACATACAGTCGAATGGAGAACCTTTTTCTTTTTTGAAGTCGGTTAAAAAACAAGTGAAAAATTAAAAAAATTAAAAAATTGCTTTTAATATAATTAAATATTAGCTTATAAGCAGTTTGAGTCAATTAAATAAATAAAATTGAAACAGATTTTTTCTAAATTTTTAATTTGTTTAATTATTTTTTTATTTTTTTTACTTTTTATGGCTTTTTAATACTATAAAACTCTTGCTTGGGTAGGATGTAAATTCACTTTGATCGTACGATCCGGTTTTGAAGCATTATTTCTGATCACTGAGACCACCGATAGATCTTATTTACTAGATACCATACTTTCAATAATTTTTTTTTACCCATATAACTTTTAACATGTGTAGGGTGCTTTTTATTTTTATTGTTTTTTTTTTTACTTTTCAAGTCTTATTTATATTTTGTTAATTTTGTGTGTATTATTATTTGTTAACTTTTTTTTTCTATTATTTTTTGAAATTTTGTTTTAGTTTTTGTGCTTTGATTTTATTTTTGGTGTCTAATTTATGTTTGTTTTTCTTGCATTTTGCGTGTATTTATTTTTCATTTTTTTTTTCTCTACTGGAATTTTACACGCATTTTCCAAAAAACATAGACATAGAATGAGTAAAAAAATCAGATTTTTTTAGAAAATAATCCAATTTAGAAGTCTGGAAAAAACCGACGTTGATGATTAATTATTATTTTATTTATTTTTTGATTGATTTATACTGCTTAAATTAATTAAATAAATAAACTATTATTTAATTATATTAAAATATTTTTTTTATTTTTCACAAAATTTTATAATCAATTAAAGTGTCAAAAATATATGTCAACAAACGCATTAATAAGAACACACTTAAAAAAATACAGTCGAGTTGAAAACCTCTTTCTTTTTTTAAAGTCGGTTAAAAAACAAGTGAAAAATTAAAAAAATTGCTTTTAATATAATTAAATATTAGCTTATAAGCAGTTTGAGTCAATTAAATAAATAAAATAATAATTAAGTAATCAAATTGAAGAGAGTTTTTCCTAAACTTTTAATTTGTTTAATTATTTATTTATTCTTTTTTTTTAACTTTTTATGGGTTATTAATTTTATAAAACTTTTGCTCAGGTAGGATTTGAATCCACCTTGATTGTACGACCCGGCTTTAGAGCATTATCTTCCGTCACTGAGACCACCGATAGACCTAATTTACTACCATAGTTTAATTTTATGCATGTCTGGTGTTTTATTTTGTTTTTTTTTTATTTTCTATGTGTTTTTAATACTATAAAACTCTTGCTTGGGTGGGATTTGAATTCACTTTAATCGTACGATCCGGCTTTGAAACACTATCTCCAGTCACCGATAGATCTTATTTACTACCATACATTTAATTTTTTTTTTAGCCTTTATAATTTTATACATGTTTATGGTACTTTTTATTGTTTTTTTTTGATATTCTGTCTTAGTTTTTGTACTTTGATTTTATTTTTCGTGTCTTATTCATGTTTTTTTCTTGCTTTTTTCGTGTATTTGTTGTTTATTTCTTTCTCTCTACAGGTTTTTTACACTTATTTTCCAAAGAGCATAGAATAAGTAAAAAATTCAAATAAGATTTATAAAAAAATTGTTAGAAATCAAAAAAAACATTAAAATTTAGCTCGTCTTAGCAATGACTTAATCAAGTTCAATATTGCTTAATTTTTATAAAATTCATTTTTGTTTAAGATTAAGTGGATAGCTGGCTGAGACCTATTGGTTTCTGCTTCATAATCCAATTTTCTATTTTAGTTATTTATTCTAATTTCACTGCTTTTTGATATTTTTGAATTATTTGTATTCTGTTGTTTTTTACTCATCTTCTGATTTTGTTTTCACTTTAAGATAGATACCTACTTGATCTGGTTCCATTATTTCTTCAATTTTAAGTATAAAAACCCTAAAATAAGTTTATTATTCAATTTTTTTCAGTGGAAAACTTGGGTGGCACTATCGACACTGATGTACCATTTATAGATCTACAAATCTATGACAATCGACCCGGATTTCCCATTAAAAAGGTACTGCATCGTGACAAATCTAACAAATTCTATAATATTTGTGATAGGGTTGGAAAACAAACGGTACATCTGAAGATGAAGCTTCAAACGTCGGCTCTCCATTACTATCTCGTCGCCGTTTAGGCTCATTCAATTCAAACACTGACGCACAAAATATGGAAAAATCCCCCGATATAACCCCTAATGGAAGTTTGCGACGACGCAGAAGTCGCGTTCTTTCCGAAGAAGATGAAGGAAATTTAATGGATTTTCTTCGCTCATCTGGACATGATTCGAACCGGGAGAGGAGAGGATGGGGCAGCTTGGATAGGTCTTGGAGTAGAAAAGCGCGTGGTAGTAGTCATCGGAAAAGGCCTGCTTTGCTGGGAGCTGATTTCTCTTCAGATAGAGAAAGACCGTCATCACCTTCTCCTTTAAGCGAGTCTAAACCGATACTATCAGCGCCAGAAGAAGACGAAACAAAGCCAAAAGAGTTAAGATTAAAAATAGAATCATGGTTGCAAGCAAGCGATCAAAGTGACCAGAAAAGTGGAAAGCGTTTAGTAAACAGACGAAGCATAGAAATGGATTCGGAAAGTGAACGAAGCGGTACTTTAGATACTCTTCCGGAAGGTAAACAAGTGTACAGTGGCAGTCAATCAAACTATCGAAAAGTTTATCATGCCTGGGAACCATCTAAAACTATTGATAATACCGATGTAGTAGGTGCCATGGAAACTGTTGAAGAAGTGCAACCATTAAAAGATAAATCAGCTTGGCGTAAATCAACTCTGAACGTTGCAAATAGTACCGAAGAAACTAAAGATGATCTTCCAGCAGTTCGTCTTCACGTTGATGACACAAGTGATAGAAAGAGTTTGATTAACTCGTTAGCAAGTCGAGGCCCCACTGATAAGTTAACACTATACATAATAAAATCACCAAAAACAAAGTCGATTCCTTCATCGCCAGCCGAAGAAAGAGAACAATTGATTAGTAACAAAGTTGAAATCGATCAGGATAATATTGAAACTCCTCCAGCGACTAGAAAGATTTTTATACCAACACCAACGGAAAAAAGAGAGACTGTGCAACCTAGTCCATGTAAGCGGTTGATGGGTAGAGCAAAAGATAATCCGCCTGAAGAATCGGATTCAAATATAGGTGATGGACAGTTTGACAGATTTTCAGCAACAAGAAGAACACGGAGGTATCGAAGAAGTACAGATACTGTCGACCCGGAAGAAAATAATACCAATCCGCCTGATGAAGACCGTGAAATTAGGTTAAAAGTCTGGCAAGATAAACTTAAAGTTCAAAGTGATACAGATTCTAGAAGTAAACGACATCGACATCAAACTGGAATCAATCAAGAAGAAGTCAAGATAGCTCTCCGAGAAAAAATAGACATTCCAACTAAAAAGCATAGAGAACACACTGATAATGATGAAGGTTTTGAAGAAAGTCAAAGTTTGATGTCGGAAAGCCCAAGTCAAGGAGCATCATCTGGTGGTAATTATGAACCAGATGAATCAACACACATTGTAGTACCCGCTTACAAAAAACCAAAACCCTTAAAAGCTTCCGAGACCAAATTAAGAGAACCAATCAAAATAGTCAAACCAAAAACTCAATTGGATCGGGCCAATAGCGTTCGACGGCCGATTCAAGAAACGCCTAAGAAAAGTGTCATACCTCGACGATCAGGAAGTTTGCGTCAAGCTGATGTACAAAGATCCAGCTCTCGTTCGAGTATCGTTAGCTCAAGGAGTAGCTTAAACAGTGCAACGTCAACAAATACAGTAAAAAGGGCTCCAATTAAAATAGCGACAGCAGTACCTTCAAGCAGAACACAATCCATCGCTGGAAGCAAGCCAAGATCTGCTATTGGTACTACAAGCGGTACGACCAAACCACCAAGACCACTGGTAGGAATGTCATTCATGAAACCAACAACGTCCAGTACCACAAAAAGTCATTCCACAGGAATGACAAGCAAAGCTACTAGTGGTTTCAAGTCAAAACATTAGCAGTTTTTCCCTAGTCAAAAGATTACAAAAATTCTAAAGGTCTTTTGTTTGTTTCATACAGTATTACGACCAATCACAAGACGTAAAAGACTAACATTCACTCACTTTTAATTTATTATACTTTTTTTTACAATCTTTTATACTTAATTCGACTAATTACTAATGATATATTTATTTGTTACCAAAATGTTTTAATTAAATAATAAAAATCTTGTAACAAAATAATAATTAAATGTAATATATTTTAGGAAAGGCGGAAAAATGTATGGACACACAGTCGTACCTACTGACCTATCAACGCCATTTTCCTCTTCCTCATGAAATAAAGAAAATTCTAATTTCTTAAATAGGATTTAAGAGATAAAATTTGTTGATGCGTTGCTACTTTACTTTGATTTGCTATCACATTCAGTTTTACTTTGTTGTTAAACTCAGCAAAAAACTGAAGCTAAAAATAAGGTATTGTTTTCGATAACCGTCAATGAAAACGAATTGTGTAATCAGCGAATGACAACGCTTAACTCATATAAGCTCCTCCTTCGTGGTACTGCACTTTTTCGACCAATAAGAAAGCTATATTGCATACTTGACTTGGTGCTTCAAAACTTCAAAGTTAAACGACCAATTAAGATAAGGAGTTAACAAAAACTTGTCTAAATCAGTTTACAAGAGCGATTGTGCCTATTTATGAAACAACTTAGCTTTGATACGATCTGACTAACGAACTAAACTGATGCACAAAACAAAATTGTAACAAAATAATAATTAAATGTAATATATTTGGACACACAGTCGTACCTATCAACGCCATTTTCCTCTTCTTCATGAAATAAAGAAAATTCGAATTTCTTAAATAGGATTTAAGAGATAAAATTTGTTGATGCGTTGCTACTTTACTTTGATTTGCTATCCCCTTCAGTTTTACTTTGTTGCCTTGAATGTCGAATTCAATGTCGAACCGCCTGCACTTCAAAAAAAAAGAATTGTGGCAAGGCTTCAAATTTTGATTCTTCTAGGGCCAAAAAAGGGGGCTCCTAAGTGTCTTCTTGAATAATTATAGCAAAGCGGAGAGATTTATAGCCCAATCGACAATCAAAAATAATCCAAATCACTGCCTGAAAGTTGCTATAACAGCCTAAGACAGGCCTATAACAGTCGCTTTTTAAGCGGAAAAAGGCCCTTTTAAAGTACGACTTTTACCCCACAACTGGAAAAACTAACTTGCAATTACGTTTTTTCTTTTGTTTTTGGTTTTGTGCTTTTTTCAATCTCAAACTTATATTATTTTTTTGTCAATAAGTCAGCAGATTGTAGATTTTTGAATATGGCTAAATTTGTGATGCAAATTGTATGTTATCAATTAAAACCACAAATAAACCATAGAAATGTTTTAAAGGTAAGAAGTATTGTTCTGTAGAGCAGCCAATGAAAGAGAACGCTTAAATCAGCGAATGAGAACGCTTGTTCTATATATGAAACAAATCTTCCTTCTTGGTACTGTCATTTCAGCCAATAGGAACGACTAGGTAGGTATGTTATATATGATTTTCTTGCAAGCACTGATTATACGCTAATTTGGCAATTAAACTTTTGTTCTAAAATAATGTTAATTGAGTGGATAAATTTGGAACTATTTAATTTTTAAATTGCCCATTATCTGTTAGACGCAACAAAAAGCGATAGATTTAAAAAAGAAATGGATATTTATTGTTTTTGAAAACAGCCAATGAAAACTATGTAGAGCGAGCTTCAGATTGCCTAATCAGCAAATAAGAACGCTTGTCTCATATTTATTAAACTCCTCCTCTTTGGTACTGCACTTTGTCGGCCAATAAGAACGGCTATATTGTATACTCTATTTGGTGCTTTAAAACCTTAAAATAGAACATCTAATCAGGATAAGGCGTTACTAAAAATGGGTCTGACCAGTTATTGAAAGCCATTCTGCAATTTACAACTGGAAAAACTACAACGATCTGGTCGTTTTGAAAGTTGACCCAGCAATGACGGTCCGTCTTTTTATCTTGAACGACTTTTTTTTTTGTTTTTGGTCTTGTGTTTTTTCCAATCACAAACTTATATTATTTTTTTGTCAATAAGTCAGCAGATTGTAGATTGTTGACGTGTAAGCAGTCTTTGAATATGGCTAAATTTGTGATGCAAATTGTACGTTATAAATTAATACCACAAATAGTATTGTTCTGTAGAGCAGCCAATTAAAGAGAACGCTTAAATCAGCGAATGGGAACGCTTGTTCTATATATGAAACAATTCCTCCTTCTTGGTACTGTTTTTTCAGCCAAGAAAAACGACTAGGTAGGTATATTATATATGATTTTCTTGCAAACACTGACCATGCGCTAATTTGGCAATTAAATTTTTGCTCTAAATTGATGTTAATTGAATGGATAAATTTGGAGCTAATTAATTTTCAAATTGCCTGTTATCTGTTAAACGCAATCAAAAGCGCTAAATTTAAAAAAAGAAATAAGTACGAATTGTTTTTGGAAACAGCCAATGAAAACGATGTAGATCGAGCTCAAGATTGCCTAATCAGCCAATAAGAACGCTTGTCTCATATATATTTGACTGTTCCTCCTTGGTACCTACTGCACGTTTTCGTTAGATTTAAACGCTAAATTTAAAAAAAAAATAGGTTCTTATTGTGTTTGAAAACAGCCAATGAAAACGATGTAGAGCGACCTTAAGATTGCCTAATCAGCAAATAAGAACGCTTTATTTCGTATGACAATATCTACAATTGACCCTCAAAATCAAGTTAAAATTTACTAATTTTATTATAAATTAAAGTTAACTTTTTGTTTAAAATTTTTTTTTTTTTTTGTAACTTTATGCGATTTTTCTAGCAAGGGTAGTCTATGCGCAAATTAAACAATTAAATTCTTGGTCTAAATTTAAATAATTTATTGTCAACAGCTAGAAGATTTTTTAAGTAGAAATAGTTTTTGGGTATGGATAAATTTATGGGTATTTAGTTATTAAATTGCACGTTATCTGTTAAACTCAGCTAAAAACTGAAGCTAAAAATAAGGTATTGTTTTCGATAACCGTCAATGAAAACGAATTGTGTAATCAGCGAATGACAACGCTTAACTCATATAAGCTCCTCCTTCGTGGTACTGCACTTTTTCGACCAATAAGAAAGCTATATTGCATACTTGACTTGGTGCTTCAAAACTTCAAAGTTAAACGACCAATTAAGATAGGGAGTTAACAAAAACTTGTCTAAATCAGTTTACAAGAGCGACTGTGCCTATTTATGAAACAACTTAGCTTTGATACGATCTGACTAACGAACTAGACTGATGCACAAAACAAAATTGTAACAAAATAATAATTAAATGTAATATATTTGGACACACAGTCGTACCTACTGACCTATCAACGCCATTTTCCTCTTCCTCATGAAGTAAAGAAAATTCTAATTTCTTAAATAGGATTTAAGAGATAAAATTTGTAGATGCGTTGCTACTTTACTTTGATTTGCTATCACATTCAATTTTACTTTGTTACCTTGAATGTCGGATCTAATGTCAAACCGCCTGCAGTTAAAAAAAAAAAGAATTGTGGCAGGGCTTCAAATCTTGATTCTTCTAGGACCAAAAAAGGGGGCTCCTAAGTGTCTTCTTGAATAATTATAGCAAAGCGGAGAGATTTATAGCCCAATCGACAATCAAAAATAATCCAAATCACTGCCTGAAAGTTGTTATAACAGCCTAAGACCGGCCTATAACAGTCGCTTTTTAAGCGGAAAAAGGCCCTTTTAAAGTACGACTTTTACCCCACAACTGGAAAAACTACAACGATCTAGTCGTTCTGAAAGTTGACCTTGCAATTACGTTCTGTCTTTTTATCTTGAACGACTTTTTCTTTTGTTTTTGGTTTTGTGCTTTTCCCAATCACAAACTTTTTGTCAATAAGTCAGCAGATTGTAGATTGTTGACGTGTAAGCAGTCTTTGAATTTGGCTAAATTTGTGATGCAATATGTACGTTATTAATTAAAACCACAAATAAACCATAGAAATGTTTTAAAGGTAAGAAGTATTGTTCTGTAGAGCTGCCAATGAAAGAGAACGCTTAAATCAGCGAATGAAAACGCTTGTTCTATATATGAAACAACTCCTCCTTCTTGGTACTGTCATTTCAGCCAATAGCAACGACTAGGTAGGTATATTATATATGATTTTCTTGCAAACCCTGACCATGCGCTAGTTTGGCAATAAAACTTTTGTTCTAAAATAATGTTAATTGAGTGGATAAATTTGGAGCTATTTAATTTTTAAATTGCCTATTATCTGTGAGACGCAACAAAAAGCGATAGATTTAAAAAAGAAATAGATATTTATTGTTTTTGAAAACAGCCAATGAAAACGATGTAAAGCGAGCTTAAGATTGCCTAATCAGCAAATAAGAACGTTTGTCTCATATATATTTAAACTCCTCCTCTCTGGTACTGCACTTTTTCGGCCAATAAAAACGGGTACATTGCATACTCTTCTTGGTGCTTTAAAACTTTAAAATAAAACGACTAATCAGGATAAGGCGTTACTACAAATGGGTCTGACCAGTTATTGAGAGCGATTGTGCAATTTACAACTGGAAAAACTACAACGATCTGGTCGTTTTGAAAGTTGACCCAGCAATAACGTTCCGTCTTTTTATCTTGAACGACTTTTTCTTTTGTTTTTGGTTTTGTGCTTTTTCTAATCACAAACTTATATTATTTTTTTGTCAATAAGTCAGCAGATTGTAGATTGTTGACGTGTAAGCAGTCTTTGAATTTGGCTAAATTTGTGATGCAAATTGTACGTTATCAATTAAAACCACAAATAAACCATAGAAATGTTTTAAAGGTAAGAAGTATTGTTCTGTAGAGCAGCCAATTACAGAGAACGCTTAAATCAGCGAATGAGAACGCTTGTTCTATATATGAAACAATTCCTCCTTCTTGGTACTGTTTTTTCAGCCAATAGGAACGACTAGGTAGGTATATTATATATGATTTTCTTGCAACCACTCACTATGCGCTAATTTGGCAATTAAACTTTTGTTCTAAAATGATGTTAATTGAATGGATAAATTCGGAGCTAATTAATTTTCAAATTGCCCGTTATCTGTTAAACGCAATCAAAAGCGCTCAATTTGAAAAAGAAATAGGTACTTATTGTTTTTGAAAACAGCCAATGAAAACGATGTAGATCGAGCTCAAGATTGCCTAATCAGCCAATAAAAACGCTATCTCATATATATTTGACTGCTCCTCCTTGGTACCTACTGCACGTTTTCGTTAGATTTAAACGCTAAATTTAAAAAAAAAATAGGTTCTTATTGTGTTTGAAAACAGCCAATGAAAACGATGTAGAGCGACCTTAAGATTGCCTAATCAGCAAATAAGAACGCTTTATCTCGTATGACAATATCTACAATTGACCCTCAAAATCAAGTTAAAATTTACTAATTTTATTATAAATTAAAGTTAACTTTTTGTTTAGGATTTTTTTCTCTTTTTGTAACCTTATTCGATTTTTCTAGCAAGTGTGGTCTATGCGCAAATTTAACAATTAAATTCTTGTTCTAAATTTAAATAATCTATTGTCAACAGCTAGAAGATTTTTGAAGTAGAAATAGTTTTTGGGTATAGATAAATTTATGGGTATTTAGATATTAAATTGCACGTTATCTGTTAAACTCAGCGAAAAACTGAAGCTAAAAATAAGGTATTGTTTTCGATAACCGTCAATGAAAACGAATTCTGTAATCAGCGAATGACAACGCTTAGCTCATATAAGCTCCTCCTTTGTGGTACTGCACTTTTTCGACCAATAAGAAAGCTATATTGCATACTTTACTTGGTGCTTCAACACTTCAAAGTTAAACGACCAATTAAGATAAAGAGTTAACAAAAACTTGTCTAAATCAGTTTACAAGAGCGATTGTGCCTATTTATGAAACAACTTAGCTTTGACACGATCTGACTATCGAACTAAACTGATGCACAAAACAAGGCAAAATATTATATAAAATTTTTAGAAAACCACTTTATATAAAATTGTACTTTGAAAATAATTGAAATGTATTCATTTTTCATTTTACTTATAAAATATAGACTATCAATATTAAGTGATCACTTTGTATTTTTTAATTAATTATGTCAACAGGAATAATTGGTATTTGATTTTTTATGTAAATATTTAATGGTTTATTTAAAAATATAAAAACACCTACGCAGGGTTAAAAAAAAAAGAATATTATGCTGGATAGGTAATTTTTGAATATACTTTTTTTCTCATTACTCATTTTCTAATTGACGTTTCACTTAACTATTCTATAAATAATCATACAAGTACACACTTGTAAAAAATGACTATCACCATGTTATTATTTTATAAATAACGAGTTCGGAAAGTGAAATTTCCCACATGAGCACTTTGTTTCACATGATTAGAGCGAATGGGGGAAATTTCTTTCTGAAAAAGTTAGATACAATATTTTTTGTAAAAAATAACTCTAATTTTTTAAATATTTAATTATTAAATTTTTGTACTCATCAGTTACTTAGGGTCTCATTGTTTGGTGGCTATATAACTAAAAAACATTCTTTCAAAAATTTTGTTTTACTTGCAAAGTTATAAACACCGGGGTGTGGAAAAATCCTTTTTCAATCGGAAAGTACCAATCTTATAGCGAGGAGTACAAAAAAAATATTTAGATCTAGTTTTGCTTTGTAATATAGGTGGACAGATTTTTATTGTCTTTGATAGTATGATGGCCAACAAATGTCAAGCAAACATCAAAACTCGTCTATAATATCGTATGTTTCTGCGTACGAACTCATCGAAAAATGAATATTTGTTTAAAACTGCATCAAATAATTTATTATCGCACAGTACGATATGTTACTTAAACATTATAACTACAAAAAAAACCAAAGCCAGATAAATTATGACCATTAACAAAAGAGTTGGAAAAATGGTTAAATAAATTATAATTATAATAACCGAATCAAATAGTATTTATCTGTTACGCAATTGGTTAGATTTGCGAGAACAAACATTAAGTAAACATCTTGATTTTGAATATAATTGCAATTAACTTAATTTCACTGTAATTTGAAAAAATCTAATTATTTAATTATTAATTATTGATTATTAGATAGAAACCATTGTTAAAAATAATAGTTTTTTTTTTATTTCGCTATTACTAACTGTTTTATTGTGATTGTGACACTAAAAGTAGTGGCACAATAAAAACTATTAGGTATACAACTTTCCTTGTAAACTATATTTGGAACAAAAGAGATGTCAAGTAAGCTTTTACTAGAGCAAACTTTTTGTTAAATAGTTTATTAACAATAAACTAAAATAGACAAAAAATGTATATTACACTTGTTTAATAAGACATATTGTCACACTCGTTTTATTAAAACTCTCCTCGTTGCATTCGTCGTGTTTTAAACACACTCGTGTGACAATACAACTCGTATGATAATATACTATTTTAACCTGAAAAAAATCATATTTAACGCTTATTTTATACACATCTAACTGGAAGTAATAAAAATGTTTTTAATTATTTATACTGTGATAATTACATAATTATTTAAATCTTGATTTTTTATTCTAAACGGTTTAGTCAAAAACATTTTTGCCCTCATCGCTCAAACATCAGTAGTTTCCGTTCGTTCCCAATGCATGTAAAGACAATTTTTTCACACTGCGGTGTTTTTTCCTTTGCAAGCGAAACTAGGGGAAATGACTTAGTCAGGTTTGTATTGAAATCCAGAGACGTCACGTCAAACTGTCAATTGTCACACAACCATTCTACAAAATGGCTGTTTCTGATCACATACGTAAATAATCAACACAAAAGATTTATTGCCAAATAAGTAAGAAAACGATTGAAAATAGTAAGTAATTGATTAAAATAACACAAAGTTCCAAAAAGTTTATAAAATTTTGAAATATCTACGTTTTTCTTTACCATTAAGCAAAGTTTAAGCATAGAGTAAACAGACCAAAGAGATTTCTTGCTTTGATGTTGTTGAAAATATGCCAACAAGCAATTTTCGGTGAAATTTAAATTTTTCCTTTTTTGCACCAGTCTAAAAATTTGTTGTATGGTTAAAAGCCGCTCGTACCTCGAGCGGCTTTTCTCAGGAAACAAATTTGATACGGCTCTATTTGCAGATTCTTTAATTTCAGGTGGAGTTAAAATTTCTCTATCGGAGTCGCTCATATTTACAAATTTGAAACGAAAATTTGCAGAAGAAAATGGCGGAATAAATTTTTAAAACGATGCTCTTTTATTTCAATAAAACCATAGCAACAAAACAATAAAACTATTTCAAATTTAAAAAATTAGATAATCGGCGTGGGCAACGCTACAAACCAAAAAACAAGTAAAAAACTAAATCATTTATTATCAAAAAATTAGTTATTTATTATTAAAAAATTAGTTATTCGTTGCAAAAAAAATTGTACCTAACTTTTTCGGAAAGAAATTTTCCCCATTCGCAATAGATGCATTCTATTGCGAATGCATCTCCTCATTGCAGCACGACCGAATGGGGTCGTGCTGCAAACAAATTGCCCATGTGGGAAATTTCACTTTCCGAATTCGTTAGGTAAATAACTATTTTAGCATAGCAAAGATTTTTAAAATTAATGGAAAAAAATTAATAAATGTGACAATTTAGGTTTGTAAAAATACTATTTTGAAAAATAATCGAATAAAGTCTGACTGTGTAATGCTTTTTATCACCAACCCTTGAAAAGCAGAGGTAGAAAAGCAAACCGGCACAATGGTAATAGAATATTTGGACTCAAAAATAGGAAGAGAAGAAACTTACAGACTTCTAACAGAAGGAAAAAGTTTACATCTATAAACAAATGAAAGCGGAAAAATACTAAAAGACTGTGCAGAACAAAACAACATGGTAATAGAGAGTACAAGTTTTGACCACAAAAATATCCATATGATCTCTCCAGATGGAAAAATAAAAAATCAAATAGACCATGTGCTTATAGAAAAAAGACATAGGGCAGCCATAAAAGACGTAAGAAGATATCGAGGAGTATTCAGATCATCTTTTAGTAATAGCAAAAATAAAGCAACAGTTACCTACGTTTAGGAAAGTAGAAAACAAAAGAATACAAAAGTTTAATCTGGAAAATAACAAAGTAGTCAAAGAGATACGGAATAAGGTAGAAATAAAATTATCCAAAACACTGAAATTGGACGATGTAGAAGAAGAATAAAATAATACACCATATATAAGCCAGAATCAGTTCGTTAAAAGTAAAGTCAGAAGTAAACAGAAAAGTATACAACTAAGTAAGAAAAAAAGCTAAACAAGTGTTTAGACAAAGAAAAAGAAAATATCTGGACTAACAACTACAGGAAATTGAAAAACACTACAAAACGAAAGAAATTAGAAGTTTGTACCAAAATATAAAAAGAACCTAAGAAAAAAGATTTAGATCATTTGACTCCTGTAGAAATAAGAAGAGCCAAATAATAGGAGAGCAACAAGGACAGATGAGCATAGTACTTTGATAAGTTGCTGAATAACACAGAAGAAGTAACAGAGACGGAAGACAATATAACAAAATACGATGAAAACAGAGAAATAAGAGTTTTATTAGATTTAGAAATAATAAAAATAAAAAATTACAAAAGTGGAGGTGAAAATGGAATAGTGGTTGAAGTCTAAACATTAGCGGATCTAAATTAAAACAAAAGATCAGAAATCTAGTCAAAAAAATGTGAACAAAAGAACAACTACCTTAACAGTGGAACAATACCATCATTTGCCCAATATATAAAAAAAGAACAAGACTCATTGCAAAAATGAGTCTAGTTCCCGAGGATTAGCATAATTAGATGTTACCTACAAAGTTGTACCTTAAATTATTTGCAACAGACTGGCGGAAATATATAATAAAGAAGTCAGGTCAGGTCAGGTCAAATAACAATATATACTCTTTTGAAAAGTTTTGTAATTTTGAGTACCTAGGAGTAATAATTAACAATAAAGCAGACAAAATGCTGAAATTAGACAATAGACTAGCAAAAGGAAGCAGCGCAGTTGGAAGTTTTAACAATGTATTGAAAGCCAAAAAAGTATCAAAAAAGCAAAAATAAAGATATATAGAACAATAATCAGACCACTGGTACTATACGTGATGTGAAACGTAGATCCTGACACAGGAGAATGAGGAAAAGATTAAGATATTAAAAAGCAAAAATCTTAGAAAGATACTGGAGAAAAACAAGTTAATGTGAAAACGGACTAATAGCGAACTAAAGAATGTATATGATCACCCAAATATATGCGTCACATAAAAGCACAAAGAGCTAGTTGGTTAAGACATGCAAGCAGAATGGCAAAGTGCAGACGTTCTAGTAAGGTACTATTCGGAAGGTCAGGTCAGGTCAGGTCTTAACCAAGAGCTAGTTGGTTAAGACATGTAAGCAGAATGGCAAAGTGCAGACGCTCAAGGAAGGTACTATTCGGAAGGTCAGGAAGAAAACGAAAAAGAGGCAGATCAAGAAAAAATAGTTAAGAACTATTACAACTGATTTAAAGCTGAGAAAAATAGAAGACTGGACAAAAATAAAGAAAGCTAGGAGATGGAAATTGCTAGTGAAATCGACAGAGAAAGAATAAAAACAAGACAATCAATCTCAAGGCATAGTCCTGCAAGTCTGGTATTATTTATAGAAGCTTCAAAAGAGAAAAACGCCATTTTTAGAAAAGTCTGGAATTAGCGCTTAGATTAGTTTTAACTTGATACAAAAAGCACATAGCTCACTTAAAATACGGCAGATTAGACATGTTGAGTATAGCAAAGCACGCTTTTAATAGCAACCATCATATTAGCATTAATAGCTTAAAATTAGTGAAGCAAATTTGAGAGTTTACTTTTTATAAAATATTTAAGTCAAAACTGCTTCAATATAATAATGCAAGAAGAAGGAATAGTTAAGTAAAAATTGCTCAATGCGCTTAGCTTAGGGATGAAACTGTTGCCGTAAAAGCAGTAGAGTAGACAACGGTCAGCGGGTAGTACTAGTAAGAGTGTCGAGTGCGGTACTCGTGCATACTCGAGAGAACGAAAGTGATAGTTATCTCTACACTCGAACGAATATAACTTGTTATTGTGTGCAAATTAAGTGCGAATGTGGTGTCTTAACATTTCTGTTTAAGTAACCTAGTCAGGTGACAGATTTTACCTTCTTCTAATAATGTGGCTGGTTTAGCCATGACAGCTAGGTTTGAGTACTGGAACAAGTTGCTCTAATCTTAGTAAGACCTTCTTACATTATATTGATTATTATGATGCATGCAGTGCAGATACATCTATGTCATTATTAGCATACTTGTTTTTATTAAAGAGCATGCAGACTATTTGTGTCAGATTTGACACAGTTGTTATTTTTTGTTATTGCTCTTTATGTGAAATGATTAAGAATGAAAAAGAGGACTAGTTCTTTTCTTGAACCGGTCTTTACTACTACGAATATTATTTATTATTTGGCTCTAGACGCTGATTAACATAATTTCTGTTTTTCGGTTGAGATTAATACCGGTATTCATAGTCGTATCTCAAGCTCAACCTTGAGCTCAAGCTTGAGACGTCGTCTCAAGCAAGAACTCCGGCAATGCTCGAGAAAGCAAGCAAGGACCTCGACAATGCTCGGAAAAACGTGCGTCTTGCGGAAGTCACCAAAGTAGTCATTTTTGTGTTATTAGGTTTAAAATTTAACATTTTGACGCATGACAGTCATTCTCCATGTTTATATAAAGTGACAGGTCAAGGAATAACTCAATGTCACAGGGGTTATATCGAAAGTGTTTTGTGTTGTTTTTGCAAAAAAAAAGAATGACGACGAGTGAGTACATGTCTACTGAAAGAATACGTGTTTGGTAACTTCATAAAATGTGCATTATAGACGAAAAAGCTTGCTTATACACAAAAAGCAAAACTCTTGCTGTAGTCTCGCATGGACAATCCTAATAGTGTAGAAAGCAATACGACGAATGCCGCAAGAAAAGCGAACGATCTGGACTATTATTACATTCTCCTCAAAACACGAAAGCTGCAAAAGTGAGACCCAAATACATACGGTTATGTACGGGTTTGCAGCACCCCGTACATAACTCGTCCAGCATGTCAATGTTCGTTGTTATGAACTGCAACACATAATACTCTTCAGTATTTTCCAACGTCAAACGATGTCATAACCGGCGAATGGCGTCTTGAGTCGGACTCAAGACAAGTCGAGGCCTTGCTCAAGTCCGACCCCAGTGCGCTTGCTCATCAAGCAAAAGTCGCCCTTATTCACACCGTAATTCGATATTTAAATCTTGAGATTTGTCTTTGAATACCGTCCGGTCTTGAAATCGACCCCAAGCTCAAGATATAAATATCAGATTTCACGAGCATTGCCGAAGTCCTTGCTTGAGATGGAATCAGCGATAAATCTATTTCAAAACGCATGCAAACGCTTTCCCGAGCATTGCCGGAGTCCTTGTTTGAGTCTAAGCTTAAGCTTGATCTTGAGCTACGACTATAAATACCGGCACTAGTTTCTCAGATTTTCTAAAGTGATTGGAGAGATATTTAAAGCCGGGTTTGGTGCTGCCGTCAAGGCTGGGTACCCTGTCGCTGAAAAAGGTTTGTAGGTGGGTTCTCTATTGTGACAATGGAAGGTTGCAGTGTTCTTATACCTTTCAATTATTCCTTTAATCTTGTTTTTATTCTCCTCGCCGGAAACACTGCCGCCAATGACCATCTAGGTTCAATTACCTAGGTGCAGGCTTGAGAGTGAGAAGGTCTTTATAACTTCTCACATTAGTACCGAAAATAATAAATAGATTGAAGAATGGAGAAGCAGAGGGAAGCCGCCAAAGTCTATGGAATCCGGTTCATATGACAGAAACAGCGAAGCCACCGTAGCAGAGGATGCCCTCTACAAGACTGGAATGGAGAAAGATTGCCTTGCGGGGACAAGCCTCCGGTGAGTTCCTTGATTAGTATTATTGACAGGTACATTATGTATGAATGAGTTTCAAATATGGTTAATCTAATCCGATCAATTCGTTCGAGGCGGTTTCTTAACGGAGACCACTTAGAGGGTGAGTTGTAGTAGATCGTTGATAATGATGTAGTCTGTTAATCTTGTATTTATGCAGTATTTAAGTTGTATTCATAATCAGAAAAATAATGTGATGACACAATCGGACAATTATTGTATTTTAATAAAACTAGGTTTTTTAATTATATGATTTTAATTATCCCGGCGCCTTCACCATTATATTTAGAAACTTCAAAAAAAAATTATGTTTTTTTGAATATTTTTCTAAGTATGTTTATCAATTTTTTAATAAATAAACTTTTTTTATGTTTAATAATAAATTTAATTTTTTTTTTGTTTATTGTCTTGTTTTTCAAATTTTGGATGTAAGGTGATAATAGATGTCGCTTGTTTCACCATATTACGAAACTAATAGAGCTGGAATGAATATAAGTCCAGTTTCGTCACAATTTTATTCAAATCTAAATTTTCTGCAACTTGCTGATGAGTGCTAATAAGAAAAAAACAAGTCCAAGATTACGAATCTAGTTCAAATAAATTTGCATTATTTTTATTAATTAATAAACAATCAACCTATACAAAGATTTTCTTTAATTCTAATACAAAAACAATTTGGGATTTTATTATTAATTTTGTTGACTATTTACTCAAAAATTATTAATTTAATACATTTCAGAATTTAAAAACTTTACAGTCCATATTTAGGGCTGCGTTTTTTAGAGGACGCAATTTTATTTTTTGATGTGTAGGGGAGGTCAGTGTAAAGTTAAAACTAAGTTTGTGGGATCGCCACCTTTGTCCCACGGCCGCCATCTTAAAAATAAGGGTTGAAATGGTTTTAACAATATATCTCTTAAACTATTAATTTATGAAATAAAATTTGTTGACAATTTTTGTTGCAAATTAAATTCTCTACAACTTTGGTTTAGTAATTTTTTGTTGTAGAACAATTAATTAAAAAGTTATACGCAAAAATGTTCAGAAATTCGAAAAAAAAATTTATATTTTTCAATGTAACTTTTTTTTTAACATTTTAGGGAAAAATGATATAAAATTATTTTTGTAGATCGTTTTTTGAGAAACAACTTTTATAAACAACATTTTTTTATTAAGTTAATAGCTAAGGTTTTACAGCGCTCCGAAGTAAGTACTATTTTTCAGTACTCTTAACTATACCTATATTATACGTGTGTACTAATAATGTGTCAAAAATGTTGTTCATAAAAGTTGTTCCTCAAAAAACGATCTACAAAAATTATCTTAGATCATTTTTTCGTAAAATGTTAAAAACAAAGTTACATTGAAAAATATAAACTTTTTATTCGAATTTTTGAACGTTTTTGCGTATAACTTTTTAATTTATTGTTCTACAGCAAAAAATTACAAAACCAAATTTGTAGAAAATTTAATTTACAACAAAAAATGTCCAAAACTTTTTTTAAACAAATAAACAGTTTAAGAGATATATTGTAAAAACAACCATTTTAACCCCTGTTTTTAAGATGGCGGCCGTGGGACAAGAGTGGCGACTCTACAAACTTAGTTTTAGCTCTACACTGACCCCCCCTACACATCAAAAAAATAAAATTGCGTTTTCTAAAAAACGCAAGGTAAGGCCTAAAAAATGTAACATTTCAAGGGACTATTAAGAAAAATAAATTTTGTATTTTTTTGAATATTATTTTAAGTATGTTTTTTTCAATAAATGTAAACCGGTAATAAAAACATTCTTTATGTTTAATAAAAATTTTTGAAAAAATTTTTTTTTGTTTATTGTTTTGCTTCTCAAATTTTTTATGTAAAGTAGCTGATAATGGATGTATTATTAATTTATTAATGAAAATTATAAGTTATTAATTTTTACATTTAAGTAGTAACAGGTGTCTTTTTTAATTTGGCGTCATTGTTGGCTATGTCTATGTCTTATGCAAATTGCTTTACAAAAAATACCCCTTACACAAATAAACAACTTTAGACATCTGGACGCCGCCAAATTCATTGAAATCTATAAAAACAAGGCAAATGCGGTTAACAAACGGTCTTCTTTTCAGCGCTTTAGTCAGATTATTAGGAAATAACCAATGAAAGTTCCATACACTAGGTATATTTCACCAAATAATTCAGTTTCGATGATGAGCACTTTTTAGCAAGTGGTAAAACTGTGTGAATTTTTTATTTAAAATTATAATATTAGTTTAATGCAGCGTAAGTAGGTTACATGCTGTGTCAATTCGAGCACAAACAAACAAAAACAATATTTTGTCATTACGAAGCAATTTTTCGAGAAATAGTATCGATGATGAGCACTTTTAGCAAGTGGTAAAACTGTGTGAATTTTTTATTTAAAATTATAATATTAGTTTAATGCAGCGTAAGGAGGTTACATGATGTGTCGATTCGAGCAAAAACAAACAAAAACAATATTTTGTCATTACGAAGCAATTTTTAGAGAAATAGTATCGATGATGAGCACTTTTAGCAAGTGGTAAAACTGTGTGAATTTTTTATTTAAAATTATAATATTAGTTTAATGCAGCGTAAGTAGGTTACATGATGTGTCAATTCGAGCAAAAACAAACAAAAACAATATTTTGTCATTACGAAGCAATTTTTAGAGAAATAGTATCGATGATGAGCACTTTTAGCAAGTGGTAAAACTGTGTGAATTTTTTATTTAAAATTATAATATTAGTTTAATGCAGCGTAAGTAGGTTACATGATGTGTCAATTCGAGCAAAAACAAACAAAAACAATATTTTGTCATTACGAAGCAATTTTTCGAGAAATAGTATCGATGATGAGCACTTTTAGCAAGTGGTAAAACTGTGTGAATTTTTTATTTAAAATTATAATATTAGTTTAATGCAGCGTAAGTAGGTTACATGATGTGTCAATTCGAGCACAAACAAACAAAAACAATATTTTGTCATTACGAAGCAATTTTTCGAGAAATAGTATCGATGATGAGCACTTTTAGCAAGTGGTAAAACTGTGTGAATTTTTTATTTAAAATTATAATATTAGTTTAATGCAGCGTAAGTAGGTTACATGATGTGTCAATTCGAGCAAAAACAAACAAAAACAATATTTTGTCATTACGAAGCAATTTTTAGAGAAATAGTATCGATAATGAGCACTTTTAGCAAGTGGTAAAACTGTGTGAATTTTTTATTTAAAATTATAATATTAGTTTAATGCAGCGTAAGTAGGTTACATGATGTGTCAATTCGAGCAAAAACAAACAAAAACAATATTTTGTCATTACGAAGCAATTTTTCGAGAAATAGTATCGATAATGAGCACTTTTAGCAAGTGGTAAAACTGTGTGAATTTTTTATTTAAAATTATAATATTAGTTTAATGCAGCGTAAGTAGGTTACATGATGTGTCAATTCGAGCACAAACAAACAAAAACAATATTTTGTCATTACGAAGCAATTTTTCGAGAAATAGTATCGATGATGAGCACTTTTAGCAAGTGGTAAAACTGTGTGAATTTTTTATTTAAAATTATAATATTAGTTTAATGAAGCGTAAGTAGGTTACATGATGTGTCAATTCGAGCACAAACAAACAAAAACAATATTTTGTCATTACGAAGTAATTTTTCAAGAAATAGTATCAATGATGAGCACTTTTAGCAAGTGGTAAAACTGTGTGAATTTTTTATTTAAAATTATAATATTAGTTTAATGCAGCGTAAGTAGGTTACATGATGTGTCAATTCGAGCAAAAACAAACAAAAACAATATTTTGTCATTACGAAGCAATTTTTCGAGAAATAGTATCGATGATGAGCACTTTTAGCAAGTGGTAAAACTGTGTGAATTTTTTATTTAAAATTATAATATTAGTTTAATGCAGCGTAAGTAGGTTACATGATGTGTCAATTCGAGCACAAACAAACAAAAACAATATTTTGTCATTACGAAGCAATTTTTCGAGAAATAGTATCGATGATGAGCACTTTTAGCAAGTGGTAAAACTGTGTGAATTTTTTATTTAAAATTATAATATTAGTTTAATGCAGCGTAAGTAGGTTACATGATGTGTCAATTCGAGCAAAAACAAACAAAAACAATATTTTGTCATTACGAAGCAATTTTTAGAAAAATAGATTCGATGATGAGCACTTTTAGCAAGTGGTAAAACTGTGTAAATTTTATATTTAAAATTATAATATTAGTTTAATGCAGCGTAAGTAGGTTACATGATGTGTCAATTCGAGCACAAACAAACAAAAACAATATTTTGTCATTACGAAGCAATTTTTCGAGAAATAGTATCGATGATGAGCACTTTTAGCAAGTGGTAAAACTGTGTGAATTTTTTATTTAAAATTATAATATTAGTTTAATGCAGCGTAAGTAGGTTACATGATGTGTCAATTCGAGCAAAAACAAACAAAAACAATATTTTGTCATTACGAAGCAATTTTTAGAGAAATAGTATCGATGATGAGCACTTTTAGCAAGTGGTAAAACTGTGTAAATTTTTTATTTAAAATTATAATATTAGTTTAATGCAGCGTAAGTAGGTTACATGATGTGTCAATTCGAGCAAAAACAAACAAAAACAATATTTTGTCATTACGAAGCAATTTTTAGAGAAATAGTATCGATGATGAGCACTTTTAGCAAGTGGTGAAACTGTGTGAATTTTTTATTTAAAATTATAATATTAGTTTAATGCAGCGTAAGTAGGTTACATGATGTGTCAATTCGAGCAAAAACAAACAAAAACAATATTTTGTCATTACGAAGCAATTTTTCGAGAAATAGTATCGATGATGAGCACTTTTAGCAAGTGGTAAAACTGTGTGAATTTTTTATTTAAAATTATAATATTAGTTTAATGCAGCGTAAGTAGGTTACATGATGTGTCAATTCGAGCAAAAACAAACAAAAACAATATTTTGTCATTACGAAGCAATTTTTCGAGAAATAGTATCGATAATGAGCACTTTTAGCAAGTGGTAAAACTGTGTGAATTTTTTATTTAAAATTATAATATTAGTTTAATGCAGCGTAAGTAGGTTACATGATGTGTCAATTCGAGCACAAACAAACAAAAACAATATTTTGTCATTACGAAGCAATTTTTAGAGAAATAGTATCGATAATGAGCACTTTTAGCAAGTGGTAAAACTGTGTGAATTTTTTATTTAAAATTATAATATTAGTTTAATGCAGCGTAAGTAGGTTACATGATGTGTCAATTCGAGCAAAAACAAACAAAAACAATATTTTGTCATTACGAAGCAATTTTTCGAGAAATAGTATCGATAATGAGCACTTTTAGCAAGTGGTAAAACTGTGTGAATTTTTTATTTAAAATTATAATATTAGTTTAATGCAGCGTAAGTAGGTTACATGATGTGTCAATTCGAGCACAAACAAACAAAAACAATATTTTGTCATTACGAAGCAATTTTTCGAGAAATAGTATCGATGATGAGCACTTTTAGCAAGTGGTAAAACTGTGTGAATTTTTTATTTAAAATTATAATATTAGTTTAATGAAGCGTAAGTAGGTTACATGATGTGTCAATTCGAGCACAAACAAACAAAAACAATATTTTGTCATTACGAAGTAATTTTTCAAGAAATAGTATCAATGATGAGCACTTTTAGCAAGTGGTAAAACTGTGTGAATTTTTTATTTAAAATTATAATATTAGTTTAATGCAGCGTAAGTAGGTTACATGATGTGTCAATTCGAGCAAAAACAAACAAAAACAATATTTTGTCATTACGAAGCAATTTTTCGAGAAATAGTATCGATGATGAGCACTTTTAGCAAGTGGTAAAACTGTGTGAATTTTTTATTTAAAATTATAATATTAGTTTAATGCAGCGTAAGTAGGTTACATGATGTGTCAATTCGAGCACAAACAAACAAAAACAATATTTTGTCATTACGAAGCAATTTTTCGAGAAATAGTATCGATGATGAGCACTTTTAGCAAGTGGTAAAACTGTGTGAATTTTTTATTTAAAATTATAATATTAGTTTAATGCAGCATAAGTAGGTTACATGATGTGTCAATTCGAGCAAAAACAAACAAAAACAATATTTTGTCATTACGAAGCAATTTTTAGAAAAATAGATTCGATGATGAGCACTTTTAGCAAGTGGTAAAACTGTGTAAATTTTATATTTAAAATTATAATATTAGTTTAATGCAGCGTAAGTAGGTTACATGATGTGTCAATTCGAGCACAAACAAACAAAAACAATATTTTGTCATTACGAAGCAATTTTTCGAGAAATAGTATCGATGATGAGCACTTTTAGCAAGTGGTAAAACTGTGTGAATTTTTTATTTAAAATTATAATATTAGTTTAATGCAGCGTAAGTAGGTTACATGATGTGTCAATTCGAGCAAAAACAAACAAAAACAATATTTTGTCATTACGAAGCAATTTTTAGAGAAATAGTATCGATGATGAGCACTTTTAGCAAGTGGTAAAACTGTGTGAATTTTTTATTTAAAATTATAATATTAGTTTAATGCAGCGTAAGTAGGTTACATGATGTGTCAATTCGAGCAAAAACAAACAAAAACAATATTTTGTCATTACGAAGCAATTTTTAGAGAAATAGTATCGATGATGAGCACTTTTAGCAAGTGGTGAAACTGTGTGAATTTTTTATTTAAAATTATAATATTAGTTTAATGCAGCGTAAGTAGGTTACATGATGTGTCAATTCGAGCAAAAACAAACAAAAACAATATTTTGTCATTACGAAGCAATTTTTAGAGAAATAGTATCGATGATGAGCACTTTTAGCAAGTGGTAAAACTGTGTGAATTTTTTATTTAAAATTATAATATTAGTTTAATGCAGCGTAAGTAGGTTACATGATGTGTCAATTCGAGCAAAAACAAACAAAAACAATATTTTGTCATTACGAAGCAATTTTTAGAGAAATAGTATCGATGATGAGCACTTTTAGCAAGTGGTGAAACTGTGTGAATTTTTTATTTAAAATTATAATATTAGTTTAATGCAGCGTAAGTAGGTTACATGATGTGTCAATTCGAGCAAAAACAAACAAAAACAATATTTTGTCATTACGAAGCAATTTTTCGAGAAATAGTATCGATGATGAGCACTTTTAGCAAGTGGTAAAACTGTGTGAATTTTTTATTTAAAATTATAATATTAGTTTAATGCAGCGTAAGTAGGTTACATGATGTGTCAATTCGAGCAAAAACAAACAAAAACAATATTTTGTCATTACGAAGCAATTTTTAGAGAAATAGTATCGATGATGAGCACTTTTAGCAAGTGGTAAAACTGTGTGAATTTTTATTTAAAATTATAATACTAGTTTAATGCAGCGTAAGTAGGTTACATGATGTGTCAATTCGAGCAAAAACAAACAAAAACAATATTTTGTCATTACGAAGCCATTTTTCGAGAAATAGTATCGATGATGAGCACTTTTAGCAAGTGGTAAAACTGTGTGAATTTTTTATTTAAAATTATAATATTAGTTTAATGCAGCGTAAGTAGGTTACATGATGTGTCAATTCGAGCAAAAACAAACAAAAACAATATTTTGTCATTTCGAAGCAATTTTTAGAGAAATAGTATCGATGATGAGCACTTTTAGCAAGTGGTAAAACTGTGTGAATTTTTTATTTAAAATTATAATATTAGTTTAATGCAGCGTAAGTAGGTTACATGATGTGTCAATTCGAGCAAAAACAAACAAAAACAATATTTTGTCATTTCGAAGCAATTTTTAGAGAAATAGTATCGATGATGAGCACTTTTAGCAAGTGGTAAAACTGTGTGAATTTTTTATTTAAAATTATAATATTAGTTTAATGCAGCGTAAGTAGGTTACATGATGTGTCAATTCGAGCAAAAACAAACAAAAACAATATTTTGTCATTACGAAGCAATTTTTAGAGAAATAGTATCGATGATGAGCACTTTTAGCAAGTGGTAAAACTGTGTAAATTTTTTATTTAAAATTATAATATTAGTTTAATGCAGCGTAAGTAGGTTACATGATGTGTCAATTCGAGCAAAAACAAACAAAAACAATATTTTGTCATTACGAAGCAATTTTTAGAAAAATAGAATCGATGATGAGCACTTTTAGCAAGTGGTAAAACTGTGTGAATTTTTTATTTAAAATTATAATATTAGTTTAATGAAGCGTAAGTAGGTTACATGATGTGTCAATTCGAGCAAAAACAAACAAAAACAATATTTTGTCATTACGAAGCCATTTTTCGAGAAATAGTATCGATGATGAGCACTTTTAGCAAGTGGTAAAACTGTGTGAATTTTTTATTTAAAATTATAATATTAGTTTAATGCAGCGTAAGTAGGTTACATGATGTGTCAATTCGAGCAAAAACAAACAAAAACAATATTTTGTCATTACGAAGCAATTTTTCGAGAAATAGTATCGATGATGAGCACTTTTAGCAAGTGGTAAAACTGTGTGAATTTTTTATTTAAAATTATAATATTAGTTTAATGCAGCGTAAGTAGGTTACATGATGTGTCAATTCGAGCAAAAACAAACAAAAACAATATTTTGTCATTTCGAAGCAATTTTTAGAGAAATAGTATCGATGATGAGCACTTTTAGCAAGTGGTAAAACTGTGTGAATTTTTTATTTAAAATTATAATATTAGTTTAATGCAGCGTAAGTAGGTTACATGATGTGTCAATTCGAGCAAAAACAAACAAAAACAATATTTTGTCATTTCGAAGCAATTTTTAGAGAAATAGTATCGATGATGAGCACTTTTAGCAAGTGGTAAAACTGTGTGAATTTTTTATTTAAAATTATAATATTAGTTTAATGCAGCGTAAGTAGGTTACATGATGTGTCAATTCGAGCAAAAACAAACAAAAACAATATTTTGTCATTTCGAAGCAATTTTTAGAGAAATAGTATCGATGATGAGCACTTTTAGCAAGTGGTAAAACTGTGTGAATTTTTTATTTAAAATTATAATATTAGTTTAATGCAGCGTAAGTAGGTTACATGATGTGTCAATTCGAGCAAAAACAAACAAAAACAATATTTTGTCATTACGAAGCAATTTTTAGAGAAATAGTATCGATGATGAGCACTTTTAGCAAGTGGTAAAACTGTGTAAATTTTTTATTTAAAATTATAATATTAGTTTAATGCAGCGTAAGTAGGTTACATGATGTGTCAATTCGAGCAAAAACAAACAAAAACAATATTTTGTCATTACGAAGCAATTTTTAGAAAAATAGAATCGATGATGAGCACTTTTAGCAAGTGGTAAAACTGTGTGAATTTTTTATTTAAAATTATAATATTAGTTTAATGAAGCGTAAGTAGGTTACATGATGTGTCAATTCGAGCAAAAACAAACAAAAACAATATTTTGTCATTACGAAGCAATTTTTAGAGAAATAGTATTATTGTATGTTGAGACACTCTGTATATATGTGATGTGTGCCAAAAACATCAGCAGACTGGTTGTGTGACAGGTGCATGGTATCCGAAAATAGCAAAAGATTTGCGAGTGCCAAAAAACTCAAAAAAGCGAGACATTTGAAAGTGGTAGATATCTACCAGCGACTTCTTAAATTGGATAGTGATTAGTTGGTGCGCAAGAGGTCGGGAAAGAACTTAGGTTTTGTTGTATTGATTGCCGCAGAGCATCGCGACGCCGGCGTCGAAGGCGTCCAGCAGTATCGCCGGAGCGTTCGCTGAAGCCTAACCCTGACGAAAACCAAATCTCGTCGTCGTAATGACGATGATGATGATGATGAATCGGTGATTTAGTGTTTGGTCGAAGTCGTGGTGGATGCCTCCTCGACGTAGCCTCGTGGAAGCGGGATGACGAGCGAAGAGGCGGCCACCGAGCCGCCTTTTATAATATCAAGCAGCGTCGCGACCACCCCCGACACCTGTCTCGATGAACGGAAATATTGGTGCTTCTTGCTATCGTCAATTTTTACCTTTTTGGCCGGTTTACTGATAGTGCTCGTGTGGCGATTGTTTGCTTTTCTTTGTTGTCGCAAAGAAGTACAGTATGGACCCAACGATCCAAAACAAAAAGAGCAGAAGCAAGCAAGACAAGGAAAACAGGAATTTGAAGGGACTTTTATGACAGAGGCCAAGGACTGGGCGGGAGAACTTATTTCAGGACAAACTACCACCGGAAGAATTCTGGTAGGTAGTAAAAATAACAAACATCAACAAACACTATTATCTTAATTTATAAACAATGAAAATGATAAGAAAGGTACACATATTTGTATTAGCAGAGCAGCCCCTTTTCCTCTCCCTAAAATAAATACGCCGTCAACAAAATTCTAATTTTATTCGAAAATCTATTTTCGTGGTAACTGGAGATGTCGTAAGAGCCATGTCATTCGTACAAAAACACAAAAGCAAACACTTGTCCAGCAATTTAATCAAAATCGCATAAATCCACCGATTTATGGCAGCCATTTCATCGGCTACTACCAATCATAATGTGCCAATATAATAAAATTATGATGACATCAAAATCTATCAATTTTGATAGGGTTGTTGTTAACTCTTTTTTTTTACCGTTTATCACAAATTTTTAAATAAATTTAAATCGGAAACGGACGTCTCTAATTAATTCCGGTGAATAATTCCATTATCAGAACATTTCCTTTAAATAAATAAAATAGGTTATCGATTCCTTACATCAGCCAGCAAATAATTTAACAGTTTGTTATTGATTGGGGATGGTTGGTGCGACTGACGCCCTTAATCATATTTACTAAAAGTATACAGAATGGGGCTTTGAGACAATATTAAATTCCATATTAATAGTAACAAAATTGTTACTATTAGCCAAGCTGGCGGTTTTTGAGGGGGCGGTGTCGGCAGAGTAATGGTACAGATCAATACACCCTTCTGACCTAGTATTCATATAGTATGAAATCAACTTTTTTTGCCCCGACAACTATTACTATTCATTATTCTAGTAGCGTTTATGAGGAAAAAAAATGTGGGGGTGGCGCTGGTGGAGAGATCAATACACTTTTTGGGAGGCCAGAAAAAATCGCCTCTAAATTATTATTTATGTAGATCCCGCACACCCCATCCCTCTTGGCTATAATGCAATGCCATTTTTAATTATTTATTAATTAAAAAATATAAAAAAAACATTAGGAAATGAAAAGTCTCAATCTATAAAAAAGATAGATAGAGAATAAGTTTTAGAATTATAATTTTTATAAAAGACAACTAAGATAAAGATAATCAAGGAAAAAAGTAAACATTATAGCAAACAACGAATTATAATATATATGATAATAGTAGAGTACACAAAGGATATATAAAAACAAAAAATTAGAAAGAGAGAAAATATATACATATTTAGGTTCAGGTGTAAAAATAGAAAAATAGCAGATTTTGCTGGAATGAAAAAATAAGAAAATCCATTATCTATGTGACTGGAAGAGAAACAGCAGAACTATGTGAAGGTAAAATAAGGAGAAAACAGGATACGATTAGGCAAAACTATATGACTATAAAATAGATATTAGAAAAGAGTGCAAAATAAATAGAGTAACTAAAAATTGAAAAAAAATAACTGAGCTAAGCTTTTTTGACATCCATTAAATTCAATTTAGAATCTAATTTTATAAAACGTGTTGTTCAGCCTATTTTTTCACATTTGCTTTTTTTATTTTTTAATTTAAATAGAAAAAATTATTAAATTTGCAAAGTCTGGTAATTTCATTTCTAAAAGTTGGTAACAGCAACAAGTCATTTAATTTAAAACTCTTAATTGACATAATTTGTTTAATTTTTAACAAAAATTAACTTGATTGGGATGAGCAAAATTATATAAGTTATTAATAACTCATTTTACTATATAAAAGTAATAATATATAAGTTATTAATAACTTATATAATTTTGCTCTTCCCAATCTTATTATACATAATATATATATATATATATATATATAATATATATATATGGAAATTCTTTGGGTTTCCGGGTATTATATATATATATCTTATGACTTATATATATCTATATATGTATAAAAGAAAGTCGTGTTTGTTACAACACTTATAACTCGAGAACGGCTGGACCGATTGCCATGGTTTTTGATTTGTTGGATTTGTTTCCGTCCCGAATAGCAGAATACATCTTAAAAACAATGAAAACTCGATATGTGTAATGATTACTTAATCATTTCAATAGATGCTGATTTGTTTATTACATGTCAAACATTTGTTGTCCAATCCTGTCAAATAGTGTAACAACTATTTTTTTTTTGGAGCTTATGGCCTGGTTGCTGAGACCTTTAAGCCACAACTTTATTTTTTTCTGAAGACATCATTTGTGCGTTCAGAAATTTATTTTTTGTAAAATGTCTACAAAGTTCAGGTACTGTTATATTTGTTTTTAATTCCCGAAAATAATACCTAAGATTTATTCTACAGTAAAAACATAAAATCATCGGAAAGGAAGGAATTTAAAGAATAAAAAATCAGTTGGTAAAGGTTATAAGATAAAGGGAAAAAAATCTACAGGTTAACAAAAGTGTAAATGTCTTTTTATAGGTTGTCTATGATTTTTCTTGATAAGCTATTCATACGTAGTGGTTATATACTCTTTGAGCTATTGTCTATGTCTCGAAAGTTGAGGCACTGTTATTATATTTGGTGGTTTTATGCGAGTGCACATTTTAATAACAATGCCGCGTCCTAGAAGGTCTAATCTTTCCCAGCGAAGCCGTAATGCAATTAGGCAACGGAATGTCGCGAGTCAATTATCTGCGAGAAATTGCACGCGTCGATACTTAAAGGAAAATTTAAAGATGAGGAAGTTCTTATTCCAAGGATTCCGATGATCCCAACGGATATGCCTTTTGAGTTTAAACGAATTCAATTCCTGATTCGTCTTGCCTTCGCCATGACGATCAACAAATCACAGAGCCAATCCTTGACTATTTGTGGCCTCAATCTAGAAAATGCATGTTTTTCTTATGGTCAATTGTACGTGGCATGCTCACGTGTCAGCAAACCATCCGCTTTATTTGTTCTTGCGCCTGACCAAAAAACAAAGAATGTCGTTTACCACAAAGTGCTTGAATGAAAATCCTATTAATGAATTAATCCGAGTTTTATTTTTTTTTTCTCAATCTGCACAACATAGTTTTCAATCATTTTTTTCTGACATGAGTTTGAAGTACTTAATTATTATTTTTTATTTTTTTAATTTTTATTCTCATTCTGTATGTATGTTTTCATCATAATAAAATACTTTTTTGTTTCTATCTATATAAATATTATTTTGTATCCTTGTTTTACGTTCATCAAAGCCTAAATTAGTTCAGCTAAAAAGTAACACGACATTCATTGACTGTTAGGCGGTACGAAGTTCGCCGGGTCAGCTAGTATATATATATATATATATATATAAAGGTAAACCTGGATTTCGGGGATGCGGTCTTCTGGGTTTGATTGATTTATTGCCCTTTAAGTAATACTCTTTTATTAAAAATCAAGCTTTCGGAAGATTAATTCCTTCCTTCATCAGGATACTAAAATAATAACAATAATTACGTATAACTTATAAATATTTTGGAGTACACTTACTAATAGTGAGGTTACATATAAAAAAGATTGCAATTTATATAAATTAAAAGAATACATAGAATTTACGTTATGTGAAACATGTCTTGATGTTAGGATCGCTTCAAATGAGTGGTTATTCCCTTTTTTTTTTAAAAATAAAAAGTATAATTTCTTAGAGCTAATTGATGTTATCGATTGATAAGATTTTTTTTATTTACAATAAATTTTGTTAAAAAAGTAGGTGTTGATATCACTGATTTATACTAGTTGTCAAAAATTGAGAGTAAATTTTAAATTTTAAATTTTTGAATAGAATTGTGCATTAGGTGAAAGAATTGTTTAGACTTTTGTTATGTTGAAGATAGTTTGAATAGGTTTACCGAAATCCAGGTTTACCTTTATATATAGTAATAGGTCAAAAACTATTTAACTAAAATATATATATATATATATAAGTCATTAATATAGTTTTAACATAAATAATTTTTTTATTTTTATGTTTTTCTTTAATAAATATATTTTTATTTTATATTTTTTATGAAGCAAGTTTAATTCCAACTTTAATTTTAATGTAGCGAGGTTCTCTCAACAAACCAATTTTTGCAGTCCTGCCTGGAGCCACTTTTAAACCATTGAACCACTTTTCAAAAAATTCTGTTTATAATGAATACGTTTTTTCTTTCAAAGATACAACAGTAGTAATCCGTGAGTAAAAAAATTTAAAATCAATGATGATAATCTGATAAAAACATTGGCTTTTGACGTAATTAAGACACTTAGGCTATACCAACCTTTAAAAACATATCTATTAGACCACTAGTGCTTTTCCTAGATATACATAAAAGGCTTCAAATTGAGCTTAAAAGCGACTTAAATTTAAAAAATAATTTAAGATGGCTTTGCTTTATAGTTAAGAGGGATACATAGTATAATATAAAATAATTGTGTTTTAAATAGATGTAAGGGATCTACATAAATCATAATTTAAAGACATTATTTTCTGGCGTTTGAGATAATAAATCATTAATTAAAAAATATAAAAAAACGTTAAAAAGTTAAAAGTATCAATCAATTGTCAGATTTATAATAAAAGATACTGATTAGAAAATATCAAAAGAACAAGATAGAGAAGAATAAGTATTAGAATTATAATTTTCATAAAAAACAACTAAGAAACACAGATAAAGATAAAAAAGAAAATAAAGTAAATATAGCAAACGACAAATAATAATATATATGATAATAGTAAAGTAAACAAAGAATATGTAAAAAAAATTAGAAAGAGAGAAAATACACACATATTTAAGTTCAGGTGTAAAAACACAAAAAAATTCATTATCTATGTGACTGGAAGAGAAACAGCAGAACTATGTGAAGGTAAAATAATGAGAAAACAGGATACGATTAGGCAAAACTATATGACTATAAAATAGATATTAGAAAAGAGTGTAAAATAATAGAAGTAACTAAAAATGAGAACAAAAAACTAAAGAATAGAAAAGAAATAACTGAGCTAAGCTTTCTTGACATCCATTAAATTCAATTTAGAATCTAATTTTATAAAACGTGTTGTTTTGGCTATTTTTTTAAATTTGCTTTTTTTTTAATTTTATATAGAAAAAAATATTAAATTTGTAAGGTCTGGGAATTTCATTTCTCAAAGTTGGTAACAGCAACAAGTCATTTAATTTAAAACTCTTAATTGGCATAATTTGTTTAATTTTTAACAAGTAATTACTTTGACAAGTAATGACTATAAAAAAACTACTTTTTTAATAATTAGGTATAATTAATATTATTAATATTATAAAAATCGTACTTAATCTTAACCAATTAAAATATAATGAATTAATTTAAATTCTCAATTTTTAAGCAAAAAAAAATGGTTTTGTTCTAATAACCTTTATTTATATTATTTTTCTGATTTTTATCAATATAAAATTGAATTAAAAATTTAATCAAAAATTATTAATGTCTTTGACAAGTAATGACTATAATCAAAAAATTACGTTTTTAATAATTAGGTATAATTATTATTATTATTATTATAAAAATCTTACTTAATCTTAACCAATTAAAATATAATGAATTAATTTGCTAATAAAGAAAACACAAATGAAGTGATAATTATTTTACAAAATATAACAAAACTAAAAATGTTCTATTATTCATGAGATTATGACAATTTTGAAATTAAATTTTAATCAGCAATTAAAATTAATTAAAAAAAAAAACAAATAAACATTGAAAATTTGATTTCAATACAATAGTTTCTGCTGCTATGAAACTTTAAATTGAATTGCTTTTACTTTATTAATAAAATCTCTGTTTCTTCACTATATTGCAACATAACATAAAAAATAAAAATTAAATTTGAAAAAAATCTAATTTAATTGGTCTTTTTTAATTTCTTCAATTTTTTTTATACCTTTTTTGTTTATTTCTATTTTTCTACTTTCATTCTACCTCATTCACTCAGTTTAATATTTTTCTTTTGATTATTTTTATCTCTTCAATTCTTTTTTTCTTTTCTTTCATTAAATCTTCTCTCGCTATCATGTTTTCTTTCACCTTCACGCATTTCTGCATTATATGCTCTAATGTTTCTCTTTCTTTCAGACATCCTGCATTTTCTTCTTGTTTTTTATTTTAAAATTTGTTTTTTCTTTTTTTATTTCCACATCGAAATCTTGCACTCATTTTTTCTCTCACTTGTTTTCTTTTTTTAAACATCTAGCTAGGTAGACATTCTATTACCAGTCTCTCATATTTTTTGTTATATCTGCTCTCATTTTTCTATTCACTCATTGCTTTGCTTTTTTTTCTCTAATTTTTTCTACATCAAACCCTTTTCTTTCATTGTATTTTTTTTCTTTTTTTTTAAATCTTTTGTTTGTTGTTTTGCTTATTACTTTCCAGCACTCATTTAGTATCTCTCACTTCTTTTATCTCTCATTTTATCTTCAAACTTTACTCCTTTCTTTTCAGGTTCTATTCGTACTATTTCTTCTTTTTCTTTTTTTTACTCTATATTTTTACTTTAGATTAGTTAAATCCTAACAATTAATTAATTACTGCAATATTATATCAAGTTATGTATTTAAAAAAAAAATCTAGTAGAATAGAATTTTTAAAATTCTAGTTTTACGTGATTAAATCAATATTTAAAAATTAACAAAAAATTAATTTGATTGGGATGAGCAAAATTATGTAAGTTATTAATAACTTATTTTACTATATAATAGTATTAATATATAAGTTATTAATAACTTATATAATAAGATCTTATTGTACATATATATAAGTCATTAATATAGTTTTAACATAAATATTTTTTTTATTTTTATGTTTTTCTTTAATAAATATATTTTTATTTTATATTTTTTTTGAAGCAAGTTTAATTCCAACTTTAATTTTAATGTAGCGAGGTTCTCTCAACAAACAAATTTTTGCAGTCCTGCCTGGAGCCACTTTTAAACCATTGAACCACTTTGCAAAAAATTCTCACTGTTCATAATGAATACGTCTTTTTCTTTCAAAGATAAAACAGTAGTAATCCGTGAGTAAAAAAATTGAAAATCAATGATGATAATCTGATAAAAACATTGGCTTTTGACGTAATTAAGACACTTAGGCTATACCAACCTTTAAAAACATATCTATAAGACCACTAGTGCTTTTCCTGGATATACATAAAAGGCTTCAAATTGTAAGAATTAATAAGCTTAAAAGCGACTTAAATTTAAAAAATAATTTAAGATGGCTTTGCTTTATAGTCAAGAGGGATACATAGTATAATATAAAATAATTGTGTTTTAAATAGACGTAAGGGATCTACATAAATCATAATTTTAAGACATTATTTTCTGGCGTTTTGAGGTAATAAATCATCAATTAAAAAATATAAAAAAACATTAGAAAGTTAAAAGTCTCAAGCTGTAGCCAGATTTCTTAAAGAAGATACTGATTAGAAAATATTAAGAGAACAAGATAGAGAAGAGAGATAGAGAAAAATAACTTTTAGAATTATAATTTTTATAAAAGACAACAAATCAACACAAATAAAGATAAACAAGAAAAAAAAGTAATTATAGCAAGCGACAAATTATAATATATATGATAATAATAAAGTAAACAAAGAATATGTAGAAAAAAATTAGAAAGAGAGAAAATAATATATACATGGTTAGGTTCAGGTGTAAAAACACAAAAAAAAATCATTATCTATGTGACTGGAAGAGAAACAGCAGAACTATGTGAAGGTAAAATAATGAGAAAACAGGATACGATTAGGCAAAACTATATGACTATAAAATAGATATTAGAAAAGAGTGTAAAATAATAGAAGTAACTAAAAATGAGAACAAAAAACTAAAGAATAGAAAAGAAATAACTGGGGTAAGCTTTTTTGACACCCATTAAATTCAATTTAGAATCTAATTTTATAAAACGTGTTGTTGAGGCTATTTTTTTAAATTTGCTTATTTTATTTTTTAATTTTAAATAGAAAAAATATTAAATTTGCAAGGTCTGGAAATTTTATTACTAAAAGTTGGTAACAGCAACAAGTCATTTAATTTAAAACTCTTAATTGACATAATTTGTTTAATTTTTAACAAAAAATTAAAATATAACAGTAGTAATACGTAAGTGAAAAAATTAAAAATCAATGACGATAATCTGATAAGGACATTGACATTTGACGTAATTAAGACAGTTATGCTATACCAACCTTTAAAAACATAACTATAAGACCACTATTTTTTTTTAGATATCCATAAAGGCTTCAAATTGAAAACATTATTAAGCTTATAAGCGGATCATAATTCAAAAAATAACTAAATGGCATAACAAAAATAAAAGCCATTATTTTCTGGCGTTTAAAATGATACATTATTAATTAATAGAATATAAAAAACGTTAGAAAGTTAAAAGTATCAATCTATGACCAGATTTCGAAAAGGAGATACTGAGTAGAAAATATCAAGAGAACAAGATAGAGAAGAGAGATAGAAAAGAGAGATAGAGAATAAGTATTAGAATTATAATTTTTATAAATGATAACTAAGAAACACAGATGAAGATAAGCCAAAAAAAAACGTAAATAATTATATGTGAATCAAGAGTTTTAAATTAAATGCTGTTACCAACTTTTAGAAACGAAAATCCCGGACTCTACAAATTCAATATTTTTTTTTATATAAAATAAAAAAAAATAACAAATGTTTTTTTATATTTTTTATTTGATGATTTATTACCTCAAAAGGCCAGAAAACAATGTCTTTAAATTATGATTTATGTAGATCTTTTTTTTTATTTAAAACACAATTATTTTATGTTATACTATGTATCTTTCTTGATTATAAAGAAAAGCCATTTTAAATTATTTTTCAAATTTAAGTTGCTTATAAGCTTATTAATGTTTTCAATTTGAAGCCTTTTATTGATATTTAGGAAAAGCACTAGTGGTCTTATAGATATGTTTTTTAAGGTTGGTATAGCCTAACTGTCTTAATTACGTCAAAAGCCAATGTCCTTATCAGATTATCATCATTGATTTTCAATTTTTTCACTTACGTATTACTTTGAAATAAAATACGTATTCATTATAAACAGTGAGAATTTTTTGAAAAGTGGTTCAATGGTTTAAAAGTGGCTCCAGGCAAGACTGCCAAAATTTGTTGGCTGAGAGAACCTCGCTACATTCATAATTGTTACATAAATTTTGCTCATCCCAATCAAGTAAATTATTTGTTAAAAATTAAACAAATTATGCCAATCAATAGTTTTAAATTAAATAACTTGTTGCTGTTACCAACTTTTAAAAACGAAATTACCAAACCTTACAAATTTAATATTTTTTTCTATATAAAATAAAAAAATAAAAAAAGCAAATTTGAAAAAATAGCCCCAACAACACGTTTTATAAAATTAGATTCTAAATTGAATTTAATGGATGTCAAGAAAGCTTAGCTCAGTTATTTCTTTTCTATTCTTTAGATTGTTTGTTCTCATTTTTAGTTACTCCTATTATTTTACACTCCTTTCTAATATCTATTTTATAGTCATATAGTTTTGCCTAATCGTATCCTGTTTTCTCATTATTTTACCTTCACATAGTTGTTTCTCTTCCAGTCACATAGATAATGGATCTTCTTATTTTTTCATTCCAGTAAAACTTGCTATTTCTCTATTTTTACACCTGAACCTAAATTTGTATATATTTTCTCTCTTTCTAATTTTTTTTTTACATATTCTTTGTTTATTTTACTATTATCATATATATTATAATTCGTCGTTTGCTATACTTACTTTTTTTTTATCTTTATCTGTGTTTCTTAGTGGTTTTTTATGAAAATTATAATTCTAATACTTATTCTTTTCTATCTTGTTCTTTTGATATTTTCTAACCAGTATCTTTTTTTAGAAATCTGACAATAGATTGATACTTTCAACTTTTTAACGTTTTTTTATATTTTTTAATTAATGATTTATTATCTCAATCGCCAGAAAATAATGTCTCTAAATTATGATTTTGAGCCTTTTATTGATATTTAGGAAAAGCACTAGTGGCCTTATAGATATGTTTTTAAAGGTTGGTATAGCATAACTGTCTTAATTACGTCAAATGTCAATGTCCTTATTAGATCATCATTATTGATTTTCTATTGTTTTACTTACGGCTTACTACTGTTATGTCTATACTGTAAAATACGTATTCATAATGAACAGTGAGAATTTTTTGAAAAGTGGTTCAATGGTTTAAAAGTGGCTTCACGCAGGACTGCAAAAACTTACATTCAGAATTGTTGAGCTAGTTTGAATTGTTAACTAGTTTTCAAATTTCCAGTGGGGCTCATAAATTCTGCTCATTCCCATCAAATTAATTTTTTGTTAAAAACTAAAAAAATTAGGTCAAACCAAAGTTTTAAATTAAATTTTAAATTAAGACATTGCTGTCGCCAACCATTAGAAACGAAATTCCCAGAGCTTGCAAATGTAATAATTTCTTTTTTATAAAATTGAAAAAATAGTCTAAAAACATTGTGCTGGTACCATAAAAAACTCGTCTGCGGTTTGTTCTCTACCTAGAAAGTTGTGCGACAAATTAACCCTTATAAAACTAGTTCTTTAATATAGAGTGCGGTCATAAATTATTCAGATCAAGTCTTGCTATGAAATTTTGAACGTAGGTATGTTCATTGTTTGATTAATTCATACGCAGAAACGTACGATATTAGAGATGAGCTTTGACGTTTGTTTGACATTTGCTGGCAATAACACTGTCAAAGTCAATAAAAAAAAAATCTGTCAAGCCAAATTACACAGCAGGACTAGATCTAAATAATTTTTAAACGCATATTAGTATTATACATCTTATAACTAGCCGAAAACATGTTTTTAGACGGTTTATATAAGCGTTCTACATTGATTAATTGACAATTAAAATAACAATTTTTATTTTAATATTTCACAGTTTTTTTAGCCAATAATGTTTTATCTCCATTGGTTTACCTTGTTTACATTTTTTTAAAGCAAGTTTTAATATTTATTTACGGTAATTTTTATTATTATGGGTTTGTAGTAGTTATTTATCAATATTTATTATATATTTTATCTTAAAGACAATTCCAAATTAATTTTAAAGTGTCAAAAAATATAGCTCGGCAACTTTTCTTACGCTTTTGTTTTTATTTTCTTATTAAAATTTATTTGTCTCTGTTGTCTCTTTCTTGCATATCTTGTTTTTTTAGATTTATTTCTTAACAATTTTTTTTTCATTTTTTTATCTCTCTTGTTTTTTTCATTTTTTCTAATCTGTATCTTGCAATATTTTGATTATTTTTATCTTTTTTTAACCAATGTTTATATTTTTTGCTATTGCCTCATGTTTATTTATAATGTATGTTATTGTTTTTTGTTTGTAACCTGATTTTTTATCTCATATAATTTATCTGTTCTTTTTTTATATCAGTTTATTTTATCACTGTGTTATATATATACATTAGTTTACGTTGTTTACATTTTTTTAAAGCAGGTTATAAGACAAATTTCTTATATTTCAATAATTTATTTATAGCAAATTTTTATTATTAAGCGTTTTTAGTAATTATTAATTAAAATCTTATTATATGTATAACTCTAAATTGATTTTAAGGTGCTAATACTGAATGTTAAAGTACTTCCATCTTTTTTTTGGCTTTGTTTTTTTTCTCTTTTATTTATTTGCTTTTTTGCTTAATTTATTTTTTCTCTTTGATACACCAATAGCTATTCAGGTTATCAATAATTATTGTTTCAGCCCGCTTAATTAGCGGTATTGTTCTTCTAGGTTGGAATGTAAATCGGATTTGAGCGCAGACTGTCTCTGCACATCCTACTCTGTTTAGAAAGAAAACTTACTATAAAATGCGTTTTTATAGATTTTGTGCTTATTAACTTATGTTGCAGAAATATTGGTTTAAATTACTAAATTAAACATTTTTCTATCAATTGTGCATTGTTTTAATGACGGTTAAGATGTTCTTCTAAGGTATTTTTTTTCGAACTACTAGTAGTACTCGGGGTAAAACAAAAATCCTACAAAACAATATATTTTTTTTTTAATTATTCAAAACATGAAGTATAAAAATTAGAAACATCTTATAATACAACATCCAATTTCTTAATTTTTTTAACAGATATAGGTACATACAATGATGTACAAAAGGTATCTCTTACCATCATATACAAATATGGTTGAAAATGTTGAGGTTTTTGATAAAATTACAAAAGTCCTTTACAAAATGTAGACCAAAAAAGGCATCTTTGGCTGCTTTTACAATATATTCTTTTTTACGTTTGCTCATCGTGCTACTATTATTTGTAAATTGTTGAAATGTCAATAATTTCACTGCTTTTGTCTCATATCATCTTAATTTAAAAAAAAAGATAATACATGCAACTTGAAAAATACAATACTGAAAGTCGTTGCTGTGCGTCGCTAACGCAAACGCTTACGATATGATTTTTTTTTTGCCCTCATCGCTGAAACATCAGTAGTTTCCGTTCGTTCCCAATGCATGTAAAGACAATTTTTCCACACCGCGGTGTTTTTTCCTTTGCAAGCGAAACTAGGGGAAATGACTTAGTCAGGTTTGTATTGAAATCCAGAGACGTCACGTCAAACTGTCAATTGTCACACAACCATTCTACAAAATGGCTCTTTCTGATCACATACGTAAATAATCAGCACAAAAGATTTATTGCCAAATAAGTAAGAAAACGATTGAAAACAGTAAGTAATTGATTAATAACACAAAGTTCCAAAAAGTTTATAAAAGTATACAGACCAAAGGGATTTCTTGCTTTGATGTTGTTGAAAATATGCCAATAAGCAATTCTCGGTGAAGTTTTTGATTTTTCCTTTTTTGCACCAATCTAAAAATTTAGCCGCTTGTACCTCGAGCGGCTTTTCTCAGGAAGCAAATTTGATATTGCTCTATTTGCAGATTCTCTAATTTCAGGTGGAGTTCAAATTTCTCTATCGGAGTCGCTCATATTTACAAATTTGAAACGAAAATTCGCAGAAGAAAATGGCGGAATAAATTTTTAAAACGATGCTCTTTTATTTCAATAAAACCATAGCAACAAAACAATAAAACTATTTCAAATTTAAAAAATTAGATAATCGGCGTGGGCAACGCTACCAACCAAAAAACAAGTAAAAAACTAAATCATTTACTATCAAAAAATTAGTTATTTATTAATAAAAAATTAGTTATTTGTTGCAAAAAAAATTGTACCTAACTTTTTCGTAAAGAAATTTCCCCCATTCGCAATAGATGCAGCACGACCGAAGGGAGTGCTGCAAACAAATTGCTCATGTGGGAAATTTCACTTTCCGAATTCGTTAGGTAAATAACTAGTACGGGTATTGGCACTTTCGAGCACAGGTTGTCATTGCGATGTGTACCACTTTAGTGGGACGTTGTATAAATAGATGTTTTTAAGTTATTACAAAATGTATCACTTTTGTAGGCGGTTATATACAAAAATGTTGTCATAATCTGATGATAGAGCTTCTGTATGGAAACGTTTTTTAAAGTCTACGTCCCGGTTCTTGCAGGATACTGTAAGATTTACAAAATATTGTAAAAAATGCGTTTTGTGGTCGGAAAAAAGTTGCCAAAAATAAAGTATCAGCGCTGTAAATCTAAAAATTGATACATGGCTTAAAGAAGAAATCAACAAATTAGTGATTTTTTTATTCTTTCATTAACTTTGAAAATTGAGTTAGGTTTCAATAACTTCTTAAAAGTTGTCAAAAAGAGTAATTGGCTATTACCTTCTCTGTATGAATCTCAATAATGTCGACTGTGCGCGCCTAAGCATGACCACTTAGTGAGCTGATTAATTGGACCAAATTTCTGTCTTTTTCTAATCTGGATTTGGAGTTACAAACAATAGAGTACATTCTTGTAGAAGCCTGATCCGTTAATCCATCTTCTAAGTTATTTATTTATAAAATAAATAGTATAGGTCCTAGCACCGATCCCTGAGGGACTCTGATTTTTCTCACAAAATAGTGCTTTTTAAAATCATTCGGGCTAAGTTTTTTGTGATTTTTGGCCTTGTTACTTATAAAATAATCAATTATTTTGTCAAATTATAAATGATTATTTTGAGAACTTTATGTTTATTCTCCAGTACGAATACAAATAATATTTTTTATTTAAATTCTGCGGTATTGTTGATTTTTTCTTCCTTTTTTTGTATTTATCATTGACTGAGATTTGGATGCAAATCAGCATTTTCCGGGCTTAATTAGAAAAACAAGTGCCGTAAAAAGGAGATCATTTCAATAATTTAAAGAGGGAAAAGACGTGATGAGAAATCTTGATCGCAGCTGATTAATGTTAAATTGGGAATGTTATGTAAACAATGTGCATTTGTAATGAGAAACTTAATGTTGACTAATTATCTTGTGGACATATTTAAAGCATTGTGTATAGGTCATACTAATTAATTATTTCCGCTATTTCCCATCTTAAATTAAACTAAATTATTTACTTTAACAAAGCTATCAATGTGCAAGTGCAATAACTCTTTTTAACTGATTAACTCTCGTTAATTTAGTGCTATCAATGTGTAATTGTTGAAAATGAAATGTAAACGCTAGCTTAACTGTATATTATAGCTTTTTTTTTAAAGATAATTATTATTTTTTAAACAACATATAGAGTCTAGCCTGCACATTAAAATGACGACGATACATCTACGCTAAATCAAAACAACAAACCATTGATTTGAGAGAAAAAAAGTTAAACGGTTTGAGCACGTTGTTCAATTGTGTACTGTTCTATTTTAAATTCCCCAAAACTTCTTTACAAAATAGGGAAAAAAATTAAAAAATTAAAAAGGAATTTAAACCTTTTAGAAAATTTAATTAATTTTAAAAACATTTTTTCAAATTTAAAATATGTTTAAAACTGTTTGAAACATTTTCTAAAGATCTATAAAAATTTGCAAATGTTTTTTTGGAAATTTATAAAATTATCAAAAATTAATTTAAAAATTATTATTAAAAAAATTTAAAACATTTAAATATTTTGGCTTATTTATTTAGAATGTTTTAAATTTTTTTAAGAAATTTTAAATACGTATAAATTTTATTAAAACATTGTTTTAATTTTTTTTTACATTTTTAAATCTTAAGGAAATCAAATTATTATTACATATTTTTTAAAAAACTTTTTAACATTTTTTAAATTATTATTACTAATTTAAAAAAAAATGTTTAGTTGTCTTAAATTATATTTAAATATTTTTAAAATGTTTTAAGAGTTTTTAAAAATTAAAGGTTTTATTATTTTTGATTTGGTTTTTATTTCTATAGAAACTTTTCAAAAATTACTAATAAATTTTAAAATTGATTTTAAAACATTTCTTAGAATTTTAAAATATATTTAAAAATGTTTGAAACATATATAAAAATTTGCAAATGTTTTTTAAAAAAATTATCAAAAATAAATTTAAAAATTATTATTAAAATTTAAAAAATATTTAGGCTTATTTATTTAGAATATTTTAAACATTTTTTAATAAATTTTAAACAAGTATAAATTTTATTGTTTTAATTTTAGCTGTTTTAAATTAAATTTAAATAATTTTAAAATCTTTTAAGAGTTTTTAAAAATTAAAGTTTTTATTATTTTTGATTTGGTTTTTATTTCTATAGAAAGTTTTCAAAAAGTACTAATAAATTTTTAAACTATTTTAAAAACATTTCTCAGAATTTTAAAATATATTTAATAATGTTTGAAACATTTTTCAAGATCTATAAAAACTTGCAAATGATTTTTAAAAAAATTATCAAAAATAAATTTAAAAATTATTATTAAAAATTAAAAAAAAAATTAAAACAATTTAATGTTTTTAGAAATATTTATTTAGAATGTCTTGAACTGTTTTTAAAAAAAACTTAAATAAATATAATTTTTATTAAAATATTGTTTTAATGTTTTTTAACATTTTTTAATTTAATAAAAATAATCTGAAAAAAAATATAATTATTATTACATATTTTTCAAAAAACTTTTAAGCTCTTTTTAAATTATTATTACTAATTAAAAAAAAATTAGCTGTTTTAAATTAAATTTAAAAAATTTTAAAATCTTCGAAGAGTTTTTAAAAATTAAAGGTTTTATTATTTTTGATTTGGTTTTTATTTCTATAGAAACTTATCAAAAGTTACAAATAAATTTTAAAATTATTCTTAAAACATTTCTTAGAATTTTAAAATATATTTAAAAATGTTTGAAACATTTTTCAAGATCTATATAAAATTTCCAAATGATTTTTAAAAAAGTTATCAAAAATAAATTTAAAAATTATTATTAAAAATTAAAACATTTTAATGTTTTTAGAAATATTTATTTAGAATGTCTTGAACTGTTTTAAAAAAAAAACTTAAATAAGTATAAATCCTCTCTCTTCTATTTAAAAGTGAATTTAAAATCTTTTGTTTGACATTTCAAAAAAATTAAAAAAAATAAAAAATTAAAAAAATTAAACAAATCATTATTTGTTTAATTTTTAACGCAAAATTAATATAATAGAGCAAAACAGAATTTTTGCAGACCTGCTTGAAGCTATTTTGTTTTATGATTTAAACCAATTTTGAAAATATTTGGGGTTTGAAGTAAATAAGTATTTTCTTTTAAAGACATAACAGTAAAAGTCCATTTGACATAATTATTCTTTTGACATTTATATATACCAACTTTCAAAAACATAAATACAGTTTTTTGGTTAAATTCTTTCAAATTATAATTTTAAAAAACTGTCATTACATTAGATTTTTTAATTGCGATCTTGAAAAACGCTATAATTTTTCAAAAAAGGAAAATTTTTCTATTTGTTGGTTTAACAAAACGGCAATTTTTTGGTAATTTGCTGGAAAAATAGTACAAAATTTAACCGTTTCTTTCTGTTTGTTGGTAAGAAAAAATAAATTTTTTAATTGTAATTTTACAAAACTATCAAAATTTGTCAAAAAACCATTTTCGAGTTTATATTTTTTGAAAAATTACAGTTTTTTGGTTAAATTGTTTCATGAAAGATATTTTTGAATGGTTTATAACATTGCAATCGTTAAATTCTCTGATTGTAATCTTTGAAAACGGTAAAAATGTGCCAAAAAAAAACAGTTTTTTTGGTTATATTGTCTCTTTTGTTCTAATCTTTAAAAATTGTAAAGATATTTTTGAAAAATTATAATTAAATTTTCTAGTGGCAATCTAAATATTTGCCAAAAAAATCGCTATTTGTTTGTCATAAAAAAATTACAATTTTTTGAAAAAATTCAAATCTTGAAAAACAAAAGATAATGCAAAAAATGTTTTCAAAATTATTGAGAATGGGCTTATAATTTTTTTAATAGTAATTTTGGAAAAAGGTTTGAATTTAACAAAAATCTTTTTTTTATTTGTTAGTTTAAAAAATTGGTAGAATAAATTATCAAAAAAAAACAAGCTTTTTTGCTATTTGTTGGTAAAAATACAATAAAATCTCTAATTATATTCTCTCTCTGAAAACGGTTAAAATTGGTCAAAAAAAAGCTGTTTTTATTTGTTAATCAAAAAAATTACAGTTTTGGTAAACTTTTTTATATTATACTCTCAAGAATTGTAAAGATATTTTAATAAAATGTTTGTGAATAAATTGTTTAATTGTAATCGTAAAAAACGGCCAAATATTCTCGGTTTGATATAAATAAGTATTTTCTTTCAAAGACATAACAGTAAAAGTCCGTAAATAAAAAATAAAAAAGCAATGATAATGACATTGACATTTGACATAATTATTCTTTTGACAGTTATTAATACCAACTTTCAAAAACATATCTATCAAAGCATTAGTGATTTTAAAAAACTCTAAATTGAAATCTTTAATAAGCTTATCAAAAAATTAAATAACTACTAATTATCTGTTAAATTCATTTTAAAGTATTTTTTAAAAATATTGGGTTTTTAAGGCTTTGTGCTAAACCTCTTTTATTTCGTACATTTATCAACGACCTTTACTTTTTATTTACATTTATTGTTGTCTTATACGAAAATTATGCAATACTACTTTTAAAAAACAATTAATGTTTTTTTTTTAATTTGGCGTCATACTTGGCCATGCCTATGACGTTGTGTCATAGGATCATAATTTTTAAATAAATTACATCTTAATGTCAAAATAATTAAATTTTTCAATTTAAAACGGTTTTCTCACAAGAACAGAAATTGCTTGTCTTATTTTCGTAATGCTCATCGAGTTGACGGTAAATTATTGGGTAAGATACCGAGAGGAGATTTTACAGCCAAACTGTGACGATGAAATTGTAGACGGTTGCTTTCAGCAAGGCGGTGCCACTCCACATACCACTTATGAGATGTGCATTCCGGTAATCGTTCATTGTTATTTGTTTTTGTTTATACCTGCAATAAACTGAAAACTGAGAACACTGTTGAATAGAGAATGAAAAAACCTTTAAATCGGTCTATTAAGCCCATACTTCTCGTTTAAAAATTATGAGGTTGCATTTGTTATACGGAAGAGGTTGAAGGTAGGGATTACATTTTTACGTTGCAGAATGTCAATTTATAATTTAAATTTGATTGTGTTTCGAATTTTCTCATAAGGTTGAAAAATTAAATATAATAAATTTATTCTATTTGGCCCTTTTACACTTAAAACAAAACGAAAGAACATAACAATCTTCCCACTCACTTTATTAAAAAACCAATTATTATTATTTTAACTATCTTTCGAAAATTGTGTTCCTTTAGCTGACAGATTATCAAAATTTGTCAACACCAACATGTTATACCAACATAACTTCTAAAGATTATACTAAAGCTTTTGATTGTATCAACCATAAGCGTTTGCTTATCTTGGACTATCTTGTACAAGTTTAAAAAAAAGCAAAAAAATTAATAGAAAAGTGAAAATCAGTACTTTCAGTCAATTTTAAAAAACGTTTTTTTCACTATTTCTCTTTATTGTATTATTGTATTATTTTCAGGTGGTGTTGGTCTTCATATTGAGTATAGCGTCGCTTATAATCTACTTCATCGATGCCTCAAAGTGAGCATTTTTTTCTGATAATAAAATACTTTCTAGTAAAATTTTTCAAATAAATTGTAGTGAAGGTGTGGAGCGTTGCCAGGAATGGAGCAACAATATCACGCAACAAATTGACCTTGCCTTTAACATATTTTTTATGGTCTATTTTTTAATAAGAGTAAGTTGATTTCAAAAATCTTCGATAAGTACTATTAATTATGTTATTTTTCAGTTTATAGCCGCTAGTGATAAATTATGGTTTATGCTAGAAATGTACTCATTCGTAGACTATTTCACGATACCCCCGTCCTTTGTCTCAATTTATTTAGATCGCACGTGGATTGGTAAGATTTTTTATAATCTAATATGATCACACTGTATAATTGCAGCGTCTATCTGTTTTTCTGCCAGATAATTATTAATAGAAAAGTATCTTCATTACGTTACACTGGACTCTATCTTATGGCAGCAATACCATAGAAATAACTACCGCTCCAAAACCGATCACGAAATTGAGACACAAAAGTAACTAATTGACCTAACACACTCTTATTTATCAAATATACGGCGCGATCATAAAATATTGCTCCAGCGAACCTGACCGGACTGCAGTTGCGCTTTTGATGAAATAGCGTTATTTTGCGCACTTTAAGCGCTACAACATGACAATTTTGAAAAAACAGATAGACGTGGCAATCAGCGGTGGAATCTTAAACTATTATTGCTTATACTTTTTTTAATATAAAGGCCTTCGATTTCTGCGTGCTCTACGCCTGATGACCGTTCCGGATATTCTTCAATACCTCAATATACTCAAAACTTCCAGTTCAATACGACTTGCTCAGCTAGTGTCCATTTTTATATCTGTCTGGCTTACAGCTGCTGGAATTATTCATTTGGTAAGTTGTTTTTTTTTTTTGACACTTTAGCATCTTAACCGATATATTGAGTACTTAGTACTATTTAAGAAGAAAAAAGGCTTTCACGGCCATGAATCATTGAAAAATAGACATCTTTTGGGAAATACTCGCCCAGAAAGGAGAATAAGCGCGATAACTTGACGTGTGTATTACGCTAGATGTTAAACTTGTTGTAATTAGGCTACATCGGCTTGAGAAACCGAGAAAGTGCCATGAAATAACTTGATTACACAAGTTACAGACAGTTGTTAATTCGGATTCTAGTATGACTGTATGTATAGGTTTTCGTAAGACTCAAAGAGGTGTTACTAGGACATCCAAAAAGAGAATAGAACTTTTATTCCTAATTTCTATTGTTAACCAAATATTGTTATTTAAGTCAATTAAATAGTTTTTTAAAACTCCGGGAAAACGTGGCTAGATAGCCCTATATTCTGCCAGCGCTTTTAGACACTTTTTATTCTTTTCCTCGCTGGATTCTAGTAGAAGACAGCACCAGGTTCATTGGTGCTTCACCCCTTTTCTTTAACCTTGTGTTCTCAATGATTTTTTTACTGTTTCGGTACCTAGTTCTGGAGCAACGTAATTAGAAAAAGATATCTGGCTACAAAATTTTGACAAAAAAACTAATCGGATACACTCCTGGCAACTTGGCAGTAGAACAAAAAATAAAAATAGCAAAAGACTTATTCCCAGTAAAAATGAAGACATGGCCACAACGCTCCACAGCAAAAAAAAACGTGCCATTTACTGTAGAAGAGTTTTAAAACTGAGCTAAATATATATAAGATGAAAAATGGTAAATCTCCTGGCTCTGTCGGCATTCTTATAGAAGCCATTAAGCAGTTAGTAGAGGTAGACCTAGAGGTCGTACTCAGTTCACTGAAAAAAGCTTTAAAAAAATCTCTGTAGAGTGGTAAAAAGCCAAACTAATCCAACAGACATGAAGTTTGGTCTAATTTTCCCACTAAATTCTATCTGGTAGCACTGGTAAGAGAACAACTAGAAAATAATTTGAGTTCTAGGGAGGCCTATCTGGTTTTTGCAAAGGCAAATCAACTATACAAGCAGATGAAAAAATCGTAAACACAATTAGAGAAAATAGAAATAACAAATGGGCAGTTTCAATAACTTTAGAAATTGAAAACAGGTTTAACTCAATTTCTTGGGACAAAATCATGATGCAGCTGGCAAATAGTAACATAGAAGGCTACTTACCAGAAATAATTAACAGCTACTTAGAAGAAAGATATGTGCATATAGAAACAAATGCTGTTATAAAACTCACCGTTCTCTAAAGCTCGGTTCTGGGGAAACAAATGTTATTATAAAAGTCACAGTTCTCCAAGGCTCGGCTCTGGGGAAACAAATGCAGTTATAAAACACACAGTTCCCCAAGGCTCGGTTCTGGGGAAACTAATGCTATTATAAAAGTACAGTGCCCTTAGGCTCGCTTCTGGGGAAACAAATGGTATTATAAAAGTTACAGTTCCCCAAGGCTCGGTTCTGGGGAAACAAATGCTATTATAAAAGTCACAGTTCCCCGAGGCTCGGTACTGGGAAAACAAATGCAATTATAAAACACACAGTTCTCCAAGGCTCGGTTGTGGGGAAACAAATGTTATTATAAAAGTTATTATATTGTACAATAATATAATACAAATATTATTATATTTATCTCCACTCCGTTTTCTTTCAGTATTTTTTTTCTTTCTACTCTTTCTCTCTCTCTCTCATCTCACTGCATTCATTCCACATGTGCTCTATTGACTCTCTTTCCTCATAACAGATTCTGCACAGTCTCTCTTCCTTTTCCATCCAATACCTATTCTCTCTCTCCTCATTTCGGCACCTGAACCTCGCCATTATTTTCCTCTGTTTCGCACTTTCTCTTCCCAGGTACACTGGAATCTCCTCTGTCATACATTTCTCATAATTCCTGTTGTAGCTGGACTCTTTGATTTTTTCTCTTCTTTCTTGCTTATCTACATCCCTGTCTCTTTCGCTCGTTTCTGCGTTCATCCACTTGCCTTCTGTTCTTAATCTTTCCACTTCTTTACTTGCATACCCATTTCTTCTGTAATATTTTTCTCTCTCGTTTAACTCCAAATTTTTTTTCTTTTCTCTCCAACATTCGTTCAATATTCTACATTCTTGCCTTCCATTCATTCTATCCTGAAACTTAGTCGCTCTTTTCCCCGCTTTCACTCTCAGCTTGTTTCTCTTACATTCTTCTCTTACTATATACCCAGGGGTTTCTCTGTCCACCCTTAGGACCCACCTCAAATACTTCTCTTGTACTCTCTCTATTTCCTTTGTTTTTTCCACCCCCAAATTTTTGGCCCATACATCAATACGCTCTCTACCAAGCTCTCAAACATCATTATTCTCCTTTTAAAATCCCCTCCCCACTTCCTCTCTCCTATTCCCCATACACATCCCACTATCTTGTTTGCTTTTCTTGCCAACTCTCTGACATGCGCTTTGTTCGTAGCTCTTTCATTAAACGTATACCCTAAATACTTGAACTCTTTTACTCTCTCTATTTTCTCTCCCTCCCATTCCCAATCCTTCTTTTCTTCTTTCTTCTTCTTTTTGTTGAACACCAGCATCTTTGTTTTATTTACATTCACTTCTAGCTTTTTTTCCTCACATACTTTTTTAGGCTCGTCATCATTTCTCCCATCTCCCTTTCGCTTTTTGCTATTAATACCACATCATCTGCAAACGCTAGACTCCACACTTTTTCTCTTCCAATCACACATCCCTCAGCTTGCGCCTTTCTAAATATTTCTTCCATATCCGCCATGTAAGTTGTAAACAACAAGGGGTTGAGAGGACACCCTTGTCTCGCCTTTTTAGACGTTACAAACCACTCACTCTCTTTCTCCCCTGCTCTCACTTTGCTTTTTGTTTTTACATAGATCTCTTCTACCTTTCTCACCAGCCACTCGCTTATTCCTCTGTTTCTCATACTCTCACACATTTTCTTTCTATTGACCTTATCAAACGCTGCTCTAAAATCTATAAAAAGTGTATACAGCCTTCCTCCCTTTTTTTTTCATCTCGTTATTCGCTAAGTGGTCTAGGATGTATACATTATCCATAGTTTCCCTTCCTTTCCTTCTCTAAATCCCGCTTGGTTGTCTGGTATTGCCTTCTTTTCCTCTATCTCTTTTCTCAACCTTTCATTCAGTACTGACGCATACAATTTATACCCTGTGTTAAGGAGAGTAGTTATTCCTCTGAAGTTTTCTACTCTATTTTTATCTCCTTTTTTGTGGATAGAGCAGATTATGCCTTCTCTCCAACCTGTCCGGAATCCTTCTCCTCTCCACACTCCATTCATAACCTCTACCAATCTTTCTATCACACCTTTCGTCCCATACATCCAGTGTTCATTCTGTATTCCATCCCTCCCCGATGCCTTCTTCTTCTTCTTCAGCTTCTTTATCTGTCTCTCTACCTCCTCCCGTGTAATTTCTGTTCCTACTGGTGCTGTCTGGTCCGTTTGCATCGCTGGTTCTTCTATATCTACTTCTCTTTCTCCTTCCAGCAGTTTTTTGAAAAACTCTTCCCATTCCTTTATTGTTATTTCTTCACTCGCCGCTTCTTTTCTTAATCTTTTTCTGTTTATGTACTTCCACACCTCTCTTTCTGTTTTAATAATTTCAAAATCCACAATCTTTTTTATCTACTGACGGGTACATAACCATGTACCGAGCTCCAGCCTACCTCTTTACCTCTTCACCACTTTTTGAGGAAGTAGAGAGTCAGGACAGCAATCTGTAAGTGCATACAGGCGTCATAGAAGTACAGCCAAACAGTCTGAGAAGCAACGCCACATAGATCGCACTCTTGGTATTAAAATATAGTTTCTGCCGTGGATTTTTATATTAACATATCTAATACTTATTTATGCTACGGGTATATCAAAACTTATCAATAATACTTTACTCATTGTTCCTCCGAATTCAGGGAAACAGCACTGAATTTATATTTTTCTTGTAATTATCATTAGCAATGACAACAACACGCGTTGTTTATCTTTCTCTCTTTATAGACAATTTACTGTTCAACAATATAAATAACGTTTGACTGACCGTTCGAAGGCCTTTACTGCTCGTCCTCATCCCTCTCAGTTCACTAACTGCCACCGCTACTCAACTTTTCTAGAGATGCTAAGACCAATTTCTCTTATCTAATATGAGATGCTTTTATCAATATAAATTATTATAAAATTATAAAGATCATTTTCTTCATACTTTTCTCATTTTCTGCTATCGCGATATTCATTTCCATAGCCCAATGCCCAAATCTTCTTCTTTCCTATCACTATTTTCATAATATAAAAAAATATTCGCTCATTCTCTCTTCTACTTTCATTCTAATCTTAGTCTCTTTATTTATTTCTTTTGGACTCCTTATTAATTCTTCATCTACTTTTCTTACTCTCATGCATTTCCACAACTTTTTTCTAAAAACTTTTTTTTCCAGTTGTTTACTTACTACATCGCTCTCTTGTGAGTTTGGTAGCAACTTATTCTTTTGTTTTAACCTCTTCTGCAGAATTATACTGTAGATCTTATAATTATGCCATATCCATCAATATTATTCCCCTAAAATGTTCTTCAACTTTTTTTTTGTAAATAGAGCATTTAAGACCAACTCTTTTTTTATCGGGCAATCTTTTCTTTTTTGTTACATTATTTATTATTTTTGTCTACCCTTCACACACCTCGTCGAAGAAATAAATCTACCCTTCATTGTCTTATCTACTCCAGGTGATTTTTTTTAATTATTTTTTGTTTTTACACATTTTTATATGTTTCACTTTTTTTCTCAATAGCTTTTTTTGTACTCTTTGTTTCTTTTTCAAAATGTTGTTGGTTTTTTTCTCTATTTCAATAAATAAAAATAGCTTGACCATTTACTTATAAAAGCTAAACATGATTTGTTAAAGATTTGTCAAAATTGTACTATTGCTTCCAGAACGGTCCCCACAATTAAACAATCGTTTTTTCTTTGCGCTTATTCTTATCTTATTTCTTTTTTATTTTTTTGTTGTCTACATTCTTTGTTTCAATAAGACAATAGACTAAACAAGAGTATACAAAAAAATAACATCAACAAAGGGAGTTTTTTTAATTTTTTTTTTTTTTAGATAGAGCATGTAAGGTTTATTTGTCCGGCAATTTTTTTCATAGATTATTTATTGCTTTTATCAAAATATCTCACATACCTTATTTGTGCAACCCTCCATTACTTATTCTGTCTACTCTAGATACTCTTTCTTTATTTGTCTTTCCATTTCTTCTAATGTGATATTTCATTTTTCTCCCATTTTACTTTTTCTTGTTTTTTTTTCAATTGTTTTTTTTTGTTCTCTTTATTACCTCGTCCTCAAAATATCTCACATACCTTATTTGTGCAACCCTCCATTACGTATTCTGTCTACTCTAGATACTCTTTCTATTTTAATTTATTTATTTGTCTTTCCACTTCTTCTAATGTGATATTCGATTTTTCTCCCATTTTACTTTTTCTTGTTTTTTTTTTCAATTGTTTTTTTTGTTCTCTTTATTACCTCGTCATCAAAATATCTCACTTATTTTATTTGTGCAACCGTTCATTACTTATTCTGTCTACTCTAGATACTCTTTCTATTTTAATTTATTTATTTGTCTTTCCACTTCTTCTAATGTAATATTCGATTTTTCTTCTATTTTACTTTTCCTTGTTTTTTTTTTCAATTGTTTTTTTTTGTTCTCTTTATTACCTCGTCAAAACGCGTTGGTTTTTTTTATATCTCTATTAACTCTTGAATATTTTTCTTCTGTTCTTATTTAGATATTTTCACTTTTTCTTAAAGTGTTTGATATTTGTTCTTTGACTCTCTTTCCACATTTTTTTTCTCCGCATTTTTTTTCTATGTATTTTTTTCTCAACGCTATTTTTCATCCATTGTTATGAGAGTCTTGACTTCTCTTTTCTTTTTGCTGCAATATATTTTTTTTTGTTCAACTGTTGTTTCGTTTATTTGAATTTGGTGTTCCTAAGAGTTCTGTGTTAGATCCGGCGCTTTTTTGTATCTTTATGAATTTTTACAAAAATTGAAATATTATCTTGATTTATTATTGAATAAAAGTACAAATGGTCGGTCGATTGTTTTGGCCTTGAATACATTTATAGATTTAATAATCGATTACATGCAGCTGCAATTTTTTGGGATTTTGCAAAAGCTTTTGATTGTGTTAGTCACAACAAGCTTCTTAAGAAATTCGATTTTTTCTCAGAAGAATCCAAATTGTCTCAATTTAAACACCAATACATCTGTGCCTCTTTTAAAGGTGATATGCATCTAATTAGTATTGACAAAAATACTAAACAAAAAAAATCTGTAGATTATGTTAATTTTTTTAAGAAAAAAACAAATTTTGTTAAAAAATAAGGTTGAATTTTGTGAATTTGCCAAATCTTTCAAGATGCGTGTTAATGAAACTGGAGCACGTTTACAAAAGTACTCAAAATATCGCATGATTTACTATTGTATCATTAATAACCAAATGACAAATGTGTCTATGTTGATTTAGCTGGAAAATTCTGGCGATCCTTTGGATTTTCGAAACCCAAATCCATTGCCGTATTGGACTTGTGTCTACTTTTTGATTGTGACAATGTCAACAGTGGGATATGGTGACGTTTACTGTCATACAGTTTTGGGAAGAACTTTTTTAGTCTTCTTCCTTCTTGTGGGATTGGTGAGTGTCTTTGAAAAAAGTCTTAAAAAAATATAGATAAATAACGATATTTTATTCTGCTGTCTCTACAGTGTTAATAATTATTCTAGTTCAAAAAAAATATACACGGTCGCCCACAAACTATGATTTTAATGAGATCATACATTGTGGGACAGCCTGTTCACTACTTTGAATAAGTATTTGTATATTTTTGTCATCGACAACAGCAGTGTTGCAATGTTCAGGTGCTTTGCAGCTTTTACTTCGAATCTAAAGCTGCTTTCACACTTTTCCCCCAAAGTGTGAAAATAAAAAAAAAATCAAATGTTATTGTTAAACCTTTCAAAAAAAATCCTAATTCACACAATACACATGACTACCCTATTTCCGCAACCTTACTTGGGATCTTTAGGTATTGTTGTTGTTATTTATTATCGTACGATGTGCAAATGTTTTGTGTATTTTTGACATTTTCTACCACTATTTGCATGCGAATCACTTCTATTTCGGCACCGCAAACAAAAACGCTTTTTGTGCTTATTTACTTTGTTTATTGCTTTAATGCTTTGATTATTATTACCATTATTATTTATTAACTACCTAGGCTTAAAAAATGAAAAAAAGTCAATATACCTTTTTCTGAATAATGACTTTCTTTCGTTTAGACAATGACCTAACTACACTCTTTTAACAGCATTAGGAATGTTTATTTCAGGCGATGTTTGCTAGTAGCATACCAGAAATCATAGATCTAGTAGGCACTAGATCCAAATACTGCGGCGAGTACAAGAGAGAACACGGAAAGAGGTATTATCATAAAAAAAAACAATTGGAAATAATAAAAAAAAAAACTAATCAAAGAAATATGGAAGAAAATCCATCGCCAACTGTTTGTTGTGATTTATAAAAATAAAAATCCTTCCGGATTGTAGGCCAAATTTTATAAATAGTTGGCACCATATTTCTTTCTTTTTCTCTAGTATAAGAAAACATCATTTTAAATAATGAATCGGCAATTTTCGGATATTTTAGATCGACTTGTACAGCCGGATATGAAATGCATGGTACTTTTTTATATTATAAGATTATGTACTACTGGACAGACATTTTTTTGCAATTTGAAACCAAAAACGGCTTCACAATCATTACAATCGCTTAGAAAAATTATATATGTAATCAAATTAAAATTGGATTTAATGAAGATTAAATCAAAAAATCTTTTTTTGCTTTTTGATCTATTTCATAACAACTGAGCCAATTACTATAAAGTAATTAGCTTTATTTAACTTTAAAATTTTGGTTTAAAATTCTTCCAAAAGTCAGATATTTATACTGTAGGTTCAACTTAAAGCTCGGTAAAAATTAAAATTGGTTTTAATTAAAATTAAATCGAAAATTTTTTTTTTTGTTTTATAAAATTTATTAAAACAGATTAAATTAATAAGATCACTCTGTATTTATTGTTTGACATATTTTATAACAACTGATTTTCTATAAAATAATCAGTTTCAATTAATTTCGAATTTTTTTATTGCAATTTTGACAAGAGTTTGCTCGAGCGCGTCAGATTTTTATACTGGAGGTTTTTCATAAACCTCGGTTAAAATTAAAATTGGATTTAATTAAAATTGTATTAAAACTTTTTTTATAGTTTTTTAAAATTAATAAAAACAGATTAAATTAATAAGAGCACTTTATATCTATTGTCTGACACATTTTATAATGACTGATTTTCTATAAAATAATGGTTTATAATTAATTTTGAATTTTTTAATTAAAATTTTAACAAAACTTATCTTTAGTACGTCGGATTTTTATACTGGAGGTTTAACTTGAAGCTCGGTTAAACTTAAAATTATATTTAATTAAAATTAAATTGAATTTTTTTTGTAGCTTTTTTAAAATTAATTAAAACAGATTAAATAATTAAGTTCACTCTATATCTATTGTTTGATACATTTTATAATGACTGATTTTCTATAAAATAATTGGTTTTAATTAACTTTTAATTTTTTAATTAAAATTTTGACAAGAGTTAACCGCATCTTGGTTAAAATTAATATTAAATTTAATAAAAAATAAATTAAAAAAATTATTTTAATTCTTATAAAATTAATAAAAACAGATTAAATTAATATGATCACCCTATATTTATTGTTTGACACATTTTATAATGACTGATTTTCTATAAAATAATTGGTTTTGATTAATTTTTAATTTTTTAATTAAAATTTTGAGAAGAGTTACCTCTAGTACGTTAGATTTTTATACTGGAGGTTCAAATTAAAGCTCGGTTAAACTTAAAATTGGATTTAATTAAAATTTAATTGAAAAAATTATTTTTAGTATATTTAGTATAAATTAATAAAAACAGATTAAATTAATATTATCACTCTATATTTAATGTTTGATACATTTTATAATGACTGATTTTCTTAATTGGTTTTAATTAATTTTGAATTTTTAATTAACATTTTGACAAGAGTTAAGTCTAGTACGTCAGATTTTTATACTGGAGGTTTAACTTAAAGCTTGGTTAAAATTAATATTAGATTAATTAAAATTAATTTTAAAAAGTTTTCTTTAGCTTTATAAAATTAATAAAAACCGATTAAATTAATATGATCACTCTATATTTATTATTTAATACATTTTATAATGACTGATTTTCTATAAAATAATTGGTCCTAATTAATTTGGATTTTTTAATTAAAATTTTGACAAGAGTTAACTTCAGTACGTCAAACTAACGTTATACTGGAGGTTTAACTTGAAGCTCGGTTAAACATAAAATTAGATTTAATTAAAATTAAATTAAATTTTTTTTGTAGTTTTTTAAAATTAATTAAAACAGATTAAATTAATAAGATCACTCTATATCTATTGTTTGATACATTTTATAATGACTGATTTTCTATAAAATAATTGGTTCTAATAAATCTTCAATTTTTTAATTAATATTTTAACAAGAGTTAACTTTAATACGTCAGATTTTATACTGAGAGTTCAACTTAAAACTTGGTTAAAATTAAAATTGGGTTTAATTAAAATAAATTTAACAAAATTATTTTTAGCTCTATAAAATTAATAAAAACAGATTAAATTAATAAGATCACTTTATATCTATTGTTTGACACATTTTATAATGACTGATTTTCTATAAAATAATTGTTTATAATTAATTTTGAATTTTTTAATTAAAATTTTAACAAAACTTAACTTTAGTACGTCAGATTTTTGTACTGGAGGTTTAACTTGAACCTCGCTTAAACTTAAAATTAGATTTAATTAAAATATATCTTTTTTGTATTTTTTTAAAATTAATTAAAACAGATTAAATTAAGAAGTTTAATCTATATCTATTGTTTGATACATTTTATAATGACTGATTTTCTATAAAATAATTGGTTTTAATTAATTTTTAATTTTTTAATTAAAATTTTGAGAAGAGTTATTTCTAGTACGTTAGATATTTATACTGGAGGTTCAACTTGAAGCTCGGTTAAACTTAAAATTAGATTTAATTAAAATTTAATTGAAAAAATTATTTTTAGTATATTTAGTATAAATTACCAAAAACAGATTAAATTAATATTATTACTCTATATTTAATGTTTGATACATTTTATAATGACTGATTTTTTATAAAATAATTGGTTCTAATTAATCATAAATTTTTTAATTAAAATTCTAACAAGAGTTAACTTTAGTACGTCAGATTTTATACTGAAGATTCAACTTAAAGCTTGGTTAAAATTAAAATTGGGTTTAATTAAAATAAAATTAAAAAAATTATTTGTAGCTCTATAAAATTAATAAAAACAGATTAAATTAATAAGATCACTCTATATCTATTGCTTGATACATTTTATAATGACTGATTTTCTATAAAATAATTAGTTTTAATTAATTTTTAATTACCATTTTGACAACAGTTAAGTCTAGTACATCAGATTTTTATACTGGAGGTTCAACTTAAAGCTCGGTTAAAATTAAAATTAGATTTAATTAAAATTAAATTTAAAAAGTTTTCTTTAGCTTTATAAAATTAATAAAAGATTAAATTAATATAATCACCCTATATTTATTGTTTGACACATTTTATAATGACTGATTTTCTATAAAATAATTGGTTTTAAGTAATTTTTAATTTTTAACTAACATTTTGACAAGAGTTAAGTCTAACACGTCAGATTTTTATACTGGAAGTTCAACTTAAAGCTCGGTTAAAATTAAAATTAGATTTAATTAAAATTAATTTTAAAAAGTTTTCTTTAGCTTTATAAAATTAATAAAAGATTAAATTAATATAATCACCCTATATTTATTGTTTGACACATTTTATAATGACTGATTTTCTATAAAATAATTGCTTATAATTAATTTTGAGTTTTTTAATTAAAATTTTAACAAGACTTAACTTTAGCACGTCAGATTTTTATACTGGAGGTTCAAATTAAAGCTCGGTTAAACTTAAAATTGGATTTAATTAAAATTTAATTGAAAAAATTATTTTTAGTATATTTAGTATAAATTAATAAAAATAGATTAAATTAATATTATCACTCTATATTTAATGTTTGATACATTTTATAATGACTGATTTTCTTAATTGGTTTTAATTAATTTTGAATTTTTAATTAACATTTTGACAAGAGTTAAGTCTAGTACGTCAGATTTTTATACTGGAAGTTCAACTTAAAGCTCGGTTAAAATTAAAATTAGATTTAATTAAAATTAATTTTAAAAAGTTTTCTTTAGCTTTATAAAATTAATAAAAGATTAAATTAATATAATCACCCTATATTTATTGTTTGACACATTTTATAATGACTGATTTTCTATAAAATAATTGCTTATAATTAATTTTGAGTTTTTTAATTAAAATTTCAACAAGACTTAACTTTAGTACGTCAGATTTTTATACTGGAGGTTCAACTTAAAGCTCGGTTAAAATTAAAATTGGATTTAATAAAAATTAAATTGAAAAAATTGTTTATAGTCTTATAAAACTAATAAAAATAGAATAAATTAATATAATTACTCTATATTTATTGTTTAATCCATTTTTTAACGACTTTTTATGAAATAATCAGTTTTAATTAATTTTGAATTTTCTGATTAAAATTTTAACAAGAGTTAACTCTAGGTTTTAAAACTTTTTTTTTAAGAAATAAATTTTTATTTGATAGAAGGTCAGTGTTGAAAGATACAATTTGAAATAAAAAGTATATCGCTGATTGGACGGACAACCAAGTGATCACGTTAGCGCATTTTGTCTCAAACGTATATTAAAGATATACAATGTAATCTATTTTCTTTCGTTAGTCACTAACTGGAAACATAAAGATCAACGCAAATTCATTCAAAAAACGATTGTTGCAAGGTAACTTACGATAGATGTCGCTTGTTTTACTACATTGCGGAAATAACAGGCAGTTGGGTATTTAAAAGCCCAAACTTATCACTGCAAATTCATTCAAATCTGAATATGTTGCGGCCTTTGCTGATGAGTTTCAATAAGAACGAAACATGTCCAAGCTTACAGATATATTTTAAATAAATTTGTGTTGATCTTCTTTAAATTTTAAAATTAAAACTGAAACAAGTTTTGTTGTTTTTCTAAAGCCTAAATTATTTTTTCATAAAATCTTTAAAGATTTTGTCTAGAAAAAATTGTCGCTCTATCATTTGTTTTAATTTGTAATATTAATAAGTATGTTTTACAACAACTCAGTTTGTTTATTTTATAACGGTTACATTACTTTTAACATTTGATTTTCTGATTAACTCGTTTGCGTATCGGTCTCAGATAATAACTCAGTCGACAGTCTAACAGCGCAGTCGAATATTGTTCACATATATCCAACGTTCTATTGCTTGTTTGAATATGCTATTAAGCGAAAAAAAACAATTGCCTCAGGGCGGTCTTGTACCGATTGAGTTAACTATACATATTATATGTAAATGCAATGATTGTGAAGACATTTAGATTAATTTATTGTTTTTTAGTTTGGTTCAGTAGTAAATAATTTTATTTATTAAACACAGCCAGCCCCGCACACTGATTTTATGAACGATATTAATTTTTATTCCCAACTGTGTTCTTCTAGATCTTGAATTTTTGCACTAACCATCTTAGATTGATTAGTAGGTTTGATAATTATTCTGCCTTGTTATATAGACAATTTTTTGTACTTTAACACAATTAACATTACACACATATTAACACACAGTTTGGATGCACTTGTGGTGTTGTTTGATATTTATATTATTATACCCATTTTTATTTAACGTTTCCAAAATACACATTTTCTAATCAAATGATATGATATTATGTTATTGTGTCCCCATTTTTATTCCTCTTTCTTTTTACTTTTAATAATGTTTATCTACATCTCCGGCTCTGCTCCTTGAAATCCGTGTTTTAAAATGTATTTCTCTGCTCTAAATCGAATATAATCGTATTTGCTATTTGGTATGTGGAAATACTGATTTTGTACATTTTCTAATAATTCTTCTTCAATCTTAACTTATACAAGGATAAATAGTTTTTTAACTATTTATGTTAAATAAAGCGTTAAATGTCATCATAACCTTCCAATCTACAGTTTCTACAAAAGCGTCTACTGCTAATGATGGTCGCTGAAACTGAAAGAAACAAACAACTGAATTCGCTTTTTTCACTAATTGACAAATAAATTATTACCTTCAATATTAAGCATTAAGGCTTCACAAGTAGTGTAGAATTATATAACAAAGCCACCTATAATTAGAATCTTATAATCCTACAAGAAATTATCAAATAGAATTAGAACGCTGTAAGCAAATTGGAATTTTATGAATGGCTTAGAACTTTACAAACAAACTCAAATTCTATAATAAAATTAAATTTTTTTTTAAGACAAATGACAGCTTTTTATTGCCTTTAAATTTTGAAAACCTTTTAAAAATTGAATGATTAATTTAATTTTTATAATCCACCGCAGCTGCTCTATCAAACCTAAAAATTGCCCACTTTTGTTGCGGAACGTGTAGCAAGAGTAGCATTGAATTTCTCTGTAATATAACTAGCTTTCCAACGCTAATTACGCTAGTGCGTTGTATCAAGAGACATGATATTGAGTCATCAAATGCATTACCTTGTTAGTTTTATATAACGTTCTATAAAACCTAAACACTTGAGTTTAGGAACTTTATTTTACTACGCAATGAGGGCAGAAGGAAATGTGTATATAGGTCTAAAGTATGATTGGGTGTAATCTGCTGGGACAGAATATTCTGTAGGAATTTTGTTCTTCTACACCAAACCAGGGCTTAAAAAGCTTTAAAATGTTTTCATGAATGTTAATAATTTAATTATTGAAAATTACTAATTAGTAACTTAATTAAAATAGCTAATTTTTGTGTTTGAACTGATTATTAACAACAATGTTTGTTTGTGCCAATTATAGTCTACCAAATGGTAGTCTCATTAAATTAGTCGAAACTGAATTAACAATTATTTATAATTGAATTGAATTTTTGAAATTGATATAATTGTGGGTTTACAAAAAGTGAATTACACTCAAAGGCAGTTGCAATAAAAATTTATTATCAAGAAATTTGATTGGTTGTTCTCTCAAATTCAACCAATCACGTAACGGATAAATTTTAATTAATTATTTTATTCGGTTAATAAACCCACCCACTGGGATTATTTAATTATGATTCATTTTATTATTAATTATTAAATAAAAACAGTTATTAGAAAAACTACTTTTTATCACTTTTATGTCACTAACTATTATTTAATATAAAAATAAACTATTTTAATTTATACATACAATACACAATTATGAAAATATTTTTTTTACAAACAGTTCTATAAAAAAAAACAAAATAGATATTATTACACTTGTTTATAAAACGTATGGTTACACTCACATTATCAATACTTTCCACGTTGCATTCGTCGTGTTTTAAACACATTCGTCTTATCCAACTTGTATGTAACGTGAAAGCTGGACAATATATTTATTTAGTTAGTTTGTTAAGCCGCTGGCTTTTGGTTTGGTGACCGATCTTTACCTTTCACTCATTCGCTGGGTGTTTATTTCGCACACTTAAATAACGATACTTTTTAGCACTAATTTATTTATATACTATTTCAAAAGAATTTTTATAACACTTTGTAAAAACACTTTCTACATTTGAATTTATATCGATTCAAGACATTTGCCGCTTGCTGTATTCTGTCTCACCTCGTCGTTCTCGATTGGTCCTATATATACAGTTTGGCGCCGAACAGTCTGGAATTGACTAGATAAGTTCTCGAATATCCGATTCTGTTACAATACTTTGTGAAACTGAAAAGAGCAATATGTGTGTGCTAAATTGTTATTTTTGTTTTTACCCGTTTTGGTTATAGCGGAACTCAATTCTAAGGAAACGATTGAATGTCTATTCAGACATATTTTTGGAGAATTAATTTTGAACTCCCAAACTTTGTTTTTATAGTATCAATGCGTATTTCTTTGTGCAGTTGGTAGTGCGCAGCCAAATCTGTGGTAACGTGATTTGCAACAGTTGCTACAAATAGACTATTAAAATAATGATATCTATTTGTCTAACCACAACTATTTTGAAAAGTTTTTGAGTTTCAAACCTAGTTTGCGTACCTAGGAGTGCGCAGTTGTTCATTTTGCGCGGTTGCTGTAGTAACGGCGCAAGTTTAGAATAGACTCTATTCGTGTAGCAGCAACAAGCTGATTAAGTTAAATTAAATTTAAATTAGGTTTGAAACTATCACAAACTTTTTTAGTGCGTACATTATTTCGCAGTCTATAGTGCGCAGCTACGTTTGCGCGGTTACTACAGTAACGTTATTTGCAACAGTGCGAAAATAAACTTAATCAGATTACTAATTTTATAATGATATCTGTTTGTCTAGCAACAACTATTTTAAGACTTATTTGCAACAGTTGCAAACTTAATTTTTATAGTAACAGCTAATATTTAGCTGCGTACTTAGGAGTGCGCAGTTGTTAATTTCGGAAACTGCATTTGCATCTAATTATGTCTATGTTATGATATCCATTCGTCTAACAGCAAGAAGCTGATTAAAATAAACCAAATTCAAGTTGATTTTAGAACTGTCACAAACTTTGTCAGTGCGTACATTATTGCGCGGTCTATAGTGCGCAGTTAAGTCTACGCGGTTACGACAGTAACGTTATTTGCAACAGAGCTAAAATAAACTTAATCCGATTACTAATATTATAATTTTTATAGTAACAGCAGATATTTAGTTAGTGCGCAGTTAATTTTGCGCGGTTGCTACAGAAAGTGCATTTGCGATGTTTGCATCTGTAACTGGCCATCAACCTATTAATCTTGCAACAACTTGCTGATTAAAGTAAACCCATTTTAAACGCAATAGATTGGCGCTATTGCTCACTTTCGTCATTAAAGTAACCAAACACAACAGATGTTTTCACCTATTTGCCAACCGAAGAAAAATTTTATAAAAAAAGTTTCTAAACCTAATCTAAATTGGTTGCCTTAAAACAATAGTCCTGGCTATCAATAATTGAAATTGAATTTTATCTACGGGTTTACCAAATAAACTGAACGCTAGTAGAAAATATGTTATATACGCAACACCTAGGTTGCCTATCTTTTCTGATCTCTATCACTTGACAGCCGCGTTTAATAATTGCACTTTTATGTCAACTGACTGAAACTTACATCAAAATAAACGTAATTTTATTGTGAATATCGTAGTATAAAGTTGCCTGAAAAAATTCGATCATAGATAACGGTTGCCAGGCTTTTAAAGTTTAAAATCAGAGCAAGAATTCTTATATAAGAGGGAATGCGCGTACTAGGGCGAGCGTTAGAGGAGAACGCAGTACAGAAACTGTGCGCCGTAAAACGTGAGAGAGTGTGCATGCAAGTTTAAAATCAGAGCAAGAATTCTTCTATAAGAGGGAATGCGCGTACTATGGCGAGCGTTAGAGGAAAACGCAGTACAGGTAAAACGTGAGAGAGTGCGCATGCTTTCGCCTCATAGTATAGAAAAGAAAAAAACAAATTTTCTCAGACAACCCCATACTATCGTATTTACAATAACGCTGCTTTTAGTTGATTCAGTTGAAATTAGTTTTTTCCTTTTCTATACTATGAGTAGAAAGCAGTTGCACTCTCTCACATTTTACGGCTTTGTAGCGCACAATTTCTGTACTGCGTTCTTTTCTAACGCACGCAATAGTACGCGCAGTGCTCTAATTTTCAACTTTAAAAGCCTGGCAACGGTTATCTACGATCAAATTTTTTCAGGCAACTCTATACTATGGTATTCACAATAACGCTGCCTTTAGTTGATTCAGTTGAATACTAGTTTTTTCCTTTTCTATACTATGAGTAGAAAGCAGGTGCACTCTCTCACATTTTACGGCTTTGTAGCGCACAGTTTCTGTACTGCGTTCTTCTCTAACGCACGCAATAGTACGCGCAGTGCTCTAATTTTCAACTTTAAAAGCCTGGCAACGGTTATCTACGATCAAATTTTTTCAGGCAACTCTATACTATGGTATTCACAATAACGCTGCCTTTAGTTGATTCAGTTGAATACTAGTTTTTTCCTTTTCTATACTATGAGTAGAAAGCAGGTGCACTCTCTCACATTTTACGGCTTTGTAGCGCACAGTTTCTGTACTGCGTTCTTCTCTAACGCACGCAATACTACGCGCAGTAGTACGCGCAGTGCTCTAATTTATAACTTTAAAAGCCTGGCAACTGTTATCTACGATTAAATTTTCTCAGGCAACCTTATACTATGGTATTAACAATTAAGCTGCCTTTATTTTGATGTATGTTTCAATTGGTTGTCAGAAGGTTGTGATTGTTAATATCAACTTTTCCGGTTGTAGGAGACTTATTTGGGTTGGGAAATAGGTGAAGGCTGATTTTACTTTGGGATATCCACTACTAGGTGTAATTACAAAATGTACAACATCAGTTCAAAGAAACGTAGAAATTTCTTAGGAGGTGTTGGTTGAAACGATTTGGGAGCAGAGAAAAAACCTTTCGCTAATTTAGCCCATAAACGATGCAAAAAGTTGTTGTCGTATGTTAGTGTTAGCTCATAATTTAGGCGTAGAGTAGATTAAAAAAAAAAGGGGTCCGAGGAGGAGCCTGATGGGGTGTGTGGGTTGTTAGGCCGTGTTTGCCAGCTGGATTCCTGAGATCACAGAGCTCGCTGCCAATCGACCCAAGTACGGCGGAAAATACAGCAAAGACATACGACGCAGGTATTAAACCAAGGCTGCTACATTATTTACTATATTCCATTTATTTATTATTTAGATTTATTATTATGATTGAATGATTATTATAACCACTCGGAATGATGCTGATTATGATTTTTTACTCAGTTTTGTAGCACTTGGGTTATGCTTTGCGCTATTCGGTAACTTAGTCAAAAGAAATTACACTTGATTGGGTGATTTTAACGTTTGTTTGTGTTTTGCTCAAATGTTGGAATTGTGTGACCAATTTTACTGCAGGTGTAGTTTTTTTTAGCCCATTAGCAATCACCTTTTTTTAGTCATTTGAATTTTGGCATGCTGAGCTATAGCAGCCACCAAGTGCATTCTGTATGCTTAATCCACTAATCTTGATTTGGTGTAGTGTGATTATTGTAACAAACTAAATATTTCCCATTATTTGGTGCAACGATTCTATTAGTGCTTTTTTTTCTGGACAGAGCATACAGAATGGGATGATTCGATTTGATCTATAGTTAGTCGAAATAGTAGTAGCACCCAGAAAAAAAATCAAAAGCCTGCACAGCCTGCTAGAGCCACGCACGAACGAAAGTGCAGGGATGATTGAAAGAAAAATCAAAAACCAAACAACGACAATTTCAAAAAAAAAACATAATAAAAATCGTCTGTGTCTTTTTTAATATTAACTTATTAGAGTTTAGGTAGAAAATCTCAAACCTGTAAGGCTCCTCTAATTGGACTTGATTTTGTTTTCGGTGTTGTTGTAATGAAAAGTTGTTAAAATCCCATATCCTTAATACTAAATCCATCACAACAACCACATCACTTTTTCCCCTTCCTTTCCGCTTAGGGCGGAGTTTCAAGACCTCCTTCCTCCGTCTGGAGGCTCCGCCCCGCCTCTATACAATCAAACGTCTTTGTATAGGCGATTTTTGCGAGTTGTATCCCCGAGATCATTGACTTGATCGGGACTAGACCAAAGTACGGCGGCACCTTGAAGAACGAAAGAGGCAGAAGGTGAGAACCACAACAATATAGAAAAGAGTGTGTTAGGTTTTTAATGTTTTTTCGTTTTCTTCTTTATTCAAATATGTTTTTGTTTTTCTAGAAAAAGCCTAGCACTCTTTGATCCTGCACGCTTCTCCTCCTTTTTTTAATGTTCTCCCACCTTATATAATTCTTTGAAATTATTGTTGTGTCGATGTTTTTTACCTTCGGGATGTGGGTGTTATTTGGATTTGGCTTTATTGCCTAAGTCCAGGTTTCAGTGTTTAGCTGGGAGTGAGGTGCATGATGGCATGTAAGATTTCGTGCCACACGATGATTTTATTGTGCGTGGCCAGGCTGTGTGCACAGGCGCTCACCTTGTACATAATATAGTATTAGAGAACTAGAATCATTAAATTTCTGATAGTTGGTAGTACTAGGACTATTATCAGGAATTTACCAAACACCAATTCTACTTTTCTCTTTTGCATGATTTTTTTTTTCGTTCAATATTATTAATACTCTTTAACCAAAAACTAGAAACAATCATTTTAATTCTTACTTTTATAGTTTTTTCTCCTATCCTTAAAACATAGAGTTTATGCTAGACGTTTTTTTTCTTCTTGTGACTGCTGCACCAATCGCAACACTTTCACCATTCAACGATTTAATCAAATGTTTTCTGTCAAAAATAGGCATATTGTCGTTTGTGGACACATCACCTACGAATCGGTCTCCCATTTTCTAAAAGACTTTCTCCATGAAGATCGAGAAGATGTCGATGTTGAAGTCGTGTTTTTACACAGGTAACAATTCTAATACTCTCTTCTTTCTGTCAAAATGTTATTAACAACAAAGCTTACTACAAATTTTGCGATTAATCAAACTTAAAACTACTATAAATTTAAAATAAAACTGCAGTTTATGCAAAAACTGTATATAGTGTAAAGTTAAACAACATACCTACCAAGAGATTTTTTTTTCACTTTAAACATTTAGAAAATTTTTTTACGTCGTGGTTACCATCGCATATCCTTAATACTAAACCCATCACCACATTACTTTTTCCCCCTTCCTTTTCGCTTAGGGCGGAGCTTCAAGACCTTGAAGGCTCTGCCCCGCCTCTATACATTTTACTTCTAATCAAATTTTTTTACGTCGTGGTTAGCATCGCATATCCTTAATACTAAACTCATCACTACAACCACATCACTTTTTTCTCCTTTCTTTCCGCTTAGGGCGGAGCTTTAAGACCTTGAAGGCTTCGCCCCGCCTCTATACATTTTACTTCTAATCAAATTTTTTTACGTCGTGGTTTTGCATCGCATATCCCTAATACTAAACCCATCACTACAACCACATCACTTTTTCCTCCTTCCTTTCCGCTTAGGGCGGAGCTTTAAGACCTTGAAGGCTTCGCCCCGCCTCTATACATTTTACTTTAAATCAAATTTTTTTACGTCGTGGTTTTGCATCGCATATCCTTAATACTAAACCCATCACCACAATCACATCACTTTTTCTCCCTTCCTTTTTGCTTAGTGCGTAGCTTTAAGACCTTGAAGGCTTCGCCCCGCCTTTATACATTTTACTTTTAATCAAATTTTTTTACGTCGTGGTTAGCATCGCATATCCTTAATACTAAACAACCACATCACTTTTTCTCCCTTCCTTTCCTCTACTTTTTCCCCTTCCTTTCCGCTTAGGGCAGAGCTTCAAGACCTTCAAGGCTTTGCCCCGCCTCTATACATTTTACTTCTAATCAAATTTTTTTACGTCGTGGTTTTGCATCGCATATCCTTAATACTAAACCCATGACCCATCACTTTTTTTTTCCTTTTCGCTTAGGGCGGAGCTTCAAGACCTTGAAGGTTTTGCCCCGCCTCTTTACATTCTATTTCTAATACATCAGATACTATATTTCAAACTAAACATGTCACAACTGGCCAATGCCGATATATTTTGCGGGCGTTAATAGTTAATATGGCTCTACAAAAAAACTCTATATAGTGTAAAGTTAAACAACATACCTACCAAGAAATTTTTTCAGTTTGAACATTTAGCAAATTTTTTTACGTCGTGGTTACCATCGCATATCCTTAATACTAAACCCATCACCACATTACTTTTTCCCCCTTCCTTTTCGCTTAGGGCGGAGCTTCAAGACCTTGAAGGCTCTGCCCCGCCTCTATACATTTTACTTCTAATCAAATTTTTTTACGTCGTGGTTAGCATCGCATATCCTTAATACTAAACTCATCACTACAACCACATCACTTTTTTCTCCTTTCTTTCCGCTTAGGGCGGAGCTTTAAGACCTTGAAGGCTTCGCCCCGCCTCTATACATTTTACTTCTAATCAAATTTTTTTACGTCGTGGTTTTGCATCGCATATCCCTAATACTAAACCCATCACTACAACCACATCACTTTTTCCTCCTTCCTTTCCGCTTAGGGCGGAGCTTTAAGACCTTGAAGGCTTCGCCCCGCCTCTATACATTTTACTTTAAATCAAATTTTTTTACGTCGTGGTTTTGCATCGCATATCCTTAATACTAAACCCATCACCACAATCACATCACTTTTTCTCCCTTCCTTTTTGCTTAGTGCGGAGCTTTAAGACCTTGAAGGCTTCGCCCCGCCTTTATACATTTTACTTTTAATCAAATTTTTTTACGTCGTGGTTAGCATCGCATATCCTTAATACTAAACAACCACATCACTTTTTCTCCCTTCCTTTCCTCTACTTTTTCCCCTTCCTTTCCGCTTAGGGCAGAGCTTCAAGACCTTCAAGGCTTTGCCCCGCCTCTATACATTTTACTTCTAATCAAATTTTTTTACGTCGTGGTTTTGCATCGCATATCCTTAATACTAAACCCATGACCCATCACTTTTTTTTTCCTTTTCGCTTAGGGCGGAGCTTCAAGACCTTGAAGGTTTTGCCCCGCCTCTTTACATTCTATTTCTAATACATCAGATACTATATTTCAAACTAAACATGTCACAACTGGCCAATGCCGATATATTTTGCGGGCGTTAATAGTTAATATGGCTCTACAAAAAAACTCTATATAGTGTAAAGTTAAACAACATACCTACCAAGAAATTTTTTCAGTTTGAACATTTAGCAAATTTTTTTACGTCGTGGTTACCATCGCATATCCTTAATACTAAACCCATCACCACAACCACATTACTTTTTCCCCCTTCCTTTCCGCTTAGGGCGAAGCTTCAAGACCTTGAAGGCTCTGCCCCGCCTCTATACATTTTACTTTAAATCAAATTTTTTTACGTCGTGGTTAGCATCGCATATTCTTAATACTTAACCCATCACTACAACCACATCACTTTTTCTCCCTTCCTTTCCGCTTAGGGCGGAGCTTTAAAACCTTGAAGGCTCGGCCCCGCCTCTATACATTTTACTTCTAATCAAATTTTTTACGTCGTGGTTAGCATCGCATATCTTTAATACTAAACAACCACATCACTGTTTCCCCTTCCTTTCCGCTTAGGGCGGAGCTTCAAAACCTTGAAGGCTCTGCCCCGCCTCTTTACATTTTACTTCTAATCAAATTTTTTTACGTCGTGGTTTTGCATCGCATATCTTTAATACTAAACCCATCACCCATCACTTTTTCCCTCTTTCTTTTCGCTTAGGGCGGAGTTGCAAGACCTTGAAGGCTTTGCCCCGCCTTTTTACATTCTATTTCTAACACATTAGATACTATATTTCAAACTAAACATGTCACAACTGGCCAATGCCGATATATTTTGCGGGCGATAATAGTTAATATGCCTCTACAAAAGAACTCTATATAGTGTAAAGTTAAACAACATACCTACCAATAGATTTTTTTCATTTTAAACATTTAGCAAATTTTTTACGTCGTGGTTAGCATCGCATATCCTTAATGCTAAACCCATCACTACAACCACATCACTTTTTCTCCGTTTCTTTCCGCTTAGGGCGGAGCTTCAAGACCTTGAAGGCTTTGCCCCGCCTCTATACATTCTATTTCTAATACACCAGATACTATATTTCAAACTTAACATGTCATCATTGGTCAATGTCGATATATTTTGCGGGCGTTAATAGTTAATATGCCTCTACAAAAGATGAGAGGAAGGCTAAAGTAGAAAACAGTCAAGAATTAGGGGAAAAAATAACGTCTCAAACTTGCGTAGTAAAGTAAATAAAAAAAAATCAGAAGATAAGTGTTCAATTAAAAATACCAAAAAGAATTACTCTTCTGAACCAAGTCGTATTGAGAAAGTTGAGAATACTTTAAACCAAAAAAACCGCATTGATAAGAATAGAATCAACAACCAATCAAAGGTCCTAGAAACAACTTTAATAAACAAATGAAAAAACTGTAAAGTCTTGAAGTTAAGAGCCAACACCAAACACAGAAAATCTTCTGGGTTGACCATAGTAGGTAAAACAGCAAATACCGATTTATGGGCTACGATGAGCACTAAAAATGTTCCTTTATCACGTGTACATTGGATCTCAACTTCTTCTTCTTTTTCTACTTCTTTGTCTTCTTTTTCTTCTTGTACCTTGTACTTTAGCGCACGTTGGCGAGTGTCTGTACTCTTTATACTATGCGCAGAACGCTGTTTTCGGCTTTTCAAAACATGGTAGCGAAAAGGAGTGTTGCTTTCTTACTGGGCCTAGGTTCAGTTAAAAAATGTAATATTGTCTCTTCTAAGGATATGGCCCAGGTAGAAAACTTTTCTTTCTTTAACGATGTTAAGTAGCTCTTGTTCGCAGCCTGCACTTCCTAGAACTTCTTTATTTGTGGCATGTGCAGTCCATGGCACTTCGGAGAGTCTACATTTTGAACGCCTTAATGCGGTTTAGGGTTCTAACTTTGACAAACTACGTTTCTGCGCCGTATAGCAAGATGGGCGTTATGTAGTACTTTATCACCCGTAGTCTAAGTGCTAGCGGAAGGCTGTCAGCAAATGCACTCTGATATTTAAGCCGTAACACAATTTTTCCATTGCCCGTCAGTGCGGTATTGATTATGGGCTTGCGATCTATTACCATGAGTTTGATCTTAGTAGTGTTAATTTTACGACCAAAATGTTTGCCTATGTCTTCTATCCTATCCATTATTTGTTGGATAGGAGTATTGGTGACAATATACAGCCTTGGCGGACTCCTTTATATAAGTTTTTGTTAACTCTTATCTTTGCGATTTGTTGCCAAATATAGTTCCTGTATGATACTGATGTCTTTGGTGTCTATTCCTATCTCGAGCAGTCTATTAAGGTAGGGGAATATTGTGTTTAACGTGGTCTAAGGCTTTCTGATAATCTATGAAGCATCCAAAGACGCGTTGGTCTTGGCCATAACACTTAGTTTGCTTGAAAGCAAAGCCTCTCTCGTACCCAACTTCTTGATAAAGCCAAACTGTGTCGATAATACAAATAAATATATTCGACTGTGTATGACTTGAAGAAAACTTTTGGAGCATGACTCGTGAGACTTATAATCAAGATGTCTTTTTGAGAATTGTTACAAAAATTGCTTTTAGAGCATGCTGTTTTTCAGGCTCAAGAATTTCCGGTTTCGACCATTTTTTCCAATTGACAGGTTGTCTGGCTGCTTTTTGGTTTTCACATGGTACTTTGAATAGCTTTTCCATGTATTGCATAGATCTACCGAGTCTAAGATCGATTTCCCATTGTGTATGGGTATTGGAGCTTCCGCCTCTTGGCAATCTTTTTTTTTTTTTGCGGTGGTGGGAAAATTCCCACGGTCACAGCTCTTTTACTGCGACTTGGAATCGAACCAAGTAAAAAACCACCACCTTCCGAAAAGAAACCGTGCGGGAACACCTATTGGTTTACGTCTGCACGGTTTCGGTCTTTAACGTCTATCTTCCTCATCTTTTGCTTTCATCACCTTCTTAATAAAACTATGAATAGTTTGCCACTTCTCTCGAGAGCTCATCATGATCCTCTACGTTCAGTGTAGCGTACAGTTGTGACCTTTCTGTTGACCATCTCGCGCATTTAAACAAAGTGTGTAGGGCCCTATCAGTTTCTCTGCAATAGTTGCAGGCGTCGCTCTCTCTTATCTTGAAACGTTTGAGGTATGTATTAAACGCTCCGTGTCCTGTAAGTGCTTGTGTTAGGTGATAGTCAGTATTTCTATGTTCGCATTTCATCCACGTTCTTACGTCGGGTATTAATGTTTTTGTCCATTCTGCAATGCCTCTGAGGTTTCCCATTCTTGTTGCCACATATCTAAAGTTATAAGTCTTTCCTCTTTTCGGGTTTGAGTGTTGACTGCTTCTCGGATATGTAATCGGTGTCTTTCTTTAATTAAAAGGTGGAGTGGAATTGCGCCCGTCACTGCATTTAGTGCAGTTGTAGAATCTTTAGTGCAGTTGGCAATCTGCAAATACCCAGTTCTCTTTAGCTTGTCTGCATTGTTGTTTAATAGTATTATTTAATTTAGTGTACCTCTGTTGTTGTTGTTTGGTTTTTGCGATTTTTCTGTCCTCCATAGGCAGAGTGTCTCATCAGTCATTTATGATTTGTTCTTCTTCGTTGTTAGTAATGACAGAAAAACGTCGGAAGCAGTCAGAATGTTTTGTTTTATGATGTTCCATATGTCATCCGGATGGTCCGGGACTGTTATTGTATAGTTCTGTTAATTCTGATTTTATTTTATTGTTAGCTAGCGGTTCCCTCAGTTTGTCAATGTTTTGGTGTTGTTAATAGTAGTTTACGTTTAAATTAAAAGTTTGCAACCAGAGGGTTAGGATCAGAGCATGCGGATGTCGGCATCAGGAAAAGCGGGGACCCTTCTGATACTATTTTGGTATCTTTGATTAAAATATATTCTATTTGGTTACGTACGATGTTGTTATAGCTATCTCGAGGAAATTTCTACGTGTATAGCCCTTGGGTGGTGTAGTTTGTAGAACGTAGTTTTATGGCAGATTCTCTTCTCTACAGAATTGTAGAAGGAGTTCGTTCTCCACCAAAGTTCTTACTAACTTTAGGATTAAAATCGCCGAGGATTTCAATCGGTTTCAAAGAACGAAGACCTCTTGTACTTGTCCGTAGAACTCTTCTGCCTCTCTATCTTGTTGATCGGTTGTAGGTGCAGATATCTGGATGAGAATTATATATATATATATTGGTTTGTCATTTATTTACAGTAACATGATTCTGTCTGAATACCTGACAGCATTTTGGACATCGAATTTCTCCCAATAAATCCCACACCGTTTCCATAGTTCGAATCACTAATCCCTGGGTCATCCCATCCCTTTACGCACCTGCCATGGTCTGACTGTCTGGTTTTACTAATTCTAAGGATATTGATATTGAGTCTGAGTATTTTCCTTACAGCGTTATTAAGTTTACCTGCCGCAAACCGTTTTCTGGTATTCCGTGTCCCGAGACGTAGTTTAGTCTTTCTCATGTCAAGCCAGAGGACTGTATGATCGAACATCTGCTCGCGACTGAGGGTAATACTGTTTAGGCTCCCTGACATGATAAAAAAAAGAATAGTTACAGGACAACGTTCCTGGGATATCCTTAAGGATCTTTAATATGGTAGTCTTTCCGTGGCTTTCTATATCCTTACGCTGTTGACTGTTCTTCTATTGGTCCTCTGCCTTTGAGGTCAATTTCTCAGCTTGTTTCTCATGTCAAGCCGTGGTATTCTTGGCACCTTCTGATGGTCGAGTATCTGCCCGGGACAACGTTTCGGGGATATCTTTAAGGATCTTTAATATGGTAGTATATCCTTACGCTGTTGACTGTTCTTCTATACGTCCTCTGTCTTTGAGGATGATTTTTCAGCCTCGGGACAAAAAAGTGCTCTTGCTACCATTTGTTTATTCGGCAGGCTGGTAGTAGACTGTTTATTCCGGCAATCATTCGGTTGCTAGATCCTTGTCGGTTATATTAGGGTGCACCGGATGACGTTAGTTATTACACAAGCCGGTGAGGTTGACATTTGAGCTGGCATTATTAGACCTTTGCCTCTTACAACCCAACTGCTCGACGGATAATGTTAAAAATCTTTCAATATCTGAAGAATTAATCGTTATAACGTCAGCTTCTGGACATTGACCAACACGTTTCTTTAACAACCGCTGTGACGCAGCTTCTGGTCATTGAGAAACATTCCCTATGTACAAGAAGTGACCTATGATCTAAGAAGACATTTACCAGAAGAGGTTGCTGATGGTGATGTACAACTGGATGGCATGTATCCTAGGAGCCCGTTTGCTCTACTACTCACCAAGATGTAAAACTTTAATCTAAATTTCCAAATGAGTACACCTCTTTTAATGTGACAATGCTTGAATGTCATCCAGCATGATGTCAGTTGCAACACTTCAGATCACATTGTTTACTTGATTTGGAATATGGCACTCATGATAGACTATTTTGGAATCAGCCTTCTTTTGTTCTGGAGATAATAACTCTTCTACAACCCTTGTTACTTTATTGTTAGAGGCATTAACAACAAAAGAATAGCACTGTTTCGCGTTCGCTTTTACAGTAAATACTTGTCTAGCAAGGGGTTGAAACGATCAAAAACGTCTGGCTAATGAGGAAACATCTTCTAAGTATTACTTGAGTAATAAGTACAATATTCTTAAGTCTCCGATGTAAAGTAAAAAACCTCCGAGTGCGGGAATAGTTATTTACCTAACGAATTCGAAAAGTGAAATTTCCCACATGAGCAATTTGTTTGCTCCCTTCGGTCGTGTTGCATCTATTGCGAATGGGGGAAATTTCTTTCCGAAAAAGTTAGGTACAATTTTTTTTGCAACGAATAACTAATTTTTTAATAATAAATAACTAATTTTTTGATAATAAATGATTTAGTTTTTTACTTGTTTCTTGGTTGGTAGCGTTGCCCACGCCGGTTATCTAATTTTTTAAATTTGAAATAGTTTTATTGTTTTGTTGCTATGGTTTTATTGAAATAAAAGAGCATCGTTTTGAAAATTTATTCCGCCATTTTCTTCTGCGAATTTTTTTTTTAAATTTGTAAATATGAGCGACTTCGATAGAGAAATTATAACTTTACCTGAAATTAGAGAATCTGCAAATAGAGCAGTATCAAATTTGCTTCCTGAGAAAAGCCGCTCGAGGTACGAGCGGCTTTTAACCATACAACAAATTTTTAGATTAGTGCAAAAAAGGAAAAATAAAAAATTTTACCAAGAATTGCTTATTGGCATATTTTCAACAACATCAAAGCAAGAAATCCCTTTGGTCTGTATACTCTATGCTTAAACTTTGCTTAATGGTAAAGAATAACGTAGATATTTCGAAATTTTATAGACTTTTTAGAACGTTGTGTTATTAATCAATTACTTACTATTTTCAATCGTTTTCTTACTTATTTGGCAATAAATCTTTTGTGTTGATTATTTACGTATGTGATCAGAAACAGCCATTTTGTAGAATGGTTGTGTGACAATTGACAGTTTGACGTGACGTCTCTAGATTTCAATACAAACCTGACTAAGTCATTTCCCCTAGTTTCGCTTGCAAAGGAAAAAACACCGCGGTGTGGAAAAATTGTCTTTACATGCATTAGGAACGAACGGAAACTACTGATGTTTGAGCGATGAGGGCAAAAACGCCATTTTTGAGATTAATGCAAATAAAAGTGAAATTTGAGTCTTGATTAAGTACAAGCATTTTACAAAGTAAAGCCTTTATTATGTTAAATAATATATTTTATTGAATTTATATATAGTCTTATAGATATCTAAGAAAACACTAGTGCTCTTATAGATATTATGTTTTTAAGTGTTGGTATACATGACTGTCAAATAAATAATTATGTTAGAAGGTCAATGTCATAATTTTTATCAGTATTGTCAATGTCAGTATTTATTTTAAACCCCTCCCGGTTTAAATTTTGAAAAGTGATTTCATGATACAAATCAAAAGGCCTTCAAGCAGGACTGCAAAAACTTGTTCGCTTGTTGCTGTTACCAACCACTAGCAGAAAAATTTCCCAGAGATTAAAATTTTAATTTTTAAAAAAGAAACGCAAATTAAAAAAAATCGAGTTTTCTCTCGCAGACGAGAGAAAACTTGCCTGCGGCTCGTTCTTTACGCTGGGATTTGTGCGCTAATTCATTCTCTGATGCTAAACTTTAAATTTTGTTTTTTCTACTGACCAATCACTTTGATTAGAGTTTTTTTAGTGGGATATTGATTTTTTGACAAAATTATTTTGTGATCATACCATAAAATTTTTTATTGTTTAAGCCATTGTTTTCCTTGCTGAATGTTTTTCTATAGAATCTGAAAAGTTTGCTGTCAAATAGTCTAAACTTTAGGTTTGTGGTAGCCTCGTTATAAAATTAAAACGAGTCAAAATAAATTTTACTATAATGTTGAGCTCTTACGTAGCAACCATTTTGAAAAATTGTATAAAATTTGCTTTGATGTCATTCTTGACAACTCTAAGGTAAAACCGACGGTTTTAAAGTGGGAACGCTTGAGATATACCCGGCAGTAAGTTTTATTGCGTATCGTAAGAGAGACAAGGCAACAATGGTAAAAAAGATTTACAACCCAAAGAGTCGCGTATCTTGGTTTATGAATAGAACCAACTAGGTGGCTCAGTACTACCTTGGATAGACAACAAATCTTTAATAAAAGTTTTTTAATTTATTCACTATTGTAATTTTTTGCCGAGTATATCTCAATCATGTTTACTAAATTACTATACAGGTTTTATGTTTTCAACCGTATTAACATTCTAAGTGATTTTCTTCGTTATTTTTTTTTAATATAAAAGTTGGGTTTCCGAGTTAAGCAAAGCGTTTGTCGTAAAGTGGCGTTACGTGGCCTCCTAATTTGACTCTAATTGTTTGAATAAATAGGTAAACAACTTCTACAGCAATTAATTTTTAGGAAAGAGCCCGATTTGGAATTGGAAGGTCTTCTCAAGCGCCATTACACAACAGTGGAGTTTTTTCAGGGAACGATGATGAATGCTGTAGACCTTGAGCGTGTCAAGGTACCATTGGGACTCTTATGGACCGTGTGTTAAAATTATTCGCTTATTATTTCGCCGCACACTTTACAGAATTTTTACTAAAATTTGAAATGTTTAAGCAAATTGTGGTCAAAAATAAAATCAAAATAAAATACAAATTGCTTGAACATTATAATATAAATGTAGGATTAGTCACAGTCTTCTTGCTGCATGGTATTGCTGGTCATGGATCGTAGATGACACAAGTTTTTTCTTGTATTTTTGTTTTGAATCCTACGTCAATGTTGTTATTTTAGTGGTTCAAATAATGTGCAGGAAACCACCTGACCTCGAACTGGAAGGTCTCTTCAAGAGACATTTTACTACAGTAGAGTTCTTCCAGGGTACCATCATGAACCCTATTGATCTCCAAAGGGTTAAGGTAAGTTCGAACAAGATACACCATGGTTATATTGTTGTATTTGTTAACTGTTTTTTAAGTTGTCACTACTGTAAATACTTGTTTAATCAGGGGACTACTACCTACTAGTATTATTTTCTAATCACAAAACACTAATTTTATTTTGTTTTTTTCTTTTTTTTTTGTTTTTAATTTGTATTAGATTATTACTTACAAGTACTACTAACAGAAATTAGCGTCCCCATTCCTTGAAATTATAGAATTAGGACTCCCCCAAAAAGTTTGGTAAGTTCTAACATCACCTGAACGCAACGATAATTATTATAATTCAACTGAACCAGTAATACCAACTGAAGCAAGAAGGGAATTGTCATGAGGAAACATTCAAACATTATGACCATTCTCTTCACAAATAGTGCATGTTTTTGTGCCACTAACGCAAACACACTATCGCAGAATTTAGATACCAGTTGTTATTATTACTCCATATTAAACCATTTAAGGCTTACAGTTAGTATTCTGTCATGTTCTGGAATTGTGGAATGGTAGAAAATTATTCTTACTAATTGCATGATTATCAGAAATTAAAATAAATAAAAAATTACCGATTATTCATACTTCTTCAGGTACATGAAGCTGACGCTTGCTTAGTTCTCGCCAACAAATACTGCCAAGATCCAGACGCTGAAGATGCAGCAAACATCATGAGAGTTATCTCTATTAAGAATTATAGTGATGACATTCGGGTGATAATACAACTCATGCAATATCATAATAAGGTAAAATGATTTAAACGTATTAGGTTCCATCCTGCTATCAAAATTTAGTGTCACTTGATTTCAAAAGAATAAGGTCAAAATGGTCAAAGCTAATTTATTCAAACTAGATCTGTATACTTAGACAGTGACAAATTTGGGGTTACATTTACCCAAGTGCTTATTTTTTTCATAATATGATAAAAATAGCGACATATATGTTACATCAAAGTTGAGAAACCAGTTTTCTACAAGTTTTATATGCATAGGCAACTCTAAAAGACAAATATCAATTTTGATAGACCCAATTTGAGACAAAAGGTATACCTATCGCTGATTGGACAACGACGTTATCACATTAGCGCATTGATATCTGTTATTAAGAGAGACACATGTAGAAACCTAGTTTCTCAACTTTGATGTAAGGTTAGCGTCTAATAGATGTCGCTATTCATACTTGTTTTTGCTCAAAATAAGCGCCACTAGCAACGCAAATGTATAGATTTAATTAATTTATCAATTTTGGTTAAAATTATGAAGCAAACTAATAGAATCCACTATCTTGAAAGCTAATAAATCTAGATTCTCTTTTTTTTTTCTACTTTTTGCCTCCTTATATTTCCCATAAACGTTGTTAAAACACTTTGTACATTTAATTTATATTTATGTCCATACACTTGTGTCGTCGCTTTCTCGATTGAATCTGAGCTCTTTTGGACTTGAACTGGCTTCTACCATTGCTTGCTGCTTCTTAGACCGCGTCCAGTGCTGACAGTTTGGAGCCAACTGAAAAAAGTCTCGAACCTGTGATGGCTTCTTAAATTAAAGAGTTTAAAATATCAGTAGAAAGTGAAACATCTATAAGATATTAAGTTGTTTAATAAAAATGTCGACCAATGGTGGAAAAATGAAGTTTTTAATAAAAATGGTAGAAGCGCCAGATTTATTTTTTTGTGAATTGTTCAATTAGGGGTGTTTTGATTGTATTAAATTTATAAGTTATTAAAAAAAAAGTTTAGAGAAAAATATGTTTGAGAAATTATAGTTTTTAATTAAAATGTTGGAAAATGGTGAAGGCGCCAGATACATTTTTTATAGGAATTGTTCAATTTTTTTTTTTAATATTTAAAAATAGTTTTTATTTTTATACTAGAAAAATCTAGTAATTTTCTTTTTGAGAACTAGAGTTAACTTTATTTAATCTGGTCAAACTATTAGAAACTAGTTCATATTATTATTATCTAGTATACTTAATATTATTTAATTTTTTGAAAAAATTACTATTATATGATTAGTATTATTTTATTAAGTAAAAATGCTTATAATTATTTTGAAAAAAAAAATTTTTTTAATATTTAAAAAACTCTTAATTTTTCTAGTAGTTAGTTCTTGTATTATCTAGTAGATTTCAAAATTTGTTTTAATTCAGTTGAATACTACATTTGGTTGTACCATTAACTTATACCTTCTATTTCATATTTTTGTTATCTAGTTTTTAGAAATTTTTAGCTAAAACAATTTATTTTTTTATTAAAATTACTACTAAAAAGAATTTATACTTTTATACTAGTTTAATCTAGTATTATATAGTTTTTGAATTTAAAATTTAATCAAGATTACCAAAAGAGAGTACTATTTTCATATTAGCTGAATCTAGTATTATCTAATTTTTTATTTAAAAAACTTGATTTAACATACGTTTAATAGCATATTATTATTCTTATTATCTAATTTTTTTTTCTAAAAAATATATTAGAAAAAAGTTTTTATTTTCATACTAATAAAATCTAGTACTAGATATATAGTTTTTTTTTTGAGAACTATAGTTAACATTATTATATAGTATCTGGTCAAACCATTAACTTAGAGAAACTAGTTCATATTTTTATTATTTAGTATTTATAAAAATTTAGTTATTTAATTAAATAATTAAATTTAATTATTAATTTAATACTGTCTAATTTTATCAAGAAATTATTATAGTGTCAATTGTGTAATCTAGTATTCATTAATTTGAAAAAAATATTTATATTTTGTTTAAAAAAATGTTTTTTAATATATTAAAAATTTTAATTTTTCTAGTATTTAGCTCTAGTATTATTTGTAGATTTTAAAATTTGTTTTAATTTAGTTTAATACACCATCTGGTTGTACTTTTAAATTATACCTTTTCATATTTTTGTTATATAGTTTTTAGAAACTTTTTGCTAAAACAATATTTTTTTTTAATTACTTATAAAAAAAGATGATATTTTTATACTAGTTTATTCTAGTATTATCCAGTTTTTTAATTTAAAATTTACCTAATCAAGATTACCAAAAGAGAGTACTATTTTCATAAGATTTGAATCTAGTATTATCTACTTTGTTATTTGAAAAACTTGATTTAACTTACGTTTATTAGCAAATTCTTATTCTTATTATTTGTTGTTTTTTTCTAAAAAATATATTAAAAAACAGTTTTTATTTTTATACTAATAAAATCTAGTATTATATAGTTTTTTTTTGAGAACTAGAGTTAACTTTATTTAGTAGAATCTGGTCAAATCATTAACTTAAAGAAACTCGTCCATATCTTTATTATTTAGTATTTACAATTCAGTTATTTAATTAAATAATTTAATTTAATTTAATTATTAATTTAATACTGTCTAATTTTATCAAGAAATTACTATAGTGTCAATTGTGTAATCTAGTATTTATTAATTAAAACAAAAATACTTACATTTTGTTTAAAAAAATGTTTTTTAATATATTAATAATTTTAATTTTTCTAGTACTTAGCTTTAGTATTATTTGTAGATTTTAAAAGTTGTTTTAATTTAGTTTAATACAGCATCTGGTTGTACTTTTAAATTATACCTTCTATTTCATATTTTTGTTCTCTAGTTTTTAGAAATTTTTAGCTAAAACAATATATTTTTTTTAAATGACTTATAAAAAAGATCATATTTTTATACTAGTTTATTCTAGTATTATCCTGTTTTTTAATTTGAAATTTACCTAATCAAGATTACCAATAGAGAGTACTATTTTCATAATATTTGAATCTAGTATTATCTAGTTTTTTATTTGAAAAACTTGATTTATATTACGTTTATTAGCAAATTCTTATTCTTATTATTTGGGTTTTTTCTAAAAAAAATATTTAAAAATAGTTTTGATTTTTATACTAGTTAAATCTAGTATTATATAGTTTTCTTTTTGAGAAGTAGAGTTAACTTTATTTAATAGTATCTTGTCAAACTATTCTTTTAGAAGCTAGTTCATATTTTTATTATTTAGTATTTATAAAAATTTTGTAATTTAATTAAATAATTCAATTTAATTATTAATTTAGTACTGTCTAATTTTATCAAGAAATTATTATAGTGTCAGTTGTGTAATCTAGTATTTATTAATTTTTAAAAATTAGTTATATTTTGTTTAAAAAATTTTTTTTTAATATATTAAAATTTTTAATTTTTCTAGTACTCTAGTAGCTCTAGTATTATTTGTAGATATTAAAATTTGTTTTAATTTAGTTTAATACACTATCTGGTTGTACTTTTAACTTATACCTTTTCATATTTTTGTTATATAGTTTTTAGAAATTTTTAGCTAAAACAATATATTTTTTTTTAATTACTTATAAAAAAGATCATATTTTTATACTAGTTTATTCAAGTATTATCCAGTTTTTTAATTTAAAATTTACCTAATCAAGATTACCAATAGAGAGTACTATTTTCATAATATTTAAATCTAGTATTATCTAGTATTTTATTTGAAAAACTTGATTTAACTTACGTTTATGAGCAAATTCTTTTTCTTATTATTTTGGTTTTTTTCTAAAAAAAATATTTAAAAATAGTTTTTGTTTTTATACTAGTAAAATCTAGTATTATATAGTTTTCTTTTCAAGTTTATCAATTTTAAAAAAATAATTTTGTTTAAAAAATTTTTTTTAATATATTAAAAATTTTAATTTTTCTAGTATTCTAGTAGCTCTAGTATTATTTGTAGATTTTAAAATTTGTTTTAATTTAGTTTAATACACCATCTGGTTGTACTTTTGACTTATACCTTTTCATATTTTTGTTATCTAGTTTTTAGAAATTTTTAGCTAAAACAATATATTTTTTTTTAAATGACTTATAAAAAAGATCATATTTTTATACTAGTTTATTCTAGTATTATCCAGTTTTTTAATTTGAAATTTACCTAATCAAGATTACCAAAAGAGAGTACTATTTTCATAATATTTAAATCTAGTATTATCTAGTATTTTATTTGAAAAACTTGATTTAACTCAAGTTTATTAGCAAATTCTTATTCTTATTATTTGGGTTTTTTCTAACAAAAATATTTAAAAATAGTTTTTGTTTTTATACTAGTTAAATCTAGTATTATATAGTTTTCTTTTTAAGTTTATTAATTTTAAAAAAATAATTTTGTTTAAAAAATTTTTTTTAATATATTAAAAATTTTAATTGGTCTAGTATTCTAGTAGCTCTAGTATTATTTGTAGATTTTAAAATTTGTTTTCATTTAGTTCAATACACCATCTGGTTGTACTTTTAAATTATACCTTTTCATATTTTTGTTATATAGTTTTTAGAAACTTTTAGCTAAAACAATATTTTTTTTTTAATTACTTATAAAAAAGATCATATTTTTATACTAGTTTATTCTAGTATTATCCAGTTTTTTAATTTAAAATTTACCTAACCAAGATTACCAATAGAGAGTACTATTTTTATAATATTTGAATCTAGTATTATCTAGTTTTTTATTTGAAAAACTTGATTTAACTTACGTTTATTAGCAAATTCTTTTTCTTATTATCTTGGTTTTTTTCTAAAAAAAATATTTAAAAATAGTTTTTATTTTTATACTAGTAAAATCTAGTATTATATAGTTTTCTTTTCAAGTTTATCAATTTTAAAAAAATAATTTTGTTTAAAAATTTTTTTTTTAATATATTAAAAATTTTAATTTTTCAAGTACTCTAGTAGCTCTAGTATTATTTGTAGATTTTAAAATTTGTTTTAATTTAGTTAAATACACCATCTGGTTGTACTTTTGACTTATACCTTTACATATTTTTGTTATCTAGTTTTTAGAAATTTTTAGCTAAAACAATATATTTTTTTTAAATGACTTATAAAAAAGATCATATTTTTATACTAGTTTATTCTAGTATTATCCAGTTTTTTAATTTAAAATTTACCTAATCAACATTACCAAAAGAGAGTACTATTTTCATAATATTTAAATCTAGTATTATCTAGTATTTTATTTGAAAAACTTGATTTAACTCAAGTTTATTAGCAAATTCTTATTCTTATTATTTGGGTTTTTTCTAAAAAAATATTTTTGGTTTTTATACTAATTAAATCTAGTATTATATAGTTTTCTTTTTAAGTTTATTAATTTTAAAAAAATAATTTTGTTTAAAAATTTTTTTTAATATATTAATAATTTTAATTTTTCGAGTATTCTAGTAGCTCTAGTATTATTTGTAGATTTTAAAATTTGTTTTAATTTAGTTTAATACACCATCTGGTTGTACTTTTGACTCATACCTTTTCATATTTTTGTTATCTGGTTTTTAGAAATTTTTAGCTAAAACAATATATTTTTTTTTAAATGACTTATAAAAAGATTATATTTTTATACTAGTTTATTCTAGTATTATCCAGTTTTTTAATTTACCAAGATTACCAATAGAGAGTACTATTTTTATAATATTTGAATCTAGTATTATCTAGTTTTTTATTTGAAAAACTTGATTTAACTTACGTTTATTAGCAAATTTTTATTCTTATTATTTGGGTTTTTTCTAAAAAAAATCTTTAAAAATATTTTTGGTTTTTATACTAATTAAATCTAGTATTATATAGTTTTCTTTTTAAGTTTATTAATTTTAAAAAAATAATTTTGTTTAAATATTTTTTTTTAATATATTAATAATTTTAATTTTTCGAGTATTCTAGTAGCTCTAGTATTATTTGTAGATTTCAAAATTTGTTTTAATTTAGTTTAATACACCATCTGGTTGTACTTTTGACTTATACCTTTTCATATTTTTGCTATCTAGTTTTTAGAAATTTTTAGCTAAAACAATATATTTTTTTTTAAATGACTTATAAAAAAGATCATATTTTTATACTAGTTTATTCAAGTATTATCCAGTTTTTTAATTTAAAATTTACCTAACCAAGATTACCAATAGAGAATACTATTTTTATAATATTTGAATCTAGTATTATCTAGTTTTTTATTTGAAAAACTTGATTTAACTTACGTTTATTAGCAAATTCTTTTTCTTATTATCTTGGTTTTTTTCTAAAAAAAATATTTAAAAATAGTTTTTATTTTTATACTAGTAAAATCTAGTATTATATAGTTTTCTTTTCAAGTTTATCAATTTTAAAAAAATAATTTTGTTTAAAAATTTTTTTTTTAATATATTAAAAATTTTAGATTTTCAAGTACTCTAGTAGCTCTAGTATTATTTGTAGATTTTAAAATTTGTTTTAATTTAGTTAAATACACCATCTGGTTGTACTTTTGACTTATACCTTTTCATATTTTTGTTATCTAGTTTTTAGAAATTTTTAGCTAAAACAATATATTTTTTTTTAAATGTCTTATAAAAAAGATCATATTTTTATACTAGTTTATTCTAGTATTATCCAGTTTTTTAATTTAAAATTTTCCTAATCAAGATTACCAAAAGAGAGTACTATTTTCATAATATTTAAATCTAGTATTATCTAGTATTTTATTTGAAAAACTTGATTTAACTCATGTTTATTAGCAAATTCTTATTCTTATTATTTGGGTTGTTTCTAAGAAAAATATTTAAAAATAGTTTTTATTTTTATACTAATAAAATCTAGTATTATATAGTTTTCTTTTCAAGTTTATCAATTTTAAAAAAATAATTTTGTTTAAAAATTTTTTTTTAATATTTTAAAAATTTTAATTTTTCAAGTACTCTAGTAGCTCTAGTATTATTTGTAGATTTTAAAATTTGTTTTAATTTAGTTCAATACACTATCTCGTTGTACTTTTGACTTATACCTTTTCATATTTTTGTTATCTAGTTTTTAGAAATTTTTAGCTAAAACAATATATTTTTTTTTAAATGACTTATAAAAAAGATCATATTTTTATACTAGTTTATTCTAGTATTATCCAGTTTTTTAATTTAAAATTTACCTAATCAAGATTACCAAAAGAGAGTACTATTTTCATAATATTTAAATCTAGTATTATCTAGTATTTTATTTGAAAAACTTGATTTAACTCAAGTTTATTAGCAAATTCTTATTCTTATTATTTGGGTTGTTTCTAAAAAAAATATTTAAAAATAGTTTTTATTTTTATACTAGTAAAATCTAGTATTATATAGTTTTCTTTTCAAGTTTATCAATTTTAAAAAAATAATTTTGTTTAAAAATTTTTTTTTAATATTTTAAAAATTTTAATTTTTCAAGTACTCTAGTAGCTCTAGTATTATTTGTAGATTTTAAAATTTGTTTTAATTTAGTTCAATACACTATCTCGTTGTACTTTTGACTTATACCTTTTCATATTTTTGTTATCTAGTTTTTAGAAATTTTCAGCTAAAAAACAATATATTTTTTTTAAATGACTTATAAAAAAGATCATATTTTTATACTAGTTTATTCTAGTATTATCCAGTTTTTTAATTTAAAATTTACCTAATCAAGATTACCAGTAGAGAGTACTATGTTCATAATATTTGAATCTAGTATTATCTACTTTTTTATTTGAAAAACTTGATTTATATTACGTTTATTAGCAAATTTTTATTCTTATTATCTGGGCTTTTTCTAAAAAAAATATTTAAAAATAGTTTTGATTTTTATACTAGTTAAATCTAGTATTATATAGTTTTCTTTTTGAGAACTAGAGTTAACTTTATTTAATAGTATCTGGTCAAACTATTCACTTATAGAAACTAGTTTATATTTTTATTATTTAGTATTTATAAAATTCTAATTATTAATTTAATTCTATCTAATTATTTTAAGAAATTACTATAGTGTTAATTGTGTAATCAAGTATCATTTAATTTAAAAAAAATACTTAGAATTAGTTTAAGAGAAGAGAATGTTAAACAAAATAGAAGAAGTTATGGTTTTTAATAAAAATGCCAAAAAATTGGGAAAGCGCTAGATACAAAGTTTTTTTGTAAATGGATCAATCAGATGTGTTTTTGTTTTTTTAAATGCACAAATGGAAATAAAAATTTAAATATTACAATTTTTTTTATTTTTGTAGAACAATCGTTTTGGTCTCGCATTTTTGTAATTTTTTTCTTAAATTTGTTGAAATTTCAATTACTTTTTTGGACAGAAAATGTATTTAAGTGAGTTTGTAGCACATCAAAATTAAATAATCTAGATTTTTTATAACATTATAATGGCTTTAAAACAATATCTTAAAAATTAGGTAACTTGATAGATCAAGGAATAAAAACTGGAGTTCTTAAGGGTATTGTTTTGGGGTACCAATATTTGCTAAAAACTAAATAATAAAGCTGTATATCTATAAGCTGGTGAAAACAATATAATTATTACTAATTTTTATATATTTCAATAATTATTTTACTTTAGGTTTTTATTTGAATTTATTTTTGTAGGACCCCATTTCAAATGCGCATTTTTGTCTTTTTTTTCTTAAATTTGTTTAAAATTCTAATGTGTTGAGTGAGTTTTAGCACAAAAAAATTAAATAGATGTCATATCTCACTTTTTTTAATATATTATAACTGTTTTTGAAACAATATTTTAAAAAACTAAGTAACTTTATAGATCAAAGATTAAAAATCTGGAGTTCTAATGGGTATTGTTTTACAGCACAAATATTTAGTCCTCTAAAATATGTTAATGGGTATTTAGGGCACCCGCTCAAACCTGAATTGAACATTCAAGTTTGCTTCTATTGTATTAAATTTAAGTTATTCAAGTTATTATGAAAAAAGTTTAGAAGATCAGTAAACATTTAAAGATTTGTTGAAAAATGGTAAAAGCGCCAGATTTAATTTTTTTTATAATTGTATTAAAACTATAAAAAAAGTTATTGACTTTTTTCGATAAAAATTTCAGTGGTCCGCCTATTTTCTTCACCCATTCCTAATTGTCATTTTATGTTTTTATAAAAAAAATTTCTGTAACGATCTTACTGCCGTTTTTGTTTTTTTTCAATCTTAATTTTTTAATTAATTTTTTTTTTGTGTTTTCTGTTTTTTTTTCAAAATTTAAGGAATTTTTCGAGTCTAAAGCCTATTGTAGTTGCTATGCATTGCTGCTTAATTAAGAATAAGCCATAGATTTAAAAAAAAATTTAGTTCGAGTTTTTTATCTCTGACTGCTGATGATGTAAAATTGTATAGGCTTTGGAAAACTGTTTACAAAACGGTTTTTTATATTAAAAGGTTGTTCTCTAAAAGCCTATTTCTCCATTGTTTTTTAAGCAAACACAGTAAGCAGTTTTGATTTTTTGTGAGCTCTTTATTCAAAAAAAAAAATTTGTAAAAATAGCCTAGAATAGCTTTTTGTCGATGTTATCTTTTAGGGGATTTTCAGGATTATTGGTATGAAAAAGACTAAGGAAAATATTTTAAAAACTCGAAATGTCAACTTTAACTGTATGTGAAAAAGATGATTTGGAGAAAATAATAGAGACGTTTTGGTCGGCTTGGAATTACAAAACCGCCACCACAAAATCGTACCTAAACCTGCTTGATACATAAAAGTCATGATATTTTGCAGCTAGTTTGAGGACTTGTGTTATTTATCTAGATAAACAGCTAATCAAAGATTAATTGATTGCTTCTTTGTCACTAAGAAACACAGTTTACCACTTGCCAAAATATTTTTTGGCAGATTTTATAAGTTCTTTCGACCACCATGTGGTCATCATCAGAAGATGAATAAAATAAAAAAGATGTCACGTCATCTGACCAAAAAATTCAGCTCAATTTTGCTTCTAGTTTTGATTGTCGATTGTTTCGCCAATGCAAAATATTTCCAACGCCTTCTGTAATCTGAAAGCTATTTGATGATTTTACTCGATATATAGCAATACCTAAGAAAGAGAACAGAACATCTCTATTTTTTCTACGACAAAAATGAACATAGCTAACAATTTTTGAGCAATTTATGTCTTCTATTGCTAGTACCATGCGATCAAAAAGTGTTTCTATCAGGTAGGCCATGATATAAAAAAAATATGTCTAATGACAGTTCTTAAGTCAGAAAATAAATTACAAACGTAGGATTTCAAAGTTTGAAATTGTTTTAATTGTTAAAAATGGTACAAAACTAAAACAAAAGAACACTAACAAAACTCTAACAAAAGAACACAAATTTTTTTTTTACTGCCGTAAAAAACTTTGCAACAAAGGAAGGACCATACAACGTTAGACCATTTTTGGGCTCTACAAATAAAACAGACACGAAAAGTGCTGGCCAAATATTCTTAAAAATGACCGGCTTGTGAAAATCTTTCAACGTTTAATAGGTGTGATTAGTGTCTTGTCCTTAGTGATGAGTGCCCAAATATGTTACACCGCTTCAAAATCTGATAAAACTGCGCGGCTTGTCATCACTAAAACGCATTTTTTTCATTACAAAGAGCTGTCGTGACTTGATTTAGTCTGTAGCGTTTGATGTTTGCAAGTAAGAACTGGTTTGTTTATGTGCGTTATGATCCTTGAATTGACCGTTTAGATTGAAAACAACTACTTCTCTGACACAAACCTAGCAGGATCGAACCAACACTAAGTTAGTTACTCGCCCTGACTCGTACAGCATAATATTTTGATTTCAGGCTTATCTTTTAAACATTCCTTCATGGGACTGGAAGCAAGGTGACGACGTAATATGTCTCGCCGAACTTAAACTTGGTTTCATAGCACAATCCTGCTTAGCTCCTGGATTTTCTACAATGATGGCAAACCTATTCGCCATGCGCTCGTTCAAAACGGTAAGCTTATTCATTTTGCTGGCTTAGATTGGTTCTAAATATTAAATCAAAAAAACATTCAACAGCAGAATTATTCAAATCGCGTTGTATTATATTTTCTTTCTTTCAATTTGTTTTTGCCTTTATTTCTCTCTCCATTTGTGTATTATTGAGTGTTGCAATGGTTGCAGTCCCCAGACATGCAGGTGTGGACCAATGACTATTTGCGCGGCACAGGAATGGAGATGTATACTGAAACACTGAGTCCATCATTTATAGGCATGCCATTTGCTCAGGCTACAGAGTAAGTCGGCTGCGAATCAAAAAATCTTCTTCCAACAGAGTGCACTCATGTTCATGCAGAGCCAGGTGGGCGCAACGAATTTCATCACAAATTCATTACTACTGGAAATATGACTGAATATATATTTTGTCAGTTGATAAGCGAAGCTGCTTGGTATCTACCAGTTTCTAACACACAGTACATTCTTGGCATATTACTGCTATTGTACTCTCTACATTCACCAAAAGCCAGAACGCAACTCTTGCCTGGGTAGCGAACCCACACCTCGTTAGACCAGTATCCGACGTACTTTCGTTTGGCCAACTGATCCACTGAGGCCACACAGTACATTCTTAGTCTAACCACCACTCAGCAACAAACATAATTGGGAAACACTGCCCTAAGATCCTCTCAAGTCGCACAAACTGTTCCGCTTTGCTACCTTTACTCAAGTTTTTTAGAAAAGCCACAGTACCATCTGTCAACTTTAAACAAATTTATGTTAAATTGAAACAGTATAAATGTGTGGTGAAAGCTTTCCTCTTCCATTCTTTATAGAAAAAGATAAAACACCATTTTTGGTTTCTATTCTCATTTTGCCAAACATTTTTCCTTCATTTTTTTCTTGGGTTTTTTTTCTTTCACTATTTTTTTTTTGTAGTGTGGCAATTTTGACAACCCAGGGTGGGCTAAAGCAAAGACGGTTTTCTACCGTTTTTTGCCATCTGTATACCTAGAGTTACAAAGTTGAGAAATTTTATATTTTGTTGTCTCTTAGGTTTCCTAGCGGTTTTTTTTCCGTGAGGTGTTTTTTTTCGCATTGCTTTGTATTCTGACTTTTTCAAAAATAGGTTGCTTATCTCAATTGATTTGCTTCCAGTTTGTGTGTAGTAATGTCGGGGCTGGTAGACAACAGAGCAAGTTCAGCATTACTTCTTAATATTTTCTTTTTTTGCGAGTAAGAGTGCCAGACTCTTACCGGCTAACAAAACATCTTCTGGATCATGTAGATCTCCTGGAGACAGCTGCAAAGCATTACCTCAAGGGGGCTTAAATTCTACTAATCTCAGGCTTTTCTGTTTTATTTCCTCTGCTTTACCTTGTTCTTGCTTTGCTTTTATACGGACCTTAACACGACGGAGTCTTTATCATCATCTTCATTATTATTATCATCTTCACCATTCTTCTTCATATTCGTCATCTTTATGTTCAGCATTATTTTCTGAAAGAGTCAGAATAAGAGCAACGTCAGGACACAGAAGCATTTTTTCTTTTGATTAGATTCGTTTCTCTTCATTTGATTAGATTGGTAATAGGAAGTTATTTGTACGGCGATCCATTAGTCTAGTGTGCCGAAGGTAGTACCTTTGGAGCCGGACCGTATGAGTGACGTGCGTTTGATTCCTAGCCAGGCGGGAATTTTTTTTCTAAAAAGAAGATGGTTTCTGTTTGGCTGGTGGTATTTGTCAATGTAGGGAGCAACTTGCTACAACTTTGGTGATTTATAAATCTTTTTTTGTCGTTGTAGCTTTTCTATACCCAAAAAAGCTGTATTGCAACAATCTAGCACGAGCTGGTTTGCTGCGACCATCTTTGAGAGCATCGAAGATCAAGTTTTAAGAATATCGAAAATTAAGGAAATCTTTAATCTTTAAAAAAATTTAAAATTAAGGGATGAACATCAAACATAAAAGGTGTTCTTTTCAAGAAAACTACAGTTTTTACGATTTCCAAATTTTCTTTTTTTGCTGTTGCTGTCTTATGCTCAAATAGGCTCTATGGCAACAACTTTCCAGAAGCTGGTTTGCTGCCATCATATAAATCTCTTGATCTTTAACAAAATTGAAGATCAAAGAAATCTTTGATCTTCAAGAACATTGAGATCATCGAAGATCAAAAGGGTTTTCTTTTCAAGGCAAAACGTAGCATAAATAGATATCTATCGATTATCTCCTTTCTTCTAGGCGCGCTTCTTGTACTTAGTGAAACTTTTTACAGATAGTTTTTGTTTATGATCTTGAACCTGGTTTGAAGTTTTGGGGACATTTTTAATTATTAAAAAAGATAGCTTTGATCTGACCGTTTGACATTATCGAAAGCACACTAGCTTATAAAGATTGCAGTGCCATATCTCTGTTGTAATATAATCTGTATCTTGCTACAATTTGTGTGATTTACAAATCTTTTTTTGCCGCTGTTGGTTTTTTACGCCCAAGAAGACTCTATTGCAGCAATCTATCACAAGCTGGTTTTCTGCGATCATAGCAAATCCTTGATCGTCGATAACATCAAAAATCAAAAAAACTTTTGATCTTTAAGGACTTTTAAGATCAAGCTTCTAGAATTGCAAAGATCAAGAAAATTTTTGATTTTTTAGGACTTTGGAGAGCAAGCTTCAAAAATATTAAAGATCAAAAATATTTTTGATCTGTGAGACTATAAAACTTTTGATCTTTGAGAACTTTGAAGATCAAGCTTTGAGAATATCAAAGATCAAAAAAATCTTTGATCTTTGAAAGCCTCGAAGATCAAAGGTTGAACATTAAAGATCAAGAGTTTTCTTTTTAAGGCAAAGCGTAGCATGGATGGTTATCTATAGTTGCATCTTCCCCTTGTTCTCTTTCGTCTGCTTGATGAATTTTTTTACAAATAGTTTTCGTTTATGATCTTAATCCCGGTTCAAAGTGTGGGGCAATTTTTTAATTATTATAAAAGGTGGTTTCTGCGTTGCCATGGTTGTTTGTCAATGTAGAGAGCACACCAGATCATAAAACTTGCAATGCAATATCCCTGTTGTAATCTAATCTGTAACTTGCTACAGTCTTTACGATTTACAAATCTTCTTTCGCTTCTGTTGAATCCTATGCCAAATATGCAAAGATTGAAGAAACTTTTGATCTTTGAGGACTTTTAAGATCAAGCTTCTAGATCAAGAAAAGATCAAGAAAATTTTTGATTTTTGAGAACACCAAAGATCAACAACATTCTTAATCTTCCAGAGCATCAAAAATCAAAAAAAAACTTTGATATTTGAGAACTTTGAAGATCAAGCTTCGTGAATATCAAAGATGAAAGAAATTTCTAATTTTAAGTTGAACATTGAAGATCAAAGAGTTTTCTTTTTGAGACAAAGCGTAGCTTTGTCTCAAAAAGAAAACTTATCTATGAATGATTCTTTATAGTTGCTACTACTGCTTGTACTTTTTTTTCTCTGCGCGTTTTTTGTACTTAGTGAAACTAAGATAGTTGGCACGCAGAAGGTTGATCACTGTCTATTTTCATTAAAATGATGTTTTACAATTGATACCAAGTATCTTAGCTTGTCAATGGAAGCAAAATATATAAGATGGTTTACCAGAAGTACTGCATTAAAATTGCTCGCGGTTCTTTGAATATAGCTGTAAAATAAACGAAAAAAGTCGTTCCCCGCCCACTCTATCATAATCAACATGAAAAATTTCGCAAGCTTTTGTGTAAAATCTGCTGTTGATGTTGAATTCATTCTTCTTCTGATCTGATGATAAGATGATAATGGAAATCCTGGCTGGTTTTGTGGTCTGTGACATGCCAAGTGTTGAGGTGTGGTGTATTGTGGTTTCAGTCCCCCGATACGCAAGTCTGGCAGAACGATTACCTGCAAGGCACGGGATGCGAGATGTACACTGAGACTCTGTCCCCCTCGTTCACAGGCATGACATTTCCCCAGGCCAGCGAGTAAGCTCTCTTTTACACGCAACACATGAATGATACTATATAACATAGAACAGACAATTTTCCTTTGTTATTAATCAATTATTGAGTACGTAGATAGACTAAACACCGGCATTATCACTTTATCAATTTTTGAAATTTGTACAAGCCTACACAGAGGCTCTAATGCTAAAGCTTGCCCGATCTTTGGAAGATCCAATGACATAAATGCGCAAAAAGCACAAAAAATACCAGTATCAAAACTCTTACCATTAAGGAATCTTTGGCTCCAAGCTATTTTACTTCGCCAAGTAGATTTTGCATCTTTAGGGAATATTACCATCTACATCTAACAGATGAGCAAAAAGGAACACCATAGGTATAGTTTCAAGAAAAACAAAAACGAGCGAGACAATCAATGATCGTAAAGCTCTCATTATCAGTATCAAAACTCTTGCCATTAAGGAAACTTTGGCTTTAAGCCATTTTACTTCGCCAATCGGAATTTGCAACTTTAAGGAATGTTACCATCTACATCTGTCAGATGAGCAGAAGAGAAGGCCATAGGTATAGTCTCAAGAACAACAAGAAAGATCAAAAAAATCAATGATCGTAAAGCTTTCATTATCAGTATCAAAACGCATGCCATTAAGAAAACTCTGGCTCCAAGTTAGTTTACTTCGTCAAGAGGAGTTTCCAACTGTAGAGAATGTTACCATCTACATCTGCCAGAAGAGCAGAAGAGAAGGCCATAGGTGTAGTCTCAAAAAAAACAAGAAAGAGTAGGACAATCAATGATCGGAAAGCTCTACTCTATGTATAAATATACCAGATGAGCAAAAGAGAAGACCATAGGAATAGTCTCAAGAAAAACAAGAAAGAGCAAAACAATCAAAGATTGTAAAGCTTTTATTATCAGTATCAAAACTTTTGCCATTAAGGAAACTTTAGCTCCAAGCCATTTTACTTCGTCAAGTAGAGTTTGCAACTTTATGAAATGTCATCTCATCTACATCTACCAGATGAGCAAAAGCAAAGGTTATAGGTATAGTCTCAAGAAAAACAAGCAAGAGTAAAACAATCAATGATGGTAAAGCGCTACTCTATGGATAAATGTACCAGATGAGCAAAAGCGAAGACCATAGGTATAGTCTCAAGAAAAACAAGAAACAGCAAGACAATTAAAGATCGTAAAGCTTTATTCTATGTACAAATGTCAAGCTTCCAAGATCGATCAAGCTTTGTAATCTGTAGAAACTTTAGTATTGAATGCTGATAATGCCACTGTACACTTGCTGGGTGATGGTTTACTCACCATTACTAACAGTTTCCCTGCCACTTATTTATGCACTCAGCAAATGGACTTTACATGTTCTGTGTTTGCGTGTTTATTATGGTTTTATCCCATAGAATAGACAACTTTTTATTATTTTAACAAAACAGTTTTTAAGTGAGGGATGGAGCTTACTAATCTAGAGCAAAAATTAACGGTATAGAATACTTTTAGTGCTTGCCAAACTGCTTGTTTTCTCCTTTTTATTCTTCTTTAATGTGCATGTTGCATGAACTGTGTGCATTTGTTAAAAAATATACAAAACTGTCTAAAATTTACTAACATTGATCAACCAACAGGTTATGTTTCACCAAACTCAAACTTCTTCTTCTTGCAATTGAAGTTAAAGGGACCGAAGGTGCTGACACCAAAATTTCTATTAATCCACGTGGTGCTAAAATTGTAGCTAATACTCAGGGATTTTTTATTGCGCAATCTGCCGATGAAGTTAAGAGGTAAGTTTTTACACTAAGAACTCTGCTCAGTACCTAAATGAGAATAATTCGACATTTTGCGGATCAGAGCTAGTCGGATTTTGCCAAAATGTGGTATTATTGTGGATAACTTTTCTAAGCTTCAAATTTGTCTTATCATTGCGTTTCTTTTTCTGGCATGTTTTTTAATCCGAGTCTCTTATGTGTTTATTGAAAAACAGTCTAAATACTTAAACGTATTCTATTTTTTATCTTGCGCTATATCTAGCTCTTTATCCATTTTTTCTAACAGTGTTGCACCCTTGCCTTAACCCCTTGGCTGTAAAAAAACATTTACCTATTCATAATCTTATTAATTTTTATTCTGTTTTATGTTTCTTTACATATTCCGTTTATACTCTTTATTAATCCTTTATCTACTTTTCTTGTTCTCATACATTCTCACAACTTCTCTCTATCTATACCATCAAACGCCGCGCAGAGGTTACCAAACAACGAGTACAACTTTTTCTTTTTTTACTGCAGTTGTTTACCTGCTGCATGCTGCAGAATGTACACATTGTCCATCGTTCCCCTGTCTTCCCTGAACCCCGCTTGAGAGTCTGCTAGCAACTTTTTTTTTCACACTCCTCTTTTTCAAAATAATACTGTAGATATATATCCTGTACCCCCTCTATAATTTTCTTCTGTTATTTTTTTTTTTTGTAAATTTATTGAGCAATTCTTCGTAGATTATTTATTAATTTTGTCTACCTTTTACACACCTCCTTGGTGCAATGCAGCCTCCTTAATTTATCTCATCTACTACAAGTGCTCTTCTTTTTTTTTCAATTTATTCTTTTGTTTTTTCACCTTGTCTCATGTGATATCTCTTTTTTCTTTTATTTACTTTTTTTTCTAATTGTTTTTTCTGTACTTCTTATTACTTGTTCAAAATGTTTTTGCTTTTTCTGTATCTAGTCAGGATTTGTCAAAAATTTTGTCAAAATGTGGTATTGCTTCCAGAATGGTCTTCACAATTAAACAATTGTTTTTTCTCTGCGTCTAGTCTTATCTTATCTTTTTTTGTATTCTTGTGGTGTCTACACCCTGCTGTCTCAATTAGACCATAGACTAAACAAGAGTTTGCAAAAAATAATAACATCGACAAAGCAAGCAAGTTCTGTTATTAGAGCTCGAATACCTGAGACCTGACCTGACCTGACCTGAGTCACTTTTGGACGCGCTAACTCGTGATAGGGATAATCTTACGTCTATGGGTGAAACCCATATGTGCAACAGTACCACTGCGCGTATAACAGTCCCCATCTAAGAAAAATCGTACTCTACCAAGAATAAGCAGTAGGGCCAATATTCACATAAAAACATTTATTAAAATCCTGACTTTTTGAGACGAAGCAAGGCGGACTTAGCTAAAAAACTTAGCAAAGTTGAAGTCGGCTTTTGCTACCATGCCACAAAAACCTATGCATCTCTGTAAGACGACTACTATGACGGTTTGTGTGCTAAAAAAAGACATTTTCACAGATTTTACAGGCGCGTAAATGCGAACCGAAAATTGACTACACACAGTTTTGTTCCAAGAATGACATAGAGGCTTGTAAAGTACCTGTTTTTCTATCTAGAGGTATTTTGTTTTTTTTTTTTTTTTGGCGGTTGCCTCGGCAATGATTTGCGCAAACACGTGGCAACTGATGACATAAGTGGACGGTAAAAACATTCGACCAGCTTCTACACCGCTCAAATTTAAATGTAGTTTTTGTAAACTAAATTCAATTATTGTTCTAATGTTAATAGGTATAAGGGATCTTGCAAACAAGCTATATAAATATAAGCGCGAAGTGAAAAATTTAGCTGACGTTTTTAGTTTAGCTTGTAATAGCAAAAAACTACGTATTTGAGCTTTTGCGCATGGATGAGCAAGCCGCCAAGAGAAAACCATCAATCTCTATCTTATAAATTTTTCAAATGTTTTTGTTTACGTGCAACATCAGAAAATGACAGGCATCCTAAACATCACAGGTGCAACCAAGCTCTACTGGTGGTTGCAAGAGCAAAAATGTCAGTTAGAAGCCAGGAGCTTTAAAGGTCGCTGTCGCACATCTTCAAAATGTTTGACAATTTTGAAAACACTTCTTCAACAAGAAGTTAAAAAAATAAAAGACAAAGAATAACTCGCACGAGGATGTCAAACGTGTAAATCATGCTTAGAGGAAGCTCTAAGCAGACAGTTTGTTTTCAAAACGCTGAGCTCTGTCTGTCTGTCAAAGCAGTTTGTCAAAATTATAACGATCTTTTTCCTAGGCAGCTTATACCTGCTTAGGGGCTAGGTATATTAAAGGAGTGAGATGGTTTATAGAAGCCTGGCCAAAATTGCTTTGCTGCTTAACATAGCCAGAAAGAATAGAAGCCTGGCTTTGGCTGCTTCGGTGCTTAACATAGCCAGAAAGGCGAGAGTTGAATGATTTAAACAAGAAGGCTATTTGCACATATACACAATACGCATAAAAAATATCGAAATCAAGAGCTTTATGGTTGGCTTTATGAGCCGCAAAGAACAGCTATATTATGAATTGTTGCAGCAAAACCGGACAAAAAGCTCTCGCCTTCAAAAAAACGGTCTTGAACTTCAATAGGAAATTCAGACCCAAAAATCACTAATTGACCTAACACTCTCTCATCCATCAATTCAAATATTAATTAGGTTACTTGTGTGATCGGAATGCTGCCTTGACAGCCTGCAATCAAAAAGAAAAAATTGTGGGCAGAGCTGATGTTACGACCCTAGATGTCGTAAGATTTAAGATCACCCTTTAGAGGGAATGGTGTTGTTGCAAAGGGTATAACTCGGATTAACAGTCGTCAATCAAAAAAATGTAATTCACCCAAATTTAGGTTGATTAACTCGCCTAAAAGTCATTATTTGTCTAGCAGGCTAACACAATTACAGCGCTGTGATTCAATCGCTTTTTAAACGGAAAAAAGTACTGTAACGTGAAAGCTGTACAGTTTATTTTGTTATATACTAATATTACACTACTAATTTTTCACTAATTTATATAAACTTTGTTAAAACACTATGTACATTTATATTTATATTGCTTCGGACATGTGACGTTCACTCAACTCTACTCGAACTTGAACTAACTGCCACTTTCGCTTGCTACTCCTTATATCGCGTGCGCTACCGGCAGTCTAGAATCCACTAGACGTTCATCTAGAACCTTTAATAGCTTCTTGAATCTTCGTTACAGTACTTTTAAAGTAATCACCTCACAACTGGGAAAACTACAACGATCTAGTCGTTCTGAAAGACGACTTTGCAATAATAGTTATTTACCTAACGAATTCGAAAAGTGAAATTTCCCACATGAGCAATTTGTTTGCAGCACGACCGAAGGGAGTGCTGCATCTATTGCGAATGGGGGAAATTTCTTTCCGAAAAAGTTAGGTACAATTTTTTTTGCAACGAATAACTAATTTTTTAATAATAAATAACTAATTTTTTGATAATAAATGACTGTTTTTTATTTGTTTTTTGGTTGGTAGCGTTGCCCACGCCGATTATTTAATTTTTTAAATTTGAAATAGTTTTATTGTTTTGTTGCTATGGTTTTATTGAAATAAAAGAGCATCGTTTTAAAAATTTATTCCGCCATTTTCTTCTGCGAATTTTCGTTTCAAATTTGTAAATATGAGCGACTCCGATAGAGAAATTTTAACTCCACCTAAAATTAGAGAATCTGCAAATAGAGCAGTATCAAATTTGCTTCCTGAGAAAAGCCGCTCGAGGTACGAGCGGTTTTTAACCATACAACAAATTTTTAGATTGGTGCAAAAAAAGAAAAATCAAAAATTTCACCGAGAATTGCTTATTGGCATATTTTCAACAACATCAAAGCAAGAAATCTCTTTGGTCTGTATACTCTATGCTTAAACTTTGCTTAATGGTAAAGAATAACGTAGATATTTCGAAATTTTATAAACTTTTTGGAACGTTGTGTATTTTGTAGAATGGTTGTGTGACAATTGACAGTTTGACGTGACGTCTCTGGATTTCAATACAAACCTGACTAAGTCATTTCCCCTAGTTTCGCTTGCAAAAGAAAAAACACCGCAGTGTGGAAAAATTGTCTTTTGGGAACAAGCGGAAACTACTGATGTTTGAGCGATGAGGGCAAAAATATTTTTACGATATCATCTGCTTGAAAACGGATTTGGGACGCTAGATATTTTTCCATAATCTGTAAATATACAGTGCGGTCCGAAAACTTCGCTCCAGCAAACTTGGCCGGGTTGCAGTAAAAACGTTGCGATTTTCATGTAAGAGGCCATCTCGGGGATCCTAAAAGAGCAATCAATGTCGCATGTTTCGCTATTTTGCGCATTCTAGCATAGTACTAGTAAACTGTAAACCAATTATGATGTTTTACAGAATTTTTTGTATAAAATTCAAGCCGTCCAGGCTTCTAACGAGAAACCTTTGGCAAATTGACGGCTGTCTTCTGAACTGTTTTTGGCTATGTTTGATGAAAATCAGACACCATGGTCAAATTTTTGGATAAGTGACAAGGCATGCATAAGAGTTTTAAGTACTGAAGTGACACTAACTCCGGTCAAATTTGGTAACAATTAAGTTGTCTGCGCAATTTGCTCGCCAAGCAATATCCTTTCTTTTGCAAATGAACAACGAGATGCTGTAGCTGTAAAATCAGAGCAATTTTGAAAAATTTTGCAGATTTTGTTGGCACTCTTTTTCTAGCACAAGCCATGTGAGCTTTAAAACAGAACAATGCCCAATTAAACATTGAAATGTCACCATTTGTACGCATATAGCTCAGGTCATAAACCAATCTGTTTGTATTCTCTCCATTTGGATTATTATAAATGATTCTAAGGACGCAGTTGGCGTAGGAAGTGTGCCGCCTCTTTCACTTTGTAAACTCTTGATAAATCGTTCAAGGACACGTATCAGACGCACGACAAACTCAATACGGGCGTGCATAATTGGTTGCCTAAGAATCAAATGCTCTTCGTAAGTAAAACATAAAATTACTTTATGACAGATGCTGACTTGACCAGACCTGACCGATGAGACAACCATGTCAAAGACGTTTGTGGGTTCTGCTCCAATAGTGCCCTCAAATCTTTAACGACTTCTTCCGATTCTGGAGGCCTTCCAGGAGACTTTTCTTTGCTGACACTGCCAGTTGGAACAAATCTTTTTATTACGTTTCTGATGTGGAAGTCCAATGACGTTTCCTGAATTCTTAGATCAGGGTATTTAGCAAAATATTCTTGCTTACAAGCTGCTACAGAATACCAGCTACAGAACTCTTTCCCAGACAGCTCATACCTGACTAGGGGTTAGGTATACTAAGAGAGTGAAGTTAATAGAAACCTAGTTTTGGTTTCTTTGCTGTTCAAAAGTTATATGTTCAACTAGAACTTTAGCCAGACAGGCAAAGAGTAATTTTAGTATTATTATGTCAGACAACTTAAAGTATTGAGAGCAGGACTGATGCTACAGCCCTAGATGTCCATTGCTCTAAGAAAGAATGGTGCGGCTCCAAGAGTTTATCTAAATTATTGCAAAATGGAGCAATCAGCAACCCAGTCGACAATTAAAAAGAATGTATCTTTCTTTCCTGTAAGTGACAGGTGACAAATTACATTAATGGCCAGCGGGAACTGTCAAATTATAGGTATCATTTGAACAAAGCGGTATTTTTAAAATTCACAGCCAACTGCGTCCTTAGAATCATTAATAGAAACCTTGTACTTTTCATTAGTATTTTAGACTTATAATAACAATTTGAACGTTTCAGGGCTTGGTTTTATTGCAAGGCATGTCACGACGAGATTAAGGACGAAACTCTTATCAAAAAATGCAAATGCAAAAACTGTGAGTAAAACTTTAGACTTGTTTTAATTTTTTTTCTTTTTAAGATATAATAATATATTCAATGCAACCGTACAATTTATATACTATACATGAATTTTTCTCTATTTTTCTTTAGTTTTCCTCAAATTAATGCCCATGAAAAAAAAATCCAAAAAGAATCATCTTCATTTGTGCCTCATTTATCTATCATTCGCGTCTGTTGAATTAACTAATAATAAAGTAATTAATAAAAAGTAAATAAAATAATGTTTGTGGTGGCTTTTAGTGGCAGTTCAGCAACGTAACTGGTCCCATGATCTAGGTAATTGATGATCTATAATTGACTCTAGATCTGTCTAGATCCTGCCTGAAATGGATCGGCTCGTTTTCTTTCTCTCTACATTTTTTATTATTATATAAATAGTTGTTTGCTATTATGACTTGCATTACGAATTTACACATTCCATACGGTTTTTTCACTTTATTATAATAGTCTTGCCATTAATTTGTGTAGTATTTTAAATTCAAATTTCCCTTTTGTTCTGTTTGAAACAATGCATAGCTGGTTTGAACCGTATTTCTACCATTATTCAACCAAAACCGCTGAAATTTTTGCTTGCAACGTTAACGGAATGTACTTTGACACACATTCTGTACCCTTTTGCACATTCTTTTGCATGAATAGGTTCATTTAATCATTCCTAATTTAAAAAAAAACAAATACAAGTCATATACGTAAGTAAAATAAAGAAGACTAAAGAAAACAAACAACAAACAAAACGTTGTACCCTGGGCTTCCACTGATTCCATCCCAGTTTGAAACAGAGTAAATAATGTCTCAACAAGCGCCCATTGTTTGTTTTAAACTTTTAGTGCACCTTTTGGAACACTTGAATAAATAACTTTCAAAAAATTATATAATATAATATTATAAACCAGCCATAGAATACTATTTATTATCAGGGAGCGATGATTGATAAAAAATGTACTCGAAAAAATCTCATAAAGTAGCACGCCACTTGCGTGACAGGAAAAAAAGCTACCACTATATAGTAAATTTTAAAAATTTCAGATGTTTTCTTAATAAATTAGCGCTGTATTGGCGTTAGATTTCTAAGCTTTCTAAAATATCAAAAAAACGTACGCTTATAGATTCGTAGAACCCATCTGGGAAATAGAGGTAAGGAGCCAGGATTAGATCTGGCATTTTTAAAAGAACTTTGGAACAAATTTTTCTTCAAAGGTCTTTTTCATGATTTGACGCAGATCTTCAATTTACTTCTGATTGAGGAAGAAGGTAAATTTTGATAGATTATCATCAAGATTTTCATCGTTGTGTTTGAAGATTTTGAAGATGCAAATGTTGTTTGAGCCGTTAGAGGTGTTGGCCAGATGGGGTCTTTTGTATTTTGTAATGACAACTTCTCTGTCTTTCCATTGATGCTTCACTTTACTGCCTTTGTCTTTCCAATTGCTTAGAACATCATCATCGTAGATAAATCTGGTATTATCATCAACTATCAAATCTGATATCGTTAGAATAGTAAGTAAAGAGAATTTTATCATAATTCTTTTTTTTCTAAGACAATTGAAAATCTCACATTATTTCTTCAGACTAAACTTACCTTTTTCTGCTGTGATTGTAGATAGAGGAATATGGCGTCTATACTGAGTTTGCTCCACTTGGAAAACATGGATCTCTATCACTTACTGTGGATCTTTATCAGTAATCTCTACAACAATATCACCAAATTCTCCCTAATTCGTGTCATTTACAGATACTTTCACATCATTGTTATCCAAACAATATCGCATCATAAGAAAAATCACTAAAGTGCTGATATAAGCTTCATTTTGTTCTATATTCTCGCTTTTATTGGTTCTCATCTAGAATGTCTGAGAAAAGAATACTCGATTCTATGAGAAAGAATTGAGAAAAGCAAAAGCTTACTTGTTTTATTGGAATTTTTGTTTTTTCTTCTAGTACTGGAGGAGACATTTGTGTATCTGTAGAAGAAAAATAAAAAATGTTTCTAGATCTTGAAGCTTTTGAGGCACCAGAAGCTGGCAGAGCTATAAGAATGTTTCACATAACTTCTAAATTAAAGAATTTCTACTAATATTTTTCCTTAGAAAAACTATTTGAGATTCTAGATCTGGATCTTCTAACTTCTGCTCTACCAAAAGTTAGAAGATCTACAAAAATAAGAAAGGCTTTTTATGATAATTGTGTTGATAAAAATGTAATCAAACTTCAAGAAAGTCTACACATAGAAGAAATATAAATCAGCATCTGAATTTCTAATTTTAAAATAAAAGATATTCTAGATCTTCTAATTCTAGCTCTACTAGGAAAATTTTCAAAATTTTCTCTACAAGAGGCTAAAAGATCTAGAAAACCAAAACAGAAAATATATGTATTGACTGAAAGAGAGAACAAAATCTGTTCTACATCTTTCTAATCTAGCTCTAGCAAATCAGCAAAATAGCGCAATACCAATTTTGGACTTGTTATCCCTCGTTGGTTGCACATGGTTGGTGACATCTCCTCTTTCTTTGCCGCCGAAACCAACTGAACCAGGGGCGGTTTGTCAGGGTAAGCAAAGCAGGCGCCGCCTACCCCATATCTGAATCACATTATTTTTGTATATAGAAGATTTAAAATTTCATAAAGATTTAGAAAAAATTATGTTCTCTTTTTTCCGTTGCTTTTTTTCTTGCATTTTTTGTAATTATTTTGCTAGTCTCTTTTGTTTCCATTGTACATTTGCCTGTGCCTTCTTTATTGTTTCTTTTTTTTTTTCTATTCTTTATTCTAAAAAAACCTGCAGTTTTACGTCTTTCTCATTCCATTTGTGTATTTTTTCTTCCATGAATATCTTTTCATATCCATCCTGATTCTTCTAGCTTCACTTTTTTTCTGTTTTTTTTTTGTTTCTTCTTCCTCATTCTCTTACATTGTCTTCTTTCTTCCAGACTGTGTTCTTTGCATTGTTTTGTGCATCAGTTTAGTTCGCCATCACCAGTTTAGCTTCAATTCAATATTTAGTTAGTCAGATTGTATCAAAGCTAAATTGTTTTATAAATAGGCAAAATCGCTCTTGTTAACTGATTTAGACAAGTTTTTGTTAACTCCTTATCTTAATTGGGCGTTATATTTTCAAGTTTAGAAGCACTAAGTGCTGTATACAATATAGCATTTCTTATTAACAAAAAAAGTGCAGTACCACGAAGGAGGAGCTTAATATATAAGACAAGCGTTTTCATTCGCTGATTACACAATTCGTTTTCAATGGCAGTTATCGAAAACATAGCCCTATTTCTAGCTTCAGATTTTTGCTGAGTTTAATAGCTAAATAACTATAAATTTATCTATACCCGAAGACCATTTCTACTTCAAAAATCTTTAACCTCTTGACAATAAATTATTTAAATTTAGAACAAGAATTTAATTGTTAAATTAGCGCATAGGCAGTACTTGCTAGAAAAATCGAATTAGGTTACGGAAAGAGAAAATTTGCCAAACAAAAAGTTTACTTTAATTTGTAATTACTAATTTTTAATTTAATTTTGGGGGTCAATAGCTGTGTTGTGAATATTGTCATACAAGATCGCATCAGTTACGTTAAACACAGTCAAATTCAGCCACGTTCTAAGCTTGTTTTGTCAAAAATTTTGGGAATACTTAAATTACCAAAATTAAGTTGTTTTCTAAATTGCACAATCGCTCTTATTAATTGGACCAGGCACATTTTCAGTAACGCTTTGTCCTGATTGGTCGTTTTATTTTAAAGTGTGGAAGCACCAAGTTCAATATCGCCGTTCTTACTGGCCGAAAAACTGCAGTTACAAGGAGGATGAATTTAATATATATGAGGCAAGCGTTTTTATTCGCTGATTAGGCAATCTTCAGCTGGCCCTGCATTGTTTTCATTGGCTGTTTTCAAAAACAATAAATACCTAATTTTTTTTATTAATCTAACGCTTTTTATTCCGTTTAACAGATAACGGGCAAATTGAAAACTAAATAGCTCCAAATTTATTCATACAATTAACATTGTTTTAGAAAAAAAAAATAATTGACCAATTAGCGCATAGTCAGTGCTTGCAAGAAAATCTTGCTTGTAGTCTACCTAGTCGTTCTTATTGGCTGAAAAAAGACAGTACCAAGGAGGAGGAGCTTTCATAAATGAAACAAGCGTTTTCATTCGCTGATTTAAGCGTTCTCTTTCATTGGCTGCTCTACAAAACAATACTTCTTATCTTTAAAACATTTCGATTGTTTTTTTTTTGTTTTAATTGATAATGTACAATTTGCAGTACCGATTTCGGGCTTCTTACTCCTCGCCAGTTGCACATAATAACAACTCCGATCAAATGACCCCTCTCCTCTTTCTTTGCCGCGAAATTTAATTAAAGTGGCAGTATATGAGCAAAGAAGAGCATAATGCTCTCTGTAATCGTCAGCGAGACATTATCAAAAATCTTAGATTAGTACACATTTATTTTGTCAATAAATTCAATAAACTTAAAGTATAGTTGACTTAATTGTTCGCTCCGCACAAGAATTGCGTATCTAAACAAGCAATGAAACGTTAGATATACGTAACCAGTATTCGACTGCGTTGTTGGACTGGCCGATTGAGGCATTATGTGAATCCGATAAGTGACCGAGTTAGTCAGTTAATAAAATGTGATGAGCAATGTGGTAGATATCATATAAACGAACTGGGCTGTTGTAAAGCCGTAAAATACGCCAGCCGTCATACCTAAATGTAGCATTTAAAACAAATAGCTCTAGAAAAATGTATGTAGCAACCAACACAGACAACGTCATAACAAGTAGAGTAGGTAATAATTAAAATTAATTACGGATCTTGCAACAAACAATATGTGGATCAAACAAATTGTAGCTTTTATAAGCGCATTGACAAACATCGTAAAAAAAAGATACAAAATCTAATTACACTGTCATTTGTTTTACGAGAATCATTAAAGCCCTCTATTTTAGAAAGCGTAGAAAAGCAGTAATTTACTAAACAATCATCTGGAATTTTACATTACAAACAGGACTTTTGACCCTCAATCCCTCTAATACGTCACAAGTAATTAGAGATTTCCTGTTCTGTTAATGGGGTGTCAGTATATAAAATTTTTATTAATCATCTCTACTCGGTATTTTGCTTTTTATAAAACAGTTTTGTACCCAAAGCAAATTTATTCAAATAAGATCCTGCTGCTACTTGCTAAAGAGTTCCAATAATAACGAAACATGTCTGAATTGCGGGTTTAATTTGACTGAATTTGTTTTAATTTTATTTTTCTATTTTTCGATAAAAAAATTGGAAGTAGATGGATATTTTTGCATATCATAGGTTTGCGTTTTAGACAAAAAGCGCAAGCGTGACATCTTGGTTGTCGAATCAGCGATATACTTTTTGTTAAAAATTATTTTTATCAGAATCGATATCTGTCATTTGGAGTGATCTATACATTGAAATGTATCCCGCCTCTGATGTGAGGAGCTTCAAATGCTAATAGATGTCGCTAATTTTGTAAAAGTTGTTTATTCAAGTGTTCCTCACAAAAAAAATGCGGGAAAATGGGCCAAAAAGGTAAATTTGTTTTGTTGGTGTTTCAAATTTTTTTGCAGATGTCGGCATGATCATGATGCAGACAGGCATGGTTAAACAAGGCTTAAACTCCGCCTATCAAAGATGCCTTGATGGTAGGCGTCTTACTCTCATCAATACTATTGCTTTAAAAAATGCCGCTACGCTTTACTACGGTCTTTTTTTAAGTTTGAACCGTTTAAAACCACTTCGCAGCCTACGCTTTAAAACCACACCAATCGTGTTGAATTAGCGCTATTATAGATTTATTTGTTATGTTGGTACAGGAAGGGCTATTTGATAAGTTAGTTTGTACTTGAGATCCCGTCGCCTCCCTGTCGTTGCACCTGATCAACCTTTTACTTACTTTTTAAATCCTGCCTACTTTGTCTATTATTCCACCCAAGCCCAGGGTTTAATATATCATACTAGAATTTTACAAACTAACCTCAAAAATACTTGTATAGTAACGCGTCACGCTACATAGCGTGACGCTCACTTATCGTAACATTCTAGTATAATGGGTTTTGAATAAACTTATATTATGTGTGTATAAACCGGTGGATGTTTTTGTGCGTCCAGTAGGCTAGGCCGATTGATTATTAGAGTTTGGTAAATTTTTGCTGCGACTAACAATGATTTTTGTCTGGTTCGCTATACAGTGGCTACGTTCAGGAAAGGCGTGAGGGCCATTCAAATGGTTGGCCGAGCAAGTATGTATTTCAAAAAAAAAAAATAAACAAAAACAAAAAACTAAACCTCATGTCACACTATAAAAATCACTCTCACACACACATTTTCTTCATTTCAAATCAATGTATATTTTTGCTGAATGTTTACTTCGCGCTCTTTTTTGCGTAGTTTTGGCCGGACGCTAACTAATACTCGAATCTTGGGGAAATGCTTTACATTCCGATTACCGAACAAGCTAACAAGTTGTTCAATCTTAATCTGAAATGCAACGCCACAGAGACCGTTCTCCAGGTATTGAACTATAGTTTCTGCCGTGGATATTTCACATTAACTTATTTAATAGATATTTGTTCTACCGAGTATTTTACAACACATCAATAATGTTTTACTCATTATTTTTTCAAATTCATACTTTTCTTTGTAATTATGGCAACAGCAGCAAGTTGACTATTTTTTTTTCTACATAAACAAATCACACTCTCAAACATTTATGAAAATGCCGGATGGATCGACCGTAAAAATTATAATTTTTTACAATCTATTGAAAAGAGTCAAATGTGTGTAATAAGCAAAGAGTTACTCCAATATTATCTTATTAGTTATTTCTAGTTTGATGTTTTTTCCTTTATTTCTATTTTGTAGCTAAGGTTACTCCGTGATAGATGACTAGATTCAACATTTTTCTTCAGAAACGGATAAAACGTAAAATGCGCCAAAAATAAACAGAGATCTTCTCACCTTTTCTCTCTCATTTATCTGCCGTCTCTACTCTCTCACTTCTATAAATTAGAAACAAATTCCAAGTTTTTCTGCCAACCATTGCTCCACTTACCAACCAAAAAAAAATACGTATTGGCAAAACCTCTGATCAAAGCAAAAATCCAAAACTACGATACGTTAACACCCATGCTTTCGTAAAGTGCACCAAAATAAACAAAGAAGAGAAATGTTAGAAGGCTCTTCTTGTTTATCTTTGTCTTTCTCAAATTGATCGAATTTGTTTTATTATACAAAGTGGGCCAAAAAGTCTGGTAACATTGAAAATACGCTTCATATCTGGAGCTCATAATGGTAAAAACTCGCTTACACTGAACGTGAAATAACGGTAATTTTTTTAGAATGTTGGTTTTTAATTGGGCAATTATAGTTAGATTATTGCAGTAAACTCGACTGTTTACATATACCCGCAGAAAACTGTCTAGTTAAGTCAAATCTGGACGTCTAGGCGGCCACTAGAGTTTTTCTGTTAACATCTTGTTTACGACTGCTATTGGGGCAATCAGATGTATTACATGTCGCGCCATCTTATTGAAACACCATGTTGCACAATTATAGGCTTCAAATCTTTGCAATTGCAGAAAAAAGAATTGTCGCATGGTGCTGTATTTACAGTTTCAAATTGACCCCGCTGATTTTCAAAAAAATATGAGCTGATGCTTTGCCAAAACGGTTATCTTTGACAAATGCTTTTAAACGTGCGTTATTTGCGGCTCAGTAATAGCAATTGTGTTAATTTAAATGAAAATGGGCTTTGTCGGAAAAATAAAGTAAAACTTCTTCGAACGCAATAGCATTTATTTTTCTGGTCCACTCTGTATGTAAAGTTTTTCAGTAAAGATCGCTTTTTCTTTAGTACTCTGTACTGCTTTTACTTCCCCAGTTATAGAATCCTCAGCACCTACAAGGTCTAAATAGAGTCAGTTTTGTTTCTAACGTGGTATACCCGTCGAGTTATAGTACCTATATTTCTACAATTTTTATCTCTCTAAACGTTTTTCTAAATTATTCAATTATTTTAATGACTTTTGTTCTTAGACTCTTTTTTTCAAATAGATGTCTGGTTAGAGCTACTACAACCAGGACTTTTTCCTGTGCTGTTAGAATTTTATCAAGTTACACTAGAGTATCTCTTTGTTTTACAGGGTAGCCCGAAATTAGCAAAGGGGTATTACGTGGGTTACTACGAAACATATTCGTGGTAACTTTTTCCATAACTGCTCGCAAAACTCTAGGTGTTATGTAATTGCTTGCGTCGCGTATATTGTTTTTCAATTGCTAGATGGTTCTAGGCCCATTTATCTTTCAAAGAAAAGTCAATTAAAATCGGTTGTAGGCGCAATAATTGGTGTCTCTCGCAGTCTGTGCGGTAGCTCCATCCTGTTGGAATCATGGTTTTCCATAAAAAAAAATCCATATTGTTCGATATTGAACACCAATGATGAAAACAGGATGTTTTACTTTGTTGACCGACAGATTCTGGTCTCAATATTGTCAACTGACCTGACCTGACCTGGCGCTCAAAAGCTGATAAAAAGTACACTTTTTTGATTTGCCAAGAGGAGAAGCATTTTCCTAAGATTTGTAGATGCAGGTTCAGAGTATTGCATAACAAATTGTTGTGTAAAGAGCGTGTTGTTAACAATGGCCATGTTGTTTTTTTTCCATTCACATAAATTCTCAATTATATTGTGTAAATATGAACGGTATCAATGTTTTTCTTTTATTTGACAAATAATTATTTTAGAGGTTTTTCAATGGATACTTGATAAAAAAAAATACCCTAAATGGTCCATTACAGAACCATGAAAACGGTTTTTGTAGAAAACCTCTAAAATAAGGATTGATCTTTTAACTGTTCTATCTATCTGGAGCACTTGACTTTCCTATAAAATCAAAACAATTGGCAACTAAAACAATCGTAGTTTGATATTCGTCTTTGCAATTGAAATTTTTTTTCTTGTGTGTGATGTTAGTTGATGTGAAAACAGGTACTGATAGATGATAATAAATGTGTTTTAGATAATTAGATGATTATTTTTTATGTTTTTTACACACCGTACTACATACACGTTTCATTTTTCATTACGGCAAATTGTAAAAAATAGTAAAATACACACGATCTCCTCTTACATTTTAATTTGGTGTGCGCAGGCGAGGACTTCACTTACTCAAGTAAGTTGCAGCAGTAATTCTTAAATCAAGCAGCTCTTCGAAGAGTCACCCAAATCATCAGATCACTAACCATTAAAAAAAATACTTTTTCTTGAATAAGAGACACCGTTTCACAATCTTCTTTCTGTACTGACCTTTTTTATTTTGGCTGCATGTTTGGTTTGTACATAAGAAAATGCATGCTTGTTTATCTGCACCACTATAGTTAGAATCTATACTTACAATAGCGTTTAGCAGTTTAGCGTAGCCTTTATTAGCCTTACGTACGGTTTAGCCATAGATGAATGTGCGAGATTGTTTATGGTTTACAGATGACCATCATCCTCCTCCTACTTTTACACCACCAGAGTTGCCCAAGAAAGTTCATGTCAGAGGTACTTCTACAACTAAACGCTTTAAAACGCACCAATCATCCCCAAAAGCCTCGCACTTGATTTGTAGATTCTTTACTTTATTATTTTTTTCCCACGCTTCTTGAAATACTCTGCTCCAAAGATCATCCTTCAACTGTTTTTTTTTTTTGTTTTTTCTCTCTAAAAAAATAATCTTAGTTGGCCATGTAGAGTAGTAACACAATCAAATCATAATCCGCAGGATGGAGAGGATTATTGACTTTTGTTTCTTTACAGGTGACATGAACAGACATGATGAAATGCACCGTAAGTTACATTATTAGTATCATTACAAAAAAGATGGGCATTCCAAAAAAACTCAATACTTTTTTTGCACAACATACAAATATTCTCTGTCCTACTTGAATTTTTAACTTTTTCAGTATTTTCCTTCTCATTACTTTTCTTATTTCTACTTTTTATACCGTTTCTCTTCTTAGCTGTCTTTCTTTCTTTACCATACAACCTGCATCTCCATTCCTTCTCATTCTACTAATAGGTTTATTTGCTTAAAATTATCACACAATTATACAAAAATTTTCTATACTGTTCTCCCTCTTCTTTCTTTGTGTTCTCTTTCCTCTGTCTTTGTTTCACTTTTGTCCCATGTCTCTTTTATCTACTTTATCTTCCTTCTATTTTCTTTCAGCATTCATTCTACAAGTACTCTACTGTCTCTCTTTTCTCATAACACATCCTACTCAGTCTCTCTTCATTTTCCACCCAATACCCCTTGTCTCTCTTCTCATTTCCGCACCTGAACCTTGCTATTATTTTTCTTCCCAGGTACACCGGGATTTTCTCTGTTATGCATTTCTCATAGTGTTTGCTGTACCTGGATTCTTTGATTCTTTCTCTTCTTTCTTGCTTATCTACATCCTTGTCTCTGTCACGCGTCTTTTCGTTAATCCATTTGCCTTTTGTTCTTAATCTTTCCATTTCTTTACTCATATTTATCTCTGTATTCATTCTCTTTTCTTGCCAACATTCATTCAATATTTTACATTCTTTTCTTCCATTTATTTAAACTTAGTGGCCCTTTTCTCTCTGCTTGTTTCTCTTACGGTCTTCCCTTACTATATACCCAGGGGTTTATCTGTCCACCCTTAGCACTCATCTCAGATACTTTTCTTGCACCTTCTCTATTTTTCCATGTTTTTTGCACCCCCAGATTTCTGCTCCATACATCAATACGCTCTCTACCAAGCTCTCAAACATCATTATTCTCCTCTTAAAATCCTCTCACCACTTTCTCTCTTCTATTTTTTACATACCCTTGTTTGCCTCCCTTGCCATCTCTTAAACATGCTCTTTGTCCGTTGCTTTTTTATTAAACGTACAAATATACTTGAACTCTCTTACTCGCTCTATTTTCTTTTCTTCCCAATCCCAATCATTCTTTTCTTCCTTTCTCTTCTTCTTGTTCTCACATGCTTTCTTAGGTTTCTCATCATTTCTCCCATCTCAATTTCATCTTTGGCTACCATTACCACATCATCCGCAAACGCCAGGCTTCCTACTTTTTTTCTTCATACCACACATGCTTGCGCCCTTCTAAACATTTCCTCTATGTCAATTGTAAATAACAAGGGGCTGAGCGAGCGGACAGTCTTGTCTTACTCCTTTTGTTGTTTCAAACCATTCACTCTTTTTCTCTTTAGAGGTGGCTAGCTGGGTTACTGCCTCTCTATTCTTGGGGACTACCCCTATTTCAAAGACCTTTCTGGTCATTGCATTTTCTTCAGGATAACTAACATGTTCGGCTTGTGATCATTCGTACCTCGCTTCGCTCGGCACGAATAAGACCATATTTACATACATTCTCTTAACATTCTTTCTTCCTTGACATATTTTTTTCTCTTAACTTTTGGTTTTTACGTATATCTTTTCTACCTTTTTCACCAGCTTTTCATCTCCTCCTTTTTCTCTCATCATACTTTGACACATTTTCTTTCTATCAAGTTTATCAAACGCTGCTCTAAAAGCTATGAATAGTGCATACAGCCTTCCTTCCTTTTTTTTCATCTCATTCTTAGCTAAGTGGTCTAGGATGTATACATTATTCATAGTACCCTTCCCTTCTCTGAATCCCGCCTGGCTGTCTGGTATTGCCCCCTTTTCTTTCATCTCTTTTTTTACCCTCTCATTCAGAATTGACGTATCCAGATCATAGCCTGTGTTTAGCAGAGTTATTTCGACTTTTAGCTACTTTTCTACTATAGATAAGACATATTATGCCCTGTCTCCAACCTGCCGGGATTCCTCCTCATTCTACCCACCCAATGAACAGACGTTGTTCTATGTTTTATTTTTGTAGCAGAGAACTATTCGACGAATCTTGTATAATTTCTGGCAATACATATAACAAACTCTTTTTCAGCTCTGTTTTAGATGCTACAGAATCTAATAAGGATGCTATTCTTGAGGATACGTAATGGAATGAGATGATGAAATTATTTCGCATAGGTGTGGCTTGTCAGTGGAATAATATTTCACTGACAAGCCCCGCCTATACGAAATAATTTTCTTATCTCAATCCATTACGTATTCTCAAACAAAATAGCATCTTAAGCTACAGACAAATATCTCCAAATAGTGCCTTTCATTGTCTTTGGCATGTTGAAATATAAAGTCTAATAGAAATTTTTGACCATTGACTTTAGTAATTCTCAATTATGACTGATAGAAAGAGTAATATTATCCATCAAAATCTTCAATCTGACTTCTTCTGGTACCTTAATAGTTGATCTAGCAACGATATTCTCCCATCACAGCTTCATACTCTTATTTTTGCTCTATGTGCGTTGTCCAATTTCTTCATAATTCAGCTGTTTGCCTAACTGCAGAACCAATGTTATCTAATCTGATTTGCGTTTTCAGTTTGTTTTAAGTCATATTTGGTTCACTTTGTTAAGACTGTCTAGATTAGGCTATAAGCGTCGCCAGCTTCTTCTAATTCAGAAGACCATTAACTTGTAACAGATTTAGATCAGGTACATTTGCTGTCTGGTTGACTAAACTTTTCTCACGCCGCTTGATCTTAAACTCGAGTCTAGATTTTTACGCTTTTTTGGCAGCTGGCTCGCTTTTACATTTATCTACATGACCTAATGCATATCATGTCCAATAACTTCTGATCTGTGTGTCCTCTTCCTTAATCAAATTTTGTACCGAAGGTAGCGAGAACTGACTCAACCCTGTTTCGGGAATACTTTATCTGGAGAGAACTATTCCTTGAAAAATAAATAATCTCGCAGTTCCTTGTTAGTTTACTTTTTCTTTCCTTGAAGCCAAAAAGGATTTGTTTTGTTAATTTCTCTTTCTGGCTAAGCTGAAGAAAAAGAATTAAAAATTTACTTTTGATTACGGATTATAAGTCAAATAACTTCACATCTACGTCTTCATGTGTTCTCTATGTATCTTATTTGGCTTAATTCTAACCTTCCTCCACTTTAATCTACTTTAATTTGGATGAGAGAAATTAGACTATAAGTTCTCCGGTAGCAACAGCAGTCCTGTTTTTCCAGCATTTTCCATTTTGTGGTCAAAATCAGTAGACACACATGTTTTTGGAATCATACTGTCGCTTAAAGACAACTTTATGCAAACGTTTGCGCGCCGACAATGTCTGCGCGAGAAAATAACCGACTTTATCATACGGTTTGTTTACCGAATGTTTAACCCCCTTATTTTTTATCCTTCTCTTCCCTGCAAAATCTGCATTCGCCATTATCTTCTAGGCCGAGTCTCACCAGGTGCTATCTCCGGCGGCAGTGATCTGTTCGTCTCTTCCTTTATTTTGAGCTTTTTCCTGTAGGTGTGCTTCCCTAACCCGCAAAATGGTTCTGGTCCTACAAAAGAGGTCAAAGCGTCCGGGTATCTAAACGAGGAAAGCATTGTTATTTTTGCCCAGTTTGAATGATAAGTATGAGGCATAACCGAAAAGTTGCTTATATGATTTGAGACGCAGGTAATGTTGTGTGGAGCAGGAATGTTGGGTTAAATAGAAAAAAAGTAATAGAGAAAGTAGAAGTATGTATGGAAAGATGTGTCTTAATATTAAGAAAAAAACAAAAAAAAAGAAAAGACAGAAATTTGGTAGCAAGATTCAAATGCAGAAATAAGGTAAATAAACACAAATGTTGAATAGATTATGTACAGTTCGATGGCAAAAAATCACCCTCAAAGGCAGAGAAGAAATGAAAGTTTATAGTCTTGCAGGCACTAAGGGTATTGGGAAGTAAGGAAAGATGACAGAGCGAGCTGTTCGTAGGCCGCGAACGGTGGTGGCTAGCTGAGTTACTCTCAACCCCCACTTTTTAGAAACTACCCCTATTTCAAGGAGACCCATTTTTTTTTAACACATTTTCTGGACTTGGATTTCCTTCAGAATAACTAACATTTTCGGCTCGTCATCATTCGAACCATATTAACGTACATTCCCTTCACATCCTATTCCCTCAACATTCTTTTCCCTTTCATCATAACTGTCTTTTCCTTTTCCCTCAACTGTCATTCAGGATCGGGAAGTGAAATGGGGTGGCTGGGTGGGGATAATAATACATAATATGACTTATTTTTGTTAAAAACCGTCCTTAACTTTTGTTTTTTCTATAACATTCTTTCGAGATTGGGAAGTGAATTGGGGTGGCTGGGTGGGTAAAAAATAGAAAAAAGCAGAAATGCGACAAAAACCAAAGAAAAGCAAAAACAAAAAGACATTGAAATGATTAGTATTGATTAAAAGACCCCTTTAAAACACTATTTCCTTTTTATGCTCTTCCTCTATTTTGATTGTAAATGATCTATAGACTGAGTCAGATCAGTTGTATAGATATTAATCCAATTTTGAAATGTCCACTTTTTTGTATTTGAATCATATATTTGGATCGTCAAACAGAAACCCGAATAAGAAAAGCATTTTTATGTTAAATGTTAGATGTTTTACCCCCTTTCCCGTTGTGTTACTCAAATCCGGTAAAATGGCAACTATAGATCTTCAATTAAACAGATTCGGGAGAAACGTCTGCTTTATAAATTTACTATTGACTGATAATTTTGCAGTAACTCAACGAAATAATAATCAGCAAAGAAACAGCACTGTTCCAAACATGGTCAACTCAATAAAGCAAGTAAACAAAGTGAAGCCAAACGTCACGCGGCAAGACAACCTAGTTTCTCCAGGATACAACTCAAGGTAAACTCTGAATTTTCACAATCAAATTGTGACAATTAACCCACTTTTTTATTTATTTGTTCTTTTGTTTTAAAGCCACATCACCCTATCAGTGCGTGCTATAATGGCACTGCATGACATTTTTTTTTTCTGTTACCGACACACACAGACGGAGTTTTCGCAATAGGGTGATTGGTAATTGTAATTTTTGTTTTTTGTAATTCGTGGTGTGCTATCAGCAGTGTGCTGTTTTCAGACCACCGGAACAGGATACTACGACTTATGCCGGCTATCATCTTGCCTATGAAGTCAAAAAACTCATGTACGCTTAGCCCAATACTTACGCTTTTCACTTTTTCTTACTTTTTGTCTTGATGTGCTAACAATGTTTAGACGTTTTTATGTTTTGTTTTTTGATAGCTGTATCTTTTTTGTTTATATTTTTGGCAGTAGAACACTAAACTCTTTGCTCTACCACCAAGTAGTAAAGCAAACAGTTCAGTTTAAGGCAAGGTTTCTTAATCTAGTGATTGAGCTCTATACTCTATACATGGGCAACATATCATAATGCATGCTAAATCCCTTAGTCATTGCAAGCCGTCCAAATGTATTTATTAAAGTCTCAAATTTTTAGATAAGTTATGCTAAAAATCAAGAACAAACGACAATTTCAGACCAGCCATTTTAAAACTAAAAAATTCAAAGGCCTAAAATCTTACCAGTAATGCCCAAACATCTTTTTTTTTTAATTAATCTAACGCAGTGACTCTTCCGCTATTCTGTCTTTAAAAAAATCAAGAGTCCCTGACCCTAAAGTAGATTTTTTTAACGACACCTAAGTAGCGTAGCAAACGGGCTCCTAGAACACATGCCATCCAGTTTTCCGTCGTTTTCAACAACGCCTTCTGGCAAATATCTGTCTAAAGTCATACGTCACCTCTTGTGCATAGGGGGTGGTTATCAATGACCAGAAGCTACGTCATAGCGGTTGTTGAAGAAGAGGATCTCAATGTGCCAAATACCGATATATAGGTTAAAAACAATAAAAAAACTTTTTACGTCAGATTAATTTTTTTTACAAGCGTTTGCGACTTGGTTACCACAACCGAAACTGTGACATTACATCTGTCGGTTCGTGGGCCTATAAAAACGTTCAAAATAGTTATTTACCTAACGAATTCGGAAAGTGAAATTTCCCAAATGAGCAAATTTTGCAGCACGACCGAAGGGAGTTGATAATAAATGATTTAGTTTTTCACTTGTTTTTTGGTTGGTAACGTTGCCCACGCCGATTATCTAATTTTTTAAATTTGAAATAGTTTTATTGTTTTGTTGCTATGGTTTTATTGAAATAAAAGAGCATCGTTTTAAAAATTTATTCCGCCGTTTTCTTCTGCGAATTTTCGTTTCAAATTTGTAAATATGAGCGACTCCGATAGAGAAATTTTAACTCCATCTGAAATTAGAGAATCTGCAAATAAAGCAGTATCAAATTTGCTTCCTGAGAAAAGCCGCTCGAGGTACGAGCGGCTTTTAACCATACAACAAATTTTTATATTGGTGCAAAAAAGGAAAAATCAAAAATTTCACCGAGAATTGCTTATTGGCATATTTTCAACAACATCAAAGCAAGAAATCCCTTTGGTCTGTTTACTCTATGCTTAAACTTTGCTTAATGGTAAAGAATAACGTAGATATTTCGAAAATTTATAAACTTTTTGGAACGTTGTGTATTTTGTAGAATGGTTGTGTGACAATTGACAAACCTGACTAAGTCATTTCCCCTAGTTTCGCTTGCAAAGGAAAAAACACCGCAGTGTGGAAAAATTGGGAACCAACGGAAACTACTAATGTTTGAGCGATGAAGGCAAAAACTTATTTTTGTTGTTAGTAACAAGCAACAACCTAAATTCTACAAGTTGGGTATAAATAATTGTAAGGACGCAGATGGCGCAGGAAGTGTGCCGCCTCTGCCACTTTGTGTACTCGTTCAAGGCCACGTATTAGACGCACGACAAACCCGATACAGGCGTGCATAGCTGGTTGCCTAAGAATCAAATGTTCTTCGTATTTTAAAAATTATATTGAAAAATAAAATATGTATATCAATAACATAACAAAAGTAAATACATTTCTGGTGGTTAAGCATCACAGAAAATGTTTTGTAACATCCTTTGATTAATGTTTTGACAACATTGTTGGATTTCATGCTGCAATCCAGTGGTGTTAGATTCGCGGAACGTGGTGGAAATTCATGTTGCAGTCCTAAGCTTATTACACGAGCAATAACGAAACCAATGGCAATATTCTACACGTCGTGGAGGATCTATTGGTAAAAGCTGTTGCACAGTTTTTATTTTGTACGGATGCATATGCAGTCTTTTTTTTACTACTTTATGACAGGTGCTTACGGGAACGCTTGACTGGTGGGACAATCTTGCTAAAGATGTTTGTGGATTCTGCTCCCTCAAATCCTAACAACTTCTGGAGGCCTTCCAGGAGACTTTTTTTTGTTGACACTGCCAGTTGGAACAAATTTGTTTATTACGTCTCTGATGTGGAACTCCAATGACGTTTCTTGAATTCGCAGATCAGGGTATTTAGCAAGATATTCTTGCTTACAAGCTGCTACAGAATACCAGCTACAGAACTCCTTTCCAGACAGCTCATACCTAGCTAGGGGTTAGGTATACTAAGAGAGTGAAGTTAATAGAAACCTAGTTTTGGTTCCTTTGCTGTTCAAAAGTTATATGTCCAACTAGAACTTTAGCCAGACAGGCAAACGATTTGAACAAAAACGCTGTGTGCGTCACTTAACCTAGCAGGGGAACACCAGCACTAAACTCCTAACAACAGCTGACGGTTGAGACCCAAATCCGTCAAGAAAACCTGACCTGACCTGACGGTTGAGACCCAAATCCGTCAAGAAAACACGGAAACAACAAAGAGTAATTGTAGTATTATTATGTCAGACAACCTAAAGTAGTGAGAGCAGGACTGATGCTACGGCCCTAGATGTCCATTGCTCTAAGAAGGAATGGTGCGGCCCCAAGAGTTTATCTAAATTATCGCAAAATGGAGCAATCAGCAACCCAGCCGACAATCAAAAAAATATATCTTTTCCAATTGTTGATTAACTCTGCTGGAAGCCACTATTGCAACTCCTTTTGCTCGCTAACAAAATTGCAGTCCAGTTCTGTGATCTAGTCGCTTTTTGAGCAGAAAAAAGTAATTTCAAAGAGATCACCCTACAACTGGAAAAACTACAACCTAAGCCACAAGTCTAAGCCAAACGTGGTGTCATCTGTATAAAAACTGATTTGGAAAGCTCGCAAAGCCATAAATTTTCTATAATCTGCAAATATACAGTGCAATCCGGAAACTTTGCTACAGCTAACGTGACCGGATTGCAATGGAAATGTTGCGCTTTCGAAAAAAGAAGCCAACTCGACGCCTGCTAGAACGTACAATGACGCCTGTCTCGGCTTCGCATACCAAATGTTGGGCGTTTTTGTCAATCAAAAAAAATTTTTGCGCATTTACAATTTTACATTTCAGTTGTTCTCTCGCAGCTGCACTCCTTCTGTCACCCGTTTGTTTTGCGGTTTGTGAAGGCTCCAATGCAATGCAACCTGTGTTCTTTAGTTAAAGTGTTACAAACAAAAACTGTCAACTCACGGACTCAAACTCAGTTCATGGAGTTTGGTGAGTTTTGCGCACTCTCTATTTTGATTTACGGAGCTGTAATGAGATAAATAGGTATCAATCTCAGTCATAAGTCTACAAGTTTCAAGACTTTTGAAAAGTGCAGAGAGAGTTATCACGTGGTAACTATCTTTCGCTTCTAGCATGGTTCAAACGACGAGTTACCGTGTTATTCTTACTTCAATATGTTGCTGTCTCGATGACAGATAAATTGAGACACGTTGGCAAGTTCTCCGACACGGTATTCCCTGACAGTTTTTTGAGCCGACTTATAAGTATGCAGATACTCCATATATGTATTCTCTATTTTGAAATAAAACTGTCGTTAGTTCTTAGGGGCTATTATTTGTCAATTGCTTAATGTCTCGTGAAGCAAATATTTTACTGTTGCTTGTGCATGCGCTTTTTTCCTCTTTTCTCAAATGTACGTTAAGAAACTCTGCTTTAGAGCTTTCGTAGTGCAAGTGTGTGTATGCAGAATATTTGAAATATTTTTTTTTAATTTTTGATCGACTTCCAGGCCAACAAGTCGTACTAGTGGCGGTACAAATCAAAATAACAACGGCGTAGCCCTACCGGTAGGCTTAGCCGATGATCAAGCTAAAGATTTCGACTTTGAAAAGACTGAAATGAAATATGACAGTACGGGAATGTTTCATTGGGGACCAGCCAAAAACCTGGAGGAATGTATTCTAGATCGTAATCAAGCCGCTATGACAGTATTAAATGGTCATGTTGTTGTTTGTTTATTTGCTGATCCTGATTCGCCCTTGATCGGTTTAAGGAATTTAGTGATGCCGTTACGAGCGAGCAATTTTCATTATCACGAACTTAAACATGTTGTGATTGTAGGCTCAGTAGACTATATACGACGCGAATGGAAGATGCTGCAGAATCTGCCAAAAATATCGGTGTTGAACGGCTCCCCATTGAGCAGAGCCGATTTAAGGGCTGTTAACGTGAATTTGTGTGATATGTGCTGTATTCTATCGGCGAAAGTGCCGAGTAATGATGATCCAACTTTGGCAGATAAAGAAGCAATTCTTGCGTCATTAAACATCAAAGCGATGACTTTTGACGACACCATTGGCGTGCTAAGCCAGACAAATGGAGAAAATGAAGCTGGAACGCCTGTAGGATCGCCGATTATTCTACAAAGACGAGGCTCCGTCTATGGAGCGAACGTTCCCATGATCACTGAATTGGTCAATGACAGTAACGTACAGTTTCTTGACCAAGATGATGACGATGATCCTGATACGGAACTCTACCTGACACAACCATTCGCTTGTGGAACCGCCTTTGCTGTTAGTGTTCTAGATTCTTTAATGTCAACGGTACGGTGAAATCTCAAGAACCTTCGGTAAGTAAAGGAGCACTTGGGCCAAACAGAACTGAACAAACACCCTAGGAATGGCAACCCTACGAAGAGCAGTATAACTTTAACCAATTAGGGTTTAATCAAGTCCTCGTATCAACATGACTGACTACTGACTTTTCTGGCTAGTTCCTACTTGGCCCGTGTGCCCCTTTACCGACCAATTACAATCTTCTAATCATGGAAATTGTTGCTTGCAGACATACTTCAATCAAAATGCCTTAACGTTGATCCGTTCCTTAATAACGGGTGGAGCTACTCCAGAATTAGAATTAATACTAGCCGAAGGAGCAGGTCTCCGGGGAGGTTACAGTACGCCTGATAGTCTTTCAAACCGTGATAGATGTCGCGTTGGACAAATCTCGTTATATGATGGACCTCTAGCTCAATTTGGCGAAGCGGGCAAATATGGCGATCTATTTGTTGCAGCCTTAAAACAATTTGGAATGTTATGTATTGGACTTTATCGCTTTAGAGACACTAGTTCATCGTGTGATGCTAGCAGTAAACGTTATGTAATTACTAATCCGCCTGACGATTTTCAATTGCTCCCTACCGATCAAGTAATTAAGCATACTTTCCACCCTTGTACATTTAATCTTACCTACCCTTTCAGGTATTTGTGCTAATGCAATTTGATCCTGGACTCGAATACAAACAAGTACGTGGTCGCAGCCAAGGACAAGGAACAGGTGGTGGTGGAACCAACAAAGATGATAATTCTTGACTACTGCTTTGTAGCGCCCTTACCGATGGACCGTATTCGTACATTTAAACGAAACGGATCCAAAATTGTACCCACCATTCCAATTATTTTCGTTCCATTTGGTGTTTCCATAAAAAGATTTTTCTTTCTTCTCCAAGATTTTTGTTGTTTTATTTTAACTGTGGGTGTAATTTCAACTAACAACGTATGAGGTCGCTACATTACTAACTCTTAAACTAACCAAAGTCATCGCAACAGCTAAAGGACACGGGGCGTGGTCGGCGTCAGTGGCGTAGAATCAGCCGCGCTTAGTTCTGACAGTTGATGACCGCGTCTAGATTGTCTTATATTGATGAGCGCAGTTTGTTTTGTTTTCAATTTGTGTGTACCCATTCGCATCTAGGTTGTCGAATATTGTGTTTATTGAATGAAATTGGTTTTGTTTTAAACAAACCAGTGGTGGAGCCGGAAGTTCACGCAGGTCGAAGCCACGCCCTTTGCCCCTAGCCGTTCCGATGCCTCAAACTAATCGCTAAGAAACGGACTTTAATTCAGTGCATAGTTTTGATGTAAATAGAAGAGCAACAGCCGCTTTTTTCTTTTGTTGTGTGATAACAGACTAATAATAACGTGAAGCTTTATAAAGAAAAATAATGTAAATGATGTAAATAGCATATGCAAAGGTCGGTATTCCGCCTACCTAGCTGTGTTACGTTTTTATAAAAAAAAAATCTGTTGTAAGATATGTACATTTTTAAACATTTTAAATTGTGATATTTGTATATATTATTACTTATGTCTTATTTTAGCTCTACAATTTAGGTTAGAATGCAGAAAAGTAGCCATTTTTAAGCAATATGGCTCTATAAAGAGGTTTAACTTAAGCCTGCAAAAATTTTGCAGCTGTAAGTTAAAGACTTCAGTACTGTTGTGAAATAGAAGATTAACAAATCTCAGTACTGTTAGAATACTACAAACATTGTATCAGAGAGTGCGATTACTCTTAGAAAGGTACACCTGAGTCATCCCAAAATGCGCTCTTGTTAATGATAATCGTACGCCAATGGGTGAAGCCAAAAACTGTGCCGTTGCTAAGCAACACAGACGCTTTTTTCTCCGCTGTCTCCATCTAAGAGAAATCGTACTCGATCAAGTAAAATGTCTAGTTCTAATGGAAAAATATGTTTTAAAATGGCTACTATTCCAATATTTGACCTCCAATTATGTCTTATTTGGCAATATTTACACCGTGACACCAACCTCACCTTTCTTACAAAACAAAAAATAAAAAGATTAACTCACCCATCTCTGGTGAAAAAACAGAACTGCTAACAATCTCACTGTGTGTCTTGTTAATTATAAAAAAAAAATCTTACATCCATCACTCGAGACGCCGGTTTTTCCCCGTCACACGTAAATGTTATTCACGCTTCACCTTTTTCATTACTTAATACTTATCCGAGCAGCTTTTCATTGCTGCTCTTGTAGGTTTAGGGCTTTTTTAGACATTTTATTATAGATTTTCTACGTCAAAGTGATACCCAGATACATGGTGGTCATTCTTTATGATCACCCTGTATACGGCTGGGCCTTAAATTAATAAAAAAAAATACTACGTTGTTGATGTTATATGATTGTTAAAACAAGATGCAAATTGTACATAATAATAAAATGTGCGATATACGAAATAATAAAACCTCAATTTGGATTGTCTTTGTTTTCTGCGTATGTCCTGTCACAATATTTATTAATCTCTGTAAATAACTCTAAAGTGCGCTAGCCAACTCAATCTCAAATAAGGGTCAAATCAGGTTAGGTCAGGTCAGATCAGGTCAGGTCAGGTCAAATCAGGAGGATTCTGTAACTTTTTCTCAACGAAATCTGTCAAAATATTCTAATTTGGTGCGAAAACATAGATTTATTATAACATGATACAGCCATGATGCACTGCGATAGGCCGCCAAGACGTACCGTCTATTGCCCTCACTCTCAACTGCATTAGTATTTCGATAGCGCTATCCTTTAGATAGGTTCCTACCAATAGCAAAGCAGAAGACGCAAAATGACATCTATTATTTGACGTTTAATTGAATTATTTTGACATTTAACATTGTTCTCGTGTCAAATTTTGCAAAAAATTACAGTAATTTGTAAATAAAACATGTTCAATCTCTGAAAAATTAGACATAACAACTATTGTCAAGAAAAATATTTAATAATTTGTAAGTAATTTTATTTGTTAACATTTTAACCTCAAATTTTATTTTCTTTAATATATATAATTGAAAAACGAATTTAAGCATACACACCGATGAAAGGATACTTTTTCGCTTGTGAAAGGATTATAAGGAATAGAACAAACAATACAAGATCTCATTTTGAATATAAATATTCAAAAATTGTATATGTCAAATAAATTGACAGCGACGATCGTCGACTTAAACCGTGCGTCTTCGTCTCTGTTTAATCACTATAAAAACGTGTGCGACTTACGACAAATGTGATAAAAAAGGTGGAAGATGTGTTTTATTAAATATAGAAAGAAATGGAGAGATGTACCAATTTCGTTGATATGTTTTTTAAGAAGCGAAGTATGTTTAGCATGCATAGCTATGCTATATCTAGTGTATTAAATCTATGGGCGAAAAGCGACACGTCGCCCTCTAACGGGAATCAGCAAGATGAGCATATGACGTCATAACTTTTCACAAGTTAGAAAATCTAATTCGTGTTACCATTGTGTTACCTTCGAAGCTCACGAAAAGTAAATACGATGAGAATATATTGACTTATTGACATCCGGAACGTCGATGCAAGATGTAAGGCATAGATGCACGGTGTGTAGTAAACATCACGTGTTATTAGTAAGGTTAGGAGAAAAGTCTGCTTAGGCCGCTTTTTCAGATGAGTTGTATTGTAAGTGGAATAAATATATTAGTTAAAAAATTGCCAGGACCTTGGACCCTGGAACCCTGACCCAGGACCTAACCTCAAAATTCGACTATTTTTAGACTTGAGTTTGAGCAAGTGGCTATAAAGGTGGAATTATGAAAAAAGTGTTTCAAATTCGATTTAAAGATCGAACAGGCTACAATTTCATAATCATAATTTGTAATTCATTAATAAATTTAATGATTTTAAGTCATTTTGACAATGACAGATGAAAAGCCAGAGAGGAAAAAACTGGAAAATGCGCTTCGGCGTGTGCGCCTGCAATATTTTAGATGCGGCCATTTTTACGGTTTAGAACGCTGTTTTTTGTCGAACAATAGTGCAACTTTAAGGTTGTGAAGTTAATATAAACAAATGTTTTTTTACCAACTATAGTCTAAATAATAAAGCTGTTTTTTAATTGAAATAAGTTTGTTAGAACTGATGGATATAAATAAATTTTGTTGTGTACTCGACAAAACGCAAAAATGGCCACATTTTGTTTTAATATTTTGCTGGACACTAAAGCGTGTCTTCTTTTTTTTTTTCTCTGGTTAATCCTCATGTTATTATATCTGTCACTTGTCAATCTTGACATTTACTTTTAAATTTTTAACTTGTCAATCTCATTCCAGCAGCCCCCATGAATTTTTTCCTCATATTTTAGGAATGTATCTAAACAAAATAGTAAAAATTTCGGTGGAGCATAGAAGCTGTTGAAGGAGTCATGGTACCTCAATTTTTGTATTACGCTTAGAGCTAAAGTTATAACATAACAATCTTTACCCCCAAAAGTGTTAATGGGCACAATATAGGATAGCCGATATTAATAGACATCAGAAAAAAATTGTACTCCTGTAAAACTATGGCATGATTGAATATTAATAAAATTTTATTCCTAGGACTCCAGGACCTAACCTCAAAAATCGACTATTTCCAGACTTCGGTTTGCGTAACTTATTGGTAAATGCAATATAATGAGAAAAAATGTTTCCAATTCGATTTTAAAGAAGAAAACGCTAGAATTTCTTAACGATACTAGAGTTCCAAAGCCACAAAGCCAGTAAAAAATTTAATTTTTTGACAATGAAAGTGACAGATCTTAAACCATAGACAGAAAAACAAGAGTGTGGGTTTATACAAATGCACATTTAATACTATTGACGCGGCCATTTTTACGGTTTAGAATGTCGTTTAAATTGTAATTGTTCAGATTATTTAGAAACGTATTCTCTTTTTTTTTTCTTTGGTTTATATTTTTCTGTCACCTGTCATTGTATTGTCAATCTTGTCTTTTACTTTTAGCTTATTCTCTGCCCGGCAGCCCCCATGTATGTATTTTTTCTATACCGTAATTCCGTAATATACTAGGAATGTATGTCAATAAAATGATAGGCGTTTTTTAATTTATTAAGTATCTAGCAATGATATCTTTTTCCAGTGAATTTTTAATAAATTTTTATTTGTTTATTTGTGTTTTATTTATCTAAAAGTCAAGTAGAGCCGAATGGTGAATAATTTTTCTTTATTAATTAGGAAAATACAATTTTACACTTGCTCAAAATTAAATTTTTTTTGAGAGTAGAAAAGCTTAATTTTGGCTTTACTTCACTGTTTGTCTCTGATACAAATTTAAAATTTTGTATTAGGAGAACAGAAACGCAAAGAGGTCTTTTAGTCGCAAAAGACTTTTTTGCTTTTCTGCGCTCCTGATACAAATTTTAAAATTTTTGGAAAAATTATTATTAAAATTTAAAATTTGGTATTAGGATAACAGAAACGCAAAGAGGTCTTTTAGTCGCAAAAGACCTTTTTGCTTTTCTGCGCTCCTGATACAAATTTTAAAATTTTTGGAAAAATTATTATTAAAATTTAAAATTTGGTATTAGGATAACAGAAACGCAAAGAGGTCTTTTAGTCGCAAAAGACTTTTTTGCTTTTCTGCGCTCCTGATACAAATTTTAAAATTTTTGGAAAAATTATTATTAAAATTTAAAATTTGGTATTAGGATAAAAGAAACGCAAAGAGGTCTTTTAGTCGCAAAAGACCTTTTTGCTTTTCTGCGCTCCTGATACAAATTTTAAAATTTTTGGAAAAATTATTAATAAAATTTAAAATTTGGTATTAGGATAACAGAAACGCAAAGAAGTCTTTTAGTCGCTAAAGACCTTTTTGCTTTTCTGCGCTCCTGATACAAATTTTAAAATTTTTGGAAAAATTATTATTAAAATTTAAAATTTGGTATTAGGATAACAGAAACGCAAAGAGGTCTTTTAGTCGCAAAAGACCTTTTTGCTTTTCTGCGCTCCTGATACAAATTTTAAAATTTTTGGAAAAATTATTATTAAAATTTAAAATTTGGTATTAGGATAACAGAAACGCAAAGAGGTCTTTTAGTCGCAAAAGACCTTTTTGCTTTTCTGCGCTCCTGATACAAATTTTAAAATTTTTGGAAAAATTATTATTAAAATTTAAAATTTGGTATTAGGATAACAGAAACGCAAAGAGGTCTTTTAGTCGCAAAAGACTTTTTTGCTTTTCTGCGCTCCTGATACAAATTTTAAAATTTTTGAAAAAATTATTAATAAAATTTAAAATTTGGTATTAGGATAACAGAAACGCAAAGAGGTCTTTTAGTCGCAAAAGATCTTTTTGCTTTTCTGCGCTCCTGATACAAATTTTAAAATTTTTGGAAAAATTATTATTAAAATTTAAAATTTGGTATTAGGATAACAGAAACGCAAAGAGGTCTTTTAGTCGCAAAAGACCTTTTTGCTTTTCTGCGCTCCTGATACAAATTTTAAAATTTTTGGAAAAATTATTATTAAAATTTGAAATTTGGTATTAGGATAACAGAAACGCAAAGAGGTCTTTTAGTCGCAAAAGACCTTTTTGCTTTTCTGTGCTAGTGATACAAATTTTAAAATTTTTGGAAAAATTATTATTAAAATTTAAAATTTGGTATTAGGATAACAAAAACGCAAAGAAGTCTTTTAGTCGCTAAAGACCTTTTTGCTTTTCTGCGCTCCTGATACAAATTTTAAAAATTTTCTTCAAAATAAAATATTTTTCAACTTTGTATTAGGATCACAGAAATGTAAAGAGGTCTTTTGTTGCTCCTGATTAAATTTAGAAATTAGGCAACTAACAATACATTTGGGTGTATAACAAGTTGCATAGTTTACAAAACATTCTGTGCTCCTGATACAAATCTTAAAATTTTTGAAAAAATTATTATTAAAATTTAAAATTTGGTATTAGAATAACAGAAACGCAAAGAGGTCTTTTAGTCGCAAAAGACCTTTTTGCTTTTCTGTGCTCCTGATACAAATTTTAAAATTTTTGGAAAAATTATTATTAAAATTTAAAATTTGGTATTAGGATAACAGAAACGCAAAGAGGTCTTTTAGTCGCAAAAGATCTTTTTGCTTTTCTGCGCTCCTGATACAAATTTTAAAATTTTTGGAAAAATTATTATTAAAATTTAAAATTTGGTATTAGGATAACAGAAACGCAAAGAGGTCTTTTAGTCGCAAAAGACCTTTTTGCTTTTCTGCGCTCCTGATACAAATTTTAAAATTTTTGGAAAAATTATTATTAAAATTTGAAATTTGGTATTAGGATAACAGAAACGCAAAGAGGTCTTTTAGTCGCAAAAGACCTTTTTGCTTTTCTGTGCTAGTGATACAAATTTTAAAATTTTTGGAAAAATTATTATTAAAATTTAAAATTTGGTATTAGGATAACAAAAACGCAAAGAAGTCTTTTAGTCGCTAAAGACCTTTTTGCTTTTCTGCGCTCCTGATACAAATTTTAAAAATTTTCTTCAAAATAAAATATTTTTCAACTTTGTATTAGGATCACAGAAATGTAAAGAGGTCTTTTGTTGCTCCTGATTAAATTTAGAAATTAGGCAACTAACAATACATTTGGGTGTATAACAAGTTGCATAGTTTACAAAACATTCTGTGCTCCTGATACAAATCTTAAAATTTTTGAAAAAATTATTATTAAAATTTAAAATTTGGTATTAGAATAACAGAAACGCAAAGAGGTCTTTTAGTCGCAAAAGACCTTTTTGCTTTTCTGTGCTCCTGATACAAATTTTAAAATTTTTGGAAAAATTATTATTAAAATTTAAAATTTGGTATTAGGATAACAGAAACGCAAAGAGGTCTTTTAGTCGCAAAAGATCTTTTTGCTTTTCTGCGCTCCTGATACAAATTTTAAAATTTTTGGAAAAATTATTATTAAAATTTAAAATTTGGTATTAGGATAACAGAAACGCAAAGAGGTCTTTTAGTCGCAAAAGACCTTTTTGCTTTTCTGCGCTCCTGATACAAATTTTAAAAATTTTCTTCAAAATAAAATATTTTTCAACTTTGTATTAGGATCACAGAAATGTAAAGAGGTCTTTTGTTGCTCCTGATTAAATTTAGAAATAAGGCAACTAACAATACATTTGGGTGTATAACAAGTTGCATAGTTTACAAAACATTCTGTGCTCCTGATACAAATTTATTTTTTTTTAAAAGGAAAGAAAAATTTTAAAATCTTGTATTAGGATAACAGAAACGCAAAGAGGTCTTTTAGTCGCAAAAGACCTTTTTGCTTTTCTGCGCTCCTGATACAAATTTTAAAATTTTTGGAAAAATTATTATTAAAATTTAAAATTTGGTATTAGGATAACAGAAACGCAAAGAGGTCTTTTAGTCGCAAAAGACCTTTTTGCTTTCTTGCGCTCCTGATACAAATTTTAAAATTTTTGGAAAAATTATTATTAAAATTTAAAATTTGGTATTAGGATAACAGAAACGCAAAGAGGTCTTTTAGTCGCAAAAGACCTTTTTGCTTTTCTGCGCTCCTGATACAAATTTTAAAATTTTTGGAAAAATTATTATTAAAATTTAAAATTTGGTATTAGGATAACAGAAACGCAAAGAGGTCTTTTAGTCGCAAAAGACCTTTTTGCTTTCTTGCGCTCCTGATACAAATTTTAAAATTTTTGGAAAAATTATTATTAAAATTTAAAATTTGGTATTAGGATAACAGAAACGCAAAGAGGTCTTTTAGTCGCAAAAGACCTTTTTGCTTTTCTGCGCTCCTGATACAAATTTTAAAATTTTTGGAAAAATTATTATTAAAATTTGAAATTTGGTACTAGGATAACAGAAACGCAAAGAGGTCTTTTAGTCGCAAAAGACCTTTTTGCTTTTCTGCGCTCCTGATACAAATTTTAAAATTTTTGGAAAAATTATTATTAAAATTTAAAATTTGGTATTAGGATAACAGAAACGCAAAGAGGTCTTTTAGTCGCAAAAGACCTTTTTGCTTTCTTGCGCTCCTGATACAAATTTTAAAATTTTTGGAAAAATTATTATTAAAATTTGAAATTTGGTATTAGGATAACAGAAACGCAAAGAGGTCTTTTAGTCGCAAAAGACCTTTTTGCTTTTCTGCGCTCCTGATACAAATTTTAAAATTTTTGGAAAAATTATTATTAAAATTTAAAATTTGGTATTAGGATAACAGAAACGCAAAGAGGTCTTTTAGTCGCAAAAGACCTTTTTGCTTTCTTGCGCTCCTGATACAAATTTTAAAATTTTTGGAAAAATTATTATTAAAATTTAAAATTTGGTATTAGGATAACAGAAACGCAAAGAGGTCTTTTAGTCGCAAAAGACCTTTTTGCTTTTCTGCGCTCCTGATACAAATTTTAAAATTTTTGGAAAAATTATTATTAAAATTTGAAATTTGGTACTAGGATAACAGAAACGCAAAGAGGTCTTTTAGTCGCAAAAGACCTTTTTGCTTTTCTGCGCTCCTGATACAAATTTTAAAATTTTTGGAAAAATTATTATTAAAATTTAAAATTTGGTATTAGGATAACAGAAACGCAAAGAGGTCTTTTAGTCGCAAAAGATCTTTTTGCTTTTCTGCGCTCCTGATACAAATTTTAAAATTTTTGGAAAAATTATTATTAAAATTTAAAATTTGGTATTAGGATAACAGAAACGCAAAGAGGTCTTTTAGTCGCAAAAGACCTTTTTGCTTTTCTGCGCTCCTGATACAAATTTTAAAATTTTTGGAAAAATTATTATTAAAATTTAAAATTTGGTATTAGGATAACAGAAACGCAAAGAGGTCTTTTAGTCGCAAAAGACCTTTTTGCTTTTCTGCGCTCCTGATACAAATTTTAAAATTTTTGGAAAAATTATTATTAAAATTTAAAATTTGGTATTAGGATAACAGAAACGCAAAGAGGTCTTTTAGTCGCAAAAGACCTTTTTGCTTTTCTGCGCTCCTGATACAAATTTTAAAATTTTTGGAAAAATTATTATTAAAATTTAAAATTTGGTACTAGGATAACAGAAACGCAAAGAGGTCTTTTAGTCGCAAAAGACCTTTTTGCTTTTCTGCGCTCCTGATACAAATTTTAAAATTTTTGGAAAAATTATTATTAAAATTTAAAATTTGGTACTAGGATAACAGAAACGCAAAGAGGTCTTTTAGTCGCAAAAGACCTTTTTGCTTTTCTGCGCTCCTGATAAAAATTTTAAAATTTTTGGAAAAATTATTATTAAAATTTAAAATTTGGTACTAGGATAACAGAAACGCAAAGAGGTCTTTTAGTCGCAAAAGACCTTTTTGCTTTTCTGCGCTCCTGATACAAATTTTAAAATTTTTGGAAAAATTATTATTAAAATTTAAAATTTGGTATTAGGATAACAGAAACGCAAAGAGGTCTTTTAGTCGCAAAAGACCTTTTTGCTTTTCTGCGCTCCTGATACAAATTTTAAAATTTTTGGAAAAATTATTATTAAAATTTAAAATTTGGTACTAGGATAACAGAAACGCAAAGAGGTCTTTTAGTCGCAAAAGACCTTTTTGCTTTTCTGCGCTCCTGATACAAATTTTAAAATTTTTGGAAAAATTATTATTAAAATTTAAAATTTGGTACTAGGATAACAGAAACGCAAAGAGGTCTTTTAGTCGCAAAAGACCTTTTTGCTTTTCTGCGCTCCTGATACAAATTTTAAAATTTTTGGAAAAATTATTATTAAAATTTAAAATTTGGTATTAGGATAACAGAAACGCAAAGAGGTCTTTTAGTCGCAAAAGATCTTTTTGCTTTTCTGCGCTCCTGATACAAATTTTAAAATTTTTGGAAAAATTATTATTAAAATTTAAAATTTGGTACTAGGATAACAGAAACGCAAAGAGGTCTTTTAGTCGCAAAAGACCTTTTTGCTTTTCTGCGCTCCTGATACAAATTTTAAAATTTTTGGAAAAATTATTATTAAAATTTAAAATTTGGTACTAGGATAACAGAAACGCAAAGAGGTCTTTTAGTCGCAAAAGACCTTTTTGCTTTTCTGCGCTCCTGATACAAATTTTAAAATTTTTGGAAAAATTATTATTAAAATTTAAAATTTGGTATTAGGATAACAGAAACGCAAAGAGGTCTTTTAGTCGCAAAAGACCTTTATGCTTTTCTGCGCTCCTGATACAAATTTTAAAATTTTTGGAAAAATTATTATTAAAATTTAAAATTTTGTATTAGGATAACAGAAACGCAAAGAGGTCTTTTAGTCGCAAAAGACCTTTTTGCTTTTCTGCGCTCCTGATACAAATTTTAAAATTTTTGGAAAAATTATTATTAAAATTTAAAATTTGGTATTAGGATAACAGAAACGCAAAGAGGTCTTTTAGTCGCAAAAGACCTTTTTGCTTTTCTGCGCTCCTGATACAAATTTTAAAATTTTTGGAAAAATTATTATTAAAATTTGAAATTTGGTACTAGGATAACAGAAACGCAAAGAGGTCTTTTAGTCGCAAAAGACCTTTTTGCTTTTCTGCGCTCCTGATACAAATTTTAAAATTTTTGGAAAAATTATTATTAAAATTTAAAATTTGGTATTAGGATAACAGAAACGCAAAGAGGTCTTTTAGTCGCAAAAGATCTTTTTGCTTTTCTGCGCTCCTGATACAAATTTTAAAATTTTTGGAAAAATTATTATTAAAATTTAAAATTTGGTGTTAGGATAACAGAAACGCAAAGAGGTCTTTTAGTCGCAAAAGACCTTTTTGCTTTTCTGCGCTCCTGATACAAATTTTAAAATTTTTGGAAAAATTATTATTAAAATTTAAAATTTGGTATTAGGATAACAGAAACGCAAAGAGGTCTTTTAGTCGCAAAAGACCTTTTTGCTTTTCTGCGCTCCTGATACAAATTTTAAAATTTTTGGAAAAATTATTATTAAAATTTGAAATTTGGTACTAGGATAACAGAAACGCAAAGAGGTCTTTTAGTCGCAAAAGACCTTTTTGCTTTTCTGCGCTCCTGATACAAATTTTAAAATTTTTGGAAAAATTATTATTAAAATTTAAAATTTGGTATTAGGATAACAGAAACGCAAAGAGGTCTTTTAGTCGCAAAAGATCTTTTTGCTTTTCTGCGCTCCTGATACAAATTTTAAAATTTTTGGAAAAATTATTATTAAAATTTAAAATTTGGTGTTAGGATAACAGAAACGCAAAGAGGTCTTTTAGTCGCAAAAGACCTTTTTGCTTTTCTGCGCTCCTGATACAAATTTTAAAATTTTTGGAAAAATTATTATTAAAATTTAAAATTTGGTACTAGGATAACAGAAACGCAAAGAGGTCTTTTAGTCGCAAAAGACCTTTTTGCTTTTCTGCGCTCCTGATACAAATTTTAAAATTTTTGGAAAAATTATTATTAAAATTTAAAATTTGGTACTAGGATAACAGAAACGCAAAGAGGTCTTTTAGTCGCAAAAGACCTTTTTGCTTTTCTGCGCTCCTGATACAAATTTTAAAATTTTTGGAAAAATTATTATTAAAATTTAAAATTTGGTACTAGGATAACAGAAACGCAAAGAGGTCTTTTAGTCGCAAAAGACCTTTTTGCTTTTCTGCGCTCCTGATACAAATTTTAAAATTTTTGGAAAAATTATTATTAAAATTTAAAATTTGGTACTAGGATAACAGAAACGCAAAGAGGTCTTTTAGTCGCAAAAGACCTTTTTGCTTTTCTGCGCTCCTGATACAAATTTTAAAATTTTTGGAAAAATTATTATTAAAATTTAAAATTTGGTATTAGGATAACAGAAACGCAAAGAGGTCTTTTAGTCGCAAAAGACCTTTATGCTTTTCTGCGCTCCTGATACAAATTTTAAAATTTTTGGAAAAATTATTATTAAAATTTGAAATTTGGTACTAGGATAACAGAAACGCAAAGAGGTCTTTTAGTCGCAAAAGACCTTTTTGCTTTTCTGCGCTCCTGATACAAATTTTAAAATTTTTGGAAAAATTATTATTAAAATTTAAAATTTGGTACTAGGATAACAGAAACGCAAAGAGGTCTTTTAGTCGCAAAAGACCTTTTTGCTTTTCTGCGCTCCTGATACAAATTTTAAAATTTTTGGAAAAATTATTATTAAAATTTAAAATTTGGTATTAGGATAACAGAAACGCAAAGAGGTCTTTTAGTCGCAAAAGACCTTTTTGCTTTTCTGCGCTCCTGATACAAATTTTAAAATTTTTGGAAAAATTATTATTAAAATTTAAAATTTGGTACTAGGATAACAGAAACGCAAAGAGGTCTTTTAGTCGCAAAAGACCTTTTTGCTTTTCTGCGCTCCTGATACAAATTTTAAAATTTTTGGAAAAATTATTATTAAAATTTAAAATTTGGTACTAGGATAACAGAAACGCAAAGAGGTCTTTTAGTCGCAAAAGACCTTTTTGCTTTTCTGCGCTCCTGATACAAATTTTAAAATTTTTGGAAAAATTATTATTAAAATTTAAAATTTGGTATTAGGATAACAGAAACGCAAAGAGGTCTTTTAGTCGCAAAAGACCTTTATGCTTTTCTGCGCTCCTGATACAAATTTTAAAATTTTTGGAAAAATTATTATTAAAATTTAAAATTTTGTATTAGGATAACAGAAACGCAAAGAGGTCTTTTAGTCGCAAAAGACCTTTTTGCTTTTCTGCGCTCCTGATACAAATTTTAAAATTTTTGGAAAAATTATTATTAAAATTTAAAATTTGGTATTAGGATAACAGAAACGCAAAGAGGTCTTTTAGTCGCAAAAGACCTTTTTGCTTTTCTGCGCTCCTGATACAAATTTTAAAATTTTTGGAAAAATTATTATTAAAATTTGAAATTTGGTACTAGGATAACAGAAACGCAAAGAGGTCTTTTAGTCGCAAAAGACCTTTTTGCTTTTCTGCGCTCCTGATACAAATTTTAAAATTTTTGGAAAAATTATTATTAAAATTTAAAATTTGGTATTAGGATAACAGAAACGCAAAGAGGTCTTTTAGTCGCAAAAGATCTTTTTGCTTTTCTGCGCTCCTGATACAAATTTTAAAATTTTTGGAAAAATTATTATTAAAATTTAAAATTTGGTGTTAGGATAACAGAAACGCAAAGAGGTCTTTTAGTCGCAAAAGACCTTTTTGCTTTTCTGCGCTCCTGATACAAATTTTAAAATTTTTGGAAAAATTATTATTAAAATTTAAAATTTGGTATTAGGATAACAGAAACGCAAAGAGGTCTTTTAGTCGCAAAAGACCTTTTTGCTTTTCTGCGCTCCTGATACAAATTTTAAAATTTTTGGAAAAATTATTATTAAAATTTGAAATTTGGTACTAGGATAACAGAAACGCAAAGAGGTCTTTTAGTCGCAAAAGACCTTTTTGCTTTTCTGCGCTCCTGATACAAATTTTAAAATTTTTGGAAAAATTATTATTAAAATTTAAAATTTGGTATTAGGATAACAGAAACGCAAAGAGGTCTTTTAGTCGCAAAAGATCTTTTTGCTTTTCTGCGCTCCTGATACAAATTTTAAAATTTTTGGAAAAATTATTATTAAAATTTAAAATTTGGTGTTAGGATAACAGAAACGCAAAGAGGTCTTTTAGTCGCAAAAGATCTTTTTGCTTTTCTGCGCTCCTGATACAAATTTTAAAATTTTTGGAAAAATTATTATTAAAATTTAAAATTTGGTATTAGGATAACAGAAACGCAAAGAGGTCTTTTAGTCGCAAAAGACCTTTTTGCTTTTCTGCGCTCCTGATACAAATTTTAAAATTTTTGGAAAAATTATTATTAAAATTTGAAATTTGGTACTAGGATAACAGAAACGCAAAGAGGTCTTTTAGTCGCAAAAGACCTTTTTGCTTTTCTGCGCTCCTGATACAAATTTTAAAATTTTTGGAAAAATTATTATTAAAATTTAAAATTTGGTATTAGGATAACAGAAACGCAAAGAGGTCTTTTAGTCGCAAAAGACCTTTTTGCTTTTCTGCGCTCCTGATACAAATTTTAAAATTTTTGGAAAAATTATTATTAAAATTTAAAATTTGGTATTAGGATAACAGAAACGCAAAGAGGTCTTTTAGTCGCAAAAGACCTTTTTGCTTTTCTGCGCTCCTGATACAAATTTTAAAATTTTTGGAAAAATTATTATTAAAATTTGAAATTTGGTACTAGGATAACAGAAACGCAAAGAGGTCTTTTAGTCGCAAAAGACCTTTTTGCTTTTCTGCGCTCCTGATACAAATTTTAAAATTTTTGGAAAAATTATTATTAAAATTTAAAATTTGGTATTAGGATAACAGAAACGCAAAGAGGTCTTTTAGTCGCAAAAGACCTTTTTGCTTTTCTGCGCTCCTGATACAAATTTTAAAATTTTTGGAAAAATTATTATTAAAATTTGAAATTTGGTACTAGGATAACAGAAACGCAAAGAGGTCTTTTAGTCGCAAAAGACCTTTTTGCTTTTCTGCGCTCCTGATACAAATTTTAAAATTTTTGGAAAAATTATTATTAAAATTTAAAATTTGGTATTAGGATAACAGAAACGCAAAGAGGTCTTTTAGTCGCAAAAGACCTTTTTGCTTTTCTGCGCTCCTGATACAAATTTTAAAATTTTTGGAAAAATTATTATTAAAATTTGAAATTTGGTACTAGGATAACAGAAACGCAAAGAGGTCTTTTAGTCGCAAAAGACCTTTTTGCTTTTCTGCGCTCCTGATACAAATTTTAAAATTTTTGGAAAAATTATTATTAAAATTTAAAATTTGGTATTAGGATAACAGAAACGCAAAGAGGTCTTTTAGTCGCAAAAGACCTTTTTGCTTTTCTGCGCTCCTGATACAAATTTTAAAATTTTTGGAAAAATTATTATTAAAATTTAAAATTTGGTATTAGGATAACAGAAACGCAAAGAGGTCTTTTAGTCGCAAAAGATCTTTTTGCTTTTCTGCGCTCCTGATACAAATTTTAAAATTTTTGGAAAAATTATTATTAAAATTTAAAATTTGGTATTAGGATAACAGAAACGCAAAGAGGTCTTTTAGTCGCAAAAGACCTTTTTGCTTTTCTGCGCTCCTGATACAAATTTTAAAATTTTTGGAAAAATTATTATTAAAATTTGAAATTTGGTACTAGGATAACAGAAACGCAAAGAGGTCTTTTAGTCGCAAAAGACCTTTTTGCTTTTCTGCGCTCCTGATACAAATTTTAAAATTTTTGGAAAAATTATTATTAAAATTTAAAATTTGGTATTAGGATAACAGAAACGCAAAGAGGTCTTTTAGTCGCAAAAGACCTTTTTGCTTTTCTGCGCTCCTGATACAAATTTTAAAATTTTTGGAAAAATTATTATTAAAATTTGAAATTTGGTACTAGGATAACAGAAACGCAAAGAGGTCTTTTAGTCGCAAAAGACCTTTTTGCTTTTCTGCGCTCCTGATACAAATTTTAAAATTTTTGGAAAAATTATTATTAAAATTTAAAATTTGGTATTAGGATAACAGAAACGCAAAGAGGTCTTTTAGTCGCAAAAGATCTTTTTGCTTTTCTGCGCTCCTGATACAAATTTTAAAATTTTTGGAAAAATTATTATTAAAATTTAAAATTTGGTGTTAGGATAACAGAAACGCAAAGAGGTCTTTTAGTCGCAAAAGACCTTTTTGCTTTTCTGCGCTCCTGATACAAATTTTAAAATTTTTGGAAAAATTATTATTAAAATTTAAAATTTGGTATTAGGATAACAGAAACGCAAAGAGGTCTTTTAGTCGCAAAAGACCTTTTTGCTTTTCTGCGCTCCTGATACAAATTTTAAAATTTTTGGAAAAATTATTATTAAAATTTAAAATTTGGTGTTAGGATAACAGAAACGCAAAGAGGTCTTTTAGTCGCAAAAGACCTTTTTGCTTTTCTGCGCTCCTGATACAAATTTTAAAATTTTTGGAAAAATTATTATTAAAATTTAAAATTTGGTATTAGGATAACAGAAACGCAAAGAGGTCTTTTAGTCGCAAAAGACCTTTTTGCTTTTCTGCGCTCCTGATACAAATTTTAAAATTTTTGGAAAAATTATTATTAAAATTTAAAATTTGGTATTAGGATAACAGAAACGCAAAGAGGTCTTTTAGTCGCAAAAGACCTTTTTGCTTTTCTGCGCTCCTGATACAAATTTTAAAATTTTTGGAAAAATTATTATTAAAATTTGAAATTTGGTACTAGGATAACAGAAACGCAAAGAGGTCTTTTAGTCGCAAAAGACCTTTTTGCTTTTCTGCGCTCCTGATACAAATTTTAAAATTTTTGAAAAAATTATTATTAAATATTAAAATTTGGTATTAGGATAACAGAAACGCAAAGAGGTCTTTTAGTCGCAAAAGACCTTTTTGCTTTTCTGCGCTCCTGATACAAATTTTAAAATTTTTGGAAAAATTATTATTAAAATTTGAAATTTGGTACTAGGATAACAGAAACGCAAAGAGGTCTTTTAGTCGCAAAAGACCTTTTTGCTTTTCTGCGCTCCTGATACAAATTTTAAAATTTTTGAAAAAATTATTATTAAAATTTAAAATTTGGTATTAGGATAACAGAAACGCAAAGAGGTCTTTTAGTCGCAAAAGACCTTTTTGCTTTTCTGCGCTCCTGATACAAATTTTAAAATTTTTGGAAAAATTATTATTAAAATTTGAAATTTGGTACTAGGATAACAGAAACGCAAAGAGGTCTTTTAGTCGCAAAAGACCTTTTTGCTTTTCTGCGCTCCGGATACAAATTTTAAAATTTTTGGAAAAATTATTATTAAAATTTAAAATTTGGTATTAGGATAACAGAAACGCAAAGAGGTCTTTTAGTCGCAAAAGACCTTTTTGCTTTTCTGCGCTCCTGATACAAATTTTAAAATTTTTGGAAAAATTATTATTAAAATTTAAAATTTGGTATTAGGATAACAGAAACGCAAAGAGGTCTTTTAGTCGCAAAAGACCTTTTTGCTTTTCTGCGCTCCTGATACAAATTTTAAAATTTTTGGAAAAATTATTATTAAAATTTGAAATTTGGTACTAGGATAACAGAAACGCAAAGAGGTCTTTTAGTCGCAAAAGACCTTTTTGCTTTTCTGCGCTCCTGATACAAATTTTAAAATTTTTGAAAAAATTATTATTAAAATTTAAAATTTGGTATTAGGATAACAGAAACGCAAAGAGGTCTTTTAGTCGCAAAAGACCTTTTTGCTTTTCTGCGCTCCTGATACAAATTTTAAAATTTTTGGAAAAATTATTATTAAAATTTAAAATTTGGTATTAGGATAACAGAAACGCAAAGAGGTCTTTTAGTCGCAAAAGACCTTTTTGCTTTTCTGCGCTCCTGATACAAATTTTAAAATTTTTGGAAAAATTATTATTAAAATTTAAAATTTGGTATTAGGATAACAGAAACGCAAAGAGGTCTTTTAGTCGCGAAAGACCTTTTTGCTTTTCTGCGCTCCTGATACAAATTTTAAAATTTTTGGAAAAATTATTATTAAAATTTGAAATTTGGTACTAGGATAACAGAAACGCAAAGAGGTCTTTTAGTCGCAAAAGACCTTTTTGCTTTTCTGCGCTCCTGATACAAATTTTAAAATTTTTGAAAAAATTATTATTAAAATTTAAAATTTGGTATTAGGATAACAGAAACGCAAAGAGGTCTTTTAGTCGCAAAAGACCTTTTTGCTTTTCTGCGCTCCTGATACAAATTTTAAAATTTTTGGAAAAATTATTATTAAAATTTGAAATTTGGTACTAGGATAACAGAAACGCAAAGAGGTCTTTTAGTCGCAAAAGACCTTTTTGCTTTTCTGCGCTCCTGATACAAATTTTAAAATTTTTGGAAAAATTATTATTAAAATTTAAAATTTGGTATTAGGATAACAGAAACGCAAAGAGGTCTTTTAGTCGCAAAAGACCTTTTTGCTTTTCTGCGCTCCTGATACAAATTTTAAAATTTTTGGAAAAATTATTATTAAAATTTAAAATTTGGTATTAGGATAACAGAAACGCAAAGAGGTCTTTTAGTCGCAAAAGACCTTTTTGCTTTTCTGCGCTCCTGATACAAATTTTAAAATTTTTGGAAAAATTATTATTAAAATTTGAAATTTGGTACTAGGATAACAGAAACGCAAAGAGGTCTTTTAGTCGCAAAAGACCTTTTTGCTTTTCTGCGCTCCTGATACAAATTTTAAAATTTTTGAAAAAATTATTATTAAAATTTAAAATTTGGTATTAGGATAACAGAAACGCAAAGAGGTCTTTTAGTCGCAAAAGACCTTTTTGCTTTTCTGCGCTCCTGATACAAATTTTAAAATTTTTGGAAAAATTATTATTAAAATTTAAAATTTGGTATTAGGATAACAGAAACGCAAAGAGGTCTTTTAGTCGCAAAAGACCTTTTTGCTTTTCTGCGCTCCTGATACAAATTTTAAAATTTTTGGAAAAATTATTATTAAAATTTAAAATTTGGTATTAGGATAACAGAAACGCAAAGAGGTCTTTTAGTCGCGAAAGACCTTTTTGCTTTTCTGCGCTCCTGATACAAATTTTAAAATTTTTGGAAAAATTATTATTAAAATTTGAAATTTGGTACTAGGATAACAGAAACGCAAAGAGGTCTTTTAGTCGCAAAAGACCTTTTTGCTTTTCTGCGCTCCTGATACAAATTTTAAAATTTTTGGAAAAATTATTATTAAAATTTAAAATTTGGTATTAGGATAACAGAAACGCAAAGAGGTCTTTTAGTCGCAAAAGATCTTTTTGCTTTTCTGCGCTCCTGATACAAATTTTCAAATTTTTGGAAAAATTATTATTAAAATTTGAAATTTGGTACTAGGATAACAGAAACGCAAAGAGGTCTTTTAGTCGCAAAACACCTTTTTGCTTTTCTGCGCTCCTGATACAAATTTTAAAATTTTTGGAAAAATTATTATTAAAATTTGAAATTTGGTACTAGGATAACAGAAACGCAAAGAGGTTTTTTAGTCGCAAAAGACCTTTTTGCTTTTCTGCGCTCCTGATACAAATTTTAAAATTTTTGGAAAAATTATTATTAAAATTTAAAATTTGGTATTAGGATAACAGAAACGCAAAGAGGTCTTTTAGTCGCAAAAGACCTTTTTGCTTTTCTGCGCTCCTGATACAAATTTTAAAATTTTTGGAAAAATTATTATTAAATATTAAAATTTGGTATTAGGATAACAGAAACGCAAAGAGGTCTTTTAGTCGCAAAAGACCTTTTTGCTTTTCTGCGCTCCTGATACAAATTTTAAAATTTTTGGAAAAATTATTATTAAAATTTAAAATTTGGTATTAGGATAACAGAAACGCAAAGAGGTCTTTTAGTCGCAAAAGACCTTTTTGCTTTTCTGCGCTCCTGATACAAATTTTAAAATTTTTGGAAAAATTATTATTAAAATTTGAAATTTGGTACTAGGATAACAGAAACGCAAAGAGGTCTTTTAGTCGCAAAAGACCTTTTTGCTTTTCTGCGCTCCTGATACAAATTTTAAAATTTTTGGAAAAATTATTATTAAAATTTAAAATTTGGTATTAGGATAACAGAAACGCAAAGAGGTCTTTTAGTCGCAAAAGACCTTTTTGCTTTTCTGCGCTCCTGATACAAATTTTAAAATTTTTGGAAAAATTATTATTAAAATTTAAAATTTGGTATTAGGATAACAGAAACGCAAAGAGGTCTTTTAGTCGCAAAAGACCTTTTTGCTTTTCTGCGCTCCTGATACAAATTTTAAAATTTTTGGAAAAATTATTATTAAAATTTGAAATTTGGTACTAGGATAACAGAAACGCAAAGAGGTCTTTTAGTCGCAAAAGACCTTTTTGCTTTTCTGCGCTCCTGATACAAATTTTAAAATTTTTGAAAAAATTATTATTAAAATTTAAAATTTGGTATTAGGATAAAAGAAACGCAAAGAGGTCTTTTAGTCGCAAAAGACCTTTTTGCTTTCCTGCGCTCCTGATACAAATTTTAAAATTTTTGGAAAAATTATTATTAAAATTTAAAATTTGGTATTAGGATAACAGAAACGCAAAGAGGTCTTTTAGTCGCGAAAGACCTTTTTGCTTTTCTGCGCTCCTGATACAAATTTTAAAATTTTTGGAAAAATTATTATTAAAATTTGAAATTTGGTACTAGGATAACAGAAACGCAAAGAGGTCTTTTAGTCGCAAAAGACCTTTTTGCTTTTCTGCGCTCCTGATACAAATTTTAAAATTTTTGGAAAAATTATTATTAAAATTTAAAATTTGGTATTAGGATAACAGAAACGCAAAGAGGTCTTTTAGTCGCAAAAGACCTTTTTGGTTTTCTGCGCTCCTGATACAAATTTTAAAATTTTTGGAAAAATTATTATTAAAATTTAAAATTTGGTATTAGGATAACAGAAACGCAAAGAGGTCTTTTAGTCGCAAAAGATCTTTTTGCTTTTCTGCGCTCCTGATACAAATTTTAAAATTTTTGGAAAAATTATTATTAAAATTTAAAATTTGGTATTAGGATAACAGAAACGCAAAGAGGTCTTTTAGTCGCAAAAGACCTTTTTGCTTTTCTGCGCTCCTGATACAAATTTTAAAATTTTTGGAAAAATTATTATTAAAATTTGAAATTTGGTACTAGGATAACATAAACGCAAAGAGGTCTTTTAGTCGCAAAAGACCTTTTTGCTTTTCTGCGCTCCTGATACAAATTTTAAAATTTTTGGAAAAATTATTATTAAAATTTAAAATTTGGTATTAGGATAACAGAAACGCAAAGAGGTCTTTTAGTCGCAAAAGACCTTTTTGCTTTTCTGCGCTCCTGATACAAATTTTAAAATTTTTGGAAAAATTATTATTAAAATTTAAAATTTGGTATTAGGATAACAGAAACGCAAAGAGGTCTTTTAGTCGCAAAAGACCTTTTTGCTTTTCTGCGCTCCTGATACAAATTTTAAAATTTTTGGAAAAATTATTATTAAAATTTAAAATTTGGTATTAGGATAACAGAAACGCAAAGAGGTCTTTTAGTCGCAAAAGATCTTTTTGCTTTTCTGCGCTCCTGAAACAAATTTTAAAATTTTTGGAAAAATTATTATTAAAATTTAAAATTTGGTGTTAGGATAACAGAAACGCAAAGAGGTCTTTTAGTCGCAAAAGACCTTTTTGCTTTTCTGCGCTCCTGATACAAATTTTAAAATTTTTGGAAAAATTATTATTAAAATTTGAAATTTGGTACTTGGATAACAGAAACGCAAAGAGGTCTTTTAGTCGCAAAAGACCTTTTTGCTTTTCTGCGCTCCTGATACAAATTTTAAAATTTTTGGAAAAATTATTATTAAAATTTGAAATTTGGTACTAGGATAACAGAAACGCAAAGAGGTCTTTTAGTCGCAAAAGACCTTTTTGCTTTTCTGCGCTCCTGATACAAATTTTAAAATTTTTGGAAAAATTATTATTAAAATTTGAAATTTGGTACTAGGATAACAGAAACGCAAAGAGGTTTTTTAGTCGCAAAAGACCTTTTTGCTTTTCTGCGCTCCTGATACAAATTTTAAAATTTTTGGAAAAATTATTATTAAAATTTAAAATTTGGTATTAGGATAACAGAAACGCAAAGAGGTCTTTTAGTCGCAAAAGATCTTTTTGCTTTTCTGCGCTCCTGATACAAATTTTAAAATTTTTGAAAAAATTATTATTAAAATTTAAAATTTGGTATTAGGATAACAGAAACGCAAAGAGGTCTTTTAGTCGCAAAAGACCTTTTTGCTTTTCTGCGCTCCTGATACAAATTTTAAAATTTTTGGAAAAATTATTATTAAATATTAAAATTTGGTATTAGGATAACAGAAACGCAAAGAGGTCTTTTAGTCGCAAAAGACCTTTTTGCTTTTCTGCGCTCCTGATACAAATTTTAAAATTTTTGGAAAAATTATTATTAAAATTTAAAATTTGGTATTAGGATAACAGAAACGCAAAGAGGTCTTTTAGTCGCAAAAGACCTTTTTGCTTTTCTGCGCTCCTGATACAAATTTTAAAATTTTTGGAAAAATTATTATTAAAATTTGAAATTTGGTACTAGGATAACAGAAACGCAAAGAGGTCTTTTAGTCGCAAAAGACCTTTTTGCTTTTCTGCGCTCCTGATACAAATTTTAAAATTTTTGGAAAAATTATTATTAAAATTTAAAATTTGGTATTAGGATAACAGAAACGCAAAGAGGTCTTTTAGTCGCAAAAGACCTTTTTGCTTTTCTGCGCTCCTGATACAAATTTTAAAATTTTTGGAAAAATTATTATTAAAATTTGAAATTTGGTACTAGGATAACAGAAACGCAAAGAGGTCTTTTAGTCGCAAAAGACCTTTTTGCTTTTCTGCGCTCCTGATACAAATTTTAAAATTTTTGGAAAAATTATTATTAAAATTTAAAATTTGGTATTAGGATAACAGAAACGCAAAGAGGTCTTTTAGTCGCAAAAGACCTTTTTGCTTTTCTGCGCTCCTGATACAAATTTTAAAATTTTTGGAAAAATTATTATTAAAATTTAAAATTTGGTATTAGGATAACAGAAACGCAAAGAGGTCTTTTAGTCGCAAAAGACCTTTTTGCTTTTCTGCGCTCCTGATACAAATTTTAAAATTTTTGGAAAAATTATTATTAAAATTTGAAATTTGGTACTAGGATAACAGAAACGCAAAGAGGTCTTTTAGTCGCGAAAGACCTTTTTGCTTTTCTGCGCTCCTGATACAAATTTTAAAATTTTTGGAAAAATTATTATTAAAATTTGAAATTTGGTACTAGGATAACAGAAACGCAAAGAGGTCTTTTAGTCGCAAAAGACCTTTTTGCTTTTCTGCGCTCCTGATACAAATTTTAAAATTTTTGGAAAAATTATTATTAAAATTTAAAATTTGGTATTAGGATAACAGAAACGCAAAGAGGTCTTTTAGTCGCAAAAGACCTTTTTGCTTTTCTGCGCTCCTGATACAAATTTTAAAATTTTTGGAAAAATTATTATTAAAATTTAAAATTTGGTATTAGGATAACAGAAACGCAAAGAGGTCTTTTAGTCGCAAAAGATCTTTTTGCTTTTCTGCGCTCCTGATACAAATTTTAAAATTTTTGGAAAAATTATTATTAAAATTTAAAATTTGGTATTAGGATAACAGAAACGCAAAGAGGTCTTTTAGTCGCAAAAGACCTTTTTGCTTTTCTGCGCTCCTGATACAAATTTTAAAATTTTTGGAAAAATTATTATTAAAATTTGAAATTTGGTACTAGGATAACATAAACGCAAAGAGGTCTTTTAGTCGCAAAAGACCTTTTTGCTTTTCTGCGCTCCTGATACAAATTTTAAAATTTTTGGAAAAATTATTATTAAAATTTAAAATTTGGTATTAGGATAACAGAAACGCAAAGAGGTCTTTTAGTCGCAAAAGACCTTTTTGCTTTTCTGCGCTCCTGATACAAATTTTAAAATTTTTGGAAAAATTATTATTAAAATTTAAAATTTGGTATTAGGATAACAGAAACGCAAAGAGGTCTTTTAGTCGCAAAAGACCTTTTTGCTTTTCTGCGCTCCTGATACAAATTTTAAAATTTTTGGAAAAATTATTATTAAAATTTAAAATTTGGTATTAGGATAACAGAAACGCAAAGAGGTCTTTTAGTCGCAAAAGATCTTTTTGCTTTTCTGCGCTCCTGATACAAATTTTAAAATTTTTGGAAAAATTATTATTAAAATTTAAAATTTGGTGTTAGGATAACAGAAACGCAAAGAGGTCTTTTAGTCGCAAAAGACCTTTTTGCTTTTCTGCGCTCCTGATACAAATTTTAAAATTTTTGGAAAAATTATTATTAAAATTTGAAATTTGGTACTTGGATAACAGAAACGCAAAGAGGTCTTTTAGTCGCAAAAGACCTTTTTGCTTTTCTGCGCTCCTAATACAAATTTTAAAATTTTTGGAAAAATTATTATTAAATATTAAAATTTGGTATTAGGATAACAGAAACGCAAAGAGGTCTTTTAGTCGCAAAAGACCTTTTTGCTTTTCTGCGCTCCTGATACAAATTTTAAAATTTTTGGAAAAATTATTATTAAAATTTGAAATTTGGTATTAGGATAACAGAAACGCAAAGAGGTCTTTTAGTCGCAAAAGACCTTTTTGCTTTTTTGCGCTCCTGATACAAATTTTAAAATTTTTGGAAAAATTATTATTAAAATTTGAAATTTGGTACTTGGATAACAGAAACGCAAAGAGGTCTTTTAGTCGCAAAAGACCTTTTTGCTTTTCTGCGCTCCTAATACAAATTTTAAAATTTTTGGAAAAATTATTATTAAAATTTGAAATTTGGTATTAGGATAACAGAAACGCAAAGAGGTCTTTTAGTCGCAAAAGACCTTTTTGCTTTTCTGCGCTCCTGATACAAATTTTAAAATTTTTGCAAAAATTATTATTAAAATTTGAAATTTGGTACTTGGATAACAGAAACGCAAAGAGGTCTTTTAGTCGCAAAAGACCTTTTTGCTTTTCTGCGCTCCTAATACAAATTTTAAAATTTTTGGAAAAATTATTATTAAATATTAAAATTTGGTATTAGGATAACAGAAACGCAAAGAGGTCTTTTAGTCGCAAAAGACCTTTTTGCTTTTCTGCGCTCCTGATACAAATTTTAAAATTTTTGGAAAAATTATTATTAAAATTTGAAATTTGGTACTAGGATAACAGAAACGCAAAGAGGTCTTTTAGTCGCAAAAGACCTTTTTGCTTTTTGGCGCTCCTGATACAAATTTTAAAATTTTTGGAAAAATTATTATCAAAATTTGAAATTTGGTACTTGGATAACAGAAACGCAAAGAGGTCTTTTAGTCGCAAAAGACCTTTTTGCTTTTCTGCGCTCCTAATCCAAATTTTAAAATTTTTGGAAAAATTATTATTAAAATTTGAAATTTGGTATTAGGATAACAGAAACGCAAAGAGGTCTTTTAGTCGCAAAAGACCTTTTTGCTTTTCTGCGCTCCTGATACAAATTTTAAAATTTTTGGAAAAATTATTATTAAAATTTGAAATTTGGTACTTGGATAACAGAAACGCAAAGAGGTCTTTTAGTCGCAAAAGACCTTTTTGCTTTTCTGCGCTCCTAATACAAATTTTAAAATTTTTGGAAAAATTATTATTAAATATTAAAATTTGGTATTAGGATAACAGAAACGCAAAGAGGTCTTTTAGTCGCAAAAGACCTTTTTGCTTTTCTGCGCTCCTGATACAAATTTTAAAATTTTTGGAAAAATTATTATTAAAATTTGAAATTTGGTACTTGGATAACAGAAACGCAAAGAGGTCTTTTCGTCGCAAAAGACCTTTTTGCTTTTCTGCGCTCCTAATACAAATTTTAAAATTTTTGGAAAAATTATTATTAAATATTAAAATTTGGTATTAGGATAACAGAAACGCAAAGAGGTCTTTTAGTCGCAAAAGACCTTTTTGCTTTTCTGCGCTCCTGATACAAATTTTAAAATTTTTGGAAAAATTATTATTAAAATTTGAAATTTGGTACTAGGATAACAGAAACGCAAAGAGGTCTTTTAGTCGCAAAAGACCTTTTTGCTTTTTTGCGCTCCTGATACAAATTTTAAAATTTTTGGAAAAATTATTATTAAAATTTGAAATTTGGTACTTGGATAACAGAAACGCAAAGAGGTCTTTTAGTCGCAAAAGACCTTTTTGCTTTTCTGCGCTCCTAATACAAATTTTAAAATTTTTGGAAAAATTATTATTAAAATTTGAAATTTGGTATTAGGATAACAGAAACGCAAAGAGGTCTTTTAGTCGCAAAAGACCTTTTTGCTTTTCTGCGCTCCTGATACAAATTTTAAAATTTTTGGAAAAATTATTATTAAAATTTGAAATTTGGTACTAGGATAACAGAAACGCAAAGAGGTCTTTTAGTCGCAAAAGACCTTTTTGCTTTTCTGCGCTCCTGATACAAATTTTAAAATTTTTGGAAAAATTATTATTAAAATTTGAAATTTGGTACTAGGATAACAGAAACGCAAAGAGGTCTTTTAGTCGCAAAAGACCTTTTTGCTTTTCTGCGCTCCTGATACAAATTTTAAAATTTTTGGAAAAATTATTATTAAAATTTGAAATTTGGTACTAGGATAACAGAAACGCAAAGAGGTTTTTTAGTCGCAAAAGACCTTTTTGCTTTTCTGCGCTCCTGATACAAATTTTAAAATTTTTGGAAAAATTATTATTAAAATTTAAAATTTGGTATTAGGATAACAGAAACGCAAAGAGGTCTTTTAGTCGCAAAAGACCTTTTTGCTTTTCTGCGCTCCTGATACAAATTTTAAAATTTTTGGAAAAATTATTATTAAATATTAAAATTTGGTATTAGGATAACAGAAACGCAAAGAGGTCTTTTAGTCGCAAAAGACCTTTTTGCTTTTCTGCGCTCCTGATACAAATTTTAAAATTTTTGGAAAAATTATTATTAAAATTTAAAATTTGGTATTAGGATAACAGAAACGCAAAGAGGTCTTTTAGTCGCAAAAGACCTTTTTGCTTTTCTGCGCTCCTGATACAAATTTTAAAATTTTTGGAAAAATTATTATTAAAATTTGAAATTTGGTACTAGGATAACAGAAACGCAAAGAGGTCTTTTAGTCGCAAAAGACCTTTTTGCTTTTCTGCGCTCCTGATACAAATTTTAAAATTTTTGGAAAAATTATTATTAAAATTTAAAATTTGGTATTAGGATAACAGAAACGCAAAGAGGTCTTTTAGTCGCAAAAGACCTTTTTGCTTTTCTGCGCTCCTGATACAAATTTTAAAATTTTTGGAAAAATTATTATTAAAATTTAAAATTTGGTATTAGGATAACAGAAACGCAAAGAGGTCTTTTAGTCGCAAAAGACCTTTTTGCTTTTCTGCGCTCCTGATACAAATTTTAAAATTTTTGGAAAAATTATTATTAAAATTTAAAATTTGGTATTAGGATAACAGAAACGCAAAGAGGTCTTTTAGTCGCAAAAGACCTTTTTGCTTTTCTGCGCTCCTGATACAAATTTTAAAATTTTTGGAAAAATTATTATTAAAATTTGAAATTTGGTACTAGGATAACATAAACGCAAAGAGGTCTTTTAGTCGCAAAAGACCTTTTTGCTTTTCTGCGCTCCTGATACAAATTTTAAAATTTTTGGAAAAATTATTATTAAAATTTAAAATTTGGTATTAGGATAACAGAAACGCAAAGAGGTCTTTTAGTCGCAAAAGACCTTTTTGCTTTTCTGCGCTCCTGATACAAATTTTAAAATTTTTGGAAAAATTATTATTAAAATTTGAAATTTGGTACTTGGATAACAGAAACGCAAAGAGGTCTTTTAGTCGCAAAAGACCTTTTTGCTTTTCTGCGCTCCTGATACAAATTTTAAAATTTTTGGAAAAATTATTATTAAAATTTGAAATTTGGTACTAGGATAACAGAAACGCAAAGAGGTCTTTTAGTCGCAAAAGACCTTTTTGCTTTTCTGCGCTCCTGATACAAATTTTAAAATTTTTGGAAAAATTATTATTAAAATTTGAAATTTGGTACTAGGATAACAGAAACGCAAAGAGGTTTTTTAGTCGCAAAAGACCTTTTTGCTTTTCTGCGCTCCTGATACAAATTTTAAAATTTTTGGAAAAATTATTATTAAAATTTAAAATTTGGTATTAGGATAACAGAAACGCAAAGAGGTCTTTTAGTCGCAAAAGATCTTTATGCTTTTCTGCGCTCCTGATACAAATTTTAAAATTTTTGAAAAAATTATTATTAAAATTTAAAATTTGGTATTAGGATAACAGAAACGCAAAGAGGTCTTTTAGTCGCAAAAGACCTTTTTGCTTTTCTGCGCTCCTGATACAAATTTTAAAATTTTTGGAAAAATTATTATTAAATATTAAAATTTGGTATTAGGATAACAGAAACGCAAAGAGGTCTTTTAGTCGCAAAAGACCTTTTTGCTTTTCTGCGCTCCTGATACAAATTTTAAAATTTTTGGAAAAATTATTATTAAAATTTAAAATTTGGTATTAGGATAACAGAAACGCAAAGAGGTCTTTTAGTCGCAAAAGACCTTTTTGCTTTTCTGCGCTCCTGATACAAATTTTAAAATTTTTGGAAAAATTATTATTAAAATTTGAAATTTGGTACTAGGATAACAGAAACGCAAAGAGGTCTTTTAGTCGCAAAAGACCTTTTTGCTTTTCTGCGCTCCTGATACAAATTTTAAAATTTTTGGAAAAATTATTATTAAAATTTAAAATTTGGTATTAGGATAACAGAAACGCAAAGAGGTCTTTTAGTCGCAAAAGACCTTTTTGCTTTTCTGCGCTCCTGATACAAATTTTAAAATTTTTGGAAAAATTATTATTAAAATTTGAAATTTGGTACTAGGATAACAGAAACGCAAAGAGGTCTTTTAGTCGCAAAAGACCTTTTTGCTTTTCTGCGCTCCTGATACAAATTTTAAAATTTTTGGAAAAATTATTATTAAAATTTAAAATTTGGTATTAGGATAACAGAAACGCAAAGAGGTCTTTTAGTCGCAAAAGACCTTTTTGCTTTTCTGCGCTCCTGATACAAATTTTAAAATTTTTGGAAAAATTATTATTAAAATTTAAAATTTGGTATTAGGATAACAGAAACGCAAAGAGGTCTTTTAGTCGCAAAAGACCTTTTTGCTTTTCTGCGCTCCTGATACAAATTTTAAAATTTTTGGAAAAATTATTATTAAAATTTGAAATTTGGTACTAGGATAACAGAAACGCAAAGAGGTCTTTTAGTCGCGAAAGACCTTTTTGCTTTTCTGCGCTCCTGATACAAATTTTAAAATTTTTGGAAAAATTATTATTAAAATTTGAAATTTGGTACTAGGATAACAGAAACGCAAAGAGGTCTTTTAGTCGCAAAAGACCTTTTTGCTTTTCTGCGCTCCTGATACAAATTTTAAAATTTTTGGAAAAATTATTATTAAAATTTAAAATTTGGTATTAGGATAACAGAAACGCAAAGAGGTCTTTTAGTCGCAAAAGACCTTTTTGCTTTTCTGCGCTCCTGATACAAATTTTAAAATTTTTGGAAAAATTATTATTAAAATTTAAAATTTGGTATTAGGATAACAGAAACGCAAAGAGGTCTTTTAGTCGCAAAAGATCTTTTTGCTTTTCTGCGCTCCTGATACAAATTTTAAAATTTTTGGAAAAATTATTATTAAAATTTGAAATTTGGTACTAGGATAACAGAAACGCAAAGAGGTCTTTTAGTCGCAAAAGACCTTTTTGCTTTTCTGCGCTCCTGATACAAATTTTAAAATTTTTGGAAAAATTATTATTAAAATTTGAAATTTGGTACTAGGATAACAGAAACGCAAAGAGGTCTTTTAGTCGCGAAAGACCTTTTTGCTTTTCTGCGCTCCTGATACAAATTTTAAAATTTTTGGAAAAATTATTATTAAAATTTGAAATTTGGTACTAGGATAACAGAAACGCAAAGAGGTCTTTTAGTCGCAAAAGACCTTTTTGCTTTTCTGCGCTCCTGATACAAATTTTAAAATTTTTGGAAAAATTATTATTAAAATTTAAAATTTGGTATTAGGATAACAGAAACGCAAAGAGGTCTTTTAGTCGCAAAAGACCTTTTTGCTTTTCTGCGCTCCTGATACAAATTTTAAAATTTTTGGAAAAATTATTATTAAAATTTAAAATTTGGTATTAGGATAACAGAAACGCAAAGAGGTCTTTTAGTCGCGAAAGACCTTTTTGCTTTTCTGCGCTCCTGATACAAATTTTAAAATTTTTGGAAAAATTATTATTAAAATTTGAAATTTGGTACTAGGATAACAGAAACGCAAAGAGGTCTTTTAGTCGCAAAAGACCTTTTTGCTTTTCTGCGCTCCTGATACAAATTTTAAAATTTTTGGAAAAATTATTATTAAAATTTAAAATTTGGTATTAGGATAACAGAAACGCAAAGAGGTCTTTTAGTCGCAAAAGACCTTTTTGCTTTTCTGCGCTCCTGATACAAATTTTAAAATTTTTGGAAAAATTATTATTAAAATTTGAAATTTGGTACTAGGATAACATAAACGCAAAGAGGTCTTTTAGTCGCAAAAGACCTTTTTGCTTTTCTGCGCTCCTGATACAAATTTTAAAATTTTTGGAAAAATTATTATTAAAATTTAAAATTTGGTATTAGGATAACAGAAACGCAAAGAGGTCTTTTAGTCGCAAAAGACCTTTTTGCTTTTCTGCGCTCCTGATACAAATTTTAAAATTTTTGGAAAAATTATTATTAAAATTTAAAATTTGGTATTAGGATAACAGAAACGCAAAGAGGTCTTTTAGTCGCAAAAGACCTTTTTGCTTTTCTGCGCTCCTGATACAAATTTTAAAATTTTTGGAAAAATTATTATTAAAATTTAAAATTTGGTATTAGGATAACAGAAACGCAAAGAGGTCTTTTAGTCGCAAAAGATCTTTTTGCTTTTCTGCGCTCCTGATACAAATTTTAAAATTTTTGGAAAAATTATTATTAAAATTTAAAATTTGGTGTTAGGATAACAGAAACGCAAAGAGGTCTTTTAGTCGCAAAAGACCTTTTTGCTTTTCTGCGCTCCTGATACAAATTTTAAAATTTTTGGAAAAATTATTATTAAAATTTGAAATTTGGTACTTGGATAACAGAAACGCAAAGAGGTCTTTTAGTCGCAAAAGACCTTTTTGCTTTTCTGCGCTTCTAATACAAATTTTAAAATTTTTGGAAAAATTATTATTAAATATTAAAATTTGGTATTAGGATAACAGAAACGCAAAGAGGTCTTTTAGTCGCAAAAGACCTTTTTGCTTTTCTGCGCTCCTGATACAAATTTTAAAATTTTTGGAAAAATTATTATTAAAATTTGAAATTTGGTATTAGGATAACAGAAACGCAAAGAGGTCTTTTAGTCGCAAAAGACCTTTTTGCTTTTTTGCGCTCCTGATACAAATTTTAAAATTTTTGGAAAAATTATTATTAAAATTTGAAATTTGGTACTTGGATAACAGAAACGCAAAGAGGTCTTTTAGTCGCAAAAGACCTTTTTGCTTTTCTGCGCTCCTAATACAAATTTTAAAATTTTTGGAAAAATTATTATTAAAATTTGAAATTTGGTATTAGGATAACAGAAACGCAAAGAGGTCTTTTAGTCGCAAAAGACCTTTTTGCTTTTCTGCGCTCCTGATACAAATTTTAAAATTTTTGGAAAAATTATTATTAAAATTTGAAATTTGGTACTTGGATAACAGAAACGCAAAGAGGTCTTTTAGTCGCAAAAGACCTTTTTGCTTTTCTGCGCTCCTAATACAAATTTTAAAATTTTTGGAAAAATTATTATTAAATATTAAAATTTGGTATTAGGATAACAGAAACGCAAAGAGGTCTTTTAGTCGCAAAAGACCTTTTTGCTTTTCTGCGCTCCTGATACAAATTTTAAAATTTTTGGAAAAATTATTATTAAAATTTGAAATTTGGTACTAGGATAACAGAAACGCAAAGAGGTCTTTTAGTCGCAAAAGACCTTTTTGCTTTTTGGCGCTCCTGATACAAATTTTAAAATTTTTGGAAAAATTATTATTAAAATTTGAAATTTGGTACTTGGATAACAGAAACGCAAAGAGGTCTTTTAGTCGCAAAAGACCTTTTTGCTTTTCTGCGCTCCTAATACAAATTTTAAAATTTTTGGAAAAATTATTATTAAAATTTGAAATTTGGTATTAGGATAACAGAAACGCAAAGAGGTCTTTTAGTCGCAAAAGACCTTTTTGCTTTTCTGCGCTCCTGATACAAATTTTAAAATTTTTGGAAAAATTATTATTAAAATTTGAAATTTGGTACTTGGATAACAGAAACGCAAAGAGGTCTTTTCGTCGCAAAAGACCTTTTTGCTTTTCTGCGCTCCTAATACAAATTTTAAAATTTTTGGAAAAATTATTATTAAATATTAAAATTTGGTATTAGGATAACAGAAACGCAAAGAGGTCTTTTAGTCGCAAAAGACCTTTTTGCTTTTCTGCGCTCCTGATACAAATTTTAAAATTTTTGGAAAAATTATTATTAAAATTTGAAATTTGGTACTAGGATAACAGAAACGCAAAGAGGTCTTTTAGTCGCAAAAGACCTTTTTGCTTTTTTGCGCTCCTGATACAAATTTTAAAATTTTTGGAAAAATTATTATTAAAATTTGAAATTTGGTACTTGGATAACAGAAACGCAAAGAGGTCTTTTAGTCGCAAAAGACCTTTTTGCTTTTCTGCGCTCCTAATACAAATTTTAAAATTTTTGGAAAAATTATTATTAAAATTTGAAATTTGGTATTAGGATAACAGAAACGCAAAGAGGTCTTTTAGTCGCAAAAGACCTTTTTGCTTTTCTGCGCTCCTGATACAAATTTTAAAATTTTTGGAAAAATTATTATTAAAATTTGAAATTTGGTACTTGGATAACAGAAACGCAAAGAGGTCTTTTAGTCGCAAAAGACCTTTTTGCTTTTCTGCGCTCCTAATACAAATTTTAAAATTTTTGGAAAAATTATTATTAAATATTAAAATTTGGTATTAGGATAACAGAAACGCAAAGAGGTCTTTTAGTCGCAAAAGACCTTTTTGCTTTTCTGCGCTCCTGATACAAATTTTAAAATTTTTGGAAAAATTATTATTAAAATTTGAAATTTGGTACTTGGATAACAGAAACGCAAAGAGGTCTTTTAGTCGCAAAAGACCTTTTTGCTTTTCTGCGCTCCTGATACAAATTTTAAAATTTTTGGAAAAATTATTATTAAAATTTAAAATTTGGTATTAGGATAACAGAAACGCAAAGAGGTCTTTTAGTCGCAAAAGATCTTTTTGCTTTTCTGCGCTCCTGATACAAATTTTAAAATTTTTGGAAAAATTATTATTAAATATTAAAATTTGGTATTAGGATAACAGAAACGCAAGGAGGTCTTTTAGTCGCAAAAGACCTTTTTGCTTTTTTGCGCTCCTGATACAAATTTTAAAATTTTTGGAAAAATTATTATTAAAATTTGAAATTTGGTACTTGGATAACAGAAACGCAAAGAGGTCTTTTAGTCGCAAAAGACCTTTTTGCTTTTCTGCGCTCCTAATACAAATTTTAAAATTTTTGGAAAAATTATTATTAAAATTTGAAATTTGGTATTAGGATAACAGAAACGCAAAGAGGTCTTTTAGTCGCAAAAGACCTTTTTGCTTTTCTGCGCTCCTGATACAAATTTTAAAATTTTTGGAAAAATTATTATTAAAATTTGAAATTTGGTACTTGGATAACAGAAACGCAAAGAGGTCTTTTAGTCGCAAAAGACCTTTTTGCTTTTCTGCGCTCCTAATACAAATTTTAAAATTTTTGGAAAAATTATTATTAAATATTAAAATTTGGTATTAGGATAACAGAAACGCAAAGAGGTCTTTTAGTCGCAAAAGACCTTTTTGCTTTTCTGCGCTCCTAATACAAATTTTAAAATTTTTGGAAAAATTATTATTAAATATTAAAATTTGGTATTAGGATAACAGAAACGCAAAGAGGTCTTTTAGTCGCAAAAGACCTTTTTGCTTTTCTGCGCTCCTGATACAAATTTTAAAATTTTTGGAAAAATTATTATTAAAATTTGAAATTTGGTACTTGGATAACAGAAACGCAAAGAGGTCTTTTAGTCGCAAAAGACCTTTTTGCTTTTCTGCGCTCCTAATACAAATTTTAAAATTTTTGGAAAAATTATTATTAAATATTAAAATTTGGTATTAGGATAACAGAAACGCAAAGAGGTCTTTTAGTCGCAAAAGACCTTTTTGCTTTTCTGCGCTCCTGATACAAATTTTAAAATTTTTGGAAAAATTATTATTAAAATTTGAAATTTGGTATTAGGATAACAGAAACGCAAAGAGGTCTTTTAGTCGCAAAAGACCTTTTTGCTTTTTTGCGCTCCTGATACAAATTTTAAAATTTTTGGAAAAATTATTATTAAAATTTGAAATTTGGTACTTGGATAACAGAAACGCAAAGAGGTCTTTTAGTCGCAAAAGACCTTTTTGCTTTTCTGCGCTCCTAATACAAATTTTAAAATTTTTGGAAAAATTATTATTAAAATTTGAAATTTGGTATTAGGATAACAGAAACGCAAAGAGGTCTTTTAGTCGCAAAAGACCTTTTTGCTTTTCTGCGCTCCTGATACAAATTTTAAAATTTTTGGAAAAATTATTATTAAAATTTGAAATTTGGTACTTGGATAACAGAAACGCAAAGAGGTCTTTTAGTCGCAAAAGACCTTTTTGCTTTTCTGCGCTCCTAATACAAATTTTAAAATTTTTGGAAAAATTATTATTAAATATTAAAATTTGGTATTAGGATAACAGAAACGCAAAGAGGTCTTTTAGTCGCAAAAGACCTTTTTGCTTTTCTGCGCTCCTGATACAAATTTTAAAATTTTTGGAAAAATTATTATTAAAATTTGAAATTTGGTACTAGGATAACAGAAACGCAAAGAGGTCTTTTAGTCGCAAAAGACCTTTTTGCTTTTCTGCGCTCCTAATACAAATTTTAAAATTTTTGGAAAAATTATTATTAAATATTAAAATTTGGTATTAGGATAACAGAAACGCAAAGAGGTCTTTTAGTCGCAAAAGACCTTTTTGCTTTTCTGCGCTCCTGATACAAATTTTAAAATTTTTGGAAAAATTATTATTAAAATTTGAAATTTGGTATTAGGATAACAGAAACGCAAAAAGGTCTTTTAGTCGCAAAAGACCTTTTTGCTTTTCTGCGCTCCTGATACAAATTTTAAAATTTTTGGAAAAATTATTATTAAAATTTGAAATTTGGTATTAGGATAACAGAAACGCAAAGAGGTCTTTTAGTCGCAAAAGACCTTTTTGCTTTTCTGCGCTCCTGATACAAATTTTAAAATTTTTGGAAAAATTATTATTAAAATTTGAAATTTGGTACTTGGATAACAGAAACGCAAAGAGGTCTTTTAGTCGCAAAAGACCTTTATGCTTTTCTGCGCTCCTAATACAAATTTTAAAATTTTTGGAAAAATTATTATTAAATATTAAAATTTGGTATTAGGATAACAGAAACGCAAAGAGGTCTTTTAGTCGCAAAAGACCTTTTTGTTTTTCTGCGCTCCTGATACAAATTTTAAAATTTTTGGAAAAATTATTATTAAAATTTGAAATTTGGTATTAGGATAACAGAAGCGCAAAGAGGTCTTTTAGTCGCAAAAGACCTTTTTGCTTTTCTGCGCTCCTGATACAAATTTTAAAATTTTTGGAAAAATTATTATTAAAATTTAAAATTTGGTATTAGGATAACAGAAACGCAAAGAGGTCTTTTAGTCGCAAAAGATCTTTTTGCTTTTCTGCGCTCCTGATACAAATTTTAAAATTTTTGGAAAAATTATTATTAAAATTTAAAATTTGGTATTAGGATAACAGAAACGCAAAGAGGTCTTTTAGTCGCAAAAGATCTTTTTGCTTTTCTGCGCTCCTGATACAAATTTTAAAATTTTTGGAAAAATTATTATTAAAATTTAAAATTTGGTGTTAGGATAACAGAAACGCAAAGAGGTCTTTTAGTCGCAAAAGACCTTTTTGCTTTTCTGCGCTCCTGATACAAATTTTAAAATTTTTGGAAAAATTATTATTAAAATTTGAAATTTGGTACTTGGATAACAGAAACGCAAAGAGGTCTTTTAGTCGCAAAAGACCTTTCTGCTTTTCTGCGCTCCTAATACAAATTTTAAAATTTTTGGAAAAATTATTATTAAATATTAAAATTTGGTATTAGGATAACAGAAACGCAAAGAGGTCTTTTAGTCGCAAAAGACCTTTTTGCTTTTCTGCGCTCCTGATACAAATTTTAAAATTTTTGGAAAAATTATTATTAAAATTTGAAATTTGGTATTAGGATAACAGAAACGCAAAGAGGTCTTTTAGTCGCAAAAGACCTTTTTGCTTTTTTGCGCTCCTGATACAAATTTTAAAATTTTTGGAAAAATTATTATTAAAATTTGAAATTTGGTACTTGGATAACAGAAACGCAAAGAGGTCTTTTAGTCGCAAAAGACCTTTTTGCTTTTCTGCGCTCCTAATACAAATTTTAAAATTTTTGGAAAAATTATTATTAAAATTTGAAATTTGGTACTTGGATAACAGAAACGCAAAGAGGTCTTTTAGTCGCAAAAGACCTTTTTGCTTTTCTGCGCTCCTGATACAAATTTTAAAATTTTTGGAAAAATTATTATTAAAATTTGAAATTTGGTACTTGGATAACAGAAACGCAAAGAGGTCTTTTAGTCGCAAAAGACCTTTTTGCTTTTCTGCGCTCCTAATACAAATTTTAAAATTTTTGGAAAAATTATTATTAAATATTAAAATTTGGTATTAGGATAACAGAAACGCAAAGAGGTCTTTTAGTCGCAAAAGACCTTTTTGCTTTTCTGCGCTCCTGATACAAATTTTAAAATTTTTGGAAAAATTATTATTAAAATTTGAAATTTGGTACTAGGATAACAGAAACGCAAAGAGGTCTTTTAGTCGCAAAAGACCTTTTTGCTTTTTTGCGCTCCTGATACAAATTTTAAAATTTTTGGAAAAATTATTATTAAAATTTGAAATTTGGTACTTGGATAACAGAAACGCAAAGAGGTCTTTTAGTCGCAAAAGACCTTTTTGCTTTTCTGCGCTCCTAATACAAATTTTAAAATTTTTGGAAAAATTATTATTAAAATTTGAAATTTGGTATTAGGATAACAGAAACGCAAAGAGGTCTTTTAGTCGCAAAAGACCTTTTTGCTTTTCTGCGCTCCTGATACAAATTTTAAAATTTTTGGAAAAATTATTATTAAAATTTGAAATTTGGTACTTGGATAACAGAAACGCAAAGAGGTCTTTTAGTCGCAAAAGACCTTTTTGCTTTTCTGCGCTCCTAATACAAATTTTAAAATTTTTGGAAAAATTATTATTAAATATTAAAATTTGGTATTAGGATAACAGAAACGCAAAGAGGTCTTTTAGTCGCAAAAGACCTTTTTGCTTTTCTGCGCTCCTGATACAAATTTTAAAATTTTTGGAAAAATTATTATTAAAATTTGAAATTTGGTACTAGGATAACAGAAACGCAAAGAGGTCTTTTAGTCGCAAAAGACCTTTTTGCTTTTCTGCGCTCCTGATACAAATTTTAAAATTTTTGGAAAAATTATTAATTAATATTAAAATTTGGTATTAGGATAACAGAAACGCAAAGAGGTCTTTTAGTCGCAAAAGACCTTTTTGCTTTTCTGCGCTCCTGATACAAATTTTAAAATTTTTGGAAAAATTATTATTAAAATTTGAAATTTGGTATTAGGATAACAGAAACGCAAAGAGGTCTTTTAGTCGCAAAAGACCTTTTTGCTTTTCTGCGCTCCTGATACAAATTTTAAAATTTTTGGAAAAATTATTATTAAAATTTGAAATTTGGTACTAGGATAACAGAAACGCAAAGAGGTCTTTTAGTCGCAAAAGACCTTTTTGCTTTTTTGCGCTCCTGATACAAATTTTAAAATTTTTGGAAAAATTATTATTAAAATTTGAAATTTGGTACTTGGATAACAGAAACGCAAAGAGGTCTTTTAGTCGCAAAAGACCTTTTTGCTTTTCTGCGCTCCTAATACAAATTTTAAAATTTTTGGAAAAATTATTATTAAAATTTGAAATTTGGTATTAGGATAACAGAAACGCAAAGAGGTCTTTTAGTCGCAAAAGACCTTTTTGCTTTTCTGCGCTCCTGATACAAATTTTAAAATTTTTGGAAAAATTATTATTAAAATTTGAAATTTGGTACTTGGATAACAGAAACGCAAAGAGGTCTTTTAGTCGCAAAAGACCTTTTTGCTTTTCTGCGCTCCTAATACAAATTTTAAAATTTTTGGAAAAATTATTATTAAATATTAAAATTTGGTATTAGGATAACAGAAACGCAAAGAGGTCTTTTAGTCGCAAAAGACCTTTTTGCTTTTCTGCGCTCCTGATACAAATTTTAAAATTTTTGGAAAAATTATTATTAAAATTTGAAATTTGGTACTTGGATAACAGAAACGCAAAGAGGTCTTTTAGTCGCAAAAGACCTTTTTGCTTTTCTGCGCTCCTGATACAAATTTTAAAATTTTTGGAAAAATTATTATTAAAATTTAAAATTTGGTATTAGGATAACAGAAACGCAAAGAGGTCTTTTAGTCGCAAAAGACCTTTTTGCTTTTCTGCGCTCCTGATACAAATTTTAAAATTTTTGGAAAAATTATTATTAAAATTTAAAATTTGGTATTAGGATAACAGAAACGCAAAGAGGTCTTTTAGTCGCAAAAGATCTTTTTGCTTTTCTGCGCTCCTGATACAAATTTTAAAATTTTTGGAAAAATTATTATTAAATATTAAAATTTGGTATTAGGATAACAGAAACGCAAAGAGGTCTTTTAGTCGCAAAAGACCTTTTTGCTTTTTTGCGCTCCTGATACAAATTTTAAAATTTTTGGAAAAATTATTATTAAAATTTGAAATTTGGTACTTGGATAACAGAAACGCAAAGAGGTCTTTTAGTCGCAAAAGACCTTTTTGCTTTTCTGCGCTCCTAATACAAATTTTAAAATTTTTGGAAAAATTATTATTAAAATTTGAAATTTGGTATTAGGATAACAGAAACGCAAAGAGGTCTTTTAGTCGCAAAAGACCTTTTTGCTTTTCTGCGCTCCTGATACAAATTTTAAAATTTTTGGAAAAATTATTATTAAAATTTGAAATTTGGTACTTGGATAACAGAAACGCAAAGAGGTCTTTTAGTCGCAAAAGACCTTTTTGCTTTTCTGCGCTCCTAATACAAATTTTAAAATTTTTGGAAAAATTATTATTAAATATTAAAATTTGGTATTAGGATAACAGAAACGCAAAGAGGTCTTTTAGTCGCAAAAGACCTTTTTGCTTTTCTGCGCTCCTGATACAAATTTTAAAATTTTTGGAAAAATTATTATTAAAATTTGAAATTTGGTATTAGGATAACAGAAACGCAAAGAGGTCTTTTAGTCGCAAAAGACCTTTTTGCTTTTTTGCGCTCCTGATACAAATTTTAAAATTTTTGGAAAAATTATTATTAAAATTTGAAATTTGGTACTTGGATAACAGAAACGCAAAGAGGTCTTTTAGTCGCAAAAGACCTTTTTGCTTTTCTGCGCTCCTAATACAAATTTTAAAATTTTTGGAAAAATTATTATTAAAATTTGAAATTTGGTATTAGGATAACAGAAACGCAAAGAGGTCTTTTAGTCGCAAAAGACCTTTTTGCTTTTCTGCGCTCCTGATACAAATTTTAAAATTTTTGGAAAAATTATTATTAAAATTTGAAATTTGGTACTTGGATAACAGAAACGCAAAGAGGTCTTTTAGTCGCAAAAGACCTTTTTGCTTTTCTGCGCTCCTAATACAAATTTTAAAATTTTTGGAAAAATTATTATTAAATATTAAAATTTGGTATTAGGATAACAGAAACGCAAAGAGGTCTTTTAGTCGCAAAAGACCTTTTTGCTTTTCTGCGCTCCTGATACAAATTTTAAAATTTTTGGAAAAATTATTATTAAAATTTGAAATTTGGTACTAGGATAACAGAAACGCAAAGAGGTCTTTTAGTCGCAAAAGACCTTTTTGCTTTTCTGCGCTCCTAATACAAATTTTAAAATTTTTGGAAAAATTATTATTAAATATTAAAATTTGGTATTAGGATAACAGAAACGCAAAGAGGTCTTTTAGTCGCAAAAGACCTTTTTGCTTTTCTGCGCTCCTGATACAAATTTTAAAATTTTTGGAAAAATTATTATTAAAATTTGAAATTTGGTATTAGGATAACAGAAACGCAAAGAGGTCTTTTAGTCGCAAAAGACCTTTTTGCTTTTCTGCGCTCCTGATACAAATTTTAAAATTTTTGGAAAAATTATTATTAAAATTTGAAATTTGGTATTAGGATAACAGAAACGCAAAGAGGTCTTTTAGTCGCAAAAGACCTTTTTGCTTTTCTGCGCTCCTGATACAAATTTTAAAATTTTTGGAAAAATTATTATTAAAATTTGAAATTTGGTACTTGGATAACAGAAACGCAAAGAGGTCTTTTAGTCGCAAAAGACCTTTTTGCTTTTCTGCGCTCCTAATACAAATTTTAAAATTTTTGGAAAAATTATTATTAAATATTAAAATTTGGTATTAGGATAACAGAAACGCAAAGAGGTCTTTTAGTCGCAAAAGACCTTTTTGTTTTTCTGCGCTCCTGATACAAATTTTAAAATTTTTGGAAAAATTATTATTAAAATTTGAAATTTGGTACTAGGATAACAGAAACGCAAAGAGGTCTTTTAGTCGCAAAAGACCTTTTTGCTTTTCTGCGCTCCTGATACAAATTTTAAAATTTTTGGAAAAATTATTATTAAAATTTAAAATTTGGTATTAGGATAACAGAAGCGCAAAGAGGTCTTTTAGTCGCAAAAGACCTTTTTGCTTTTCTGCGCTCCTGATACAAATTTTAAAATTTTTGGAAAAATTATTATTAAAATTTAAAATTTGGTATTAGGATAACAGAAACGCAAAGAGGTCTTTTAGTCGCAAAAGATCTTTTTGCTTTTCTGCGCTCCTGATACAAATTTTAAAATTTTTGGAAAAATTATTATTAAAATTTAAAATTTGGTGTTAGGATAACAGAAACGCAAAGAGGTCTTTTAGTCGCAAAAGACCTTTTTGCTTTTCTGCGCTCCTGATACAAATTTTAAAATTTTTGGAAAAATTATTATTAAAATTTGAAATTTGGTACTTGGATAACAGAAACGCAAAGAGGTCTTTTAGTCGCAAAAGACCTTTTTGCTTTTCTGCGCTCCTAATACAAATTTTAAAATTTTTGGAAAAATTATTATTAAATATTAAAATTTGGTATTAGGATAACAGAAACGCAAAGAGGTCTTTTAGTCGCAAAAGACCTTTTTGCTTTTCTGCGCTCCTGATACAAATTTTAAAATTTTTGGAAAAATTATTATTAAAATTTGAAATTTGGTATTAGGATAACAGAAACGCAAAGAGGTCTTTTAGTCGCAAAAGACCTTTTTGCTTTTTTGCGCTCCTGATACAAATTTTAAAATTTTTGGAAAAATTATTATTAAAATTTGAAATTTGGTACTTGGATAACAGAAACGCAAAGAGGTCTTTTAGTCGCAAAAGACCTTTTTGCTTTTCTGCGCTCCTAATACAAATTTTAAAATTTTTGGAAAAATTATTATTAAAATTTGAAATTTGGTACTTGGATAACAGAAACGCAAAGAGGTCTTTTAGTCGCAAAAGACCTTTTTGCTTTTCTGCGCTCCTGATACAAATTTTAAAATTTTTGGAAAAATTATTATTAAAATTTGAAATTTGGTACTTGGATAACAGAAACGCAAAGAGGTCTTTTAGTCGCAAAAGACCTTTTTGCTTTTCTGCGCTCCTAATACAAATTTTAAAATTTTTGGAAAAATTATTATTAAATATTAAAATTTGGTATTAGGATAACAGAAACGCAAAGAGGTCTTTTAGTCGCAAAAGACCTTTTTGCTTTTCTGCGCTCCTGATACAAATTTTAAAATTTTTGGAAAAATTATTATTAAAATTTGAAATTTGGTACTAGGATAACAGAAACGCAAAGAGGTCTTTTAGTCGCAAAAGACCTTTTTGCTTTTTTGCGCTCCTGATACAAATTTTAAAATTTTTGGAAAAATTATTATTAAAATTTGAAATTTGGTACTTGGATAACAGAAACGCAAAGAGGTCTTTTAGTCGCAAAAGACCTTTTTGCTTTTCTGCGCTCCTAATACAAATTTTAAAATTTTTGGAAAAATTATTATTAAAATTTGAAATTTGGTATTAGGATAACAGAAACGCAAAGAGGTCTTTTAGTCGCAAAAGACCTTTTTGCTTTTCTGCGCTCCTGATACAAATTTTAAAATTTTTGGAAAAATTATTATTAAAATTTGAAATTTGGTACTTGGATAACAGAAACGCAAAGAGGTCTTTTAGTCGCAAAAGACCTTTTTGCTTTTCTGCGCTCCTAATACAAATTTTAAAATTTTTGGAAAAATTATTATTAAATATTAAAATTTGGTATTAGGATAACAGAAACGCAAAGAGGTCTTTTAGTCGCAAAAGACCTTTTTGCTTTTCTGCGCTCCTGATACAAATTTTAAAATTTTTGGAAAAATTATTATTAAAATTTGAAATTTGGTACTAGGATAACAGAAACGCAAAGAGGTCTTTTAGTCGCAAAAGACCTTTTTGCTTTTCTGCGCTCCTGATACAAATTTTAAAATTTTTGGAAAAATTATTATTAAATATTAAAATTTGGTATTAGGATAACAGAAACGCAAAGAGGTCTTTTAGTCGCAAAAGACCTTTTTGCTTTTCTGCGCTCCTGATACAAATTTTAAAATTTTTGGAAAAATTATTATTAAAATTTGAAATTTGGTATTAGGATAACAGAAACGCAAAGAGGTCTTTTAGTCGCAAAAGACCTTTTTGCTTTTCTGCGCTCCTGATACAAATTTTAAAATTTTTGGAAAAATTATTATTAAAATTTGAAATTTGGTACTTGGATAACAGAAACGCAAAGAGGTCTTTTAGTCGCAAAAGACCTTTTTGCTTTTCTGCGCTCCTAATACAAATTTTAAAATTTTTGGAAAAATTATTATTAAATATTAAAATTTGGTATTAGGATAACAGAAACGCAAAGAGGTCTTTTAGTCGCAAAAGACCTTTTTGCTTTTCTGCGCTCCTGATACAAATTTTAAAATTTTTGGAAAAATTATTATTAAAATTTGAAATTTGGTACTAGGATAACAGAAACGCAAAGAGGTCTTTTAGTCGCAAAAGACCTTTTTGCTTTTCTGCGCTCCTGATACAAATTTTAAAATTTTTGGAAAAATTATTATTAAATATTAAAATTTGGTATTAGGATAACAGAAACGCAAAGAGGTCTTTTAGTCGCAAAAGACCTTTTTGCTTTTCTGCGCTCCTGATACAAATTTTAAAATTTTTGGAAAAATTATTATTAAAATTTGAAATTTGGTACTAGGATAACAGAAACGCAAAGAGGTCTTTTAGTCGCAAAAGACCTTTTTGCTTTCCTGCGCTCCTGATACAAATTTTAAAATTTTTGAAAAAATTATTATTAAAATTTAAAATTTGGTATTAGGATAACAGAAACGCAAAGAGGTCTTTTAGTCGCAAAAGACCTTTTTGCTTTTCTGCGCTCCTGATACAAATTTTAAAATTTTTGGAAAAATTATTATTAAAATTTGAAATTTGGTACTTGGATAACAGAAACGCAAAGAGGTCTTTTAGTCGCAAAAGACCTTTTTGCTTTTCTGCGCTCCTGATACAAATTTTAAAATTTTTGGAAAAATTATTATTAAATATTAAAATTTGGTATTAGGATAACAGAAACGCAAAGAGGTCTTTTAGTCGCAAAAGACCTTTTTGCTTTTCTGCGCTCCTGATACAAATTTTAAAATTTTTGAAAAAATTATTATTAAAATTTAAAATTTGGTATTAGGATAACAGAAACGCAAAGAGGTCTTTTAGTCGCAAAAGATCTTTTTGCTTTTCTGCGCTCCTGATACAAATTTTAAAATTTTTGAAAAAATTATTATTAAAATTTAAAATTTGGTATTAGGATAACAGAAACGCAAAGAGGTCTTTTAGTCGCAAAAGACCTTTTTGCTTTTCTGCGCTCCTGATACAAATTTTAAAATTTTTGAAAAAATTATTATTAAAATTTAAAATTTGGTATTAGGATAACAGAAACGCAAAGAGGTCTTTTAGTCGCAAAAGACCTTTTCGCTTTTCTGCGCTCCTGATACAAATTTTAAAATTTTTGGAAAAATTATTATTAAAATTTAAAATTTGGTATTAGGATAACAGAAACGCAAAGAGGTCTTTTAGTCGCAAAAGACCTTTTTGCTTTTCTGCGCTCCTGATACAAATTTTAAAATTTTTGAAAAAATTATTATTAAAATTTAAAATTTGGTATTAGGATAACAGAAACGCAAAGAGGTCTTTTAGTCGCAAAAGACCTTTTTGCTTTTCTGCGCTCCTGATACAAATTTTAAAAATTTTCTTCAAAATAAAATATTTTTCAACTTTGTATTAGGATCACAGAAATGTCAAGAGGTCTTTTGTTGCTCCTGATTAAATTTAGAAATAAGGCAACTAACAATACATTTGGGTGTATAACAAGTTGCATAGTTTACAAAACATTCTGTGCTCCTGATACAAATTTATTTTTTTTTAAAAGGAAAGAAAAATTTTAAAATCTTGTATTAGGATAACAGAAACGCAAAGAGGTCTTTTAGTCGCAAAAGACCTTTTTGCTTTTCTGTGCTCCTGATGCAAATTTTAAAATTTTTGGAAAAATTATTATTAAAATTTAAAATTTGGTATTAGGATAACAGAAACGCAAAGAGGTCTTTTAGTCGCAAAAGACCTTTTTGCTTTTCTGCGCTCCTGATACAAATCTTAAAAATTTTCTTCAAAATAAAATATTTTTCAACTTTGTATTAGGATCACAGAAATGTCAAGAGGTCTTTTGTTGCTCCTGATTAAATTTAGAAATAAGGCAACTAACAATACATTTGGGTGTATAACAAGTTGCATAGTTTACAAAACATTCTGTGCTCCTGATACAAATTTATTTTTTTTTAAAAGGAAAGAAAAATTTTAAAATCTTGTATTAGGATAACAGAAACGCAAAGAGGTCTTTTAGTCGCAAAAGACCTTTTTGCTTTTCTGTGCTCCTGATGCAAATTTTAAAATTTTTGGAAAAATTATTATTAAAATTTAAAATTTGGTATTAGGATAACAGAAACGCAAAGAGGTCTTTTAGTCGCAAAAGACCTTTTTGCTTTTCTGCGCTCCTGATACAAATCTTAAAAATTTTCTTCAAAATAAAATATTTTTCAACTTTGTATTAGGATCACAGAAATGTCAAGAGGTCTTTTGTTGCTCCTGATTAAATTTAGAAATAAGGCAACTAACAATACATTTGGGTGTATAACAAGTTGCATAGTTTACAAAACATTCTGTGCTCCTGATACAAATTTATTTTTTTTTAAAAGGAAAGAAAAATTTTAAAATCTTGTATTAGGATAACAGAAACGCAAAGAGGTCTTTTAGTCGCAAAAGACCTTTTTGCTTTTCTGCGCTCCTGATACAAATTTTAAAAATTTTCTTCAAAATAAAATATTTTTCAACTTTGTATTAGGATCACAGAAATGTAAAGAGGTCTTTTGTTGCTCCTGATTGAATTTAGAATATAGGCAACTAACAATACATTTGGGTGTATAACAAGTTGCATAGTTTACAAAACATTCTGTGCTCCTGATACAAATTTATTTTTTTTTAAAAGGAAAGAAAAATTTTAAAATCTTGTATTAGGATAACAGAAACGCAAAGAGGTTTTTTAGTCGCAAAAGACCTTTTTGCTTTTCTGCGCTCCTGATACAAATTTTAAAAATTTTCTTCAAAATAAAATATTTTTCAACTTTGTATTAGGATCACAGAAATGTAAAGAGGTCTTTTGTTGCTCCTGATTAAATTTAGAAATTAGGCAACTAACAATACATTTGGGTGTATAACAAGTTGCATAGTTTACAAAACATTCTGTGCTCCTGATACAAATTTATTTTTTTTTAAAAGGAAAGAAAAATTTTAAAATCTTGTATTAGGATAACAGAAACGCAAAGAGGTCTTTTAGTCGCAAAAGACCTTTTTGCTTTTCTGCGCTCCTGATACAAATTTTAAAATTTTTGGAAAAATTATTATTAAAATTTAAAATTTGGTATTAGGATAACAGAAACGCAAAGAGGTCTTTTAGTCGCAAAAGACCTTTTTGCTTTTCTGCGCTCCTGATACAAATTTTAAAATTTTTGGAAAAATTATTATTAAAATTTAAAATTTGGTATTAGGATAACAGAAACGCAAAGAGGTCTTTTAGTCGCAAAAGACTTTTTTGCTTTTCTGCGCTCCTGATACAAATTTTAAAATTTTTGAAAAAATTATTATTAAAATTTAAAATTTGGTATTAGGATAACAGAAACGCAAAGAGGTCTTTTAGTCGCTAAAGACCTTTTTGCTTTTCTGCGCTCCTGATACAAATTTTAAAATTTTTGGAAAAATTATTATTAAAATTTAAAATTTGGTATTAGGATAACAGAAACGCAAAGAGGTCTTTTAGTCGCAAAAGACCTTTTTGCTTTTCTGCGCTCCTGATACAAATTTTAAAATTTTTGGAAAAATTATTATTAAAATTTAAAATTTGGTATTAGGATAACAGAAACGCAAAGAGGTCTTTTAGTCGCAAAAAACCTTTTTGCTTTTCTGCGCTCCTGATACAAATTTTAAAATTTTTGGAAAAATTATTATTAAAATTTAAAATTTGGTATTAGGATAACAGAAACGCAAAGAGGTCTTTTAGTCGCAAAAGACTTTTTTGCTTTTCTGCGCTCCTGATACAAATTTTAAAATTTTTGGAAAAATTATAATTAAAATTTAAAATTTGGTATTAGGATAACAGAAACGCAAAGAGGTCTTTTAGTCGCTAAAGACCTTTTTGCTTTTCTGCGCTCCTGATACAAATTTTAAAATTTTTGGAAAAATTATTGTTAAAATTTAAAATTTGGTATTAGGATAACAGAAACGCAAAAAGGTCTTTTAGTCGCAAAAGACCTTTTTGCTTTTCTGTGCTCCTGATACAAATTTTAAAATTTTTGGAAAAATTATTATTAAAATTTAAAATTTGGTATTAGGATAACAGAAACGCAAAGAGGTCTTTTAGTCGCAAAAGACCTTTTTGCTTTTCTGCGCTCCTGATACAAATTTTAAAATTTTTGGAAAAATTTTATTAAAATTTAAAATTTGGTATTAGGATAACAGAAACGCAAAGAGGTCTTTTAGTCGCAAAAGACTTTTTTGCTTTTCTGCGCTCCTGATACAAATTTTAAAATTTTTGGAAAAATTATTTTTAAAATTTAAAATTTGGTATTAGGATAACAGAAACGCAAAGAGGTCTTTTAGTCGCAAAAGACCTTTTTGCTTTTCTGCGCTCCTGATACAAATTTTAAAATTTTTGGAAAAATTATTATTAAAATTTAAAATTTGGTATTAGGATAACAGAAACGCAAAGAGGTCTTTTAGTCGCAAAAGACCTTTTTGCTTTTCTGCGCTCCTGATACAAATTTTAAAATTTTTGGAAAAATTATTATTAAAATTTAAAATTTGGTATTAGGATAACAGAAACGCAAAGAGGTCTTTTAGTCGCAAAAGACCTTTTTGCTTTTCTGCGCTCCTGATACAAATTTTAAAATTTTTGGAAAAATTATTATTAAAATTTAAAATTTGGTATTAGGATAACAGAAACGCAAAGAGGTCTTTTAGTCGCAAAAGACCTTTTTGCTTTTCTGCGCTCCTGATACAAATTTTAAAATTTTTGGAAAAATTATTATTAAAATTTAAAATTTGGTATTAGGATAACAGAAACGCAAAGAGGTCTTTTAGTCGCTAAAGACCTTTTTGCTTTTCTGCGCTCCTGATACAAATTTTAAAATTTTTGGAAAAATTATTATTAAAATTTAAAATTTGGTATTAGGATAACAGAAACGCAAAGAGGTCTTTTAGTCGCTAAAGACCTTTTTGCTTTTCTGCGCTCCTGATACAAATTTTAAAATTTTTGGAAAAATTATTATTAAAATTTAAAATTTGGTATTAGGATAACAGAAACGCAAAGAGGTCTTTTAGTCGCAAAAGACCTTTTTGCTTTTCTGCGCTCCTGATACAAATTTTAAAATTTTTGGAAAAATTATTATTAAAATTTAAAATTTGGTATTAGGATAACAGAAACGCAAAGAGGTCTTTTAGTCGCAAAAGACCTTTTTGCTTTTCTGCGCTCCTGATACAAATTTTAAAATTTTTGGAAAAATTATTAATAAAATTTAAAATTTGGTATTAGGATAACAGAAACGCAAAGAAGTCTTTTAGTCGCTAGAGACCTTTTTGCGTTTCTGCGCTCCTGATACAAATTTTAAAATTTTTGGAGAAATTATTATTATCAAAATTTAAAATTTGGTATTAGGATAACAGAAACGCAAAGAGGTCTTTTAGTCGCAAAAGACCTTTTTGCTTTTCTGCGCTCCTGATACAAATTTTAAAATTTTTGGAAAAATTATTATTAAAATTTAAAATTTGGTATTAGGATAACAGAAACGCAAAGAGGTCTTTTAGTCGCAAAAGACCTTTTTGCTTTTCTGCGCTCCTGATACAAATTTTAAAATTTTTGGAAAAATTATTATTAAAATTTAAAATTTGGTATTAGGATAACAGAAACGCAAAGAGGTCTTTTAGTCGCAAAAGACCTTTTTGCTTTTCTGCGCTCCTGATACAAATTTTAAAATTTTTGGAAAAATTATTAATAAAATTTAAAATTTGGTATTAGGATAACAGAAACGCAAAGAAGTCTTTTAGTCGCTAAAGACCTTTTTGCTTTTCTGCGCTCCTGATACAAATTTTAAAATTTTTGGAAAAATTATTATTAAAATTTAAAATTTGGTATTAGGATAACAGAAACGCAAAGAGGTCTTTTAGTCGCAAAAGACCTTTTTGCTTTTCTGCGCTCCTGATACAAATTTTAAAATTTTTGGAAAAATTATTATTAAAATTTAAAATTTGGTATTAGGATAACAGAAACGCAAAGAGGTCTTTTAGTCGCAAAAGACCTTTATGCTTTTCTGCGCTCCTGATACAAATTTTGAAATTTTTGGAAAAATTATTAATAAAATTTAAAATTTGGTATTAGGATAACAGAAACGCAAAGAAGTCTTTTAGTCGCTAAAGACCTTTTTGCTTTTCTGCGCTCCTGATACAAATTTTAAAATTTTTGGAAAAATTATTAATAAAATTTAAAATTTGGTATTAGGATAACAGAAACGCAAAGAAGGTCTTTTAGTCGCTAAAGACCTTTTTGCTTTTCTGCGCTCCTGATACAAATTTTAAAATTTTTGGAAAAATTATTATTAAAATTTAAAATTTGGTATTAGGATAACAGAAACGCAAAGAGGTCTTTTAGTCGCAAAAGACCTTTTTGCTTTTCTGCGCTCCTGATACAAATTTTAAAATTTTTGGAAAAATTATTAATAAAATTTAAAATTTGGTATTAGGATAACAGAAACGCAAAGAGGTCTTTTAGTCGCTAAAGACCTTTTTGCTTTTCTGCGCTCCTGATACAAATTTTAAAATTTTTGGAAAAATTATTATTAAAATTTAAAATTTGGTATTAGGATAACAGAAACGCAAAGAGGTCTTTTAGTCGCAAAAGACCTTTTTGCTTTTCTGCGCTCCTGATACAAATTTTAAAATTTTTGGAAAAATTATTAATAAAATTTAAAATTTGGTATTAGGATAACAGAAACGCAAAGAGGTCTTTTAGTCGCAAAAGACCTTTTTGCTTTTCTGCGCTCCTGATACAAATTTTAAAATTTTTGGAAAAATTATTAATAAAATTTAAAATTTGGTATTAGGATAACAGAAACGCAAAGAGGTCTTTTAGTCGCTAAAGACCTTTTTGCTTTTCTGCGCTCCTGATACAAATTTTAAAATTTTTGGAAAAATTATTAATAAAATTTAAAATTTGGTATTAGGATAACAGAAACGCAAAGAGGTCTTTTAGTCGCTAAAGACCTTTTTGCTTTTCTGCGCTCCTGATACAAATTTTAAAATTTTTGGAAAAATTATTAATAAAATTTAAAATTTGGTATTAGGATAACAGAAACGCAAAGAAGTCTTTTAGTCGCTAAAGACCTTTTTGCTTTTCTGCGCTCCTGATACAAATTTTAAAATTTTTGGAAAAATTATTAATAAAATTTAAAATTTGGTATTAGGATAACAGAAACGCAAAGAAGTCTTTTAGTCGCTAAAGACCTTTTTGCTTTTCTGCGCTCCTGATACAAATTTTAAAATTTTTGGAAAAATTATTAATAAAATTTAAAATTTGGTATTAGGATAACAGAAACGCAAAGAAGTCTTTTAGTCGCTAAAGACCTTTTTGCTTTTCTGCGCTCCTGATACAAATTTTAAAATTTTTGGAAAAATTATTAATAAAATTTAAAATTTGGTATTAGGATAACAGAAACGCAAAGAAGTCTTTTAGTCGCTAAAGACCTTTTTGCTTTTCTGCGCTCCTGATACAAATTTTAAAATTTTTGGAAAAATTATTAATAAAATTTAAAATTTGGTATTAGGATAACAGAAACGCAAAGAAGTCTTTTAGTCGCTAAAGACCTTTTTGCTTTTCTGCGCTCCTGATACAAATTTTAAAATTTTTGGAAAAATTATTAATAAAATTTAAAATTTGGTATTAGGATAACAGAAACGCAAAGAAGTCTTTTAGTCGCTAAAGACCTTTTTGCTTTTCTGCGCTCCTGATACAAATTTTAAAATTTTTGGAAAAATTATTAATAAAATTTAAAATTTGGTATTAGGATAACAGAAACGCAAAGAAGTCTTTTAGTCGCTAAAGACCTTTTTGCTTTTCTGCGCTCCTGATACAAATTTTAAAATTTTTGGAAAAATTATTATTAAAATTTAAAATTTGGTATTAGGATAACAGAAACGCAAAGAAG